>CM061544.1:107246068-112046068 GCA_030864215.1 Capsicum pubescens
AGGGTTCAGTTGCTACCCCAATTCTAGAGTGTCTGTTGATTCGGTTATTGACTTATTTGGAGGGTGTTCTCTCAAGTGAATCTAGTGTTTCTCCTATTCTGAGTATGGTATTACCATCAATGTCGTTGTCCACTTATGATATTCTTTTGTACCATCTATACTGATCTCTGCTTATGGTATTCCTCAGACTTTGAGTGGTGCTCTACCTTTTGTGCCAATATCTGATCAAGTTGTTCCTAGTTTAGGGGTACAATTTTCATCAATGGAGCCCCTATGTGTGAATTCTCATCCTAGCAGACTTACTATTCCTCAAGTTTCTTTAGGTATAGTTATGTCATTTAATTATTAGAAAAAGTTTTGAAGGTTTATTTACTTTATTATGCCCAAGTTTACTAGTGCTATTGGTGAGGATTCCCATGAGTTTCTAACTGACTGCTAGGAGAAGTTACTTAACTGTGGATCCATTAAATCTCATGGAGTTGCTTATACTATATATCAATTGACAGATTTTGCTAGGGATTGGTGGAGGTTTTAGCTAGTTGTAGACCTTTGGGTTTGCCTGCTATGACTTAGACTCAATTTTTTAGGCTTTTTTGGGGATATTTGTAATGTATATCTTGAGGGATCGGATGCTTGATGAATTTAATCACTTGGAGCAGGGCTCCATGATTATTGCTAAGTATGAGGCTTATTTTCACACTTGATCCAGGTATTCAGGTGTTAGCATCTCCACTAAGTCTGAGAGGATTCAAAACTTTGTGAAGAGGTTAATAGTACTATTAGTTAGCTATAACTCTGATGGTAGTTTCGAGGTTTCTTTCTAGAGTATTGTTGAGCATTACAGATGACCAAGTCTATTATCTAAGCTACTCTGGGTAGCACTAAAAAGGTGCACCGTCATAGTGAGTTTAGTTGCCATACCTCTCAAGGTAGAGATTTCTCAATTAGAGGTTCCCATGGTTATTATGGTAGGCCAATGTAGGCCACTTTGCAAGGATCAGGTGGTAGACCTTCAAGTTCAACAACTTTAGAAAGCCAGACATCGGGCCAGGATGGTCGATCTAGTATAGCCACACCTTCTCAGATTGAGTCAGGACGTAGATGGTATTTTGTATATGATGATTTTATCCATGTGACTGAGAATTCCTCTCAAAGTATTTAAACTTACACCTATATCCTCCGTGAGAGGTGGTTTATAGAATGGTAGGCATGCAGCTAGAGGAGCTTGATGTAGAGGTAGAGGTGGTCATGGGGTTACTCATTCTAGGAGATAACATGGTCAGTACTATGCTATACTAGAGGAAGAGGCCACTAATATTGTTATTGCAAGTATCATCTCTATATTCTACAGAACTACTTTCGTGTTATTTGACCTGGGTTAATTTTCTCCCATGTGTCTACATATTTTACTTCTAGTTTTGATGAGTGTGTGAGCCTCTTGCTATGCCTCTTCATGTTTCTACCCTCATAGGAGATTCTTTACTGGTGGGTCAGATGTACTGATCTTGTGTGGTCACTTTTGCGGTTCATGATACCTGGGTAGACTTGATTTTCCTAGCTATGAATGATTTTAATGTTATCTTGGGTATGGATTGGTTATCTCCTTATCATGTTATTTTGTACCATTATGCCAAGACGATAACCTTAGCTGCACTGGGTGTGCGGAGGTTATCTTGGAATGGGATGCTTAATTTGGGTTGTCCACACGTTCATGGATGTATTTCCTAAAGATCTACCTACATGCCTCTAGATTGTGATATTGATTTGCTATTGATGTGGAGCTGGGCACCAAGACTATTTCCATTTCTCTCTATAGGATGGCCCCAATAGAGTTGAAGTTGTTGAAGGATCAACTATAGGATTTGTTGGGTAGAGGACTTATTAGTCCTAGTGTATCTCTATGGGGTAATTTTGTCTTGTTTGTGAAGAATAATGATGGTTATATGCATTTGTATATTGATTATAGGCAATTGAACAAGCTTACGATTAAGAATAAATATCCTTTTCCTCGTATTGAAGATCTTTTTTACCATCTTCAGGGAGCTTTGGTGTTTTCAAAGATTGATTTGAGATATGGGTATCACCAGTTGAAGATTAGAGTTTCAACTGTTCCAAAGATAACTTTTGGACTCGATATGGTCATGGAGTTGATTAATTGGGTGTTTCGACCATATCTTCACTCCTTTGTGATTGTATATAAGGATAACATCTTGGTTTATTCCAAATATAATGCTGACCATGTGAAGCATTTGAAGATTGTACTTTAGAAGTTACACATGAGAAGTTTTATGTTAAGTTTTCCAAGTATGAGTTTTGGTTGGAATCTATCTCTTTCTTAGGTCATGTAGTGACTAATGATGATATATGGTTCATCCGACCAAGAATGCAGTGATTCATGTTTGGGCTAGACTGACTTGTCCTACTGAGATTCAAGGTTTCACTGGTTTGGCGAGTTAAAATCGATATTTTATAGAGGGTTTATCAACTATTGCATCTTTATCGACCAAGTTAACTCAAAAGGGGTGGTTTTTCAGTGGTTTGATACGTGTGAGAAGAGCTTCCAAAATCCCAAAGAGTTGTTGACTTCATCTCCTATCTTGACTTCTCTCGAGGAAGGTATGGATTTTACCATAATTTGTGATATTTCTGGTGCTGGTTTAGGTGCGGTGTTGATACAAGAGGGTAATTTGATTGCATATGCCTCTCATTAATTGAAGCCCCATGAGAGAAATTGCCCCACCTATTATTTGGAGTTTAAAGCCATAGTGTTTGTATTGAAGTTGTGGTGTCATTACTTATATGGAGTTCCTTGCAAGATTTTTTTGGACCATCATAACCTTCAGTACTTCTTCAGACAACGAGACCTTAATATAAGGCAGTGACATTGGCGTGAGTTGCTTAAGGATTATGACATTACTATTTTGTATCATTCGACCAAGGCTAACGTGGTTACAGATGTCTTGAGATAAAAGTTGGGTAGTATGGGATTTTAGCTTATCTCTTGACCTAGGAGTAACCTTTAGCCATGGAGGTTTACTTTTTAGATAACTAGATAGTCAAACTTGATACTAAATCTTCCCAGATAGAGCATATTTGAGCTAACCAGTTTGATGATAAGATTTTGAGAGTATTCAAGATAAGGTGTTGAGTGGCTAGGGTGGAATCTCTAGATTCTGATGGAGCTTTGAAGATTTAAGGCCTAGTTTGTGTGTTGAGAGTTGGTGGATGGATAAGACTTATTTTAGAGGAGGCATATTGTTCCAGATATTCCGTTTATACAGGGGTGACCAATATAGATGGTGATTTGAAGAAACTTTAGTGGAGGGATGGTATGAAGAAGGATGTGGTGCATTTTGTAGCACGTTGCTTATGTTGTCAGCAGGTGAAGACCAAGCAGCAGAGACCGGGTAGTTTACTTCAGATATTAACTATTCCTAAGTTGAAGTAGGAATGGATCATTATAGACTTTGTTACTGGGTTACCTCATACTTTTCGTGATCCTGATAGTATTTTGGTCATCATGGATCGATTGAACAAACCAACCCATTTCATCCCTATTTAGATCTTATCCAATGCTAAGAAGTTATCCACACTCTATATTTGTGAGAAAGTTCATCTTTGTGGGGTACCAGTATCTATTATTTCAAATAGAGGATCTGTGTTCACTTCAACATTCTGGCAGACCTTTCAGGAAGAGTTGGTGTAACGACCCGAAACTACCCTCTGGACATCACACGGTGCTTAGATCCACAAGTGATCCCAAGCTAACCCGTGATACTAGCATAATTTGTGAGCTACTGAATAAAATACATAAAATGGGAAATAATAAGCAAAAGGAATTTCATTAGCTGAACTTGCTCAATACAATACCATTTAAAAACATTTACATCATTGGACTGTACAAAAGGAAACTGAAACTGAATACATCGACTCTAACTAACTATCTATGAAGCCTCTACTAATTCTGACTATAGGTAGCCGAGACATGACCCCCAACTATCCCTACTCAATAGAAATGAATAAAAATAAATACCGAATCTACAAATTGGCTTAAGTCCTCGGATAAAGAAAAATCATCACCTGCTTGATAGAATCTGCGAATTGCCTGATCATGATGTTGTGGGCTAAAATTGATACCTACATTATGAAATAATGTAGCAACACAGACGTATATGTGGTCAGTACTTCTGGAATGTATTAAGTATGTAAGGGTGAACATAATGAGTAAAAATTGATATATATATATATCATAAGCTTAAAAACATGCATACTAAGTGTAAATAAACTCACCTTGATCATGAATAAATCTTAAAGATGAAATAACATAAGCATAAATAATAAAGGGAAAAGGGTTAAAATACCCCTCAACTTTAAGAAATTGGCCAACTTTACCCTCCGTCATACTATCAGGTCAAATATACCCTCGCCATTAACAAAATTGTCATCCATACCCCTAAAATGGATGGAAAAATCCAAATCAACTAAAATTATCTAATTTTGAAAAAATATCATCCACCCCAATTTGACCCGCTCCGACCCGACCCATTAACTTACAACCCAAACAAGTTCACTTAAGGTTTACTCATCACCTGATTCTACTCTTACTATCTCTTTTCCCATTCTTTCTCTGTTGAATTCACATCTTTTACACTCTTAACTAAGTAATGAGCTATTTATATACTATGTTGGAATAATAAGTAAGATGGAAACTGAATGAATGAATACTCCTTTTAGTTGTGTGTCTAACTTTACATAGGAGTGCACACATATATATAAGCACAAATGAGCTCTTTCACTTGTATCAGGATGTGTTGGCTTGTTGGGTTAGGTGGGAAATGTAGGAGGGCCCTTTAATTTTGGTAAACTGGAAAACAAAGATAAAAAATTGACAATCAAAATGATATCCATTCTTCCATTCACCCAAAACAAACATAATCTTACAAGAATCAATTAAGTAGGGGTTTCATCTGCCATTAAAAGAGGTTTAATAGAAATTTATGCTTTCATTTTTCCTTTTGGATTTCGATTTAATTTATCCCACCCCGCCATGGTAGCATTGACACAGTTGAACCAATTAACTGGTTCTGTGGATGCACTGCAAAAGTTGACAGATGGTTTGCACGGCCAGAGTTGGTCTTTCGGTGCCACTGCCGATGCAATTAACGCATTCAAGTTCAAGTTCAAGTTCAAGTTCAAGTTCAAGTTCAAGGAAATGTAAAGGGATAGAAAATGGAGAGAAAGAGGAGTATGAAAGACCAGATATAGGAGGAAGAGGGAGAGGATCGGCAATAGCACAATTGCATTGGGAGGTTCTTTGGGATGTAAATTAGATGAGTCAGGTTGGAGCGGGTTAAATTGGGGATGGGTAGTTTTTTTCTTTTCAAAATTAGATAATTTTAGTTGATTTGTATTTTTCCATCCATTTTAGGGGTATATATGACAACTTTACTAACAGCGAGGGTATATTTGACATGATAGTATGACAGAGGGTAAATTTGGCCAATTTCTTAAAGTTGAGGGGTATTTTTAACCCTTTTCCCAATAATAAAACAATATTTGAATAAAGATTGTGAGTCATTATACTTAGTTTCTAAAATTTTTACTTCTTTAGGAGATTCTTATAATTGGCATAAACCATGTGAGCTAGCATGGAGTCTAACATCTTACCCACATTGAGGAGAGCTGTTTTACCCTTGCCTTCGGAATAGAACCTGAACTGAACTGGAGTGATCACTAAACTAAGCCCATTTGGGAATAAGGTACACTCTCTGGCGAGGTTCTTAAAACCTGCGGTAGCATGTAGTTTCTGGGAAATAGGAGGTACTAAACCCACATTCCCCTCTCGGTGCTAAATATTACTCACAAAGTATGTACTCATATGCTTATACTTTTGAAATTTACCTTTAAAAATAGCATATGGGTTTATAAACTGAAAACTAACTATGCTTCTCTTTCTTAAACCATACTCATAAATAAGTTGTGAATTTCATAGCTTATCTGAGATCATAAGATCATAATTGAAATCTGAATCATACAAATCAAAATAGTAAGTTTGAACTTCTTGTAAAGTAGGAGGATCATGATAAATTCATATGCTCTTACTTTTAAACTGACTGAATCATGCTACAAATCATATGCATTCTTCAATTAATGAGCTTTCATGTCAAAGTACTCAAATTCATCTCAAAATAATAATCATATAAGTAAAAACATGATTAAAGGTAAATTCTAGTGCTAATTAAACTTTAAATCACATGAGAATGTCATAATTTTGAAAACATTAAAAATGGGCATGAACCCTAGACATCAGATCTTTTAAAATTCATGTAAAAGTTTAGCTTTGGGCATAAGGACGGAAGATGTCCTTGTTCACACCCCACATACCTGAACTTGATGAACTTTCTTGAGGGAAGCTTGAATTGGAGCCTTGGAAGCTTGAATATTGGATAAGGAACCCTTATTTGGTGTTCTTTAGAGCCGGGAGAAGAGGAATCATGTGTTTATGTTATGGGATGAGGTAAAACATATTAATATTGGTAATAGAATCATTTAGGATGTAAATGACTAGTTTGCCCTAAAAATTTGAAGAAAAACGTGAATTTTAGCGCCTCTGGGACAATGGTTGTGGTACTACCTTATCGCGGAACACACAGGGCATGCCACACTCTTATCGCGGAGCACACAGGGCATTCAACACTCTTATCACAGACCCCCACTGGTTTGCTCACAAAAATGCTCATAATATTTGCTCGGGTATTAGATTAAGGTGAAATAGAATACGTTGGAAAGAGAACTCAATTATCTTTCATTTTTTGGGTCTTGAGCTCCAAAAATCAATATATTTCAGAAGTTATGCACGTTTAAGTTGACCCATGTAGGATCAAATACCAAAACTCAATCGATAACAAAAGTTCTCAACTCAACTTTTCACTAAGTGTTTTCTATGAACATTCTTCACATAAAAATCACTCTAAACACTAAGTAGATGGTCATGACATTTATCTATGATTAAAAATAATTATTTTGGACATATAACATATAACAAACGGTTAGAAGCTTAGCTAGAAATTTTGGGGTATTAAAATGTCTCCCCTTTTGGGATCATTCTCTCTCGAATGAAGACTGATATTAGGATGAAAAGAATGATGTTACTAGCATGAAACTAAACATATGACCTGACTTTATTGATTATAAAGAGCTAATTCATGCGGAGAGTTTAGAACTCACTTGAAATATTTATGACATGATCGTACATATAGAACTGTGAAGTAATAGCTAATGCAATAAGATTTTCAAGAGTTACTAAGAAGGAAATATGAGTTTCCTCAGACTCTCCTTATCATAACTTCTAATAACAATCAAAGGGAAAAATTTTGGGCATGATCAGAGTATGAATTTGAATAAGGAATAGAAACATGGCTACAATTAAATAACATGGAATATAAGCATATAGAACTAAAGCTAGAATAGGATTGTTATGCCTTAGTCAATGAAACTATTAACTTTCAAGCTTAACACACTTCTCAAACACTTTTCTCAACTATAATTTTCCTCTTAAATACTATACTTCATGTGATGCAACTTATAACCTTCACATGGTTATAGGTGACTACTCCTTTCAAAGTCTAAATTGAGCTACATATTCTCACCATGTTCAAGCATAACTCAAAGTCACAATGTACTGTGCATAACATAATAATAATAGTCTAAACTATGGGATTCAATATCCTATGTCTTTTCAAAGTTCTCATCTCAGAAATAATACTCTTCACTACTTCAACAACTAACTCCGAGATCTTACTCCCCCTGAATAAGTAAGACCCTACTCTTTTAAATTCAAAAAAAAGGGGTAAAACATCCGTTTGAAGTGGAGAAGGCCTATGCTCTGAAGAATGTATGGGTAATTGAAAACGTTGAAGTAAGTTGTGACTTATAAATAGGAAGATGAAGATATAAGGGGTGAAGGATAGATGAACTCACTAGAATGAATTCATCCACTTATATACCAACATGACATTAAAGCCTATCGTTATAACCACATATGAACTTCTAGAAGACTAACCCATCTAGGATTTCTTTCCCATATTCTCTTGTACCTCTATCAAAAATAATTCCATGAATTATCTCCAAAAAGGCACACCAAAAATTCTGAACTAACCATGACATATACCAAATCTTTATTTTATCTTCCTCCATACTTATAACCTTACATAAAACAAGCATACAATAATTTTTCTTAATAAGGAACATCTATTGTCTCCCATCTAAACCATCCTTCATCAATTTTCATCACCTTTATCTTAATATAAGAAGGGTCATTGAAGTGATAGAATATGAGGACCTAAAGCCTGAAAGAATACCATGCTTAATTTTTAAACTTGATTGAGGCTTGACGTATAGAGTATCATAGGCATGTATTTGTTAAAGTGGTCTAAACTAAGGGCATTCATGACATAATGTGAACTTCACTAGTTGTTAAGGGTGTCCATGAGTTCTAAGAACTGACCATATTCTGAAATATGGGTTCATACTTAACATAAGGCTGGATCTCATAGATTCATGAGAGATTACTTGGATCATGGAGTGAAGTTGTTACTTCTTTCAAAGGAACTAAAAATAAACATGAATATACATGAAGTGTATAATCATTGGTCACGACTGTGGCTCTATGATGTGTGAGCAGATGCTAACACATTGAGGCTTTTAACTGATAATAATTGCAAGGTCTTAAGAAAATTTTGTCGTTTTTGATTGTTTTATGTTTGATTTTGCAGTAGAAACCAAGATGCAAGAGAACCAATAGGAATGGAAGAAAAAGAGTTGAAATATGAAGCAAATAGAAGAGAAGTGTGGCTGACGACATTCCTAATAAGTCATCAGACCTGTGATAAGTTATCAGATATACTGTCAGCCTCAGACAGAGAATGGACCTCAGCTAAAAGTTGTGATGACATTTCCTGATAAGTCATCAAAGAGTTGATAAGTCATCAGAGTCATCGTCAGCCTTAGGAAGAACATGTGACCTGAGGTGGAGAAGTGACGTAATTGTCTGATATGTCATCATATTTCTGATAAGTCGTTAGGATTCATCGTCAGCCTTAAGCAGGAAGTGCTAAAACTGAAGAGGGAGCTGACGACTTATTTGTGATAAGTCGTCAGACTCCTGATAAGGTATCATGAATGTCGTCGCCTAATTCGAGGAATTATTAAACTCTGTGATTTTGTTTCCTTATTTAGGATGAACTATAAAAAGTATTGTTTAGGGTTTTCTAGAGGAGTTCTGAACATAATTTTTGAACACACGTAATTTGTTATTTTTCTCTCTAGTTTCTTGGCTTGAAAAATAATTAACTTTGAGGAGATTTTCATCAATATTTTGGGATTTCAATTGTGATCTAACCTGAGAATAACTAGATATTATTGATCTTATGGTAAGTTCATCTTTCAAATTATAAATACGTCTAGTTGTTTCTCTTATCACATTATGAGTGGCTAAATCCCTTTGACCCCATATGGGATCTATGGGTTAAGTCTTGGTAAGATGCTCTGTGTTTTCGATTCTAAAGGTAATAGGACTCCTTGATAATTCCGAGATTGTAATTATTGTCTATTGGTTGCAAACGATAGATAGCACCTGCTTTGATTTGCTTGAGAAAAGAAATCACATATAGTAGGAAGTGAATTATTGACAGGGACTTGGAAACACTAAACATTCATTTAATAATAGACACTGTAACAAGGTTGATTAACCTGAGGTAAAGTCTGGTTAGTAGATATAAATTCCCTAAGTCCCAGAGGATTAGGTAAGTAAATGCTTAAGTAGGTCGAGAGACATTTAGGCATAACTTTGATAGAGATAATCTGTTGTCCTACCTACTATGAGAATCTTGAATCACTATTAGCATCTGTCAAGTACTAAAACCCATAGTGAACATAATTCTGGTTTTCCATAAACTTTTGATTTCAAACACTAAAACTAAAGAGACCAACAATTATTTGCTAATCTCAAAAACCCCCATTTCAGGAAACATCCAACTATCAGTTGATTAAATCGTAAATAACTTAAGTTCACACCATATTCTCTGTGGGATTCGACCCCAACCTAGTTGGATTATATATTGACAATGATCGTTTACATTCTCATTAGAGATGTGTAGTTTGAGTGTTATCACTCTATCACTCAAGACATAGATATGGTGCCATAATAACTAAAATATAAGGAATACGCTAGAGTAAAAATGGATCACTACCTCATCATAACATTATTTACATGCACCACAATCTAATTCACAAGTCTTGATTTGGTTTTCCACCCTATCATCTCCACCCTTAGATTAAAGCCAACATTCTAAGCCTAGGGGCCTATCCCATATCCTCAAGACTGAGCTTCAATTTCTTTACACTAACAGTCTACACTTGAATTCTCAACTCACCCAAATAAACTAGATTAGGAAAATGCTAACTTTATTCTTGGACACTCCTTTCATATACCACCCTTAACTTTCTCGAGCTTCACTAATCATTGTCATTACTTAGACTTTTCTTGGTAAACAAACTTTCCTCTCTAAATACACAATCTACCCTTCTCTTCGTAGTTTGCTAATATCATACCTCTAAATTCATATTTTTCCCTAAACCATAAGAATTATTATTACAGCAAAATACCCAACATCGTCAACCTATAACTCTTAACTTAGCTATTAAGAACACCATGTGCTATATAACTAGTCTCCTTCTCATTTAGCAACTCAAAGGTACTATATAAGCACACACGATACTTAATAATATTAGAAAATAATGCAGCTCTATATTACCTTGGGTACACATCCATCATACCTTCACCATTATACTTTGTTACAAATAAATGAACTTAAATCCTTGCATATACTATATCAAGCCTACTACTCAGATTACATATAACTACCATCACTATCCCAAGTAATCATTATTTCCAACTTGATGATCATCCATTGTTCAAGCCTAGTTTTTAGTACTAGACTTGATTACCAACACAAATTCACACACTATTCCTGCTTGGCAGCTATATAAAGAAATTAAGAAACACTAGTCCAGTAGAACCTCATAATAACAATAATTGATCATAATCTTATGGTCTATCTTATTATAATCCATTAGCATATCCTCCTTTCATACCTCACTACTACTTATCCACCCATATGTATAAATTATATTCATGGCTCTGTAATCATCAACTAATTTTCTTTTCATAATTACAAATAAATGCCTATATTAATAGTCCTTAACAACCTAAAACTTTTATTAATGACCTATGCTTTTCTAACATAATAAAACGCCAATAAGAACTCCACTCCTACTTCAAGCATACTTTAAGTCACCTTAATTAATAACTTTTTCCCTACATTCCACCATAAAATCTACACAATACTCACTACCCAATAGTTAACACCCAAAGACATAACACCTCAATCCTAACCTAATATTATACATAGAACCATCAATATACTCTTAACCAATCGCTATCTCCATGTTTCTTTCCACTACACTTCTAAATACATACTTCCAACTCTAAGGACGTTCGACCACTTATGAATCATAAAACACTAATTTATAATATCCCTCATTGAAAATCCTATTTAATAATTTAGATACATACTCTCTCCTCACATGAGTGCTATTTGTAATGAAGGGTTAAAGAGAAATCTAAATGCATGTTATATTTTGTGTTAACCCCATGATTCATATGGATGAGGATATAATTTTTAAATTGAATGACTTAAAACACATTAATAGGCTCCACTCAAGCCCTTTGTGAAACTTCTGAAGTTACTAATAATAAATCTAAGAGTATTATATCAAGAGGAATTGAAATTTACTACTTACATTATCTCGAAAATGAGCCACAATTGGAGGATTTTGGAGTAACACACAAATCAACGTGAGTTTCTAAGAGAACAACTTTACTGCACGATCTAGAGTAAAGTACAAATGTCTCTGTACCATTTCACAAGACTCTACTAGACACGACTTCATAGACACCCTAGGACACTTGAACATTATGTGCTAATACCAAGTTTATAATGACCTGAGACTACCCCCGGGATGTCACATGGTGCCTAAAACCATAAGTGATTCCAATCTAACCCATTATACTAGCATCATTTGTGAGAAACTGAATAAATTACATAAAACTAGAAATAATAAGTGAAAGAAATATCACTACCTGAACTTGTTCAATACAAT
The DNA here is from genome assembly GCA_030864215.1 of Capsicum pubescens. Lineage (NCBI taxonomy): Eukaryota > Viridiplantae > Streptophyta > Magnoliopsida > Solanales > Solanaceae > Capsicum > Capsicum pubescens. The sequence continues at coordinate 107,258,291 of CM061544.1, forward strand.
AGCATTTAAAAACATTTATATCATTCGATTATACAGAAGCAAACTAAAACTGAATACATTGACTCTAACTAACCGTCTATGAAACCTCTACTAATATTGATTATAGCTAGATGGGACATGACCCCTAGTTATCCCTAATCAATACAAATAAATAAAAATAAATACTGAATCTACAAACTGACTTGAGTCCTCGAATAAAGAAAACTCATCATCTACAAGATGGAATCTGTGAACTGCCTGATCATGATGTTTTGGGATACAATATACCAACATTATGAAAGATAATACCACATAGATGTATATGTTGTCAGTACTTCTAGATTGTACTACGTATGTAAGGGTGAATGCAATAAGTAAATATTGATATATATCATAAGCTTAAAAACATGATTTCTAAGTGTAAATAGACTCACTTTTGATCATGAATAAAATTGAAAGATAAAATAGCATAAATACAAATCATAAGACAATATCTAAATAAAGCTTATGAGTCATTACATTTAGTTTCTAAAATTTTTGCATCTGTGGAAGATTCTTATAGCTGATATAAACCATGTGAGCAAGCATGGATTCTAATGTCATACCTACATTGAGGGAAGTTATTCTACCTTTTCCATTATAATAAAACCTTAATTGAAGTGGAGTGATCACTAAACTAATCCCATTTGGACAAGGGTGACACTCTTCGATGAGGCCTCTAAAACCTACGGTGGCAAGTACTTTCTAGAAAATAGGATACACTAAACCCATATTTCCCTCTCGGTGCAAAATATTACTCCCAAAGTATATGCTCGTATGCTCATACTTATAAAATTCACCTTAAAATATAGCATCTGGGTTTCCAAACTGAAAACCAACTATATTTTCTCACTTACACCTTACTAAAAAAAATTATGAATTTCATAGCTTATATGAGATTAGAAGATCATAAATTAAACTCTGAATCGTACCATAATAATATTGAAAATCAAAAGAGTAAGTTTGAACTTCTTGTAAACTGAGAGAATCATGATAAATTCGTATACTCTTACTTGTAAACTGACTGAATCCTATTAAAAATCATGTACATGCTTTAATTTACGTGTTTTCATGTAAAAGTACTCCTTCATCTCATAATAACAATCACATAAGTAAAAACATGACTAAAGGTAAATTTTGTGCTAATGAACTTTGAATCACCTGAGAATGTCATAATTTCAAAAACATGAAAAATGGGTATGAACCCTAGCCATCAAATCTTTTAAAATTCATGTAAAATTTTAGCTTTTGGGCACAAGGATGAAAGAATATCCTTGTTCAAACCCCACATACCTGAACTTGATGAACTTTCTTGAGAGAAGCTCGAATTGGAGCCTTGAAAGCTTGAATATTAGATATGGAACCCTTATTTGGTATTTTTATATTTTTTAAACGAGTATATTAATACTTATATTTTATTACTAAGCATACTCCTTAATAAATTTCTAAATTTAGAGAATGACACGTTAAAAGAAGGAAGAAGCAGAAGAACAGGTCATAATTATTTCATTACTGCCTTATATTTAGGAATTTGATTTGAAAAAGAATACTATCTATTTCAAGCGTACTTCCTATTCTTTTACTTCCAAAAATTCAATACTTTCAACTTCATTTAGCTTTAGGAGTGTATTTAAATTTGGGTAAATAGCTTAGAGGAAAATAAATGAAAAGAAATATTAGAAAAATCAATGTAGTCTCCTAAAATATATGCAAAGAAAATTCTAATAGGACTCTTAAAATATATGAGGACACAAATAAACTAACTTAACTATTTAAACAGTTAAAAGGTCAGCATATAAAGTTATTATTTGTTAACCTTTTTCAAAAAGCTTTGGCAGGATTCTATGGTGACCTTTTTTCGTATACTCATTAATTTCATTTTTGAAATTTTGAATGTTTTATACTTATTTTATTGTGAATTGAATTTATCGTAGACTGAGTTGGAGGGTAAATTAAACAAAACACTGAAAAATTTCAAATTGAAGATAACAATTTGTACTTTTTATACTTATTTGTGATGCACATTGTGATTCATTTGATTGAGCTTGCTTTTAGACTGACCTTTGATTATCTAATATAGATGGCATAGCATCAGAATGAAACCAATTGACCTAAAGAACTAGAGAAGAAAAAGAAAAAGAAAAAGAAAGAAAAAGTTAGAATATATTTTTTCTTGGGTTTTGTTGTGATCAGGGGCGGACCCACATAGGTTCAAGTGGGTTCATATGAACCCACTTCGTCGAAAAATTACACTGTATGTATATATACGTAGGTATAAGCTGTCTTTACAGATGTTCAAGGTATATTTAACTATTTGAACCCAATACAAACAATTGGATTGCTTAGCCTAGTGGCAAAGGGGCTATTTCTTAATTGTTACCTTACGGGTTCGAGCCCCATCAATGAGTTTTTTTTGTTTTCTTTGTGCAGCAACTCTTTTCTTTACACTTTTTTGTTTCTTTATGCAGCAGCTACTTAATATTAATTGGTTTTTTTCTCTACCCATATTTATTTTTTATATATTGAACCCACTTGCTGAAAAGTCTGGGTCCGCCCCTGGCTGTGATAGATGATTTGTCGTAATAGACCATTTGCAATTTCAAATTATTTTTGGCATTCAAGCATTAATTTTTTGTTAAAACCAAGAGTTAAAAGGGTTAAAAATACATTTAAATTATCTCGATATTTTGAGTTTCATACCCGAACATTTTTCATGTGTGCAAGTCTCCTGCATGAATTATCACAACAAATATTTCTCAAAATATACCTCAACTGTTGATTATTCTCTTCTACTACTTGCTATGGTGATATTTCAAGAAGGAAAAGAGAATTGTTAATAGTCAACACTTGAGATAGGATTTAATAAATAATTGGTTATAATTCAAGTAGGAAATTAGGTGGAAACTCGCACAGTCGATGATTCAGATAAAACCCCAAAAAATAACTTTAAAAAAATACAGAAGTAGCATACATGTTTAAATTTATGAATTTAGATTGGATTTACTTGACAATAATTAATATTGATTAATTATGAGAAGACCATTTAAAAATAGAGAAGCTTTTAGAAAAATTAAAGAATCTTTAATTAGTAATTATTCAGAATATATAAGTCTAAATAAAACAAAAGAAAACCCACAAAGACTAGCCTATCTAATTACCTTAGTATCTAGTATTGAAGCAAAATTAATAATCCATTTAAAATCTAGGAGAATGAGACACATACCACCTAATTATGATAAAATCAGATTTAGGTATCCGCCAAAATACTATAAATATGGTTTAAATGAATAAAATACAAAAATACAAAGAACTAAGACAAACTATTTCTGAAAAACGTAAAGAATTAAAAATAAGAATAGAAAGATTAAGTTATAATATATTTTCCGGAGTTAGTAAAAACTCAATAAATGCACAAAAGGATGAAATATCAAATTTAGAATCACAAATAGATAGTTTAGAATATATATATCAACATGAACTATTTACAATTAAATGAACAAAGAAGAATTTATAATAGACGAAAAAATATATGAAAATCACGAAGGACTAAAAATAAGAATAGTATTTTCTAATCTAGGGAGAAGATATAAGAAAATAGGTGAACATTTATATTTAATGTTAGAAAAAGAAGAATTAAAATTAGAAGATAAATTGACAGCTATGGTAAGAATAGAAAGGGAAAACGAAGAAATAGATAGAAAAAAGGAAATAGAAAAAATAAAACAACAAACTACAGAAGAAATACGAAAAATAGAAGAAACTAAAAATAGTAGGATTGCTGAATTAGAAAAAGAATTACAAATGTTAAAAGATCTGTATGAAAAAAGACAGAAAGAAAAAGAAGAAAAAGATAAAGAACAAAAATTATTAAACGAGATAAATCAATTTAAAGAAAAATTAGAAATAGACAATAAAGAAATAAAAGACAAGGAATTGGAAATAAATAATATAGATGTTGAAGAAACAGATAATTATGATTCAGAAGATAGTGAAACATATACAGAAATATTAACAAATACAAAAAAATTAGAAATCAATGAAAAACAAGAAGTAATTAATGAAGAAAATTTAGAAAACATCAACACAGAAATAAATACTCTTGATAAAAAAGAAGATCAAAATATAATACCTAGTACATCAGAAATAAGAAAACCTACATATTATAAGAATAAGTTTAAAAGATATAATCTAAAGAATGAATATGACAAATGGACACCAAAACAAATAGTTAATAAAAATTACAACTTTTTAGACTTAGATTGTGTAATAGATACAGAAAAAACAATACAATTATGGATAGGATATATACAATTATTAGATAATAATATAAGTGTTATAGATGCACCAGAATATATAGAAAGAACACTAATAGGAACAGTGAAACTATGGTTTTTAAATCTAACTGAAAATAGTAAAAGAATATTAAGAACCGACAAACCCACAGAAGAAACATCATCAACAAAATTAACACCTATAGAATTATTAAAAAAATATGAAACAGCTATAAAAGACAAATTTAGTAGCATGACAACAAAAGAAGAAGAACAAAATGAAGAGAAAGATATAAATAGGAATTTAATGTTAAAATTAGCAATATGTAATATGTGTTATATAGATGAATATACTTGCGCATTTAAAGAATATTATTATAAAGGAGCATATAATATAGAAGAAAGTAAAGAAATAAGAAAATTATATTTTAATAAATTACCTGAACCATTTAGTTCAAAAATAATAAAAAGTTGGGATGAAACAAAAACAGTAGATATTCTAGGAGCAAGAATAAAATTTTTACAACAATGGTATAGAAACCTATGTGAAAAATACAGAGAAGAAATAAAAATGGAAAAAACATTAATAAGAAATTTAGCATGTTGCAAAGATAAAATAGCACCTCAATTTGGATGCGAAGATAGATATTATAAAAAAAGAAAAAGACATAAGAAATATAAGAAATACAAAAAATCAAAATATAAGTATAAGAAACCAAGAAAAAGATATTATGTAAAAAATTATAAACATAAAAGACCATATAGGAAAAAGAAATCTATAAAGGAATGTACCTGTTATAATTGCGGAAAAATAGGACATTTAGCTAGAGATTGTAAATTACCTAAAAACCCAAAAAATAAACAAATATCAGAAATAAAAATAGAAAATATAGAATATATGCAGATAGATTACATAGATTACGAATTAGAAAGTGAAGACAGTATATATGAAATTTCAGATAATGAAACAGATAACGAAATAGATAGTGAATTAGATGAATTAAATGACTGAAGAAGATATAAAAATATTAACAAAAGAAGAATATTTAAATGACGAAGGAACAGATCAAAAAATAATATTTGATAACAATGTATTTGTTGAAATAAAAGGAAAAGAGTTAGACTTAAGTGTAGAAAAAATATTTAAAATACCAACAATAAAAAATATATTTGCTAGAAAAAAGGAAGAATATTATGTAGTAAGTCAAAAAGAGCATGTAATAGACTGTAGATATGCAAAAGGTAAAGCTAGTATACTACTAGTAACAAAAAGAATAATTAATAAAGAGATAAACGATATAAAAAGTAGAGACCCAATAAAATATGTACACCTTGGAGGTACAGAAATATTAATAAAAGCATGTTTTAGAGAAGGAATAGATACACCAATAGAATTATATTTAGCAGATGATAGAATTATAAAACCTATAGAAAAAAGTATAATAACTGCCATAAAAGGAAATTTAATATACCAAAAATTTAAATTTATAATAAGTGCGAATTATTCAGTAGCAGTAACGGATAAAAATATAGACAAATCATTAGTATTATATTGGAAAATATCAGGAATAGAATTAACACCAGGAAGTAAAATATTTACGGCAAGATGTAAAAACCTATATGTGTTAACAACAAAACATAAAATAACGGGAAAAAATAAAATTAATAAAATACAAATAGAAAGCCCTTTTGAACAATTCGTAAAAACAATTGATAATAATGATTATAGTTACAGAAATATAGACATAGAAGAAGATCTAGAAATAATAAATGATAGAATAAGTACAACAAAAAGAACAACTTATGATAAACCGGAATCATCAAGCTCATCAAAAAGAACAAGTTATGAAACAAGTTCAATGGATAATTCAAACCAATATTACATAACAGGAAAGGTAAATGAAAAAGAATATTTAATACTCTTAAATACAGGACAAGAAGAAAATTATATAGCAAAATATCTAGTAAGAAATGAGGAAATAAAAACTGACAATAATATATGCCCAGATCTACCAAGAAGTTTAATAAATACTAAAAATATAGCAGAAAAAAAAATAATAATGGGAATAAGAAAAATAAAAATAGAATTTGAAGTAAAAGAAGAAATGCAAAAAACAGACATAATATTAGGAATAAAATGGTTAGAACAAGTAAAACCATATAATATAGAACATACACAATTAACTATAACATATAATAGAGAAAAATTATTCTTAAGAAGAGCTTTAACATAAAATGAAAATATATGTATTAATGAAGATAGTAGTTTAAGGATATTACAGTAGATATTATACGCCTATGATAGATACAGGAGCAGAAGCTAATTTATGTAGATATAATTGCTTACCAGAAAGTAAATGGGATAAATAAAAAACACCAATAATAGTTAAAGGATTTAATAACGAAGGAAGCTTAATTACTTACAAGGCTAAGAATGTAAAAACACAAGTATGGGATAAAATATTGACAATAGAAGAAATTTATAATTATGAACTAACATCAAAAGATATACTTTTAGGAATGCCGTTTTTAGATAAATTATACCCACATATAATAACTAGAACAGATTGGTGGTTTACAACACCATGTAAACAGAAAGTAAGAGCAAAAAGAGTTAATAATAAAATAAGAAAGAAAACTGATTGGATAAAAGGAAGTGAAAAAATTACACAAAAGTTAGAAAATATAAAAAGTACTGAAGATACAATAGAACTAGTCGTATTTTCGATAAATAAAACAGAAATAACTATATTTTCAATAAATAAGATAGAAATAATTAAAAGAAAATTAGAACAATTATATAGTGAAGATCCATTAAAAGGATGGGAAAAACATAAAACCATTATAAAAATTGAATTAATAGACAAAAATAACATAATAACCCAGAAACCCTTAACATATAATTTTGATGATTTAAAAGAATTTAAAATGCATATAGAAGAATTATTAGAAAAATGATATATACAAAAAAGTAACAGCAAACATAATAGCACAGAATTTATAGTAAATAAACATAGTGAACAAAAAAGAGGAAAAAGTAGAATGGTTATTGATTATAGAAATTTAAATGCAAAAACAATGACTTATAATTACCCAATACCAAATAAAATATTAAAAATAAGACAAATACAAGGATATAATTATTTTAGTAAATTTGATTGCAAATCAGAATTTTACCATCTAAAGTTAGAAGAAGAATCTAAGGAATTAACCGCATTTACGGTACCACACGGATTTTATGAATGGAATGTACTACCATTTGGATATAAAAATGCACCAGGTAGATATCAACATTTTATGGATAGTTATTTTAAACAACTACCTAATTGTATAGTATATATCAACGATATACTATTATATACAAAGACCAAAGAAGAACATTTAAAATTATTGGAACAATTTACGGATATAATAGAAAAATCGGGAATAAGTTTAAGTAAAAAGAAAGCCGAAATTATGAAAAATCAGATAGAATTTTTAGGAATACAAATAGATAAAAGTGGAGTAAAAATGCAACAACATATAGTACAAAAAATAATAAATTCGAAAGAAGAATTAGATACAAAAAAGAAATTACAATCATTTTTAGGATTAGTAAACCAAGTAAGAGAATATATACCAAAATTAGCAGAAAATCTAAAGCCCTTACAGAAAAAATTAAAAAAGGATGTAGAATATAATTATAACGAAGAAGATAAAAAACAAGTTCAGAAAATAAAAATACTTTGTAAAGAATTATCAAAATTACAATTTCCAGATGAAAATAGAAAATTCATATATATAGTAGAAGCAGATGCTAGTGAATGTAGTTATGGAGGAGTACTTAAATATAAATATGAAGAAGAAAAATTAGAACACCACTGTAGATACTACTCAGGTACATTTAATGAAACAGAAATAAAATGGAAAATAAATAGAAAAGAATTATGCTCATTATATAAATGTTTATTAGCATTTGAGCCATATATTGTATATAACAAGTTTATTGTACGAACAGATGATACGCAGGTACGTTGGTGGCTAACAAAGAAAATACAAAATTCAGTTACAACAAAAGAAATTCGGAGACTAGTATTGAATATATTAAATTTTACGTTTACAATTAAAGTAATTAGTACTAACAAAAATGTTATTGCAGATTACATATCAAGACAAAGCTACACAGACTGATATAATAGAAGAAGATACTCTAGAAAAAATACTCAACACCCTAACTACGCTTTCAATGAAAGTGAACAGTATGGGTAATGAGATAGAAAAGCTAAAGACTAATGAAGATAAACTGAAGTCTATAGCTACAAATCAGCTAACTCAGCAGTGTGCAGAGCTATGTCGATCGGAAGACATTAAAATTCTAGAGCTAGAAGGAGACGTTGGGATACTCCATAAAACCCATAACATTTATCAATCTACTTCTGCAGGTACAAGCAAAGGAGTTAGGAAAAATACAAATATGAACCTGAACAAGCTATTCGATAAACCATATATACCAAATACATCAAAAGATCCCATGTTTATACCCCCACAAATTACCACATACCGAGAAAGTCTAAACCAAGACAAAAAGACCTACAACCATACAACCCGAACATACATAGAAAATATTTACAAAATACAAACCTTCTTAAATACCAACCCCAGAGCTATAAACATCCAAGAACCACATACAAATTACATAATCCAGAAGCTAACCGGATACAATAAGCTAATTGCTTTGCCCAAAACCAAACCAGGTCTAGTTAAAACCTGTTACGAATATGGACTACTTAGCACCATATATACCCAAGACGGAAATGAAATATCCAATATACCAGAAATATATGATTCATTTAACATTTTTAAAAGAATAACCAAAGGTAACCTATTTTTTATAAAATTTTATACGGCACCAGCAGAGATATTGTATGATGAAGTTAAATCACCTATACAAGTTGTAAAAATAGGAATGACCCGAGATATGATTATACCAGAAGATATTACTCAACAACCAGAAATACCTAGAATTGAGATACCAAATTTTTATGCAAATAAAAGAATTATTGGATTATCTACGATTCTTCAAGAATTAACAAATAATTATCGCAACAGAAATCCCATATGGAGTTATTATTCAAGAGGTAATGTAATAATATACTCAAATTCAAAGGAACTACGAGAAGCAGATATGGAAGACGTCAGGCAATGGATCTTGACTTTACTCAATCCAGAGAAAAAACCTATCGCCAAAGCTATTAGAGAAAAATTTATTTCAGAAGAATTATTAACCAGATATTGCAAGTTAATTGGACATAAATATCCAGACCATCAATGTTCAAAATGTAATGGAGAAGATAATATTGTCCCAGAAGTTCAACTAGAATAAAAGAAGATAAGCATGCCAAGTAAAAAAAAAGATAAGAACATCAGATACAAGATAAGAAGCAATAATGGAGATATGGAAAAGCAACAGATACGATAACATCAACGGAGACAAGATATTGAATTATTGTATAGATTTTTTTTTACGTAAAAGATGTAATTATTGTAGACTTATAGACTTTTCTAGACTTGTAGAATTTTTTAAAGGCTATGTAGAATTTTAGGCTAGGTAGCCTTTTTGACTTTTTATTGTATAGATTAATAGCCTTTTTGACTTTACAAAAGGCTATAAGAATCTAGTCTTAGCATTTTAAAAACGTGTAAAGATGATTGTAAAGATTTCGTTCTATAAATAAAGGAAACCGAAGGCATTGCAAAGCAAGCCTTCATGTGTTGAAGCAAATACTCTCTCCAATCCACAACAAATATTTTGCTCAGTTAATTAAAAAACAGATTTATTTCAATGGAAAAATCTATGGAGGAACAAAGCTCGGAAATATCAAACCTACCCGAACAGGTATATTTATTTATGATTATGAATAGCTAAATTCATAATTCCCAACAATCATGGTATGATAAAATAGATTCATGTTAGTTACTTTATAGTAGAATTATTCGAAGAATAATATGTTAAGAAGTTTATTAGCAAAGTGGAAACGGAGAAAAATCCCTAAGAACTATGCCATCCTAAAGGTGAAACCAATAAGGCAAGAAGCCGTGGTGGGGAGTAACCAGAGTAGAGGCGTTGTTTAAGGGAAAATATCCAGATTACCATGCTAATAGTGACTGAAGAACATGTTATTTAAGAATAATCTAGTAAATAGTAATCTGAGATGACCATATTTTGTTATGTACATGGTTGAAGGGAATATTTTGAAAAAAAACAATTTTATGAAAATGAATAATTATTTATCTGATGTGATGGTAGATAAATTTAAAATACTTATTTTGTATGCACTTAAAGATATAAAAGTAGTAGATATAAGAAAAATCTTATTAGAAAAAGCATTTGGTAAATATTACATGACTAGAGTAAATTATATACCATACCTACCTAACTACTCTTACAAATACTTACCATGATAAATTACATAGAATTTTTAGAAAAAGATATGAGAAACATACAGTTACTAGAAAAACAGATGAAAATAAATATAGACAAATACGTGGAAAATAAAGATATAAAATATATAGAATCCCTTAATAAAAATATGCAAGAACTACTAAGGCTAAAACAAACAACTACAAAATATTATAATAAAATATTTAGTCAATTTTAAATGATAGATAATCTTAAAGTCTTAATCTTATATATACTTAGAGATATAGAAATTATAGCTATTAAGAGAATAATATTAGAAAAAGTATTAGACTATGAAATTGAAATTATGAATTGGATAGCACAGTTATAACTAGATAATTACCCAGATGAATATTATTCAGATTAAAAGATGTTAGAATATATAAAGAAAATTAGAGAAAGGCAAAACTGGATATATGAAGAAGTTAATTACAGAAATCAACTTGAAATAGAGAAAAGACAACTAGAAGAAAAATTACTTAAAATAAAATTAACCTTAGAAAAGGAAGATACATACGTACGAAAAATTATTTAATACAGATGAAAAATTAGTTATACATGAACAACAAATACTAATTAGTCAAATAAAAAATATAAACCTACGCATTGAATATACCAAAGTTAGAATAAAATACTACACAGAAATTGCTAAAATTTCATTAGGATAAAATAATAAACTAAACAAATTAATGAATACATCTTACGAAAAGAATAAATCATTAAAAGAAATAGAAACCCAACTATATAATTTATACCTAGAATACAAAAGGTTACATATTACTAACGAGGATCCTAAAACACTAGATAATTTAATTACGATAATATCTAATTTAGAATATGAATTAATAAAACATCTTAAGTCAAGAAGATAAAAATGAAAATTATTCCAATCAATAATATTCATTATAAAAAATAAATACCTACGTATTTATTATCTAGTTAAATTATCGCACATAATCCGCACCCCCTAAAAATGGTATATATTTTTTTATCATTAACTCTAAAATCAATATTCTTAGAAATATTCAAGTATATGGATTCTAACTTGGGATTTGACAGTGTTGATTGATTGATTCAAAATATTCTAAGTAGTACTTTTGCATTTATTGCTTGTCATGTTAGAGAGAAAGAGTTGAAAAAACCCAAAACTGCTTGCAAAATAGGTAAAATTACTTTGTTTATTTGGCTAATTATGTTTGATAGTTGTGTACTACATAATGAATGGCTGTCGTTTGCGATATATTGATTGAAGAAATTTTTTTGTCAAAACTCTCGACACCACTGCTAATATGTCCAACAAATTCAGACAGTGAGAAAATTATAAAATTTATTATTACTCTTAATATAATTAATGATCTTGGCTCAATAATATAATTGTATTAAGCATAATAATAACAATTTATCATAATGTATGAATTCCAACAGTTATAATAGTAGCGCTTTGACCTCATTTAGATTAGGAATCCTTTTATATTTATTAAGTTTAGAGCAATTAATTATTTTTTAAGTATTTTAAGTAAAAAAAAAGTATTTCACTTCCCTCTTCATGGTACTTATATTTTAACTAAATAATATAAGTATTATAAAAGGTATAACATCTCTCCTAGTGAAAAAAAAGGCCCCCTCTTGTCATTTGCATTCATTTGCTTCTTGTATATTATTATTTTTAAGAAAAGTTTTCTTTTAAGCAAAAATGTATCGAAATCTATATGTTGTCAAACTTCTCTATAGTAACAATGTTTGTTCGAAAATTTTATGGTTGTTATGAAGTCGTGTTGTTACATAAGTGTGTTAACACTTGACGTTCAAATCTAATTTAGCTATTATAAATAAAAGTATGCAAAATTCGAAAGATCATGAATATAAAAAAGACAAACATTAATAGTCTTTTGCTCATGAAGTTATGAAATAACTGATGTGCACCATTTAAATATAATTTTTTTCTTCAAATTAGATATCGAATTTGAAATTTTCTATTTGCAAGACATTAATGATGATTACCATAAATATTTTGGTATTTTATTTTGTCACCAAATATATTTCTTAAAAATACTATTACATAATATTTTGATTATGTTGATATAAAAGATAATTTTACAAAGAGTGTACCGCTATAATAAGCGGCATTACTGTTATAAATAGAATGTCGTTATAGAGAAGTAAAATATAACACGAAAAATTAATTTCGACAAAAATCAGGTCGCTATAGTGAAAAGCTATAATGACATGACTTTATAGAGAGGTCTAACAGTATTTAAAGAATAATTACTGATCAAAATACTTCGATCACCAAGATAGATAGATATAGACAGACATAAAGAGACAGTAGATATAGACAGACATAAAGAGACAGTAGATATAGACAGACATAAAGAGAGAAATGTGTGTGTGTGTGTGTTTATATTGTGTTGGGTTCAATTGGTGTGAATGAAAAATGGAGCGACACAACCCTTCGAGGAAAAGATACATTATTTTAGAAAAAGAGTGACTGTTCGGTCAGTTGTGAGTGTTCAAAAAAGACATGTTGTTTCGGAATAGACAGACATGACTATTCCGAAATGATACACCTTTCCAATGAACCATTGCCTCCTTTACAATAAGGCACTTCATGGATATATAAACCTGCATTTTTTCCACGGGTTTAGTATGAAAATTTCTACATAGAATTTTTTTTTTCTCTTGCTTCTAAAAATTTCATGTGACCATCTCCCGTTGAGTGAGTTCGAAAAAACCCAGAAAGTTTGAGATACCACTACATTCTAATTATGAAGCCATTTTATTCAGGGAGAAAAATTCCGCAACTTCGGGTACTTGAGGGAAATTATTTCCTTAAGAACACTCCGTGAATTCGGAGGACTTGGCTTTTTCTTCTTCATCTATTTTTCTTTAAAATACTAAAAAGACACTTCTTTGAAAGGTCATTTTGATCTTGTGCTGAAGGTGTTGGAAAAACTTCATAAGTGTTCTTGATTTATTCTTGAACTTGTGTTAAATTTGTTTTCCCAAAATACAGATTTTGTGTACCTGAAACAATAATCTTAAGGAAATAAATTGGAAAAAAATTATTATTTTTTGCTTGTTTGGTGAAATTTTCTTTTCACTAAAGTTTTTTTTCGTAATTTGTATTGTTTGGTTTTTTGGAGATTAAAGCTTTAAGCTTTCTGCTCCATTTGAATTTAACAAGTGATTCGAAGAAATAGTTCTTTTAACGATTGAAAGACATAAAAACGTCATCGTTAAACTAGAAACAAGTAGTATTTATAATTTGCTAAGAACTTGTAATAAGTGTAATTTTATACTAAAGTTGACTGTCTTTTTGTGACAGGAATAAATTACTATAGACGGTTATGTCGAAGGTGTGACAAGTGTGGCAACACTAGTCGCACAAATGTGCCACCCACTATGACACAGCGGAAAAGCCCAAAAAATTTTCTGGAGTTGATTTCAAGAGGTGGCAACAAAAGATGTTCTTCTATTTAACAACCTTATGTCTTCAAAGGTTTATTTCAGAATATGCTCCAGAAGTTCCCGAAGGAACTTCGTAACAGGAGCGATTCATTGTAACAGAGGTGTGGAAACATTCTGATTTCCTATGTAGGAATTACATTCTAAGAAGCCTCCAAGGTGATTTATACAACGTCTACATCATAATGAAGACATCTAAAGAATTGTGGAATGTGCTGGAAAAGAAATATAAGACTGAGGATGCGGGAACCAAAAAGTTCTATGTTACACAATTCCTTGAGTACAAAATAATCAATAGCAAGACTGTCGTTTCTCAAGTACAGGAGTTGCAAGTCATCATCCACGATCTCCTTGAAGAATGTATAAATTTAATGAAAACCTCAATTTAACATGTTAAAAATGTTCTTAATGTTTACATAAACTTTGTTGTAGGTTTGGTTGTGAACGAGGCATTTCAAGTAGCTGCGATAATTGAGAAGTTGTCACCTTTATGAAAGGACTTCAAGAATTACTTAAAACACAAACGAAAGGAGATGACAGTCGAAGATCTCATTGTGAGGTTGCGCATTAAAGAAGACAATAAAATCGGAAAAAAGTGGTCTAAAGGAAATTCTGCAATAAATGGAGCTAACATTGTAGAAGATGACCCCAATAACTCAAAGAAGTGGAAGAAAGCTGGACAACAAAGCAATCAACCTAAGAAGAAATTCAAAGAGAAATACTTTAATTATGGCAAGATTAACCACAAGTCTACAGATTGTTGTGCCCCAAAGAAAGGCAAAAAGAAGGATCAAGCAAATATGGCTGAATCCAAGTATGAAATGGACGATCTAGGTGTCTTGCTTTTGGAATGTAACTTGGTGGGAAATTCTCAAGAATGGTGGATGGATTCTGGTACCACCCGCCACGTTTGTGCAAATAAATAGTTGTTTGCTGTGTTTGCTCTAGCTCAAGGTGGAGAGAAGATTTACATGACAAACTCCGCAACTGCAAAAGTTGAAGGAACAGGAAAAGTCTGCCTGAAAATGACATCAGGCAAAGTGTTGACTCTGAACAATGTCCTGTATATACCGGAGTTAACGAAGAACTTGATTTCTGTATCACTTCTTGATAAAAATGGATTCAAATATGTATTTGTTTTTTAAAAAATGTACTTAGTAAAGGAGAAGTGTACGTAGGAAAAGTCTACCTCACTGAGGACTTATTTAAGATGAATGTAATGAATATTGAAATCAATAAAAGTTCTTTTTCTTCTTACTTTCTTGTGTCTAATGATTTGTGGCATGAACGATTAGGATATGTCAATTATAAAACCTTGCAAAAGCTGATTAACTTAGAAGTTTTGCCAAACATTGAGTGCAATAAATCAAAATATCAAACGTGCGTGGAATCAAAGTATACTAAGCATCCGTATAAGTCCGTTGAAAGGAATTTCAATCTCTTAGACTTAATCCACACTGACATTTTTGATATGAAGTCAACACCATATCATAGTGGAAAAAAGTATTTTATAACTTTTATTGACGATTGCACTAGGTGTTGTTATGTCTATTTGCTAAACAGTAAGGATGAACAATAGATTTGTTTAGGCAATATAAAGTAGAAGTTGAAAATCAGCTAGAGAAAAAAATCAAAATGATAAGAAGTGATAAGAGTGGAGAATATGAATCTCCCTTTGCGAAAATATGTGTAGAGAATGGAATTGTCCATCAAACTATGACCCCGTATTCACCTCAATCTAATGAAATTGCGAAAAGAAAAAATCAAACCTTAAAGAAAATAATGAATGCCTAACTAATAAGTTTCGGTTTACAACAAAACTTGTGGGGGGAAGCTATCCTTAAAGCTAACCAAATACTTATTAGAGTACCCCACGGTAAGAAACTATCAATTCCATGTGAAAAATAGAAAGAAAGGAAACCCAACATAAAATATTTCAAAGTGTGGGGGTGTTTAGCGAAAGTCCAAGTTCCTATGCCTAAAAGGGTAAAAATAGGACCTAAAATAGTTGACTGCGTGTTCATAGGATATGATAAAAGTAGTAAAGTATGTCGATTTTTGGTTCATAAATCTAAACATTTGGATATCAATGAAAATACGATAATTGAGTCAGAATGCTAAATTCCTTGAACATATTTATCCGTATAAAACTAGACATGAATAGTCTAGTGGGGGGTAAAAACGACCTCGAGATGAACCAAGTGAGGATGTACATAATGATGAGAATAGAAGACGTAGTACACGTCAAAGAACGTCAACTTAGTTTGGATCGAGTTTTGTAACATTTCTCTTAGAAAATGAGCCTCAAACATTTAAAGAAGCGATGTTGTCTTCAGACTCATCCTTTTAGAAATAGACAGTTAATAGTGAGATTGATTCAATCTTAAGAAACCATACGTGGGAGTTGGTTGATCTTCCTCCAGGAAATAATCTTTTACGTTTTAAATGGATCTTCAAAAAGAAAATAAAAGCGGATGGTACTATTGACAAATACAAGGCAAGACTTGTAGTAAAAGGCTTCAAATAGAAAAAAGACCTTGATTACTTTGATACATACTCGTCAGTAACAAGGATAACGTCAATTCGGATGTTAATTACCTTGGTGGCGGTATATGGTCTTGAAATCCATCAAATGAATATGAAAACATCATTCCTAAATGGAGAATTGGAGGAATAAATTTGTATGGAACAACCCGAGGGTTTTATGGTTCCTGGTAAAGAAAAAAATATATGTAAACTGGTTACGTCACTCTATGGACTAAAACAAGCACCTAAACAGTGGCATGTAAAGTTTGACCGAACCATGTTGACAAACGGGTTCAAGATAAATGAATGTGATAAATGTGTTTATATTAAAAACACTCCAAATCACAATGTCATTATTTGTATTTATGTGGATGATATGTTAATCATCAGTAGAGACATTTCTGACATAAATGCTACAAACCGAATGCTTAAGAGAAAATTTGATATGAAAGAACTTGGAGTTGTGGATGTGATCTTAGGAATAAGAATTCATAGAACTCCAAAAGGGTTGGCATTGTCACAGTCTTATTACATTGAAAAAATACTTGACAAATTTAAGTATTTGGAATTTAGTATTGCCAAGACTCTATTGGACATGAACTTCGCACTTCAAAAGAATAAAGGTGAAAGTGACTTACAGTTGGAATACGCAAGAGTATTGGGATGTTTAATGTATATCATGAATTGTACACGGATAGGCATAGCATGTGCCATTAGTAAGTTGAGTCAGTACACGAGTAACCTAATAAAACTCATTGGATGGGAATGAAAAGAGTTTTGGGGTATCTTAAATACACTCAAGACTATACTTTGCATTATAGTAAATATCCAGCGGTACTTAAAGGATATAGTGATGCAAATTGGATCACCAGATCGAATGAAGTAAAATCCATGAGTGGATACGTATTTACTATAGATGTAGGAGCAGTGTTTTAGAAATCGTCCAAACAGATATGTATTGCTCGCTCTACAATGAAATCAGAATTTATCGTATTAAATAAAGTCGGTGAAGAAGCAGAATGACTCCGAAACTTCTTGGAAGATATTCCTTATTAGCCCAAACCATTGGCATCAGTATGTATACACTGTGATAGTCAAGCGCCAATAGGTAGGGCAGGGAGCATGATGTACAACGGTAAATCTTGTCACATAAGATGGAGACATAATATCATTAGAGAACTTCTCTCTAGTGGAATTATCACTATTAACTATATAAAGTCAAAGAATAATATGTTGGATCCACTTAAAAAGGCCTATCTAGAGAGAGAGCTGAGAGAATATTCAAGGGAATGGGTTTACGACCTTGGACAAGCTAGCATGGCGGTAACTCTACCTAGCAGACTGGAGATCCCAAGATCTAGGTTCAAGGATATCAAACAAAGTTGTGTCTGACAGGTTCAACATTGTTAATATACCCAACCCATTCTCATGATATAGACAATGTTTAGTAAACAAGGATAAGACTTAGGGTGTGGAGTCTTTTAATGATTATCTAAACTTGGCAGATTTGACCAAATAGTTTAATCTATAGGATTGAATATTTATAAATCACCTATGTGAGGGGGAAGTGGAAGCCGCTTCAAGAAGAATGTTAGTAAAGGCCTATTCTCAAAGATCTCATGAAACCGAAACATGTTCATGGATGAAACGAACAAAATTGTGAGAACCATAAATGGTAAAAGGCTGGTTATGTGACATATATTATCTAGGTGTACATTAAAGCTCGATGGTTCAAACATATCAAATCTACCAATTGACCGAGCGCATCCGATGCATGTTCACTACGGAAAGTTCAAAGGAAAACCCACTTATCCAGATGCAATCAGTCTTTGCTTGGTGAACACATACTTGTCCGTAAAGTTTTACAAAGAATAGCCATTCCCCATTCATATAGGGTATTGTTGGGTTCAATTGGTGTGAATGGAAAATGAAGGGACACAACCCTTTGAGAAAAATACACACCATTTCGGAAAAGGGGTGACCGTTTGGTCAGTTGTGGCTGTTCAGAAAAGACATGTTATTTTGGAATGGACAGACATGACTATTCCGAAATGATACTCCTTTTTGATAAACCATTGCCTCCTTTCTGAATAGGCACTTCATGGCTATATAAACCTGCATTTTTTCCACATGTTTAGTATGAAAATTTCTGCATAGAAAAAATATCTCTTGCTTCTAAAAACTCCATGTCACCATCTCATGTTGAGTGAGTTCGAAGAAAACCACAAAGTTTGAGGTACCACTACATTCTAGTTGTGAAGCCATTTTATCCAGGAAGGAAATTCCGCAACCTCAGGTACTTGAGGGGAATTATTTTCTTAAGGACACTCTGTGAATTTGGAGGACTTGGCCTTTTCTGCTTCATCTAGTTTTCTTTAAAATACTGGAAACACACTTCTTTGAAAGGTCATTTTGATCTTGTGTTGAAGGTGTTGGAAAAACTTCATAAGTGTTCTTGATTTATTCTTGAACTTGTGTTGAAATTGTTTTGCCAAATACAGATTTTGTGTATCCGAAACATGTTGTGCATCTTTTAACTTATTGATAAACTAAATGGTCCAACTGTATGTATATCAGCATCTTTCCCATATTCAATGCAACTGGAACATAACATTTTTCCCATATTCATGTATATCAGCATCTTTTCCATACTCTGTAACATGGAACATAGGCCTATGAAACATAATCTAGGATTGCTATGCCTTAGACAATGCAACTGTTAACTTTCAAACTTAGCCACACTTCTCAAATACTCCCCCAACTACACCTTTTCTCTTAAATACTGCAATTTACTTGAGGCTACTTATAATATTCACATAGGCACTGATAACTTTATCTACTGAAGTCTGAGTTGAACTAAATTCTCTCACTATGTTCAAGCCTACTCGAATCTACAAAGTGCACACATAGCACTATAATACTAGTCTAAATCATGAATTCAATACCCTCTACTCTTTCACAACTTCCATCTCAAGAATAATTCCTCTTACCACTTCAATGACTAAATTCAATCCCTTAATAGGAATTCACTAATGCACAATGCATTTATCCACATATATACAAACATGGCATTCAAGCCTATCTTCATCACCATATATGAACGTCTAAACCAACACCCATAAAAGAATCTTTCTCATATTCTCTAAACCTCTATCATTAACAACTTTCATGTACGACCTTAAGAAAACACACACTAAATTCTCGACTAACCATGACATATACCAAAAGCTTTGCCTTGATCTTACTTTACACTGATAGCCTTAGCTAAAACAAACATACAAAAATCTTTTATTAGCAATAAATATTTACTCTCTCCCATCTAACCAATCGTTCATCATCACTATCTTGACCTAAGGAGAGGTCACTGAAAGGTTTAAACATAAGGACCTGAAGCATGGAAGGATACTATGCATAACTTTGACACTTAACTAAGGCCTAAGAAATAGAGTATAGAAAATATGAATTTATTAAAGAGATCAAAACTGAGGACATACATGGCATAATCTGAATTTCACTGATCATTATCGCAAACCATGAGTTCTGGGAACTGAGCATACTGTAAAGCATGAGTAAATGAGTCAAAGGCTACATGACCTGAATTTGGAGTTCATAATTTCATGGAATATTATTCGTACTACTAAGTGAACTAGAACTCCTCATACTAGGAACTGGGAGAGTACATAATTCTCTATTATGTGCATGAACATGAACTATGATCATGGAGATGACATGTAAAATGTGAGAAGATATCGTGAGGACTGAAGAGCAAAATATTGCAATGAGATAAGAATGGGTTAGGCATCTTTCTCCCCTGCTGATGTTCTACAACAAACTGGAATCACTACTAGAATCTAAGATCCTGACTTGGTTCCTTATCCTATCATATGCCCCTTAGCTTTATGCCATCACTCTAAGTCTGTGGACCCCTTTAATGAACTCTAAACTGAACTGCAACCATTTTACTCTAGGGTCCGAGATATAACAATACACATAAATAAAAAACTCAACATGAAAAACTACACCTGAAAGTGTAAAACCTATTTCTAGTACTTCCTTTTGAGATACAACTCTTATCTTTCTATAGCCTCAATAGTCATCATATAATAACTTAAACACTGACTAACTTAGAATCGTCATAAGTATCACTATACCCTGAGTTCACACCATCTAGAATTTTAACTCTTCTTTCTATTATCTCAACCATCCACAATTCAAACTTAGATTCTAACACTTAACATAGATATCCTCAAACCTTTAATGAACCATACTACTTCCATCATAGCCTACTAATATCACATCTCTAAACTTATATTTTCCCGTAAACCATGAGAATTACCATTACACCAACATACCTAACATCAATAACATATAATTTTGAATCAACAACTTAAATTCTTGCATACACTATTTCAAGCCTACTGGTTCACTTTTCAGACAACTAGCCTAGGATACAAGGTCTACTAGATTCAGAAAACACTATCCTCACTTTAGTGTTGCTAAACTTCTGGATTCATGCATCTAAATCTAGGTCATATGCTATCATAGGATTCTGAAAAGGGGATTTGAAGACACATTTGAGTTTGGCTTAATGCACGATATTCATGAATGAAATCTTTCAAACTTTTAGAAAATATGGGCACTGATGGAATACTTTCAAGCCTGCATATAATCCCATAATTGTCTATGGGGACTATCTGAGAAAACTCTATCTGTAAGAACTTAAGATGGCTATTTCTGTTGCCTCAAGAATAAGGCAGAGTTGGTATGAATAGATTAACGTAAGAATATGAATAAGTTCCTCAGAGAACACTTATACTGCACGATCTAAGATATGAAAAAAGAGAAACATTTCTTAAAAGCCCTGTAGCCTCTCGAAGAAAAGTACAAACATCTCTGTATCATTCCACAAGACTCTACATGACACAGCTTCATAGACACCCTAGGACACTTGAACTCTGGGCTCTAATACCAAGTTTGTCATGACCCGAGACTACCCTCTAGTCGTAACACGGTGCTTGGAACCACAGGTGATCCCAAGCTAACCCATGAACTGGCATACTTTAAGAAACTGATTTATAATATATTAAAAAGTTGGTTCTGCTATTTAGAAATATAATCAGGACAAAATCTGGGATAGCTATAATACTGATACAATTTATAATTTGATAAAACTAAAGAGAGAATTGAGATTACATGATTGACTCTAACAGACGTCTATGAAGCCTCTACTATACTTACTATAGATAGTTGGGACATGCCTCCAACTACCGCTAATCATTACATATGAATAATAAAAATAAAGTATATGAACAACATCTAAATGGAGTCCTCAAAAGAGGAGAACAAATCACCTACTGGTTGAAAACTATAATTGTCTGATCATGATGTGTTGGCTACAACTGGTACCTATATTATGACATAATGTAGCTACACAGACGTATATATAGATCAATACTTCTTAAATGTACTGAGTAAGTAAGGGTGAATGCAATAAGTAGAACTGATTTCATACGTAATCTTAAAACATGCATGCTAAGTGTAAGTAGAATCACCAAGAGACTGAAATAAACCAAAATTTGAAGTAGCTTAAATCATAAGTAATAAACATAATCTGACAAGCTGGTGAATCACTACACTTAGTTTCTTAAAACTTTACTTTTTATAGAATAAGTAGAACTAAAGCTGTGAACATACAAAACCAAACATACATGTACTGAGTTGATCTGATTAACTGAATAACTGATGTCAGGGTGACGAAATAATTTAAATATAAGTAAAGGGATAACTAATGCCTATATACTGAGTATCAGATATAAAAATATGGACTACTGATATTTGAACACTGAATAGCTGATGACTGAATACAAATACTGATCATGTAATACTGAACTGTATTACATGATATAACTGAGCATGAATACAAGAAAACTCTAATATCTGAGAATGTAAGACTAAGTATATGTCTATTATGTTACTACGATAATCTGTAATCTGAAAGATTAAAGACTATTAAACTGAATATCTATAAGTTTGTACACTTAGTCAAGCAAACCTAAACTAAAGAGACACTGAATAATGTACTGAGACTATGGTAGGTATTATCTAACCGGTATGCCCCAATTTGAGCTAATTAGGGACCGACCTATAGCCCCAGTTGGAAGAGTATTAGTACCGTGCCACGGGTACTAACACTAGCTACATGGATCCACTAAACTGGCATCCCAAAGGAAAAAAGAGTCACCCAATACTTGTAGGAGCACTCATGAGATATAAGTCAACCCTAAACTGGTATGAAGATATCTCAAACCTACGCTGGCTACGTAGTTCTATAACTCAGGGATTGCTACTAAGGGTTACACCCTAAACTATCAAGAATGCCCCCATCCCTGGATTCGCTCGATGTTGAATCCTACTCCTAACTGAATGACATTGATTACTGGATAGAACTAAGTTTAACTGAGCAAACAACTGATCATAATAACTGACCGAAAGACAATATTCATGGTTTAGCTAAAATTATTTTGAGGCTACTGAAATTATTTAAACAACTAAGTATCGGGTATTCAAAATCCACCAGCACTAAATGAAGTATAAAATACGATATTAACTTGAAATACTGTAATAAGTGATTATGGTTCAAAGACCCAAAACATAGACATTTTATTAAACACTTGGAAATCATGAAATCGAACATGGGAATGTCTTAAAATATGTGAAGACAACATGATTACATGGCTAAATTCACAATTCGATATCATGACATAAAATTCAATTGAACATGACATGGGAAATCGAAACTTGAGACATGAGATAACCAAGATTTTCATGGGATCATACTAGGACATGAATTGCAACAAATTACTGAGGAGAAACATGATTCAAACTCATTTTGAACATATACAACTTCATAATAAGGGAAAAACTCATACTTTAGATCAAAGAAAGGTTGTTGGGCTCCATGGGTGAAAGGGGTCCCATGGATGAACTCCCACATACCTTAATTTTCAAGACTTGTGAAGAAAGCTTGAATCTTGGGACTTGAATGATGAACTTATGAAGGAAACCCTATTTTTGATGTTTCTTGAAGATTTTCTTAAACTTGGAAGCTTGAATCTTGGATTCTTGGGAAGAGAAAACTTGAATTTCTTATTCTTGAGGAGAAACCCTAATCTTATTATTCTTGAGAGTAGAGAGGAATAATGACATCTAAAACTGATTAGAAAAGGCTAATAATTCCTATTTGATGCTTTATGTCGTGGGGAGGTAGGGTTTGAGGTAAGAAAAAAACCAAAATACCCCTACAAAAGTGAATTAAAATTGCTGGAATTTCTTTAGTTGATGACTTGGTTGATGGCTTGTTAATTAGTTGACAGCTTATCAACCTAGTCATCAATTTCTTCTTCTACCTAAGGTTGACGACTTGGGTTGATATCTTTTCAACTAGTTGACAGCTTATCAGCCTAGTTGTCAACTTCTTCAGCGGTTCTACCTAAGGTTGACGACTTGGGTTGACAGATTGTCAACTAGTTGATAGTTTGTCAACCTAGTCATCCCATTAATGACTACTGGACATGCTAAGGTAAAATGATCATAACTTTCTACTCCGATGTCGGATTAAGGAGAAACCAGATGCATTGGAAATAAAACTAGAAGATATTTCATATTATATATAGAAGGATGCATGAATCATTATATTCTAGGATACACTTCTTTAAAGTTGACCCTAGTTGGAAAATCCATTAAAACTCTATCGATACAAGTGTTCTCAACTCGCCTTTCCTCTAAGTGCTTCCTATGAATATGATTTGCATCGAAAATACTTTATACACAAGTCAAATGATCATGACACAAATATTCACATGGGAATCATCGGATTAGATTTTATACACGTAGAAACAACGGTTTGAATTCTACCCCAAAAATGTGGGGTGTTACATTAAGTCTCCTTAGTATATGATTTAAGAGGTTCGACTCCCCCATGAATATATGTTAGATTATTCTCCGAATTATGTGGCTACACGTACTGGGGACCAACCAGGGGTGAGATTTGGAGCCCATATAGCCCATGGGTACTAGAATATGATGGTTAAGCTACACAATCCAGGTTAAGGATTTTAAAGGTTTATTCTAAGCCATGTTCCCATCCCCGACATGTGATATATTTATGTATTTGCATATGATTATATGTATTTGATTTTGACTAGTTTTGAATTGTGTATCATGGCATTATTATATACTTTATCCCTGAGTTATATGCTAGTGCTCAACCCGCTAATCGTGTTTAGACATTGCATCCCCATGTGATGCAGGCACTGGAAATACCTCTACTTTTCCTACACAATGATCAAGTATTCATGGATCGTTCGTGAGTCAGATTAAAGTGGTGATCTTCTATACTTCGGAAGACCTCATTTCATGTTTTGGTTTTCTTCATGTTATTGACTCTTTTCTTTAGACTAATTTTGGCTATTGTCGAGGGCATGTCCTACATCTATTGATATTCAGTTGGTTAAAGGCTTTGTATATATTGTCGTAGACTTGAGTGGTTTTGGTTATTTGTTGTTAGATATTTAGTTATTTTAATTCCTTTAACCTTTTGTATCATATCTTTTTATATGTTCAAAATGTAACCTCTTCCAGGCATTATGTTTGGTTTGACTAGGAAATGGGGGTGGTCTCAGATTCTCGATGGACTTGAGATACCCGTTATAGCTAGCTCCTAGTTCGAGTCATGACAAAGTTGGTATCAGGGCCTAGGTTTGGTATTATTAGGTGTCCACTAAGTTGTGTTAAGTAGAGTTTTTTTTATGGGTATGTAGCGCACCACACTTATAAGGGAGAGGCTATGAGGTATTTAAGAATGGTTTCTTTTCTGATTGTTCTATTTTCAAGTGATAGAGTCTAAGGTCTCAAATTTTTTCCTGATTTCGATTGTTTGCATTTAAGATCATGTCTCCTAGAAGATCAAATACTTGTAGAAACTCTTCTGTTCCACTTGAAGGCAATATAGATGGAACTTGCTCTGCTTATAGGGTATGGACTTAGTCTAAGGTCATTGCTTTTGATTGCCCTCGTAGAGTCCTACCAGTCCCTACCAGTTCTCCTCGGGCTTCATGGGTTAATGATATTCGTACCTCACCGCCCCAAAGAGATATTTCTAATGTGAGATCCACTATTCTATTCATCTGTTAACCTAGATAGTGACCTCTCTGTCCTGTCGGTCTGGTCTTGTTGGTGAGAGAAGGAATCACGAAAGGATGGGGAGAAACAGAGAAAGAAGTTCAGATATTTAAAGTAGGGTGGGGGTCATCACACTAGAGATAGACATAGGAGATAGTAGACCAAGGAAAGGAGTTGGGAAATTATGGTTTATACTCATCGGCTAGAGCTCCTTACACTAAGCTGCCCGACGATCGTTGTTTTCAAGATGGTGGTGGTCCTAAGGCAAAAGATGTCCAATATCAGTACAGTTGATCCTAGTTAATCCCACCCTATCCTCCTTGCCGATTTTGTGATCTTACATCATAGGTTTTGTTATGGGGGTAAGAATCAATTCTTCAATTGTGGTTATCCCAGTTATATGTGGCGATATTATCCTTTCGCTAGTGTTGCCACTGGAGCTAATAAGATTTTGGTTGCTAGTTCTTCAGTTTTCACACCAGAGGATGCAACTTTTAGTACTGGCGCTAGCCGAAATTATCTTTATGCTCTTGACACCCGTCAGGAATCTGAGGTACCTCCTGATGTTGTTACTGGTATGTTACAACTTTTTTCTTGTGATGTGTATTTTTTGCCTGATCTAGGGTCTACTCTACCTTATGTGACCCCATTTGTGGCTATCCATTTTGGTTTTAGTCCTGAGTGTATTTTTGACCTCTCTTTTGTATCTACCCCAGTGGGCGACTCTATTGTGTTTAGGAGAGTCTATAGGTTTATCTGTGGTATTTATGGTGAAAAGGATATTGGCTCAAGGATAGCAATGCAAGATTTATGGGAGTAAATTGGTAGGCTTGGCGGGATGTGTAGAAGAGATTAGGTTGATAATTCATGAAATAGTGGAGTGAGTAATTGTCATACATACCAAAGGTATAGTGTTGACATGATGAATTGGGGCTAAGTCAATAGGTGGGTAAAAGTATAAATTTTATAAGATTATGTCAAGCCCCAGTTAGCATCTTGTTAGGTGAGATCTTAAGTATGAAAATGTCAGGTGTACCTAGTTCACGTTATTTAATATCTTAGTGTGGATGTGTATACTCATTAGGGTGTGATTGATAGGGTGATAACTATAGGGGCTGGTAAAAGGTTAAGATGAGTATCTCTGGAGGGTAGTGTTTTTATATTAAAGTTTTAAGGAGATGGTGAACTAAGGTTGATCTTAAAATTTTATCATGGCAGAGAGTTTCAAGGAAGAGTTGTGGTAAATATACTCTTATTCTAGCAATTCCCTCCTTTTTTCGATTAGGAGGGCATTCTACCAATGTCTTGCATATTCAAATTATGCCTATGCTTAAAGTCTAAGTTCTCTAAGAATTTTACGCCCATAAACTCATGTCTCACTTTATGCTTGGTTTTACGGAACTATATGTTCTATTTTCTACCGATTTATTTTATGTCATATCCCTGCCCAAAGAGACCCTATATATGCAAAGTAGAGACTATTTTCAGTCTTAGAATGAGAGAGAGTAGTTTCAAGTGGCAAAACTTGTCATACTTCTTGAATATACAAATCTTGGCTTTATGTTATATGACCCATAATGTATGCACATGTGTTTTTTGTTTTGTCCGGTCTAAAGAACTCAAGGTAAATTATGATTATGTCAGAATGACCCTTTACTTATGATCTAGGTGGATGCTATGAAGTGTTTTGTGCCTAGTGTCCCGTGTCTCATTTCACAGGTCTCACTTTGAGTAGAATGATTGATGGAAGTCATAATTGAGAAGTAACCCTCCCCTTCTTGAGGCTTACACTCTTGTTCTGTAGTGACCCTCATTTTAGTAGTATGGTAGTGGCTATGGAAGTGTAGAAGTGCTATAGATATGGGATGGACATTCTCTGATGTGAAAAATATGGGGGTGGCTACTCGGGTTAATGTCATAGATGAAGATGGAAGAGTAAGACAAACTTTCATTATGGGAAATAGTTAAGAAGGGAAGATGTGGTGAAACCCTTTTGATAGAAAGTAAAAGTTGGGGTAATATTATTGGAGGGGTGTGGAGTATAGGGTCCGATAGCCTACGCAATCACTTTCAATTCCGATTTAGATTTTAACATGGAACAATACATAGTTATACTCAGACCCCCATAGTTATGTATTTCGTAGGGGAATTGGGAGATTGAAATGGTGGAATATTGTGTTCATAGCTAAATCCTAGTGGGGAAGCGCGGTTATGCATACGGGTTACTTGATCTTTATTTGGGATGAAAGAGACTTATCAAGAGGCTAGAAAAGACATAAAGTCCAAATATCCGTTCTTGTTCCCCATTTTTGATAATCGTGCGTAGGTATGTATTTTTCCTAATATCTTTATTTTCTGACTTTGTTAAAGGAAATTGCGGATTCCTTGATTATCTTTATTTTCTGACTTTGTTAAAGGGAAGTGTGATTGTGTGGTTGTGTCAAATAGTGCCTATGAATACCTTGAACCATTATTCGAGGATGAATGATCCTAAGGGGGGAGAATAAAATACCCAGGTGTTGGCCTCTAAAATTTTTTTGAGTTTTCTCACTGCCCTGACTGTGACTCTCTCTACGAGTCGTAGGGTGTCTATACGGGTTGTACGACCCCAGTCATAAGGTATCCAATATGTTTGGACAAGTAGTCTACTTTGACTATGACTTGTACTTCACGAGTCGTTAGGACTCATTACGAGTCGTGAGGAGACCTGTGTATTATACTCATCTTCTGATATGGCTACAGTTAGCATGTTACAAGTTGTAATAAGTTGTTATAAGTATTATGGTGCGAATCATAAATAATTCAGGGTTGGTCTCCATGGACACTGCCTAGACTACGACTATAGGTTAAGAGTCATAGGGTGACCCTACGAGTCGTAAGGTCACCTGTAGCGAGTGTGCAACATTTTTTAGTCATTTTACTAAGGGCATTCTAGATATTTCCCTTTGCCCTTAAACATAACCCATGACCTTTAAACACTATTGAGGCCTTATTCCTATACATAACACAATCAAAACACATCCTCTTCTCTCTCAAATCCTCTAAAGTAACAACACTTAGGGTTTTCAAGAGATTGGTCTATTAGATCTTTCAAGGGAAAATTCTCTCCGTAATCTTGGTATTTTAGGCATGTGACTGTATCCTTAAACTCATTTTGCTAAAGCATGAAAATATAAGACTATTTATGTGATTAGAAAATATGGGTTTTGATATGGTTAAGGGATTTTGACATGTTTAGCTATTAAATTGATTTCCCATGATTTATTATGCATTGTTCATGCTTTATAAATGATTTTAAATATAAGGGGTGCATGGGCATGGTGAATAAACTAAGGGGAGATGGTTTTCCCCAACTTTATGATTTTTGCTTGACTTATGGTTTTGAAAATTGTGTTCCCTCAACCTAAATTATGAAATTGATGTTGACCATGGTTTTGTCACATGATTTGACTTGCTCGCTTATAATATTGCATTGGCAAAAAAAAAGTTAACGGATCATAAATGGCTTAGAAAGGCCTTGGTGGCCATAAATTGATTTTTAATTGAACTTTTGAAGTTCACTCTGCTAAATGGGTTTGAGTCCCAAATAACTATTATTTTGAATTCCCCCTTGGCTGATGAGTTAGAGTCCCAGATGGCTAAGTAGTTGACATGGCAGGATAATGAACTTGCAAGTGATTTTGGTATGACCATACAAACGGGATGCCTTAATTCATAATTGGTTTACTTAATTAGGAGTGTGTGTTAACTATTTTAATTTAGCTTAAAAGAGGATTATGTAGATGGGTCGTAAAAGTGGCAATCCCAGGGGAGCAACACTGAAAACCATGTTTGCCGGCACGGGGATCTAAACGGCCTAGGGTTCGAGTCCCCTCGCTTATGACCGGTGGTTTGAGTCCACCTTATTATATAAGTAGAAGGTTCGATTCCCCCTCTTTACATTATATGATTGGGTGCTTAAGTCACCTTAGTATATTGTAAGACCTCGCAAAATCTTAAGCTTAAATCAGTCCATCAAAGATTGAAAAGAGGTCCCAGACTTAGAAATTTCAGCTAAGTGTTTATACTTAGAATTATTTTAGCCTTCGTAATTTGGCGATCTTATTTTACGACCCTTATGACCTTAAAATGTCGATCCTTGGATTGAATTATGATCAGGTGTGTCAATAGGTTACTTCGGGTGAGTTTTGGATTTTTTGGACCTCGTTTGAATCATATTGAGGTGACCAAAATAGTGGGTCGATGCGACTCGACACGTCATGTTGTTCATTGCATTGACAGATAATTTTCCCCATCTTTCAGTGCAATTTTAATGAACCAACACGAACTCAATGCGATGCATCGGTCTGCGTGTCATTGGGCACGATTTCTGCTAATTTAATTCCGCATTCAGAGGGGCAATTAAGTCTTTTTTCACTTTTATTCAGCCCCAAAAACACGAGATTAGTCAATCCTAAAGGTAAAAATTCATCCACTATTCACAAATCCTCTCAAGAACAAACACTAACCCCTCAAATTCAAGATTCAAGTCCCAAGAAATTCATCACAACTTTCAGAGAATTGATTACCAAGGTATTTTAGGTGTTCATTCATGGGTTCCTTTCACCCATGAAGTCCAAGAACCCTTTTTAAAACTACAAGTTTATGATTTCATGATTTACACATTGGAATTGGATTGTGTTCATGTGTGAATTGATATTTGGGGTTTAATTCCATGATTTATGACAAGTTTCATGAGAACTAAATAATTGTGGGTTGATTTATATGATCTTCATGTTAAACTCTTGAACTACAAGTCGAATTAGTAGCCATGATATTATTACATGTTTATTGCTATATGAAATAACCATGGTCCCTAAGTGTTTGTTAAAATGCTTATGTTTATTAACTAGTGAAAGCATGACATGTTGTTATGTGATTCCATTCATGCACAAGCTCATGTATATCAAGTGTTTAATAAAATGTTTAAATAGATGCATTGTTAGTAAAAAAGTATTACTATGTTTTTAAGGTTATGCTATGTTTTACATTTTCATGCTATCGAGTCCTGGGGGGTAGTCAATACCCAAAAATCTAGCTGTTGACCTAGAGCTACAGTAGTTACAGAATAGTCTCAGAAATATCACGATCAGTAGCATTCAGTCAGTACAAAACTTAGTGTATTCAGTCAGATATCAGAACTCAGTGAACTCAGTCCAGTTTAGTCAGTTAACATGATCAGTAATAGTTCAGTCCAGCCTAGTACAGTTTAGAAATCAATCCAGTGTCAATTCAGTTAGGAGTAGGATTCAGCATCAAGTGAACCCAAGGATGGGGACTCACATGCCAGTAGAGGTTGTGATCTATAGAAGCCGTCCTTGCATTCCAAAACTACGTAGCCAGCGTAGGTTGAGACATCAACCTGCCAGTTGAGAGTTGATGAGGTGTCTAAACTACCAGTTGAGGGTACCACCATTCTCATTCAAAGCACCTGCTAGATGAGGGTGACTCAGCAACTTGTCTTTACCCGTGGCACGGTACTGACACCCTTCTAATTGGGGTTATCAGTTGGACCCTAAATTAGTTCAGAGAGGGGTATGTCGATTAGATGATTAGCTCCTAAGTTTCAATTTCAGTCTCAGTATAGAACTCAGTTCAGTTCTACAGAACCAGGACTATCATACACAGTCACCCAGCTCAGTATAAAACTCAGTTCAGTTCTACAGAATCAGGACTATCAAAAATAGTCACCTAGTTAACCGTAATACAGTTATCAGTGAACTCAGATATCAGTCATTTAGTTATCAAAACTTAGTACCTAGTGTTAATATGATCGCAGTTATAGTATATGTAGTTATGTGTATAGTATTGCATAATCAGTGTTTACAGCAGTTTCATATATACATGTACTCTCATTCAGATATATTCATGTTACTCAGTTAGTTATTGTTCATACATATGAACTCATGCATTAAGCCTTACCTCGTTTAGCATACCAGTACATTCAAAGTACTGACACATACCTTTCTTTTGCGCTATGATGTCTTATATCATAGGTTCAGATGCACGAGCTCCTGATTGTACTTAGCATCCCAGCTTATCAGCAGCAGACTTAGTGGTGAGTCCTTATAGTTCGAGGATAGATTTGTTATTTCAGTATATTTTCAGTAGTCAGAGTTAGATGGGGGCTTGTTCCATCAACTCCACTTTCAGATAGTTTAAGGCTTTCAGACTAGATTATTTTAGACAGATGCTCAGTTTTCAGTATTTATATACCAGTATTTGATTTTAGTTATAAAACTTATGGAAAATTCAACTTAATTTCTGCATTATTACAGTAATATTACTCAGTTATTGCAGCGGGTACCAGTCATGGGTTAGCTTGTGGTCCTTCGAGGTTATGAGCACCGTGTGACATCTAGCGTGCAGACTCGGGGCATTACAAACTTGGTATCAGAGCCTAAGGTTCAACAGAGTCCTAGGGAGTTTGAAATCAGCATCTAATATAGTCTTGGGCATGGGTGTGTAGCGCGCCACACCTATGAACAAGAGGCTATGAGCAATTTTAGGTAAAGTTTCCCTTCTTTCAGTATTCATATCGTGCGAGTGAGCATGATCTCAAGTTAAACTCTCTGTCAAATTCAAGTTTCCCTTCTATTTACATAATATGCCTCTAAAGAGGACTAACGGAAGAAAAACGGGAAACCAGCCAGCACCTCCACCCGTCCAGCCAGATCCCCTGGATGAGCATGTTTCCCATGCATAATTCAGAGCAGCTTTCACCACTATAGCTTATTTTGTGGCATCCCAGAATGAACGTCTAGCTGCCGTTCAGGCCAACCCAGTGGCCAATACTGTTATGGCTAGAATTCGTGACTTCACCTGAATGAATCCTCCATTATTTATAGGGTCTAAGTCAGATGAAGACCCGTAGGAATTCCTTGATTAGGTGAAGAAAGTCACAGATATTATGGGGGTGACTTCTAGTGAGAGTGCTAAGTTGGCCGTATATCAGTTGCAGGATGTGGCTCACTCATGGTTCAAGTAGTAGAAGGCAGAGAGGGTAACAGATGCAGGGCCCATAGAATGGGAGGAGTTTGCTACTACTTTTTTGGATAGGTTCTTCCTACTAGACTTGAGGGAAGTAAAGGTTTTGGAGTTTATTAATCTGAAGCAGGGCAACATGACAGTGAAGGAGTATTCTCTTAAGTTTACTCAGTTAGCCAGATACGCTCCTCATATGGTAGGATATAATAGATCTAAGATGAGTAAGTTTGTGTCTGGGGTGTCTAATAGTGTGGTCAAGGAGTGTAGGACCGCAATGCTGATTAAGAAGATGGACATATCCAGGCTCATGGTCCATGCTCAACAGATAGAGAAGGCTAAGAATAAGGAGAAGGGGAGAGATAATAAATGGCCTAGAACAGGTAGCTTTAACTTTGCTCAGCCTAAGTCAGACGGTGGAAATCGTTCTCAGTTTCGCCCAAAATCTTCAGCTCCAGCTCCCTCCTCAGCCAGTGCTATAGTGCCGAAATTCAGAGATGATAATAAAGATAGGGCGCCAGGCCCTAAAACCCAAGGTAGTGTTAGCAGTTCCCGAACAAATCCTCTTTGCCAAAAGTGTGGCAGAAACTATCAGGGTATCTACAGAGCTGGTAGCGATGTGTGCTTCGAATGCGGCAAGCTAGGCCATAGAATCAAAGATTGTCCTCAGTCAGGTTCTTAGAGTCAGTATAATTGTACTTCAGCTCAGTCCAGTTTCCCAAATCAGCAGGGTGTAGCTTCCAGTGCCACTAATGGGCAACGCCCGAATAGGCTTTATGCACTTCAGTCCCGACAAGATCAAAAAAGTTCTCCTGATATGGTCACTGGTACGTTACCAGTTTATCGTTTATATGCTTATGTTTTTCTAGATCCAGGAGCTTCTTTGTATTTTGTAACTCTTTATATAAATTTTGACTTTGGAGTCAGTCCTAAAATCCTAGTAGAGCCTTTCTCAATCTCTACCCCAGTGGGTAAATCTATCGTAGCCCGACGAGTATACAGGAATTGTCCGATTATGGTATCTCAGAAAGTTATTTCAGCAGACTTAGTAGAATTAGAGATGACAGATTTTGATGTCATTCTCGGCATAGATTGGCTTTATTCATGCTATGCTTCAGTTGATTGCAAAAACAGAATTGTCCATTTTTAGTTTCCAAATGAACCTGTCCTTGAGTGAAGGGGTAGTACTTCAGCATTTAGGGGTCAGCTTATTTCTTACCTAAGGGCAAGAAAAATGATATCTAAGGGGTGTGTTTATCATCTCATTCAAGTTAAAGACTCTAGTTCAGATACCCCTAGTCTTGAGTCATTTATAGTAGCATGTGATTTTCCTGATGTGTTTCCTGATGATCTTCCCGGGGTCCCTCCCGAATGAGAAATTGACTTTGGAATAGACCTTCTTCCTGATACTCATCCTATCTCTATTTTGTCATACAAAATGACTCTAGCAGAACTGAAAGAATTAAAAACAGTTGAAGGATCTCCTAGATAAGGGATTTATTAGACCCATGTATCACCTTGGGGTGCACTAGTTATATTCGTGCATAAAAAAGACAATTCTCTCAGAATGTGTATTGACTACCATTAGTTGAACAAAGTCACAGTCAAGAACAAGTATCCACTTCCCAAAATCGATGACTTGTTTGACCAACTTCAGGGTGCCAGTTATTTTTCTAAGATAGACCTCAGATCAGGCTATCATCAGCTCAGAGTCAGAGAATGTGACATTCCAAAAATAGCTTTCAGAACTCAGTATGGTCACTTCGAATTCCTAGTTATGTCATTTGGTCTTACCAATGCTCCATCAGCCTTCATGGACTTGATGAACCGCGTGTTCAAGCAGTACTTAGGCATGTTCGTCATAGTCTTCATTGATGACATTCCTGTATACTCCCGCAGTGAAAGTGATCATGCAGACCATCTCATAATAGTATTACAAACTCTCAGAGCCCATCAGTTGTTCGCCAAATTCAGTAAGTGCAGATTTTGGCTAAGGTCAGTAGCTTTCCTTGGTCATATAGTTTTCGGTGATGGAATTAGAGTTGATCCTCAAAAGACCAAAGTAGTAAGAGACTGGCCCAGGCCCATCTCTCCATCAGATATTAGGAGTTTCTTAGGTTTGGATGGCTATTACCGATGGTTTGTTGAAGGATTCTCTTCCATTGCATCCTCCATGTCTAGATTAACTCAAAAGAAAGTCAAATTCCAGCGGTCATATTCTTGTGAGAAGAGTTTTGAGGAGTTGAATACTCGACTCACTACAGCCCCAATTTTGACTTTACCAAATGGTTCAGATGGGTTTATGGTATATCATGATGCTTCCAGAGTCAGTTTGGGGTGTGTTTTAATGCTGAGAGGTAAGGTCATAGCCTATGCCTCTAGACAGCTTAAGCCCCATAAAAATAATTACCCCACTCATGATCTTGAGTTAGCAGCTGTAGTGTTTTCCTTAAAGATTTGGAGGCACTATTTTTATGGGGTGCATGTTGATGTGTTCACAGACCATAAAATCCTGCAGTATGTATTTTCTCAGAAAGACCTGAATCTGCGTCAGAGAAGGTGGCTAGAGTTGTTAAAAGACTATGACATGAGTGTTATGTATCATTCGGGCAAATCCAATGTAGTGGCTGATAATCTCAGTAGGATGTCTATGGGTAGTGTTGCCCACGTGGAGGATGGTAAGAAGAAGTTAGTTTAGTAAGTTCATCAGCTCGCCTGACTAGGTGTCCACTTAGTCGATTCAGTAGAGAGTAGCGTATGGGTGCAGAATGGTTCATAATCCTCTTTGGTTTCCAAGGTAAAAGAAAAGCAGAACAAAGATCCCAGTTTAGTTAAGCGAAAAGAGTTAGTCAGGGATCAGAAAGTAGAGGTTTTCTCCCATTAGGAGAGATGGTGTGTTGCGTTGCCAGGAAAGACTATGTGTGCCATGTATAGATGGCATGAGACAACAGATTCTCGCAGAAGCGCATGGTATGCGCTACTCAATTCACCCTGGAGCCACTAAGATGTACCACAAATTGTGGGAAGTCTATTGGTGGAGTGGGATGAAGAGAGACATTGCAAAGTTTGTAGCTAAGTACTCAACATGTCAGCAGGTTAAGATCGAGCACCAGAAGCCTAGTGGATCTATGCAGGAGTTTAGTATTCCTACTTGGAAGTGGGAGGAGGTGAACATGGATTTTGTGACGGGTTTGCCTCGCACTTGTCGTCAGCATGACTCAATTTGAGTCATTATGAATAGGATGACCAAGTCAGCTCATTTCTTACCAGTTCATACCTCTTATTCAGCTGAGGATTATGCCAAGCTCTATGTTAGAGAGTTGGTCAGACTATACAGAGTTCCGTTGTCCATCATTTCAGATAGAGGTATGCAGTTCACCACTCATTTCTAGAAAGCCTTCTAAAAGGGTCTTGGTACCCAACTTTACCTCAGTATAACATTTCATCCTCAGATAGATGGTCAAGAAGAAAGGACCATTTAGACTTTAGAAGATATGCTAAGAGTGTGTGCCATTTACTTTAAGGGCAGTTGGGATGACCACTTGCCCTTGATCGAGTTCGCATATAATAATAGCCATCATTTCAGTATTCAGATGGCTCCGTTTGAGGCACTTTATGGGAGGAAATGTAGATCTCTCATTGTTTGGTTTGAAGTAGAAAAAGCTGCAGTGGTAGGGTCTGACTTGGTATTTGATACCTTAGAAAAATTTCAATTGATCAGGGAAAGGCTTAAGACAACTCAGAGCTGACAGAAATCGTATGTCGATCTGCAAAGAAAGGATCTCGAGTTTGAAATCGGTGACTATATGTATTTGAAAATCTCTCTTATGAAGGGAGTGAAGAGGTTTGGCAAGAAGGGGAAACCCAATCCCCGATATGCCGGTCCTTACCAAATTCTCAGCCATTTCGAAAAATTAGCTTATGAGATTTAGTTGCCTTCAGACTTAGCTTCAGTTCACTTAGTGTTTTATGTCTCCTTGTTAAAGAAGTGCATAGGTAACCCAGCAGTTGTAGTCCTGATAGAGGGCATTGATGTCCAGAACAACCTCTCTTATGAGAAAATCCCAGTCAAAATTCTTAATTTTCAGGTGTGCAGACTGAGGAACAAAGAGGTTTCTCTAGTCAAAGAACTTTGGCGGAATCAGTCCATTGAGGGAGCTACTTGGGAAGCAGAGGCAGATATGTGGACCAAATATCCTCACCTCTTCTCCGCAAACTCAAACTCAGCTCAAGGGAATAGTTTTCCTTGAATTTACTAATTTCCATGTTTAGATTACCTTTACAGCTCTATATCAGTTCAGTTGCATAGAATTCTTATATTATGCATACCTTCATGAAATAGCTCAGTCATGTGTCATGTATCCAAAACTCAATCATGCTTCAGTTATGCATGTTCAGTATGATAACTCAGTATATCAGTAGTTTCAGTCATGTAATCATGCTTCAGTTGTGCATATTCAGTATATAAATTCAGTCTATCAGTATTCTCAGCTTAGTCAGTCTCATTCGAGGATGAATGTTCCTAAGGGGGAGATATTATAAGACCCCACAAAATCTTAAGCTAAACACAGTTCGTTAAAGCTTGAAAAGAGGTCCCAAACTTAGAAATTTCAGCTTAGTGTTTATACTTATAATTATTATAGCCTTCATAATTTAGCGATCTTATTTTACGACCCTTATGACCTTAAAATGTTGATCCATGGATTGAATCATGATCAGGTGTGTCAATTGGTTACTTCGGGTGAGTTTCAGATTTTTTAGACCTCGTTTGAATCATATTGAGGTAACCAAAATAGTGGGTCGACGCGATCTTGATGCATCACGTTGCTTATCGCATCGACGGATAATTTTCGCCAGTTTTCAGTGCAATTCCAGTGAACCAATGCAAACTTAATGCAGCGCATCGACCATTGTGTTGACCCCATAGACATGGCACATCGGTCTGCGTGTCGCTGGGAACGGTTTCTGCTCATTTAATTTCACATCCAGAGGGGCAATTAAGTCTTTTTCTCCTTTTATTCAGCCCCTAAAATACGAGAATAGTCAATCCTAAAGGCAAAAATTCATCCACTATTCACAAATCCTCTCAAGAACAAACCCTAACCTCTCAAATTCAAGATTCAAATCCGAAGAAATTCACCACAACTTTCAGAGAATTGATTACCAAGGTATGTTAGGTGTTCATTCATGGGTTCCTTTCACCTATGAAGTCCAAGAACCCTTATTAAAACTATAAGTTTATAATTTCATGATTTACATATTGGAATTGGATTATGTTCATGTGTGAATTCATGTTTGGGGTTTAATTCATGATTTATGACAAGTTCCATGAGAACTAGATAATTGTGGGTTGATTTATGTGATCTTCATATTAAACTCTTGAACTACAAGTTGAATGTAGTAGCCTTGATATTATTACATATTTATTGCTATATGAAATAACCATGGTCCCCAAGTTATGTGAATTAATTAGTGAAAGCATAACATGTTGTTATGTGATTCAATTCATGCACAAGCTCATGTATATCAAGTGTTTGATAAAATGTCTAAATAGATGCATTGTTAGTAAGGAAGTATTACTATGTTTTGAAGGTTATGCTATGTTTTACTTTCCATGCTATCGAGTTCTGGGGGTAGTCAATACCCAAAAATCTAGATGTTGACCTAGAGCTACAGCAGTTACAAAATAGTCTCAGAAATATCGCGATCAGTAGAATTCAGTCAGTATATAACTCAGTGTATTCAGTCAAATATCAGAACTCAGTCCAGTTCAGTCAGTTATCAAGATCAGTAATAGTTTAGTCCAGCCTAGTATAGTTTAGAAATCAATCCAGTGTCAATTCAGTTGGGAGTAGGATTCAACACCGAGTGAACCCAAGGATGGGGACTCACCTGCCAGTAGAAGGTGTGATCCTTAGAAGCAGTCCTTGCGTTTCAGAACTACGTAGCCAGCGTAGGTTGAGAAATCAACCTGCTAGTTAAGGGTTTATGAGGTATCTTACCTTCTAGTTGAGGGTACCACTATTCTCATTCAGAGAACCTGCCAGATGAGAGTGACTCAGCAACTTGTCTTTACCTGTGGCACGGTACTGACACCCTTCCAACTGGGGTTACAGGTTGGACCCCAAATCAGTTCAGAGAGGGGCATATCGGTTAGATGATTAGCTCCTACAGTTTTAGTTTTAGTCTCAGTATAGAACTCAGTTTAGTTCTACAGAACCAGGACTGTCAGACATAGTCACCCAACTTAGTATAGAACTCAATTCAGTTCTACAGAATCAGAACTGTTAGAAATAGTCACCCAGCTAACAGTAATACAGTTATCAGTGAACTCAGATATCAGTCATTCAATTATCAGAACTCAGTACCTAGTG
Source organism: Capsicum pubescens (assembly GCA_030864215.1). Taxonomy (NCBI): domain Eukaryota; kingdom Viridiplantae; phylum Streptophyta; class Magnoliopsida; order Solanales; family Solanaceae; genus Capsicum; species Capsicum pubescens. The sequence continues at coordinate 107,297,587 of CM061544.1, forward strand.
TTAATATGATCGAAGTTACAGTATATGTAGTTATGTGCATAGTATTGCATAATCAGTGTTTATAGCAGTTTTATCTATACATGTACTCTCATTCAGATATATTCATGTTAATCAGTCAGTTATTTTTCATGCATGTAAACTCATGCATTCAGCCTTACCCCGCTTAGCATACCAATACATTTAAAGTACTGATGCATACCTTTTTTTTATGCTATGATGTCTTATATCATAGGCTCAGACGCACGGGACCCTTATCATACTTAGAAGCCCAACTTATCAGCAGCAAACTTAGTGGTGAGTCCTCATATTTTGAGGACAGAGTTGTTATTTTAGTATATTTTCAGTAGTCAGAATTAGATGGGGGCTTGTCCCATCAACTCCACTTTCAGGAAGTTAGAGGCTTTCAGACTAGATTATTTCAGATAGATGCTTAGTTTTCAGTATTTATATACCAATATTTGATTTCAGTTATGAACCTTATGGCAGATTAAGCCTAATTTCTGTATTATTACAGTAATATTACTCAGTTATTGCAGCAGGTACCAGTCATGGGTTAGTTTGTGGTCCTTCGGGGTTATGAGGACTGTGTGACTTTTGGGGTGCAGACTCGGGGCGTTACATATATGATTTGGGAGGTTTGAGTCCCCCGTGCATATATATGAGATTATTCTTCGGTTCGTGTAGCTACACGTATTGGGGCCCGACTAGGGGGTGAGAGATAGGGCTTATATAGCCTGTGGGTACTAGCATATGACAGTTAAGCTACACAATCCAGGTTAAGGATTTTAAAGGCTTATGCTAAGCCTTGTTCCCATTCCCGGCATGTGATATGTATATGTATTTGCATATGATTATGTGCATATGTTTTTGACTGGTTTTGAATTGTGAATCATGGTATTATGATAACTTTTATCCTTGAGTTACATGCTAGCTCTTAACCCGCTAAACTTCTCTGGACGTTGTATCCCTATGCAATGCAGGCACCGATAATACCTAGACATTTTCTGTACGGTGATTAGGTATTCGTGGATAGTTCATGAGTCAGATTGAAGTGTTGATCTTCCATACTTCGGAAGACCTTATTTCATGTTTTGACTTTCTTCATGTTATTGACTCTTTTCTTTGGTCTTATTTTGTCTATTGTTGAGGCATGTCCCGACGTATATTGACATTCAGTTGGTTAGAGGCTTTGTTGTGGACTTGGGTAGTTTTGGCTATTAGTTGTTGGATATTTTGTTATCTTAGATTCTTTTAAGCTTTTGTATCATATCTTGTTATATGTTCGGAATTCAACCTTTGTTGGGCATTGTGTTCAGTTTAACTAGGCAATGAGGGTGGTTTCTGGTCCTCGATGGACTTGAGATACCTGTTACAGCCAGGCCCTGGTTTGAGTCGTGACATAATCCTAGTTGAAGGTGATTAAAATCTATATCGGAACACGAAATTAAATAATAAAGTTTAATGATAGTTGAGAAATAAGAGATGAGAAGTGAAGAAAAAAAGGCTCAATTGAATAATAATTAAGCCAAGAAAGAAAAAAACTCAATCAAATGCACGAGAAATAAAATTAAATCCACAAAATGATAACTCGAAGAACAATCAAGCAAAAAATAACACAAGCAATTCGGGAATCCACCTTAATCACTCAATCTAAGCTAAAAATTGGAATTGAACCCAATTACTATCCTAACCTAGAGTAACTAAATATCAAGTCTATTCAAGACAATCGGATCATCCAAAATCTTAGTACTGAAAATGGCTAAGGCAACTATTTATAATGATTGCCTTTACAAAAATAGCTCAAAGTGACTATTTTTCAAATAACCCACAAGGGACCTTCTTGATTGCCCAAATGGCATCTTGATTGCTTATGACCTTGTATATTTATTTCTTCATGTCTTCCTCTAGGCTTCAAGGTGTCATCCATATATGGAAACCCCTCCTAATGTAGGTTTTGGAGGCTGTGTGAGCTCTCGAAGTCGGAGTTACCCTTTTTTCTTTTAGTTATCTATTTTTCCTTTTAGTTATCTATGTCTAGTCTTTCATCTTTGAGACATATTGTATTTCATGATTCAGTACTCATAGTTCTTTTGTGGTTGCTCTTGTACCGATATTATTGAATCTTGGGATATTTGTTGGCTTCGATTTATCTTTTAGACCTTTATGACTGTTTTATTGCTATTTGAGTGTTTAATTGTTAATTCCTAACTTTATTGTCATTTTCACTAAGATATCCCATTGCATCTAGTTTTGGACTATGATTCCACTTACCTACTGGCGGAATAAAGTAGGTTTCATCATGACTCGTAAATAGAGTCGTGACATATATTGTGATTGTAGCATGGAGGTCTCACTAATAAATGATGAAGCATACATTAATAATGCCATGACGATATATAGATATACTGTGATGGTATAATTATGGACTGAAGCAAATCCAATAATACCATGTCAGCATATATATATATTATGATGGTATCATGAAAGTTTGACTGAAGTATTGAAGCAGACATCAATAATACCATGACGGTATATAGATACACTATGAGGGTATCATGTAAGACTCACCGAAGATTTAAGCAAACATCAATAATACCTGCTAACCTAATGATACCATGTCAGTATATGTACATTGTGATGGTATCATGAAGATCTGACTGAAGGATTGAAGAAAATATCAATGATAACATGACAGTAAATATATATATATATTGTGGTGGTATCATGGAGGTTTCACTGAAGGATTGAAGTAGACATCAATGATACCATGATAGTATATAGATATACTTTGATGGTATTTTGAAGGTCTCACTGAAGGATTGAAGCAGACATTAGTGATACCACGCAAATCCAATGATACCATGTCAATATATATATTATGATGGTATCATAGAGGCTGACTGAAGGATTAAAGCAGACACCTGTGATACTTGACAACATATAAATATACTGTGATGGTATCATGGAGGTATGACAGGAGGATGGAAGTGGACATTAATGATAAATGATAGTATATAAATATACCATAATGGTATCATGGAGGTCTTACTGAATAATGAAGCATACATCAGTAATACCATGACGGTATATAGATATATTGTGATGGTATCATTAGAGACTGAAGAAAACTCATTGATACCATGTCACTATATATATATATATATATATATATTGTGATGGTATCATGGAGATCTGACTGAAGGATTGAAGCATAAATGGATAATACTATGACAGTATATACATACTAGGATGATATCATTTCGGCCTGAAGCAAATGAAAAAACATAAATAAAAAAGAAAAGAGAATAAAATAAAATTACAAACGAAAAGAATAAATAAAATTAAAAAGGACCAAAAATGAAAGTAACTTGTAGTGAAAAATAATGAATATTATGATATGAGGAAAAGATGAATGAAAAAAGGAGAAAAAATAAAGAATAAAGAATAAAGAAATAATTTTTTTTTTTTTTAAAAAGGAACAAGAAATTTAAAATAAATAAATAAACATAAAAAATGCAAAAATAAAAGAAACCAATAAAGGGGAAAAAGAGAAAAACAATAGCAGGAAAAAAAAAGTAGAGAAAACATAAATGAATATGGAAATAAATGAGAGAGAGAAAAAGAAAAGGAGTATACAAAATAAAAATTGAGTCTGAATTAGATTATGGTGTGAAAAAAATAATGATTAAAATAATTTTAAGAAAAAAAATAAATGAACAAAGAAGCATAAAAAGAAAAAAAATGAGGAAAAAACTGAGAAATAGAAAAAAAAAATCAGAGAACTAGAGAAATAAAAAAAATTAAAGGGAGATATATAATAAAGCTACAAGGAAAGGGGTATTTTATGTAATTAGTTAGAGGACATATTATATAAATGACATTTAGTTATAAATAGTTTACTCCTAAATAGATGGATATACCTTCTCCTACCTTCAAATTAGTTGGATTAATGAATTTTACATCTAAAGCAACAAAAGGAAATGAAATCCGTGCAAATATTTGATATGCATAGTAAAGACACTCTTTTTGTTTTTTTGGTAACTAAAGACAATCTACTTTATAGAGACGCAAAATATTTTTTCATTTGTTTATTCTTTGTTCTACTATCTCACTTTACATTATCAAATATTTTTTCTCTAGTTATTATTACTTTTTTCAAAGAAATTAAGCAACTTTTAACTTTAAAATAAAGTACATTTTAAAGTAATCTATGATCCGATCAATGCCTTAGTTAATGCTGAACAGGTATACTCAATTTTCAATTAATCTTCATATAAAGTCATCTACTTCATAATTTTTTAGCTTGAATTAACGCATACTTTAAAGTGAAAATTTGTAATGTTTTTAAATAAGTAGTATATTTTATTTCAAATAAATTAGTGAGTCATTATTTATACATGCAGAAAATTAAATAAATTAAAGTTTGAATTTCAAATCATACCAAATACTTCGTATTCGATCAATCTATTGTCGTACTTTTCTTTTTAGTTCATTAAAATGAAAAAAATTCTTTTTAATAATTTTTTAGTTCGAATTTTTCACATGCATATTTAAGACCACAAAATTAAAAAGATATTTTGCTATAGTTTATGTATCTTCAATTAAATTGAAGACAACAAGATTCAATTTTGTTATACCTTTTAAACTCTATGTAATTAAAATCATACTAGCAAATTAAAACGAACGGAGAATTCTTTTTAAGAGGGAGCAAATGTTTATTTCAGGTTGTATATATGGTACCCCTTTATCACACGTTAGTTGTCATGTTTCAGGTTTTGAGAGTCAAATTATGAGAACTTTGATTAGAAGTTATAACTTGATTAATTAAATTGATTAATATGAGAGAAGTTATAACTTATATAATACTTATCACATAGAAATATAATTTTAACAATTGATTTATTTAAAAGAAAAAAACAAATATGATAATCCCTCCATTCCTTTATAAGTATCGTTTTGGATTGTGATTTTATTTCTAAATAGGTGTTTGTTTAACTTTTCAAAAATATTTTGATCATAATCTTCCTAATATGCCCCTGAGTTTAAATATAATAATTAATGTCAATTTGAAAAGGATAAAATTTAATTCAAATAAATTCATAAAATTATTTTTAATTTTGTAAAAATAAATAATTTATTAAAAAATTTGTTCAAATTAAAAAAATATTTATTTGAAAATGAAGAAAGTACATAATTTGAGACGGAAGAATACATGAAATTTCTGGATTTTACCGTTAGTGGACAGTAGGTGGAGTGAATTTGAGAAATGACAATTAATTACAAGTGAAGTCTTTGTGGGGTACTTCTACTACTGGGGGCAACCAAAAAGGTGTGTGGTATCAGAAAATGCATGTGAGAGACTGATAAATTGAAGATTACGAGAGAGAAACTAAAGCAAGATGTTGAAAGGAGTTCTTCCTTATTGCTTTTCTTTTTTTCCCCATGATGTTAATCATTACAAAGCAAGATGTTGAAAGGCGTTCTTGCTTATTGCTTTTCCTTTTTTCTCCATGATGTTAATCATTAGAGTATGTACAATAAGGGATTGTTTGGTACACTGTTCATGATAAATAAGAATATTCCATGAAATTATTTTATCTCTCGTACTTCACGGGATAGTAATTCCATTATTTTAAAATTAAATAATCCATTTTATCAACCTGAGATAAAATTAATTTCAAACTTTATCTTAAAACTATTTTTTTTATCTCTTTTACCAAACGACCCCTAATTACCTATTGAAATACAGTATGCTTTATAAGAAGAAATAGAGAAAAATTAGATTGAGATTTGAGATCATAAACTCACATGTCATATTCTCTTATTATATAAGAGCGAGTTGGGCGGCTGAAGCAGGCTGATCTCCGTCAACATGTCTGCTTCAGTTACTTGTTTCGTAATTTTACTCTATTATTTTTAATTAATTATTATAAGTATTTACATATTTAAAAAATTTATAATATTTAATAAATAAATAAAATAGATATTTATGAAATATCTGCTTCAGCTGCTTCAATCATAATTTTATTAAATATCATCCTAATTAATTATTATAATTCATCAAAATATTAAAAGAATATAAATGTAATAAAAAAAAGTAAATAGATATAAAATCGTGAGTTCACTCTTGATGTTTTAAATTAACTTCGCGTCTTATATGAGGCCTAATTAATTTTTTTCACAAGTATTTTTTATAATAATTTTATTATATCACTTCTAATTAGTTGTTGTGAGTCATTTAAGACATGTTTACTTCATTGTTTTAATCGTTATTTTACTATATCACCTCTAATTAATTATTATGGTCTAAGCATTATGCCACTTAAATTGGAATATAAAGAAAAGTTTTATAAATCAAAATAATTAAAAACTTAAATTATTTTTAAAATGTAATTGACTATTAATGTCACAAAATTTTGGACAAGAGAGTAACATATATTAGTTGAAAATTACATAAAAAAATATTATAAATTACAATAGTTAACAACTTACAACATGTAAGAAAATTAATTTGTTATAGATTTCAAAAAATACCTAAAAAATATTATAAATCACAATAATTAAAAACTTAAAAATTTTAAAAGAGATAAAATATTTCATTGACTCTCGATATTATATCAATGTCACTTAAATTGGAATAGAAAAAAAGTATTATAAATTACAATAATTAAAATCTTAAGTTATTTTAAAAATATAATTGACTATCAACGCCACAAAAGTTTGGACAAGAAGAGTAACAAATATTATTTGAAAACTAAAAAGATATTATAAATTACAATAGGTAACAACTTAAAGTATCTAAAAGCATATTAACTGTATGACTGATTTTTGTCGCATAAATAGAGATAAAAAAATAATATATACTGGGCCTGTGTATCTGAAAAAATAGTAATATAGGTCCATCAAATTTTATTTTTCACACTCTTTATTAATTTATACATTTGTAGAGTTTAATTTTGATCGTGAATTAAATTTTTAAAATAAAATTATATATTTGAATAATAAATTATAATTATTGATAATTTAAAATATTTTAAGAATATATACAAAAAATTACTTTAAAAAATAAATTTATTTAAATTTCAAAATTCAAAAGACGTCACATTAATTGATATAATTATTATTAGAATATTAATTTAGAATAGATACTGGCCCGTGCATTGCACGGATACGGGCTTCTTCTCTCTAGTTTTAACTAAGACGCACATGACACCTGTTTTTTTTAAAAAAAAAGGTTTTCACTTTGTGTCCAATATTTGTTTTGGACTCACTTCGATTGATTCTGAAAGTCTCATTTTGAATAGAAAATGCCTATTAGAGGGGATTGTACAGCAAAACTCAAAATTATTTAAAAATTGGGCTTAGGTTTAAAACAATTGATATCACTTGTAGGATAAACAATGAGAACTAGTCAAGAAATTAGATGTGATGACCTCAATAGTGAGTCACTTTGGATTTTTTATCTTTATAAGAAAAGTTTTTAAAAATTAATTTTTCATCTTTTTATGTATAATATAAGTACATTTTTGCTCCTCTATATCTTAAATATTTTTAAATTTTTCATTCTCATTTGTCTCTCAACTTCTATTTTAATTTTTTTTTACCTGAACTCTTATTTTTTTTATTTTTGTTGGTTTAATTCATTTGTCTCAACTTTTTATTTTCTTACCTTTTTTCTCTTTTTTTTCTCAAACATTATTTATTTCTTCATTTCTCTCTCTTTTTTAATTCATTGATCTCAATCTTTATTTTTGCTTTTTTTTTTGTTTTTTATCACTTCTCATTTCTCTTTTTTTTTTTCTTTTTTTTTTCTCAAACTTTATTTTTATTTTTTTCTTCTCATGTTTGTTTTTCTTAATCTTTTTTTTGTTATTTATTCTTCTCTTTTTTCTTATCTTTATTTTTTCCTTGTCTTTTTTTCCTTTTTTCTCAATCTCTTTTATTTATTTCTCTATTTTTTTTGTTTTATCTTTTTTTTCTCAACTTCTATTATATTTTGCTAATAAATAAAAAATTAGATAATCTGCAAAGAAATTTTTTCTTTTTTTGACATCAAAGCAAATTTAAGAGCATGACTTGTTGTTAGTAAGTCCTTTGGGATAAGTCTTGTCTCTAAGGCAAAAATTATAGAACAACTAATAAATCAAGACATAATGTGGTAGTGTCAAGTCTTGCTTGTGGAGCATAATTTGTTGTTTGAAAATCCTTGTGTTAAGTCTTGCTTCTAAGGCAAGAATTATAGAACATCTCATAAATCAAGAAACACTGTGGTAATATCAACACTTGTCCATTGGGCGTAACATATTCTTTTGGGAGGTTCTTGAGCTAAGTCTTGTCTTAGAGGAAAAACTAATAGACCATCACATAAATTAAGACATAATATAATAGTGTCAACTCTTGTCCATGGGGCATAACTTGTCGGCTAAGTCTTGCCTTTAAGAAAGGAGTTATAAAATATCTCATAAATCAAGACACGATGTGGTAATGTCAACTCTTGCCCATGGAGATTAACTTGTTGTTTGAATTTCATTGGACTAATTTGTGTCTCTAAGGCAAGAGTTATAGAACATCTCATAAATCAAGACATAATGTGGTAGTGTCAACTCTTACCCATGGGACATAACTTGTTGTTTGAAAGTCCTAGATTTATAAAACATCTCATAAATTAAGACACAATGTGATAATGTCAAATCTTGCCCATGGAGCGTAACTTGTTGTTTAAAAGTCCTTGAGCTAAGTCTTGCCTCTAAAACAAGAGTTATAGAACATCTCATAAATCAAAATACAATGTGATAGTGTCAACTCTTACCCATGGGGCGCAACTTGTTGTTTGAAAGTCCTTGGGTTAAGTCTTGCCTCTAAGGAAAGAGTTATAGAATATCTCATAAATTAAAACACAATGTGGTAATGTCAACTCTTGCCCGTAGGGAACAACTTGTTGCTTAAAAGCCCTTGGACTAAGTCTTTCCTCTAAGGAAAGAGTAATAAAGTATCTCATAAATCAATACACAATGTGGTGGTGTCAACTCTTGCCTATGTAGAATAATTTATTGTTTGATGGTCCTTGGGATGAGTTGTACCTCTAAGACAAGAGTTATAGAGCATTTCATAAGTAAAAAACACAATGTGTTAGTGTTGACTTGCCCAATGTACGTAACTTGTTTGAAAATTCTTAGAATAAGTTGTGCCCCTAAGGCAAGATTTGTAGAGCATCTAATAAATGAAGACATGACGTGGCAGCGTCAACTCTTGCCCGTGGGGCATAATTTGTTGTTTGAAAGTCCTTGAGTTAAATCTCTTCTCTAAGGCAAGAGTTGTAGAACCTCTCATAAATGAAGATATAACGTGATAGTATCAAGTCTTTCCCGTAGGGCATAATTTATAGTTTGAAAGTCCTTGAGTTAAGTCTTGCCTCTAAGGCAAGAGTTGTAGAATATCTCATAAATGAAGACATAACATAGTAGTATCAACTCTTGCCCGTGGGGCATAATTTTTTGTTTGAAAGTCCTTAAGCTAAGTCTTGCCTCTAAGATAAAAGTTGTGAAAATCTCATAAATAAAAACACAATGTGATAGTTTGAACTCTTACCCATGCCCCTTTTTGGATGTAAACACGAAGTGTTTTCAGACAAAAAAGTAGACAATGAGACAAAATTTTAAACCGCCCATTGTTTAAAAGGGAGACAAAGAAGGACAGATTACCATCGAGTCTGTTATATTTAGGACATTCTACCTACCCAAGTTGTAAGGGAATCAAGTCACAGGTATCTCAAGGGGTTGGAATAAGAGGGACCATACCGAGTTCGAGAGTCGAGTGAGGCCTTGTCGAGGTTCTGGTCCGCGTCTCTATTATTACATCAAAAATAAAAATTACAAGTTAAAGGAGAACTGACATTACAAAAATCCTATCTATGCAACTTCTCTTGACTCTTGTCTTGTGTCTTCAATGCTTTCAAAAGTGATGAATGATCTAATCTTCTTTGGATTGAACTTGAGAATAATTCTTTCTCCATACAAAAACTGGTGTTGTATATGAACTCAAAAATTAACCAAGTTATGTTGGTGGTACATCAAAATTCGAACCTAAATTTTGAAAATTTTTACCCTATTCTTTCAGGCGGGCTCCTAACTTACAATTTCTTTACCCTGCTCTTCAGGTGAGCTCCTAGATTTCAACTTCATCACCCTATTTTTCAGGAGGGCTCCTGACTTGCAATTTTATCACCTTATTCTTCAGGCGAGCTTCTGACTTTCAATTTCATCACCTTGTTCTTCAGGCGGGATCCAGACTTTAAATTTCATCACACTATTCTCCAGGCAGTTTTCTGACTTTAAATTTCATCACCCTGTTCTTTAGTTGGGCTCCTGACTTTCAATTTCATCACCATTTTCGTCAGACGGGCTCCTGACTTGTAATTTCATCACCCTATTTTTCAGGTGGTCTCCTGACTTTCAATTTTATCACCCTGTTCTTCAGGATGGCTCCTGACTTTTAATTTCATCACCCTATTCTCCAGGAGAGCTCCTAACTTGCTATTTCATTACTCTGTTCTTTAGGCGGGCTCCTGACTTTTAATTTCATTACTCTATTCTGCAAGCGGTCTCCTGATTTGCAATTTTATCACCCTGTTCCTTATGCGGGCTCCTGACTTTTAATTTCATCACCTTGTTCTTTAGGTGGGCCCCTGGCTTTTAATTTTATTACCCTATTCTTCAAGCGGGCTTCTAACATTCAATTTCATTACCCTGTTCTTCAGGCGGGCTCCTGATTTTCAATTTCATCACCCTATTCTTTAGGCGGGCTCATTACTTTCAATCTCATCACCCTGTTCCTCAAGCGGGATCCTGACTTTTAATTTTATCACCCTGTTCTTTAAGCGGTCTCCTGACTTTTAATTTCATCACCCTGTTCTTCAGGCGGGCTCCTGGCTTTCAGTTTCATCACCCTGTTCTTCTTGTGGGATCCTGACTTTCAACTTTATCACCCTATTCTTCAGGCGGGCTCCTGACTTTCAGATTCATCACCTGTTCTTCAGGTGAGCTCCTGACTTTCAATTTCATCACCCTGTTCTTCAGGCGAGCTCTTGACTTTCAACTTCTTCACCCTATTTTTCAGGCAGGCTCCTGACTTTCAATTTCATCACCTTGTTCTTTAGGCGGGTTCCTGACTTTCAATATCATCACCCTATTTTTCAGGTGGGCTCCTGACTTGCAATTTTATCACCTTGTTCTTCAGGCGGGCTCCTAACTTTCAATTTCTTCAACTTATTCTTTAGGCCGACTCCTGACATTCCATTTCATCACCCCTATTCTCCAGGTGGGCTCCTGGCTTTCAATTTTTTCACCATATTCTTCAGGCGGGCTCCTGACATTCTATTTCATCACTCTGTTCTCCAGGAGGGCTCCTGAAATCAAAATCAAAACTAGAATGAAAATTATCCCAAACAAAGATTATGATAAAGAAAAATTCCTTTTTTTCTAGAAAAATAATGTCTCATTTTTTAGGAGGATCGTAAAGTGAAACTAGGAATCAATTTTTTTTTTGTCCCATATCCTCATAAAAAAACTTTTGTGGGTGTCAAACCCAATCACAACTACTTGCAACGATGAATAATGCAAAGATGAATTAAGATTCTGATCAACAAATGCATCTTTTAAGGATAAAATTGAATGATCGAGATCAACAAGTCTGTCTCTCTTAAGAGTAAAAGATAAAGATTCTTACTAAAAGTTCATCTTTTAGGATTAACGGCTAAAATTAGAAAGTGCACCTCCTATCCATGAAACATAAAAGATCCAAATTAGAGAGTGTGTCTCCTCGAGGTACAAGATGATGAGTTTTACCATAATTGTGATTACCAAACCTGTACAGCAACACTGCCTCTTTCATTTACAGAAATAAGAAATTACACCTCTCGATATTTGCGCTTGAAGCCTTTGATTTGAAGGTAGCAAGTGTTCCTGTTTCATACAAAGAAAACTTGTGAGTTTAAAACAAGGTGGTTGGCTTGCGGGTTCGGCTTTTGAGGCCATTTCTCTTGCACTTATCCCATTTAATTTTGCTTTCAACTAATGGAATATGTCATTGACTTTTTGCACCATTGATCCAAACTCAAATTATTAAAAGTGACTCAGAAACAAACACAGTATCTCCCTTTTACTATGTCTCTCAGATGAATTTTTCGAACCTTGGTATTTCCTTGATTCCCCAAACTTATTTTTTGACAAAACTTCCTACTTGTCTTGTTTCGACTTACAATCATGTTTCTTTCATGTGTTGGCCTTTTGTCTTGCTTTGTGCAATTGAAGAAGTTGATAGCAAGTTTTGAAATCCTTTCTCACTTGTTTTGACATGGACTTGACTCAAATACATGAGAAAAATAATTTTCTGTTCGAATGATAGACTCAAAAGGACAAAAATAGAAATATTGAAAAGAAAAAAGACAATGTTTGTCCCTTTTTTAAAATAAAGAAAAGAAAAATTTATCTAAAAATGACAATCAATTCTAATAATTATGCCATACATTTTGGATTAAGATGTCTGAACTTTTTATAAAAACTTTCCACTAATTGTTGTTGAGTTAATGACCCTGAAACTGAGGTTCTTCCCTGGGCCAATTGCATTCAGAGATCTCATTCGGCTAGTGACACCTTGAAGGGTTTTCGCCAACAAACTTCTCTCATTTTTCTTTCTCTTAGTTCACCATTGCCCTATGGTGTCTGTGTGGGTTTTCACCAATGAGGCCCCCTTATTTTCTTTTCTCTCAACTCAGAGTCGTCTTACGGTGCCTGTGAGGGTTTTCACCGATAAGACTCTCATTTTTATGTTTCTCAACTTACCATCGCTTTACGATGCCCGTGAGGGTTTTCATCGATAAGACTCTCTCATTTTTATTTATCTCTTTATTCCTTATGTTAAGGAAGACAAGTTATTCCCAAAATGCATCATCATATGTGTTCCATGCTTAGCCTTAACATTCTCAAAGATTGATCTGAAGGTCTTTCTTTGGTTGTAACTTGGCTTTTGGATAGGGGTGTGTATCGGTCGGTTTGGTTCGATTTTATATATTATCGGTTCAATTTATCGGTTTTTGGTTTTTTAAATATGCTAAACCAATAAGATATTTTTTATCGATTTATCAATTCTTAGTCCTTATCGGTTCGATTTTTGGTTTAACTGATAAGAAAATACTCATAAAATAGAAATAGTAGTAACTAACATGAAAAGAATGAATCTTAGTTGTAACCAAAAATCCTACATGATGTGTTTTAATTTACAAGAATCTTCAAGTTTGAACTAAATGTTGTTAGGAGAATTTAAGAGTTTGTATAATTGAAATAATAGGTTCGTTTATTTATAGAAATTAAAGAGAGATTAAGATATATATATATATATATATTCTTATTGGGTTATCGACTTACCCAATAACCCAATAAGAAAAAACTGAATCGAACCAATAACCCAATAATTTTTCTTATAAAACCATTAACCCAATAACAATAAACCAATAACATTTTTATCGATTTGGTTTATCGGTCGGTTTAGTTTTTGCACACCCCTACTTTTGGATAAGGTTAGAAAGAAAGAATGGCATGAGGCCCAAACGACACTTGAAGTGGGGTGAGACATACAACTTTTGGAATTGACTCAAATAATGAAAATTAACCCATGCCCCAGTTTTTTTAACTGGGTAATTCATAATTGTTTATTTTGTTGGACCGATCCCAGAGTAGGGAAGCCTACGTATCTCACCCTCGAGAGAGGAGAATCAGGTCACGTGTAGTTCCGACAATTTATTCTTTTGCTTGATTCTGATTTTGATTTTGTTTTTTGTTTTTCATTGACTCATTTTTCTCTTTAGGACCTTTTCTGACTCCATTTTTCTTGACACTCTTCTCTTTCTTCTTTTTGACACACTTTTTCTTTTTCTTTGACTCTTTTTTTTGAAAAAAAAAATTTGACTCTATTATTTTACTCGACTCTTTTCTTGAACTTTGTTGACTCTATCTTGATTCCAAAAGAGGTGTATGAAAGAAAATATAACTAAAGCTAAAATGGAATAAATAAAGGATGACACAATATTTGGATAGCAGAATGAAATGTCTTCGTCATATCAATCCTTGAAAATGCAAGTACACATCATGTAATATGAAGTGAAAGATGAAGATTATTTGTGAGACTTTAGCAACACTAACTTTAACAAAGCATGAGTGCCACTTCTTCTTCTACACTTGTCAAATATACAACTCCACCTTTGTTGTACATCTCTCACATCGAATGATCTATGCTTTCGTGGAGCTAATTATCTTCTTGTTTCTCTTGATATAGGCATCACGCACCCACTATTTGACCTAATTGGGATGTGATTTTCAATTGATGACCAAGTTAGTCTTGTGATTCTCAAAATAATTGCCTAAATTTTGAAAGAAGACTTCAACATGGTCACCAAATGTCTTAACACTCTACCTATTTCTCAGATGTCTTTTTTTTCTAACTTTAGCCCTCGAATTCAATGCCTCATGATTGAACTGGATTTTAAGATCTGGCTGAAATTTTTGCAAGCATGTCATATCACTAGAATCAACATAAAATGTATTGTGCAAAGAGAACAAACAACTTAAAATAAGACAAAACAACAAGGACACTACATTTCATTAAAAGAAAAAATAGAAGGATTTAAACGAAAATGATAGAGAAATAAAACAAGATAGATTCTGAACTACAACCCTGAAATAATTTAAAAAATAGAAAGAAAAACAAAACAAACTACTAATAATCCTTCCTGGTAAGGAGAAGAGCGACTTTCCAATTGCGGAGCTTGACATCTTAGCCATTGATTTGCACATCACCATGACTAGAGGTTTCACCATTGTCAATGTTCTGCACCATAACTGATTTATCTTGAATCATCTTTTCTATTTCTCATTTTAAAGCATGACAATCTTCAATACTATGACCCTAAACATCAGCATGATATACACATCGTACATTAGGATTAAAATTTCTTGAATACGGATTAGGAGTATGCCCAAGGAGATGAGTGGTCATGCCCATTGTACTAATCTCTAGAATAGAATGGCATACAATTCTCTGATTGTGAAACTATCCCTAGACTTCTACCTCTTTTCATTATTTAACTTGGATCGAACATCAGGCCTAGAAGGGCTTTGATATGTTTGTGGGGTTGGAGGGTGACTCTGAGGTGTTGGTGCGCGCCATTGTGACTAAGAAGGGAGTTGAACATATGGTTGTGCGCTATATACTGGGTATAAAGGTAGGGAAATGAGGTATAATAGATTTTAGGAGTGATTATATAGACCTTGGGTATGATCTTGGGCTTGATACTGAGGATAACGACGATGTGGTTTTCTTGGACGTGCCCTTTTTCCAACTACGATAATAGTTGCATCTTTCTCATGTTACTCCCCTCCACTTTCCCTAAATTGACTGCAATATTGTCCCAACTATTTCACAGATTCCTCATGTCCATCATGCTCCTAAAATTTTGATATCTCAAGGCTTGGAGGAAGGTTAGCACTTGAAGATATGCCCTAGTTTTTATATGAAGCATCTTTATACCCACAATTCCTAGGGAACTTTTCATAGAATTTTCTGTACTCTTCATTTTTCCAACCACTTTCTCTGGCTCTTCTGGCACACTAGGATTCTTGTTAAGAAATTTTGGTGGTCCAGTTAACTAAAATTTAGGCTCATGAGTATAGAAATCATCATCAAGAGTATTGAACATGGGTCCATTAGCAACATGGGAAAGCACAACCGTTGGGCGGGTAGCTAATGTGGAAGCCTCAGTAGAGAATTAAGCAACAAAATCACAGAAGACATGTGGTGTTGTGAATGCAACAGGCTTATACTGAAGAGATAGAGAAAGAGTGGTGGAAGTATTCGAATGCAATTGATATGGAATAAATTCTGAGGCATGTTGCGGTGCATCAACAATAATAAGAAATTGACTTTGCAATTTCGGTGAAAAACTCGAGGTATTTGTAGGATCAATAGCGGGAAATGAAGGGAGAGGCAACCCACTGATCCAAGCTCGGTGTATTTTCGTTATTTGTTGTCTTAGTCTCCTAATCTCTTGCTTTAAACTCTCATTTTCCTGACTCTTTGTTTGATCCATGATATCACTTTCTATATCTTTGTTGGACATAACTAACCCTTCCTTAAATTTGGTGTGATGTGGAGGACCAGATACAATGCCACAAATCAACCACTTTAAACCAACTGAACAAGTGATAACAAACGTGTTAGAGTTCAACACTTTCTCAAAATATTTTTTTTAAAAGATCACCAAACCCAAAAGGGAGCCTACGTATCTCACTCTCAAGAGAAAAGAATCAGGTGTGCGTAGTTCGTGAAGTTTTGGCACAACATGGCCGATACAACTCTTTTTCTTTTCCTTTCTTTTTTCTGAAACTTTGAGAAGAAGAAAAAATAACAAATTGTCAAAAGAATTGTCGAAAATATTTTTGAATTTTTCATCTTTAAACTCCCTATACAAAAAGAAACCTATGATTACCAAAGAAAAATCTTTTTGGATTTTCGATTTTGAATTTCCTATGAAAATAAAACTTGAAATTATTAAAGGAAAATCTTTTTGTAGTATTCTTTTACAGATGTATACGAAACACCTACTCTAAATTAAGAGAAGAAATTTTTTTTGAATTTTTTAAATAAGATAACCGAACCCACGAAGGGCTGCCAACATATCTCACTCCAGAAAGAGGAGAATCAAGTGTGCGTAGTTTGTCCAGATTGGACAATTAAATAAAAACGGACAGACTGAACCATGACTTGGAAAACACGACCAAGAGAGACGATGAAAAACGTCAATAGAATCTTTTTTGAGTTTTCAATTTGACACTTCGCATAAAAATGACACCAACAACTATGATTTTTTTTTTTGGTATTTTTGTTATATGAAATGTACAAAACTTCTATTATCATTTTTTTTGCATTTTTATTTTATAAAAATTTCCTATTGAAAAAATCTTTTTGAAAAATATTAATTATGAATGCCTGTTAAAGAGAACAAAAGAAAAATCTTTTGATGTTTTTATTTTTGAGAAATGAGTGCAAAAGGTAAAAATCTTCTTGAACTTTTTTTTTGGATTGTGAAAAACAAAAGCCATAAAGAACTCTAAACAACTACGAAACTTCTTTTTTTTTTTACTCCCTTTTATTTTTTATTTTTTTAACTTTTCTTGCATACAACCTTTTCTTTAATTCTAGCACATGTTTTTCTCCAAATCAGTTCGTCAAATGACCCTGTTACCCTAAAAGATGCAACAATTAGCACGCAGGGATGCTTAGGGGTGAGTCTCCTGCAAAGGACTAAGCAGGCCCCATTAGGTCTCAATATTATGCAAGTAAGCATGACTTACAGGCTGATCTAGGCTGGGGTCCACTAACAAGGTTGTTCGGGGGAGCATATGGTCGATAGTGGCTGCGATTACTTTCCACCTAGTCCATACATCCGACAGCTCTCCCTCCTAAAATAAGGGTGACTCAATTATAGTTAGTGTACACGACGTGTACAGTGGGACTTGTTGTGAAAGAAGTGACTTAGGGTAATGCATATGATGCCAGATATAAAGCAGGTAACACATAAAGAAAGACTGCAAACAAAGAGCACGTAGGCATCCAACAATGATAAAATAATAACACAAACAAAATATTTATACACCTATAGTGTCAAACTAAGTCGATATAACTAAAAAATAAGCCCGAATTCTGAAAATTTCCCAGCAAAGTCGCCAGAGATGTCACTCCCTTCTTTTAACCAAAAAAGATTGACTTTAAGGTTCGAAAAGGGTTTTATTATTAAGTGACAAAAGAAAATAATTTATTCCGAAAAGGACTTTTAACAATCAAAACTTAGAGTCGCCACTTGGTATAATTTGGTGTGCCAAGTTACCTTTGGAAATTCTTTGTCAAAATGATTTTTGACTCTTTCAAAACTGGTCCATAAACAGAGAATCTGATTAAGTAATTCTGTTGACTAAAGGGAAAGTATTAGGCACCGCTCGATCCCATGGTTTGGCCATGGTCGCCTCGTGGAGTATATTGGCTAGTATAACGCTATGAAATGTATAAACCAAAAAAACACACAACACACAAAAACAAACAATCAAACAGTCAAAACTCCAAAATAGTGTCCAGTCCAATTTATTACAAACCAAAATAAAATACTGAAATTAAACCTAAACTATTCTAACTATCCTACACTATGCTTTATGTCATGACCCAAAAATGAGGGTCATGATGTCACTTGTCGCGGCGTACCTTAACAAGTAAGCCTATCACCCAAACTGATACGAAAGGAGGAAAAGACAGTAATATCCCATGGTAAGGCTTCTAGAACAAAGTCGAACCATATAAGTAATCATAACAATGCGGAAAGAACTTATCCAAAATACCAAGCATGCCAGAAACCAGGTGTCAATAGTGTAAGAACTACTAATACAATCCAGGAGTCAAATACATCAGAAAAATAACCACAAAGGAATAATATATGTCTCTGAATACTAATAAAGATATAACTACTATAGAAAGATAGAGGTGAACTTCGAACGCGTGAATGTTCAACCGCTACCTTGGATGCTCCAACAATCACCTGAGTCAAGAAAGCTGAGGCGCACTCGAGCTAGGACCTGCACTGAAAGGGCGTAGTAGGCATGAGTACGGTCCACTTGTACTCAGTAGGTATCATAGGACGACCAAACAAAGTAGTAAATAAAGCATACAAAATGTACACTACGGGCACGTCACCTGTAATTAGAAAATGTCCCACAATGGTAGCCCACACCATTTGCACTAAGATATAAAACACAAGTATACACTATGTCACATATAAATAGAACAAGAGAGAACATGCCGATACAAGATCATCAAATACAAGCAAAGAAAGGTAAGACAAATACATAGATGACAAGTCAATAAGGCAATATAACACAACATAAACACAATAAAGTAAGTACAATGTATATAATGATGATGATGATGATGCACGAGGTCGTCCCATAACCTCCGGGATCGTCGCACAATTCCCGTATATACCTATGGAGGCAAGCCTCCCAAAGCAGGACCCATGGGGAGTTCGTCAACCCATATACAATCCACATATCTCATATCTCCTTTCCGGCACATCTTTCGAAAAGGGTTTTATAAGGTGTTACAATATCTTTTAAAAAGGTGTTGCAAGTGTTTCTCAGATGTTGCCACAGTGGTACCAATGTTTCATGAATGCGTATGATATGAAGGTGTAATGCTCACAACCAATCACAATAAGTATTTCCACAACCAACCACATGATATATTTTCACAACCAACCACAATGATACATTTTCACAACTACATGAGCCAATATCCACTTATTATTTTTGTTTCATCCATGAATTTCTACATATTTCATATGCCAATAAGGTATGAATATAATCACAATACACCAATGGTACCACATTAAGCATTTTAATAACACAATACAATTATTCACATGTATTCAAGGCTATCAATATCACATAAAACCCCACACGGTCACACATAGCACATAATAACTCAATTTCGACAATTACATAACATATAGGCCCCCACACGAGCACAACATATAAATAGCCATTTTTCATGATTAGTTCTCACCCTTAACATGCATTTTGTATCATCATTGACTACCCAACCCAGTCTGAAAGAGTTAAGTCATAACCTACCTCGAAAGCCAAAATTGGTCAGCTACACTTGAATCCGCGACCTTACTTTTCACGAACAATCTCGAACTCCACTAAAAACATCAAATATAAAATCTACGCGTCAAGACAAAAATCAATGACACTCATATTGACTACTTTTAGTTCGGGGTTAAAACGAACCCCCAAAATGAATTTCCGAAAAAGAAGGGCAAAATCAGAACTTTACTTCAAAAATATATTCTCCATGCTTTTAGGAACTTACAGCTAAAACACCAAGTTAAATCGACTTAAAAATGAGGTTTAAATCGAAGAAAAACTATTTTTGAGCTTTACCGGGTAAAATCATTGGAATTCGGGTTAAAATCAAGAATCATAGTTGTTTTGAAGGTTAAATTGATGAAAAACTAGTAATTATAAGATAAAAAACATTATTCAAGTGAAAAATGAGTGAAAATGGGGTTTAAAATCAAGCCCTAAGATTTTTGGGATTTTGAGAAATTAATCAAGAAATTACTAAGAAAATGGTGAATTCTTACCTTTAATCCGTAATAAAACCAAGAAAAAGGTGCTAATCTAGTTTCTCAAACTCTCACAAACTTTACTTTTAAGCTCCCAAACTATTTAGGGTTTAACTCTCAAGAGGCAAGATGAAAAATGTGCAAAATGGATCCAAAAACTATTTAGATAGTGCAGAAAATCTGCACTAAATGGGCAAAAAGCTGCAGATTTTCTATTTTAAGTTCAATTCGGACTTCGATGGGATGCCCGAGATTCGTTCGGAGTCTGATACACACAAACGAACTATGCAACCATACTAAATTCAACGTTCTGAACGAGATGACGATATCAGATTTTCAAAAAAATGTCATTTTCACAAAATTGACTCCCAAAACCCAAAATCATAATTTTCCAAACCGAGGATCGAAATGAGATTTAAAAGCCGTATTTAGTGATTTCCAAACCAAGGGTCGAAGCGAGGTATTTAGTGATTTCTCTATTTGATATTTAATTAAGTCTGAAGTAATTTCATATGGTTGACAGTACCTCCATCTGGTGAGAGCATTTGAGGTGTTCATGAGGTACTAAATTAGGACTTAATTATTCAAACAATTGGTCACTTAAATCAAGCTTGTCCATTTTCAGACATAATTTTAGCTAAAAAAAACTTTTCGAAAAGGTTTCAATTGAAGTATTTAGACTTTTAATGGTGGTATTAACCCCTTTTGGGGTTCAACCCATTGAAGAATAGATATGGATATTGAAAATTTTGAATAAGTTTCAGTGTTGTACCTGGCCTTGAAATAATGATATACGTTGTACACAGATACTCCAGAAGTGATTGATTTGAGTTGTAAATTCTCCGTCGTGGTTCTGATGCATCAAAACTGTTAGCAGATTGGTGATAGCGTCCTTTTGTCTACATCTCCAATGGTGGTATAAATCTTATTATGAGATTCAACCCATCATTTTATAGACACCTGAAAGATTTACAATTAAAAAGTCGAAAAAGGGTTACTTACCTTGGTACTTGCAATCGACCTAGAGTTCATCGCCATCGTCGTGAAGGTGACCAGAGTTCATGGATTGATGTCGTTTCTAGATACTTCGGGCACTTTCCATTTTGGATTTTGTCTGATTAATTATCTTTCCATTTTCCATTTGTGTATTGTTTAGTAGTTTTAATTGGAGGAGTTGGACCAGGTCACTTTTGGGCCTGGTCCATGTACATTATATTACTTTAATAAAATGGGCCCTGTGCCCAATTTTAAGCTAAAAAAAGAGATTTAAAAGCCGTAAAATCATGTCAAACATGCTAACACCCTAAAATCAACATTTCGGATCTACTGGCGAAGTAGGATTTTTCATCCGAGGTCGTTTCGATCAAATATAGGTCCCACACCCATATTTCTAATTTTCCAACTTTTCGATCAATAGGTCGAAATGAGCTCGGGTGCACCGGGACCCGAACTAAAGGTCTACCTAGCCTAAAATCGATATTCCGGAGCTGTTGGTATAGTCCGTTCGGCCATCATCGACGGATCAAAAGATATCTACATAAGTCCAAAATAAGGCTCTTGAAGCCATAAAAAATCACAATATTGCATAAATGATAGAAAAATGCATCAAAAATCATGCCAATCACTTCCACACCCCAGAAATACCGTAATACAACTACAGAGAGGGGTAAAATAGTTAAATCACACAAAATCATAAATTTCTCATATTTCATCAAATTTTTAGGTCATTACACTTTATCCGATGCCACGGGCCTTGATCACGATCGGTCTTCCAAGTATAAAGTATTGCGGGGCATTCTTCGGTAATGAATATAATTTTCCTCAGGGCATTCCCCGCCCAAATGAGTATAAGGAATTTAGATGCGATGAAATAAAGGTCATTCAACACAGTCAAACATTCAACAATCCATAATACCTAAGTTTTGCCTACCCGACCTAATATTTGCCTATTGATTCTCGGCCTAACACATGATACTATCGGGTTTGATAAATTAACACTTATTTCAAATCAACCAACTAATCAACTCAAGCCAATATTCATTTTTATCACTTTTCAATCCCCACCACCAACTTTATCCTTAATCAATGATTAACTTAATCCACAACCATCCATTCGAATCTTCAAAAATGTAAATCCAACATCAACTAACATTCATGATTCAAATTTCACAAAATCACACAAAACAAACTTCATGTAATATGAATTCATCACATAACATATTCAAAACTTAAAATTAATCGAGAATGAGATGAGAAATGGACCTTAATTTTTATTTCAATTCGTCAAAGTACTTGATTAGAGCTCCGAACGGAATACCTCAAATCAAACCTCAACAACAAACTTGCAAACTGAACAAACCCCAAAAATTTGGAATAACCAACCGACTCGACTGACCATTTTCTATTATTGGTCATTTTTTGGTGAGATTTCATTGGAATCGACTGAAATAGGTCAGGCTTAACTGATTCGGTTGCTAATTTTGCTATCTTCGGTGAGATTTGAACTGAAAATGGGGATGGGAATGGCGGTTTGGTGTGAGTATGGTCGGAATGGAGCTGGGTTCACTGTTTTCATTTTGCCAGAGCTTCGACGAGCTTGGGCGGTGATGTAAATTAGAGAACGGGTTAAATTTCTGATGTCAGTGATGTTTTCCGATAGAATTAGCCAAAAAATTACTTCTCCGTCATTTTTTTCTCTCAATTTTGATTTTCTCTCTCGTTCGATCTCATATTTTCCCTAATTCCTCACTGGTTTCTCTCTACTCTGTGCGTGTATGTTTATTGTGTGTATTATTATGTGTGTTGTATTGTGTATGAGTGGGATTGAGGTGAGTGAGTTTTTGTGATGTATATCGTTGGTGAGTGGAGTATGTATTGGTAAAAAAATAAAAGAATGTATGGTGTGCGTGGTTATATATCTAACTGTGTATGTGAGTGTGAGTATGTATAGTATTTGTGAATGTTCATTCTCCAAGGTGATGTGTGTTTCTGTGTGTTTATTTAAATTCTGCTATGGGAAAAAAAATGTGAAAGGGGTAGGGGGCACGTGGGTAGGGTGGGGTAGGAAGTTATTTTTTTTTAGGGTGAGGTGTCCAAAGTTGTTATGAATTTGTTGGATTTGTTATTTGGATTCTTGTGGTGTAAGTATTAAATGGGTGAGTGTGTATGGTAACGATATGGTAAATGGAGTGAATTTTGACAATGTGATGTTCAGGAGGGATAAAATTATGTGTTTACCCCATTAAATGTAACTTCTTATTTGAAAGTCATAAGTCTTGCCTGTACAATGTGGTAGTATCAACTCTTGCTCATGGAGCATAACTTGATTGCAAGAAATCGAAGAAAAGAAAAAAATAATAATAATTACAAAAAAAAATGAAGAAAAATATTTAAAAAATCAAAGAAAATAAAAAAAATAAAGAAAATATAGAAGTTGAGGGGCGAAAAGGAAAAAAAAGGTTGAGAAAAAACAAAAAAAGAGACAAAATAAAAATAAAAATTGAGAAAACAATTAAAATAAAATAAAAAGAGAAAAATAAAAATAAAAAAAATAAAAATGAGAAAAAAATATAAATATAAATAGGAGTTGAGAGGAGAAAAGAAAAAAAGTAAGGGTTGAAAAAAACTAAAACGAAAAAAAAAATCAAAGTAAAATAAAAAAAGATTTTTTTTTTCTAAAATAGAAGTTGAGAGGAGAAAGGAAAAAAGGGTAAGAATTGAGAAAAACAAAAAGAGGGAGAGAGAGAATAAAAGATAATAATTAAAATAAAATAAAAAAGAGAAAAAAATAAAAGTTGAAAGATCTAAGTATGAAGTTGTTTAGAAATATTCGAGACATCGAGGGCCAAATAGGTAATTGTGCTATATAAAAAAAGAAGGGAGACTAGTTTTATAAGACCATTGTTATGATGAACAAAAAAACAAGGGATAATAGTTTCAAAAATATTTTTACTTTGCCTAAATTTGCAGTTGCACATAATGAACTTTGTGGGGGTCTTATTACCCCCTAGACTTTTTTTTCATATTTTAGTGGCATATATCTACCCACTTGGATCACTTGGTCAGTTACCCAAAGGGCGGTGGGCACATGCACCGTTTAAACAAATAAAAAATCCTCTTAATTTTTGTTTAACTCCTAATTATCCACAAATGTAATAAAAGATAAATAATTATTAAACAAATACGTGACCTTTCCTCTTCTCTATACTCACTTTCAAATATTTTCATCGATTTCTTTCTCTCTTCTTCCACATTTCTCACTTTCACAACTCTTTAAAAAAAAATTCTTGCAAGGTCAACAATAACAAGTCTTCTAGTGTTTTGGAGGTGTGATTTCGTATTATGGAGCTGTGAGAGTGTTGGTGTTCAACAAGTCTTAAAGGTTAGCTTTATTTTTTGTGATGGCTAAACTTAAAATTAAAACTTTATGACATTTTTTTAGGGTTATTGTTCAACAAGTCTAGATTGTGTCGTTTGAAGTTTCATAGTTTGTCAAAATTAGGATTTTCTGCTAGTCTAAATCATTCTTATTTTTATCAATAAGTTAGGGCTTTTTCGTAATTTACATTGACTCTTCTAGTGTGACTGATTACTGCATGTTTGAATAATCATTTTTCTTCTAATTGTCATTCACTTTAAATGTGACCAAATTTCAGGAATGGGTGATTTTACATATATAACCCTGAGATATTATCATGGTGGGGTTTTGAATACTAAAAGTCAAAAATCAAAATATGAGGATGGTAAAGCCACAAATATTTTTGATAAAAAAGGATAGGTTATCTTATTTTGAGCTAACTAGCTTCTTAAAAGAGTTAGGTTATACTACAATAAGGTGCACGCTTTATCTTAGGTCACCCAAAAAGGACTTTCTGTTATCTTTTCAAAGTGATGAGGATATTTTTGAACTTTCACAATCCTTTGAAAATGAGGATATTGTTGAGGGGAACATTTGTCATATGGTTGATCAACTTGATCAAGTTGATGGTCCCATTAGTTTGCTGGAATACACTAGTACCAATGAGGAATTTTTTATTTTTTTTAATAAAAAAAAGGGACAAGGAGGTCCATGGAGGGGATATAATTGCTGAAAAAGGGGAGAGGGTGGTCATTTTAATGAAGCACCAACTATTGTTGGACATATTAAGCTTGAAAATAAGGCTGCACCTGGTCAACCAGAAGCTAATGAAGTTATTGCATTTGCTGGTGAGGCCTCATCTGCTGGTGAGGCTGCAACTACTACTGAGGCTGTAACTATTGATGCTTCTGACCTCTCAACTAAAAACAGTTCAGATTCAGACCATAAAAACCTATTTGTTGAAGATAATTCTAAACTTGAAAGTGATGTGCATGAGGAAGACGTAAACTAGAGGGCTGAAAGGAGGAATACCAAAGGAGGAAGAGAAGAGAAAGAGTACCTAATGACCCTGCAGAAGTTCCTCTTGGTAAAGTTGGTCCAGATCTGAAATTTGATGAGACAGAAATTATTGATAAAATTTTAAAAGGTGATGTTGCTGGGGATGAGCCTGTGTATTGTAGTTCTGATGAATATAGTGTGGAATCTGATTCAGAGGATGGATTAGGGAGGATAAATAGTAGAAAGATGGTGCATGATAAATTTGCAAAATAGGTTGTATAGCAATTGGGCATGGTTTTTGAGGATGTGAATGAGTTTAGAGACGATGTTACAAAATATGCACTTCAAAGAGGTGTTTAGTTAGAGAAGTATATTAATAATTCTAAAAAGGTTAGGTTTAGATGTAGGGAAGGGTGTCTTTGGTTGTTATATGCAAGTCTTAACAAGTCTAGCAATGATTTTCAAATTAAAACCTACAATCCTAAGCATAAGTGTATCAAAACCACTAGAAATGTCATGCGTAATGCTAAATTCCTGCTCAAGCATTTTAAAGATAGAATCACTGAGCAGTCAAACATGAGGATATTTTAGTTCCAGTAATTGATTAGAAAAGAATTGAGTATACATGTTAGAAAGACTACTGCCAGGAGAGCTAGAGGTAGAATACTTCAAGATATAATGGGTAATCATGTGAAAGATTTTGAAAGAATATTTGACTATAGGGATGAAATGTTGAGGTCCAATACTGGTTCCACTTGTGTTGTGAAAGTTGATGATTCTGATGATAGTGGTAAGCTTGTTTTTCAAAGTTTCTACATTTATTTTGATGCATGCAAAAAAGCTTTTTGGGGTGGTTGTAGAAAATGTATTGGCTTAGATGGATGTTTCTTGAAGGGAGTAAGCAAAGGACAGTTGTTGATTGTTGTGGCTAAAGATGGCAATAATCAAATATTGCCTATTTCTTGGGTTGTAGTACAGTATGAGAATAAGAACACTTGGACATGATTTGTGAACTTATTGGTAGAGGATTTGGGATTAACAGATGGAAGAGATTACACAATCATTTCAGATATGCAAAAGGTATACTTTTTTCTTCATTTAGTTATGTTTAATGAATATTATGTGTAGTTATAAATATGTAATTTGTTTGTGTTCAATTTTATGATCTGATTTTCAGGGTCTTGGAGCAACACTGATGGAGTTCTTACCAGAGGTGGAGCATAGGATGTGTGCAAGACACATCTTTGCCAATTGTGGGAAAAATAAAGAGGTCTTCAAAGAAGGAACCAGTTCTAGAAATGTGCAAGAAGCACCTTTGAAACTGAAATGAGGAAAAATCTGAACCAAATGGCCATGCAAGGTAGTAAGGATATTGTTCCAGATTTACTTCATTACAAGGTACAAAATTGGTGTAAATGTACTTTAGAACTGACATCAAGTGTGATAGCATAAATAATAACATGGCTGAGAGCTTTAATGCTTGGATCTTAGGACCAAGGCATAAAATAATCATTACTATTCTAGAAGAAATAAGGGTGAAGGTAATGACTAGACTATGTGAATTCACTAAGTTTCCAAAAACATGATTGACTAATATATCTCCAATGGCTTTAAGAGTGTTAGAAAAAATCACAGAGAAGTCAATGAAATGTAATATTGACTTTAATGGAGAGAGAAGTTTTGAAATATCAGATAGACCATATGTACATAAAGTGGATGTAGGGGATAGTACATGCAGCTGTAAATCTTGGATGCTTAAGGGAATACCCTGTCCACATGGGATTGCAGTCATACTCTACAAGAAATGGGAACTAATTGATTTTGTTAATAACTTCTGTAGTAAGGAAACTTATCTCAAGACTTACTGTCACTACATTCAACTAGCGACCAATATGAACATATGTCCAGAGTCAACTAATCCTAAGGTGGAGCCACCAGTTGTTAAACCTATGCCTGGAAGGCCTAAGAAGAGAAGAAATAGACAGTTTGGTTAGACCAAAAAGTGTGAAAAAATGTAAAGAAAGGGGGTTAACATG
Source organism: Capsicum pubescens (assembly GCA_030864215.1). NCBI lineage: Eukaryota > Viridiplantae > Streptophyta > Magnoliopsida > Solanales > Solanaceae > Capsicum > Capsicum pubescens. The sequence goes on from CM061544.1 coordinate 107,325,200, forward strand.
ACTTGTAGCATCTGTCAAGGAAAATATCACAACAAAAGAGGTTGTCCCTTTAAGGTGTGTAACTTTAATGACTTGTATTATTTATTTGTAGCTTAATTATTTTTAAATATGTGACTATTTCACCTTTTTTGTAGGATTCTATTGAATCAAATTGTGTTACTGTTGGTCCAAGTGATATACCAAGTACTTCAAGACCTAGGGGGAGGCCACGAAACACTCCTACTACTTACTGATGCACCTTCTAGACCAGGGAAAAGCCAAGCAAAATAAGTGATAATCCTAAAGCACCTCCTAGACCTAAAGAAAGTCCAAGAAAGACAACACCTACTGAACAAGTTGCAACACCTCCTACACCTACGAAAAAGCCTAATGAACCAGCTGCACCAGCTGCAAATGCAAGAGGCAGGGAAAGGGATATTGAACATGTTGCATGGGCCGAAAGAGGTAGGGAAAAGGGTGTTGAACATATTGCAGGAGATGCAAGAGGTAGGGAAAGAGATATGGGTGTTGATTATGTTGCAGAAGCTGCAAGAGGAAGGGGAATGGGAAGGGGTAGGGGTGTAGAACCAGTTATAGCAACTTTAAGAGGCAGTGACAGACCAAGAAAAACATCTTTTAATGACATAAAAGTGGCAAAGAGGACACCTTTGCATCAGTGGTTTGAAAATCCAACAAGTTACACTACTCATGCTCCATCAAATCCACCTGTGTCATCTGTTTATGCTCCACATGTTTCACATGTTCATGCTCTACCAAATTCACCTGCTTCAAGGCCAAAGACAGTTGGAATAGGTGTTTTGATTTCTGAAAATGTTTCACAACATATAATGTAAGTTCTAACAATAAAATTTAAGTTTAATTTGTCTTAGAGATTTACATGTGTATGAATTTCTTTCTTTATTTGTCTGCAGCCTGAGTTGCCAAGTAGTATAATACTACATACTGGTTCTGCACAACCAATAAGGCCTGCTGATATTACTGGTCTCCTTGGTTACAAACCAAAAACAAGAGTAGGGTGGAGGGACAAAAAAGTTATGACTGAAAACCAGCTTGAAGTGATGAGAGATGAGATGAGAATGAACAAAAGACAGAAAATGACTTCTTCACAATCCAAGCCACAATGGAAGTAGTTTTAAAATGTTGGTAGTTTTTTAGATTAAAGTTGAGGTTGTATTATTAATTGAGTAGGTTATTTTGACAAACAATGTGATTTACTTTTACAAGGTCATTTTTTGTGAAGTTTTTATGATGCCCTTGAATGTTGCATCTCAGACATTTGTGCACTAATTTTGTATTAAATGTTGCACTTGAAAGTTCAAGTTGCATCTCAAACAATTATGCACTGATTTTGTATAGAATTTTGTATTGAATGTTTCTATAAATTTGAGTATCTATCCTTTGTGGTGCTATATGATGTTTTTAGTAATTTTAGAATAATGAATTTAGCTCAACAAAATGAGCAAAAGAAACAAGTACTCAAAACCAACAATTAGTTTGAAATAGGATATTTCATTCAACAAAATCAAGTTCAAAGCACCATACAAGAAACACTACCAACAATAAATTCATATTATAACACTGCACAAAATACTTCAACCTGCTATTTTGATCCATATAGCAATACACATTATGAAGATACACCATGAAAATACTACTAAAGCTCGCTATCTTCTTCACTTCAATCGTCTTCTCTAGTGTATTTTTCACCTCGTCTTTCATCTTAGCAAATGAGTTACATTGTTCTTCTATTTGAGTGAATGCAGATTCAACTTCCATCTCCATTATTTCCCTATCACTATAAGCACCAACTAATTCTTCCTTCGTCTTCATTATCTTCAATAGTTCATTCATGTCCTTTACTTTCTTCACCAACTTGGGAATAATGGACTTAGATCGCTCATCAACCACACTATCCCTCCAAAGAAAAAAGTTACACTTGTTTGATCCATAATAAGGGCAAGACCAAAATCTTCTTCTTGGATCATTATCGGACCAAGAAGTCTTCAAATGGAGTAAGAGACTATGATTGCATCGCACCTCCGTATTCAACATCGGATCTTTCTTGTCTAAACAAATTCTATTCAAATCTAATTTTACATCTTCCATAGCTAACCCTGATTTCAAAAATCACAAATTAAAAATTAGTGAAAATAGTGAGAAGAAGTTAGAAAATAGTGAGAAGAAATTTTGAACAAACAAAGAAAACTAAGAAGATATCAGAAATTTACCAAAGAAAACTAATGTAAAGATTTCACCTTCAACAATGGAGAGGAAAATGGGAGTAGAGTAGAAGAAGGAGGATCTATACCTATCTTTAATATATTATATTAAAAAGAAGTGGAATATAATGAAAAATATATAAAGTTATGTGTCCAAAAAAATAGGTTTATAAACTTTTTTAAACACCCTTACGCGCTCAAGGAACATTATTGCATGCAATGGTCCAAGTGGGCAGATATATGCCATTAAAATACGAAAAAAAAAATCTAGAAAGGTAATAGGACCCCCGCAAAGTTCAGTATGCGCAACTACAAATTTAGGTAAAGTACAAGTATTTTTTGAACTATTATCCCAAAAAACAAAGCCACCCATTATAAGGGTCATGTATGTAGTTTACCAAGAACTAGCTCCGAATTCATGGAAGGAGTAGATCCACGACCTATACCTTCCTCCAAAGCGGAGCAACTGACTCTCGCTCTCTTCTTAGGAGCAAGAGGGGGAATTTATGCATGTTTTATCTACATTTATTTTAAGGTAAAATTTCAAAAATAGTTCGCGTTGCAATAAATGAGAACGTAACTACAATGTAGTAGCTAAATATACAAACTAGAGATTGTAAATGTAAATGCAAATTCACTTTAGAGATTTATATATGAGTCCCGAAATTCACTTTGTATACAAATACAAATTAACCTTTAGGGATTTGAATATGAACCCCTACATTAAAGCCTGACCACTTCCCCCCTTTTCAGAAATTAAATTTATATATGGGCCTAAAATATACAAATATATAGATACAAAATAAATATATATTAAGCTATTTAATCTAAACCTTTATTGCAAATAATAATTATTTTAAACATTAATTACCTCTAATAAGTGATCATTACGACTTGATATTTTCTATTCTACATATTTTTTTCTTTTTCTTTTAATCATGGTGATGTATGAATCCGTTTTTATTTAGTTTTACTAATTTCATAAGACATATTATTTCATAGCAACATAAATATCGATCGAATAGAAGGGCGATCCCACACATCTTATCACGGTACATTTTGTTAGGAGTGTATCTAATACCTATTTGTTGAAGTATCAATTAAATTTTTTAAGAAATCAAATCAACTAAAAAGATTCTACTATGAACAATATTTCTGTAGTACTAATAAGAAATTAAAAATTACTGTATCATATAAATTCCTGTACTAGTGGTGATAGGCCAGCACGGGCTCAACATGCTAAGCTTCAATTTTTAAAATTATTATAAAAGCAGTGAAATAAATTGTTATTATTAAATAATTAAAGTTTTTAATTATTTTAATTTATAATATTTTTTATTTTATTCTATTTTAAGTGACACTCATATAATTTTGAGAGTTAAGAAAATATCACGATTGAAGTAGCGAAACAGACATGTCTTAAATGTCTTATAATAACTAATTAGAAGTGATATAACAAAATTGCTATAAAAATACTTGTAAAAATAATTTAAGTGAGCCTCATATAAGATGTCAAGTTAATTTAAAACATAAAGAGTTAATTAATTATTTTATGTCTATTTTACTTTTTTAATCAAATTTATTAACTTTTTAATACTTAAATGATTTATAATTAGAGGTGATGTAGTAAATTATGGTTGAAACAGCTGAAGCAGACATGCTATAAATGTTTATTTTACTTATTTATTTTATTAATTATTATTAATTTTCTAATGCGTAAATGACATATAATAATTAAGGGTGGTATAGTAAAATTACGGAGCAAATAGTGGTGGATAAGCTTGTCGATCACCGAAACGAAAAGGTTGTTAAAAAAATTAAAATTTTAATTTCCTTGTTTATGTATTTTATGTTTCATTTAATTGTACCAAATAAAAATTAATATTTTAATCAGTCATATCTACATTGTAACTATGTATTTAATTTTTTGTTTGAATCTAGTTATTTGGATCTCAATAGGTGTACTACTTTCATATCTTTTTTGACACAAATATTACTATTGCAAAGTACTTTATCCAATCATTTTTAATTTTTATTTTTTTTTATCTATGCTATCCTTGTTATTAAATATTATTTATAATCTAATACTTAAATGACTTATAATGACTATTTAGAATTGATATAATAAAATTACTATAAAAGTTACTTGTGAAATTTTTTTAAGTGAACCCCGTATAAGGCGTCAAGTTACTTTAAAACATCAATGGTTAACTAATTAGAAGCAATATAATAAAATTATTATAAAAAGTATTTGTGGAAAAAAATTTAAGTGAACTCCATATAAGTCTTCCAGTTAATTTAAAACATCAAGTGTTAACTTATAATTTTGTGTCTATTTTATCTTTTTAATGAAATATTATCAATTTTCTAATGCTTAGATGATCTATAATAATTAATTAGGTGTGATATAAGAAAATCGCGATTGAAGTAGCTGAAGCAGGCATGTCATAAATGACTATTGTATTTTTTTAATTAAATATTATTAATTTTCTAATACGTAAATGACTTATAACAATTAATTCGAAATGATATTGTAAAATCACGGTTGAAGCAGCTGAAGTAGGCATGTCATAAATATTTATTTTACTTTTTTCATTATATTTATTAATTTTCTAATACGTAAATGACTTATATAATTAATTAGGGATGATATATTGAAGCAGCTGAAGCAAATATGTCATAAATATTTGTTTTATTTTTTTAATTAAACAATATTAATTTTTTAATACGTACATGACTTATAATAATTAATTATCTAATACTTCAATGACTTATAATAACTTTGAGAAGTGATATAATAAAATTAATATAAAAGTTACTTGGAAATTTTTTTTAAAGTGGACCCCGTATAAGTCGCCAAGTTAATTTAAAACATCAACGGCTAACTAATTAGAAGTGATATAATAAAATTACTATAAAAAGTACTTGTGGAAAAAAATTTAAGTGGACTACATATAAGTCGTCAAATTAATTTAAAACATCAAGAGTTAATTTAGAATTTTATGTCTATTTCACCTTTTTTTATGAAATATTATCAACTTTTAAATGCGTAGATGATCTATAATAATTAATTAGTGGTGATATAATAAAATCACGATTGAAGCAATTGAAGCAGACATGTCATGAATGTTTATTATATTTTTTAATTAAATATTATTAATTTTTAAATACATAAATGACTTATAATAATTAATTAGAAATGATATAGTAAAATCACGATTGAAGTAGCTGAAGTAAGCATGTCATAAATATCTATTTACTTTTTTTTAACTATATATTATTAATTTTTTAATATGTAAATAAATTATAATAATTAATTAAGAATGATATAGTAAAATCACGGTTGAAACAGCCGAAACGGACATGTCATAAATATCTACTTTACTTTTTAATAAATAATTAGGTATGATATAGTAAAATCACGGTTGAAGTAGCTGAAGCAAGCATGTCATAAATATCTATTTATTTTTTTAATTATGTATTATTATTTTTCTAATACGTAAATAGCCTATAATAATTAATTAAGAATGATATAGTAAAATCACGGTTGAAACAGCTGAAACAGACACGTCATAAATATGTACTTTACTTTTTAAACAAAATATTATTAATAATCTAATACAAAAAAATGACTTATAATAATTAATTAAGAATAATATAGTAAAATCACTGTTAAAGCTGCTGAAGCAGACATTAATCCACAAGCTGTCTTCAGCAACTTATCCTCACTTATATATTAGTACTCCCTCTGTTTAAAAAAGAATGATCTACTTTCCTTTTTAGGTCGTTTAAAAAGAATGACCTCTTTCCTTTTTGGGCAATACTTTAATTTTAACTTTCCACATGACATGTTTAGGGCCACAAGATTAAAGGGCATTTTGGTACATTTGACACAACTTTAATTTAAGGCCACAAGATTTAAAAGTTTTCTTTATTTTCTTAAACTTTGTGTCAAGTTAAAATAGGTCATTCTTTTTTAAACGAAGAAAATAGTAGATTTGGTCAGAATATATTTAAATATTATCCTGAGATGACACGTATACGAATATAATCAGATGAGACCATGAGGAGTTTATATATACACGTGCTTCCCCGTGTCATTTACCCCCAATTTTTTTCACACATTTTTCTTTTTTTTCCAGCAAAATACTTGGAATTCTTTTGGAGTGTGTTTGGTACCAAGAAAAATATGTTATCTAGAAAATAAGTCAATTATTTATTTATTAATATTAATTTAATCACACGTGTCTCATTGTATAATTTTTTATTATTTAAAATTAGATGATTTTATTTACTGTAAAGATCTTTAATAAAGTGCAAATTCAAATCATTTCTCAAAAATCCTTCACATTTTAATATAGGTACAATACATAAACATGACCTTTAACTGACTTCAGATCGCATCAATGACCTCTAACTTTAAGTATGCACAAGTAGACAATTAAACTTATATAAAGTTGAATAAATAGACACGTATGTCCTATGTGGCATCCTATGTGGTCAATTCTTATCCTATATGATACCCTGCATGTATTATGCTACATAGAACGTGTATGTCTACTTGTTCAACTTTATACAAGTTTAAGTGTCTACTTGTCCACACCCAAAGTTGGAGGTCATAGATATGATTTTGACCAAGTTAAAGGGCATGTTTATGTATTATGCCCTTTAATATTATAATGTAAGCATAACATATATTATTATACTTATATATAAGGGAGAATAAAAAATTTTGGTAGTCTTTACAAAACGTGCTCCATGTGACTCTTTCTTTTGTCTTTCTTATTCTTCTTTTATAATATTTCTTTTGGTTCTCCTTATTTTTTTGACACTCAATTCTTTTTCTTTTAAGTTTATGTTTACATGAATTTTTATGAATGGTGTATCTGGAGTATTTAACATTGCACTCTTTATTGGGTTCGAAATTGATAGGACATCATGTGGAAGCTAATAGTTTGCAAACCATGAGACGATAAATCAGACGACAAAAACAAAAATACTAAAAAGGATAAAATTATTATAGATTTTGGCCAATTGGCTTACAATTTATAAAAACTTAATATTAAAAAAAAAAAATATAAAAACTAATGAGAGAGAAAATCTCCCCCTAAATAAAACTTCTAAACAACTACATTGTGGATGCTCTTATGTTATGGTATGAGAAGAGGGATCTTCTATTTATAGAGTTCCAAAATCTTTCCTCCAATAACGAGGTTTGTCAAATATGAAAAAAAATTATATTTTTCTTTCAGGAAAAGTACAAGTAATTATGATATTACTTTTATTTTTCTTTCAAGAAAAGTAAAACTTAAACTTCGTAAGAAAATAAGGGCAAAAACCTTAACACTCTTTTCATTTCAATTAAGATTTTTAAATTTTGTAGTTTTAAATTAAAGATGTATTCCTTCTATCACATTTAGATATCCACTTTCCTCTTCACATGCCCTTACATAATCATAAATAAGAATAGTATTTTCATGATTTTTATTTTTAAATAATTATAAACTTTCATACACTTCAAAAACAAAAATCAATTGTAAGTGTAAACTAGAAAAATTTAATTAATCCTCTTTTGTTTTGCAAATTGACAAATAATTTGGGGGTTATTATTTTTACTGATATGGATAACTAATTGAGATGGATGGAGTATGTAGTTTTTAAATCTCGTGGTCTTAAATTTTTCACGTAGAATGTTAAAATTGAAAAAACTTACTGAATATAGAAAAAGTCCCTCTTTTTGAGACATACCAAAAAAAAAGCAAGACACTTAAATCGAGATAAAGAAGTCGCAAATTCTTATGAATTTTTTAGCTCTTTACTTTCTTTGATTTATATTTTATTTTATTGTTAACATTTATACTTAATTTGTAATGAATATGTTTTATATAATGATAATGATTTTAATAATTTTTTTAATCCAAATTTAAGACAACTGAATTTTACATAATCAAAACCTTATATTGAATTGGTACTATTTAACTAAGATAAGTAACGTAATGAAGATTAATTTTTATTTTATAGAAGAAAATTATTAATTTGAGAAGTATGTCAAAACTAAAAATACTATAGCTATGAATAAGAAAGCCAATTAGATTACTCTTTGTAAATTCCTTTTCATTATAAATTTTTGGCAAAGTTTATCAATAATGAAAATTTATCAACATGTCATTAGGTTTTATTAATGTGCATTAAAAGAATATAATATAAATTAAATTTTTTAATTAAAGTATTATTTTTTTTATACTTAGAGTTTGGGCCCAGAATTAGCATGGGTCACGAATAACTAGTTTCTACTATATAGAAAGAAGAGTTGAGGACGACCAAGGACAAATATGTAATTATACTCATAATCAAGGACAAATTGTATATATATATATATCAAAAAAAGCTACTACTACTTAGTCCAAATTTCTATATTTCCACCAACAAACTCAAAAGTAAGTCTAGAAACATCCATTACTCCTTCAAATCTTCTTCTTTCTTGGTTGGGTAACAATTGATGTTGAGACTTGATAATCTTTCGCAATATCTTACCATTTATTATTGTTGTTATAATTACTACTACTACTATTATTATTACTATTATTATTATTATATATTTTTAAAATAGTTTTTAATAAAGTTTCTCTACTAATGCCTTTTTATCATTTTTTTCAGCATAAACCGTGTGTCTTTTACCTCCTTTGTTTTTCATTTGCAATTTCTCTTTATTTGCTTCAAACTGTCTCAATTTAAATAATATATATTTTTGTAATCAATTCTAAAAGAGAATTGATGTTTTTTTATGTGATTAGTATTGTATAACATTATCAATATTTTAGCCATGTTGAATTTTATATTTGTCAAAAAGTCCACAAAGATATATTCTTCTATTTAAAGTTTATTTATTTCAAACATAATTTGGAACATTGCAGAGTTTTTTCATATATCTTAAATTTGATGTCTAATCAAAATGATACAAATTAAAATAAGGGGAGACGTAATTTCTAGGAGGACGTGAAAATACTAACATATGTTTCATAAAAGATAAAAGGCGAAATTAATTTTGGTCACACATTTAATTGCATAAAGTAACTATTACTATATTATACTAAAATAATAATAAAAAAATACTCATAAATTTGAATAGGTGTTTATCTATTAAACATAATAAACGATTCCTCCATAATTCTAAAACTTCATATCATACATATCATTACAAAGATTTATAATACATATAATTTATCTAAACATAATTATTTAATAATCACCTATTAAAATTATTTTAAACAACTTATTTAAAACGTAATATTAAACAACCCGTGTTAAATTACTACAATATATATCTTGTTAACTTTTGTTAATTCTTTTGATACTCTTTATTTGAGGTAGTAAATTTTCTCATCAGATAGAGAAATCACTTTAAAATAAATTTCTTGTTTATTATATTAAATTGATCTCCTATTTCTAATGTATATAAGACAAGATATAGAGGCAATCCTTTAACGTTATGATTCAATAAAACGTTCATCCAATATGCCCTTTTTTTTTTGTTAAACACCCATAAAGCGAATTTAAGTGTATTTAAAATCAATTTATATATGGATTAGTATCCTTTATTGCTTCATATGATTCTATGAAAAAAGTTAATTATAGTTTTAATCTATTCTCTTGTATAATTTTTAAATAATGTAGAAAAAAATATTAAAATTAGTTATTTAATCTAAGAGAATATGTTTGACCTGATGTTAAAATAAGCATTAGAGTATATTATATTTTAATGTTAATTATGAAAACTTAAATAAGATGTAAGCTATTATTTGATTTTATAAAAATAAGAAGTTATATTTTATCATATAGTGTGATTTCTACTTATATTTCCAATTGTGTCTATTGAAAAATATTAATAATCATTTTTTGAAAAAATAATTAAATAGCTATAAATATATTTAAATTGTAATATTGGGCCCGTAAACGGGCCTTTTATTATCTAGTTACTATATATAAGAGAGAATAAAAGTTTTGGTAGTCCTCATTTCTATTTCTACTATATAGAAATGACAGTTTTGGAACGATCAATGGCAAAGTCGTTATTAAGCTCAAATGCATGGGCAAATAGTAAATATCAATAAAATATTTATTGCCCTAAGATAATTCTGGAAACCTCTGTTTCCCCTTCAAATGGATCCCTAATTCCTTCAATTCCAATTCCTTTTCAATGCTGCCTAAGAAAAAGAAGCTTCCAATCGACGTCGTCGAACTCAATTGTAACGATGTCAACTCGATTGTAATGACGTCAATGGCGTTCCCGTCGTTAGAATGACAAAATCGGACATGCCTCACGGTGGTAAATCACCGGTAATAGAAAATCGTAACCCCGTTATTTCACTGGATTTTATATTTTTCTACTTTATATATATATAGAGAGAGAAAGCTGAGTGGAGGAAATGCCAAGGATAGTTTTATAATTATACATAATAATATCTCTGTCAAATAATATCTGGTATGTGCTAAAATATTTATGCATTTTTTCTAATGCATCGGATCAATGGTAATGAAATTTGGTGAGTATTTGGTAGTTCTCTATTCTTTTGGTTAGTTTCACATGATTATATTCAATTTACACATTGATGCACTGAACGTTTTTTATAATATGCCCAAATCAGTTGATGTCTTTTTTTGTAATTGTTTCTCTTTTGACAATGAATTCTGCAATAGTGATGGTTTATTGATTTTGAGGTACATTTAGCTAAAGCGTACTTCTAAAGACTGTAAATTTCTTGTTCTATAAGTTTTTAGTTTTGTACCCATTTTTTAGTGAATTTACCTCTATGTATGTTTTCTTCCTACTTCTCCATATGTTTAAATAAGTTTCTATATTGTCTACTCTCTCGAACTCGACTAACTCTGACGGATACCTGAAAGCAACACCACGATCAGTGACCATGTTATTTTATCCACCAAGGCTAGGATAGGTCGAAAGAAGTGAGAGTAGTAGCTTGGTTTCAACATGGCTGGTAAAGTCGTTAAATTTTAATCAGAAATTTAGCCACTAAAACAGTTGGCTATCTAGGATTTTCTTCCATATCCATTGTCTTCTTTGTTTTCTATTCTTCTTCTTTCAGTCTTAGTTTGGACCATGTTCTTCCACTCAATTTTTTTAATTTTGTTAGTAATTATTTTTGTCTATTTTTTTTAATGTGCTGGTGGCTTTAAAAGTTGTCGATGCCAGAAGCAAGGCTCGTGAAGTCGTAAGTGGTGAAAGGATATACTCTATAAGTGACAAGCCCAAAAGGTAATGTTTTCTACTTCTCCAACTATGTAGTAAGCTTCTTTGGTTTGATTTGATTTAATCTATAATCTGATGGTTGTAATTGACTCGGCGGTGATATATTTGTTTGATTGCCTATGATAGTCCTTTCAGTGATAAATTATTGATTACTGAAACAACCAAGGGTATAACCGTATTATGTAGACCGTATAGGGGCAAACAAGTAATTTCAATTATCAATTATAACACTGGACAATTCTGGAATCTCTTGTTTTCTCACTTATTGAATAAGCAGCTCTAAAATTCTTCACGCACTATCCTTGTCCATTTGAATCAATGAACAAAGTTTCGACAATATGTTGGACTGCCACCGTCTGAAATTAAACCAACGACTTCTACTTCTATGTTTGATGATTTTTATCCACCATCCTTGTCCATTTGTGTTTTCGATTTCGGACTAAGATTTTGGATATATCTTTTTTTTAAGAGCCAAAAGGAAGAGCCTTAGAGCTGCATAACACATTTAAGACACTGTATAATTATTAATACACCACAGTTCTTACACAAGATATTGCGGCTACATGATTTTTAACACGCTATTGATGCTTGGCAGGTTTGACAACTCATCCTTTATAGTTGAGGTGAATTTGTTTCACTCTACCTTTATTTGTGTACCCATTTTAGGAAATGGCTATTTGATCAGTATCTCTTTTTAACTACTCTATTCTATGATTTCTTGAATTGTGTATATCCGATTAGCATATGTTTGTTTGAAATTTTCCTTCACATGTGTAAACACATTCTCGAAACACTGAATTTTCTTGTAGAACAACAATAGTGAAGAAACAGACAATTAAAACACCAAGTTCTATGTTATCTGTTAGAATCCTTCATTTTTACTCTCTGACTTTTGCACATTATCGCGAGTTTGCGACCTCTTAGTTTCATTAAAACTTGCTTGATAGACCATGGGCTGCACCTTTCAATTTTTTTATGTTTTATTTGGAGATCATGATACTAAAATCATGTGAGAACGTGGTTGGGTGCTCTCTTTCTCTTGTTGTTTTAAGTTACAGAATATCGGTATCCTCTTGGTAACTTGTATAACTGTATTGTTATGTGTATTCTCTGCTTACATGCATGCTTCCATCGACTCAGTTGAATTTGTCTTCTTTGTTTTATAATCTAAGATGATTATTTTAACACTTTAAACTCACTTAACTTTATGTATACTATGAATTTCTTAAGGAACACTGGTAGCAATGAATTAGGTGAAGAGCAAGAAGATGGCACAAGAAGAAACGAGAATGGGAGCGTTGCAGAACAACAGAATCTTTAGTTGGTATTTTATGTAAGTTTGTTTGGTGATCAACGATGGAATTTCTTGGCCAAAGTTTCAACTTTTTAAGCTTGGTGGAAATCATAAATAAGGTAAGCTTCTCTTCGATATGAAATCTCATAATTCATAAAATAATTTCAAACTCCTTTCTTTTGTGAACAATTTGATTTTTTGTTTTATAAGTAAGTATGAGAAGAAAAAGAAATTGGAGGTTATGCTAGGTGAATTACTTGGGTCCTGATCTCAAACGAGGAAAGAAAATATATGAGGACAACAGAAAATTCCCTCTTGATGCCTCACCTCATTGGAATGTGTTATTTCCTTCTACGGGTACGCAGAATCTGTATATGCAAAACAACAACTTCAACAAAAATTCAAGTATAAACAAGAACACAATGAAGTATATCAAATACCCTCAATACAATATCAAAATGACCTTTTCAAGAGGTGTATTATATTATTTTAGAAAGTAGATGAAACAGAAATGAATAAGGCCAAGTCGTCCGAATTCACGGACTTTCCTTAAGGAATAATTCCCCTCACTGTACCCGAGGTTATGGAATCTTTCTCCCAAGATAAAATGGCCTTCAATCCGACTATAGCGGTACCTAAAATAGGCGGATTCTTTGAACGCACAGAACGTTTTGATTGATCACACAGAATATTTGTAAAGAAAATAAAAGAGTTTTTATTATAAAAATTTCATATCAAAATCTGTGAAGGAAAGCAGGTTTATATAGCCTAGAAGATGCCTCTTCGAAAAGGTGGCATTGGTTCACTTAAATGGTGTGATGTTTCTGAAAATGTATGTCTGAAGCATTTTTGCTGAAGCAGTATACCATTTTACCAAACAGTGTACCTGTTCGAAACAGTGAATCACTTCATTGAAGAATTACATTTGTTCAGTCGAAACAAAAATAGTATATCAGTTCAGTGCATGCATCAGTTCAGTCAAAAAGAAACAGTGCATCAGTTCAGAAATAACGCATCAGTTTAGTCAAAACAGTGCATCAGTTCTGTCGAAATAATGCATCTGTTACTGTTACTGCATGCATATAAATGGAGTATTGATCAGATTTCGTCAAATAAAGTTTGTCCAAAAATATAGATCTCATCGATCGATCATTTCTAAATCCAAATCCAAATCCGAAGCCGAGTGAGCGATGACGACGACGATGCAAAACATCTCTTATTTCTTGCCTCACTTATCATGTGGAGTAAGTATTCATCATTATAAACACTCCAAAGTTCCCTTCTCCCACCAATGTGAGAGAATTAGTGAACTTTCCAATTTTGGGAGTACACTTTCCAAATTGGTGTCTCCTCTTCTCCACCATTTTTTATCCATTTCCATTCACACTTTTATGAACCCAAAAATCGTCCAAATGAATGGGGAATGGCTATTTTTCATAAAACTTTTACGGAAAAGTATGTGATCATCAAGCAAAGACTGATTGCATCTGGATAAGTGGGTTTTCCTTTGAACTTTCCGTAGTAAACATGCATCGAATGCACTCGGTCAATCGGTAGATTTGATATCTTTGAACCGTCGAGCTTTAATGTACACCTAGATGACACATGTCACACAACCAGTCTTTTAACGTTTATGGTTCTTACGGTTTTGTTCTTTTCATCCATGAACACGTCCCGATTTTCATGACAGCTTAGAGAATAGGACTTTACTAACATTCTCCTTGAAGCGGCTTCCACTTCGCCCTCACATAGGTGATTTCTAAACATTCAATCCTGTAGATTAAACTATTTGGTCAAATCTGCCAAATTTAGATAATCATTAAAAGACTTTTCACCTGAAGTCTTATCCTTGTTTACTAAGCATTGTCTACATTATGAGAATGGGTTAGGTATTTGACAATGTTGAACCTATCAAACATAACTTTGTTTGATCTCCTTGAACCTAGATATTGGGATCTCCAGTCTGCTAGGTAGAGTTACCACTATACTGACTTGTCCTAGGCCGTAAACCCATTCCCTTGGATGTCTTTTCTACTTCTTCTCTAGATAGGCCTTTTGTAAGTGAATCCAACACATTATCCTTTGACTTTACATAGTATACAGTGATAATTCCACTAGAGCGAAGTTCTCTAACGGTATTATGTCTTTGTCTTATATGACGAGATTTACCGTTATACATCATGCTCCCTGCCCTACCTATTGCCGCTTGGCTATCACAGTGTATACATACTGGTGCCACTGGCTTGGGCCAATACAAAATATCTTCCAAGAAATTCTGGAGCCATTCTGCTTTTTCACCGGCTTTATCTAATGTGATAAATTCATATTCCATTGTAGAGCGAGCGATACAAGTCTGTTTGGATGATTTCTAAGAAACTGTTCCTCCACTGATAGTAAATACATATCCACTTATGGATTTTACTTCGTTCGATTCGGTGATCCAATTTGCATTACTATATCCTTCAAGTACCGCATGATATTTATTATAATGCAAAGCATAGTTTTGAGTGTATTTAAGATACCCCAAAACTCTTTTCATTTCCATCCAATGAGTTTTGTTGGGATTACTCGTGTACCAACTCAATTTACTGATAGCGCATGCTATGTCTGGTCGTGTACAGTTCATTTTATACATTAAACATCCTAATACTCTTGCGTACTCCAATTGCGAGTCACTTTCACCTTCATTCTTTCGAAATGCAAAGCTCGCATCCAACGGAGTCTTGGCAATACCGAATTCCATATACTTGTACTTATCAAGTACCTTTTCGATATAATGAGACTGTGACAATTCCAACCCTTGTGGAGTTCGATGGATTCCTATACCTAAGATCACATCTGCAACTCCAAGGTCTTTCTTATCAAACTTGCTCTCGAGCATTTATTTTGTTGCATTTATGTCAGAAATGTCTTTACTGATGATCAACATATCATCCACATATAAACATACAATGACTTGGTGATTTGGAGTGTCTTTAATATAAACACATTTATCACATTCATTTATTTTGAAACCGTTTGCCAACATGGTTTGGTCAAACTTCGCATGGCATTGTTTAGGTGCTTTATTTAGTCCTTACAATGACTTAGTAAGTCTACACACCTCATTCTCCTTCTCTGTAACCACAAAACCCTCAGGTTGTTCCATGTAAATTTCTTCCTCTAATTCTCTATTTAGAAAAGTGGTTTTAACATCCATTTGATGGATTTCATGACCATATACCGCAGCCAAAGCAATTAATATTCGAATCGATGTTATCCTTGTTACTAGAGAGTATGTATCGAAGTAATCAAGTCCTTTTTGTTTGAAGCCTTTTACTACAAGTATTGCCTTGTATTTTTCAATAGTACCATCTACTTTCGTTTTTATTTTGAAGATCCATTTAGAACCTAAAGGTCTATTTTTGAGAGGAAGGTCAACCAATTCCCATGTATGGTTGCTTAAGATTGAATCTATCTCACTATTGACTGCCTCTTTCCAAAAGGATAAATTCAAAGATGTCATCGCTTTCTTAAATGTTTGAGGCTCATTTTCCAAAAGAAATGTCACAAAATCTGATCCAAACGAAGTAGACGTTCTTTGACGTGTACTACATCTTGAATTTTCTTTATTATGTTCATTCTCAATTGGTTTATCACGAGGTCGTTTAGATCCTCCACTAGACTATTCATGTCTAAGTTTATACGGGTAAATGTTTTCAAAGAATTCAGCATTATCTGATTCAATTACTGTATTTTTATTAATATCCGTATGTTTGGATTTATGAACCAAAAATCGACATGCTTTACTACTTTTAGCATATCCTATGAACACGCAGTCCACCATTTTAGGTCCTATCTTAACCTTTTTAGGTATAGGAACTTGAACCTTCGCTAGACACCCCTACACTTTAAAATATTTCAAGTTGGGTTTCCTTCCTTTCCATTTTTCGTAAGGAATTGATTGTGTCTTACTATGGGGAACTCTATTGAGTATACGATTGGCCGTAAGGATAGCCTCCCCCCATAAGTTTTGCGGTAAACCAAAACTTATAAGTAAGACATTCATCATTTCCTTCAAAGTTTGGTTTTTCCTTTCCGCAATTCCATTAGATTAAGGTGAGTATGGGGCCGTAGTTTTATGGATTATTCCATTCTCTACACATATTTGCGCAAAGGGAGATTCATATTCTCCGCCCCTATCACTTCTTATCATTTTGATCTTTTTGTCTAACTGATTTTCAACTTCAATTTTATATTGCCTAAACACATCTATTGCTTAATCCTTACTATTTAGCAAGTAGACATAACAATATTTAGTGCAATCATCAATAAAAGTTATGAAATACTTTTTCCCACCACGTGATGGTGTTGACTTCATATCATAAATGTCAGTACGTATTAAGTCTAAGGGATTGGAATTCCTTTCAATGGACTTATAAAGATGCTTTGCATACTTCGATTCCACACACGTTTGACACTTTGATTTATTGCACTCAAAGTTTGGCAAAACTTCTAAGTTAATTAGTTTTCGTAACGTTTTGTAATTAACATGGCCTAAACGTTCATGCCATAAATCATAAGACTCAAGCAAATAAGAAGAATTTGAACTTTTATTTATTTCAACAGTCATTACATTCATCTTATAAAGGCCTTCGGTCAGATAGCCTTTTCCTACATACATTTCTCCTTTGCTAATTATAATTTTTCCAGAAACGGTTACTCATTTGAATCCGTTCTTGTCTAGAAGTGAAACATAAATTAAATTCCTACGTAACTCCAGAACATACAAGACATTGTTAAGTGTCAAGACCTTTCCGTAAGTCATCTTTAAGCAAATTTTTACTGTTCCTTCTACCTTAGCCGTAGCGGAGTTAGCCATGTAGATAATTTTTTCTACTTGAGCCAGAGCGAATGACGAAAACAACTCCTTGTTGGCACATACATGGCGGGTGGCACTAGAATCCATCCACCATTCGCGAGGATTCCCCGTCAAGTTGCATTTTGAGAACATAGCACACAGATCATCGCATTCTTTATTTATTTTCTTGATCCTTCTTCTTGCCTTTGTTTGGGGCACGACAATCTGTGGACTTGTGGTCAATCTTGCCATAGTTGAAGCATTTTTCCTTGAACTTTTTCTTGGGTTGATTGCTTCCTTGTTCAGCTTTCTTCCTTTTCTTGGAATTGTTTTGGTCATCTTCTACAATATGTGCTCCATTAATTATAGAATTCCCCTTTGACCTTCTTTCGACAGCTTTATTATCCTCTTTAATACGAAGTCGGACAATAAGATCTTCAACAGTCATCTTCTTGCGTTTATGCTTTAAGTAGTTTTTGAAGTCTTTCCACAAAGGTGGTAGCTTCTCAACTATCACTGCTACTTGGAAAGCATCATTCACAATTAAACCTACAAAACAGTTTATGTGAGTATTAAGAACATTTTTTATTTGTTCAACTAAGGTATTTTTCAAAGATATACCTTCTGCTAGGAGATCATGTATGATGACTTACAACTCCTGTACTTAAGAGACAACAGATTTGTTATCTATCATTTTGAAATCCAGGAACCGTGCAATAAGGAATTTCTTAATTCCCGCATTCTCCATCTTATATTTCTGTTCAAGTGCCCCCCACAATTCCTTTGATGTCTTGGTTCCACTATAAACATTGTAGAGGTCATCTTGGAGACCACTCAGAATATAATTTCTGCAAAGGAAGTCCGAATGTTTCCAAGCTTCTACAATAACGAAGCGGTCTTTGTCCGAGGTTTACTCGGGTACCTCAGGAGCGTCTTCGCTAGTGAACCATTGCAGACATAAAGTGGTGAGGTAAAAGAATATTTTTTGCTGCCACCGCTTGAAGTCAATGCCCAAAAAATTTTTGGGCTTCTCCGCCGGTGCCATTATTGGCGGAGCATTTGTGCGACTTGATGTGGCAATATTAGTTGCCCCCACAGACGTTGTCGTATCCATTATTTGACTTTCGTTAGTCATATTTCCTATCAACACAAGACAGAAAAAATTTAGTATTTTCAGAATACTACTTATAAAGTTAAATAACTTTTCAACTTTTCTTCTTGTTTCTAATTAACGATGAAGTTTTTATAACTTCAAATCGTCAACCTCGTGAACTTTAACTTGTGATGAAGATTTTATGTCTTCTAATCACTAGTTGAATTCAAGCAGAGTAGAAAGCTTAAAGCTTTAATCTCCAAAAATAAGTTAAACAGATTCTGTAAATTTATTTTTTAAAATTGTTATTTTCTTCTATGAGTACGCAGAATCTGTATATACAGAACAAAAACTTCAACAAAAATTCAAGTATAAACAAAAACACAATGAAGTATATCAAATACCCTCAACACAAGATCAAAATGACCTTTTCAAGAGGTGTATTTTATTCTTTCAGAAAGTAGATGAAACAGAAATGAATAAGGCCAAGTCATCCGAATTCACGGACTTTCCTTAAGGAATAATTTCCCTCACTGTATCTGAGGTTATGGAATCTTCCTCCCAGGATAAAATGGCCTTCAATCCGACTATAGCGGTATCTCAAATAGGCGAATTCTTCGAACTTACAGAACGTTTTGATTGATCACACAGAATATTTGTAAAGAAAAGAAGAGAATTTTTATTCTGAAAATTTCATATCAAAACCTGTGAAGGAAAGCAGGTTTATATAGCCTAGCAGATGCCTCTTCGAAGAGGTGGCATTGGTTCACTTAAATGGTGCGATGTTTCTGAAAATGTATGTCTGTAGCATTTTTGCTGAAGCAGTATACCATTTCACCAAACAGTGCACCTGTTAAAAATAGTGAATCACTTCATTGAAAAATTACATCTGTTCAGTCGAAACAGAAACAGTATATCAGTTCAGTGCATGTATCAGTTCAGTCGGAAAGAAACAGTGCATCAGTTCAGAAATAGCGCATCAGTTTAGTCAAAACAGTGCATCAGTTTTGTTGAAACATTACATCTGTTACTGTTACTGCATGCATATAAATGGAGTATTGATCAAATTTCATTAAATAAAGTTTGTCCAAAAAGATAGATCTCATCGATCGATCATTTTCCAAATCCAAATCTAAATCTGAAGCTGAAGCCGAGCGAGCAACGACGACGACGGAGCGAGGCATCTCTTATTTATTGCCTCACTTATCATGTGGAGTAAGTATTCATCATTATAAAAACTCCAAAGTTTCCTTCTCCCACCATTGTGTGAGAATTAGTGAACTTTCCAATTTTGGGAGTACACTTTTCAAATTGGTGTCTCCTCTTCTCCATCATTTTTTCTCCATTTTCCATTCACACTTCTATGAACCGAACAAAATAGAAATTATCGGATGCTTAACATTGCACGAAAGGTATTTTTCATCCCTGTTAAATGTTCTTATAAATGTCAACCTTCTAGCTTCTTGTAGAAAATATTTAAGAACAATGCAAACAGACAGATCTAACTTATGTTAAGTTTATAGTGATATTCGACCAGCGCTATTCAATGTTCACCTTAAAAATTGTCTTAAACTATCACATTTTTTTATAGTGAATTTCTTCGATGTTAACAATGTGTATAATTAGTTTGCCTTTATTGTGTTGAATATACTTCCATTATGAATTTTATACTCTGATCTGATCTAATGATTATATTTAGTTAACTAACTCTAATCTTTGCTTAGCAGCACTCTGTTTATACATGCCCAGCTCGAAATCTGAAGTTAATTTGTGTCTTGTCGAGATAAAACTTTAATTAGTCTCTAGGACCAATTAGTCTCTAGGACACTTCACTTTCAGCCATTGTTGGTCTTCTGAATAAGGGAGTTGAGTCTCAAGGTTTACCATATTAAAATGAAAAACTTCGATGATTAGTAAAGTTAAATGTTTAAATTTTCACTCAAAATGGCAGCTTTCATTCGGGAATAGAATTTAATGAGTTTTGATTACTTAGACTCTAAAATCAAAATATTATCATTCCTAACATTTAATTTATATTTGGATACCTGCTAGACTAAATTGGACATAAGGTACATAAATACGCCAACATTGTTGAATTATGTGTTGTTTTTGCCACTTATAGATGGAAGTGGACAATATTTTAACAAGAAACACAAGAACTAGAGTTTAAAAATATGGTGTTGCTTTACATTTAATCTTCAAGTGAGTGATGGCTTTAATTATATTTTTTCATGTAGGCAGGTAAATCAATGAAATTTATTGTCCGAAAGTACAATGAACTACTAGGAAGTAAGGTACTTTTAATTTCCTGTGAAGTGCCTTAATTTGTAGTAGATTTGAGTGCAAAAAAGAAAGTGTTGATGGTACATAAAACTCTCAAGGGGTCGTTTGATTGGGAACAAATTATTTCGGGATTGACAAAAGAGTTCTTCAATCTTCCTCATTGTGATTCTGTTATAATATGTGGACTGTCTAGAGGGATTTGCATGTAAGTATGTTATTTTAGGCTTGCAGTGTTGCTTCCTTTTTTCTTTCAATGATGAAAATTGTATATAAACATAATTGAAAAGCTCTGCGGCATGTATGGTGTAACAAAAAAGTAAATTATTACAAAATAATTGGAGAACATACAACAAATGTTTTTGTTTCGTTAAGATTGTCAATCCTAATGTCTTCTCCATATACAGGAAGGACGCTATGGATGCAAGTACATCGTTGATGGTGAATGGATATGCAGTAAGTTTCACTTGGTTGTACAGAGAGAGGTGCCATGCCTTTCTTCTGTCATTTTGTCCCGCCTATGTTCTTTTTTATTCCAACAAAGATCTTTTAGAAACAGCTTCTCGACTAGATAAGGTAGGGGTAAAGTCTGTGTACACTCTATCCTCCTCAGACCCCACTCATAAGATTTAAGATTATGCTGAGTTTGTTGTTGTTGTTATTTCATTTGTTGGAATTTATTTTCATACTTCTATTGAAATATCTTTTTCCGAGGTTTATTATTTTATTGGGATAGCACATTTACCTTGTACAAGTCTGTTTTAACGCTTAGTTTACCTTACAAGTCTCGGTTCTCTATCAAAACAACACTCTAGGAAGTTGGATGTTTATAATATGCAGGCACCATTTTCACTATTCTGGTTTTTTTTTGTAGATGGGTTATTTTTTCACTCTTTATCGTACTGTAAAAACTTGTGTTTCTTTGTTGTGCTCTCAAGTGAAAGATATAATTTAGCCTTGATAACATAGTTTTGCTGTTGTCCTGAGTTGATGTTGTAGATACATTATAGTTATTGTTGAGTACTTTAAACACATTATTGCTATTGAAGAATTTTCTACTGTTATTTTTTTACAGTTGAAGTCTCTTTGATTGTTGTTATTGGATGCAGTTAAAGCCATTTTTTCCTGCTCTTTTTTAGGGTATGTGGAAAATATTTTTTCTAGCTATTTTAGATTAATTCATATGTTTATTATCTTTTTGTGGTACCGCCAATTACCAAGTTATCTCATTACTGATAATTTACTCTTTAGTTATTTAAAAACAGTAATGTCCATTGCAACTTGAATGTTCTCATATAAAAAGAATTACATAGCTTGAACAGGATAGACTCCCATGTTAAATGACTATTTTATATAAATTTCAACAATTATATATATTTTTTCAAGTGTTAAAAGTATCGTAGTCTCAATTTAAAACTTTAAATTTTTACACTATTTATTTGGAGATATGGGTTGCTATTATTTGATCGTTCTATACTGACATTTGATCACTAAGTTATAATTTTACAGGTGTTTACGAGTCAGAAAAAGAATAATCACAATGCAAAAAAGGTGTCAACTCTGCTAATCCAGAAATAATATGCAAAATGTAGTACTCTCTTGTACGCAAATGACGACTACTGCGTTTAAATAGTATGATATTCTCATGATTTGTATAAAACACTCATTTGACAACCCTACTACATTCAAGAACGTCATATTGTGTACCAAAATTACTTATATGCATCAATTTTCTTTTTCTGTTGCAATTTCATGTCAAAACATAGTTAATATCAGTATGATAAATATGAATCTTCTTATAGCAATTCAGTCACACTATTGGAGAAACAACTTACCAACAGAACATATGTAAACTAATAAGGCATGAACAATTATTGCTTTTGAATTATCATGTTGTTATTATCTTTGCGGATGTAATTTCAAATAGGGAGAAAAATATATTGTTCCTCTGAGTGTTCTGAATATATACGACGATTTGTAGGTTATCTATATAATTTTTTACTTTTTATTAAAATATGATTGAATTGTGTTTCTATGTGCATAAGTTATATAGTTTTTTAATCCAATATGTAAATCTTTTTATTGGTCAAACCTTAGATGCAACTAAATATTAATTATAAATTAAATTACTTTCAAACTTAAAAATATTGGGCTCGTGCATAGGACGGGAAAATATTATCTAGTTACTATATATAAGAGAGAATGAAAGTTTTGGTAGTCCTCACATCATAAATTGATTGTGTAAAATTTTACATGTGGCTATTACTTTGTCATTATTATTCACATATGGATCATTATAATTGGTCAATATCTCTTTTTTCTTTTTATTATATTATTCTTTTTCATCTTAAATTATTTATCACATTTCAATTGGATAAAATTATGAACTTTAATCAATATTTTAAAAAAGACACACTAACTTCAATTTTTCATATACTTTTGAGTATCTAATTTTTAATTTTAAAATATTGAATTAATTAAACATAATTTACTTGAGAACTTATTATAAACACATAAATAATAATTTTGTCATTCAATTTATATCTTAATATAGATTTAGTTATCGATATAAAATATTATTTTTATAATATTATTTATGGGTTATTGATGTTATTTAAAATTTGATAGTTTAGACTTTTATCTATTGATTAGACATACAATTTATTATTTTTCCTCCTGTAATTTATGACGTACACGTAGACAAACATAAGTAATTAACAAAAAAATTATTTAAGGTAGGATTAAGTTTATTAGAAGAGTAAACACAAATAATATAAATACTTTTAAAAGGTGTCAAATTAAATTATAGTTATTCCATCTCAATCGAAAAATAAATTTTAGAATATAATTAATGAATCTAATTTTATGTGTGTGCACTTTTTATATAAAATTTATCTAATAAACAACTATATTAAAATTGGTATATAAAATATATTTGATCTTCAAACAATTTATAATAAAGATTAATTTGAATCATTAAAGATTATAATCTAAAAAAAAATCAGTAAAATAAAAACTAGAAAAACTTTCTTGTGTGTAGTTCTTTAATTTTTCTTTTCAAAAAATCTAATAAATAAATAAAGAAAAATACTATACATTAACCTTCAGATACTATTTAGTGCTTTAATATTCTAGAACTCCTTACAAACTATTAAATTGTTATCACACAAAAAAAGAAGCAAGAATTGAACCTTGTTTTATAAATATCTATAAATTTTTATGGTGATTTGGGTTTGGGCTCAGCACCAGCCAAATAACACTAGTTTTATTATAGGAAAAAAATTCACAAGTTGCAAAGAAAAAATTATACGTGACAAACTTAAGACCATAATTATGATAAATAACAACACTTTCATAAAATTATATTTTATAGCAAAAATAATATTTTTTTAACGGGACCACTCAATACATGCGCGTGTTTACAGTTACCAAGGAGTAACTTCTCTTATTTTCACTCTAACACTTATTCTCTTTTCTATTTTACTGTACTTTTTTTTTTTCAAATAGCGCATATTCTTCATATTTTCATTTTGATTTCTTTTCTTTTTCTCATATTTTTTCACCTTAATAGATAAAGATCGCGCTCCAAAAAATAAAATAACTATTAATTTTATAGTTATTGTATGTTTTCTCTTCCCCAAATTTTATATATATATATATATATATATATATATATATATATATTGTTCATCATTGTTTTTGCAATTCTTTTTTTATTTTTAAATTTTTTGTTGTATGATTATGGATGTTTGGTCTAATGGCAAAATAGTTGAAGAAATCAGTGAGCGTCAAAGATGTAAAATCGAAGCATCATAATGATCCAGAGGCCGAAATAATGAAACAAAAAGGATTGAAGAAACGTTCATCTCCAACCCCCCCAAAATAAAAATAAAAAAATCTGAGCAAAAATAAAAAAATCAGAGAATCAAGCAAAATTTCAAGTCCTGAAGTTGAAACTCTTCTACATATGATTCAAAAGAAGATAAAGATGAAGAGGTATTTGTATATGTATTTATTAACTAATGAGTACTCATTGTATATATATATACAAATATAGTTGTATATAAATATTTTTGAGAAATGTGCATGTATTTGTATTTTATATATGCAAATGTGTATCCACATGTATTTTTGTACAGTGTTGAATTTATCTTTGAATTGTTCTATGTCATTCTAGAAGATAACGTATGTATTTATTTGTATTTTCTTATATTTAAGATATGTATTATGTATTTATTAATTACCTATATGTATATGTATATGTATATGTATATGTATATGTATATGTATATGTATATGTATATGTATATGTATATGTATATGTATATGTATATGTATATGTATATGTATATGTATATGTATATGTATATGTATATGTATATGTATATAGTTGTCTTTTTTGTTATAGAGATTTATGTCTTATATGTGTATATATACATATGAGTAAGATATGTATTTTTGTAAATACATAAGCAGATAGATATGTATTTTTTGTAGTATAAATACATATGCAGATCTGTATGTCCAAGTATTTTGTATATTTTTTAATATGTCTATGTGATATAGATATTTTATCTTTTTTGTTGTATGGATTTCGCGTGATCATATATTCATGACAAGAAGCACCAATGAGGCTTGTTTGAAAAATTAGGATAACAGACAACACAGAAGTCCTTGAAGTTTGATTTTTTTTATTTTGTGTATGATAACATTTAATTGTAGGTTGGCAGTGATATACTTGAGTAGTTGTTAAGTTTCATATCTTACTTTCATATTTCATGTGAAAAGTTAATTGATTTGACAGTTTTATTATTGTATTTTGAAGATTGATACTCAATCAAATTGAATGGAAGGTTTTCATTTTAGTATTATGTTGAATATTTATACTGTTTTCAATAGTTGTATATGTAATTACATATGCATTAATAGGTGATTATACAGTCCTATGTTCAAATCTTACATATATATTACTTAGTTGGACATCTATATATTTGTATTTATATGTATTTCAAAAATCAATAATAAATATATTTAGGCAACTGTACATGTAATTTATTTAGATATGTATTAATAATTGAAGATAGGTTTATATAGTTGTAAATATGGATACAAAATTATTTTTTATAGTTGCACAATATTTTATATTTGTATTTATATGTATTTGTGATTGTACATGTACCCAAATATATAGATGTACCCTTAAATAAATATAGATAACTTTATTTATATTTTTCCAATCAATGTTGCAAATATTGAAAAGGCAACTGTAACGTATTTTAACAAATGAAACATAATTGTCATTGAAGAA
This sequence comes from Capsicum pubescens, assembly GCA_030864215.1. Classification (NCBI taxonomy): domain Eukaryota; kingdom Viridiplantae; phylum Streptophyta; class Magnoliopsida; order Solanales; family Solanaceae; genus Capsicum; species Capsicum pubescens. The sequence goes on from CM061544.1 coordinate 107,351,502, forward strand.
TTAATCACATCAAAACAAATATTTTGAAATGTATCATTTACGATATTTCCTACATGAACGTCTATTGTGATCCTTAAACCCACAAACACTACATGAATTGATGATTTTCTTTCCAAACAATTTTCTTCCTGATTTTCACGATTTTTCTTTAGAGGTCTCTTGCATTTTGGGGGCAGTACTACCTCAACAAGTATGTTGTCTGGAATTACCCAATCATCTTTATGTGTTATAGAATAAATTGAAACATCATATGTTCTTAATACTATTTTTGGCTTGTACAAATTAGAGAAATATGGTCCCTTTGTATAATTCTTGCTATTTAGGACTGCACAAGTATGTGCATATGGTATCTCATTCAATTGAAATGCGTGATAAGAACATATTTTTTTCTTGAGGCAAATAATAAAATATTTTTTTGATCATGTATTGTATAGACATACTCTATGGATGGTACAACTTGAAATTTTTTTAAGAAAAATAATTTTAAAAATATTAAATACAGTTGCACATATATATATTTTTTTTAACTATGTATATGTATTTTCATTTAGAAAACTGTATATGTATTTTCAAACATCGAGAACTATATCTATTTTCACTCAGAGAACTGTATATGTTTATGTATTTCTCAAACATAGAAAACTGTATATGTGTTTTTCAACATTGCAGTATATACTATAGGTAACTTTATAAATACTTTTTTCAAAACATAGTTGCACATACATATTTGTTAATACAAATACAAATAATATAAGATACCAGAAGAGCGTATAGTTGATTGTACGATATATTTGTGCTCAACAATATAACATTAGTTATGTATTCTTTATAATTGTGATCATATATTCATCTCCCAAAGTGCTTCACAAGAAAAGGAATGCTTCTCATTGCCAATCTCCTACACATTAAAAACGTTATCAAAAAAATATAAATTAACAAAGACAACATATTAAATCAGTCAAATAATATACAACTATACTGAGAACGTACAAATAGAATAATAATGACAAAATTGCAGTCAAAATATACAACGTAAATCTAATTAAACAAATATATACATAATAGTATACAATTACACTCTCAAAGTCATAATTGCACATAAAATATACAGATACACTTACTTGTTTTTTTAGGTAAACATACAAATACACTTACAACATACAAATAAACTAATAATATACAATTGTAATTTACATATACAAACAGAGCTCTAAATATACAAATACAATCAAAATATACAAACAAAAATAAAATAAAATACAATTTCACTCTTCATAAAATGCAAATACACTCACCGTATATATAATTACATTTTAAGAAAAATAAAACTTACATTGTTTATTGAGTACGAAGCAAAATCAAATTTGATCAAAGAATAACTCTCTCAGTTTGATCAACATTGAGTTCGATCGAATAATGTTGTTCGATCGAATATTCTAAATATGATCTGAGACGAAAAATGATTTGCTGAAAAAATGATCAAATATAAAAAATAATTTCGCACATCATAATTTGAGATTTCGAACAACATGATCTTCATGATTAAGTCATCTTAATTTGTTGAAATTCATATAAGAAATCAATCTTATGATTCAATATCTATAACAACAATGATGCTTTATTTTGAAATTTTGAAGATCATGAAGATAATAATCTTCAATTGACTTAAGTTTGATTTGAAAAAGGAATACACTGCTTTAAATAAGAGTAATTTATGAAAAAAATATACTGCTTTAAATAAGAGTAATTTATGAAAAAAGAATCTAATGCTTTAAATATATAGGATAATTATTTCTTACTTAACTCAAATAATTTGAGTAAAAAAGGGCAGTAAATCTCATTGTATATGTATTTTAGTTGCAAAAAGTGTCTAAAATACAAAATACAAGTTGTTATTCAGGTAATTATGAAATAGTTGCTATGAAGCTCCTAAGTATGGCCTTAAGTTTGCTACTTACGAAATTTTTCCAGTAGCAAACTTAAGCTCATAATTAAGCATTTCCTAGCAATCATTTCATAATTATCCGGAATAACAACTTGTATATGTATTTGATGTGCAAGACAACATCAAATACATATACAAATATAGTTAATTACTTTATTTTAAAGTAAAATTTGAGTTTAAAAAATAAAAAGAATTTTAGCTTCTTTAAATAACATCCACCCAATTAATTAAAGATTAATTGAAGATTGTATTTCTAAAAGTAGGAAGCCTTTTTAATGAGTTTCAAAACTCAAAATAGGTTCAATGATTAAAAAAAAATATTTTTCTATTTTTCTCTCTCTTCTTTTTCAGTTTTTTCTTTCAGTTTTTACATTTTTCATTTTTTTTACTGTTTCTTTTTCTTATTGCAATTTTTTTTGTATTTTTTTCTTTTTTAGTTTTCTCCTTTGCACTTTTTTTGTATTTTCTTTTTTTCTTTATTGTTTCATTTTTTTCTTCTTTTTATTTTTTTCCTTTTTTATTTTTATATATTTTTTTGTTCTTTTTTTGTCGTTATATTTTATATTTATATGTTTTTTATTTTATATTTATTTGTATCAAACTATATATTTTAAATAAATTCATTGCTTTTAGTTGAATAGTTTACCTGTAAATATGCATAATTTATCATTTGAATTTGTGTATATATAAGTATTTGTATTAATTGTATTTGCTTGGGTCTAAACTAGTCAAATATGCAATGTACCATTTAATACAAATGTAGCATTAGTATTTGAATGCGAAATTTGTCATTTTTATTTGTATATATATAACCATGTATCATTTGTATATGTATGATTCAAGTTGTAGTAACATGTATCATTTGATACAAATGTAACATTTGTATTTGTATTGTTCAGTTTGTATCAATAAAATAAAATTCATATCAATGAATATAAACACTAGTGTTCGTAGAAAGAAAAATTATAATTTTTTTCACTTATTTAAATATACAAACGATGCAATCAACTACAAATTCAAATACGAATAAAATGAAAATACAAATACAAATAGATATATGATCAACTTAAAATTCCAAATACGAATAGTTTTTTAAAAATACAAGTGTATCCATGAAAGTAAAAATAAAAATAAAAATAAAAATAAAAAAAAAAATAAAAATAAAAATAAAAATAAAAATAAAAATAAAAATAAAAATAAAAATAAAAATAAAAATAAAAATAAAAATAAAATAAAATCACAAGATAAAAATACAATATGCGGTCAATAATAAAATACAAATACAAAATAATTTTTTAAAATACAAGTGCGAATTATATAAAATATAAATAATAGTTAAAATTATAAAATACAAATACAAGTGCGCTATAAAATACAAATACAAGTGCAAAATATAAAATATAAATACTAATTCAAACTATAAAATACATATAAATACAAGTGCGAACTATAAAATACGAATATAATTGTAACAACGAATATAAAATATAAATAATGATGCGAATATAAATACAATAAATGATTGTGGGGTTTTATTATCATCCATGACTTGTGCTCGACATAGATATTTTTTGAAATTCAAAAAAATATAAAATAGAACCTAAAAGAAAATGAGAAAGAAAAAAAATAAAAAAATAGAAAAAGAAAAATAGAAGCTAGAGATAAAGAGTAAATAAAACAAAAAAACACAAAAAAAATATAGAAAAAGAAAAAAACAAAAAAGGAAAAACCCAAAAGAAAAAGAAGTGAAAAAGGGAAAAAGAAGAAGAAGAAAGTGAAATAGAAGTTAAAAATAGAAGAGTAAAAGTAAAAGCGAAAAGAAAGAAACAAAAAAATAGAAATAAAAAAGAAGAAAACAAAAATAGGAAAATAAAAATAAAAATATGAGAAATAAAAAAATAAACAAATGAAAAAGGAAAAAATCAATAAAGGAAAAAAAAGCAAAAAAAAAAAGAGAAATAGAAGAGAGAAAAAAAAAAGAAAAAGAAATCAAAATAGAGAAAAAAATCAAAACGATAAAAAAAAATGAAAAAAATTAACAAGGAAAAAAAGAGAAAAAAATGTTAGAGATATAAGAGAGAAAAAGAGAGAAAAATAAGGGAAGATAAGGAGACACTAAAATATTGTTATTGTTGCTATTTCGACATAATTTTTTTAAAGTGTTGCTATTTATCTAAATTATGGACTTAAGTTTGCTAATTCTTGTATTTTTTCCTTTATTGGGGATAAGCACATATATATTTTATCACCAAAAGTTTCAAGTGGTTGATGGATCGTCACTTTTACGTTTGTCATGTAGTACCTCTTTTCCTTTCTGCTGGAGACTAATAGAGACACATCAATTTGAACCATATTTTTAGTATGATTTTTTTTTTTCTATATTTAAAATATTTCTTTATTTTTAAAGTTAAATCTTTAGAAAATCTTTGATTGCTTATCTAAATTTTTTTAAAATTTTGGTACTTCTTATATTTATGTTATTCTAACACTTACATATTTAATTCTAGATTTTAAATCTTCAATCAACTTTAGTTGATTTAAAACTCTTAAACTAAGGAAAAATATATTAGTTGTCATTAATTCTGATGATTTCTAATAAGAAAAGGTTTTATTATAAATATTTAATTAATTTTTAAATCTTAAATATTAGGAAAGTAGTGAAAAGATGATTTTGTCTAACACATATATTTTTAATAAAGGGCAAAAAGTTCAAAAAATATTTCTAAGGCCCTTCACACATTTAATATAATATAGAAAATTTGGTAAGTAAACAAAAAGTATTATTTAAAATTAATTATAATTTAGCAAATTATTATGTGAGTGAGATGAGAATAGGGAATGCTGGGGTAAGAGTGACAATGAGTGTATGTGAAAGAGGTGGGAGTTGGGGTCGTTGGATATGTATGGAGAATAGGGGTTGATCAATGTAGATCTTAGGGGGTTCACCCGAACCCCCTCATCGAAAGATTACACTGTATATATTAGGTGATCTCTTCTTTAGACATATATCTATATCTATATCTATAATATATAATATATTAAAAGTGTGAAGACCTTTAGAAAAGTGATTTGAATTTTTTACCCTTCATTAAAATACTTTGTAATAGATAAAATCTTCATTTACTCTATAATATAAATTTTCTATCCAAATAATATAAGCATACAAAGTTGAATTAGAAAAGGAAATAAAAAACGTGGTGAAAAGGAAAAAAAACAAACTAAACCTTAAAAAAGAAGGCTAGACTAATTTATTAAGTTAAATAAAAGGAAAGAATAGAAAGTTAAAAGTGAAAAATGACACCAAAAAAACGTATCAAATTTGAAGTTAAAAAGGAGACCAACCATATTATTCTAATATTAATATATAATTTATAGAAGAAAAATAAAATTTTACCATATTTAGATAAATTTTTTTAGGAAAAGGTTTCACTTTTCAGGCTTGCATAAATTAAGAATTCTTTCTTTATATAATATTACATCCACTATATATTCCTCAAACAAGATTTTTCTTTGTTATTGTCATTCAAGGTTTTTTTATTAGCTTTCACACGACATCATGTTGTATGACCCAACAATGTGCTTATAATTTAAGTTTAAACGTGTTCTAAGTGTACATTAAGAGGTTGGACTTATTAGATGACGGCGTTCGCGTGAATATCACTATGGTTCTTTATGAAATTCAGAACAAGAGGCCATTGTATAGCTCTATTCAAATTCACTATACAATCAAATTCATAATGTGGTCCTCATACAAGTTTTTTCTTTGTTATCGTCGCTCAAGATTTCTATATAAGCTTTCGCACGACGCTACGTTGTATAGATCACATCAATATGCTCATAATTTGAGTTTAATCCTTGTAAGGGAATATCAGAGGTTTGACTTATTAAAAGACGCCGTTCGCGTGAACATCACTATGATTCTTTCTGGAATTCAAAATAAGAGACCATTGTATAGCTCTAACTAAATTCGCTTTATATTATTAAGTTATTGTCCAATGTATAGAGGTTTGCATGTAAAATAAAAATAGAAATTCTCTTATCATTTACGCTAATATTGTTCCTCTTTTTTTGTTATTAAATGTATAATTTAATAGATAATATTATTTGTAATCACATATTGATTATTGTGTAATTTTCTTAAATATTTTTTAAAGTACGCAATTCATAAATATTATTTATCGCTATTATAGACTTTCACATATTTTTTAGATTTGTTTGCACGTGATTCAATTTATTTAGTAATCACATATTTAAAATATAATTAAAATTAATTTTGAAAAGAATTTGTAAAGACATAAAACAGGCAAGTTACCAAAATTTTCAAATTGATTCATTAGATTGAAAACCATTGCCGTTGTAGGGATAATGAAGCAACAACGGATTAGCTAATGTAGTCATAAAAAAAGCTCATTATGAGTTAAACTTATAAAGATAAAAAAAGCTCATAAAGCAACACGTGTCATCATAAATCTTACGAACTCAAAAAACGATAGAACTTTTCTTAGTATGGTTTGAGATACCATATTTATTTGTTAATTAAATAAATATATATAACATTGATTGATGCAAGACACACGTGCAAAGCATACTATATCTATAATCTCTCTCTCTCTCTCTCTCTATATATATATATATATATTCTATAATTTATATCTATCTATAATCTATATCTATATCTATAATCTATAATCTCTATCTCTATTATCTTAAAAGTATGAAGGGCCTTATAAATCACGTTTGAACTTTTTTCCCTTTATTAAAAGACTTTACAATAGATAAAATAGTCTTTTCACCATTTTCTTTAATTATTAATTATTCTATAAACTTTAATTATCAATGAATATTTAATTATTACCAAAAAAAATCTAAGACTTTTTCTATAAGTTTGGAAAGTGTCGTGTCGTTGGGATTCTTTTTCTTTTTCTTTTTCTTTTGATTTGAGCTTCTTTTGTTTTTTCCTTTATTTAGGATTCTTGCTATCAATTAGGTTTAGGTTTAGATTAATATTTCCTCTATATGAATTAACTTGTGAATTAAATGATTATATTGCCTCTATAAAAATTAACTTGTGACTAAAAAATAAAATTTTTAATTTTTTTTGTGAGGCGGATGCTTAAGAATGTACGATGAATTTTTGAAGATAGTGAAACCATGTAATTTCACATACTTTAATTATCAATGAATATTTAATTATTACCAAAAAAATCTAAGACTTTTTCTATGAGTTTGGAAAGTGTCGTGTGGTTGGGATTCTTTTTCTTTTTCTTTTTGTTTTGATTTAAGCTTCTTTTGTTTTTTCCTTTATTTAGCATTCTTGCTATCAATTAGGTTTGGGTTTAGAGTAATATTTCCTCTATATAAATTAACTTGTGAATGAAATAATTATATTGCCTCTATAAAAATTAACTTGTGGCTAAAAAATAAAATTTTTAATTTTTTTTTGTGTGGCGGATGCTTAAGAATGTACGATGAATTTTTGAAGATAGTGAAACCATGTAATTTCACATTCTCTTTATATTATTTGGATATATATGACTTCTCATGCTCTTTATATTTTTGGATATAGTAAAACTATGGACGTAGTCCAAGCGCATTCTCTATGAGAAAGAGAAGATGGATGATTGGAGATAAAATTGGGAGGAACTTATAGTTGACAGAACGAATGATAAAAAATGTGATATGTTCTAAATATTAAAGATTATGTTTAATCACATTGTTTTAATATCTCGATCATCATATTGTTTTGTTGTAGTTTTTGTTCTATTACTATATTTTTTCTGCATAATACTAGTGCAGATGAATGTTTGATCGTTCTTTGAGTTTGTGTTAAGGGTGCTTTGAGTTTGCGTTAAGGTTAGGTTTAATCGTATGGTTCTGATAGCTTGATTATCATATTTTTTGTAGTTTACAAGTGGTAGATAATGTTTAGTCGAGCTTTGAGAATTTTTTGTGTAAATGTTAGATTTAAGTATAATTCTAATATCTTGATTATGTTTAATTATAGTTTACACGTGATATAGATGAATACTCTTATCGTATTGTTTAGTTTCATTATATTCATAATGATCATTTTTTGGTCTTTATTTATGTGAATTCTCCACTATTAATAGTTTTCGGTATTTTTTTTTCAGTTGAAAATTTTCGATCATGAAACAAGCATGTTGTGGCTTGTTGGCTACAAAGGACTTATTGGATCTAAGTTCTACTAGATATTGAGTGAAGCAGATCCGATGACGAGCAAAAATTTTTGCTCATGTCTCAATGCCGACACAGTTGATGACACATAAGGTAAGGAACCATACAACAAATTCAAATTAAAGCTATGAATGTCAAGATCCAATTACAATATAGTGCAATACAACTAAAGAAGTAAAGAATTAATATTCTTGGGATGATCGATTTATCGAGGTGTCACATTGTTCGTAGATCATGGGATTGATGAAAAAGGGCAGAACACAAAGATTTTTCAGAACATAATCTCTAATCTCAACCACTTTGAAAAAGTAGTAAAAATTGAAGCTTTTAAGTTGATTCCACTTGCATATGGTGTTGTAGTATGTAATTCACTTTTGGAGGTCTACATGTGCAATTTTAGAGATCCTTCAATTTGTTTGAATTTTGACTGAGTTAGCGACATGTGATTGTAGTGCATAAGTCTCCTATATTTTTAATGATTTCTTTGAAATAAATATTTTATTTCGTGTTTCATGATTTTTAAAAAACTCTGATAAAAAATGGAATAATGAATATACTTAAATATATTTATTATTATTAATTAATGCGATATTTGACTAGAAATTTTTTATCATATTATTCTTGCAACATCTTTTCTCCTTCATGATTTTGTCTTAATACCTGTTACAATAGTGATTGCTTGGCAATACTTACCTCACAGATTGTCACAAGTTTGGCCGAACCATCCGTCAACATCATATTTGGTGATGTTGTGGATGCACATTATAATGGAGAGATACATGTAACTATAATTGCAATTGGCTTCACACAGAAAAATATCATCTTAGTAGGAAAGGAGTAAAAATATATTAACATAAACCAAAACGTTCATGAATTTACATGCATAAAGAATAATTTACTATTGAATATAATTATTAGTTGAAAGATTGTGACATTAGTTGACTAAAAGGTAATATTTTTTTATATTTGTATAATTTATTGAATATATTATCGAAAAGTTATAATATTGACTTCTAAACTACATTAGATGAATGTGATAAATTTAGGACTTTTGAGTCCTGAAAAGTTAAAACTCTTAAAAAAAATAATAATTTGATATTTGAAATCAACTAAAATTTAACTTATTAAGCAAGGCAAAAAGAAGATAGAGTAGAAGGAAAAAGAATTACATATGGAAAAAGGAAAAAAATTAACTTATGAGATAACAAGTTTTATTACTATACAATTTTTTTGAAGTATTTGATGTTATACTTTCTTTGGTTTCAATAGTATGATCCTAATTCGGATTTTTAATCTCGGGCATCAACAAGATGGTTGAAGGGAAGAGTGAAAGTCGTTCCCTATGGCGACAATTTGGTGATATTTAATGGATAGTTTCAAATTTTCACGCAGTGAGTTTTTCTCTGTTACCTTAAGCAATACTACGAAGAGTCTGATATTATCAGTATGATGGTGGATTATCATGTTTCTTTTTAAGTATATTTTTTATATTATTTTTTACTAATAATAACGTACACACAATTACAATTTACTTTTATATATTTATTAATAATTAACGCGCTATACACACGTGCAAATCACGTATACTAAACTAGTATATATAAAAAAGAACATCCTTAATATCAAGTAGAAGGCTTAGGTTAGCGGCAAGGGGGTCTAATTTTGGGCTTCCCGCTAGATACATATTTATGAAACTTTTTAGCTTAGGTATTAGATATTTTTTCGTCTTTATTAATTGAAACAAATATCTCATTCTATTGAAATTTTCAAATTCAAAAATATTTTTCTAAAAGATAACGAATATTTTTCTAGCCTTACTATTGATTGCTTACCTAAATTTTCAACTTAAAACTTGCTGACAAAGTCAAACATGTGTATTTTCTTTCAAATGTAAATTTGTAAGTGATGCTGAAATTATTCCTTGATTAGTGACTTGAGATTGATAAAGGGCTATCGAGGAACTTGAGGAGCTCATAAACTATTTGTTCTTGTTATTTTTCTTGCTGAAGATTATTTGACAAAAGAAAGTTGTGTAGATTTCTCATAAATTTGGACTATTGTGATATTTCACGAGGCTAAGAAATAAAAATCTGATATGATTTGTTAACTTTCTTTGATTTTGTTGTTCACGTTGAGGTAGAGTTGAATTTTGTCTAGCCTCTTATATTTTATCCGACTCGTTTATATTTTATTTGACTCGTTCATTTGCTTGCACTATTGGTATACTTACCTTCTTTCAAACCCCCTCAATGGAAATCTTGTGTCCACCACTGATGGAGAAGACACAAAATTGAAATGTCACTATGAAATTTCTTTTCTTTACTTTCATTAAGTAATTCACTTTTCTCACTTTTAAAAACTAATTTTTTTGGAGAATATTTTTCAAAAAAAATTGATCAACCAAATATAAGAGATAATTTTTTCTATTTTTATTTTTTTGATCTAAATTGGACACAACTTGAGAGATCGGAGACTGACTTTCATGAGAAAATTGAAGGAAAGGTGTTAAATCTTGAATGAAGGATTGGTGACATTGACCAACTTAAAGGGTCAAACATAATTAGAAAACTTAATTAAGTTAATTGTGGACTTGATTAATATTTTCAAAACTTTCTCACCTTTTTAAAAATATAAATCAACCCACACCCCTCTCCTCTCCAAATCAATCGTCTCTCTCCTCTCTCCCCTCTCACTATCTCGACTGTTTCTCTCAAGCTTCCCCCAACCAACAGTTCTGCAAATTTCTCCCTTCAATCCTCGGTGACTTCAACTCCACAACGACAAATAGTTGGGCTTTGAGTTCCTTTTTGATTTTCAACCTTCAATCGACGTGACAATATTGCTCTCCAGCGACAACAACTTTGAGTTCTTCATCGTCCCTTTTCTTCTTTCACAGGTAAAAAATAAGGGCTTTTTAGTTATTAAAAAAAAGAGGAACTTGAGTCAACTTCCCTTTTAGTATTGGTTAACAATTTCAATATTTGCTGCTTAAATTTGAAATGGGGACTGATAAAAAACCTAATTTCTAGTATTTCTTATTCTTCTCTTCTCTTTCCGGAGTGAAAATAATTTTTTGTTGTTACTGTAGTTCTTGTTGTTGAATTATTGATTCAATTTTCTGGTGTCTGTTGAGTTTTTTGAAGTTTGATTTTTGTTCTTTGTGTTTGTACAAATAAAACAACAATTTTGGTGTTTTTAGTTACTATTGATGTTCTTGACGTCCGTGTTGTGTGGGTGTTGATGTTGCTGGGTTGATTTGTTATTGTTCTTGATAAAAATGATATATTTGATATTAAATGGTGATATTGTTGCTGTTCTATTGAACAAAATACTACTACTATTTTTATTCCTGCAACAGATGAATCATCTGATGTAACAGATAAACCATCTGATACAATGGATAAACCATCTGATGCAACAAATGAACCATTTAATACAACGGATGAACCATCTGATGCAACAGATGAACCATCTGATACAACAGATGAACAATATGTTGTTTGAAATCCTACAACTATTCTAATAGGATGACATGTCCAAGACTTTGATTTCTCCCAATAGAAACAATATTGACAGTTGATCGTTTGAAAGAAATTAAAACAGTATAGAAACTATTTTTATTGTTTACAATAGATTACTTTTCTGTTGCAACAAGTTAATTTCTCCCAACAGATAATTCATCTATTGCGACAGATGATGCTTCTGTTGGAAGAAATCTAAACAATATTGACAGTTGAGCTATTGCACAGATTCTAACAATTTTTACTATTTACAATAGATACTCTTCCATTGCAATATGTTAGTTTCTCCCAACAGATAATTCATCTGTTGCGACAAATGACGCTTCTATTGGAAGAAATCTAAATAATATTGACAGTTGATCTGTTGCACAGAGCAGGAATCTGTTTCAATAGAAGAGTGATCTGTTGAAAGTAATCACAATAGTATAGAAACTGTTTTTATTATTTACAATATATTAATATTTTATTGCAACGGGTTAGTTATATGTTGCAACAGATAACACACCTGTTGCAACGTATGTGTGATCTGTTGGAACTGTTATTTTACTATGTTGTACATGCTAGATTTACTATTATCCTTTTTTTAATGATGCTTTAATCAATTACAATCTTTTTTATTTTCCTGTTATTTTTAGATAATATGGCTCTCAAAAGAAAAAAAATCGAATCAAGTCTGAGTAAAGGAACAAGTGAAGCAGCTAGGCTACATCCACCACTCTATGAGCTTGCTTTACAAAGTTATCTTGATTAGAAGTAGAAGAAAATGAACATGGGGATGAGGAATATTTCAAAGGAGATGATCCAAAAACTAATAGCCCTTCTACTGAAGAGTTGGTCAAAACCTTCAGCATTGATAGTTATCCTGTGAGAATGCAGTGCGATGGTGCCACAAATTTAACTTGTGATTTCGTGGTTAAGTTAGCCATTGGAAAATCTTTTGACGCCTTTAGAAAAATACTTCGAGACCAAAAATTGGATGCTTATTTCAGGTACAGCTGCTTTGGGCAATATCTTGATTTGTCGAAGGACAACAATGCTCGTTTCCAAATGAAAATGGTATATCATCTTCTCAAACGTAGGTTTATGTATAAAAATAAAGATAATATGGATGAGGTATGGATAAATTACTGTGGCATGCCTGTTTGTTTTAGTTGGAAGGAGATTGTCATAGTTACTGGACTAAAATATTACCCTCCTTCTCCTTTTCAAGTAATAGCTATTGTAACCCTAAAAAAAGCACCCCACACGCCCAAAAAAGGCAGAGGCAAGTCAAGTGATGGTGGTGACTTGGTATTACTTGTTGATCCAAGCTTCAAAAAAAAAATCTTATAGATGTGTTGAAAGGTAAAAGACTTTCAAAGAAGTACAAGAAATCATTGTGCTTCATTGTGCTTAGTTTGTTTTGTACATAATATTCTTTGGGCGAGAGACATTAACAACAACATACCACTCGATTTAATAAAATTCTTCGAGGATCTTAAGACATTTAGCAGCTATCCTAGGGGTTATGAAAGCTTCAAAATGACTGTCAAATATTTGTTGACTCTGTTAACGTCAAAGACAGTCAACTTATATGGCTTTTCATGGGCTTTCATGGTAAATATTTCCTTTATTATGATTCATTTATTTTATATGAAATAATGCTTTTGATTTATTGATGTTATTTTATAGGCTTCGGCATTTGAAACCATTTCATATTTGAGACAACAAGTGAACCACTAGGAAGAAGTTTCATGTCCAAGAATCCTGAGATGGTTGTCGGCCAAAATCGATAAAAATATAAAATTTCTTGATCTCTTCAATCCTCCGAAGGAAGCAATAAGTCTAATTCTAATTAAGTTTTTGTTGTACTTAATGATTTTTTTAAATGATATAATCATAATTCTAATATATGTACTAATTTATTTTAGATTGTGCATCCGTGATTTATTCCGATCAATCGAGAGTTGAAGATGCCATATTTTCTTAATTTATGGTCTTTGCAAATTTTATCGGACCCTAAGGTCATCGATAGAGTAAAAAAGAAATTATTTAGAGCAACAACCATCACAAGAAAAATAATTTTGGAGAGTGGGCTTGTCTTTGCTGGTGGTGTTAGTGGTGATGGAGTTGTTGTTGGTGGTAGTGGTAGTGGTAGTGGTGCTGCTGTTGGGGATAGCCATGCTCCTCTTGCAGTTTTTGAAACAACAAATCATTATGTTTATGATCATATTGGTTTTTATAGATTTTGCCCCTCCTAGCGAATGTTCTGCATGCAAATGTAAAGGCTGTAAAATGAAACATGATGGAGTGATTAATGCATTAACTACTTCTGTGTAGAAATTTATATCTAAGAGTGGTGTCATTTTATCAAAGAAGATTTCACATCCATTCACTCCATTAGAGATTAAGGCGGCTAAGAGGAGGAGGAAAGAAATTTTCAAAGCATCATTAAGCATAGAAAAAAGCAAAATTGAAACTCCTCTATCTCTGTCTTGCACTTTTGATCAATGCTCAAGGGCCATAGGAGAGAAACATGAGCTGAAAAAGGTGAATATATATCATCTGTTCCAACAATCAAACAGACTACATATCTATTACAACAGATGACATATTTATTGTAAATTATCAAACAGATATATGCATCTGTTGCAACAGTTGACTAACTTGTTGCATTAGATGCATTATCTGTTGCAACATATGTCTCATTTATTTTAGCAAGTCAAATATGTCTTCCTACTATTTTAATTTATACCAACAGATAACTTATCTGCTGCAACAGATAGGTCGTCAATTGGGACAGACTTCCTACTATTTTACTTTGTCTAAACAGATGAGTCATATGTTTCAACAAATGGGTCACTTTTTGGAAATTATCATATAGGTCTTCATCCGATCTTGATTTTTCCAAATGGATTATCCATCTGTTGCAACATATGACTCATTTGTTTGGATAAATTAAAACAGGAGGAAAACCTGTTTGATTTGCTAAAATAGATGAGTTAGTATCTCTGTGATTAACATTGACAATTCTGGCATTCCAGATGAATGTCACAGTAGAAGCTACTGCTGAACAACATAATATCACAGTTGATAATCGATCAGTCTGGAAGCCAGTTGATTATCCATCTGTTGCAGTATATGACTCATTTTTGGAAGCTTGTTATTTCGGAAGAACGGAAGAATTACCTATTTGAAGGGTTCAACATCTTGGACGAGGTTTCCAAAAAACTAACAAAATTGATCAACGACTATTCAGAATGGATTGCCAATGGGCTGTTAAAGCTTCATGCTAGCAGCTACTTAAATTATTTTTTAAGATATTGATTTATACAATTCTTGTTGTAAGAACATGACATTAACACATATAAATCATGTAGAAAACAAAATGACAAACACTACAAAGTGAATGAATCGGGTCTTGGTTCTGATATGTTCGACTTTGTTGTTGCACATCCCAGAATAAAGAATTGGTTCTGCTTGATGTCACATCCCCAAACTTGCTGGAATGATGAGGTTTAAATGTCATACATCTTACTATTAGTATTTTATTTAATTGTATCTGTGTATTAATTTTACTGTCACGTAATCTGAAATATTTAATTTGATAATATGAGCAACACATCGATGTCAGTTTTTACTACCTTCGAAAGAAGGCCGAATTGCAAACACAAGAACAATACAGATACATGACAAATAATTATTTGTACAAAGTTTTCATCAATAATGCCTACGATTGGTATTGTCAACAACAGCCGAAAGTTTTTCGAAATGAGGAAGGCTTAATCAACATCATCAAAGGTTTTAGCATTCCAGTGGATTTACTTTGGCATTTGGTTGATGAAGTGTACATCCCAATAAATTGCGGTGATGAATTTCATTGGGTGTTAGCTATCGTCGTTCTAAAAGAGAGGTGCATCCAAGTTACGACTTGATGTAGGGAAGGAGACATTCTGGGCCGTTGTCTGAGATATAAAAGTTGGCCAAAATATTGCCTACTTACCTTGATGTAAGTGGCTTTTTGGACCAAAAGGTTCGTACTGATTGATCGATAATTGAAGCATACCAGGATAAAATGAACAATCCATTTGACGTAGAATATGTTGAAGGATTGCTCAACAATCCATTGGTAGCCTGTAAGTATCAATTAAATATCATGATTTAGTTTTATTTCATAAATTTCACAACGCTTACATTAATTGCAAGATATGGATTATCTAATTTCTACAAACGCAAGGATTATAGTCTTTTTGTTGCCGCTTATGCCAAGTATTTGAGCGATGAATTACAAGTACCAAATGGTGGACTTGATTCCTGATTACTCCGTAAAATATATACTACTATTTTATGAAAATACGGAGAAACGAAAGCTTAGAAACCATACGTATACGACATTAAAGATCCATAACGACCAAAGCCAAATTCCATAGTACCGGATGAAGAATAACTTGTCCATATTGAGTAGATCTTTACAGCGTGAGTATGTCAACGTAATAACCTCTCTTTAGGAATTACTGGCACCAAAACTTAAATTGTTGATTTATTTATTAAGATCTGCACCCATAACAATTTTTTTACATTTCATTTATTTTTTGATTTATTTCATGTAATTTCTGGAGGCTTTGATTTTATTTTGTCTATGTTATCCTTAGATTTGAATTTATTAATTAAAATCGAATATTAAATTCGAATAATGCAATAGATAATGTATCTGTTTCAACAGACAACATATCTGTTGGCACATATCAAACAAATTTAGACATATGTTGCAACTTGTAAGTCGTCTGTTTGAAATTATCAAGCAAGTCTTTCTACTGTTTTGATTTTTTCCAATAGATGACCTATCTATTTCAACAGATAGACTTATATATAAACATCTACATAATGAAATGAATGATCAACCTATTGCAATAGATAAACTATCTGTCAGAATAGATAGACTATCTGTTACAACAAATAGATAATCTATTGCATTATAAAAAAATCAATTTTCATCAAATATAATAAATTGTCATGACATAAAAATTGTCATGGTGTTTGTGTTTCTACATCTTCCCTTTTATACACAGGCTCCAAGCATTTAGTTAATACCCTATAAGCCCAGACCTCTTGCATATTTGCCACAACATTGTCGCACAAAAAGGTTGTTGGCTCAGTTATTTCTATGCCGGTCAGCAAACACTCAACGTGTGCAAGCGCGTAGGACCCACATGCGGCACCGATTTTATTTTTTGCAAGGTTCACGTCTTTGTTTAGACCTTCAAAATCCAATGTTTGCTTCATCAACACTTTCGTTGGAAAATAATCCATCAGTTTACTCTGCCTCAACAAGTTGGGGAATAACTCCAACAGTGGCTGCATGTGGGTAAAAAAATGGCCTCGTCTAACCCAGAAACTAAAAAATCAAATCCTGGGTCACCGGGGGTTAACTCTAGCTTGATGATCTCATCTTACCTATCCTTGAAATTATTGGAGAAGTTGAGGTCAATTATCCTATCGATAGCATCATAAGCATCCGGGTACGCTAATTACCTGCCCCACATGAGGTAGAGAATTTCATTAATATATTGTCATATAAGACAATTTTTCAATAGGTTAGTAATTTTAAAAAAGAAAAACAAAGTGGAAAGATGCAACAGATGACCCATCTGTTGCAAAGTGTTCTCTGAATCTGTCCACAGATTACCCATCTTACACAACTTATGCAATATATTGGTAATATGTTGCAACATAACAACCACCAGTTGCACCAGAATACCCAAATATTGCAACATATGACACATCTTCTTCATGGAGTAGATTAGTAGTCTAGGTTAGGAAAAGTAAACTTACCTTGTCCACATACCACTAATGCATATCTATCATATTCTTAAAGTCTTGGTGGGAAAAAGTTTGCATGGTGTATTCTTTTGCGTGTTTCTTGGAATTCATGGTCTTTCGCAGAGCAGCCTTCTGTTTGGCGATAAGTTCCGCGTATATGTCCACCTTTTTCAATGGCCCCTGAACTTCAACAACTTTTGGAGTGGGAGTTGTTGCAATTTTTTTTGGTTTCAGATTGAATGGTATATGTTTTCTTCTTCCTAACCGCCACTGTAGGGGTGTATGACTTCATCACCTTCTTAGATGGTATGACACCCTCTTGAATTTCAATTCCTCGACAGCTTTAGTGAAAACCTCTACTTTTTCAAAGAGTTTATCCTATCTGTCCATACACTCTTTGTATTTACAATGAGAATATGAGGGTGAAGAAGGGTGGGAGGGACCACTGTAAGGGTGGGAGGGACCGATGTAAGGGTAAGAGGGACTTGTGTAAGGGGTGTTTTAAAACCATTTTTTTTCTTGAGCATCAACATGCTCATCATCATGACTGGCAGCAGCATCAACATCAACAGCTGGCACCAACATCAACTCCACCAGCAACACCTTCAGAAGCAGCACCTAGATCTGTTGTAGCAGGTTGTTCATGAAGATCCTCAACATTAGGATAACCTTGCCTAACTGCTCTTCTTATAGCTGTTTCTTGATAACTCTCAACTCGCTCCCATTCTTGAGTGGTGAGGCGGTCGTTGTCAATAACCCAACTCGAGTTGGGGTCGAATCCACAAGGAGAAAATTGTAAATTTTAAGTCCTATGGGTGCTCTAATTACTTAAAGGTTACCTAAAATACTAACAAACACGACATGTAAAATAAAATGGGGGGATTTGATTGTAATAATTTTTATTAACAGTGCACGTATTTGACACTTTTTGATTTAATAGCAAGATTTGAGGAGATCTTGGGATTATGACTACCTAAAGGTAAAACGTGTGGGTAGATGATGGTTTAACATGAAGCTTAGTTGTTAACTAAAGGATAGGCTTGGTCGAAAGTCATTGTGGTCATATTTCAATAAAACCACAATAATTTCACCCGTTGACTCTTTCGAGCACCTAACAAGTGTGCTATTAGTAATCACCCAAAACCTCAATCAAGCATCCCTATTTCTAGGATGATGCTCTTGACATTATTTACACTCCAAATACACTTATTTCTAGTAAATCATAGGTTCAATTGTCTACCATTGCCTTGTCCCCCTATAACCCTCTTTTAAGAATGTTATGGGTTACCTCAAGTTCACCTTCATTTCTCTTTCAAGGATGATGAAGGGGTTCTAGAGTTTGGGGTATCCACCCATCAAACCCATTTGGAAATTTGGGGTTTTCACCTACAAATTCCAACTCATATATTCAAGCAATGGTGGAATCCATACTCAACAACTAGCAATCATGCAAACACAACAACACCCACACACAATTATACTTAGTTCAACATAATCCCAAGACTAATTTACTTAGCTACTCGTGAAGAAGGTAAAGAAAGATATACCACAAGGATTATTCAAAGCATTCATTCTTCACAAATACTAAGAAGTTAAGCCTCCACAATTAGTTACACATTTTTCCAATTAGGTTTTCTTGCTTTCAATTCAAAAATATATATAAGGTAAGTAATACCCAAATAAGAAAGGGTTTTTGCCTATATATGGTTTGGTATTCGTCTATACAATTTTACAAAACTTCCCTGGGTCATATTCCCGCTGAACCACAATTGCGCAGGTTTAACCGCGACTGCGGCTATGTGACTACGGTTGTGCTCTGCGATCGCATTATGTTGACCATCTTGACTGACTGCGACCGCAGTCGCGGTAATTGAGGCTGAACTACTTCAGGTTTCCAGCTGCACTCCATTTTCTTCATTTGATCCCTTTTTAGCTTCAATCCACATCATTTCACCTTCTCAACTAGATACCTGTAAAATGTGGATATTAGTGTATTTAAATCATGTTGATATCTCATTTTCTAATACAAAGCATGGTAGTGTGCATAAATGTTTTGTGCAAATGAGTGGTAAAATCTCTACTCAGCATATCCCCAACTTAAAACTTTGCTTGTCCTCAAGCAACACCACACTTTTCTACGAGACAATTTCACATGTATGCCTTTATTCTATCACCCAATAATCATGATGACTTAAACTTGATTGATACCATAAAAATCTCTTTGCGCATGGGAAAAACGGTTTCAACTACACCTCCCAATAACATGGAATATTTGAAAGATGCATTAGACTTTGGGGAGCAACCATGTAACAACCACTAACACTCTAGAAATGATTCACTTGTTGACTACAACCATATTATACTTTTTTTTATCTCATTGTGTGGAAGATGACAAAATCATCCACCTCAACTTGTTCACATGCCTCCTCACAAGAAAAAAAATTTCCTACACCTAGTTACCAATCATGCAACAAGGAATTTTAAGTGTAAATACACTCTCTCTCAAGGAATTCTCCATGTTAACAAGTACCATGGCATAGGCTTGCCCCTATTTTCAATCGCCACTAAAATGACACACTTAGTTGGGAATCACAAAGGACTTTTTGCGCTTGTAATGTAGGTTTAGGGTAGGGTAAGATATTAACTTAGGACAATAGGTATAAACCCTCATCGAACTTCTATATCATACTCTCTTCACTTTTTGCTATTGGGCCACTTCTTTTTCTTTTACTATTTTGCCTATTTTGCCTTTTCTTGATTTTCCCACTTTCATCTTTTTCTCTTTTTTGTGTGCATAGATAATGTCTTTCTTTCCTTTGTGGGGCCTTTTCTTTCTTCAAATCAAAATGCTTTATTTTCTTAAGCTCGTAGGGACCTTCGTATGAATTCGTGGCCCAACTATATCTCTTTGAATTTTCACCACCCCCAACTTATGGTTTTAGCCTCAACTTGTATTCTTAAGGTCAAGGAGGGTAGGGTTCAAAAAAGGATAAATAGAAGGGTCACGGCTTGTAATGTGTTTTCCAAAGAAAAGTCTAGAGGCTCAAAGAGGGTGACTAGAGGTAACTCCTAAGTATAGGTAGGCTTTTTAGGCTAAAGTGGGCTTCCAATGTCACAAGATGGCCTATGATCATTTTACCAACCAAGCACAATCAAAATTTAGCTTTGAAAGACTAATGGGGAAAGTTCTAGATGGTACAAGTACACATAAGATGTAGACAATTAAACTCACACACATGGCATGCAAATCTCGTCAAGGGGGTTCAATTTTTCCACCCACTTGAGACAAAGATGGAGTATTCACTATTCTTCCAAAGTAAATTTTCATAGTCATAGAAAGAGGAAAAGTTTTATCACAAGGTTGCTCATGTCCATGCCCTCAAATTTTGTAATTTTTTTTTACGGAGGGGGCTGTTTGTTTTTGCATCCACACCATGTATAATTTGCTTATCATGGAAACAACCCAATCTATAGTCTCACATTTCAAGCTATAGTATGAGGGAACCATCCATATGGATACTCAGACTTCACCAATGGGTATGAACGCACTCTCAAATCATCAATGCTACAGGTACTCAGACTTCCTTTGCATTCATGGCCTTGATGCCACGAGTACTCAGACTTTCCCTACATCTATGGTTAAAAATCGAATCACGACACTTTCCCCTTAAGAGTGTCGTCACTCAGTCTATCATAGGGAAAAACTCATCCATTAAAACTAAAATAAAGTAACAAATCAAGAACAAAGTAACTAATCCATGCAAATATGGGCACCATCAAAGTGCCCAAATATTAAAACCCAAATAAAATTAAGAATCATCCAAAAGAGCAGAAAAGTAAGCAGAAATATCCATAATATAGACCCAAATCAAATAAATAAGGAGACACCCCCAACTGAAAAGGTAGCAGTGTCCCTACTGCATAAATAATCAAGGGTAAAAAAGATAAGGGTGCTCCCTAAAACCGCATCACTGACTACTATCACTCTTGGATTCTGCATCATCACTATTCTCCTTAAGATCGAAACACTCGGCTGGGGCCTCATCATCACTCTCCATCTAAGAAGAAGAAAGTCTATCTCGAGATTTTAGGACCTTTGCTAGGCCTTTCTCCCCTTTTCACATCTTGATAAAGAACTCATCCCTTTTTTTTTCTCTTATGACCATCTTTTAACGTGCGCTCCAGAGGTCCCGGTGTGACTTTTCCAAAGAGGAGTAGGCTTTCTCAAGCCTATCAATGGTAACTTCTTGCTTCTTTTGGTCCTCCTTGTACTTCTCATAATCAACACGTGACACATATGAATGATGGGCGGTGGAGGGATCTCCTGGTCCTTGGGTAAAACTAGACACAAGCTCCATAATAGCTACAATATCAACTCCAATCTCCTCAAGAGGTCCGATGGTGGTTGGCCTATGAGACAGACTCAATGTATGCCAACTTTTCCAATTTAATCTTTCTTTTTTTTCCTATACTAGGTGTGCACTCTCCTCAAATCCTCAATAGGTAGATGGTAACACCAGTACACACCCATGTATCACTAGCATACTCTCCAACCTCCGCTCTTATGCAAATCTTGATAATCAAAGAGGGGAAGAAGAGATGCGTACCACCTTGGTTCTTGAAGTGATCCATTTCGTTGATCACATGTTGACCAACATCCAAATGGATATCGTCTAGAATGCAAGAAACCATTCGAGCATGCAGGTTTGGGACTTCTATAATGTGGGTACAAGGAGAGACTTGGCTACAAATAATATGCAACCATATTCGATCCTTAGAAGTGAAGTCATTCATGGAATGTTTCTTTTAGTCTTTTCCTAAGAGACTTCCCTTCTGGGGCATAGCCGTTGCACCAACCAACTCCCTGGTTTACACTCCTTTGCTTTGAATTCACCCATGTATGCATGTTGGAGCCCATAAACATCATTGATTTTCTTAGTCCCAACTTTCACCGGTTTTCCCCAAATCTTAATATTCACATTGAATGGGTTCGAGAAAAACACTTCACTAATGTTGGCATAAAATTCATGAACCCATTGTTCATTTACAATGCAAGGATCTGGGGTGAAGCACTGCCACCCTATGGCCTCAAGTTTCTCATGAAATGCTGGTAGCTTCTCCGACACATTCTCTAAGCAAATACCTCTTTCTAGGAGCAAGTTTGTCCTCGTAAGATCACTGTAGTAATGAGTCTGGCACTCGGGTGCCATGAATCAAATGTGGTCATACTTGTCCATGAGGTTGTCTTGAAAGCACTAGGCACACATTATATTAATCAATGACATTGTAACATGCAAACTGTGCCACATTATTCACCAGAGCTTATAGAAAAAGGTGCTTGATGAGGTGAGGCTAAAAATTTAGGAGTGCAGGATTTCTGGCATGGCAGGGAACTGGCCCTGGTTACCACGATCACGGGCCATGACCGTGATCACGTTGCTAGAATCGTGGACCATGACTCCAATCGCGATAACTGAGGTTGGTTTCGTGCCATCTACCCATGTTCAAATCTCTTCCAACTTTTTAGGCTACTAGCATGCTCTACAATATGGATTCACACGAATACCAATTGAATAATATGAATAAATGTTTGAATGTGCCATTTTGAATGCAAATATCACTACTGAAAGTTTAGTGGGCAAAGTGTCAAACACTTAGTGTGCACATCTCATTTGTCTACATTTTTCGCACATTATTGAGTACTCAAGATTTCTCCACTTGTGTGCACACCTTATTCAAGCATCCAACACCAAACCAACACCAAGTATGACAACATAAAAAGAATAACAATAAAAAATTTAGGCCCTCTCTTAATCATGCATTCTAGGGCCTATTTTCAAAAATAAAAGCATGGATTCATGATACCTACCGGAGTTGTGATGCAAAAGGGATGCAAGGATGCTGTTGAAGAGATCACAAACTTGGCCAGAATTTAGTCCAAATTAGAGAGTACAATCATGAAAGAGTGTGAGGGAAATGAGGTAAATTAGGGATTAAGTGGTTGAAGTAACCACGACTGCGGTCAGGTACCTACAATCGCGGACACGCGGGTGACCATGATCGCGATAATCTGCTCCCTTGTTTTCCTCTGTTCAACTCTTTGCTCATTTTTTCCCCTGTTCAATTTTTAATGCAAAATTGCACACTTCCATCTTCCCAAGATCATCTAATGCACTCTATAGTTCCACAAATGGATAAGTTATTCATATGCAAAATCTAACATCTATACTACAGAAACATGACAAAAAGGATATGAGCCACTTTCGTGGTATTTGTGGGTTGCCTCCCACATAGTGACTTAGTTATTATCGTGGAACAACGTATATCTTCTCCAACGCTCAAGGTGGGTCATCAATCCCCTCCTTGTTCACCTTTTCACTTTCAACATCCACCACGGATACCACTTGAAGCTCCGCGATTTGCTTTTTCGTCTTGCAAATTTTGAAAAAGACCTCATCCTCTTGCACCCTAATCTTCATTTCCCACATCCCTAAATCAACAATTGCTCTTTCGGTGGCCAAGGAAGGACAACCAAGGATGATATTTATCTCTTGTTTTATTTCATAATCCAATACCACGAAGTCCGCCAGAAGTATAAACTTGTCCACTTTAATAAGGACATCAAATAAAATTCCCACCGGCCTTTTAATGGACCGGTCCACTATTAAAATTCGCATAGAGGTTGGTGTAGGGGAATCCCATCCGAGCTTCTTTTAGATTACAAAAGGCATTAAGTTGATGTTCGCACCAAGGTCACATAGAGCTTTTGCAAACTCATGCGTCCCAATTGTACAAGGAATGGTGAATGCTCAAGGGTCATCTTTCTTTTTCCGCAACCTTACTATCCATGATAGAACTATACCCATGAGTGACCTCAAATCACCTTCAACAAGTTTCTTCTTGGACATCAACTTTTTCATTAACTTAGCATATCCCAGAATCTCTTAGATTGCCTTAAGCAATGGGATATTTATCAATAAATTGCTAAGTTTTTCCATGAATATCCTCAATTTGTCACTCTCTTATTTTTATGCAAATGTTGAGGGAATGAAAGAGGAACTTGGATTGTTGACCTTGATTTACCTTGTGGCTTTTTAACTTCATCTACTTCTTCATCACTTTCTCGATCTTTTTCTCATTATTTTCTTCTCTACTTTGAGGTATCACCTCCTTTGCTTTAGCCTTGGGCATATTCTCACTCAAGTCTCCTCAAAAGGTCTTATCAAGTTCCTTCCCACTCCTTGTGACAATTGCTAAGACTTGCGCATCATTCTTTGGGTTAGCACTCGTGTTACTCGAAAGTCCACCTCTAGGCCTAGCATTTAATTGCGTGGAGATTTGCCCGACTTGGGTCTCCAATTGCTTGATAGAGGTAGAGTAAGACAACACTGTTTGGGAAAGTTAGGAGAAATCACCCTTTAACTCACGAACCATTTTGTTCATACCTTCCACTCTATTCAATATCTTTCTTAACACACCCTCGGTCTTGAACTTTTCAGGGTTAGTGGATCTAGATTTCTTGGCCTTAGCTCGATCATGAAGGGGGACATAATGGTCATAATCACGCTCACAATCTCTCCAATCTCTATCCCGTTCACGATCCATCCAACCTTGGTTCCCACCTTGCTTTGATAGGTGGGGTGGGAACCTCCTGAATAATTGGAAAAATATCGGATTTCCTCATCCAACTTCTTTGCTTCTTCATCAACTTCATAAGATTTTGATGTTACGGTATTTACCGCTTTCGTGGGTGCTCCCAAAATATGTTATGCCAAGAGATCAAGCTGGGTCATCATTTTTGCCATGTTCTCCTCTTTTTCTTCATCCCGCTTTCTTTGTTCATTATCGACCATGGAAGTAGTAGAAGGGATCTTGGTCTTCGGTATCTCGGGTGCACCAACCCCGATTTTGCTTTGACACTTCTCCTATCAATCGGAAGGCCGCATGGTGGTGTATTTTTACTATAGATCCACCCCCATATTATCCACCTCTATTTTATTTAATGGATCAACGACCAAGTAGAAGATCTCGAGAAGCATCTTCTCCGGGACCTCATGATTTGGGCATTGAGCTAGCTTTCCATTAAACCTTTCCTAAGCTTGAAACAATGGCTCTTCATTCATTTGCCAAAAATTCATAACCTCGTCCCTCTTTTAAAGAATTTTGTATGGTGGGAAATATCTATCAAGAAACACAGAAGTAAGCTCTTCCCATGATGTAATAATGCCGGGTAGAAGTGAACGGAGCCATAAAACCGCCTCGCCTTTTAGTGAGAATGAGAAGAGGCAAAGCCAGATAGATTCTTGAGTAATGTGTGCTATGTTGAATAGCACACACACTTCCACGAAGTTATTCAAATGGACATTCGGGTCCTCATAAGCCTCACCCTGTACAACCCTTTCATTTGCAACATATGGAGCATAATGTTAGTCACATGGAAAACTCCATTCCCATTGGTTAGTGGGATACGGATTGCACTCGTTTGCCCCGCTTCATTAAGTTGGCCCTCATCATCTAGAGGGGTATCAAAGAGGCCCAAATTTCTCATGTTATCACTCATTGCTCCATTAAAACCTTGATCACCTATAAAAGATCAAAAATAACGAATAAAGTAAATTAAACCACTCCGGGTATTCTAAAGTAAGAAGCACACCGTACAAGTAAAATATATATCTCACTTCCCGGCAATGGCGCCATTTTGATAATGCTCAACTCACTCTTATTCTTAAGGGGTGAGACGTTAGTTGTCAATAACCTAACTCAAGTTGGGGTCAAATCCACAAAGAGCGAATTATAAATTTCAAGTCCTATAGGTGATCTAATTACTAAAAGGTTACCCAGAATGCTAAAAAACATGCCATGTAAAATATGCGGGGATTTGATTGTAACAATTTTTGATTAATAATGCATGTATTTGACACTTTGATTTAAAATCAAGATTTGAGAAGATCTTGGGATTATATCTACCTAAAGGTAAAACGTATGGGTAGATGATGGTTTAACATGAAGCTTAGTTATTAACTAAAGGATAGGCTAGGTAAAAAGTCATTGTGGTCAATCTTTCAATAAAACCACAACGATTTAACCCATAGGCTCTTTCGAGTACCTAACAAGTGTGCAATTCGTAATCACCCAAAACCTCAATCAAGCATACCTATTTCTTGGATGATTATCTTGACATGATTTACACTCCAAATACACTTATTTCTAAAGGTAGTAAACCATAGGCTCAATTGTCCACCATTGCCTTGTCTCCCTATAACCCTCTTTCAAGGATGTTATGGGTTACCTCAAGTTCACTTTCATCCATCTTTCAAGGATGATGAAGGGTTTATAGAGTTTGGGGTTTTCACCCATCAAATCCATTTGGAGATTTGGGGTTTTCACTCACAAATTCCAACTCATAAATTCAAGCAATGGTGGAATACATACTCAACAACTAGTAATCATGCAAACACAACAACACCCACACATAATTACACTTTAGTTCAACATAATCCCAAGACTAATTTACTTTTCTACTCATGGAGAAGGTAAAGAAAGATATACCATAAGGATTATCCAAAGCATTCTTAATTCACAAAATACTAAGAAGTTAAGCCTCCATAATTAGTTACACACTTGCTTAATCAGGATTTCTTGCTTTCAATTCAAAAATATTATGAGATAAGCAATACCCAAAGAAGAAAGTTTTTTTACCTATATATGGTTTGGGATTTGTCTATGCAATTTTACAAAACTACCTTGGGTCATATTCCTGTTGAACCGAGATCGCGGCTACGCAATCTCAGTTGTGCTCCGTGATCGTATTATGCTGACTATCTTTACTAACCGCGACTTCGGCTTGAGGATCACGGTCGCGGTAACTGAGGCAGGACTGCTTCAGGTCTCCAGCTGCACTCCATTTCCTTCTATTTGATCCCTTTTTTAGATTTAGTCCATATCATTTTTCCTTCTCAACTAGATACCTGTAAAATGTGTATATTAGTGCATTTAAATCATATTGATGTCTCATTTTCTTATACAAAACATGGTAGTGTGCATAAATGTTTGGTGCAAATGAGTGGTAAAATCCCCAGTCATCATTGCTCCAGCCAATCCTTCTTTATTAACTCCACCGTTGGGTCTGCTATTATATCAACGAGACCTAGAGTAATAAAAAAAGTCATCCCCAACTCCTGCTCAGTAGGAACGATCCATGGATTCACAACCTATAAAAGATAATTTGTAGTTAGTTGGGTTACATGTTAATACAAATAGCTTATTCAATAGATGATCTACATGATTTATATGTAGAAATAGATTAACCCCCTATTGCATCAGATTACCCATCTGTTGCATAATTTCTAATAGACGGGTAATCTGTTGAGTTGGCTTCAGAGAACCAAAGCAACAGATAGGTAATCTATTATGAAACATGAATCATTTGTTGCAATAGATTACCCATTTATTGCACCAGTTGCAGTAGACGTGTAATCTGTTGCAATAGATGACCCTTCTGTCGCAACAGATGGCCCATTTATTTCAATATCTTTCTTTGAGTTAAATTATTTTACTTGGAAGATGACTTACTGCATAATCCAGAGGGTTAAAGAGATCAACCTCCTTAATTCTTATTTTGCTCTTTGCAGCCAACCACCTAAGGATCCTTGGATGAGAAACCTCATCCGAGTAATCTTTGACCTGCTTTCAGAGGGAAGGAATGACTTCAAATGCCCAACCTAAAACATGTAAACAAGAAGCAAGCCAAAAAAAAGTCATAATAATTATTCAATATAATTAATTGAAGAGTAAACAAATAGTTATTAAATTTACCATGAAAGCCCAAGGAAAGTCATATAATGTGATCGTCTTTAGGGATAGATTTGTCAATAAAAATTTGACAGTCAACTTGTAGTTATCATATCCCCAGGGATAATTGTTGAATTTCTCAAAATCCTCAGCAAGCTCCAATAAATCATCGTCTATGACTTTGTGTACTTCTCTAACTAATATAACGAAATGGGCAAACCAAACTAAGCATAATTTGTCCTTGTACTTCTTTTCTATGGATTTATCCTTGAGATTTTCTATCAACTTCATGGATCTGTAGCCATGTCCAGCAATGTCCAACAACCTATCTATTTTTT
Source organism: Capsicum pubescens (assembly GCA_030864215.1). Lineage (NCBI taxonomy): Eukaryota > Viridiplantae > Streptophyta > Magnoliopsida > Solanales > Solanaceae > Capsicum > Capsicum pubescens. The sequence goes on from CM061544.1 coordinate 107,380,091, forward strand.
CCTTGCCTTTGTTGGTTTTGGTGGGTGCTCGCTTGGACAATGACTTACCTTTATTTGATGGTGGTGGTTTGGCTGACCTGTTTGCCTTGGACATTTTGCGGGATATTTCCTTGATGAAAGGTTCTTTTGGACGATCGCATCTCAAGCTTGTCACTATGAAAAACTCTTTCATGACAAAACAAATTGACATGCCACAGTAGTTTATCTAGATTTCATCCATCTTTTTTCCCTTCTCCTTCAAATATTTATCACCCCCACGTACTTGATCCTTCTCTTGAGAAGACCATATACCATACTTATTTGGAAATGAGCCTTGTTGTCCTCAGGCAGCTCAAGAAAGTGTCCAAAGCAGCTCTTTTTAAAAAGTTCATCTATTTTTTCCTCCTTCATTGTATTCCTAAAATCATCAAAAGGTTTCCCCAACTGAGATTTAAGTACAAAATCACTAGTTAAATTTAAAGGGTTATCTATCGGCATCTCAACTTGAAACCTATCAATACTAATAGTTTTGACATGATCATACTTGAATTCCGCTCTTAATTCATGTCCCATTGATGATGCATTATCATCATTTTGATCATCATCCTCTTTCTCCCCCTTCTCACTTTTATTTTCCTCATCACGCTCTATAGACCCTTCTCCACCTCCCGCAACATTGTTTTCATATCTTTCATCAGTTTCACATTTCACTGACTGAGATTGTTCATGAAGCTCCTCCAAATCCATCTGTACTCTAGCCTTTTTTGTTAGGTGGTCAGAAGTTGATCCACCTTCACTTTTTTTTCTTTTGGGTGACATGTTTTACCTACAAAAAAATAAAAAATAAAAAATACATTACAATTGATGTCTGCATAAGTTTTAGAAAAAGGTAAGACAAAATTCAATAAATTTTTATAAGCCACATTACAAAAAATATTCCAACAAATAATTCATATGTTGGAACAGATGAATGATATTACAACTGATGCACCATTTGTTGCAACAGATGAACAATATGTTGGAGTAGATCAAAATAGTCTTGTTGTTGGTTTGTTTTATGCCAACAACCAAGACATTTATCGCAACAAATTGGGAATCTGTTTGAAGACCGATTTGTAATATCTCCCAATAATTGTTCCACCTGTTGCAACAGATGGACCACCAACACCAACACCACTAACACCACAAATACCACCACCAACACCACCAATACCAACACTAACACCAATAACCACTACAAATACCACCAATACCAACACCACCAACACCACCACTAATGCCACCAATACCAATACCAATACAAACACCAATACCAATACCAACACCACCAACAATACCACCAACACCAATACCAACACCAACACCAACACCAATACCACCACCAATGCCACCACTCTAATACCAACACAACCACCACCACCACCACCAACACCACCAACACTATCGCCAAACCACCAATACCAACACCACTACCAATGCAACTAATACTAACACCACCACCACCACCACCACCACCACCAGTGCCACCAACACCACTACTAACACCACTACCAATGCTACTAATACCACCACCGAGACTACTAGTGCCACCACGAAGACCACCACTACCACCACCAACACCAACACTACCACTAAAAGCCACCAACACCACTACCACCAACACTACTACCAACACCACCACCACCACTAACAACCATGAAAAATACCACAAACACTATCCAACAATAGTATGACAGTCAACAGAACACTGCGACCAAAATTAGGATTTTCTCGGGTTCTTTCTATGATTTTATCATCAAAACTCAAAATTATTAACCTATTCTCAAAGATAATACAACTTAAAGTCTTCTTTTTCATGATTAACTAAAAAGCCCTAATTTTAAGAAAAAAACAAATGTAGAAGTCTTCTCGAACTCTGTTACCTACGAAGATAGAAGAAAATAATGAATACAAGCAAGAATAAAGTAAAAAAATAACAACTATGTGATTAAAAATGGGAAGAAATTTATATGTTATGAAGGGTTGAGCAATATGTTGAGTAGTTGTTATTTGTATTGTTGAGAGAGAGAAAATATCGAGCACTCGAGATTTGAAATGATGAAGCATTTTTTCCGCAAATGGATGATTTGTATTTTGGAAAAGAATGACAAGTTTTGAAAATAATAATTTGGTCTGAATTGATCTTGATTAATTTTTTAAAAGAGAAATTTTAACCGTTTCACTATAATAAATTGTATTTTAATTCAACTCAAATTGATCGCTTGACGACTCAGGCTAGGAGAAATACAATACAACCATCATGTAATTATAACAACTAAACTAAAGCTATAGTTGGCCCTGTGAAATCATCCCTAGTTTTAGCTAGATAAATTTAGGCATTTCAAATGATAATCTAATATGAATCATTTCAACTCAGATTGATCAGTGGACGACTCAGGCTAGGAGAAACACAATACCAACATCATGCAATTGCAATGACTCTATTGAAGCTGTAGTTAACCCTGTGAACTCATCCCTAATTCTAGCTAGATCAACTTAGGCATTTCAAATGATAAGCTAATATGAATTATTTCAATGCAGATTGATCGGTTGACGACTCAGGCCAAGAGAAACACAATACCAACATCATGCAATTGCAATGACTTGATTAAAGTTGTATTTGACCCTGTGAACTCATCCCTAGTTCTATCTAGATCAACTTAGGCATTTCAAATGATAAGCTAATATGAATTGTTTCAACTCAGATTGATCGGTGGATGACTTAAGCCAGGAGGAATGCAATACCAATATCATGCAAATGCAATGACTCAATTGAAGCTATATTTGACCCTGTGAACTCATCCCTAGTTCTAGCTAGATCAACTTAGGCATTTCAAATGTAAGGTAATATGAAGTTTCAACTCAGATTGATCGGTGGACAACTCAGGCCAGGAGGAACGAAATACCAACATCATGCAATTGCAATGACTCAATTAAAGCTGTAGTTGACCCTGTGAACTTATCCCTAGTTTTGGATAGATCAAATTAGGAATTTCAAATGATAAACTAATATGAATCGTTTCAACTCAGATTAATCGGTGGACAACTTAAGTCAGGAGGAACGTAATACCAATATCATACAATTGCAATGACTTGATTGAATATGTAGTTGACCATGTGAACTCATCCCTAGTTCAAGCTAGATTAATTAAAATTGTAGTTGAACTTATGAACTCAATTGAAATTGTATTAAAATAGATGGTCAACCTGTTAGAACAGATGAATTATCTGTTGGAAAATATCAAATAGATAAATAAAATTGTTGCAACTGATTACCTATCTATTGTAAATTATCAAATAGACATTGTCATCTATTGATCAGATGACTAAGCTATTGGAAATTTTCAAATAGAAAATGTCATCTGTTGCAACACATGACTAATATGCTTTAAGATCTTCTTTTTATTTTAAAGAAATTCTATGTCTGAGATAAAAAGATAAAATACTTAGGCGGTAAAAAATATTTCTTGGATGACTCAAAAATCTCCTCCTTGATTAGTCTTATTTTATCTTTTCAATTTCACCATCTCCTCGTGCCCCTCAAAGTTATTAATGAATATTTAAAGTCTATCTCCAGAATTATCTCTCCTTCAGCCATAAATTAATTCATCTATCTTTTTTCTCTTTCTCTCCTCTTTAGGGTAATCACAACCGCTTTTTTTTCCTCTTTTTTCTCTCCTCTTTCCCATAAGGATCCTTTTGGATCTCAACCGATCTATATCTTTTTTCGACTAAATTGAGTGTTTTGATCCCTTTACTTTTTTGACATTGCAGGTATGGTTCACTATTCCTCTTTTATTCTCATCTTCTTCTTAGTATGTGTTTAAATTAGATATTTACATATGTTGAATTTATTTATTTGACCATTACCCATATTCTATTTATTGAGAAAATTGAAGGAAAGGTGACTTTTAAGTCTTGAATAAACAAATCATTGTTTTTATTAAAATATGTGAAAAAATTCATCTATTGGGAGAACTATTGGGAGAACTTAAAAAGCCTTGTTGTCAGTATTATTTTTTATGTCTTTTTTTTTCTTTATTATAGATGCTCTTATTGATATTGTTGGTGGTGTTGGTGTTATTGTAACATGTGGTGATTGTATTATTAATCGTGTTGGAACATGTGGTGTTTGTATTGTTGATGGTGTTAGAACATATGGTATTTGTGTTGTTGATGGTGTTCGAATATATGGTGTTGTTTCTTTGTTGTTGATGTTGTTGTTAATGTTATTGATGGTGTTAGCGTTGTTGGAACATGTGGTGTTTGTGTTGTTGATGATGTTGGAACATTTGGTGTTTGTGTTGTTGATGGTGTTGTTGGTGCTGCTGGTGTTGCAGTAGATTCTCTAACCATTACAACAAATGAATCAGCTATTGGAACAAACAAAGCAATTATTGGAAGAAATCAAACCAGTGGCAAGGCTGGTTTGATTTATTTCAATAGATGACCCCATCTATTTCAACATATCAGCTATCTGTTGCCACAGATGCATATCTGTTGTAATATGTCAACCATCTATTACTACAGATGCGTCGCTTGTTGCAACAGATATGTCATCTATTGGAATGCTTGTTGTAATATGTTGTATTCATTCAATTTTATGTTACCTTTTTTATAATTATGCAGACATGAATTGTAACATTCTTTTGTACTTTTCTTGATTGACATCATTTTTTTCTCTTGTTTTCAGATAAAGGGAAGTGAAAGTGGATCAACTTTTGCTCGACTAACATAAAAGGCTAGAGTAAAGATGGGATCAGAGGAATAAGCTGTTTGCAGATAGAACCACTTCATATGTAGGAGGTATGTATTACTGATCATGTTATCATGAAAACACACATAGAGTACATCAATTTTGTGAATGAAATTTTTTATTGATTATGCATTAATCTGTAATACCCCGTATTAGACTTAGCTCGATTTAGCTCCTAGTTCATGCATAAGAGGCTTAAAGCCTGAAATTTAGCTAAGTGTTGGGGACTTAGCCATTTTTAAGACCTCCTAACTTTTAGGATCTTTAATTTAACCTTCCAGACTCTGAGATGATGGTTTTTAAGTTAATTCATGTTCAGGGGTGTAAGAAACATGTCTCGGAGAAGTTTCAGATTTTTTGAACAAGAATTGAGGCACGTTTGGATTTTGATTCCAGAATCTCACCGCGATAGTGGTACGTTACGGTGGGTATAGTGATGGGCCATTCACCGGAATACGGTGTCCCTCCAAACGACATTCCAATTACGAATTTAATCTTCTGAGGGGTAGTTAGGTCTTTTCCCATTGCCCCAAGTCATAAAAATATGAGATTAAACGTCAGTTAGGGCATTATATGCCCACATTCTCCAATTTTACTCTCAATAACAAACCCTAATCATCTTCCCAAGTTCATCCATTCCATCATCTTCTCTTCAAGAAAAACTAAGAATTTAAGTTCCCTAATCCAAGAATTTTCAAGAAAACTTTCAATATCATCTCCAATGCTTTCAAGGTCAAGGTTTCTCCACTAAGTCAAGTCTATTAAGGTATGTGGGGTTTATGAACAAGGATAATCTTTCATCCTTGTTCTTAAAACTTATTTTAAAGTTAAGATTATGTGATTTGCAATTAGGGTTCATACTCAATTTATCTTTTGAGTTTATGGATTTATAAAGTGATTTAAGTATTAAAGTGCATGATTATTCTCATTTATTTATGTTTTGACTTAACGATTCTCTATTATAATTTGTATATCATGAGTTTGATTTGAATATTGATTAAAGATTTTTAATTGAGTTTTAATCATGATATTATGCTACAAGTTATATGAAAGAAAGCATGAGATCCAAAAGCTTTAGTGCATCAAGGTTACACATGCTCGTGTTTTGATTTATAAGATTCATATTGTGATTTTGATTTCATTATCTTGACTAAAATTATTGAAGTATTTCAAGAAGATTATTGAGAATAGAATATTGTTAAGAAATTCTAAGAATTTAAGCTTATATTATAAGTCCTAAGTACAAGTTCTTGAGATTTCAAGAAGACTATGCTCTTAAGTTCCTTGGGTAAGTTATACCAAGATTTAAAGTAAAGATTGATCTTTTGATATTAAGATAAGATATGGAATCCACATTTGTTCATCCTGATTATGATTTAAAGAAAGAGATGCATAACAGGTTTTAATTCTATAAACCCTTATGCTATTTTAAGGCGGATTTCCTAAAGTATGAGCATATAAGTAATATAGGAGTAGCATTTAGTACCGAGTTGGCTATGAGTCCAAGGTCATATGCCCCATAACTATGTTCCACCATAGGTTTAAGTCCCATTATGGTTCAAGTATAATGATCACTCAAGTTAAGGTTCTATTCCAATGGCAAGAGTAGATCAGATCTCCTCAATATGGGTAAGACGTTGGACTCAATGATATCTCACATGGTTTATGTCGGTTAGAAGAACCTGCCAAAATAAAGAGTAAAAGTAAAGTTTTTAGAACTAAGTGTTATGGCTCACAAAGTGTATCTTTATGCTTCATTACTCATGTTTATGATTTTAGAACTTTCATTTTATTCAAGATCAAGGTGAGTCATCTACACTTAATATGCATTATTTTAAAGTCTATGTGTACATTCATTTATTATTTTACTTATGCCTTAACCCCCACATGCTCAGTACTTTCCAAAAGTACTGATCCGCATATATGTCTATTGCTACATTGTTTTATAATGTAGGTACCATTTGTAGCCCACACATCATAATCAGACAATGTGTAGCTTCTAGTCAGCAGGTGATGAGCCCTTTTAATTTAACGACTTGAGTCAATCATAGTTTGAGAAGCATCTTATTTTCTTTATTCAGTCGTATTGATCAGGGATAGTTGGGGGTCATGTTTTGGCTACCTATAGTCAATATTAGTTTAGGCTTCATAGACAGCTGGTAGATTTGATGTATTTGATTCTAGTTTCATTTTGTATAACCAGAGTTGTAATCATTTTAAATAGTTTTGTTTTTAGCATGTCCAACTAAATACTTCTCTTCCATGTGTTACTTCTAGTCTTATGTATTTTAATTAGTAGCTCAAGCATCATGCCAGTATAGGTTTAGCTTGGGATCACTTGTGGTCCTAAGCTCCATATGACATCCAGGGGGTAGTCTCGGGGCATTACAAACTTTGTTTCAGCACATAGAGTTCAATTGTCCTAGGGTGTCTATGAAGCTGTGTCTAGTAGAGTCTTGTGGAATGGTACGAAGACATCTGTACTTTTCTTCAAGAGGCTACAGGGCATTTAGGAAATGTTTCCATTCTTTCATGCTCTAGATCACGCTGTAAAGTCTTTCCTAAACTATCCAAGATAATATAAGTACTAGATTCCAATTTTTCCCGAGATGATGCTCTCAAATTTACTATCAGTAACTTAGAAGTCACATAAGGGGCTTGAGAGGATCTCACTAGTGTCTTATAGTTAAAATCTTATGTCCTTGTCCATATGAGCTATTCAGTTAATACAGAACAAGATATGTATTCAAATTCCCCATTAACCCTTCAAGACAGATAGTGCTCATGAGAGGAGATAGTATGAGTCTAGGTTATTAAATAGAGTTTACATTCGAGGGATATTATGACATTGAGTATTATGATTCATAAGTAGTAGAACCTTCTTATAGTTGGAAGTATGGGTTTAGAAGTGTAGTGACAAGAAATGTGGTATTGGTTGTTGATCGAATGCATATAGATGAAGTTTTCCAAACGATCGAGTTAAATGTAAGGTGATAGGTCCTTGTATGTTATTTTAGGGGTAATGAATGTGGTAAATGTTCCTTGGTTGAAGGTACAGAAGGAGTTATTGATGGTATTTATTGTGTTAGAAAAGTATAGGTTATTGATGAAAGTATTTGGTGATTGAGTATTGTGAATTTAGGCTTCTCTTACGGTTACAAGGAGTATAGTTGAAACTTATAAAGCTATGAAGGGAATTTAGGTGTACAGATGGGTGAATAGTAGTAATGCGTAGAGGGAGGATATGCTAATGGATTATAATAAGATAAGCCATACGATCATGATCAATTATTGTTATTATGAGGTTCTAGTGTACTAGTGTTTCTTGAAGTTTTATTTTATAGCTTCCAAGTGAGAATAGTATATGAGGTTGGGTTGTTAATCATGTATAGAACTAGACACTAAGTTTGAACAGTGGATGATCATCAAGGTCGAAATAATGATTTCTTGGTTAGTGATGCTGGTTATATGGAAGTGATCTAGTAGGCTTGAATAGTATATGCAAGAGTTTAAGTTCATTTGTTCGCAATTGAGTATGATATTGTAAGTAAGATTTAGATGTGTACCCAAGGTGATATTGGGGTTGTATTATTTTCTAAGATTATTAAAGAGTGTGTGTGGTTAGTAGTACCCTTGAGTTGCTAAACGGGAAGAAGGCTAGTTATATAGTATATGGTGTTCTTAATATCTAACTTAAGGAGTTATGGATAAGTGATGTTGAGTCTTTTGGTATGGTTTTGATTCTCGTGGTTTAGGAAAAAAAATATAAGTTTAGAGATGTGGTATTAGTAGACTATGATAGAAGTAGTATGGTTAATTACAGTTTGGAAATATCTATGTTAAGTGTTAGAATCTAAGTTTGAATATTTGAAGATTAAGCAAATAGAAAGAAGAATTGAAACTCTAGATAGTGTGAACTCAGGGTATGGTGATACTCATAAAGATTCTAAGTTAGTAAGTGTTTAAGTTATTATATGATGGTTATTGGGCTATAGAAAGTTAAGAATTATATCTTAGAAGGAAGTACTAGAAGCGAGTTCTACACTATCAAATATAGTCTTTCAGGTTGAGTTTATTACTTATGTGTGTTGTTATATCTCGGGCTCTAGAATAAAGTGGTTGCAGTTCAGTTTAGAGTTTATTTAAAGGGGCCTATAGACTTAGAATAATGGCTTAAAGCTAAGGGGGAGTTGATAGAGCAAGTAACCAAGTCAGGCTCTCAGATTCTAGTAGTGGTGCCAGTATGTTGTAGAACAGTAGTAAGGGAGGATGATGCTCGATCCATTCTTATATCAGTGCAAAGTGTTGTACTTTAGTCATCACAATAGTTATGTATGCCTTACATGTCATTTCCATGATCATAGCTCATTTCACACATTTTCCATAGAATCATGTACGCTTCTAGTTCCTAGTAAGAGGAGTTTTAGTTTAGTCAGCAGTATGAATCATATTCCACAAAATTTATGAACTCTAAACTCAGGTCATGCAGCTCATGACTCATGTACTCATGATTTACAGTACGTTGAGTTCCAGGTACTCCTGATACACTCTTAATGATCAGCAAAATTTAGATTATGTCATGTATGTCCTCGATTTAGCTCTCTTCGGTGAATTCATGCTTTTGATACTCTATTCCTCAGGCCTCAATTAAGTGTAACACCCTAAATTTGGTACCCGAAATGCTACACGATGCTCATGACCCCGAAGGACCACAAGCTAACCCATGACTGATATCTGTAACTGAGCACTGCATAATATACTGTATAAATACAGAATAAAAGGCTGAAAGGCCATAAGGTTCAAAACTGAAGACTAATAATAATTTTGAATGTGGTATAACAATACCAAAACAACTTAAATAACTGAAAATACTGAAGTCTGAATATCTAGTCTGAAAGCCTCTAAACTGTCTGAATAAGGAGTTGATGGGACATGTCCCCAACTAACTCCAATTATTGTAGTAAACTAAGTACTGAAATACGGAAATGATGAAGCATCCTCGAATGATGAGGACTCACTGCTAATCTACTGCTACTGACTGAAACCTGAGCTGCTAGGTGCGATCGAGAACCTGAGCGTCTGAACCTATGGTATAAAACACCATAGCGCAAAATAAAAGTATGTGTCAGTACATGAGAATGTACTGGTACGGAAGTGAGGTAGGCTAAGTGCATAAGGTTCATATGCATGAACTATAACTGACTGATACATGCATGAAAACATAACTGCAACTGAAGCATGGGGATTCTGAATACTGAATATACTGATAACATGGATTACTAATAGTTGAATTACTGATACTGGGTGACTGTTGTTGACAGTATTGATTCTGATGGAATTAGCTGAGTTTCATACTGAGCTGAGTGATTGTATCTAACAGTCCTGAAATCTGTAAAACTATCTGAGTTCTATTACTGATATTGAGACAGAGACTGAGACTGAGACTGTGGGAGGGAGTCATCTAACCGACATGCCCTTAATAAGCTATTATAGATGATTTGGGGTCCAATCTGTAACCCCAATTTGAAGGGTTTCAATACCGCACCACTGGTAAAGACAACCTGTGAGTGACTCTCATTTTGCAGTGTCCCCAAAAGAGAACGGTGGAACCCTTATCTGGCAGTGTTAATCCACCTCATCAACCCTCAACTATCAGTGTTGATATCTCAATCTATGTTGGCTACATAGTTCTGGAATGCAAGGATTGCTTCTAAGGGTCACATCCTCTACCGTCAGTGTGTGCCCTCATCCTTGGGTTCGCTCGGTGCTAAATCCTACTCCCAACTTAATAGATACTGAGCTGATTATACTGGGATAAACTGGACTGAGTTCACTGAGTTCCGTGGACTGACGGATTATTACTGAATTTTGTTAACTTACTGAGTTCATGAGATTACTAAGTTTTCCTGAGTCATGTAACTGACTGAATTCTACTGATCATGGCATGACTGAGATTATCATGAAACTGACACTGGCTCTAGGCGCACAACTAAATTGTTGGGTATAAATACCCCAGGACTCGATGGCATAAAAGTAAATCATGGCACAAGTTCGAAAACACAACAACGACTATATATATATACATCCATAATGCATTGATAAGACATTTCATCAAACACTTGACATGCATTAACTTGTACAGGAATGGGGATTTCACATTAATATGCTATAAGGACACTTTTTCCTTCACATACGCATTTTATCAAACACATGGGGGCATATTTTGGTTATACCAACATTAATGCATCTAATTATCATGGTTGCATAAATCAATTTGCAATTTGGAGGGTTTATCATGAATATTATGTAAAACATCACATACTAGGATCAATCATTGGAACATGTAATTTAAAACATGAATCAAAACCCAACAACAACATGAACATGAATTTCAATTCAAATAAATCATGAACATTCATAAATATAAAATCTTTAGATTTTGAAAAGAGATTATTGAGCTTCATGGGTGAAAGGGACCCATGAATCAACACCTGACATACCTTAGAACGTAATTCCTTAAAGGTTCTTGAATAAATTCTTGGAATTGGCTTTGATTTCTTGAAAGCTAGGGTTTTATTTCTTGGGAGAGAATGTTCTTGATTTGGGGAAAAAGTGAGTAAATAATGATTTGAAATATTTTTTGGGATTTAATCCCGCACCTGGACGTGTTAAAACCTTAGAAAAAGACCAATTTATCCCTGGATGAAATATGTATTTTTCGTCAAAATTTCCCAATTTGGAAGGCTGCCACGATACGGCGCTATCGCATCGTGTCACTGGAAATTGACAACTGGGAACTGGATGGATGGTGTGATGCGGTGGAATCGCGGATCAGTACTGGATGTGAATTTTATCCATGGCGCGATGCGCTAGGATCGCGTTGCCTTACTGGATTTAAAGAATTGTGAACTGGGTATTTGGCGCGACACGCTACTATCATGGAGCAACACTGGAAATCGAAAATTGCTATTTTGACACACTCTGCAATGCGCTACTAGCTTGAATGACGATGTTTAATGACTGAAACTTTAAATCGCCATAACTTCTTATCCGGTTATCGGATTTAGGCTAATTTGGTATCGATGGAAAGCTCATTTAATTTCCCACAAAACAAAAAGTCAAAATCTTGAAAATTTCAGATGTACAAAAATATATTCATCTTCAAATAAAGTCTTTAATATTTTTTGGATGATCTTATACTAGGTAGAAGTATGGGGTATTGCATTAAGTGTCCAAGTTATGCATAGTATTCTTTCATGATTCAGGTCCTCATGTTCTAACCTTTCAGTGACCTTTCCTTAGATCAAGATATCAATGATCAACAATTGTTTAAATGGGAGAGAGTAAATGTTTCTTGTTGACAAAAGATTGTTGTATGCTTGTGTTTAGCTAAGGCTGTAAGTGTGAAAATATATTGAGGCCAAGTTTTTGATTTATATCATGGTTAGTTGAAATTTTGTGTGTGTTTTCTTAGGGTAGTGCATGGAAGTAGTTAGTGAGATAGGTTTTGAGGATATGAGAAATATGATTTTATGGGTGTTTGTTTAGAAGTGCATATGTGGTTATGAAGATAGGCTTCAATATCGTGTTGGTGTATAAGTGGATGAATGCATTGCACGTTAGTAAATTCCTAGTAAAAGGTTGAATATTGTTGTTAAAGTGGTAATAAGAATTATTCTTGAGATGGGGAGTTGTGAGAACGTAGGATGTATTGAATTCATGATTCAACTAGTATTATAGTACTATGTGTGCACTTTGTAGTTTCGAGTAGGCTTGAACATAATGAGAGATTTAGTTCAGCTCATACTTCAGTCGATATAGTTATTAGTGCTCATGTGAATATTTTAAGTAGCCTCAAGTGAAGTGCAGTTTTGAAGTGGAATGTATGGTTGAGTATAAGCTTTTAGTATAATTCAGTCCGTTTAGCCAGCATTTCAGTTTAGTAGTCAGACAGACAAGTTCCTATGGTTTTTCATCTTCCGATCTAGTCTTACTATCTAAAGTTTCATAAATGTGGCCATTCCATGAGATATTTTGTTCGCATACATGTAAATTGTGAATCCAGTTCAGTTCATGTATCATGTTTCAAACTCAGATATTCAGTCATGATTCATTTCTTAAGTGTCCTGTGCATCATCTCAGTCATTCCCAAGTACTTAAGATAAGTCAGTATCATTTGAGGGATGAAGTATCCCAAGGGGGAGATATGGTGATACCCCGAGTTTTCACGTCCTAAGCCTCTCATCTTTTCTTCACGAAATCAAATCCAGCATAAAGTAATGGTTACTCATAAGTTGACTCTTTCATTTTTATCCAGCCTTATAACCATTCTCATATCATTGTATGTATTCAAGAAATCAATTTAGTTCATGATATTCAGTTTATGTATCATGTTTCAGACTCAGTTATGCAATCATGTTCCAAGTCATGCATGTTCAGTATATGATCTCAGTTACCTTAGCATAGTACTCTCAGTATATGAATGTACCCAAGGAGGAGATATTTTAATACCCTGTATTAAACTTGGCTCGGTTCAGCTCCTAGTGCATGCATAAGAGGGTTTAAGACTGAAAATTTAGCTAAGTATTGGAGACAAACATTTTTAAGATCTCCTAACTTCGAGGATTTGTAATTTGACCTTCCGGACTCTGAGACGATAGCTTTTGAGTTAATTCATATTTGGGGGTGTAAGGAGCATGTCTCGGGGAAGTTTTGGATTTTTCGGACGAGAATTGAGACAAGTTTGGATTTTGATTCCAAAACTTCACCGCAATAGAGGTGTGTTGCGGTGTCCCTCCAAGTGGCATCCCAGTTATGAGTTTAATCTTCTAAGGGGAAGTTAGATCTTTTCCCATCGCCCCAAGTCGTAAAAACACGAGATTAAACATCAGTTAGGGAATTATTTGCCCACATTCTCTAATTTTACTCTCAATAACAAACCCTAACCATCCCCCCAAGTTCATCTATTCCATCATCTTCTCTTCAAGAAAAACTTTCATCTATTCCATCATCTTCTCTTCAAGAAAAACTAAGAGTTTAAGTTCCCTAATCCAAGAATTCTCAAGAAAACTATCAAGATCATCTCCAAGGCTTTCAAAGTCAAGGTTTCTACACCAAGTAAAGTCTATTAAGGTATGTGGGGTTTATGAACAAGGATACTCTTTCATCCGTGTGCCCAAAACTTATGTTAAAGTTAAGATTTTGTGATTTGTAATTAGGGTTCATACCTAGTTTTTCTTTTTAGTTTATGGATTTATAAAGTTATTTAAGTATTAAACAACATTCTTATTCTCATCTATTTATGTTTTGACTTAAAGATTTTCTATTATGATTTGTATATCATGAGTTTGATTTGAATATTTATTACAAATTTTCAATTGAGTTTTAATCATGATATTATGTTACAAGTTATATGAAAGAAAGCATGAGATTCAAAGTCTTTAAGTGCATCAAGGTTACACATACCCGTGTTTGATTTATAAGATTTATATTGTGATTTGATTTCATTATCTTTATTGAAATTATTGAAGTATTTCAAAAAGATTATTGACCATGAAACATTGTTAAGAAATTCTAAGAATTTAAGCTTATATTATAAGTCCCAAGTACAAGTTTTTGAGATTTCAAGAAGACTATGCTCTTAAGTTCCTTTGGTAAGTTATACCATGATTTAAAGTAAAGGTTGATCTTTTGATATAAAGATAAGATATGGAATCCACATTTGTTCATCTTGATTATGATTTAAAGAAAGGGATGCATAACTGGCTTTCATTCTATAAACCTTTTTTCTATTTTAAGGTGGACTTCCTAAAGTATAAGCATACAAGTAATATAGAAGTAGTATTTAGCATTGAGTTGGGTATGAGTCCAAGGTCACATGCCCTAGAACTACCTTCCACTATAGGTTTAAGTCCCATTATGGGTTACATATAGTTATCACTCAAGTTAAGGTTCTATTCCAATGGCAAGGGTAGAACAACTCTCCTCAACGCGGGTAAGATGTTGGGCTCCATGATAGCTCACATTATTTATGTCGGTTAGAAGAACCTCCCAAAAGAAAGAGTAAAATTAAAGCTTTTAGAACTAAGTGTTATGGCTCACAAAGTGTATCATTATGCTTCATTACTCATGTTTATGATTTTACAACTTTTTTTTTGTTCAAGCTTAAGGTGAGTCATCTACACTTAGCATGCATTATTTTAAAGTCTATGTGTACATTCAGTTATTGTTATACTTATGCATTCACCCCCACAAGATCAGTACATTTCAAAAGTATTGATCCACATATATGTCTATGTTCTACATTATTTCATAATGTAGGTCCAGTTGTAGCCCACACATCATAATTAGACAATGTGCAGTTTCCAGTCAGCAGGTGATGAGTCCTTTTGATTCAAGGGCTCGAGTCAATCATAGTTTGAGAAGCATCTTGTTTTTTTATTCAATCGTATTGATTAGGGATAGTTCAGGATCATATTCTGGCTATCTATAGTCAATATTAGTATAGGCATCATAGATAGTCAGTGGAGTTGATGTATTTGATTCCAGTTTCGTTTTGTATAACCAGAGTTGTAATCATTTTAAATAGTTTTGTTTTGAGCATGTCCAATTAAAGGCTTTTCTTTCGTGTGTTACTTCCAGTCTTATATATTTTAATCAGTAGCTTAAACATCACGCCAGTATAGGGTTAGCTTAGGATTACTTATGGTCCTAAGCATTGTGTGACGTCCAGGGGGTAGTCTCGGGGCTTACATTAATCATTCAAAGAAGATATTTCTTTTTAGAGTTTAGATTATTAGGTTCAAATTGTTAAGGCCAAAGGACCAAGTAGGTGGTGTCGATACCTTGTTACAATTTAATGATGGTTTGTTAATATTTATGTGTTAAGTTAGGAGAAGGGACCACGTTTTTGGTGGTAGTGCGAATATTCAAAGTGATTGGACTAATTTTAAGGGTTCAATTGACTTTTGAAAGGCCTCCAAAGCTACGCATCATTGTAACCTAGAATAGAAATCAATATAGTTATTACCCTTGTCTAAAATTATATGGCTGGGTTGCTCAGGGTGGCGCTTATATAGTAGAAGGTGCTTGGGAGAATATCTGCGAGGGAAAGGGGAGATGCTAAAGACCATATATCAACTAAGACCTTATTAAATAAGAAAAACAGGGTAGCAAGGAACGTGCAAAGAATCTAGCCGATGAAATTGACATGAAAATTGAAAAAAAACGAAAGAGCTAAAAAAATAAAAGTGTCCATGAATGAAAATCCATCAGTCGATTTTGGAAAGAAAATGGTGAAGTGGACTGGAGCTGTGCACTTTACTGGAGAACTATGACTAGGTATCGTGGAATGAGTAATGACCCACAAAGCGCGGGATCAGAACTCTAAGGTTGTAGCTTTGCGAGCACCAAGGGTTGTAAGATGGCCAGTCAGGAACGAGACTTGAACTAATAACTCCTGAAGTAAGAATAAGGGATCAAGCCAAGGTGACAATTTCTGAAGTTAAACTTCCATCCCAGACCTTCTTGTGGTTCTGGTTAGGTCAAAGGCAGTGGAAACAATAAGGCATGTGATTTTTGCCCGACTTTGAGACTTTTTGTTTCTACTTCCATTGACCTAATTAGAACCACAAACAGAGGCATGGGATACAAGTTAGACAACAGAAATTGACGCCTTGGCTTACCTTATTTTAACTTCAGGAGTTGTTGGGTTAAGTTTCATTCTTAACTGAAAATCTTACAAATCCTTGGTGCTCGCCAAGCTGTTTCCTAAGAGTTCTGATCCTGTGCTTTGTGGGTCTTCATTCGGTTCACGCTAGTTAGTCGCAGTTCTCGAGCAAAGTTTCTAGTTCCAGTCTACTTTACCATTTTTCTTTTCAACAATGACTGACGGTGTAGACACATAATTTTTCCCCTTCAAAAAGTGAACTTTTACCCATTTACCCTCCATCATCTTATTATGTACCCTACCCTTATGTGATGATCCCTTTACAAGAGGACAAAAATAATAAAATTCCTAACAAATTAACACCCTACCCAATTAAATTTAACAACCTCACCTTTTCCTAACCAATCACACTCCTACCTACCTCACTATCCTACCCAACCCCCTACCCCACTCAAGTTTTTCCTACTTTTTTTAATACACACAACAACTATACATACAGATATACACCTCACTATATAGGGAGAGCACATGGAATACACACACTCAGAGGACACTAAATCACAGACTCTATTTTTTCAATTCTTCCACAACAATACATTCATACACACAATTTTAACTGAAGAACAAAAAGTCACACACACACGACACACGGGAAAAGGAAAATGATGGTGAAAGGGCAAGTAATGGAGAGATTGTGAGTTTGAGAGAGATTTGAGCGAGAGAATAGAGAAAAGGATGGGGATTGATTATTCCGGTGAAGTTCTCACCAAAGAATACTATTGTCGCCGAAAACTTGACACATATTTTTTTTCGTGATTTCAAGCTCGCCAGAGCTCCGGAGAGACGAAAATGGGGAACCTAGCTCAATTTTGGTAATCCATCGACTAAATCTGACCCATTTCAATCAATTTTGACGGAACCCCACCGGGAAATGATGAAAAATAGTAAACCCTGACATCAAACCCACCGATAAACACTACCTACAATCCACCTATCACTTTGTCGCATCTAAGTCAAGGAAATATACTTGAATCAGGGTCGGCATTCAGATTTATGGTTAGATTTAGACATTGTTATCTTGGTTTGGCTCAAAAATTTTGTGGGTTTTGGTTTCAAATAAGTTTCTAGGGTAATTTAGGTGGGAATTTGGGTTCAAAAGCTAGGGATTTGATACTCGAGTTTGGGTTGTTATTGAGGTTGCGATCCGAGGTTCTCAATGCGGATTCTATCTTGTTTTATTGAGTAATACAAAATTGAAAGCAATGTTAAGGTCTATTTCTCTTCCTATTCTCGATTAATTTTAAGTTTTGGATATTTTGTGTGATGAATTCATGTTACGTGAAGTTTATTTTATGTGATTTTGTGATGTTTGAATCATGAATGGTGGTTGATGTGGGATTTGGAGTTTTGAAGATTCGAATTGATGGTTGTGGATTAAGTTAATCATTGATTAAGGATAAAGTTGGTGGTGGGGATTGAAAGTGATGAAAATGAATATTGGCTCGGATTGGTTCATTGATTTAGTTGATTTAAAATGAATATTAATCTTGTTGAACCCGATAGTATTATGTGTTAGGCTGTCAAAAGGATAGACAAACTATGGGGGGGTAGGCAAATTTAGAGATTGTAGATAGTTGAATGCTTGAAATGATTGTTGAATGGTTTTGGTTTTCTCGCGTTGGAAAATGTATTTATTTAGCTGGGAAATGCCCAAGGCCATTTGTATTTATTTAGCTCGGGAATGCCCCAAAGTATCTTGTATGCGAAGGACGTTTGTGATGAAGGCCCGAGGCACCGGGTGGAACATAGTTTAGGATTAGTGTAAGTTAACGTAGGTTTACATTTTTGTACCTTTTTATTTAGGGTCTGTAATAAATTGGACTAGACACTGTTTTTTTGAGTTTTGAATTATTTGGTTCTTTGTTTGTGTTTTATGTGTTTTGTTGGTTTATATATTTCATAGTGTCATACTAGCTGATATACTCCACGAAGCGACCGTGGTCGAACCACGGGATCGAGAGGTGCCTAACACCTTCCCTCGGTCAATAGAATTCTTTAGCCAGAATCTCTGTTCGTGGACCAATTTTTAAAAAGTCAAACTATTTTGAAAAAGGATTTCCAAAGGTGACTTGTCATACCTTGTTTATGCCAAGGAGAGACTCTAAGTTTTGATTGTTAAAAGTCCTTTGCGAAATAAATTATTTTCTTTTGTCACTTAATAATAAAACCCTTTCAAACTTAAAATGAATCTTTTTGGTGAAAAGGTGGTGTGACAGCTCTGGCGACTCTACTGGGGATATTTCAGAATTTGAGCTTCATTCTTGAGGTGTGTCTGCTTTGTGTGACACTATAGGTGTATAGACGCCATGTTTGTGTTATCGTTTGTATTGTTTTATCATTGTTGAGTGCCTACGTGCTACGTGTTTACAGTTTTTTTCTTATCTGTTACCTCTTTGTATTCGACATAATGTGCATTACCCTGAATCAATTCTTTCGCAACGCGTCGTGTACACGAACTCTAGTTGAGTCTATCTTATTTTAGAAGGGGGAGCCGTCGGATGTATGGAGTAGGTGGAAAGCAATCGCAGCCACTATCGACCATATGCTCCCCCGAATAGCCTTGTTAGTGGACCCCAACCTAGGTCAGCTTTTAGGTCATGCTTATCTACATTATATTGAGACCTAGTGGGATCCACTTGGTCCGTTATAGGAGACTCACCTTAAAAGCATTCTTACGTGATAATTGTTACGTCTTTGAGGGAAACAGGGTCATTTGACGGACTGATTTGGGGAAAAACATATGCTAGAATTAAAGAAGTGCGTGTTTAGACAAGGAAAAGTTCGAAAAGAAAAAAAATAAAAGTAAGTAAAAAAAAGAGAATTTCATAGTTTTTAGAGTTCTTTATGGTTTTTGTTTTTCACAATCCAAAAATTCAAAAAGATATTTTACCCTTTGCACTCATTTTCTCAAAAAAATAAAAACATCAAAAAACATTTCCCTTTGTTTCCTTTAGCAAGCATCCATAATTCAA
Organism: Capsicum pubescens; assembly: GCA_030864215.1. Classification (NCBI taxonomy): domain Eukaryota; kingdom Viridiplantae; phylum Streptophyta; class Magnoliopsida; order Solanales; family Solanaceae; genus Capsicum; species Capsicum pubescens. The sequence continues at coordinate 107,399,565 of CM061544.1, forward strand.
AATTTTCAAAAAGATTTTGTTTTCTTTAGGAGCTTTTTTTAATAAAAGAAAAATTCAAAAAAAAATGATAGAAGTTTTTACATTTCTTATAACAAAAATGCCAAAAAGATTTTTCTTTCGTAGTTGTTGGTGTCGATTTTATATGAAGTGTCAAGTTAAAAATCCAAAAAAGTTTTTATTTACGTTTTTCATCATCTGTCTTTGGTCGTGTCTCTTAAGTCAAGGTTTAGTTTGTCATTTAATCCTTAATTGTCCAATCTGATAAACTACACACACTTGATTCTCCTCTTTCGAAAGTGAGATACGTAGGCAGCTCTTCATGGGTTCGGTGATCTTATTAAAAAATTCAAAAAGATTTTCTTCGTTATTCATTTAGAGTAGGTGTTTCATATACATCTTTAAAATAAAACTACAAAAAGATTTTTCTTTAATGGCTTTAAGTTTCAAGTTTGTATGAAATTCAAAATCGGAAACCCAAAAAGACTTTTCTTTGGTAATCATATGTTTCATTTTGTATAGGGATTTTTAAGCTGAAAAATTCAAAAAGATTTTCATTAATTCTTTTGACAATTGGTCATTTTCTAAAGTTCCAAGAAATAGAAAGAGTTTGACTGGCCATTTTGGCAAGACATTACGAACTACGCACACCTGATTCTCCTCTCTAAGGAGTGAGATACGTAGGCGTCCTTCATGGGTTCAGTGATCTTTTCGAAAGAAAAAGATAAAAAGATTTTGAGGAAGTGTTGAACTCTGATGCATTTATTAACTCTTGTTCAGTTAGTTTAAGGTGGTTGGTCTGTGACATTTTGGCTGGTCCTCCATATTACACCAAGTCGAAGAGAAAGTTATGGCCAACAAGGATACCGAGGTTGTTGTCACTAATCATATAGGGAGTTTGGGGAATGAGAATTTAGAAGCTAATGAAGAGATTCAAAAATTAAGGTAGGAAATGATAGAAATGCATCGAGCTTGGGCTAATGGGTTACTGCCTCCTCCTCTTCCCAATGATAATCTGGAATAACTTTTTATCTTGCTTCCCGTGTGATATGCACTATTTCCCATTTTTTGTTGACACGCCACAACCTGCATCAGGGTCTACTCTGGGCAACACTATCCAAACACTTCCGGTATTCACTTCCTCACTCCTCAAAATAAAAATACTACATGCTTGGCTCCACCTACTGTTCATGTTTTTGCAACACCATTCTCACCTGAAGTTCCTACTTTTGATGTTCAGCCACCGGTTGCCTCCCTACACAATGAGAGAGCCTGTATTGAATATTTTTGGTTATCAATATTATGCACCCGTACCCACATTTAAGTTGACTGGTCCTTATGGCTACACTCAACCTCTTGAGCTTTCTATTAACACGGAGAAGCCTGTTGTGATAGAAGAACAGGAGGGCATGACCCAAAAATTAAAGAGTTTAGAACAAGCCATAATGCAGGGACTCGGGGGTTATATAAATGTATCATATAAAGATATGTGTATGTTTCCAGATATTAATCTCCCTCATGGTTTTAAAACATCGAAGTTTGAGAAATACGACCGGCACGGTGACCCAGTGGTATATTTGAGGCATTATTATAACCATCTAAGGGGCACTGGAGGGAAGGAAAAATCACCCATGGCTTATTTTGGTGAGAGTCTTTTAGGTCTATCTTCGAAATGGTTTGTTGACCAACATCGACAAGTGGAATAGTTAGGATCAACTAGGTAATGAATTCATGCAACAATTCTAATACAATGTGGAATTGATTCCTAATGAGAAATCCCTAACTAATATGAAGAAAAAGAGTACTAAAAATTTCAGGGAATATGCAATTAGATGGCGTGAAAAAGCTGCTAGGGTGAAATCGTCAATGAAAGAAAGCAAGATAGTGAAGGTATTTATTCAAGCACAGGTTGAAACATATTATCAACACTTGTTACCTATATTAGGCAAGCCATTAATTGAGGTCCTCAAAATAGTGGAGATTATGGATGATGGAATTAAAATTGGTTGCATTGTGAGTTTTAAAACATTAAAAGCAACTACTTAAGCAATTCAAAAGGGTTTAGGAAATGCTGGAGAGAAGAAGAATAAGGAAGATGTAGATGATATTATAGTTGGACCACATGCACGTCCAAGAAGGCCACGTCCCTGTTACCCTCAGTCTCAAGCCCAAGTTCGTAGCCAAGCTCTATATAATCACTCCCAAAGCCCATTATATTCCATTCCACCACCTCCATATCCAATATATAGCACCCAACCATATACTCATCCATCATTTTATCCACTATGGCGTACACCGGTCCCTCAACTTCATCCTCTACCCCCACATATTTACCAAGGAACTTCTAAGTCCAAGTTTCAACCGAGGCCAAAATTTACAAAAAAGAGGAAGTCAAAGGATAATTTTACACGAAATGCGTCTGATAGTGGTGAAATCTCTAGTCATGATTTTGTGCAAATCAATGGCTAAGATGTCAAGCATAGCAATTGGGAAGTTACTCCTCTCCTTACTTGGAAGGATTGTTGGTAGTTTGTTTTGCTTTCCTTTCTGTTTTTCAAATTACTTTAGGGTTGTAGTTCGAAATATGTCTTGTTTTGTTTCTCTGTCGTCTATGTTAAACCCTTCTATACTTATTTTCAATGAGATGTGGTGTCCCTTGTCATTTTGTATTATTTTAAGTTATTCGTTTGTCTTCTTTACACAATGCATTTTATGTCAGTTCTAGTGTTATGACATGCTCGCGGAATTTTGAACCAGATCTTAAAATTCAGTTTAATCATAACACATTGAATCAAAAGGCTAAAGTTAAAAACGGCATCTGAGAAATTGATAGAGTGTTGAGACATTTGTGGCCACGTTAAAGCCTTCTTTCAACATTAAGGCAATTATTTTGAGAATCACAAGAATAACTTGGTCAACAGTTAAAAAGCATATCTCAATTAGGTCAAATAGTGGACGCGTGATTCCTATATCAAGAGAAACAGAAAGATAATCAGCTCCACAAAAGCATAGGTCATTCGATGCGAGGGATTTACAATAAAGGTAGAGTTATATGTTTGACAAATGTAGAAGAAGAAGTGACACACATGCTCAGTTGAAGTTAGTATTGTTAAAGTGTCACAAATGATCTTCATCTTTCACTTTATATTTCATGATGTGTAATTGCATTTTCAAGGATTGATATGACGAAGGCATTTCATTCTATTATTCAAACATTGTGTCATCCTTTGTTTACCCCATTTGAGCTTTAGTTCTATTTTCCTTCCTTTTCCTCTTTTGGAATCAAGATAGAGTCAGCAAAGCTCAAAAGAAAAGTGTTAAGAAAAATGGAGTCAGAAAAGGTCCCAAAAAGAAAATTGAGTCAATAAAAAATGAAAAAAATCAAAATCATAATCAAGAAAAAGAACAAACTATCGGAACTATGTGTAACCTGATTCTCCTCTCTCGGGGGTGAGATCGTAGGCTACTCTACTCTGGGCTCAATCCAACCAAATAAACAATTTAGGATTACCCAGTCAAAAGAAATTGGGGCATGAGTTAATTTTTATTGTTTGAGTCAATTCCAAAAGTTGTAAGTTCCACCCCACTTCAATTGTCATTCGGGCCTCCTACCATCCTTTCTTTCTAACTCTATCCAATAACTAAGTTACAACCAAAGAGACCTTCAGATCTATCTTTAAGAATGATAAGGCTAAGCATGAAATGCATATGGTGATGCATTTTATGATGATGCATTTTCGGAACTACTTGTCTTCCTCAGCATAAGGAATCAAGAGAGAATAAAAATAAGAGAGGCTTATCGGTGAAAACCCTCATGGGCTCCATAGGGCGATGGTAAGTTGAGAGAGATAAAATGAGAGATTTTTATTGGTGAAAACCCCCAAGGGCACCATAAGATGATTATGAGTTAAGAGAAATGAAAATGAGAAATGAAAATGAGAAAGGCTCATAGGGTGTTATTGGTGAAACTTCTCATGAACCCCGCAAGACGAGAAATGAAAATGAGAGAGTCTCATTGATAAAAATCCTCACTGGAACTGAGATTGAGAGAAATGAAAATAAGAGAGTCTCATTGGTGAAAACCCTCATGGACACCATAAGATAATCGTGAGGTGAGGGGAAAAAAATAAGAGAGGCTTGTTGGCGAAAACCCTTCAAGGTGTCACTAGCCAAATGAGGTCTATAAGTGCAATTGACCTAAGGAAACAACTCAGTTTCCGGGCTATTAACTCAACAAAAATTGGTGGAAAGTTTGGATGAAAAGATCAGGCAGCTTAATTCAAAAATCCATGGCATAATCATTAGAATTGATTGTCATTTTTAGATAAATTTTTCTTTTCTTTATTTTAAAAAAATGGACATACATTGTGTTTTCTTTCTTCTCTATATTGCTATTTTGTCTTTTTGAGTCTATCATTCAAAAAAATCAGTTTTCCGTGTCTTTGAGTCGTGTCCATGCCAAAACAAGTGAGAAAGAATCTCAAAACATGCTACCAACTTCTTTAATTGCACAAAGCAAGACAAAAAGGTAGCACATGAAACAAACATGATTGTAAGTCGAAATAAGACAAACAGAAAGTTTTATTGGAAAATAAGTTTGCCAATTTATGGAAATACCAAGGTTCGAAGGATTCGTCTGAGAGACATAGAGAAATGGAGATATTGTGTTTGTTTCAGAGTCACTTTTAATGACCTGAATTTGGGTCAATGGTGCAACAAGACAATGACATAGGTCAATAATTAAAGAAAAGATTGAATGTTACAAGAGCAAGAGAAATTGCCTCAAAATCCAAAGCCGCAAGCCAACCACCCTGTTTTACTCATAAGTTTTCTTTGTATGAAACAGGAACAGTTTCTACCTTCTAATCAAAGGCATCAAAGCGCAAATATCTAGAGGTGTGATTCCTCATTTCTGCAAATACAAGAGCAGTGTTGTTGTACAGGTTTGGTAATCATAATTATGGTAAAACTCATCATCTTGTACCCCTAAGAGACACATTCTCTAATTTGGGTCTTTCATGTCTTATGGCTAGGAGGTTCACTTCCTAATTTAAGCCGTTAATCCTAAAAGATTCATTTTTAGTAAGAATCTTTCACTTTCACTCTTAAGAGAGGGACTTGGTGTTCTTAGTCATTCAACTTTACCCTCAAAAGGTGCATTTGTTAATTAGAATTTTGATTCATTTTTGAATTATGCATTGTTGCAAGTAGTTGTGATTGGGTTTGACACCCGCAAAAGTTTTTGATAATAAACTAGGGAAAAATAAAAATTTAATTCCTATTATTTGGAACTTCACTCAGGACCCTCCTGAAAAATGAGATTTTATTTTTCAAAAAAAAATTAGAGTATTTCTCTATCATAATCTTTGTTTGAGATAATTTTTGTCTAGTTTTGACTTTGATTGTAGGAACTCGCCTGGAGAACAGGGTGATGAAATAGAAAGTTAGGAGCCTTCTTGAACAACAGGGTGATAAAATTAAAAGTCAGGAGCCCGCCTAAAGAACAGGGTGATGAAAATTATAAGTCAGGAGCCCGCCTGGAGAATAGGGTGATGAAATTGCAAGTCAAGAGCCCTCCTGAAAAATAGGGTGATGAAATTGCCAGTCAGGAGCCCGCCTGAAGAACAGGGTGATGAAATTGAAAGTCAGGAGCCCGCCTGAAGAACAGGGTGATGAAATTGAAAGTCAGGAGCCCGCCTGAAGAATAGGGTGATAAAGTTGTAAGTCAGGAGCCTGTCTGAAGAACAGGGTGATGAAATTGAAAGTCAGGAGCCCACCTGGAGAACAGGGTGATGAAATTAAAAGTCAAGAGTCTGCCTGAAGAACAGAGTGATGAAATTGAAAGTCAGGAACCCGCCTGAAGAACAGGGTGATAAAAATTGTAAGTCAGGAGCCCACCTGGATAACAGGGTGAAGAAATTTCAAGTCAGGAGCCCGCCTGAAGAAGAGGGTGATGCAATTACAAGTCAGGAGCCTTCCTGGAGAATAGGGTGATGAAATTGAAAGCCAGGAGCCCGCCTAAAGAATAGGGTGATGAAATTTCAAGTCAGGAGCCCGCCTAAAGAATAAGGTGATCAAATTAAAAGTCAGGAGTCCACCTAAAGAACAGGGTGAAGAAATTGAAAATTAGAAGCCCGCCTGAAGAACATGGTAATGAAATTGAAAGTCAGGAGCCCGCCTGAAGAACAGGGTGATAAAATTACAAGTCAGGAGACTGTCTGGAGAACAAGGTGATAAAATTGAAAGTCAGGAGCTCGCCTGAAAAATAGGGTGATGAAATTACATGTCAGAAGCCCACCTGGAGAACAGGGTGATAAAATTGAAAGTCAGGAGCCTACCTGGAGAACAGGATGATAAAATTGCAAGTTACGAGCCCACTTGGAGAATAGGGTGATGAAATTAAAAGTCAGGAGGACGCCTGGAGAATAGGGTGATGAAATTGAAAGTCAGGAGTCCGCCTGAAGAACAGGGTGATGAAATTATAAATCAGGAGCCCGCTTGAAAAATAGGGTGATGAAATTGCAAGTCAGAAGCCCGTCTGAAGAACAGGATGATGAAATTATAAGTCTGGAGCCTGGCTGAAGAACAGGGTGATGAAACTGCAAGTCAGCAAACTGCCTGAATAACGGTGTGAATAAATTGAAAGTCAAGAAACAAGGTGAAGAAATCGAAAGCCAAGCAATAGGGTGAAGAAATTATAAGTCAGGAGCCCGCCTGAAGAATGGGTACAAATTTCAAATTCAGGTTCAAATTCAACAGTTCCACCCACATAACATAGTTAATTTTTTGATTTCATCTCCAACATCAAATTTTGCACGGAGAAAGAATTTATTTTCAAGTTTCAACCCAAAGAAGACCAGATCTTGTCAATTTTGAAAGTATCAGAAACTCAAGTCAAGAGTCTAGAGAGGCTGCATAGATAGGACTTTTGTAATTTCAATTTTATTTTTAACTTATAATTTTTATTTTTGATGTAATGACAGAACTGCAGACTGAAATCTCGACGGAACCTCACTCGACTCACCAACTCGGCATAGTTTGTCTCCTTGTCAACCCTGAAACTACATGTGACTTGACTCCCAGATAACTTTGGATAGGTAAATTCCTAAAATCAAGAGTTGGTTGCCCTCTTTACTTCTGTTTCTTTCTTTGAATAATGGTCAGGATAAAATTCTATCTCGTTGTCCATTTTTTTGTCTGAAAACACTTTGCGTTTACACACAAAGAGGGGCATAATGTAGACACTAAATTTTGTCCTACCAAAAAGTAAACTTTTACCCATTTACCCTCGTCTTATCATGTACCCTACCCCCATGTGATGATCCCTTCACAAAAGGACCAAAATAACTAAAATTCCCAATAAATTAACACCCCACCCAATCAAATTTAACCACCTCACCTTATCCTAACTACTCACACTCCTACACACCTCACTACCCTACCCTACACACCTCACTGTATAGGGAGAGTACACAAAATACACACACTCAGAGGATACTAAATCACAAACTCCATTTTTTCCAATCTTTCACAATAATACATTCATCCATACAATTTTCACTAAAGAACAACAAGTCACACACACGACACACGGGAAAAGGAAAAAGATGGTAAAGGGAGAGTGATAGAGAGACTGTGAGTTTGAGAGAGATTTGAGAGAGAAAAGAGAGAAAAGGACAAGGATTGACTATTCTAGTGAAGTTCTCATCGGAAAATGCTACTGTCACCAAAAACTTAACCCGTACTCTATTTTTTGTGATTGTCGAGCTTGCCGAAGCTCTGGGGAGACAAAAACGGGTAACCTAGCTATATTCCAGTGACCCATCAACTAAATCTGACCCATTTCAATTGATTCTGATGGAATCCTACCAAAAAATGACAGAAAATAGTAAACCCCGACATTAAACCCACTAAAAAACACTACCTACAAGCCACCCATCACTTTGTCTCATCTTAGTCGAGGAGACACACTCGAATTGGGGTTGAAGTTCGGATATCCAATTAGATTGGACATTGTTATCTCGATTTGGCTCAAAAATTTTGTGGATTTCGGTTTCAAATAAGTTTTTGGGAAAATTTCAGTGGGAATTTGGGTTTGAAAGCTGAGGATTTGATATTCGAATTTGGGTTGTTATTGAGGTTGCGATTCGAGGTTCTCGATACGGATTCCATGTCATTTAATTGAGTTATATGAAATTAAAAGCGACGTTAAGGTCTATTTCTCATCTTATACTCGATTAATTTTAAGTTTTGGATACTTTGAGTGATGAATTCATGTTATGTGAAGTTTGTTTTGTGTGATTTTGTGATTTTTGAATCATGAATGGTGGTTGATATAGGATTCAGATTTTAGAAGATTCGAATTGATGGTTGTGGATTAAGTTAATCATTGATTAAGGATAAAGTTGGTGGTGGGGATTGAAGGTGATGAAAATGAATATTGGATCGGATTGGTTCATTGATTGAGTTGATTTAAAATGAACATTAATCTTATTGAACTCGATAGTATCATGTGTTAGGCCATCAAAAGGATAGGTAAATGATAGGGGTAGGCAAATTTAGAGATTGTGGATTGTCGAATGCTTGAAATATTTGTTGAATGGTTTTGGTTTTCTCGCATTGGAAAATATATTTATTTACCCGGGGAATGCCCCGAGGCCATTTGTATTTATTAAGCCGAGGAATGCCCCAAATTTTTTTGTACACGAAGGACGTTCGTGATGAAGGCCCGAGGTACCGGGTGGAGCATAGTTTAGGATTAGTGTAAGTTAGTGTAGGTTTACATTTCAGTGCCTATTTATTTTAGGTCTATAATAAATTGGACTGGATACTATTTTTTTTAGTTTTGAATTATTTGGTTGTTTGTTTGCGTTTTGTGTTTTTTGTTGGTTTATACACTTCATAGTGTCATACAAATCGATATACTCCACGAAGTGACCGTAGTTGAACCACGGGATAGAGGGGTGCCTAACAGCTTCCCATCGGTCAACAGAATTCCTTAGCCGAAATCTCTCTTCGTGGACCAATTTTGAAAGAGTCAAACTATTTTGAAAAAGGATTTCCAAAGGTGACTTGGCACACCTCATTTATGCCAAGTGGAGACTCTGAGTTTTGATTGTTAAAAGTCCTTTTCGAAATAATTTTTTTTCTTTTGTCACTTAATAATAAAACCCTTTCAAACTTACAATGAATCTTTTTAGTAAAAAAGGGGTGTGACAGATAGATTTTAATTTTAGGACATACTTACACATTTGAGACTCATTCAGTTTGTTTATCTTTCAAGTCAATTTCATTGGATAGATTGGCTAGAAGTTCCTTACTTGCTGCCTTGTGTTTTGTCTTAAACAAGGTATGTGATGATATATGGTCTTCTCCATCTCTCCTTTCCAGCATAGGTATTCTACCAAGCACCTTCTGTTGTATAAAAGTCTCCCCTGAGCAACCCATCCATATAAATTTAGACCAGGGAAATTTCTATTGATTTTTCATTCTTGTTTACTGTAGTGGGAGGCTTCAAAGGCCTTCTCAAAGTCCATTGCACCATTAAAATTGGTCCAATCAATATTGAATATCTACAATGCCATCAATTATTAATCCTTTCTCAGAACTTAACGCATAAACATGAGCAAAACCATCATTAAATTATAACAGGGAATCGACACCCCATCTTGGAACCCTTTGTCCTTATCAGTTCGCACCTATCAAACTTAACTATAAAATACATGACATTGTTTGAAGGATCAATGCCTAAGCGGTAAAAAACTGCATTCACAAAATTATTTTACTTTATGTGTGTTGTCACGATAACCTGATCAGTAATACATAACTCTCACGCGTGAAAGTGGATCCATCCATGTGCACGCACCATATTCTTCCTACCCCATTAATGTCAAACAGTGTTTAATCTTCAGTTCCCATCGTTAAGTAGTATACAAAACTACGGAGACTCAACAGGTAACCATCTTAAACACCAAAGGACTATATGTCCATCAAGAAAAAATAGGTGTTACGTATGTAATGCGCCACGATCGTTGTAATAGTTAACTTGTGTTGTTGTTTGATTATGGACTTTGATAATTTTAACTCATTGTTAGTGATATAAATGTTATTATTTATTATATAAAATATATTTTTAATAACTTGTGCATCAATAAAAAGAGGTAACCAAACAGAAACTAAATATGACTGACTACAAAAAATATATTCAGCAGATTACCCATGTGTTGCAACAGATGGGTATTGACTGGAAGAATACAATACATATCATCAAACTGCATTGCGTTCAACCAATATATGACCAATATATTGCAATAAATGGAATATTTGTTGCACAGATCTGCTGGAAGAATACAACATTGTTCTTTCCATTGGTTTGTGGTGTTCGAAAAGATGACAAATTTATTACAAGAGATGGTCCATCTGTTGGAAAAACTGACTAAAATTGGTTATTAATAAAAAAGGGTTATTGAAAGGGTGAACAGTCATGATTATTTAATAATGAAAAATAGTTCATAGAAAATAATAAGGAAATAAATGATAAACATAATTTAAAACTGTAAAAAAGGGCTATTTAATTTTAATTAACAGATGGCTCCCAATAGATGGTCCATCAGTTGCATCAGATAATCCATTTATCGCATCTGATAATCCATCTGTTGCATTAGATAATCCATCTATTGAAATAAGTAATACATCTATTGGATCCAGTAATCCATCTGTTGCATCAGGTAATCCATCTGTTGCAACAGGTAATCCATCTGCTGCAACAGATGGACCATTTGCTGCCAGACCTCAATAAAAATAGATATTATTAAAAAAATAGTTATTTAAAAGGTGAGAAGTCTTCGATTATTTAATTGATAAAAATGGTTATTTAATTTTAAAAACTAATTAATATTAAGAAGCTAAAGAGTCATGACTTGTCACAATGATCAAAAAGTCACCACCAGCTTGATTTAATTAAGTCATGACTTTTCACAATTATCAAAAAGTCACCAGCTTGAATGTAATTAATAAAAGAGAGGTGAATGGTCATTACTTTTTACCTACCACATTCAAATTCAATCCTCTACAAATAGGTCCCTTCATACTCGTTCATTCTACTACACTCTATTCATTTCTTGCATCTTGTCTTTCATATTACATTTTTAACCACTTCTCTTCAAAGACCAGATTTCATTCCCCAACCCAGGTAAGTTTTTTTTTTAGTGTAAATCTACTCATTCATGCGTGTTCTAGATATGGATGATCCTGTTTAGGACATTGCTATTCTGCGTGACACCGTGCGGGAACTTCAGAGGCAGGTTAATTACCTACAGTGGGAGTTGGGCACCATGAGAGCAAGGATGCTGCGAGAGATTCGCAGGCTAAGGAGGCCCTGCTGCTGTCGGATGACACTAGGTCGTCTGACAATAATAATAATAATAATAATAACAATGATAATAATAATTAGGTTTTGTTTTTTTATTAGCGTATGTATTTTATTTATTTTTATTCGATCTACCTACCTAATGTAATTTTGTTTTTGTTTAATGAAAGAATTTATGTTTGGTCGACTTTAACTTTTTAATTCTTAATTAATTTTTATTCTATATATTTCATCTTCTCAATATGTCGACGATTGGAGGTAGGAATTGAGCGTTTGGCACAATTTTGAATCGAGTAGCAATAGCAAGACTTTTGAGTTTTTTCGACATATGGACCATCTGCTGAAATAGATTGGTCATCTGTTGGAACACCACAAACCAGTGGCAAGAACTGTATTGTATTGCTCCAACAGATTATTCATCTGTTGAAATAGATTGGTCATGTGTTGGAGGAACACATTCCAGTTTGATAAACTATATTGTATTCTTAAGCAAGTGTCCATCTATTGCAACAGATGGGTAGTCTGCTGAAAATAATTTTGTGGTATATTGTATTTGGTTCCTGTTTTCCCTCTTTTTATTGATGCACAAGTTAATAAAAAAGATATTTTATATAATAACTAATAACATTTATGTTCACAACAATGAGTTTAAAATATCAAAGTCCATAACAAACAACAACATAAGTTTTACTATTCTAACGATCATGGTGTATTGCGATCTGAACATGTAGTACTTTTATGGCCAGCGTTCTTACATACGAAGCACTTATTTTTTCTTGATGGGAATGATTCTCCGATGCAACGCCTCCTCTTATATCGTCTTCTTTCCGATTTGATAGTTCTTGGATCAATATATGGAGGAGGTATTAATCTCCCCCAAGCTCTACAGAAACAACCCAAGATTCTTCGTGAGGCACCGAAATAATATTCTTACTATATGCCATTGTATATCTTTCCACCGAATAATATCGAGACAAGCACTCATAAATTTTAGTTCCATATTATGAACTGTGTTGGGCTTAAAGCGCTACCATAGCATGTGGACAGGGTATTTTGTCCAAGTCAAAAGCTCTGCATGTATAAAATCTTGTTTGAAGATTGATCGTGGCAACATCACCATGACCGTCGATACTGAACTTGTAATCTGCTATTTGATGAGCAAATAATCATTCCCTAAAGTGATGTTCGTTGATATTTGTTCTTTTGCTTCTAGAACAAATTTGGTTCCTCCGTTCGCAAATTGTACACGCCTTTCGTGAAATAATTTCCCATATATTTCATCAAATAATGCCACGATGCAAAATTCTCTTTCAGCGCCAAACAATGAATTCACTGATTCAACTATGTTTGACGTCATAATATTATACCTATACAAAAGAATCACTTATTACGGCTTCATACTAAACTTGTAACTCAAACAAGACATTAAATTCACAAGAATGTACCTATTTGTCGGAAAAAATGTCCAACTCCAAACCAACATGTACGAGATATTGTGCTACCTTGGGATGCATATCCATTATTTGATTGAAATGGTCAAAAAACTCATCTAACCAAGTGACAATACCATAATTCAAAGCCATTTACACGAGTGGGTTGAGGGAACACAATTATTCAAAACCAATTTCATGTTCAAAACATCAATTTGGGGGATTACCTCGACCCCCATCCCAATTCCCACGTCCTTGCACCCCATTAGTTCAAAAATATTCAATTCAAAGCATGAAGAACTCATGAAAACCATGGAAAAATAATTCAAGGATCAACCATTCCATAACCCTCAACCTATGTCAAAACCCACTTTCAAATCCATACCATTAAACCATTTAAAACACATTATTTTCATGAAATAAGATTTAGGAAAGAGTAACATTCCTAAAAGTATCACAACTGTGAGGAGAAATCACCCTTGGGAGCCCTACTTGATGAAATTATTAGAAACCCTAAGTGTTCTTGACCTTAGAGATTTGAGAGATTTTGAGAAGCTATTTTGATTTATTTTGGAGTGATAATGACACCCTAAAGGGGTTTTAAGTCGCGGGTCACGATTGGGGAAAAGGGAAAATGTCCATAGTGCCCTTAATTAAAAGATAAAAAATTATCGCCAGCGACTACGGGTCACTCTATGACTCGTAAGGACTCACTACGACTCATCCCCCATGAGTAGTAGTCTGTACAGTAACTAAAGGGCCTTTCTATGGTGACACTATGACCCACGCCACACAACTCGACAAGAGATCCTATGACTAGTAGGGTCCTAGTCGTAACCAGGACAAAAACATTCGGGGTACACACTGGTCACCTTATGATTTGGACATCACGACTCATAGTAAGTCTTTACGACTCGTAACCTATAGTCATAATTAGGTCAGTAACATTGGAAATTTTCAATGGGCACCCTATATGCTTTAGCTGCTCTATAAAAAAGGGTCACGACCCTTTCGTTGTGAAAGTTGTTTTGAATATTATCTCCAAGATGCATCATGCAACAACCAAAGTGAGGTGAAGTGTAGAAAATTTAACCTATCTTTGGGATACTTGAATCCCTATCCGAAATAAAACATAACTCTTTGGTATCTTCAATACATCTTCACATTTATTTAAAAAAAATCATACGAGGCATCACATTCCTTGTCTGCTACACAAAAAGCGACAGGAAAGATGTGCCTCTCCACATCCTGTGCCACCGTCACTAGCAAAACTCCATTATACATGCTCTTCAAGAAAGTCCCGTTGATGGCTATGACTTTTCTCCAATGTTAAAAACCAAGAATACAAGCACCATAGGATACAAAAAAGTACTTGAACCTTCCATTTTCATCAACATGCAATGTCGTCTTATTTTCGAGATTAGTGGACTCAAGCATGTAATGGTAGGCATCGAGGACTGCATATCCGTGCTCATGTGTCCCCCTAACCAAGTCCTTGGCGATCTCCAAGGTCGTATATGTCTTCCAATAACTGACTGTAGCCCCCAATTCTGTAAGGAGTTGATTGGCTATATCCCTTATAGAAGGGCCTTTTCCATTGGGAATTTATTATGAAAATATTAACTGAGGACCTCTGCCATGGCGTGAGGATTTTGGCCCGTAATGTGCTCCAAACCATATGGATGATACTTTCGATAAACATTAATGACGAATCTATCAAAACTTAAGTATTTCACAACCCTCAACCACCACTTGTAGTTCGGATTAGCACATCTAAAGGAAAAGACTTTGCTCGAATTAATCACCTTCTTTAGTCTGAAATCTTTTTTCAAGCAAGGAATAAACAAATAAGTAGTTAGTTCTTTCTTATCTTTGAATGACATTCCCTTGTAAATGCCAATCTCGTCATCTTGATGATTGGACGACTGTGTTGATTAAGAAGAACTGCCCACCGTATTGCTCGCAACAACGGGCGTAGGTGTTTGATCATCATCTGGAATATTCATGTCCAGATCATCCAGCTTATCATCAAAGATGTTTTGTTGTTCTTCTTCTTCTACATTCTGGTTCTTATTCTCTCTCAATTTCTCAATCATGTACACCCTTAACACTGGCCTAGCTGAATCACTAAGATAAGCACGCAACCAAACCTGGTCGGTTATCTTGAAAGATAGTACCCTCTGATTTTCAAAGCAGCTGTGCATGTAGCTGGTGATGAGTTCTTCGGGTTGAAAATTCAAACCACAATAGCTGATGATTGAGTTCACAAAATCATCATATGAAACATCACTTTGGACTGTCATAGCTATTGTCTCTAGCATTTCACCCTCCTTCCAACACCATACATATTGATTTATCTTCTCAATCCATTCACTATGACAATCCACCCAATTGTTAATGATCCTTCCATTAGTGGTACCTATATAAAGACATTTGTTAAAAAAGTTAATAATGACATCACAATAAAATTAATAGTGATTTTATAGTGCCGTAACATGAACCCCAATAGATAAGTGATCTGTTGCAACTGGTGAATAATATGTTGCAACAGGTTAGTTATATGTTGCAACAGATGAATCACTTATTGGAAATTCATGTTACAGTACTGTAGAACCTGAAATTAATTTCAATAGATGAGTCATCTGTTGAAAAAGTTGACTTTTATATTGCAACAGATTATACATCTGTTGCAACCGATGAATCACCTGTTGGGATGTACTACAGAAACTTTGAAGTTGATTCCAACAGATGAGTGACATGTTGCAACAGATATAAAACATATTGCAACAGATTAGTTGCCTGTTGCAACAGACGCCTCGTATGTTGGAACCGAGTTCAGGTTTTATTGCAACAAATGAGTAATCTGTGTCAACAAATGACTCCTCTGTTGCAACAAATGACTCATCTGTTCGATTCATGTTAAAGCACTATAGAACCATAAACATAAATCCAACAAATGAGTCTTCCATTGCGAATAGATGAGTCATATGTTGAAACAGAAGAATCTTTTGTTGGGTTCATGTTTATGGTTCTCTCCAATGTTTTAAAAACAGCAGTAGTAGTGTACCCAGATGAGAGATTCAACTAAAAATCATAATTTTACTTACCAACGTCGCCTATGAAGTAATGCCAAAGTGATGTATGAAACTAAATTTGACCTAAAAAATTGGTCAAGTAGCAGCAGTAGCGGTAACAACAACAGCAATGGTAAACAAGAAGAAGATGATGATGATGATAATGAAGAAGAAGATGCTGATAATAAAGCACAAGATGATGAATAAAGCAGCAGCAACAATGAACAACAAAATAGCAAAGAGGGAGAAAACAACAATAATGAAAAAAGAGAGAAAACACGTGTATTTTCTCCTCTGTTTCTAGTTATATTAGGTCAACATTTGGATCAAAATATAAATTAAAAAACTTGTGGGCTATTATCAAACTTTCTCAACTTTCTTAATCACTAATAAAGTGATTGTCACCTACACTCAATTATTAAAACTTGAGTCATTTACACCTTATTCTCAAACTCTTTTGTCACTTTTAACTGAATTGTCCGACTTTCATAAACAGGGCATATATATTATATTAACCAATTATATTTACTCCAATTAAATAATTTTAATTTATCTTGTGTATGTAAAGAAATTTATTAATTATGTATAAGTATCACATATGAAATCCGGTAACTCAAATATTCAATAGATTTGTATATTGCTTAAATCTTAAATTCACACATAGAACTAGTTTGAAAAAGAGAACAATCAAAACATAGAGGTCTTTTAGATTAGTTTGCACAGTTATTTCAAAGAGTATGATGGCGTATACAAATCCATCACTGGTCAAGGGATCAAATCCATCACCGGTCAAGAGATTGGGTTCTATAACTAAAAACGACTATTAATTGAAAAATGCAAAGAATAAGAACAACAAATAATAAAGTATACGTAATATTTATGTGGAAATCTACTCACTTGAAAGAGTAAAATTACGATCTACCTTGTGGAATTTCACTAACAACTTTACTAAAACAAGAACAATATTTGATTATAACCTCTTGTAATCCTAGTATTACACTTTTAATCCTCTGTCCTTGCAATGGCTCTATTACAAAACTTACTATAATAACTCTATTGTAACATACAACATCAATTAACTCTAGCTGATACAAACACGACTAACACTAGCCCACACAATCAAAATAATGACACTTATATAAGCTTCTCAAATGAGTAGTAGATTTACAATTTAGAATAGTTTATACAAGACTGAACCAACAAAGAACCTAAACATATATAGTTGACAATAGTTGGTCCTTGTTGAAGAAGTCACGTGCTTTGGAAATTTACGCGACTTTTACAAGGATAACTGTAAATTTTAGGCCGTGAAAAAAAATATTAGATTTTGCCTTTTATAACATCTACTTATCTGTAATCTATATCTATAATCTATAATCTATAATTTATATCTATAATCTATAATATATTAAAAGTATGAAGATCCTTAGAAAAGTAATTCGAACTTTTTGTTCTTCCTTAAAAGTTTCTCCTTTAGACAAAATCGTCTTTTCACTATTTTCTTAAATTATTATTTAATTATATTTATAATATTATCTCCAAAAATATATGGGATCAGGAGTTTAAAATATATGGTAAGACTTTTTCTTAAATTAAGAGATAATTTTAATCAATCATAATTTACCTTAAATAAAAATTGTATCTTATTATAATTATACTCACTATAAAAATTAGCACTAATTTTAGAAGTAGGAATGTAATAACTTTGGAGTAGAATAATTGTCATTTCACTATTTTCTTATTATATTTGAAAAATAAAAACTTTCCATTATTTTTGATAAATTAGACATCTAATAGGAGTCCTAACAAACATTGCCTTATTTTTTGGTAAAAGAAAAACTTATGACTTAGGATTATATTTGGCAAAATTAAAAAGTTACAATACTTTTAACAAACTAAAACACTATGGTAACAATTATACATTCAGTACAGTCCTAATATATTGTCTTACTTTTGAAAAATAAAAACTGTTATTACTTTTGACCAACTGTGATAAAATAATATTTTTGGCAAAATAAAAATTACCTTATTTTTTGTCAATAAAAAATTATCACCGAAAATAATTTTTTGCTAAATAAAAATTAACTTGAGTTCTTTTTTTATTATAAATAGGAGTCCTTTTTTCTCTTTGACAATCAATGGATGATATTCTAATACAAATTATATAGGAATCTAAAATTAAGTTCTTTTTTAGTTTATGAATACTCCTTTCATAAAAGGAGTTCTTCTATGTGGTGATTAAATCATTACATAAAGAAAAGGTACGTAGAAATGGTTATTTTGTCCTTTAATTTTTTTATTTCTTTATCATTATATTTTTAATTGTGTATTTGGATTGATAATAAATCATTACATAGAATAACATAGAGTTAACAAGTTTTTATAGTAATTGAGTTGTGTTATATGTATAGATATTTATTTTTGCAATCAATGGATGAAACAAGGGTAATATGCCATAATCCGTTTGTATGATCCTTCGAAATTATTTTTCAGCAATTAATTAGGTACTGTTATTTTATTTAAAAATTTTATTCATTCATTTTTTAAAAGGTTTTGTCAATTGTTCAACATATATTTAAAAAGCAAGAAGTGATACCTTTACTTTGCAATATATAAAAATTAAATTATAGCACATAAGATCAAGATGAGGACTTGAAACTTCGATTATTAAATTATTACAGATTTCTGACTTTTTTTTATAATCATTTTTACTTGGTTTCAAGTTCCAAATTTGAATATTAGTTTGCAAGCATTCATAAATGCCTCTATGAGTTTTTAAAATTTGATTATCGACATTATATTTACAGTTAAAATTTTACACCGATAACATTATCCGAACTCTTTTGTTTTGATGATATTAAGTCTCATGCATGTTGATTTTTTGCCGTGGCACCCATAATCTTACTTGATATTTGGAGAAGAATTTGAATAAGTAATTATAATTAGTCATGGTGCAAAAAGAACAACTAAAAATGATACAATTAGTTTTAATTGAATGTATATTGAAATTATTATTTGACTTTATCACTTGAATTTCATTACAAATCTGACAATATCTATCTATATTATATTAAAGTGTGAAGGAATCTATCTGTATTATATTATAGTGTAAAGAGTCTTACAAATATTGTATGAACCTCTTGTCTTTATTAAAAGACTATCTTTTAGACAAAATTATTTTTTTTATTATTTATCTAATAATATTTAATTAATTTAAAACTTCAAACCTAACTAAAATCGAATTCTTTTCCCCCCTCTTTTTTAGGACTTCAAATCATGCGTATATCATTTTTTTTAAAACAAAAAACTATGAACTCTATCTTATATTAAATAAAAAGGAAACAAAAGTCTACCAAAATTTTAAAAAGGTTCAGTAGACATCTTTAAAAAAATCTAATATTTGTTTTAGTTTAGTTAATTTGAAATTCAGAAAATTCTAGTATTGATAAATAATTTATGAAAAAAGTAAAAATCTATCATATTTAGATAATTTCTTTACTAAAGAAAAATATTTTGAACTTTCATAAATTGAGAATTCTTCAATAACAATACAATAATATCTAATATGAACATATGGAACAAGATTTATTTATTTTTGTTCTTAAATGATTCTTTGTCGTCAAGAAATATATTTTTGTAATATTTGATTTACTTAGATGCATTGCTTTTCATAGGTTTCTTTTCCCCCCAATTTATTAGGTATCTTGAAGATGAATGATGACGATGATAATATAGAAAATTGACCATCAAAATTTTGAGCCATACAAAATATTATGATTATTTTTCTCTTTCTAAGACTCCAACCGTAATTTAAGGAGTTATCAATATATTTTTTACCTACCTCATTTATATCTTAAATATTTACAATTACTATATAACTAATTAAATAAATTCTTTTATTATTTAAGCAAACATTATATCATTTGTATCTTAAATATTTACAATTACTATATAACTAATTAAATAAATTCTTTTATTATTTAAGCAAACATTATATTTAGTATAACGTTTAAACTCATTATAGTGAGGTACACACACAAAGCGCGTACACCTAAACTAGTACATGAGAAAAGGCAGAACCTAGAAGCAACGCTATTGATTGAGGGTGAATAGGATTGTTGCAACTCTTCTGCAATGCTAAAGTATAGTTTTCAGTAGAGAAGTTGACCACGTGCACTTCAGGTATCAGGTTTGGATTCCCATGTTAGATAAAAATAAAATTAAATAGTGATTAAAGAGATTTGAACCCATAATCAAGGGTTAATAAAATCTTTACAAGTTCCTCTACTTCACTAGACTAACAATACACTTTATTTATAGATTTTCAACTTATAATTATTATATATTTACTATATTTCTCTATATAATTACTAGATCCACATGAAAGTTACTAAGTTTCCGGAACCCCCACCCAGGCCTCTAGATCCTCCCCGGGCTACATGTACATCAAAGTAACTAGGAATGTTATGAATAAATAAAATCAATTCATTTTTTTAGTTAGTGATCCGTTCATATTTTTAGTTAGCGCTTTCATATTCGAACTTTGAAAAGGAAATATTTTGTTGAGGACGTTCTCTTTTAATTTGCGTTTTAGATTCTCTTTGAAAGAAACTATGTGACACAACAAATTAAGATCTTATATTTAATCAAAATAGGGCAGTTTAAAATATTTACATAATATAGTTATAGTTTGACGATTTTATAGCTAGCACGTTGATACAGTTAGACAGAAATTATAGGTATGCGGATACACATTATGAAGTGCATACAATATATTACATTATTATTATGTGCGTGAATATAATGTATTTAACTTGGGCACAAATACAAATTGTTATCGTATTTAATAAATAAATAAGGCAAAATAGTCTATTAGACCCTCGTATTTATCCGAGTTTGTAAAGTGGATACCTCTACTTCACCCTTTGTCATTTAAACCTCTTAACCCATCGAAACACAAGATTTTAAACTCCTCCCACTGTGTGTAATTCACTCGCCCTAAAATAAACGACATGTCAGATTCATGTCACATAAACTAATGTCATGTCATAATTATCTTCTTTGACTATTTTTTTTAATTATTAACCAAAAATAATAAGTTTTCTACTTTTAAAAAAAAATTAAATTAATATTTCTCCCACCTTGCTCCACCTCCATAACCCACAACCAGTATCACCACCATCTCCATCCACAAACACAGAGAATCCATTTGCATACAAAATTCAAGGCACAAAAATAACCTTCAATGAAAAGAGAAACAATAATAAACAAAGAAAAAAAAATCAAAAAATAAAAATAAAACTAGAATCCATTATCATACAAAATTTAAGGTACAAAAAATATTTCGTATTTCAGAAAATGTATTTTTCGTAAAAAAACAAAATACAAAAATTTCTCAATAATGAATTGAACGTTGGCTTACTTGAGGTTTTCTTAATATTTAATTTTGAAATTGGACATAAATTAGATAAATTTCTGGAAATAGATTGCGAGCATTTTTGAGGTCTTCGAGAAGAAGAAGAAAAAAAAGAGCACGATCCATGAAAAAATAAATGGAAAAACTACATAGAGTAGCATACCTAGGTATTAAATTACAAAAAATAGCAACACTTATATCAAATTACACTGTATAGCAATAATAGCATTATTTTCTCCCTTTTCACCCTAAGAGAAGTTACCGTGATTATTTCCCCCCTTTTCATGCTTTCTTTCCCCCTTTTCACTCTTTCTTCATCTCTCTCCTTAATTTAAATTTTCTTTTTCCTTTTTTACGCCATTATCACTGATTCTCGCTTTCATTCTTTTTTTCTTTCGTTCGATTCTATCACGATCTGATAAGGATCGTGTTCCTCTATTTCAGGTAACTATTTAATTCAGTTATTGCATGTTAGTGTTTTCTCTTTTTTTTTATACTGTAATACATAGAAAATTCGATTTTAAGGTTTGTATGCTCTAATGGCTGAAAACACAGCAAAATTATGATCAAATAGTGTTATACGAACTAGTAATTTGGTGTCTGATTATGTACCATCGTTTAGTCCTGGGTTAACTCAAGATGATGTAGTTAAAGTTGTTTCAAATCTTATACAGTCCAAGAAATATGTGAGTTCGAAGGAGATTAGGTCTAAGTTTTGCAACGATCCAGTGAAGATGACAGAAATTTTAAAAAATAAAAAGATGAAGAAAATTGATTCTCCAAAAGAACAAAAAACAAAAAAGTGCGAGAAGAAAAGAAAAAACAAAGAAATCGAAGAAGTAAGTAAGGATGATGATGATGTTCAGAACTCTTCTTCTGAGGAATCTGAAGAAGACATTGAAGATGAGGTATTTTATTTGTTGTAAATATTTTTTTTATGTATTTATTGTTCTAAGTAAAGATCTTGTCAAAGTTGGGAATTATGTGTATTTTTCAAGCAGTTAATATGTATTTTTAGGTATATTGTTATATGAACTACACATGAAGAGTTAATGGCTACATGTATTTATAATTATATTTGATATGTATTTTCAGTTTTAGTTGTATTTTTGTTCTGTTCAAAATACATATGCATGTTATATGTACTTTTTGACTGATTTGGTTGTGTTTATTAAGGTCTAGTTTTAATATGTACTTTATGTTCTGCTTATATGTATTTAGGGATTGAAATGAGTTGATTTCTTTTTAACATTTGTATTTTGGTTATATTTAATATACATATTAAGGTATAGGGTAGCATTTGTATTTTTATCCATACACATCAGATTTCATATGTATTTTGTTGTTCAAAATACATTTGATTGTTATATGTATTATTTTTGTTAAATACATAGGTTATTGTTTTTTAATTTTTTTACTATTTAAGAAGTAGTAGTTTTACTTTGTATAGGTGCTGCGAGATGAAATATTCATTGTAAGAAAATTTCCCAGATTTGCACCACATATGTGCTCTTACAGTGATAATGATATTGATGGGAGTATACGGTCCGTATTAAATAAGGAACGGTATAAAAAGTTTTGTGACAATATCATATTTGGTTATTTCATGAAGAAGAAGCACTGTGTAGTTCAAGCACAGTTATACAGATCTGTTATGTCGCTTAGATAAAGGGTAGTTCTTCTTCTGCGATAGTCATCCGAGCTAATGGTACTTCTCTTCATTTTACTCCTAGAGAATTTGCTATCGTTACTGATTTAAATTGTGTTTCTAATAGGGACGACTTTGTTTTTGACGAGGATATACCAAACAAGCTTGTTGAGAAGTATTTCAATGGTGTAGAATTTATACAAAAAAAACAACTATTTATAACATTCATGGACAAAGTTTGGGGGGAGAACAACAATGAGGATGCTAAGAAGTTTACAATTCTGTATTTTCTGCATTCTTTTGTGTTATCTAATGTTGACACTGTGGTTATACCCAGACTTCATTTTGATTTAGTAGAAAGTGGAAGATATAAGAATTTTTCATGGGGTACTTTATCATTTGAGGATCTAGCGAGAAGTTTGAACAACCGGTTGAAAGCTGGTGGAAAATTCTATTTGATACAGGGACTGCCATTGACTATTCAAGTGTGGATTTACGAGTGTTGTTCTAATGTCCCACGAAAGATTGCATCAAAGGTTGATAATCGAATTCCCCGATTATTAAATTGGAAGACAAATGCGCCTCGATCACGTTTTGAGTATTTGATGGATGTTATGTTTAATGATGATGTCAAGGTATGTTGCTAGTAAATACATATGTATTAATATGTATTTTACAGTCAACATATATAAATTTTAGTATTTTCTATTGTTTAACAGATACTTTAACATATTTTATCTATATTCCTAGGTTTTATTTAAGAACATAGAGTCAACTAAAAGGGAATTGGAGAAGTTTCAAATACCAGAGAAAGTTGTACTTAAAGATGAACATTCAGTTGATTTGGATGATGACTTCCCAGATCCACCACCAAAATAGATCAGTGAACCTTCAAAAAAGAAATAAAAGGTTGATTCATCTTCAAGAGCAGTGAAAAAACCATTAAGGAAAAAGTCTCACAATATTGTTGATGAGGTTGCCTAAAAGAGGACACCAGCTCCTCGTGCTGTAAAAGTTGTTGAAGTGAAGAAACCAGTTTTCAAGCCAATTCAATCACGACAGGCCATCAAAAAAGAAGAAAGTGAAGCAAACAACTAAGTTTATTTTTTCTCCGGTACAGTCAAAGCTACAGAGTTCTGCAAAGGAAGAAGTTGTGTCAAAACTAGAGAGTCTTGTAGAGGAAGAAGTTGTTACCTATAAGAAAGTTTTTGATACTTTCCGTGATGAGGTATGTTTTTTGTCAATTACTTGTTTACATTAAAAAAATTTTGTTTATTGATTTTGTATGAAAACAGGTTCGTCGAGAGTTTAAAGGAATTCATAGACTAGTGGAAAAAAAATCAATCAAATGTTGAAAGCATTTGAACAAAGCAAGGTAAAATTTTTATTATTTCAATATTCTTTAAAAAACTTATCTGAGTTGAATATGTATTCTTAGTTGATCTTATACAAATACAACACATTTGTCAAATAACTCGTTATATAATTGTACATATATTTTTCAAGAACAGTTTGCAGATAAACAAGCTAAACAATCGAATGTTGATGATGGTGGGTTAGAGAAATCTGGACAACACTTCAATCCTGATGTTGTTCAGTCTTCGGATAATATTGATTACGGTACAAAGGTAAATATTAAACTTTTAATTACTTATTTAGAAGTAATTTGAAATGTTATATCATTATGATTGTTATGTTTTTTATGTTAATATATATATATATATATATATATATATATATATATATATATATATATACAGTGTTAGTTGAACATTCATTTAAAAAAATCAACTAGTTAAACTTCATAATCTGTGTTTATTTACCTTCAAAATACATATGAGGTTAATGAAACTTTTAAATTTTGAATAGAATTAAAGATTAATTTTAGTAATTTATGCAGTTTTATGTTTTGCTGTGATGTTTAGTTCAAAAATACATATGTAGTGTTCATTTTATAATAAAAAATACAAATGCATTATGCATCAGATATAGTTTACATATGTATTTTTTGAAAATGTTATTATAACAATATGTATTTTTTGATTGATTGAAAACATTATAACCTGTAAAATAGTATGTTCTAAGTTTTGTATATTAATATGTATTTAAGAGTTTGTTGTTTTATACCAATATGTATTTTTAGTGTATTTGTATTTACATATTCATTTTAGAAAAAAATATATGCATATTCAGTGAACTTAAGTATTAAGTGTTTATTGAACTAGTATATGTATTTGTAGCAACAATATACAGATAAAGATCCCGAACTGCAACATATGGGTTATACTGTTGCCAAAACATCACCACAACGATTTAGTCCGAATGTTGATCAGAATTTGGATGAAAATTTGGATGGAACAAAGGTACATAACTAAGTTACATATGTTTATTCATTTTAATGCACAGGTGTATTTTTTGTTTAGCATTTATATGTTATTATATATATATATATATATGTATGTATGTATAAACAGATACAAACTGGAATTTCGTTTTATGTTGTTTTAAATTTTTTTACTTGTTTGCAAGGGGTGCACTGATTTGCATTCAGAAAAAATAAATGTTGAAATTGATTCTCAACAATTAATCTCTGATGAGCTTCTCTGATGTATAAATTTGGATTACTTACATTTTGAGAAGGTTGATCAACATGATTGTCGAGTATGTATAATGAATTTAACTTTGGCTTTATGTGATGTAATAATTCAGGGGACAATTATCTTTTATCTTTCATTTTTTGCAGACAAGTGATGAAAAAATGGATGAAATAATTTTGTCTGATTTGCAATTGACAATTTCAGATGAGATGTTACCGAGTCTAAATGCCTACCGGAGATAAAGCATCATCAAACTTCCATCGAAAAATCGTGAAGAAGAATCTCATGATGAAAATTTGGATGATAAAAAGTCTGAGAATGTTGTTGAAGATCAATCTCAAGTATGTATAGTGAACATATATTTTAAGGTTACGTAGGTTATATTGGATAGAACAAACTAATATTTTTTTCTGTTCTTTTGTTAGACGAATAAAGAGAACACTGATTTGAGTTCAAAATCACCGGTGCATGCAGAGGTTGAACTTGATATAGAGGAGAAAATTAAGACACCTCCTAATACACAAGAACTAACCACTGATGAACAAAGGGATGAACAAGTGTGGCCTGATTCACAAAACACAATCCCTGGCGAGTTTCTACCTAGTCTGAATGTCTACAAATGAAAAAGCATCATCATTCATCCCTCCGCTAATCATGAACTTCAAACTCCCATACAAAAGTTAAGGATTAGGCGACCATCCAAATTCAAGGAGTCGCCATACACTGATAACTTTGGTTCAGCAGTCGGTAAGTACACTAACTTATATATATTTTTTAATGTAATATATTTGTATTAATTACATTTTTGTATTGTGTAATTATATAGGGATCTCAGCAGGGAAAATACATATATTCCCCCAGAAACATCTATTTGTATATCACCCGATTGATGGGATAGTGGATACAAATATTGTCAAGAAGTTCATGGACTGGATTTCTGTCGACCTTCTAAAAGTTCCTACTAAAAGGTAGTTCTTTTGAAATTTTTCAGATTTATATTTTATTTTCATTATGTTTTCATGATTTGCGATGTACATAAAAAAATAGAAAAGAAAAAGTGGAACATTACAAGACGGGCAAATCAGACATTCCAATGATGCATTTTGGAGTTGAGACTGTTGAAGATAAAAATTGATTTTACACTATGGGATTCGTAGATCAGTCATGGACAGACTAGGTTAGTATATTATTTTAAAAAAAATTCCATTACAGTTGTAACACTACTTAAAATACATATTAGGTTTCCATGAAGTACATATAGTTTCATACATATGTATTTTTTACTATTCTTTCATTAGATGTATATATGTTGTGTTAAAAATACATATATACTTTAGTAATATACATATGAGGTATTCAATTACATCACATACTGTCGCATATACTTTTTTCTTACATTGTCTGCATATAAGTGTAGTTTAAAAATAAATTACATACACATATCTTAGACATTAATATAAAAAACTCATATGTATTTTATCTTACATACACATGCAAATTTAGTATATAATTTTTTTAAATGTTCTAAATTTTGTGGTATTAATTACTACAGCAAATTGATGTTTGCTTCTACTACTTGAGGAGGAAGTCAAAGTACGGGTCGCACAACTCTTACAAATATGGGCCAAGCAAATCTTACAAATACAACACAATACATTGGAACGTCATGAATATAATTAGGGCTTTGATGAAAGTATATTCTGTGGATGATCCAAATCTTAATGCTGGAAGACAGAAAGCCCATCTTAACGAATACATCAATGGGTTCCATATGCATGATGCAGTGCCATGGCATACAGTGAAAGATATTTTTATTCCGGTCAATATAAAGAAAAAACATCATTGGGTTCTCGCGATTTTATCCTTCTCAGAGAGGTGCATATTCTTATATGATTCGTATGAATCCAGTAGTCATTATGTGGATGTTCTTGCTGAGATTGAGAAACTAGAAAAGATTATCTCATTTTTCTTCAAGCTTGTGATTTCTACATTAAGAAAGGGATTGATCTTCAAAACCATCCAAGATATAAAAGAAAAAGACTCCTTAGATATGTTTGATGTGTTATTTGAAGATAATTTGCCTCAACAATCGAGTGGAAGCTTGTAAGTATTTTAATATATATATACCAAAATTGTAAGTTTGTACAAAATATATTTTGCTTATTATTCAATTTTGTTTGTTTTTGTAGGGACTGTGGTCTGTATACTGTTACATATGCAAAGTGCTTTTTTTATGGTCACAAAGTTCCTTTGATTGAGTTCAACCCCGACGCACTCCGTAGAAGATATGATGCACTATTGTGGGACTATGATATTCGGAAATAAGAAGCGAATGCTCATAGTGATTTCGAAGCATCCTTGAGGCCTGTTAGGCAAAGCGGAATAACTAGTGTCATAGAAGTTTTAGATGTATGATGGTTGATGAATTTCTTACAATGGATAGTTAACAAACTGGTATATGAATGTAGTTTTAGATGTATTTCTGTTTTTAAATTTTTGCAGATACACTTATTTTGAACTGCATATTATAGTAAGTGTTTTATTGTTGTGTTCAGTAGTACTTGTAGCAGTGAGATTTAACTCTAAAATACATATACAATTTTTTATTTTACATTAAAAAAATATACCTGTAGCATTCAAATTGCATAAAAATACATATATGATAAAAATACATATGAGTTAAAAATACATATGTGTTAAAAATACAAATGAGTTAAAAATACAAATATAGTGTTAAAAAATAGATATTTGATAAAAATACATATATAGTGCTAAAAATACATATGATTTGTAACTTCAAAATACATAGTTAGTTTTCAGATGTTGCACACATATATAAATACAGTATTCAGATTTATCAATGTTCAAGTATCAAATGTCTTAACAAAAAATGAGTTTATTCTAACTAAAAATGTAGAAGACTGCTTTAATTTAGTTAAAAAATACATGTGCAGTAATCACATTTTGATATAAAAATACATATGTATTACACATAATATGTATTTTTTTAATGCAAAATGTCACATGTATGTAATCATTGCTCAATTACTATCAAAATAATTTTGAGTTGTTGAGATTTTAATGCAAAATGTGACATCTGAACTATATTGAGATTTAATATAGTTCAGATATCATTTTGATTTATATAGTGATAAATATACATATGACTGTTAACAATAAATATGAGTAAAAAATACATATACAGTGTTAAAAATACATATGAGTTACGAAAACATATATAGTGTTTAAACTACAAATGAGTTGTAGCTTCAAAATGCAAACATAGTGTTCAGACTTTGCGATATATACAAATACAATATTCAGATTTAACAATGTTAGTATATCAAATGAGGCATAAATGTTTTAACACAAAAAAATGAGCTCATTCTTATTAAAAATACAGAAGAATGCTTTAAGAAATAATACAGAAGAACAAATATTCTATTTACGATATTTCTTACAAGAACGCCTATTGTGACCCTTAGCCCCACAAGTACTGCATGAGTTGATGCTCTTCTTTCCAAACATATCGCGATCCGATTTTCTCCGATCCTTCTTTGCAGGTCTTTCTGGAGGGCATTTGTACTTCGGAGGCAATACAATTTCACCAAGTATGTTATCTGGAATTATCCAGTCATTTTTGTGTGGTAAAGGATAGATTGGAACATCATGTCTTCAAAGTTTTTGGCTTATACAAATCACAATAGTTTGCCCCTTCTGAAAATTCTTGTTGTCCAACACCGCACAAGCATGTGCACATGGTATCTCATCGAGTTGAAATTCATTCATGTTCTTTCTTTAAGGAAAATAATGAAGTTCTTTTGTTTGTCGTGCACAGTGTACACATATTCTATTGTTGGTGCAACCTGATACTAAAAAGATGAAAAAAAGTGTGTAAATGCACTGATACAAAAAGATGCAAAATGTATTTTTGATACGTTGTAACCACACCAGAATATGTATTTTTGCTACATAAAAATACATTTACATATGTATTTAATACGAATAAATTTCAAAAATATTATTATTTGTTAATGCAGATGTTTTTTATTTATTTATTTATTTATAGACATTACTTGTAACGCCCCAAATCTGGTACCTAAAATGTTACACAGTGCTCATGACCCCGAAGGACCACAAGCTAACCCATGACTGATATTTGTACCTGTATACTGTATAAAATACTTTATAATGCGGAAACATGAACTGAAAGGCCATAAGGTTCAAAACTGAGACATAGTATCTGATAAAAAATGTAACATCTGGGAGGGGTATGAAATACACAAAATAACTGAAATAAGCTATCTGAACATACTGTAGTCTGGAAAACCTCTAAAACATGACTGACTGAATAAGGAGTTGATGGGACATGTCCCCAACTAACTCCAACTCATAAACTAATTACTGAGATAATAAAATGATGATCATGTCCTCGAAAGATGAGGACTCACTGCTAACTCTGACAGTTGAGACTGGAATCTACTGATGCTCTGAAGCTCGTGTCTCTGAACCTATGGTATAAGACACCATAGCGCAAATGCGTCAGTACTTTGAATGTACTGGTATGTATGTGCGGTAGGCTGAATTCATAGGGTTTATATGCATGAATAATAACAATAGCAGACTGACTATCATGAGCATGAGAATACATGCATGAGACATAATAACTGACACTAATACCGTGATAACATGATTACTGAATCTGAATACTGATAACATGACATACTAAATAAAATACCGATTTCATACATACAACAACAGTGAAGGATGAATTTACAACTAATAGGTGAATTGGAAAATATTATCCAGGAGAATGTAATGTTGCTTGTTGAATTAAATGAAACTGATTTTTCAAATTGAAATTGATCAACAAAAGAATATTGTTCAATTATAGCAAACTAAAAATTTAATGATTTTTTATTCGAGTTTTTTTTTTTGGAATAATCGTGTTCTGAAGTTGTTTTTTAAATTTTGAATATGATTGTTAGCAAATAATGGAAAACGCGTTAGTAATGAGGGTTTAATGGGATTGTAATCATCACAGTTAATTAAAGGTAATTTTACCATAAATAACTCAATTAATTAAGGGCAGTAAAAATCATATATATTTGTATTTTTATAGCAACAGTTTGCAAAAATATAAAATACAACTTGCTATATTATGTAATTATGAAAGTGTTGTTATGAAACTCATAATTAAGGGGATAAGTATGCTATTTCAGAATTTTGCCCAAAATAAATTCATCTGCTCTCCTCTCAATCCCTCTTTATCGTCCTTAACCCAAACCACCACGTCAAATTGGAGGTTTATTGGTCTTGCTCATAAAGAGGCGCTTAAGAATTACTGCATTGAATTTACTGTCAGTCCTTCTCACTAAAATCGATAAATCTTGACGAGGAGCATAAGGTAAACATCATCGGACTTAGCAGCACTTCTTTTGGTCTTATTACTCAGGCCTCGCCTTCAAATCGATATTCATGGCTGGTAGGGTTTGGAGATGGGAGAAATGGCTGAAACTTTTCTTTTTTCCTCTTTCTTAATTATTTAACTTTTTTCTTTTGAATATAATACTTTTTAAAGGAAATTCATTGCATACATGCACTTTTAAAATGTGGCACCACGTGTTTTAACTGAGTCAACAAAATAAATGCTACATAAACTCGGTCAATGATCAAAGAAATTTGAAATATTATGTTTTGATAAGTTTCAGAATTTAGAGTGAGTACAAAAGTCCAGAATATAAACACATACGAGTACAGAAGTCTATTAGACTATCTATATATAATATAAAAAAGAGTTATAGATACGCTGACGTGACGCTCTCTATGGCCAGCATTAGTATTTATCTTTATTGTCATTTTTAGGCCTTTTATCTCATTTCTCTGCTTTAAAATTAAATATATTTTTATGAATTATTCTC
The DNA here is from genome assembly GCA_030864215.1 of Capsicum pubescens. Taxonomy (NCBI): domain Eukaryota; kingdom Viridiplantae; phylum Streptophyta; class Magnoliopsida; order Solanales; family Solanaceae; genus Capsicum; species Capsicum pubescens. The sequence continues at coordinate 107,431,016 of CM061544.1, forward strand.
TATTTTCCCTTGTTTTAGATTTAAAAAATCAACCATGTTCTGTCGTATTTATTAAGTTTGCATTAAATTTTTGATAGTCATATTAATTAATTGTGTATAAGTTATATTTTAATATTAGTTATTGTATATATGAATGAAGAATTGAAAGGCCACTATTGATTGTGTATATATAAGTTATATATTAGTATTAATTATTGTATGTCATGGTAGTAGAAGCTAAGGCCATATTACATACAGCCATTCATTGCAATCAATGAGGTCAGGACAAAGTAATTATTCAGACAAACTCTCTAGCCATGCAAAAGTTTTTAATTGAGAAATGAGAAAGTCCATGAAAGATAGCAGACACAGTAATCCAGGTAAAGCAACTATTGGCAGACAAGCAAGTACAAATACAATATATATTCAGAGATGACAATCAACTTGCTGATTACTTATCTAATCTAGCATTTGAGAATGAGAAGTTCATATTTACACCATTCAATTAGCTACCAAGCTCAGGTAGAAAGATACTTAACAGTGACAAGAAACAATGTCCACATATAAGGCTTGTACTAGCAAAAGAATAAGGGGACTGGAAGGGATACAACAAGTTTATTCACCTATATCATATTTACAATTTGAGAGGGTAAAAAAAAAGTGAATTTTCTACTTAGCCTATCTACACCAGCCAACAAAAAGGGAATCTCAATAGATTGGGGTCACGAGGTCAGATAAGATTCAAGCGAATGAGTTACTTGTTCTTCTTCAAATATTAGCGGGTTCGGGCATCTCAAAATCTCCATCCCAGCTATAGTTGCATTTGGAGAAGAAGCAGGTTTCCAGAAGCAAGATACAGGGCATTCAGGAAGCTCAAACATGAAAATGACTTACTTGAAGAAGGAAGCAAGCTTCAGTGGACTAGAACCGAAGTGTTATCACCAAAAAACACTATCAGCATACTGGAGATCTCAACTAGGACATTAACAAAGGAAGATTCAAAGCAGGTTTTCAATATAAGATTAAGTAACAACCAGAGCAAGAATGTGCTATACTTACTCATGCAAGCTGGAATAATCCTTATGTCAGTGCAACCATGGCACGGTATTACGCACCCAGAGCTGAAGAAGAAGTAATTGAAGGTTGACAAAGCTGAACAAGATGGACGAGGCGGAGAAGAGGGAGCTTAGCTCTAAGCACCACTTTGGAAACCATAATGAATTTATGTGTTTTTTCTTTTTGAATCGGGTCGATTATTTGGGCCAATCCATTTTTCTATTTCTGTAGACTTAGTAGTTGGACTATTTGGATGAGTTAGTCCATCGTGTTTAAGACATTTCGTTGATTAATAAAATCTCAAATTAAATAAAAAATTATTGTATGACATGAATGAAATGAAAAACCACCACTTTTAAGTACTGCAATCGTGACTTCTCATTTCTTTAATCCTTTCAATTTTTTTTTTTTTAAATAAATGGAGTATTTCATAAGCTTTTTGTTGTTTCAATATCCATTACTTTGCACTCTTAGTTATTCATTTATTGCATAATTTCAGTCATTAAAGTATAAATTGATTAAAGGCCTATGGACATCATGTATTTGGCTTCTTGCTATATCATAACCTCTTGATTGGTGTACTAAACTTTTCAACTTGCATTCATTGGTTATAATGTATGTGTTCATGATTATTATTTGTGTTATTTGCAATGAATTTACTTGATATTTGTTTTTGCAGTTACTTGATTCTTTCATGAGTTATCCTCTCTTTTGTCATTGGGGTAAGCAAAGAGCTCATGACCAGAGAAAATAAGGTAAAATTCTATAACTCAAGTATTTTGTTGATTATTTCATCTAATTTATAACCATACATTTGGACGGAGTCTATACAATACTTTAAATGGACGTTTGGACATAAGAATTGAGAAATTTGAAAAAAAAAATTCTTTATTTTCAAGTTGAAAATGATATTTGAAAATTAAAATTGTAGTAGGAAGACAACTCTTTTGGAGTTTTCGAATTCCAAAAATCAAGTTATATCTAAAAATTGTAAAAATTTCAAGTCCAAAAGTTCTTCGAAATATTTCAGAAAAGGATTATGAAAACTCACTGACGATAGTTCTCTTGGTTATCTTTTTCTTCTATAACAATTTCTGAGTGGAATTCTTATAAATTCGATTATAAGAGAGTAAGCGTCGAGAGGTAATATTTGTTGTTCTTATTTGTGGTCACTTTAAATGCTTATTTTTGTGTTACTTCGACAATACTTCACTCATATTGCATATTTCTATTAAACACAAAATATAAGGCTTATAACTAAATTACCACATGTAAAAGTCTCTCTCTTTTTAATTGTCTAGATAACTTAATTTTACTTGATATGCATCATGTATGTGCTCTGTTTTGATTATTTTTTAAAATTATTTTTTGTTCATTATTATGTGAGATTTTTTAAAATTTTTGTAGGGGATAATAAAGATGAAAAATGGTTAATGAATAGAAATATTGGAAAGAAAATTCTCTTAAAGTGGTGCACATTAATTTGATTATTTCTTTCATTGCTATTATTTAAATATCAGAAGGTTGGGTCTTAATTTAAAAAAATGATGTCGATAAAATTATACTTTCTTCTAGATAGAACTAATTTGAGAAAAAGATTAATAATTAATTTTTTCATATTTAAAGCTTCAAGATTTAGTTCTAATAAAAAAGTGAATTGTGTTTGGGTAGTTAATTTTTAGTTCTAATAGTTAAATTCATTTTAATCAAAAGAAAATGCATATTCATAGTATCAGGATGTATTTCATTAGCTTTATAGACGTTTATATGCGCCAGAGAATTGAAAAGGTGTGATGACACAATAAAATTTTCCCCAATGAATTTTTTCTTCTTCTTTATTTGGAATCTATGAGTATTACTATTTCTCATGAGCTTTTTCTTTATAACTTTGTTATGAAATTTGATTTGTTTGTTATTGGTTCAGTAAAGCTTTTAAAAAGAGTTGAAATCTTAAACGGATAATTAATACTTTTTAAAATAAGAACAGAGTACTTTAGAACGTAAATTACATTTTAACTATATAGCATGCATTTCATCATCGATTAATTGTTTAATTATTTATATTTTCTTTTGAATTAATAAAATAAACTTACATAAGTCAAGTGACACAAATTAATCATTCACTATATATGTTATGTTAATGTGGAAGATATTTTGAGATTTAAATTTAGCTTTTTTGTTAGTTGTGCTTCCGTGTATGGCTTTTTTTTACCTAACAATGTCAATGATGTTTTAATTTGGTTTAACTATTAATAAGTTTTTAAATATTTAAATTTTAAAACACACACATAGCTAGATTGAATGTATAAGTTTAGTGTTTCTTATGAAATGGATTAAAGAAGGCTTTAGATTTTACAAAATGTATTTTCAAATTTTGGGTACCAAAAGAATAAAATTTTGATGAGGTATTCCATAGTCGTGCGAAGCGTAGATAAATTCACTAGTTTTGCCAATAAACCAAAAAGAAAAACAAAAAAAACAGAGCCATACTTAATTATTATATATAAAAAGAGCTGACTTCAACAGGTCAGCTTGGTGGAATTTCATGAAAGGCTGAGGGCATTTTCATCTTTGTATAAGAAAAAATTGCTTAAAAGAATTGTCTTTTGTGCTATGTTAGTTGGACCTTATTAATAACTTTAAAAAATGCCCACAATATTTCATTTAATTACAGATCATGCCCTTCAAAAAAAGGCCACGTTATTCTAGTTATTTGCAAGATTGCCCTCCAAGTTGCATAGACTTAATTTAAATTATTTAAATTTAAGTAATTTAATTTAAATTATTTAAATTTAAGTAATTTAATAATATAATAATTTTATCTTAATTAATTACAACTAAATATTTAAAGTAAATTAATTTTATTATTTTAATTGACTTTTATATTCAAAATTAATTTTTTTACTTATTTTTTTTTTTCTTATATAGAAATACTAATATTTAAATCTAATTTTAAAATTTTAAAGTACAAAATTAATAAATTTAATTTAATAAAATAAATTCCCGATGAATATTTTCTTAAGATTTGTTTAGGGTCAATATGTATCAAGTAAAAAGAAAATAAAGAAAAATATATAATAAAATTTTATTATTGTGAGAGATGGACATAATGCACTATCCAATAATGTTTAATAATATCATATTTTGTATATGCAAAATATAGCATCTTAAATTTAAGTAATTTAATAATATAATAATTTTATCTTAATTAATTGCAACTAAATATTTAAAGTAAATTAATTTTATTATTTTAATTGACTTTTATATTCAAAAATATTTTTAAAATTATTTATTTTAGTAAATTTAAATTTTAAAATTATTTTTTTCTTATATAGAAATACTAATATTTAAACTTAACTTTAAATTTTTAAAGTATAAAATTAATAAACTTAATTTAATAAAATAAATTCCTAATGAATATTTTCTTAAAATTTGTGTTTGGTCAATATGTTTCAAGTAAAAAAGAAATAAAGAAAAATATATAATAAAATTTTATTATTGGGAGAGATAAACATAATGCACTATCCAATAATTTTTAATAATATCATATTTTGTATATGTAAAATATAGCATCTTAAATTTAAGTAATTTAATAATATAATAGTTTTATCTTAATTAATTGCAACTAAATATTTAAAGTAAATCAATTTTATTATTTTAATTGACTTTTATATTCAAATTTAATTTTTTTACTTATTTATTTTAGTAAATTTAAATTTTAAAATTATATTTTATATAGAAATACTAATATTTAAACTTAATTTTAAATTTTTAAAGTAAAAAATTAATAAATTTAATTTCTCAAGATTTGTGTTGGGTCAATATGTATTAATTAAAAACGAAATAAGAAAAAATATATAATAAAATTTTATTATTGTGAGAAATAAACATAATGCACTATCTAATAATGTTTAATAATATCATATTTTGTATATGCAAAATATAGCATCCCGTATTTAATTAATATACTACTCCGGTGAGTTATCGATGATTACTATTGGATATGATAAAATTATGTCAATTTTTATAGGAGTAACATAATCAATCGTTCTTAATTAATTATTATGAGTCATCTAAGTATTAAAATAATTAATAATATTTAATAAAAAAAAAATACACATAAAATGCAAAATTAACTCTTGATGTTTTAAATTAAATTGTCGTCCCTTAAACCATGATTTTACTATACCACCCCTTATTATAAGTCATTTATGTATTAGAAAATTAAGAATAACAAAATGATATTTCACCATAAAAAATTTGATTGACTATCAAAATTATATTAGTATCATATAAATTGGGACGAGACTGAGGAAGATATAAATAATATATATTATTTGAAAATAAAATAAAAAGTACTGTAAATAATAATAATTAACAAAAATATTTAAAACATTGACTGATTGCCAAAAATTTATCTGTGCCGCATAAATTGGGATGAAGAGAGTATTCATATCTTATAAATCACATAATAAACAATTTTAAAATTTTAAAAATATAAAATATTTGGTTGACTCTCGAAATTATATAATTGTTACTTAAATTAAAATAGAAGAAAAAGTATTATAAATCACAATAATTAAAAACTTAAATTATTTTAATGATTAATTATCTAAATTCGATTTACGTCACATAAATTAAAATAAAAAAATATATATTGAGCTCATGCTAGCACGGGACGTGCATATCTAGTCAGAGATAAAACTATGTACGGACATCTCTCTTATTTAAATTTTAAAGTCACCGAGTAAATATCAAAATCGAGCAAAAAAAAAAAAAAAAAGTGTACCTAAAAGATGACATCAAGCAAATGGACATAAAAGGTAGTAGTAAATTTAGTGTAGTTCTCCCGTCACCAAATATCAACTACCACCATTATCATCCTACGTCAAATCATTGGGTCAGGCTCAGGCATGGCTACTGTCTTGGGTACAATGACTTTATGAATTGTTTCCATATAAACATTTCTTTTTGGTCTTAAATTTCCATGTAAATTTGATTGTACTTACACAGATTTAATTTAGGAAAATGACGTAAAAGTATTTATTCTATATCATTGTGTAAGTGTTAGTTACTTTACGTACATTATCTTTGGAAGTGGAGAGTATCCAACCTATTTTTCTTTGATATAAATACCACCTTAAAATTTAATACTAGTACAAAATCCGGCACAACGTGCTTTACACACATTGGCATCTCTCAAATTAATTAAACTATGTCTTCTCTGGAATAAATATGACCTAATAATTCTAGAAACACACTAAGTATTGAATTTGAATTCATATTTATAATTACAAATAAAGGGTTTGATATAATTATTGAATTCTCTAGAGTCTTTTAATCTTTAGTGGTGTTTCTACAATTAATTCTTCTACCAAATATATAAGCGGGTCATAGAAAACTATTTAAAAAATAAATTATTTTTTTGAATAATAATTATTGAAATTTTTTTCTTTGTATATTGACAACGATTCTAAGTGTATGATCGACTATATTATTTTTATTTTATTAAAAATGTTTTGATATTATACATTTATTTTTGATAGACTGTATTGCTTCTCTTGAATCGCAAGCTCTCAATAATGTTACGTAATTATTTCATAGGACTTCATATTATAAAGCTAGTAAAAATAAAAGGAGAAATTATTACAACAAATTTAGACAAACTTAATCTCTCGCAAGTTCCTTGGATCAAAACTTCAATATACAGAACTAAAACTAAAGACTTGCTATAGGATGAACAATCAGCGAGGAGTTATATATATATATGAAACGCAAATAAATAATTTATTTTGTTGGGAGAAAATATACTTTGATCTTTATAACTTGTCTACTATAATGGATTAAGAATAACGAAGGAGGGAGTACTAAGTAGGATTATATAGTTTGCATATCTCTCTATATTATAGTTTGCATATCTCTCTATTAATTACTATTTGTCTATTATTATATATTATTTATTACTATCTGTCTATTATTATTCATTATTATTATATTATTATATGTTATAATTTGCATATCTCTCTATTATATATTATTATTAGCTATCTGTCGATTATATATTGTTAATATTATTACTATCTGTCTATTATTATATATTATTTATTACTATCTGCTTATTATTATTATTATTATTATTGGTATCAGAGCCTAATATTCTAGGAGACTTTATTATATATGGTATCAAGAACTGAGAAAAGAAAACTCAGACCCTACGAACGTCTATTAGATTCAGAATATTATTGGTTTACTAGAAATTAAAAAAAAAATTATAAATTTATATAACGTCTTAATAAAATAAAGGCAGTTAAATATTAAATTATTTGAGCTTTGTAAAGAATCAAGAGAAGAAATATAAACAGAACTACAAGAAGTAGATAATAGATTAAGAAAAGTCAGAGACCAAATAATTTATATTAACTACGAATTAAGGGTAGATAAGATTTTCAGAGAAAAGTATACTTTTCATTTAGCTTAATGAACACGCCTCATAGAAATACAAAATCGTTAGAAGAAATCAAGAATAATTTGTATAGTTTATATTTAGAATATAAAAGACTAAATAATACAAAAGAAGATCCGAGAAGAATAGATAATCTAATCACCATAATATCTGGTTTAGAGTATGAATTGATAAAACATCTTAAGTCTAGAAATAATAATAAATGAAAAGACATCCATTTGCTAACAATATAGGATTCAGATATTGGCTTTTAAATGAAGATATAAAACAGAGGACAGATAAAGTAGAACTAGAAATAGTTTTGAGTAATTATTTGGAATTATTAACTACTATAGAACCAGCATAATCAGAATCATTCAAAGAATATTTAAATGAAATAAGATGGGATTTACATGGAATTAGAATCGACATAACATATTACAATAGAAGGATAAGTTATCTAAAGAAACGATATGACAGAGTAGATATTCCTTTAGGACAAAAATAAGTAAAATATATGAAAACGCATCCGTTTGCTAGACAAGTTCAAAGACCATACAATTACTTATATAAAAAACTTAAAACATTTTAACAGAATTCTAAAATAGGAACAAGATTTAATAGAAGAAATAAGAGTAGTAGAATCGATAGATTTGCCAAAAGCTATTATATTCTCAGACCACGAAAAACTTTTAGGCTATATAGACCATTTATTCTTGTTAAAAATTAAATTAGAACAGATTGGATATTGTATAGATTATTGAAAAAATAAAATAAAATCAATGAGAGAAGAATACAATAGAGAGACGTTTTAGCTAGGATAAAAATATTACAATAGATTTCTTAAAGAAAATAGAATATCTAGATTTGCAAATAAAAGAAGAAAAGAGGAATAGACGAATAAAAGATGATTCATTAATTAAATGTAATTTCAGTAATGGAGAACATATTTTGCATGGAGAAGATTCTCAACTAAATACTATTACAGACTTTATAATAAATCTAGGAGAGAAAGTTCAACTGGAAAATACTAAAATATTGAAGACTCTAGAGATATTAGAAGACCTGCAAAACAAACAAAAGAAACTGTTAGGTAAAATAGAATTAAATTTTAATTTCTTACAAAATCAACAAGCAGAATTAGATAAGAAATTCAAAGATTTAATTAATAAAGACAAGGGTAACCTAGAAAATCCTAAAATAAAGTTAGTACTACAAGAGGTATGAAAAGAAATTAACCAAATAAAAAATATAATACTCTCATGAGTGATTTACTACAAGATAAACTTTATCTAGCAATATTACAACAGGCAGCACAGATTCAACCAAATCCCGAAGGATTATAGACCATCAGCCTCAGGGAAAAACAGACTCCTTAATCATAAAACAGAATAATAGTATAATTTTATTACTATTAGAACTTAATAAAAACTTGAAAAGGGAAAAACAAAAAGATAGTCAAGATAAAAATATAGAAGAATTAATAGAACAACTAAAAAGATAAAAATAACTCCCCAAAAAGAAAAAGAAGAAGCTATTAAAAACAAACCAAAAGCATGGACCTTTTTTCAACATCCACGAACAGACAAGACAGACCAAGACCAAACTTCACCTAAGAAAGACTAACAACCAACACTCTATCTAGAATTATAAATAGACCAAAAAAGATTTCAAGACAACAGCTAGAAGAGATATTAGACGTGGACAAAGACATACAACTTTTTCAACAAAATAAATTAAAACTATTAAGTGCTAAGACTTTATACAATGAAGGAATGTTTTCAATGGCACAATTATATAAACATTACAAGGAGGAGAAATTATGCGTAATTGGAAATGATAGTGCTAGTGTAAATTTAATATGCCCAGAATCTTTAAGACAGATTGTCAAGTCAAACATGAGCCTCATGCATATGGGACTCATAGTAGTAGGTTTAAAAGGCCTAACTAGAAAAAATCTAGGAACTAAGGTATTAGTTACAAAATATGATAATAGATGGTCAGACTCGAAAAGATCCATAATAGGAATAACAGAAGTAGACATGTCGACAAATGGAGGACTTTTTTTATTGTAGCCCAGATTATATGATAAATTCTTTAGAATTTGGAAAATATATAAAGATATGCATTCAGACTAAAGGATATGAAGAAATGAATAATGGAAATAATTTATTAATATGTGTAGGATTTATAGGAAAACTTGCCAACAATAGTAGTACAAAATTCAATTTAAACATAAATGATGTAGTAAGTATAATGAAAAATAAGGGTATTTAATTAATGAAGCCTTTAAAGATAAATTCAGAAGAATATGCAGGATTAGAATGAAATTTAGAAAATTTCAGTAAGAAAGAAATATTAAAACCCACAGATCATTTAATGTATACTAATAAGAAATGAGACACCTCAGTAAGATTTATAGATTATACATATACAAATGAAAGAGAGACAGATGAAGAGGCTGAGACAAATGAGTGTAATGAATACATGAATATAAAAATAATGGGAGAAGATGGTTTTGAAGTAAATAAGGCTATAATGAAAGCAAAGGCCCTATACGAAATAAATAGTAATAGCGTTTCTAAATGCACAGGCTATAAATTATGAAACTTAAAACTTGTAGAAATGAAAGAACATTTTATAAAATATAATTTAAGAACAGATAATTATGGTTATACACATAAAAGGAACGACAAGGTGGAGACTCAGAATCAATCTATAGTATAGACGAAAGTATAAAAGAATTTATGGAAGTGCAATAAGTACTGCAAGCCCTTTCCAGAGAACAACCGGTATGCAAAGAGTACCAGTAACAACAGGAAATTTATCATGATATAGAGTATTTAGAATAAACCCAGACACTCAAGTTGAACAAGACATAAAACCTAGACGAAAAAGAATGCCAATAGAAGAACCCATTAGATTACAAGAAGATGGTAATAAAGAAAAAATTTTAAACTTACCAGCTCATGACCATCAGGCAAGGAATAATGTAATAGACATATGGAAAAATGTAGTTGTAGAAGACTACATACAACATATACAGGGGAAGCATATAAGACATCATTCCTACAAGATTTCCAGGAATTAATAGAACTAGGGTCAAATCCATACAATTTTGTAAACAAAGTACACACTTTATTAACAGGCGAAGATCCCAATAGTGGATTAGTAGTATTACAGCAAAAAGTCCTAATAAATTTAGAACAACTAAGTATTAATAATTGGTCAAGGATTAAAGAATTTCTAAATGACTATTTTTATTATTGTACAATTAATGAAAACTCGTTTGATCAGACTTTAGGAGCTAGATCATTTAATAAATTACCAGGGGCTCTAGGAAGAGAGATAGAAGAAAAATGGGCCAAGAGAGAAGGAGTAACGCAAAATCCAAACAACCTATGGTCAATAGGACAAAGAATACAACATGTAATGGATATATTACAAGAAAAAGGTACAAATATGCAGATACAAAAACAATTAAAGAGAAGTGATACAGATTTTTGTAAAAACATATATACTACTCAACATTATGACCAAGATTATAAAAAGAAAAAATATAGAAAGGCATATAAAAAAGACTATCGCCCTAAGAAGAAATATTATTTAAGAAAATCAAATGCAAGGAAGCCATACCTAGATAAGAATAAACATGTAAGAAAATATAACACCGGTAGAACCTACAAAAATAAATTAGAATGGTTTACCTGCGAAAGCATAGAGTACTTAGCAAATACTTGTCCAAAAAGAATCAATAATAGATCTAGGAATGCACAATTAATAGAAGATGTAAATAAAAAATTAATAAATATAGACGAATATATGTCAGATAATGAAAGTATATACTCTATTAGAAGTATGGAAGTTTTTGAAGAAGAAATAAATAAATATGATTCTTTAGATTCCGGAGAAGAGGAATTTATAAATGAAATAGGATTAGAAAAGACAAACTCAGACTACTATGATTTAGTAAATTTGATAGAAGAATGTGAACATGAATTTGAGGAAGGAAAAGGATTAGACAGTAATCAGTGTTGTTTTTGTAAGTGGTTTCTAAGTAAAAATAAAAGGGCAAAATGTAGAAAATGTTACAAGGAAGGATGCATAAAATGTATAGAGAAAACCTCAGAAATCTTAGAAACTCCAAAATCAACAAATAATTTAAATAAATTTTACAACAAGGAACCAATAACTAGAACAATAGAAGAGAGAATATTAGAATTAGAAGAAAGACTAAAAAGATTAGAAATAAGAGTGTACAGTAAAGAGATAATTAGAGAAGAAGACTTAGTAGAGGTAGAATTATTAAATAATCTATCAAAAATAATAAAGTTAAACCAAAAAAATCAATGAATCATTCGTTTGAAGGAATGGTATGTAATGAAGAAAAGAAGATAAGTATAGTCAAAGTTTTAGCAAGAGTAAAAATTCAAGACTATGAGACATTAGCTATAGTTGATTCAGGATGTACAAAAAGTATTTTAAATAGTAGAATTTTACCATCAAAATTAATTAAAAAATTGCCAAAATCTCAACTATCCATGCAAAAGGACGGAACCCATAATACCTATACAAACTATATACCAAAAGCAAAGGTAAGTTTTATTAATACTTGTGAAAAATTCTACCAACCATCATATACACTCAATGAAATACTAGTTAGAGATTTAAACATAAAAGCAGACTTTGTGTTAGGATTAGATTTCATAATGCAAAATAATGGAGGATGTTTTGTTACCAAAAATTGGGAAATTTTCGAAAGTAATATTACTCCCTCACCAGTATAGATACAACCTCTACTAACTAAATATTGTTTCCTTAAAGATAAGATAGAAGAAAGAATCGAAAGCTCAAATGATCAAATAAAACCGGAAAGAACTCTAGAATGTGATAAATGAGAAAATTGTACTTGTAATGATAAGGTAACAATGTATGAAAAATTACAAGATCTATTGATAGTAGAAGAAATAGAAAAAGACTACACATTAATAGAACTAGAAACAGAATTATACAATTTTAGGAAAGGTATGCAACAGATAGGAGTAATTAAAGATCAAAAAGACCTAGATAAAATAATACAAATCCTAGACAAACTAGAGATAATTGGAGAGAAACCCATGCAACATTGGGACTCCAATCAAATTACCTGCAAATTAGAAATAATTAATTCAGAATATACTATAAAAACAACATCTATAGAAGTTACAAATGAAGACCTTAAAGATTTTGAAATACAAATAAGAGAGCTACTAGAATTAGGGATAATTAGAAGATTCAAATCAAGACATAGATCAGCAGCTTTCATAGTAAGAAACCATAGTAAAATAATAAGAGGAAAAGCTAGAATGGTAATAAAGTACAAAAGTCTAAATGGTAATACTGTAATGGATGGGTTTAAGTTACCAGACAAAACAAAATTAATAAACAGAATACAAGAAAGAAAAATATCCAGTAAATTTGATTGTAAATTCGGATATTGGCAGATTAAGATGCATGAAGAAAGTATAGAATGGATAGCCTTTACATGTCCAGAAGGACATTTTGAGCGGTTGGTTATGTCGTTCGGATTAAAGACAACTCCTTCAATTTTTCAAAGATAAATGGATAGTATTTTGGAGACTATAAAATTTTTGTATTGGTTTATGTAGATGATATTCTAGTCTTTAGTAATAATATGAGGGAACACTTAGGACATTTACAATAAGTTTTTAAATTATTTGTAGATAATAGAATAATAATAAGTAGAAAGAAGATGGAATTATGTAAAAATAATATTAACTTTTTAGTAGTAGTCATTGGAGATGGTAGAATAAAACTACAACCACACATAGCTAAAAAGGTCTTAGAAATGCCAGATAGATTAGACAAGACTAAAGATTTACAGAAATTTTTAGGACTATTAAATTATGCTAGAGCTTTTATTAAAGATTTAGGAAAAGTAGTGGGACCGTTATATTCTAAACCAGGATCAACAGGACAAAAGACTTATAATGCGGAAGACATAAAATTGGTCCAACAACTTAAGCACATGATACAAGATATCTCAGACTTAACATTACCATTAGAAACAAACTATTTAATAGTCAAGACAGATGGAAGCCTTCAAGGATGGGGAGCAATATTAAAGGTAAAACGCAATAAATATAGTGACAAAAAAGATGAAAAAAATTGTGCTTATGCAAGTTGAAAATATAAAGAAAAAGGCAATCTAAGTAGTATAGATGCAGAAACACTAGCAATAATTTATGGTTTAAATAGTTTTAAGCTTTATATATTAAATAAACCCAAAATATTAGTAAGAACAGATTGCGAGGCTATAATAAAATTCTATCAGAAAATAAAAGAAAAGAATAGTAGTAAAAGGAGGTGGTTAAATTTCTTAGATGCCACTTCTATTTACAATACTGTTCTAGAACATATTAAAGAAAAAGATATTAACCTAGTAGATCAACTAAGTAGACTAATAAAAGAAGACAACTAACAATTTTTGCTTCAGTATGAATACAGGCAAAGACAAAGAAAAGGCGGAAGCCTTATCCTCTCAAGACAACTCAAACAAATTACTAAGCAACACTCGATACAAGCCACTAACAATGTTGGAAGCTCCGAAATTAGAAAGACTGATCTTCGGACCTCACAATCTCATTAGTTATGAGTCATCCAATCTGAATTTCAAACTGAGACCAAATGTAAAGGTGGACAAACGACTAACCTGCCTGATTGACAACTTATGGATTTCCTACAACAAGACACCTAGAGATATTAGATACTTTATTTCAGTTCTAAATGCTTTAAGTTATTATTTTACCGAGAAAAACAACAATAACAGATTTAAATTTTATGTTGTTCTTAGGGGAAAGACACAGGGAGTATTTCATACATGGATAGAGGTAATGAATTTTGTTAAACACTATGCAAACCCTCTCTATAAAGGTTTTGATGATTTAACAGAGGCATTAGATTATGCCTGTAGAAATCTAGGGCCAAATTATTATATTACTTCAGCCCTAAGACCAAATATGAAAGAAGTTTTCCAATATAATATTAAAAAAGATACAGACAAAATTATATTTTGTGATCATTGTTCTTCCATGACTGAAGCTTTTAAAAGACTAAATCACGCAAATGAGGTTTTAAGACAAGATAATTAAAACCTTGTAAATAAAAAGGGACAAATGTTAGAACATATAGGTATTTTACAAGATCGTATAAAGATTCTTTATTTTGAACTATCACAACATACTCAGCAGATTTATGAGACTCAAATAATCCCACAAAGTTCTCCATCTTATTCAAAAATGAAAAACCTACTGTATCGGGTAAAGATACAGCTTGTCCAGCTTAAACAGTAGCTGGTAAAGACTCCTCAAATTTGTTAATGGGTGTGCATTCCCCAATGAATGCAGAAATACCTATTGTATCGAGTAATGATTCAATTAGTCAAGCTCAAACGATGGCTGGTAAAGACTCATCAAATTCGTTGACGGCTGACACTTTTCCAAAAAGTGTAGGGAGAATACTCCCAGCCAGTTTCAAGACCACAGGTACCCAGACAATAGACGAAGGAAGTTCTTCCCAGACTAAGAAGGGTTTTTCTTTAAGAAAAAAGAAAAAAGAATATAGAAAAAATAGTAGTAGACTAAATAAAAAAATTGTTAGCAGAGCAACTGCCCAAAGAAATAGCAGTGAATCCAGAACCACCAGAACCAAGATCCAGAATTTCAAGAGAAGAAACAAGACCACCTAGAACAAGAACAAGACTGGGACTACAATTCGGCCATGGATCAATTTGCCCAAGACCCAAATGCAGATGATGATTCAGGAATGGGTTTCAACTCAGAAGCATTACATAATCTGGATACATAAGCAATGATGATATTTACAATAGAAAAAATAAGAGACGTATGCAATGATATAACAGATAAATAAATGGACGGATAGAAATTAAAGCAAAGATATAATTATGTGATCGTGGGACCCATTCAATTTGCTAAAGTCTTGTAAAATTTTTATCAAGTACATTGAAGTGAAGATTTAAAGTCCAAAAATGTCTAAAAATACCACCTTATGGAAGACTTAAACATAGAAAGTTAGAGAGAAGTAAGAGAAAAAATCAAGAGTGAGAAAATAGTCTTCTAAAGTTTTTTGTTCATAAAGTTCTTAGTTTTGTTCGAAAAAAAAAAGAGTGTGTAATGTATATTAGTCTTTATTTCTTCATTTTTCATTAGCCGCTAGCATTTGGGGGACTCCCGAAAGGAAAACCTCACTTCTTCCTTAAGACATGTAAGTAGTCGTTACATAGATCTTTGTATTTTTCTCCATAATTTGTAAATTACGATTGAATTAATGAAGTTTATATTTTCTTTCAGATGCGTTTTTAATATTATAGATCTGGATGACCGTGCGGATTACCGCCAGTCTTCCGATCTAGTAAAAATTAGTAAATTACTTATTAGTACATATATTTAAATATTATAGATCTGGATAGCCGTGTGGATTACCGCCAGTTGTTCGATCTTATAATATTGGTAAATTATTTATAAATATACCCCTAGTATATGGTTATTCTCTCAGTGTTTTAGTAGTAGCGATGGATTAATCTGTAAATTTCTAGGGATTCAAAAATTCCAAAGAAGATTAAAAAAGAATTATTGTTATTGTCTCGGGTTGTGATTAAAGAAGATATTGCTAAAATACCTAAAACTGAAGAGAAAAAGATGAACAGGGTATAAATTAAGAAAAAAAAAATCAAAAAACGCAAATAATTTATTTATTTTGTTGGTAGAAAATATACTTTGATCTTTATAACTTGTCTACTACAATGGATTAAGGATAACGAAGGAGGGAGTACTGAGTAGGATTTTACACCATATATAACACATCCGCTTTAACTCTGCTTTATTTGTCATACTTGCTTATCTGCCTTTAATTACTTGTTTTTTGCTTAAACATATGTACTAATAAGTAATTTACTAATTTTTACAAGATCAAAAAACTGTCGGTAATCCGCACGATCATCCAGATTTATAATATTAAAAACACATCTGAAAGAAAATATGAACTTCATTAATTCAAACATAATTTACAAACTAGGGAGAAAAATACAAAGATCTATGTAACGACTACTTATATGTCTTAAGAAAGAAGTGAGGTTTCCCTTTCGAAAGTCCCCCGAAAGCTAGCGACTACCTGAAAATGAATAAATAAATACTAATATACATTACACACTCTTATCTTTTTTTTTTTGAACAAAACTAAGAACTTTATGAACAAAAAACTTTAGAAGAATATTTTCTCACTCTTGATTTTTTCTCTTACTTCTATCTAAATTTCTATGTTTAAGTCTTCCATAAGGTGGTATTTATAGGAATTTTTGGACTTCAAATCTTTACTTCAATGTGCTTGATAAAATTTTTGCAAGACTTTAGAAAATTGGATGGGTCCCACGAACACATGGCTATGTCTTTACTTTAATTTTCATCCGTCCATTTATTTATCTGTTATATCATTACATACGTCTCTTATTTTTTCTATTGTAAATATCATCATTGCTTACGTATCCAGATTATGTAATGCTTCTGAGTTGAAATCCACTCCTGAATCATCTTCTGTATTTGGGTCTTGGGCAAATTGATCCATGGCCGAATTATAGTCTCGATCATACTCGTCACTGTCTCCGTCTGATAGTCTCAGTCTTGTTCCTGTTCTGGGTGGTCTTGTTTCTTCTCTTGGAATTCTAGATCTTGGTTCTGGAGGTTCTGGATTCATTGATATTTTTTTGGGCAGTTGCTCTGCTAACAACTTTTTTATTTAGTCTACTACTATTTTTTCTATATTTCTTTTTTCATTTTTCTTTTTTTCTTAAATAAAAACCATTCTTGGTCTGGGAAGAACTTCCTTCATCTATTGTTTGGGTACCTGTGGTCTTGAAACTGGCTGGGAGTATTCTCCTTACACTTTTTGGCAAAGGGTCAGCCGTCAACGGATTTGATGAGTCTTTACCAGCCACCATTTGAGCTGGACTAGCTGTATCATTACTCGATACAGTAGGTCTTTCTGCATTCATTGGGGAGTGCACACCCATTAACAAATTTGAGGAGTCTTTACCAGCTACCGTTTGAGCTGGACTAGCTGTATCTTTACCCGATACAGGAGGTTTTTCCATTTTTGAATAAGATGGACAACTTTTTGGGGATTATTTGAGTCTCATAAATTTGTTGAGTCCGTTGTGATAGTTCAAAATAAAGAATCTTTATATGATCTTGTAAAATACCTATATGTTCTAACATTTGTCCCTTTTCATTTACAAGGTTTATATTATCTTGTCTTAAAACCTCATTTGCATGATTTAGTCTTTTAAAAACTTTAGTCATGGAAGAACAATGATCACAAAATATAATTTTATCTGTGTCTTTTATAATATTATATTGGAGAACTTCTTTCATATTTGGTCTTAGGGCTAGAATAATATAATAATTTGGCCCTAAATTTCTACGGGCATAATCTAATGCCTTTATTAAATCATCAAAACCTTTATAGATAGGGGTTGCATAGTCTTTAATAGAATTCATTACCTCTATCCATGTCTGAAATACTCCCTGTGTCTTTTCCCTAAGAACAACATAAAATTTAAATTTGTTAGTATTGTTTTTCTCAGTAAAATAATAAATTAAAGCATTTAAAACTGAAACAAAGTATCTAATGTCTCTAGGTGTCTTGTTGTAGAAAATCCATAAGTTGTCAATCAGGAAGGTCTGTTATTTGTCCACCCTTACATCTGGTCTCAGTTTGAAAGTCAGATTGGATGGCTTATAAATGACAAGATTGTAAGGTCCGATGATCAGTCTTTCTAATTTCAGAGCCTTCAATATTGTTAGTGGCTTGTATCGAGTGTTGCTTGGTAATTTGATTAAGTAGTCTTGAGAGGATGAGGCTTTCGCCTTTCCTTTGTCTTTGCTTGTATTCATACTGAAGCAAAAATTGTTAGTTGTCTTCTTTTATTAGTCTACTTAGTTGATCTACTAGGTTATTATCTTTTTCTTTAATATGTTCTAGAACAATATTGTAAATAGAAATGGCATCTAAGAAATTTGACCACCTCTTTTTACTACTATTCTTTTCTTTTATTTTCTGATAGAATTTTACTATTGCCTCAGAATCTGTTCTTACTAATATTTCGGGTTTACTTAATATATAAAGCTTAAAACTATTTAAACCATAAATTACTGCTAGTGTTTCTGCATCTATACTACTTAGATTGCCTTTTTCTTTATATTTTCAACTTGCATAAGAACAAATTTTTTCATCCTTTTTGTCACTATATTTATTGGGTTTTGCCTTTAATATTGCTCCTCATCCTTGAAGGCTTCCATCTGTCTCGACAATTAAATAATTCATTTCTAATGGTAATGTTAAGTCTGGGATATCTTGTATCACTTGCTTAAGTTGTTGGACTAATTTTATGTCTTCCGCATTAAAAGTCTTTTGTCCTGTTGATCCTGTTTTAGAATGTAATGGTCCCGCTACTTTTCCTAAATCTTTAATAAAAGCTCTAGCATAATTTAATAGTCCTAAAAAATTCTGTAAATCTTTAGTCTTGTCTAATCTATCTGGCATTTCTAAGACCTTTTTAGCTATGTGTGGTTGTAGTTTTATTCTACCATCTCCAATGACTACTCTTAAAAAGTTAATATTATTTTTACATAATTCCATCTTCTTTCAACTTATTATTATTCCATTATCTATAAATAATTTAAAAACTTGTTGTAAATATCCTAAGTGTTCCCTCATATTATTACTAAAGACTAGAATATCATCTACATAGCAACAACAACAAACCCAGTGTATTCCCACCTAGTGGGGTCTGGGGGGGGGGGTAAGATGTACGCAGTCCATACCTCTACCTCTAAAGAAATCATCTACATAAACTAATACAAAATTTTTATAGTCTCCAAAAATACTATCCAATTTTCTTTGAAACATTGGAGGAGCTATCTTTAATCCGAATGGCATAACCATCCACTCAAAATGTCCTTTTGGACAGGTAAAGACTATCCATTCTATACTTTCTTCATGCACTTAATCTGTCAATATCCGAATTTACAATCAAATTTATTGGATATTTTTCTTCCTTGTATTCTGTTTATTAATTTTGTTTTGTCTGGTAACTTATACCCATCCATTACAGTATTATCATTTAGTCTTTTGTAGTTTATTACCATTCTAGCTTTTCCTCTTACTATTTCACTATGGTTTCTTTTTATGAAAGTTGCTGATCTATGTCTTGATTTGGATCTTCTAATTATGCCTAAATCTAGTAGCTCTTTTATTTGTATTTCAAAATCTTTAAGGTCTTTATTTGTAGCTTCTATAGATGTTGTTTTTATAGTATATTCTGGATTAATTATTTCTAATTTGCAGGTAATTTGATTGGAGTCCCAATGTTACAGGGGTTTCTCTCCGATTATCTCTAGGATTTGTATTATTTTATCTAGGTCTTTTTGATCTTTAATTACTCCTATCTGTTGCATACCTCTCCTTAAATTGTATAATTCTGTTTCTAGTTCTATTAATGTATAGTCTTTTTCTGTTTCTTCTACTATTAATAGATCTTGTAATTCTTCTTACATTGTTACCTTATTATTACAAGTACAATTTTCTCCTCTATCACATTCTAGAGTTCTTTCCGGTTTATTTCCTATATTTTTCCCTTTTGTTTTTACTTGGAAATCACTTACAAAATCAACACTGATTACTGTCTAATCCTTTTCCTTCCTCAAATTCATGTTCACATTCTTCTATCAAAATTACTAAATCATAGTAGTCTGAGTTTGTCTTTTCTAATCCTATTTCATTTATAAATTCCTCTTCTCCAGAATCTGAAGAATCAGATTTATTTATTTCTTCTTCAAAAACTTTAATAATTCTAATAGAGTATATACTTTCATTATCTGACATATATTCGTCTACATATATTAAATTTTCATTTACATCTTCTATTAGTTGTGCATTCCTAGATCTATTATTGATTCTTTTTGGACAAGTATTTGCTATGTGTTCTATGCTTCCGCAGGTAAAACATTCTTATTTATTTTTGTAGGTTCTACGAATGTTATATTTTCTTACATGTTTATTCTTATCTAGGTATGGCTTCCTTGCATTTGATTTTCTTAAATAATATTTCTTCTTAGGGTGATAGTCTTTTTTATATGCCTTTCTATATTTCTTCTTTTTATAATCTTGATCATAATGTTGAGTAGTATATATATTTTTACAAAAGTCTGTGTCACTTCTTTTGAATTGTTTTTGTATTTGTATATTTGTACACTTTTCTTGTAATATATCCATTACGTGTTGCATTCTTTGTCCTATTGACCATAGGTTGTTTGGGTTTTGCATTACTCCTTCTCTCTTGGCCCATTTTTCTTCTATTTCTCTTCATAGAGCCCCTGGTAATTTATTAAATGATCTAATTGTACAATAATAAAAATAGTCATTTAGAAATTCTTTAATCCTTAACCAATTATTAATACTTAGTTGTTCTAAATTTATTAGGGCTTTTTGTTGTAATACTACTAATCCACTATTGGGATCTTCGCCTGTTAATAGAGTATGTACTTTGTTTACAAAATTGTATGGATTTGACCCTAGTTCTATTAATTCCTGGAAATCTTGTGGGAATAATGTCTTATATGCTTCCTAAAGTGCCTTAGTACTTTCTCCTAAAAATGTTTTTAAATAACTATACATAATTTCTGCATCTGGTTCTTGATTCCCCTGTATATGTTGCATGTAGTCTGCTACAACTATATTTTTCCATATGTCTATTACATTATTCCATGCCTGAGGGTCATGAGTTGGTAAGTTTAAAATTTTTTCATTATTACCACCTTCTTGTAATCTAATGGGTTCTTCTATTGACATTCTTTTTCCTCTAGGTTTTGTGTTTTTTTCAACTTGAGTGTCTGGGTTTATTCTATCATCTCCAATAACTATTCCTAAAAAAGTTAATATTATTTTTACATAATTCTATCTTCTTTCTACTTATTATTATTCCATTATCTACAAATAATTTAAAAACTTGTTGTAAATGTCCTAAGTGTTCCCTCATATTATTACTAAAGACTAGAATATCATCTACATAAACCAATACAAAATTTTTATAGTCTCCAAAAATACTATCTATTTTTCTTTAAAAAATTGGAGGAGCTGTCTTTAATCCGAACGGCATAACCAGCCACTCAAAATGTCCTTCTCGACATGTAAAGGTATCCATTCTATACTTTCTTCATGCATCTTAATCTGTCAATATCCGGATTTACAATCAAATTTACTGAATATTTTTCTTCCTTGTAGTCTGTTTATTAATTTTGTTTTGTCTGGTAATTTATACCCATCCATTACAGTATTATCATTTAGTCCTTTGTAGTTTATTACCATTCTAGCTTTTCCTCTTACTATTTCACTATGGTTTCTTACTATGAAAGCTGCTGATCTATGTCTTGATTTGAATCTTCTAATTATCCCTAATTCTAGTAGCTCTTTTATTTGTATTTCAAAATCTTTAAGGTCTTTATTTATAGCTTCTATAGATGTTGTTTTTATATTATATTCTGGATTAATTATTTTTAATTTGCAGGTAATTTGATTGGAGTCCCAATGTTGCAGGGGTTTCTCTCCAATTATCTCTAGGATTTGTATTATTTTATCTAGGTCTTTTTGATCTTTAATTACTCCTATCTGTTGCATACCTTTCCTAAAATTGTATAATTCTGTTTCTAGTTCTATTAATGTATAGTCTTTTTCTATTTCTTCTACTATCAATAGATCTTGTAATTCTTCATACATTGTTACCTTATCATTACAAGTACAATTTTCTCCTTTATCACATTCTAGAGTTCTTTCCTATTTTATTTGATCATTTGAGCTTTCGATTCTTTTTTCTATCTTATCTTTAAGGAAACGATATTTAGTTAGCAGGGGTTGTGTCTGTACTGATGAGTGAGTAATATTACTTGTGAAATTTATCCCATTTTTTGTAACAAAACATCCTCTATTATTTTGCATCATGAAATCTAATCCTAACACAAAATCTATTTTTATGTTTAAATCTCTAACTAGTATTTCATTGAGTGTATATGATGGTTGGTAGAATTTTTCAGAAGTATTAATAAAACTTATCTTTGTTTTTGGTATATAATCAGTATAGGTATTATGGGTTCCGTCCATTTGCATGGATAGTTGAGGTTTTGGCAAATTTTTAATTAATTTTGATGTTAAAATTCTACTATTTAAAATGCTTTTTGTACATCCTGAATCAACTATAGCTAATGTCTGGAACTCATAGTCTTGAATTTTTACTCTTGCTAAAACTTTGACTGTTCTTATCTTCTTTTCTTCATTACATGCCATTCCTTCAAGAGATATATTCATTGATTTTTTCTGTTTAACTTTATTATTTTCGATAGATGTATTTAATAATTCTACCTCTACTAAGTCTTCTTCTCTAATTATCTCTTTATTGTACACTCTTATGTCTAATCTTTTTAGTCTTTCTTCTAATTCTAATATTCTCTCTTCCGTTGTTCTAGTTATTGGTTCCTTGTTGTAAAATTTATTTAAATTATTTGTTGATTTGGAGTTTCTAAGATTTCTGAGGTTTTCTCTATACATTTTATGCATCCTTCCTTGTAACATTTCCTACATTTTGCCTTTTTATTTTTACTTGGAAACCACTTACAAAAATAACACTAATTACTGTCTAATCCTTTTCCTTTCTCAAATTTATGTTCACATTCTTCTATCAAATTTACTAAATCATAGTAGTCTGAGTCTGTCTTTTTTAATCCTATTTCATTTATAAATTCCTCTTCTCCAGAATACGAAGAATCAGATTTATTTATTTCTTCTTCAAAAACTTTCATAGTTCTAATAGGGTATATACTTTCATTATTTGACATATATTCGTCTACAATTATTAAATTTTCATTTACATCTTCTATTAATTGTGCATTCCCTGATCTATTATTGATTCTTTTTGGACAAGTATTTGCTAAGTGCTCTATGCTTCCGCAGGTAAAACATTCTAATTTATTTTTGTAGGTTCTACCGGTGTAATATTTTCTTACATGTTTATTCTTATCTAGGTATGGCTTCTTTGCATTTGATTTTCTTAAATAATATTTCTTCTTAGGGCGATAGTCTTTTTTATATGCTTTTCTATATTTTTTCTTTTTATAATCTTGGTCATAATGTTGTGTAGTATATATGTTTTTACAAAAATCTATATCACTTCTTTTTAATTCTTTTTGTATCTGTATATTTGTACATTTTTCTTGTAATATATTCATTACATGTTGTATTCTTTGTCCTATTGACCATAGGTTGTTTGGGTTTTGCATTACTCCTTCTCTCTTGGCCCATTTTCCTTATATTTCTCTTCCTAGAGCCTCTGGTAATTTATCAAATAATCTAGCTCCTAAAGTCTGATCAAACGAGTTTCCACTAATCGTACAATAATAAAAATAGTCATTTAGAAACTTTTTAGTCCTTGACCAATTATTAATATGTATATATATTAATAATGCAACAAATTCTAATGCATGCATTAGCGTGGTTAAAGATGATTGCGCCTCAAAATCTTTTGCACATTCTTTTCAACTATACTTGTTTACCACACGTGCCTCACACGTGTAATGTTTAATTATTTAAAATTAAATAATTTTGTCTATTGCAAAGATTTTAATGAAATTTAAAAAGTACAAAATACTTTTCAAAGATACTTCA
Organism: Capsicum pubescens; assembly: GCA_030864215.1. Lineage (NCBI taxonomy): Eukaryota > Viridiplantae > Streptophyta > Magnoliopsida > Solanales > Solanaceae > Capsicum > Capsicum pubescens. The sequence goes on from CM061544.1 coordinate 107,455,278, forward strand.
CACTTTAATATAATAATGTAACCCTAAACATATATTTTAGTATAAGCACATATATATATATATTTTAGCATTAGAAGTTTCAAGTGGTTATGGATTATTACTTTTGCATTTGCCATGTATACGTAGTACCTCTTTCCCTTGCTGTTGTAAACCTTAACATATATTTTAGCATGAGCACATATACAGGGGCGGACCTACATATCATTTTTGGGTTCTCCGGCATCCACTAAACTCGATACGAAATAGGTATAATTACAATAAAAATATACCAAAATAAGTATAATTTATATAAAAGCACTCACTAAACAAGAAGTTGGTTAGGTGCACTTGCATGTTGAGGTGATTTTTTATTTTTTGCTGTAGTAAGCACCCACACTCCTTAAATTCTGGGTCCGCCACTGCACATATATACATTTTAGTACCCGAAGATCTAAGTGGTTATGGATCATTATTTTTGCGTTTTCCATATATACGTGGTACCTTTTTCTCTTTCCGTCAGTGGCTAACAGAGACGCATTAATTTGAGCCAAATTTGTAGTATGATTATTTTTTTTCTATATTTAAAATCTTTTCTTATTTTTAAAGTCAAATGTTTATAAAATTATTGATTACATTCTTATTTTGTACTTAAAATTTTTAAAATTTTGATACTGCTTTATTTTTTTTATTCTAACATTTTTATATTTATTTCTTGATTTTTCAAATCTCCTTAAAAATTAAATTTAGTTGACTTAGAATTCTTAACCTAATGAAAAAAGTATTGGTTGTCATTAATTCTGATGACTTCTAATAAGGAAAGGTTTTACCAGATAATATATTTAATTAATTTTCAATTCTTAAATATTAGAAAAAAATAGTGACAAGACGATTTTGTATAAAACAAAGACTTTTAATGAAGGGCGAAAAGTTCAAACAATATTTTAAGGCCCTTCACACTTTTAATATATTATAGATACAGATATAGATTATAGATTATAGATATAGATATAGATTATAGATTATAAATTATAGATTTGGAGGAGAACATTTTCGTAAATAAATATTTTTTATAAAAATTACGAAAAAGGGTCAAAAATACCCCTGAATTATTCAAAATAGATCAAAAATACCCTTCGTTTATTTTTTGGCTCAAAAATACCTTTCTATTTATTTTTGGGCTCAAAAATACCCCCTCCCCCCCCCCCCCCCCCCCGTTAATTTTTTGACTCAAAAATACCCCTCCATTAATTTTTTGGCTCAAAAATACTCTTCTCTCTAATGGAATGCCACCAAACACACCATGTAGATAAAAAAAGTCACTTAATCAATCCACGTCAGCATACACGTGAAAAATCACTCCATTTAATCCGCCTAAAAATTAACCCATTTTATTCTATTTAAAAATTCAATTCGATCCATATTCAAAAAATCCGAACCAAGAGGCAAAATTCAATTTTTTTATTTTTTTCCTCATATCATCCCTCTCAACGCCTTATATTTTATTATTTTACATTTTCAAAGTTACGAGACTCACTTGAGAAATTCTTGACCTCATCAACTTTTGGTTGTCATAGATTGCCACTAAACTTTCACTCTTCAAATTTTAATTTTGTCTCTGGATTACTATTCCTCTCACTACAATCAGGTTCCTCATTAGACAAATCCAGCTAAGATATCCAGTAGCAATCTGAGTTCTTGAAAATCTCGTCAACTATTTGAGGATCCAATTGTTTAGGGTCGACCCTATTAAAATCTGATTCTTTCTGATCAATAATTTAAGGACCTAATTGTTTTCTCATTTTTCAGCTTGATCAATCCAAAATATTTGAACCCATCACATGAAAAATAAGCAATCAAATTCTTCAATATTTTTCTCTTGGGTCAGATTTTTTTTCAATACGAGTGGGGTTGGTTCTTTAAATAAAAAAATGGGTTGATGGTTAGATAGATTAAATGGAGAGATTTTCCATTTGTGTATATTGACGTGGACTGATCAATTGACTTTTTTTATTCACGTGGAGTATTTGGTGGCATTCTGTTAGAGAGAAGGGTATTTTTGGGCCTAAAAATTAATTGAGGGGTATTTTTTAGCCAAAAATTCAAACAGAAGGGTATTTTTGAGCCAAAAAATAAATGAAGGATATTTTTGACCCTTTTCCGTAAAAATTATGCAATCCATGCTATTCTTGATATAACAAACCAAATACTATATTAGAAAAGTATCTGCATAAATAATACAATCATATAAATATTACTAAAAATACACGAGAAAATTGAAGAATAGGTGTCTTTTAAGTCTTGAATGAAGGATTGGTGACATTGACCAACAAATAGGGTCAAACATTATTAGGAAACTTGATCAAGTTAATTGTGGACTTGATTAATATTTTCAAAACTTTTTAATGTTTTCAAAAATACAAATCAACCCAACCTACACCCTCTTCAATCCAAATCAACCACTCTCTCCTCTCTCTCGACAGCTTTTCTCAACTCTCTCCTAACCAACAGTTCTGCAAAATTTCTCCCTTCAACCCCCGATGATAAATAGTTGGGCTTCGAGTTCCCCTCTTCAATTCAATCAACCTGTCTCTCATCCTCTCTCGACAGCTTCTCTCAACTCTCTCCCAACCAACTGTTCTGCAAATTTCTTATTTCAATCCTTGGCGACTTCAACATCCGACTATAAATAGTTGGGATTACAGTTCCTTTTCGACTTCAATCGATGTGAGAGCCTTGCTCTCCGGCCACAACAGCTTTGAATTCTTCATCGGTCCTTTTCTTCTTTCATAGGTAAAAATTTATGGCCTTTTTAGTTTTAAAGAAAATGAGAAACTTGAGCCAACTTCTCTTATAGTATTGGTTAATAATTTAAATATTTGTTGCACTAATTTGAAATGTGGTCTGAATAAAACCCTAATTTCTGGTATTTCTTTTCCTCTCTTCTCCTTTTGAAGTGAATTAAGATATTTTGTTGTTTGTTGCATTTTTTTGAAGTTTGATTTTTATTGTTTGTGTTTATAAAAACAAAAGAAAATTTTGGTTTGATTTGTTCTGTTCTTGTTCTTGGTAAAAATGGTGAAATTGTTGTTTTTAGTTTAACAAAATCATGCTACTATTTCCTCCGACAGATTACCTATCTGGTGCAATATATTAACCATCTGATGCAACAAATTCATCATATGATGCAACATATCAACCATCTGATGCACCGGAAGAACCATCAGATTACAATTTTGATGCAACATATTAATAATCTGATGCAACAGATTTATCATATATTGCAACAGATTAAGCTTCAGATAAAAAATTTGATGCACCTAATTAACCATCTGGTGCAATGGAAGAACCATCAGATTAATGATCTGATGCAATAGATGAACCTCCTGTTGGATAAAATCCTACCAACTCTTCCTACAGAAAAAGTACCAGACCTGATTTTTCCAACTGATCATTCATCTGCTGCGATAGACGACCCTATGTTGGAAGAAATATTGACCGTTGATAACTGTTCCAATAGATTACTCATGTGTTGCAACAGATGTGTGACCTGTTGCACAGACTATTCATCTTTGTCAACAGATAAGTGATATGTTTTGTATTGTCGCAACAGATTACTCAACCGTTGCTACGGATTATTTAACTATTCCAACAGATCACTCATATGTTGCAATAGATGATGTCACAACAGTTGTGTGATCTGTTGAACAGACCATTCATCTATCTTAAAAGATGAGTGGTATGTTTTATATTGTTGCAACAGATTCTCATCCGCTGCAACAATTTGGTTATATGCTGCAACAGATATACTACCTGGTGCAACAGATCTGTGATCTGTTGCAACTGTTATTTTACTGTTTTGCTTGTTTGATTTACCGTTATCCTTTTTTAATGATGCATTAATCAACAATAATATATTATTTTATGTTCCTGTTAATTTTAGATAATATGGTTCCCAAAAGAATAGAAACCGAATCAAGTCCAAGTAAAGGAACAAATGAAGCAGCTAGGCTACATCCACCACTCTATGAGCTTTCTTTACAAGCGTTATCTCAATTAGGAGCAGAATATGATGAACACGGGAAGGAGAAATATTTCAAAAGAGATGATGCAGATGCTAATAGCCCTTCCACCGAAAAGATGGTCAAAGCCTTCAACATTGATCGTTATCTTGTGAGAATGCAGTGCGATGATGCCGCAGATTTAACGGGTGATTTCGTGGTTAAGTCAGCCATGGGAAAATCTTTCGATGCCTTCAGAAAAATACTTCGAGAACAAAAATTGGATGCTTATTTCAGGGATAGCTGCTTTGGGAAATATTTTGATTTGCCGAAGGACAACAATGCTCGTTTCCAAATAAAAATGGTATATGAACTTCTCAAGCGTAGGTTTATGTATGAAAACAAAGATAAGATGGATGAGGTGTGGATAAATTACTGTGGCATGCCTGTTTGTTTTGGTTGGAAGGAGTTTGCCATAGTTACTGGACTAAAATGTTATCCTCCTTCTCAAGTTATACCTATTCTAACCCAAAAAAAGCACCCCGCACACCCCAAAAGGCAAAGGCAAGTCGTGTGATCGTGATGACCTGGTGTCCATTGTTGGTCCAAGCTTCAAAAACAAAAATTTGATAGAAGCGTTGAAAAGTAAAGGACTTTCAAAGAAGCACAAGCAGTCATTGTGCTTGGTTTGGTTTGTACATAATATTCTTTGGGCGAGAGATGTTAACAACAATATAAGCCTCGGTTTAATAAAGCTCTCCGAGGATCTTGAGGCATTTAACAACTATCCATGGGGGTATGAAATCTTCAAAATGACTGTCAAATATTTGTTGACTCTGTTAGCGCCAAAGACAGTCAACTTATATGGCTTCCCATAGGCTTTCATGGTAAATATTTCTTTCTTATATTATGATATCATTCATTTTTTTTGCTCAATAATGGTTTTGATTTATTGGCGTTATTTTATAGGCTTGGGCGTTTGAAGCATTCCTTATTTTAGACAACAAACGAACTACCAGGAAGGAGTTTCCTGTCCAAGAATCTTGAGATGGTTGTCGGCCAAAACTCATAAAAATACAAAATTTCTTGATCTCTTCACCCCCCCGAAGGATGCAGTAAGTATAATTATAATTAATTTTTTCTTTTAATTAATGTTTTTTTTGAATGATCTAATCATCATTTTAATATATGTAATGATTTATGTTAGAATGTGCATCCGTCGCTAGTTTCGACCAATTGAGAGTTGAAGATGCCATTTTTTCTTACTTTACGGTCTGTGCAAACTTTATCGGACCCTAAGGTCATCGACAGAATAAAAATAGAATTGTTTGGAGCAACAAACATTATAAGAAAACAATTTTGGAGGGTGGGCTTGTTGTTGTTGATGGAGCTGTTGGTGGTGGTAGTGGTGCTGCTGTTGGTGCTAATGATGCTCATCTTACAGTATTTAAAGCAAACAATTATGAGTATGATCATACTGGTTATACAGATTTTGCCTCTCCCAGCGAATGTTCTGCATACAAATGTCAAGACTGTAGGGCGAAACATGATGTAGTGATTAATGCTATTAATGCATTAACTGCTTCTGTAAAGGAATTGACATCTAAGAGGGGTCTCATTTCATCAAAGAGGAATTTATTTCCATCTGCTCCATTAGAGATTAGGGCTAAGAGGAGAAGGAAAGTGATTTCTAGGGCATTATCAGGCATCCAAAAAAGCAAAATTGCAACTCCTCTGTCTGTGTGTTGCACTGAGCAATGTACAATTTCCAAAGGAGAGCAGCATGAGCTGAAGAAGGTGAATATAATATGTCTTCCAACAGACAAAACAAACAGACACATATCTATTTCAACAGATGACACATCTGCTAAAAATTATCAAACAGATATATACATCTGTTGCACCAGATACTTTATCTGGTGCAACATATGTCTCGTCTGTTTTAGCAAATCAAACAGCTCTTCGTACAACTTTTATTTGTACCAACAGACGACCTATCTGCTGCAACAGATGATTCATATATTGTAACGGATGGTTCATCCGTTGGAAATTATCACACAGGATCTTCCTCATGTAAAAATTTGTCCCAACAGTTGATTCATTGTTGCAACAGAAATATAATATGTTTGGGATAATTTAAAATGGGAGGAAGACCTATTTGATTTTCTAGAAGAGATGAGTTATCCTTTTCTGTTTTGTTGTATCCCCATGATTAGCATTGACCAATTCTGGCTATCCAGGTGGATGTAGAAGAAGCTACTGCTGAATAACATTGACAATATGCTACTCTTTTTATGGAAATACGAAGAATAGAAAGCCCAGAAACCGTACGCAAGCGTCAATAAAGATCCACGACGAGCAAAGCCGAATTCCAAACCACCGGATGAAGAACAACTTATCCATAATGAGTAGATCTTTATAGCTTGAGCCTGTCAAAGCAATCCTTGGCAGTATACTTAAATTTTTGTTGATGTATTTGTTGAGATCTGTACCCATAACAATTTTTTTACATTTCATTTATTCGTTGACTTATTTCAGCTAATTTATGAAGGCTTCAATTTATTTTATTTTGTCTACAAATTTTATTTATTCCTTAGATTTGAACTCATTAATTGAAAAGGAATACTAGATTCAAATATTGCAACAGATAATGATTCTGTTGCAACAGACGACACATCTATTGGAAAATTTGAACAGATTTAGACATATGTTGCAACAATTAGGTGATCTATTGGAATTTATCAAACAGGTCTTCCCACTGTTGTAACAGATGGACATTAGATAAAAACATCAAGATAATGCAACAGATGACACATCTATTGGAAAAAAAATAGATTTAGACATATGTTGCAATAGATGGACTTTATCTGTTGCAACAGACGACACATCTATTGGAATAATCAAATAAATTTATACATATGTTGCAACAGGTAGGTTATCTGTTGCAATTTATTAAACAGGTCTTCCCACTGTTGCAACAGATGGACTTTAGATAAAAACATCGAGATAATGCAACAGATAAATAACCTATTGCAACAGATAAACTATATGTCAGAACAGGTAGGATAACTGTTACAACGGATGGAGAATCTATTGCATTATAAAAATTCAACTTTCGTTGGACATAAAAAATTTCCACTACGTGTAAAAAGGTTAAAGTGAATTGAAATAAAAAATGCACAACCCATCGACGGTGTTCAATTCAAACACCTAACATAAAATAGGCATCAAGTAGACATGTTTATTTTAAACACGTAAAATAAAATAGGCATCAAATGTGTTAGTGTCAGTCCTGGCACATTTCACTGACTTGCCATCACTTGGCCCCCAACAGTCATTCCCCCCCCCATTGTCTTATATATTCATCTTCCTCCTAAAATTTAACCCTAAATTTTCAAATCTTCTTCTTCATCGTCATCTTCTTTTATCTATCCAAATTCTTCAAATTATTACTTTCATTTTTTCCAACTGACCTTGACAATGTCGAGCACATCTTCCACTATTTTTTGTGATAAAGATTTTCGATATTGTAAGTGCGGTCATGAAGCTCTGTTAAAGACTTCTTGGACTCAAAAAAATCCGGGTCGTAGGTTTTTTACTTGTAAGATTTTAAAGGTAATATTTTTTTATTTAATTAATTGATTAATTATTGACTTGTAATTGTTTTGTAATTGTGTTCTCTTTTTTATAGAAATTGGGTGGATGCGATTACTTTGATTGGTATGAATAACGACACCCTTCATAAGAAAATCGTGTAATTCGGGGTTTGTTGAACAAAGTCAAGGCTTATGAAGAGAAACAAAATCGAGCAAGAAGATACTACATTGTTGCCGTTATTGCTACTGGTTTGGTGTTGTTGGGCACATGAATATTGAAGCCTAATTGCTGAAATTTTCATGGTGGTGTGTGTATTTACTACTGGTTTGTTGTCGACGAGCACATGGATATTCAAGCGTAACAGTTGGAAAATATCAAAAAGATTTAGGCATATGTTGTAAAATTTAGGTCATCTGCGGAAATTATCAAACAGGTCTTCCCACTATTGCAACAGATTAGACTTATATTATTAGATTATTCATAGAAATAACATCGGCGTAATGCAACAGATGACCAACCTATTGCAACAGATAAACTATCTGCCAGAACGGATTAAAGATATTTTACAACAGATTGACAATCTAATCTATTGCATTATAAAAAACTCAACTTTCATTAGAAAAAAATTATTGCCACTACATGTACATGTAATAAAGTGAAGGGTGACTTGAAATTAAAAATTTCTATTTCATAAGCTCTTCTATATACACAGGCTTCAAGCGTCCAGTTAGTACCCCATAAGCCCAGACCTCTTGCAGGTTTGCCACAACATTGTCGCACATAAAAGTTGTTGACTCGTCCATTTCTGTGTCGGTCAGCAAATATTCGATGTGTGCAAGAGTGTGTGAGCCACTCACTTTAGTGGCATCATCTTTTGGAAGGATTATTCCCCTGTTTTGACCTTCAAAATCCCATGATTTATTCATCAACACTTCCTTTGACAAATGATTCATCAGTTTACTCTCCCTCAATAAGATGGGCAACAGCACCATCAGTGGCTTCATAAGGAGAAAAATATTGAAATCATCGATGAGAGCTACGTTGGAGTCATAAACATTGATCTTTCCCTACTCGAGTAGTATTTTAACAGCTCGATAATGCATACCGTTCATGCTAATAACTGTAAGAATCCTTTTTGCCTCGGTCCAGCTCTTGCCGTGTGGATTTGGTCTGTCCCCTCTAACATATCTTAATGTTTCTTCTTCATCCAAGACCAACGTAGGAACTAGGAAATCAAGTCCCACGCCAAGGGATGATGCCTCTCCATTGAGTTGATCGTACCTATCTTTGAGCTTCTTGCAGAAGTAGAGGTCCATTATCCTATCGATAACGTCATAAGCTTCTCGGTACGTTAATTGCCTTTTTCTCATGAGGCAGAGAATTATGTCAACATGTTGTGAGATAAGAAGTCAATTTTTAAATAGGTTAGTAATTGTAAAGATGCAACGGATGGTCCATTTGTTGCATAAGGTTCTCTGAATCAATAATCTAATGCAACTTATGCAACAGATGGATAATAAGTTGCAATAAGTTGCAACAGAACCACAACCAGTTGCACCAGTATACCCAGTTGTTGCACTAGATGTGAAATTTGTTGCATATCTTCTTCTTCATGGGGTAGATTAGAAGGGCTAGGTTAGGAAAAGTAAACTTGTCTTGTCCTCGTACGGCATACGCATATCAATCATAGTCTGGAAGTCTTGGGGGAAAAGGGAGGCCTGAGGTAATCTGGTGCACCTGGCTTGGCATTCTTGGCCTGTCGCAGATCCCTCTTCTCTTCAGCGCCAAGTTCCGCGTATATGTCCACCTTCTTAACTGTCCCGAAACATTAACAACTTTTGGAGAGGGAGGAATTGCAATTTCTTTTGATTTTTGAGTGGAGAGTACGTCTCTAATTGCTCTTTTCTTTCTCCTAACCAACGTTATAGGAGTGTGTGGCTCCCTCACCTTCTTGGATGGTATGACACACCTCTTGGATTTGAATTCCTTGATAGCTTTAGAGATAGCCTCTACTTTTTCAAAGAGTTTATTCTGTCTGTCCTTGCACTCATTGCATTCGCAACAAGAACACGAGGGTAAAGAAGGGTGAGAGGGACTTGTGTAAGGGCAAAAAGGGGTGTTTTCAAACATATTTATTCTTTCTTGAGAATCAATATGCTCATCATAACGAGTGGTAGAAGCATCAATATGCCTTCCACTAACACCAACAAATCCACCAAAAGAAGCACCCGGATCTGCCTTAGTAAAAGGTTGGTCATGAAGAGCCTCAACATTAGGCTAACCTTGCCTAACTGCTCTTCTTATGGCTGTTGCTCCAGCAAATTCCTTATTTATTAACTCCACCATTGGGTCTGCAGTAGTATCAACATGACCTAGAGTAATATAAGAAGTCATCACCGACTTCTCCTTAGTAGGCACGATCCATGGATGCACAACCTATAAAAAATAAGAAAAAGACAGATGCATTTAAGTCATATAATATAATAATTTTCACAGTTGGGCTACATTTTAAAAAAAAGACCCATCTGTTGCATAGTTTGCAGTATATGGTTAAAATCCATTTGAGTCTGGTTCAGAGAAACAGAGTAACACATGGATAATCTGATGCAAAATATCAATCATTTGTTGCAACAGCTGCTCAAGACGGGTAATCTGTTATGCAACAGATGATCTGTACGTCGCAACAGATGAATGATATGTTATCATATTAAACATTTATTGCATAATTTGCAGTAGATGGTTAATCTTTTAGGAGTCGGGTTCAGAGAACCAAAGCCACAGATAGGTAATCTGATGCAAGATATACCCCTTTACAACAGATGTCCCATCTGGTGCATCAGATATAACATATCATGCACTAGATATAGCATCTGTTTAATATCTTTCTTATCTTTGAGTAGAATTATTTTACTTGAAGAAGACGTATTGCATCATCCGAAGGGTTAAAGAGATCAGGGTTAAAACTGTCATATCCCCAGGGATAATTGTTGAATTTATAAAAATCCTCAGCACACGCCAACAAATCATCTCCGTTGACCTTGTTGACATCTCTTGCCAATATAACCGAATGGGCAAACCAAACTAAGCACAATTTCTCCCTGTACTTCTCTGGTATGGTTTTATCCTCGAGATCTGTCAACAAATCCGGTGCTTTGTAGCCATGTCGAGCAATGTAAAATAACCCATCTATTTTTCCCTTGCATTTTCTTGCCTTGGATCTTTTGTGGGGTGGTGGTCCTTCTGGACAATGGCATCTTAGGCCCGTCACTATGGCAAACTCTTGCAAGCTAAAACAAATAGGTATACCACAGTAATTGATCCAGATTTCATCCATCTTCTTTTTGCCCCCTCCTCCAGATCTTTATCATCCCCCGTGTACTTGATCCTGCGCTTAAGAAGACTATATACCATCGTCATAGGGAAACAGATACGGGCAGAGGGGTCCTCAGGCAGCTCAAGAAAGCGTCCAAAGCAGCTCTTCTTAAAAAGTATACCTATGTTTTCGTTCTTCATGATTTTCATAAAATGTTCAAAAAATTTCTCCATCTGACATTTAAGTACAATTTGACCAGTTAGTTATTTTTCTTCTGGGTCATTTATCGACATCGCAACTTCAAACCTGTCAATACTAAAAGTTTTAACAGGATCATGCTGGGATGTCGATATTAACTCACGCCCCATCGGTGGTCCATTATCATCATATTGATGATCATCCTCTTTCTCTTTCTGACTCTCCAATTCCTCTTCTTTCTCACTTTTATTTTATTCATCACCATCTACGGACCCTTGTCCACCTCCCTCAATGTTTTTTTCATATCTCTCCTCAGCTTCACTTTTCCCTGACTGAGATTGTTCAGGAAGCTCCTCCAAATCCCTCTGTACTGTAGATTTTTTTTTTGAGTGGTCAGATGTTGATCCATTTTCACTTTCTTTTCTTTTGGAAGACATGTTTTACCTACAGAGAAAGAAAAACAAAAATTACATTACAGTTGATGTATGCATAGATTTTAAAAAATACATTACAAACACCACGAATACCGATACGCCAACAGCCACCACCACAAACACCACCAACCAATGCCACCACCGGTGCCACCACGACGACCACAAACACTACCACCAATACCACCAACACCATCCAACTATACCAAAACAGTCAACAGAACACTGCGACGGAAACTAGGGATTTCTCGAGTTCTTTCTACGATTTTACCATCAAAACTCAAAATTGTAAACCCATTCTCGAAGATAATACAACTAAAAGTTTTATTTTTCATCATTAACTTAAAAGCCCTTATTTTTTAGAAAAAAAACAAATATAGAGCTCTTCTTGAACTCTGTTGCCTACGAAGACAAAGAAAACGACTGATACAAGCAAGAATGATGTCGAAAATAACACCTATGTGGTCGGAAATGAGAAGAAAAGTGATCTGTTGTGGAGGGTTGAGCAAATTTATTGAGTAGTTATTGTCTGTACTGTATTGTTGAGTGAGAATGAGAGAGAAAGATCCAAACCTCGAGATTTGAAATGATGAAATATTTTATATGGGTTGATTTGTATTTTGGAAAAGAATGAAAAGTAGTTTTGAAAATGTTAATTTGATCCGAAATGATCTTAATTATTTTTAAAATCATAAAATATATCCGTAATTTTTAAAATCATATAAAAATAATTGAAGTTGTAGTTGACCGAGTACTCTAGGAGGTGACCCTATGAAAACTCACCCCTGGTCCTAGATTAATCAATTTAGGAGTCTAACATATGAACTCAATTGAAATTGTAAAAAAAAAATATTCAACATATTGCGTCAAATTTCTCATCTGTTGTAAATTATCAATCAAATTAGGTAACAATAGATTATGAATCTGATGTAAATTATCAAACAGATTAAGTCATCTGTTGCGACAGATTTCCCATCTATTGTAAATTATCAAATGGATTGTCATATGTCGCAACAGATTACCCATATGTTGTAAATTATCAAACAGGCGCTGCCATCTGTTGTGGATTACCCTATGAGAACTCATCCCTAGTCCTAGATTAATCGATAGTTTACCCAATGAGAACTCACCCCTAGTCCCAGATTATTCAATCAAGGTATTAGTACCCTAGTCCTAGATTAATCAATTAAGGTATTAGTCTAACATATGTGGTAGTAAGAATCAGTTCGGCTCAGAGTGATCGATCGCTGACTCTGGTCGGGAGGAACACAGTATCGTTTCATCATGTAATTGACAAAAGACTCAATTGAAGTTGTAGTTGACCCTATGAGAACTCATATTCAATTAAGGTATTAGTCTAACATATGAACTCAATTGAATTATATATAAACAAATGTTCAACCTATTGCAACAGATGTCTTTTCTGTTGGATCAAACAGATTATGTAATCTGTTGCAACATATTACATATTTGTTGTAAACTATCATACAGATTAAGCCATTTGTTGCGACAGATCATAAATCTGTTGTAAACTATCAAACAGATTAAGTCATCTGTTGCAATAGATTACCCATCTGCTATAAATTATCAAATAAATTGAGTCATATGCTGTAATAGATTACCCATCTGTTGTAAATTATCAAATAGGCTCTGTCATCTATTCTAGTTGACATTATGAGAACTCACCCCTAGTCCTAGATCAATCAATTAAGGTATTAGTCTAACATATGAGGTAGTAAGAATTGGTTCAGCTCAGAGTGATCGATCGTCGACTCTGGTCGGGAGGAACGCAGTACCGTCTCATCATGCAATTGATAAAATACTCAATTGAAGTTGTAGTTGACCCTATATTCAATTAGGGTATTAGTACCCTAGTCCTATATTAATTAATTAAGGTATTAGTCTAACATATGAGGTAGTAAGAATTAGTTTGACTCAGAGTTATCGATCGATGACTCTAGTCGGGAGGATCGCAGTACCATCTCATCATGCAATTGCCAAAAGACTCAATTGAAGTTGTAGTTGACCTTATGAGAACTCACCCCTAGTCCCAGATTATTCAATCAAGGTATTATTACCCTAGTCCTAGATTAATCAATTAAGGTATTAGTCTAACATATAAGGTAGTAAGAATCGGCTCGGCTCAGCGTGATCGATCCACGACTCTGGTCGGAGGAACGTAGTACCGTCTCATCATGAAATTGCCAAAAGACTCAATTAAAGTTGTATTTGATCCTATGAGAACTCACATTCAATTAAGGTTTTAGTCTAACATATGAACTCAATTGAAATTATATTTAAGCAAATATTCAACATGTTGCAATATATATCTTTTCTGTTGGATCAAATCAAACAGATTAGGTAATATATTGCAACATATTACACATCTATTGTAAACTATCATACAAATTAAGCCATTTGTTGCGACAGATCATGAATTTGTTGTAAACTATCAAACAGATTAAGTCATCTGTTGTAACAGATTACCCATCTGTTGTAAATTATCAAATGGATTGAGTCATATGTTGCAATAGATTACCCATCTATTGTAAATTATCAAATAGGTATTTTCATCTATTGTAGTTGACATTATGAGAACTCACCCCAAGTCCTAGATCAATCAATTAAGGTATTAGTCTAACATATGAGGTAGTAAGAAATGGTTTGGCTCAGAGTGATCGATCGCCGACTCTGGTAAGGAGGAACGCAGTACCGTCTCATCATGAAATTGACAAAAGACTCAATTGAAGTTGTAGTTGACCCTATATTCAATTAGGGTATTAGTACCTTAGTCCTAGATTAATCAATTAAGGTATTAGTCGAACATATGAGGTAGTAAGAATTGGTTCAACTCAGAGTTATCGATTGATGACTCTAGTCGGGAGGAACGCAGTACCGTCTCATTATGCTATAACTAAAAGACTCAATTGAAGTTGTAGTTGACCTTATGAGAACTCACCCCTAGTCTCAGATTATTCAATCAAGGTATTAGTACCCTAGTCCTAGATTAATCAATTAAGGTATTAGTCTAACATATGAGGAAGTAAGAATTAGCTCGACTCAGAGTGATCGATCGACGACTCTGGTCGGAGGAATGCAGTACCATCTCATCATGAAATTGCCAAAAAACTCAATTAAAGTTGTATTTGACCCTATGAGAACTCATATTCAATTAAGGTTTTAGTTTAACATATGAACTCAATTGAAATTATATATAAACAAATGTTCAACATGTTGCAACATATGTCTTTTCTGTTGGATCAAATCAAATAGATTAGGTAATATGTTACAACATATTACGCATCTGTTGTAAACTATCAAACAGATTACATCATTTGTTGTGATAAATCACGAATCTGTTGTAAACTATCAAACAGATTAAGTCATCTGTTGCACTTAAATATTTTTTGATTCTTTTTTTTATAAAGTAATTTAGGTATTTCCTGTCCGAGATAAAATAGTTAAAATACTAAGGCGGTAAAAAATATTACTCGGTACAACTTTGATAACTCAAAAATCTCCTGAGTGAGTAGTCTTATCTGGTCTTTTAAATGTCACCGTCTCTTCATGCCCCTTAAAAGTTATTAATGAATATTTAAAATCCCTCATATCTTGAACTCTCTCTCCTTCAGCCATAAAGTAGTCTAGACTAGACTCAACTCATAACTCTTCTTTATTCTTAATTATCTTTGTTGTTTTCTTTTTACTCTTCTTTCGGATGAGGATCCTTTGGGATCTCAACCAATCAATATATTTTCTCAACTGAACTAGATGTTCTGATCCGTTTGCTTTTTTGACATTGCAGGTATGGTTCAAAGTTGCTCTTTTCATCTCGTCTTCTTCTTTGTATGTCATTTAAATTAGTTATTTACATCTGTTGCTATCAATGATTTACCCATTACCAGTTTGCTACTTATTAAGAAAATTGAAGGAAAGGTGACTTTTAAGTCTTGAATGAACGAACCGTTGTTTTTATTAAAATATGCAAAAAAGTCATATGCTGGGAGAACGTAAAAAGCCTTGTTATCAGTATAGTTTTTTTTTATGTCTTTTGTTTGGTACTTTGGTGGTGGTGTTATTGGGGGTGGTGGTTGTGTTGGAACATATGATGTTTGTGTTGTGGATGGTGTTGGAACATATGGTGTTGTTTTGTTTGTTTCTTTATTGTTGATGCTATTGTTGGTGGTGTTGCAACAGTTTCCTTAACTGTTGCAACTGATGAATCAACTGTTGGAACAGACGGAGCAACTTTTTGAAGAAATCAAACCAGTAGCAAGGCTGGTTTGATTTATTCCAACAGATGGCCCATCTGTTGCAACATGTCATCCATCATTTGCAAACGATGCCTCATCGGTTGAGCAGATGGGTAATCTGTTGCATCATATTGTTCATCTGTTGAGTCACTCAATTTTGTGTTACCCTTTTGTAATGTGTTTTTTGTTCTTCTCTTGTTTGACATCAAATGTATTTCTCTTGTTTGCAGACAAAAGAAAGTGAAATTTGATCCACTTTTGCCCAGCCAGCATTAAAGGCTAGAGTAAAGATGGGTTCGGAGGAATAAGCTGCTTGCAGATGGAACCACTTCGTATATGGGAGGTATGTATTACTGATCAACCTATCATGAAAACACACATCCAGTACAATGATTTTGTGAATGTTTGTTCTTTACCTATTAGGCATTAATTCTTCAAACAAGAAATGGAATTTTACAGTTAAGATTGTTAGGTTCGAACTGGCAAGGCTGAGGGACCAAGATGGCGGTTTCGATATCCCGTTATAATTTAATGATGGTTTATACTCATGTTTTTTTTTCAAGTTTGGGGAAGGGTTCAAGTTTTTGGCGACAGTGTAAATATCCAATAGTGATTGGACCGGTTTTAATGGCACAATGAACTTCTTGAAAGGCCTCCGAAGCCTCGCAATGCAGCAAACAATGAAAGAACTAATAGAAATTCCCCTGGTCTGAATTTATATGGATGGGTTGTTGGAGGAGACTATTATACATCAAAAGGTGTTTGGGAGAAAACCTGTGCGGGAAGAGAGAGGTTAAGAAGGCCATATATCATCTTAGTACTTGTTTAAGAGGATACACAGGGTCGGAAGAAAAGTGTAGCGAAATTAGCTTATGAATTGACATGAAAAATGAAAAAACTGGATGAGATGCGAATGCGAAAGTGTATCCAAAAATGAAAATCCATCAGTCGTTGAAGAAAAAGAAGAATGTTCAAGAGGAATTGACCCTGTGTATCCTCTTAAACAAGTACTAAGATGATATATGGCCTTCTCAACCTCCCGTTTCCCGCACAGGTTTTCTCCCAAACACCTTCTGCTGTATAATTGTCTCCTCCACCAATCCATCTATATAAATTTGGACCAGGGGAATTTCTATTGGTTCTATCATTGTTTTCTGCATTGAGAGGCTTCGGAGGCCTTTCAAGAAGTCCATTGTGCCATTAAAATCGGTCCAATCACTATTGGATATTTACACTGCCACCAAAAATTTAAACCCTTCCCCAAACTTGACACAAAAACATATGCATGAACCGTGTCATTAAATTGTAATGGGATATCGACACCACCATCTTGGAACCCTTCGGCCTTATTAGTTTGCACCTATCAAACTAAACTGTATAATTCAGGATCTTGTTTGAAGGATCAATGTCTAATCATCGATAAAAAATTGCATTCACAAAATCATTGCACTTTATGTGTCTTCACGGTAGCCTGATCAATAATATACATAACTCGCATGCATGAAAATGGGATCCATTGCACGCATCTTATTCTTCCTACCCCATCAGGACATGTCAGTGTTGTTTATTTATCTGCACGAATGTGATGACTATTAAAATGGAGCTGTGAAGAGTCGTGACTTTTTATCTAAACACATTCAAAACAGTTGATGAATCAAAATCTCCATCTGTTGCAACTGACGAATCAACTGTTGTAAGACATCAAAACATCTCCTCCAAATATATGGTCCAACTATCGCAACAGATAATCTATCTGTTGCAACAAATGGTAAATCTGTTACGATAGACCTGACTTTTTTTTTAATTAATCTGCACGCATATGATTACTTCTTTTTAAATATGTTTGTTTCAATTTAGTTTCCTATTTATAAAATCAAGAGAATTTTATTTTGTTCTTTCAAGATTACCCCTATTATTAAATGACTACATAAAGTATATTATTCACATTTATACTTTCTAATCATAATTAATAAGGCAATTTGGTAAAACAATCACCTAATTTATATTTTTATTAATTGGTGTGCCAAGCCCATGGGGCTCAACTAATACGTAACGGAGGGACTATTAAAAAGAGGTGAGGACTTTTTATCTCACACATTCAAAACAGCTAATGAATCGAATACTCTATCTGTTGAAACTGAAACTAATGAATCAGCTGTCAGAAGATATCAAAACATCTCCTCCAACTTATACATAATGTTCATCTGTTGCAACAGATAATACATAAGTTGCATCAGATGTCTTATTTGTTGCATATACAAACCATCTATTGCAACAGATGGTAAATCTATTTTGACAGCCGTCTGTTGCACATTTAATTTGTCCATCAGTTACAACAGATGCTAAATATGTTAAAAATATTGGACGATCTGTTGCAACAGCTCAATAATAACGGCTTTTATCGAGTCTCAAACCTTTATGAAAAGGTAAGAAGTAATTAGTGTAAAAGAAAAAATCGCGACTTTTCACAGAAAACAAAATGCCACCAGTTTGAATGTAATTAATACAATGGAGCTGAACAGTCCTGCCTTTTGTCCTGACACGTCTAGATTATATTATAGGTCCCTCAATCTTCATTCAACTCTATTTATTTCTTGCATTTTTTCCTTTCGTGTGACATCTTCAACCACTTCTCTTCAAAGAGCATATTCCTTTCTCGTTGAGGTAAGTTTTTTTTTGGCGTAAATTTACCAATTGGTCGTATACGTTGTATTACATTGTGAATATTTTTCTTTACATTTGTCAATTCATGCGTGTTCTAGATATGGTTGATCCTTTTCCGGACATTGCTATTCTACGCGACACAGTGCGGGAATTTCAAAGGCAGGTTAATGACCTGTAGAGCGAGTTGGTTGCTGTGAGAGCGACAATATTCAGAGAGATGCAGAGGCTGAGAAGAGCCCTGCTGCTGCGAGTTGATTGGTCGGCTGTCATTAATGATGATGCTAATAATAATAATTAGAATGTGTTTTTCCTTTTAGCGTATGTATTTTAATTTTTCTATATTGGATCTATACCTAATGTATTTTATTTTTTATTTAATGAAAAAATTACTTTTAGTCAGACTTTGGCGTTTTAATTCCTATTCAATTTTTATTTTGTTTTCTTCTAATCTAATACATGTTAACATGTCGATGGTTGGAGACAATGTTGAATCCAGTAGCACTAACATCTTTGGCTTTTAAGTTCTTTCAACTGTTGGAACCGATTGGTCATCTGTTGGGTTTCAACAGATTATCCATCTGTTTTGACAGATTTTCATCTATTGGAGGAAAGCATTCCATTTGTTTGTGCAACTGTTGAGAATAATTATGGTCTGCTGTATTATTTAAGTTCACGTTTTGCCTCATTTTATTGATGCACAAGTTATTAAAAAAAAAGACATTTTATATATAATAAATGATAACATTAGGTTCACAACAATGATTTAAATATATATAAGTCCACAACAAACAAACAAACAAACAACAATACAAGTTTCTGCAATTACAACGATCATGGTGGATTATGATTCGGGCATGTAGTTCTTTTGTGGCCAGCGCACTTACATATGGAGAACTTATTTCTTCTTGATGAAAATTATTCTCCAACTCCACACCTCCTTTTATATGGCTTTCTTCCCGGTTTCATAGTGCTCGGGTCAATATATGGAGGAGGTGTTAATCTCCCCATAAGCTCTATTGGAACAACCCAAGATTCTTCAGGAGGCACCGAAGTAATATGCCCACTATATGCCATTTCATATTTTTCCACCGAATAATATTGAGAGGAGTTCTTGTAAACTTCAGGTCCATATTTATGGCTGTATTGAGCTCGAAGAGCTGCCATAGCATGTGGACAAGGTATTTTGTCCAAGTCAAAAACTCTACACGTACAAGATCTTGTTTGAAGATCGATCGTGGCAGCATCACCATGACCGGTGATACGAAATTTGTAATCTGCTATTTTATGAGAGAATAACCTATTCCCCAAACTGATGTTCATTGATATTTTCTTTTTGATTTCGAGAACAAATCGGGTTCTTTTTTCTGGGCACTTGAACTGCATACGCCTTTCGTTAAAAAAATTGCTATATTTTTTGCTTATTTTTTCAAACATAGCCTTGATAGGAAATTCTCTTTCATAGCCAAACAATGAATTCACCGATTCAGCTATGTTTGATGTCATAATATTGTACCTATAGAAAAGAATCATTTAGTACGACATCAAACTAAACTTGTAAATCAAACAAGACATTAAATTCATAAGAATGTACCTATTTGCTGGACAGAATGCCCGGCTCCATCTCTCGAAACCGACACGTGCAAGAAATTCTGCTACCTTGGGATTCATATCCGCTATTTGATTGAAATGGTCTAAAAAATCCTCTCTACTATATGCTTTAGCTTTTCTATAAAAAAGGGTGACGACCCTTTCGTTGTGATAGTTGTTTCAAATGTTCTCTCCAAGATGTCTGATGCAACAACCAAAGTAAGCTGAAGTGAAGAAAAGTGAACCCATCTTTGGAACACTTGGATGCCTATCTGATACAAAACACAACTCTTTGGTATCTTCGACGCAGCGTCGCAGTTGTTCAAAAAAAAATCCATTAGAGACATCACATTCCTTGTCTGCTACACAAAAAGTGACAGGAAAGATGTGATTCTCCGCATCCTGTGCCACCACCGCTAGCAGAACTCTATTATACCTTCTCCTCAAGAAGGTACCATCGACGTCTATGTCTTTTCTCAAATGTCGAAAACCTTGAATCCAAGCACCATAGGATACAAAAAAGTACTTGAACCTTCCATTTTCATCCAGATGCAATGTCGTCTTACTTCCGGGATTTGTGGACTCAATCATGTAACGGTAAGCATCCAAGACTTCATACCCATGCTCGAGTGTCCCCCAAACTAGGTCCTTGACAATCCCCATGGCCGTATATACCTTCCAATAACTGACCAGGACACCCAAATCCGTAAGGAATTGATTGGCCATAAGCCTTGTTGAAGGGCCTTTGCCATCAAGGAAACTACTCCTGAAATATTCATCGAGGACCTTTACTGTGGCATGAGGATTTTGGCCCGAGATGTGCTCTGAACCATATGTGTGATGCTTTTTATGTTTATGAATGACGAATCTGTCAGAACTTGCATACTTCACCGCTCTCAACCACCACTTGCAGTTCAAATTAGCACATTTGAAGCTAAAGACATTGCTCGAATTAACCGCCTTCTTTATTCTGAAATCTTTTTTCACGCAAGAAATAAACAAAGTGTTAGATAGTTCATTCTTGTCCTTGAATGATATTCCAATAAAAAAGTCGGTCCCGTCGTCTTGAAGATTTCCAGATTGTGTCGATTGAGAAGAACTGTACATCGTATTGGTCGCATCAACGGGCGTAGGTGTTTGATCATCATCTGGAATATTCATGTCTAGATCATCCAACCTATCATCAAAGAAGTCTTCTTTTTCTTCTTCTTCTTCTACGTTCTGGTTCTCATTCTCTCTCGTCTTTTCAACCATGTACACCCTTAACACCGGCCTGGTTGAATCACTTGGATAAAAATACAACCGAACCTGATCGGTTATCTTAAAAGACAGTACCCTCTGATTTTCAAAGGAGCTGTGCATGTAACTGATGGCGAATTCTTTCGGTTGACAATTCAGTCCACAAAAGCTGATGATTAAGTTCACAAAATCATCATATGAAACATCACTTTGGACTGTCATCGTTATTATCTCTAGCATTTCACCCTCCTTCCAACGCCATACATATCGACTGCTCTTCTCAACCCAATGACCATGATAATCCACCCCTATTCTTATTAATCCCTCCATTAGTGGTACCTAAATAAAGTCATTTGTTAAAAAAAGTTGATAGTGATTTCATAGTGCCATGAATGAATCCCAACAGATGTCTTATCTATTGCAATAGGTAAGTGATGAGTCACAACAGATTCTTACCTATTAAGATTCATGTTACGGGTCTGAATATCTGTTGCAACAGATGAATCGCCTGTTGGAATTGATGTTATAACTAAATCACCTTTGAAGCTGATTCCAACAGATGAGTGACAGTTGCAACAGATAATTAACCTTTTTCTACAGATGACTTACCTGATGCAACATGTTATTAATCTGTTGTAACCTATGTTGGAATCGTGTTCAGGTTCTGTTGCAGCAGGTAACTAATTTGTTGCAACATATATGTCAAATGTTGCAACAGATGAGTCATCTGTTTAAACATGAATCCAATATATCAGTCTTTCTTTGAAACAGATGTCTCATCTGTCGCAACAGATGATTTATCTGTTTAAACAGATGGATTTTTCTATCCATTGTTGGAAAACAACAACACAATAGCAATTATCCAGATGAAAAATTCAACTAAAAATCATAATTTGACTTACCAACGTCTCTTATGAAGTAATGCCAAAGTGGAAAGTGATGTTAGAAATAAAAGACCTAAGAAATTGGTCAAATAGCAACAGTAGCGGTAACAACAACAACAATAAATAGTCAACAAGAACAAGATGAAGATGATAATGAAGTAGAAGATGATGATAATGAAGCAAAAGATGATGAATGAAGCAGCAGCAACAATGAACAACAAAAATCGCTAAGAGAGAGAAATCAACAAAGGGTGAGAAGAGAGAGAAAGACACTTTTTTCCCTCCATTTTTCGTTATATAGGCTAACATTTGGATCAAAGTATAAATTTAAAAACTTGTGGGTTATTTTCAAACTTCCCCAACTTTCTTAATCCATAATAAAGTAATTGCCACCTCCACCTAATAATTAAGACTTCTATCACCTACACCTCATTTTAAAACTCTTTTGTCACTTGTGACCCAAACCCCCAAAATACACCATATTCTGCTATATTCTTATACACCCAATGACCCTTAATAACATTAATACCCTCCAATGTTACTCATTGCTTTCAAGTCTCAATCACCCAATGACCCTTAATAACATTAATACCCTCCAATGTTACTCATCGCTTTCAAGTCTCAATCATAATTTTCTTCATGCATCTCACAAAAATATATATACTAGTACTTAAAATGCGCGGAAATTGTTAAGACCAAGATTACACCATTATGACAAAATATTTCAGCAAGTAGTAACAAACATTGGTTGATTTGACAAGTAAAGTTATGAGAAAGCCAATCTAATCATTTTTTTTACTTTAAAAAGTAACTTTACCGTTACTTGGAATAATCAACACTCGATCTCAACGGAGACAAATATCAATAAAATCCATTAAAAAAACATTGCAAACATCTCCTTACCCCCCCCCCCCCCGCCCGGGTCTCATTTTAGATCAAAAACTTCTCTCAAAATATTGTTATTTTAAAAATTTTAAGATTAGAGTTGTAATTGCTTTTAACTATTCTTAATATTAAAAAGAGAAAATACTTCATTTTCCCTGGACTTGTCCGCATAATTTATTTAAAACCCTAAACTACACGGGTAATTATATACCCCTCTTAACAACTTTCAAGTGAATTAAATACCACCCTAACTACATAATATCATTCTCACAGCGGAGTGAATTACACGCGCCCACACATCAACTCCACGTCGGAGCCACACAAGAAAAGTAATGTTAAAAAATAATTTCATATATAATTTAGTACTAATATATATATATATATATAAAAAAATTTTTAAAAATATATTTTATTCTTCAACCTCCCCTTCCTCATTTGCAACCGCCCCACCCACCCCCAACATGTTTTCTACCCCCCCTCCCCACTCCCTTCCGCTAATCAGCAATCCCCTACCCCACTCTACCCCATTCCCCACTCCCTTTCCCTCATCAACAATCACACCCCTACCCCCAATAAAAGAAAAAACTTCCGATCCCACTTCATTTTCTTTCTTCTGTATCAATTTCATTTTCGTCAAACACACACCATTTTTTTGAAATGCACCATTTTTTTGAAATGCAAAAAAATTGAAGAATTAATGTCAAACCAAGAAATGAAGATGCAAATAAATTGAAAACGTTGTGGGAACATCAAGAATTAATTGAACAATTAAATATGAAACTTAGAAAAATTAGAGATGCTGAACTTCCTACTATTTTTGAAGAATCCGATACACCAAAATTGAATGATTTGGAGCCATGAAAGATTGATGAAAAGTTACAAGTGAAGATTTTGATGTGGTGGTTGTATGTTTATGGTGATTAAGGAAATGAATTTCGATGGAATAAATTAAGTTTTCTTGAAGTTTTTTTGTATATTGCAAAAATTCACATGAAAAAAATATTTTAATATGTATTTGATCGGGGATGAAAAAATATTTTGGTATATATTTGATTGGAGATGGTGAGAAGAGGGGAAGGATAAGAGAGGGGGTGGTGAGGTGTGAGGAAGATGAAGGTGGTGGCTTGAAAAAAGAAGTTCGCCCCACTTTTCTTTTTTTTCTTCAATTTTTCTTGCCTTTAACGCGCTATATTTACAATTTTTGCCACATCAGCTTATTACAGTTTTTTAATTTCAATTGAAAGTTGTTTAGGGGGGTAAATAATTATCCGTGTAGCTTTGGGTGTAAAGTAAGTTATGCGGACAAGTTCAGGGGTGTAATGATGTATTTTCTATATGAAAAAATATAATTCTTTTTACTCAATATCTAATAAATTAGGGCAACTTAATATTATATATTGGGTAAATGCGGCATAACAATAAAAGTATTTATAGAAAAATAATTGAAATAAAATGAATAAATAATGACACAAGAATTTTACGTGAAAATCCTTTTAAATAAAGAAAAAACCACGGACGAGGAGGAGCAACTAATATCACTATAGTAAGAAATTTTGCATTGTAGTCACAAGCACATACTCAAAGTGACTATTACACACTCAAAAGAAATAATCCTATTTTGACTTCCACCTTACTAAAATATCACTCTCTCTAATATTTTTTTCACAGACTATTTTTTATCATAGTGTGAAATACCTCACTGCTCTCTATATATTATTTTTTACTCTCTCTATGTTGGTGAACATCAAATGAGATGAATGCGCTCAATTTATAGAGAGAGTAGAGCATGATAATGTCATCGAAGACATAAGCAAAGTCTAGCAATTTCAACAATTGCAACTGACTGAATTTTGGCTGATTTGTCAAATTTGCATAAGTTGAAAAGAGTTATCGAAGGAAGAAAAATTTTCTACGTATATTTATGAGGTTGGACCCCACAAATCTCTTCCTTTAGTTCCATGCACCTGAAGAAGGTATCCTCATCTTTTCAGAGAGAGCTCCGGCCGACAAGTTCTTTGCGCAATTCGAACTTAGCTTTTAGTACCACCTTTGTCAGCATATCTTCATGATTTTCAATCATATGAATCTTTGAATGTGGAAAAATTCATTCTCCACTTGTTCACGAATTCAGTGGTACTTCACATTAATGTGTTTTGTTCTTGCATGGTACATGAAATTCTTGCTCAAGTCAATTGCACTACGACTATCTATAAGACCCCAAAATTTTCAATGATTTTATTTCAGTACCTACTTCATATTTAGCGGTGATTTCTGACTTGAATCATGATAAGGAATGGTAACGTAACCATTAGAGAGAGTTTCAGAATTTTCAAAAAGCGTTTATGGTTATTCGAGGCCCCAAACCAGTAAGGATCCGCGATAACGGTGTGCTACGTCCCAGGCACATCGCGATAAGGGCGTGCTACGCCCAAGGGAATAGAAACACCCTTTTAATTTTTTTTTCTTTAGGTTGGGGTGAGGGATTTTTGGTGTTTTACCTATTAAACGACCTTCTACGAATATTAAACGTCATTCCCACCCTCATAACCCAGAATTAACAACATATTTCTCCTCCTAAACTCTCAAGAGCAAAGTAGGAATTCCTCTTCAAGGATTAAGGCTCAAACTCAAGCTCTCCTCATCAAAAAGGCATGTTGGCCACTTCTTTATTTCAATTGTCTTTAAATCATGATATTTATTTGATATTCTTATGTTTTAATGATTGTTTACAAATTAGGGTTGAGGAATTTGGTTTTAATATACTTATAATGGTTTCTGTTTGTCTTAATGGTTGTCCATGCTTAAAGAATAGTTTGTAAATTGGAGTGTGACTTACAAAAGAGTGAAATTGGTAACTTGATTTCATAATGGATACGATTTTTGCATGGTAAAGATATCAACCTCAACCTATTTCATAACTTGATTGTAATGGAGATTTCTATAGTGTTTAACTCATCTTTTAAAATATTGCATGGTATTACCAAAAAAATAGTTTACATTGAATTTTTAAATTGGAATTTGGAGTTTAAATGGTTAAATAAAAATGGTGTGGCATCATACAAATAACTTGCATGTCTTGGTATGACGATATCAATTTGGGAATGCCTTAATGAAAAGCTTTATGGTTAATGGTATGTGGAAATATTTTAATTGGGCTTAATGGAAATTGTGTAGCTTCATTGAGAAGGTGTAGTCCTTGAGACCAACACTTGAAACCACGTTTGCCGATGTTGGGGGTCTATGACCACTGGGTACTTGTTTTGCGCAGTAGTACACAATTATTCTTTTGGGAGGCTATTATCTATTGGTTACTTTAGCCTAATCCTCATTCCATGTGGCCAACATAGATTGAGGTCCTTCTGATGGTGGAAGCCGAACCCATATAGCCTGTGGGTGCCTAGAGGTCGGTGTAAGCTAAATATTTAAGGATTAAATTTTAAATGGTCGTGTTTCGTATTCCTTTCTCCCTACCCTGGTATTCTATTATCTCTATGGTTGTTGAGCATATGTTTTATGACTGGTTTTTGGTAAGTATATATTTTATCCCTTTCCTTGGGTTGCATGCCAATACTTGCTGTACTAAACGTAATCAGACGCTACATTATTTCATGATGTAGGCTTGGAGGACTTTTCTTGTAAACCTGTGCAGCATTAGGTAGACTACTATCCTATTGTACACCTGGTGAGAAGTGGTGAGCCTTTCATCATTCGAAAGTAATTATTGCATTTTAGTCATCCTCTCTATTTCATACTTTGGTTCTTTCTTCTGGCATAGTTTGGGTCATGTCCCGACTTGGTTGATATTCTATAGTTAGAGGCTCTGTAGGCAGTATTGGGTTATGACCCGACCCGACCCAGGGCCTTGTCGTAATGGGCATCCCAAGTCCAACCAAGATCGGGGACCACCCCCAATACCCAACCAACTATCCAACGCCTACCCTAAGTCGGTTGAATTCCCAACATATAACAAGACAACGTATAATTATCCAAATTTTCTCTAGAATAAGTCTATAACCATGACCAACCCAAACGAGTTCAATTGTCCCAAACCAACTGATAAACATAACCAAACCGTAGACCAAAACCAAAATAATATCCAAAACAAGTTCCATAACATACATAAAAGGATAAAACAATGAGAAATTTAGTCTAGCGATGTCAACCCCAATGCCAATGCCAATACTAAGGCTGACACCACTATCGATTCCGCCCATACTAACCCATAGAAATTCCACAAAAGCCTCTAACCAAAAGAAAATCAATATCCTGTTGGGACATACCCCCAACCATAGCCAAAACCAATATCCATAAATAAACCAAAGTGTGTAATAACATCCATGAATATGAAATGGAGCCTTCCGAAAAGATGGAAGCTCACCACTTTAATCCCAAAAGCTGACCCCGAAATCCGATCACTATGCAGGAGGAGTAGAACGACCGATTCCTGCATTGCGTGGGTATAAAGCCACCCGAATACGGGTTAGAGGGTGAGCTCTATCATGAACTCAGGATAAGGATAAAATAATGCCATCCAGTAAAACCAAGTAAACCAACCATATACTTACAAACCATACACATATATATAACTTTGCCGGAAAAAGGAATTGAGTTTAGCATGCATTTAAAACTATTAACCTGGGTATGTGTAACTTAACCATCCTAAGACCACCCACAGGCTATATGGATCCAGTGTAACCCCCTGAACGGGATCCGGTGCGTCTAGCCGCAAAAACCGGAGATACCATAAGAGTATGGGAATCCCAATTACCCTTACCCTCCATGATACATATGTACAGTGTACTTAGAGGATTCCTGTGTACCTCATAGTATCATATATGGTCTCCATGACCAGCCCTTTATGTCGGCAAACATGAGTTTCCAGTGTTCGTTCATGAACTCTCACCTTCACAGTTAGTTATCACACCCCGCCATTATTGCCCAATTAAAACCATTTCCAACCAATCAATCATTATTCCATTTATTATTAACCAAGGCTATTAATAGTGGTATCATCATACCGATTATAACTTGCAAGTATTGTCCTTAGACAAACCTTAATAGATTAAAGGATTACTGTATACCCATTTACCAAGTTAACTTAGGGGAGTCCCATGTACCCCACAAGTGTTCCATTATTCTATTTTCTTGGAGGAGTTCCATGTACCCCACAAGTTGTTCATTAACGTGTTTACTTGGGGGATCCGTTGTACCCTACAAAGAGTTCAATTAACCATAACCATGACCACCAAATCATTCCAAACCATTTAGGGTTCCATTTCCAAACCATACCATGCAATAGTTCCATTACAAAAGTCCAACAATATAGTAAAAACATTCGCATAGATATTTTATCAAACATATTGGGGGCATAGTATTTCCAAAATCAAAATCAAATACCAATTAACCATTTCCATGCAACCAAGTATACAAACCACCATTAAAACATGTAAATACATATTTAAAACATGAAAAAACCATAACCAAGCCATTATAACCAAAACCACCAATATTTATTTGAAAACCCAAAATCATATAACAATTATGCCATGAAAACAATTTACAAAATATGCCTTTAGTTGGAACTAAAAATGAGGGAAGGAGTACATGCCTTAAATTGAGTAGATGATGGAGAAAAATCACCAACACAAGCCCCAAATTAATCCTTATGATGATACCCTAGGTTTCTTTGCTGAAGAACTTTAGAGAGGATTAGAGAGTGTTTTCTAAGTGTTAAAGAATAGAATAAAAGGGCAAATAAACTCCCAAGTATGTTAAAAGTCGTGGGGCTTTATTAGGTTAAGTAGGGAAACATCCAGATTGCCTTCACTTAAACTGCATAAGATTCTCGTCAAGGGGTACGACTAACCATACCAGTCATACTCTCCAATACAAGTGGTACCCACTACTCATACTCTAGACATCTTCCTTGGACCCAATACTACCCAAGGTACGACTCACCAAAACCACGTCGTACTCGAGTATACGACTAGTACCCTTGACCCGTACCCCTGACAGAATAGAATCATAAGAGGTTTGAACACTGTCCACTATACGATTCCATGGTATGACTCGCACCCTACCTTATGGCTCATGGTGAGCCACCTGTACTTAGATCTAAGTTAAGCTACCAAGTATAAGATTAAGTGAAGGAAAAACTCAAACTAAATAATTTGTATCCATCCATACGACTCGTACCAACCCAAATCGTACCCATTCCAGAAACCAATCCAACCTACCAACCAACACTGGTCAGCATACGACCAACCCATATGAACCGTACCCTAACATATGACTGGTACCCCTTAGTCGTATCTTGTTTAGAAATCAAAAATCCAGAAAATTTTCTAAGGGTCCCAAACCCAGGGTGTTTCAGTACCCCCCACTAGGAGCATTCATCCCTGAATGACGGATAATGTAGGTACAAGCACAATTTACACCCCTTAGATGCCTCTACTCTTACCTTTAACAACGATGCAAGGGAATCAAGTAGAGTCATTTGCATTATCAAATATCTATCCAACCTTTAACCAAGTTAGAAAATAAAGATGCAAAGATATTAATCTTTTCTTTAACAAAGTTTGACAACAAAAGTATGTTGAAGAAAAAATACTCTCCTCACGAATTCCAGGAGCAGAAAATAGATGCGGATACTTGGACCTCATGTCCTCCTCCGCTTCCCATGTAGCCTCTTTCACCTTGTGGTTCTTCCATAGAACCTTACATGAGGCCACATCCTTGGTCCATAACCGACGAACCTACCTATCCAAGATCTCAACTGGGACCTCTTCATAAGATAAAGAATCTGAGATACCCAATCCCTCCAAAGAAACCACCAAAGAAGGATCATCGACAAACTTTCTCAACATAGAGATGTGAAATATAGGGTGAATGAAGCTCAAACTAGAAGAAAACTCTAATTCATAAGCCACATTACTAACCACCCACAAAATCACATAAGGACTAATAAACTGGGGACTGAGCTTCCCTTTTTTTCTAAATTGCATTACTTCCTTCATGGGAGATACCTTTAGGAACACCTTATCCCCAACCTCAAACTCTAAGTCTCTATACCTTACATCTGCATAGGACTTTTGGAGACTTTGGGCAGCCTTAAGCCTATCCCGAATCACCTTCACCTTTTCAATAGCCTGATAAACTAAATCTGGACCAGCATATCTGCCTCCCCAACCTTAAACCACCAAATAGGAGATCTACACTTCCTACCATACAATGCCTCAAAAAGGGCCATTCCAATACTAGAATAGTAACTATTATTATAAGAAAACTCTACAAGAGGTAGATGCTCAACCCAATTACCACGATAGTCAATCATACATGCTCGAAGCATATCCTCCAATGTCTGAATAGTCCTTTCTGCTTTCCCATCCATCTACGAATGAAAACCAATACTCAGATTCACCTTAGTACCCAACCCCTTCCAAAAAGACCGCCAGAAGTGAGGTGAAAACTACGTACCACAATCAAAGATAATCGAAATAGGAACCCCATGTAGCTTTACTATGTCATAAATATACAACCTTGCATAATTCTCCACCGAAAAGTTAGTCCTTACTGGCAAGAA
Source organism: Capsicum pubescens (assembly GCA_030864215.1). Taxonomy (NCBI): domain Eukaryota; kingdom Viridiplantae; phylum Streptophyta; class Magnoliopsida; order Solanales; family Solanaceae; genus Capsicum; species Capsicum pubescens. The sequence goes on from CM061544.1 coordinate 107,485,888, forward strand.
GTGAGCGAACTTTGCCATCCTATTCACAATGACCCAAATCGAATCGAATTAATTTCGAGATCAAGAACGACTGGTAACGAAATCTATATTGATCACCTCCTATTTTCATTCGAGTAACTCAATTTCTTGATTCAACCCACCAGGCCTCATGTGCTCAACTTTGACTTGTCGGTACACCATGCACTTGGCTACAAAGTTAGCCATATCTCTCTTCATACCACTCCACCAATACACCTCTTTTAGGTTATGATACATTTTAGTTGAATCAAGCTAAACAATATAGCACGATTCATGCGCATCAGCAATACCCTCTATCGCAAATCATCGACGTCAGGAACACACAATATCCCTTGGTACCGTAAAGTACCATTACCACTGATCTCAAAGACCATCATCTTTTTTCCACCTACATCACTTTTGATTTTCATCAAGATATGATCTAGCATTTTCCTTTTCTTGATTTTCGCACCAAGAGATGACCAAACCACTTCCTGTACCAACACACCACCATCATCAGAGTCTAGAAGATGGACTCTAAGATTATCCAAGCGGTGAATATCCTTTACAAATTCCTGTTTCTCCTTTGTACATAAACCAAAATTTCCATGGATAACCTACTAAGAGCATCAACAACCATGCCAACTTTACCTGGGTGGTAATGAAGACTCGTATATAGTCCTTGAGAAGCTCTAACCATCTCCTTTGCCTGAGATTTAACTCCTTCTGAGTGAACACATGTTGTAGACTCTTATAATAAAAAAAAGATGTACACGTGCACTCAATATAAATAATGCTGCCAAATTTTTAAAGCAAAAACCACCGCTAAAAGCTCTAAATCATGAGTAGGATAATTTCTCTTATGCACTTTTAACTACCCAAAAGCATAGGCAATCACCTTCCCATGATGCATTAAAGCACAACCAAGTCCTTCCCGAGACGCATCACAATAAACTATAAATCCCTTATTACCTTCAAGCAATTTCAAAATTGGAGTTAAAGTTAGCTTGTTCTTAAGCTTCTCAAAACTACTTTCACAAGCTTCCGACTAAGAAAACTTTACCTTCTTATGAGTCAACTTTGTCAATGGGGTAGTTATTGAAGAAAACCCCTCTACAAACCTCCTATAATACCCAACTAAACCCAAGAAGCTTCGAATGTCGATTGGAGTTATGGGTCTAGGCCATCTTTTAACCACAACCACCTTTTTTGGATCCACCATGATCCCATCACTAGAAATAATATGATCAAGAAAAGTTATAGCATTCAACCAAAACTCACACTTACAGAACTTAGCATATAACTATTGTTCCTTCAAGGTCTACAACTCTACATGAAGGTGATTAGCGTGATTCACCTCACTCTTAGAATACACCAAGATGTCATCAATGAACACAATGATAAAAAGATCTAGAAACTGCCTGAAAACCCTATTCATCAAATTCATAAATACCGCTGGGGCATTAGTCAACCCAAAGGACATAACCAAGAAATGAAAGTGACCATATCGAGTTTAGAAAGCCAACTTAGGGATATCCTCCTCCTTAATCTTAAGATGATGATACCCAGACTGAAGATCTATCTTAGAAAAGAACTTGGCACCTTACAACTGATCAAATAAGTTATTTATCCTTGGAAGAGGATATTTGTTCTTAATCGTTATCTTATTCAACTTCTTATAGTTAATGTACATCCGAAGGGAACCACAAGTATATACTAGGACAAATAAATCCCTTATTCAGAAGATCCTTAAGTTTCTCCTTGAGTTTCCTTAACTCAGCTGGAGCCATTCTATAAGGAGGAATAGATATTGGACGAGTGTCCAAAACCGAATCAATACCAAAATCAATCTCTCTATCCAGAGGAACGCTAGGAAGATCGTCCAAAAAAAACTTATGAAACTTATTTACCGTTGAAACCAAATGAAAAGAAAGTCCCTCTGAGTTAGAATCCCTAACCTGTACCAAATGATAGAGACACCCTTTAGAGATTACTCTCTGAGCTCTAAGATAAGAAATAAACCTTCATCTAGGAGCTAGGGAACCACCCTCCCAATTAATAACCGATTCACCAAGGAACCTAAAGACAACTTTATGGGTCTAATAATCTAAAGACACAATAGCATGAGCACAATCAATCCATCCCCAGAATAACACAAAAATTCACCATATCTTAGGACACGTAGCATGAGTGTAACCAAGGTCATCTCAAACCTTGGTTGGTGTGGGATGCCCATCATAGACAGGGTCTTCATTTAGGTCGTGAAAAGATTAGTATCAGAGCATGATGCAGGGTCACTGGGTGTCTATAAATCCATATCAAGTAGATCCCCTTTTATGAATATGTAGTGAGCCATATTTATAAGGAGAAAACGAGGCATTTAGGAACATTTCCCTTCTTTGTGGCCTATTTCATGCTAGAGAGTCTTTATACTATAAAATTTTCTAACTCCTTGATTACTCACATTTTAGATCATGTCTCCATGAAGATCCGATGGTCATAGAAACTCAGTAGGATCCTTTGTCCCAACTGGGGCAATTGTAAAGAAAGTTTGCCCTACTCATGGAATGCATACTTTGCACTGCTCCACCTAGGGTTCCACCAATCCCTAATAGTCCTCCTCAAGATTCCTGAATTGGTGTTGCTCATACTAAATCTCCTTAGAGAGATGTCTCAAATGCTGAGTGCCATCAGTTAATTCACATACTTGCTCAAATTATGGTATTTCAATCATGTTGGTCGGATCATGTTAGTCCTAACACTAGTTCATTTGAGGTCACTCAGGTTGGTCAATTTATAATGCTGAATCCCCCAACCTTCACGGGTTCTAAGGTTGAGGTGAATCCTCAAGGGTTTATTGATGAGATAAAAAAAATCTTCAGAGTTATATGTGCTAGTTATGTAGAGGGGGTAAAGGTTGCATCTTACCAATTTAAATAGGTGGAAAACCAATGATATAAAGAGTGAGAAGAGTTAAAAAGTGAAGACGTTGAGCTAATGATGAGGGAAAAGCTCTCAGGCAATTTTCTTGATCACTTCTTTCCTCAGGAGTTGAGAGAAGCCAAGGTTGAAGAGTTTGAAAATCTAAAGCAAGGTGAGATTAGTATCAATGATTATGCATTAAAATTCACCCAACTATCACGTTATGCTCGTGAATTAGTGTCTAATATGAGGTCCAGGATGAGGAAGTTTGCTTCAGTTCTTCTCGTGACTTGGTGTTAGAGTGTAAGACTGCTATGTTAAACATGGACATAGATACATCAAGGATAGTAGTTTATATACAACAAGTGGAGGATAAGAAGAGGAAGTAGGTAAAAATGAGGGAAACACAAAGTAAGAAGACTAAGTATGCAGAGCAGGGTGTGAGCTAGAAGAATAATAAAAAAGAGGGTAGATAATAGTTAAAGAAGAAGACTTGGGGAAATTCTTATTCGTTGGTTAGTGCTCCATCTCCCAATCCTTTAGGTGATCGGTGTTTCCATCCTGGCAATTGTTCTAGGGTACTGAGTGCCCAATCTCAGGCTAGTAGATCTCTATCAACCCTAACTTTACTCTTTGCTATTTTTATGGAAAGAATCATCGAGAATATTGTGAGCAGGGGAAGAATTTTAGCTTTAATTTTGGTCAGCCTGGTCATAGACAACAAAATTGTCCTTCACTTAGGGGTGCATCTTGGGCTAGTAAGTCTCAAACTGGTACTTCTTTAGCTCTTTGTTAAAGGTTCTACTTCAGTGATGAGAACTGGTCAAAATCGCCTATATGCACTTTTTACTCATACGAAATCTAAGGCATCACCAAATGCTATCACTGGTATTCTACAATTTTCTCCCATAATGTTGCTTACTAGATCTAGGCTCCACCCTATCTTATGTAAATCTTTATATAGCTGTACACTTTGATTTTGGTCCCGATAGTATTTCTGACCCTTTCTACGTTTACACCCCAGTGGGTGACTCCATTATTGCTAGAAAAGTCTATAGGGGTTTTGCCGTGTCTTTTCTTTATAGTGAGCTGGTGGTAGATTTGATAAAGCTTGATATGGTGGATTTTAATATAATCTTGGGTATGTATTGGATTCACTCATGGTATTCTACCTTGGATTGTAGAACCCAAAAGGTTACTTTTAATTTTCCTAGCAAACCAGTTCTAGAATAGGACGAGAGATCCCTAGTGCTAAAAGGAAAGTTTATCTCTTATCTTAGAGACCAAAAGTTAATATTCGAGGGGTGTTTGTATCCTCTAATTTGGGTTAAGAATTTTAACCCCAACAGTTCCTCTTGGAATTCCACTTCGATGGTTAATGAGTTTACCAAAGTGTTTTTGGATGATCAATCTAGGATTCCTCCCGATAAGAAAATAGACTTTGGGATTGATTTTCTACCCGGTACCTGTCCTGTTTCCATTCCACGGTATAGGATGTGTTCGACTGAGCTAAAAAGTTAAAGAGGAATTTAAAAAACCTTCTTGATAATGTTTTTATCCGAGCTAATGTTTCTCTTTGAGGTGCTACTGTGCTTTTCATGCAAAAGAAAGACAGGTCTCTCTGAATGTTTATAGGCTATCATCATTTGAATAAGGTCACCATGAAAAATAAGTATCTTCTCCCTAGGATTAGTGAACTCTTTGATTAGTTTTAGGGTGTTAAGTGTTTAAATAATATAGATCTCCATTCAGATACCATCAATTGAAGATTAGGGAGGCTACTATTTATAAGAATTCTTTTTGAACCCGTTATGTCCACTATGAGTTCTTGGTCATGTATTTTGGATAGACTATTGCCTTAGTTATTTTTATGGATATTATGAATTGAGTATTCAGATAGTTTTTGGACTTTTTTATCATAGTCTTCATTGATGACATTTTGGTGTACTCCAAAAGTGTAGGGGATCATGAAAATCACCAAGACCCTTAAGGATCATAATTGTATGCAAAATTTTCTAAGTGTGAATTTTTGTTAAGTGTTGTAACTTTTCTTGGAAATGTTGTATTTAGTGAAGGGGTTAAAGTGGATCCACAAAAGATTGAGGCGGTCAAGAAATTGCCTAGACCCATGTCAACAACTAACATTAGGAGCTTCTTAGGCTTGGCAGGTTACTATAGGAGATTTGTTAAGATTTTCTCATCTATTATTGCTCCACTTATGAGGTTGACTCTGTAAAAAGTAAATTTTTTATGGTTCAATGCTTGTTAAGGTAGTTTTGTGAAAATAAAGGATCATTTGACTTCTACTTCTATTTTGAGCCAATCCGAGGGTATTAAGTGTTTTGTTGTGCATTGTGATGCATACCGGGTGGGTCTGAGATGTGTTTTGATACTATATGAAAAGGTTGTTTCTTATGCTTCCAGGCATCTTAAGGTTCATGAGAGAAATTAGGTGACTCGCAATCAAGTGCTGTTGGTTGTGGTTATCGCATTGAAAATTTTATGTCACTATTTGTATAGGGTGCATATGGATATTTACTCAGACCATAAGAGTTTGCAGTATATGTTCACGAGAAGATATTGAACCTCAAGCATAGTTGGTAGCTCAAATTTCTTAAGGATTATGACATGAGCCTGCACTACCACCCCGGCAAAGCTAATGTTGTTGTGGATGCTCTTAGCAGGTTGTCCATGGGGAGTTTGTCTCACATTAAGGAGAATAAGAAGGATTGATGAAGGATAATCACCGGCTGGCCAACACGGGATTACACCTTTTGGACTCTGAAGATAGGGGAGTGATCGTCCAAGAACTAGCTAAGTCATCCCTTGCGGCCGAAGTTAAGGATAAACATGTTCTGGTTCCTATACTTGTTCAAATCAAGGACGATGGGGGTCAGTAGAAAGTTATGGATTTCAAAATTGGGGGGGATAAAATTTTATGTTATCAAGGGAGATTATGCATTCCTGATATGGATGGGCTGCCAAAAAAGATTTTGATCAAAGCCTATTGATAACGCTCAATCTACAGCTCTCGTAGGAGTGTAAAGCGGTCGTTTGTCAAATATAGAACCCAACTGGGTTGGGTATCGATCCCACAGGGAATAGCTTGGTCAACAAGTAAGCAAAGATTACTAGACTTTTAGTGCAAGTCTCGTAAAAAGGGGGGAATTGTATTGTGATAGTAATGTAACCAAAATAAGAGAGTAAAGCAGAAAATAGCAAAGTAAAAGAATGAATGTTTTGTAATATGTAAACAATGAGAATTGAGGAGTTGGGGTTATGTCCACCTTCTGAGTTATACGTCTCTATTGACTATGAGTGTGTTGAATTCAGACATGCATGTGCTTATAGAGAATTGTATTCGATGGTAAATCCAGGCGTCTTTCGACCTATTCGAGGATTATTTCATTTTAACTCTTTCGAGCTTAAAGCGTGTCTAACGGTACGAATTCTCCAAGAGGTTAATCCAGTTACGACACTAACTTTTTAATAGGGGATGGGACCCTACTACCTTGACATTATCTCTTTTCCAGACAGATAACCTTTCTTTTGAACAAGTTAAATGTTATACTGGCGTATTCTTGTATTTGCAACCACAAAGAATTTAGATTAAGATGAAGAGAATAATGATATAAGCAACATACGTGTCACGAACTCACAGACTCACAGCAATAGATAGTATCTCATTCGGCTTCCATAACCCCAACAGAGAAGTTTAGTTACCCATGAGTGCGAAGGAAATCACAATTGACATTGTTGTTATACCACAATAAAGATTTCACGTTTGTAATGGTGTGGTAGGCGTTAGGCGTGAATCCCTTAGCAAAGTAACGTTTCTCTTGTTGTGGAATTTAAGAATAGATGAATAGAAGAAGAAAAATAGAATTAATGGAAGAATGATTGTTTAGAACTAGAATGTCTTAGAAGTAGAATAGAATAGAATTGAATGTAAGAAGATGTCTTAAAATCTCTAGCAAGATAGGGTATTTATAATACCCATATCCTATTCCTACTAAGCTAATGAAATGCTTAACCAAATCCTACTAAGCTAATGAAATACTTAACCCAATTGTACTAGGTTAATGTATCATTATCCTAATCCTAACAAGCTAATGTAATACTTAACCCAATTGTACTAGGTTAATGTATCATTATAAGTTACTGCTAGTCCCCAAAGTCTTCAAAAATGTTGTTTTAGCCCGGGACAGAATTTCCATGCGCCATCTTTAGTCCTTGGCGTCCAAGATTGGCTTTTCTCCTTTCGTGAAGCTTTCTTTGGCGTCAAGTTATCCATGAAATGCTGAATTCTGCATCATTTATACCTGAAACTTTGCTAATCATGTTCGTTAGCTCACTTACAGGAAAATGGACTAAAAGTGCATGAAATATATAATTTGTTCTCAAAACTAGGCTAAAATATGGGCAAAATATAGTGCTATAGGCGTGTAAATTCGCCTATCATCAACACCCCACACTTAAAGCTTTGTTCGTCCTCGAACAAAATATCATGTCCCTCTAAACATCAACTTAGGGTTTCACAGCAACAACATAAAATATTCGTCAAGACAAGCACAACAATTATCAACAAAGAGTAGTTTTCCGATCATTAGTAGAGACCATTTAGCCTCCAACATAGACTCGTGATGGTGGTCAACTCATATTCCAAAGTTAAGGCACAAAGAATCATACACAACTACCCAAAACTCATCAACCATGTGTGTCTCACTATATATTACCCATAATCACTCACAAGTATAGCATATTTTTCAAACATGGGTATCAAAATATCCTCTCACTCTCACAAAGAATTCATATGTAGCAACTGATGACCATAGGCTTGCCCTTAGTGTAATGCTCCACTAAATGTCAGAATGCTAAGCTTAGGATCAAATAGGTCTTTTGCTGGTTGTAATGTAGGCTAAGGGATGGGTAGGACTATTTTGGCCAGAAATAGTGACTATGTTCCTAAGCGCTTTAATACATCACATTGCATCATTAACACTTTTCTTTCAAACAACCTTTCTACTTTCTTTTATTCTACCACTCTTTTTCTCCTCTTTTATTTTTCAATTTTAAACATAACTAACTTTTCAGTTTTCCTTTCCTTTTTCTTTTGATAACATACCTCTTATGATAGCACTTTCTTTTTCATAACTCATTTAAGCACCAATGCATTCTAAAGCATCATACTCACCCAATTTCCTCTTATTTTGTCACATGACTTTTTCACTTTAAAGCACTTAGGAATTTGGATCAAATTATGGTCTTGAAAAAAATGGATTAGGCTTACATACGAGGTTTGTCAAAGAAAATAGGCTAAAGGCTCAAAAGGGTTTAACTAGGATGATGTCCATGGGTAGGTAAAAAGAAGGTAAATAATCATAGGTTGCCAAAGAAATGCCTAAATCATCTCCTAGACTTGCACTCTTTATTTTCTCTTTACATACATACCAGGCAAGTTCTAGCATCAGCCACAAGCACAGAATATACTATTATCTCACACACACAAGGCACATGGTCGACTTTATTGGGAGTAGTATAGACTCTTGACCCAACAGATGAAGGAATTAAACCAAACAATATCACATAGTGAGTCACAATTAGAGCCTAAATGTCTCAATAGTCATGATTTTAGCACAAACTCTTGTCATAATCTCATGCTGCCTATTAGAATAATTTCATGCGATGCTAAGTTAAAAAAAATTTAACTACTGAAAAAAAATTAACTACTAACAAAACAAACAAACATAAATAAATGCAAATGTGGATAGAGAAGTATAGCATGCAAATACCAGCACCCCACACTTAGATGGGACACACTGCCCTCAGTGAAAAATAAATAAGAAGAACCTGATTAGTCGGACTCATTCTCTATGTCTGGGGTCATACCCCCTGTATCGGAATCGTCATCAGAGTCATCGTCATCAGAGTTCTCTTCCACGTCGGAGTCTGGCATTCGTCGATCATCATCGGTTGGCATGTCGTCATCAAGAGGTTCCTCAAAATATACACCTTCTCCATATATCTCCCTCGCATGCTCATTCATTGGGTAGTCATAATCCAACTGTTGGAGCTCTGCAGCAGTTGGAACACGACCCCCGCTCATCATGGTAAACTTCATCATGCCATATAAATGGCGGGAGAAGCTTTCATCGCGAGCATGCCTTTCTGAAGTGGTAAGGTTGACTCCATGAGTGGTTTCAGCATCTTTAACCTTCGTGAGGTCAACCTTCTTTCTGTTGTGTGGGAGTTTGTGATCAGCCGGTTCCTCTTCGATATCTTCTTTCCTTAGTATTGCAGTCAACAGGTTGCCAAAACTGAAGTGGGACCTTTTGTGTAGCCTAGCTTTCCGCATTGTGGAACGAATAATTGCCCCGACGTTGATAGGGACATTCGTCATCAATGCGTATACCAAGCATACTCTATCTCTTGTTATCTTGGTGTACTGAGTCCCTGGAATTAGGCAAGAGTTGACTATGCGCAACCATATCCTTGCTTCCCTATTCAAAGGAGCATATGGGAAGGTGTTGTGTCGACCAGTGTCCTTGTGTCTACTACAGCATGCCATGGATCTTGTTCCACAGAGTGTGTGTCGAATATCTCTATATGGAGGTCTCCTGTACAGCTTCTTGAATGGTGATGGATCGACTGAAGGCAAGCCAAGAAAGGAGTTGAAGAAATCCGCATTGAGTTGTAAAACTTGGCCCTGAATCTTGACCTCGCTTCCTGTGGTTTTCGGTGACCAGTTGGCATAGAATTCTCTTGTTAAATCGAGATTGCATTCTCCCATGTCTCGGAAGATGAAATCCAGATGTAATGCCATGATCTTGGCCAACATACGCGGTTCTTTCTTTGCTAGGCTTTCCTTGTTTATCAAGTCCACATGAACATATTTTCTTTCTTTGTTGTTCCTATACCATTCCTTTGCTTCCTCCTAAAGAACCCATTTTATTCCAAACGTGCGGCATGGTAATTGCATTGAGGATGATTCTCCTTGCTCCTTGCGACTTCTTTTCTTGCTCTTTTGGGAAGTGGTAGCCTTATCTTTGCCTTGTCTTGCTTTGGGTGCCATTGTACCTGAGACTTGAAATAGAGTTCACGTTAGCACAATCTTAATGGCTACAATCTATACATAAGAAGTAGGGGTACCACCCCACACTTAGTTTGTTGATACGAATTAGTGAAGTGAAAGTGGTCGATTACTTAGACTTCATCGACATACGTTGTAGGAGCTATATTCCAACAAGAAAATCAGAGATGTATCACTTCTTGCAACCTTTGCAATATTTTCATGTTAGATATATCAAGACTACTACATAGGGATTACATCATGGTATTGTTTCTATGAATAATCACAACCTCCTATGTCGGTAGGCAACTATAAGTCTTATTCCGATGAACGGGACATTCTAACATGTAAGCATTCTAGTGACAAGATTATGCAATGTTCATGACTATAGCAATTCCGCAAGTAGTATAACGATGCATCAAAATCAAATTCAAGTCGGAAACAAGTTAAGAGTATCCTAACGTACATGTTCACTCACTTGGTTTTGTATCAACAATTAAAACACATTAACATCACCAATATTTCTTCAAGATGTAGCAATTCATAATAGCAACGTAGCACTTACGAAAAATAGATGAAGAACAAAAGAGTACTTACGTGATTGAAGCCTTTGGAGATGTTCTTGTGAAGTGGGAGAGCAAAAAGAAAAGTTTTGAGATGATTTGGAGAGTATGTGCGGCGCCTAGGTCAAGTTTTCAATGTGTTTGTGTTTCAAGACTAAGTCTCCTTTATATAGGAAAAGAATGGGTCGGGTTTTGACCCATTTAAAATCGGTTTTGGAGACAAAAAGTGACCATAGGCGGCGCCTTTAGCTTTGCCTAAGCTTGTCATAGGCGGCGCCTAATGCAAAGCATTTGCTAGCATAGGCGGCGCCTAGTTCAATGCCTTTAGTGACCATAGGCGACGCCTTTAGCATGGCATATAAGATTCAGAGACCAAATGCTTTATCATAGGCGGCGCCTATGCTATGGCATACTTGAGCATGGGCGGCGCCTATGCTATAGCACACTAGATTTCGAGACCTTGGGCTATAGTATAGGCCATGCCTTGTTCGTGGCCTAGTTTTACCTAGGCCTAGCCTTGCTCGATGCCTATTTTGTCATGAGCAATGCTCAATCCATAGCCTTATGCATCTTCATTCCTAACTCACCACCTTTACCATGCAATACGTCCAAATCGTCATTTGAAATCAATCTCCTCGTTTTATACCTCTTGTACCTACATTTTCTCAAACCAATGAAAACAATTAGTACGATGGGTTGCCTCCCATCAAGCGCCTTAGTTTTGGTCGTGGCACGACTCTTATTTTTGGATTTTTTTATTTATCAAAAACAAAACACGTACTAAAATGAAAGAAAAAATAAAAAAATGTAAAACGATAAACGATAAATGATAAATGATAGGTTGCCTCCCATCTAGCGCCTTATTTATTATCGTGGCTCGACATAGTTACCTCGAGTACTTAGACTTTGTCGAGATAAGTGATGGCCATAAAGTTTATCGAATCAAGAGGACCGATATAAGGTTTCACACATTGGCCATTCACTTTGAAGATAACACCATTATTATCTTCCAATTCAACTACTCCAGACGAGTAGACTTGGATAACTTTGTATGGACCAGACCACTTGGACTTTAACTTACCTGGGAAGAGCTTCAATCTGGAGTTGAAGAGAAGTACCATATCATCCTTTTGAAAGTTTCGACGAACAATCCGCTAATCATGATACTTTTTCATCCGCTCCTTGTATAGGTCTGATCTTTCATAAGCATGTAGACGAAATTCATCCATCTCATTCAGTTGCTTCATCCTCAGCTTCATTGCATCATCCCAATTCAAATTCAATCGCTTCAGCGCCCACAATGCCTTGTGCTCGAGCTCAATGGGTAAGTGACAAGCCTTCCCATAAACTAGTTGATAAGGGGACATGCCAATTGGCGTTTTGAATACAGTCCTGTACGCCCATAGTGCATCGTCCAGCTTCCGAGACCAATCCTTCCTATTAGCATTTACCGTCTTCGCAAGGATTTTCTTGATCTCTCGATTGGAAACCTCTACCTGTCCACTATTTTGTGGGTGATAAGGCGTGGCTACCTTATGTTGCTTGACACCATATTTTGCCAACACGGACTTGAATAGCTTGTTGCAAAAGTGAGATCCTCCATCGCTTATGATAGTACGTGGTACTCCAAAGCGAGAGAAGATATTCCTCTTCAAGAACGCTACAACACGCTTTCCCTCATTGTTGGCCAACACTACAGCTTCAACCCATTTCGAGACATAATCCACAGCAACTAAGATGTATTTCATTCCAAACGAAGTCACGAATGGACCCATGAAATCAATGCCCCATACATCAAAGAGTTCTACCTCAAGAGTTTTCGACATGGGCATCTCATGGTGTTTCAAAATAGCACCTTGTCGCTGGCATTGGTCGCATCTTCTAACAAACTCATGAGCATCTCTAAATATGGAAGGCCAATAATATCCACTTTGCAATACTTTTCTTGCTGTCCGATTACCTGCGTGATGTCCCCCAACTTGGGAAGTGTGGCATGCTTCCAATATATTTGGCACCTCTTCAGGGGATATACATCGTCGGATAACACCATCCTCGCATCGTCGAAACAAATATGGCTCATCCCAAAAGTAGTGTTGTACATCATGCATAAACTTCCTCTTTTGATGGTAAGATAAATTTGCAGGTATCACATTACTCACCACAAAGTTTGCAAAGTCGGCATACCATGGTAACTTTTCTATTATCGTGGCTAAGATCTCCTCATCAGGGAATGCATCATCAATCTCGATTTCAGGTTGCGCCACATGCTCGTTCTCGAGTCTAGAGAGATGGTCGGCCACTTGGTTCTCGCAACCTCTTCTATCTTTAACTTCGAAATCAAACTCTTGCAGCAGCAATACCCATCGAATTAGTCTTGGTTTTGCATCCTTCTTTGTCATTAGATACCTAAGAGCTGCATGGTCTGTATGAACGATCACCTTAGTACCCAATAGGTAGGCACGAAACTTCTCAAACGCATACACAACCGCTAGGAGCTCTTGTTCAGTAACAGTGTAGTTCCTTTGGGCTTCATTTAGGACCTTACTCGCATAGTAGATAGGATGAAATAGCTTCTCCTTTCTCTGACCAAGTACAGCACCAATGGCTACACCACTAGCATCACACATGACTTTGAACGGGAGAGACCAATCTGGTGCTACCATTATAGGGGCTTCAATGAGTTTTCCTTTGAGGCATTCGAATGCCTTCAAGCAATCGTCATTGAAGTCAAACTTTGCATCTTTCTCTAAGAGTTTGCACAATGGACTAGCAATTTTGGAGAAGTCTTTGATGAACCGATAATAGAAACCTGCATGGCCGAGAAAACTACGAACACCCTTCACCGAAATTGGAGGCGGTAGCTTCTCAATGACTTCAATTTTTGCTCGATCAACCTCAATTCCTCTTTCGGAGATTTTGTGCCCAAGAACAATACCTTCTTTTACCATGAAGTGGCACTTTTCCCAATTCAGCACTAGGTTGAATTCTACACATCTTTACAACGCCATACTTAGGTTTGTCAAGCAAGCTTCAAAAGTCTCACCAACAACTAAAAAATCGTCCATGAATACCTCCAAAGTGTCTTCAACCATATCAGAAAAAATGGACATCATACAGCGTTGAAAGGTGGCTGGTGTGTTACATAGCCCGAATGACATGCGCTTGAAGGCAAACATACCATATGGGCATGTAAACGTTGTCTTCTCTTGGTCTTCGGGAGCAATACAAATCTGATTATAGCCTGAATAACCGTCTAAGAAACAAAACTATCCTTTCCCCGCTAATCGATCTAGCATTTGGTCCATAAATGGCATTGGAAAGTGATCTTTGAGCGTCCAAGAATTCAGCTTCCGGTAGTCCATGCATACTCTTCATCCAGTGACGGGTCTGAGTGGAATAAGTTCATTTTTCTCATTCGCGACCACCGTCATGCCTCCTTTCTTGGGAACACATTGTACCGGGCTTACCCATGTACTATCAGAGATTGGATACACAACCCCTGCGTCTAACCACTTGATAATTTCTTTCTTCACCACTTCTTGCATAGGTGGGTTTAGACGTCTTTGATGCTCAATGGTTGGTTTGCAATTTTCTTCAAGCTGAATCTTGTGAGTACAAATCCCAGGTGGAATACCAATAATATCCGCAATGGTCCATCCAATGGCTCTAATATACTTCCGTAGAATAGCAATAAGAGCTGCAACTTGTTGCTCACCCAAATCTGCTGCCACAATGACTGGAAGTGTGCTTCCGCTTCCTAAGAATGCATACTTTAAATGACTTGGCAGCTCCTTCAATTCTAACGTGGGTGGCTCTTCAATAGATGGCTTAGCTGGTGGTGTGGGTCGATTTTTGAGATCAAGGTCCAGCTTCTTGGGAGCATAGCGATATGTCCCTAATCCTGATAGAGCACAAATAGCTTCTTTGCAATTTTCAGCATCCTTACTCTCTCCATTCATGAGCACAACCGCCAAAGGGTCAGCAATAATTTGCTCTTCTTTAAGTAATTCTTTCGGATCATCAAAGAAAACATCAGCCACCGAAAATACACTCGGATCTTTGGGTTGCTTCATTGATTTGCAAATATCAAAGCGAACCACTTCGTCATTTATTCGGAATGAAAGCTCATTAGCTCTCAAATCAATGAGCACACTTCCTGTAGCAAGGAAAGGGCGTCCCAAGATTATGGGAACCTCTGAGTCCGCTTCACAATCCAAAATAACAAAGTCTGCTGGAAAGATGAATGAAGAAACCTTTACCAAGACATCACATAGGATACCAACAGGTCGTTTTACCGACCTATCCGCCATGACGAGCCTCATATTGGTTGGAGTAGGATCACCCAACCCCAACTTTTTATAGATAGATAATGGCATCAAATTGATGCTGGCTCCTAAATCACATAATGCTTTGGCAAAATTCAAAGATCCAACGGTGCAAGGAATAGTGAAAGTTCCGGGGTCAGCCTTCTTCTGAACTATTGATCGGGTAGCGATTGCGCTGCAGTGATGGACATCATCTTTCAACTCATAACTTGCTGCCCGCTTCTTTGTCAAAAGATCCTTCATAAATTTCGCATACCCAGGCATTTGTTCAAGTGCTTCCACCAATAGAACATTAATGGTCAGCTGCTTTAACATAGTCATGAATTTGCTGAACTTCGTATCATCCGCCACCTTCTTCAATATTTGGGGAAAAGGTGGTGGTGGGTATGGAATTGTTCTCTCCACATCTTTCTTCTCCTCTTGCTTCCATTTTTCAGCTTTTCCAGGCTGCACGTCGTGAGGAGTGACGTTAAGGACGTTAGGATCGGCTGCTGCGGCATCTTCCCCTTTCGCCTTATCATCAATTTCCGCTTCTTCGTCAACCACTTGCTTGCCTTTTTCTGAAGTTTCCAGCACCTTACCACTTTGGGTAGTGATGTCCATGCATGACCCATCATTCCTTGGGTTTTGCACAGTATCGCTAGGTAAAGTACCAGCCTTTCTTTGATTGAGTGCTGCTGAAAGTTGGCTCAATTGCTGCTCTATTTGCTTGATTGAAGTGGAATAAGAATCAACTAATTGCTTCATAGAGGACAAATCATTTATTACCTCCGTTACTCCTGCGCTCAGTGCTTCCACTCCTTTCAGTAGTTTAGCCATCATGTCTTTCATACTTCCAGAACTAGATGTGGTGGCGTCACGTCTTCCAGGGGGAACATACAAACCACTACTATCATTCTTGTTCTTCCAACTACCTTGGTCCATGTTTCCAGATTTACCATGATAGTTCCGACCTTGGTTTCCTTGGGTATTGCCTCGGAAACCCCCCTAATTGTTCAAGTAGTTGGCTTCCTCTTCCGAATCAGATTCGTCTCTTCCTTTTGACGCAATAGCTTTCACTTTTTTGGTCTTCCCTGATAATAAATGCTTTGTAAGAAGATCCACTTATGTTTTCATGTGCGCCATATCTTGATCACGTTCTTCTTGTCTTCTTCTTTGGTCTGCAGTCATGCCAATAGATAAAGTGGGGTTTGCTACCTCAGAATCCCTGGTATGCCAAGCTCTACTTTGTTTCGTCATACGATCTAGCATATTTCTTGCTTGACCAAAGGTGAGATCCAAAAAGGATCCTCCAGCCGCATTATCCACCACTGGTTTAGTTATTGAATTCAGGTCTCTATATAATATCTCCATTAGGTGAACATTAGTCATATGATGGTTTGGGCACCTCGCTAGCTTTGTCTTTAACCTCTCCCATGTTTCATGAAGAGCTTCAGTGGGAAGCTGACGAAAGTTGCTGATTTCATCTCTCAATTGTGCTCTTTTGGATGGCGGAAAGAATCTTTCTAGGAAAGCGTCTCTCAATTGCCTCCAATTTGTAATAGAATCAGGAGTCAGCCCATTCAACCATAGAGTTGCCTCCCCAGACAGAGACAATGAAAATAGACGTAATCGAATTTCATTCTGACCAACACCAGGATTGTCAAATGACTTGCATGTAGAAATAAAGTTGATGAGATGCATATTCGGATCATCGCCTGCTAGTCCACCAAATAATCCCTTGAGTTGAAATAACTGAATCATGGTGCTTGTGATGTTGAACTTGGCTCTAGGAGCTAATGGTAGGGGAATAATAGCTCCTGTGGCTCCGGCTCCATCAAGATCATCATCATCATCGTCGAAAGCTGGCTGCATAGCTTGGCGTTCAGGCCTAAACCTAGCTTGATGATCTCTTCTGTTGGCAGGTGTTGCGATCTCAGCGGCATACCTAGGGTTTAGTAGCTCGTCATCACCTAGATCTTCATCGTCAGGATTTCTTGCTCGCCCAGGGTTATCAATATTCTATTGATGCACTTGAGCGGCAGCTAGTGCAGCTAGTCTCGTCTGTTCCTGTTGAGCAGCCATCCTTTCAATTGCGTGTTGTGCCTCCATTCTGCGAATACGTTGTGGTTCAGGATTGATAGGTAATAACGGTTGACCAGAACTTTGGGTATGGGGCATGCACTGAATAAAAACCTGCAGTAAACAAAAACAAAAACTAAAAGTAAAAGTATGAGAATCTTTGACCAAAGGGTCTAGTAATTATTACGAACTTAATTGACACTTGTATTCCCCGGCAATGGCGCCAATTTTTGATAACGCTCATTCTACAGCTCTCGTAGGAGTGTAAAGCGGTCGTTTGTCAAATATAGAACCCAACTGGGTTGGGTATCGATCCCACAGGGAATAGCTTGGTCAACAAGTAAGCAAAGATTACTAGACTTTTAGTGCAAGTCTCGTAAAAAGGGGGGAATTGTATTGTGATAGTAATGTAACCAAAATAAGAGAGTAAAGTAGAAAATAGCAAAGTAAAAGAACGAATGTTTTGTAATATGTAAACAATGAGAATTGAGGAGTTGGGGTTATGTCCACCTTCTGAGTTATACGTCTCTATTGACTATGAGTGTGTTGAATTCAGACATGCATGTGCTTATAGAGAATTGTATTCGATGGTAAATCCAGGCGTCTTTCGACCTATTCGAGGATTATTTCACTTTAACTCTTTCGAGCTTAAAGCGTGTCTAACGGTACGAATTCTCCAAGAGGTTAATCCAGTTACGGCACTAACTTTTTAATAGGGGATGGGACCCTACTACCTTGACATTATCTCTTTTCCAGACAGATAACCTTTCTTTCGAACAAGTTAAATGTTATACTGGCGTATTCTTGCGTTTGCAACCACAAAGAATTTAGATTAAGATGAAGAGAATAATGATATAAGCAACATACGTGTCACGAACTCACAGACTCACAGCAATAGATAGTATCTCATTCGGCTTCCATAACCCCAACAGAGAAGTTTAGTTACCCATGAGTGCGAAGGAAATCACAATTGACATTGTTGTTATACCACAATAAAGATTTCACGTTTGTAATGGTGTGGTAGGCGTTAGGCGTGAATCCCTTAGCAAAGTAACGTTTCTCTTGTTGTGGAATTTAAGAATAGATGAATAGAAGAAGAAAAATAGAATTAATGGAAGAATGATTGTTTAGAACTAGAATGTCTTAGAAGTAGAATAGAATAGAATTGAATGTAAGAAGATGTCTTAAAATCTCTAGCAAGATAGGGTATTTATAATACCCATATCCTATTCCTACTAAGCTAATGAAATGCTTAACCAAATCCTACTAAGCTAATGAAATACTTAACCCAATTGTACTAGGTTAATGTATCATTATCCTAATCCTAACAAGCTAATGTAATACGTAACCCAATTGTACTAGGTTAATGTATCATTATAAGCTACTGCTAGTCCCCAAAGTCTTCAGAAATGTTGTTTTAGCCCGGGACAGAATTTCCATGCGCCATCTTTAGTCCTTGGCGTCCAAGATTGGCTTTTCTCCTTTCGTGAAGCTTTTTTGGCGTAACGAGTAATGTAATGGCGTCAATCTACAGCTCTCGTAGGAGTGTATAGCTTTCGTGAAACTTTTGAATATGATTTGACCACCATCACGAGTCTATGTTGGAGGCTAAATGGTCTCTACTAATGATGGGAAAACTACTCTTTGTTGATAATTGTTGTGCTTGTCTTGATGAATATTTTATGTTGTTGCTGTGAAACCCTAAGTTGATGTTTAGAGGGACATGATATTTTGTTCGAGGACGGACAAAGCTTTAAGTGTGGGGTGTTGATGATAGGCGAATTTACACGCCTATAGCACTATATTTTGCCCATATTTTAGCCTAGTTTTGAGAACAAATTATATATTTCATGCACTTTTAGTCCATTTTCCTGTAAGTGAGCTAACGAACATGATTAGCAAAGTTTCAGGTATAAATGAAGCAGAATTCAGCATTTCATGGATAACTTGACGCCAAAGAAAGCTTCACGAAAGGAGAAAAGCCAATCTTGGACGCCAAGGACTAAAGATGGCGCATGGAAATTCTGTCCCAGGCTAAAACAACATTTCTGAAGACTTTGGGGACTAGCAGTAACTTATTAGGATTAGGATAATGATACATTAACCTAGTACAATTGGGTAAAGTATTACATTAGCTTGTTAGGATTAGGATAATGATACATTAACCTAGTACAATTGGGTTAAGTATTTCATTAGCTTAGTAGGATTTGGTTAAGCATTTCATTAGCTTAGTAGGAATAGAATATGGGTATTATAAATACCCTATCTTGCTAGAGATTTTAGGACATCTTCTTACATTCAATTCTATTCTATTCTACTTCTAAGACATTCTAGTTCTAAACAATCATTCTTCCATTAATTCTATTTTTCTTCTTCTATTCATCTATTCTTAAATTCCACATCAAGAGAAACAATACTTTGCTTAGGGATTCACGCCTAACACCTACCACACCATTACAAATGTGAAATCTTTATTGTGGTATAACAACAATGTCAATTGTGATTTCCTTCGCACTCATGGGTAACTAAACTTCTCTGTTGGGGTTATGGAAGCCGAATGAGATACTATCTATTGCTGTGAGTTTGTGAGTTCGTGACACGTATGTTTCTTATATCATTATTCTCTTCATCTTAATCTAAATTCTTTGTGGTTGTAAACGCAAGAATACGCCAGTATAACATTTAACTTGTTTGAAAGACAGGTTATCTGTCTGGAAAAGAGATAATGTCAAGGTAGTAGGGTCCCATCCCTTATTAAAAAGTTAGTGTCGTAACTGGATTAACCTCTTGGAGAATTCGTACCGTTAGACACGCTTTAAGCTCGAAAGAGTTAAAGTGAAATAATCCTCGAATAGGTCGAAAGACGCCTGGATTTACCATCTAATACAATTCTCTATAAGCACATGCATGTCTGAATTCCGCACACTCATAGCCAATAGAGACGTATAACTCAAAAGGTGGACATAACCCCAACTCCTCAATTCTCATTGTTTACATATTACAAAACATTCGTTCTTTTACTTTGCTATTTTCTGCTTTACTCTCTTATTTTGGTTACATTACTATCACAATACAATTCCCCTTTTTTTACGAGACTTGCACTAAAAGTCTAGTAATCTTTGCTTACTTGTTGACCAAGCTATTCCCTGTGGGATCGATACCCAACCCAGTTGGGTTCTATATTTGACAAACGACCGCTTTACACTCCTGCGAGAGCTGTAGATTGAGCGTTATCAAAAATACGAATGTTTTGTAATATGTAAACAATGAGAATTGAGGAGTTGGGGTTATGTCTACCTTCTGAGTTATACGTCTCTATTGGCTATGAGTGTGCGTAATTCAGACATGCATGTGCTTATAGAGAATTGTATTCGATGGTAAATCCAGGCGTCTTTCGACCTATTCAAGGATTATTTCACTTTAACTCTTTCGAGCTTAAAGCGTGTCTAACGGTACGAATTCTCCAAGAGGTTAATCCAGTTACGACACTAACTTTTTAATAGGGGATGGGACCCTACTACCTTGACATTATCTCTTTTCCAGACAGATAACCTTTCTTTCGAACAAGTTAAATGTTATACTGGCGTATTCTTGCGTTTGCAACCACAAAGAATTTAGATTAAGATGAAGAGAATAATGATATAAGCAACATACATGTCACGAACTCACAAACTCACAGCAATAGATAGTATCTCATTCGGCTTCCATAACCCCAACAGAGAAGTTTAGTTGCCCATGAGTGCATAGGAAATCACATTTGATATTGTTGTTATACCACAATAAAGATTTCACGTTTGTAATGGTGTGGTAGGCGTTAGGCGTGAATCCCTTAGCAAAGTAACGTTTCTCTTGTTGTGGAATTTAAGAATAGATGAATAGAAGAAGAAAAATAGAATTAATGGAAGAATGATTGTTTAGAACTAGAATGTCTTAGAAGTAGAATAGAATAGAATTGAATGTAAGAAGATGTCTTAAAATCTCTAGCAAGATAGGGTATTTATAATACCCATATCCTATTCCTACTAAGCTAATGAAATGCTTAACCAAATCCTACTAAGCTAATGAAATACTTAACCCAATTGTACTAGGTTAATGTATCATTATCCTAATCCTAACAAGCTAATGTAATACTTAACCCAATTGTACTAGGTTAATGTATCATTATAAGTTACTGCTAGTCCCCAAAGTCTTCAGAAATGTTGTTTTAGCCCGGGAAAGAATTTCCATGCGCCATCTTTAGTCCTTGGCGTCCAAGATTGGCTTTTCTCCTTTCGTGAAGCTTTCTTTGGCGTCAAGTTATCCATGAAATGCTGAATTCTGCATCATTTATACCTAAAACTTTGCTAATCATGTTCGTTAGCTCACTTACAGGAAAATGGACTAAAAGTGCATGAAATATATAATTTGTTCTCAAAACTAGGCTAACATATGGGCAAAATATAGTGCTATAGGCGTGTAAATTCGCCTATCATCACCTATGTTTCCAGATATATGATTTATCCGGGTTTGACAAAGATGTATCATGACTTAAAAGAGAGATACTGGAGGAATAATATCAAGAGGGATATAGCAAAATTTGTTTCCAAGTGTATGACTTGTCAGCTAGTTAAAGTTGAGCATTTGAGGCCAGGTGGCACCTCCCTAGAGATAGCTATATCTATGTGGAAGTGGGAAATGATTAACATGGAATTTGTTACTGGTCTTCCGTGGTCTTGAAAGTAGTATGATTCCATTTGGGTCATTGTTGATAGAATTACTAAGTCAACTTATTTCTTGCCCATGAGGACTAATTACTCAGGAGATGATTATGCAAAATTGCATACTTAGGAGATAGTTCGGTTGCATGGAGCCCCGGTGTCTATTATTTATGATCGAGGTATGTGATGATAGGCGTATTTACACGCCTAAAGTACTATTATTTACCCATATTTTAGCTAAGTTTTGAGGACAAAATATATAATTCATGCACTTTTACTCCTTTTTCCTGTAAGTGAGCTAACAAACGTGATTAGCAAGTTTTCAGGTATAAATAATGAAGATTTCAGCATTTTATGGATAACTTGACGCCCAAGGAAGCTTCACGAAAGAAGGAAAGGAGAGCTTGGACGCCTAGGGACTAAAAGTGACGCATGGAAAACCTGTCCCGGGCAAAAACAGCATTTCTAAAGACTTTGGGGATCAGCAGTAACTTAGTAGGATTAGGATAATGATGCAGTAACCTAGTAGGACTAGGATAAGTAATGCAGTAGCTTAGTAGGAATAGGATATGGGTGTTATAAATACCTTATTTTGCTGGAGATTTTTATTATTCCCATCCATCCACCATCCATCCATCCATCAAAACAATTCTCCACCACCCTCATCCCTATTCTATCCTTCCCCTTTTTCTTCATTAATTCATTGTTGACATTATTTTTCATCTATTCAATTCTTAATTTCCACAACAAGAGAACCGTTATTCTAAAAGGGAATTCACACCTAACGCCATACCAAACCCTACTACACGTGAGATCTTTATTTTGGTATAATGATAAAGTCTATTGTGATTTCCGTTGCACTCATGAATAGCTAAACTTCTCTGTTGGGGTTATGGAAGCCTTATGAGATACTATCTATTGCTATGAGTTTGTGAGTTCGTGACTCGTATGATGCTTATATCATTATTCTCTTCATCTTAATGCAAATTCTTGTGGTTGCAAACGCATAGAATAGCCAGTATAGCATTAACTTGTTCGAAAGAAAAGTTATATGTCTGGAAAAGAGATAATGTCAAGGTAATAGGGCACCAACCCCTGTTAAAAAGTTAGTGCCGTAACTGGATTAACCTCTTGGAGAGTTCGTACCGTTAGACACGCTTTAAGCTCGAAAGAGTTAAAGTGAAATAATCCTTAATGGTCGAAAGATGCCTGGATTTACCATAGAAGACAACTCTCTATAAGCACATGCATGTCTGAATTCCGCATAACTCATAGACAATAGAGATGTATAACTCATAAGGTGGACATAACCCCAACTCTCAATTCTCATTGGTTAAACATCTTACTAAACATTCTTTCTTTTTACTTTGCTATTTTCCGTTTTCACTTTGTTACATTATTGCACGTTACAAAATCCCCCCTTTTACGAGACTTGAACCAAAAGTCTAATAATCTTTGCTTACTTAGTGACCAAGTATTCTTTGTGGGATCGATACCCAACCCAGTTGGGTTATATATTTGGCAACGACCGCTTACACTCTTACGAGAGCTGTAGTTTGAGCGTTATCAAAAATTGGCGTCGCTGCCGAGGAATACGGTTGTCAACTAAGTTTGTGATAGTTACTAGACCCTTTGGTCAAAAGTTCTCAGATTTTACTTTTGGTTGTTGTTTTTGTTCTATTCAGGTTCTATTGGCAGGATGGATGCACAATGTGACATTGACAGAAGGGCGGCTCAACAGGAGCAGGCTAGACTAGCTGCACTGGCAGCTGCTCAAGTGCATCAACAGAATATTGATAACCCAGGTCGGGCAACAAATCCTGATGATGAGTTACTGAATCCTAGGCGTGCAGATGAAGTGGCAGCACCTATGCACAGGAGAGATCGTCAAGCTAGAATGAGACCTGACCGCCGAGCTGTGCAGGCTCCTTTTGATGATGATGATGACGATCTGGATGGAGCTGGTGCTACAGGAGCTATTATTCCTCCACCCTTGGAACCTGGAGCAAAGTTCAATATCACCAGCACCATGATTCAACTATTGCAGCTCAAGGGATTATTTGGTGGACTTGCAGGCGATGATCCGAATATGCATCTGATCAACTTCATCTCTACATGCAAGTCATTCGACAATCCAGGCGTTGGAAGGAATGCAATTCGGCTGCGCTTATTTCCATTGTCTCTATTTGGGGAGGCAACTCTATGGTTGAATGGGCTGACTCCTGATTCTATTACTAATTGGAGGCAACTAAAAGACGCTTTCCTAGAAAGATTTTTTCCGCCATCCAAGAGAGCACAGTTGAGAGATGAGATCATCAATTTTCGACAGCTTCCAACTGAAGCTCTCCACGAAACATGGGAGAGGTTCAAGAAGAAGCTTATGCGGTGCCCAAATCATCATATGACCAATGTCCACTTGATAGAGTTATTATACAGATCTTTCAACTCGGTGACTAAGCCAGTGGTTGATAACACAGTAGGTGGATCATTCATGGACCTCACTTTTATTTAGGAAAGTGATATGCTAGATCGTATGACAAAGCAGAGTAGAGCTTGGCATACCAGGGATTCTGAGGTAGCAAGCTCTACCGTATCTGTTGGCATGACTGCAGAGCAGAGGCGTAGACAAGAGGAACGTGATCAAGATATGCCGCACATAAAAACACAGATGGATCTTCTTACCAAGCATTTATTATCAGGGAAGACCGAAAAAGTCAAAGCAGTTGCGTCAAAAGGAAGAGACGAATCCGATTCAGAGGAAGAAGCCAACTACTTGAATAATCAGGGGGGTTTTCGAGGCAATTCCCAAGGAAACCAAGGTCGGAACTATTATGATAAATCAGGATACAAGGACCGCGATCAAGGTGGTTGGAAGAATAAGACTGATAGGAGTGGTTTGTATGTTCCTCCTGGAAACCGTGAGGCTGTAGCGTCTGGCACTGGAAAGATGTCCATGGATGATATGATGGCTAAGCTGCTGAAAGGAGTTGAGGCAACTAATACGGGAGTGAATGAGGTGAAGAACGACTTGTCTTCAATAAATCAGTTGGTTGACTCATATTCCACTGCAATAAGACAACTAGAGCAGCAATTGAGTCAACTTTCAGCGGCATTCAATCAAAGAAAGGCTGGCACCTTACCTAGCGACACAGTGCAAAATCCGAGGAATGATGGATCGTGTATGGCTATTACTACCCGAAGTGGTAAAGTGTTGGAAAATCCATCTAAAGGCAAGCAGGTAGTTGATGATATAGCGGATAATATTATTGATGCAGAATGTGAAGAGGCCGAAGAAGCTGAAGAGTGTGTTCATGACGTCACCCCTAGACGTCTACAGCCTGAAAATATTAATAGTTGGAAGCAAGATAAAAAGAAAGTTGTGGAGAAAACTATTCCCCTTCCACCACCACCTTTTCCGTAGAGACTAAAGAAGAAAGATGATGATACCAGGTTCAGTAAATTCATGACTATGTTGAAGCAGCTGACTATTAATGTTCCTTTGGTTGAGGCGCTGGAACAAATGCCTGGGTATGCTAAATTCATGAAGGACCTGTTGACAAAGAAGCGGGCAGTAAGCTATGAGCCGGCAGATAATATTCATCATTGCAGTGCAATTGCCACAAGGTCCTTAGTACAGAAAAAGGTAGACCCTGGTGCTTTCACTATTCCTTGCACGGTTGGATCTATGAATTTTGCTAAGGCATTGTGCGATTTGGGAGCTAGTATCAATTTGATGCCACTATCCGTCTACAGAAAGTTGGGGTTGGGCGACCCTACACCAACTAATATGCGGCTCGTGATGGCAGATAGGTCGGTAAAACGACCTGTGGGTATCTTGAATGATGTGTTGGTGAAGGTTTCCACCTTCATCTTTCCTGCAGACTTTGTGATTTTGGATTGCGAGGTGGATTCTGAAGTTCCCATAATCTTGGGACGTCCTTTCCTTGAAACAGGAAGTGTGCTTATTGACATGAGAGCTAATGAGCTTTTATTTCGGTTGAATGACGAAGTGGTCCGCTTTGATATATGCAAAGCAATGAAGCAGCCCAACGATATGAATGTGTTCTCCGTAGCTGATGTTCATTATGAGGATAAGAAAGCATTATCTGTAGAGAAACAGCTTACTGTTGAGCCATTGTCTGCTGCGCTGTTGAATGTTGTGCATGAGGACGATGAAGATTATAAAGAAACTATGTGTGCTCTAACAGAAATAGGGTCCTATTCTCATACTCCTAAGCAGCCGGACCTTGATCTTAAGAATCAACTGTCACCAACAGCGAAGACTTCCATTGAAGAGCCACCAGTGCCAGAATCGAAAGAACTCCCCAGGTATGCGTTCTTGGGAAGTAAAAATACACTTCCGGTGAGTGTTACGGATGATCTAAGTGAACAGCACGTAGAGGCTCTCATCTCTGCTCTGAAGAGGCACAAGAGAGCTATGGGTTGGTCTATTGATGATATAATTGGTATCCCTCTTGGGATATATACGCACAAGATCCATCTCGAAGGAGATTGCATGCCTACAAGTAAGCATCAGCGTCGTCTGAATCCATTCAGAAAATGATGCCCCATCTATCTCGATGAAATCTAAGTAATCGAGATAGCTATGTCGTGCCGCGATAATAAATCAAGCGCTTGGTGGGAGGCAACCCATCGTTTTTAATTGTTTTGTTTTCTTAAGATTTTGTCGAGCCACGACCAAAACTAAGGCGCTTGGTGGGAGGCAACCCATCGTTCTAATAGTTTTTGTTGTTTTTGAGTAAGTGTGGGTGCAAGAGGTATAAAGGAGGAGATTGGTTTCAAATTTTGATTTGGAAGTATTGCATGTTGAAGGTGGTAAGTTAGGAATGAAGAAGCAAAAGGTTATGGGTTAGGCATTGCCTATGAAAATATAGGCAAAGAACAAGGCAAGGCCTATGTAAATCTAGGCCACGAACAAGGCATAGCCTATGCTATGGCCTAAGATCTCGGATTCTAGAGTGCTATAGCATAGGCGCCGCCTATGCTCAACAATGCCATAGCATAGGCGCCACCTATGCAAAGGCATTTTGTCTCTGAATCTAGTATGCCATAGCATAGGCGCCGCCTATGCTTAACAATGCCATAGCATAGGCTCCACCTATGCCAAGCATAGGCAAAGCATTAGGCGCCGCCTATGGTCACTTTTGGTCTCCAAATCCGATTCCAAATGGGTCAAAACCCAACCCAAGCTTGTCCTGTAAATATAACCTTAGTCTTAGAACAAAAATACATTGCAACATCACCCTAGGCGCCGCCTACCTCTCCAAAATCTCTCAAAAATTTTCCTTTTGCTCTTTTACTTTGCAAGAACATCTTCCGAGGCCATCAACCAAGTAAGTACTTCTTTGTTCTTCTTTTATATTCCGTAAGTACTACACTACTAAGCCTATAACAAATTGTTAAATCTTGAAGTAGTATTGGTGACTTGAATATGGTTGATTTGTTGTGATACAACTAAGTGAGTGAAAAAAATACGTGTGGGTGTTCTTGATTTTGTTCCGACTTGTATTTGATTGTTATACACTGTCATACTTTTGCGGAGTCGACATGGGGAAGTTAATTGCATAATCTTCAAAATTGAATGCTTGAATGCTTGAATGACTCGTTCATCGAGATAAAGATCACGATTAAATACAAGCATGAGATGTTGTGATTATTTCTATGCCATAACTTGATACGATCTCTATGAAGTAGTCTTGTTCAAAAAAGTGCATTAATCCAAACATGAAAGTATGATCAAGATTACATGAAATAGAGTTGGAAAGGATAGTTAAGACGACATGAAAGTATGACTGTGCTGAACATATTGTTGGAACATATCGCCCAAATGTATGACGATGAAGTCTGAGTAGTCGACATCACTCACTTAATTAGTCTGTGCCAACAACTTAAGTGTGGGGTAGTGCCATTACTGTTTGTTTATCAATTGAATCTTCTGAGATGAAGCTAACATGACTCTATTAGGATCTCAGGTAGAATGGCCTCAAAAAGACGACAAGAAAAACAAAAAAGTATCCACCTCACAGAAAGGTTAGGAAAGCGGAAGAAAAGAGCAAGTTGAATCATCCTCGCTAAAAATACCTCAACGTACTTTTGGATCAAATGGGGTACAATTTGAGGAAGCTCTGAGGATGACGACTCTGATGATGATTCCGACGCAGGGGGTATGACCCCAGACATAGAAGAGGAGTCCGACTAATCAGGTTCTTCTTATTTATTTTCCACTGAGGGCAGTGTGTCCCGTCTAAGTGTGGGGTGCTGGTATTTGCATTCTATACTTCTTTATCTGCATTTGCATTTATTTATGTTTGGTTGTTTGATTTAGTTAGTAGAATTTTTTTATTTTATTTTGCAGCAAATTGTTTTGATAGGCGGCATGGTGTTATGACAAGAGTTTGTACTTGAATCATTACTATTGAGACATTTAGGCTCTAAGTGTGACTCACTGTGTGATAATTGTGTGGTTTAATTCATTCATCTGTTGGGTCAAGAGTCTATAATACTCCCAATAAAGTTGACCATGTGCCTTGTGTGTGTGAGCTGATAGTATATTCTGTGTTTGTGACTGATGCTAGAACTTGCCTGGTGTGTGTGTAAAGCGAAATAAAGAGTGTGAGTTTAGGAGATGATTTAGGCATTTCTTTGGCAACCGATACTTGTTTACCTTCGTTTTACCTACCCGTGGACATTATCCTAGTCAACCCCTTTGAGCCTTTAAGCCATTTTCTTTGACAGCCTCATATGTAAGCCTAATCCATTTTTTTCAAAGACCATAATTTGATCCAAATTCCTAAGTGCTTTAAGTTGTGAAGTCATGTGACAAAATAAGAGGAAATTGGGTGAGAGTGATGCCTTAGAGTGTATTGGTACTTGAATTTGTTATGAAAGAGAGTGGCTATCATAGAGGTGTGTTATAAAAAAAAAAGAAATAGAAAAACAAAAAGATAAATTGTGTTTATGATTAAATAAAAAGATAGTTATGCTTGAATGGCAAAATAGGTGAGAAGGGGTGGTAGATTAAAAGAAAGTAGAAAGGTTGTTTGAAAGAAAGTGTAAATGGCATAATGTGATGTATTAAAGCGCTTAGGAACATAGTCACTATTTCTGGCCAAAATAGTCCTACCCGTCCCTTAGCCTACATTACAACCTGTAAAAGACCTAATTGATCCTAAGCTTAACATTCTGATATTAGTAGAGCATTACACTAAGGGAAAGCCTATGGTCATCAGTTGCAACATATGAATTCTTTGTGAGAGTGAGAGCAAGGATAATCTTATACCCATGTTCTAAAAAATGCAATACTTGTGAGTGATTATGGGTGATATATTGTAAGACACACATGGTTGATGAGTTTTGGGTAGTTGTGTATGATTCTTTGTGCCTTAACTTTTGAATACGAATTAGCCATCATCACGAGTCTATGTTAGAGGTTAAATTGTTTCTAGTAGTGATCAGAAAACTACTCTTTGTTAATGATTGTCGTGCCTGTCTTGATGAATATTTTGTGTTGTTACTGTGAAACCCTAAGTAGATGTTTAGATGGACATGATATTTTGTTCGAGGACGAACAAAGCTTTAAGTGTGGGGTGTTGATGATAGGCATATTTACACGCCTAAAGTACTATAATTTACCCATATTTTAGCTAAGTTTTGAGGACAAAATATATAATTCATGCACTTTTAGTCCTTTTTCCTGTAAGTGAGCTAACAAACGTGATTAGCAAGTTTTCAGGTATAAATAATGAAGATTTCAGCATTTTATGGATAACTTGACGCCCAAGGAAGCTTCACGAAAGAAGGAAAGGAGAGCTTGGACGCCTAGGGACTAAAAGTGACGCATGGAAAACCTGTCCCGGGCAAAAACAGGATTTCTAAAGACTTTGGGGATCAGCAGTAACTTAGTAGGATTAGGATAATGATGCAGTAACCTAGTAGGACTAGGATAAGTAATGCAGTAGCTTAGTAGGAATAGGATATGGGTGTTATAAATACCCTATTTTGGTGGAGATTTTTACTATTCCCATCCATCCACCATCCATCCATCCATCAAAACAATTCTCCACCACCCTCATCCCTATTCTATCCTTCCCCTTTTTCTTCATTAATTCATTGTTGACATTATTTTTCATCTATTCAATTCTTAATTTCCACAACAAGAGAACCGCTATTCTAAAAGGGAATTCACGCCTAACGCCATACCAAACCCTACTACACGTGAGATCTTTATTTTGGTATAATGATAAAGTCTATTGTGATTTCCGTTGCACTCATGAATAGCTAAACTTCTCTGTTGGGGTTATGGAAGCCTTATGAGATACTATCTATTGCTATGAGTTTGTGAGTTCGTGACTCGTATGATGCTTATATCATTATTCTCTTCATCTTAATGCAAATTCTTGTGGTTGCAAACGCATAGAATACGCCAGTATAGCATTAACTTGTTCGAAAGAAAAGTTATATGTCTGGAAAAGAGATAATGTCAAGGTAATAGGGCACCAACCCCTGTTAAAAAGTTAGTGCCGTAACTGGATTAACCTCTTGGAGAGTTCATACCGTTAGACACGCTTTAAGCTTGAAAGAGTTAAAGTGAAATAATCCTTGATGGTCGAAAGACGCCTGGATTTACCATAGAATACAACTCTCTATAAGCACATGCATGTCTGAATTCCGCATAACTCATAGACAATAGAGATGTATAACTCATAAGGTGGACATAACCCCAACTCTCAATTCTCATTGATTAAACATTTTCCGTTTTCACTTTGTTACATTATTGCACGTTACAAAATCCTCCCTTTTACGAGACTTGCACCAAAAGTCTAATAATCTTTGCTTACTTAGTGACCAAGTATTCTCTGTGGGATCGATACCCAACCCAGTTGGGTTATATATTTGACAACGACCGCTTACACTCTTACGAGAGCTGTAGTTTGAGCGTTATCAGTATGTAATTTTATTCTCATTGTTACAATCTTTTTGGAAGGGATTGGGTACTCGGGTGAACCTTAGTACTGTTTTTCATCCTTAAATGGATGGGCAAGAAGAGCATATTATTTAGACTCTAGAGGATATGTTAAGGTCATGTATAATTGACTTTAAAGGAGGCTGGGTTAATCACTTACCGCTTATCAAGCTTTCATATAATAACAGTTATCATTCAACATCTAAATGGCCCCTTTAGAGACCCTCTATGGTAGAAGGTGCAAATCTCCAATTGGGTGGTTTGACGTGGGTGAGACTAGGTTGTTTGGGCCAGACTTGGTGCATCAAGCTATGGAGAAAGTTAAGGTTATTTGAGAGAGTCTTAAGACTGCTCAAAGTTGCAAAAAATCCTATGCAGATGTCACGCGAAGGGATCTAGAGTTTGAGGTTGATGATTGAGTGTTCTTGAAGGTCTCTCCTATAAAAAGAGTTATAAGGTTTGGGCAAAAAAGGAAACTTACTCATCGTTACGTTGTTCTGTATTATATTATTAGAATAATTAAGAATGTTGATCATGAACTAGACTTACCGGCAAACTTGGACTCGGTTCATCCGATTTTTTATGTGTTTATGCTAAAAAAATATGTGGGTGATCCTTCCTTGGTAGTGCCTGTCGAGGATATTGAGGTGAATCATTCTCTATCGTATGAGAAAGTTCCTATCAAAATCCTTGATATACAAGTTCAGAATTTAAGAACTAATGAGATAGCTTTGATGAAAGTGCTTTAGAGGAGCCAAAAGGTGGAGGAAGCAACTTGGTAATCGAAAGAGGACATGAAAGCTAGATTCCCATTCTTATTCATATCTTTGGACAGGGTTGCTTGAGGTATGGATCCAAATTTTCTCTAAGTCATTTTATATTCTTATATTAGACTCTTCTACATTCTTCTCTATGTCGTGCTGAAAGTTCCTTAAGTTCTCATTCGGAGACGTATGATCCCAATGGGGGATAATGTAAGACCCCAGTATTTTTGATGATTTTATTTTGGTATATCCTTTATTTTAGTGGTGATTTTTGACTTGAATCATGATAACGGATGGTAACGAGACCATTAGGGAGAGTTCAAAATTTTTGGAATGTGTTTGGGGTCATTTTAGGACCTCAAACTAGTGAGGGTCTGTGATAGAAGTGTGCTACTTCCTGGTCACGCCACAATAAAAATGTGCCACGCCCTTAGGGTGGCGCGATAAGGGCGTGCCACACCCAAAGGAAGAAAAATTCCTTTTTCATTTTTTTCAATTTAGGGTGAGGGTTTTTTGGTCTTTTACCTATTAAATGACCTTATAAGAATACTAAACGTCATTCCCATCCTCATAACCTAGAATTCCAAACCCTTAATAGCAAAGTAGGAATTCCTCTTCAATGAAAAAGTCTCAAACTCAATCTCTCCTCATCAAAAAGGTAGATTGAACGCTCTTTTATTTCAATTATCTTTAAATTATGATATTTATTTGATAATCTTATGTTTTAATGATTGCTTAAAATTTAGGGTTAAGGAATTTGGTTGTCATATATTGCTTTCTCTTTGTCTTAATGGTTGTTCATGCTTGAAGAATGGTTTGTAAACTGAAGTATGGCATACAAAAGGGTAAAATTGGTAACTTGATTTCATAATGGATATGTTTTTTGCATGGTAAAGATATAAACCTCAACCTATTTCATAACTTGGTTGTAATGGGGTTTTTTATAGTGTTTAACCCATCCTTTGAAACATTGCATGACATTACCAAAAAAATAGTATACATTGGATTTTTAAACTGGAATTCGTAGTTTAAATTGTTAATTGGAAATGGTGTGGCATTAAATAGATGGATTGCAAGTATTGGTATGATGATACCAATTTTGGAATGCCTTAATGAAAATATTCATGGTTAATGTATGTGTAAATATTTTAATTAGACTTAATGAGAGTTGTGTAGCTTCATCGAGAAGGTGTAGTCTTTGAGACCAACACTTGAAACCATGTTTGTTGATGTTGGGGGTATATGACCATGGATGCTTGATTTGTGCAGCAGTACACAATTATTCTTTTAGGAGGATATTGTCTATTAGTGACTCTAGCCAAATCCGTAGTCCATGAGACCAACATGGATTAGGGTCCTTCCGATGGGGGGATCCGAACCCATATATCCCATGGGTTCTTAGAGGTCGGTATAAGCTACATAGTTTAGGATTAAATTTTAAATGGTCATATTTTATATTCCTTGCCCCTGCCCCGATATTCTATTATCTTGATGGTTGTTGATCATATTTTTTATGATTGGTTTTTGGTAAATATTATTTTATCCCTTTTCTTGAGTTGCATGCCAATACTCGCGTACTGGATCATTCTCGGATGCTACATCATTTCATGATGTAGTTTTAGAGGCCTTTTCTTGTGATACTGTACAACGTTAGGTGGACCTCTATCCTATTGGACAACTGGTGAGATGTGGTGAGCCTTCCATCATTCAGAAGACATTGTTTCCTTTTAGTCATCTTTCTATTTCATGCTTTCATTCTTTCTTTTGGCATAGTCGAGGTCATGTATGACTTTGTTGATATTCTATGGTTAAAGGCTCTGTAGATAGTATTGGGCCGTGATTTTATTAGAGTCGGTTTTCATATACAAACTTGATCTTATGGTTCATCAAACTTCTTATTCTATGGTTTCAAAATTTCTTAATATTACAATGCTCATGAGGTAAGGTTGAGGGGTCATCTTAGACTTTGGTTTGTTTGGGATGCCCGTCACAACCAGGTTTCTAGTTCGGGTCAAGATAAGAAACGTACTCTATTTGTTACAATTCAAGTTCTTAAAGGAACTGCTTGATCTATATTATTTCCTTGCCAGCTTTAGTAGCCGCAATATACTCAAATTCAGTTGTAGACAGTGCGATGCACTTCTACAACATCGACTGCCATGATATATCTTCTCTTGAAAATGTAAATAAAAATTCAGTAGTAGATTTTCTATTATAGATGCCACCCACCATATCAGCATCTGTATAGTCCTTCAAAATTGGATTAAATCTTTACAATGTAAACAATCACCTAAAGTTCCTTTTAGGTACCTCAATGTCCATTTGACTTCTTCGTAGTGCTATTTTCCTAGATTTTTAATAAACTTGCTGACCACATCAACTGCGTGACAATATCATGCATGATACACACCATTACATATATTAAGTTTTTGACAACAGAGAAATATGAAACTTTTGCAGCGCTCTCTTTCTCCTTTATTGTAGGACATATTTTCTTGGTCAACTTCATATGACCAATAAGGGTGTGTTAACAACCTTAGCATTCTTCATGTTGAACCACTCCAATGCACTTCTAATATACTTATCCTGTGACAAGTAAATCTTCCTTTTATATTTGAGACGAGTAATCCTCATGTCCAAAATTTGTGTAACAAGACCCGAGTCTTTTATAGCAAAATACTTGCATAACTATTTATTTAACTCATCAATCTTGGAAGAATTCAATCTTGGAAGAATTCTTGCCCACAATCAACATATCATCCACATTTAGCAAGAGGATGATAAAATCATTATCAAGAAAAACATTATCCAAAAACACAATGATCTAAAGAAGTCTTATTGTAGACTTGATCCCCCATGGCAGATTCAAACTTCTTATACCACTATCTAGGAGCTTGCTTCAAGCCATAGAGACTCTTCTTAAGTTTGCACACATGATTTTTGGTTTCTTTTAGCTTGAATCTCTCAGGTTTTTCCATATACATCTCCTCTTTGCGGTCATCATGAATAAAAGTCATCTTCAGATACATCTGCTCAATCTCTAAATCAAGACTAGCAGCCAAACAAAGAACCATACAAATAAAGGACAATTTGGCAATAGGAGGAAATATTTTGTCAGAGTCAAAACCCTTTATTTGACCAAATCCTTTGACAACCAATTTGTATTTGTATCTTGGCTTTAAGCTATGTTATTCAAATTTTATTTTGAACACCCACTTATTCTTCAAAGCTCTCATGCCATTAGGTAATTTCTTGAATAACTTCAATTCATTGATCTTGCTCATCTTTCATGGCCTCCCCATAACATTTAGGTTCTCCCGCGTTAGTAACACATACTTATTAGGAGAATAATAAAAAGAAGGAATATGTTGTCTTATATATCTAAGGGGTACATTTGGCTCGTCCACAACTTCTTGAACAAGAGCATCATCAATAACAACATTGTTGTCATTATAAATATTAATATGTTGATTTGAAATATGATTCTGGGTGACACCATAATTATCAATCCCACCAGCATCACACATACTTGTATGAGGAATTTGATCATGATTAACCACACTAGCAAAAATTGAAGATTCTAGCTTCTCTATTTTTTCAACACCTTTAATGGTTTAATTCTCCATAAAGACGATATCATGACTTCTTACAAACTGCTTCTAAAAGTATGTAACCAAACTCATCACGACCATAACCAATAAAGATGCACTACCTTAGCATCTAACTTTGACCTCTCATCTTTAGGCACATGTACAAAAACTTTAAAATCAGATACTCTCAAATAGTCATAGAAAGCATCCTTTCCATACCAAACTCTATTTGATAAAACACTTTGCAAATAAATAATAAAATATAAGTTAATAACATGTGCATCGGTCAATAGAGCCTCAACCCAAAAGGAGTTTGACAACTTTACTTCCAAAAGAAAACATTTAACTCTTTTCATTAAGGTCTTGTTCATCCTCATTTCAAAACCATTAAGCTGGGGAGTCTTTGGTGTCTGATAACTTACTATATGCAGTATTATTCAAACGGTCCACAGTATTTATCACTATTATCAGTACAAATAACTTTAGCTTTTTTCCTATTTCTCTTTCAACAAAACTCTGAAACTACTTAAAGACACACAACCCTTGGTCTTTAGTCTTTAAGACATAGATCCAAAGTGTAACACCCCAGATTTTTAGTCTAAAAAATCTGTAAGTTTTTGGACTCACGGCCCAACCTAAGATTTACCTTACGAGTCGTAGGACCCCAATCATAGGGTGACCCATGAGGTTGCCCAAAGTGTTTGTTCTAAGAATGACTAGACTCAATGAGTTGTCAAGACTCTATATGAGTCATGATATGCTAATTGTAGGGTCAAAAGTGAAGGGTCCTTGAGATACTACTCAGACTAAGACTTATCCATACGTGTGAGGTATCTATACGAGTCGTATGACTCTAGTCATAGCTAGAACAGTGTGTACGCCCTTGGTCACTGTCTAGACTATGACTCATGGTGATGAGTCATAACGTGTCCTCATGAGTCATAAGATGACTTATCATCACTGGCATGATGAATCACCTTGCTAGTATAGTTAGTATGATGATACCACCGGTGTATGCCTAATGTGAATCATGGTTTAGTGAATGAGTTATGTGAAACTTGTTTAAATTAGGATTAAAAGGGGTTGTGTAGCTGGGCTATGAAAGTGGAGGTCCCGATGGGACAGTATTGGAAACTGCGTTTGCTGGTGTTGGGGTCTAAATAACTGGGTGTTTGAGTCACCTTTTCTTTATGACTGGAGGATCAATTCTCTTTAGTTACATGATCGGGTATTCATGTCACCCTTGATATATGATCAGGTGGTTCAAGTCTCCCATGGTATATATGCACTTATGATTATTCTATGGTTCATGCGGCCAAACACAATGATGTCCTTTTAGTTGAGAGAGTTGAGTCTACTAAGCCCATGGGTGCCTTTTTATGATAATTGAGCTATACCATCCAGGCTAATATTTTAAAGTTCATGATAAGCCTTGTTCTTTACCTCGACATGTTATATTTTTGTATATTGATATGCATATGATTATGTGCATTAGATTTGGATGATTTTAAACAGTTGATCATGACATTATTTTATTTCTTTCCTGAGTTACATGCTAGGGCTCGCCCCGCTAACTGTCTCTAAATGTTGTATCCCCATTCGATGTAGGAACTAGAGATATAATTACTTTTCCTAGGCGATGGTAGAATTTTTGGGTTGTCAGCAGTAAGCTTTAAAGTGGTGAGCTCCCATCCTCCGAAAGGGTTATCATTTTGAAGTCTTATTTTGCCCAAGCCTTAGACTACTCCTATTAAATTTCCTTTATTTATCGCCAGCGGCTTGTCCCGACTTAGATTGGTTTTGGTCGGTTTAGAGGCTTTAAGGATTACTTAATTGGGATGTGCTGAAATTCTTAAAAAAAAATTCTGAGTTTCCTATCTTGTTATATATTCAAAACTCAACTTATCTTGTTATATGTTTGGAATTCATCAGCTGCTAGTTATATTGTATTCTGTTTAGCTAGGCAAAAGGGTGGTCTCCGGTCCTTAACGGACTTGAGATACCCGTCACGGTCAGGTCCTGGTTTTAGTCATGAAAAAGTTGGTATAAGAGGTAGGTTCATGCTCAATTGGTGTCCATAAAGCCGTGTCAAGTAGAGTCTTTTTTATGGGTGTGTAGCGCGCTATACTTTTAAGAGAGAGGCTATGAGGCATTTAAGAATATTTCCCTTTTTTGTGTTCTATTCTCGGGCTGTAGAGTCTAGGATGTTGAAATCTCCTCTAATTCCCATTTATTGGGATTTCAAATCAACCCTCCTAGAAAATTTGATACTCGTAGAAACTTCTCTGTCCCACCTGAGTACAACGTGGACGAAACTTGTCCTGCTTATAGGGTACAAACCCGATGTAGGGTCCTTACTTTTGATTACCTCCGTGGAGTTCCACTGATTCCCTCTAGCCCTACTTGGGCTCCTTGGGCTGATATTCCTGCCCTAATGCCTCAGGGTAATGTGTCTAATGCTGAGTTTCATCAGTTGATTCATTGGATTACTCAGTTGGTGGCCTCTCAGTTGCACCAGTATGAGTGTATTGCTCTTGTCACTCTTTCTTCTGAGGCCACAAGGGTTGGCCAGTTCATGAGGTTGAGTCCTCTGACCTTCACTGGTTCTAAAGTTGAGGATGATCCATAAAGGTTCATAGATGAGATGTAATAAATCTTCTAAGTGATGCATGCTTCTGACTCAGAGGGTGTGGAGTTCGCTGCATATCAGCTGAAGGATGTGGTATATCAGTGGTATGGGAAGTGGGAATAGTTGAGAGAAGATGATGCTGAGCCATCTATGTGGGATGACTTTTTGAGTGTCTTTCTTGATCGCTTCTTTCCTTAGGAGTTGAGAAAGGCAAAAGCTGAGGAGTTTATGAATTTGAAATAAGAAAGGATGACTATGAAAGAGTATGCCTTGAAGTTTCATCAGTTATCCTGTTATTCTTCAGATTTGGTGTCTTCTATGAGGTCTAAGATGATAAAGTTTGCTTTGGACTTATCTTGGGACTTTGTATTGGAGTGAAGGGCTTCCTTGCTTAATAATGACATAGATATCTCTTGGTTGGTGGTGTATATGCAATAGGTTGAAGAGGAAAAGAAGAAGAAATCTAAGATAAGGGAAAGGAAGAATAAGAAATTCAGGTATTCTAAGTAGGGTAGAGGTCAGCAGAATAGTAGTAAAGATGGAAGGTAGTGGTTGAAGAAGTAGGAAAATTTTGGTTCTTTCTATGGCTAGTTCTCTATATCCTAAGTCATCTAGTGATCATTGTTTTCAGACTGATTATGGATTAAGGGCACAAGTCGCCCAATATCAGGCCAACAGAGCCTAGTCGGCCCCATCCTATCCCTCTTATCATTTTTATAGGCAGATCTATCATGGAGTATATGTTGAGGGGAGGAATAAGTTCTTTAAGTGTATTTATCTTGGTCTCATACAGCGGGATTATCCTTCAAGGGTTACTTTTGGAGCTAATAAGGTTTCGGCTGCTACTTCTTCTGTTCCTGCACCATAGGGTGCTACTTTCAGTACCGACACTGGTCAAAATCATCTATATGCTCTTACCACCTGTCAGGAATCTGAGGCTTCTCCTGAGGTTGTCACTGGTACATTATAACTTTTCTCTCGTAATGTGTATTGTTTGCTTGATCCAGGGTCTACTCATTCTTATGTAACCCATTATGTGGCTGTTTATTTTGGTTTTGGTCTTGAGTGTTTTTCTTATCTTTTTTTATGTCTACCTTGCTGGGTAACTCTATTATGGCTAGAAAGGTTTATAAAGGTCGTGTGGCATCTATTTGTAGTAGGGAGACATTGGTAGATCTAGTAAAGTTGGATATGTTAGAATTTGATATTATTTTAGGGATGGATTGGCTCTATTCGATCTATGCTTCTCTTGATTGTAGAACCCTAAGGGTCAGTTTCTAATTCCCAAATTAACCGATTATTGAGTGGGAAGGTAGTTCATTAGCACCTAAGGAAAGGTTCATTCTTATCTTAGAGACCAGAAATTTATTTCCAAGGGGTGCCTATATCATCTAGTCAGGTTAAATGATTTTGGTTCTGAGGTCCCCTCATTGAAATTTTTCCCTGTAGTCAATGAGTTTCCCAAAGTATTTCCTGATGATCTTCTCGATATTCCTCTTGATAGGGAAATAGACTTTAGGATTGACCTTCTTTTGAATAGCCGGCCCATCTCTATCCCTTCTTACAGAATGGCTTTGGCTAAGTTGAAAGAGCTAAAAGAGTAGCTGAAAAATCTTTTTGATAAGAGTTATATTCGCCCTAGTGTTTCTCCGTAGGGTGCCTCTGTACTTTTTGTACGTAAGAAGGATGGGTCCCTTCAAATATGTATAGACTATCGGTAGTTGAATTAGGTGACTATGAAGAATAAATATGCTCTTCTTAGGATTGAAGACCAGTTCGACACCCTTCAGGGTGCAAGATGTCTTTCTAAGATAAATATTCAGTCAGTTTATCATCAGTTGAAGATTAGGGAGGTGGATATTGCTAAGACTGCTTTTCGTGCCTGGTATGGTCATTATGAATTTTTGGATATGTCATTCGATTTGACCAATGCTCAGATGGCATTTATGGATCTTATGAACCGGGTATTCTGTCAGTTTTTAGACTTATTCGTTATTGTATTTATTGGTGACATTTTGGTATATTCTTAGAGCGAGGAGGATCATGCTAATCACCTCTGTGTAGTGTTGCAGACTCTTAAGGATCAACGATTGTATGCTATGTTTTCAAAGTATGAGTTTGGGTTGAATGTTGTGATTTTCCTTGGTCATATTGTTTCTGTTGAGGGGATTATGGTGGATCCACAAAAAGTTGTAGTGGTTAAGAAGTGGCCTAGACCCACGACTCTAACCAATATTCGAAGCTTCTTAGGTTTTCCTAGGTATTATTGGAGGTTTGTGGAGGGTTTCTCTTTAATTATTTCTTTGATTAAGTTGACTCAGAAGAAGATGAAGTTTCAATGATCTGACACTTTTGAAGGTAGTTTTGAGAAGTTGATCGATAAGTTGACTTTGGCTCTGATTTTGACCCTATCTGAGGGTACTAATGGTTTCATAGTATATTGTGATACATCTCGTGTGGGAATGGGTTATGATTTGATGCAGCACGGTAAGGTTGTGGTGATGTTTCTAGGCAGCTTAAGGTATATGAGATAAATTATTCGACTCATGATTTGGAGTTGTTGGTTGTGGTTTTTGTTTTGAAGATTTGGCGTCATTACTCATATAGAGTTCATGTTGATTCATATTCTAATCGTAAGAGCTTATAGTACGTGTTCACCTAGTAGGAGTGGAATCTTAGGCAAATGAGATGACTTGAGTTACTCAAGGATTATGATATAAGTCTTCATTATCATTCAGGGAAAGCTAATATGGTTGTTGATGCTCTTAGCAAGTTATCTATGGAGAGCTTATCGCATGTGGATGAGGAGAAATGAGGGTTGGTGAAGGATATTCAATGTTTGGCTAATCTTGGAGTTCGTCTTTTGGATTTCTAGGATGGTGGAGTAATTATTCAAGAGGTGGTGAAATCTTATCTTGGTACTGAGGTGAATAAGAAGCAGGTTTTGGATCTTATCTTGATGCAGATCAGGATGATCTTGTCAGCAGAAAGTCTTGGCTTTCGAGATTGGTTGTGATGTTATCTTGAGGTACCAAGGGAGATTGTGTGTTTTTTATGTCGATGGGCTGCAGGAAAAGATTTTGGCTGAGGCTCATGAGTTGAGGGATATTGTTTATCCTGGTTCAATGAAGATGTACTATTATTTCAAAGAGATTTATTGGTGGAACAACATGAAAAGAGATGTGGCCAATTTTGTGGCCAGATGTGTGGTTTGTCAGCAAGTGAAAATGGAGACTTGTGGCCTGGTGGGTTGTCTCAAGATATTGAGTTGCCCGTGTGGAAATGAGAAGTGGACAATATGGATTTCATTACTGGTTTTCCGCGGTCTCGACATCAGTTAGATTTGATTTGGGTCATCATAGAGAGGATGACCAAGTCTGCTCATTTCTTGCCTATGAGGAATAATTTTCCACAAAGGATTATGCTAAGCTTTTCATTAAGGAGATTATCAACTTGCATATTGCACCTATTTCTATTATATCTAATTAAGGTACGCAGTTCTCATCTCACTTTTGGTGGTTATTTTAGAGAGGTTTAGGAACTAAGGTGAACTTAGCACCATTTTCCACCCTCAGATGGATGGTCAAATGGAGAGGACTATTCAGACCTTGGAAGATATGCTAAGGGCCTGTGTGACTGGCTTTGTTGGTAGTTCGGTTGATCATTTGCCTCTCATATAGTTCAGATATAATAACAGAAATCATTCTAGTATTTAGATGGCTCCGTTTAAGACCCAAGACCATAGAACACCTTTGGGACATAATTTTCATTCTTTATCAAACAAAACTATACTCTTCTCTCTCTCAAAATTCCCAAAGAAAGAAATGCTAGGGTTTCTCAAGATTGAACATATAAGGGTCAATTCAAGATTTTTTCACCAAAATTGTGACACTTTCAGGCATGTTATTCTTCCCCAAAGTTTATTTTGGTAAAAGCATGTATTTACTATTGTTATTCATGTGATTAAATTGTGGTTTATGAATGGGGGTTGAGGGTTTTTGAGCTTTAATGGATGGATTGTTTTCCTATGGCTTTTATGAATAATTCACGGTTTGAATTGATGGTTTTGAACAACTTGGGGTGCATGGATGTGGTTAATTAGAATGGGGGTCATGGATTTCCCCAGATTGATGATTTTGAATAATGCAATTGGTATAACCCCAACCTAATCTTAAGAAACTTGTTTGAACATGAGGGTAAGCACATTGAATTACTTTTGGAACCATTGCATGATATAAAGAGGTTATTGAAACATAATAGTTTTGATTTAATGAACAAAGGGGCCCGTGGCATTCCCTCACATTGATTTAATGAACAAAGGGGGGGTTTTCCCCAAGTTAAGAGAATTGTAATGGCATGATGATATTACTTTACAAGTGTAGTTGGTATGATAATACCAACAGTGTATGCCTTATATGTATCTTGGTTCAATGAATGGATTGTATGAAACTTATTTTAATTGGTCTTAAAGGCGGTTGTGTAGTTGTTCCGTGAAAGTGGAGGTCTCAATGGGCCAATACTAGAAACTGCACTTGCCGGCACGAGGGTCATAATGACTGGTGTTTGACTCACCCTTGCTTTATGACCGAGAGGTTAGAGTCCCCTTTGTTACATGATTGGGTTTTCATGTCACCCTTGATATATGACCGGGTGGTTTGAGTCCCCCATGGTACATATGTATGTATTATTATTCTTTAGTTCATGTGTCTATACGCACTAAGGCCTTTTCAACAGGGAGAGCATAGCCTATATAGGCAGTGGGTGCCTTTTTATGACAGTTGAGATACACAGTCCAGACTAATGTTTTAAAGTTCATGCTGAGCATTGTTCCTTATCCCGGCATGTTATATTTATTTCTATGTATATGCATATGATTGTGTGTATTGAATTTGGATGATTTTAAACTATTGATCATGACATTATTTTATCCCTTTTCTGAGTTACAAGGTAGCGGTCTCCCTGCTAACCGTCTCCAGATGTTGTATCCCCACGCAATGCAGGAACTGGAGACACTTCTACTTTTCCTTTGTTGTGATAGAACTTTTGGGTTATCAGTAGTCAGCTTTGAAGTGGTAAGCTTCCATCTCCGGGAAGGGTTATCATTTTGAAGTCTTGTTTTTGCCATGTCTTAGACTACTACTATTAATTTTTTTTAGCTACTGTCGGGGTCTTTTCCCGACGTAGATTGGTTTTGGTCGGTTTAGAGGCTTTGTGGATTACTGTTGATTGGGATGTGTTGAAATTCTTAAATTCTTTTCTGAGTTTCCTATCTTCTTATATGTTTGAAACTTAGCTTATCTTGCTATATGTTCAGAATTTCTCCGCTGCTAGATGTACTGTGTTCTATTTGGCTAGGCAAAGGAGGTGGTCTCCGATCCTCGGTGGACTTGAGATACCCGTCATGGATAGGCCCTGGTTCGGATCATGACACAAAGTTTTCTTGAGCTATCATCAACAAAAGTAACAAAGTAAAGTATACCACCCAATGTCCTTCCCTTCATTGGACCATATAAATCTGAATGTACCAGCTCAAGCAACTCTGTCTTTCTTGAAAGAAGATTAGACGTGAAAGAAACTTTATTTTGTTTTCCATTCAAGAAGTGCTCACATTTTTCTTCTTTATCACTTTTAGAATCTGACAGTAATTTCTTCTTGTCCAAAATATTAAGTCTTTTCTCACTAATACGGCTAAGCCTCTTATGCGATAATGTTAAAGAGTTAGCGCTTTAAACTGCATTCACCATATTAGCACAAGTAGAAGACATAGTCCAGTATAGACCATGATGCTTGTCACCAAGAGTCACAACCAAAGAATTCTTAATGAGTTTTCATTTTCCACCACCATTGGTACTAACATATCCCTCATCGTCCAACACGCTAATAGAAATCAAGTTCAAATGAACATCAGGTGCATGTTTTACATTGTTTAGAACTAGTTTAGATCCAGTATTAGCTTTCAAACAAATTGTATCAATATTAGCCACCATAGATACAGACTCATTGCACATACTTAAGATTCTGAAGTCACCTGTAGTATAAGATGAGAATTTTTTTTCCTTAATGTCATATGGGATGCGGCACCAGAATCCATAATCCAGCTTGACTCATCACAAAAAATATTTATAAGATTTGCATCAAAGACAGTAACAAGATCTTTGGAGGTGATGGTGGCTATGCAATTTTCATTGTTGTCTTCTTTCTTTTCATCCTTGTCTCTATTCTCCCTCTTCAACTTTCAGTAAAATTTCTTTGTGTTCCCTCTTAGCCTACAGTGGTAGCACTCAATATATTTATATTTGCCTATATATTTGCTTTTATAATGTTCACTATTTTGATAATTACAATTCCAACTTCTCCCCTTAATGTCAGTCACTAAGACATCAGATGAAGAAGAGCCTTAAGACTTTTATCTTATCTCTTCATTAAGAACGCTGCTCTTTGAAAAACTCATAAGGATCATGCTATTGAGAGCAGAATTTGACAATGAAATTCTAAATATTTCTTAAGTGCTTTATAGAGAAATAAGTAGAAGAAAGTCATGAAGTTCTTCATCAAACTTAATGCCCATACCAAATAACTAATTAATAATCCTCTGAAAG
This sequence comes from Capsicum pubescens, assembly GCA_030864215.1. Taxonomy (NCBI): domain Eukaryota; kingdom Viridiplantae; phylum Streptophyta; class Magnoliopsida; order Solanales; family Solanaceae; genus Capsicum; species Capsicum pubescens. The sequence continues at coordinate 107,530,087 of CM061544.1, forward strand.
TTATTTAGGTGGTCTGTCATCGGAAAACCATCATGGTATTTTAACTTCAATATTTGTATTATCAAGATCATATTATTATTTCCAGTCTATTAAAATGTGGGGGTGCACCACGGTTCTAGGTACGTAGTCCCTTAGACTACAATAAAGTCAATAAAACAGTAACGAACTAAAACTAGCAGGAATTAAAAGAACACAGTGACTTACGTGGAAACCTAATTGCTTAAGGGAGGAAAAAACACGGCTTGCCCTCACAAGTACTCAAACTTTACTATCATCAAAACTCATTAATTATAGACTCCAAGAACTTAACTCTAAGTTCCACTGGTTGTAATAGCTCTACTACAACCACCTCTACTCACTTCAACAGCCTCACAATCGACTAACTCTAATCGATTTAACCTTAGGTAACTGTAATACCCCGAGATTCTAACCACTAGTGCAACCAAGACTCAAGCTCATGAGAAATAAATTATAGTGTTTTTTTTTGTTTTTTGATTTAGGGTGATGTGTATTAAGGCCTTAAAGATGTCCTAACGATTGGATGAATCAAAACATCCCTTACCAATTAAATTCTTGAGAAGGATTTTCGCATAGTCCACTTAAAATGAGCATATCTCTCGATATACTACGAATTATTGAGCTCATGACCTACCAAAATATAGATAATTGAATTATATTTCCAATGGTACCAATTTTTCCCAAATCCGGTATTGGAGCAAAGAGTTCTGCCCATTTTACTCTAGCATGTCAGGATGGGAAACTGAGTGACAACATTCGTGATAAGCTGTCACGAGCGTGACGACCTATAACCAATGTCATCATCCCTGGGCAGATTTTTGACCCCAGTGAAAACATTTTGTGATACGCCGTCATGCCCGTGACGACCTATCACCAATGTCGTCAACCTTAGGCAGAAAATCAAAATTTTACCCTTTTGTGACGACATTTCATGACGACTTATCACCGTCTTGATGGCTTGTCACGGATGTCGTCAGCTATTTTTTTTCCAGCAACTAAGGAATGTTTTACAAGGGTATTTTGGTCTTTTTCCATATTTTGGAAGCCTCTATAAATATGAGAAACCCCATCCAAACCCTAATTTCTCCATTTTCTCTTCCAATTCTCTAAAGAGAGTATAACTAGGGTTTCATCAAGAACTTTAACCTTCCAAAAATCATCCGTAAATTCTTCAAGATTCCTTCAAGAATTAAGTTCCTCATAGTGTGAGCTTCAAAAATTATTTATTATAAGTGCGGATAGAGTCTCAAGCACTAGAGTTCATGTAATTTCAAAGATTAAGGTATGTGGGGTTTTGAACAAGAGCAATCCTTTCATTCTTGTGCCCAAAGCTTTGATCTCTATCATGGATTTATATGATTTTGCAAGTGGGTTTATACCCAAATTACTTCATCATGAGATTATGAGAATATAAATTGTTCAAGCTTTGTTAAACATGATTATTTAACTATTCCCAAGTTATGACTTGATATTTAATATTGTGAATTTCATATTTCTACCATGAGTTGATAGTTCAAGTGCTTTCAAGATATGTGTCAAGCTTTATGCTTCCTTATGACAAATTGGATTATTGAGTATATTGATTCATGAGATTGAGTTGTTACAATGAGTCTTGATATTTCTTCAAAGATATTGATGTTGCCATGATTTAATGAATTGATACATTTTGATATTGAGAAAGATTGATTTGATTTGAGTCGAGTTAGGAATCCACCAATTGATTATGATTTGATAAATGAGAAAGAGATTTGATTTGGTCTTCATGATAGACCCTTGTGATGTTTGTGGTGGATTTCCTAACGCATTCTGAGCTTGTTTCTGGGAGTAGTATTTAGCACCAAGCGGAAAATGTGGTATTTCCCCTGAAACTACGTGCCACCATAGGATTGATATTGATAATTGTGGGCCAGAGGCCGAGTATGAGATTGTGATCACTAAATTTAGGTTGTACTCCCTGGAAAGAGTACGACGCTCCCGCCAATGTGGGGTTCTCTCCTTAGGAGGGAAAAACTTTGGACTACATGTAGCTCACATGGTTTATGTCGGTTATAAGAACCTCCCATATCTATAAGAGTCGAGTTTCTTGACTTACAGAGTCACTCCGAGTCTTGAGTTGAAGAGTTGAGTTATTTATGATGATTTATGAGTTTTTTATCATATGATTTATTTACGATGAGATCATGAAAAGTATGTTTCAATCTAACTCAAGCCAAGTGAGCCATCATTGTACATATGCATATTTTCATGAAATTGATGATGATAATTACATTGTTACATGTACCCCCACATACTCAGTACATTCCAAAGTGCTGACCCACATATTTTTCTATGGGCTATATTTTCTCGTAATGTAGGTTCAGGTACTCATCCGCAACCGCGTTAATGATATTCGGGTGCCTCTCTATGTCTCCTCAGTGGTGAGTCCTCATGGTTCGTGGACCGTGTCTGTATTTTGTGATACTATTTTGTTATTATGGCTTTCAGTACTGTTTGAGTCAGTTGGGGGTTTGTCCCAATGTCTCATTGATTTTGATGTATAAAGGTTTTACAGACTAAAGGGTTGGTATGTACATAATTTTAGTATTTTGGATTGTACATGCTAGTTTCTTATCTTATTCCAGTATGTTCATGATATGTCATTCTCTCTTATTTTATCATGACTATTGTCAAAATGAGCTCTAGAAGTGATGACAGGCTTAGAGGGTTAGCTTGAGGCCGCGTGTGTCCTTAAGCACCGTGTGACATCTCAGGATGGGATCTTGGGGCGTTATAAGCTTGGTACAGAGCCTAAGGTTTAAAGAGTCCTATGGAGTCTGACAAGCCGCGTTACATAAAGTCTTGATCATCGGTGTGTAGCGCACCACATCTGTGAGCAAGAGGCAATGGGACGTTTTAGGAAAAGTTGTTTCTTTCTTTCTAAAAGTTTATCGTACCTACAACTGTCTCTTTATCTGCGATTAACTCGTACTCTCTTATAACAGAAAATGCCTCCTCATCGAGCTCATATAAACAATGAGAAACCTCAACCCATTGATCCTTTGAATGAGCATGTGTCACATGCAGAATTTTGGGCAGTTTTTTAGGCGCTAGCCCAGACAGTTACTGCCAATGCTTAAGCCAACACCCAGGCTACTGTTCTTCCTCCGCAAGAGAATAATTCTGCTGTAGCTCAGGTTCGTGACTTTATGCGGATGAATCCGCCTGAGTTCTATGGGTCGAAGGTAGGTGAAGACCCACAGATGTACTTAGATGAAGTAAGAAAGATCACTCGGATTATGCACATGACTGAGGAGGAGAGTGTTGAATTAGTTGCCTATCAAATGAAAGGTGTTGCATATGATTGGGTGGAAATATGGAGGGAAAGTAGAGGGGAGGATACCGCTCCCATGACTTGGCAGCTATTCCAGGATGCATTCTTGGACAGATTCTTTCCTCTTGAGATGAGGGAAGCAAAGATAGAGGAATTCATGAATTTGAGACAAGGCTCCATGACTGTTAAGGAGTATTTCCATAGATTTAATCAGTTGTCAAAATATTCTCCTAGTATGATGGCTGACTCCAGGACCATCATGAGCAAGTTCGTGACCGGCGTGTCGAGTTACATTGTGAAAGAGTGTAGATCTGTTATGCTTAATAGGGAGATGGACCTTTCTCAGTTGATGATACACGCCCAACAGATTAAATCTGATAAGGTAAAAGAGAGGGAGAGAGTAAAAGGTAATAAAATATCTAGATCAGAGCAACAGGGATTTAGTCAGTCCAGATTCCATAGAGGAAACCGCCCTCAATTTCAGAGACGTCCGTTTATGCCCGTTCCTTCCTCAGTTAGTGCTCTTGCACCTAAAAGAAGGCAGGAGCAGGGGAACAGGCCTATCCCTTCTAGGTCCCAGAAAAGTGTAAGTAACAAACCTCGTCCTCCTTAATGTGCCAAGTGTGGTAGAGATCATTTTGGCGAGTGTTTTGTTGATCAGAGGGGTTGCTTTGGTTATGGAAAGTTGGTCCACTGACTTAGATATTGTCCATATGATAGACAGGGGAGTCAATATGCTTGTCCCCAGAGTCAGGCTACCAGTTCCCCCGCTCCCGTAGTCCGCCCAGTTCCTCCTTAGGGTGCCTCTTCTAGTACTGCTGGCGGTTCGCGCCAGAATCGCTTTTATGCTATACCACCTCTCCAGGAGAAAGAGGACTCTCCAGATATTATCACTGGTATGATCCATGTCTTTCACTTTGATGTGTATGTAATGATGGACCCTGGTTCAAGTTTCTCTTATATAACACCTCTGGTTGCTGTAAATTTTGAAATAGACCCTGAACGGATTCCTGAGCCTATTCTGGTTTCTACCCCAGTAGGAGAATCTGTTATTGCTAAATGAGTATATATGAAGTGTCCTGTCACTGTTCTTTATCGGTTCATATGTGCTGATTTGAGTGAGCTAGATATGGTTGATTTTGACGTTATTCTGGGTATAGATTGGCTTCACTCGTGCTATGCGTCTATAGATTATCCTACTCGAGTGTTTAAGTTTCAGTTCCCTAACGAGCCCATTTTTGAGTGGTCTGGGATTTCTATAACTCCAAAGATCTATTTCATATCCTACCTCAGTTAGCATTGTTAATGAGTTTCCCGATGTTTTCTCATAAGACCTCCCAGGGGTCCCACCTGATAGAGAAACAGAATTCGGGATTGATCTCCTTCCTGACACTCAACCTATTTCCATCCCTCCATACTGTATGGCTCCCGCAGAACTTAAATAGTTGAAGGAGCAACTCAAAGATCTCTTAGAAAAAGGCTTTATCAGACCTAGTGTGTCCCCGTAGGGTGCACCTGTTCTATTTGTGCGAAAGAAAGATGGTACATTTCATATGTGTATTGACTACTGTCAACTCAACAAGGTAACAATCAAGAGCAAGTACCCTCTTCCTAGAATCGATGATTTATTTGATCAACTACAGGGTGCAAGTTATTTCTCAAAGATAGACCTTAGATCCGGCTATCATCAGCTTAAAGTGAGAGAGTGTGATGTTCAAAAGACAACCTTCCGAACCCGCTTTGGTCATTTTGAGTTTCTTGTCATGTCCTTTAGGTTAACCAATGCTCCAGCGGCCTTCATGGATCTTATGGACCGAGTATTCAAGCAATATCTCGATATGTTTGTCATTGTATTCATAAACAATATTCTTGTGTATTCCCGAAGAGAGGATGATCATGCCGACCATCTTAGAATTGTCTTGCAAACTCTTAGAGATCATCAATTATTCGTTAAATTTAGCAAGTGTGAATTTTGGTTAAGGTCAGTTGCTTTTCTGGGTCACATTGTTTCCACCGAAGGCATTAGAGTCGATCCCCAAAAGACAGAAGCTGTAAAGAATTGGCCTAGCCTACCTCCCCATCTGACATTAGGAGTTTTTTGGGTCTAGCTGGTTACTACCATCGTTTTGTTGAGGTCTTCTCTTCTATCGCATCTCCCATGACCAGGTTGACCCAAAAGAAAGTTAAGTTCCAGTGGACGGATGCCTGTGAGAAGAGTTTTCAGGAGTTGAAGACTCGACTCACTTCAGCCCCAGTGTTAGATTTACCCGATGGTACTGATGGTCTTGTGGTGTATTGTGACACTTCCAGAGTTGGTTTGGGTTGTGTGTTGATGCAGAAGGGTAAAGTTATAGCTTATTCCTCTAGACAGTTGAAGCCTCATGAGAAGAATTACCCAACCCATGATCTTGAATTAGCAACTGTAGTTTTTACTTTGAAAATCGGGAGACATTATTTGTATGGTGTTCATGTTGATGTGTTTACTGATCACAAAAACGTATAGTAAGTGTTTACTCAGAGGGAGTTGAATCTTAGACAAATAAGATAGTTAGAGTTGCTAAAAGACTATGATATGAGTGTGATGTATCACCCGGGCAAGGCCAATGTTATGGAAGATGCCCTTAGCAGGATGTCTATGGGTAGTGTGGCACGTGTTGAGGACGATAAGAAATAATTAGCTCGTAATGTGCATCGTTTGGCGAGATTGGGTGTTAGATTGCTTGATTTTGTTGAAGGGAGTATGTTAGTTCAGAGTAGTTCTGAGTCTTCTTTGGTCTCAGAGGTAAAGGAGAAACAAGACAGGGATCCTAGTTTGGTCAGACTGAAGGAGTCAGTTAAGGACCAGAAGGTAGAGGTTTTCTCCTAAGGGGGAGATGGTGTATTGAAATTGCAGGGTAGATTGTGTGTTCCCGATGTTGATGATCTAAGGCAGAGAATTATGGATGAAGCGCATAGTGCGCGATATTCTATTCAACCCGGTGCTACCAAGATGTACCATGATTTGCAGGAAATCTATTGGTGGAACGGTATGAAGAAAGACATTGCAAGATTTGTGGCAAATTTTTCTACTTGTCCACAAGTTAAGGTAGAGCACCAAAGGCCCAGTGGTGTAATGCAAGAGTTTAGCATTCCTACTTGGAAATGGGAAGAAGTGAATATGGATTTCGTAATTGGTTTGCCTCCTTCTCATCGTCATCATGATTCGATTTGGCTTGTTATAGACCGGTTGACTAAATCTGCTCATTTCTTGCCAATGCATTCGTCTTATACAGCTGAGGATTATACTAGATTGTATATCCGTTAGTTATTCAGATTGCATGGAGTTCCTTTGGCTATTATCTTTGATAGGGGCACTCAGTTTACTTCCCAGTTTTGGAGTGTTTTTCAGAAGGGTCTCGATACCCAAGTTTGTCTAAGTTCTGCTTTCCATCCGCAGACCGATGGTCAGGCTGAGAGGACTATTCAGACTTTGGAGGACATGGGTACACTGCACTCCTGCACACTTAGTTGCACTAGCGGACAAAACTACGTAGAGATGTGAAAGTTATACCTCTTCTTGATGATCCAGGGAACTGGTCTTTTAAAGAGAACTGATCATCATCAAAACATGAGACATTAATTTTCTCCCTTTTTGATGATGACAAACCATAACCTCAGAGCATCAAAATTTATTCAATCATCAGAGCACCCACTACTGTCCATATGTGTTCCCCCTATCACGATGCTTTCTCCTATTGTGTTCCCCTGTCAATATTCCCCCTTTTATATAGATATCCCTATCAACATCACACACACTTAGCATAGCGCCTAATCCCTACCAAAATGAACTCAGTACTCCCCCTTTTGGCATCACTGAAAAGAAAGAACAATAAACTAAGAGTAAAATAAGAACAAATTAGTTAACTCATGGCCACTGGGCAATAGTAACATGAATGAACACATAAGTAAAGAAAACAAATGATAAACATAAATAAGGAATTCATTTATATGATATAGGATTAATACCATGATAGAGCAAGATTAGATTTCCTATTCCACAGAAAAAGCTACAGGGATTAAGAAAAGAGAAATTAGTGTAGAAAGGGTATGACAATAACAAAATTAGGTAGGTGAAGGTCTTAGGGAAAGGGTTTTGAGAAGCAATTCCATCTTATTCCTTTCTGTAACATGATACTGTAGAAATTCCTTGGTCAGTATCCTTATCTCGGCATTCAAGATAAGAACCTGATCAGTTAGAGTTGATACTCTCTTTTTAAGTTCAACATTCTCATTTCTAAGTGTGTCAGAAACACTTGATCCTTTACTGGAAAGTGGCTGAATTAGTATTTGCAATTTGCTAATCTCTGCATCCTTATCAGCCGTGTTGAGATTCATTTTCTCTATCTTCTTGTTTGGCTCTTCTTGAGATATGGTTCTTGACTTTTCTTTTGCACAATTATTTTTAATCAGGGTTTTTAATCTGAACAATTGTTTCACAGTTCCAGGAGTTCCATTTTCACAGAAAATTCCAAAATGATCAAATTTTTTGTTTAGCAAATATCCATAAGGTATGCCATGTTTTCCATTCTTCCTATGAACAACCTTATACATGTGCTCAGTCATTAGAGTAGGTAGACTGATTAACTCAAAGCTGTTAAGATACTCCATCACATACAGATCTACGACTGAAGCAATGTTCCCTATTTGTGCTCTAGGTAGAATCACTTTGTTGAAAAATTCAATGGTTAATTGTACCTCACTCTTGAGTTATGTCTTTCTTACTCCAGCTATATATTTTCCTTTAACCTTTGTCTCATTCTCCATATCCTCTATTGAGGTATGTTGTTTTGAAATAGTACTTACACTATTAATGGGAACTTCCAGAATCTTTCCAAGCAATACATTATATAGATTCAGCTTTTTCCCCTGAACTAATATGCAATAATTCAAGTGGTCTAGAGGTACTAACCTGCTTTTTCGGCTTAAAGGAGAATCTGGTTTGTTTTTCTTTGACATAAGCATCATAAACTTTGTTTTCAGAAAACTACAGCTTTGGCATACCACGGACCAGGTCCTTTGAAAACAATTTATTTAGCAAAGAGTTACTTATATGTCCCAGCCTTTTGAGACAAAGATCAACATTTTCATCTTGCACACTCAAGCAGGTTAACTCATAGTTAGCTACAGAATCCAGATCATCCACATACATGTTCTTTCACCTTTTAGCTCTGAGAATGACTTTTCCAGACTTCAAGCTTGACACAGTACATACTTCAGACAGGAACTTCACCTTATTACCTTTGTCACAAATTTGAGATACACTTAGAAAACTATACTTGAGACCATCTATAAGATACACATCTTCTATTGCATGATCAAGAGGCTTTTCAATCTCTCCAACACCATGAATATACCCTTTTTTACCATTCTCAAATGAGACACATCCACCATGAAATGCCTTGAAAGAGAAAAAACAGTCAATCCTCCCAGTCATATGCTTTGAACATTCACTATCCATGAACCAGTTTTGACTGATTCCCTTTTTCCTACCTACAAATAGAGTCACTTGTTAGATTTGCGAATCCACTGGAGTTTGAGTTCCCAAAAGAGAGATAAAGGTGTGATTAAATCTTTCTTGGTCCATCTAGGCAGTGGGTTCTTCTTCAGATTTCTCAAGGGTTTGGAACCCTTAGGATAAGATTTTTCTTAATGGATGTACCTAGCACTGTTCATTTTAGCTCTAAGTCAACTTTGTCAGTTCTCCTTCAAGTGCCCATCTCTTCTACAATGAGTGCATAGAGGTTTGTTGACCTTGATTTTCACACCATGAACATTTTTCCCTGGATACCCAAGTGAGTGGGTTCTATACTAGTATCTAAGGCCTTTACCATTATTGACTCCCTAACCAGTTAAATTAGAAAGGATTTGTGAGGATGTGGTCCATTTTAGGGAATTCTTAAGATCTTCTCTTAAAAGGACCAGGCCCCTTTTTAATTCTTCATTCTTATGGAGTGCAATCATGAGGTGATTTTGAGAATCCCATAATTTTTGTTCAAGCTCAATTTGAAGCCTTGAGGGTTCTTTCTTCCCTTTACCATCAGAATTATTTACTTTCTTCAGTTTACTCATTAAACTCAGATTTTTAGATTTCAATTTTGTGTAAAGTTCTTCTATTTCAGATATCTAGAGAGTTAAGATAATCAATTCAAGCTCTTGATTTTCTACTTTCTCTTCTAGAATATTTTTCTCAGCATTCAGTTTACACATAGAATCAATCAACACATTTGCAACCTTCTTTATCTTTCTAGCAGAGTAGTTATCTAGATTTTCCTTAATGTTGAAGAGAATTATCTAATTTTCTTCTTTATCATTTGTGTTTTCGATTAGATAAAACAAGGAATCATAGGTGACTTCACTATCCTCCACAACTAACACAGACATATTTTCATGTTTTTCAACTTCATCAGATTCACTGGAGGAATCTTTCCAAACCGCCAAAGCTTGTTTCACTGCATAATCAGCTGAAGTTTTTCTTCTTAAATTCTCAGGGACTTGGTCCTTATTCTTTCCTTTATTAGCTCCAGACTTTAGATATTCTTGATAGTCCATTTTGTGCAGTGGACAATCTTTGATGAAATGCTCAGGACTTCCATATTTGTGACAAACTTCAACAATACTTCCTTTTATGTTGTTGCTTCCTTTCCTTTGAAACTGGCCACTTTTCTTCATTGCTCTCACAATCATTTTGGCCAGGTATGCAACATCAGTGTCTTCCTCACTTGATTCAGAATTTGATGCCTTCAATGGCAGAGACTTTTCCCTTCTTACTTCTTTCTTCTCTTGTCTTTGCTGCTTCTTGAGTTCATGAGTCTTTAGATTACCAATAAGTTCATCCATAGTGAGAGTCTTAAGGTTTCTTGCCTCAGTAATATCATCTACTTTGCTTTCCAGGACTTAGGAAGAACTCCTAGAATTTTTCTCACTTGCTATACAAAGAAATAACTTCTCCTAGGCAGTGCAACTCATTCGTGATTGAAGTGAATCTAGTATATATTTCTTGAATATTTTCTCCTTTCTTCATAGAAAAAGTTTCATACTGAATAGTCAGCATGTCAACTTTTGAATCCTTCACATCAGTTGTTCCTTCATGAGTAATCTTCAGGTAGTCCCAGATTTTCTTAGTATTTTCACAAGAGGAAATCTGTTATACTCATTTGGTCCTATACCACACACAAACAATTTCTTAGCCTTGTAATTCTTTTCAACTTTCTTGCAATCTTCATCATTAAATTCACTCTTGGTTTTGACAACCATTCTTGTTATGTCTCTTTCTTTGACCTCTCTAACTGGTACATGAGGATCATCAAGTATTACATCCACCAGCTCACTGTCCTCAGCCATCATAAAGTAATACATCCTAATTTTTCACCACACATAGTATTTCCCATTAAAGCGAGGTGGTTCAACGGTAGATTACCCTTCTTCCAAATTAGGTGGGGCAGTCATGATCAAGAAATCACTCTAGGTGTGAACTTTTTAGAGTGTCCTTGCTCTGATACCAATTATTGAAATACGGGGGTGCACCACTATTCTCGGGATATGGTCCCTAGGACTACAATAAAGGTAATAAAATACTAACGAACTAAAACTGGCAGGAATTAAAGAAACACGGTGATTTATGTGGAAACCTCCTTGCTCAAGGGAGGTAAAACCACGGCTTGCCCTCACAAGCTCTCAAACTTCACTATAATCAAAACTCATTGATTACAGACTCCAAGAACTTAACTCTAAGTTCCACTGGTTGCAATAGCTCTACTACAACCACTTCTACTCACTTCAACAACCTCACAATCGACTAACTCTAATCGATTTGACCTTAGGTAACTCTACCTAAGCACTCTACTGCTAAGAGAAAGACATCACTCTTAAAAGATAAGTAGTTTAATTACAAAGCAAGACTTGACTCAAGAACAATTAAACTTGAAGCACACTCAGATTTGGAACTTGAGCAATGGAGTTTTCGTCATTTCCTTAATTCACCAATTCTGTAAAAACTATTTGTATGAGAGACATCCTTTTCTATTTATAGTAGTGTATAAATCTGGGTTGAATTTAGATTGGACCAAGTGTCACAACGGGTACAATGCACTCCTGCACAGTTAGTTGCACTAGTGGACAAAACTATGCAGAGATGTGACAGTTGTACCTCTTCATGATGAGCCAAGGACCTGGTCCTTTAAAGACAACTGATTATCATCAAAACATGAGACATCACAGTCTTTCGAGCATACAAAATTTCAAGATGTACCCATAGGGACCTAGCATGTGTCTTTTTAGAAATATGGTTCAACACATTATCGTCAATCTACTGCCTAATAAAAATTACAAATCTCTATGTGCAACAGGTTTCACTCTTCATCGATTTTGTACTAATTTATAAAAATTCTTAACATAGACCAGATTTTCCATTTTTTCCTTTCAAATTACATAATTAACACCATTCAAAGTAACCATTCTACTTGTGTTGGCTTCCATCGTCAAAAAATACAAATATTGCAAACGGTGGGCTTGGAAACTAGTTTATTAGGTAAACACGACATAACAATAAAAGTATTTGTAGCAAAATAATTTGAATAAAATGGAAATATAATGACACCAAAAATTTTATGTGAAAACTCCTTTAAATAAGGAAAAAAATCATAGGCGAAGAGGAGTAACTAATATTACTATAGTAAGAAATTTTACATAGTAGTCACAAGTACAATACTCAAAGTGACTACTACACATTCAAAAGAAATACCCATTTTGATTCCCACCTTACTAAAATATCGCTCACTTTAATTTTTTCTTCACAAACTATTTTTATCATAGAATACCTCATTTCTCTCTTTATATTGGTATTACTTTCTATATTGGTGTACATTAAATAAGTTGAACATACTCAATTTTATAGAGAGGGTAGAGCATTCGAATGCCATTAATCACATAAGCAAAGGCTAGCAATTTTAACAATTACAACTTACAGAACTTCGACTGATTTGCCAAATTTTCACAAGTTGCAAAAAGATACCAGGGGAAGAAAAAATTTTCAAGTGTATTTATGGGGATGGACCCCACACTATAGCCTATATATTAAAACATCTATTAAAATGAGATGAAAGTGTATTGGGATGACGAAAAATATTTTTCATGAAAAATATTTCTTGAAAAATAAATAGTTTTCTTACTTATCTTTTGGTGTTTGGTTAGTAAGAAGAAACTACTAATCCAAAGGTTTTTAAGTATGAGCAAATACTACTATTGAAAGTATCAAAATCGACACTATGGAAACGACCCTTGACCCTGACCTCGAGCTGATAACCAACACCAGACCATGACACTATACCTTAGTCCTAACTCGACTACCGCGACCTAACCCCAAATCGGTATTAGGATTCATAATCCTAACCCTAACTCTAGACTTAGGACCCGACTCCTAACTCAAGACACAACTCTCGATCCTAACCCCGACTCTAAACTTGGAACTCGATCCCTATCTTGGCAATGACTCTTGATCTTGACCCCAAATCTTAACTCGAGGCCTGACTATCCATCCCGACCACGACTCTCGATTCAACCCCAAATAGGGTGTGGACTCCTGACTAGGACTTGACTTCAACCACAAATCGGGTCCTAGACCCAACCTAAGCTTCTATCTTGACTCGAGTCTCAACCTCTAACCCAGACTAGACCTTGATCTCAACCCCTATTGAGGTCTCGACTCCCAATTCGACCCCAATTTTCAACCCACAATTCGACCCCTACTCCCGTCCTAGCTCCTATCCGACCTAGAATCTCGACCTTGAATTGTGTCTGGACTATCAAATTGGGATACAACTCTGACTCGAGTCCCGACTCCCGTAACGGGACTTAAATCTGACTCACAACCACAACTAGATTTTCAACCCAAGACTCGATCCCAAACCGAGACCCAAATATTAGCGTTAACTCAAGATCTGACCTTGAACCTAGTCCTATTGAAATTTGGGACTCGATGTTGGGAGTCGAGATCCATTTAAGGGTTTGAGTTACGCTCGAGGTCGAGATCGAGAGATGGGTCCCAGTTGGAATTGAGAGTCAGTACTCGAGACTCGTGTCCCACCCATAAATCAATCCCAACCTTGACCCGGTACCCGAGACCTGACCTTGATTTGTTTTCGGGTCGAGAATCAAAAGTCAATATCTGGGTTTGTGTTGGAATTGGGAGTCAGGTGGTAAGGTTGAAAGAAAATTTTGAAAATATTTTTTCTTACATTATGGAGGAACAAAATTTTTTTCTAAATTTATGAAAACGTCTATTCGAAAAAATAATTAAGCGAACCAAATATGAGAAAATTAAAAAATATATTTTCAAAAAATATTTTCCTTTCTAACATACACATCCAGTGGAAATATTTATTTGTACTCCCTCCGTTCAGTTTTACTCTTATTAATTGTTTGATACAATTGGAATAATTTATTTATTTGTTAAATAGATAAATAAAATTAAATATTGTACTACCTCGGTTTAGTTTTACTGTTATCATTTGTAAATATTTATTTCTAATCATGTTATTGATTTTTTTTCTTAAGTCAAATTGTGAGAAGTAAAACTGAACTATTTGTCGAAACTCTCAAAGATTGTCGCAAGGTACATCACTTGGCAACAATATTATCGTACATTAAATTCGGGTCATTTCGTTAAGATTACGCAATCCCTGCAAATAGGAATAGTTTAATTAACAAAATGTTTTTGGAAAATCGATGGGGTTCTTTGAATTACTAAATCCGTATTAAAATGTGTATTCTTTGTCCTTCGGGGCTGGCTCACTGGTTTGGAGGGTAGTAGCCCACCACAGCTACCTGGGATTGATTCCCCCTTCAATGCCTTTGAGCCATGAGTCTGTCGCACGGGGTTTACCTAGTGCGGTTTACATCTCCTGTGTGGTTTGCAGGCTACCTCACAGTGAGGAGTTTACCCAGTGCGCACCATTGATAGCGACTGCAGGTTTTCCTGGGGTTCCAAAAAAAAAAAGTGTATTCTTTATGATATATTTTTTCTTTATAACTTGCTGATTGTAAAACAATTGAATTTTGACTCTTACATCATAATACTCAATCCATTCTTTTTTTAGTTGTCAAGTTTGTATTTTGCACTATCGATTAAGTATTTGTGTTATTAATTATATAAACTATTTCGTAATGAGAATGATGCAATTGGAATAATTTATTTATTTGTTAAATAGATAAATAAATTAAAAAAAATATTTTAATATACTGAACTAATAAAAAAACGGAGACAACATCGAACTAATAAAAAAGATGAAAATATCGTATATCGTATATATCAAAATGGACAACATGTGATAGCCATCATAAGGAAAAGCAGAAACAAAAGAAAAATACAGAATCTACTTTATTATTAGTTAAAACACAATGTCTATTTGTTCTTAGATAGTCAATATTTTCTAGTTAATTTGTGTTTTTATTCAGCTTTTGTTACATTAATCTTTCAATTAGAAATACAGCCAAGTGCAAAAATTCTAAAATTTGAAAAAGGAAAACACAGGAATATAAGAGTTCAACTACATGCAAAAGAAAGTGACCTATCTATAATTTTAGTATCATTCATTTTAGGTTGGGACAATTGTGGGGTCCATATGGATGCAAAGTTGAATTTATATATATTCACCATTATAGAAGTCCACTTAGTAAAAAACAATTAGTTATAGTGGAGAGCCGGATTAAGTTAAATTAGATAAATTTAGTTTCATTAAACATATTAAACTTTTGAAATTATACTATGAGTTCCGCACTTACTATTTATTGAAAATTAATGATTACCACAAAACAATAAAAATTATTTTGCATGTACAAAAATGTAGTAAAGGTAGCTACGTGTTGTATTCTATAAGGAAAGTTAGAAATCACCCTTTGCAGTTGAGTTGGTCGTACCAGACTTGTCTAGTGCGATTATATTTTTTATGAGTTGTGAGCCATAAGAATAAATTTATTATGTGCTATATTTGCATAAGATAGAATATGAATATGTGCCAATCCAAGCTCAAGATGGTGACTTTATGCAATAGATCGAATATAATGCACTTTATATATACCAATAGTCTTAAAAATTTTATTGGCAAAATGACTTTCTGAACCCCTGAATTATATCGATTTTGTAAGTTAGACATTTTTACTTACATGTTTGTCATCTGGACCTTTGAACCATTCAAAAGGCAACATTTTGCACCCTTTGACCGTTGAACTTGCCTATGTGGCAAGGTCATACTGACTAGGATAAGGAGAGTGTACCCACTCGCCTGGGGTGCGAGTGGGGGTCATTTTTTGGCCAATTTAACATTAAAATAATTAAAAATAAATTAAAAAATTTTAAAAATTTAAAATAAAAATAAAAAGGATCCTTTTTTTTTCTCCATCTTTTTAAATTTAAAAATATTTTTAAAATTTTAAAAAACTTTAAAAAATTTAAAAAAACCTTTTTTTTCCTTCATCTTTTTAAATTTAAAAATATTTTTAAATTTTTTTTTTAAAAAAAATATTTTTATAATTTAAAAAAAAAATAAAAAAGGATCCTTTTTTTCCCTTCATCTTTTTTAATTTAAAAATATTTTTAAAATAATTTAAAATATATATATTTTCCCTCCCCACCCCACCCCAGCCCGTCCCCATCCCCACACCCCACCGAGCCCGTCCCCACCCCCACACCCCCCAACCCCTTTTTTTTTTCCTCCATCCTTTTTAATTTAAATATATAAAAATAATAAATTTAAAAAAAAAAATCCCACCCCACCCCCTCTCCAGCCCCTCCCCACCCCACTCAACCTCCCCCACCCCCACCTCAGCCCGTCCCCAGCCCACCCAGCCTCACGTAACCCCTCCCTCTTCCCCAGCTCCCCACCCTACCCAGCCCATCCCCATCCCACCCAGCCCCACCCCACCCCACAACCCCTATGCCCCTCCCATCCCCATCCCCAGCCCCCACACCCCACCCAAACACACTTCCAGCCCCCTCCCTCTCACACACACGTTCACTTTTTTCTTTTAATTTTAATTTTCCCTGTCAATTCAATTCCTTTCATTTTTTTAATTAAAATCTAAATTTGAAATCTTTTTATTTTTTTGGGTATTAAAATTGAAATTTAAATTGAAAGTGAGTGATAGTGAATATTGAAAAAAAATAGTGAATTTCGCTTAAAAAAATTAAACTTTGTGAATTTGTTAAAAATATTCAAATTTAAAAATCAAAAAATTATTATGTTTGTATGTATGAATTTATAGTTAAAAATTTAAATTAGTTGGAGAAGAATTTTAATTATTTGGAATGGATTTGGTGTTTAATTTGTGAGCAAAAATAAAAACATGATTATTCAATTTTTTTTACAATTTATAAATTTTTCTTATTTAATTAAATTAATTTTAATATTTAATTTGTTATGTAGCATTTTAAAAATGACTTGAAATTTAATGTAATCTTTTTTTTTAAATAACGTTGCAGATGACATGGCAGACGTGGCAGCCGTGTCAGACGTGACACCTGACATGACAGCTGATGTGGAGGAGAGTGTGTTACACTCACCAAAAAAGGGTTTAAAATATTACTTTTTAGTGGGTTCAGGGGTTCAGATGACAAATATGTAAATAAAAGTGTCCAACTTACAAAACCGACATAATACAGGGTTCAGATGATCATTTTTCCAACTTTATTTATAGGAGAACTTTTTATTATTCTTGGTCCCAACTTTTGAAGTCTGAACTAGTATATTTGATCCACCTATACATGTGTCTTCAAGATAAGAAAAGGAAATTCAGATGTTAACCTCAAAAACAAAAATAAAAAAAAGCAATAAAAATATACTTGTATAAAGATGCATATACATTAAATACACACGTATAGTAAACAAACGAATATATATATATATATATATATATATTTCACAAATTTTAAAAAATTGCTTTCAATAGCCCTGGCAAACATTTAATATGCACGTAAGAAACAAATATAAAAATCGCTCCCTCCGTTCATTTTTACTCGTTTATTTTTCTATTTTGAAATGTTCAATAATACTTGTCGAGTTTATAAAATTAATGGATAATTTATCTAATTCTACCATTTTATCCTTAATATTAAATACGATTCATTATCTAATGTATTTTACAAAATATTAAATTTATTATATTAAAAGGATAATATGATAAAATTATTTTTATTATTTATTATTTTTTAATTCGTATGCTAATAAAAATTATAATAAAAAAGTGAATAAATAAAGATGGATGGGTGAAATAGTCAAGGCATATTATGTAGCTTTAATTGTTGGCTTCTTCTTTTTTTCCCCGCTCTTTCTCATCACAATACATTTCTTTCTCAAAGCTCGTGATTCACATAATATCATTTCTTTGTCTCTCCTTCCACTAAAATGACCATTAATATATACCAGTTCATATAAGATGCACTATATATACGTTTTGCTTAAAACTCGAAACTCTTATGAAGGAGAAACTTCATTTGTCCAACAATACTGCTAACAAGAACGATGACATTTTAGTCAAATTGCTAGTGAGTATAATGGAATAAGTATGTTGTTTTTACTTTTAATAGAGAACATTTCTTTTTTGTGGATTATATATATGCCGCAAACATAAAATTTTAGTATATATGGAACAAACATGAAATTTTATCAGCTTAGTTGATTGACTTTTGAATTTTAATCTTCTTGTAATTTTATCAGCTTAGTTGATTGACTTTTGAATTTTAATCTTATTGTGATGATTTAATTCTCTACTCTGTAGTATCCCTTTTTATTTTTCCTTGATAAAAGAAAATAAAAAAAAAAGAAAAGATGTCGATTTCATGAGCCAATGATAATCTTAATAATTTAATTGATTGATTACCTAAATTTTTAGCTTAGCTTGTTGGTGAGTGTTTGATTCTTCACCTTGTTATCCCCCTCCTTACCAAATAAATTTAAATTATTTTGTACGTAAATGAATTTCTGAATATATTATTTGTGACAAATGCCCCAAAAGACCATTTGTTAGTATTTTCTTTTATTTCTTTTTCTTGTACAATTAATTTCTTAATTGCATCTTTGACGGTCTAACTTCTTCAAAATTGGCAACACCCCCCCCCCCCCCCTCTCCCAACCCCTTGTGGTTTTCTGGTCCCCATAAACTGATCTCTAACCAATATATCGCTCACTCCCCCCAAACGCTCTCCTCTTCTGTATCCCGCCCGCCTCCCACCCCCATCCTTTACCCTTGTTTTCTTCCTCAATTTCATTTGGTGGAATTACAACTTCCATAGCTACACACACATTTGCCTATAAGTCTATGTAACTTTGCCCACAACATATAATCACTAACACTACTAAATAGCTACAGACATGAATGATCACTTCCTTTTCTTGAATAGTCTACTCTCTTTTTCCACTTTCAGATCTGTTAACTCACTCCGTAATCAACTTTCACCCATATTTTCTTTCTATTTCCCCAATTGGATTCCTTTCTTTTTTGGAATTTAATCTCCGTTCTTGTCATTGAACTGGTCAAACAAAGTTCACCTAAAAAATAACCTCAAGAAAAAAGTTCACAAAGAAAATAACTCAAGTTTCTGTAAAGTTCTGATTTTCTTGCCTCATTGATTTCTTCTTCTTTGAGTTGTTTAATGGCATTTTCTTCTTCTTATCAATGTTGACTTGTCTATCTTTTTCAGCATTAATGTCAATTTAGTTTTTTATTTTTCAAAAAAAAAGTAAATAAAAATGAACAAAATTTAGTGATAAACCTGTGGTTTTTATGGGTTATTTTCATTCACATTTTAGTTGTTGACTGATTTAGGCATGTTTTTTTCTTCTTCTCCAATTTTTTTAAACCAGCATTCATCTCCAATTTTTGAAAAAAATGCACAACATAATTTAGAAGGATTTGTGTAAAGATGTGATTTTTTTTTAATCTCAATGGGTTTTCTATAAATGTGTGTTTTGTTCATTTACTGCTAGTACTTCTTTGAGTGTGTTTCCAAATTTAAGGAGACATAAACCAATTAAAGGATCTCTTTTTCCTTTTTTTCATTGTAGAAATATGTAGAAGTATGCTCATTGGTTCTCTTTACTGGCATTGTGAATTTGATGAAATCTTGAAATTGAAAATGGAGAAAACTATTTTCTTCTCACAGCTAAGAAATCATAGCACCTTTATTTATTTTTTTAAAAAATATCTAGTACTATTTGCGAGAGTTTTTTTTTTTTTTCATCATTGAAAGAGCAAACAAAAATATGGAAAGCTAATTGGTTTGGATTTTCACACATGGAATGTCATTTGCGTCTTGAAAGCTAATCGGTTTGGATTTTTTCTTCTTTTGTTTTTTCATACATTGAATGACATTTGCATCTTGAAAGCATTATGTAATCTAGATCCCAGTAAGTTTTTAGCTGCATTTGCCTACTTTCTTTTTGAATCTGGTGTGTATATTTAAGATGTATACTGCATCAAGCTATGTTGCCCGGACACTTCAAAATGTGAACCGGTGAATGTCGGATTCTCCTAAAGTACCCCCTCCGTTTAAAAAAGAATGATCTACTTTGACTTGACACGAAGTTTAAAAAAATAAAGAAAACTTTTGATATTGTGGTTTTAAATTAAAGTTATGTCAAATATACTAAAAAGCCTTTTAATTTTGTAGTTTAAACATGCTACATTGAAAGTTCAAAATTAAAATATTGCTAAAAAATAAAGAAGATCATTCTTTTTTAAACGGAGGGATTAGTTTGTTTTTGAAGAATCCAACATGAGTGTGGCGTCGAAAATGAAGAGTCTTGGCTTCATTTTAGATAAATGAGTAAAAAGATGCCATCTTGAAACTTGTATCTTTTTTTTTCTTTTCTTCCTAACTGGATATCAAGGGTAAGATAAATGTGATATTTTAGAAAACTCACCTGATTTTGCAAAATAATAAACCTTCTATGCAAATGACATACAAGTGTCTACATATCTTAATGGATTTTGCAGTAGTGATAATTATTTGTTATTAACTAAAGCTGTTTCCCTGTAAATTAACTGATTGTCACATGGACTGACTATTAATGTTCAGCAGGAACTAAATAAAGTATAGTAGATCCAAAAAAAGATCTAGTGGCAACATGGATGGTGTGGATGATAGGAGAATGGGTTGTATGGGTGGATTTCTTCAGCTCTTTGATCGTAATCACATTTTAGCCGGGAAGAGACTCTATGCCACGAAACGTTTGCCACATTTCACGGTAAATGTTTCTCAGGTCGATTAATTTCTGTTTTAGATGTCTGCATTGCTTATAGTGGTGGATGATTGAAGGGTGTTTCGTGAATTTTCAGGTTCCTGATGATGTGTCAGAGTCGGATAAGTTTGTCGCATCACCGGCAGTTTCAAAGCAGCTCAGCAAACCACAGCCAAGTCCGGACCACTCCAAGCAGGAAGCAGCAGAGGTCAGTTCTGTTGAGCCAGCTGTTTCTGTTCCGGTGGAGACACCACCTAAATCACCACTCCCTCGTCCTATTTTTGAAGTAAAAGAAGGGATGAGGTCTTCATGGAAATTTAGTAAAGAAGTTCCGAGGCTCTCACTGGATAGCAGAGCTGTTGTTGATGCTAAAGGAAGTCTTCAACCAAGGGAGCTACGAACAAAGGCTTCAGTTCTATCAGCAAACAGAGGTGAGAAAACAGACGATGGAGTAATAGCTGATGGTGATGACAATCAGCGTTCATGCCCGAGTGTAATTGCCCGGCTAATGGGACTTGAACCATTACCCCATTCAAGCCCTGAAACTCTGCCAAAATCAGAGTTGCGAAGATCTGCATCAGAATCCAGAGTTTCAAGAGACTTGTTTAATGGACATTTTGTGGATGGAAACAATGTGGATTTCAAAGAGCTAAACAATCCTCGATCTAACATTTCAAACAATGCAATGAGAGACAATGCAGTGAATGAAAGTAGAAGCTCAATGTCAAATGCCAGACCTATGGACTGGGTGGGTTATCATCTGAAGAACGAGAAGATTGAGAGACCAGAGGCTTCAAAGAGAAGTCTAAGTTTGTCGCCGTGGAAGTCACCACAACACAGAAAATTTTTCTTTGATACAGCAGACATTTTCCCAGAGCCAAAGCAGACAGTCTCACTCTATGGTGAGATTGACAAGAGACTGAAGATGAGAGGAATTGATGAGCCTTCTAAAGATATTGAGACATTGAAGCAAATTCTTGAGGCTTTGCAACTCAAAGGACTGCTACATAACAAAAGACCACTGGAGAAGATTGGCCACCGGAATTTTGTATATGATCCTACTTCCTCATCTGACGAGTCCCCAATAGTGCTTATGAGGCCTTCGAGATCAGTTTCACCTAGCCATAGAAGAATGGCAAATAGTACGCCCCCCTCAAATTTGAGAAGCCGAAATGTCATTGGTCGGAGATCCAATCTCTCTAGTGAAAGTCTTCCATCTGTGAGCCCATGTCGGGAGCGGCCTGCTTCTGAACGAAATGCTCGGAGTCCACTAAGATCTAGAGATTCCAGCTCGCCAACTCAAAGAGAAAACAGTGTGAGGCTTTCTAGTTCTGTGGCCAAACCAAAGAATCTGAATGTTGATAGTCGTAGAAGAGCAGGAGAGCCATTTGAGAATCGAAGAGTTTCTCCAGTACAGTCTCCAAAGCTTAGCTCGAGGAGAACCAGTTTGGAGCAAAATGGTGCAAAGGGTTCACCTAGAAACAAGAGGGAAATGGCAGAGAGTAAGCAGAAAGAGAAGATCACGACGTTTGTCACAGAGGATGAGTCATCTTCCATTTCTGAAAGCACTGTTAGCTCATCTTTCCAAACTGATGCGGAGGTATAGTAACAAATCAAGTAACTAAATTTATCTTGAAGAAAATATAGTAGTCTCTAATGACTTGAGTTTAATCATTGTTTCTTGAAATGTGGCATTTGCAGAGATCAAATTTGGAGGATTACAATGAAGGAAGGAGCCTTTTGGAAAGGTGCGATAAGCTACTTAATAGCATAGCAGAGATGACAGCCCCTGAATCACAACCAAGTCCAGTGTCAGTTCTTGACTCATCATTCTACAGGGACGACTCACCCTCCCCTTCACCTATTATGAAAAGGAACATCGATTTCAAAGGTAAACAGTTATACTTTCTTCAAGCAGTTGTGATTAGTTTCAAGTTGAAAACGTTAGATAACCTTTCAATATTTTTCTGCTTGTGTTATTGCTAATGTTACGTAAAAACTGAATCAGATGTTTCAGGGGAATCGGAGGAAGAAATATGGATTTCAGCATTTTCACCTGTCGGAACAAAGTCTAATGATTCAACAGATGACTCTCATCTTGCTTACATTTCAGGCATTCTTAGAGCTTCCTGTTATCTTCCTGGAGACTCTGATGTATTTTTATTATTGGAGAAGCAGCAATATCTCAAAGGAAAGGACACCTCCAAGGTCTCCAGACTCCAAAGGAAGCTGATCTTCGATACTATCACTGAAATTCTTGATAGAAACAGGCAACTTCCCCCATGGAAAGCGTTTTCGTGGTCAGGTTCATCTATTGCAAAGCCGACACTGGAAGAAATTTGGACCGAGTTCCAAAGAATCCAAGAAAGGAAAAGTGGTAACAATTTGGTTGAGACCATCTGTGAAGTTCTGAAGAAAGACCTGGCTCAAGACGCTGTGAATGGTTGGGGGGACTGTCCGGTAGAGATGTCCGAGGCAGTCTTGGACATGGAAAGGCAGATATTCAAGGATCTAATTGTCGAAACGATCCAAGACCTTGCTGTGATTGGCTGCAAAACTACCTTCTTGACAGCTTCACGTAGGAAGTTAGTTTTCTAAAGCTGATGAGGATTATTTTCATTAAGAAGTTTCCTTGTTTTCATGTTTTTACCTTTTTAATTTGTTTTACCACGTTTAGGTTTTTGTTTCGACTGATTCTTGACTACCTAGGAAGTACTAAGCTGTTGTAATAGTCACTTTCCAAGATGTAAAAAAAGAGTGAAGTATTAGATTGTACTGAAGTTTGGAAATCCTCCTTTCTTTCTGTGAAATGCAAAAAAGTTTGTTGGGCAGAAATAATTAGTTATCATGTGACTTGAGTAAGTCAAATTTGACCCTTTGGAAAAAGTGATGCGTGTTTGGTGAATTTATTATTGTAGGGTTGATAAAGTGAGTGTGTTAAATTGACATCATTTTCTGATTTCCCTTTTGGTTGGCCGGGCAAAAAAGCATCCTGGTGCGCTGAGTTCCATTTATGCATGGAGCTCCGGAAAGTGTCAGGCATAAGGGTCTATTCATCTATTGTATGTAGTGCTACTCCGTGTTTCCTCAAAATTGTTTCCATTGTTCAAATTATGGGTGTCAAGTGGGCCGGGCCGAGTCTGCATAACTAATTCGGCCCAGTTTGACCCGGCCTTTCGGATCCTGGGCCGGTTATTTTTTTAAAATGGGTCCGACTAACCCGGGCCGAACCAAGCCCGGTCCAGGCCCAGCGGTTAACCGGCCCGGCCCGGATAACTTAAAAAAAAATAGATTTTGGCTTTTGGGCCAAACTAGCCGTTGGCCCAACGGCTATATAGCCGTTTTTTGGGTCCAAACGGCTAGTTTGGCCCCATTTATTAAAAAAAAAAAAAACTTTAAAAAATATTTTTTAATCCCAAAAAAAAATCTATAAATACCCTACAACTTCAAATCATTTTTCACACAATTTTTCACTCTCTCAAATCTCATTCTCTCTCAAATCTCAATTCTCAATTCTCAAATATTCAATATATTTAATTTCTTAAAGTGTTCACTTTAATTTTTTAATTTTTCGTTTACAAAGTACGAGCGAAAGTTTCTAAAGTCGCAACCTTCGGATACTTCCAAAATTTGGTATTGTCGTTCCATCTCTTACGTTTAATTTTTATTTATTGTATTAATTGTTTAATATTTAATTTTATTATATTTGTGTATTTTGAATATTTTTAGTTTAATTTAATTTATATTATGGATAAATTAAGAAACCTCGCTACTAAAGGTGTTAAAAAAATTTGTCCCGGAAGCGGTAGTGGTAGTAAAAAGCGAATTACTAGTGGTAGAGGTAGTTCAAGTAGTAGATATACCCGTGTGTCTTCGCCTCCGGTACCGCTTGGTACACCTTTTGAGGAAGAAATAGGTGTAGGTGCTCACGATATGGATTATGTAGAAGCTCAGGAAAATTACGGTATAGAAGAAGAAAATGAAGTAGATGCGGTTAATTTAGACGAAGATAATGAAAATATTCCTGAGACACCCGCAGTAGGAGATGTTAACGTTAGATCTGAATCAGTTAATCTCCCTTCCCGTCCTCCCAGTGCCCCAAAACCTCGTAAAAAAACTAGTATTGCATGACAATTTTTTGAACGTATATCAGATATTGAGGTGCAATGCAATATTTGTCAACAAATATATAAGCATAGAAGTGGAGGCAAGCAAGGGGGTACGGGTACGTTAATGAGACATGTAGCCGAAGATCACAAAAGAGAGTTAAATATTGCAAAAGGTGGTGGGGATGTTGGTGGGCCAACGCAAACTAGAATGGACCCAGCAACCAGTCACGTAGCAAAGAAGTATAATAAATTGAGGGACCGGGAAGAAATAGCTAAAATGGTAGTTGTGGGTTGTTTGCCTTTTAATTTTCCTTCTTCTGATGCCTTTATTCGTTATATACAAGCAATTTATAATCCTATGTTTAACGGTATTCCTAGAACTACTTGTCGGTCTAATATTTTTAGACTTCATTCACAATATTGTTTTTATTTATCAACATTGTTAAAAAATATTCAATGTAGATTGTCCCTAACTTCTGATCTTGGTCGTGCTGTAAATAAAAATGATTATTTAACCGTTACTTGTCATTGGATGGATAGTAATTTCGTGATGCAAAAACGTATTCTTGCTTTTTTATATGATGAAGATCGTAAACATACTGGACAATTTATTGCTGATTCTATTGTTAAAATTACCGGATATTATGGTATCGAAAATAAAATTTTATGTATTGCTTTTGATAATGCTTCTAACAATAACACTGCTATAAAAAAATTAAAATCTACGCTATCTCCGCCCTTGACTGAAATTTTTCATATTAAGTGTGCATGTCATATATATAATTTAATTGTAAAAGATGGTCTTGAGTTTTTTGAGTTTTATATTGAAAAAATTCGCCTTGCTGTTGGTTTTATTCAAGGAAATAATCGTAGATCGAGAATTAGAGAATTTAAAGTTAAATGTCAAGAAAATGGACTTACACCGATTTTGATGCCTGAGGAAATTGATACTAGATGGAATTCTACGTATGAATTTTTAAAAACTTGTTATAAATATAGAATTCCTATTACACTAGCTTTTAACCAACATTGCGGTTCATTTGCTGATTCTGCTGATTGCATGCTACATAATTTTGATTGGGTTGTAATTAATGATCTTGTTAAGTTTTTAGAAAAAATTTATGTAGCTACGGTTGAATTTTTCGGTGCTTATTATCCTACTGTTTGTAATATTTTGGCATATATAGGCGATATTTCTGGTTTACTCAAAGAATATAAAAATAAAGAAGGTTATAAAGAAGCTGTTGGCGTCATGTTTACGAAATTTAAAAAATATTTTTTCCCGATTCCCCCTATTTACTTGGTTGGTGCTATGCTAAATCCGTGCATGAAATATAATAATATGTGTCATTTTAGTACTCTTATTTATACTAACTTAGAAATAAATACTAACCATGATTCTGAACAAGTACAACCTGATTTGTGGACGGCTACGACTGATGCAAAGGAGTACATAGAAAAATTATATAATCACTATGCTGATTTATTTGATTTAGCCGTACCTACAAATATCACTTCAACTGTCGCTCCTCATCCTCCCGAGGAGCCATCATCTTCTAAAAGGCCGGCACATAGTGGTTTTTCTGATTCGTTTTATGATTTAAATTGTTGGAACAGTGTTGATGAGAGAACTTACACATCTACTTATCGGGAAGAGCTGAAATATTATCTTCGGACGGCACCAGAGGATCGCAGACGACGGATCAACACATTGGATTGGTGGAGGAGTAATGAAACATAATATCCTGTGCTTTCAAGATTAGCTAGAGATATCTTGAATGTTCCAATGTCAACCGTTGCATCAGAGAGCGCCTTTAGTCAGAGACGACAGCAGCTTGGAGACAACCGACACTCATTGGGAAGCAATGCAATGAATGTTCTAGTTTGCCTCAGAGATTGGATTAGAGCGGAAAGAAGAAACCAAGGAATGGAACCGGAGCCGAGCGACGAGCTGAGACTTGAAGAAATTATGACTTCACGGGAGAACTCAGCAATGCATGGTTTTGCCCCCGTTGACTTCGACTATCCTATGCAAGTTCCCATTAATATTAACATGAATGAGTTGGAAAAAATGATGCATAATTTATAGATTTTTCATTCATGTAAATTATAAATTTTGGATCATTTTGCAATCAATAAAATTCCCCAAATTCATTCACTCCTTAGTCCTTGCTTTTTATAACTATACAAATATATATATTGTAATGTATAACTTTATAGTATATTTCATTTAAAGTATTACATATACATAGAGTAGAGTGTATATATGTGAATAGATCTTCTATAGACGTGTATATTTAACGTATACATGTGTATATGTTTTATAAATTAGTATATAACTATACAAATATATATTGTAATGTATATATATTATAGTATATTTCATTTAAAGTATTACATATACATAGATTAGAGTGTATATATGTGAATAGATCTTCTATAGACGTGTATATTTAACGTATACATGTGTATATATATAATTATATATATATATATTGTAGTATATTTTATTTAAACTTTAAAGTTTAAAGTAGTACATATATATTTGGATGGTGCGTATATACGTGTATATATTTTTTAAATTCTAATGTAGTATATACTATATATATAGTGTATATATATTGTTTAACGTATTTATAATGTATATAGGTGGGTATATATAATGTATATTGAAAAAAAGTTTTTTTTTTTTATATTTTTGACCGGGTTTGACCGGTTTTTTAATCTGGTTTGACCGGTTTTAGGTGGTTTTGACCGGGTTGGGTTAAGTGGGCCGAGTTAGGGTGGTTTTTGATTTTTTTACTGTTGGGCCCGGCCCGGCCCACTTAGACCCCAACCCGACCCCGACCCAGCCCTCAACCCGGTTAAATAACACGGGCCGGTTCCGGGTTGGCCCGGCCCACTTGACAGCCTTAGTTCAAATTCCGTATTTCCTCAAGAGAATATTTTCATAGTTCAAATCCATGATCTCCCGATCACTTGCAACAATTTGATCATTTACTTTAAGAAAAAAAAAAATTTGATCATAAAATTTGACCATAATAGTAATAAATCATATTCTCATTGTAAACTAGTTAGTTTTATGATATTTTTATCCTTTTCATCCTAAATTTAAATTTCTAACACTACTTTATTTATTATACCATTTTTCAATACATTGAAAACTATCCCAATACATGGAAATAAACAATTTATGTATTCTATTTATAATTCTTTTCTTAATTGACAATTACATAATTAAATAATTACCAAATGTAGTAATATGTAATGAAGAAAATAAAAATTAATTAGTACAAATTTATTTATTAATTGTTAGTTATATTTTTTCTTTTTTACGTTTGTAGTTGTTTAATTTTAGTTCAACTTTTAATTATGTAGTATAGTTTATACTTTTTACATATTTTGAGAAATTTAATTAAATTGTTTTATTTATTTTTTATCTAGTTCAATTTTATGATTTTTTTTTTAATGAATATGAAAATTATTGTATGAAAATAGAGTTTTAAGGGTGAATTTCCTAAAAAGTCAGCTAAGTTTTATAATTTTTCTTCAAATATCACTTATGTTTTATTTAGGATCACAATATCACTCAACTATCACTTTTTTCCTCAAAAAATATTAAACACCTCAAAAGTCTTCTTCTCTATTAGTTGACATGAATGTCACTATTTTTTTGTTTTTTTAAAAAAGACTAGACCTATTTAACTCATCAAACTCATTTAATCAAACTATAATTCTTTTTTTCTTTAAAAAAATGCATTAATTTATTAAAAAAAATTATACTTAGAAAAACTTTATCAGTACTAAAACTTGACATATATTTTTGTTTTCTCAATGGCTACTCATATTTTTTGAATTTCCTACAAAAATTATTTTTATTTGTTTAGAGATAATAATATGATTCAACTATCACTATTATTCTCAAAAAAAAAAAAAAAAAGTATCTTATATGTCTCTTTCTCTTCTAATTGGCGGGTCATGTTATTAAATTTTTTTTTTTTTAATAATAGACTTATTTAAATCATCAAACTTATTTAGTCAAAATTATATTCTTATTCTTTTCTTTAAAAAAATATATTAATTTATTAAGAAGAAATTTTCATGCTTAGAAATCTTTTATCATTACTTAAACTTTCAAAAAAAATTTAAAGTTATTTTCTTGGATTGTTATAAATATTTTTGGAGTCGCTTATAAGAATCACATTTTATTTTTGCTAAGACAATAATATCACTCAGTTATTAATATTTTTCTCAAAAAATCACTAAGTACCTCGAAAGTTTCCTCCTCTTCTAATTAGCTTGTCATGCCAGTAAACCATCATTTTTTAAAAAATAATAAATATATTAATTCCGCAAACTCATTTAACCAAAATAATAGTTTTATCTTTTTACAAATATATATTAATTTATTAAGAAGAAATTCCCATACTTAGATATTTATATTTTTTTCTAGAGTTATTTTCCTAGATAATCAGGTTTAAGGTATGTTGAATTTTCATTATTGTGATATCTTACAAATTATGCCTGAGAATTATTTAAATATATATTTTAATATTATTTAATCATATACTTAAAAAATAAAGAATTAGAGGTCATTTTAGTAACAAATATAAGTAATGATTCACAATTTATCAAATCGGCATAACATAGGGGAGAAAGACTTGTACCCTAAACACTTATGTCTCACTCTCTTTGGTTCGACACATATGACTATGTGAATGATTTTTATAATGTGTCGACATTTACCAGTTCTAAATTGTGATGAGTTGTTGTTATTAAAATATTTCAAAAATTATTTTTATAAATTATTCAAATATATAGTTTAATTTTATTTTAACATAATAATTAAATTAAGCATTGTGCCACTTAAATGGGCATTTGTGATCTATTTATATCACTTATAAAGGATGATAAACAAACAACAGATCGACATGTTTGCTTGTGTTGCCTCCTTAGATATTTTTTTTTATATTTGTTTATTTAACTTTTCTTTTTAATATATTATATATTTGAGAATTACGTAAAAGTATAATAAATCATAATAATTACCAACTTAAATTAATTAAAAAGATGTAAAAAAATTAATTGACTCTCTAAATTTATTACCGCCACATAAATTTAGACAAAAGAACAAGTACTATAAATCACAATAATTAATAAATTAAAATATTTAAAAAATATATAAAAAAATTTAGTACACTCTCAAAATTATATCAATACCACATAAATTGAGACAAAGGGTATAACGTATATTATTTAAAAATTATGTAGAAAATTATTATGTTTTAAAAAAAATTAAACTACATAATTTAAATAATTTTTTAAATGTAATTTGCAAATATTTTAATAACGAAAGTTAAAACTCTAACACTTTAAACATGGTAGACATTAATGTATCATAAAAATCGTAAACATTATATATAGTTCATAAGTATCGATCCTAGTTAATATCAACCTAAGAAAGTCGTGCATTAATATTGTAGTCTTCCACCTTTGTGTTATGCTGGTTTGATAATTTGTGAATCATTATTTATAATTGAGCATATTTTATTTGTTAAATTTTAAATCTAAAAATTTTCATAGTTGAACAATATTTTAAATATAATTTGAAAATATTGTAATAATGGCAGTCAAGACTTAAACACTTTAGATGTGGTGGATATTGACAAGTTATAAAAATCAAAGTATTCATTATCGCCGACTCTAGTTAACAACAACCCAAGAGAGTCACACGTTAGTATTGTAGATCTTCCACCCATATTACATTGATTTGATAATTTGAGAATCATTACTTATATTTGTTATTATTTTGACTTCTAATTAAATAATTTTATAAATTATTATGTTTAAATAAATTTAAAACACATATTTAAACATAATTTGAAAATAATACAATAACAATAGTAGAAATTAAACTAAAATATTTTAGACATGGTAGAAATCGCCACTCAATATAAATCATAAAAATCATTGATCCATAAGTGTCAATCCTATTTAATAACAACTCAAGAGAGTCACGTATTAATGTTAAAGTTTTATAGCTTCCTGGTGTTGTAAACACTCACTTGGTTAAATAAAATAATTTATTTACCAAAAAAAATATTGACGTTTTATATATTTATTAGTTATCATCTTTTAAAAAGTACAATAAAAATTCAAATAATTAATGATGACCTTAGTTAACATCGACGTAAGAGAATACTCACGCAGTAATGTTATATTCTTGCTCCTCTATATTAAGCCGATTTGATAACTTGTGAATCATTGGTTAATTTTATAATTAATGAAACCTCTAATTAAGTAATTCTATTATTTCTTATATTTAAATAAATTTAGAAACTACATATTTTTAAATTTTTAAAATATATAATTTAAAAATATATCAATAAAGATAGTCAAAGCTCAAAACACTTTATAGTTATCGACACTAATTAATTACACTAAACACTTACATCTTCTATGTTATGAAGATCTTACAGTTACATCTCCCAAAACGTTGATCCTATTTTTGCTAAAAACATTTAAACCTTGCATATAATGAAGATCCTATGTAATTGAAACTTTATTTAACTAGTTATATATAAATAATTTTCAAGGAAAAAATAAATAAAAACTATAATAAAAAAGAGATTATGTATAATAAAATATTATAGTTAATAAAATTACAAAAAATTTACGTACTTAAAGCCATAGAACGTTATAATTTATAGTGGGTATATCTTTTAAATAAGTTGTATCATATCCTATTTTTAAAATATTTATTTATTTTTTAATCAAATGTATGAATAGTTTTTTATACCCTTGTTTTAAATATTCGTTAGAACAACTTTGCAAAAATATTTTCTTTATATTTATGGTTATAATTTATCGTTTAAAAATTATATTATATATTTAATTATAGAGACACTTCATAGGAAGTGTGAGTGTAAAACTATCAAAGTAAATGTGTAAGCATTTCATTTTAAAATTTAGAAACTATATTCATATTATAAAGTGTTCAATATTAATCATTTATTTATTGAAAATTTAAAATTAAATATCATGAATATATATATATATATATAATTTCTCATTTATGGAATTGCATTTTGTAATGTTTCGAATTCCAATTGTCCTACTCGACCTAACTACTTGCATTAATGCCCCCCCCCCCCTCCCCCCAATATTTTAAAATAAGTTGTAATATCCTATTAAGTTGTATCATATCCTATTAAAATATAAATTATTTAAAATAAATAAATACGTTCTATTAATTTAATGAATGGTCATTTATTTATTATCATTTTTCAATGTGGGAATGGACTATTAAGTTTAGGAAATAACAAAGACTTTAATTTTCTTTAATTAAAAAAAAAATTAGTTTATTTTAAAAGAGAAAGATCGTTGCAGTTTTTTTACAATTATGACCAAATTTTTATGGCCATTTAGCACTAAAAATTACACACAACACTGAAAGCTAAAAAGGGATGTTAGTGTACACCTTGAAAGCAGTTGAACCAAAACCTCTACTTTGGGAATGAAAAACCCTTATGATAAATTGTGCCAGTGTCAGTGACTCAGTGTTAATGGCCTAGGCGTTTGGCCATAGATTCAAAATATTTTTCATTTCTTTTTGGAATTTATGGAGTTGGAAGGGGAGTTAGAAGGTGAAGATTGTGTTTTGTTTGGTTATACTTCTTAAAGAATATTTGAAATAGTGTTCATATGTGAATATACTTAAATACATCCTCAAAATGAAAAGTAGGTTGAAAAATATATTATAAGCTATTTATTAAATTTGAAATACAACTTCAAGTTGAATGAAATTTTCAAACAAAGTGAAATTATTTTGAGAAAAATGAAATGTTTTTATGGCCAAACATATACTAAAGTTGTTTCAATTATGAGGTATTTCCACCGCCTTTAAAGCATGCCATATCAACTAAAATTACATGAAAAATAGATGATCTTTAAAAAATATTTAATTGAAGTAACTCATCTACTGTTTTTGATCATATAGTAAGTTGTTACTCCTTCTAATGGAGGATCGAACACCATGCACTTGAGAGAGTAGAGAGAAAAAAGGGAAAAGATATTTTGGTAAAAATCTATATATAATCTATATATAATATAATAATAATAAAGAAGAAACAAGATAAAGATGGTGTGGACCTCTCTATTATCTCCATCTATATTTTCTTTTCTTTTTTTTGATATTTTCTTTATTTTTTTCTCAGTTATTCTCCCTATATATAAATGAAAACTTGGTACTACAATTTTGTCCTCACATGAGAAGGGTCTTTGGGTAAATATATCTTATAATAAAGGATCTTTTGTTAAATATAATACTTCCAACAATCATCAACAATACATATACAAAATATATGTGACAAGTATTATTTTCATGTGTTTTCTTACTTTGCCTTTAATAACTTCTCAAAAGCTTACTTCCTCTTTTCTTAACAAAACAAAGAAAATAGCTTCGAAAAATTGGGGATTTTGCTTGATTTTGGCACCCTTTAACTTCTGGTAAATTCTTTGTTTCTTATTTCTATTGGTGAATTATGTCTGAAATTTATGTTACTGTTGTGATATTGATTTCTATTGATGAATTCATGTCTGAAGTTTTGATGTTAGTGTTGTGATATTCTTAGCTTTTAGTGAACTTATATCTCCAAATCATTGATCAGTGATTCAAATATTTTGAAGATTGTTGTTTTGTCAATTTTAGCTTGTTTGATATTTTGGTATGTTAAAGTTGAAAGTTATGAGCAGACAGATACGATTTTCAATACCTAAACCTATAAAATTTTGTTTGTTTTTACCCAAGGGTATGGGTTAGGCTTCTGTGAAAACAATCACACGACGTTAAGCTCGGTAAGGTAAACTTCAACGATAGACCGTCCATAGGGCATTGACCTTAGTGAGATGGATCCAAAAAATACACAGTCCACTGGGTATCAATTCGGTGAGGTAAATTCGAAAGATAGACAGTTGATGAGGAGGCAAAGCTTTGTCCGAGGAATGTTAAAAAACCTTTTATAAATGGTATTTGTTTAATAGAGAGTTGATGAGAAGGCATTTTTAAGATAAAAGAAGGAATAGTTCTTTTAATTTCGCATTCCGATTTAGAATCAATAGTAGCCAAAAAAGGGTAGTTTATATTTGTTGCACTGTTTAAAAGTATGGGTTAGATTTAGTTTGAAGAGAAAGAGCCACGATATTACAAGATAAAAGAAGGCATAGCTCTTTCAATTCCGTATCCCAACAAGTTCTGCTAGATTCTCTAGAAATTCAAGTTGATAACGACAAACGGGATCCCCCTTTTGCTACTGGGGTAGCCGAAAGCTTCAATGTGATGAGTCTTTATATTCTGAATCTTTACATTCTATAGAGTTGAAGAAGTTTGAAACCCCAGCTGTTGAGGTCAGTCTTTGACTTCTTGTACTTATATTTATCTCTAACCTTTTTCGATCCACTGTTTAACAAATCAGTGCTCGAGCTCTATCCTGGTTTTGCCTCAATGGGGTCGTCATCATACTTTATTACGAGCTTTGCCCAGTTGCTATAATCAACTTTCTTGACATTGGTAATCCTTACTTCCCTGAAATTTTCTTGAGTCCGACTATAATAAATACTGGCATGATCGCCAGTGACAAAACTGTCATTTGAGGCCTTTGGCATACTCAATAGCTTCCTTGGACACAAACTCACAGTCACAGTGATATTGTTTGCCCAACGTGTAATGAGCTACATAGTCTTTGCAGCCACTAGGCACTAATTTTCAGTCCTTGAGGTTGTTGGTCTCCACAACAAGGAGCCAACTAAGACAGTTCAATTGTGGGCTGCAACGGCGTTAGACGAGACAAATATAAATTTGAACTGTAAATTGCAGATTTTGTGATTTTACTTAGTTGTTTGCCTCTTTAATTTTCTGATAATGAGCTTGATTTTACATCATCGAGTCTTCGTGTTATTGAGATTAAGATAGCAACATATATTTCCCACAGTTACAGAGATTGGCCATGGTCATATCTTCTTAATTGTTGTTATCAAAATGATGATATTTTTATGTTAATCTCAATCTTAAGTACAACATGCACACATTTAGTCCTTTGAGAAAGTTACTTATACTACAGAGTTAAAAATTGGTTGAATTGTGAGTATCCCATTGCCTGAAGAGGTTTGCTACAATTTTGCAAGTTTTGCTTAAACCTATATTTGATATGGAAAGAGACAAAATACGACTTACAAAATGATCTATCTTTTTGTACTTTGTTCTGATCAGAAGTTTTCTATCCATGGATGCAAATTTTACATGGCCGTGGTGAAAAAGTAAAGGCCGTTAAATACTTGCAAGACTCACTAGGCTGATTAATCTAAATTTATGTCGCGTAAGTTCTACCAAAGGAGAAGCAATTTTTACCAAGAGTTTTCCCATTCTGGAGGCTCTATTAGCCTCTCGAGTCTTATATGTACATTTTCAAAACCTCCAGCCCTCTGAACACACCAGAGCACAAATTCTGAAGCCTAATTGTGCTGTATCTTTAAACTGCTTTCTATTTAAACTGAAAATAAAACAAGGAGCAACAGTAAAGACCTCTTCTTTGCGTGCCTAGTCAAAAGTGCTGCTACGCCAGATGCTCTTCCACAATGAAATTTCTTTGTCACTATAAATCTTTCTGATTCTCCCATAAAAACCATCTTCGTCATTTCCTACTTCTTTGTGATCCTTTCGTTTGTATATACCTCACGGTTAAAAACCTGAGCCGGGAACCAAAACTTGGCAGTATCAAGGGATATGTACCAATCCATTATTGAGCTCATTGCTGAAGCATCTCCAACCCTACTGTGTTATCTTCATTTCCTTTTGATCTATTTCATAAAAATTGCCTAATCTTCAAAAATCTCTAAGAGGGAAGCTTTATTTCTTGAGGTAATGTAGCATTGCCATTCTTTATAAGCAGCTGAACCAATAAATGCACCCCATTTCCGCTTCATATGTTTCTCCCATAAATGATCACTTGTGCATTTTTCTCTCAAACAACTGCAAACTGCAGCCATACTAGATAGACCATCTGCAATATTCTCTTGCTCTTTCTCATTTGGTAAACTTACAAAACTATCTTCTAATTCTCCCTCGATTTCAATTTGTTTGTCTTTAAAGTGTTGGGTTCGAAATCGAGAGGGCGTCATGCGGAAGCTTTTAGTTTGCAAATCATAAAACGATAAATCAGACGACACATGAAAAATTAAACTAAAAATATATTATTGGATATGGTTTGGCCAAACGACCTACATATTAAAAATAAAATTGAAAATCCTAAAACTTATTGGGAGAAATCTCCCCCTAGACAAAGACTTTTAAAGACTACATTGTGGATGCTATTGTGTTATGGTATGAGAAGGGAGATCTTCTATTTATAGATGTCCAAAACCTTTCCTCCAAGAAAGAGGTTAGCCAAATATGGAAAAAAATTATATTTTTCTTTCAGGAAAAGTAAAAGGAATTATGGTAACTTTTATTTTCCTTCTAAGAAAAAATAAAACTTAAATATAGTAAGAAAATCAGGGCAAAAAACCTAACAAATCTCCCCTTTTTGGCTTGATTTTCTTCACTTGATCCGTCTTCTCTTCATATCACGTGCATGAACTTTGTTCTTGATATAATCTTCATAACTGTTGCTTGCCATGGTTAAAAATAAGGTTTAAAATATCATGGTTAAAAATTGGTTTAAAAGTAATATTTTATTTTTATTTTTAAAGATGCAGCAGCAGGAGTGTTGAAAATATGGTTGAAACTTGTTCTCCATATGTAGTTCGACAAAAATCTTCATTATCATCCAAATTGTTGCAGCTTGATTTTGAAACCGCTTTGAACCTGTTTAATCTCATCTCACCACACCATTGGACCATTGAACCGTAAGCTCTGATACCACTTGTTGGGTTCGAAATCGAGAGGGCGTCATGCGAAAGCTTTTAGTTTGCAAACCATAAGACGATAAATCAGACGACACATGAAAAATTAAACTAAAAATATATTATTGGATATGGTTTGGCCAAACGGCCTACATAGTAAAAATAAAATTGAAAATCCTAAAACTTTTTAGGAGAAATCTCCCCCTAAACAAAGACTCTTTAAAGACTACATTGTGGATGTTATTGTGTTATGATATGAGAATGGGGTCTTCTATTTATAGATGTCCAAAACCTTTCCTCCAAAAAAGAGGTTAGCCAAATATGGAAAGGAATTATATTTTTCTTTCAGGAAAAATAAAAGTAATTATGGTAACTTTTATTTTTCATTTTTCTTCTAAGAAAAAATAAAACTTAAATATAGTAAGAAAATCAGAACAAAAACCTTACATAAAGCCCATTATAATATGATCAAAAGAAAAAGCAACTTAATTATTCAACAAACATAAAAACTAAATATCTTTTTTCACAGAATGAATCCCAATCAATGAACCATGATGAAATCAGACTAATCAGAATCTGTTCAGAATTCAAGTGAAAAAAAGTAGCTTCCCGCACTGATCATACAATCTCTAGGAAAGTCTACATTTTAGCTTGTACTGAAAAAGAAAACATCATACCCTCTCTTCCTGCACCATCCACATTTCATATCAAGGAAGGAAGCAAGAAGCAAAAAAAAATATTCTATTTCTGCTGTTGAACAAGCTAAACAACAAAATGAACGCCACAACATGCTAAGATGAAACAAAAAATGGAGCCATCAAATCCAATGAAAACAAAATAAAATATTGCCAACAAATTATTTTTATATTATCTCTCAATATTTATAATGTCTTGAATATCATTACTATAATATTTTCTCACTACTTATATTACACCCCCTTTCATTCTTGTTAAATACATTTGCAGGTTGGTTAACTTTTCTTTTGCAGTTACTTTTGAATTTTGTGGAACAAAGGAGTTTGTGAATTTTGTGGAACAAAGGAGTTTGTGAATTTTGCGAAATATTGTTCTTCCTTACTTTTGGAGAAAAGAGCTACCAACTTATTGCCTCTATAATCTATCCAATGGCCCAATAGGTCAGTCATCTCCTTAATATACATTCTAACACATCTCCTTCTTTAATTCATTGTTGTTTCGTATTGAAAGAATATAAATTATTGAACTATCTTCTCTTTCAAACATATTCAGATATTTAGAAGACCGGCTTACATCAGGCATTTGAAGACTCAGAATGTTTTGGTAAACCATCTTTCAAGCTACTAAATTCATGTAACAAATTATGTTTTTTTTCTCTTATTTCATTATTTGTTTTCACAGGTGGACCCTTTTACTCACCAAGTAAAATTCTGTAATTTTGGAAATCAAAAGTACTGATAAGTGTAAATCAAAAAGTTTATTTCTGTAGCTCTTCTCAGTTTACACCATTAATATTACTAATACATTGACTTTACAAATAGTCAAAATAATAGGCTTTTGAAATTTATAAGGATGGTTAACCTTACGAGTTCGTCAAAGTGATGCTGACTATATTAACTGTTTTAAACTCATCTAGGAACTGTGCTAATGATGGTTTAATGTTGGTTTTTAATTATTGGACTTATGATTTATTTGGTATTTTGATTTCATTATGGTTTTAAGTGCAAGCAGTGGTAGATATGTCTTAGGTTTGCATTGACGGCCAGAAAAATAAGTTTCATCACATCTCTACCATAAATTCTTTTCCTTGGGTGTTTCATTGGTTATGTTTGATTTGAAGGGAGCCCTAGGTCTAGGAACAAAAGTTCTGTTGTGTGGTTAGGGACGGGTTGATAAGGAATAAGAGTTCTGTTCTGACCACTTATGTAGTTAGCAATGAAGTGAGTTTCATTCAGCAGAGGAAGAGGAAGATTACATTTAGCGGACTGATGTTTGGTATGTCCTAACATTTAGCTGAGTGGTGTTTGGTACAGTAAGTTTCACAAAGGAAGACTGAATATTATCATAATAATTTGATTTGTAAAATTCCATTTCTTTTTCTTCTTCTTTTCGTGCAATTTTAATTATGTTCCTATTATTCTTTTACTTTGTGTATGTTCTAACGTTTGCCAAATTTTATAAATGGTATTTATTTGCTTTTTTTCTTTTGTTCTTTTCTTTTTTTGGACCCTTTTTAGATGAGAAGAGGAAGGAGAATGGTGGTTAATGGTGCTGCAATATGCCAGAAAAATAAGTAGTTTAAAGAGGTAAAAATCATATATTATGTAAACAACTTAGAAAAAAAAGTGAATTTTTGGTCCATTTTGGTGATGTTCATCTTGCAATCTTGGTGATGTCAAGTTTATATTGGAATGTCATGGTTAACTATTCAGTTTGGAAATTTTCTCCAAATAATCCATTATGCAATTGTTCTAAAATTTGTTCCATTTGGTTGAGATCTACTCTCTTTTTTTGCTTGCTGCTCAGGAACAAATTTTAATCAATATATTTAATTTGGTCCATCTGTCTTACTTCATCACGTAGCTGAATAATAGAATTTTTCAAAAATTATTATTTATTTAATATGATTTCGCATATTTTCAGTATAAGGTGTATTAATGTGCTTTGGTTTTTTGGTAGTGAAATAGGCAGATGTTAAAGGTGATGTTTCAACACAACACCCAAAGAAGAAGACGTTTAAGAAGTTCAGTTCGCAAAAGCTGGACTTAATTCTCCATCATGGTCTTTAAGAAAATGTTGTTTCTACAACCAACCAACAATGTATCATACTCTTGTGACAATAACTTTCAACTTTGGCACTTTTTGTACCAATAAATGGTTATATGTAATACTTTCACAAGCTAACAGCATAACAATGAAATCTTTGTCCCACATACTATGAACCATAACTCTATGTACCACATATCATGAAGCATAACTGGTTTATCTGCCATCATATTTTCTCCCGTGCATAGCACGGTCATGGGCCCACTAGTATGTTATATAAAAACCCTCAAAAGTCACTTTTAACTCTATTCATTATATTAAACTAGAGGCCGACCTAAAATTTCCTCCAACCGTTCAACGAAACAAGCTCCTAAAGAGTAACGATCAAGGAATGATGTTGTCAGTAAAATAAGGCTTTCGATGCTCTAATATAAAACTTTAACTATAAAGCATGACAATTTCTCCATTCCTATATGTTGAGATAGTTTTCGATGTATTGGGAATTATAATAAATAAAGTAATGATAGAATTTTAAATTTAAGATAAAAAAGCAAATATGTCTAATAAATAACTAGCTTATAGTGTGAACAAGTCTTTTTACTATTGTGGCCAAAAAGATTTATTCTATTTCGAGCACATAGGTTCTCCATCATTTATATACTCAATTTATAGAAAGAAGCATCACTTAAATTTTTCTAAAATAGTACAACAATTGTGACGTTGCAATGATCCTACTTCTTTGGATAATGTATTTTGAACGTATCTTGGAGAATTGTTTTTGCCCCAAATTAAAAGTGCAGTCACTAATCACTTGGATGACGAGTAAGAAATGATTAATTTTATTCCAGAAGATTACTGGAAATTAATTTCTTTCTCCTCTTGATGTACTGAAATAATAATTCTACCGTTAGATTTAGTCAAGTATTTAAAAATCAAACTACATAATTTATACTCGACAATGGAGGATATATTTTATTCGCAGCTTCAAATAAATCTAAGGAGTTTTATGGTTAGTGTTGCAGTTAGCTCTGCCAATGCCAATTAGCCTTGGTAATGCTAATTAATTGTGTCAATAATGATATTATTTTTTGATTTGTTGTTTAGTACAAATATTATTACTTTGATGTATGATTTTTAATATGAATTGTCAAAGAAAAATAGAAATAGTGAACAGATTTTTAGAAGTTTTTCTTGGTTCGACTTTTAGGACAAAGTTATTATTGTGATAATAGTTTAAATTTATTTTCATTTGGTTGATTGGAAACATGAATAGGAGAATCCTTTGCCCTTTAGATGAACTAGGTAAAAGTTGCTCACATACTTTACTACTTTATTATATTTTTATAAATTGAACTTGATCTTTTAATATTTTTTTATGTATACGTCTTTTGTTGTATGTGTCTAATTTTCAAAATTACATTTTCTTGCTTTTTTATATCAAGAAACTTTATTTTAAAAAATATGTTTAGCTGTGCGAAGAGCTGATAAATTAACTAGTTAAAACTAATTCTATTGATTATAGATACACTACAACAATGTCTTTATACAACTGTCTAAGCACCTCAACTTACTTCTAACAACAAGATTTAATATTTGTTAATCTAGTCACCTAATTTTTTATATTTACACATTAACCCCATGACTCTACGTAATACCTACTTCAATTCACCCCTTTAGCTGAGATGTGCAAATATGTTTAACACTCCCAGCTCGGACAAGAAATATTCATGTTATGGCCTACACAATCCCTTTGTTGGACTGGCATATGCTTGCACCTTTGTGTTCAAGTATCTTGCTTCAACCAAAACACTTTATATCCCCACCCAAATAAAATAATAGTCAAATTCTACGTGTATAGTTCTCTTATGAAACATAGGATTAATAATTATT
This sequence comes from Capsicum pubescens, assembly GCA_030864215.1. Taxonomy (NCBI): domain Eukaryota; kingdom Viridiplantae; phylum Streptophyta; class Magnoliopsida; order Solanales; family Solanaceae; genus Capsicum; species Capsicum pubescens. The sequence continues at coordinate 107,571,324 of CM061544.1, forward strand.
TGTATTGTTGACTCATTATCACTATGAATCACAATTGATGTCTCAACTTCAACTCTCAATTTCTTGAGTAATTCTTGTATCCAAACTAAATTTGTAACTGAGTTTGCCACATTCCTATTCTCAGATTCTGCGATGCTTCTTGACAGAACTCATTGTTTTTTGGATTTCCAGAATATCAATAAATTTTCAAACTTCATTAGAAATTCAAACATAAATCTTCTTATGTTTGGATGCGTTACCAATCTATATCACATAAGACTTCCTTCATGCTTTGCAGGATAAGAGAATCCCTAGTCATGCTTGCCCTTTTAAATATCTCACCAATATCATAATAATATTTAGATAAGATTTCTTGGGTTATGATAGAAATTTAACTCAAGATTGCATTACAAATGATGTGTTAGGTCTAATAACTGTCAAGTATAGAAATTTTCCAATCATCCTTCTATACATACTAGCATCTTTTATCAGTGGATCTCCATCTTAGCCCTTAACTACTTCATCATATTCCTTGATAGATAGTTTGTAATTGGGATCCAAAGGAGTGGATATTAGTTTGCTGCATTCAGACCAACTTTAAATATAATCTCCAATGCATAGTTTCTTTGATGTATAGCTATTCCTTCCATTGATCTAGCAAATTCAATGCCTAGGTACTTGAGTTCCTCAAGGCCTTTGATTTTGAAGATCTCCTGTAGGACTATTTTGTCAATTAACGATCAATATCACTCCCTATAATAAGTTGTCAACATACACCGTAAGAGTAATCATAGAAGAACTATTTTTTTATTCAATAAAAGATAATATAAATGTCTTTGAACAAATCCAAGATTGATCAAGGCTACAGTAAGCTTTCACATTCCATTCCTTCGGTGAATGTTTCAATTCATAAAGGGATTTGATATTTATTTGATATATAGGACATTTTTGTGTAGAAGCAAGAACATAGATTGATCTAATAATTACCACTCTACAATAGGAGAGAAAGTCTCCTTATATTCAAGGCCTTCTCTTTGGTTAAAACATTTAACCACTAACCTGGCTTTAATTCTTTCAACAACACCGTATGCTTGGTATGCAATCTTAAATATCTATTGACACCCAATAACTAATTTACCAATAGGCAGGACACAACCTTCCATGTATTATTCTCACCTTAGTGGAGAATGAAATAATAAAACCTGTTAGAATGAGGAAAGATGATCATAGAACAAATAATTAGCAATTGGAGATCTACCAGGTATATTTTGTACTGTAGTAATGATGTAGTCCTTCTGCTAGATATGAACTCTCTTTTCTCTGAGTTGAAGACATGGAGAAGAATGAGTATCAGGTGGTGCTAAAATAGTAGAGGAAACAAAAACTTAGTTCTATCTCTTGAACTATCATCATCAAGAAGAAACATTCATCAATTATCTATAAACAACAGGAATAAAAAAAATCACTTTTCATAAATTAAACATCTCACTAATTGAAAAATGTATTTTCTGCAAGTCATAAATGATATAACCTTTAAAGGTGGGGCTATATCCCACTTTATCTTTTCGCATCATTCGTTTGAATTCAACTTGTAGCTATAGTTTCAAACTAGTTTAATCGCCACTCACATTGTTCCCTGTGGATTTGATCCCGACTCCAAAGTTGGATAAATATATTGACGACGACCGCCTTGCACTAAATTGATGTTTAAGTTGAGCGTTATCAGTTATAAAATCTGATCCAAAGAAAGTTGACGTTCTTTAACATGTACTACGCCTTAAATTCTCATCATTAAGTACATTCTCCTCAGGTTCATTTCGAGGCCGTTTAGATCCTCCACTAGACAACTCATGCCCAATTATATGGATAAATATTTTCGAAAAACTCAGAATTATCTGATTCGATTATCATATTTTTATGAATATCCGAATGTTCGGATTTATAAATTAAAAATCAACTTACATTACTACTTTTAGCATATCTGATGAACACATAGTCCACAGTCTTAGGTCTTATTTTTACTCTTTTAGGCAAAGAAACTTGAACTTTGGCTAGACTATTCGGATATACTATTAACCATGTAATTTATGTTATAGTATTATATTTTTATCCCATGCAAAGACTATTTATTATATTAATAAAATCTTTATTTGAATAGATCATTGTGTTAACATATGTGTCCTTTACTTATATAGTAGATAATTTTGTGTATGGAGTATTTTAACTCATACACGAAAGATTAATATTATCGGTTCTTATATGTAATAAATTAACGTTCACAATCAAAGATGAGGTAGGACAAATATCTTGATGATTGTAGCACAAGATTAAATATAATTTGATCTTAATTATGGGAGTGGTAATATTTCAATTTCTTGTGCTAGTACATTTCGTATGTATTGAATGGACCAATTAGAGATATTCGTTTAGGTTCTGAATATTAATAAATGATTTCTCTAGTCCATTACATGTACTTATACTCTTAATCTTAATATAATTATCATGAGTGGTTTGTTTTGTTGTTTTAATCTATTAAAAGGCGAGACTCTTTTGTGAGTCAACATATTTCTGATAGGTTGGATGATGACGAATCACTTAGTGAAATATTAATTAGTTGATAGAACCATGTCTCGAACTTGAGATAGAAGACACCCCTTTATGGTTCCTTATAAGTTTTCACGTGAAAACCTTACAGGTGGATTTTTGTATCCGTCATGTGAAATAACTGAAGCATTATAAATGAAGGATTAAATTAATCAATAAATTAAATTTTTCAGAGAATTTAATTTAATTAATTGGTGTCGGTAATTCTAACATGGGGAGTTAAATAAGATGTAATGGTGATTTTGAAATTAAACCGAGGAATGCAATTACAGATTTTTAGTGGAATAATTTATAATTTATTATGATATGATAATTCTTTCATCACCGAATTAATATCATAATTAGAAGCCTAAATGTGCGGTCTCTACTATGCTTGATTAGCTAATCCAATTTGGAAAAGAAAAGGATTATAGAAGAGGTAATATTATTTACTGGTCTTCTATAAAAGGAATATTTTATAAAAAACTCAATTAAGGCATTATGTCAGCTTTAAAGGGCCAAAAATGTTTTGGCATAAAGAGGCAATTAAGGCCAAAACATTTTGGCATTAAATCTGCAATAAAGAGCCAAAAATACGTTTTATCTCCTCCTCTCCCCTTTCTCAGTTGAATTGGGAATAAAAGGAGGTTGGGGTTTTGAAAAATACATATGCTAATTCCAGAATACTAATTCCTTCTTTGAATCCAATAATCACTTGCCCACATAAGTGTTGGTTAACAAGGCTAATCAGGATATAGTAGAAGATTGTGGAACTGGAGGCTAAGGCATTAGACGATTTTTGTGAAAGCTTCAAGAGGTAAGTTTTCTAATTTTTGTTTCGATTATTTTATCTAGATATTATGTAAGTTATTGATCCTGTAGAATTGTCGCTTCCACAGTGCATGTTTTAAAAATTAGTATCAGTAGTCTTCTTACATATGCTAGATAATGTAAATGATATTACATGATTTGTTGTACATATTTCAAATAATAATTGTATAAATCATGTTGTTGTTGGCTGTTTTTCATGTTTTTGATGATGTTATTGGTTCCAACAGAACTTAAGTTTATCATCAAGAAAGTATAAAACGAATTTTTCATAGTTTTGTGAAAATTAGTTTTGTAGATTAAGGGAAAAATGATGATGAGTCTCGACTACGACCAACTATAGTCATTACTCACTATATGAATAGTAGCAGTAAGGCCAAGCAGTGCAGGTAGCCCTGCTGTCCCTCGCAACAGCTCGACCAATAATTGCCGATTTGGTCGATTTTGGACTTTTTCAGTTTTTTGATTAACTCTGAATGACCTGAAATTTGGTACGTTTATTGAAAATGACCCACTAAACAATACACACAGTAAACTGTGATCCAGGCCATTTTTTGGACATTTAGGGTTATTTTAATGAGTTTTTGGGAATTTTTATGTTTTCGGAAAAATTAAAATTTCTGAAAAAAATATTTTTTGCAAACCAGTGGTGATAGGGATCATTCCTTATGATTTCCAGTAGTTAATAACATTACATAATATGAGTTTACATATTGACATCAGTCATCTTCCCCATCGAATAAACTTGTATATTGTAATACTATTTTATAGTCTTTTATTTTTGATGACTTGTATTAACTTTCCAACTAAGTTACATCTCGATTCAATGGTATAGAGACTTATGAAATGTGATATTTACCTAACTTAAATCAACAGTTGACTCTTCAACTAAGTTGGTTCTATTTCATTTAAGGGATAAAATATCTAACATTACATGTATATTTGCTTAAATGGTTAAGTTTCCCTAACGATTCTAACTGTTTATGTGCATGGTTATATGTGTGATGTGGTTTTTAAAGAATTTTATTATTCTGCAGCATGTTTAATGATCTATTTAATTTGATTATACAAGATATTAACCATGTCTTCATTCAATCCTATAACTTCTATCATGAATCAAAATAAATTAGAAGGCCCTAACTATGTGGACTGGAAAAGTAATTTGGATATCGTTCTTACTGCTGAGGGCTTTAAATTTGTGTTGGTTGATGAATGTCCTGTTAAGTCGGTTGAACCCACTGATGATGAGATTAAATCATATTATAAATGGGTCAAGGCTGACGAGATGGCAAGATGCTACATTTTTGCCTCTATGGAAAATGTGTTGCAGCATCAACATCAGTCCATGACTACTTCTTACGATATGCTTGAATCTTTCAAAGAGATGTTCGGAGAGCAAAATCGTGCTGCAAAGAAGACGGCCATAAAATCTCTTTTGACCACAAAAATGGTTGAAGGAACTTTGGTAAGGGAACATGTTCTTAAAATGACGAGTCTATTGAACGAGCTGAAAATTCTTGGTGCAGTTATTGATAAGGAGTCTTAGGTTGAGATGGTCCTACAAACTCTGCTAGACAGTTTTCAGCAGTTTTGCTTGAATTATAACATGAATAAGATGGACTTATCTCTTGTAAAACTATTGAATGAGATACAAGCGGCAGAATCTATCATTAAGCAACAAGCTCCTCCTGCGGCGTTGATGGTTGACAAACCTTCATCTTCGACTTCTAAGCCGAAAGGCGAAAAGAAAAAGAAGAAGAAGCCTCATAAGGTTTCAGGTGCTAATGGTGGTGTGGCTAATCCTAAGGGAAAATGCTATCATTGCAAGAAACCTGGTCATTATAAAAAACAATGTCCCAGATACATAACTAAGATGCAGAAACAAGGGGTTTCAGGAAACACGACACCTAAGTTAAAATAAACTGAACGTGTTTCAAACAAATGGGGAACCAGCACCAGCCTTAGCTATATGAAATATTTCTATTTCTTTTAGTAGTTCTAGAGTTTTAAGACTGAATAATGTTCTTTACGTACCTTCTATAAGAAGGAATTTGCTTTCAGTTTCAAGAATAATGGATGTTGGTTACAATGTTTATTTTGCTAATAATTGTGCAATTATTAAGTTTAATAAGCATTTTATTATTTCTGCTCCTAGAATACATGATTTGTTTGTATTTGATGATTCCCATGATATGCTACAAAAAATGGAACTTAATAATGTTGATCAATCACATAAACGAAAACGTATTTCAGAATTGAGTGAAACATACTTATGGCACTTACACCTAGGTCATATAAATATAAATAGGATCTCACAGTTAATTTCTGATAGACCTTTGAGTTCATTGAAAGTGGAGGCACTTCCAACTTGTGAATCTTATTTAGAAGATAAAATGACCAAGAGACATTTTTCTTTCAAAGAAAATAGAGTCGATAATAAGTTAGAATTAATTCATACTGATTTGTGCGGTCCAATAAATATACAAACAAGAGGTGATTTTGAGTATTTTGTGACTTTCACGGATGATTACTTGAAACATGGATACATTTATTTGTTGAAAAATTCAAAGAATTTAAGATGGAAACGGAAAAGCAACATAACAAACATATCCATACGTTATGATCTGATCGTGGTGGTGAATACCTTTCTGCGGAATTCATTAAATACATATTAGAATCAGGAATTACATCTCAATATTCTACTCCAGAAACACCACAACAAAATGGTGTGGCAGAACGCCGAAATAGAACTCTTATGCAAATGGTTAGATCAATGTTAAGTTATTCAGATTTGCCCTTTTCTTTTTGGGGTTATGCATTAGAAACTGCAAATTATATTTTGAACTTGGTTCCTTCAAAATCAGTACCTTTATCCCCATTTGAATTGTGGAGTGGGCGCAAGCCTAGCCTACGTCATATTTAGGTTGGGGGGTGTCCAACACTTATGCTAAAAAGAAAAACTGATAAGTTGGAATCTAGGACAGAAGTGTGCATTTTTATTGGATATCCAAAAGGAGCAAATGGGGATTTATTTTATTGTCCTAAGGAGCAGAAGGTAATTGTTTCGACAAATGTCAGATTTCTTGAAGAGGATTATTTAATGAACCACGTTCTTAGAAGTAAAATTATTTTACAGGAATTGAGCAATAGAATAACGAATAATGAAACATAAGAACAAATTCCAAAAACTATTATTGACATACCATTGCATCAACGTAGTGGGAGAAATGTCAATAGGCAAGAGGTTGCACAAGAGCAAATACTTGACATTACACTACCTCAAAGTAGTGAGAGTAACGTCGAGCAGCCTGCCATTATGGAGGAAAACACTCAGGATAATATCGAGGAACCTATCATAGTACAGGAAGACATTGGGGATGTTCAAAATTTAGTTCCAAATGTAGAAGATCCTGTAGTGACTAGTCATCGTAGTGGGATAATGATTAGAAAACCTTTATGATTTTCAATCTTGGGAGAATTGTATGATAGAATTCCTGAGGAGCCTAATACGTAACCTCTTAATTACGCCGAAGAACTACATGATAAAGATGCTAAAATGTGGATTGCTGCTATGAAATCTGAAATGGAGTCTATGTATTCCAATCAAGTCTGGGAACTTATAGAACCACCTACGAGAGTCAAACCCAATTCATGTAGATGGATCTATAAGAAAAAGAGAGGTGTGGATGGAAAAGTGCAAACTTTTAAGGCTAGGCTTAGTGCGAAAGGGTTTACTCAAAAAGAAGGAATTGATTATGAGGAAACTTTTTCGCCGGTAGCTATGCTTAAATCCATTAGGATTCTCTTATCCATTGCTGCTCATTATAATTATGAGATTTGACAAATGGATGTCAAGATAACATTCCTAAATGGAAGTCTTGACGAGTGCATTTATATGGCACAACCAGAAGGTTTCATGGAAAGTGGTAATAAACATAAGTTTTGTAAACTTAAGAAATCCATTTATGGTTTGAAACAAGCATCTAGAGCATGGAATACTTATTTTGATAATTCAATTAAGACTTCTGATTTTAATTAATGTGAAAATGAGTTATGTGTTTATAAAATATGGGATGGAGACATAGTAGCATTTTTGATTCTGTATGTAGATGACATTTTTCTCATAGGAAATAATGTAAGCATGTTGAATTCTGTTAAGTAGTGGTTGTCCACGTATTTTGATATGAAGGACTTGGGAGAAACGGCTCATATCCTTGGGATCAAGCATATGCAAGATCGCAAACAAAGGATATTAGGCTTATCTCAAGCACTTTATATTGATACTATTCTTGCAAGGTTTAGCATGCAACATTCTAAAAAGGAATTTCTTCCTTTTAGGCATGGAATTACTCTATCAAAAGATCAGTCGCACAAAGCGATCGATGAGATAGAGAGAATGAAAGTGATCCCTTATGCTTCTGCTATAGAGAGCCTCATGTATGCTATGTTGTGCACTAGACCATATATCTGCTTTGTTGTTGGCATGGTTAGTAGATTTCAGTCTAATCCTGGGCAAGAACATTGGACTGCGGTTAAGCATATAATCAAGTACCTTAAAAGGACTAGGGATTACATGCTTCTTTTTCACTCTGGAGATCTTGTACCTATTGGGTATACTGATTCAGATTTTCAATCGGATAAAGATTCTAGAAAATCTACCTCAGGATATGTATTTACTTTAGGAGGTGGAGCCATTGTTTGGGGGAGTATCAAGAAATTATGTGTTGCTGATTCCACCATGGAAGCTGAATATGTAGCTACCTCTTAGGCGGCTAAAGAGGTTGTTTGGCTCAATAACTTTCTGAAAGAGTTGGAGTTGTTCCTTCAGTTCAAATACCACTATCACTTTATTGTGACAATAGTGGTGCAGTTGCAAACTCGAAAGAACCGCGAAGCCATAAAAGAAGTAAGCATATTGAGAAAAAATATCACTTGATTTGGGATATAACTCAAAGGGGTGATGTGAGAGTTTTAAAGATTGAGTCGAAAAATAATTTGGCGGACCCATTTACAAAGGGCTTAACTCAGAAGGTTTTTGATAAGCATGTGGAAGAAATGGGTGTTAAAGTTGTGCATTCATAGTTATGAGTCTAAGTGGGAGATTGTTAGGATATACTATTAACCAAGTAATTTGTGTTATAGTATTATATTTTCATCCCATGCAAAGACTATTTATTATATTAATAAAATCTTTATTTGAATAGATCATTGTGTTAACATGTGTCTCCTTTACTTATGTAGTAGATAATTTTATGTATGGAGTATTTTAACTCATGCACGAAAGATTAATATTGTCGGTTCTTATAAGTAATAAATTAACGTTCACAATCAAAGGTGAGGTAGGAAAAACATCTTGATGGTTGTAACACAAGATTAAATATAATTTGATCTTAATTATGGGAGTGGTAATATTCTAATTTCTTGTGCTAGTACATTTTGTATGTATTGAAAGGATCAATTAGAGATATTCGTTTATGTTCTGAATATTAATAAATGATTTCTCTAGTCCATTACATGTACTTATACTCTTAATCTTGATATAATTATTATGAGTGGTTTGTTTTGTCGTTTTAATCTACTAAAAGGCGAGACTCTTTTGTGAGTCAACATATTCCTGATAGGTTGGATGATGACGAATCACTTAGTGAAATATTAATTAGTTTACAGAACTATGTCTCGAACTTGAGATAGAAGACACCCATTTATGGTTGCTTATAAGTTTTCACGTGAAAACCTTACAGGTGGATTTTTGTGTCCGTCATGTGAAATAACTGAAGCATTTTAAATGAAGGATTAAACTAATCAATGAGTTAAATTTTTTAGAAAATTTAATTTAATTGATTGGTGTCGGTAATTCTAACATGGAGAGTTAAATAAGATGTAATGGTGATTTCAAAATTAAACCGAGGAGTGCAACTACAGATTTTTAGTGGAATAATTTATAATTTATTATGATATGATAATTCTTTCATCACCGAATTAATATCATAATTGAAAGCCTCAGTTAATAAATCTGCGGTCCTTACTATGCCTGATTAGCTAATCTAATTTGAAAAAGAAAAGGATTATAGAAGAGGTAATATTATTTACCGGTCTTCTATAAAATAAATATATTTTAAAAACCCCAATTAAGGCATTATGTTAACTTTAAAGGGCCAAAAATGTTTTTGGCATAAAGAGACAATTAAGGCCAAAATATTTTGACATTAAATCTGCAATAAAGAGCCAAAATACATTTTATCTCTTCCTCTCCCCCTTTTTCACTTGAATTGGGAATAAAAGGAGATTGGGTTTTGAAAAACACATACGCTAATTCCAGAATACTAATTCCTTCTTTGAATCCAATAATCACTTGCCCACACAAGTGTTGGTTAAAAAGGCTAATCAGGATATAGTAGAAGATTGTGGAACTGGAGGCTAAGGCATTAGAAGATTTTTGTGAAAGCTTCAAAAGGTAAATTTTCTAATTTTTATTTCGGCTATGTTATCTAGATATTATGTAAGTTATTGATCCTGTAGAATTGTTGCTTCCATTGTGCATGTTCTAACATAGACACCTCCATACTTTCAAATATTTCAAGTTGAGTTTTCTTTCTTTTCATTCTTCATATGGAATCGAGTGTGTCTTACTATGGGACACTCTATTGAGTATTCGATTTGTTGTAAGTATAGTTTTTCCCCACAAGTTTTGCAGTAATCCTAAACTTATGAGTAATATTCATCCTTTTTTTAATATTTTTTTTCGCAATCCCATTTTATTAAGTTTTTTTTTTACGCAATCTCATTTGATTAAGGTGAATACATTGAAGTAGTTTTATGTATAATTCCATTATCTAAATATATCTACACAAATAGAGATTCATACTCTCTGCCCTATCGCTTCTTATCGTTTTGATCTTTTTATCCAACTGATTTTCAACTTTAATTTTTTATTTTCTAAACGCGTCTATTAATTTATCCTTACCATTTAGCAAATAAACATAACAGTATCTAGTGCAATCGTCAAAGAAAGTTATGAAATATTTTTTTCCACTCCGAAATGGTGTTGACTTTATATCACAAATGTCTATATGGATTAAATATAAGGGATTGAAGTTTCTTTCAACAAACTTATTCAGATTCTTAGCATACATTTATTCCACACACGTTTGACACTTTAATTTATTGCACTCAAAGTTAGGCAAAACTTCTAATTTAATTAGTTTTCGCATGGTTTTATAATTGACATGTCCTAAACATTCATGCCCCAATTCATTTGAATCAAGTAAGTAAGAAGAAATAGAACTTTTATTGATTTCAATATTCATTACATTGATCTTAAAAGGCCCTTCGGTGAGGTAACTTTTATCTACATACACTTCTTCTTTACTCATCACAACTTTATTAGAAACAAATACACATTTTAATCCACTCTTAGTCAGAAGTGTAGTAGAAATCATGTTCTTTCGCAACTCCAAAACATGCAGGACCTTGTTGAGTGTCACCACTTTTCCTAATGTCATCTTCAAGAAAATCTTGCCAGTTAATTTAACTTTTGTTATAGCGGAGTTAGCCAAAAATATCTTCTTTTTATCTTGACCGGAGCGTAAGAATGCAAATAACTCCTTGTTGGCATATATGTGGTGGGTGGCACCAGAATCAACCCACTGCTCTATAGGATTTCCAAGTTTCATTCTGAAAGCATAAAACATAGTTTGTCCACTTCATTCTTGGATTCATTGTTGGCTTGATCCTTTTCTTTCCCTTCTTGGGGACCCTACAATCTGCCGACTTGTAGCCAACCTTGCCACAATTAAAGAATTTCTTTTGAATTTCTTTTAGGAGGATTGTTTTGTTGTTCAGAGGCTTTCTTTCTTTTCTTAGATTTTTAGGATCATTCTTCACAATATTCGCTCCACTAATTGCAGAATTCCCTTTAGACCTCTTCTCGACGGCTATATTGTTCTCTTCAATATGTAATCGTACAATGAGGTCTTCAACTGAAATCTCCTTTCTCTTATACTTTAAGGAGTTTTTAAAATCTTTTTACAAAGGTGGTAACTTCTCGATTATAATCATTACTTGGAAGCTTCATTCACAATCAAACCTACATCAAAGGTTATGTGATTATCAAGAACACACTTAATATGTTCAATAAAGGTATTTACTAAGTTTATACTTTTTGCTAGGAGATCATGAAGGATTACTTGCAATTCTTGAACTGGGGAGACGACAGTCTTACTATCTATCATCTTAATGTCAAGAAATTCTGCAACAATGAACTTTTTCATTCCTCCATCCTCAGGTTTGTATTTCTTCTCCAAAGCATCCCATAGTTCTTTAGTGATTTTTATATTTCCATAGACATTGTACATATTATCTTGAAGGTCACTCAATATGTAATTCTTACATAAGAAATTTGAGTGCTTCTACGCTTTAGTTACTATAAATAATTTCTTTTTCGGTGTTTCCTTCGGTAACTCTGAAGGGCTTTCTGAAATGAATCTTTAAAAACTTAACGTAGTCAAGTAAAAGAACATCTTTTGTTGTCACCTTTTAAAATTCATACCATAACACTTTCCACCGTCAGTGCCATGTCGGTGCAGCATTCGAACGGATTAAAGAAGCAATATTTGCTACTGTCACATTTGCCTTTTCATCATTAACATAATTTTCAACAGTCATTTTGTTGTCACAAAGAGACAACCAATTTAGTATATCAGAATGCTAACTATAAGGTTTACAACTTTAAACAACAACTTATTTATTAGCTTAGTGATGAAGTTTTTATCATCTTCTAATCGTCAATTGAATGAACTTTTAACTCGTGATGAAGTTTTTATTTCTTTAAATTACTATTAAGTTCAAACAGAGTAGAAGACAACAAACTTTAATCTCTAGAATCCAAAAATATAGATTCTAATAAATTTCTTAAGATTGTTATTTCGGGTATAAAAATTTGTATATAATAATATGAAATTCAATACTAAATTCAAGAACAACTTCAAGAACTACAATGAAGTTCAAACAAATTCAAATACAAGTTCAAATGAATGATCAAATGAACTATCAAAATAAAGTTTATACTATTTTATGGAAAGACAGTAAAATCAACTTAAGAAATAAAGATGAAGGTAGAAAAACTGTAGAATCAAGTTCACCAAATTCACAGTGTCTTAAGAAATTTATTTTTCTCAAGTACCCGAGGTTAATTTAATCTCTCCTCCTAGAATAAAATGATTGACTTTAAAAAAAAATGGTACCTCAAATTTTCTGAAATTCGAACTCACTCAACGATTTGAAGATCACAATAAAGTTTTTGAAAGAAGAAGAAGATATTTTTCTACTCAAAATTCGTGCCTTTACCTGAGAAAAAATTTAGGTATTTATAGCCAAAAAGTGTTGCTTCAGAAAGAAAGCAACGATTCACTAAATGAGATAACTTTCTGGAATAACACGCGACCTGTGTTGGATCTACGCTGGTCCTGGGCCATATCTGTGCCCGCAGGTCACGTTTGGCAATTTCCAGTAGGTTCTGCACTGCACCTGCGTTCGCATGTCGCCTGGTGCATGCACAGGTCACAATTATGCTCTAACCAATTTGTCTCTTACCTCGAAGGGTCACGTTCCTTCGATGTGCGTTATGACTGTATTCACATTGCGTTTGAAGTGCGTCCACAAATGGAGAAAATTTATTAGATTACTAGATTAAAACTTCACTTAGTTTCAAGTTTTGCATAAATTTTGTTCAAAAAATTAATATCTCGATCACTTTTCAAATCTGAATTCGACCTCGAAGTCGAAGCTTTGGTCGAATTCAAAGTCGAATCTTCTGTCGAAGCAGAAGCCGAGCGAGCTAAGACGATGGCGCGAGACATCTATTGTTCTTGCCTCACTATCCACATAGGGGAGGATCTACGTATATTTTTTGGGTGCTCTGCAACCCATTAAACTCAATGCGGAATAGGTATAATTACATAAAAAATATACAAAAATAGGTATAAAACATATAAAAGCACCCACTAAAACAAAAAGTTAGTTGAGTGCATTGACATTTAGGTTGATCTTAAGTTTTTTCACTGAAGAGGCGTCCTGGATTCGAACCTTGTTGAGGTGATTTTTTTATATTTTTCAGCTTTTTAATTTTTTAAACACCCACAATCCTTAAATCCTGGGTCCGCCACTGTATCCACATGAAGGAATGCTTCTCAATATTAGAATAAGAAAGTTCCTTTCTCCCACCAATCTGGGAGAACTTTACTTCTTTAAAGTCAAAAGCTCACTTCACCTTCCCTCTATTTGTTCCCTCCATTTTTCATTCACATATTTACTTAGAATCCAATAATGACAACCAAACTTGGGAAGTTGTGTTAATGTTGTAACTCCTTATATATAAATTTGGGATTATTACTGTTTTATTACTTCTTCTGCTTCTCTATTTTGAGAGTTGTTTTGTTTGGGATAAGCTTATCTGTAGTTGGGGTGTGATGGGTGTCATCACAATCTCAACTTTTAAATCGTGTCAGATAATCACTGAAAAAACAATTCCTGTTTAGGAGCAGCATCCAAATATATATAGAGTTATGTACAACTAGCGAGTTTCTTAGATTTTGCTTTATCGAATACATAACATATATGATTAAACCCACCGATAATACAAAATACTATAATTTTCATATTTTTCTATTTACAATCGTTCCAATAATTATAAATTATCCACTTATTTATCATAAACCTCTCACTTAATGAATACTCTACCAATCAAAATAACAAAAGGGTCGTTTGGTGTGAGGTATAAGTAATAATAGTCCTTGGGATAAAATATGGAATTATTTTATCCCATATTTGGTTGGAGGTATTTATATGTTCCGAAATTATTTATTCTACCATTTATACCATAGTGATGTGTTAAGTTATCCCACAGACATGATGGGATAACTAATTTTAAAATAACTAATTTCGAAATAAATTTTTCGAAATAAATCTTTCCCAACCAAACGATCCCTAAGAGTAGATTTGAAGAAAATAAAGTAGTAATAAAGAACTTATTCATTTTTATTTTAAAAAAAATTCAATTTGTCAGATAAAAATATTGGCCGTTGAAGAGATTGTTATCTTGCAATTGAAAAAAAGGAATAAAAAACAAATTTTGGCTACCACATAACACCAAAAATCCATGTAATCCAAGAGTGGGAAGAAAAATGTTTGCTACTACATTTTAGTGCTGAAAAAAGTTACAGAGGTGCCTGCGTAGAGGCACTCAAACTTAATGAGGTCAGATGGCATGGCAAGTAAATAATAATACTCCCTCCGTCATATTTTATGTGTCGTTATTTTTTTATTCATTTTAAAAAAAATATCATTTTTATTTATGATAATTATTTAAAGACATAATTTCACTTTTACACTTAAAAGTTTCACTTATAAAATCTCACTTCAATAACAACAACAAATTCAGTGTATTCCCATATAGTGGGGTCTGAGAAGGATAAGATGAACGCAGAGCGTACCACTATCTCCGGAGAAATAGAAAGATTGTTTTCAATAGACCCTCGGTTCAAGATTATAAAATCTCACTTAATTAAAAATAATAATAATAACATATTTTTTAATAAAGAATAATTTAATAAAAATCACTTTTATTTATTTGATAATTATTTAAAGACACAATTTCACTTTTACACTTAAAAGTTCTACTTATAAAATCTCACTTAATTAAAATAATAATATATTTTTAATAAATATCACTTTTATTTATTTGATAATTATTTAAAGACACAATTTCACTTTTACACTTAAAAGTTCCACTTATAAAATCTCACTTAATTAAAATAATAATATATTTTAATATAAAATAATTTAATAAATATCATTAAATCTTCCCTTATTTTTTAAAATTCATATATGATCAAATCATGACACGTGAAATCAGAGGAAGGAAGGAGTAATATTTTTGGAGAAATTTTAACATGGGTGAGGCCCATCTAGTGTTAGTTGTGTGAGGGATTTTTAAATTGGCAAAATAATATATTGTGGGGCCCATTATATTAATTTAATTAACTTACCCTCTTCCTCACCAATTTATCTTTTCCTTTTTTGCCCTTTATTTATCTTTCCTCCTTACTCTTTTTTTTTTTTTTTTTTTTCACATTTCTGAATTTATGTATTGTAAAATCAATTTGACTATTTCCTTGATTTTGTTTTATTTGGTTCGTTAAAGATTCAATTTTTTTTTTATTTGTTAACAAGTAAAAATTAAATATTATTTTTAATACTATTGTCACACTTAAATAAATACATAAGATATTACAATAATAATAATAATATACGTAGTATATTTCCACATAGTGGGTCTGAAAAGGGTAGAGTATACGCAGATTATATCACTACCTCAAATAAAGTAGGAAGGTTGTTTTCGATAGACCCCCAACTTAGAAAAATACATAAGATATTAATTGTTAAAGTTTTCAATCTGAGAAAACTGGGAAAATTTTTTTTGCCAGAAAACTTTCAGTAAAAAAAATTTAAAATGAGAAAACAAGATTAAATGAACAAAAATGAAATTTTAAAAATTCGTAATTGATTTCAAGTTAATTTAATGATAATAAAAATAACTCATGGTTTGTCCATAAACTTTAAATATTTTTTTTTTGGTTTTCCATTCGGTGCCCCGACTAATCTGAATCGCGCGTTGCAGGGCCCATTAAAGTGGCAGCGCTCCCAACAGAGTTTTTTCTGTATCCAGTGTCGAACTCTCGACATCTGATCAAGGGTGGAGCAGCCTTATCCACTGCACCACAACTTATGTTGGTAATATTTATGTTATTTAATAACACATGAATGTCTTTCACTATTTTGTCATGAGTTTATTTTTTTTTATACATAAATTAAATTGTGTTTGTATTAAAAAATTATTTTACTAAATTAATCCTATTGATTATGTTTTACAACAACAACAACAAACAGTCCCAGTGTATTCCCACAAAGTGAGGTCCGGAGAGGATAAGATGTACGCAGTCCATACCACTATCTCCGCAGAAGTAGAGAGGCTGTTTCCAATAGACCCCCGGCTCAAGACTATTGATTATGTTTTGAAAATTTAAATTTAACTACTAATACTTTATATAGTTATTTAATGATAAATACTAAAGTAATAACATGAAATTTTTATTTGTTAAAATAAATAAATAACGAGAAAAGTTTTTTTCATTGGACCGAATAAATAAAATTGAGGGAGTAATAAAATTGGTTTTAAAACAGATTAAAATAAAAGAAAACTGTCGAAAAAAAAGAACTTGAAAAAATATAAGTGAGAGAGAGATACTAATTAACCAAAAAACAAAAGAGACAGGGAAAGACTAAAATATACTTTCTCTCTTTCAATTTATGTGTTAGTTTCGATTTCGAGATTCAAATGAAAAAAAATTTGATAGTAATTTTTTCATATATTTTAAAAATATTTTGAATTGGTCAATAATTGTGATTTATAGTAATTTTTACTTAGTTTTTGAATATATAAATTTTATCTAAAAACTTAAAGATTATGAGCTCAAATTTATGATTAAATTTAACTATTTAACCATTAAAAAACGAATATATAAATTTGGAGAGAAATTAAAATAAAGAGGTATAATGTAGGAACAAAAAAGTAAATAAAAGAAAAAGATCAAAATAAAAGGAGATGAAGAGAGGAACATGTACTTACACAAAGGAGCCCATAAATATATTTGTCCATAAATAAATGGTGCCTCACACAACTATTATTGGTTGAGTGAGGCCATGTTAAAATTTCCCATATTTTTGAATAATTTAAAATTGTGATCCTTCAATCTTTCCCATGATAGTTTTGTCAGAATCCAAATGTACAGTTTTGACTACAACAGTGCTTCTTCAACTTTTGTCGCATCTACCAATTTAGGAGTACATTTTGAAAGGGGATCTACTTTCTCAATTTTAAGGAAATTTCACTTCACTTTTTCAGCAATCCTATCTTTCCTCCTCACAAGTAAAACATGAAAAAAAGTTTACACTTAGTAGGTGTTTCGCTATGAATTTTTTTTATTTTTTTTAGAATAAAAGTAAAATAATTAAAAATAATGATGTTTGGTATTAAAATTATTTTATTTTAGTAAAAAATATTTTTAAAAAATTGAAAATAAATTTTACTTATGGCCCGTTTGGTCATGAATTTTTTTCACTTTTTCGATTTTTTTTTTCTTTATATCAAATTCAACTCCAAGTTGATGTCGGGCCATGAGAATTTCAAACACAACCTGGAGTTGTATTTGAAAAAGAAAAAACACGAAAAGTTGTTTTAACTTTTTTTCATCTTCCTTCTCTTACAAAAATTAAAAAAAAACCCCAACTATATTTATGGACAAACACAACTGTAGACACGTAAAATTTATTGGATCAAATTCATATTAAATTTGAATTTGATTCATATTTTATTGGGTCTAAAATTATTTTGGGTTTAAAAAAAATAATAAGCCCATTTTATTCCTCATCAAGGTCCATCTCACCTTGAAGCCCAAACTCATCAAGTGACGTGGCATCCCAGTCAAATCCAAGACCAATGAGACACTGCCACATGTACAAATAATGTGAAAATCTCATTCAAATTCAACAACCAGTCAAAAGGCGCCAAGTGTCAAAGTAACATATTTCGGCCAATCACAAGTAACTAGGCCTACCCCTTACAACTATAAATAGGGGTAACATAACATTCTAAGGGGAGGCTAAAAAGAAGGAGGATTTGAAAAAGAGAACTTTGACAAGTATTGGCAACGTTTGCATTGACTATCAAATTCTTGCAAGGAGTAATTAACAGAGTTCTTCCAGAGATTATTCCAAAGCGACAAAACACTTTCCGACATTTCCAACGATTGAAATACGTATCTAGGAGTCCAAATCAACCAACGATTCGAGAAATACGCTACTGAAGGCCCTCGAATCATTTCTAAGTTTAGAAGAGAAGAATCAAGAGAACAACATAATTGTACTCACAAGATTCATTTAAATAAAATTACTCTTTTTTGTTTATTTTAAATCGCTTGCGAACAAATTTTGGCACGCTCAGTGGGATAAGTTCTGCTCTCCATCTTTTCTTCTTGCAAATCAAATTCAAAATATGAAAGATGTTTTATGCAAGAACTCTGCTATTGCCACATGGTCCCCTCACTCGACGTAAATTTAAGACCAGTGGTTGGGAAGGATCTGAATACTTCACTTCTTTGGAGAAGGCAAAAAAGAGCAAATCTGATATGCCGGCTGAAGCTGCAACTCCTGGGGGCAATTTGACGTCCTTGCTATGTGTGAATTCTCTCAGACTGGCATCAATTTTAGTGAATTAAAGATTTGACTGATTCACTAGCTTCAACAAAGGTCAATGCCTTGATGGCCGACACAATTGATATGGATGAGAAGTTCGCAATAATGGAACAAACCATTGAAGTTTTGAAGAAATCTGTCGAGGATAAAGATCTTCAAATCGCTCAACTGATGGACAAGTTGGATTCCTTCGCCCCAGGAAAATCGACCCACGAACCTGCTTATCCACCCGGCTTTACTCTATAAAATAAGGATGTCGATAAGTCACCTAGCAAGACTAAATCTCAAAAAGAGAAGCAGTCTACTTCGGTTGCTACTCTAATAGTTCAACAAATAGTTCAACAACTGCAAGATATGATTGCAAATACCATCATGGCATAATATGACGGTCCATCACAAAGTTTCATAGGACACTCAAAGCCGTATTCTAAGCGAATAGAAGGCTTACCGATGAAAATTGGATATCAACCGCCAAAGTTTCAGCAATTTGATGGAAAAGAAAATCCAAGGCAACACATCGCTTATTTCGTTGAGACTTGTAGTAGTGCTGGTACACATGGTGATCTTGTCAAGCAGTTTGTTCACTCTTTGAAAGGCAATATTTTTGATTGGTACACGGACTTGGAGTCTGAATCAATCGATTGTTTGGAGCAACTAGAAAGTTAGTTCCTAAATCATTTCTACAACACCCGTCGTACGATCAGCATGATAGAATTGACAAACACAAGACAAAGTAAAGATGAGCCTATAGTAGACTACATAAATCATTGATGTACATTGAGCTTCAATTGCAAGGATCAACTTTCCGAAATTTTCGCGATTGAAATTTGCATTCAAGGGATGCGTTGGAGCCTTGTGTATATCCTCCAAGGAATTAAGCTTCGAACTTTTGAAGAATTAGCTACGCGCGCTCATGACATGGAGCTAAGTATTGCAAGTCATAGAATGGCGTCACCTATTTTTGATCCTAGGAAAGAAGTCACGATATTCAAAGACTCATCTGAAGATCAAATTGGGGAATCTATGACGATAACTGTGAGTCTTACGAAGGCCTCCGCAAGACAAAGGTTAAAAGAGAAGCTCCAAAGCAACAAATGCGAGAGGCAAAAACTCAACCAACCTTGAAGGAGTTACAAGCAAGGGGATATCCTTTTTCCGACTCTGATATTCCTGGGATTCTGGATGAGTTGCTAGCCAAAGAAATCATTGAACTCCCTAAGTCAAAGCGACCTGAAGAATCAAACAAAGTCGACGATCCTAAATACTGTAAATTTCACCGCATTGTTGGTCATCACACCAAAATGCTTCATCTTGAAGGAAAAGATCATGACATTAATGCAAGAGGGAAAGATCAAAATTGATGATGGCCATACAGTTGATGAAAATCATGTTAGCGCCAAACTACACCAAATGAAAGGTTCAATTGCAAAAGCTCTACAAGCCATACATTCTGTGGAATCACCAAAAAGTGAGGGAATCATAATGCTACAGTTTGGGAGCTTTGACCCGATTAAGGTTCCCACCCTAAAGAAAGCAACAAGTAAGTCCATGTCAATGACCTCTCCAATAGCAAGAAGGGGGATATTTGGACATTGATCGCTCCCAAAAGAAAAAATATCAAAGGGCTTCTAAACTCCAACTTCCAAAAGTCGACACAAGATCAAGTGCAAATATTCTTCAACCAATGGGGACAATAAATACCAAACTGAAGTGCAACAATACTCCATTACAAAGGGTTGGAAGAAAAGTTACATTACAGGAATTCTTCCCTAAAACGCTCCTTGATGCACGAGCCTATACTGCAAGTTAAAAATGCTTCTCGATGCACGAGCCTAAACTACAGTCAAAAATACTCCTTGATGCACGAGCCTAAACTGCAAGTCAAAAATGCTCCCCGACACACAAGCCTAAACTGCAAGTCAAAAATGCTCCTCTACGCACGAGCCTAAATTGCAAGTCAAAAATGCTCCTCGACGCACGATCCTAAAATGCAAGTCAAAACGCTTCTTAAGGCACGAGCTTAAACTACATGTCACTCCTGGCCCGCATGAGTCTAAATTGTGAACGACTCTCTCTAAAAAAAAAGAAGAAAGAAAAAGAAAAATGAAAGAAAAAGAATTATTTTAAAAAAAAGTAAATTAACTCATCATTCCTAAACTACATTATGACTTGATCCTCCCGAGGTACGTAGGCAGCTTAGAGTATTTTTACTCTAAGTTCAGTCGTATGAGTTAAAAAAAAAAAAGGAAAAACGTGTCATTATTTGATCATGGCAATAACACTTTAAATTGAGATAGATATCACATGAGGATAGACGTTCCTTCGCTAAATTTACCGCAGATGTACAAAGGTGAAGAAAACAATAAGGCAAAACGGATTTCGATAATATATTTGTATAAATTCGTATAGGTGTTGACCAATATTTTGACATATGTGGTAGATCTTAGAGACTTCTCCGCAAAAAAAAATACGGCTCATGATTCAAAGGTTCCTATGCCAAGTTATGAATTTTCTATCATAGCCGCTCAAAGTTGCAAAATAAGCCATCAGATTCCAAACTAAGATGACTTTGATGATGTATATGTATAAATACATAATGGATTTGAGTGTGGTTTTAATGTACGTTGTAGATCTGCAAATCTACTTTCCAACACAAAAAATGGCTCTTGATTTCGATACTCCTACGTCAAGATACGAAATTTTTTGTGACGCTGCGCAAAGCTGATAAAACTAGCGAACCAAGATTGGAGGATCGGTTTTGGGGCAATATCTAGAAAAATTTGGGTGCAATCTAAATGTGATTCCCTCGAGAAACGTATCTCTACGAGTCTAGTTTCCAACGCAAAAAACATCTCCTGATTTCGATACTCCTACGTTAAAGTACAAAATTTATCGTGACACTACACAAAGCTGATAAAACAGACGTATCAGGACATTGAATTTCATTTTTATGAATCAAACAACTCATATTTTTGTTCTTCCATCAGAGAATAAATATTTTTATGGACGTATGCCTAGTACATGCTCACTGACACCAAAAGGGAAGTTGATATTTTCCTTTGATACATGAAATCAAAAGGAAAGTTAATATTTTTCTTTGGTAAAAAAAGATCAAGTCAACTTTTTTACTT
The DNA here is from genome assembly GCA_030864215.1 of Capsicum pubescens. Lineage (NCBI taxonomy): Eukaryota > Viridiplantae > Streptophyta > Magnoliopsida > Solanales > Solanaceae > Capsicum > Capsicum pubescens. The sequence continues at coordinate 107,593,154 of CM061544.1, forward strand.
CATACGTGCAATATGTCAAGTGAGGAGGTTGTATTGATCATTTTAATTTAAATACATTGAGAGAGTCACAATTGTTATGCAAGTAAAATCTACTTAAAAAAATATTAAGATGATGATTTCTCATGTTCCTACTTATCCAAGACGAGTAAAAAAAAATTAAGTTGGTCATTTTTTTAATACTCTTGAAATAATATCGAGTTTGTACTCAATTGTAGATGAAAAATGAGGATCACCACAAACAAATCGCTGGTTGCTTTTACGAAGACTTTCACAACATGAAAGTTCATGGAGGAAACTTTAGTTAGACAACTCGCAAGTATTGGTCTAACTAGGATGCACTGATGAGAAAAAAATACCTTTGAAGTCACAAGAATGAAAACACATTCATGAGTACTTCAAGTCTCGCCGTCAAGTTTCGGTAAGCCTACACGTCTACCAACCTTAAAGTAGGGGGCATCTGTAGACACATAAAATTTATTGGATCAAATTCATATAAAATTTAAATTTGATCCATATTTTATTGGGTCTAAAATTATTTAGGCTTAAAAAAATAATAAGCCCATTTTATTCCTCATCAAGGTCCATCTCACCTTGAAGCCCAACGTAACAGCCCGAGATTACCCCTAGTTGTTACACGGTGCTTACGGTTCTGAGGGACCACAAGCTAACCCATTAGCTTGTACCTGCTATGAGCACTGAATAATATAATCATGAATGCGAAAGAATAACTAAAATGCCATAAGGTTTTAATAATGAAAAGACTACTGAATTATGAATCTGGCATAATACTGAAATCTGAATAATCTGAATAGCTAAATGTAGTGTCTGAAAAACATCTAAAATGAATATTGTGAGTTGATGTGACAGGCCCCAACTAACTCTACTAACTACTGAGATAAAGACATGAAGTAATATAATCTGTCCTCGGATGATGAAGACTCACCACTGCTACTGTGCTGCTGATGATCTGAGGGACTAAGTGCGATCCGAGAACTGAGCGTCAACACCTATGATATGATACATCATAGTATAAAAGAAAGGTATGCGATCAATACTATGAATGTACTGGTATGATAAATGAGGTAGACTGATATGCATAGTTTCATGAATGGGAATAATAATAACTAACTGATTATACATGAAAAACATAGAGCATTGAATAGAGAACATAAAATTTGTAGGTACTGAAAATATGAAAAAATCTGTAAATACCGAGTATGTATGACAGTTTGTAAATACTGAAGATAAGTGAAAATTTATGGACACTGAGGATGAATGACCAAGCATATAACATGGACTGAGTAAAATCTGTAAACTGAATTACTGACAAAATACTAGTATCTATATGCTTTGATTAAACAACTCTAAGACTACATAACTGAACTGGGAATGTAACTAAGACTGCATCTGAGACTGTGGGAGGTATCATCTAACCGACATTCCTTATTTGAGTTAATCGGGGTCCAACCTATAACCTCAGTTGGAAGGGTGTTAATACCATGCCATGGTTACTAACAATGGCTGTGTTGATCCACTAAACCGATATAATGTCCAAAGGACTAAGAATGTCAAGCTTGAACTGACGGGTGACCCCTGCATGATAGTCTAGCCTAATCTGACGGGTGACTACACATATCCTATGCTGGCTACGTAGTTTTGGAGTATAGGAACTACTACTAACGACTCTGCCTATCTGATGGGGAAGCCGCAAACCCTACACTCGCTCGGTGCTAAATCCTACTCCCAACTGAAAGACACTGAGATACTAGACTGTTCTGAGTTTAACTGACTGATATCTGACTGTCCTGATAATGCTCATAGTATGTTCTGAAGACCATTCTGTAATATACTGAGACTAGACTAAGTAAACAACTATGGTTTTTGGGTATTCAATACCCCCAGGACTCAAAACAATAATAGTAAAATGACACTAAAGCTTGAAGGACAAACATGAAGGCTTCTATCTAAATCAATCACTCTTATAGATATTTTATCAAACATTTTTAATTCAGGGTTACAAACAATCATAGAAATTCCATGGAACTTACAAAAATAGCATGAATTCAACATAATAGTACTAAATCATGGTTTAATTCAATAAATAATAATATTAACACTTGGAGAATTGAATAGTAACGATAATTTTATGGTAACATGGTATAAAATCAATAGTGCATGGAGATTCATGGACGAAGTCATAATTTAAAACATAATAACTTGAAAGTTTATAACTTGGTGATTAAAATAGGTTACTTGAGCTCCATGGATGAAAGGAATCCATGGATGAACATCTAACATACCTTAATTAATGGATTTCTTGAAGTTCTTGGTGAATTCTTCAGGATTGACCTAGAATTTGAGAGCTAGGGTTCTTGATTGAGAGAGAATCTTTTTTGATTTTGGGGAAAAGTTATTAAAATAATGAAATAATGGGTTAATTAGGATGAATTTCATGTTAAAGGTTGACTGGGGTGAGGGGAAAAAAACTGTAATGCCCTCGGATTTAAAACTTGAAATTACTGAAAAATTCCTGATTTTGTAAGCTGTAGCGACGCGGCGCTATGGCTCCTTGTCACTGGAATTGGACAACTGGAAACTGAGGGCTTGGCGCGACGCCCAGGAATCGCGGTGCCCTTTTGATTCTGAAATTCACCCTTGGCGCGATGCGCCATTATTGCGACAGGACATTGGAAAAGAACAATTGGGATTTTGGCTGACGGCGCGATGCGGTGGTTTCACAGAGCTTCACTGGAAATTGACAATCGTCATTTATGCTGGCTCCGCGATGCGCTAAGGGTTAAAATGACGGTGTTAAACGACTGAAACTTAAAATCGCCATAACTTCTTACCCGGTTATCGGATTTGGGCATATTTTATATCGTTGGAAAGCTAATTTAATTTCCTACATAATGGCAGGCTCTAAAATAGAAAATAATGAGTGTTTCAAAAAATTTATATACGAATACTCATGTATTGAGACTTAGATTACGCTAAGGAAATGTGGGGTATTATAATATCTCCCCCTTGGAATCATTCATCCTCAAATGAGACTGGTTAAGCTGAGGGAAAACTGATGAACTAAGCTTACACACTGAACATGCATATCTGATATATGGAATGCATGACTGAACTGATTCATGAATGCACGACTGACATGAATATGATGTGCAACTAAAACTGAGCATGATAGAGAAAATCTTAAGAAGATTTGGTACCTTATACTGAATTTGGATTAGCGGAGAAAAGATGAGGGTACTTGGTCTACATATCTGACTCTTCTTCCCAATTGGCTCCCTCAACGGACTGATTCAGCTAAAGAACTTTGACTAGTGGAACTTCTTTGTTGATTAGTCTACGAACTTGATGATCAAGAATTTCTATTGGAACTTTCTCAAAGGAAATATTGTTCTGAATATCTGCACTTACTAAGGGAAAAACTACTACTGGATCACCAATACACTTTTTCAACAACGAGACATGAAATACTGGGTGTATTGAGGCTAAATCTGAAGGTAACTCAAGATCGTAAGCTACCTTTCTGAAACTACTGAGAATTCTGAAAGGACCGACATATCGGTGACTGAGTTTTCCTTTCTTGCTGAATATCTTCACTTCTTTCTTGGGAGAGATTTTTAAGTACAAGAAATCACTGACCTCAAACTCGAGATCCTTTCTCCTCACGCCTGCATATAATTTCTGTCGGCTCTGGGCAACCCTAAGCCTTTCTCTGATCAACTAAACCTTCTCTAACGCATCAAATACCAAGTCAGGACCTACTACTGTGTCCTCACCTACTTCAAACTAACCAATAGGAAATCTATATTTCCTACCATAGAGAGCCTCAAACGGAGCCATACAGATACTGGAATAATAACTATTATTATATGCGAACTCAATCAAAGGTAAGTGGTCATCCCAACTACCTTTAAAATCAATTGCACATGCTCTCAGCATATCCTCAAGAGTCTGAATTGTCCTTTCTGCTTGACCGTCTATCTGAGGGTGGAAGGTGGTACTGAGATGGACTTGGGTACCAAGACCCTTTTGGAATGCTTTTTAGAAATGAGAGGTAAACTGGGTACCTCTGTCTGAGATGATAGATAAGGGAACACCGTGCAACCTAATCAACTCTCTGAGATAGAGTTTAGCATAGCCCTCATCTGAATAAAAGGTATGGACTGGCAAAAAATGAGCTGATTTGGTCATCCTATCTATGATAACCCAAATAGAATCATGCTAATGATGGGTACGAGGCAAACCTGTCACAAAGTCAATGTTTACTTCCTCCCATTTCCACATGGGAATATTGAACTCCTGCATGGACCCACTAGGCTTCTGGTACTTAATCTGAACTTGCTGGCATGTAGAGTACTTAGCTACAAACTCTGTAATATTTTTCTTCGTCCCACTCCACCAATAAATCTCTCACAAATCGCGGTACATCTTAGTGGCCCCTGAATGAATAAAGTAACGTGCACCATGAGATTTTGCAAGAATTCGTTACCTCAAATCATCTACACCGAGCACACGCAATCTACCCTGACAACGCAAAACACCATCTCCCCCTTGGGAGAAAACCTCCACTTTTTGGTCTCTGACTAATTCTTTTAACTTAACTAGACTGGGATCTCTATCTTTTTTTTTCCTTCACCTCGGAAACCAGAGATGATTCGGCATTACTCTACACCCATACACTACCCTCTACTGAGTCGACGAAGTGGACACCTAGTCGGGCAAACTGATGAACTTCCTGAGTTAACTTCTTCTTACCATCCTCAACATGAGCAACACTACTCATAAATAATCTACTGAGAGCATCAACCACTACATTGGCCTTGCCCGGATGATACAGAACACTCATGTCATAATTCTTCAATAACTCTAACCACCTTCTCTAACGCAGATTCAAATCTTTCTGAGAGAACACATACTAAAGGTTTTTGTGATCTGTGAACACATATACATGCACCTCATACAAGTAATGTCTCCAAATATTTAAGGCAAACACTACAGTTGCTAACTCAAGATCATGAGTAGGGTAGTTCTTCTCATGGGATTTAAGCTGTCTGGAGGCATAGGCTACGACCTTACCTTTCTGTATGAGGATACCACCCAAACCTACTCTGGATGCATCACAGTACACAACAAAACCATCTGAACCGTCTGGTAGAGTCAAGACTGGTGTTGAGATGAGTCGAGTCTTCAACTCTTGAAAACTCTTCTCGCAGGAATCTGACCACTGAAACTTAACTTTATTCTGAGTCAATCTGGACATGTGGGATGCAATAGAAGAAAACCCTTCAAAAAACCGACGGTAATAGCCAGCTAAATCCAAGAAACTCCTAATATCTGATGGAGAGATGGGTCTAGGCCAGTTTCTCACTGCCTTGATCTTCTGAGGATCGACTCTAATGCCATCACCAGAAATAATATAGCCAAGTAAAGCTACTGATCTTAGCCAAAATTCACACTTACAAAATGTAGCGAACAACTGGTGAGCTCTAAGAGCCTGGAGCACTACTCTGAGATGGTCTGCATGCTCATTTTTGCTACGGGAGTAAACAAGGATGTCATCAATGAAGAATATGACAAATATGTCCAAGTACTGCTTGAACACTCGGTTCATCAAGTCCATAAAGGCTGCTGGGGCATTTGTAAGACCAAAGGACATGACTAGAAATTTGAAGTGACCATACCGAGTTAGGAAATCTACTTTTGGAATGTCACATTCCCTGACCCTAAGATGATGATATCCGGATCTGAGGTCTATCTTGGAAAAGTAGCTACCACCCTGAAGTTGATCAAACAAGTCATCGATTCTAGGAAGTGGATATTTATTTATGACTGTGACCTTATTCAGCTGGCGGTAGTCAATACATATTCTAAGAAAATCATCTTTCTTTCGCACGAATAGAACAGGTGTGCCCCACGGGGAGATGCTGGGTCTGATGAATCCCTTATCTAAGAGATCCTTCAATTGTTCTTTCAGTTCTTTGAGTTTAGCTGGAGCCATTCTGCATGGAGGTATAGATATAGGCTGAGTATCTGGAAGAAGGTCTATTCCGAAGTTGATTTCCCTTTTGGGAGGAACTCCGAGGATATCTTTAAGAAATACATTTGAGAATTCATCTTCTACTGGAACTGATTCAAGAGTTGAAGTTTCTAAGTTAGAGTCTTTGACTCAAACAAGATGGTAAATACACCCCTTCAATATCATTTTTCTGGCTTTAAGGTACGAGATCAACTGACACCTAAGAGCTGTAGTACTACCCCTTTATTTAAGAATTAGTTCATTTGGGAACTGGAAATGAACTATTCTATTTCTACAATCAACCGAGGCATAGCATGAGTGGAGCCAATCCATACCAAGAATGACGTCAAAATCTGTCATCTCTAACTCCACGAGATCAATTGAGGTAACTTTTTGAGAAATTATGACCGGACAGTTCTTATATACTTGTCTAGCTATAATGGAAACACCTACTGGGGTAGATATTGAAAATGGCTCTGCTAGAGTTTTGGGACTGACTCCGAAGTTGATGGCTATATATGGAGTTACAAAAGAAAGAAAAACTCCAGGGTCTAGTAAAGCATAAACATGTAAGTAAAAGACCTGCAACGTACCAGTAACTACGTCATGAGAATTTTCCTGATCTTGGCGGGACTGAAGAGCATATAATCTGTTCAGACACTGACCACTGGTAGCACTGGAAGTGGCACCCTGCTGAATCGGGCGACCGAATGGAACTGACGACTGATGGGACTGGCCATGTTGACGAACATCCCTACCCTTCTGAGCAACTACCTGACACTCCTAAATCCGATGGACTATCTTGCCACACTCGAAGCACACATCACTACTTGATCGCTCTACACTCACCCTGATGGTGTCTGCCACATTTATGACATAGAGGATTTGTACGAGCACTGCTAACACTGACCTAGGACTTTGAGCCTAGTGCCCTATCCCTATCCTGGTGCCCTATCCCTATTGTCGTTTCTGAATTTGGGTACTGGGGCACTGGATGAAGAGGGTGCTGGGGATGAAGACCTCTGATGAAACTGAGGAAGGTTACCACCTTCTGGCTTTGGCTGATTGAAATTAAAACTACCCATCCTAACTCTCTTGTTTTCTCTCTCCCTCTCCTTAATGTTCTACTCCTCAATTTGTTAAGCATGGACCATCAGCCTAGACAAGTCCATCTCACTAATAAGAATTGTGGTCCTACACTCTTTGACCACACTATCAGATACACCAGGCACAAACTTACTCATCTTGTACCTGTTATCAGCTACCGCATGGGGAGCATACCTAGCTAACTTAGTAAACTTGAGGAATACCCCCTCACACTCGTGCTGCCTTGCCTTAAATTAATGAACTCTAACACTTTGGCCTCTCTCAACTCCAATGGGAAAAATCTATCTAAGAAAACTGTGGCAAACTCTTCCCATTCTACAGGCCCTGCATCTATACCTCTATCAACCTTCCACTACATAAACCAAGTATGAGCTACATCCTGCAACTAATATGCAACCAACTCGACACTCTGACTAGATTTCACCCCCATTGCATCCATTACCTTTTGAACCATATCTAAGAATTCCTGCGGATCCTCTCCAGACTTGGATCCCGTGAAAGAAGGAGGATTCATCTGGGTGAAGTACCAAATTCTGTTAGCAGCAGTATTGGACACTGGGTTAGCTAGAACAATATCTGGCCGTTCATTCTGTGCTGCTACGGAGTTTGCTAGAGTAGTGAACGCAGCTCTGAATTTTGTGTGAGAGACATGCTTATCCAAAGGATCTGCCTGGATGGACTGAGGGGCTGGCTAGTTTCTTGTTCTTCTTTCGTTCTTCTTGGGAGATATGTTCTGTAAATGGAAGTAAGAAATAGATTAAATAGGTAGTTTAACTTGAGCTCATGCTCACTCACACGATATGAATACTGAAAGAAGGGAAATTTTTCCTAAACGCCTTATAACCTCTCGTCCATAAGTGTGGTGCGCTACACACCCATGCACAAGACTCTACTCGATGTGACTTTCTGACTTCCTAGGACACTTTAAAATCTTAGACTCTGATACCAAGTTTGTAACGACCCGAGACTACCCTCTAGTCTTTACACGGTGCTTACGGTCCCGAGGAACCATAAGCTAACCCATGAGCTGGTACTTGCTGTAAGCACTGAATAATATAATCATGAATGCGGAAGAATAACTAAAATACCATAAGGTTTTAATAATGAAACGACTACTGAATTATGAATATGGCGTAATACTGAAATTTGAATAATCTGAATAACAAACTGTAGTGTCTGAAAAGCCTCTAAACTGAATACTATGAGTTGATGGGACAGGCCCTAACTAACTCTACTAACTACTGAGATAAAAACATGAAGTAATATAATTTATCCTCGGATGATGAGGACTTACCACTGCTACTGTACTGCTGATGATCTAAGGGACTAAGTGCGATCAGGGAATTGAGTGTCAGGACCTAAGATATGATACATCATAGCGTAAAAGAAAGGTATGCGATCAATACTTTTAATGTACTGGTATGCTAAATGAGGTAGGCTGATATGCATGGTTTCATGAATAGGAATAATAATAACTAACTGATTATACATGTAAAACATAGAGCACTGAATAGAGAACATGAAATCTGTAGGTACTGAAAATATGGAGAAATCTGTAAATACCGAGCATGCATGACAGTCTGTAAATACTGAAGATACGTGAAAATCTGTGGACACTAGGGATGCATGACCAAGCATACAACATGGACTGAGTAAAATCTGTAAACTAAAATACTGACAAAATATGTGTATCTGTATGCTTTGGTCAAACAACTCTAAGACTGCATAACTGAACTGAGACTGTAACTAAGACTGCATCTGAGACTGTGGAAGGTATCATCTAACCGACATTCCCTAATTTGAGCTAATTGGGATCCAACCTATGACCCCAGTTGGAAGGGTGTTAATATCGTACCACGGGTACTAACAATGGCTGTGTGGATCCACTAAACTGATATAATGTCCAAAGGACTAAGGGTGTCAAGCCTGAACTGACGGGTGACCCCTGCGAGATAGTTAAGCCTAATCTGATGGGTGACTACTCATATCCTACGCTTGCTACATAGTTTTGGAGTATAGAAACTGCTACAAATGACTCTACCTATCTAACGGAGAAGCCTCCATCCCTGCACTCGCTCGATGCTAAATCCTACTCCCAATTGAAAGATACTTGGATACTAGACTATTCTGAGTTTAACTGACTGATATCTGACTGTCCTGATAATGCTCATAGTATGTTCTGAAGACTATTCTGTAATATACTGAGACTAAACTAAGTAAACATCTATGATTTTTGGGTACTCAATACCCCCAGGACTCAAAACAATAATAGTAAAATGACACTAAAGCTTGAAGGACAAAACATGAAGGCTTTTATTTAAATCAATCACTCTTATAGGCATTTTATCAAACACTAGTAGTTCAGGGTTTAAAACAATCATAGGAATGCCATGAAACTTCCAAAAATAGTATGAATTCAACATAATAGTACTAAATCATGGTTTAATTCAATAAATAATAATATTAACATATGGAGAATTGAATAGTAATGATAATTTCATGGTAACATGGTATAAAATCAATAGTGCTTGGAGATTCATGGATGAAGTCATAATTTAAAATATAATAACTTGAAAGATTATAACTTGGTGATTAAAAAAGGTTACTTGGGTTCCATGTATGAAAGGAATCCCTGGATGAACATCTAACATACGTTAATTGATGGATTTCTTGAAGTTCTTGGTGAATTCTTGAGGATTGACCTTGAATTTGAGAGCTAGGGTTCTTGATTGGGAGAGAATATTCTTTGATTTGGGAGAAAAGTTATTAAAATAATGAAATAATGGGTTAATTAGGGTGAATTACGTGTTAAAGGCTGATTGGGGTGAGGGAAAAAAGACTGTAATGTCCTCAGATTTAAAACTCAAAATTACTGAAAAATTTCTGATTTTGTGAGCTGGCGTGATGCGGCGCTATCGTACCGTGTCACTGAAATTGGAAAATTAGGAACTGAGGGCTTGGCGCGATGCGGAGGAATCGCGGTGCCCTTTTGATTCTGAAATTCACCTTTGGCGCGACGCGCCATTATCGCGACAGGACACAGAAAAAGGACAATTGGGATTTTGGCTGACGACGCGACGCGTTGGTTTTGTGGAGCTTCACTGGAAATTTACAATTGTCATTTATGTTGGCTCCGTGACGCGCTAAGGGTTAAAATGACGGTGTTAAACGACTGAAACTTAAAATCGCCATAACTTCTTATTCGGTTATCGGATTTGGGCATATTTTATATCGTTGGAAAGCTAATTCAATTTCCTACGCAATGGTAGGCTCTAAACTGGAATATAATGAGTGTTTTGAAAATCTTATATATGAATACTCATGTATTGGGACTTGGATTATACTAAGGAAATGCGGGGTATTACACCCAAACTCATTAAGTGACGTGGCATCCCAGTCAAATCCAAGACTAATGAGACGCTGCCACATGTACAAATGATGTAAAAATCTCATTCAAATGACGTGGCATCCCAGTCAAATCCAAGACTAATGAGACGCTGCCACATGTACAAATGATGTGAAAATCTCATTCAAATTCAATAACCAATCAAAAGACGTCAAGTGTCGAAGTGACATATTTCGGCCAATCACAAGCAACTAGGCCTACCTCCTACAACTATAAATAGGGGGTAACATAACATTCTAAGGGGAGGCTAAAAAGAGGGAGGATTCGGAAAAGAGAACTTTGACAAGTATTGGCAACGTATGCATTGACTATCAAGTTCTTGCAAGGAAAAATCAAGGGAGTTCTTCCCGGAGATTAATATTTCAAAGCGACAAAACACTTTCCTACATTCCCGATGATTGAAATACGTCTCTAAGAGTCCAAATCATCTAACAATTTGAGAAACATGCTACTGAAGGCCCTCAAATCATTTCTAAGTTTAGGAGAGAAGAATCAAGAGAACAACAAAATTGTACTCACAAGGTTCATTTAAATAAAATTACTCTTTTTTGTTTATTTTATTTTTGCTTGCAATTAATTTTCATCTTTTAACGAAAATTTGTTGCGAACAACAACTCCAACTTCAATTTCAACTTCGACTCCAATTTTAACTTCAACTTCAAAATTTTAATTTTCATGGCCAAACGGCCACTTATTTTTACTTTTCTCACTAAATTTCAAAAACAACTCCAATTTATATTCATGGCCAAACACAACACCAACTCCAACTTGAACTCCAACTCCAACTTCGAAAAATTATTATTTTCTTTGCCAAACGGGGCCGTAATATTATGTCAAATTATATTAATTTATTACTTGTATTAAGTAAACATTAAAGGAAAGGTAAACACACGTATTAACTGACTATCATTACTTGATAAAAGTGTTAGAATACATGGTGATACCTTTTTCCTTTTTAATTATATCATGTGATGGTAGAATAATTTAATATGGATAATCACGATATTAATTATTTGGTTATGATTATTTTTATACATATATTAGTACTAACCAAATAATGATTGGATTTTCGTATGTCTTTGAAAGTTATAGATAATTGGCAAAATTAAAATTCGATCGATATATTAGTACTAACCACTTAATGATTGGATTTTCGTATGTCTTTGAAAGTTATAGATAATTGGCAAAGGTAAAATTCGATCGCTAAAAACACTTTTAAAAATCAAATTTTTCACAGCAAAAGTTTTTAACGATCTAAATGAAAACTAGCTGAGGGAAAATTCAATCCCTAAAAGAGGTATAACGACCGGATTACGTCAAAGCTTTCAACGATTGCTGATGACCGGAGTTTTGCTGGTCGTTATTGATTAGTAGCAATAGGATTAGAGTTTTTACGACCGGATTTCCTCTTGCTAAAGGTCCATTTTCTGGTACTGATAGTAACACTTGAAGTTCAACACCACCACGAATTAATTTCGTTTGATTTTTTTTCCTGGAAAACTTATGTGTTTGTACAGCTTTTTTTGATAAGTTCTTTTTTCTATTCTTAAAATTAGTTTTAGGAAACATACCTCAATATTATCTTGAATGACAAAAAAAGGTTTTGAATTAAGGAACATAGTAAGTGAGTTCATAGAGGTGATCTCTATTTATTTGGGATTGATTGAAGCATAATTGTTGCTATCGTAACAAAACAAGTGAAAACGATTGCTAACTTTTTCCCCAAAAAAGTTTAGCTAATCTGCAAAATAAAAAAAAAAGTAATAGCACTCTCTATATGTTGAAGCTCTCGGAGTAACTTTAGCCAAAAATGTCCAAGTGAAAAAGAAAGGCATCTTTTTCACTTTGACTTAGAAACTTGAAAGGAATAGCATGTGAAGAACTACGTTACAAATCTTTAGAATGTGAGGGAAATAGTTGGTATGAAGGTTGGGTACCAATTAGGTTTTGAACCTTATATGGTGACGATAGGGGCAGAGTCACAACATTCGTGTTTGGACGAATCCAAAAGCTTTTACTTATACTTTCTATGAAATTCACTAAATATATATAAATATTTAAATGTGAAACTAATAATTAAAACAAATTATGAATTTGACGATACTAGGTATGTTGTTGTTGTTTATGAATTTGATGATAAATTCAGAACCCATAAACATTGAACGGGTACAATTGAGACCTACTATTTGCTTAATCCAATTTCTTAACAAATGGATTCAATTGGACCCTCAATTAACTTAGCTCTCCCATTGTTCGTACCAATAATATTATGGTTCTTACACCCCAAACCCCAAATAATTGTTGCAACTTTGTGTTCTAATTTCTAGGCTTTTAAATTCACCAAAATACTGTATTATTCTCTTATGTTCACGTGTTGGAATCCAGAAAAGGATCAAAGTGAAAAAGTGATTTATTAAAGCTTGTTCTACCTTTCAGTAACCTTTTTCCTTCGAGGGTGAAAATTGATGAAGTTTAATAACTTGAACTATTTGTCAGGAAATCTATTGCTTACTTAACAGAACACATTTCCTTATTATAATCCAAAATACCAAAAAAAAAGAAAAAGTAATAAATCAATTAATTCTCAGTAAATTCATCACTTTAACATAATATAATTCACAACTTGGTAGCAATTTTATTGGGTGATTTTGATAAATGTCCACTTGTGGTGGAGCTAATTGGATTATAATTGGCATTTGTAAGATAATGCACTTGTTCTTCTTATCCGCATTACATTTGTTATATCTTTTATAATTAGTATTTTCAGTCCTTAAAAGAGAGACTTATGCACATTGTCTCCAATTCCATTTTTGAATTATGTGTGATAATCCTTGGCTTTTATCTTCTTCTTTAGCTATTTAAGGAAGTGATGAATTGATTGGATCAGATATTTCAACAAATAGCTTCGCTTTCATCGAGACAGAACTAGCTCGAAGCTGTGCATGGGAGTCTTACCGTGAGCTTAGAGATAGTGCTGACGAACATTGAAATTGTAGAAGGTTAAGTTATCTAATACTGAAGATGATCATATATAGGATGAGCTCTTTTCTCCAATAGATGGATGACCACCATTATAGGGGATGCTTATCGAAGACAAGCAGGTTTTCCCCTTCGCTTCATAGTATGTCTCAATCCCCTAATTCTCTTAACCCTTAGATACTTGATTCCGCTCTTTATCTGTCTAAAGTCAGCAAATTTCCCTTACTCAGATCCAATTTTCTTCCCAATTCCCATTCATCCAAACCCATATCATCACAATTCCTACGTGAATTACAATCAATTTTCGTTCTTAACAGATTCCAAATGTGCATAATGTCATACAATATCAACCCCTCGACCTTTTCCCTATTTATTTATAATGTACTTCAAGATAACAGTTTCCTTGATTTAATAAAAAAGGGTTTCAAATATGGTGATATAAGGTGAACTGTTTTTCCCAGATGAGGTTCAACCTTATCAGAAGATTTTTGTGGAAGCATTGCATTTGGATGATAGGACTATTTAGTAACATGTTTTTACATGCACAGTTTAAAACATTTACATGTTGGTGAAAGTACAATAATGTTACAACTAAAAATTACAAGTGAAGAAAAAAAAAGAATGTCGTCTTCTTCTTTGACTGAGGCGCAGATATCTCGCTCTCTTTAAGGAGATTCAAGCCCACTGCAGCAAAATATTTCACCGGTTCAGCAGTAATCTTCTTGACTTGTCCCCTCCAAGATACAACAACCTTTCTCACAAAGAACAACTCAACAACTCTAGACAAGAGTTGAGTTCAAAACTCCACAAAAAGAACACCTTCCTTTAACTAATAAACTCTCTTTTTTAGTAACTTTTTTTTTGTGAACTCTATAATATCTTGTATATGACAAAACCATGCAAGATCACCTCTATATATAGGTGAAGTAATCTTTCACTCAATGAATAGGAAGATAAATGTGGTAGATGAATGACATAGAAGTTACAAGAGTTACAAAGGTTACAAGAGTTATAATGGTTACAAAAATAAAGAGGTAGAATAATGATGGATGTTATAAGAGTTACAATTGAGTGGAAGTTGAAGGCTGAAAGTATAACAACCATGCACTCGTGGTTATAGTGCCAAGTAATTGCACTTGAGGGAGGAAATAATTGCTGCACAATGCAACATTTAACATGCAGTAATTCCACATGCAGACAAAAAAACGAAAAACCCCATGTTCTATGTTGTATAAAGAATATTTACTACCAGGATAATGAATAAATTGATAATAAAATGCTTCAAAACCAATAGTCCCCACTCATTTTAATATTAATAAAGATAGTCTACTAGTTGAAGGAATTACTACTATAACACTCCACATTTTTCGGGCTAGATTTCAAACCGTTGTTCCTATGCATATAGACCCAAACCCAATGATTCCTTGTTAATATATGTATCATGATAAATTCTATAGTGTGGGAATACCTTTCGATATGAATTGAGGTCACAAATATCTCCTAACTCAAAGACGAGTTGAGAGCTTTTCTATCGATTAAGTTTTAGTAAATGCTTCAGCTTGGGTCAACTTTCAACAACCATTACTCCCTATACGTAATGATTTACGTGGACTACTATATACCAAAAGAAATATCTTCGAGTCCTCTTTCCAACGCAACTGTTTTCACCTTAATACGATATCGGAGTAGAAAGTTATGCTTATTTTACTTCGGAGTGTCGGACTGCCAAAAAGTGACGACGAAGTTGACGAGTTATCAACTAGGTGATGCCTAAGTGGACAAGCCATCAACTGGGTGACGATCCATCAACCCTAGTCATCACCCTTAACTAAAAAGGAGCAAATTCCACCTTCAAGTGACAACTAGGGTGACGGAACGTCACCAAGTTAACGGCTCGTCAACCTAGTCGTCAGCCGAGGAAAATCCTGCATTATTGTTGGTTTCTTTAGGGGTATTTTGGTATTTTCCTCACCCCAAACTTCTCCCACATGATTTAAATCACCCAAAACACATTATAATCCATCTTTTATCAGTTTTAAAACATCTCAAATCCTCTCCACTCTCAAGAACAAGGAGAAATTAGGGTTTCCTTCAAGGCAATAATTCAAGCCTTTCAATCTAAGATTTTAAGAAAAGGGTCAAGATTAGGGTTCCAATCTTCAAGTTAAACAACATAAGGTACGTGGAGTTTTCCTAAACTACATGGGCATGATGAGATCGTTTTAATGAGGTTTGAATATTGAGAAATCATATGTTATGAAGGGTTTTGAATTACATTAAGAAGTATACATTGTGAACGTTTTGGTATTGAGGCCTTCCCTTAAACTTGAATTTGTTACTCGGGTATACGTATATATTTGTCTCCAGTTTTTAAATATGAATTGAGAGCATGAATAACGTATTTCCCTCTCTCATTGTGTTATTTCTTGATTTACAAGTTATGGGTTACTCAATTGTATGTCTTAAAGCATGAACCAAGGGTTTTACTATCATTTATGAACTTTATGTTGGTTGTGAATTGAAGAGAGGGATAATTCTTGTTTGTAAATGTTAAAGATGATTATTAAAGAATTGCATGGTTTGCTACATGGTAATTGACGACCACATGTTTGTGAATTGAAAGAGAGAACTATTGTATAAGTTTTTTCTGAATTTCGATATACAAATTCTTTTGTACTGTTTGAATGATTTGGTGGTCCAAACATTATGTTTTGAATTAAAGATTAGTAACATGATATTGTATGGCTTAGATATATGACTTGCAAATCTTGGTATGACAATACCAAAACAACTAATGTCATAACAAACTCAAAACATAACATCAGTCAGACTTCATTAAGATTTTCAGAATTGATTTCATAAAGATGTATGTTTAGAAAAGTCTAAAAATAGGCTTAAGAGATATTAGGTGTTTACCCAAAGAAGGCATGAGTTCAGATAACTCATTGCCCAAAATCGTGATGTGCCGATACGGGTTATTATGTCCTTAAGAGGGATTATACCCTGGCCTAGTGCCCTGTGACGTATCAGAATCAGAAACTCCAACCCTTGTGACAAACTTGGGTTAAGGGCTTAGCTGCTGAGTCAAGGGCAGATTCCTTATAGCTTGTGGGGTCGTAGACTTCTAGGGTGTACCACCTAGCTCAAAAGTAAGACAAAGATATTGAGTTAAGATTTTACAGAAATATTTTAAAAAGCCTTTTGATTATGCCCATAAATTTTTAATGTGTTATGAATGGCATTTCTTTTTCATGAAATGCTCTCTCTTACTTTATATACCAGTGTTTTATTTTGGAATACTCTGCGTACCAGTACATATGTATTGACCCCCTTATATTTCAAGATCTGAGGCATAGTACCAGGGTCTTGTTCTGCAGTAGGCTTTTATGTGTCAAAAGTTGCAGTTGGTGAGCCTTCTCTATTCCAAAAGGCCTAGTTATTTTACTTTGTTATCTTATTTCATTTTTATAGTCTGACTGGGGGCCTGGTCCCAGTTTTAGACAAGGTGTTGGTTTTGATATGTTAGAGATTTCACAGACTGATGTTAGACATTATTAACAGTTTATGGATTCCATTCTGGATTGTTCAATTGAATTGTGATATTGACCATGATTCTATATTATTTTATATTCCCTCTTTTTTCTTCATATTATTGAATGTGTGTATGATTGCCATATAGAGAAGGGGCCCTAGGGCCTTTATGATTCAGAATGCTCGTCTCGGCCTGGGCCTTGGTTCGGGACATGAAAAACTTGGTATTAAAGCATGGTTCATGGTCCCAGGGTGTCTACAAAATTGCATCGGGTAGAGTCCTGTTTATAGGTGTGTAGCGCGTCACACTTATAAGTAGAAAGCTACTAGGCCTTTAGGAATGTATCTCTTTTCTTCATGATCTAGATCATGCCATTATGTTGTCTATATGAAAGTTATCCCAATATTTTCCTTACCCTAGTTAGATATGTCTCATTGTCGAGGCGATTCAAGTGTTGAAGCTTAGAGTCTAAATGATGTGTTCCCTTTTAATGGAGTCATAAAAGATTATGAAGTTGCACAAGGACTTGAGAGGAGTCCATAAGTGCTTTAAAGTGTATTTATTTAAGCTTATAACCCTATCTATATCAATCGTGCGGTTGAGCCTGAGGTATGTAGTATATCCAGTCTTTTTTCTAAGACCCTTGTTGCAGATGTCATGCTTAAGGGTAATGATGTGTGGCAGAATGTTGGGACATTATTTCCACCTGAATAGTAGTATGTAATAAAGTGTCATAACCTATGAGCTGTAAGATGGTCCAGAAGTTGGTGATATGAAGTCACGAGCTTAGAAGTCAAAAGGAGGGGGACTTTTGCATAAAAAAGCTAGATTAGTTGTTTAACCATTGATTGAGAGATTGGTTGCCATTTTATAGTGATAGACTAATGTGGTAGAAATATTTATAGATTGTACGACAGTCAGTGAAGGAAGTGACTGGCTATGATTATTATTCATTCAAAATAGAAAAGAATCTTAGAATTGATAGTTATGGTGGTTGTAGAAATCATTTATAGGTGATAAATGAAAAAGGGTAGATTCCTAAACAAGTTACATGTATAGACTAACTTGGAGAAAACTTAGTGATGTTTAAGGAATTTTGAATTTTGTCTAAATGTGTACATGGGTAAGTAGATTTAGTGTGAGAAAGTAGAACCGGTTGATAAGGTTGTAATGGGTCATATTTATAATACCCCGTACTTTTTCCTAGCTTGAAATTGTCCCAAGAATGTTAGAATCTTTCTTTTAAATATGAATCCACTTTTGTACACATGGTATTTTTAAGATTTTCACTTTTTGTCACGTGGAAAATTGAATAAGCTTTCCATCGATACCAATTTTATCAAAATCCGACTTCGGAAGAGAAAGTTATGGCCGAAATACAGAAGGCAGTAAAACTGCTCAGGTGCGACGGTGAGGCCGAAAGACCATTGGACTAGCGACGAACCATCGCATCAAGGCAGTATGACTACCATCTTCCCTGTATCGACGGCCAGGCCGACGAACCGTGAAAATAGCGACGGACCGTTGCTCATGCCATCGCAAGGGAAAAAGTGAGGCCCTATTCTGCCTAGAAGAGACGGTCAGGACCGATGGACTATCGACCAAGTGATAGACCGTCACACCCCACCATCACACCAAGGCAGTAAGTTCCAGTTCTGGTCCCAATGCGATGGTCAGTCCGACGGACCGTCGACCCAACGACGGACCGTCGCACCCACCGTCGCATGTTCCGTTTAGTTATTTTAAAGCCATTTTTAAAGAGGATTTTTGGTATTTTTATGACCCATTTATATACCCTATTATATCCGACCTCAGCTTATTTGTTCATTATTCTTTTACGACAACAAATTCGGGATTCTCTAAGAAATCAATCCACAAGAATAAGAAACCCTAGGTGCTTGATTCCAAGCCAAGAATTCAAGTTTTTCTCCACAAATCTTCAAGAAACTCACATCCCAGGTATGCATAGTGTTCATTCATGGACTCCTTTCGTCCATGAAGCCCAAGAATCTCTTTTCAAAGTTCAATTTTATGGATTTCTTTATGAATTTCATGTTGGTTTGCTTTTGTTCATGTTGATAATGACCAATTGAAGTCTAATCCATGTGGAATTGATTAGTATAAAGATATATTCATGTGGACCTATGATTAAACCCTTAGATGATGAAATTAGAGTTGAATCATGATATTTATTTGTTATATAATGTTGTCTGCATATACTATGCCTTCCATGTGTTTGATTAAATGCCTATGTGAAGGAAAAAAATGCCCAACTAGTATGATCTTATGAAATCCCCATTTGTGTACAAGCTTATGAATATCACATATTAGATGAATTAGCTCAATAAATAAATTATAGATTTCGATGTTGGTCATGTATTCAAGATAGTCATGCTTTGTCAGTTTCTTTTCATCGAGTCCTGGGGGTACTGGTACCTGATAATTTAGCTGTATGCCTAGAGACAGTGTCATGTTTTCATGATATCCTCAGTCAAGCCATGATCCATAGAACTCAGTCAGTCACGTGACTCAGGAAAGCTCAGTAATTCAGTAACCTCAGTAATCTCACGAACTCAGTCAGTTGTAAGATATTAGTAGTATTCCATCAGTTAATGAAATTAAGTAAAATCAGTCCATGTTCAAACCAGTTAATTATGTTCAGTGTCTATTCAGATGAGAGTAGAAATTAGCACCGAGTGAACCCAAGGATGGGAACTCACCTGCCAGTAGAGGGTGTGATTCTTAGAAGCAATCCTTGCATTCCAGAACTATATAGCCAACATAGGTTGAGACATCATACTTACTAGTTGAGGGTAGATGAGGTGGCTTAACCTGCTAATTGAGGGTTTCCACCATTCTCATTAGAGTAACCTGCTAGACGAGGGTCACTGACATGTTGTCCTTACCTGTGGCGCGGTATTGACACCCTTCCAATCAGGGCACCGATTGGACCCTAATTCAGATATAATACGTTATTTGGGGCATGTCGGTTAGATAACTACCTCCCACAGTCTCAGTAAAAGAACTCAGATAGTTCTTCAGAATTTAGGACTGTCAGATACAGTCAACTCAGATACAGTACGGGACTCAGCTAGTTCCATCAGATTCTGGACTGTCAGATACAATCACTCATGTTATCATTTATCAAAACTCAGTCATTAGTCGTGTTAGCTATCAGTAAACTCATGTTATCACGATTTTAGATATAGTTACTACGTATGCATGCATGTATTCTCATATTCATATTAGTCAATTAGCCAGTATTGTTCATGCATATGAAACCCCATGCATTCAGCCGACCTCACATGGATACCAGTACATTCAAAGTACTGACGTATTGGCGCTATGGTGTCTTATACCATAGGTTCAGAGACACGAGCTCCAGAGCATCAGTAGATTCCACTCTCAGCAGTCAGAGATAAAAGTGAGTCCTCATCTTTTGAGGACATGATCATTACTTTATTATCTCATTAATTTATTAATTTGTTGGAGTTAGTTGGGGACATATCCCATCAACTCCTTATTCATACCGTTCAGTCAGTTAGAGGCTTTCTAGACTATCATGTTCAGTTAGTTATTTAAGTTGTTTTGGGTATTTCATACCCATCCATATGTTATGATTTATTAGATCCTATGTTACAGTTTTGAACCTTATGGCCTTTCAGTTCATGTTTCCGCATTATATAGTATATTATGCAGTATACAGGTACAAATATCAGTCATGGGTTAGCTTGTGGTCCTTCGGGGTCATGAGCACTGTGTAGCATTTCGGGTACCAGATTCGGGGCATTACAAACTTGGTATCAGATCCTAAGGTTCAATAGAGTCCTAGGAAGTCTGAAAGCCACATCTAGTATAGTCTTGTGCATGGGTGTGTTGCGCGCCACATTTATGTACAAGAGGCAATAAGATGTTTTAGGAACAGTTTCCCACATTTATGCCAGTGAGCATAATCTCAAGTCAATCTCTCAGTCTAATCTGTTTCTTCTCTTTATTTCAAAACATGCCTCCCAAGAGAAGAACTCAGCCTGTCTAAAAATATCCCTTGGACGAACATGTTTCTCATGCAGAGTTCAGAGATGCATTTACTACACTTTCTTAGTCAGTTGCTGCTCAAAATAAATGACCAGCTGTTGTTCCATCCAACCCAGTGGAAATTTAGCTACAGCCAGGATTCGAGACTTCACCCGAATGAATCCTCCATCCTTTCTCGGGTCTAAGGCAGATGAAGACCCTTAGGAATTCCTAGATCAGGTGCAGAAGGTTATAGAAATCATAGGTGTTACTTCTATTGAGAGTGCTGATCTAGCTGCATATCAGTTGGAGGATGTTTCTCACACTTGGTTCAAGCAGTAGAAGTCAGAGAGGGAAGTTGATGCAGGGTCAGTTGAGTGGGAGGAGTTTGCTTCTACTTTTCTTTATAGATTCTTTCCCCTAGAGCTTAGAGAATCTAAGGTGTTAGAATTCATCAACCTCAGGCAGGAAAACATGACGGTGAAAGAGTATTCTCTTAAGTTTACTCAATTAGCCAGATATGCCCCTCATGTGGTTTCAGATAATAGGGCCAAGATGAGTAAGTTTGTTTCAGGGTAAATGATAGCATGGTTAATGAGTGCAGATCCACCATGCTGAATAGTGACATGACTTTAGCTAGGCTTATGACTTATGCTCAGCAGATAGAGGAGCAGAAGATTAAGATGAGGGAGAAGCAGAATAAAAGAGCAAGGACATGTAGTTTTAACTTTGCTCAGCCTAAATCATAAGGAGGAAACCATTCTTAAATTTGTCTTAAGTCCTCAGTTCCATCTCCTTCTTCAGCTAGTGCTCCTGTGCCTAAGTTTAGAGATAAAACGCCAGGCTCTAAGTCTTAGGGCAGTGTTAGCAGTACCCGCACCTATACCTTTTGTCAAACTTGTGGCAAGAACCATCAGGGTACTTGCAGAGCTAGCAGTGATACCTGTTTTGGGTGTGGCAAGCCAGGCCACAGAGTTAGAGATTGTTCGCAGTCAGGTTCACAGGGTCAACAGAACCGTTCCTCAGCTCAGTCTGGTTGCCTGAATCAGCAGGGTGCCATCTCCAGTGCTACTAGTGGGCAACGCCCAAACAGACTCTATGCTCTCCAGTCCTAGAAAGATTAGGAAAATTCTCCTGATGTAGTTACTGGTACATTACAGATATTTCATGTGTATGTATACGCTTTGCTAGATCCAGGTGTTTCTTTGTCTTTTGTTACTCTCTCTATAGATATTGATTTTGGAGTCAGTCCCAAAATTCTAGCAGAGCCCTTTTTAGTTTCTACCCCAGTGGGTATAACCATCATAGCTCGGCGGGTATACAGGAACTGCCCGATTATGATATCTCAGAAAGTTACTTCAGCAGACTTGGTCGAATTAGAGATGACTAATTTTGATGTCATCCTCGGCATGGATTGGATTCATTCCTGCTATGCCACAGTCGATTGCAAAAATAGAATAGTCTAGTTTCAGTTTTAGAATAAACTCATCCTAGAGTGGAAGGGTAGTGTATCTGCTTTCAGAGGTCAGCTTATTTTCTACCTTCGGGCGCAGAAAATGATATCTAAGGGATGTGTCTTTCATCTTGTTCATGTTAAGGACACTAGTTCTGAAACTCCAAGTCTTGAATCAGTCCTAGTCGTGAATGAATATTCAGGTATCTTTCCCGAAGATCTTCCAGGAATTCCTCTCGAAAGTGAAATAGACTTTGGCTTTGATCTTCTTACAGATACTCAGCCTATATATATTTCTCCATATAGAATGGCACCAGCAGAACTCAGAGAATTGAAAGAACAGTTAAATGATCTCTTAGATAAGGGATTCATCAGGCCCAGTGTGTCCCCATGGGGTGCTCCAGTATTATTTATGCATAAGAAAGATGGTTCTCTCAGAATGTGTATAGACTACCGTCAACTTAATAAGGTTATGGTCAAGAACAAGTATCCACTTCCCATAATTGATGACTTGTTTGACCAACTTCAGGGTACTAGCTATTTCTCCAAGATAGACCTCAGATCCGGCTATCATCAGCTCAGAGTCAGAGAATGTGACATTCCAAAAACAACTTTCCATACTCAGTATGGTCACTTCGAATTCCTAGTCATGTCCTTTGGTATCAGCAATGCCCCGGTAGCTTTCATGAACTTGAGGAATCGTGTTTTCAAGAAGTACTTGGATATGTTCATCATAGTCTTTATAGATGAAATTCTGGTCTATTTTTGCGGTAAGCGTGATTATGTAGACCATCTCAGAATTGTACTTCAGACTCTCAAATATCATCAGTTGTTCGCCAAATTTAGCAAGTGCGAGTTTTGGCTAAGGTCAGTAGCATTTCTTAGCCATATCATTTCCGATGATGGCATTAAATTAGATCCTCAAGAGACTGAAGCAGTAAGAAACTGGCCTCGCCCTATCTCTCTATCAAATATCAGGAGTTTATTGGGTTTGGATGGCTATTATGGATGGGTTGTTGAGGGATTTTCTTCTATTGCATCCCCTATGTCCAGATTGACTCAAAAGAAAGTCAAATTTTAGTGGTCAGATCCTTACGAGAAGTGTTTTTAGGAGTTGAAGACTTGACTCACCTCAGCTTCAGTTCTAGCTCTTCCAGATGGTTCAGATGGGTTCGTAGTGTATTGTGATGCATCCAGAGTAGGTTTGGGTTGTGTTCTCATGCAGCATGGTAAGGTCATAGCCTACGCCTCCAGATAGCTTAAACCCCATAAGAAGAATTATCCTACTCATGATCTTGAGTTAGCCGCCGTAGTATTTACCTTGAAGATTTAGAGGCATTATCTATACGGTGTTCATGTATATGTATTCACGGATCATAAGAGCCTTCAGTATGTATTTTCTCAAAAAAATCTTAATCTTTATCAGAGAAGGTGGTTAGAGCTCTTGAAAGATTATGACATGAGTGTATTTTATCATTCGGGCAAGGCCAACGTAGTGGCCGACGCTCTCAGTAGACTATATATGGGTAGTTTTGCTCATGTCGAGGACAATAAGAAGAAGTTAGCTCAAGAAATCTATCAGCTTGCCAGACTAGGAGTTCACTTAGTCGATACAGAAGAGGGTGATATATGGGTTCAGAATAGTTTAGAATCATCTCTAGTTTTTGAGGTGAAATAAAAGCAAGATAGGGATCCTAGCCTTGTCAAGTTAAAAGAGTCAGTCAAGAATAAGAAAGTAGAGGTTTTCTCCCAAGGGGGAGATGGTGTTATGCATTGTCAGGGTCATCTGTTTGTTCCAGCTGTAGATGAATTAAGGCAGTGAATTCTTGGAGAAGCACATGGTCGGCACTACTCTATTCATCCAGGGGCTACAAAGATGCACCATGATTTGCGGGAAATCTATTGGTGGAGTGGGATGAAAAGAGACATTGCAGATTTTGTGGCTAAGTGCTCTACATGTCAGCAGGTTAAGATAGAGCATCAGAAGCCTAGTAGGTCCATGTAGGAGTTCAATATTCCTACTTGGAAGTGGACAGAAGTGAACATGGACTTCGTGATGGGTTTGCCTCGAACTCATCGTCAACATGATTCGGTTTGGGTCATTGTAGACAAGACGACCAAATCAACTCATTTTCTTCCAGTTCATACCTCTTATTTAGCCAAAGATTATGCCAAACTCTACATCAGAGAGTTGTTCAGATTTCACGATGTTCCATTATCTATTATCTTAGACAGAGATACCCAGTTCACCTCTTATTTCTGGAAAGCATTCCAAAAGGGTCTTGGTACCCAAGTTCATCTCAGTACAACCTTTCATCCTCAGACAGATGGTCAAGAAGAAAGGACCATTCAGACTTTAGAAGATATGCTTCGTACGTGTGCAATTGATTTCAAGGGAAGTTGGGATGACCATTTTCCATTGATTGAGTTTGCGTACAATAATAACTATCATTCTAGTATTAAGATGGCTCCATTCGAAGCTCTCTATGGTAGGAGGTGTAGATCTCCAATCGTTTGGTTTGAAGTTAGTGAGGCCTCATTCATAGGGCCTGACTTAGCATTCGATGCCTTAGAGAAAGTCCAGTTGATCAGAGAAAGACTCCGGGATGCTTAGAGCCCACAGAAGTCTTATGCAGATGTTCATAGAAATGATCTCGAATTTGATATTAGTGACTATGTCTATCTAAAGATCTCTCCCATAAAGGGAGTGAAGAGATTCAGCAAGAAGGGAAAGCTCAGTCCCCGATATGTCGGTCCTTTCAAGATTCTCAGTCACTTTGGCAAGGTAGCTTATGAGCTCAAATTTCCTTCAAATCTAACATCAATTCATCCAGTCTTCTATGTCTCCTTGCTCAAAAAGTTCATAGGTGACCCAACAGTTGTAGTGCCTATTCAGAGCATAGATGTTTAGAACAGATTCCGGTCGAAACCCTAGACTATCAGACTCGTAGATTGAGGAACAAAGAAGTCCCTCTAGTTAATATTTGTTGGTGAAATCACTCTATCGAGGGAGCTCCTTGGGAAGCAAAAGAAGACATCGTACCAAGTATCCTCACCTCTTCTCTGTCAACTCATATCAAGCTCAAGGTAACAGTTCTTCTTAAGCTTACTCAGTTTTATGCTCAGTGTTCATCACAAACTTTGTACCAAGTACCATTGCATGTTCAGTCATGCATTCATGTATCAGATCAGTTATATAATTATACATTAGATATGCATTCTCATTGTGAGGAACTTAGTTCATCAGAACACCCAGTCATGCATTCATGAATCAGTTACACATACATCAGATATGCATGTCCAGTATGATATATTCAGTTATCAGTCATGAAATCATGTTTCAGCCAGTCATGTTCAGTATGTACATCAGTTTATATTCTTTCCTTCTCACTCAGTCTCATTCGAGGATGAATGTTCTCAAGGGGGAGATATTGTAATACCCCATACTTTTTCCTAGCTTGAAATTGTCCCAAAAATGTTAGAAGCTTCATTTGAAAGATGAATCCACTTTTTTACACATGGTATTTTTAAGATTTTCAGTTTTTATCACGTGGGAAATTGAATAAGCTTTCCATCGATACCAATTTCATCAAAATCCGACATCGGAAGAGAAAGTTACGGCTAAAATATAGAAGGTAGTAAAACAGCCCAGGTGCGACAGTGAGGCCGATGGACCATCGGACTAGTGACGGACCGTCGCCCATGACCATTATAGAAAGGCAGTGTGAATACCTTCTGCCCTGAATCGACGGCATAGGCCGATGGACCGTCGAACCATCAATGGACCATCGCAAGGGAAACAGTGAGGCCCTATTCTGCCTAGAAGCGACGGTCAGTACCGACGGATCGTCGACCCAGCGACGGAACATCATACCAAGGAAGTAACTTCCAATTTTGGTCCTAGTACGATGGTCAGTCTTGACAGACTGTCGACCCAACGACAGACCGTCGCACCCACCGTCGCATGTTCCGTTCAGTTATTTTAAAGCCATTTTTAAAGAGGCTTTTTGGTCTTTTTACTACCTGTTTATATACCTTGTTATATCCGAGATCAACTTATTTTTTCATTATTCTTTTACAACAACAAATTAGGGTTTCTCTAAGAAATCAATCCCTAAGAACAAGAAGCCCTAGGTGCTTGATTCCAAACCAAGGCTTTAAGTTTTTCTCCACAAATCTTCAAGAAACTCATATCCAAGGTATGCATAGTATTTATTCATAGACTCCTTTCGTCCATGAAGCCCAAGAATATCTTTTTAAAGTTCAATTGTATGGATTTCTTTATGAATTTCATGTTGGGTTGCTTTTGTTCATGTTGATAATGACCAATTGAATTCTAATCCATGTTGGATGATCAATTTTATGTGGAATTGATTATTATAAAGGTAGATTCATGTGGAGCTATGATTAAACCCTTGGATGGTGAAATTAGAGTTGAATCATGATGTTTATTTATTATATAATGTAGTCTACATATACTATGCCTACCATGTGTTTGATTAAATGCCTATGTGAAGGAAAAAAATGCCCAACTAGTATAATCTTATGAAAACCCTATTTATGTAAAATCTTATGCATATCACATGTTTGATGAATTGCCTCAATAAATGAATTATGGATTTTCATGTAGGTCATGTATTCAAGAAAGCCATGCTTTGTCAGTTTCTTTCTATTGAGTCCCAGGGGCACTTGTACCCGATAATTTAGCTATATGCCTAGAGCCAGTGTCATGTTTTCACGATATCCTCAGTCAAGCCATGATCGATAGAACTCAGTCAGTCATGTAACTCAGGAAAGTTCAGTAATTCGGTAACCTCAGTAATCTCACGAACTTAGTCAATTGTCAGATATCAGTAGTATTCCGTCAGTTAACATAATTTAGTAAACTCAGTCCATGTTCAGATCAGTTAATCATGTTCAGTGTCTATTCAGATGGGAGTATAATTAGCACCGAGTGAACCCAAGAATGAGAACTCACCTTCCAGTAGAGGGTGTGATTCTTAGAAGCAATCTTTGCGTTCTAGAACTATGTAGCCAGTGTAAGTTGAGATATTATACCTTCTAGTTGAGGGTAGATAAGGTGGCTTAACCTACTAGTTAAGGGTTCCCACCATTCTCATTAGAGTAACCTGCTAGTCGAGGGTTACTCGTATGTTATCCTTACAAGTGGTGCGGTATTGACACCCTTCTAATCAGGGTACATATTGGGACCCAACTCAGCTATAATGCATTATTTGGGGCATGTCAGTTAGATGACTACTTCCCATAGTCTCAGTATCAGTCTCAGTAAAAGAACTCAGATAATTCTTCAGAATTCAGGACTATTAGATACAGTAAACTCAGATACAGTACGGGACTCATCTAGTTCCATCAGATTCAGGACTGTCAAATACAGTCACTCATGTTATCAATTATCAGAACTCAGTCATTAGTCATATTAGCTATCAATAAACTCATGTTATAACGATTTTAGATATAGTTACTACGTATGCATGCTTGTATTCTCACGTTCATATTAGTCAGTTAGCCAGTATTGTTCATGCATATGAACCCCATGTATTCAGCCGACCTCACATGCTTACCAGTACATTCAAAGTATTGATGCATTTGCTCTATGGTGTCTTATACCATAGGTTCAGAGACACGAGCTCCAGAGCATCAGTAGATTCCAGTCTCAACAGTCAGAGCTAGAAGTGAGTCCTCATCTTTCGAGGACATGATAATTACTTTATTATCTAATTAATATATTTATTTGTTGGAGTTAGTTGGGGACATGTCCCATCAACTCCTTATTCAGACCGTTCAGTTAGTTAGAGGCTTTCCAGACTATCATGTTCAGTTAGTTATTTTAGTTGTTTTAGGTATTTCATACCCCTTCCATAGGTTATGATTTATTAGATCCTATGTTACAGTTTTGAACCTTATGGCCTTTCAGTTCATGCTTCCGCATTATACAGTATATTATGCAGTATACAGGTATAGATATTAGTCATGGGTTAGCTTGTGGTCCTTTGGGGTCATAAGCATCGTGTAGCATTCCGGGTACTAGATTTAGGGCATTACAATATTATAAGATTAAGATTTACCATCCATATTATGTGACTTTACCCTCTTGATTGTCTTTTTCTCTAGTAGTTGTAAACTAGTACTTCATGTGAGAAGATATATAACAAATTTTGAGGTTTTATAGTGATGTTATGGAGGGGATATGATTGTAGGTAGTAGTTAAGTGAAATGAGGTATTTGGATTGATTTTATAATTTGATGGACTAGTATAGTATATCGCATATTTCCTCGGTGTTACATGATTGGTGTTATACAATAGGTTTAAAATTTAGATATGGATTATGGTGGTGAGAATAGTAGCTCAAGATTGATAATGCATGTTTTGTGGGAGTAAAATTGTTGGCCAAATGTAATGTTTTAGATAGCCTAGCTTGGCAACTTGCGGAATAAGGAGTAGAAAATTGTGGTATATATATGTAGTCATGAAGATAAGTGTTAAGAATGATAAATTGTGGTTGAGTCATTAGGTGGATAATTGCATAAGTATAAAAGAATAAGTTGAACTCCGAGGTAACATGTTGTTAGATAAGGTGTGATGTGTATGAGTGTCACGTGAACCTAGATTTCATTCTTGAATCTTGTAGTGTGGAGAAGTTTGGGAGTTGTTGTATAGAATTATGTAGAGTTAAATTAAGTGAATATAGGTAGGCAATATGCGCCTTTGGTATTGTTTTACAAATTTTATTATGTTGTAAGTTATGTGATTAGCGGTATAACGTTAGAATGTTAAGTAGTGGAGAGTGGATTTTTATGTGATAGAAAGTGAGGATGTGTATGCTCGTGAGACTCTAAGTTGTATGTTGATGGCTATAGAGGATGGAAAAAGTGAAGAGTGACGTTCTTGGAAAGCAATGCCGTTAGAGTATAGTTAAAAAGAGGAGTCTAGCATTTATGTGTATGATGATACCCTATTGTAATGAGTGTGGTGCTTATAGGTTTAATAAGAAAATATGTCCTCAAGTCTAGTATTGTGACTTTGATCTAAGGGGGAGATGATGAGATAGAGTAGTTCCTGAATTTTTTGTGGTATCAAGTTTCAAGTGAGAATCATGATAAATCAATTCCTATTCGAGCAAGCTCCTCCTACTTTAATTCGAATGGACATTTACCAATGTCTTATGTATTCAAGTCTTGCCTACATCTAAGGTTTGAGCTCTCTATGTAACTTATGTCATGTTTCAACCTCCAAACTAGAAGCAACGATGTCTTAGTAAATCCAGCCTTTCATGTATTCAAGATGTATGTTATGTTGCCCATGATCCATAAAATCCATGTCTCACATAATGCTTAGTTCTAAGAAACTATGTTCTTCTATATGATACTGATTTATTTTATGTTGGGATTATCCAAAATGATAAAATTGTGCGAACTCATGACTATTTCAGCTCTGAAAAGGAGAAGCAATAGCTTCGAGTATAAGTCCTTGTCTCAATCGTTGACTTTATAAATCCCAAACTTATGTTATACGACTCATGATGTTTATTCTTGGGTCCATCAATGACACTCTGTATGTTAGTCTGATAGTGGTTGAGGAAGCGTGGTGATGTTTTTGGTAAGGGAGTAGATGTTCTTGAATGTGAAAATTTCGGTGTGATTTGTTTAGCTAAAGTTATGGGAGAAGGGGAAAAGAAGGATATGAACTTTTGTTATGTGAAATAGTTAGGAAGGAGATATATGGTGAAAGTCTATGTGAGAGTGATTGAACTTGTTGGTCTTAAAGGAAAGATCCATGAAGTGGGGGTAGTAAGGATAATCTTGAATTGTGTGATTGATAAAAACACAAATTCATGTAATATATGGTTAGTACTCCTTGAATTAAAAACCCGAGGGTGTTTGATGGTAGTGATAAGGTGAAGTAATCTTCTTAAAGGGATGTAGAGTATGGAGTCCTATGTTACTCCGGGTTAGCCTTCGACATAGAAGTACAATGCAGTTAGGCTCAAGATCTTATAGTTATGTATTTAGCGGAGGAATTATAAGATTGAGATGTTGAAATGTGGTATTCCTAGTTGAAATCATAGTGGAGAAGCATCACAATTTTTTCTTAAAGATATTAGACGTATCAATTGAGGTAGAGAATATTTCTATTCTATTCTTATATCCCGCAAGAATGTCATCTCATGTCTTGTATCAATCTTAATCAGGTCGAGGATTCTTAGAAAAAAAATTCTTGCCTTACAATGTTTTGATCATGTGCCATAAAACACATGCCTAGATCAAGTTGATGTCAAGTTTCGTTATCTCATGATTTGTGCTTACACAATTTACTTGGTGGTGCCTTGAAGCTCTTCTTGAATGTCTACATATGTTTCATTGAGAAAAATAAAATTCCTAATGTGATATTATGTCCATTAGTCCATACTTCTATAGTTTCAACAAAATCCTACCCATCATTCGAGGACGAGTGATTCCAAGGGAGAGATAATGTATCACCCCATATTTTTTGAGCTAGCTTTCAAATCGTCGTTCCTACGTGTATAGAACCGAACCCAATGATTCCTTGTTAATATATTTTTTATGATCAATTCTATAGTGTGGGAATACCTTTGGATATGAATTGAGGTCACAAATATCTCCAAACTCAAAGATGATAACTTTTTTATCAATTAAGTTTTAGTGAATGCTTCAGCTTAGGTCAACTTTCAACGACCACTACTCCCTGTACATAATGATTTACATTTCCTACTATATACTAAAAGAAATATCTTCGATTTCTCTTTCCAACGCAACTTGTTTCACCTTGATCCGATATCAGAGTAGAAAGTTATGCTCATTTTACTTCAGAGTGTCTGAATGCCAGAAAGTGACGATGAAGTTGATGAGTTGTCAACTAGGTGATGACTAAGTTGATGAGCCATCAACTGGGTGACAACCCATCAACCGTAGTCGTCACCCTTAACTATAAAGGAGCAAATTCCACCTCCAAGTGACGACTAAGGTGACGGGATGTCACCAAGTTGATGACTCGTCAACCTAGTCATCAGCCGAAGAAAATCCTACCTTGTTGTTGGTTTCTTTAGGGGTATTTTGGTATTTTTCTCACCCCAAAATTCTCCCACATGATTTAAATCATCCAAAACATGTTATAATCCATCTTTTATCAGTTTCAAAATATCTCAAATCCTCTCCACTCTCGAGAACAAGGAGAAATTAGGGTTTCCTTCAAGGCAAGAATTCAAGCCTTTCAATCCAAGATTTTAAGAAAAAGGTCAAAATTAGGGTTTCAATCTTCATGTTAAACAACATAAGGTACGTGGGGTTTTCCTAAACTACATGGGCATGATGAAATCATTTTAATGAGGTTTTGAATATTGAGAAATCATATGTTATGAAGGATTTTGAATTACATTAAGAAGTATACATTGTGAATGTTTTGGTCTTGAGGCCTTCCCTTAAACTTGAATTTGTTACTTGAGTATACATATACATGTGTCTCCAGTTTTTAAATACAAATTGAGAGCATGAATAACATATTTCCCTCTCTCATTGTGTTATTTCTCTATTTATAAGTTATGGGTTACTCAATTGCATGTCTTAAAGCATGAACCAAGGGTTTTACTATTATTTATGAACTTTATGTTGGTTGTGAATTGAAGAAAGAGATAGTTCTTATTTGTAAATGCTAAAAATGATTATTAAAAAAATTGCATGTTTTGTTACAAGGTAATTGACGATCATAAGTTTGTGAATTGAAAGAAAGAATCGTTGCATAAGTTTTTCATGAATTTTGATATACGAATTCTCTTGTACTGTTTGAATGATTTGGTGGTCTATACATTATGTTTTGAATGAAAGGATTGTATCATGATATTGTATGGCTTAGATATATGACTTTCAAGTCTTGGTATGATGATACCAAAACAGATAATGCCATAACAAACTCAAAATAGAATATAAGTAAGACATTATTAAGATTTTCATAATTAATTTCAGAAAGATACATGTTTAGAAAAGGCTAAAAATTGTCTTATGAGATGTTAGGTGGTTACTCAAAGAAGGCACGAGTTTAGATAACTCATTTTCCAAAATCATGTTTTGTTGATACAGGTTATTATGTCCTCAAGAGGGATTATACACTGGCCTAGTGCCCTATGGCATATCGGAATCAGAAACTCCAACCCTTGCGGCAAACTTAGGTTGAGGTCTTAGTCGCCGAGTCAAGGGAGGAATCCATATAGTACGTGGTGTTGTAGACTTGTAGGGTGTACCACCTAGCTCAGAAGCAAGACAAAGATGTTGAGTTGAGATTTTATAGAAATATTTTAAAAAGACTTTTGACTATGCCCATAAATTTTCAATGTGTTATGAATGATATATCTTTTTCATGAAATGTTCTCCCCTACTTTATATATCAGTGTTTTATTTTGAAATACTCTGCGTACCAGTACATATGTATTGACCCTCCTATATTTCAGGATCTGAGTCATAGTCCCGGGGTCCCGTTTAATAATAGGCTTGTGTGTGTCAAAAGTTGCAGTTGGTGAGCCTTCTCTATTCCAGAAGGCCTAGTTATTATACTTTGTTATCTCATTTTGTGTTTATGGTCTGACTGGAGGCCTTGTCCCAGTTTTAGACAATATGTTGGTTTTGGTGTATTAGAAATTTCGCAGTTTGATGTTAGACGTTGTTAGCAGTTTATGGATTCCATTCTGGATTGTTCAATTGAATTGTGACATTGACCATGATTCTGTATTGTTTTATATTCTTGCCTTTTTCTTCATATTATATGAATGTGTGTATGATTCTATATAGAGAAGGGCACTCGGGCCTTCATGATTTGGGATGCTCGTCGCGGCCTGGGCCTCGATTCGGGTCGTGAGAACAATCATACATAATGAATGTGTGCTCTGAATTGAACCTCCTCTTAGTAAAATAGTAATTTCTACACTAGAGTCGTATTTGTCTCAGACTTGGACTATGACTGCTTTGGGGAAATAAAAAGTTACTGCTTACACATAATAGGCAAGGTGTTGACATTAGCTTTATAACCAGCATGTTACGGCCTTGTGCTATCCCAGTTTTAATGAGTGTCTTTTGAGAATGAGCCTAATTCTCATAGGAAACGGCCTACCTCCACACTTATATAACTGAAATCCGTCGAGAGTGCTTCTATAATTTTAGCACCCCACTCATGCGAGCTACAAATTTTCATTAAGAGTTTCTCTTAAACTCAACCTCACAATCATTACAGGTAAATACACTCACACCATAGGGAGGAATAAAAAAAATAGTGCATTTTTCACAAATAGTCATTATGTGATTCATTTTCCCATTGAACATGGTTATAGGATCTCTAGTCCCTAGGTTGGGTTCCTCACATATGACTCAAGATTCAATAGGCTTCTATCCCATCCCCATCGATTTGCTCCAGACCTTTTTTTTCTAAGGACTTAGTCAATGGATCTGCAAGATTATCACAAGATTTGACATAATCAACATTAATGGTACCATTTGTCAAATATGATCTCACATTACTGTGTTTTCTCCTTATAGGTCTAGATTTACCATTGTAATAATGGTATTGAACTTTTCCAATTGCAGAGGTGCTATCACAATGAATTGAAATAGGAGGAATTGGTTTTTCAAAATAAGGTACTTGAAATAACATATCTCTCAACCAATTCGCTTCCTCACTAGCTGAAGTTAAAGTAATTAGTTCAGCCTCCATGGTAGAGTTAGCAATAATAGTTTGCTTTTTAGATTTCTAACAAATAGCACCACCACCCTAAGTAAAAACATAATCAGTAGTGGATAAGGAATCACCTGATAAAGTGTTCCAATCCGCATCACAAAAGCCTTCAAGTACAACAGGATATTTTTTATAGAACAAGCCACAATTTTTCGTTCCAATTAAATATCTCATTACTCTTATTATAGCATGACAATGTTCATTACCTGGCTTGCTAGTAAATCTGCTAAGTACTCCTACTGCATATGCAATATCAGGCCTAGTGCAATCAGTCACATATCTCAAACTTTCAACTATGCTAGCATATTCCTTTTGATTTATAATATTATTTTCACTTTTAACAGGAAACAAGTGAACACTAGAATCAAATGGAGTTACAACATGCTTGCAATCAAGGAAATTATATCTTTTCAATATTTTCTCAACATAATGTGGTTGATCAAGGAAAATTCCATCACATGTTCTAGTAATTTTTATTTCTAGAATATAATTTGCCTCACCAAGATCTTTTATATCAAAATGTCTTCTAAGAATATTTTTAGTTTCACTAATAACATTCATGTTAGAGCTAAAGATCAATAAATCATCAACATATAGGCAATAATAACATGCGAATTATGCCAAGACTTATGATATATGCACTTATCACAATCATTTGTTTTAAATACATTATCAATCATGCAGGAATCAAACTTTTCATGCCATTACTTTGGTGCCTGTTTCAAGCCATGTAGGGATTTATTACGTTTACACATTTTGCTTTCTTGTCCAGCCTCAACAAAATACTCGGGTTGTTCCATATAAATCTCCTTATTTAGGTCCCCATTTAAAAAAATAGTTTTTACATTCATTTGATGAATTTGTGAATCAAAAATTGCCGCAATAGCAACTAAAAGTCTAAGGGATGTAATTCTAGTTACTAGACAAAAAGTATCAAAAAATTCTAGGTCTTCTAGTTGTTTAAATCCTTTACTCACTAGCCTAGCTTTGTATTTATCAACAGATCCATCCGGTTTTAATTTTTTTATGTAAGACCCATTTACAACCAATTGTTTTACAGTCCGGTGGTAAATCAACTAGCTTCCAAGTCTTATAGAAATTTGTGATTCCATTTCATCATTTACAACCTCTTTCCAAAAAATAGCATCATATGAAGATAAAACTTCTTTTAAAGTGAGAGGGTCATCTCCAATGTTAAAAAGATAATAACTAGGACCAAATTTTTTTTCTACTCTAGCTCATTTACTTCTTCTTAACTCAAAATTATTATTTTCTTTATTTTTTAAAATAGAAGTGGAAGAACTAGGTAGTAACAAAATATTTTCTTTAGCCCTTTGACTCCCACTATTTTTAGAATCAAACAGGAATTTATTTTCGTGAAAAATAGCATCACCAGATTCTATTATCACACTATCTTCAATATTAAAAAATCTATAGGTTGTACTATTTAAAGCATAACCAAGAAAAGTACAAGTAGTAACTTTTTTACCCAACTTAGAGATTTTAGGATCCATTAACCTTATATAAGCTAAGCAACCCCAAACTCTTAGATATCCCAAATTTGGCTTATGACCTTTCCACAACTGAAAAGGTGTTAGTTTGGTCTTTTATGAGGCACACAATTCAACACATAACAACCAGTCAAAAGAGCTTCACCCCAAAAACTTAAAGGTGCACAAGACTCAATTAACATGGTATTAGTTAACTCATTCAAAGTTCTATTCTTCCTTTTCGCTACACCGTTAGATGTAGGAGAATAAGGAGAAAGAGTTTCATGAATTATACTCAATGATCTAACAAATGAATTGAATTCATGTGACTCATATCCACAACCTCTATCACTTCTTATTCTTTTTATTTTCTACCAAACTAATTTTCAACTTCACGGAGAAAAGTTTTAAAGTTCTCAAAAGTATCACTTTTATTTTTCATTAAGTAAATATATGTAAACTTAGAAAAATCATCAATGAAAGTGATAAGATATCTATTTCCTCCACGAGTTAAAATTCCTCTAAGTTCACAAATATCAGTATGAACTAATTCTAATAAATTAGTTTTTCTTTCAACTTGGAAATGAGGACTTTTTGTGATTTTAGCTTTACTACAAGCTTTACATTTTTTAAAATTTTTTTGATCACTGAAATTAATCCTAAACTACTCATGATTCCCACATAACGATCATTTATATGGCATAAACGAGCATGCCAAAAATTAGTAGAAGAAAGTATGTAAACAGAAGTAGATGTTTTATTCATTTCAACATTCAACTTGAACATACCATCACATGCATACCCCTTTTCCACAAAAATATTATTTTTAACAATTACATACTGATCAGATTCAATAATCTGCTTGAAGCCTGCTTTATTAAGTAGAAAACTAGACATGAAATTTTTTCTCATGGAAGGAGTGTAAAGTGCATCTTTTAGAATTAATATCCTTCCAGAAGTAAAACTCAACTCGACATCTCCCATTCCAAGCACTTGAGTTGTGTGTGAATCTCCAAGAATGATGATTTTGGGCTCCTTAAAAATAGTATATTTTTAAACCAGTCTTTGTCATAACAGACATGACGGTTTTCGCCAGAGTCAGTCCACCACCCATCAACATTTTCCACCATCTTTATGTATTTTATCACCAACACAAATGGTTCTTCAGAAATGTTTACCTAAGGTTAAGGCCCACATTTCCAAAATCTACAAAATCGAGCAATATGCCCACTCTTGCCACAGACAAAGCACGACCCTTTTTCTTGTACATGTTGATTTTTTGCTTGGTTGTTTCCACTATTATTATCCTTGGGATATCTACCATAATTTTTCTTTAATTTTTTCTTCTTAGACCTCAAAGTATATTTTTGTTAGTTTCAGGGGTAGCATTATTTGAAGAAGTTAAATTTACCTTTGGTGTGATGTTGTTCTCTTCTGTTTGCAAAAGTGAATCTTGGCCCCTTGCTTCTTCTTCAATCCTAATTCTCATTATCAAAGTCTCAAGAGAATTTTCTTTTTTCTTGTGGCGCATAGTTTTTTGAAATGTTGGGTTCAAGGTGTGTGTGAATGGAAAATGGAGGAAAAATGGTGGAGAGAAGGGAGACACTAATTTAGAAAGTGTACTCCCAAATTAGAAAGTTCACTCTTTCTCCCACATTGGTGGGAGAAGATAACTTGAAAGTGTTTATAATGAGAAACACTAATTCTACATGGATAGTGGGGAAAGAACTAGGTGATGCCTCGCGCCATCGTCGTCGTCGCTCACTCGGCTCGGCTTTGGCTTTGGCTTTGAATTTGAAAAATGATCGATCAATGAGATCTAATTTTTTAGACAAAATTTATTTGGAACTTATTTACAAGTGAAATGTTAATCCAAAATTTGATAGAATTAATTTTCTCCAAATGCCTATTCCAACGCATACGCAACGTACATCGCGATGAGATGTGACCCTTCGAGAAGAGGCACAGTGTTTCACGATGTTGGGTCACATGCAGATGAACTTCCAGCACAGATGCTCACTAGAATCTGCGAGACGTCACATACGATCGCACTTAGGGCGTATGTCCAGCACAATCACAACATAGGGACGTGACTGTTGTAGAAAATGTGCCTTTCTACTGAACCAATGCATCCTTTCTGAAAAGATACACTTAAGGATATAAATACCTGATATTTTCCTCAGGTATAGACAACAAAAACTCTCTTGTTATTAACAAAAACTCTGTGTGATCATTAAGCTGTTGAGTGAGTTTGTTGAATCCAATAATTTGAGGTACCACTATTATTTGGATAGAAGGCCATTTTATCCTAGGAGGAAGATTCCATAACCTCGGATACAGTGAGAGGAATTATTCCTTAAGGACACTCCGTGAAGTCGGGGGACTTATCCTTACAAATTTTGTTTTATCTTGTTTCTGAAAATTAACATACTTCTTGAATAAATAATCAGTAATCTTGTGTTGAAA
The DNA here is from genome assembly GCA_030864215.1 of Capsicum pubescens. Lineage (NCBI taxonomy): Eukaryota > Viridiplantae > Streptophyta > Magnoliopsida > Solanales > Solanaceae > Capsicum > Capsicum pubescens. Next base: position 107,631,387 of record CM061544.1, read on the forward strand.
GTGTTAAAGAACTTCACAGGTGTTCTTGTTTATACAGGAACTTGTGTTGAAGTTGGTATTGCATTTATACAGATTCTTGTACCCGAAACACCATAAAATAACAATCTTAAGGAATAAACCTCAGAATTTGTATTGCTTGTTTTTGGAGATTAAAGCTTAATACTTTCTACTCCGTTTGAACTTAACTAGTGATTAGAAGATATAAAATCTTCATCACAAGTTAAAGATCACTCGGTTGATGATTGAAAGTCATAAAAACTTTATCGTTAACTAGAAACAAGAAGTGTTTAAAGTTGTTTCAACTTTTTAATAATTATTTCAATATATTAAAGGTACTGTCTTGTGGTGGCAGGAAAAATGACTAACAAAAGTCAAATGCAAGTTGCGGCTATGACTGTGGGGGCAACTAGTATTGCCTCAATTAGTCGAGTAAATGCTCCCCAACCTATGACACCTGCAGAGAAGCCCAAAAAATTTCTGGGCATTGACTTTAAGAAATGGCAGCAAAAGATGTTCTTCTACCTCACAACACTATGTCTTTAAAGGTTCACTAGTGAGGATGCTCCTGAGGTGCTCGAGGAAATCTCGGACAAAGAGAGTTTTATAATTGTAGAGGCTTGGAAACACTCAGACTTCCTTTGCAGGAATTATATCTTGAGTGGTCTCCAAGATGACCTTTATAATATTTACAACGGAACTAAGACATCGAAGGAATTGTGGGGGGCACTAGAATGAAAATACAAGATAGAGGATGTAGGAGTTAAGAAATTCTTTATTGCAAGGCTCCTAGACTTTAAAATGATAGATTGAAAATCGGTTGTCTCTCAAGTGAAGAAATTGCAAGTAATCATCCACGATCTCCTAGCGGAAGGTATATCTTTGAAAAATATCTTAGTTGATCAAATTAAAAATGTTCTTAGTACTCACATAAACTATTTTGTAGGTTTGATTGTGAATGATGCATTTTAAGTAGCAGCGATAATTGAGAAGCTACCACCTATGTGGAAAGACTTCAAAAACTACTTGAAGCACAAATGCAAGGAGATGACTATCGAAGATCTTATTGTCCGACTACGTATTGAAGAGGATAATAAAGATGTCGAGAGGAGGTCAAAAGAGAATTCTACAATTAATGGAGCACATATTATAGAAGATGACCAAAATAATTCTAATAAAAGGAAGAAAGTTGAACATAGAAGCAATCAACCCAAGAAAAAATTCAAGAGAAAGTGTTTCAACTTTGGAAAGATTGGCTACAAGTCCACGGATTGCCGTGCCCCTAAGAAAGGCAAGAAAAAAGACCAAGCAAATATGATTGAGTCTAACAAAGAATGTGATGATTTGTGTGCTATTCTTTCAGAATGCAACTTGGTGGGGAATCCTCGCGAATGGTGGATGGATTCTAGTAACACCCGCCATGTTTGTGCCAAAAAAGAGTTGTTTTCGTCATTCACTCTAGCTAAAGTAGAAGAAACGATCTAGATGGCTAACTCCGCTACTGCTAAAGTCGAAGGAACTGGAAAAATATGCTTGAAGAAGACTTTCGGCAAAGTATTGACACTTAACAATGTCTTGTATGTTCCAGAGTTAAGGAAGAACTTGATTTAAGTTTCACTTCTAGACAAGAATAGATTCAAATGTGTTTTTGTTTCCAAAAAAATTGTACTTAGTAAAGGCGAAGTGTATGTAGGAAAAGGCTACCTCAATGAGAGCCTATTCAAAATGAATGTAATGAATATTGAAATCAATAAAAGTTTAATTTTTTGTTACTTGCTTGACTCTTATAATTTGTGGCACGAATGTTTAGGCAATGTTAATTACAAAACGTTATGAAAACTGATTAACTTAGAAGTTTTGCCAAACTTTAAGTGTAATAAATCAAAGTATCAAACGTGTGTGGAATCAAAGTATGCAAAGCATCCTTATAAGTCCATTGAATAGAATTCCAATTCCTTAGACTTAACACACACTGACATTTGTGATATGAAGTCATTACCATCACGTGGTTGGAAAAAGTATTTCATAACTTTTATTGAAGATTGCACTAGATACTGTTACATCTACTTGATAAACAGTAAGGATGAAGCAATAGATACGTTTAAGCAATACAAAACTCAAGTTGAAAATCAGTTAGAGAAAAAGATCAAAATAATAAGAAGTGATAGGGGCAGAGAATATGAATCTCCCTTTGTGCAAATATGTGTAGAGAATGGAATCGTCCATCAAACTACATCCCCATATTCACTTCAATCTAACAAAATTATGGAAAGGAAAAAATAAACGTTGAAGGAAATGATGAATGCCTTACTTATAAGTTCCGGTTTACCGCAAAACTTGTGGGGGAGGCTATCCTTACAGCTAATTCTATACTCAATAGAGTTCTCCATATTAAGACACAATCAATTCCTTATGAAAAATAGAAAGGAAGGAAAACCAACTTGAAATATTTCAAAGTGTGGGGGTGTCTAGCGAGGGTCCAAGTTTCTATGCCTAAAAATGTTAAGATAGGACCTAAGACGGTTGATTGTGTGTTCATAGGATATGCTAAAAGTAGTAAATCATGTTGGTTTTTGGTTAATAAATTCGAACATCCGGATATAAATAAAAATACGGTAATTGAATCAGATAATGCTAAATTCTTTGAAAGCATTTACCCGTATAAAGATAGACATGAACAGTCTAGAGGAGGATCTAAATGACCTAAAAATGAACCAAGTGAGAATGTACATAATGAAGAGAATCCGAGACGTAGTACACGTCATAGAACATCAACTTTGTTTGGATCAAATTTTGTAACATTTCTCTTAGAAAATGAGCCTCAAACGTTTAAAGAAGCAATGTCATCGTTAGACTCATCCTTTTGGAAAGAGGCAATCAATAGTGAGATTGATTCAATCTTAAGCAACCATACATAGGAATTGGCTGATCTTCCTCCAGGAAATAAACCTTTAGATTCTAAATGGATCTTCAAAAGAAAAATAAAGGCGGATCGTACTACTGACAAATACAAGGCAGGACTTGTAGTAAAAGGCTTCAAACAAAAATAAGGCCTTGATTAATTTGATTCATACTCACTAGTAACAAGGATAACATCAATTCAAATGTTAATTACCTTGGCAGTGGTATATGGTCTTGAAATCCATCAAATGGATGTGAAAACCGCATTCCTAAATGGAGAATTGGAGAAAAAAATTTACATGGAACAACCTGAGGGTTTTATGATTCCAGGAAAGAAGAATAAGGTGTGTAAACTTATTAAGTCGCTATATGGACTAAAGCAAGCACCTAAACAATGGAATCCAAAGTTTTACCAAACCATGTTGGCAAACGGGTTCAAGATAAATGAATGTGATAAATGTGTTTCTATTAAAGACACTCCAAATTACCAAGTCATTGTTTTTTTATATGTGTATGATATGTTGATCATTAGTAGAGACATTTCTAGCATAAATGCAATGAAACGAATGCTCGAGAGCAAGTTTGATATAAAAGACCTTGGAGTTATGGATGTGATATTAGGTATAAAAATCCATAGAACTCCACAGGAGTTGGTATTGTCACAGTCTCATTATATCAAAACTGTGCTTGACAAATTCAAGTATATGGAATTCGGTATTTCCAAGACTACTTTGGATGTGAGCTTTGCACTTCGAAAGAATGAAGGTGAAAGTGACTTACAATTGGAGTACGCAAGAGTATTGGGATGTTTAATATATATAATGAACTATACACGACCAGACATAGCATGCGCTATTATCAAGTTGAGTCGATACACAAGTAATCCCAACAAAACTCATTGGATTGCAATGAAAAGTGTTTTGGGGTATCTTAAATACACTCAAGACTATGCTTTGCATTATAATAAATATCCTGCGGTACTTGAAGGATATAGTGATGAAAATTGGATCACCGGATTGAATGAAGTAAAATCCACAAGTGGATATGTATTTACTATCGGTGGAGGAGCAATCTCTTGAAAATCATCCAAACAGACATGTATTGCTCGTTCTACAATGGAATCTGAATTTATTGCATTGGATAAAGCCGGTGAAGAAGAAGAATGGCTCCGAAATTTCTTGGAAGATATTCCTTATTGGCCCAAACCAGTGTCACCAGTATGTATACACTGTGATAGCCAAGCGGCAATAGGTAGGGAAGGGAGCATGATATACAATGGTAAATATCATCACATAAGACAGAGATATAATACTGTTAGAGAACTTCTCTCTAATGTAATTATCACTGTTGACTATGTGAAGTTAAAGGATAATGTTTCAGATCTACTTACAAAAGGCCTATCTAGAGAAGAAGTGGAAAGACCATCCAAGAGAATGGGTTTAAGGCCTAGGACAAGCCAGCATGGTGGTAACTCTACCTAGCATACTGGAGATCCCATGAGCTAGGTTCAAAGAGACCAAACAAAGTTATGTCTGACAGGTTCAACATTATCAATTACCCAACCCATTCTCATGATGTAGAAAATGTGTAGTAAACAAGGATAAGACTTAAAGTGAAAAGTCTTTTAATGATTATCTAAATTTTGCAGATTTGACCAAATAGTTTAATCTATAGGATTGAATGTTTAGAAATCACCTATGTGAGGGAGAAGTGAAAGCCGTTTCAAAGAGAATGTTAGTAAAGGCCTATTCTCTAAGCTCTCATGAAATTCGGACGTGTTCATGGCTGAAAAGAACAAAACCGTGAGAACCATAAATAGTAAAAGGTTGGTTGTGTGAAATGTGTTGTCTAGGTGTACATTAAAACTTTATGGTTCAAAGATATCAAATCTACCAATTGACCGAGTGCATTCGATGCATGTTCACTATGGAAAGTTCAAAGGGAAACCTACTTATCCAAATACAATCAGTCTTTGCTAAATAATCACATGCTTGTCCATAAATTATTCAAAATATAGACATTACCCATTCATGTGGGGGATTCTTGGGCTCAAGGTGTGTGTGAATGGAAAATGGAGGAAAAATAATGGAAAGAAGGGAGACACAAATTTAGAAAGTGTACTCCCAAATTGAAAAGTTCACTCTTTCTCCCACATTGGTAGGAGAAAAGAAATTAAAAGTGTTCATAATGAAAAAAACTAACTCCACATGGATAGTGAGGAAAGAACTAGGTGATGCCTCGCGCCGTCGTCGTCGGCGCTCGCTCGGCTCGGCTTTGGATTTGGATTTGGCAAATAAATGATCGATGAGAGCTAATTTTTTAGACAAAATTTATTTGGAACTTTTTTTACAAGTGAAATATTAATCCAAAATCTGATAGTATTAATTTTCTCCAAATGCCAATTCCAACGCATACGCAACGCACATCACGAAGGGATGCGACCCTTCGAGAAGAGGCGCACTATTTTGCGATGTTAGGTGACATGCGGACACACTTACAGTGCAGATTCTCACTAGAATCTATGAGACGTCACATGCGGCCACACTTTGGGCATATGTCCAGCACAGTCCCAACATAGGGACGTGACTGTTGCAGAAAAGGTGCCTTTCTACTAAACCAATGCATTCTTTCTGAAAGGATACACTTAAGGATATAAATATCTGATATTTTCCTCAGGTATTGAGAACAATTTTGACAGCAAAAGCTCTCTTGTTATTAACAAAAACTCTATGTAATCATTAAACTGTTGAGTGAGTTCGTTGAATCCAACAATTTAAGGTACCACTATTGTTTGGAAAGAAGGCCATTTTATCCTGGAAGGAAGATTCCATAAGCTAGGATAAAGTGAGGGGAATTATTCCTTAAGGACACTCCGTGAAGTCGGGGGACTTGTCCTTACAAATTTTGTTTCATCTTGTTTCTGAAAATTAACATACTTATTGAATAGATTATCAGGAATCTTGTGTTGAAGGTGTTAAAGAACTTCATAGGTGTTCTTATTTATGTAGGAACTTGTGTTGAAGTTGGTGTTGCATTTATACAGATTCTTGTACCCGAAACACCATAAAATAACAAGAAATTCCTTCCATGAAGGTGAAAGTTTATCAATTATGTCATAAGCAATAAGGTTATCTCCAATTTTGACTTCTTAGAACCTAAAATCACCAACAATTATCATGAAGTCTTGAGTTTGGTCTACCACTAATTTGTTGTCCACCATTTGGAAATAAAAAAATCTGCTAGCCGCATATTTTTTCACTCCTGCCTCCTCAGTATCAAATTTACTTTGCAAAGCTTTCCAAATTTTCTTTGCACTAGAGTAAGTTCTATCATAATAATCATAAAAATTATCAGATATACAATTAAGTAAAAAGTACCGACACTTGTAGGAGTCCCCATCGTATTTTTCAATTTTCTCTTGAAGAGTGATAAGTTCATCGTCAGACATGAAAGAGTTATCTACTTTGTTTGGGTTCTTCTCATGTTAACACATAAGAAACGTTGATACGACTTAAGTAGAAAAGAACTTTACCCTTCTACCTTTTGAAATGAGTACCGTTGAACTGAAATGGCTTGTTGAGATCTCCCATCTTGACATTCACAGATTTTTCAATTGTTACCATTGAATCTCCTTAAAATTGTTCATGAGTTGTTGCCATTAATCTACTTAAAATTGTTGGTGAAAGTACAATAATGTTACAACTGAAAATTACAAGTGAAGAAAAAAAAGAATGAGTTCTTCTTCTTTGGCTGAGGCGCGGATATCTCACTCTCTTTAAGAAGATTCAAGCCCATTATAGCAAAATATTTCATCAGTCCAACAGTAATTTTCTTTACTTGTCCCCTCCAGGATACAACAGTTTTTCTCACAAAGAACAACTCAACAACTCTGGATAAGAGTTGAGTTCAAAGCTCCACAAAAAGAACACTTCCCTTCAACTAATAAACTCTCTTTTTTAGTAACTTTTTTTGTGAACTCTATAATATCTTGTATATGACAAAACCATGTAAGATCACCTCTCTATATAGGTGAAGTAATCTTCCATGCATTGAGTTGGATGAGAAATGGGGTAGATGAATGGCATAGAAGTTACAAGAGTTACAAAGGTTACAAGAGTTACAATGGTTACAAAAATAAAGAGGTAAAATAATGGTAGATATTATAAGAGTAGTCAAAGTTGAAGGCTGAAAGTATAACATCCATGCACTCGTGGTTATAGTGCCAAGTAATTGCACTTAAGGAGGGGGTAATTGCTGCACAATACAACATTCAACATGCAACAATTCCATATGCAGAAAACCAAAAGAAAACCCCCACATTCTATGTTGTACAAAGAATATTTACTACCATGACAATGAAGCAATTTCTATTAAAATTCTTTAGAACCAACATTACCTTTACCTAGTTGAAGGAATACATATTTTTTATCTTATATATTTTGTATTGAGTATAATGAACCATTGGAGAACCAGTGAAGTTGAAGCAAAATTGGAGTATAATGGATTTCTAGGAAGTCTTTGATAGGGACATGACTAGATTGAACTTAGAATATAACCATGCTATTAGTATATTCTTAGAGAGGTTGAAATCTGAATTTTGAGATGTTAGAATCCACAAACCATATTCCCTTTGTTATTCTTATCTCCTAGATAGACTCCATGAGTCTATGTTTCTCAAGAAATCCAAGTCTATGAAGGGGCCTACCTATGCAATATGTTAACCATTCTTACACCAAAAGTTTCCCTTACTTCTGCTAATTCTTACAATTACCTTATGATTAATTCAACTTCAAGAGGTTGGCATGGTATTATAGTGTCAATGGTTGACTGAACTGGGTGACATCTCATTCAACTTCAAGGGTTAGTCCTTCTCTATGTAGGGCATGACTCATAATATAAATTTGGGTATCTTAGAAAGTTATATAAACTCAAAGAAAAATTTGCTTACCATTTTATGATCATGGCGGTTCCTAGGGAAATGTATTAGGGATCTGTTAGAGAAGAAAATGTCACTAGTAGGAACTAGTATGACTGTAGGATGTTCTTGAGAAAAATCATGATTTGTTTGGCGAAGCAAAGGATCTCCCTCATTCTCGAAATTTCATTGACTATTATATTTCACTTATATAGTGACATAAGATTATCAACAACATGTCTTACTTGTAGTATAAGATTTATTATCTGTTGGAGTTACTTAATACTGACTTGTACATAGTGGGCCTCACAATAGATATTATATTTATGTGTAGTGCTTTTGTATTTGGTCCTACTAAATGTATATATACACACATGAGACCCGATGCAATACATTTTGAGAAGATATTTTTGTATTCATCATCTTTTCATTTTCTAGGTATTGATAATGGAAAGAAACCTTTTTCTCTATTTCTCTCTCTAGAACCTTTCGATGGTTCCATGGTTACTCTACACTTGATGTCTCATTTTTTACATGTTAACATGGTATCAAAGATCGGTTACTAGTAGATCTGGGTTCCCTTATTCATTTGGTGCATTTTTTGGTGATTGGTGAAGTGTTTTTTTGGTCTCTAGGATTTTCATCAATGATTAGATGGAATCCTTCATCGATTCTCGATTTATCGTGGTTCTCAAGGGGTTTCTGAGGTTTTCTAGTTTTGTTTTCAATGACTGGATGGAATTTGTTCTTCGTCATCAGAGATTCTGGAGTTGCAGTGATTTATGGAGAATTTTTGGGTTTTCTCACCGGTTAATCAGAGTAGCAGTAGTTTTTGGGTTTTCTCACCGGTTAATCAGAGTTGCAGTAGACGAGGCCGTTTCTCTTTTCAGTTTTGAAAGAGGCTGGTATTTTCTTCTCATCTTCTATATTTCATATTTTGACCTAATAGATGGCGTTCCATCCTTATCTCGTATGAGTGGGGCTACTATCTCACCTTGAACTGAGTTTCAGAGGGAAGATTATACTCATCCCTATCACCCACTGTATGTTCACCCTTCTGATAGTCTAGGGGGTTCACTTGTTGCTATTCTGTTTGATGGCACTACCTATGCCAGTTAGAGACGAACTATTCTAGTCTTTCTTTCAGTGCGCAATAAGCTTGAATTTGTTGATAAAAGTACAGTACGATCTTCTTCTGATTCTTCTTTGGCCATACAATGGTAGATATGTAATGATCTCATTTTATCTTGGCTTCTTAATTCCTTATATAAGGAAATCAGTAAAAGTGTTGAATATTCTGAGTTAGCTAGTGAAGTATGAAATGAATTGGAAGAGATATATGGTAAGGCCGATAGTGTTAGGTTTTTCGAGTTGAAAAAGGAACTTGCACATATTTCTCAAGGATCCTTAGATATTGCGTCTTACTTTAATAAGATTAAACAACTTTGGGATGAATTAGCATCCATTTCGGTTAGGCGAGCTAGATCTTGCACTTGTAATGCTAGGCTTTTATACCAGGAAGATGAGGATGAACAAAAGCTCTATCAGTTTTTACTAGGACTGAATGATACATACACCCAAGTTAGGAGTCACATTCTTATGATGAAGCCATTACCTTCTGTTAGTTTGGCATGTGGTCTCATTCTAACTGATGAGAAACAACGACAAGTATCCATTTCTCCACCCTTGTCCTTCTCATCACCATCTACTTCATTTAATGCTGGGGTAATAAGGAATTTCACTTACTCACCTAGGATTACTTTTGACACATCTAGACCCAAACCCAATTTAGTGTGCAAATATTGCAAGAAATCAGGCCACAACATTGATAAATTCTACAAACTACATGACTCCCCTCCTAGTTTCAAATTCACCAAACCTCTGGGCCCTAGAAGAACTGCTGCACATGATGAAACTGCACCATCTATTGAGCCTACAGTTTCCTATACTCCAGTCACTACTTCCCCACTTCCTGGACTTACTGTTGATCAACATACTTAGCTTTTGAGCCTGCTACAGCAGACTTAACTGTCCCAGCCTAATCCTGATGCACCTTCATCTTCTTTGATGGCTTTTGCTGCCTTTACTGGTAAGTTGGCTGATACCATCCCCTTGTCCCAATCATGTATGATCACTATAGTAGATACTTTCTTATGGATCATAGATTCTGAGGCTTCTGATCATATCACTTCTCACCTAAACCTACTCTTTAATGTTCAAGCCTTGGCTATTCCTCTTTTTATTTCCCTTCCTAATGGGTATAAAGTTAAAGTTACCAACAAAGGTTCCTTAACTTTATTCCCTCATATCACTCTCCTTGATGTACTATATATCCCTAACTTTCAGTACAATCTGATTTATGTAAACAAATTACTACAATAACTTAATGGGATTGTTTACTTTACTAAAACTTTCTGTGTTTTACAGGCCGCTTATCTGAAGATGCCTTTGGTTCTTGGTAATGTAGATATTGGTCTCTATAAGCTCTTGCTGACTTCTGCATCTTCCCATCCATCCAATAGTGTTACATGTAATTCTGTTCCTTGTGGTAGTCATACATCTAATTTTGTTCCTCATATTACTTCTACTACTTGTGTTCAATCTGTAACAGTTCTACCTACTAATATTAATAAAACCAATGTTGTTTGGCATTATAGACTTGGTCACATTCTTTTTTCCAAGATAAAGCATATTTCTGCCATTTTACCTGTTATATCCTCTAAACAATCCTTTCCTTGTACTATCTACCCCTTGGCTAGACAGGCAAGATTGTCTTTTGCTACTAGTTCCATTAAGAATACTGCTCCCTTTCAATTGAATAGAATCCTGGGTTCCCTATCATTCCCCCACTTATGATGGTTCAAAGTACTTTATGACCATTGTTGATGATTTCTCTAGGGCTACTTGGACTCATTCAATGGGTGCCAAGAGTAATGCCTTTGATCTTCTTAAAGCCTTTATTATTTTGGTTGAGACTCAATTTAATTCCAAATTGCTCACTGTTAGGAGTGATAATGCTTTTGAGTTAGGGTCTAGTGTCTCTGGTTCTTCCTTTTTTTTCTTTCAAAGTTATCATTCATCAAACCTCCTGTTCATATACTCCACAACAGAATAGTGTTGTGGAGAGAAAACACAGACACTTACTTAAAACTTCCAGAGCTCTTTTTTTCCAATCTTTACTTCCCCTTAAGTTTTAGGGTGATTGTGTTTTGACTGCCGTATACCTCATTAATAGGTTTCCTTCTTCTTTGTTACACAATAAGAGTCCATATGAAATTCTTTACTCTTCCCCACCTACTTACTCTCACCTTAGAGCTTTTGGTTGCTTGTGCTATTCTACTGTTACTTCACCTCATAAGGATTAATTTTCACCTAAGGTTGTGCCTTTTGTGTTTGTTGGGTACCCTTTTGGTAAAATGGGCTATAAGTTGTACAATCTATCTTCCAAAATTACTTTTGTGTCTAGGGATGCCATTTTCCATTAACACATTTTCCCTTTTGCCCTCTCTAAATCCTCCCCTTCTCTTTGGTCACCATTCTCTTATTCTTTTTCTTTTTATGACTCTTATTTTTTTTATCTTCCTTTTGCTGGTTCTCATGCTGCTGCTGACCCCACTATTGTGTCCTCCACTTCATTTCCTTCCTCTTCTACCTTTCTAGACCATCCATGTGTACCTGTTCTACTTTCTTCTGCACCTACTTTTATCCCTTCTCCTGCTCCTACTCCTGCTCTTTTACCTCTCCTGAGGCACTCTACTAGACCTACCTCCATCCCTAAATACCTCAAAGATTATTCCCTTCCCTTTTTTCTTAGAAATTCTGTTGATCAGCCTTCTAGCTCCTTGTCTGTTACTTTTATTGAGCATAATATGGTGGAACCTTAGTATTTCTCTCAAGCTGCTGCCATCCCAGCATGGAAGGATACTATGAGGGTTGAATTTGAGGCTTTAGCTACAAATGGGACTTGGGATATTCTGCCACTCCCGACTGGCAAGAAGCCTATTGGGTGTAAGTGAGTTTATAAAGTCAAATATAGAGCTGATGGTAGCATTGAGAGGTATAAAGTCCGACTGGTTTTCCGGGGAGATACTCAGGTTGAAGGCATAGATTTTCATGAAACATTTTAACCAGTGGTGAAGAAGTCCACTGTGTAAACCTTAATTGTTGTTGCTGTTAAGAAATCCTGTCCTATGTTTCAACTTGATGTCAATAATGTTTTTTTAAATGGGGATCTTGATGAGGAGGTATTCATGAGGCTTCCTCTTGGTTTGACAATTGATTATCCAGCTGGCTCTTCTTCCACTGCTAGTCCTCTTGTTTGCAAGCTTCAAAAGTCTCTCTATGGGCTGAGACAAGTTTCCAGGCAGTGGTATCCCAAGCTCTCTCATGCCCTTTACTCCAGGGGATATACTCACTCCCTTAATGATTATTCCCTTTCCAAAAAGGGGTCTGGTGATTCCTTGGTGTTACTGGATATATATGTTGATGATATTATCCTGACTGGTTGTGATTTGATTGAAATTGCTGCTCTTATGTCTTACTTGCATTCCTCTTTCCGGATTAAAGATTTGGGTTCTCTTAACTATTTCTTAGGCATGGAAGTTCCTTATACTCCTTCTGGGGTGTTACTCCACCAAAGGAAGTTCATTTATGACTTGTTAAAGTCCTACAACAGTCTGGATTGTTCCCTTGTAATCTGTCCACTTGAGCTTAATACCAAGCTTCAGGCCAATGTTGGTGATCCCCTTCCTAATCCTACTGATTACAGATGTTTAGTTGGGAAATTTAATTTTCTCACACATACACGACCTGATATTTGCTTTGTTGTACAACAATTGAGCCAATATATGCAACATCCTTGTGTTCCCTTCATGAATGTTGCATTGCATTTACTCAGATATCTCAAGGGTACTAGTGAATCTGGCATTTTCCTTTTGGCATCTCCTAATTTGTCCCTTACTGCTTATTGTGACAGTGTTTGGGGTGCTTGTGCTGATAGTCGCAAATCTGTGACTAGTTTTGTATATTCTTGGGCGACAGTCTGGTTAGTTGGAAATCTAAGAAACAGGTTACTATTTCTCTTTCTTCGGCTGAGGATGAGTATAGGGCCATGAGTAAGGCGGCAGCTGAGATCACTTGGATCACTCGTCTACTGTCTGATTTTGATTTATCTTGTCTAACACCTGTGCCTTTGTTGTGTGATAATCAAGATGCTATCCACATTGCTAGGAATCCCGTCTTTCACGAGTAAACGAAGCATATAGAGCTGGACTGTCACTTTGTTCGAACCAAGCTTTCTGATGGACTGATATCCTTATCTCACACTTGTAGTTCCTCTCATCTTCTTGACATGTTTACCAAGTGCCTCACCGGACTTCAACATCATGATCATCTTCCCAAGTTGGAAGTTCTTTCCCCCTCCAACTTGCAAGGACATAGTGAGCCTCACAATAGATATTATATTTATGTGTAGTATTTTTGTATTTGTATTTGGGCCTACTAAATGTATATATATACACATGGGACCCGATCCAATACATTTTGAGAAGATTTTTTTGTATTCATCATCTTTTCATTTTCTGGGTATTGATAGTGGAAAGAAACCGTTTTCTCCATTTCTCTCTCTAGAACCTTCCAGTGGTTCCATGGTTACTCTACACTTGATGTCTCGTTTTTTACATGTTAACATTATCTAAGAGTTAATTCAATATTGGTTTAATCTTTTTACCTATCGTGCGGTGTTGGTAGAGAAAGATGAATGGTAAATGGAGAACGAGTGTAAACTAAAAATCCCAAAATCAAGGTATTGCCAAAATTAAGATTCCAAACCCAACTATTGAAGAGTTACTGAGATACTACGAGATCACATGTTATTCTAAAGTTGACCCAAGATATGGTTACCATCAAATTAAAATGGACATAGTTGAAGTGTACAAAACAACATTTAGGACTCACTCAGACCACTTTGAGTACTTGTTTATGCCTTTGAGCTAACTAATGTACCTTCTAGTTTTCAAAGACTTATGAACCACGCCTTTTAAGAATGGACCCTTTCTTTTTATGATAAAGAGCTTTTACTCTGATAATCGACATCACTAAATGGAGGAAGTGCCTATTAAGGAACTATTTCATAGTTCGGATAGATTATAAAGCCCGTAACTTTTTATTACATCAATAGTTGCACATAGGCTCTCAATTAAAATGGATTACAAAACTTATGCAGTTTAATTTTGACATAGAATATAAAAAGGTTAAGGAGAATAAAGTTGCAGATGCTTTTCCTAGGATACCAACACTAGAGTTGTCATATCTTACTTTTTCCATTGTAAGAGCTTATTTACTCCAAGGAATAATGGATAATCAAATGTTGGATTCTCAAATAACTGAAGTGGTCTCAAGTTGGTGACACGAAATGAGGAAGTTTAAGGGGTATACTTATGTGAATCAATAGTTGAAAATAAGAGGTCAGGTCATGGCTAGTTTGATGTTATATTGAGAACTGATATTCTTACATATGGCATGATTGAGTCATTGGGTGTATTCTGATATGGTTCATATCCTTAGAAATATTGCAACACTATCTTAATGGTCAATTATGAAAATTTACGTGATTGATATATCAAAAAGTGTATAGTAGGTCAAAGGAACACGTATGACTCTATCGTTTATCCAGGGTTAATGGCGCCTATCAAGAAATATGACATAACATGGAGTATAAATATGAATTTTTAAAGGCTTAGCAACGTCTAAGAGTAAGATCGTGATTTAGGTCATATTGGATAGGTTATTTACTTTTAACACAAAATTTATGTTATTTTCACATTATATATTTTTTTTTATCTTTCATAATTAATACATTCCGCACTTAGGAGAAGGGAAATATGTACATTATCGACACTTCTATTTTGAATTATGGATGCAAATTCTTAGCTTTGCCTTCTTCTTTAGATGGTTACTCTTTTTAGCTGGAATTCAATTTCAATACTACTTGAATCCACATCAAATTACCTGGTAGTTCAAAAAAAAAAAAATTAAAAAAAATCGATTAGGATCAAATGAGAATAATGAAATGTACACAAATAAAGATACGAAAATGAAATTACTGTTCCACAATAAAATTAAAAACGAGTCCCCAAAATCGTAGGATTGCATATTGTATACTGATTTTGTTTATAAAGTAACGCAATGAAATAATTGCAAAATTAAAAAGTAAATTCCTAATTGAAAAAGTAAATCCAAGAGGATGTGATCCCCAACTTTCACTTGTATAAGTTAAAACTGTAGGACACGATCCTTAAATTTCATTTGCATCACTAGAAAATTTTCTAAGACTTGTGTGGCTATTTTTCAACTATTTTGTCGTATTTTTAAATGATGATTGTTGATATCCAATTTTGACTTTTCGTGTTTAAATCAACGTCTTCAGACTTCCTGATCGTTAAAGGGCATAAAATACGATTTTAGTGAGGCAGCATCCCAGCTGAGCGTTGGGCAGCGCTAGGCGGAGCTCAAGCCAGGAAATCACTGGTTTGCCTCCGCGTTGGGCTGCCCGGCGCGGAGCATACCTTCCGACGTAAAAGTCCATTTTTCTCTTATTAAATTAGGTACAAACTTGTCCTTTCACCCATATAACTTTCCTAACCCGTTTTATAACCCTAAAATCGTCCTAAACTAGCGGGAATCTTCAAAATCCCTTATACAGGGGATTTATTTTAAGTTATTCGTATTTTCTAAGTGACGGATTGAGATTAGGGTTGAATTTTCATGAAATCATGTTATTGAATCCTCTCTTTTACAAACAGTTTTCTAAACTGCAAGAATATGCTATAACAAAAGCACATAAAAAACATAAATCTAACTATATTTTTTTTTTTTAAAAAATTCAAGTTAATTACATTTTTTAATTTTCTTTACATGTTCCTGTAATTACACATCGATACCTACACTTTGCATAGTCCGCAATGCTCAGTCGGATTAATTATTTTAATATAGCATAATAGTTTGGTGTCTTGTCACATTCGACAACGACTACACAATAATGTGTTGTCACATTCAACAATTACCACACAATAATGTCTTATCACATCTGACAATGACCATACAATGACACTACTCTTTGGATAATAACATTGTCTGTTGATCAAAAGGATGAAAAATCCTTTGGTCAATAACTTAAGGACCAAAGGGTGTTCTATAATAAAAAGAGGGGACACCCTTTTATCCTTTGGATAATAAAGGGTGTCAATGTTTATTATAAATACGTGGGGTGGAAGAAACAAAGACACACATTTTGTTCTTCTTTCTCTCCTCTCTCAATTATACACAACAAACTTTTTCTTCCTTTCTCATTTTCTCTCCCAAAAAGTACTCAAAAAATATATATACACACAATATACAAAATACACACACATACACCAATGAAAAATAGAGTTTGCTCCCTATTTTCTCTTTAAAAAATGCACACACGCCTCTTCTCTCTTTCTTTCTCCACTGCTGACCGCCGGAGCTCTGCCCACCACCATAATAGCCCCCTCTCTCTACTGTCTCCCCCTTTCCGATGTTGCTTTGTCAGAGTTGGTCGTCTGAGAGCGAACCCAAAAATCAACAAACACCACTGCACCGCCATTATCGGAGCTCTGGCGGGCTCAAGATGCTCCGCCACCAGCCGTTACTGCCACCATTGCGGCAGCCCACTTCCCATCTCCCTTTGGTTTATTATTGCTTATAATGGTGTTTTCACAATTGATGCAAATATGATTGGATCTGGGTTTTTCGGCATTACTCCGGTAAAGGCCGTTGAAGCAAAGCCACTGCTCATCACTCCTCCTTCTAATGTATTTGTTAAATATGATTTTTGAGGTTATTTAGTCGGAGTTGTCATTTTTTGGTGAATTTCATAGATTCGGGCGATTGTTTATATATTTGGGCATTTGCTTTCAATTTTTGAGTTACTTTTGTTAGTTTCTATACTGCTGACATATTTTGTTGCAAATTTTTGGACTGTTCCTATGATTTAGGATCAATTTTTGACTCGAGAAATTTAATTCAGTATTTATTTTGCTTAGCTATTAGTTGACTGATTTTTGAATTGTTTTGGACATTTTGTTCTTTCATTGCTATGTCATTTGTTACACCGATAATGAATAATACTGAAAAATACATTGGCCAATGACAATATCTCTCTGACAGATTTTTGAGGTCACTCCAAAACAAAAGACAAATTTTAATTTCTCAAGTTTACTTATTTTATATAAAATATCAATACATAGCCAATGAAGAAAGTTTCGTTGGTTGGGTGATGAAAAATTCTTTATAACATCACGACAACACAAAGGGTTTTACGATTCGTATCTTTGTAAGGCAATTTAGGATGACCGTTAAATCAAGTAATCATTTTGTAGCCATGACGGATTTAAAACTTAATTCAAGCCCACGCTTTAACAAAAAATTTCTATTTTTATGTGTATTTATAATACACATATGCACACATAATTGTTAATTTATTTTACTTTGTTACTAACGTGTTTGTACAGGTTCTCAAAAATATTTATCGAGAAATGACATTCAAAAGAAGAATTATATATTTGTATTTTTCCTTATAATTGTACACATTAAAAATAGTAAAAATTTTACTTTTTGAGATGTCGATTGGGGATATTCTTTACTTACATAACACACGTTTAAGCAAAATTTAGCACGTTAACAATTACATAAAAGAATTGAGTTAATCAATTAATTCACACATTTACATTACAAATATTATGTAGTTTTTTCTTCTCAAACGATTCTTCACTTTTCTCCGTAAATCATGTAAAAATAGTATACTTTTCCTTTTCATAGCACATCAAAGATACTTTCTTTTCATACATTACAAAATATTTTCTTTTCATATGTATCTTATACATTTTTATACTTATCTTTTATAATGATAGATTTATACTTAATATACATACATCTCTTATATTATTTTAAATACTTATATTTCTTTAAAAATAATTTCTTACCTCCTCACTCTTTGATAAATGTAGTATAGCCGGATACCACAATTGTGGATTCTAGTAGGTGTCTAACCCATTTCCTTTGAAATAATTTGAACCCTTACCTATAACCTCAATTGGATTTTTACGGACTAAAACATAAATCACATGTGTTAATAATTAAAAAGGTTTCTTATTTTTCTTAAAATATTAGGTGGCGACTCTGTAGTAAAAACTCAACTCTTTTAGAGTTCACGAGTCATGTTTTTTTTTTTGATAAAAATAGGGCATGACAGAATGATGACTCTGCTGGGGATTAACAACAGGTTCTAACCATGATAGACTCAATTTTTCAATTGAGGGAGGTATTTTTACATTTTTGCATATAAACAAATTCTTTGATTCTGTAGCTATCTCACACTGCAACTAGTGATTATTTGCTCATAAATTCTTTACACAAGTTAGTTTTGCTGTCTGATTAATTCTTTTATTCATTACTTGTTTAATACACTATATATGTACATTGTAAGAACTGCTACACATTATTTTTTTGCTTTATTTAATCATAATCACAATTTCATCGAGTCTTTGACTATACACTTCACACAATGTGGTTCATGCAGGGAGTGTCTTACACTCCCCCAAATCTTTTCTGAATTTCATAGTTTCAGAATTAATGCATTTAGGTTAGTGTACCTTTTCGCAATTATTCAGTTCCATTCCAAACTTTTTTGAAAAATTTCTATCCTAGAAATAGGCCATGTTGTATACAAACTCACAAAAAGTTTGACCTACATTTGGCCTAATTCTTATCTTGACAAGATACGTAGGCAATTCTATAGTAGGGTTTGGTCTATTCACTATTTTAGAATAATTTCTCCGATATTCAAACTGGGGCAAATTTCTGAAATAGTTCAAAGACGCTCTCTAAAGGTCTTCAAAGAGCGTAAGTAAATAACTCCTCAAACTCAAATCCCAATAATGCCTAGCCGGCCTATCTCCAAATCCTCACTCAATTTTTATTCGAGAACACCTCGTTTCTTCTTTTGAATGTCGTAAACTATCAAATTTATGTCGTATCGATTCTCACTTTCGAAAGCAAGAGTTCAATATTCTTTCAGTCATAACAATACCGCCGACTACAATGAAATAAGACCACAACTTCTTCAATATATGACCT
The DNA here is from genome assembly GCA_030864215.1 of Capsicum pubescens. Lineage (NCBI taxonomy): Eukaryota > Viridiplantae > Streptophyta > Magnoliopsida > Solanales > Solanaceae > Capsicum > Capsicum pubescens. Next base: position 107,650,357 of record CM061544.1, read on the forward strand.
TCCCAATCTCAACAACATATTGAAGTAGTCTCAAAACACTCCTCATGCTTGACGTCCATCCTCTCAATTGTCTAATTGAAATAATTTTGATGCTACAAGCGATTCCTTCCTGATTGTCTTTCACATTATTTTCAAGTATGACCATCACTTATTAACAATCATATATGCCACATACAAATTCACAAATTCACCTGAACTATGCAGACCTGATTCTTGTTTTCAAAAGATATGTAGGCAATCCTCATTCATGTTCCGTCTTATTCTTTTAAAAAAAAAATTAAAATTTTGACTTGGTTGGTACCAACATAGTTAGGAGTGTGCATGAGAGAGAACAACTTGGTATGACGGAAAGGACCGACTTCATGGTAAACCATAAATTCTTTTGGTAACTTTTAATCACACCAGAGTAACACTTGAAAAGTTCTCTTGCATACATCTAAGATAAAAATGAAGTCAACCTAATTGTTTCAAGTGCATTGTGTGGTCAGCTTTAGATTAGTTCATTGTATTGTTGATCTAGAACTTGGCCTGAATGTTTGTTGAGGCAAAATTTTGAGCTACACTTGGTTTAGGAAATAAGTGTAGGTCTTCCCTGACCCGATTGTTTCTTTCACAGCCTACCAAATGACATTAATTCCTAGTATTTTCCCCTTTTAGCCTAAAACATTTTCTTTGGACAACCACATCTGATCCTATACATTTTGAGTAATTACATGCACTATTACTCTCTTAGCCCACTTCTTTAAGTGCACTAAGTACATGCAAAATGCGAAGAAATATTTAAGATCAAAGCTGCCAAAGGAAAAGAATATAGAGTCCCAGAAGAATAAAAATAAAAAGACCACTTCAAAGAAGAAGGAGAGAACTCCAATAAAGGTGGAGAATCATAAAATAAATAAAATATTTTTATTGAAAAGAAGGGTGGAAAACTCTAGAACAAGATTCAAAAGAATTCGAAGTAAATACAAAACAAGGAGCAATGAAGCGCATAAAAGAAGATCAAACATCAAAGCGCAACAAATATCAAAAGCATAGATACAGTGCAACACTCACTGATGAATTAGTCACTTTCCTCCCAAATATCATCCTAACCATCCCTAATCCTACATTACAAGTCTATAACAAGTCCTACAAGATCTTATTCTAAGTGTTCTCACATTAGTGGATACTCACATGAAGGCCAAACCTATAGTATCATAATTGCATTCATTGAACTTTTTTCTGGGTGTGAGTGTATATCTATGGACGTTTCTAAATTCAAAAGGAAAAATACTCAAATAGGTGTGAAAATGAGACATTCTTTCTGGAGAGGACATTTAAAAATGATAATAAACATAGTTCAAAATCTTTGTTGGAAGCATGATGAATAAATCTTATCGATACTTAGATATGTCTGAGGTACCACTTGACATATAGAAGTTACCTAGAAGTCAATCTCGGTCAGCTGGGAAAGAGATGGGAGAATTCTTATACACACTACTAATTGTTGGTACCAACTGCAGTCAAGATAAGATTATATCTTTTCACCTTTCAACATTTCTTTCAAAAGAGAATACAAAACAATCTTTTACATTTTCACCTTTCAATATTTCTTACAAAGAAAATAAAAAAAAATCTCCTGCATTTTCACCTTTCAACATCTTTTAGAAAGAAAATACAAAACAATTTTCTGCATTTTCACTTTTTCATATTTCTTACAAAGAAAATACAAAGCAATTTTCTACATTTTTCACTTTTAAACATTTTTGCAAAGAATATGCAAAATAATTTTCTTTCATTCTCATGACATTCACCTTCAAATACATGCATTATGCTTTTCATTCAAGGCGCCCACACCCAAATACGAGAAGTTGGATTTTTCTTTCAAGAATATACCTTCACACACATGCATTACACTTTTCATTCAAGGTGCACACCACCAAATATAGCCAATTTACTTTCCTTTCCAAAGCTCTCACATTCAAACACAAATATGATGCTTTTCTATTAGGTGTTCTCCTTCTAATTGAGGCATTTTACATTTCCATAGCCCCACTAGTTGAGAGCCTATTACATTTTAAATAGCTATGCTTGTCGAGAGCTCTTACATTTTCATTGTCCCACCAGTAGAGAGGCTATTGCATTTCCATAGCCCTGCCAGTCGAGATGCTATTACTTTTCAAATAGCTCCGCCAGTCGAGAGTTCTTGCATTTCTAAGTCCCCACCAGTTGAGAGGCTATTACCTTTCTATTTCTCTGCCAGTCGAGAGGTTATATCTTTCAGTTGCTCCGCCAGTCGAGAGCCTTTTTACTTCAATAGCCCCGCCAGTGGAGAGGCTATTATCTTTCAGTTGCTCCACCAGTTACGAGCTTCTTTATTTCAAAAGCCCCACCAGTTGAGAGGCTATTTCCCTTCACTTTCTCCGCCAGTCGAGAGCTTTTTTATTTCAACAGCTCCGCCAGTCGAGAGGCTATTACCTTTTAATTGATCCACCAGTTGAGAGCTTCTTTATTTTATTAGCCCTTCCAACCGAAAGGCTATTACCTTTTAATTACTTTGATGGTCGAGAGCTTCTTTATTTTAATAGCCTCACCCGTCGAGAGACTATTACCTTCCAGTTGTTCTACCAATCGAGAGGCCATTAGAATTCAATCACCTCACTAGTTGATAACCTTAGTCTTCATAGACAATTGAGGATGACCATTAACATCAGTCTCCATATACAATCTGAGATATCATGCACTAAGATTCCAAGGACAATCGAAACACTTTTCCATAATCAACATTAGTCTCCATAGACTATTGGAGATGTCATGTATCAAGTCTTCATAGACAATCAAAGACATCATTATTCAGCATTAATCTTTTTAGAAAGTCAAAAACGATAATCAACATTAGTCTCCATAGACAATTAGAGATGTCATCAAGTCTTCACAGACAATCAGAGACATCATTCATTCATCAACATTAGTCTTATTAGAGAATTGAAGACATCATTCATCACATAGTCTCCTATAGACAATCAAAGACTTCAACCAACTTCCGCCTTCGTAGATGATCGAAGACGACAATCAACATTAATATCCATAAAAATTTGGAGATTTTATGTGATTACGTGCACCTATACCATAGTTTGGATATAGGACGATCATTGTCAATAAAGCTCAATTCACGTTGAGGTTGAGTCCTCGAGGAGTACGTCTAGTCCTTAAAACCTATAGGCGTTGATAGGGTCTACGACCTCATTTGGTTGCACTTAATGGAGGTATGAATCTAAATGATTCAGAGTTCAGACCATTAAGTGCATTTAGTTTCATTAAGATTTTGGCTTTTAATAGGCCTTAATCATTCAGATCTAAAACTAAGTATTAATCATTAAGAGGTATTCTTGTGTTGGATATATTCACCACCACTCTATACATAATCATTAGTTACCACCACGAACCACCTCTACCACCACCATTATTGTCAACCACCACTTTGTCACCAACCACCACCACCGCCACCAACCACCTCTACCATCACAACCACCATTCACAATCATAATTGCTACTAACCATTATTTTCAGCTGCTACCATATCTACCACCTCCATTATTTTAATTATATCTGCCGCTATCAGCAACGCCAATGCTAATGTCAACACTACCACTATCATCAACTACTATCAGCCAAGCCCAACTACTAACTAACTCAGCTATCACAACTAGCGACACTGCTAACTACCACTAACATATCATCATCATCCACACATTCTTTAGCCACCACCACCATTGTCAGTGGTGTCGCCACCTCTACCACCGCTTCAAACACCATCACTATTATAGTATATCTCTACTAATAATTATCTCCACCATCACAGCTGGCGGCATCTCCAGCTACCACCAATACATTATCAATCATCATGCATTCATTTTTAAGCTATCACAATCAACACCTCCAATTATTAACATCAACCAACTTCACATCACTACTACCACCACTATCAATCGCCACCATCATAACAATCACTACAATACCAAACATCTCTATCATCACAACTATCACCACCAACATTACTAATCACTAACATCAATCATTACCACCACCACGACCATTACAAACCACCTCCATTATCACTAACAAATATAAATAATTTTTAATCAAATAATAATTTTATTGTATTAAATCTAGTATTTTTGTAATTTATAATTAGTTTTTATTTGAATTATATTTTTAATTATACATGCAAATAAATAAATTTTGCATATTCAAATATTGAGAAAAAATAATCTGAACCATTCAGATTTCAGATCTGAAGACAACATCTTAATTATTCAAATATGCATTCAGATTCAGACGTCTGAATCTTAATTTAAAAAATGTAACCTAAGTGTATGCCCGTAGTATAAACAAAATAAAATGCATGAATTAAAATGGAGGAATTGGTTTGGAAAGTTCTTCGATCAAAATCAAATCAAATTACCAACTTAAGGCGAAGATTGTGGTTAAGATTTCAATATGGGATAAGTCTTGGAATTATGTCTTTCTTGGGGCAAATAATGCATGGGTCATGATAATTGAATGTAAATTCTAGTCATCAACTACATGGATAGGCTAGGTTAGGAATTCTTGAGGCAAGTTTATCAACAAAACCTCAAGATTATCTTTCACGGACCCCTTTGGATACATCATAGATATGGCAATCAAATCCACCTAATACCTCAATTGGGCATCCCTATTTCTAGAAAGATGACCAAGATTTAGTTAATTCTCAACCCATCGCTATTTCTAAGATAGTGAAAAGATAAATAAACTACATCTACAAATTGTTCACTAATGCCTTGTCACCCTTACCCATCTTTCAAGGATTGTATTAGCTCTAAAAGTATACTCACATCCTTCTTTCAAGGATGATGTGAGAATGTTTAGAGTTTGGAATTTTCACCCACAAACTCCATTTTGGGGGATTTAGGGTTTTGACCCACAAATCCCCACTCAATCAAACAAGCATTAGTAAAGTCCATCATCAACAATCTAAGAATCTACACTAATACATCACAACCCACACTTATTTGCGCCCTATTTCAACATAATTCCAAGAAATATATTTAGCTACTCATGAAGTTAAGTAAAGATAATATACCAAAGTGATCATCCAAAGTTTCCATTAAAGATGCAAAATAAAAATATTCTTCAATTTCACTTCAATTCCAACTAAATAAACTTCGAAAATCAAACACAAGAATCTTGCCCAAATTTTTTAGGAATTTTCAAAGCTTATACTCTCAATTCTAGTTTATTATGATGCCAAGTGAAGGGATTTTTGCCCCCCTTAAGATTTGAAACCAGTTATGCACAATTACATTTCTGCCCCTGGGTTATAACCTGTGCTATTACGATTGTACCAATAGTAACACGATTATGATTCTGCGATTGCATTGAATCTATCTCGATCACATGTTCTAACTAATCTTGACTGGCCGCGATCTCGGGCCTCAGACCGCGATCGCGGTAACTGAGACCACTACCTGCGCAGGGTTTCCAAGAATTTGCACTTCTCTTCTCCTGTTGATCTCTTTTAAGCTTAATTTCACTTCTTTTCTTATCATTACCAGTATACCTGCAAAATATGGAAATTAGTGCATTCAAATAATAATATTGTCTTATTCATACATTTAAATCATAGTAGTGTGCCCGAGTTTGGATGTAAATGAGTGTTAAATTCACCACTCATCATCGTGCATCAAGTCTCCATAGACAATTAGAGACGTCATTCATACTCAAGTCCCCATATACAATCATAGACGTCACGCATCGTCAAGTCTCCATAAACAATTGGAGACATCATCATGTATTTTTTTCAACCAAAAATACAATCCACAAAAATAAGACATTTTTGCAAATTCCATTCAAAGAGTCAAATGTTAGTCATATATCATACACTGGGGCAAATTTTGAGAACCGCCTCAATATTTTTTCAATTTTCTCATTTCGAACTGCATTGACCTGATTTTCGTGACACTCGAGATTTGTAGGAAGCTCTATGTAGAGTGCGGTCTTCACAACCCCATAATTGTTCTTTCTCTCCAACAAGTACACAATCTTGGATTTCCAACATCTCATAGCTTGATACTGAAGTAATTTCAAAAGAAGCCTCGAGAATATGTAACTACTTTCGTTCCCAATAGTCCTCCTCTAAATAATCATTCACCCTAAATAATGGGGCAAGAGGCAATTTGTCTATGTTTTTGAACTATACCCGACTGATCCTCATACAACTCGAGGTATGTAGGCAATTTGAAATTAGAGTTCGGTCAAATTTTTATCAAAAGTTATTTTTTGTCGAGCAAAATTGGCTACACGTCAATTTTTTTGTTTGAAGACTTCTACGTTAACTCCAAACTAAAATGGAAAACTATTGACACCCAATTTTGGCTCTCCATGCTTAGATTGACGTCTTCAAGCTTCCTGATAGTTAAATAACACAAAGTACAATTTTCACATTTTTAACAAATTATTGATAATCGTCCTTACTTTAGAATTTTATCAATTTATTGTCACATTTTTGTTGTTCATAATTTATTGACAATTCTCTTTATATTAGGATTTTTTACCAGTTCATTATCGTTTTTAATATTTTCACAATCATTTGCACTCATACACGACATGACATCACACCACTTTTTTTAAGAAAAAATTCAAGTTAATTACATTATTTAATTTTCTTTACATCTTTCTGTAATTACACATCGATACCTACATGTTGCACAGTCTGCTAATGCTAAATCCGATCAATTATTTTTATATAGAATAATAGTTTGGTGTCTTGTCACATCCGACAACGACGACACAATAATGTCTTGTCACATCCGACAATGACGACACAATAATGTCTTGTCACATACGACAATGACCACACAACAATGTCTTGACATCTGACAATGACCACACAACATTGTCTTGTCACATCTGACAATGACCACACAATGATACTACCCTTTGGATAATAACTTTGTCTGTTGGTCAAAAGGATGGAAAATCCTTTAGTCAATAACTTAAGGACCAAAGGGTGTTCTATAATAAAAAGAGGGAACACCCTTTTATTCTTTGGATAATAAAGTGTGTCAATATTTATTATAAATAGGTGGGGGTGGAAGAAACAAAGACACACATTTTGTTCTTCTTTCTCCCCCTCTCTCAAGAATAAATAAATAGACACATCAAATTTTTTGTTCCTTTCCCACTTTCTCTCCCATATATCACACAATATATATATTGTATTCATCATCTTTTCATTTTCTGGGTATTGATAGTGGAAAGAAACCGTTTTCTCCATTTCTCTCTCTAGAACCTTCCAGTGGTTCCATGGTTACTCTACACTTGATGTCTCGTTTTTTACATGTTAACATTATCTAAGAGTTAATTCAATATTGGTTTAATCTTTTTACCTATCATGCGGTGTTGGTAGAGAAAGATGAATGGTAAATGGAGAACGAGTGTAAACTAAAAATCCCAAAATCAAGGTATTGCCAAAATTAAGATTCCAAACCCAACTATTGAAGAGTTACTGAGATACTACGAGATCACATGTTATTCTAAAGTTGACCCAAGATATGGTTACCATCAAATTAAAATGGACATAGTTGAAGTGTACAAAACAACATTTAGGACTCACTCAGACCACTTTGAGTACTTGTTTATGCCTTTGAGCTAACTAATGTACCTTCTAGTTTTCAAAGACTTATGAACCACGCCTTTTAAGAATGGACCCTTTCTTTTTATGATAAAGAGCTTTTACTCTGATAATCGACATCACTAAATGGAGGAAGTGCCTATTAAGGAACTATTTCATAGTTCGGATAGATTATAAAGCCCGTAACTTTTTATTACATCAATAGTTGCACATAGGCTCTCAATTAAAATGGATTACAAAACTTATGCAGTTTAATTTTGACATAGAATATAAAAAGGTTAAGGAGAATAAAGTTGCAGATGCTTTTCCTAGGATACCAACACTAGAGTTGTCATATCTTACTTTTTCCATTGTAAGAGCTTATTTACTCCAAGGAATAATGGATAATCAAATGTTGGATTCTCAAATAACTGAAGTGGTCTCAAGTTGGTGACACGAAATGAGGAAGTTTAAGGGGTATACTTATGTGAATCAATAGTTGAAAATAAGAGGTCAGGTCATGGCTAGTTTGATGTTATATTGAGAACTGATATTCTTACATATGGCATGATTGAGTCATTGGGTGTATTCTGATATGGTTCATATCCTTAGAAATATTGCAACACTATCTTAATGGTCAATTATGAAAATTTACGTGATTGATATATCAAAAAGTGTATAGTAGGTCAAAGGAACACGTATGACTCTATCGTTTATCCAGGGTTAATGGCGCCTATCAAGAAATATGACATAACATGGAGTATAAATATGAATTTTTAAAGGCTTAGCAACGTCTAAGAGTAAGATCGTGATTTAGGTCATATTGGATAGGTTATTTACTTTTAACACAAAATTTATGTTATTTTCACATTATATATTTTTTTTTATCTTTCATAATTAATACATTCCGCACTTAGGAGAAGGGAAATATGTACATTATCGACACTTCTATTTTGAATTATGGATGCAAATTCTTAGCTTTGCCTTCTTCTTTAGATGGTTACTCTTTTTAGCTGGAATTCAATTTCAATACTACTTGAATCCACATCAAATTACCTGGTAGTTCAAAAAAAAAAAAATTAAAAAAAATCGATTAGGATCAAATGAGAATAATGAAATGTACACAAATAAAGATACGAAAATGAAATTACTGTTCCACAATAAAATTAAAAACGAGTCCCCAAAATCGTAGGATTGCATATTGTATACTGATTTTGTTTATAAAGTAACGCAATGAAATAATTGCAAAATTAAAAAGTAAATTCCTAATTGAAAAAGTAAATCCAAGAGGATGTGATCCCCAACTTTCACTTGTATAAGTTAAAACTGTAGGACACGATCCTTAAATTTCATTTGCATCACTAGAAAATTTTCTAAGACTTGTGTGGCTATTTTTCAACTATTTTGTCGTATTTTTAAATGATGATTGTTGATATCCAATTTTGACTTTTCGTGTTTAAATCAACGTCTTCAGACTTCCTGATCGTTAAAGGGCATAAAATACGATTTTAGTGAGGCAGCATCCCAGCTGAGCGTTGGGCAGCGCTAGGCGGAGCTCAAGCCAGGAAATCACTGGTTTGCCTCCGCGTTGGGCTGCCCGGCGCGGAGCATACCTTCCGACGTAAAAGTCCATTTTTCTCTTATTAAATTAGGTACAAACTTGTCCTTTCACCCATATAACTTTCCTAACCCGTTTTATAACCCTAAAATCGTCCTAAACTAGCGGGAATCTTCAAAATCCCTTATACAGGGGATTTATTTTAAGTTATTCGTATTTTCTAAGTGACGGATTGAGATTAGGGTTGAATTTTCATGAAATCATGTTATTGAATCCTCTCTTTTACAAACAGTTTTCTAAACTGCAAGAATATGCTATAACAAAAGCACATAAAAAACATAAATCTAACTATATTTTTTTTTTTTAAAAAATTCAAGTTAATTACATTTTTTAATTTTCTTTACATGTTCCTGTAATTACACATCGATACCTACACTTTGCATAGTCCGCAATGCTCAGTCGGATTAATTATTTTAATATAGCATAATAGTTTGGTGTCTTGTCACATTCGACAACGACTACACAATAATGTGTTGTCACATTCAACAATTACCACACAATAATGTCTTATCACATCTGACAATGACCATACAATGACACTACTCTTTGGATAATAACATTGTCTGTTGATCAAAAGGATGAAAAATCCTTTGGTCAATAACTTAAGGACCAAAGGGTGTTCTATAATAAAAAGAGGGGACACCCTTTTATCCTTTGGATAATAAAGGGTGTCAATGTTTATTATAAATACGTGGGGTGGAAGAAACAAAGACACACATTTTGTTCTTCTTTCTCTCCTCTCTCAATTATACACAACAAACTTTTTCTTCCTTTCTCATTTTCTCTCCCAAAAAGTACTCAAAAAATATATATACACACAATATACAAAATACACACACATACACCAATGAAAAATAGAGTTTGCTCCCTATTTTCTCTTTAAAAAATGCACACACGCCTCTTCTCTCTTTCTTTCTCCACTGCTGACCGCCGGAGCTCTGCCCACCACCATAATAGCCCCCTCTCTCTACTGTCTCCCCCTTTCCGATGTTGCTTTGTCAGAGTTGGTCGTCTGAGAGCGAACCCAAAAATCAACAAACACCACTGCACCGCCATTATCGGAGCTCTGGCGGGCTCAAGATGCTCCGCCACCAGCCGTTACTGCCACCATTGCGGCAGCCCACTTCCCATCTCCCTTTGGTTTATTATTGCTTATAATGGTGTTTTCACAATTGATGCAAATATGATTGGATCTGGGTTTTTCGGCATTACTCCGGTAAAGGCCGTTGAAGCAAAGCCACTGCTCATCACTCCTCCTTCTAATGTATTTGTTAAATATGATTTTTGAGGTTATTTAGTCGGAGTTGTCATTTTTTGGTGAATTTCATAGATTCGGGCGATTGTTTATATATTTGGGCATTTGCTTTCAATTTTTGAGTTACTTTTGTTAGTTTCTATACTGCTGACATATTTTGTTGCAAATTTTTGGACTGTTCCTATGATTTAGGATCAATTTTTGACTCGAGAAATTTAATTCAGTATTTATTTTGCTTAGCTATTAGTTGACTGATTTTTGAATTGTTTTGGACATTTTGTTCTTTCATTGCTATGTCATTTGTTACACCGATAATGAATAATACTGAAAAATACATTGGCCAATGACAATATCTCTCTGACAGATTTTTGAGGTCACTCCAAAACAAAAGACAAATTTTAATTTCTCAAGTTTACTTATTTTATATAAAATATCAATACATAGCCAATGAAGAAAGTTTCGTTGGTTGGGTGATGAAAAATTCTTTATAACATCACGACAACACAAAGGGTTTTACGATTCGTATCTTTGTAAGGCAATTTAGGATGACCGTTAAATCAAGTAATCATTTTGTAGCCATGACGGATTTAAAACTTAATTCAAGCCCACGCTTTAACAAAAAATTTCTATTTTTATGTGTATTTATAATACACATATGCACACATAATTGTTAATTTATTTTACTTTGTTACTAACGTGTTTGTACAGGTTCTCAAAAATATTTATCGAGAAATGACATTCAAAAGAAGAATTATATATTTGTATTTTTCCTTATAATTGTACACATTAAAAATAGTAAAAATTTTACTTTTTGAGATGTCGATTGGGGATATTCTTTACTTACATAACACACGTTTAAGCAAAATTTAGCACGTTAACAATTACATAAAAGAATTGAGTTAATCAATTAATTCACACATTTACATTACAAATATTATGTAGTTTTTTCTTCTCAAACGATTCTTCACTTTTCTCCGTAAATCATGTAAAAATAGTATACTTTTCCTTTTCATAGCACATCAAAGATACTTTCTTTTCATACATTACAAAATATTTTCTTTTCATATGTATCTTATACATTTTTATACTTATCTTTTATAATGATAGATTTATACTTAATATACATACATCTCTTATATTATTTTAAATACTTATATTTCTTTAAAAATAATTTCTTACCTCCTCACTCTTTGATAAATGTAGTATAGCCGGATACCACAATTGTGGATTCTAGTAGGTGTCTAACCCATTTCCTTTGAAATAATTTGAACCCTTACCTATAACCTCAATTGGATTTTTACGGACTAAAACATAAATCACATGTGTTAATAATTAAAAAGGTTTCTTATTTTTCTTAAAATATTAGGTGGCGACTCTGTAGTAAAAACTCAACTCTTTTAGAGTTCACGAGTCATGTTTTTTTTTTTGATAAAAATAGGGCATGACAGAATGATGACTCTGCTGGGGATTAACAACAGGTTCTAACCATGATAGACTCAATTTTTCAATTGAGGGAGGTATTTTTACATTTTTGCATATAAACAAATTCTTTGATTCTGTAGCTATCTCACACTGCAACTAGTGATTATTTGCTCATAAATTCTTTACACAAGTTAGTTTTGCTGTCTGATTAATTCTTTTATTCATTACTTGTTTAATACACTATATATGTACATTGTAAGAACTGCTACACATTATTTTTTTGCTTTATTTAATCATAATCACAATTTCATCGAGTCTTTGACTATACACTTCACACAATGTGGTTCATGCAGGGAGTGTCTTACACTCCCCCAAATCTTTTCTGAATTTCATAGTTTCAGAATTAATGCATTTAGGTTAGTGTACCTTTTCGCAATTATTCAGTTCCATTCCAAACTTTTTTGAAAAATTTCTATCCTAGAAATAGGCCATGTTGTATACAAACTCACAAAAAGTTTGACCTACATTTGGCCTAATTCTTATCTTGACAAGATACGTAGGCAATTCTATAGTAGGGTTTGGTCTATTCACTATTTTAGAATAATTTCTCCGATATTCAAACTGGGGCAAATTTCTGAAATAGTTCAAAGACGCTCTCTAAAGGTCTTCAAAGAGCGTAAGTAAATAACTCCTCAAACTCAAATCCCAATAATGCCTAGCCGGCCTATCTCCAAATCCTCACTCAATTTTTATTCGAGAACACCTCGTTTCTTCTTTTGAATGTCGTAAACTATCAAATTTATGTCGTATCGATTCTCACTTTCGAAAGCAAGAGTTCAATATTCTTTCAGTCATAACAATACCGCCGACTACAATGAAATAAGACCACAACTTCTTCAATATATGACCTTCCCAATCTCAACAACATATTGAAGTAGTCTCAAAACACTCCTCATGCTTGACGTCCATCCTCTCAATTGTCTAATTGAAATAATTTTGATGCTACAAGCGATTCCTTCCTGATTGTCTTTCACATTATTTTCAAGTATGACCATCACTTATTAACAATCATATATGCCACATACAAATTCACAAATTCACCTGAACTATGCAGACCTGATTCTTGTTTTCAAAAGATATGTAGGCAATCCTCATTCATGTTCCGTCTTATTCTTTTAAAAAAAAAATTAAAATTTTGACTTGGTTGGTACCAACATAGTTAGGAGTGTGCATGAGAGAGAACAACTTGGTATGACGGAAAGGACCGACTTCATGGTAAACCATAAATTCTTTTGGTAACTTTTAATCACACCAGAGTAACACTTGAAAAGTTCTCTTGCATACATCTAAGATAAAAATGAAGTCAACCTAATTGTTTCAAGTGCATTGTGTGGTCAGCTTTAGATTAGTTCATTGTATTGTTGATCTAGAACTTGGCCTGAATGTTTGTTGAGGCAAAATTTTGAGCTACACTTGGTTTAGGAAATAAGTGTAGGTCTTCCCTGACCCGATTGTTTCTTTCACAGCCTACCAAATGACATTAATTCCTAGTATTTTCCCCTTTTAGCCTAAAACATTTTCTTTGGACAACCACATCTGATCCTATACATTTTGAGTAATTACATGCACTATTACTCTCTTAGCCCACTTCTTTAAGTGCACTAAGTACATGCAAAATGCGAAGAAATATTTAAGATCAAAGCTGCCAAAGGAAAAGAATATAGAGTCCCAGAAGAATAAAAATAAAAAGACCACTTCAAAGAAGAAGGAGAGAACTCCAATAAAGGTGGAGAATCATAAAATAAATAAAATATTTTTATTGAAAAGAAGGGTGGAAAACTCTAGAACAAGATTCAAAAGAATTCGAAGTAAATACAAAACAAGGAGCAATGAAGCGCATAAAAGAAGATCAAACATCAAAGCGCAACAAATATCAAAAGCATAGATACAGTGCAACACTCACTGATGAATTAGTCACTTTCCTCCCAAATATCATCCTAACCATCCCTAATCCTACATTACAAGTCTATAACAAGTCCTACAAGATCTTATTCTAAGTGTTCTCACATTAGTGGATACTCACATGAAGGCCAAACCTATAGTATCATAATTGCATTCATTGAACTTTTTTCTGGGTGTGAGTGTATATCTATGGACGTTTCTAAATTCAAAAGGAAAAATACTCAAATAGGTGTGAAAATGAGACATTCTTTCTGGAGAGGACATTTAAAAATGATAATAAACATAGTTCAAAATCTTTGTTGGAAGCATGATGAATAAATCTTATCGATACTTAGATATGTCTGAGGTACCACTTGACATATAGAAGTTACCTAGAAGTCAATCTCGGTCAGCTGGGAAAGAGATGGGAGAATTCTTATACACACTACTAATTGTTGGTACCAACTGCAGTCAAGATAAGATTATATCTTTTCACCTTTCAACATTTCTTTCAAAAGAGAATACAAAACAATCTTTTACATTTTCACCTTTCAATATTTCTTACAAAGAAAATAAAAAAAAATCTCCTGCATTTTCACCTTTCAACATCTTTTAGAAAGAAAATACAAAACAATTTTCTGCATTTTCACTTTTTCATATTTCTTACAAAGAAAATACAAAGCAATTTTCTACATTTTTCACTTTTAAACATTTTTGCAAAGAATATGCAAAATAATTTTCTTTCATTCTCATGACATTCACCTTCAAATACATGCATTATGCTTTTCATTCAAGGCGCCCACACCCAAATACGAGAAGTTGGATTTTTCTTTCAAGAATATACCTTCACACACATGCATTACACTTTTCATTCAAGGTGCACACCACCAAATATAGCCAATTTACTTTCCTTTCCAAAGCTCTCACATTCAAACACAAATATGATGCTTTTCTATTAGGTGTTCTCCTTCTAATTGAGGCATTTTACATTTCCATAGCCCCACTAGTTGAGAGCCTATTACATTTTAAATAGCTATGCTTGTCGAGAGCTCTTACATTTTCATTGTCCCACCAGTAGAGAGGCTATTGCATTTCCATAGCCCTGCCAGTCGAGATGCTATTACTTTTCAAATAGCTCCGCCAGTCGAGAGTTCTTGCATTTCTAAGTCCCCACCAGTTGAGAGGCTATTACCTTTCTATTTCTCTGCCAGTCGAGAGGTTATATCTTTCAGTTGCTCCGCCAGTCGAGAGCCTTTTTACTTCAATAGCCCCGCCAGTGGAGAGGCTATTATCTTTCAGTTGCTCCACCAGTTACGAGCTTCTTTATTTCAAAAGCCCCACCAGTTGAGAGGCTATTTCCCTTCACTTTCTCCGCCAGTCGAGAGCTTTTTTATTTCAACAGCTCCGCCAGTCGAGAGGCTATTACCTTTTAATTGATCCACCAGTTGAGAGCTTCTTTATTTTATTAGCCCTTCCAACCGAAAGGCTATTACCTTTTAATTACTTTGATGGTCGAGAGCTTCTTTATTTTAATAGCCTCACCCGTCGAGAGACTATTACCTTCCAGTTGTTCTACCAATCGAGAGGCCATTAGAATTCAATCACCTCACTAGTTGATAACCTTAGTCTTCATAGACAATTGAGGATGACCATTAACATCAGTCTCCATATACAATCTGAGATATCATGCACTAAGATTCCAAGGACAATCGAAACACTTTTCCATAATCAACATTAGTCTCCATAGACTATTGGAGATGTCATGTATCAAGTCTTCATAGACAATCAAAGACATCATTATTCAGCATTAATCTTTTTAGAAAGTCAAAAACGATAATCAACATTAGTCTCCATAGACAATTAGAGATGTCATCAAGTCTTCACAGACAATCAGAGACATCATTCATTCATCAACATTAGTCTTATTAGAGAATTGAAGACATCATTCATCACATAGTCTCCTATAGACAATCAAAGACTTCAACCAACTTCCGCCTTCGTAGATGATCGAAGACGACAATCAACATTAATATCCATAAAAATTTGGAGATTTTATGTGATTACGTGCACCTATACCATAGTTTGGATATAGGACGATCATTGTCAATAAAGCTCAATTCACGTTGAGGTTGAGTCCTCGAGGAGTACGTCTAGTCCTTAAAACCTATAGGCGTTGATAGGGTCTACGACCTCATTTGGTTGCACTTAATGGAGGTATGAATCTAAATGATTCAGAGTTCAGACCATTAAGTGCATTTAGTTTCATTAAGATTTTGGCTTTTAATAGGCCTTAATCATTCAGATCTAAAACTAAGTATTAATCATTAAGAGGTATTCTTGTGTTGGATATATTCACCACCACTCTATACATAATCATTAGTTACCACCACGAACCACCTCTACCACCACCATTATTGTCAACCACCACTTTGTCACCAACCACCACCACCGCCACCAACCACCTCTACCATCACAACCACCATTCACAATCATAATTGCTACTAACCATTATTTTCAGCTGCTACCATATCTACCACCTCCATTATTTTAATTATATCTGCCGCTATCAGCAACGCCAATGCTAATGTCAACACTACCACTATCATCAACTACTATCAGCCAAGCCCAACTACTAACTAACTCAGCTATCACAACTAGCGACACTGCTAACTACCACTAACATATCATCATCATCCACACATTCTTTAGCCACCACCACCATTGTCAGTGGTGTCGCCACCTCTACCACCGCTTCAAACACCATCACTATTATAGTATATCTCTACTAATAATTATCTCCACCATCACAGCTGGCGGCATCTCCAGCTACCACCAATACATTATCAATCATCATGCATTCATTTTTAAGCTATCACAATCAACACCTCCAATTATTAACATCAACCAACTTCACATCACTACTACCACCACTATCAATCGCCACCATCATAACAATCACTACAATACCAAACATCTCTATCATCACAACTATCACCACCAACATTACTAATCACTAACATCAATCATTACCACCACCACGACCATTACAAACCACCTCCATTATCACTAACAAATATAAATAATTTTTAATCAAATAATAATTTTATTGTATTAAATCTAGTATTTTTGTAATTTATAATTAGTTTTTATTTGAATTATATTTTTAATTATACATGCAAATAAATAAATTTTGCATATTCAAATATTGAGAAAAAATAATCTGAACCATTCAGATTTCAGATCTGAAGACAACATCTTAATTATTCAAATATGCATTCAGATTCAGACGTCTGAATCTTAATTTAAAAAATGTAACCTAAGTGTATGCCCGTAGTATAAACAAAATAAAATGCATGAATTAAAATGGAGGAATTGGTTTGGAAAGTTCTTCGATCAAAATCAAATCAAATTACCAACTTAAGGCGAAGATTGTGGTTAAGATTTCAATATGGGATAAGTCTTGGAATTATGTCTTTCTTGGGGCAAATAATGCATGGGTCATGATAATTGAATGTAAATTCTAGTCATCAACTACATGGATAGGCTAGGTTAGGAATTCTTGAGGCAAGTTTATCAACAAAACCTCAAGATTATCTTTCACGGACCCCTTTGGATACATCATAGATATGGCAATCAAATCCACCTAATACCTCAATTGGGCATCCCTATTTCTAGAAAGATGACCAAGATTTAGTTAATTCTCAACCCATCGCTATTTCTAAGATAGTGAAAAGATAAATAAACTACATCTACAAATTGTTCACTAATGCCTTGTCACCCTTACCCATCTTTCAAGGATTGTATTAGCTCTAAAAGTATACTCACATCCTTCTTTCAAGGATGATGTGAGAATGTTTAGAGTTTGGAATTTTCACCCACAAACTCCATTTTGGGGGATTTAGGGTTTTGACCCACAAATCCCCACTCAATCAAACAAGCATTAGTAAAGTCCATCATCAACAATCTAAGAATCTACACTAATACATCACAACCCACACTTATTTGCGCCCTATTTCAACATAATTCCAAGAAATATATTTAGCTACTCATGAAGTTAAGTAAAGATAATATACCAAAGTGATCATCCAAAGTTTCCATTAAAGATGCAAAATAAAAATATTCTTCAATTTCACTTCAATTCCAACTAAATAAACTTCGAAAATCAAACACAAGAATCTTGCCCAAATTTTTTAGGAATTTTCAAAGCTTATACTCTCAATTCTAGTTTATTATGATGCCAAGTGAAGGGATTTTTGCCCCCCTTAAGATTTGAAACCAGTTATGCACAATTACATTTCTGCCCCTGGGTTATAACCTGTGCTATTACGATTGTACCAATAGTAACACGATTATGATTCTGCGATTGCATTGAATCTATCTCGATCACATGTTCTAACTAATCTTGACTGGCCGCGATCTCGGGCCTCAGACCGCGATCGCGGTAACTGAGACCACTACCTGCGCAGGGTTTCCAAGAATTTGCACTTCTCTTCTCCTGTTGATCTCTTTTAAGCTTAATTTCACTTCTTTTCTTATCATTACCAGTATACCTGCAAAATATGGAAATTAGTGCATTCAAATAATAATATTGTCTTATTCATACATTTAAATCATAGTAGTGTGCCCGAGTTTGGATGTAAATGAGTGTTAAATTCACCACTCATCATCGTGCATCAAGTCTCCATAGACAATTAGAGACGTCATTCATACTCAAGTCCCCATATACAATCATAGACGTCACGCATCGTCAAGTCTCCATAAACAATTGGAGACATCATCATGTATTTTTTTCAACCAAAAATACAATCCACAAAAATAAGACATTTTTGCAAATTCCATTCAAAGAGTCAAATGTTAGTCATATATCATACACTGGGGCAAATTTTGAGAACCGCCTCAATATTTTTTCAATTTTCTCATTTCGAACTGCATTGACCTGATTTTCGTGACACTCGAGATTTGTAGGAAGCTCTATGTAGAGTGCGGTCTTCACAACCCCATAATTGTTCTTTCTCTCCAACAAGTACACAATCTTGGATTTCCAACATCTCATAGCTTGATACTGAAGTAATTTCAAAAGAAGCCTCGAGAATATGTAACTACTTTCGTTCCCAATAGTCCTCCTCTAAATAATCATTCACCCTAAATAATGGGGCAAGAGGCAATTTGTCTATGTTTTTGAACTATACCCGACTGATCCTCATACAACTCGAGGTATGTAGGCAATTTGAAATTAGAGTTCGGTCAAATTTTTATCAAAAGTTATTTTTTGTCGAGCAAAATTGGCTACACGTCAATTTTTTTGTTTGAAGACTTCTACGTTAACTCCAAACTAAAATGGAAAACTATTGACACCCAATTTTGGCTCTCCATGCTTAGATTGACGTCTTCAAGCTTCCTGATAGTTAAATAACACAAAGTACAATTTTCACATTTTTAACAAATTATTGATAATCGTCCTTACTTTAGAATTTTATCAATTTATTGTCACATTTTTGTTGTTCATAATTTATTGACAATTCTCTTTATATTAGGATTTTTTACCAGTTCATTATCGTTTTTAATATTTTCACAATCATTTGCACTCATACACGACATGACATCACACCACTTTTTTTAAGAAAAAATTCAAGTTAATTACATTATTTAATTTTCTTTACATCTTTCTGTAATTACACATCGATACCTACATGTTGCACAGTCTGCTAATGCTAAATCCGATCAATTATTTTTATATAGAATAATAGTTTGGTGTCTTGTCACATCCGACAACGACGACACAATAATGTCTTGTCACATCCGACAATGACGACACAATAATGTCTTGTCACATACGACAATGACCACACAACAATGTCTTGACATCTGACAATGACCACACAACATTGTCTTGTCACATCTGACAATGACCACACAATGATACTACCCTTTGGATAATAACTTTGTCTGTTGGTCAAAAGGATGGAAAATCCTTTAGTCAATAACTTAAGGACCAAAGGGTGTTCTATAATAAAAAGAGGGAACACCCTTTTATTCTTTGGATAATAAAGTGTGTCAATATTTATTATAAATAGGTGGGGGTGGAAGAAACAAAGACACACATTTTGTTCTTCTTTCTCCCCCTCTCTCAAGAATAAATAAATAGACACATCAAATTTTTTGTTCCTTTCCCACTTTCTCTCCCATATATCACACAATATATATATTGTATTCATCATCTTTTCATTTTCTGGGTATTGATAGTGGAAAGAAACCGTTTTCTCCATTTCTCTCTCTAGAACCTTCCAGTGGTTCCATGGTTACTCTACACTTGATGTCTCGTTTTTTACATGTTAACATTATCTAAGAGTTAATTCAATATTGGTTTAATCTTTTTACCTATCATGCGGTGTTGGTAGAGAAAGATGAATGGTAAATGGAGAACGAGTGTAAACTAAAAATCCCAAAATCAAGGTATTGCCAAAATTAAGATTCCAAACCCAACTATTGAAGAGTTACTGAGATACTACGAGATCACATGTTATTCTAAAGTTGACCCAAGATATGGTTACCATCAAATTAAAATGGACATAGTTGAAGTGTACAAAACAACATTTAGGACTCACTCAGACCACTTTGAGTACTTGTTTATGCCTTTGAGCTAACTAATGTACCTTCTAGTTTTCAAAGACTTATGAACCACGCCTTTTAAGAATGGACCCTTTCTTTTTATGATAAAGAGCTTTTACTCTGATAATCGACATCACTAAATGGAGGAAGTGCCTATTAAGGAACTATTTCATAGTTCGGATAGATTATAAAGCCCGTAACTTTTTATTACATCAATAGTTGCACATAGGCTCTCAATTAAAATGGATTACAAAACTTATGCAGTTTAATTTTGACATAGAATATAAAAAGGTTAAGGAGAATAAAGTTGCAGATGCTTTTCCTAGGATACCAACACTAGAGTTGTCATATCTTACTTTTTCCATTGTAAGAGCTTATTTACTCCAAGGAATAATGGATAATCAAATGTTGGATTCTCAAATAACTGAAGTGGTCTCAAGTTGGTGACACGAAATGAGGAAGTTTAAGGGGTATACTTATGTGAATCAATAGTTGAAAATAAGAGGTCAGGTCATGGCTAGTTTGATGTTATATTGAGAACTGATATTCTTACATATGGCATGATTGAGTCATTGGGTGTATTCTGATATGGTTCATATCCTTAGAAATATTGCAACACTATCTTAATGGTCAATTATGAAAATTTACGTGATTGATATATCAAAAAGTGTATAGTAGGTCAAAGGAACACGTATGACTCTATCGTTTATCCAGGGTTAATGGCGCCTATCAAGAAATATGACATAACATGGAGTATAAATATGAATTTTTAAAGGCTTAGCAACGTCTAAGAGTAAGATCGTGATTTAGGTCATATTGGATAGGTTATTTACTTTTAACACAAAATTTATGTTATTTTCACATTATATATTTTTTTTTATCTTTCATAATTAATACATTCCGCACTTAGGAGAAGGGAAATATGTACATTATCGACACTTCTATTTTGAATTATGGATGCAAATTCTTAGCTTTGCCTTCTTCTTTAGATGGTTACTCTTTTTAGCTGGAATTCAATTTCAATACTACTTGAATCCACATCAAATTACCTGGTAGTTCAAAAAAAAAAAAATTAAAAAAAATCGATTAGGATCAAATGAGAATAATGAAATGTACACAAATAAAGATACGAAAATGAAATTACTGTTCCACAATAAAATTAAAAACGAGTCCCCAAAATCGTAGGATTGCATATTGTATACTGATTTTGTTTATAAAGTAACGCAATGAAATAATTGCAAAATTAAAAAGTAAATTCCTAATTGAAAAAGTAAATCCAAGAGGATGTGATCCCCAACTTTCACTTGTATAAGTTAAAACTGTAGGACACGATCCTTAAATTTCATTTGCATCACTAGAAAATTTTCTAAGACTTGTGTGGCTATTTTTCAACTATTTTGTCGTATTTTTAAATGATGATTGTTGATATCCAATTTTGACTTTTCGTGTTTAAATCAACGTCTTCAGACTTCCTGATCGTTAAAGGGCATAAAATACGATTTTAGTGAGGCAGCATCCCAGCTGAGCGTTGGGCAGCGCTAGGCGGAGCTCAAGCCAGGAAATCACTGGTTTGCCTCCGCGTTGGGCTGCCCGGCGCGGAGCATACCTTCCGACGTAAAAGTCCATTTTTCTCTTATTAAATTAGGTACAAACTTGTCCTTTCACCCATATAACTTTCCTAACCCGTTTTATAACCCTAAAATCGTCCTAAACTAGCAGGAATCTTCAAAATCCCTTATACAGGGGATTTATTTTAAGTTATTCGTATTTTCTAAGTGACGGATTGAGATTAGGGTTGAATTTTCATGAAATCATGTTATTGAATCCTCTCTTTTACAAACAGTTTTCTAAACTGCAAGAATATGCTATAACAAAAGCACATAAAAAACATAAATCTAACTATATTTTTTTTTTTAAAAAAATTCAAGTTAATTACATTTTTTAATTTTCTTTACATGTTCCTGTAATTACACATCGATACCTACACTTTGCATAGTCCGCAATGCTCAGTCGGATTAATTATTTTAATATAGCATAATAGTTTGGTGTCTTGTCACATTCGACAACGACTACACAATAATGTGTTGTCACATTCAACAATTACCACACAATAATGTCTTATCACATCTGACAATGACCATACAATGACACTACTCTTTGGATAGTAACATTGTCTGTTGATCAAAAGGATGAAAAATCCTTTGGTCAATAACTTAAGGACCAAAGGGTGTTCTATAATAAAAAGAGGGGACACCCTTTTATCCTTTGGATAATAAAGGGTGTCAATGTTTATTATAAATACGTGGGGTGGAAGAAACAAAGACACACATTTTGTTCTTCTTTCTCTCCTCTCTCAATTATACACAACAAACTTTTTCTTCCTTTCTCATTTTCTCTCCCAAAAAGTACTCAAAAAATATATGTACACACAATATACAAAATACACACACATACACCAATGAAAAATAGAGTTTGCTCCCTATTTTCTCTTTAAAAAATTCACACACGCCTCTTCTCTCTTTCTTTCTCCACTGCTGACCGCCGGAGCTCTGCCCACCACCATAATAGCCCTCTCTCTCTACTGTCTCCCCCTTTCCGATGTTGCTTTGTCAGAGTTGGTCGTCTGAGAGCGAACCCAAAAATCAACAAACACCACTGCACCGCCATTATCGGAGCTCTGGCGGGCTCAAGATGCTCCGCCACCAGCCGTTACTGCCACCATTGCGGCAGCCCACTTCCCATCTCCCTTTGGTTTATTATTGCTTATAATGGTGTTTTCACAATTGATGCAAATATGATTGGATCTGGGTTTTTCGGCATTGCTCCGGTAAAGGCCGTTGAAGCAAAGCCACTGCTCATCACTCCTCCTTCTAATGTATTTGTTAAATATGATTTTTGAGGTTATTTAGTCGGAGTTGTCATTTTTTGGTGAATTTCATAGATTCGGGCGATTGTTTATATATTTGGGCATTTGCTTTCAATTTTTGAGTTACTTTTGTTAGTTTCTATACTGCTGACATATTTTGTTGCAAATTTTTGGACTGTTCCTATGATTTAGGATCAATTTTTGACTCGAGAAATTTAATTCAGTATTTATTTTGCTTAGCTATTAGTTGACTGATTTTTGAATTGTTTTGGACATTTTGTTCTTTCATTGCTATGTCATTTGTTACACCGATAATGAATAATACTGAAAAATACATTGGCCAATGACAATATCTCTCTGACAGATTTTTGAGGTCACTCCAAAACAAAAGACAGATTTTAATTTCTCAAGTTTACTTATTTTATATAAAATATCAATACATAGCCAATGAAGAAAGTTTCGTTGGTTGGGTGATGAAAAATTCTTTATAACATCACGACAACACAAAGGGTTTTACGATTCGTATCTTTGTAAGGCAATTTAGGATGACCGTTAAATCAAGTAATCATTTTGTAGCCATGACGGATTTAAAACTTAATTCAAGCCCACACTTTAACAAAAAATTTCTATTTTTATGTGTATTTATAATACACATATGCACACATAATTGTTAATTTATTTTACTTTGTTACTAACGTGTTTGTACAGGTTCTCAAAAATATTTATCGAGAAATGACATTCAAAAGAAGAATTTTATATTTGTATTTTTCCTTATAATTGTACACATTAAAAATAGTAAAAATTTTACTTTTTGAGATGTCGATTGGGGATATTCTTTACTTACATAACACACGTTTAAGCAAAATTTAGCACGTTAACAATTACATAAAAGAATTGAGTTAATCAATTAATTCACACATTTACATTACAAATATTATGTAGTTTTTTCTTCTCAAACGATTCTTCACTTTTCTCCGTAAATCATGTAAAAATAGTATACTTTTCCTTTTCATAGCACATCAAAGATACTTTCTTTTCATACATTACAAAATATTTTCTTTTCATATGTATCTTATACATTTTTATACTTATCTTTTATAATGATAGATTTATACTTAATATACATACATCTCTTATATTATTTTAAATACTTATATTTCTTTAAAAATAATTTCTTACCTCCTCACTCTTTGATAAATGTAGTATAGCCGGATACCACAATTGTGGATTCTAGTAGGTGTCTAACCCATTTCCTTTGAAATAATTTGAACCCTTACCTATAGCCTCAATTGGATTTTTACGGACTAAAACATAAATCACATGTGTTAATAATTAAAAAGGTTTCTTATTTTTCTTAAAATATTAGGTGGCGACTCTGTAGTAAAAACTCAACTCTTTTAGAGTTCACGAGTCATGTTTTTTTTTTTGATAAAAATAGGGCATGACAGAATGATGACTCTGCTGGGGATTAACAACAGGTTCTAACCATGATAGACTCAATTTTTCAATTGAGGGAGGTATTTTTACATTTTTGCATATAAACAAATTCTTTGATTCTGTAGCTATCTCACACTGCAACTAGTGATTATTTGCTCATAAATTCTTTACACAAGTTAGTTTTGCTGTCTGATTAATTCTTTTATTCATTACTTGTTTAATACACTATATATGTACATTGTAAGAACTGCTACACATTATTTTTTTGCTTTATTTAATCATAATCACAATTTCATCGAGTCTTTGACTATACACTTCACACAATGTGGTTCATGCAGGGAGTGTCTTACACTCCCCCAAATCTTTTCTGAATTTCATAGTTTCAGAATTAATGCATTTAGGTTAGTGTACCTTTTCGCAATTATTCAGTTCCATTCCAAACTTTTTTGAAAAATTTCTATCCTAGAAATAGGCCATGTTGTATACAAACTCACAAAAAGTTTGACCTACATTTGGCCTAATTCTTATCTTGACAAGATACGTAGGCAATTCTATAGTAGGGTTTGGTCTATTCACTATTTTAGAATAATTTCTCCGATATTCAAACTGGGGCAAATTTCTGAAATAGTTCAAAGACGCTCTCTAAAGGTCTTCAAAGAGCGTAAGTAAATAACTCCTCAAACTCAAATCCCAATAATGCCTAGCCGGCCTATCTCCAAATCCTCACTCAATTTTTATTCGAGAACACCTCGTTTCTTCTTTTGAATGTCGTAAACTATCAAATTTATGTCGTATCGATTCTCACTTTCGAAAGCAAGAGTTCAATATTCTTTCAGTCATAACAATACCGCCGACTACAATGAAATAAGACCATAACTTCTTCAATATATGACCTTCCCAATCTCAACAACATATTGAAGTAGTCTCAAAACACTCCTCATGCTTGACGTCCATCCTCTCAATTGTCTAATTGAAATAATTTTGATGCTACAAGCGATTCCTTCCTGATTGTCTTTCACATTATTTTCAAGTATGACCATCACTTATTAACAATCATATATGCCACATACAAATTCACAAATTCACCTGAACTATGCAGACCTGATTCTTGTTTTCAAAAGATATGTAGGCAATCCTCATTCATGTTCCGTCTTATTCTTTTAAAAAAAAAATTAAAATTTTGACTTGGTTGGTACCAACATAGTTAGGAGTGTGCATGAGAGAGAACAACTTGGTATGACGGAAAGGACCGACTTCATGGTAAACCATAAATTCTTTTGGTAACTTTTAATCACACCAGAGTAACACTTGAAAAGTTCTCTTGCATACATCTAAGATAAAAATGAAGTCAACCTAATTGTTTCAAGTGCATTGTGTGGTCAGCTTTAGATTAGTTCATTGTATTGTTGATCTAGAACTTGGCCTGAATGTTTGTTGAGGCAAAATTTTGAGCTACACTTGGTTTAGGAAATAAGTGTAGGTCTTCCCTGACCCGATTGTTTCTTTCACAGCCTACCAAATGACATTAATTCCTAGTATTTTCCCCTTTTAGCCTAAAACATTTTCTTTGGACAACCACATCTGATCCTATACATTTTGAGTAATTACATGCACTATTACTCTCTTAGCCCACTTCTTTAAGTGCACTAAGTACATGCAAAATGCGAAGAAATATTTAAGATCAAAGCTGCCAAAGGAAAAGAATATAGAGTCCCAGAAGAATAAAAATAAAAAGACCACTTCAAAGAAGAAGGAGAGAACTCCAATAAAGGTGGAGAATCATAAAATAAATAAAATATTTTTATTGAAAAGAAGGGTGGAAAACTCTAGAACAAGATTCAAAAGAATTCGAAGTAAATACAAAACAAGGAGCAATGAAGCGCATAAAAGAAGATCAAACATCAAAGCGCAACAAATATCAAAAGCATAGATACAGTGCAACACTCACTGATGAATTAGTCACTTTCCTCCCAAATATCATCCTAACCATCCCTAATCCTACATTACAAGTCTATAACAAGTCCTACAAGATCTTATTCTAAGTGTTCTCACATTAGTGGATACTCACATGAAGGCCAAACCTATAGTATCATAATTGCATTCATTGAACTTTTTTCTGGGTGTGAGTGTATATCTATGGACGTTTCTAAATTCAAAAGGAAAAATACTCAAATAGGTGTGAAAATGAGACATTCTTTCTGGAGAGGACATTTAAAAATGATAATAAACATAGTTCAAAATCTTTGTTGGAAGCATGATGAATAAATCTTATCGATACTTAGATATGTCTGAGGTACCACTTGACATATAGAAGTTACCTAGAAGTCAATCTCGGTCAGCTGGGAAAGAGATGGGAGAATTCTTATACACACTACTAATTGTTGGTACCAACTGCAGTCAAGATAAGATTATATCTTTTCACCTTTCAACATTTCTTTCAAAAGAGAATACAAAACAATCTTTTACATTTTCACCTTTCAATATTTCTTACAAAGAAAATAAAAAAAAATCTCCTGCATTTTCACCTTTCAACATCTTTTAGAAAGAAAATACAAAACAATTTTCTGCATTTTCACTTTTTCATATTTCTTACAAAGAAAATACAAAGCAATTTTCTACATTTTTCACTTTTAAACATTTTTGCAAAGAATATGCAAAATAATTTTCTTTCATTCTCATGACATTCACCTTCAAATACATGCATTATGCTTTTCATTCAAGGCGCCCACACCCAAATACGAGAAGTTGGATTTTTCTTTCAAGAATATACCTTCACACACATGCATTACACTTTTCATTCAAGGTGCACACCACCAAATATAGCCAATTTACTTTCCTTTCCAAAGCTCTCACATTCAAACACAAATATGATGCTTTTCTATTAGGTGTTCTCCTTCTAATTGAGGCATTTTACATTTCCATAGCCCCACTAGTTGAGAGCCTATTACATTTTAAATAGCTATGCTTGTCGAGAGCTCTTACATTTTCATTGTCCCACCAGTAGAGAGGCTATTGCATTTCCATAGCCCTGCCAGTCGAGATGCTATTACTTTTCAAATAGCTCCGCCAGTCGAGAGTTCTTGCATTTCTAAGTCCCCACCAGTTGAGAGGCTATTACCTTTCTATTTCTCTGCCAGTCGAGAGGTTATATCTTTCAGTTGCTCCGCCAGTCGAGAGCCTTTTTACTTCAATAGCCCCGCCAGTGGAGAGGCTATTATCTTTCAGTTGCTCCACCAGTTACGAGCTTCTTTATTTCAAAAGCCCCACCAGTTGAGAGGCTATTTCCCTTCACTTTCTCCGCCAGTCGAGAGCTTTTTTATTTCAACAGCTCCGCCAGTCGAGAGGCTATTACCTTTTAATTGATCCACCAGTTGAGAGCTTCTTTATTTTATTAGCCCTTCCAACCGAAAGGCTATTACCTTTTAATTACTTTGATGGTCGAGAGCTTCTTTATTTTAATAGCCTCACCCGTCGAGAGACTATTACCTTCCAGTTGTTCTACCAATCGAGAGGCCATTAGAATTCAATCACCTCACTAGTTGATAACCTTAGTCTTCATAGACAATTGAGGATGACCATTAACATCAGTCTCCATATACAATCTGAGATATCATGCACTAAGATTCCAAGGACAATCGAAACACTTTTCCATAATCAACATTAGTCTCCATAGACTATTGGAGATGTCATGTATCAAGTCTTCATAGACAATCAAAGACATCATTATTCAGCATTAATCTTTTTAGAAAGTCAAAAACGATAATCAACATTAGTCTCCATAGACAATTAGAGATGTCATCAAGTCTTCACAGACAATCAGAGACATCATTCATTCATCAACATTAGTCTTATTAGAGAATTGAAGACATCATTCATCACATAGTCTCCTATAGACAATCAAAGACTTCAACCAACTTCCGCCTTCGTAGATGATCGAAGACGACAATCAACATTAATATCCATAAAAATTTGGAGATTTTATGTGATTACGTGCACCTATACCATAGTTTGGATATAGGACGATCATTGTCAATAAAGCTCAATTCACGTTGAGGTTGAGTCCTCGAGGAGTACGTCTAGTCCTTAAAACCTATAGGCGTTGATAGGGTCTACGACCTCATTTGGTTGCACTTAATGGAGGTATGAATCTAAATGATTCAGAGTTCAGACCATTAAGTGCATTTAGTTTCATTAAGATTTTGGCTTTTAATAGGCCTTAATCATTCAGATCTAAAACTAAGTATTAATCATTAAGAGGTATTCTTGTGTTGGATATATTCACCACCACTCTATACATAATCATTAGTTACCACCACGAACCACCTCTACCACCACCATTATTGTCAACCACCACTTTGTCACCAACCACCACCACCGCCACCAACCACCTCTACCATCACAACCACCATTCACAATCATAATTGCTACTAACCATTATTTTCAGCTGCTACCATATCTACCACCTCCATTATTTTAATTATATCTGCCGCTATCAGCAACGCCAATGCTAATGTCAACACTACCACTATCATCAACTACTATCAGCCAAGCCCAACTACTAACTAACTCAGCTATCACAACTAGCGACACTGCTAACTACCACTAACATATCATCATCATCCACACATTCTTTAGCCACCACCACCATTGTCAGTGGTGTCGCCACCTCTACCACCGCTTCAAACACCATCACTATTATAGTATATCTCTACTAATAATTATCTCCACCATCACAGCTGGCGGCATCTCCAGCTACCACCAATACATTATCAATCATCATGCATTCATTTTTAAGCTATCACAATCAACACCTCCAATTATTAACATCAACCAACTTCACATCACTACTACCACCACTATCAATCGCCACCATCATAACAATCACTACAATACCAAACATCTCTATCATCACAACTATCACCACCAACATTACTAATCACTAACATCAATCATTACCACCACCACGACCATTACAAACCACCTCCATTATCACTAACAAATATAAATAATTTTTAATCAAATAATAATTTTATTGTATTAAATCTAGTATTTTTGTAATTTATAATTAGTTTTTATTTGAATTATATTTTTAATTATACATGCAAATAAATAAATTTTGCATATTCAAATATTGAGAAAAAATAATCTGAACCATTCAGATTTCAGATCTGAAGACAACATCTTAATTATTCAAATATGCATTCAGATTCAGACGTCTGAATCTTAATTTAAAAAATGTAACCTAAGTGTATGCCCGTAGTATAAACAAAATAAAATGCATGAATTAAAATGGAGGAATTGGTTTGGAAAGTTCTTCGATCAAAATCAAATCAAATTACCAACTTAAGGCGAAGATTGTGGTTAAGATTTCAATATGGGATAAGTCTTGGAATTATGTCTTTCTTGGGGCAAATAATGCATGGGTCATGATAATTGAATGTAAATTCTAGTCATCAACTACATGGATAGGCTAGGTTAGGAATTCTTGAGGCAAGTTTATCAACAAAACCTCAAGATTATCTTTCACGGACCCCTTTGGATACATCATAGATATGGCAATCAAATCCACCTAATACCTCAATTGGGCATCCCTATTTCTAGAAAGATGACCAAGATTTAGTTAATTCTCAACCCATCGCTATTTCTAAGATAGTGAAAAGATAAATAAACTACATCTACAAATTGTTCACTAATGCCTTGTCACCCTTACCCATCTTTCAAGGATTGTATTAGCTCTAAAAGTATACTCACATCCTTCTTTCAAGGATGATGTGAGAATGTTTAGAGTTTGGAATTTTCACCCACAAACTCCATTTTGGGGGATTTAGGGTTTTGACCCACAAATCCCCACTCAATCAAACAAGCATTAGTAAAGTCCATCATCAACAATCTAAGAATCTACACTAATACATCACAACCCACACTTATTTGCGCCCTATTTCAACATAAATCCAAGAAATATATTTAGCTACTCATGAAGTTAAGTAAAGATAATATACCAAAGTGATCATCCAAAGTTTCCATTAAAGATGCAAAATAAAAATATTCTTCAATTTCACTTCAATTCCAACTAAATAAACTTCGAAAATCAAACACAAGAATCTTGCCCAAATTTTTTAGGAATTTTCAAAGCTTATACTCTCAATTCTAGTTTATTATGATGCCAAGTGAAGGGATTTTTGCCCCCCTTAAGATTTGAAACCAGTTATGCACAATTACATTTCTGCCCCTGGGTTATAACCTGTGCTATTACGATTGTACCAATAGTAACACGATTATGATTCTGCGATTGCATTGAATCTATCTCGATCACATGTTCTAACTAATCTTGACTGGCCGCGATCTCGGGCCTCAGACCGCGATCGCGGTAACTGAGACCACTACCTGCGCAGCGTTTCCAAGAATTTGCACTTCTCTTCTCCTGTTGATCTCTTTTAAGCTTAATTTCACTTCTTTTCTTATCATTACCAGTATACCTGCAAAATATGGAAATTAGTGCATTCAAATAATAATATTGTCTTATTCATACATTTAAATCATAGTAGTGTGCCCGAGTTTGGATGTAAATGAGTGTTAAATTCACCACTCATCATCGTGCATCAAGTCTCCATAGACAATTAGAGACGTCATTCATACTCAAGTCCCCATATACAATCATAGACGTCACGCATCGTCAAGTCTCCATAAACAATTGGAGACATCATCATGTATTTTTTTCAACCAAAAATACAATCCACAAAAATAAGACATTTTTGCAAATTCCATTCAAAGAGTCAAATGTTAGTCATATATCATACACTGGGGCAAATTTTGAGAACCGCCTCAATATTTTTTCAATTTTCTCATTTCGAACTGCATTGACCTGATTTTCGTGACACTCGAGATTTGTAGGAAGCTCTATGTAGAGTGCGGTCTTCACAACCCCATAATTGTTCTTTCTCTCCAACAAGTACACAATCTTGGATTTCCAACATCTCATAGCTTGATACTGAAGTAATTTCAAAAGAAGCCTCGAGAATATGTAACTACTTTCGTTCCCAATAGTCCTCCTCTAAATAATCATTCACCCTAAATAATGGGGCAAGAGGCAATTTGTCTATGTTTTTGAACTATACCCGACTGATCCTCATACAACTCGAGGTATGTAGGCAATTTGAAATTAGAGTTCGGTCAAATTTTTATCAAAAGTTATTTTTTGTCGAGCAAAATTGGCTACACGTCAATTTTTTTGTTTGAAGACTTCTACGTTAACTCCAAACTAAAATGGAAAACTATTGACACCCAATTTTGGCTCTCCATGCTTAGATTAACGTCTTCAAGCTTCCTGATAGTTAAATAACACAAAGTACAATTTTCACATTTTTAACAAATTATTGATAATCGTCCTTACTTTAGAATTTTATCAATTTATTGTCACATTTTTGTTGTTCATAATTTATTGACAATTCTCTTTATATTAGGATTTTTTACCAGTTCATTATCGTTTTTAATATTTTCACAATCATTTGCACTCATACACGACATGACATCACACCACTTTTTTTAAGAAAAAATTCAAGTTAATTACATTATTTAATTTTCTTTACATCTTTCTGTAATTACACATCGATACCTACATGTTGCACAGTCTGCTAATGCTAAGTCCGATCAATTATTTTTATATAGAATAATAGTTTGGTGTCTTGTCACATCCGACAACGACGACACAATAATGTCTTGTCACATCCGACAATGACGACACAATAATGTCTTGTCACATACGACAATGACCACACAACAATGTCTTGTGACATCTGACAATGACCACACAACATTGTCTTGTCACATCTGACAATGACCACACAATGATACTACCCTTTGGATAATAACTTTGTCTGTTGGTCAAAAGGATGGAAAATCCTTTAGTCAATAACTTAAGGACCAAAGGGTGTTCTATAATAAAAAGAGGGAACACCCTTTTATTCTTTGGATAATAAAGTGTGTCAATATTTATTATAAATAGGTGGGGGTGGAAGAAACAAAGACACACATTTTGTTCTTCTTTCTCCCCCTCTCTCAAGAATAAATAAATAGACACATCAAATTTTTTGTTCCTTTCCCACTTTCTCTCCCATATATCACACAATATATATATTGTATTCATCATCTTTTCATTTTCTGGGTATTGATAGTGGAAAGAAACCGTTTTCTCCATTTCTCTCTCTAGAACCTTCCAGTGGTTCCATGGTTACTCTACACTTGATGTCTCGTTTTTTACATGTTAACATTATCTAAGAGTTAATTCAATATTGGTTTAATCTTTTTACCTATCATGCGGTGTTGGTAGAGAAAGATGAATGGTAAATGGAGAACGAGTGTAAACTAAAAATCCCAAAATCAAGGTATTGCCAAAATTAAGATTCCAAACCCAACTATTGAAGAGTTACTGAGATACTACGAGATCACATGTTATTCTAAAGTTGACCCAAGATATGGTTACCATCAAATTAAAATGGACATAGTTGAAGTGTACAAAACAACATTTAGGACTCACTCAGACCACTTTGAGTACTTGTTTATGCCTTTGAGCTAACTAATGTACCTTCTAGTTTTCAAAGACTTATGAACCACGCCTTTTAAGAATGGACCCTTTCTTTTTATGATAAAGAGCTTTTACTCTGATAATCGACATCACTAAATGGAGGAAGTGCCTATTAAGGAACTATTTCATAGTTCGGATAGATTATAAAGCCCGTAACTTTTTATTACATCAATAGTTGCACATAGGCTCTCAATTAAAATGGATTACAAAACTTATGCAGTTTAATTTTGACATAGAATATAAAAAGGTTAAGGAGAATAAAGTTGCAGATGCTTTTCCTAGGATACCAACACTAGAGTTGTCATATCTTACTTTTTCCATTGTAAGAGCTTATTTACTCCAAGGAATAATGGATAATCAAATGTTGGATTCTCAAATAACTGAAGTGGTCTCAAGTTGGTGACACGAAATGAGGAAGTTTAAGGGGTATACTTATGTGAATCAATAGTTGAAAATAAGAGGTCAGGTCATGGCTAGTTTGATGTTATATTGAGAACTGATATTCTTACATATGGCATGATTGAGTCATTGGGTGTATTCTGATATGGTTCATATCCTTAGAAATATTGCAACACTATCTTAATGGTCAATTATGAAAATTTACGTGATTGATATATCAAAAAGTGTATAGTAGGTCAAAGGAACACGTATGACTCTATCGTTTATCCAGGGTTAATGGCGCCTATCAAGAAATATGACATAACATGGAGTATAAATATGAATTTTTAAAGGCTTAGCAACGTCTAAGAGTAAGATCGTGATTTAGGTCATATTGGATAGGTTATTTACTTTTAACACAAAATTTATGTTATTTTCACATTATATATTTTTTTTTATCTTTCATAATTAATACATTCCGCACTTAGGAGAAGGGAAATATGTACATTATCGACACTTCTATTTTGAATTATGGATGCAAATTCTTAGCTTTGCCTTCTTCTTTAGATGGTTACTCTTTTTAGCTGGAATTCAATTTCAATACTACTTGAATCCACATCAAATTACCTGGTAGTTCAAAAAAAAAAAAATTAAAAAAAATCGATTAGGATCAAATGAGAATAATGAAATGTACACAAATAAAGATACGAAAATGAAATTACTGTTCCACAATAAAATTAAAAACGAGTCCCCAAAATCGTAGGATTGCATATTGTATACTGATTTTGTTTATAAAGTAACGCAATGAAATAATTGCAAAATTAAAAAGTAAATTCCTACCATATTCCTAATTGAAAAAGTAAATCCAAGAGGATGTGATCCCCAAGTTTCACTTGTATAAGTTAAAACTGTAGGATACGATCCTTAAATTTCATTTGCATCACTAGAAAATTTTCTAAGACTTGTGTGGCTATTTTTCAACTATTTTGTCGTATTTTTAAATGATGATTGTTGATATTCAATTTTGACTTTTCGCGTTTAAATCAACGTCTTCAGACTTCCTGATCGTTAAAGGGCATAAAATACGATTTTAGTGAGGCAGCATCCCAGCTGAGCGTTGGGCAGCGCTAGGCGGAGCTCAAGCCAGGAAATCACTGGTTTGCCTCCGCGTTGGGCTGCCCGGCACGGAGCATACCTTCCGACGTAAAAGTCCATTTTTCTCTTATTAAATTAGGTACAAACTTGTCCTTTCACCCATATAACTTTCCTAACCCGTTTTATAACCCTAAAGTCGTCCTAAACTAGCAGGAATCTTCAAAATCCCTTATACAGGGGATTTATTTTAAGTTATTCGTATTTTCTAAGTGACGGATTGAGATTAGGGTTGAATTTTCATGAAATCATGTTATTGAATCCTCTCTTTTACAAACAGTTTTCTAAACTACAAGAATATGCTATAACAAAAGCACATAAAAAACATAAATCTAACTATATTTTTTTTTTTAAAAAAATTCAAGTTAATTACATTTTTTAATTTTCTTTACATGTTCCTGTAATTACACATCGATACCTACACTTTGCATAGTCCGCAATGCTCAGTCGGATTAATTATTTTAATATAGCATAATAGTTTGGTGTCTTGTCACATTCGACAACGACTACACAATAATGTGTTGTCACATTCGACAATTACCACACAATAATGTCTTGTCACATCTGACAATGACCATACAATGACACTACTCTTTGGATAATAACATTGCCTATTGGTCAAAAGGATGAAAAATTCTTTGGTCAATAACTTAAGGACCAAAGGGTGTTCTATAATAAAAAGAGGGGACACCCTTTTATCCTTTGGATAATAAAGGGTGTCAATGTTTATTATAAATACGTGGGGTGGAAGAAACAAAGACACATTTTGTTCTTCTTTATCTCCTCTCTCAATTATACACAACAAACTTTTTCTTCCTTTCTCATTTTCTCTCCCAAAAAGTACTCAAAAAATATATATACACACAATATACAAAATACACACACATACACCAACGAAAAATAGAGTTTGCTCCCTATTTTCTCTTTAAAAAATGCACACACGCCTCTTCTCTCTTTCTTTCTCCACTGCTGACCGCCGGAGCTCTGCCCACCACCATAATAGCCCCCTCTTTCTACTGTCTCCCCCTTTCCGATGTTGCTTTGTCAGAGTTGGTCGTCTGAGAGCGAACCCAAAAATCAACAAACACCACTGCACCACCATTATTGGAGCTCTGGCGGGCTCAAGCTGCTCCGCCACCAGCCGTTACTGTCACCATTGCGGCAGCCCACTTCCCATCTCCCTTTGGTTTATTATTGCTTATAATGGTGTTTTCACAATTGATGCAAATATGATTGGATCTGGGTTTTTCGGCATTGCTCCGGTAAAGTCCGTTGAAGCAAAGCCACTGCTCATCACTTCTCCTTCTAATGTATTTGTTAAATATGATTTTTGAGGTTATTTAGTCGGAGTTGTCATTTTTCGGCGAATTTCATAGATTCTGGCGATTGTTTATATATTTGGGCATTTGCTTTCAATTTTTGAGTTACTTTTGTTAGTTTCTATACCGCTGACATATTTTGTTGCAAATTTTTGGACTGTTCCTATGATTTAGGATCAATTTTTGACTCGAGAAATTTAATTCAGTATTTATTTTGCTTAGCTATTAGTTGACTGATTTTTGAATTATTTTGGACATTTTGTTCTTTCATTGCTATGTCATTTGTTACACCGATAATGAATAATACTGAAAAATACATTGGCCAATGACAATATCTCTCTGACAGATTTTTGAGGCCACTCCAAAACAAAAGACAGATTTTATTTTCTCAAGTTTACTTATTTTATATAAAATATCAATACATGGCCAATGAAGAAACTTTCGTTGGTTGGGTGATGAAAAATTCTTTATAACATCACGACAACACAAAGGGTTTTACGATTCGTATCTTTGTAAGGCAATTTAGGATAACCGTTAAATCAAGTAATCATTTTGTAGCCATGACAGATTTAAAACTTAATTCAAGCCCACGCTTTAACAAAAAATTTCTATTTTTATGTGTATTTATAATACACATATGCACACATAATTGTTAATTTATTTTACTTTGTTACTAACGTGTTTGTACAGGTTCTCAAAAATATTTATCGAGAAATGACATTCAAAAGAAGAATTTTATATTTGTATTTTTCCTTATAATTGTACACATTAAATATAGTGAAAATTTTACTTTTTGAGATGTCGATTGCGGATATTCTTTACTTACAAAACACACGTTTAAGGAAAATTTAGCACGTTAACAATTACATAAAACAATTGAGTTAATCAATTAATTCACACATTTACATTATAAATATTATGTAGTTTTTTCTTCTCAAACGATTCTTCACTTTTCTCCGTAAATCATGTAAAAATAGTATACTTTTCTTTTTCATATCACATCAAAGATACTTTCTTTCCATACATTACAAAATATTTTCTTTTCATATGTATCTTATACATTTTTATACTTATCTTTTATAATGATAGATTTATACTTAATATACATACATCTCTTATATTATTTTAAATACTTATATTTCTTTAAAAATAATTTCTTACCTCCTCACTCTTTGATAAATGTAGTATAGCCGGATACCACAATTGTGGATTCTGGTAGGTGTCTAACCCATTTCCTTTGGAATAATTTGAACCCTTACCTATAGCCTCAATTGGATTTTTACGGACTAAAACATAAATCACATGTGTTAATAATTAAAAAGGTTTCTTATTTTTCTTAAAATATTAGGTGGCGACTCTGTAGTAAAAACTCAACTCTTTTAGAGTTCACGAGTCATGTTTTTTTTTTTGATAAAAATAGGGCATGACAGAATGATGACTCTGCTGGGATTAACAACAGGTTCTAACCATGATAGACTCAATTTTTCAATTGAGGGAGGTATTTTACATTTTTTCATATAAACAAATTCTTTGATTCTGTAGCTATCTCACACTGCAACTAGTGATTATTTGCTCATAAATTCTTTACACAAGTTAGTTTTGCTGTCTGATTAATTCTTTTATTCATTACTTGTTTAATACACTATATATGTACATTGTAAGAACTTATACACATTATTTTTTTGCTTTATTTAATCATAATCACAATTTCATCGAGTCTTTGACTATACACTTCACACAATGTGGTTCATGCAGGGAGTGTCTTACACTCCCCCAAATCTTTTCTGAATTTCGTAGTTTCAGAATTAATTCATTTAGGTTAGTGTACCTTTTCGCAATTATTCAGTTCCATTCGAAAGTTTTTTGAAAAATTTCTATCCTAGAAATAGGCCATGTTGTATACAAACTCACAAAAAGTTTGACCTACATTTGGCCTAATTCTTATCGTGACAAGATACGTAGGCAATTCTATATTAGGGTTTGGTCTATTCATTATTTTAGAATAATTTCTCCGATATTCAAACTGGGGCAATTTTCTGAAATAGTTCAAAGACGCTCTCTAAAGGTCTTCAAAGAGCGTAAGTAAATAACTCCTCAAACTCAAATCCCAATAATGCCTAGCCGGCCTATCTCCAAATCCTCACTCAATTTTTATTCGAGAACACCTCGTTTCTTCTTTTGAATGTCGTAAACTATCAAATTTATGTCGTATCGATTCTCACTTTCGAAAGCAAGAGTTCAATATTCTTTCAGTCATAACAATACCGCCGACTACAATGAAATAAGACCACAACTTCTTCAATATATGACCTTCCCAATCTCGCCAATATATTGAAGTAGTCTCAAAACACTCCTCATGCTTGACGTCCATCCTCTCAATTGTCTAATTGAAATAATTTTGACGCTACAAGCGATTCCTTCCTGATTGTCTTTCACATTATTTTCAAGTATGACCATCACTTCTTAACAATCATATATGCCACATACAAATTCACAAATTCACCTGAACTATGCAGACCTGATTCTTGTTTTCAAAAGATATGTAGGCAATCCTCATTCATGTTCCGTCTTATTCTTTTAAAAAAAAAAATTAAAATTTTGACTTGGTTGGTACCAACATAGTTAGGAGTGTGCATGAGAGAGAACAACTTGGTATGACGGAAAGAACCGACTTCATGGTAAACCATAAATTCTTTTGGTAACTTTTAATCACACCTGAGTAACACTTGAAAAGTTCTCTTGCATACATCTAAGATAAAAATGAAGTCAACCTAATTGTTTCAAGTGCATTGTGTGGTCAGCTTTAGATTAGTTCATTGCATTGCATTGTTGATCTAGAACTTGACCTGAATGTTTGTTGAGGCAAAATTTTGAGCTACACTTGGTTTAGGAAATAAGTGTAGGTCATCCCTGACCCGATTGTTCCTTTCACAGCCTACCAAATGACATTAATTCCTAGTATTTTTCCCTTTTAGCCTAAAACATTTTCTTTGGATAACCACATCTGATCCTATACCTTTTGAGTAATTACATGCACTATTACTCTCTTAGCCCACCTCCTTAAGTGCACTAAGTACATGCAAAATGCGAAGAAATATTTAAGATCAAAGCTGCCAAAGGAAAAGAATATAGAGTCCCAGAAGAACAAAAATAAAAAGACCACTACAAAGAAGAAGGAGAGAACTCCAATAAAGGTGGAGAATCATAAAATAAATAAAATATTTATATTGAAAAGAAGGGTGGAAAACTCTAGAACAAGATTCAAAAGAAGTCGAAGTAAATACAAAACAAGGAGCAATGAAGCGCATAAAAGAAGATCAAACATCAAAGCGCAACAAATATCAAAAGCATAGATACAGTGCAACACTCACTGATGAATTAGTCACTTTCCTCCCAAATATCATCCTAACCATCCCTAATCCTACATTACAAGTCGATAACAAGTCCTACAAGATCTTATTCTAAGTGTTCTCACATTAGTGGATACTCACATGAAGGCCAAACCTATAGTATCATAATTGCATTGATTGAACTTTTTTCTGGGTGTGAGTGTATATCTATGGACGTCTCTAAATTCAAAAGGAAAAATACTCAAATAGGTGTGAAAATGAGACATTCTTTCTGGAGAGGACATTTAAAAATGATAATAAACATAGTTCAAAATCTTTGTTGGAAGCATGATGAGTAAATCTTATCGATACTTAGATATGTATGAGGTACCACTTGACATATAGAAGTTACCTAGAAGTCAATCTCGGTCAGCTGGGAAAGAGATGGGAGAATTCTTATACACACTACTAATTGTTGGTACCAACTGCAGTCAAGATAAGATTATATTTTTTCACCTTTCAATATTTCTTTCAAAAGAGAATACAAAACAATTTTTTACATTTTCACCTTTCAATATTTCTTACAAAGAAAATAAAAAACAATCTCCTGCATTTTCACCTTTCAACATCTTTTACAAAGAAAATACAAAACAATTTTCTGCATTTTCACTTTTTCATATTTCTTACAAAGAAAATACAAAGCAATTTTCTACATTTTTCACTTTTAAACATTTTTGCAAAGAATATGCAAAATAATTTTCTTTCATTCTCATGATATTCACCTTCAAATACATGCATTATGCTTTTCATTCAAGGCGCCCACACCCAAATACGAGAGGTTGGAATTTTCTTTCAAGAATATACCTTCACACACATGCATTACACTTTTCATTCAAGGTGCACACCACCAAATATAGCCAATTTACTTTCCTTTCCAAAGCTCTCACATTCAAACACAAACATGGTGCTTTTCTATTAGGTGTTCTCCTTCTAATTGAGGCATTTTACATTTCCATAGCCCCGCCAGTTGAGAGCCTATTATATTTTAAATAGCTATGCTTGTCGAGAGCTCTTACATTTTCATTGTCCCACCAGTAGAGAGGCTATTGCATTTCCATAGCCCTGCCAGTCGAGATACTATTACTTTTCAAATAGCTCCGTCAGTCGAGAGCTCTTGCATTTCTAAGTCCCCACCAGTTGAGAGGCTATTACCTTTCTATTTCTCTGCCAATCGAGAGGTTATATCTTTCAGTTGCTCCGCCAGTCGAGAGCCTTTTTACTTCAATCGCCCCGCCAGTGGAGAGGCTATTACCTTTCAGTTGCTCGACCAGTTACGAGCTTCTTTATTTCAAAAGCCCCACCAGTTGAGAGGCTATTTCCCTTCACTTTCTCCACCAGTCGAGAGCTTTTTTATTTCAACAGCCCCGCCAGTCGAGAGGCTATTACCTTTTAATTGATCCACCAGTTGAGAGCTTCTTTATTTTATTAGCCCTTCCAACCGAAAGGCTATTACCTTTTAATTACTTTGATGGTCGAGAGCTTCTTTATTTTAATAGCCTCACCCGTCGAGAGACTATTACCTTCCAGTTGTTCTACCAATCGAGAGGCCATTAGAATTCAATCACCTCACTAGTTGATAACCTTAGTCTTCATAGACAATTGAGGATGACCATTAACATCAGTCTCCATATACAATATGAGATATCATGCACTAAGATCCCAAGGACAATCGAAACACTTTTCCATAACCAACATTAGTCTCCATAGACAATTGGAGATGTCATGTATCAAGTTTTCATAGACAATCAAAGACATCATTATTCAACATTAATCTTTTTAGAAAGTCAAAAACGATAATCAACATCAGTCTCCATAGACAATTAGAGATGTCATCAAGTCTTCATAGACAATCAGAGACATCATTCATTCATCAACATCAGTCTTCTTAGAGAATCGAAGACATCATTCATCACATAGTCTCCTATAGACAATCAAAGACTTCAACCAACTTCCGCCTTCGTAGATGATCGAAGACGACAATCAACATTAATATCCATAAAAATTTGGAGATTTTATGTGATTACGTTCACCTATACCATAGTTTGGATATAGGACGATCATTGTCAATAAAGCTCAATTCACGTTGAGGTTGAGTCCTCGAGGAGTACGTCTAGTCGTTAAAACCTATAGGCGTTGATAGGGTCTACAACCTCATTTGGTTGCACTTAATGGAGGTATGAATCTAAATGATTCAGAGTTCAGACCATTAAGTGCATTTAGTTTCATTAAGATTTTGGCTCTTAATAGGCCTTAATCATTCAGATCTAGAACTAAGTATTAATCATTAAGAGGTATTCTTGTGTTGGATATATTCACCACCACTCTATACATAATCATTAGTTACCACCACGAACCACCTCTACCACCACCATTATTGTCAACCACCACTTTGCCACCAACCACCACCACCACCACCAACCACCTCTACCATCACAACCACCATTCACAATCATAATTGCTACTAATCACTATTTTCAGCTGCTACCATATCTACCACCTCCATTATTTTAATTATATCTGCCGCTATCAGCATCGCCAATGCCAATGCCAATGTCAACACTACCACCATCATCAACTACTATCAGCCAATCCCAACTACTAACTAACTCAGCTATTACAACTAGCGACACTGCTAACTACCACTAACATATCATCATCATCCATACATTCTTTAGCCACCACCACCATTATCAGTGGTGTCGCCACCTCTACCACCGCTTCAAACACCATCACTATTATAGTATATCTCTACTAATAATTATCTCCACCATCACAGCTGGCGGCATCTCCAGCTACCACCAATACATTATCAATCATCATGCATTCATTTTTAAGCTATCACAATCAACACCTCCAATTATTAACATCAACCAACTTCACATCACTACTACCACCACTATCAATCGCCACCATCATAACAATCACTACAATACCAAACATCTCTATCATCACAACTATCACCACCAACATTACTAATCACTAACATCAATCATTACCACCACCACGACCATTACAAACCACCTCCATTATCACTAACAAATATAAATAATTTTTAATCAAATAATAATTTTATTGTATTAAATCTAGTATTTTTGTAATTTATAATTAGTTTTTATTAGAATTATATTTTTTATTATACATGCAAATAAATAAATTTTGCATATTCAAATATTGAGAAAAAAATAGTCTTAACCATTCAGATTTCAGATCTGAAGACAACATCTTAATTATTCAAATATGCATTCAGATTCAGACGTCTGAATCTTAATTAAAAAAATGTAACCTAAGTGTATGCCCGTAGTATAAACAAAATAAAATGCATGAATTAAAATAGAGGAATTGGTTTGGAAAGTTCTTCGATCAAAATCAAATAAAACTACCAACTTAAGGCGAAGATTGTGGTTAAGATTTCAATATGGGATAAGTCTTGGAATTATGTCTTCCTTGGGGCAAATAATGCATGGGTCATGATAATTGAATGTAAATTCTAGTCATCAACTACATGGATAGGCTAGGTTAGGAATTCTTGAGGCAAGTTTGTCAACAAAACCTCAAGATTATCTTCCACGGACCCCTTTGGATACATCATAGATGTGACAATCAAATCCACCTAATACCTCAATTGGGCATCCCTATTTCTAGAAAGATGACCAAGATTTAGTTAATTCTCAACCCATCGCTATTTCTAAGATAGTGAAAAGATAAATAAACTACATCTACAAATTGTTCACTAATGCCTTGTCACCCTTACCCCTCTTTCAAGGATTGTATTGGCTCTAAAAGTATACTCACATCCTTCTTTCAAGGATGATGTGAGAATTTTTAAAGTTTGGAATTTTCAGCCACAAACTCCATTTTGGGGGATTTGGGGTTTTGACCCACAAATCCCCACTCA
The DNA here is from genome assembly GCA_030864215.1 of Capsicum pubescens. Classification (NCBI taxonomy): domain Eukaryota; kingdom Viridiplantae; phylum Streptophyta; class Magnoliopsida; order Solanales; family Solanaceae; genus Capsicum; species Capsicum pubescens. The sequence goes on from CM061544.1 coordinate 107,693,852, forward strand.
ATCAAACAAGCATTAGTAAAATCCATCATCAACAATCTAAGAATCTACACTAATACATCACAACCCACACATATTTGCACCCTATTTCAACATAATTCCAAGAAATATATTTAGCTACTCATGAAGTTAAGTAAAGATAATATACCAAAGTGATCATCCAAAGTTTCCATTAAAGATGCAAAATAAAAATATTCTTCAATTTCACTTCAATTCCAACTAAATAAACTTCGAAAATCAAACACAAGAATCTTGCCCAAATTTTTTAGGAATTTTCAAAGCTTATACTCTCAATTCTAGTTTATTATGATGCCAAGTGAAGGGATTTTTGCCCTCCTTAAGATTTGAAACCAGTTATGCACAATTACATTTCTGCCCCTGGGTTATAACCTGTGCTATTGCGATTGCACCAATAGTAACACGATTATGATTCTGCGATTGCATTGAATCTATCTCGATCACATGTTCTAACTAATCTTGACTGGCCGCGATCTCGGGCCTCAGACCGCGATCGCGGTAACTGAGACCACTACCTGCACAGGGTTTCCAAGCATTTGCACTTCTCTTCTCCTGTTGATCTCTTTTAAGCTTAATTTCACTTCTTTTCTTATCATTACCAGTATACCTGCAAAACATGAAAATTAGTGCATTCAAATAATAATATTGTCATACATTTAAATCATAGTAGTGTGCCCGAGTTTGGATGTAAATGAGTGTTAAATTCACCACTCATCATCGTGCATCAAGTCTCCATAGACAATTAGAGACGTCATTCATACTCAAGTCCCCATATACAATCATAGACGTCACGCATCGTCAAGTCTCCATAAACAATTGGAGACGTCATCATGTATTTTTTTCAACCAAAAATACAATTCACAAAAATAAGACATTTTTGCAAATTCCATTCAAAGAGTCAAATGTTAGTCATATATCATACACTGGGGCAAATTTTGAGAACCGCCTCAATATTTTTTCAATTTTCTCATTTCGAACTGCATTGACCTGATTTTCGTGACACTCGAGATTTGTAGGAAGCTCTATGTAGAGTGCGGTCTTCACAACCCCATAATTGTTCTTTCTCCCCAACAAGTACACAATCTTGGATTTCCAAAATCTCATAGCTTGATACTGAAGTAATTTCAAAAGAAGCCTCGGGAATATGTAACTACTTTCGTTCCCAATAGTCCTCCTCTAAATAATCATTCACCCTAAATAAGGGGGCAAGAGGCAATTTGTCTATGTTTTTGAACTATACCCGACCTGATCCTCATACAACTCGAGGTATGTAGGCAATTTGAAATTAGAATTCGGTCAAATTCTTATCAAAAGTTATTTTTTGTCGAGCAAAATTGTCTACACGTCAATTTTTTTGTTTGAAGACTTCTACGTTAACTCCAAACTAAAATGGAAAACTATTGACACCCAATTTTGGCTCTCCATGCTTAGATTAACGTCTTCAAGCTTCCTGATAGTTAAATAACACAAAGTACAATTTTCACATTTTAATCAAATTATTGATAATCGTCCTTACTTTAGAATTTTATCAATTTATTGTCACATTTTTGTTGTTCATAATTTATTGACAATTCTCTTTATATTAGGATTTTTTACCAGTTCATTATCGTTTTTAATATTTTCACAATCATTTGCACTCATACACGACATGACATCACACCACTTTTTTTAAGAAAAAATTCAAGTTAATTACATTATTTAATTTTCTTTACATCTTTCTGTAATTACACATCGATACCTACATGTTGCACAGTCTGCAAATGCTAAGTCGGATCAATTATTTTTATATAGAATAATAGTTTGGTGTCTTGTCACATCCGACAACGACGACACAATAATGTCTTGTCACATCCAACAATGACGACACAATAATGTCTTGTCACATACGACAATGACCACACAATAATGTCTTGTCACATCTGACAATGACCACACAATGACACTACCCTTTGGATAATAACTTTGTCTGTTGGTCAAAAGGATGAAAAATCCTTTAGTCAATAACTTAAGGACCAAAGGGTGTTCTATAATAAAAAGAGGGAACACCCTTTTATCCTTTGGATAATAAAGTGTGTCAATATTTATTATAAATAGGTGGGGGTGGAAGAAACAAAGACACACATTTTGTTCTTCTTTCTCCCCTCTCTCAAGAATAAATAAATAGGCACATCAAATTTTTTGTTCCTTTCCCACTTTCTCTCCCAAAAATCACACAATATATATATATACACACACAATACACATAATTCACACATATACACCCACAAAAAATTAGATTTTACTCCCTATTTTCTCTCTAAAAAATACACACATGTGCCCCTTCTCTCTTTCTTTCTCCACTGCCGACCGTCGGACCTCTGGCCTCCACCATAATGTCCACTCACTCCACTGTTGCTTTACTGGAGTTGGCCGCTGGCTAGCGAACCCAAAAACCAACTCCAGCAAAGCAACAGTGGAGTGAGTGGAACCAACAAACACCACTGCACCGCTATTGTCGGAGCTCCGGTGAGCTCCAGCCGCGCCGCCACCAGCCGTCACTACCACACTTCCCATCTCCCTTTGGTTTATTATAGCTTATAGAAAAATGGTATTTTTACCAATAATACAAATCTGGCCGGATATGGGATTTTTTAGCATTGGTCCGACAAAAGCCATTGAAGTAACGCTGCTACTCATCACTCCTTCGTCTAATCTATTTTTTAAATATGATTTTTGAGGTTATTTGGCCGGAGTTGTAAATTTTTTGGCGAATTCCACATATTCCGACAGTTGTTTATATCTTTGGGCATTTGTTTTCAATTTTTGAGTTACTTTGACTTGTCTATATATTGCTGACATATTTTGTTGCTATTTTTTGGATTGTTTTGTTGATTTAGGTTCGATTTTTTACTCAAGAAATTTAAATCGATGTTTTTTTTGCTTATCTGTTGATTGAATGATTTTTGGATTGTTTTGGATATTTTGTCGTTTCATTGCTATGTCATTTGTAACACTCATAATGAATAATACTAAAAAATACATTGGTCAATGACAATATCTCTCTGTCGAATTTTTGAGCCACTCCATAACAAAAGAAGAATTTTATTTTCTCAAGTTTACTTATTTTATATCAAATATCAGTCCATGAAAGATGTAGAAACTCCCGTCGATTTTTGAGGCCTCCCTAAATAAAAAGACGGACATTATGTATATAAATACGTAAAAAAAAAAAAAAAATTTGGGCGATGACAATATCTTTACAATATCTCGATAACACAAAGGGTTTAACGATTCATATCTTTGCAAGACGATTTAGGATGATCGATAATTTGAGCAATTATGTTTTAGCCATGACATATCTAAAATCTAATTCGAGCCCCCTCTTTAACAAAAAGATACTTTTTTTTTGTGTATTTGTATACGCATATGCACACACAGTTGTTAATTTATTTTCTTTGTTACTAACGTGTTTGTATAGGTTCTCGTAAATACTTGTAGAAAAATGGCATTCAAAAGAAATTTTTTATATTTGTACTTTTTTCTTATAATTGTACACATTAAACATAGTGAAAACTATACTTTCTGCGATGTCGGACAGGAATATTCTTTACTTACATAACACATGGTTAGGTAAAAATTAGATCGTTAATAATCACATAAAAGAATTGAGTTAATCAATCACTTCACACATTTATATTATAAATATTATGTAGTCTTTTATTCTCAAACGATTCTTCTCTTTTCTCCGTAAATCAAGTAAAAATATTATAAATTTCCTTTTCATAGCACATCCAAGACACTTTCTTTTCATACATTACAAACTATTTTTTTTTCACATGTATCTTATACATATCTTTCATAACGATAGATTTATACTTAATATACATACATCTCTTATATTATTTTAAATACTTATATTTTTAAAAAATTAATTTCTTACCTTCTCCCTCTTTGATAAATTTAGTCCAACCGGGTACTATAATTGTGAATTCTGGAGGGTGTCTAACCCCTTCCCTTCGAAATAATTTAATCCTTTACATAGAACCCCAATTCATTTTTTGCTGACTGAAACATAAATCACATAAGTTAATAATTAAATATGTTTTCTTATTTTTCTTAAAAAATTAGGTGGCAACACTGTACAAAAAATTTAATTCTTATAAAATCCACGAGTCATGTTTTGTTTAGTTTTGACAAAAACAGGGCATGACAATGATTATTTTTTCATACTACTTTGCACGCACCAGTGAAAAAATTACTTGGTTTAAAAAATTTCAACCTTCTAATTATCGTTTATATTGATATTTTAAAAATATTACCAAACATAACTATTTTCTAGGTTTTATAAGAAATTTCTAAAATGGATTCATATTTACTCGTTCTTTATTGGTGTATTATGGCTATTTGATGCAATTGCGATTTTTTTAGAAAATTTAGTTGAGAAAGTGTGACTTCTATTTTTACAGAGTGATCCAGTAATGGATATTTCAAATACTAGGCAAGCTTATCTAGCTCTACTTAGACAGTGTCCTCTTTGATGCATCACATAATGCATTTTTGGGCGAGATATTTATTTTCCTCTATTCCTACGTTCCTCCATCCTATTTTCTTCTAATAACAATCTGATCTTAATTCAAAGGAATTATGATTTTCTTTATGAGACTTGAAGAAACTTCATTGACAGTTATGGGAGAAATTTTCAAAGCTTAAGTTAAAATTATGGATTTTTGAAATTGGCAGTAGTTTTTACATGGTGTCGTTTTAGAATATTAGATATACCACAAGGAGCTTATATCTCAAATTTGAAGGATTTTTGGTATAGATTTTTCACGATCCAATTCACGGATCATATAGTCACCTACCTAATACCTACCACAGATAAGAGAATCCTTACTATCCAACCATTCATTTAATGCAAAAATTAAAGAAAATTATGTTTACATATAATGTGAGTCAGTCAACTCATACATCAAAACACAAGTTTAATACATTTGGTAAGTAAAAGTAATGCGGAATAAAATCAAAAATAAATTTCTAGAAACTAGCCTAAGTCTGTACAAGAGCACTAGAAAAGGAATAGGAGAATTCATGACACAACATTCATGCAGAATAGAAAGGGAAGTTACTGAGTGGTCACTGTCATTGCTATAGAAATGCTTACTGACCGAAAATCATGGCTATATCCCCGATATAGTAAGTGTAGCTTTACTAAAATCAAACGTACTGATAGGCATTATCGATCGATCAGGGTTAGAAATAAATAATGTTAATAACAAGTAGGGAGAAATCATAGCATCAAGTAAGGTTTCAGTTTCTAATACCAAGTTATAAATTCATTAACACCATACTGTTAACGTCTCTGTGTCCTACCTACCATTTAATATTTTCGTATATCTTCGTCCTTGACCACCCACTCTAGCTTACACCTTTTACTCTTTAATAACTCGTTACCTTGGTTTTTGCAACTCCTAACTTACACTACATCGGATTTTCTCAGTAATTCACTATTATATTACATTACAAGGTTTACCATGACTAAGGCATAGAATTCTAGCAACCATACAGGAAGGGACAACAATATACAATACTCTCCCGTACATATACACTTAGAACAACTAACATACCTCAACCTTAGGTTCAAGGTGAGCTACTATATTCCATCAAAACTTACCAATGGACCGATCCCCTCACAAAATCAACAACAGTACATAAAATATACTAGAATGTCAAGGCATATAACTAGATGCATGTACGCAAGATATGCACATTATCTTTTCTTCTTCCCAATCTTAGTAACATTATCAACAATCATGAACATCATGATTCACAACAATATCAACTTCATCATCTTCAACTCATCATCAACAACATCATGAACATTATGATTGCAATAACATCATCATCATTCTTATCACCTTACCACCATAATATCTACGGTATGAATATACAATGCAACCATAATCACAAAAATTTCTCAAAAGAAATCACAATCACTATTTCACATATAACATAAAGACATCAATTTTAGTTCCATATATATATTTTTAGGTAAATACATTATTATAAATATTCACTCTTCACCTTCTACCAAACCATAGTGTCTCCATCAAGATGTTGTTACTGATCTTGTCTATTCACGACCTTCATTCATTCTCATAATATAGTACTCAAATTCCTTCTTAAATACTTCTACCATTTTTCTCATAATTGACCTTACAACCTTACCTCAATTATTCAATGACTCTTCTCTATCTACCTATTCGTCCTTACACCTTACCACTAGGTGGTTTCTCAACTGACTATCTATTTTAGTTTTCTCATAGGTTATCTAAAACTTGCTTAGATTAATTGTATCCCCTACTTCCCAGTTATGTTTCGTTAACCTTTCTCAATTCAAGACATAACTACCCAATTCATCAATAGCATCCTTTATCATACCATAGCTAAATACTATTCCCCCTTCTTACCGTATGTAACTCACACCATGCTTACGAACCACAGTCTATGCTAAGATAGTCAAGATTCTAGAAAGATTCAACTCATTCCACACCATGGATATCACATTAAGGTGGTACAAAAAAAGCCTTACCAAATTTCTATTATTTCTGTCTAACCAAACATTGTGCCTGAAGGCCTAAAACATGAGAACTCCTCACATTACTTTCCATGATACATGAATATAACCTAAGTCTAATTGCTACAATACATAAACCATAACCTACCTCGTTGACAAACTTTTATGCCATTTAGAGGAGTGAGTGTTCTGCGAGTGCTAAACATTTGTCCATGTCGGCTTCTCACCATCAGTGTCTCAAAATCACCCTCATGCAGCTTGGCTTTTGGAATCTCATGGCTATGGAGGTGGGGTTTATTTTGGTGTTTTAACAAGTAAAAGGTGTCTAAATAAGGTTGAAATAAAAGAGGGTTTCAAAACAAATCTCGGGTTGGTTATTGTCAGGTTCCACTGCAGCTATAGGCCACAGCCTAGCCCAGTTCTCTTTTTGGGCCTGTTGGCCCAATGGACTAGCCTTATTTTATCTTTTTGATTTATATTTTCTTGAATCCAACTTAAGAATATTATTTATCGCAAATTATTTTGGTTGTGTTTTCATATGTAACGACATTTGGGTGTTACATTAAATACCAATTTATCAACCGTTCATCCTCAAATAGTCTTAGGGTGAGGTTTGGATACTCTCATGCTTACTCAAGGAATTTTACAACTAGAACATGTCATTAAAGGAATATTTCAACATTTGCTAGGCCTAGATAGTTATTTCCATGTTCTCACAGAAGGTGTACATAATTAATTCTCATGATCACTATCTAATATGATTATTCAAAAATGGTAAGACATCATAAAGTATGAAAAGTTGGGACAAAACAAACCTCAAACAATTTTACTACAACAGTAGTTCACGATTGCTAAATAAACGGAAATAATTATTTTCCCCATTTTCACTCCAACTCTCAAAACTCTCTCAACTCCCTCTGCAAAATCCTCTCAGACGACCAATCCAAGATAATTTCTTCCGTATAATACTTACTCTACACATATCTCATTGTAGAGTCATAGGAACTTCATTAGAATTAAGAAAGTTTGGGTGGTTTTTGGTGAAACTCTTGAAATCTGAATTTGGTGGTGTATTTGCACTATATGTTAAACATGTTGGGTTCTCTTATATCTTTAATGATTCTATAGTATTTGGGATGTGATATTGACATAGTTCATGGAGATTTTTGACCATTGGAGGGATGAAAGATGGAGGGTCATCTTCCCTAATTATTTTGGGTGAATTGGGGGTGAGTCAAGCGTTATACACTTTCCATTTTAGTGTAAAAAGGTTCCTACACACTTTATCAAGCCTGCTTTATACTTAACACTTGAAAATCTAAATAAAAGTCAAAAATCTACTATAGGAGAGGAGGTTGATGGGTTGGAGTTGATGAACCACTGCAGCGGTAACTTTTTCTGTTGTAGCAATTTCTACGGTGGTTAATTAATCATTGCTGCGATAATGGGAAGTAGCTCTCCATTTTTTTTCTTATTTTTTGCAATTTTTCTGTTCCTTTCCTCCCTTATACCTTATCTTAGTTTCTAACTACATTTTTACTATGTACTACGGGAATATCATAGACCAACAATAACTATGTTTTTTAAGGTTTCCTGACAACGCTTGTCGCACCCGTTATGAGGAGGAACAACTAAATAGGGGTTTTCTTTGTGAGAGGGGTTTTGTGGTAGATGATATGGAGGAGGAGTTTCCTGAGTTCAGTGACTAGTTGAAAGTATTTAGGTAGGAGATGCTGACTGAGCCAGTTTCATAATGCAACCTGACCTTCGTCTAAGAATTTAATATTATACTCTTCCTAGTAGAGTGGTCAGTACCTCTCCCTACTATCTAGTTTTGGGGAAGGAATGTGCCTGTGGATAATACCACTGTCAATGAGGTATTGGAGGTCCTTAACCCCTTTAACACAACATTCAAGGTAAAGATCAAAGAGTCTAATTTAAAATAGGTTGCCCAATACTTGGAGATGGAGGGTAAAACTGATGAAGTGAAGTGGTCTAATCAGAGGGAAACCAAGAGTGAATACTTCATGGTGGAGACTAAGATTTAGTTACAGAGGATTTTTCCTTTGAGAAATATTACAAACATGGTATTTTATCAGGCTATGATGGTGGCGTGTATTATGGTGGGGATCGAGGTGAATGTGGGGGCATAAATCATGGACGAGTGGCAGTACCTCTATGCTAGAAAAAGGACCATGATATCTTGAAGGAGTGCAACATGTCATATAACTCTCTAAAGAGTAGAAGTACATAGAGAGAAGGTAAGAAAAAAGGAAGGAGGGGAAGGATAGTGTGATCAACAGGGCTAGTAGGAGTGGAGGTTCTCCTCTTACCCATGCTACCACTCTCCTTAGAGATTGGGAGACTGACCTTGTTTCTATCTTGAAGGTTCTGACGGTTATGTTCGCATTCATCTCCCCTACTAAGACGCTCTCCAAGTTTACCCAAAATGATGTCGAGGATTTCTCTTTCCTCAACAGAATGGAGGAGGACGACTCGAATGCCTTAAACCTAAATGTTCCCCCCTTTTTTATTTGATGAATTTGGATTCGGGTTTCCCCCATTTGGGGTATATAACAAACAATTATTTTTTTTCTAAATTTTTTTCACTTTTATTAAGACACTTGTTATTCTTGCACCCTTAATAATATTTTTTTAATATCGTATTACTTTTTGGAATTGTTTTTTATCTTTGATTATCACGAATATATGGTTGCTTTACAACAATTTACAAAATAACAAAAACAAGTGACTGGGATTGCAATTACTACATGGATTCTCTGTTGCGGTAAGAGTTCCGCTGCAGTGGTAACCTCTAATGGCTTTGTTTTTCTCTTTTTGCTAATTGTTTCCCAGGTCTTTTCTCACAAAATGCCATCCTATGAACACTATTAAAGTTTTTGACTCTCACGTACTTGTGTTTGCAAGGTCTAAAATGATTATATCGCGACTCAAACCATCTTAAACGCAACCAATTCCTCAACTTGAATAGTTTTATCACATTTTTGCCTCTCTTTCCTCTCAAGTACCACACCCCACATGATATCCTTCACAAACGAAAAAGCACCTGGGTAGATCATTTGGATTTGGATAGAAACTAAGGAATACTCCAAATCATGAGGAGATGTGGTGTACCTCAAGTCACAAAAATGAAGATACACCTCGATATCACCTCCATCCTCATGATCCCTAGGTCCCTTGAACACATAGCATATAAACCAACATATACAATAAACTTTTTGTACTTAAGGAGTTTGAAAATCTGACCACCAAGTAAAAATAAGATCAAACAATAAACATCCATATAAGTAATACATAGGGAAATATATCATACCACAACAAAACATTTAAGGCACCAGTACTTTAATACAATACCAAGCGGATTTCACAATAGAAAAACTCAACACCTAGGCTTCTTATAAACTCACCTGCTTAGAATAACCCATTCCAACCTCTCAAATAATAGTGAGATACAAATTGGAACCAACTAGTCTTAATTGTGATCGTTTAGATACCAATTGGAATCTACTAGATACCAGTTCGACTCATCTCGAGGAGAAAATATTGGGATCACATGATAGGGGCAAAGAAAGTGAGGTGGATTCCTAGATGCCTTGTAGTCTCCTACAGATTTAATGTGGACATAAACACACCAATTCACAGGACTCTACACAATATTTGTCTATGTACTAGAAGACCGATAACCTAGGCTTTGATACTATCTTGCCATGACCCATCCCACGGATTGTTATCCCAGATAGTATAACCTTACTACCCAAATAATCACGTAATACGGAAGTTATAACAATTTGTGTTTGGATATAATGTGATTTAGTCAACTCATACATAAATTGCTCAAGTTTAATGCATTTGGTAAGTAGGAATAAAATCAGCAGTGAATCTTTTCTATCCTAAATTGATAAAGAGCACTAGACAAGGAATGAGAAAATTCATGACACAACATTCGTGCAGAATAAAGAGGGCATGAACTGCTCCTGATGGATTACCATTGCTGCTATAGAAATCCCAACTAACCCACACCAATATTATATCCCCAATTAGAGATATAGTAAGTATAGCATTAGTACAACCATATATACTGGTAGGCATCATCGACCGACAAGGTTTAGAAACAAATAATGTTAATAATAAATAGGGAGAAATCATAACATCAAGTAAGGTTTCGGTTTCTAATCCCAAGTTATGAATTCATTAACACAACACGTTTAATATCTCTTTGACCTACCTTTCATTTAATATTTTTATATATCTTCATCCTTGAACATCCACTCTAGCTTAAACTTTTTACCTTTCATTAACTCGTTACCCTTAGTTTTCATAACTCCTAACTCACATTAGACCGAATCTTTTCGGTAATTCACTATTATATTGCATTACAAGGTTTACCATGATTAATGCGTAGAATTCTAACAACCCTACTGGGAGGGACAACCCTATACAATACTCTACCATACATATACTCTTAGAACAACTAACATTAATCTTGGATTAGGATCTACCTTAGATTCATGGTGAGCTACTATATTTCATCAAACATTACCAATGGACCGATCCACTCACGAAATCAACAACAATACATAAAATATACTAGAATATGAAGGCATATGAATGAGTGCATGTATGCAAGATGTGCCTGTTATCTCTCCTTCTTCCCAATCATAGTAACATCTTCAACAATCATGAACATCATAATTCACAATAATATCACCATCATCATTATAAACTCTCCATCAACAACATTATGAACATCATGATTACAATAGAATCATCATCATCATCACCTCATCTCCATAACAACAAGGGTATAAATATGCAATGCAATTAATAATCACAAGCATTGCTCGAAAGTAATCACAATTACCATTCCACATATAAAATTAAGATATCAATCTTAGTTTCATACATATATTTAGGTGCATACATTATTAAATCCATTCACTCTTCACCTTTTATCAAATCACAGTGTCTCCGCCTAGATGATACCATTAATCTTGCCTATTTATGACTCTCATTCATGCTCCCAACATAGTACTCAAATTTCTTCTTAAATATTTCTGTTTGAATTTTCATACTTGACCTTACAACCTTACCTTGATTATTCATAGCTCTTATCTACCTACCTATTTGGCCGAGCAACCTTCCACTACGTTGTCTCTCAATTGACCACTCATTTCAGTCTACTCTTAGGTTATCTAGAACCTGCTTTGATTACATTTAAACCCTACTTTCTCTTTATATTTTGTTAACCTTCCTCAATGTAAGACTTAACTACCTCATTCATCAATAGCACCCTCTATCACCTTCTAGCTTAATACTACTCCCCCTTCTTATCGTATATAACTCACACCATACTTACGAGCCATAGTCTAAGCTTAGCTTGTAAAGATACTCACAAGATTCAACTCATTCCATGACATAGGTATCACATTAAGGGGGTACAATAATAATATATCACATTATTAAAGCCTTAACAAATTTCTATCATTTCTATCCGACCAAACATTGTGCTCGAAGGCCTAAAGCCTGAAAACTCCTAACATTACTATCCATGATATATGAATCTAAGACAAGTCTAATTGCTACTCTAGATAAACTATAACCTACGTCATAGACGAATCATGACGCTATTGATAGAAGAGAGTTGTTTGCTACAATAGATAAGTCATAACCTACCTCATAGACAAATCATGGTGCTATTGATAAGAGAGAGTCGTCCCGCGAGTGCTAAACGTCTTCTCATATTGAGTTTCCATCGGGTGTGTCTCAAAATCTTTGTCATGAAGCTTGGCCTTTGTATTCTCATAACTATGGAGGTGAGGTTTATTAAGGGAGTTTTTGAGGGAAAATGCGACTTGAGAGGGTTAAAACAAAAGAGGATTTTAAAAAAAATGCCAGGCTGGTTACTATCAATTTTTGCTGTAGCAATTATTTTATCACTACAGCGGTACCACTGTAGTGGTTAACCTACTGCTGCAGTGGTAGGTTGCAACTATCTAGTCCTTTTTTTGGACATGTTGGACTATGGCCTTAGGCCTCATTTTATCTTTTTGATTTAACTTTTCTCGGGTCTAACTTGAACTTATTATTTATCATAAATTATTTTTGAGGCATTTTCATACTTAATGACACTGAGGTTGTTATAAGATTCGAGAGGGATTTGGTGTGTTTTTCAAAAAATAAAATAAATTCAAGGTTGAAGTTGTGCAATCAAAGTTGTCCAACACCAATGTGTTAACAATAAAGTTCTATCATTAGTTCAAAAACATACTTGTATTTATGCACCCAAAAATCATGACCAACAACGACAATTAGTGTATTTAACTAAACTATATGTGTCAATACAACTTGATTGTGCCAATAGATACAATGTATCCAATAAAATTGAATGTCTTGATACAAGCAGGTTGAGAGAACAGGTATAACGCATGCAATAGATACATAATAAAAAAATATAGTTTCAAAATAGTAGCTAAAATCATAATTAGGCATATTATATTTAGAAATGGTAATTATTTTTCATACTTTAATTATTTATGTGATTTTCTCTTTGCATAAATGCTCCTTCTTTGGGATGATACTTAATTTTTGCCCCTCAAATCTATGGTCTTTAATATTTGCCCTTCATCAGTTTGAAGTTACGTATAAGTAATTGAAAGTATCTCTGACATTAGAATAACAAATAACTTTTCGCGTAGAATAAGTATATACTTTCATTCATAATATCTCACATGTTATGTCATAAATTCCATACCAAGTTATACCTCTGGAATCAAAATAACAAATAATTTTTGTTGCGGAAAAAGTTTGTATTTTTCATTCGATAATATCTCACAAGTTACGACGTAAAAGGTATAACAAGTTATATTGTATGTCATGAGAAAAATATCTTACAAACTATGTTGTAAAAGGCACACTAAGTTAGGATGTATACCAGAAGTCATAATGTATTTTCAAAAAAATAAATTAACAGGCACATACCCATACATATACTATATAATCTCGCACTAGCTTTTAACAAAAATGATAAACAACATATGTTTTGGACATAACTCTAGTTTCTTAATACTACAATAAATTCTAAAAGATACTACATATCTTGTGTCTCATAACGTTATTCCTATCAAACTTAAGATGAGTGAGGAAAATAATTTCTAAACTTATATTGAATGAATTGGGTTTGTATAAATAAAGATACTTTGGTTCACAAATTTTCATTAAATGAGCAAATAAAAGAATGAAAAACCATCAAATTTAAGAATAACTCCAAAATAGTAACCATCCCTGAAAAAACTTATAATTAAAACATCATAGCAATGAATCCAAAATAAAAATCATCCCTGCAAAAACTTAAAATATCAAACATCATAGTATGACTATTTCTCAATAAAAAGATTAAAAAATAAAAAAAATACATTAAATTACTACTTAACTTACCATATCTACATAAAATATCTACTCTTTTATTTAATTACATACATCTCTTATTTTACTGTCTCTCTCTAAACTACACAGATACATCAACAATTCACTGGTTCAATCTCCATCTTTATTGCCTAAATATCCACCTAGTGTATCTTTCAAATAGTAGATTCTCAATCTCTGATTTCTTCTCTAACAAGATCTCCCGCCAAATCTTGTATCTTCTCTATCGGCTCCTAAAGTTAGCCCATCAACTACATTGGTTCAGTCTCTGAAGAAGGCTTCTCTAATGGATAGCATTTCACTATCTTCTTTAATTCTATCTGTGGCAACTTCTCCCTCTGTATCAACTCCGGTGAATTTGTTTATAGTATTTTTGATATGGATGCTGATGATTTTCATGAAAATAGATTCAAACACCACAACGATCATGTGAATATAAAGAAATTACATGAAGAAGTGAGATTACCTACAAATAAATCAAATATTATGACTTCAAAAAGCAAAGGAGTGAAGATACACCATGCGACTCTCTTAAGAAGGTACGAAAACTATGTATCTAACTGATTTTCATGCTACTGATATATAGACTTATGTATCTGACTAAAGTTATGTATCTGAATGATGTTCATATTACTATAATTGTGTTCATGATACATTATGGTTTACTTATAATCTGAAATTAACTATGTATCATGTATTAATTTTGATCATGATCTATTGTAATATATCTCATATTATGCATTATGTATCTGTCGCACAATACATAACAATCAACCTACGAAATTTATGTATCATGACTTAATTAGAGTCACGATACATTAAAAATGATATGACATCAAAAATTATATGTAAAGTGATATATGATACATACAAGAGTAAGTTCTTCTATGTTCTTAATAAATTCTTATGATACTTTTGAAAGAATATGTTGATATATCTAAATAAAATGTCTGATCTTTGAAATACAGGGGATAAAGTATATTGTCAAGACAAGAATGAGCACTGCAAGGGGTTAATTTAAATTTTATAAATGTTTCATAATATTTGGGATAGTTCAGAGGCTTCACAATTCGTTAATATGTGATTCACTGTTCAATTAAAGAAATTGTTGTTACTTTCCTTCTAAAATTAATGAACTAGTTGACAATGTATTCGATTCACAATGTATCCTGATGACAACAAGGTATTCGTGTAGAATTATTTCAGATTTTTTAGAGATATTAAATAGAATTGAGATAGGGAGTAATTATCTCCAAAAGTTATGGAATTTTGTTGTTTCTATAAACGCAATACGTATTTACATCTACCATAATTCCTACCATAAAAGCCAAAAAGTAGTGGGCTTTCTTTTCGTGGCCATTACTGTTCTTTTCCGTGTGATATATGAATCTTTTCATCAGGGTAAACTACATAAATGTCCTCCATAGTGGGTGACTTTGTTTTGTTGCCTCTCATAACAAAAATACTACAAAACTAGTCTTCCTTCATTTTCATGTATGCAACAAATACATATTCGCCCCTCTATATATCAAATATTTTCAAACAACTCTCCATGTTCATTTATCTTTCCACTTCTATTTTTTTAAATTTTTCTTTAATTTTTTATTTTCTCTTTTTAAAAATAAATAAATTCTCAACCTTTACATTTTTTTCCTTTTCTCTTATGAACTTCTATCTTTTTTTCTCAACCTTTATTTTTTTATTTTTTATTTAATCTTTCTGTTCATTTTAAAATTTTTCTCAATCTTTTATTTTTTCTTTTAGTTTTTTTCCTTTTCTTCTCTCTCGACTTCTATTTTTTTTTTCTTTTTCTCTATTTCATTTCTTTGATTTTTATTATTTTTTTTACATTTTTTTTAAAATTTTATCAACCTCTATTTTTTCTTTTGTTTTTTTTTCATTTTTCATAACCTTTATTTTTTTCTTTTCTTTTCTTCGATTCTTTCCAAACAACAAGTTACGCCCTGTGGACAAGAGTTGATACTACCATATTGTGTGTTGATCTATGAGATGTTCTGTTACTCGTCTTAGAGGCAAGACTTAACCCAATGACTTTCAAACAATAAGTTACGTTCCATGACTAAGATTTGATACTACTATATTATGTTTTGACTTATGAGATGCACATTAGAAACACAACTTAGCCCAATGACTTTCAAACAACAAGTTATGCCCCATGGACAAGAGTTGATATTATTTCATTGTGTCTTGATTTATGAGATGCTTTATAACACTTGCCTTAGAGGCAACACTTAGACAAAGGGATTTCAAACAATATGTTACACCCTATGGACAAGAGTTGACACCACCACATTGTATTTTGATTGATGAGATGTTCTATAACTCTTGCCTTAGAGGCAATACTTAGTCCAAGAACTTTCAAACAAGTTACGACCCATGAGAAAGAGTTGACACTACCAAATTGTGCCTTGATATATGAGATTCTCTATAACTCTTTCCTTAGAGAAAAGACTTAGCCCAAGGACTTTCAAACAACAAGTTACGTCCCATGGACAAGAGTTGGCACTATCACATTGGGCCTTAATTTAAGAGATGTTCTATAACTCTAGCCTTAGAAGTAATACATAACCCATGGACTTACAAACAACAAGTTATACCCCATGGACAAGAGTTAAAACTAGCACACTGTGTCGTGATTTATGAGATATTTAATAATTCTTGCCTTAAAGACAAGAATTAGCCTAAGGACTTTCAAATAACAAGTTACGCCCCCATGGGCAAGAGTTGACACTATCACATTGTGTCTGATTTATGAAATGTTCTATAGCTCTAGCCTTAGAAGCAAGACTTAGCCCAAGGACTTTCAAACAACAAGTTATTCCCTATGACAAGAGTTGAAACTACTACATTGTGTCTTGATTTATGAGATGTTCTATAACTCTTTCCTTAGAGATGGGACTTAGCCCAAGGACTTTCAAACAACAAGTTACGCCCCCATAGGCAAAAGTTGGCACTACCATATTATGTCTTGATTTATGAGATGCTTAGTAAGTATTGCCTCTAAAGCTATACGTAACCCAAGAACCTCCAAAAAATTAAGTTACTACCCATAGGCAAGATTTAACACTACTTCATCGTGTCTTAATTTATGAGATACGTTGTAACTCTTGCTTTAGAGGCAAGACTTAGTTCAAGGATTTCCAAGCAACAAGTTATGCCCCACGATCAAGACTTGACACTATCTTATTGTGTCTTAATTAATGAGATGTTCTATAAGTCTTGCCTTAGAGGCAAAACTTATCCCAAAGGACTTTCAAACGATAAGTCACGTCCTTTAGTATACTTTGATGCCAAAGAAAGAAGATCCTTTTAGCGAATTATCCAAATTTTTTGTTCATTAGCAAAACATAATAGAAGTTGAAAAAAAAATAAAGATTGAGGTAAACGAAAAAGAAGAAGAAGAAAATAATAAAGACTAAGAGAAAATAAAAAGAAAAAACAAAAAGCAAAAAAAATGAAAAAAATGAAAGTTGAGAAAAAATGAGAAGAAAAAGTTAAATTTAAATAAAATTTGAGAAAAACGAGAAAAACTAGAAAAGAAAAATAAAAAAAGGTCGAGACAAATGAATTAAAAAAAAAAATGTTGGAGAAATAAAGAAAAAGAAAAGAGAAATAAAATAACAAAAAAAAATAATGATAGAGACATATGAATTAAAAAAAAAAATAAAAAAAAAAAATCAAGAAACATTAAAAGAGGAAAAAAAAGTTGAGATCTAAGTGAACATGAAAAAAGTAAAAACAATTGAGGTGGAAAGGTACAAAAAATATACTTGTTCAATATAAGAGAAAAAACATCAAAACCCCCCTGAATTTGTCGTAAAATTTACTTTAGACCCTAAACTGATCGGGAAATTATTTAACCCCTTAACAATTTTTAAGTGAATTTTTTACCACCCTAACTACTGTCGTAGAAAATTTTTAAAAAGTTAGCGCGTAAATAGCCAAAACAGAACGTGAAAAAAAGGTGGGGCCCACCTTTTAAATTTTACAATATATATATATATATACACACACACACACACAAAAGAAATCATCTTCTTCGTTACCCCTCCCCTTTCCCATCACCCCCACCCCACCATTATCATCATCATCATCTTCCTTACACCTTTTCTTCATCCTTTTAAGTCTTCCTTCAATATATATTCCAGAAAAAACTCTACCAACAATCACAAAGTTGAATTTCAATAATATTAAATAATTTATATTTCATCTAATTCTTGAAAAAAATCTTCATTTTAGTTTATCTTTTTTTTTTCGATTAGCATAATAATAATAAACTGAATTTGCAAGTATTTTGAAGTGAAGCTTGAAATAATTTTTTAACGGAGAAAAAACATTAAATTGGTGTGTTCATGGTTGTTCTCTAATGGTGTTAATGGGGAAAATGAAAAAAATTGGAGGTTCTGTCCAGAAGCTGTTTGATGAAATTGGAGATTTTGAATCTTTATGCAAAAAGTAATCAATTAGCTTCTGCCCAAAAGCTGTTTGATGAAATTCCTCAAAGAAATGTTCGTACCTAGATGCTAGTCATTTCAGGTTTTGCTCAATTTGGGTGTAGTGTAAGTGCATTGTTGTTGTTTATTTAGATGCAAAAATAGGGTATTGTTATTCCTAATGAGTTCACTTTATCTAGTGTTCTCAGGAGTTGTTGTTCTAGTGTTAGTAACGGGCTTCGATTAGGTAAGTCCATACATGGCTAGATTATTAATAATGTTGCGGTGGTTGATTTGGATGTTGCTTTGGAGGATGCTATACTTAATTCCTCGAGAGAAGTTTGATGAAGAAATAATTGATACTTTATTTTTGCTTAATGGACAACAAAAATGGCTATTGGTAATATGCTTTAAGTTTGAAGAAGATAGAATATGGAGGAGAGATGAGGGGTGATTTGAAGAAGTTAGAAAGGGGAGGGGGGGAGCTGCGTTTGCAGGGTAGGGGGTGGGGGTGAGGGCAGGAGAAAGAAAAAATGTAAAGAGGGGCGGGGCGGGCGGGGTGGGTGGGGGGTTGTGAAGAAGAAAGAAAATGGGGGTGGGGTGCCTTTTCATATTATATATATATATATATATATATATATATATATATATATATATAAATAAAATAGTAAATATATATTTTTTATTTTTTTTAAAAAAATATATAAAAATAATGTGTGGGGGATTAGTTTTTTTTTAGAAAAATCAAATTTCTTACGTGGCAATGACGTGACATTGATGTGTAGGCGAGTTTAACATACTCTCCGTTGTGAGAGTGATATTCAATTTTGAGGGATGAAATTAATACACTTTAAAGATGTTAAGAGAGGTAAATAAACAGAAGTTAAATTTAAGTGCTAAAGTAAGTTATGCGAACAAGTTTAGGGGCGAAAAGATGTCTTTTCTCTCAATATGATAAAGAAGAAAGACTAGTTTTTTTAAGATTTCTCTTATGTGGTACAAACACACAAAGCACCCGCTAGGTGGGTCATCCCATCTATTTTCCTCTGTTCATTCCTGCTCACTGTTTTGGGCTCTATGGCCCATAAACTAATTAAAGTGGCCCGCAATCCCACTGAAAAGATAGAACATGTATACAACTGGAGATTTTAAAATATACATATCTATCTAATTTATAAGAGCATATAATGATGTAATTATGAAAATTCAAGCATGCTACCTCCCAAATTTACGAACAAAATCATAGCTGCACGAGTTTGAATTTCATTGAACATTTTTCATACTATCTTGATATTTTTTTTAACTCTAATTTATCTTTATGCTATAGCAATATAGTTGCAATAGTTCACAACACGAATTTTCCATTTGCTCTATTTCCTATCATGAATATTTTTTATTCATCGAACTTGGATTCTGTTGCCATGAATTATAGGCATAATTTGAAAGTATCTTTTACAACAACACATCCAATGTAATCTCATAAGTGATGTATGAGAAGGATACAGAGTATGCAGATTATCTATCTTGGAAGGTAGAATGATTGTCGTTAGACCCTCGGCTCAAGAGAAAGTGAGACAAAGTTAGTAAAGGAAATGATGGAAGTGAAAAAATTACGACAAGATACTCTAAAAAGCAAGACAAAACATTCTCAGAAAGGACAACAAGCAACACATAGTAGCAAAAATTGAAGAGCAAGAAACTAAAGAAATACTATACGACTATTTGATAGATTGATATTTTACATAAAGACGAATCAAAATTTTAAATCGGTTAGGCGCAAATAATAGAATGATCTTTTACAACAACAACAACATATTAAGTGTAATCGCAAATCTTACCCAACCTTGAGAGCTAGAAGGGTTGTTTCTAATAGACCATCAACTCAAGAAAAAGCATATCAAAATAGTTTAGAAAAAGAAATAATGAAAGTGAAGAAAGCATGACAAAAGATACTACTGAAAGCAAGACTAACACATTTTGTAAAAAGGACAAAAAATACTATACGATTACTTGATAGGTTGATCTTTTACATAGATACGAATTCAGAATTTTGAAATTGGTAGGTACAAAACTTCAATACCTCTCTCCTATAAGTATGCATTTCCTCTTGAATTCTAACCGTCTGATTAACTATCCACAAGTACGATGACTCAAAAAGCACGCGCAAGCTACTATAATTGTCAATATGTCAATCAAGCAATCAAAAGATGTACCTTTCCTACCCTACCTTTTATGCAAAACTCTAGTGTATGAAAAGTCCAAATAGAAAATGAACCAATAACTTAGAGGGGCCAATGTTATCCTAAAAGGGCACAAATTTTATCTATATTCTGCACAAATGAATGGAGTTGAAGTACTCTGCAATGGCACATGCCAATATTTGATTTTTACATTTTCTGTGTTCATCTTAAATGTTCCACGAACGTTATAAGAAGAAATCAATTATATGGATCTGTTTAAATCCTTTGTCTTTGTATAGACATTATCATTTGTTATCCACTCTGAAAATTCGCTTTCGTAAGTTATTTTTTTGAACTGCTTTATTATGCTTTTCCTTGAGCCGAGGTCCAAGGGTTAATCAAAAAGAACTTTTGTACCTTCTATAATAGGGGAAAACATTTGGGCACACATTATTCTACTCAAACCTCATTTTTGAATTACACTGCATATGTTATGTTAATTGTGACACCCCACCAAATCGTCCATGCATTAGTCTCATTTATTTAGACTTTCAAAGTGAGTAAAGTTTAAACCATGTATATAATTTTCCTAATTTCAACTTTTCATCACATGAGAAATTTGATAAACTTTCCACCGATTTAAGATTCGCCCAAATCCGATATCCGGGCAAGAAATTATGGCTAATTTAAGTCCTAGTCGAAAAACATCATCATTTTGGTGCTTGGCGCATCGCGGAGGGGGTCTATTTAACAATTGTCAAATTTCAGTAGCCTAGCGCGATTGTAGTACGTCGCACTGAAGTTCCAGGTCCCAACCAGTGGGACAACGCGATGCAAGAATCCCATTCGTTAATTTTCAGTGAGCCACCGCGATTGTCGCGCATTGCGGTGGCCCATAAAATCGGGCTCCCAGTTATATTTTATTCCGTCTTATTAAGGGCATATTAGGTATCCCCTCCCCCCTTATCAGTTTAAACACGGGATTATACTCCCAAGTGACCACATTATTCATACTTTCTTCAAAAATTCACAAGAACACTCTCTAGGGTTTCAAACTAAAAACCCAATTAACTCAAGATTCAACCGTGGGTTTTCAAAACTAAGTGAAGATTTGGAATCCCTAAACCGTAGGCTTCAAGAATCACACTAAGTTCATAATTCAAGGAACGTGGAGTTTATCCTAAAACTACATGGGCTTGTTGAAAATACCCAATTATGATTTTAAAAATCATTAAGCATGAATTCGTTAAAGGAGTTTTGAGATCCATGATTTTATTATGCTTTATACATGTTTAATGATATTGTTGTTTTGGCCTTTAGGCCTTTTTCCCTTAAATTGATTTACACATATAAGTATATGTATGAAACTTGAAATTGAAGATTTGTTTGAGAGAACAAATAATGAAAATCCCTCTCTTGTGATAACCTTATGTTTATGATCTTATGGTGATTGATTGAAATGAATGATTCATGGCTTGAAAATAGTTTAATCAAATACCATAGTATTTTGAGCATGATTTAGAGATTTAAGAGAGGGAGTTTCTGTTAGAGTACGAGCCCTACTAATTGCCTATCTATGGAACAAGTAAGTAAACGTGGTTCACAGAAGTAAATACTGAACACAGTATTTTTACGTGGAAAACACCCGGCTCAAAAAAGGTGTAAAAAACCATGACCTGTACCTCTACAGGATTTAACCCCAACTTCACTATAATACTTGAGCCTCAACAATCAACAGAATTACAAGACTTCTTGTAAACTAGGAATTAAAACTTCCAACTCCTATCACTACAAAAACACAAATCTTTCCAAGATAAGTGTTCCCAAGTCTTTGAGTTCCCCAAATTGAAGACACAATTCCTAACTCAGTTTATAGATCACTAAGACTAGAACAATGACTCATTACAACTCAAAGAACCTACCTACTACAAACAGTCTACTACTTGCTAAGTAAGAGATCAGGTTCTTCTTCAAGTATGTGAACTAATATGCTGATTGTTGATCTCCTTTCAGTGCTTGAGCGCCCAGTCTTTTAATTTCTTTTGTTGTATTTAAGCCATCCTCTGATAAATTCTTTTTTTATGTCTACTTCTCTTTCCAACAGGACTCTTATCAAGCGACTCTTCTACTTATTGTTGCTGGCTCTTTCTCTCTTAGATTTAATAGGACTCTTTCTTCTCTTATTGCTGGACTCCTTGATCAACCCAACTTCTGCACTATTTCATGTTTCTTTTCATCTTGACTAGGACACTTTTGCAGGACTTCTCATTCCACTCAACTTCTGATGTGATAGATATTATCCATTTCTGTTTATACGTAGAGACATCTTATCAATGCCTTGTCTGCAGCTTAGCTTTGTTCACTTGGATGGACCAGCTTTTACAATATATTTTCTTCACATGTCTATCATCAAAACTCCACATGTCCTAACAAATTCCCCCTTTTTGATGATGACAAACATAGCAGCACAACACCACCTAACATAAACTTACTAAGAAATTTAAGAGAAGAAGAATGAAACATAGGTTAGTCCAATTGAGTTATAAGCATTGCATAGCCTACTCTTCCCCCTTTAGGCATCATCAAAAAGCTGACTTAACAAGTGAAAACGTTTAATAATTCATGGCCATTGAGGCTATCACTAAGACAATCAAAATTCAGAATAATATAACATGAATGCAGTATGAGAGAACAGAAGAAGAAAATAGTATAACAATCAAGTCCATTTCATTATGTAGCAGATATGACTACATATACCAAAAGAAAATAAAGAGAAAACAAGTTACCCAGAGAAACAACAAAAAGAGACAGTTTTAGGAGGTCATAAAAGACTAAATAGAAGAGCTAAGCAGATGAAGAAGAGAGAAGAAGGGAGGTGAGTCTCCTAATGACATCAACATTCTCAACTCTCTCTTTTTCCAATACTTAAGTAAAGGAAGCAATCTGAGCTTGAAGAATCCCCTTTTCCTCTTCATGAGCAACCTGTGCAGCAACCAAAGCTGCCTGAGTAACTTCCACCTCAACTTGTTTATCAGCTAGTGCATTTCTCAACCTTTGCATTGTAGTATCAACACTCCTCATGAAAAGGTAGCATCATGTGGTTCATAGGCCCTATGATATCCTTAGTAGTCTGTGAAGACCACACTTGGACAGAAATACCAAACTCTTCAAATATAGGGGTGAGCCAGAACTGATAAGGTAGGGCATGTCCATTAATCTCCTTGAGGAAAACCCTTTGCATGTGCTTTAGGATCAGTCGAGGCAAATGAATTCTCACCACAGTTTCCAACAGTTCCATGAGTGTAAGATCAAGAAAACTAGCCACACACCGTCTCTCCTTCCTGTGAAAGGAACGTAATGATGAGGACTTCTGGAGTGATGGGAAAACGAGTAGTATCTTTTTGAGTAAATATGACTCTTTGAATTTGGCGGTTTAAATTGACCGGAAAGAAACCAGGTAACCAACTTGTTTCTCTTTAAAGACTGTTAGTAATAATAATCATACCTGAATGAAAAGATAGACAAAATTGCTGCTGTAATCAAGACTCTCTGCAAAATCAACACATATATTAGTGAACATATTCTAAGATCTTGGACTTAGGATACACAATTAAATGTATGAGACTGAATTAACCAACAATCACTTTTTAAGAACAACTTTATTCTAATTAAGCATTGAGGGAGACTTATGCAATTTTAATCATCCCCAATGCTAACCTATTTTTCTCAAAGTGTTCTCTACTTAAAGACTTAGTAAAAATGTCAGCAATCTAATCCTCAGTAGAGCAAAACATAATTGATATATGACCTTTTCAACATTATCTCTGAGAAAGTGATGTCTAATATCAATATGCTTGGTTGTTTTATGTTGAATAAAATTTTTAGCTATGTTAATAGAACTTGTATTATCACAAAAAATAAGAACACAACCAACATCTATACCAAAGTTCATGAGTTATTGCTTAACCCATAGCAATTGAGCACAATAGGAACCTGCAACAACATATTCAGCTTCAGCAGTAGACAAAGCTACTGAATTTTGCTTCTTTGTGGATTAGGTAATCAAACATGATCCAAAGAAGTGTTCCATTCTAGTAGTGCTTTTCCTGTCCACCAGGTATCCTGCATAGTCAGCATGTGAGTATCCTACCAAATTAAAATTGCTACCTTTGGGGTACCATAAGCCAAGATCACTGGTTCCCTTTAAATATCTGGAAATTCTCTACACAAATTTTAGATGTGACTCTTTGGGTTTTGCTTGAAACCTAGCACACAACCCAACACTGAACATAATTTCAGGCCTACTTGCTGTGAGGTATAATAATGATCCTATCATACCTCTATACATTTTTTGCTCTACATCTGAACTTGTTTCATCCAAATCCATCTTTGTGCCAGTGGCAATGGGAGTACTGATCTCCTTTGCTTCTTCCATGAAGAATCTTTTGAGAAGATCTTTGACATACTTCTGTTGGTGGATCATTGTCTCTGATGCTGACTGTTTTATTTGCAACCCCAAAAAATAATTCAGCTCTCCCATCATGCTCATCTCAAATTCACTACTCATGAGTTTGGCAAATTCATGAGTCATATTCATATTGGTTGATCCAAAAATAATGTCATCCACATATACCTGCACAACTAACAAATCCTTCCCATTAGTTTTTAAGAACATGGTATTATCAATTTTACCTCTAGAATGACCATTTTCCAGTAGAAACTTTGAAAACCTCTCATACCAAGCTCTAGCTGCTTGTTTCAGCCCATACAAGGCTTTATTAAGTTTATACACATGATCAGGAAACTCCTTGATTTTGAATCCTGGAGGTTGCTTGACATACACCTCTTCTTTGAGAAAGCCATTCAGAAATACACTCTTCACATCTATCTGATAGAGTGTAAACTCCTTATAGGCAGCAAAGGCAACACGTAATCTTATAGCTTCCAGTCTTGCTACAGAAGGAAAAGTCTCATCAAAGTCGATTCCTTCCTCTTGGTTATATCCTTGGACCACCAACCTTGCCTTGTTTTTTGTGACTGTTCCATGCTCATCAACTTTATTCCTGTACACCCACTTAGTTCCAATTACTGATCTGTCTTTTGGAAGAGGAACTAAGTGCCATACTTTGCTTGCTTCAAACTGATTCAGCTCTTTCTGCATAGCTATGATCCAATCAGGATCAAGCAATGCTTCAGTTATCTTCTTTGGCTCTATTTATGACAGGAATGCCTTAAAAGAACACATACTTCTCAGTCCAGATCTTGTAGTAATCCCAGAGGTGAGTTCAGTGAGAATATTTTCTATATTATATAATCCTTGATACTTGTACCCTTTTTGAACCAAGCCTAGTGAGCTACTGGGATCACTGATGACATTTTAATCTGGGGTAGTTGGTGACTTAGTTCCCCCTGTCACTGTGCCTTCAGCTTCAGTTCTCCCTGTTAAAGTGCCTCCAAGTTTGGTAGCTTCAGTCAATGAACCGGGTTGTGTAACCTGTTCCTCAGCATCATTTTCTTCCTGCAGGTTAGTCTTAACATAGGATTCATCGAAGATCACATGCATGCTTTCTTCAACAAAGTTTTTTCTGTTGTTTAAGATCCTATATGCTTTACTATGAAGTGAATATCCTAAGAAGATTCCCTCATCACTTCTAGCATCAAATTTTCCCAAATTATCCTTTCCATTATTATGTATGAAATATTTACATCCAAAGATTCTAAAGTGAGAGATGTTAGGCTTTTTTCCTTTTAGTAATTCATAGGGAGTCTTCACTAACAAAGTTCTGATCATACATCTATTTATAATATAAGCTATAGAACTTATTGCTTCAGCCCAAAGGTTTTTAGCAACATTTGCTGCAAGTATCATTGTTCTAGCCATATCTTCCAAAGATCTATTTTTCCTCTCCACCACTCCATTTTTTTATGGTATTCTAGGAGCTGTGAAGTTGTGATCTATACCATTTGTTGAACAGTATTTCAAGAATTTTACATTCCCAAATTCTGAACCATGGTTATACCTTATGGAAACTAATGAAGTGCCTAGTTTTTTTTTAATCTTCTTAATGAAGATTTCAAAGACAGCAAAGGCATCTTCATTAAAGGCTAGAAACAAAGTTCAAGTAAACCTAGAATAGTCATCAACTATTACAAACACATAGTTTTTTCTACCTCTGCTTTGAAGTCGTATGGGTCCATATAAGTCTATATGAACCAGGTCAAGGCACTTGGTAGTGCTAACATGGTTCTTTGAATTGAAAGAGGATCTTAACTGCTTCCCCCTTACACATTCACTACATAGATTTTATTCCTTGAACTTGGTCTTGGGTAATACCAATACCATGTTTTTGGATGAAAGTATGTTTAGTTGTTTTATACTTGCATGACCAAGTCTTCTGTGCCAAAGGAGGGGATCATTTTCTATAGCACTAAGACAAGTCAGCTCAGGTCCTGGTAGTGCCATGATGTTAGCTTTGTATACATTTTTGTATCTCCTTGCAGTGAGCACAACCTCTTTAGTATCTATCTTTTTTACCTTGAATCCCGTAGTAGTAAAAATAACTTTATTACCTTTATCACACAGCTGTGAGATGCTCAGCAGATTATGCTTTAATCCTTCTACAAGGTAGACATCCTCCAATGATTTTGACTCAGATGAGCCAATCTTTCTAATTCTAGTTATGATTCCCCTTTTTCCATCACCAAAAGAAACTCCTCCTCTATTTATTTTAGAGAGTGAAAGGAACTTTTTCTTATCACCAGTCATGTGTCTTGAGCAAGCACTATCTAAATACCAGTGCCTTTTGTTTTCTTTCACCTTCTCCTGCAAAAGAATTCAAAGGTTAGCCTTAGGAACCCAGACAAGCTTGGGTCCTATTTTATGAGTGAAAGGATGAATTAAATTTCTCTTAGTCAATGCAGGCAACATGTAGTGCAACCTGTTTCTCTGACCAGAACTGGTTTCGTTCCTTTTGTTCTGAGAAGATCTGTTAGCCAGGTTTTGAGGATCTGCTTTTGGTAGCTAC
Organism: Capsicum pubescens; assembly: GCA_030864215.1. Classification (NCBI taxonomy): domain Eukaryota; kingdom Viridiplantae; phylum Streptophyta; class Magnoliopsida; order Solanales; family Solanaceae; genus Capsicum; species Capsicum pubescens. Next base: position 107,721,522 of record CM061544.1, read on the forward strand.
TGGACATTTAGTGGTGGGATGTCCAAGGTTTCCACAAATGTAACATAAATCTTTTGGATCATCAAAACTTTTGTGGAATCCCAAACCTACCTTTTCATTGAAATTTTTCTCACTTAATTTGTGAACAATTCTAGAAGAGTTTGTCCACCTGTTTTCTCTTTTAAGATCTAATTTTAGTTTAGAGATTTCCTGATTCAACTTATTCATTTTTTCAATTAAATCATGGCATTCTTGTTTGTATTTAACAAGCTCAAGTTCAGCATTTTCTTGTTCTTTACTCATGGCCTTCTTCCTATTTTCAGTGAGAGTTAATTTGAGAACTTCAGACGTAAGATTGTTGTTTGAAATCTCAAGTTCTACAACTTGTTTCTTGAGAATGAAATTTTCCTTGTCAACTGTATATGAGCAAGCCTTTAAATTAATGAGACCAAATTTAAGACTTGCTAGACTGTTGAACAATTCATCCCCATCAGAGGTTAACTCTTGGAAATCATCAATCAATACACTCATCAAGGAAACAAGTTTTAGCTTTGAGAACAATTTTAGTTTTTCTTTGAGTTAGAGTACACTTACCTTAGAGTCCTTATCTTCTTCATCTAAATCTAAATCTCCAAGAGCCATGAATGCAGTTTCATCAAATTCATTTTCATCTGAATCAGATCCCCAGGCTGCTATCATTGCATACTCCTCTTTTTTTTTTTCCTCCAATTTCTTTTTAGTACTTTTCTTCTTCCATTTGTAGCACCCATTTGGATTGTCATTGGAACATTTCTTAGTACCTGTTCCCTTCTTCTTCTTGAATAATTTGCTGAAGTTCTTAGTTATTAAGGCAACTTGCTCCTTATCAAGTTCAAATTCCTCATCACTATTAGAAGATTTCAATGCTTAGATTTTCTCAGGAGCTGCTCGTTCTTTGACTCCATCAACTTCTATTTCATAAGTCCTTAAGTTGCCTACTAGTTCATCAAAAGTCATGCCTTCAAGATCCTTATTCGACTCCCTGATTGCAGTCACCTTGACAATCCATTTTGATTTAGGTAATACCCTCAGTACCTTTTAAACTTGTTCTTCCTCAGAGATGACTTTTCCTAAGGAATTCAGCTCATTTGTTAAAGTGGTAAGCCTTGTCATCATTTCATACAAGGTTTCATTTTCCTTCATTTTGAATGCCTCATACTCAGTGAAAAGGAGAGAGATATTGAATTTTCTTACTTGAGAAGTGCCTTCATGAGCATTTACCAGTGCATCCCAAATTTTCTTAGCAGTAGTGCAGATGGATACCCTATTGTATTCATTAGGTCTTAGTCCACAGACCAAGATGTTCTTAGCCTTTGCATTTTTCTTCAAAGCCAATAAGTCATCAGGAGTAAGTTCACTCCTTCATTGGAATAATGGGACCATCAGTAATCCTATCCCATAATTCATAATCTTCATCTTGAATGAACATCTCCATCCTTGCTTTCCACCAGATAAAATAAGAGCCATCAAAAAGTGGAGGTCTAGTAGTTAACTGACCTTCACTGTGACCAGTAGGAGGTGCGGAATTCATCATATTGATCTTTTCTTAGCTACTAGACTTATTTAAGACAACCTCTCTCTGATACCACTTGTTAGAGTACGATCCCTACTAATTGCCTATCTGTGGAACAAGTAAGTAAACGTGGTCACAAAAATAAATACTGAACACAGTATTTTTACGTAGAAAACACCCAGCTCAAGAAAGGTGTAAAAAACCACGACCTGTCCCTCTACAGAATTTAAACCCAACTTCACTATAATACTTGATCCTCAATAATCAACAGAACTATAAGATTTTTTGTAAACTAGGAATTAAAACTTCTAACTCCTATTACTACAAAAACACAAATCTTTCCAAGATAAGTGTTCCCAAGTATTCGAGTTCCCCAACTTGAAGACACAATTCCTAACTCAGTTTATAGATCACTGAGACTAGAACAATGACTCATTACAACTCAAAGAACCTACCTACTACAAACAGTCTACTACTTGCTAAGTAAGAGACCAGGTTCTTCTTCAAGTATGTGAACTAATATGCTGATTGTTAATCTCCTTTTAGTGCTTGAGTACCAACCTTTTAATTCCATTTGTTGTATTTAAGCCCTCCTATGATAAATTCCATTTTGATGTCTACTTCTCTTTCCAATAGGACTCTTACCGAGTGACTCTTCTACTTATTGCTGCCACCTCTTTCTCTCTTACATTTAATAGGACTCTTTCTTCTCTTATTGCTGGACTCCTTGATCAAACCAACTTCTGCATTATTTCATGTTTCTCTTTATCTTGACTAGGAATCTTTTGCAGGACTTCTCATTCAACTCAACTTCTGATATGATAGATATTATCCATTTCTGTTTGTACGCATAGACATCTTATCAATGCCTTATCTGCAGCTTAGCTTTGTTCACTTGGATGGACCATCTTTTACAACATGTTTCATTCACATATCTATCATCAAAACTTCACATGTCCTAACAGTTTCTTGATGTAAATATATTTTATTAAAAAAGAAAGATTTGCATAAGATCAAGATCTTTAACATGGCCACCTTGCATCATTGAAAGTTTGACAAAGAGAGTTGCATAGATGTGTTTACATGATTTTTAAAGAAAGAGTTCTTTGAAATGATTTATTGATATGGTGGTCTCAAATTTATGTTTTGGAAACAGAGTGTGTAATATGCCAATAATGGCTCAGAGATGTGACTTGCAAGTCAATGGTATGACGATACCATACGTATGTATGCCATAACAGAGTATGTTTTTCAGAGTTTAATTTCAGAGAATGCATGTTTTAAAGAGTTAAAACTGGGCTTAAAGAGGGTTAGGTGGTTACCCGAAGAAGGTTTGAGTTCAAGTAACTCTTAACCAAAAATCATGATTTGCCGATACGGGTATATTATTTTATGCTGATGACGGCCGTGTGGGATAGTAGAGTCAGAGACTCCAACCCTTGCGGCACACTTGGGTTGGGGGCTTCCCCGCCGAGTCAATGACGAATTTCATATAGCCCATGGAATTTCAGAGTTGTAGAGTATACCACCTAGCGTAGAAGTAAAACAAAGAGTATCACAGAGTTCAAATGATTTTACAGAGTCTTTCAGAAATGCCCATGAGATTTCTTACTATATGATATGTTTATGAAATATTTTAAATTGCTCTCATATATGTTGAATATAAATTATTATTTTAGATTTGCTCTGCGTACCAGTACAATTGTATTGACCCCCTACCTCCCAGGTTTGGAGGTTCAGTTTAGGGGTCCGGCTAATCAGTAGAGTATTCTGGGAGAAGTGATCCATGCAGTAGTGAGCCTTCTTTATTCCAGAAGGCCTGCCATTTCATATTATATTATTCCTTTGTTTTGGTCTACTGGGGTCCTTGTCCCAGCTTTTCAGACAGTTATCTTTAAATCATGTAGTAGAGATTTTGAAGACTGTTCCACAAGTTGTTTAGTTGATTTCAAATTTCATTTTCTATGGTTAAATTGAATCCAGAGTATGATCATGTTTCCGTATTAGATTATAATTCCACATTTTCTTTTATTATATGAATATTATGCATAATTACTAGATCAGATAGTGTAGGACGTCCGGGTCTTCATGGTTCGTGATGTCCGTCATGGTCAGGCCCTAGTTCGGATCGTGACATTAATATTGTAGCCACTATAAAAATGTACTTTAATTTTTGGACTTCAGTTTTTGTAGGAGAAAAGGAAAAAATTCATGTATGACCAGACACTTGTTATCTAGGACTTAGGGTATAACTATGAATTACTTTGTTATTTATATATACATATATATATGGGGAGTCGGTTCCACCTATGGCAGAGGAGGGAACATTGAGGATAAGGTCTGCAAGATGATTGCTAGATACAAGATATGTTCGCGACCCCCTCACATATACAGTGGTGGACCCAAAATTTAAGGATAGTGGGTGCTTAAAAAATTTAAAAATTGAAAAAAATAAAAATTCACTTTAATGAGGTTTGAAACAAGGACATAGCTTCCAGTGGAGAACCTTAAATTTAACCTAAATGCCAATGCACCCAACCAACTTTTGTTTTAATAGGTGCTTTTATATATTATATACCTATTTTCGTATATTTTCTATGTAATTTTCCTATTCTATGCCGAATTTAGTGGATACCGAAGTATCCCACAACTATATATAGGTCCGCCCCTGCTCATATGGGAGAGGATCTAGATTGGATAAAGTGGGTTCCGTTGGATTAATATTACTGAAAAATTAATTTGAATCAAATCTTTAGATCTTTCCAATGTCTAGGGAATTATATCATTAGTTCACTCTATTACTTCTTCGAATTATTAAAATAAATAATAAATAATGATATTGATGTATATCAGTTGTAGTGAATGTCTATCAAGATCTAGTTTATATCTATCAGTATTTGAAGTATTTGTCTTTTACTCAGAAACTAGGAGCAAATTTCCCGTATAAATAGAAGGGCTTCCTTCATTGTAAATCATTCTAAAAAAAATAAAGAATTACTCTCTATTCTCTCTCTACTCTTCTTCTTTATTATTTTATAACACGTTATCAGCACGAGACTCTACAGTCTCAAATTTGAAGGCTAAGGCTAAGGTATTATTTTTCTTACCTTTTTCTTATGGCTAACAATCTTACGAAATGTGAGTTCGTTGCCTTTCAAAGTTCGGGAAAGAACTACATTTCATGAGTGTTGGATGCTGAAATCTACTTAGATGCTATGGGTATTGGAGACACCATAAATAAAGAAAATACAACATCTAGTCAAAATCGTGCTTAGGCTCTGATTTTCTTGCGTCATCATCTTGACGAAATTCAAAAAATTGAATACCTTACTACTAAGGATCCACTCGTATTATGGAATATCCTAAAAGAAAGGTTTGACCACTTAAAGATGGTCATCCTCCCAAAAGCACGATACGAATAGATGCACTTGAGGTTTCAAGACTCTAAGTCTGTTCATGAGTACAATTATGCCATGTTCAGAATTTCTTCTGAATTGAAACTATGTGGAGAGATGGTCAATGATGACTATATGATAGAAAAGATGCTCTCCACTTTTCATTCATCGAATATGCTCTTACAACAACAATTTTGAGAGAAAGGTTTTAAGAATAATACTGAACTGAGTTCTTATCTTCTCGTGTCTGAATGAAATAATGATTTATTGATGAAAAATCACGAGGATCGGCCTACTAGATCTGGACCATCCCCTGAGGTGAATGATGTGCATGCTCACCATGCTAGGCATGGAAAAGGTCTCGGCCCTGGACGTGGTCGTGGACGTGATGACCAAGAAAGAAACCCTATTCCTGGTGTTAATCATTCACCGAACAAAAAGAGAAAAGGTGAAAAATGTGAAGCAATTACTTGTTTTTGATGTGGTTGAAAAAGACACTATTCACGTGACTATCGTTCTCTGAAGCACTTGATTGACCTTTATCAAGCATCACTACAGAAGAAAGAGAGAAATCCCGATTCTAACTTTCTATCTAAAAATAATGTTGACATCACATGCTTTGATGTAGCAGACTTTTTCGAGCACCCTGAAGGAAAGATTGATCACTTTATTGGTGATGGTTTCGTGAATATGAAAGAATGAACTATTTTTTTGTTCTGATAGAAATAATTGTTAGTGAATAAAAGATCATGTAAAATTAGTTGTTTACATGAGTACTACTTTATCTTTTAAATAGTATTGATTGCTTTGTTATTGTCATAGTTCATTAGATAATTGAGTTGAATTTTGTTTTGTTTCGATGGTGAAAGACTTCTTGATTTGATCTTCATTATAATATTTTAAATATTATCACCAAGTTTATTTGTTGAAAAGAAGAATGAAAAAAGAACGATACACAAGTGCGTTGTTACACATTTAACATCATGAGTTATGTACTTACATGAGTGTTTAGAATGAACTAGTTTACGATAAATGTAACATTTGTATAGTAGTTTTGATGAGAAAAGACATCAAAACTCCCCCGAACTTGTCGTCAAAACTTAATTTAGACCCTAAACTAACAGGGTAATTATTTACCCCCCTTAACAACTTTTAAGTGAATTAAATTCACCCCCTATGGCTGACGTGGCAAAAAAAAAGCCGAGCGAATTTTTTTTAAAAGGGCCCACTTTATTATTATATATATATATATATATATAATAGAAAAAGAAAAAAAATCCCTCCTTCTTCTTCCCCTATCCCACCCGCCAACACCCCCACCCCACTCCTCCCTTCAACTGCCATATCTACCACTACCACCACCACTCATTTCTTGAATTTGACAATAAAAAAATGAGATTTCTTGATTTGTTGTTGAATCTATATTCTGATTTTGGTCTTTGGGGATCTGTTATAAAATGAATCATTTGATGTAAATTCACAAATTTGAATGCAAGTGCTTGTTCCTGTGATTTTTTAATTTCTTTTCAATCTGGGTGATTTCATCTTTGATTGTGTTTTTTTTTTTCAAGATAATTTGGTAAAAAAAAATTGGTACTGTAGAATTAATAAACTTATCTAAGTCCTGCATCTTTTTCTATGCTGGAAATAGTTGGTTTGGATGCTTGTTTCGCTGGTGGTAATGGCGTTTTCTGGTGAAAATTCGTTGGAAAATTTGATCGGCGTGGCTGTGTAGGGGTGGACGTAAGTGGATGGGGGTGTGCGCAGGTGTGGCTGTGTAGGGGTGGACGGGATGTGTGCAGGTGTGGCAGTGGACGGGAGGTGTGGAGGTGATGGTGGTGGAAGGAGGGGTGGTTATGAAGAAGATGAAAAATGGGGGGTGGGGGTCATTTTTTTAATTTAAAATATTTTATATATATATATTTGAAAATATATATATATATATAAATATTTAAAAAAATACTTTATTTACGTGGCTCCGACGTGGCGGTGATGTGGCATTGATGTGTCAGCGAGTGTGATGCACTCTCCGTTATGAGGGTGATATTATATATTAAGGGGTAAAATTAATTCACTTTAAAGATATTAAGGGGGGCAAATAAATAGAAGATTAGTTTAAGTGCTAAAGTAAGTTTTGGCGACAAGTTCGGGAGGTTTTGATGTATTATCTCTAGTTTTGATTTATCGATTACTCATAGATAATATGGTTGCTAATGTTGGATGTATAAAAACTACAATGACACATGAATTATACAGACATAAGTGATCGTAGCTAGGTATATTGCAATGTTTATAAAGTGATTTGACATGGATAGTTACAAAATTGAGTTCACACTGTTATATCAATATTAGTATGTTATATTGTATATGTCAAATATAATACATAAACACTTTAATAATATGCGTCTATTCTGGAATATTTTTATATAGTTCTTGATAATATAATAATATTATTATATTATTTTCATGTTATGTCCTTAGATAATGATACTACTAACTTATATAATTATTATATTAAAGTTATGCTAAGCTAAAAACACGTACTAATTGTTTAACTATTGAATAATAAAATGCAGTTCTTTTCAGTGAAGTATTAAGAGCATAAGGTGCCTGAAAATTGTGAGATTTTGAGTTGGACATATATTTTTTAATTACTTAATAAAGTGTGATTAACAATTCCTTATAGTATAAGCTTTCACTTTGTATAAAGATTTAATATATATTTTATTTGATATATGTCATTTTATTTTAAGATATGGATAATTTTCAAAGTAATCTGTCCAATCGTGAAGATATTTGTTTGCCGATTCTAACACTACACATACGATATCAAAGACGAGAAATATTTCTCTCATCTAAACATGACAAGATTAATGTTACTGCAATTTCTGGTAGTGCAAATTCAATTGAAGGCTTCAGAAAAGCCATTATAATCTTGCCCAAGGGAGCCAAACTCATCATAAATAATGCTATATTGAAGGCTTCAGAAAAGCCATCTTAGACTGATAAATTATCTTAAATTTTCTCTGTTGCAGAGCCTTATATATCTCATCTGAAATTTTTTAAGTGCGGTGCATATGTGCCTATACCACCACCAAATCGCACCAAGATGGGCCCTCAAAGAAGGTTATGCATTTATATTGGGTTTGAATCACCCTTCATTATTCACTATATTAAACCATTAACAGGAGATATGTTCACTACTCGATTTACAAATTGCTGGTTTGATGAGATAATTTTTCCAAAATTAGGAGGAGTAGGTAGTGACATCAAAAGAGAAATTTTGTGGAAAAATTCATCACTATCTCATCTTGATCCACGTGCTTTTATTTATGAGAAAGAAGTACAAAAGATTATACATCTGCAGAAAATTGCAAATCAAATGCCAGACACATTTACAAATTTGAAAAGGATCACCAAATCACATATTCCTGTAGAGAATGTCCCAATTCAAATTGATATCCCTAAAGGACCATCCACTAGTATCATATCTAATGAATTTAAATCATGTTTGAAGAGTGGTAGACCTTAAGTTCTAGGGATCGAAATCATATAAAAAGAAAAACAAATGATCTAGATGACACTATGAAAGATCCTCATATGGAAGTTCAAGATTTGAGCAATGTTGATATCCCTGAAGGAATCAATGAGCCTGAGACTCAAGAAAATGATGAACTATCCATAAATTCAAGTGATTTTGAAGCTAATTTGAATCGATCTAAAATAGTAGTAGATTATATCTTTGCATATAATGTTGCAATGAAAATCATGCAAGATAGTAAGGATCTTGAACTTCGATCTGTCACAGAATGTCGACAAAGAAATGACTGACCAAAATGGCAAGAAGTAATTCAATCTAAATTGAATTCACTTATGAAACGTGATGTTTTTTGACCTATAGCGCAAACACCTAATAGTCTTAAGCCTGTTGGCTATAAATGAGTCTTTGTATGAAAAAGAAATGAGATAAATGAAATACAAAGGTATAAGGCATGCCTTGTTACACAAGGATTTTCACAACAGCCTGGTGCCAATTATGACAAGACATATTCACCAGTTATGGATGCAACAACATTGCGTTATCTTATTAGTTTTACTGTCCACAAGAGACTTGAAATGTATTTGATGGAAGTGGTAACAACCTATCTATATGGATCACTTGATAATGAGATATCCATGAAAATGCCTGAAAGATTTAAAATACCAAAAGAATATAATTCAAAGCCTCAGGAAATCTATTCCATTAGATTGCAAAGATCATTGTATGGTTTGAAGCAATCTGAACGCATGTGATATAACCGTCTTAGTGAATATATATCTAAGGAAGGTTATATGAATGATGAAATTTTCCCATGTATTTTTATAAAGAAAACAACGTTGGAGTTTGTTATACTTGCTGTCTATGTTGATGACATAAACCTTATTGGAACTCCAATAGAGGTTCAAAGGGCAATTGATTATCTAAAGAAAGAATTTGAGATGAAAGATCCCGGAAAGACAAAATTATGCCCTGGTTTGCAAATTGAGCATTTGACAAATAGTATATTTTTCCATCAATCTTCCTACACAAAAAAGGTGTTGAAAAGATTTTACATGGATGGAGCATATCCATTAAGTACTCCGATGGTTTTCCGATCACTTGATGTGAATAAGGATCCATTTCGACCTCAAGAAAAGAATGAGGAACTCCTTGGTCCTGAAGTACCATATCTTAGTCCAATTAGTGCACTAATGTTTCTTGCAAATACTACAAGTCCAGATATAGCCTTTTCAGTTAATTTGTTAGCAAGGTATAATTCTGCTCCTACTAGGAGACATTGTAATGGGATCAAACACATATTACGGTATCTAAAAAGGGACAACCGATATGAGCTTATTTTATCCTAAAGATTGCAGTCCCAATCTTGTTGGTTAAGCTGATGCTGGGTACTTATCGGACCTGCATAAAGCTCAGTCTTAAATAGGATATGTGTTCATATGTGGTGGTACTTCCATATCTTGGTGATCTATAAAGAAGTCTATCATATCCACTTCATCGAACCATATTGAGATTATATCTATTCATGAGGCAAACCAAGAGTGTGTTTGGTTGAGGTCCACAATACATCTCATTCGAGAAAAATGTGGTTTGAAATGTGTCAAAGTACCATGATTTTATATGAAGATAATGCAGCATGCAGAACACAACTTAAGGTAGGATTCATAAAAGGATATATAATGAAGCATATTTCACCAAAGCTCTTCTATACATATGAGCTCCAAAATAATGGTCATATTAACATACAACAGATTCATTCAAGTGATAATGTGACTCATTTATTCACCAAGTCTCTTCTAATTGCAACTTTCAAGAATATGGTGCACAAGATCGAAATGAAAAGATTCAAGGATGTTCTTATTAGGGGGTGTCAAAATTACTTTCAACCATAGGTTCAAACACCAAACATGACATTTTTGAATTTCAATGAGAAGGAAGAACAACGTGAAATGTAACCTAATTATTTTAGTATATATATATTTAAAATTATACATTTTTATTTTGGGAAAGATATTGTTAAATTTATAAAAGGAATTAAGAATAAAATAGTAAAATTATTGATAAGACACTATTAAGCTCGAACTATAACCAAAGTTGCTACAATGCATCTTAACTTTACAGGGGTCCTATTACCCTTCTAAACTCAATTTTGTTGTATTATTGTCCACCTTTTATGCCTACGTGATACCTTTTGTATTTACGTGACACCTTAATTGCAAGTTTTTTATGCCACCTAAGCATAAAAGGTGGATAATAATATAGTAAAATTGAGTTTAGGGGATAATAGAGCTCTCGTAAAATTAACGCATGTCATAGAAACTTTGACTATAATTCGGGTGTATAATAGTGCTTTGTCTCTATAAAAAATAAATGCTTTTCCAGGCCCATAGTCTTTCTCTTGCAAAAAGGAGTAGAATATGATGATCATATCTCTAATGGAATAGTAGATGATGTAGTCCTTAAGGATCCAATATTTTATCAGAGGTTAGTGAGAAGGTTGCTATATCTTTCCATGAATAGACCAGACTTGTCATTTGTAGTACAGGTGCTAAGTCAGTACATGCACTATCCAAAAACCTCACATATGGAAGCTGCTCCAATAGTTGTAAGATATATAAAAGCAAGTCCTGGTCTAGGACTATTTATGCCTGCAGAATCCACAAATAAGTTAACTGCTTACTGTGACTCTAATTAGGGTGCTTGCTTGCAAACAAGAAGGTCAGTTGCAGGACATGTAGTAAAGTTTGGAGATGCTCTGATTTCTTGGAAGTCAAAGAAACAAGAGACTGTCTCCAGAAGCTTTGTAGAAGCAGAGTTTAGAATCATAGCTGCATGCAGTGCTGAAGTTACATGGCTACTTAGTTTGATTCAAGAACTGGGAGAAATCAAACAACCAGTAGACTTAATGTGTGATAACAAGGCAGCTATACAGATTGCCGCTAATCCTACATTTCATGAAAGGACAAAACACATTGACATAGACTGTCACTTTATGAGGTAAAGAATTAACCAAAACATGATCAAGACTAATCATGTGAACTTTAGAGAACAGGTTACAGATATCCTCACAAAAGCCTTGGGAAGAAACCAACATGAGTATTTGCTCGACCAGCTTGGAATGAAGAACCTCTTCAAGCCATCAACTTGAGGGGAGGTGTTGAGCTAAGAGAGTTGGTTATCAAGTTGATGAGAGTAGAGGTTTATTAGTACACTCTATAAACATGTGTGTATTAGTTAGTTAGAGCTTAGTTGGAAGTGATAGCTGTCACTGCACAGCCATCACAAGGAGCCAAATTAGTATATAAATAGCATGTAGTAGTATCTCATTATACTTAACTAATTCAGTTACTGAAATTGCTTTCTTCTAGATTCTTTTTTTCTTTCGATGTTATTAGATCATGTAAAAGTTTAACAGTTTGTGATCTGAAGTTGAGGTTACCTTTGGTGAAAAGAAATAGGGCCTTTCAAAAGCTGATTTATCATTATTCATGTCTTCATAAATTAGTTTGTCTCAATTGTCAATTCCCAGATTTTTAGAAGGTTGGGAAGGGTTTTGAGGTAGGAGACAAATTTTGGGTTGTTGAAATTTTAACAACGAACTTTTACGACTGCATGTTATGACATAATTTTCATGTCCACAATTCAAGGGAGAAAAAAGTGGAGTAATAAATATTTTTTTTGTCAACTATATTTTGTAGTTCCTATTTGAGATTGATTCTAGTATTCTAAGGAAGTAAGGTATTTTATATTTTATTTAAATTAGTTATTAAATTTAATTGTTCTTATTTGGCTTAATTTTTCATGTAATTCATTTAAATTTGTTCAGTGTATACTTCCCAAAAGTTAAATTATATGCTCAAAACACAAATCTTCAGCCTAAGCAATTCTCTTGACACTTAAGCATTTGTAGCAATAATGTATACACCAAACTAACAAATATTATGACAACAAATAAAAGTATGAAAGCAAAAGTCAATACAACTTCCTAACCATGACATGTTACAAAAAGAAAAAGTGATTATATATATCTCGTACTTGGTAGCTTCTTCTCATGCTTCCTTTGATGAAAACATTTTAGAAAATCTCCATCATTCACTTGCTTACGTCTGGAAGCTTTGCCCGTCCACTTTGGAATGCTCTGCTACTTCTTCTAAGTTATACCAATTTTAGAATTTCTTCGCTCGCCATTGTATGATTTCTTAAATGCATTTTAATGAAGTCATTCACAAAACATGCACATACACCATGATTTCTTAAAATCTTATAGTAATTGTAATACTCCGAGTGATACACAACCTAAATTAAGCTGAAAACAAACTCATAAGGTCCCGATATTGAGCGTAGAACATTCCAGGATGGTTTTATATGTGATAGGGGAAGTTTAAGAATAAAAAAATAGTTGGGCATCGTGAAGGGACCATCGCGCGATGGCCTTGATCCTCTAGGATTCCATGAGGGCTCATTGCCTTGCCCCCGTGATATGAGGAGCGCGCTTTTTAATTGGTCCTACGCTGCAAGGATGAGCCTCCGCAATGGGACCTGCTCCGTGAACCCCTCCCCTTTGTCAGTGAGTCAATATTTTTAAACTTATTGAGGGGAATTTGGGTTCTGTCACACCTAATAAATTGTCCCCTCTTCACATATTACATTTCAAAGTCCTTAAAATAATAAAATCATTCCAAAAGTGTCATTCTTTACATCAAAACTCAACTTGAAAGCTTTAAGGATAGAGTTCAAGCTTGGGGGCTATCTTCTTGTATTTCTTTGGAAAAAATTACCGTCAATAAGGAATATTGATCACTCTCTTATCTTAATTATCATTATATTAGGATATTTACTTGTTAACCATTTATTTAAATGGTGGTTTAAGACTAGGGTTGAGGGATTTGATTGTAAAATACTGATATTGGAATCCTCTTATTTTTAATGGGGTTTTTATGTCTGCATGATGATTTTTAAACTGAAATTGTATATTATAAAAAAGGTGGTATTGGTAATATGGTAGTTGGATTCTAACTAATGTGTGAATAAAAAATAGAGGGGACAAATTAGAGGAAAAGTGAAATGAACTTTTACTTAAGGAAGTAAAGTTCTCCCACATTGGTGGGAGGAAGAAACTTTCTTGTGTTTATATTGAGAAGCACTCCTTCATGTGGATAGTAAGGCAAGAACAAGAGATGCCTCACATTATCGTCGTCTTCACTCACTCGGCTTCGGCTTCGGAAGATGATTGAGAAATTATTTTTTTGGATAAAATTTATTCGACACTTAAAATTAAGTGAAGTTTTAATAAAAAAATCCAGTAGAAATGTTTTTCTCCATTTGAGAATGAATTTTGAATGTAGGGATGTGACCCTTCGAGGCAAGGGACATAATGTTTTGACAGAAAAAGGCATCTGCGTGCGCACCTGGTGACCTGCGAGTGTAGGTTCAATGCAGGTGCAGTGCAGAAGCTACTGGAATGTGAAAAAAGTTACCTACAGCCACAGGTCTGCCACAGATCAGTCGCAGGTGGCTTGATGTTTCAAAAAAGTAATCTCATTTCGTGAACCATTCCTTACTTTCCTACGAGACACTTTATGGCTACAAATACCTAACTTTCTTCAGGTAAAGGTATGATTTTGAGTTCAAAAAAATCTTCTTCTTCTTCAAAAAATACTTCTGTGATCATCAAATCGTTGAGTGAGTTTGAAGTTTCCAAAAATTTAATATACCGCTATTTTCTAAAAGTGAATCATTTTATCCTAGGAGAAAATATTCCAATAGCCTCGTGTACTTGGGGGGAATAAATTTCTTAAGAACATACCGTGAAGTCAGTGGACTTGATTCTGAATATTCTATTTCATCTTTATTTCTTAAAGTTGATAAACACTTCATTTTGATAGTTCATTTGAACTTTTGAAGTTATTGGAACTTCATTGCAGTTCTTGAAGTTGTTCTTGAACTTAGTGTTGAAGTTCGTGTTAAAATTTACAAATTTTATACCCGTAAATAATAATCTTAAGAATGTAATATAATATTTATTTTTTAGGTTTTTGGAGATTAAAAATTGTTGCTTTCTATTTTGTTTTAACTTAATAGTGATTTGAAGATATAAAACCTTCATCATGAGTTAAAGTTCACTGGATTGACGATTAGAAGAACATAAAAACTTCATCTCTAAAGAAAACAAGTTGGTGTTTAAAGTTTTTATTACTTTATTAATAGTATTCTGATATATTAAGGTTGTTGTCTTTTTGTGATAGAAAAAATGTCTGTTGAAAGTCATAAAAATGATGGAATGACATGTGTAGCGACAAGAACTATTGCTACGTCAAGCCGCTCAAGTTCTACACCATCTATGGCACCAACAGAGAAACCCAAAAGATTTTTGGGTGTGAACTTTAACGTTGGAAGAAAAATATGATCTTTTACTTTATTACTCTAAGCCTTCAAAGGTTCATCTTTCAAACGTTCCAAAATTGCCCGAAGAGGCACCCAACAAGAACAGTTTTCTGATAATAGAGGCATGCAAATACTCAGACTTCTTATGTAAGAATTATATACTGAGTGACAAAAGATGATAATCATGTTAACAACAAAAAAATGTTCTTTTCCTTGATTACTCTAAGTCTTTAAAGGTTTATCTCTGAAAATGTTTCAGGATTTCCCAAAGAGATACTAGACAAGAAACATTTTATGGTAATGGAGGCATGACAACACTCGAACTTCTTATGTAAGAATTATATATTGAGTGGCCTTCAAGATGACCTGTACATGTATACCATTAGTATGAAAACCTCAAACGAATTGTGGGATGCTTTGGAATGAAACTATAAAATTGATGATACAAGAACGAAAAAGTTCATTGTTGCAAAATTTCTTGAATTTAAGATGATAGACTGTCATATCTCAAGTTTAAGAATTGCAATTAATCATTCATGATCTCTTAGCAGAAGGTATGAACATAGTAAATAACTTACTTAAACATATGAAAGTTAATATTAATAATCACAAAACCTTTGTTGTAGGTTTTCTTGTGAATGAGGCTTTCCAAGTAGCGGCTATAATAGAGAAGTTGCATCCTTTGTGGAAGAACTTCAAAATTTACTTGAAGCATAAAATAAAGGAGATGTCAGTTGAAGACCTCACTATAAGGTTATGTATTGAATAATTTATCAAAGTAGTCGAGAAGAGGTCAAATGGAATTCCTCAATTAGTTGAGAAAATATCATAGAGGATGATCCTAACAACTCAAAAAAATGAAAGAAAGTATCTAGACAACAAAGCAATCCTCCAAAGAAGAAATTTAATGGAAATTGCTTTAATTATAGCAAGGCTGGCCATAAGTACATAGATTGTCTGGACCCTAATAAAGGAAAGAAGAATGATCAAGCCAACATGGCTGAATCCAAAAATAAAGGGGATGATCTATGCACCAATGCTTTTAGAATTCAACTTGGCGGATAATTCTAGAGATTGGTGGATTGATTTTAGTGCCACCCGCCATGTATGTACCAATAAGGAGTTATTTGCATCATATGCTCCAGCTTAAGATGAGGAGAAGATTTATATGCTAACTCCACAATAGCAAAAATTGAAGGAACGAGAAAAATTTGCATGAAGATGACATCACACAAGGTGTTGAAACTCAACTTCCTTCATGTTTCGGAGTTGAGAAAGAACTTGGTTTCTATATCACGTATGACCAAAAATAGATTCAAATGCATAGTTATTTCTGATATCGTTGTAATTAGCATAGGAGAAATGCATGTAGGAAAATGTTACTTCACCTAGGGAATTTTTAAGATCAATATAATGACTGTTGAAATCAATAA
Organism: Capsicum pubescens; assembly: GCA_030864215.1. Classification (NCBI taxonomy): domain Eukaryota; kingdom Viridiplantae; phylum Streptophyta; class Magnoliopsida; order Solanales; family Solanaceae; genus Capsicum; species Capsicum pubescens. Next base: position 107,737,803 of record CM061544.1, read on the forward strand.
AAGTTCTATTTGTTCTTACTTACTTGAGTCAAATAAATTGTGGCTTGAATGTTTAGGAAGTTTCAATTACAAAACCTCGTAAAAACTGATTAACTTAGAAGTTTTGCCTATCTTTGAGTGCAATGAATCAAAGTTCTAAACGTGTGTGGAATAGAAGTATGCTAAGAATTCGTATAAGTCTGTTGAAAGGAATTCCAATCCCTTAGACTTAATCTATACTGACATTTGTGATATAAATTCAACACCATCTCATAGTGAGAAAATGTATTTTATAACTTATATTGATGGTTACACTAGATACAATTATGTTTATTTGCTAAATGGTAAGGATGGAACAATAGACGTGTTTATGCAATACAAAACAAAAGTTAAAAATAAGTTGGATAAAATGATCAAAACAATAAGAAGTGATAGGGAAGGAGAATATGAATCTCCTATTGCGGAAATAGGTGTAGAAAATAGAATTATTCATCTAACTACTGTCCCCTATTCAACTCAATCAAATGAGATTGCGTAAAGGAAAAACTGAATATTAAAGGAAATGATTAATGCCTTACTCATAAGAGTTTACTGTAAAACTTGTAGGGGGAAACTATCCTTACAGCTAACCAAATAATCAATAGAGTTCCCATAGTAAGAAACATTAAATTACATATGAAAAATGGAAAAGAAGGAAACTCAACTTCAAATATTTCAAAGTGTGGGGGTGTCCAGCAAAATTCCAAGTTCCTATGCCTAAAAGGGTAAAAATAAAACCTAAGATTGTGGACATCATGTATATTAGATATACCAAAAGCAGTAAAATATGTCGATTTTTAGTTCATAAATCCTATACAATAATTTAATATGTCACGACCCGAGACTACCCCTAGTTGTAACACGGTGTTTAGCATCACAAGTAACCCCAAGCTAACCCATGGTTCGGTACCAGCTGTGAGCACTCAAGAAATAAAAAAATAATATACAGAAGCTAAATTGGAAAATATGATAGTAAGTTATACTTATGGTAATACTAAACATGTTTGAGTGTCTGATTAAAACTTAAAAAATAACTAACTTTCTAAAAGCCTCTAAAACATGGGGAGTTGATGGGACAAGACCCTAACTAACTCCAACCAACTGAAATATACTAAGGTACTAATGACATCTACTAAACAGTCCTCACAGGATGAGGACTCACCACAACTACTGTTGAGTGGCACATCAACGGTCTAAGTGTAATTCAGTAACTGAGCGTTTAAACTTATATTATATGACAATATAGCACAAAAGAGAGTACGCGATCAATACTTTAAATATACATCGTATGTAGGATTGGAAGGCTAACTAATATAACTGAGCATAAATAAATGAACATAAAATTGGATGCAAGCCCATATACATACATATATTGAATGAATTGAATAACTGAATACAAGGTCATGTATATTTGAGATGAACACATAAACTGAGACTGAACTGGAGACTGTGAGAGCTAACTACAACTGACATACCCCAATCTGAGAAAAATTGAGTTCCAACTAGTAACCTTAGTTGGATGGGTGCTTGTACCTTACCAAGGGTACTAACACTGGCTGGCATGGATTCACTAACTGATGTAAAAAAGGACTAGGGTGTCAGTCCTCAACTGGTGGGTGACCCCTTATAAGCTATGGTGGAAATATAGTTCTGGAACTTAGGGACTTCTACTAAAGGTCTCAGTCCTCCACTAACAGGTGAACCTTCATCCCTACGTTCACTCGGTGCTAAGTGCTTCTCCCAACTGAACTGTCATTTGTACTGATATATATTTAACATGATTTGATACTGATAAATGCTCACTATGATAATGTTCTAAATTTAATGATACAAGTATGATATGAATGTCTTATAACCTAAAAACTGTAACATGTATGAGTACCTAGGTATCGAGTGTTCATAACTCACCAACATAACCTAATGCAAATTGATCCTGGTAATGATACATCTGACCATATATGGGAAAATCATAAATAGTACTTAATATTTCAATAACTGATCTTGGTATGGACAAATTATCAAACATATGGAAATACAATTCTCATGAGGGAACATATTTTCCTAGTTCATAACCAAAGCAATTAAGAGAGAATAGATAACATTCATATTTGACTTAAAATTTCATAGAAAGGAGAAAAGATTTTAAACTTGTATAATTTAGGGAATTCTTAGGACTCAATGGGCGGAAGGGACTCATTGATGAAATCCTACATACTTGGTGGTAAAAGCCTTGGAAAGTCTCTTGGAATTGAACTTGAGATTGAAGAACCCTAGTTGCCTTTGGGAGAAGAGGAAATCACCTCTCTTGATTTCTTTGAGTGGAATTTATGATTTTTATCATGAATTGGGGAATTTAGGTCTTTTATACCACCCTTGGGTAGCCAAAACAAAGTGGTTTGGCTTTTAAGGGAGTGGGAAAAGACATAAAAGTCTTTGAAAAATCATGTAAGAAAACTCATTCCCAGTCGTTACGACTCACCTCGCTACTTGTTATGACTCATCACGAGTCATGGTATGAGTCATAACCTGAGGTCCTAGGTTCTTGGTTCAATTCTGGTATATCTATGACTCCCTTCTTAATGACTCATTACGACTGACTACGAGTCATTAGGTAGAGTCGTAGTCTGAGGCTTGGTCCTTGGGTCATTCACTGTTTACGTGAAGCATCCACACAATAACTCGTAAGGTCTAATAATGAGTATTATGCTGGACTCGCTACCACTGGACTATTTTCTTAGACACACACTGTTGTGATGAAGAGTTTCTCCTAATGACTCGTAACGTCTGTTAATGAGTCGTAGGGTGGGGTCGTTATCACTGGGTTAAATTTTGGGATTCTTACTATTTTGCCGACGACTACCCGTAATGACTCATAATATCTTGTCATAGGTCGTCAAGAGAGTCATGGTCACTGGTAGCTGATAGACTACTAGGGAAAACTTTCATAACTTTTTCCCATGATGTCTGATTAGGAAGAGACTTGTGATGTTGGAAAGCTAACTTAATGGCCAATCTTTTGAAGGGTTTTGAACTTGAAAACTGGGGGTATTACAATATCTCCCACTTGGGATCATTTTTCCCCAAATGAAACTTTTTGAGCTGGGATACTAGGGAAAACTGAGATCATGCACTGACCACTTATGAGCTGAATTATGATTTAACATCTAAATCTGTAACTGATGCATGGACTGAACTGGACTCATGAATTCATGCTATAACATGAGGATTTCTGGATAGCTAAAATGGAAATGTAAAAATTTATTAAGTAAGGAAAACATTACCTCAAGTTGTATCTGGGTTCGAAGAGAAAGGATAGGGGTACTTGGCTCGCATATCCACCTCTGCTTTCTAAGTAGCTCCCTTAACTGACTAATTTCTCCATAAAACCTTTACTAAGGCGACCTCTTTATTACTTAACCAATGAATTTGATGATCAAGGACATAAATTAGGACTTCTTTGTAAGAGAGGTTATCTTCCATGCCTATACTTTCTAAAGGGACTAGTAATGCTGGGTCACCAATGGACTTCTTTAACAAGGAGACACTTAAACTGGATGTACTGCTGATAAATCCACAGACAAGTCCAATTCATATGCTACCTTACCAAAGCGGCTCAAAACCCTATATGTTCCAACATAGCGGGGAATGAGCTTTCTTTTCTTATCGAACCTCTTCACCCCCTTCATGTACAAAATTTTCAAGTAAATAAATCCAAAGCATCAAACTCAATCTCCCTCCTTCTCATATCTTCGTAATATTTTTGATGACTCTAGGCTGTTTTCAATCCTTCTCTAATTAGCTGAACTTTCTCCATTGCCTCATACACCGAATCTGGCCTTATCAAATCAACCTCACTAACCTTGAACCAACCAATAAGAAATCTGCATTGCCTACCATAAAGAGCCTTAAATAGGGCCATCAGGATACTGGAGTGATTCTATTATTGTAGGCAAACTTATTCAACGACAAGTGGTCATCCCAAATACCCTTGAAATCAAGTACACATACGCCCTCAACATATCTTTTTAAGTTTGGATGATCCTTTCTTCCTGACCATTTGTTTGTGGGTGGAAAGCTGTGCTGAGATAAACTTGGATACCAAGACCCTTCTGAAAAGCCTTTCAAAAATGAGAGGTAAAATGGGTGCCCCTATCTGAAATAATGTTCAATGGGACTCCATTTAACTTCAATAAATCCCTGAGATAGAGTCTATCATAATCCTCAGCTGAATATGAAGTATGGATCGATAGGAGATGGGTTGACTTGGTCATTCGGTCTACAACAACCCGAATAGATTCATGCGTGGAAACCTTGTAATAAAGTCCATATGTAACACTTCCCATTTCAAAGTAGGAATGTTGAATTCCAAAAGTGCACCACTAAGTCTCTAGTGTTCAACCTTAACCTGCTGATAATTTGAACACCTAGCCATGAATCCTGCAGTATCCTTCTTCATACCATTCCACCAATGGACTTATCAAAAGTCACTATACATCTTAGTGTCTCCTGGGTGAATAGAATATTGAGAATCATGAGCCTTTTCTAACATCCACTATCTCAAATCATCCATATCTGAAACATATAATATTCCCTGACAGCGAAGAACACCATCTCACATTAGGGAGAAAACCTCAACCTTTTGGTTCCAAACTGCCTCCTTCAACTTAAGCAAAATAGGATCACTATCTTGCTTTTCCTTTACTTCGATAACTAATGAAGATTTTGAACCATTTTGAACCCATATGTTACCTTCGACCGAATCAACCAACTAAAATCCCAATATAGTAAGATGATGAACCTCGCGAACTAACTCATTTTTATCATCCTCAACATGGGAAATGCATCTCATGGACAATCTACTAAGGACGTCGGCCATTATATTGTCTTTACCTGGGTGATACAAAAAACTCATATCATAATTCTTCAATAGTTTTAGACACCTTCTCTGATGAATATTTAGGACTTTCTGAGTGAATACATACTGTAGGATTTTATGATTAGTAATTATATCTATGTGAAACCCATATAGATAATACCTCCAAATCTGTAAGGTAAACACAACTGCTGCCAATTCGAGATCATGAGTCAGGTAATTATTCTCGTGGTCTTTAAGATATCTAGAGATATATTCTATAACCTTGTCTCACTGTATCAAAACACAACCAACACAAACTCTAGAAGCATCGCAACATACCACAAAACTATCTGAACCCTCTGGTAGTGTCAAAATTAGAACGAAAGTGAGTCGAGTCTTCAACTCCTAAAAACTCTTCTTGCAAGAATAGAACCACTGAAATTTGACTTTCTTCTAAGTCAATATGGACATGTGAGAGGTAATTGAGAATCCTTCAACAAACCGTCTATAGTAATCGACCAAACCTAAGAAACTCCTGATATCTGATAGAGAGATGGGTCTAGGCTAGTTCCTTACTACTTTGGTCTTTTGAGGATCACCTGAAATGACTTCACCGAAAATGATATGACCAAGGAAAGATACTGATTTCAACTAGAATTCACACTTACTAAACTTAATTAATAACTAGTGATCCTTAAGTATCTAAAAAAAATTCTCAAATGGTTTTTATGCTCAAATTCACTATGGGAATAGACAAGGACGTTATTTATGAAGACTATCACAAACATATCCAAGTAATGCTTGAAAACTCTATTCATCAAGTCCGTAAAAGCCACAAGAGCATTCATTAGTCTAAAATACAAACTACAAACTCAAAATGACCATATTCAGTTCAAAAAGGTGTCTTCAAAATGTCACAATTACAGACTCTGAGATGATGATATCCTGATATGAGGTCTATCATAGCAAAATAATGCACCCAGAATTTGGTCGAACAAGTCATAAATCCTAGGGATGGGATACTTATTCTTGATTGTAACCTTGTTGAAATGACGGTAGTCAATGAACATTCTGAGAGAACCATCTTTTGTTACATCCTAGGTTTTGGCCTTAGAATTTTTCTTGAAATCTGTTCTTTGGAACCAATACGACTCATGGGTATGAGCCATATGCTGGGGTACGAGTGGTAAGGTCCTTTCGTATATTGACCAATATTAGTTGGTGGGATGGTTTTGATCATTAGAATGGTCAAAACTTAGGGGTATGAGTCATAGGGCTTCATACTAGTTGTATCAATGACTCATATGGTGGACAATGTTTGATCCTCCTGGTATTTTTTTTGCTTGGGATACGAATCATGGGTACAGATCATATTCTGAGGTTATGACATGGTTGGAAAAGTCATATACTATACAATGTCTGATCCATGGGTTGAGGCTAGGATATGACTGGTGGAAACCAATCGTATAGGTGGGTACGACTCGTATGGGTCAATCGTATTCTTGTGACGGGTTGTAAGGGACTTAAGTGTGGGTATTCTGGACATTTCCTTACTTATCCTAATTATGAACCATGACTTCTAATGTACTTAGAAGGATATTTAACCTATTATTCTATTCATTAATACATAGAAAACTATTCCAAAATACTCCATAATTCTCTCAAGAGCTTTTGGGGAAAAAGAGCTAGGGTTTCAACTAAGGGATTACTTTGGGGCTTACTTTGGTTATTTTATTCCATCATATTTCTCGGTTTAAGAAATGTGCCTCTTCTCTACTTATTACTTCTAAAAAAACATGGATTTTATGGATGTTTTTATGGTTTCAATGTTGCATGGTTTGTGGTTTTCAACTATTATTTGGGGTTTTTGTTTATAATGGCTTGGTTATGGTTTCCTATGATTTAATTATGATTTTATATGCATTAATTGTGGTTTGGGCAATTGGATTACATGGTAATGGCTTAATAGTTTTTGGAATTAGTTTTGGTTAGATTATACCCCCAAGGTTTTTGATAAAATGCTTATAAAGATATGTTTATTGCATTGACTTCTTTAAATGGAACTCTTGCTTGTTTTTAGCCTATGCAAGGATCTATAAATGGTTTAAATGGTTGAAAAAGTTTAAAAGCTAATTGGTTATACTTGTGGAGAACATCTAGTCCCCCAAGAGGTTAATATGGTAAACGGAAAGGGCACTTGAGAGTCCCCTAACTTAAATGATTTGGCTATGGATACATCTTGAAAGTATGGTTGGTATGACGATACCACTAATAATTGGCCTTGGTTAAAATATAGTAATTGGATTGTTTGGATATGGTTTTAATCTGGGCATTAATAAGTCATAAATGGTGGAGGTTCTAGAGGAACCGAAACAGGAAACTCATATTTGCCGATATGAGAGATCTTCGATGACCATGTGCGTGTGTCACATTTTATATTGGGGGATGTACTAGTCATCCCATGGGATAATTCTTGGTGGTGCAGCTACACTCACTAGGACTCTTTCAGCAGATAGAGTTGAACCCATATAGCCCATGGGTGTAGTTAAGAGTTAAGGAAAGAGAAAGGGTTGTGGGATGCCTTTTCTAATGCTTTCATGGATATTTTTTTACTCACGATTTAAGGAAAGCTAAGATGGAGGAGTTTGTGAACCTCAGGCAAGGAGAATGTATGTAAGGGAATATACCTTGAAGTTTCATTAGTTGTCATGGTATGCTCATGACTTGGTGTCTGACGTGAGGTTGAGAATGATGAAGTTCTTTTCTGGACTGAGTAGAGATTTGATTTTGGAGAGAAAGTGTAACACCCCAAAAATATACCCGAGACATCACACGGTGCTAAAGATTATAAGTAGTCCCAAGCTAACCCCTTAAGCCTTCTAACAACCTTGGAACTCATAAAAAAAGTAAACTTGACACACAAAATATTAACTAAAATTGAATTAATTTCTTAATTGAAAGACTTAAGCTTGAAAACAAACACTGTTGTAATCTAAAATAGAAAATAGTCAAACAAGCCTCTACTCCTAACCTGAGAGCCACTGGGACAAGACCTAGCTAACCCAACTCAAACTGAAATCAAATAACTAGTGTACTTCACCAATAACAAATCTGGTAGAATGGGCCCTCAAACTATGAGTACTCACCAATAGCTGGGATATAGATGGAGATGCTCTAAATCAATCACGCTACTGAATTGAGAACCAAGTCCTATATTATAAGACAACGTAGCACATAGACATATATGTGGATCAGTACTTCTGGAATGTACAGAGTATGTGGCGGTGAATGTATAAGTAAAATAGTAACTCAATGTTCATATAAACTTTTAAATGATGCATGCTAAGTATAAATGACTCACCTTGAGCTTGAATAACTGAAAGTTGAAAATCATAAATCATGAATAATAAAGCATACTAAATAAAATTTATGAGCCGTAACACTTAGTTCTAAAAGATGTACTTTTACTCATTCTTTTGGGAGGTTCTTCTAACTGACATAAACCATGTGAGCTATCATGGAGTCCAACATATTACCCACGTTGGGGAGAGCTGTTCTATCCTTACTATCAGAATAGAAACTAAGATAGTGTGATCACTATACTGAACCCACTATGGGCATTAAAACCTACAGTGGCATGTAGTTCTAGTGCATGTGACTTGGACTCATACATAACTCGATGCTAAATACTGCTCCCATATTACTTAATTGCTCGCTCTTTAGGAAATCCACTGTAAAACTGCATAAGGGTTAATATAATGAAAACCAATTATGCTTCTCTTTACTTAACTCATAAATAATATGAATAATGTAGATTTCATAATCTTATCTTGGGATAAAAAGAATGCGTCTTTCTTTAAATCTTGGTATAAACTTATCAAAGAAAACCTGATAGCACTATCTTCTTAAAATCTCAACACTTAAACTTAGGGATCAAAATATCAAACTTTAATTCATAGTTATGATCATGTGAAAACTTCATGCTCAATAATAATCTCATAATCTTTCAACAATCTTATTCAAAATAATGAATCTTAAATCATGATAAGAATCTTATAAATCAAACATGATCATAGGTAAATCTTGTTGCACTTAAAACATTAAGTCACATGGTAATTGTATAAACTCAAGATAAGATAATTTGGGTATGAACCCTAACTTTAATTCATGTAAAATTTAACTTAAAATCAGGTTTCTGGCATAAGTGTTGAAGAAAACCCTTGTTCATAACCCCACATACGTTAATAGGCTTAATTTGATGGATGAAAGCTTGACTTTGTAAGCCTTGGAGATGATCTTGAAGCTTTATTGAACTTCTTAAATTAGATAACTTAGATTCTTTCTTATCTTGATGAGAATATGATGGAGTTTTAACATTCTTGAGAGGATATTATGGTTTGTTCTTGAGAGAGAATGCTTTCTTTTGAGAGAATTTGTGAATAGAATGACCAATTATACCTTTTGGGACCCTTAATCACATGTTAGGGTGAGATAAGGTAAGGGAAAATGACTCAAATACCCCCACGTACCAAACTCATTAAACTTCATAGGACTAGCCGATGAGAAAGGTGCTACGTCGTGTTGCTCTATCAATGCGATAGGCGATGCGTCGCGTTGCTACCCACCGATGCAAAATGCGATACGCCGAGGAAATATAGCGGAGCATCATTGTTTTTACCATCCAAACAGGCCAAAAACCTCGTCCAAATATCTGAAACTTACCTAAGATATGCTATCGATAACTCTGATCATGAATCAACTTAAAAATTTACATTCCTAGATCGAAAAGGTCAGAAATAGAATTATCGCAGTTTAAGGGGCTTTGAAAGTGACTAAGTCTTAACACTTGGTGAAATTTTCTATTTCTTGAACACCTCTATCATACAATAGTGAGCTGAATTAAGTTAGGATTTGATGGGGTCTTACAATATCTCCCCCTTGGAAACATTCATCCTCAAATGAGACTAACTAAATTAAGAATACTAAGGGACTGAGATTACCTATGAATATGCATAACTGAAACATGATTACATGTCTGAATTGACTCATGAATGTATGAAATGACATGAATATGATGATATAAAGCTGGAAATGAGAATGGAAAAGAGATAATATAAGGAAAACTTGTTACCTTAAACAGACTCTGAATTTGCAGAGAAGAGATACGGGTACTTGGCTCGCATATCATCTTTTGCTTTCCAAGTATCTCCCTAAAAGGACTGATTCCACCAAAGAACTTTGACCAAGGGAACTTCATTGTTCCTTAGTCTACAAATCTGATGATCAAGGATATCAATTGGGATTTCTTCATAAGAAAGGATGTCCTGAACATTCATGTTTTCTAAAGGAACTACAATAGCTGGGTCAACAATACACTTATTTAACAAGGAGACATGAAACACTAGATGCATTGATGTCAAATTCGCAGGAATCTCAACCACATACGTTACCTTCCCAAAATACCTCTAGATTCTTTAAGGACTAACATAGTAGGGACTAAGCTTCCCCTTGTGCTAAATCTCTTTATGCCCATCATGGGAGAGATTTTAAAATAAATCGAATCACCAACCTCTAATTCTAAATCTCTTCTCCTTACATCTGCATAAGAGTTTTGACAACTCTGGGCTGTTTTCGACCTCTCCCGAATTAACTAAACTTTCTTTATAGATTTAAATGCCACATTCAACCCTATCAATACAGTCTCACCTACCTTAAACCATCCAATAGGAGATCTACATCTTCTTCCATAAAGTGCCTTAAACGGATCCATCTAGATACTAGAGTAATAGCTGTTATTGTAGGCAAACTCGATTAACGAAAAGTGATCATCCCAAGAACCCTTAAGTCAATAACATATGCTCTAAATATGTCCTCTAGGGTCTGAATGGTCCTCTCTGCCTGAGCATGATGCCTAAGGATGAAAAGCAGTACTAAGCTGAGTACCTCTATCTAAAATAATTGACAACAAAACTCCATAAAATCTAACCAACTCTCTAATATAGACCTTGGTATAATCCTCAGTGGAAAATGAAGTATGAACTGGCAAAAAATAGGCTGACTTGGTCATTCTGTCTATAATAACCCAAATCGAATCATGCTGACGACCCAAATAGGGCAACCCTATAATGCCCTGAGACTACCCCTGGATGTCACATGATCCTCAGGACCACAAGTGATCCCAAGCAAACCCTTGTACAGGCATAACTTATGAACAACTGAATAAAATACATAAGTCTGAAAGAATAATGCGAAATATAAATCTTTTCTAAATATGATCAATACAATACTATATTGAAATGATTACAACTCTGATTATATAAAACAAAATTAGAATCAGATACATTTACTCTACTAACTGTCTATGAATCCTATACTGGTATTGACTATAGGTAGCCAGGACATGACCCCCAGCTATCCCTAATTAATATAACTGAATGAAGAAAATAAAATACTATACAAACTCTTACTGACTTGAGCCCTTGAATCAAAAAGACTCATCACTTGCTGACCGAAAGCTGTAATTATCTGATTCTGATATGCACACTACAACTTATACCTATATTATTAAATATTGTAGCACATAGACGTACATGTGGATCAATACTTTTGGAATGTACTGAGCATCTGAGAGTGAATTCATAAGTAATACAATATCTCAATGTTTATATAAACTTGAAAAAGGATGCATGCTTAGTGTAAATGACTCACATTGGCTTGAATAACTAAAAGCTTAAAATCATAAATCATGAATAATAAAACATACTGTATAAATCTTGTGAGCCATAACACTTAGTTCTAAAAGTTGTACTTTTACCTTTCTAATAGTGGAATAAGTAAGACTGAAGTTAAGTCTATTTTCAAATCATGCATGCTAAGTGTAAATAGGACTCACCTTAATATTTGTAAACTGAAAGATGAAATCTCATAGCTAATGTCTTATGTAAAACAATATCTAATATATATTGTGAGCCTTTACACTTGGTTTCTAAAAGTTGTTCTGTTATTCTTTTCTATTGGGGAGATTCCTCTAACTGAGATAAACCATGTGGGCTATCATAGAGTCTAATATCTTAGTCTCCTAAGGGGTAAACCTCACGTTGGGGAGAGGTGTCATACTCTTGTCAGGGAGTATAACCTGAGCTAAGTGATCACATTTGTAATTGTTATCCATTTAGAAATGGGAATACTAAATCTGTACCTACATTGGCTTATAGTTCTAGGAAAGTATGATGGGCTAAACCAACACTTCCCGCTTGGTGCTAAATACTACTCCTTCTAATCTGTATGCTCATTCTGTAGGAAATCTACTTTTAAAAGTCATAATATTTCATACTGAAAGCTAACTGTGCATCTCCTCATTCAAAACTAAATTTAAACTTTAAAGTGGATCCTATGTCTTAGCTAAAGATCAAAAGATCAAATCTTTATTCAAAGCTGTCTATAAACATATCATGGGATGCTTAAAAGCATAATCATTCTTGAAATAGCAATATTCAACTCAGGCTTGGTAACCTATGCATTAATTACATGTCAAATCATTATAATGTTCGTGTTTGATAATGAAAATATTCATAATTCAACTCAAAATCTAGAAAGTATAGTGAAACGCATGAATTTAAGAAAGTAGACATGTAATTCAATATCCAAATCACTTGAAATCTCAAAATCTTCAATTAATAATAAGTGGGTAGAACCCTAAATTGAAATTCATGTAAAATCATGTGAGTTTGTAATTAAAAATAGTTTTGGGCACAAGGATGAAAGATTTATCCTTGTTCAAACCCCCACATACCTTAATTGAATTAAATGGATGAATAAACTTGAATTTGAACTCCTATTGATGTTCTTGAAGATTGTTTCTTGAAGTTCTTGTACTGGGAAACTCGAATCTTGAATTATCTTTGATAATCTAGTTTGTGTTGTAGCATCATCCATAATAAAGTTATCCAAATTCTTTCCTTGTTCGAAGTTCATGGGCAATGCCTCATAGTTGAGGTGATACAAGTCTATGAGTCTAGCTCCCCTAGTAGTTCTCCCTTATTAAGTTATCTATAAAGTTATGAGATAGCACAAGGACATGAGAGGAGTTCCTTAGCGATTTAAGGTGTATTCCTTTAGTGCTTTAAGGTGTATTGATTCGAGTGTATACCTTTATCCTGATGAGATTGTCCTTTTTACCCTGAGCTTCGAAGTTTTTTTAATCCTCTTTAAAAAAAATTTCATGTTCTAGATGTAATGAAAAGGGTAATGATATGTAGTAGAATGTTGGAACTGTATTTGCACCCGAGTAGTAGTATATGTTAAAGTGTCATGATCCATTGGTAGTGAGATTATTCAGAAGTTGGTGACTTGAAGTCACAAGGCTAGCAGTCAGAGTGAGGGTGACTTTTGCGTAAATAAGTAGTTTTAGCTATATAACCCTTTGATTGAGGGGTGGTTTTTCCCTTTATGGTGTTTGGCTAATGTTATAGTAAGATTTATAGATTTTATGGTAGTTGTGAAAGAAGTGTTTGGCTAGGATTATTATCTATCCAAAATAGGGAAGTAGCCTAGAGTGGATAGTGATGATGGTTATAGAAATTTCTTATAGGCTGCGAATGGAAACGGTTAGATTAGCCAATAAGTTATAGGTATAAACTCATTACTGTAAATGGAATTTTGAATGTAGTTATGATGTATGCATTGTTAAGTAACTATTATGTGAGAAAGAAAAACATGTTGATAAGATCATAACAAGTTATATTATAAGATTAGGATCGACTATCTTTATTATGTGACTTTACTTCCCTTAATTGTCTTTTTTCTAGGAGTTGTAAGCTAGTACTGCACGTCAGAAGGTGTGTGTAGATTCTAAGGCGTGGTAGTAATATTGTGCAGAGAATGAACTTATGGGAAGTAATTAAGTTAAATGGCGTAGGTGGGTTGATTCCCTAATTTAAAGGAATGGTATGGTATGTGACCTGCTTCATTGGTGGTACATGATTTATTGTTGACTATGGGCTTCAACTTAAGATGTGGGTAGTTATAAGAAGGATATTAGCATAATATTAGTGATGTATATTTTGTAGGAGTAAGTAGTAGGCTTAATGTGTGGTGTGAAATAGCTTAGGTTGGCAACTTGTAGAAAAAAGAGTGGATAATTATGATATTTATGTACATGAGGACTAGTGTTAAAATAATGAATTATGGTTGAGTCACTAAGTGTATAAGAGCGTGAGTATATAAAAATAAGTTGAACTAGGAGGTTGCATGTTGTTAGATAAAGTGTGATGTGAACGAGTGTCACGTGTACCTAGATTTCATTCTCGAATCTCATGGTATGAAAAATACTAAGGAGTTGTCGTGTGATGTTCTTTAGAGCTGAATGGAGGAAATATATATAGGCAGTATGTTCCATTGGTATAGTCTTAAATTTTTCTTATTATGATGTAAGTTATGTGATTAATGGTCTAATATTAGAATGTTAAGTAGTGTAGAGTGGGTTTTTATTTATGTGATAAGGAGTGAGGATGGGTATGCTCATGAGATTGCAAGTTGTAGGTTGATTTCTATAGGGGATAGTAAAAATTAAGAGTAACATTCATGGAAAGCAATACCTTTATAGTATAGATAAAAAGGGGAAGTTTAGCATGTATGTGTATGGTGATACCCCATTGTGTTGAGTGTTGTTCTTGTAAGATTTAATGAGAAGATATGTCCTTAAGTTAGGATTGTGACTTTGATCTAAGGTGGAGATGATGAATTAAAGTACTTCCTGAATTTTCTTGTGGTGTCAAGTTTCAAGTAAGAATCATGATAAAATCAATTCCTATACAAGCAAGCTACTCCTACTCTAATTTAAGAGGTCATTCTACCAAAGTCTTATGTATTCAAGTTTTGCCTAAATCTAAGGTTTGAGATCTCTATGTAACTCATGTCATATTCCGACCTCCAAACTAAAAGCAATAATGTCCCTCAGTAATCCAATATTCCAGATATTCAAGCTCTATGTTATGTTGCTCATGATTCATAAAAATTCATGTCTCAAAAAATGCTTGGTTCTAAGAAACTATGCTTCCGAAATGTTACTGGTTCATTTTATGTCGGGATTACCCAAAATGATAAAATTGTGCCAACTCATGACTATTTCAGCTCTGAAAATGAGAAGCGGTAGCTTCGAGTAGAAGTCCTTGTCTAAATCGTTGACTTCATAAATCCCAAACTTATGTTATACGACTCAGGATGCGAGGACTCATGATATGTTGCATTTATGCCAGAGCGACTCTCTATTTAGGATCTAGACACTTAATATATGGAGCACTTTGTGTCTATTGTATTGTACTTTCATCTCATATCCCACCTTGAATAGGCAATAAGTATATGTTATAATCGAATAGTGTTACTCCTTTCCTTGAGGAATATGCTTAGGTCCCTAAATGACTCTCCGAATGATAGTATGGTAGTTGTTATGGAAGAGTAGTAGTGACTTAGGAAGGGGGAGTAAATGTTATTGAATGTAAATTTTTTGATTTAAACTCTTTAGCTAAGGTTATTGGTGATGGGGGAAGGAAGGGGATAAACTTTCATTATGATAAATAGTTAGGAAGGAGATATATGGCAAAAATCTTTGTGAAGGTGATTAAATAAGCTGGTCTTAGTGGGGTAAATCCATGAAGTAGGTGTAGTAATGATAGGCTTGAATGTTGTGATTGATGAAAACACAACCCATATACTATGTGGTTAGTATTCCCTAAATTAAAATCCATGGGTGTTTGATAATAGTCATAAGGTAAGGTAGTATTCTTAATGGGATGTAAAGTACAGGGTCCTATAGCTTAAGTGATCACCTTGTTACTCCGAGCTAGGCTTCAACATAAAAGCACTTTGCAGTGGGACTCAAACTCTTATGGCTAGATGTGAGATGGGAGAATTGTAAGATGGAAAGGATGAAATATGTTATTTAATATTGGGGCATAGCCGAGCTGTGACTTTAAGCTAAGTCTATTCGTTGTATCATGAGAGGTGGAGAATACTTCTATACCTATCTTCCACGAAATCTTGTTTCATTATTAGTACCAATATAAATTAGGTCTCTGATCATCAAATAAACCCCTACCTTATGTTATGATGATTATGATTCATTGGAATCATGTGCAAGATCATCCCTATGTAAAGTCTCATTATCCCATGTTTCGTGCTTTCACGTTTCACTAGGGGTTATCATGAAGCTCGTTTGATGCCTTTACATATGTTGTTAAGGAAAAATATTCAATGAGAGGTTTATTTCTTTATTCTACACTTTTAGAGCTTCGACAAGTCCCTACCCATCATTCGGGGATGAATGATCCCAAGGGGGAGATAATGTAACATCCCACATTTTCAAGCTAGAAATCTAACCGTCTTTCCTACGTGTTTCAGCTCTAATTCCATGTTTTATATTTAAATTCATTTTTCATGATCTTTCTCCTAGTGTATGAAGTAATTATGAAGTGAAAAGTGTTCACAGAAATCACTTAGAGCAAAGTTGAGCTAAGAATCTTTCATTTATCCAAAGTTTGATATTTGATTCTATAAGGGTCTACTTTGAATGTGTATAAAGTTTGATACATGTAGAATTTTGCATCTAAAATCCCATTAAATTGTATATAATTGAATTATCTTTCCAACTATACCAATTTCTCCTTAATCTGATACCCGAGCAAAAAGTTATAGCATTTTTCGTGAGGAAGGCAGTGAGGTCGTGCGACGCATGCTCCAGTCCACCCTTAGTTTACAGCTATTGGTTCCACATTTTTAAGGGTATTTTAGTCTTTTCTTTCCTTATAACTCCCAACTCATGCCTGATAACCCTTAAGGAGTGGTATTTTCCTCCTATTTCATCAATTAAACTTACTCAGAATCCTCTCAAAACAAAACCCTAACTTCCCTCCCAAAAATCAATAATTCAAGCCTTTCAATTCAAGATTCTCAAGAAAGGTTTCAAGATTAAGGTTCCATTTTTCAAATTAAACAACCTAAGGTATGTGGGACTACTCTAAAAACCATGGGCGTAAGTTTAAATGTTTTATCAAGATTGAAGGTCCCCAATTATGCTATATAATGAAGTGTTGGATATTGTTTTCGAACAGTATTCATCATGGGATTGTTTTGATGAAAATATATGTTATCTTGAACCACTTTTCAAGGAAATTGAACCATAACAATGTATATATGATTTCGTATATTTTGTAAAGTTGATTGAGAGCATGAATAACTAAACTCTCTCTCCTTTATGATATCTTTGATTTCAAGTATTGTGAATTGTTTAAATGCATGAATTTTCTCAAAGAAAACTACTAAGTGAATCCTTTACTATTGATCATGGACTGATATGGATTGTGACGTGCTGAGAGAGAGTTTGTGAATGGTAAATTCTTATCATGTCAAAATTAACAATTTTTGTGGGTTTGGAACAATGTAAACATAACATGATCACCTTATGATTGTACTATTGAAAAGAGAGTGTTTTTGATATGAATTCAAATGAAAACCTACTGCATGACTCTCCCTCACTTGATGTTTAAAATCTATGGGTGGTCATTAATATGATAATAAGTGAAAAGGGCTGTAAATATGATATGATGTGATTTGACTTGCAAGTCTGGGTATGACGATACCCGATGATTTCATGCCCTTAGCAAGATAGTGTTGAATGTTTTGAAAGTATGAACATGTTTTCTTTAAAGAACTAAAAGTTGGGCTTAAGAGAGCTAGTAGGTTACCCGAAGAAGGCATTTGAGTGCAAGCGCTCATCGTTGGAAACTGTAGTTGCCGATGCGGGACTTATGATATATGATCCTACATGAAAGGACACCTTTTTTAGGACATCTTACATGGGAGGATTTCCTGCGGTGTGCTCATATAGGGGTATCATTACTCCAATCTTGACATCTACTTTGATTAGAGTCTTGGCCGCCGAGTCAAGGACGGGTCCTATATAGCCCGTGGGATTACAGATTTGCATGGTGTACCGATTAGCTTAGAAGAATAACAAATAAAGAGTTAAGGTTGTCAAGAATTGATTTGAAATTTATCAAATATGCCCATGTATTTTTACTTACGAAATGTTCACTGTTATTGTGAAATGCTCTCACCTATTTTGTATAAAAGCATGCTATTTTTGGGTTGTTTCACATACCAGTACATATGTATTGACCCCCTCATATTTCAGGATCTGAGGCATATCCCCAGTGTTTCATTAAGAAGTAGAGTTGTATGATTAGAACTTGCCATTGGTGAGCCTCCATTATTTTGGAAGGCCTAATTATGAGTTATTGTTGTTTTATTTTGATTCATGGTCTGACTGGGGGTCTTATCCCAATTTTATTACGTCAATTGGTTCTTGTATTATTAGAGATTTTGCAGAATGGTGTCATGTGTTTTAAATGTTAAGAACTCCCTTTTGAATTGTTCAGTTGAACTAAGAGATTAACCATGTTTCCATCTTATTATATTTTTTGCATTTCTGTGTAATATATGAAAGGTGTGCATGATTGCAAGATAGAGATGGGCGCCTGAGCCTTTGTGGTTTGGGAAGCTCATCGCGGACAAGGCCTCGGCTCGGGTCGTGACACGCGCACCGTGTGCTTCCACCAAAATCCATTGCCTCCAACCATCAACACATGACACACGCAGTCTACCATGGAGTCGCAATACCCCATCTCCCCCTTGGGAGAAAACCTCTACTTTCTGATCTTTGAATGGCTCCTTCAACCTAACCAAGATGGAATCCATATCTTGTTTCTCCTTCAATTCGACAACCAAAGAAGATTTCGAATTGTTCTGAACCCAGACACTACCTTCAGTAGAATCAACCAACCGAACAACTAATCTAGCAAACTGATGAACCTCCTAAACTAACTTTTTTACCATTCCCAACATGAGCAACACTACCCATAGACAGTCTACTAAGGGCGTCTGCCACTACATTGTCCTTGCCCGAATGATACAAAACACTCAAGTCATATCTTTCAACAACTCAAACCACCATCTCAGACAAAGATTTAAATATTTCTATGAGAACACATACTGCAAGTTTTTTTGATCCGTAAACACATCAACATGCACCCCATAAAGATAATGTCTCCAAATTTTCAAGGCAAAAACAAAAGTGGCTAACTCAAGGTCGTGGGTAGGATAATTCTTTTTATGAGGTTTAAGCTGTCTAGAGGCATAACCTATGACCTTACCCTTATGCATTAAAACACAACCCATAACAACTCTGGAAGCATCATAGTAAACAACAAACCCATCCGAACCATCTGGTAGCGTCAAAATTGGAGTTTGAAGTGAGTCGAGTCTTCAACTCCTGAAAACTCTTCTCACAAGAATTTGACCTCTGAAACTTGACTTTCTTATGAGTCAATCTAGAAATAGGGGATGCAATAGTTTAAAACCCTTCAATAAACCATTGGTAAAAGCTAGCTAAACCCAAGAAACTCCTGATATCTAATGGAAAGATGGGTTTAGGCCAGTTTCTCACTACGTCAGTCTATTAAGGGTCAACTGTAATGCATTCAACAAAAATAATATGGCCAAGGAAAGCTACTGATCTTACCCAAAAATAACACTTACTGAATTTAGCGGACAATTGGTGGTCTCTAAGAGTTTGTAATACAATTTTGAGATGGTCTGCATGATCATCTTCTCTATATCATCGTTGAAAACTATGATGAACATGTCCAAGTACTATTTGAACACTCTGTTCATCATGTACATGAAGGCTTCTGGGGAATTCATTAGTCCAAAGGACATGACTAGAAATTTGAAGTGGCATACCAGGTTCTGAAGGCTGTCTTTGGAATGTCACTCTCTCTTACTCTAAGATGATGGTAGCCAGATCTGAGGTCTATATTAGATAAATAAATTGCACCTTGAAGCTGGTCCAATAAGTCATCAACCCTAGAAAAAAGGATATTTGTTCTTGATTGTGACTTTATTCAACAGGCGGTAGTCGATGCACATTCATAGAGAGCCATCTTTCTTACGCACAAACAAGACTAGATCGCCCCATGAAAAAACAATGGGCCTTATGAAGCCTTTATATAAGAGGTTTTTAAGCTTCTCTTTTAACTCTTTAAGCTTGATCAGAGCCATACGATATAGAGGGATAGAGATGGGCTGAGTATTAGGAAGAATATTAATGCAGAATTCTATTTTTCTATTGGAAGGTACCCCTGGCAGATATTCGGGAAAGACCTCGGGAAACTCATTGACTACACGGACTTACTGAACTGTTGGAGCTTCAGATTAATATATTTGACTCAAAATAAATGATAAATTCACCCTTTGGATATCAACATTCTGGCCTTAAGATAAGATATGAAATGACTCTTGGGAGATTTAGAACTACTTTCCTACTCAAAAACTGCCTCATCAGTTAACTAAAACTTCACCACACAGGTTCAACAATCTATTGATGGTTAGAATGAATGGAGCCAATCCATGCCTAGAATAACATCAAAATCTACCATTTTTAACTCTATTAGGTCTTCTAGTATGATCTTATGCAGGACTATGATAAGACACTTCTTATAGACTCATCTGGAAATAATTGATTCACCCACTGGGGTGGAAACTAAGTAGGGTTTGGAGAGCTTTTTAGGACCTATCCCACAATTTGCTGCAATCAAAGGAGTCACATAAGAGAGATGTGATCCTGGGTCTAAAAACACATTTACATCAAAATGAAAGACATGAAGCATACCAGTAACAACATCTGGTGAACTCTCCTGATCCTGTTGGGATGGTACTGCATAAAACCGATTATGGCGCTGACCGCTACTGGTACTAGATAATGCGCCCTGAGGAGGAACTAAACGACCTAGTAGAGCTGGTACGCTAGTAGCCTGAGTCTGGGGACGAATATCTCTGCTTACCTACTTAGCATACATACACTCTTTGGTTCATGACCTGACTTTCCACATCCATAAAAACCACTTATTCCCATTAAACACTCACCAGAGTAGTTTTTACCACACTTTGCACATGGCAGGTAACTGGGCCTTCCACCCACACTATTTTGAGATCTAGAAATAGAAGTCCTACCTCACTACTCCTATTCAATTCTGGGTGAAGGGGAACTGCTCGAAGATGGCGCTAACACAAATGAATGACCCTGAAATTTTGAATGATTTCCCACTCCAGGCCTTAGTTGGACATACTCAAACTATCGAGTTCTAGCCTTCTTATTTCCCGTCTCTCTTCCCTTTAACTTCTCTACCTCAATCTGTTGAGCATGAGTCATCAACCTAGCAATATCCATATCCCTAATATGCATGATAGTCCTACACTCCTTGACTACCAAACCATACACTTCGGTAACGAACTCACTCATACTTGATCTAGGGTCAGCCACTAACTCGAGGGCATACTTAGACAATAGATTGAACATAAGGAAGTACTCATTCACTATCATAGAGACCTACCTCAGGTTCATGAATTCCTCAACCTTAGCTTCTCTCATCTCTCATGGAAAGAACTTGTCTAGAAATGCATCCTAAAATAACTACCAGTTTATAGAAGTTGTATTCTCACCTCTAGCCTCTATCTACAAAATAACCCAATCAAAAGCAACATCCTTGAGCCTATAGGAGGATAGTTATACACTTTTCTCCTCAGTAACATGCATAATCTGAGTGATCTTTATCACCTCATCAATAAAGAGTTATGGGTCCTCACGAACTTTTGACCCAAAAAACTCAGGTGGATTCATTCTCATGAAGTCACAAATTATGGTAGCATCTTGATTTCCATTTTACTAAAGTAGAATTGTCACTTGTTAGTTTCCCTGAACATTAGCATTCATAGCTTGGGGTAATTCTTGAAAGGCAACCCAAAATTCAGTATGAGACCCATTCTCATTCAAAGGGTCGGCGACCAGTGGTGGCTGATCACTATTTATGCGTGCATTGGCTCGATGAAGAGGTATATTCTATCACGTTAAAGCATGAGTTAGATAAGATAGAGACAACTGTTATAATGAAAAATTATGAAAGAAATAATGATTCCTAACTCGTTCCGTAGCCCCTTGCTCTTAAATGTGGTGCGCTTCACACCCATGATCAAGACTCTATGTAATGCAACTTTTCTGACTCTATAGGGATCTTTAAAACCTTAGGCTCTGATACCAAGTTTGTAATGCCCGAAAAATATACCTTGGACGTCACACAGTTGTCAAGACTACATGTAGTCCCAAGCTAACCCCTTAAGCCTTCTAACAACCTTGGAACTCATAACAAAAGTAAACTTGACACACAAAATATTAACTGAAACTGAATAAATGTCTCAACTAAAATTTTTAAGCTTGGAAACAAATACTATTGTAATCTAAAATGGAAAATAGTCGGGCAAGCCTCTGCTCCTAAATAGAGAGCCACAGGGATAAGCCCCACCTAACCCAACTCAAACTGAAATCAAATAACTAGAGTACTTCACCAATAAAAAATCTGGTAGAATGGGCCCTCAAATTATGAGGACTCACCAAGACCTGGGATGTAGGTGGAGATGCTCAAAATTAATCATGTTGTTGGAATTGGGAACCAGGACCTACATTATAAGACAATGTAGCACATAGTCATATATGTGGATCAACACTTCTGGAATGTACTGAGTTTGTGGGGTTGAATGTATAAGTAAAACAGTAACTCAATGTTCATATAAACTTTTAAATGATGCATTCTAAGTGTAAATGACTCACCTTGAGCTTGAATAACTGAAAGTTAAAACTCATAAATCATTAATAATAAAGCATACTAAATAAACTTTGTGAGCCATAATGCTTAGTTTTAAAAGCTGTAGTTTTACTCTTTTTTTTGGAGTTTTCTAACCGACATAAACCTGTGAGCTATCATGGACTCCAACGTCTTACCCACATTAGAGAGAGCTGTTCTACCCTTACCATCAGAATAAAACCTAAGATAGAGTGATCACTATATTGACCCACTATGGGCATTAAAACCTATGGTGTCATGTAGTTCTAGAGCATGTGACCTTGGACTCATACCCAACTCCGTGCTAAATAATACTCCCATATTACTTATATGCTCGCTCTTTAGGAAATCCACCTTAAAATAGAATAAGGGTTAATATACTGAAATCCAATTATGCTTCACTCTACTTTAGATCTTAAATAATATGAATAATTTGGATTTCATAATCTTTTCTTGGGATCAAAAGATTGTTTCTTTCTTTAAATCTTGGTATAAACTTATCAAAGAAAACTTAAGAGCATGATCTTCTTGAAATCTCAACACTTAAACTTAGGGCTCAAAATATCAAACTTTAATTCATACTTATGATCATGTGAAAACTTCATGCTCATTAATAATCTCATAATCTTTGAACAATCTTATTCAAAATAATGAAACTTAAATCATGATAAGAATATTATAAATCAGACATGATCATAGGTAAATCTTGTTGTACTTAAAACATTAAATCCCATGGTAATTGCATAAACTCAAGATAAAATAATATGGGTAAGAACCATAACTTCAATTAATGTAAAATTCAACTTAAAATCAGGTTTTGGGCACAAGGGTGGAAGAAAACCCTTGTTCATAACCTCACATACCATAATATACTTGATTTGATGGATGAAAGCTTGACATTGTAAGCCTTACAGATGATCTTGAAGCATTCTTGAACTTCTTGAATTAGTGAACTTAGATTCTTTCTTATCTTAAAGAGAATATAATGGAGTTTTGGTGTTCTTGAGAGAAAATTAGGGTTTGTTCTTGAGAGAAAATGCTTTCTTTTGAGAGAATTTGTTAATAAAATGACCAATTATGCCTTTTGGGACCCTTAATCATGTGTTATGGGTGAAATAAGGTAAGAGAAAATGACCCAACTACCCTCCCCCCCACGGACCAAACTCATTAAACTGCATAGGACTAGCCGACGAGAAAAGCGACAAACCACGTTACTCTATCAATGCGATAGGCGATGCACCGCATTGCTACCCATCGATGCAAAAGGCGATGCTCCGTGGAAATATAGCAGAGCCTTACTATTTTGACCATCCAAAGAGGCCTCAAACCTTGTCCAAAAAATTTGAAACATACTCAAGATGTGCTATCGACAACCTCGATCATGAATAAACTTAAAAATTTACATTCTGAGATCGAAAAGGTTGGAAATAAAATCATGGCAGTTTAAGGGGTTTTGAAAATGACTAATTCTTAACACTTTGTGAAATTTTCTATGTCTTGGACCCCTCGATCATGCAATAGTAAGATAAATTGAGTTACGATCTTACAGGGTCTTACAATATCTCCCCCTTGGGAACATTCATCCTCGAATGAGACTGACTCAACTGAGAATACTAAGGGACTGAGGTTACCTATGAATATGTACAACTGAAACATGATTATATGACTAAATTTACTCGTGAATGCATGAAATGACATGAATATGTTGATATAAAGCTGGAACTGAGAATGGAAAAGGGATAATGTAAGGAAAACTTATTACCTTAAGTGGAGTCTGACCTTGCATAGAAGAGATGAGGGTACTTGGTTCGCATATCATTTTCTACTTCCCAAGTAGCTCTCTCACCGGACTGATTCTGCCAAAGAACTTTGTCCAAGGGAACTTCATTATTCCTTAGCCTACAAATCTGACGATCGAGGATCTCAACTGGGATTTCTTCATAAGAAAGACTATCCTAAATATCCATGCTATCTAAAGGAACTACAACAACTGGGTCACCAATACACATATTTAACAAGAGAATGAAACACTGGATGCACTAATGCCAAATTCGAAGGCAACTCAAGCTCATACACTACCTTCCCAAAATGCCTCAAGATTCAGTAAGGACCAATATATTAGGAACTAAGCTTTCCCTTCTTGCTAAATCTCTTTAATCCCTTTATGGAAGAGATTTTCAAATAAGTCGGATCACCAACCTCAAACTCTAGATCTCTCCTACTTACATCTGTATAGGATTTCTGATGACCCTTGTTGTTTTCAACCTTTCTCAAATTAACTGAACTTTTTTAATAGCTTCAAACACCACATTTGACCCTATCAATGCAGTCTCACCTACCTTAAACCATCCAATGGGAGATCTACACCTTCTCCTATAAAGAGCCTCAAATGGATCCTTCTGGATACTGGAGTGATAGTTTTTATTATAGGCAAACTCGATTAACGACAAATGATTATCCCAACAACCCTTAAAGACAATAACACATGCTCTCAATATGCCCACTAGGGTTTGAATGGTCCTCTCTGCCTGAGCATCTGTTTGAGGATGAAAAATAGTACTAAGATGAATTTGGGTACCAAGACCCTTCTGAAAAGCTTTCCAAGAGTGAGAGGTAAATTGAGTACCTCTATATGAAATGATTGACAATGGAACTCCATGAAATCCAACCAACTTTCTAATACAGACTTGGCATAATCCTCGACGAAAAAGAAAGTATGAATTGTTAAGAAATGGGCTGACTTAGTCATTCTATCTACAATAACCCAAATTAAATCATGCTGACGACGTGAATAGGGAAACCCTATAATGCCCCAAGACTATCCCTTGGATGTCGCATGGTGCTCAAGACCACAAGAGATCCCAAGCTAACCCTTTTACTGCTATAACTCATGAATAACTGAATAAAATACATAAGCCTGAGACAATAATGCGGAAGATAAATCTTTTTTGACTATGACCAATACAAAACTATATTGAAATGATTACAACTCTGATTATATAAAACAAAACTGGAATCAGATACATTTACTCTACTGACTGTCTATGAAACCTCTATTGGTATTGACTATAGGTATCAGAGACATGACCCCCAACCATTCCGAATCAATACGACTGAATGAAGAAAATAAAATACTATACAAACTCTGACTGACTTGAGCCCTTGAATCAAAAGAACTCATCACCTGCTGACTGGAAGCTGCAACTGTCTGATTCTGATATGCACACTATAACTTGTACCTAAATTAATAAACAATGTATCACATAGACGTACATGTAGATTAGTACTTTTGGAATGTACTGAGATGTGGGGGTGAATGCATAAGTAAGACAATGTCTCAATGTTTATATTAACTTAAAAAAGAATGCATGCTAAGTGTAAATGACTCACATTGGATTGAATAACTAAAAGCTGAAAATCATAAATCATGAATAATAAAGCATACTGTATAAATCTTGTGAGCCATAACGCTTAGTTCTAAAAGCTGTACTTTTACTCTTTCTGTTAGTGGAATAAGTAGGACTGAAGTTAAGTCAGTTTCCAAATCATGCAGGCTATGTGTAAAATGAACTCACCTTTATATCTGTATACTGAAAGTTGAAATCTCATAGCTAAAAAAATATCTGAAATAAATTGTGAGCCTTAACACATAGTTTCTAATAGCTGTTTTGTTATTCTTTTTTCTATTAGGGAGTTTCTTCTAACCATCTTAAACTATGTGAGCTATCATAGAGTCCAACGTCTTGTTCCCCTAAGGGGAAAACCTCACGTTGGGGAGAGGTGTCATAGTCTTGCCAAGGAGTATAATCTGAGCAAAGTGATTACATCTGTAATTGTCATCCATATAGAAATAGGAATACTGAATCTATACCTACATTGGCTCGTAGTTATAGGAAAGTAGGATGCGCTAAAACAACATTTCTCGCTCGGTGCTAGATACTACTCCCTTTAATCTATAGGAAATTAATTTTTAAAAGCCATAACGATTCATATTGAAAGCTAACTGTGTATCTATTTATTCAAAACTGAATTTAAGTTGTAAAGTGGATTCCATGTCTTAGCTAAAGATCAAAAGATCAAATCTTTATTCAAAGCTGTCTATAAACATATCATGGGATTCTTAAAAGCATAATCTTTCTTGAAATAACAATATTCAACTAGGGCTTGGTAACCCATGCATCAATTTCATGTCAAATCATCATAAAGTTTGTGTTTGATAATGAAAATATTCATAATTCAACTCCAAATCTGGAAAGTAAAGTCACACGCATGAATTTAAGAAAGTAGACATGCAATTCAACATCCAAATCACTTGAAATCTCAAAATCTTCAATTAATAATAAATGGGTATGAACCCAAAATTGAAATTAATGTAAAATCACGTGAATTTGTAATTAAAACTAGTTTTGGGCACAAGGATGAAAGATTTTTCTTTGTTCAAAACCCTACATACCTTAATTGAATTAAATGGATGAATTAACTTAAATTTGAACTCCTATTGATGTTCTTGAAGTTTATTTCTTGAAGTTCTTGAACTGGGAAACTCGAATCTTGAATTATCTTGGAAAAAGAATGGTGAATGGGTTTATTGAAGTTTGAAATTGAAGTTCTAGGGTTTCTTTGAGAGCAATTTTTGAGTGAAAAATCAATATAATAAACTTAGAATAGGTTAAATCTTTTGTTTTCATGATTTGGGGGCATGGGAAAAAGACTAAGTTTCCCTTAATATTTAAAATTAGGAACTGGAGTGCCGTTTAAGGCTTCACTGTGATGTGATGAATGTGTCATCGCGATTCCCACCGTGATGCGGTCCAATTGCGGTGGCTCACTAAAATGGGACCATTGCTGATTTGGGTATTACCGTGAAGCGGAATGGGAGGTATTACAATACCCACCGTGATGCATTGCAATCGTGGTGACTCTCTAGAAACTGACAAATGCCAATTTGACCTCCACCATGACGCGGTGGCTTACTCACCGCGATGCGGTCTAATCGTGGTGAGCTGCTTCTTGGCGAATCCAAATGTGATCCAAACCTTTTTCAAAAAATTAGAAACTTACCCGAGACATGCTAATCACACCCATGAGCATAAGTCAACTGAAAATCATTATCTCGGAACTTGGAAAATCAACCTAAAAAATCTTCGGAGTTAAAGGGGGTCAAAAATGACTAAACCCCTCAACACATAGCTTTATTTGTCGTTCGAAGTGCTATAAGAAATTAATAGGGCTTGAACCAAACTAGGAACGTATAGGGTATTACAATAACTCTCCCTTGGGAACATTCGTCCTCGAATGAGACTAGTTAGACTGAGAGTGTTGTACTAAGGTAACTGAGGTCATATACTAAACATACATGTCTTAGAACTTGATTGCATAAATAAGTCTGAAACATGATACATGAATTGAATATCATGACTGAGCTGATTTCATAATTTACATGAGTGCGAATATTTCACCTCATGGAATAGCCTTACTAGTGAAACTTTGGGTAGTAAGACTAAATGGGAAGTTGGAAATATGGAGGAGCTTATCTGCTTGATTGTTATACTGGATCGCAGGCTATACTGACTAAATCCTACTGAAAGCTTATATTCAACTGGAGTATATCTTCAACACTCTTTCTAAGAAGTTATACTAACAATAAGGAGCAAGGGATTATGGGCATGATCTGAACAAGATATCTGACTAAGGAATCTTATTATGGCTATAACTTTGTAACATGGAAAATAGTCCTATGAAACATAAGCTAGGATAGAATTTCTAAGCTTTATGCAATGAAACTGCAAATCTTCAATCTTAGCCATACTTCTCAAATACTCCCTCAACTATACCCCCCCCCCCTTAAATGCCTTCTGACATAGGTACATATAACTACTCTTGCCAAAGTATGAGTTTCACTACACACTCTCACCATGTTCAAGCCTAACTCAGAATCTCAAGGAACTTCACATAACACCATATCACTAGTCTAACTATTAAGTCAATACCCATGTGTTTTCACAACTTCTCACCTAAAAAATAGTACTCATTCCCACTTCAACAACTAACTTCAACCTCTTACCATGAACTCACTAGTGCACAATGCATTCATTCTCTTATACATAAACATAAACTTCAAGCCTAACTTCATAAACACACACGAATTTCTAGGCAAACAACCACAAAAGCATCTTTCTCATATTCTATCAATAACAACTTCCATGCACTATTCTTTAGAAAAAATCAAACACAAATTTCAACTAACCATGAAATATATCAAAACTTGGCCTCAATCTTACTTCACACTTATAACTCTAGATCGAACAGACATACAATAATTTCTTCTAGCCAAATAATTACTCATCACCACTATCCCTTCAAAAGGAGAGGTTACTAAAATGTTAGATCATGCGGACCTAAAATATGAAAGGATAACTTTGATACTTAACTGATGCCTGAGGAATAGGGTATCAACATTATGAATTCATTAAAGAGATCTAAATTGAGAGGCATACATGATATAAACTGAACTTCGCTGATCATTAAGAGTGTAGCATGAATACTGTAACTGAACATACTGTAAAGCATGAGTACATGTGTCATAAGCAACATAACCTGAGTTTGGAGTTCATAAATTTCTGGAACATAATTCGTACTGCTGAATGAACTGGAACTCTTCATACTATGAACTGTGAGAGTACATGATTCTCTACTATGTGCATGAATGTTGAACTATGATCATGGAACTGACACATAATGCATGATTAGATATCGTGATAACTGAAGTATAAATACCAAAATAAAAATGGGCCCGACATCTTCCTCCCTAGTATTCTTCTGCAACACACTGGCAACAATACTAGAATCTGAGAATCTGACTTGGTTAATTGTCCTATCATATCCCCCTTAGCTTTAAGCCATCACTTCTAGGTCTATTAAACCCTTTACTAAACTCTAATCTAACTGCAATCATTTTACTTTAGAGTCTGGGGTATAACAATAAAGATAGAAAAATAAACTTACCCTGAGAGACTACACCTGAAAGTGTGAAACCCACTACTAATACTTCCTATCTTTCTATAGTCCAATAGTTATCATATAATAACTTGAACACTTACTATCTTAGAATCTCCACGAGTATCACCATACCCTGAGTTCACACCATCTAGAGCTTCGATCCTTTTTTCTATTAGCTTAATCTCCAAAGATTCAACCTTAGATTCTAACACTTACAATGAATATCTCCAAACCTTTAATGAATCATACTAGTTCAATCATAGTCTACTAATATCACATCTCTAAACTTATATTTCTAAACCATGAGAATAAAGATCAAATAAAAAAGCTCAACCTCATCTATCCATAACTCCTAAACTTTTCTACTACAAACACCATGTACGATATAGCTAACCTTCTTCCACTTAACCACTCAAGGGTACTATAATCACACACAATACTTAATAAAATTTGAAATTAATGCAGCCCCATATCACCTTGGCCATATCTCTACATCATACCTACAACATCACACTTAATTATGAATACATGACCTTAAACTCTTGCATACTCTGTTCAAGCATACTAGATCACTTTCATATAACTAGCATCACCAATAAAGCAATAATTATTTCCACCTTTATGGTCATCTACTATTCAAACTTAGTGTCTAGTGCTAGGCATGATTAACAACCCAACCTCACATACTATTCTCATTTGGAAGCTATAAGATAAGACATCAAGAAACACTAATCCACTAAAGCCTTATAATAACAATAATTGATCATGATCCTATGGTCTATCTCATTACAATCCATTAGCATATCCTCCCTCTATGCATCACTACCATCCACCTATCTATACATCTGAATTTCTTTCATAGCTCTATAAGTTTCAACTAAACTTATTGCAACCCCAAGAAAAGCCTAAATTCACAATACTCAACCACCAAATTTTTTCATCAATAACCTATGATTTTCTAACACAATAAATACCATCAATAATGCCTTTCTTACTTTAAGCAAGCAACAATTCACCTTAACTGATAACTCTTTCCCTACCTTTAACCAAGGAACCGATACCACATTCATTACTTCTAAGCTGACATACATAGACATATCATCTTAATGCAAACTCGATAACATGCATAAGTTCATCTATACACTTTCTATCAATCATCATTATCACCTTTATTGTCACTACATTTCTAAGACCACACTTTTAACTATAAGAATATTCTACTACTTATAAATCATAACACTATAGGTTGCAATATATCTCGAATGCAAACTATGTTTAACAATCAGGTTCACGCTATCTCCTTTCATGAGCACTATTAGTATTGAAGGGTTAATGAGGAATCTAAATATATGTCTTACTCTGTCTTAACTAAACAACTCATAAGGATGAGAACATAACTTTCAACTTGAGAAACTTATAATAGAGCTCCTCTCAAGCCCCTTGTATGACTTTTGAAGTTACTGATAGTAAATCAGAAAACATCATCTTGGGAGGAATTTGGAAATTACAAATCATGTTATCTCAAGAATATAACATAGATGGAGAATTATGGAGTAACTCACGAATCGAAAGAAATTTATAAGAGAAGAACTTTATAGCATGATATAGAGTAAGAAAGAAATAAGACATTTCCTAAATGCCCTACAATCTCTCAAAAAAAAGTACAAACGTCTCTGTACCATTTCGCAAGACCCTACTAGACACGGCTTCATAGACACCCTAGGACAATTGAACTCTGGGCTCTGATACCAAATTTATAATGCCCCAAGACTACCCCTGGATGTCACACAGTGCTCAAAACCATAAGTGATCCCAAGATAACCTTTGTACTGGCATAACTCATAAATAATTGAATAAAATACATAAGTTTAAAAGAATAATGTAGAAGATAAATCTTTTTTGAATATGATCAATACAAAACTATATTGAAATGATTACAACTCTGATTATATGAAATAAAACTGGAATCAGATATATTTACACGACTGACTGTCTATGAAGCCTCTACTGGTATTGACTATAGGTAGCCGGGACATGACCCCCAGCCATCCCGAATCAATACGACTGAATGAAAAAAATAAAATACTACACAAAATCTGACTGACTCGAGCCCTTGAATCAAAAGGACTCATCACCTACTGACTGGAAGCTGCAACTGTCTGATTCGGATATGCACATTACAACTTGTACCTACATTATTAAACAATGTAGCATATAGATGTATATGTGGATCAATACTTTTGGAACGTACTGAGCATGTTGGGGTAAATTCATAAGTAAGACAATATCTCAATGCTTATATTTACTTGAAAAAGGATGCTAAGTGTAAATGACTCACATTGGATTGAATAACTAAAAGCTAAAAATCATAAATCATGAATAATAAAGCATACTGTAAAAATCTTATGAACCATAACACTTAGATCTAAAAGCTGTACTTTTAATCTTTCTATTAGTGGAATAAGTAGGACTGAAGTTAAGTCTGTTTTCAAATCATGCAAGCTAAGTGTAAAAAGGACTCACCTTTATATCTATAAACTAAAAGTTGAAATCTCATAGCTAATGTCTTATGTAAAAAAATATAAAAAATAATTGTGAGCCTTTACACTTAGTTTCTAAAAGCTTTTCTGTTATTCTATTCTATTAGAGAGTTTTTTCTAATTGACATAAACCATATGGGCTGTCATGGAGTCCAACATCTTGTTCTTCTAAGGGGAAAACCTCACGTTGGGGAGAGGTGTTATACTCTTTCCAGGGAGTATAACCTGAGCTAAGTGATCACATCTGTAACTTTCATCCATATAGAAATAGGAATACTAAATCTGAACCTACGTTGGCTCGTACTTTTAGGAAAGTAAGAGGCACTAAACCCACACTTCCCACTCGATGATAAATTCTACTCCCTTTAATCTGTATGCTTATTCTGTAGGAAATCCACTTTTAAAAGTCATAATGTTTCATACTGAAAGCTTACTGTGCATCAGTTCTTTCAAAAATGAATTTAAGCTGTAAAGTGGATTCCATGTCTTAGCTAAAGATCAAAAGATCACATCTTTATTCAAAGTTGTCTATAAACATATCATTGGATGCTTAAAAGCATAATAATTCTTGAATTAGTGATATTCAACTAAGGCTTGGTAACCCATACATCAATTTCATGTCAAATCATCATAAAGTTCGTGTTTGATAATGAAAATATTCATAATTCAACACAAAGTCTAGAAAGTAGTCACACACATGAATTTAAGAAAGTAGACATGCAATTGAACATCCAAATCACTTGAAATCTAAAAATCTTCAATTAACAATAAATGGGTAGAACCCTAAATTAAAATTTATGTAAAATCATGTGAATTTGTAATTAAAACTAGTTTTGGGCACAAGGATGAAAGATTTACCCTTGTTCAAAACCCCACATACCTTAATTGAATTTAACATATGAAGAAACTTGAATTTAAAATCCTATTTATGTTCTTGAATATTTTTTCTTGACGTTTTGAATTTGGAAACTCAAATCTTGAATTATATTGAAAAAGAAACAGTGAATTTTGGGTTTATTGAAGTTTGAAATTGAAGTTCTAGGATTTTCTTTGAGAGCAATTTTGGTGAAAAATCAATATAATAAGCTTAGAATAGGTTAAATATTTTATTTTCACGATTTAAGGGCATGGGAAAAAGACTAAGTTTCCTTTAAAATTTAAAATTTAGAACTGGAGCGCCGTTTAAGGCTTCACCGTGATGCGGTGAATGTGTCATTACGATTCCCACTGCGATTCGGTAGAATCATCGTGGCTCACTAGAATGGGACCATTGCTGATTTGGGCATGAGCGCTATGCGGCATGGGAGTCATCGCGATACCCACCATGACGCGGTGCAATCGCGGTGACTCTCTAGAAATTGACAACTGCCGATTTGACCTCCACCGTGATGCAGTTTAACCACGGTGAGCAGCTACTTGCTGAATCCAAATATGATTCAAACCTTGTCCAAAAAATTCCAAAACTTACCCGAGACATGGTAATTACACCCATGACCATAAGTCAATTCAAAATAATCATATCAGAGCCCGAAAGATCAACCTACAAAATCTTTGGAGTTAAAGGGTGTAAAATATGACTAAACCCCTAAACACTTAGCTTTATGTTTTGTTTCTAAGTGCTATAGGAAATTACAAAGGGATGAACCAAACCAGGAACTTATGGGGTTTTACAAACCCTATCACAAAATCCATGTTCACCGCTTCTCACTTGTAAGTGGGAATCCTAATCTCCTGCATAGTGGCACTAGGCATTTGGTGTTGAATCTTAACCTGTTGACAATTTGCCCACTTGGCTACAAACTCTGAAATATCCTTCTTCATGCCATTCCACTAATAGATTTCCCAAAAATCATGGTACATCTTAGTGGTTCCTGGGTAAATAGAGTAACGTGCACTGTGTGCTTCCGCCAAAATCTATTTTCTCAAACCATCAACATGACACATAGTCTACCCTGGCATCGCAACACCCCATATCCCTTTGGGAGAAAACCTCTACTTTTTGATCTTTGACTGACTCCTTCAACCTAACCAAGATGGAATCCATATCTTGTTACTCCTTCACTTCGTCAAACAAAGAAGATTCTGAACTGTTTTGAAGCAAGACACTACGTTCAGCAAAATCAACCAACTGAACACCTAGTCTAGCAAGCTGATGAACCTCCTGAACTAACTTTTTTTTATCATTCCTAACATGAGCAACACTGCCTATAGACAGTCTACTAAGGGCGTCTGCCACTACATTGGCTTTGCCCGGATGATACAAAACACTCATGTCATATCTTTCAACAACTCTAACCACATTCTCTGATGAAGATTTAAATCTTTCTGCAAGAACACATACTGCAAGCTTTTGTGATTCGTAAACACATCAACATGCAACCCATAAATATAATGTCTCCAAATTTTCAAGGCAAAAACAACAGTGGATAACTTAAGGTCGTGGGTAGGAGAATTCTTTTTATGAGGTTTAAGATGTCTAGAGGCATAGGCTATGAACTTACCTCTCTACATTAAAATACAGCCCATACCAACTCTGGAAGTATCACAGTAAACAACAAACCTAGCCGAACTATCTGGTAGCATCAAAATTAGGGCTGAAGTGAGTCGAGTCTTCAACTTCTGAAAACTCCTCACAAGAATCTGACCTCTGAAACTTGACTTTCTTATGAGTTAATATGGACATAGGGGATGCAATAATTTAAAACCCTTCAATAAACCATCGGTAATAAACAACTAAACCCAAGAAACTCCTGATATCTAATGGAGAGATAGGTCTAGGCTAGTTTCTCATTGCATCGGCCTTTTGAGGGTCAACTCTAATGCCGTCAGCGAAAATAATATGGCCAAGAAAAGCTACCGATCTTAGCCAAAAATCACAATTACTAAATTTAGCAGATAATTGGTGGTCTCTAAGAGTTTGTAATATAATTCTGAGATGGTCTGCATGATCATCTTCTCTACAGGAGTAGACAAGGATATCATCAATGAAAACTATGACGAACATGTCCAAGTACTATTTGAACACTTTCTTTATCATGTCCATGAAGGCTGCTGGGGCATTCATTAGTCCAAAGGACATGGCTAGAAATTTGATATGACCATACCGGGTTCTAAAGGTTTTCATTGGAATGTCAATCTCTCTTACTCTAATCTAATGATAGCCAGTTCTGATGTCTATCTTAGAGAAATAACTTGCACCTTTAAACTGGTCGAATAAGTCATAAATCCTAGGAAGAGGATATTTGTTCTTAATTGTGACTTTATTCAACTGGCGGTAGTTGATGCATATTCGGAGAGAGCCATCTTTCTTACGTACGAAAAGGACTAGATTTCCCCATGGAGAAACACTGGGCCTTATGAACCCTTTATCTAAGAGATCTTTAAATTGCTCTTTTAACTCTTTAAGCTGGCCCGAAACCATATGATATAGAGGTATGAAGATAGTCTGAGTATTAGAAAGAATATAAATGCCGAATTCTATTTCTCTATCAGGAGGTACCCTTGGTAGATCTTCGGGAAAGACCTCGGGAAACTCATTGACTACACAGACTTACTGAACTGTTGGAGCTTCAGACTTAGTATCTTTGACTCAAACTAAATGATAAATGCACCCTTTGGATATCAACTTTCTGGCCTTAAGATAAGATATGAAATCACTCTTGGGAGATTCAGAACTACCTTCCTACTCAAAAACTGCCTTATCAGGAAACTAAAACTTCACATGTATATATCCTTGGGGTGCTCTGATACATTTTGTGCGAAAGAAAGATGGGTCTCTCCAAATGTGTGTAGACTACCATCAACTAAATTAGGTCAATGTGAAAAATATATATCCTCTTCCTAGGATTAATGATCTCTTCGATCAGTTTCAGAGTGCTAAGTGTTTCTTAAAATAAACCTTCGTTTGGGCTATCATCAGGTAATGATTAGGGAAACTGACATTCCCAAGACTATTTTTTGAATGTGGCTATTATGAATTCTTACTCAAGTCCTTTGGGTTAACTAATGCTCTAACTACTTTCATGGACCTTTTGAATCAAGTGTTTTGATAGTTTTTAGACTTCTTCATCATAGTTTTATTGATGGCATGTTGGTGTACTCCAAAAGTGAGGCAGATCATGCCAGTCATCTCAAAATTGTATCGTAGACTCTTAAGGATCAGTAGTTGTTTGCAATATTTTCTAAATGTGAATTTTGGCTAAGTCTTGTAACTTTTCTTGGGAATATTGTTTCTAGTAAAGGAATTAAAGTGGATCCTTAGAATATTTAGGTAGTAAATAAATGACCTAAATCCATGACTCCAACCGACATTAGGAGCTTTTTGGGACTGACAGGTTATTATAGGAGATTATTGGAGAGTTTCTCGTCCTTTGATGCTCTACTTATGAGATTGACTCAGAAGAAGGTGATTTTATGGTTTGATTCTTAGGAGGGAAGTTTTGTGAAATTGAAGGATCGATTAGCCAATGCTCCTGTTTTGACCCTACTCGATGGTACTGAAGGGTTCATTATATACTGCGATGTATCCTGTGTGGGATTTAGGTGTATGCTTATGCATCATGAGAAGGTTGTGACGTATGCTTCCAGATATCTTAAGGTACACGAGTCTCGATTTAGTAGCTGTGGTGTTTGCATTAAAAATTTGGCATCACTATTTGTATGGGGTGGTTATGGACATCTACTAAGATCATAAGAGACTGCAGTATATGTTCACCTAGATAGAATTAAACATCAGGCAGAGGTGGTAGATTAAACTGCTTAAGGACTATGACATTAGCCTGCACTACCACCCAGGTAAAGATAATATTGTTGTTGATATTCTTATCTGGTTGTCCATAGGGAGTTTGTCCCATGTAGAGGAGGAGAAAAGAGGATTGGTGAAGGATATTCATCATCTGGATAACTTGGGATTTTTCCTTTTGGACTCTAAATATAGGGGAGTTATTCTTCATGAAGTGGCTAAGTCGTCTCTTGGGGCCGTTGTTAAGGAAAAACAAGTTCTTGATTCTATTCTGATGCAAATCAAGGATAACATAGGCCAACAGAAAGCTATGGCATTTTAAATGTTGGGTGATAGTGTCTTAAGAGATCAAGGAAAACCGTGCATTCCCAATGTAGATGGGATGAGGAAGAGGATTTTTACTGAAGCTCATGTGTTTAGGTATAAAGCTTAGCTGAGTTCAACCAATATTTATCATAAATTGAAAGAATTGTATTAGTGGAATAACATAAAAAGTGATGTAGCAAATTTCATTGCCAAATGTATGAATTTCCAGCAAGTCAGAGTGGAGCATTTGAGACCGAGTGACACCTCCCAAGAGATAACCTTACCTATGTGAAAGTGGGAAATAATTAACATGGATTTTGTTGTCAGACTCTTGCAATCCCGAAATTAGTACGATTCAATTTGGGACATTGTTGATAGAATAACTAAGTCTGCTCACTTTCTATCGGTAAGGACTAATTACTCGAGCGAGGATTATGCAAATTTATTCATACTGCATGGAGCCCCGGTGTCTATTATATACTATCAAAATATGTAATTTTTCTTCTCATTTTGGCGGTCTTTTCAGAAGGGGTTGGGTACGCAGGAGAACCTTAGCACCTTTTTTCACCCGCATATAGATGGACAGATGGAGCATAATATTCAGACATTGGAAGATATGTTAAGGGATTGAGTAATTGACTTTAAAGGTATTTGGGTTGATCATTTTTCTCTTATTGAGTTTGCATATAATAATAGTTATCATTTCAGAATCTAAATGGCTCCTTCTGAGGTTCTTTCTGGTAGGAGATGCAGGTCACTGATTGAGTTGTATGAGGTAAGTGAGACTACATTGTTTGGAATTTACTTAGTACCTCAAGCAATGGAGAAATTCAAGATTATCTGAGAAAGACTTAAGACTTTTCAAAATTTCCAAAAATCTTATGTAAATGTGAGGTGAAGAGAGCTAGAGTTTAAAGTTGGCGATTGGGTGTTCCTGAAGGTATCGCCTATGAAAAGAGTTATTCGATTTGGGAAGAAGAGGAGCTCAGCCTCCATTATATTGGTCCATAAGAATTTGAGAAGAGTTTGGAAGGTTGCTTATGAGTTGGATACACCGATGAGTTTGGCAACGATTCATCTTGTTTTTTATGTGTCTAAGCTAAAGAAATAGGTGGGTGATACTTTCTTGGTACATTACATAGCCAGTGATTTCTATATATTACACATAAACATATAAAATTAGAAATTCTAAACTTTCTTCTACCATGAATCTGGATCCACTAAAGAGCATGATGTAAGATATAAATTCAAAAGTGGTCCAATCAAAATTACCCTCCAATAAAAAAATAAAGAGAAAAAGAATCTAGACCATAAATTTCAATAAAAAATAGTCAAAGAAAAATCCATTATAAAATTAGAGGCGGGGGTGGGGGGTATTCAGTTTGTGTAAACGTAAAAAAAAGCAGCTCTTCACATTATGATTATGGTTTGAAAATATATTTTAAACAACCCTAAAACCTTAAAAAAAAAATTATAGCAAATTTCTCAAAAGTGGTTTAATTCAATTTGTACGAATAGAATTTCTCCAATAACATGAGAATTTTTTCCTCATTCAGCCAAAGAGATAGACAAGCAAAAATCTTTAGAAGACGAAAAAAGTTAGATCAGTCTATGATGAAGCAATGAGATAACTTGATGTGGTTAAACATTATAAAACAACAGATGACTTCTCAACCCATATGTTTATTTTGTGGAAAAAATAATGAACCTAAACCCATAAATGAATTATAAGAAAATTAATCAAACGTCGTTAAATATTTTCAAAATATTGTCCAACATCAGAACAAGGACAACATGGAAATAGAAAAATGATGAAAAGATCTATGCCGAAAAGGGATTAATTTATTCTGGGTAAATATAAAAATATGAAAAATTGAGATTACCTATGGGGCAGGGAAATAGGGTTCACCTGAATCTGAATCATCATTCCTATCTTCATCTATATACACATAAATAATCTCTGGTTATCAGAATCTGTTAGTTCTGAAGAAAGAAATGAGATTGTCTCAATTCAAATTTCCATACATTAGGCAAAGTTTTATGGAAACTAAAAAAATTTGACTCCTTTTGAAATTTTACTTTCCAAACATTAAATATTTATATATAGATACATCACCTTTATATTATTTTGTCTGCATGAGTTCTTACTTCATTTTATTTCACCACCTCTTGAAAGGGGTTTGAATGATTTTTTTAGTTAAAGTGATAACTTTTATATGTATATTATTTGTTATGATTAAAGTCTACACCTAGGTGTGACTGACATTGAGGACAACAAGTTATTCAGAGCGGACCATACGTATTGACAATGTCTATAAAATAATATAAATGAAAACTGAAGGGGAGTTGTCAATTAAAAATCATAACTAAAATCCGAATCAAGACAAAACATGTCTTTCACAAGCTAAATAACTAATGCCTGATAAGTCTGTAACAACATAAAAAAGTAAGTTGTTGGGACAAGGCCCCTTTCCTATCGATAAAACAAAATAATTTCTAAATTGAATGAAGCTAAACTATACCAAGTCCACAAATGAGGACTCACTAATTGCTTACTAGAAGTGTTTAAGTCTGACTAGTTACGAGTCTTGGAATGAACATCTGGCATGTAGTTATGGGACTTGAGTTTTTCTGAACCCTCGTCCTATCAGTGATAAATAATCATCCCAATAATCTGTATACTATTTGCTCATATGTTATTAAATCGTGTATGTCTGAAAATAGAGTATCGTACTTGGCTCAAATTATCTATTTATGCTCTATGCTAAAACTTTTAGTTTAAATCATGATAAATCTTTTTGAGTTATTGTTCAAGTAACTAGGCTAAAATTGAAATACCATAAATTGTGCGTAAATGTCTACTACAAAAATTTGATAACATAATAATTCATAATAACTGAAATCACCAAAGGATTGCGTAATTGGGGTAGTAACCTAAACATGAGATCATGAAAACTAAAATTTATTTCTGAAAACCTTCGCACGAGGATAAAAGAAAATCTTAACTAAAACCATATATACCTAGTAGTGACAAGAAATTCTTAACTAATTGCTCAAATTGAGACTTGATACTTGAACCATTGGTTTTGATTTTTCGATAGAACCTTTTGACCTTTTAGGAGTTGAACAAAGGAATGAGGGATAAACTGATCTACTATGTTGATATCTCCTATAAAAATACTAAACTAACATGGTTTAGGCTTAGGAAATAAGGAAAAGACAAAATTATCCCAATTCTAATACTTTAAAATTTCAGATGACAGTTCCCATGAGTCACTCGACAACTCCTGTTCTGATACCAAGGATCGTTGTTTGGCTTGTGATTTCCTGGAGGATTTTAGGATATTTTCTAAACTAATCACTCCCATGAGTCACCACAACATATGATTTGGATTATAGTAGTCTTACTGAGACATATGGTTTAAAAGGGAAATTGTCAACTATATGTCCAGGACTCCATGTGTCAGTAGGGTTTGTGATCCTAATCCATGAGTCAACTGTCCCTCCTCGGAAATTAGGAGTTGGACTAATTGGAAGGCTGGTTCTATGAGTGGCATCAAGACTCGTGGCTTTGTTTTATGAGTTATGGAGCTGCTCATAGTTCACTGAAATGTTGAGGGACATAACCATAACTGGTTCCATGGGTAATGGACCTAGTTTACTACTCGTGGGAACCTGGGACATCAAAATTTCAGATTGGTTATCGGTGCTAAGTGCTGAGTGTTTGTTTGTTCAGAAACTGAGGTGTTACAATATCTCTTCGTTGAGATCATTCATCCTCGAATGAAGGTTTAAGTCGTACTGAAAAGAGTAAAATAGGATGACTAGAACTAGTTGTCTAATTTTCTGAAACTGATTTACTAGGCTATCTAGGATTGATATCTTTTAAGAGTTTTAAAACTCACCTGAAACATAAATGGTAGAAACATACCAGAAATTGTAAAGTGACGGATAATAACAGGAAATTTCTAGGAGTCACTAAGAATAGGAAAATTGTTACCTTAAGCACTCTCTACGGTAGGAGTGAATAGGTGTGATCACCACGGGAAGTATCAATGAGTTCTACAATCCATCTCAATTAAAGTTGGTTAGTGACAAGCTCTACAATCAGTATATTTTAAATGCATCACCGAAAATGTCATCTAAACCTCATTAATCCAATTTTCTACATCCTTAATAAGCTTCAACATGGATTCATCTTGAGAAATTCATGGATCTTTGATGTGTTTGCAACACACTGAGTACTGTAGGGTCTTCTGCACGATGGTCAACCTAAGATGTCATCACCTGAGCAAGCATCTAAATAGTGTTATGGAGCTAAATATTAGTAACTCAGCCAACAATATATAATACCAAAGTAACAAATATTATGACAACAAATTGATGTATGAAAGAAAAAGACAATAGAGCTGCCTAACCATGACATGTAACAAAGAAAAACTGATCATATATGACTCGTACTTTGTTTCTTCTTCTCATAGTTTCTTTGATGAAAACAGTTTAGCAAAATCTCCATCATTCACTTGCTTACGACAGGAAGCTTTGCCCTTCCACTTGGGAATGCACTGAGACTTCTTCTTTTGTGTTGAATCAGTTCCAAAATTTCTTCTCTCACTATTGTAAAATTTATTAAATGCATTTTGGATGAAGTTTTTCACAGCACATGCACATACAAATTGATTTCGCAAATGCTTAATGTTATTTTAGTCACTGGCCATTCAGGGTAAGCTTGATGATTATCCAACTCAAGATCAAATGTCTATTTTCATTGATGGATAATCAAATTGGATAGAAATTCATAAGGTTTTGAGAATCTAAGGAAAAACCATTAGCAGTGATGAATCTTCAATTATTGAAGTAATCTTCTCCTTTATAGGAAAAACATGTTTACAAATTTCCATACATACAACATCATCCATCCATAATATTTGTAAAGATATGACAGTTAGGCCTAACTCAACCCCAACAACTAGCTCAGGAGGGGAGGATTGAAGAAATCTATATAAACATACCACTGGTCAATTACTCAAGTTTCATATAAGATTAGCTCATGAGAGAAGAATCTGAATCCAAGAAACATTTATTTATATATAATGAAGCAGAAATATGATCGATGCATGTTTCTAAAGCTGCACTAATCTTATCATAAGTTCTGAATCCATGTAAGAAAAAATCCTTATCATCAATTCCCTAGGTATGTCCTCTCTTGATTTTATCTAGTTTGCAATGTCACACATAATCAAGTACACATCATTACATAAAATCATCGCTTTATTTTTTTGTCAAAAAAGAAAAGATCATAGCTTCATGTGATGCATAAATAATCTAGAACAAATTTAATAAATAATTACATTATATAGGAATGGTAAGATTTAGATCTAAACACTTCAGTCTTTCCCATTTCAACCACAAAAAGTGTCATCGAGAAATGAAATACTTAAATAGAAAAATAATCTGTAAACCAAGTAATAAATGCTAAATAAAGAAAATAAGATAAGTGCATGGATCTAAATCATCAATAGGTATCAAGCTATATCAAATGCCAAAAGCTATATGTCCTCAAAATTTAACATTAAACAAGCAAAATCAAACCAACATAGTTGTCTAAAACACCCTCGAGCGATGCATCTGATTTTTATTAGATATTTTGAGGAAGATAATTCAAAAAATTCTAACACTTGCTTTCTAAAACTTTTCTCCCTGATCATCGACTTTCCCTTATTCATTGTTCTTTTTCTTCTTCACTGTATATTAAAAAGAAGATAGGAGCTTAAGAAAATGATTTTACAAACCCCAACACTTTTCTCGTATTCATGTACAAACAATGTTTGATAGTGAAATAGTGGATCTAGTTAACTAATTGTCAAAGTAAATATTTTCTTTTAAAAGCAGTTGTTCCGGTGGTAATAAAAATTTTCAAAATATGATCAATCGGTGTTGTGAGTTAAAAAATCATAGTTCTTTACTATGATTACCACAGTCGAACAACTATTTCTATAGGAACACTTTAATTTGACACTTTAGTTAACTAGATGCACTATTTCACTGTCAAACATTACTTGTATTTGCACATAATAAAAGTGATGGGGATATAAAATCATTCTCTTGACCTCTCCAGTCTATGGTGAACTAGAAGAATAATGTATAAGGGGAAGATGGAGATTGAGGATAAAAGTTTGAGGAAGCAAGATATTAAATTTTATTCATTACCTTCTTCAAGAAGATCTAATGAAAATCAAAGACAACTATTTTGGTCTAATTTTACTTGTTTGATTCTTGATTTTGAGATCATTTCCTTTTGACATTTGATATATCTGGATGCATATTAATGACTTTGATCCATTTTCTTATCTAATTTTCTTTATGAAGAATTTTTAGCTTGGTATACAAATTTTTTCTATCTAAGTCTTGCAGGTTTCAGAGACTATACTTCCGTTGGGTGAAAGAAGAAAATATTGAAGAGTTTATATCTATTACCATCCCTGTAAGATTTAACTATTCATTCTAAATGTGCACTAGATAATTTTTGGGTCATATGAGGTGATGATCATTTCTTTGAATGACTAACACATGAAGTAATGATGTCTTGCAATAATTTAGACTTGATTTTGCATGTGACCCTGTAGACTTTCTGAAATCATGACTCACAAGAAGACAGTACCTAGAAAATTAATGATAATAATTTATTTCTTAAAGGCAGCCGAACTAATGATAACATCAGAGCCGCAATTCATGCATGCATATGTCATATTTCGACCCCTTTATAAGAAAAAGTAAGATCTCTAGGATTTGGACCCTCCCCTCATTCACTAGCTAATATGCAACTTGAGAAATGGACTGATGGTTAACTTATATTGACTTGAGTAATCTTTTTCCCACATGCTAATTTTAAAGATTAAATTAGGTCTAGGTGTCATATCTTTATTGATATTATGAGTCATGCATCAAAATATTCTCACACAGATTCTTAACAGATCTTATGACTTCCATTCAATTGATTCTCATTCAATTGATTTTCCATTAATGAGAATAAACACTTGTTTCAAGTAATTATTAACTATAGCATAAAGGGACTAAAATTACATTAAGTATATTTATGAAAGTAAATTGTATGTTCATGTGTTTTCAAAGACTTCTTTGAGGTTCGTTGAAGCTCAAAAGTTAGGTGAAAAATAGGTTATGTGATATGCCTTGCTTAGCAAACACTTCACTTTAGTCACCAAGGTGTACACCTTATTGAAAAGGGTGTGAACCTAAAGAGGAAATATTAAATGATAAAATTCTCACATATATATTTAAGGTGTACAAACCATCTTTAAGGCATCTCAACTAATTCGACGGAAAACCTATCACCGCCCATTAGTGAAAGGTACCAGGTAATTATGTTCACCAAGGCTAAGATAGGTTGGAAAAATACCTAGTGCTTTTATCTTTATTAGATGTTGAACTTATGATCTCAAGGTTCTCAACCCACTTAAAATAACCACAAGGCGACATCTTTGGATAAATATTTGCATTTTTCCTTATTAAAAACATGATTTTTGCACGTAAAATCTCCAATAAACTTCATTACTTTTTTGTGCTTTCTCCTTTGAATAAGTTGACTAATACACACACAAAATTTATCACTCTCTTCCACAATTATATCTATTTCTACATAGGTGGGAGGCAAATACAAGTATGCTAACACAAATTAAAGTTATCCATAGTTAGTAATCTGAACATCAAATTAGTGATTTCAGTCCATATTGGCAAAC
The DNA here is from genome assembly GCA_030864215.1 of Capsicum pubescens. Taxonomy (NCBI): domain Eukaryota; kingdom Viridiplantae; phylum Streptophyta; class Magnoliopsida; order Solanales; family Solanaceae; genus Capsicum; species Capsicum pubescens. Next base: position 107,782,748 of record CM061544.1, read on the forward strand.
ATTATTGCTGCTCACAAGAACTAAAGTTAGAGGTAGCTTATAGTAGTTTTCTAACAAGTGAAAAATAAAAGTGTGTTCTTCATTGTTTTTAACTTTAAGAAGATTAGATAAATAAGAAAAGAAAAGGACAAAAAAGACTTACTTTGGTTTGAGGAATCAAGTTCAAATTAGAATACTGCCTAGTGTTAATTATTGCATGTAAAGCAAGTATGATCGCTGAATCCTTCTTCTAATAATAGGATCTCCTTGAATGGATCTTCCTTTACTTCCCTAGAAATATTATAGTTCCTCAAGAACACACAGTCAGACCATATAACATCAAACTTTTGAAGTTTACAATAGGCTTGAGAAGTAGTAATAGATAATTTGATATTATGCATACTGTTTTAATTTTGTTCTTGCTTGAATGCATCACCTATGCAATTTTTGTTAGAATTATGCAAGCACAAAAAACTCAAGAAGCAAAAGGTTTTCTATTAACCAATTTGAGTGGGCCTCTCAACTAATGAATGCCCATTTTCAAGAAATGCAAATGTGACCACCAAAAATAGTGAAAATTACATCATAATTACAAATCCAAAGCAGAACAAAAAAACTATGAAATACGAACTAGCCCTAGATATTTCATGCATGAAAAATGACTCGTCAAAATTGGAGGGTCGATGGTCAGATAGGAGTTTTTGAACCTGGATGAAACACTCACCATTATATGGTGGTTATGGATTGAGGCTGACCATGCACTTCATTTCAGGACCACCTAAAAAAGAGCAAAAGTCAGTACTCAACCATAAAGGAAAAGAAGGTTAACAAAGTCTTACAGTCTTACCAAATAAATGAATGCATCATCTTAAACATGAGATCCCTCATCAGTATACCACGAGATTAGCCCTTTAACCAGGGAGAACAACTGTAGGAAAGAGAGAAGTCAGAATCTAAATAGGAGTGGAATAGTTGAAGTAGACTAACTCTTGAAAACTGATAAATAGACAAAGAATAGGAACAATTCAAGACAATTGATGATCCAGAGAAAATGGAGATGAATTCCATGATTTTCCACAGCAGTAATGTGGTTCAGGTGTGAGGGATTTGCTAGAAAGAAAACGGAGAGGTGGTAAAAGAAAAGCCTAGGCAAAATTTATATAGGGTAGGTAGAATTGGGTTGGACCGATTTGGTCTTTTTTGTGTTTTCTTAATTCTAATTTTATTTTGTGATTAGAATCGGGCACTAGGCCATATAATGATGTATTTGCAATTCTTTATTGATGATTAATAAAAGCCCAAATTTTCTTTTGTTTAAACAAATGTGACCGTCTAGAATTTTTTTATTTTCTTGCTATAATATACAACAACAACAACAATACAATAACATACCCAATTATTTTTGTTATTACATATAAATAAATAATACTAGAAATTTTGAATTCCTTTCTACTAAGAATTTGGATCCACAATAGAGCTTGAAATAAAAAATAAATTTAAAGGTGGTAAAATCTAAATTACCCTTCAACAATTAGAAAAAAAAACGAACCTAGACCATAAATTTTATCAAAAAAATAAATTCAATGAAAATTTCTTAAAAACAAGTTTATTTGATTACTTTTGAGTGAATTTATCTAACATAAGCAATTTTTTATTAAAACAAATCCATAACATAAGAATTCCCCATTCAAATTTTTTTTTTTAAGAAAAATAATAGAATAATATTTTCTGGTAAATGGGTTAATTCAATGTGGGTTATCCAACACTACAATTAAAAAAAATTAAAACTGAACCTAAACCAATATAAAGCATCTTGCCACAATTCCTTCACGTGAAATTTCTCGAACATCAGTTATTATTTTTAAAAATTCGATAATAAAAGGATTCCCAATTCAACCAAACATACAAAGAGATAAAAATCTTTAGTGAGAAGACAAACAGAAAAATCGATTATAAATAAAGGGGTTCATTCAATGTGTGTAAACTTAGATGTTTAAGGTTTGAGTTTTTTTTCTAAAAAAAAGAAAACCAGAACTCATAATTTTTTTTTATAACAAATATCTCAAAAGCAACTTTATTCAATTTCTTCAATATGAATTTCTCAGTAACATGAGAACACCTTTCCCATTTAACCTAAGTTATAGACAAACAAAAATCTTGTGGAGATAAAAAAAAATGTAGATCAATCAATCTATGCTAAAGAAATGAGTTCATGAAAAACCTGTGCAAAAAAGTAAACATAAAAAGGGTGAAAATTGAGGGTACATTGGAGCAAGAAATAAATAAGGTTCTCCTACGACCAAATCATCATTCATATTTTCATATACATATACACAATCTCTGATTATCACAATACATTTTTTTTTTGTGAAGAATGAAATGAGATTGCTCAATTAAGATTTTCAAACAGGTAGTAAGGTTTTATGGTAACTCAAAATTTTTGAGATTTTTTAAACTTTATTGACAAAACCTTGAACGTTGATATATATAACTTCTTTTTTTGTCTTCATGTATTTTTACTTCTTTTTTTCATGCTCCTAGTTCTTCATCTCTTAAAAAGGTTTAAATAATTTTTTAATTAAAGTGATATATATATATATATATATTATAGGACTTGCAAGTTGTAACTATTTGTGTTTCTAATTATTTAATATGGGTTACCATTTGCTAATTAAAAGGTGATAAGTCATCAATTTGATGACTTGTTAGCAATTTTTAAGCTTAAATTGTCATGATTTTGGTGTTATTATCATGTACAATGCACATTTGTGCAGGTAACGGTTGAAAATGAAGATGATTAGGCCTTTCAAGTCAATGGAAGGTCAAATATGAATAAAAAACAACCCTAAAAATCACATGGATGTGTGTGAAGGCTACCCACGCGAGAAGATGGCTAAAATAGCCAAAACAGCCCCATCTGTGCCCAGGGTGCGCCCTATCTACTCTAGATCTGCTCAAATAGATCAAAAGTATGGTGGAATTTTTGTAATATTTTAAACCTTGAAATTAGGGGCTAAAGGAGGAGGGGGGGGGGTTCAACTCATTTCCACTATCATTGAGCATTACTGTACTATATATGAGCTTAGAAGAAATTAGAGAGACTCTCAACTGAAGAATTGGTGGTTTTCATTGAATATTTTATTGAAATTAAATCTTGGATTTAGCATTTTCTTTATTTTCTATGGTTCAATTTGATGAAAATTTGGGTATATCTTTACTATTTCTCTCTGTGAGTAGCTAATTCTTCATCTTGAGGTTATGCTTGAATAAGTTGCGATTAATGCATGTGTTTTATTTATTTGTCCTCTTAATTAACTATTTATTATAGGTTTTGCATTTATTCTATGTTTTAACTAAGAATTGAGGGTTTCAAACTCTAATTACCTTTGAACTTATTTCATCCTTGACAAATGAGATATGGGTGACGAATGAGTGTAAACAATTACTAAACTTAGTTCATTTAATAGCATCTCTTAGATATTAGGATGTTAATTGAGGCTATGGATTGGTGAAATGATTACACTTATTAAGTGTTCGACAGAAACCATTTGTGATAGTTGATATTTTATTGACAAATTGACACAAAACATCTAGATCAAGCCTACCCATGACTTCTAGCTAAATTTGGACAAATAATCAAAAGTCCATGCATGAACCCACATCTTGGAAGACATAACCCCAAGTCCCATCAACACTTGATTAATCTCTAATTTTTTGAAGCTTCAAAATAGCATTCTCATAACAATCAAATTGTTAAATTTGAAATCATTCAAGCAACTCCACATTTTTATGGGTAAATAGTTAATTTTCTTCTAACACTCTCAAGTATTGAAATCCTTGTCTTCACTCCCTGTAAATTTGACCCCAACCTATGTTTGTTTACTATATTCTTATTATTTATGATTTCCAGTTTTAGTTCGACATCTGCATATTGATAGTATTTATTAATTTTGGTTCGAGTTCGACATTTATTATCTTTACTATTATGGAATTGGGGGTTTGAAATTAGGTAGAGAGAAAAGAAAATTAGGAGTATATGGTACATATATCACACATCATGACCCATTTGACATTCATTACTGTTATATCTTGTTCTTGCTTTAGTTTTACTCTTGTTTGTACCTACCATACTGATAGGGGGTATAACGACTCGATTGAGTTTATTTTTCCTTGTGTTTGCCTTTTGGACTTGTGGGGTCCAGTTAGATTGTAGATAGGTATTTATTTATACTTCTGAGTTATTTACATTTGATTTACTATATTTTCTTAGCATAGTCCATTGTTTCATTTTTGACCCTTGTTTACTGCCTTTAGTTTATATGCTCGTATTTTATTTATAGTTTTACTTTACTAAGCTCAATGTTCCTGTGAGGCCTACTGCGCATCCTGGTTTTGGTAATCATACTATACTTCTATATCCTTTTTCCTGATGCAAATCCTTATACAAGTCACCATGTTTAATGTTGATCTCGAGTTGTGTTACTGATGTGAATTGGGTGAGCTTTCAGAGTCCGTAGCTGATCCTTTTTCTTCTACTTTCATAATAGTCTTATTTTGTATATTTTGAGACTACAATGTATATTTTGACACTGTCTAGTACTTTATTTATTTTTGCATCTCTTTTACTGACCTTACCAGGTCATGGGGGATTTAGTTTGGTATTTTATTCTCTTTTTTCTGTGGTATATATGTGTGTGTGTGTGTGTGTATGTGTATGTATATATATATATATATATATATATCTCTGTGTGTGTGTGTATATACATACACACACATATACATACATACACACACATATATACATACACACACACATACACATATATATATGTATCAAATTTTCTCATTTATTTCTTACTACGGTCGTTTTTATTCTTGTTTACCTCTATCATTCCCCTGTTAGCTTGTTACTCATTGTTCCTGACTATGGTTTCACTTAATACAGGTAGGTTAAAGTCGGTGTCGTCACGATTTGAGAAATTGGCTAGTGACATGATACCTCATTATTGAGTGTAAAAAATATAATACTTGAATCTAGATAAATCAAGCTAAGGATGAGTCTAACTCTAATATCATAGTTCACAAAAATGAACATTAAACATAACTAAATCCAATATTTGGCTTATGAGGTGAGGAATAATCAAGATAAGACTAGTCCATTCAATTTACACATAAAAACACCAAATGTTTGATGTTATGATTCTTTTGATTTTAAATAATTAATAATGATATGGTACATCAATTAGCTTATGCACATCTTGACTACTAAAATTTATATTATGATATTTCTTTTTTGAAGTGCAATTCTGTCTATATATGAATGGTTTGGTATGTATGGACAATTTGTAACAATATTTTTCATAAGCCAAAAGAATACTTTACACTGGAGAGCCACTACTACTAAAAGTGAGTGTTAGACTCCTCACCAAATCATATGACTTCCAGTTCAGTTTGATTCTCCACAAATGAAAATAAACACTTGAAATCTCGAGTTTGATAATCATCATATTTACCCTAAAGGGCCAATGAAAAAAAATACTTTAAGCATTAGCAAAATAAAATTGTAGGGACATACCCATGTTGACAAAGACTCTTTTTAAGTGTGTTTGTGCTTTAAAGTTGAGGTTACCTTTGGTGCAAAGAAATAGCGTCCCCCAAAAACTGAATTATCATCATTCATGTCTTCGTAAATCAGTTTGTCTTGATTTTCAATTTCAGATTTTCATAAGGTTGGGAAAGGTTTTGAGGTAGGAGACAAATTTTGGGTTATTGAAATTTTAACTACCAAATTTTATGACTGAATGTTATGACATAATTTTCACGTCCACAATTCATGGGAGAAAAAAGTGGTGTGATAAATATTTTTTTTTATTATCTATATTTTATAGTCATTATTTGAAATTAATTCTTGAATTCTAAGGAATTAAGGTGTTTTATATTTTATTAAATCAGTTATTGAATTTAATTGTTCTTATTTGGTTTTTTTTTTTTTATGTAATTCATTTTTTAATTCATTTAAATTTGATCAATATGTACTGCCCAAAACCCAAATTATACTCTCAAAACTCAAATCTTCGGCCTAAGCAATACTCTTGGCACTTAATCATTTGTATCCAATAATGTATACACCAAACTAACAAATATTATGACAACAAGTAAAAATGTGAAAGCAAAAGTAAAAAGAGTTGCCGAACCGTGACATGCTACAAAAACAAAAAGTGATCCTATATATGTTGTACTTGGTATCTTCTTCTCATGCTTCCTTTGACGCAAGAATTTTATAAAATCTCCATCATTCACTTTCTTACGGTAGGAAGCTTTGACCTTTCACTTCGAAATGCTCTACTACTTCTTCTAAGTTGTACCAGTTTCAAAATTTCTAGGCTCACCATTGTTATGATTTCTTAAATGAATTTTAATGAAGTGGTTCACAACACATTCACATACAACATGATTTCATAAATGATTAAAGTAGTTGTACCACCCTGGGTGTTACGAAGCCTAAATCGAGCTAAAATCAAACTCAGAAGGTTTTGAGATTGAACGTAGAACACCCCAGGATGGTTATAAATGCGATAGGGGATGTTTGGGAATAAAAAAATGGTCGAACATTGCGAAGGGACCATCGTGTGATGGCCTTGCTCGGCGATAAGGCCTGCGAGGGCTCACTGCCTCGCCCCCGTACCAGTCCCCGCGCTGCAAGGTTCAAGCCGTGTGATGGGTCCTACGCTGTACTGCCGTGCCTCTACAATGGAAATTATGTAGATTCTCGAGAAGATATAATCCTTGTGACCAGCATTTAAAACCACATTTGCCAACCTTGGGGGTCTATCACCACTCTGTTCTTGTTGCACATAGTTGTACAATGTTATTTCTTTAGGAGGTTATTGTCTATTGGTGATTTTAGACTAATCCTTGATCCATGAGGCTAACATGGATTGGTGATCCACCAATTGGAGGCACCAGACTCATATAGCCCGTTAGTTAGAGATGGTCGGTGTAAGCTATATAGTCAAGGAATAAATTTTAAATGATCATATCTTTATGTTCCATGTCCCCTTCCTATTATTTTATTATTATTTTGGAGTATGATCATGTGTTTTATGAATGATTTTCATACAAGTATATTTATCTCTTTCCTTAGGTTGCATGCTAGTACTCACCGTATTGACCATTCCCGAATGCTACATCATTTCTTGATGTAGGTTCGGAGGCCTTTTATTATGATCCTATGTAGTGTTAGGTGGTTTGTTGTTATAATTGGTTGCTGTTGACAATGGTGAGCCCTCCATTATTTGGAAGGCCTTGTTACTTTTCAGTCACTTTATCATATCAGTTCTTTTGGTTTTAATTTGGCATAATCGAGGTCATGTCCCGACTTAGTAGATGTTTTATGGATAGAGTCTTGTAGACCTTATTAGGTTATTGTTTTCCAGATTTGATTTTGACTTACAAATTATCTTATGGTTTATCAAAATCTTTTTAATATAGTTGACTTCCGCTAGTTACTAATTTTACTATGGTTTGGTGAGTGGCTAAGGGATTATTTCATGCCTAGGTAGGCTTGGGGTGCATATCACGGTCAGGGCCCCAGTTTGGATCGTGTCATAAAAAATCAAGTCTACGTCTCTACGTAACATCATCACTTCATGTGTTAGTCATAAAAGAATAAAAAATCATATCTTTATGTGATGCATAAATGATCTTTAGATCTGATGAATAATTATATCATACATGAATAGTAATCTTTAAACTAAACTCTTCAATCTTTCCCGTTTCAATCAAGGAATGTGTCATCGATACTTGCAATACTTAAATAGAAAAATAATTTGTATACCAAGTAATAACTAAATTAAGATAAGTGCATGGATCTAAGTCATCAATAGGTAACCAGCTATATCAAATACCAAAAGTTATATGTTCTCAAAATCCAAAATCAAACAAGATAAATCTATCAAAGATAGTTGTCTAAAATGCCCTCTAGCGATGCATCAAATTTTCATTAGATCTTCTTGAAGAAGATAATTCATAAAATTCTATTTCTTGCTTCCTCAAACTTTTCTCCTTGATCTTCGACTTTCTTTTATTCATTGTTCTTCTTCTTCACCGTATATTAAAAAGAGGCTAGGAAGGTTAAGAAAATAATTTTACAATCCCAATACTTTTCTCTTATTCATATACAAACAAAGTTTATTACAGTGAAACAGTGGATCTAGTTAACTAAGTGTTAGAGTTAATTGTTTTTTTAAAAACACTTGTTCTAGTGGTCATAAAAATTTATAAAATATAATCAGTAGGTCTTTGTAGTAAATAAACCAGAGTTCTTTACTGTGGTTACCACAGTAAAACAACTATTTCTATAGGAACTATTTAATTTGACACTTTAACTAGATGCACTATTTCACAGTCAAACAATGTTTGAATCTGAACATAAGAAAAGTGACGGGGCTATAAAATCGTTCTCTTAAAACTCCTAGCCTCCTTAGCACACGATAAAACTGAAGAGCAATGTATAAATTAAAGATGGATATCGAAGAGAAAAGTTTGAGGAAGCAAGAGATCAAATTTTATTAATTACCATCTTCAAGAAGATCTAATCAAAATCAGATGTGCCACAGGAGGGCATTTCAGACAACTATTTTGGTCTGATTTTACTTGTTTGACTCTGAATGTTCAGATCATTTCCTTTTGATATTTGATATATCTGGATACTTATTAATGAGTAAGATCCACGCAAGTATTTTGTTTGTTTTATTTAGCATTTTTAGTTTGGTATAAAACTTACTTTTCTATTTAAGTCTTGCAAGTCTCGGGAACAATATTTTCGTTGGGTGAAACAAGGAAAAACGAACTCGTTTACATCTATTATCATTCTCGTAAGATTTAATTATTCATTTCAAATGTGCACATGAAGTGATGATCATTTCTTTTAATGGCTAACACATGAAGTAATGATGTCATGCAACAATTTAGACTTGATTTTGTGTGATACTGTTATGTTTCTGAAATCCAGCCTCACAAGAAGACTGTACCTAGAAAACTAATGATAATAATTCTTATCTTAATGGCATCAGAACTGATGATAACTTCAGTGCCGTAATTCAAGCATGCATAAATCACATATTGACTCCTACATAAAAAATGAAAGGTCTCTTGGATTTGGACTCTCCCCTCATTCGCTAGCTTATATGCAACTCGAGCAATGGACTGGTTGTCTAATTATGTTGACTTGGGAAATTATTTCATCACGAGCTAATTTTTAGCATTGAATTAGGTATAGGTGTCATATCTTTACTGATATTAAGAATGGATGGTTTAGTAAGCATGGAAATTTGAAAAAATTATTTTTCATAATGTAGAAGATTACTTCAACAGTTGAACAACTTAAGAGTCATGCATCACAATGTTCTCACATAGATTCTTAGAAGATCTTATGACTTCCAAAAGAATTTGATTTTCCATCAATGAAAAAAAACACTTATTTCTAGTGGAAAAATCATCAACTATACCAAAAAGGGACTAAAATTACCTTAGTATATTTCTGAAAGCAAATTGAATGTTCATGTGTTGTCAAAGTTTTCTTTAAAGATTCATTTAGGCTCTGTCCATTAGTGTACCATTAGTGATAGGTACTAGGGAATGCTGTCCATCAAGGCTAGGACAGGTAGGAAGAATACCTAGTATTTTTTCTTTTATCAGATGTTTTACCTAGGATCTCAAGGTTCTCAACCCACTTAAATTAACTACGAGGCCATATCCTTGGGTAATCATTTGCATTTTCCATATTAAAATCAGGAATTTCGCACGTAAAATCTCCAATAAACCTCATTACTTTTTTGCACTATTGACTTTAAAAAACTCGGCTTATACATACACCAAAATAGCACTCTCTTCCACAAATCTCTATTTCTACAAAAGTGGAAAATAAATACAAAAAAGCTCACACTTTTGATTTTAATATCTCTAAGAAACAATATATGAAACCCACAAACAAGTCATAAACTAGCAATAGATAACATGATATTACGCGTACCACTTTGATTTTGTTCTCGCATGAATGCATCATATATGCAACTTCGGCCAGAAATCTACACACACACACACACAAAAGAAAAATCAATATGTAAAAGGTTTTTTTAATCAATTTGGGTGTGCTTATTAATAACGTCTATTTTCAATAACTGCAAATGTGACTTCCATGAAATTTTTTGATTTACTTACTAAAACAATAATAACATAGCCAGTGATTTCTATTTATACATATAAGAAAATAAAATTAGAAAATCTGAACTCCCTTCCACCATAAATCTGGATCAACAAAAGAGCATTATGTAAAAAATAAATTCAAAGGTGGTATAATCAGAATTACGCTCCAACAAAAAAATAAAGAAAAAAAAGAACCTACACCATAAATTGTAACCAAGAATAGACAAACAAAAATCCATTATAATGGGGGGGTGGGGGGGTCGTTCAATTTGTGTAAACATTAAAAAAATAACTAGCTCTTCACATATATGTTTAAGGTTCATTAAAATATATTTTTAAAAACACTAAAATCTTAAAAAAGTTTTTTAGCAAATTTCTCAATAGCGGTTTAATTCAATTTCCACAAATAGAATTTCTCCAATAACACGAGAATTTCTTCCCCATTCGGCCAAAGAGATAGACAAACAAAAATCTTGAGAAGATAAATAATGGTAGAAACTGTCTATGCTGAAGCAATGCAATAACTAGTTGTGGTTAAACATCATAAAACAACAACTGACTGCTCTATGCATATGTTTATTTTTTTCAAAAAAAATAATGAACCTAAAGCCATAAACGAATTTAAAGAAAATTTATCAAACGTCGGTAAATGTTTCCAAAAAATTGTCCAACATCAAAACTAGGACAACATGGCAACAGAATAATCATAAAAAGATCTATGCCGAAAAAGGATTAATTCAATCTCGGTAAACATAATAATGCAAAAAATTGAGGTTACCTTTGGGGCAGGGAAATAGGGTTCTCGTGAATCTGAATCATCATTCCTATCTTCGTCTATATACACACAAACAATATTAGATTATCAAAATCTATTAGTTGTGAATAAAGAAATGAGATTGTCTCAATTCAAATTTTCATAGATTCAACAAAGTTTTATGGAAATAGACAAATTTTGACTTCTTTTGAAATTTTATTTACCAAACATTAAATATTGATACATAGATACAACGTTTTATATGATTTTGTCTCTTACTTCATTTTATTCACCACGTCTTGAAAGGGGTTTGAATGATTTTTTCAATTAAAGTGATAATTTTTATAGGTATATTATTTGTTATGATTCAAGTCTACAACTAGGTCTGACCGACACTTAGGACTACAGGTTATTCGGAGTGAATTGTACGTACAGGCTGTCATGACCCAAGAATATCCCGTAGTCCTGACATGGTGCTTAAGTCCACAAATGACCCAAAGTTAAACCATGATCTGACACATGCCGTAAAGAATGTAAGAAACTAAAAATATTGTGCGGAAGTCATTCATGAAAATATCTTAATGTCAAAATAATATTAGAGGTTCTGTATAGTCATCACTAATATCATTCCTCAAATTCCATTGGGGCGGACAGGCACTCGTAGCCGTAAATGTCCAAGAGCACCAACCTATGACCTTCTACATCTCATGCATGTAAATATGATAACCAAAGGTTCTGCCAAATATGATACAATGTGTCGACAAGAAAATCCACGTGGGAAAGCACAAAATTATATATACAGGACTTGGCCGTTGGGGCCACAACATCTAAGAGACAAGACACTACTATGCTTAATTTTATATTGGTCTAAAAAGCCTCTAAAAGACACATAGACACTTAGTTAAGGTTGAGAAAATCCCCCGCCTTACTCTTAACTACTGTACAATACGAAAATATATAAAATCGACTCAGAAATCCCCCAAATTAGCATCTTGAACTTTCTCTTTGTATTAGAACGAATGGGGGTAATTGGATTTCATAGCTTCTTCAGCTTCCAATGTGATCTCTTCTACTTGATGTTTTCTCCAAAGTACCATTACATAAACTATTTATTTATTTCTTAACTTTTTAACTTGTCGATCTAGAATAGTAACAGGTATTTCCTCATAGGTGAGATCTTTCGTAACTTGTACATCTTCAGTAGGAGTAATATGAGATGGATCTCCGATGCACTTTTAAAGATTGAGACATGAAAAACTGGATGGACTGTTGAGAGATCTTAGGGTAGCTCTAACTCATATGAGACTTGGAAAAACCTTCGAATAATCTTATATAGGACTATATTACATGGACATAGTTTCCCCTTTTTACCAAATCTCATTAACTCTTTCATTGATGACACCTTTAAAAATACCCAATCACCTATAGCAAACTCTAGCCCCCTTCTTCTAACATCTGCATATGACTTGTGTCGACTTTGGGCTATTTCTAGCTTCTATTGGATCACTTTAAACTTTTTCATAGCTTGATGAACAAGATCTGGCTTGAAAAAGGCAGTTTTATGCATTTCAAATGATCCAATTGGTGATCTGCACTTTCTTCCATACAAACCTTTATATGGTGCCATTTTGATACTTGAATGATAGTTATTGTTGTAGGCAAACTCTATGAGAGGTAAATGATCATCCCAACTACCTTTAAAGTCCAATACACAAGCTCATAGCATATCTTCAAGTGTTTGAATGGTACGTTCTGCTTGTCCATTCGTTTGAGGGTGAAAAGTTGAACTTAAATTAACTTGTGTTCCCAAATTTCTCTAAAGAGACTTCCAAAAATTAAGGTAAATTGAGCTCTCCTATCTGATATAATAGAGATTGGTACTTCGTGTAGCCGAACTATCTCTTTAATATACAATTTCACATACTTTTCAACTGTATAAGTGGTCTTAACTGGTAGGAAGTGTGTTGATTTGGTAAGCCTATCAATGATTACCTATATGAAATCAAAATTTTGATATGTATGAGGCAAACCAGTGACTAAATCCATTTTATCATTTCCCACTTCCAAATTGGAAGATCTATACATTGCATATAAACCCCGAGCTTTTGGTGCTCCACTTTAACTCTTTGATAATTTGGACATTGGGATATAAATTCTGAAATGTTCTTCTTCATGTCAACCCATTAATACTCTTCTTTCAAATCATGATACATTTTAGTTGACCCCAGATGGATGGAATACCTTGAATGATGTAGCTCTATCATAATCCTCTTTCTTAGTCCATCTAAATTAGTAACACATAATTTGTTTTGGAACCAAAGTACTCTTGCTTGCGTAAGCTCAACTGCCTTTGTCATACCATATTGTACATTCTTCTTAAGCTATAATAGAATAGGATTTGCATACTGCTTCTCTTTCACTTTAGCTACTAATGAAGATTTTTCTGTATTATAAACAATAAGCCCCTCACCTGGAGTTTCAAGAAGGAGAACCACCAAATTGGCTAGTTGGTGTAAATCGTTAGTCATCCCTTGTCTTTCCGTAGACTACCCATAAGTGATCACCATAGCCTTATGAATTAAAGCATCAGCTTCTTCATTTGCTTTTCCCAGATGATATAAGATATCAACATCATAGTTTTTTAATAGCTCAAGCAATCTTTATTGCCTAAAATTTAGGTCCTTTTGATTAAAGATCTACTGAAAACTCTTCTGGTTAGTATATAAGTCAACATGAATCCCATACAAGTAATGGCGCCATATTTTTAAAGTAAATATAACTGCTACAAGCTCAAGATTATGTGTTGGATAATTTTTCTCATGTGGCCAAAATTGTCTTAAGGCATATGCTATTACTTTACCATGATACATCAACACATATCCTAAACCAATTCTTGAAGCATCACAATACACTGCATACCTTTCTGTGCCTTATGGAAGTACCAATAAGGGTGTAGAAGTCAACATATATTTTAGATCTAGGAAACTCCTTTCACATGCATCATTCCATTGAAACTTAGACGCTTTGTGTGTTAGATTTGTTAAAGGTGCAGAAATTGAAGAAAATCCTTCGACAAACATTCTATAATAACCTGCCAACACATGGAAACTACAAATCTCCATAGGTGTTCTAGGTCTTGGGCATTTCTTCACAGCTTCTATCTTTTGAGTATCAAGCTTTATTCCTTCATTAGATATAATATGACCCAAGAATGCCATAGATTTTAACCAAAACCGACATTTAGAGAACTTTACATATAGCTCATGATCGTAAAAAATCTGTAACACCTATCATAAATGAGTGGCATGATCCTTTTTTGTCATACCCGAGGCTACCCCTTAGTCGCGACAATCGTGCTTACGATCATAAGTGACCACAAGCTAACTGATGATCTGGTACCTGCTGTGAGCACTGATTATAGCCATAATATAACACATCTACAGAAGATATACTAAGTGAAATAATACCAGTCTGAAGTACTAAAAATGGGTTTCAACCACAAGTCTAAAACGTCGGATGAAATACTGAGAGCTAATTCTCAATTCAAAATAACTGATAATACTAAAAGACTCGGATAAACTAAATAACTATCTAACTGACTGTCTGATAGTATGAAAAACCTCTAACTGACTGACTAAGGAGTTGATGGGACAAGCCCCCAACTAATTTTGGCTGACTGAGCATATTGAAATACTAAAGAACTGAATGAGAGATAATATGTCCTCGATGGATGAGGACTCACCATTGGGATGCTGAGTAGAGATGACTATCTAATAGAATAAAAAACTAAGTGTTCGAACCTATGATATAATACATCATAGCGGAAAGAAGAGTATGCGGTTAGTACATTAAATATATTCGTATATAAGATAAGGCTAGGCTGATATACATGGGGTGCTATGCATATGAAATAAGAACTAACTGAAAAAAATGAGTTAACTGAACATAAATGTAGAAAAACTACAACATGTGAGAATGCAAGACCAAACATAAATCTAAAATTTAAAATAAGTCAGTAATCTAAAAGAATGAAAACTGTATAATTGATAAACTGAAAATCTGTACACTAGGTCAAGCTAACCTAAATTGAAACTATATTAAATATAGTATTGATACTGTAGGTAGTATCATCTAATGAACATTCCCTAATTTGAGCAAATTAGGGTCCAACCTATAACCCTAGTTGGAAAGGTGTCAGTGTCGTGCGATGGGTACTAACAATGGCTGTATGGATCCACTAAACTAGTATCTCAAAGGACAAAAGAGTCACCCTATACTATCAGGACTAATCATGTGATATGTGTCAACCCTAAATTGGCAAGAAGACATCTCAAACCTACGCTGGCTACGTAGTTCTATAACACAGGGATTGCTACTAGGGATCAAAACCAAAATTGGCAGGAATGCCCCCATTCCTGGGTTCAATCGGTTTTGAATCCTACTCCTAACTAAATAACACTATTTATTGGACTGAACTAAGCTTAACTGATCATAATAACTAAGTGTAAAACTTTGTAAGATCTTAGATTATTTCAGCTTACTATTACATGTTAAAGGGGTCCAAGACTTAGAAATTTTTTCTAAGTGTTAAAAATTAGTCTTTTTCAAAGCACCTTAAAATTTGATGATTTTATTTTTGACCTTTTCGATATTGGAATGTTAAATTGTAAGTTGATTCATGACCAGAGTGGTCAATAGTACATCTCGAGTGAGTTTCAGAATTTTTGGACCCGCATAAGGATGTGTTTGGATTTCCAAAATAATAACTTCACTTATATAAGCCTGTGGCACCTACTGTAGTACACCACAGTGTAGCCCGCGGTGCCCTCTCTAGTGCACCGCACCAATGCCCGCGGCACCTGCTCCATCGCACGCCCCTCAAATTTTCCTGCTTTTGTTTCTATTTTTCTAAAGGCAAGTGGATCTTTTTCCTTCACCCAATTGGTCAATAGCATGGGATTTAGGGTCCCAAAAGTATTATTGGTCATTTTATTCTCAAAATACACTCAAAAGAAAGCCTTGTCTTTCAAAAACAAACTCTAGTCTCTTCAAAAGAATCAAGGGATTCAAGCTTAATTTTTAAGAAAATCACCAAGAACCTTTATGAATTCTTCAATCAAGGTATTTAGATGTTCATCCATGGGTCCCTTTCATCTATGGAGTCCAAGAACCCATTTAAAGATTAAAGATAGGATCTTGACATGTTATTGTGCATTATCTTCATGAAGTTATTATGAACTTGGATTTCAAATTATGTTTATCATGTGTATTCGATGAAATTAGCCTTGACACATTTGAATGGTGCTTATTTTCTTGTTAAATCTTAATCCATTATTTTAGTAATGCAATTATACTATTATTACATGTTTAAACTATATCCATGCTTAAGCCCATAAATTCCAAGTGTTTGATGAAATGCCTAAATGATTGAGTTTGAACAATGACTACTTAACATGGTTTTTTAAAGCTTTAGTATGTTCCTATTGTTATTGTAATTGATTCCTAGGGGTTATGAATACTCAAAATTTAGCTATTTACTTAGTCTCAGTATTTTCTGAATGGTTTCAAACATGTGTGAGCATCATAAGTTCAGTCAGTTATCATGCCAGTCAAACCTAGATTAGTTCATTAATCTGAGTCATCCCTCTTCAGTTAAACTTAGTTCAGTCCTGTAATTAACATCAGTTTAGTAGGGAGTAGGATTCAGTGCCGAGTAAACCCAGAGATAGAGGCATTCCTATTAGTATAGGGTTTGATCCTTAGTAGCAATCCCTTAGTTACAGAACTATGTAGCCAACATAGGTTTGACATATCTTACTGCTAGTTTTGGGTTGAAACATATCTCATGAGTCTTCTTGTTAGTTTAGAGTTGACAAGATGTCTTCCTTCTAGTTTAGGATTGACATAACCATTGTTAGTACCCGTGGCACGGTACTGACACCCTTCCGACTAGGTCCACAGATTTGACCCTGATTAGCTCAAACTGGGGCATGTCGGTGAGATGATACCTCCCATAATTTCAGTCACTATTCAGTGTATTTTTGGTTCAGCTTCGCTTGATTAGGTGTACAAACTTTTAGATATTCAGTTATACAGATTTTATTCATTTAGAATTATAGATTATCTCAGTGACATAACAGTTATACACTTAGTCTTACATTCTTAGATATTCCAATTTTCACACATTCATGCTTAGTTATCTCATGTTGTTCAGTTTGTCCTTATCTCATATGCATAGTACCCCACAATCTCAGTTCAGTATTCAGTACAAAAGTCAGTTCAGGTTTTCTTGACCATAACATACAGGTTATTAGATAATTAGTACCCATATTTTAGTATTCCAGCTTACAGACTATTCCAGTATCATGTTTTATGCTTGGTTATTCATTCCCTGATTTTATAGATTTCATGCATATTATTCATCAGTTATCTCATGCTATTCATTCAATCAGTTATTATTCATGCACATAAGCCCATGCATATCAGCCTAAACTCATCTCACCTACCATTACATTCAACATACTAACTATATACTCAGTTTTTGTGCTATGATGTCTCATATCATAGGTTTAGATTCTTAGGTTCTTGATTGTACTTAGACATTCTAGCACATCAGCAACAACAATAGTGGTGAGTCCTTATATATCAGGACTGTTTATGTTTACTTCAGTATTTTAGTTTAGTAGTTAGTCGGAGTTAGTTAGGGGATTGTCCCATCAACTCTTTTCAGTTAGTTAGAGGCTTTTAGACATTTTAGACAGTCAGTTAGTTGTCAATCCTATCAGTTAGATTTCAGTATTTCTACATATGTTTCAGTTTTGTGGATTCAGTTGTATTATTTTCAGAACTAAAAACCTTATGGCATTTTTTAGTTAATTTCTGTATATGTCATTGTTATCAGTTTTAATTTATGCTCATAGCAGGTACCAACTTATGGGTTAGCTTGTGGTCCTTCGGAATCGTAGGCACTGTGTGGCATTCAGGGTGTATTTTTGGGGCATTACAAACATGGTATTAGATCCTAAGGTTTTATAGTTTCCTAGGGAGTCTGAAATCCGCGTTGAGTAGATTCTTATGCATGGGTGTAAATCGGGCCACACTTATGGACGAGAGGCTACACAACATTTTAGGACATATTTCCCTTCTTTCATATGTCAGATCGTGCTAAAAAAAGGTTCTTTAAGAAACTCATGCAAATTCTCATCATGCTCCATTCATTTAAACATTTCCATATTTTAAGATAACAGAAATAGTGAAGCTTAAATCCCTACAGATAGAGTTTTATCAGATAATCCCCACAAACAGTTATGGGATTGCACGCAGGCTCAAATGTACCCATCAGTGCTTTTTAGTTACAAAATTTGAATGATTTTATTCATGATCAAGAAAAATCATGCACTAAGCCAAAGTTAGATGTGCCCTCCGATCCCTTCTTAGAATCTTATGACAACATATGATATAGAGTTAGAAGTATGAACCCAGAAGTTTAGCCAAAATAAAGTGGGGATAGTTTTATCTAAATTGAGAAGACTATGTACATATGGGGATAGGTGAATTAGTAGGCTTGAAGAAGTGTAAGCAGGATTTTAAGTTTATTGATTTAAAATTATGCATGATGGTGTGGGTGTGATTTAGAGGTATGCCCAAGGTGATATGGGATTGTAGTATTTATAAGTTTTTAAAGTGTGTGTGCTTAGATAGTACCCTTGAGTTAATAAGTTTGCATAAGGCTAGTAATATAGTATGTGATGTTCTTACCAACTAAGTTATGGGCTATAGGTTATTGACGTCTGGTGTTCAAGTGTAATAGTAGTTCCCATGGTTTAGGGAGAAAAATAAGTTTAGAGATATGATATTAGTAGGCTATAATGGAAGTTAGTATGGTTCATTAAGAGTTTGAGAATAGTCATGTTAAGTGTTAGAATCTAAGCTTGAAACTTTGAAGATTGAGCAAATAGAAAGTAGAGTTAAAACACTACATGGTATGAACTCATGGTATGGTGATACTCCTGGAAATGCTAAGTTAGTTAGTGTTTCATTTATTGTATGATGATTTTTGGGGCTATAATAATCTAAGAGTTGAATCTCAGAAGAAGGTATTAGTAGTGGGTGTTACACTTTAAGATATAGTCTTTCAGGGTGAGTTTGCTATCTAAGTGTATTGATATACCCCAGGCTCTAGAGTAAAGTGGTTTCAGTTCAGTAAGAGTTTATTTAGTGGTTCACATACTTAGAGTGATGGCTTAAATCTAAGGGGGAGATGATAGAACAAGAAAATTAGGTCAGGCTCTCAAATTCTAGTAGTGATGCTAGCATGTTATGGAATAGCAGTAAGGGATGATGATGCCCAACCCATTCTCATCTTAGTGCAAAGTTTTGTACTTCAGTTGTTGCTATATCAACTCATGCCTTACATGATATCTCTATGATCATAACTCAGATTCATGCACTTTACAGAAAAATTCATGTACACTTCCAGTTCCTAATATATGGAGTTCCAGTTCACTAAACAGTACGAATCATGTTCCATGAATTTATGAACTCCAAACTCAGGTCATGTAGCTCATGACTCATGTACTCATGATTTAAAGCATGCTTAGTTCCCATAACTCATGGTGCACTCTCAATAACCAGTGAAATTTAGATTATGTCATGTATGTCCTCAGTTTAGATCTCTTTTAAATTTATGTCATTGATACTCGATTCCTCAGGCCTCAGTAGAGTGTCAAGGTCATGCATAGTATCCCTTTATGTTTCACATCCTCATGTTCTAATCTTTCAGTGACCTCCCCTTATGAAATGAAGGTAATGATGAGTAATTTGTTTAGATGTGTGAGAGTAAATGTTTTATGTCAAGGAAAGATTGTTGCCTACTTGTTTTACACGAGGCTATAGGTTTGAAGAATGATTGAGGCAAGGCTTTTGATATATGTCATGGTTAGTTTGAATTTCGTGTGTGTTTTCTTGGGGGTAGTGCATGGAATTTATTGATGATAGAAGTTTGGAGAATATGAGAAAGATGCTTTTGTGGGTATTTGCTTAGAGTTCATATGTAGTTATAAAGATAGGCTTGAATGTCATGTTGGTGTGTAAGTGGATAAACACATTGCATGTTATTGAGTGGCTAGTAAGAGGTTAAATGTAGTTGTTGAAGAGGTAATAAGAATTAATCATGAGATGAGGAGTTGTAAAAAATGCCGGGTGTGTTGAATCATGATTCAGACTAGTATTACAGTGTTATGTGTACATTTCGTAGATTTGAGTAGGCTTGAACATAGTGAGAGAATTCATTTCAGCTCAGACTTCAGTAGGTAGACTTATCAGTGCTCATGTGAATATCCTAGGTAGTATCAAGTAAAGTGAATTATTGAAGGAAAGCATATAGTTTAGGGAGTATTTGAGGAGTGTGACTAAGATTGAAAGTAGCAGTTGCATTTTCTAAGGCATAGCAATTCTACCCCCAACTTATGTTTCGTAGGCCTATGTTCCATACCACAGAACTATAGCAATGTTGGGATTACTTATATAGATGTCTTATTCAGATCATGCCCAAGATTCCCTACTCTTTAACTTTATTAGAACTTCTTAGAAAGATTGCCAGTTGAGTATAAGTTTTTAGTATGAGTTAGTCCGTAAAGCCAACAATTTAGT
The DNA here is from genome assembly GCA_030864215.1 of Capsicum pubescens. Taxonomy (NCBI): domain Eukaryota; kingdom Viridiplantae; phylum Streptophyta; class Magnoliopsida; order Solanales; family Solanaceae; genus Capsicum; species Capsicum pubescens. The sequence continues at coordinate 107,803,338 of CM061544.1, forward strand.
CTAGCAGTAAGAAAAACAAGTTCCTATGGTTTTCCATCTTATGATATGGTCATATTATCTGTAGTTTGATCAGTATATCCATTTCTAGAGGTAATATATTCCCATCCATGTAAGCTATGAATTCAGCTAAGTTCGTACATCATGCGTTAGCTTCGTGTTTTAGATATTCCATTATGGTTCAGCTCTTAAGTGCCCCGTGCATCATCTTAGTCTTTCTTCAGTATTTTAGCCATGTCAGTATCATTTGGGGGATGAACTATCCTAAGGGGGAGATGTTGTAACACCTCTGAGTTTTCATGTACTAAATTTCTCAACTTTTCTACTCAAAACCAGATCCAGCTTGAAGAAATCTCTCATGTCATTGTATGTATTCAAGGAATCTGTTCAGTTCATGAAATATGTTTCTGACTCAATCATGTAATCATGTTTTCTGTTATGCATATTCAACATGTAATCTTAGTACCTCATTATTTCTCAGCTTAGTCAGTCTCATTCAAGGATGAATGTTTCCAAGGGGGAGATATTGTAAGACTCCGTAAGATCCCAGCTCATTTCAGCTTACTATTGCATGTTAAAATGGGTCCAAGACTTGGAAAATTTCACTAAGTGTTAATACTTAGTATTTTTCAAAGCCCCTTAAACTTTGAAGATTTTATTATGGACCTTTACGACATCGAAACGTTAATTATTAAGTTGATTCATGATTGGAGTAGTCAATAGTTCATCACGAGTGAGTTTCAGAATTTTCATATCAGCGTAAGGATGTGTTTGGACTTCAAAAACAATATATTCACCGGGATAATCCTGTGGCGCCTACTGTATTGCACCATTGTGGAGCCCGCGAGCCCGCTCCAGTACGCCGCACCAGATCCTGCAGCGCCTGCCCCTCAATTTTTTCAACTCCTATTTCCATTTTTCCAAGGGAAACTGGGTATTTTACCTTCACTCAATTATGCTATTATTATATGTTTAAACTATATCCATGCTTAAGCCCATAAATTCCAAGTGTTTGATGAAATGCCTAAATGATTGAGTTTGAATAATGACTACTTAATATGGTGTTTCGATACTTTAGTATGTTCCTATTGTTATTGTGATCGAGTCTTGGGGGTTATGAATACTCAAATTTTGTTTGTTTACTTAGTCTCAGTAATTTTAGAATGGTTTCAGACAAGTACGAGCATCATCAGTTCAGTCAGCTATCATGTCAGTCAAACCTATATCAGTTCAGTAATCTGAGTCAACCCTCTTTAGTTAAATGTAGTTCAGTCCCGTAATTAGCATTAGTTCAGTTGGGAGTAGGATTCAGCACCGAGCGAACCTAGAGATAAGGGCATTCATGTTAGTATAGGGTTTGATCCTTAGTAGCAATCCCTGAGTTATAGAACTACGTAGCTAGTGTAGGTTTTAGATGTCTTTCTGCTAGTTTAGGGTTGGCACATGGGTGAAAAGGGCCCATGGATGAACATTACACATACCTTAAACCCTTAGTATTAAAAGGGAAACACCAATCTTGATGCTTTCTTGAAGGTTCTTAAATTTGGGAACTTGAATTCTTAGTTTCCTTGGAGAGAAAGTAATTGAATTGATGATCTTGAGAGAAGAATAGGGTTACTTTGTGAGGGGAATTGAAGAAGAAGGGAAAATAATGCCCTAACTGATGGTATATGTCGTGATATGACGACTTGGATTGAGGGGAAAATACACAATTGCACCTCAGGTAATTAAATTCATAATGGACCACATTTTACAATGTCAATGCGATGCGGTGTACGTTCCATAGCTAAGCACTAGGGCGTGGCACTATCACGGTGAGTTGATGGATTCGTGATCCAAATGTGACCCAATCCTTGTCTGAAAAATCTAAAACTTCTTCGAGACATGCTCTTTACATCCTTAAATATGAATTAACTCAAAAACTAACATCTTGGGGTCGGGAATACCAATTTAAAAATCCTTGAAGTTAAATGTCCTTAAAATGACATGTCCCAAACACTTTGTGAAATTTTCAGGCCTTAAGCCTCTTATGCATGCAACTAAAAGATGAACTGAAGAATAATACGGGGTATTATAATATCTCACCCTTGGTAACATTCATCTTCGAATGAGGATAGTTAGACTGAGAGTACTGAACTAAGGTAACTGAAAAAGGATGCTGAACATGCATGACTGAAAGGATGATTACATGACTGAGTCTGAGATATGATACATGAACTGAACTGATTTCGTGAATGCATGCAAGGACATGAGATTGATCAAATAGCTGGAACTGAAATGGAAAAGAGTTAACCTAAGGAAAACTATTAACTCAAGCTGAATCTAAGTTTGCAGAGAAAAGATGAGGTTACTTGGTATGCATAACTGCTTCTGCTACCCAAGTGGCTCCCTCAATGGACTAATTCCTCCATAGAACTTTGACCAAGGGAGATTCCTTGTTCCTTAGTATACAAACCTAATGATAAAGGATCTTAACTGGGACCTCACCGTAGAAAAGACTATCATGAACATCTGTGCTTTCTAAGGGAACAAACACAACTGAATCACCAATGCATTTCTTTAACAAGGAAACATGGAACACTGGGTGCATTAAAGTAAAATATGCAGGAAACTCTAACTCATAAGCTACCTTTTAAAACCGCTCAAAATTCTATTGGGGAAACATAGCGGGGACTGAGTTTCCCCTTCATGCCAAACCTCTTCACTCCCTTCATGGGAGAGATCATTAAATAAACCAAATCACCAACCTCAAACTCAAGAACTCTTCTCCTCACATCTGCAAAGGATTTCTGGCGGCTTTTGGCTGTCTTTAGCCTCTCCCTAACCAACTGAACTTTCTCCATCCCATTAAACACTTAATGTGGCCCTATTAAAGTAGCCTCACCTACCTCAAACAAACCAATAGGATATCTACATCTCCTTCCATAGACATGCCTCAAACAGAGCCATCTGATTACTGGAGTGATAGCTATTATTATCAATTAAAAGAAATAGTCATCCTAACTACCTGTAAAATTAATAACACAAGCCCTCAACATGTCTTTTAAGTTCTGAATGGTCCTCTCTGCCTGAGGATAAAAGGTTGTATTGAGATGAACTTAGGTACCCAAACCCTTCTGAAAAGCCTTCCAAACGTGAGAGGTAAACTGAGTACATGTATCTGATATGATAGACAATGGAATCCGATACAATCTAACTATATTCCTGAGATAGAGCCTGGAATAATCCTCAGCGAAATAAGAAGTATGAACTGGTAAGAAATGAGTTGATTTGTTTTTTCTGTCTATAATGACCCATATCGAATCATGCTGAGGACGAGTATGCTGAACTTCCATGTGGGGATGCTGAACTCCTGCAATGCACCGCTAGCCGCTGGTGCTCAACTTTGACCTGCTGATAGGTTGAACACTTAGCTACAAATTCTGCAATATCCTTCTTTAAACCATTCCACTAATAGATTTCCCGCAAGTCATGTTACATCTTAGAGGCTCCTAGATGAATGAAATACCGCTCACTATGTACTTCTGTGAAAATTCACTGCCTTAAATCATCAACACATGAAACACATAACCTGCCATGAGAACGAAGCACACTATCTCCCCTTTGGGAGAAAACCTCTACTTTTTGATCTCTGACTGAATCCTTCAACTTAACCAAACTGGAATCCCTATATTGCTTTTCCTTCACTTCGACAACCAATGAAGATTCTAAACCATTAAGAATCCATATACTACCCTCAGCTGAATAAACCAATTGAACATCTAATCTAGCCAACTAATGAACCTCCCTAGTTAATTTCTTCTTATCCTCCTCAACATGAGCAACACTACCCATAGACATTCTACTAAGGACATCTGCCACTACATTGGCCTTGCTCGGATGATACAATATACTCATGTCATAATCTTTTAACAACTTAAGCCACCTTATCTAAACAAGATTTAAATCTTTATGTGAGAACTCATTCTGCAAAATTTTGTGATCCGTTAATACATCAACATGAACTCCGTAAAGATAGTGTCTCCAAATTTTTAGAGCAAATACAACTGCTACCAACTTATGATCATGGGTAGGATAATTCTTTTTATGGGGTTTAAGCTATCTAGAGACATAGGCTATGACCTTAACTCTCTGCATCAATACACACCCAAGACCAACTCTGAAAGCATCACAGTAAACTACAAATCCATTTGAACCATCTGGCAAAGCCAATACTGGGGCTGAAGTGAGTCAAGTCTTCTGCTTCTAAAAAATCTTCTCGCAAGGATCGAACCACTGAAATTTGACTTCCTTCGGAGTTAATCTAGACATGGGGGTTGTAATAGAAGAAAATCCTTCAACAAATCGCCTGTAATAGCAAGCCAAACCTAAGAAACTCCTGATATCTAATGGATATATGGGTCTGGTCTAGTTTCTTACTACTTCGGTATTTTGAAGGTCAACACTAGTACTATCACCAGAAATAATAAGGCCAAGGAAAGCTACTAATCTTAGCCAAAACTCACACATACTGAATTCGGTGAACAACTAATGGGCTCTAACAGTATGCAATACAATTCTGAGATGGTCTGCAAGATCATCCTCACTATGGGAATTGACAAAATTATTATCAATGAACACTATGATAAACATGTCCAAGCACTGGTTAAACACTCTCTTAATTAAGTCCATGAAAGATGTAGGGGAATTCGTTAGTCCAAAAGACACAACTAGGAATTCGAAGTGACCATACCGAGTTTTGAAGGCTATCATCGAAATGTCACATTCTCTTATTCTAAGATGATGATAGCCTGATCTGAGGTCTATCTTAGAGAAATAACTGGTACCCTGAAGTTGATTGAATAAGTCATCAATCCTGAGGAGTGGATACTTATTCTTAACTGTGACTTTGTTCAACTGATTGTAATAGATGCACATTCTAAGAGAACCATCTTTCTTAGGAATGAACAAGACTAGAGCTCCCCAAAGGGAAACACTAGGCCTGATGAATCCCTTATCTAAGAGGTCTTTCAACTGTTCTTTCAATTCCCTAAGATCAGCTGGAGTTTTTCTATAAGGCACAATAAAGACAGGCTGGGTATTTAGTAGGAGATGTCTTCCGGAGTTAATTTCCCTTTTGGGAGAAACACCAGGAAGATCTCCAGGGAACAAATCTAGAAATTTCCTTACTACTGACACAGACTCGAGACTTGGATCTCAAAACTGGAGTCTTTAACTCGAATAAGATGGTAAAGACACCTCTTGGACATCATCTTTCTCGCTCTAAGATATGAAATGAAATGACCCTTAAACACTAAGGTACTACCCCTCCATTCAATGAATGGTTCATTGGAAAACTAAAACTTAACAACTCTATTTCTACAATCAACTGAGGCATAACATGAGTGGAGCCAAACAATGCCGAGAATGACATCAAAATTAGTCATCTCTAACTCCACGAGGTCAATTAAGGTGATTTTCTGGGATATTATGATCGGGCAGTTCGTGTATACCTGCATGGCCATAATAGAGACACCTACTAGAGTAGACATTGAGAAGGGTTTAGCAAAAGATTTGGGACTGACACCTAAATCAACTGCTATATAGAGGGTTACAAAGGAGAGTGAACCTTCGGGGTCTAATAAAGCATAAACATATAGGTGAAAGACCTATAACGTACCTGTAACTACATTAGGAGAACTTTCTCGACCTTGTAGAGACTGGAGTGCATACAATCAGTTTTGGCACTAGCCATTGGTGGTGCTAGAAGTGGTGCCCTGTTGAGTTGGATGACCTGTTAGTGCTACTGAAGAGTTAGCCTGACCCTGTTCGCGATTATTTTACCCTTCCACATACTTATAGGGCACTGCCCCATCTTGTGTCCTGGCTTGCCACTTCAAAAATATACATCACTGATAGCTCTACACACATCATAATGATTACTGCCATATTTCCCATAGAGTGGATTAGTATAACACTGTTCATGCTATCCTGAGACTTAGAGACTTGTGATCTATCCCGACTGTCATTCCTGAACTTTGGCACTGGTGCACTAGCTGAAGATGGAGCTGGGGTTGAGGATTTCTGACAGAACTAAGAATGGTTACCACCTTCTTACCTTGGCTTAGAAAAGTTAAAACTACCCATTCTGGCCCTCTTATTCTCTTTTTCTCCTTATGTTTCTCTTTCTCAATCTACTAAGCATGAACCATAAGACTAGATAGGTCCATATCCTTAATCAACATAGCAGTCCTACACTCCTTAACCATACTACTAGCTACACCAAGAATAAACTTACTCATACTAAATCTATTATCATCCACCATCAAAGAAGCATACCTCACCAACTGAGTGAACTTAAGTGAGTATTCCTTCACAAACATATCACCTTGCTCTAAATTGATGAACTCCTCCCACTCTACAGGACCTGCCTCAACACCCTTATCTTCCCTACTCTACTTATACTAGGTGTGATCTATATCTTTCAATAGATATGCAGCCAACTCTGCACTCTTCCTTAAAGTGATGCCTATAATATCCGTCACATTCTGAACCATATTAAGAAACTCCTGTGGATCCTCTCCATACTTGGATATCAAAAAAAATCCATTCGGGTAAAATCTTAAATCCTAGATGCAACTATATTTTCCACTAGATTAGTTGGGAAAATAACCTGCTGATTATTCTGAGCAGCTACTGATTGGGCTAAGGTAGTAAAAGTGGCTCTGTCTTCGACCTGAGAGACATTCTCATTTAGGGGATCTTCCTGAATAGGTGGTGGTGCGGGCTGATTCCTGTTTCTTCTTTCGTTATTTCTTTTAGGAGGAATAGTCTGTAAACAAACTGAAGGATGAGTTAGATAAAGAGTTTACATTGAGCTCATTCTTACTCTCATGACCTGAATACTTACAGAAGATAAACTTTTCCTAAAATGTTTTATAGCCTCTTTTCCATAAGTTTGGCGCTCTTCACACCCATGAACAAGACACTGTTTGGCGCGCTTCACACCCATGCACAAAACTCTACTCAATGTAGCTTTTAGACTCCCTAGGACTCTCTGAAACCTTAGTCTCTAATACCACATTTTGTCACGACCCAAGGATACCCCTAGTCGCGACAACGGTGCTTACGATCACAGGTGACCACAAGCTAACCCATGAGTTGGTACCTGCAGTGAGCACTGAATATAGCCATAATATAACACATGTACAAAAGATATACTTAAATAAATAATACCAATCTGAAGTACTAAAAATGTGGTTCAACCATAATTGTAAAATATCTGCTGAAATACTAAGAGCTAATTATCAATTCAAAACAACTGATACTACTGAAATACTCGGATAAACTAAATAACCATCTAACTACCTATCTAATAGTCTTAAAAGTCTCTAATTGGATGACTGAGGAGTTTATCGGATAAGCCCCCAACTAACTTCGACTGACTAAACATACAGAAATACTAATGTACCAAATGAGAGATAATTTGTCCTCAATGTATGAGGACTCACCACTGGGCTACTATGTAGAACTGACTGTCTAACTATGGTCGGGGAACTAAGAATCCAAATCTATGATATAACATATCATAGCACAAATAAGAGTATGCAGTCAGTATTTTGAATGTACTAGTATATAATATGAGGTCAGGCTGATATACATAGGGTGCTATACATATGAAATAAGAACTAACTGAAAAACATAATATAACTGAACATGAATGCAGGAAAACTGCAACATATGAGAATGCAAGACCAAGAATAAATCTAAAATCTAAAACAATTATGTAATCTGAAAGGATAAAAACTGTATAATTGATAAATTGAAAATCTGTACACTTGGTCAAGCAAACTTGGACTGAAACTATATTGAGTACTGTACTGAGACTGTGGGAGGTATCATCTAATGGACATGCCCTAATTTAAGCTAATTAGGGTCCAACCTATAACCCCAGTTGGAAGGGTGTCAGTACCGTGCCACTGGTTCTAACAATGGTTTTGTGGATCCACTAAACTGGCATCCCAAATGATGAAAGAGTCACCTTATATTGGTAGGAGTACTTACGAGATATGTGTCAACCCTAAACTGGCAGAAAGACATCTCAAAACAATGTTGGCAACGTAGTTCTATAACTCAGGAATTACTACTAAGGATCAAATACTAAATTGGCAGGAATGCCCCATCCATGGGTTCGCTCAATGCTGAATCCTACTCCAAACTGAATAACACTATTTACTAGACTAAATTAAGCTTAACTAATCAAACAATTGATCATAATAACTTGGTAAATGACAATACTTATAGTTTATCTGAAATTATTCTGAAGCTACTTAAATTATGTAAACAACTATGTATCGGATGTTCATAACCCACCAGCACTGAATAGAAATAACATTAAGGAAAAATAAAAGCGTTGAAAACCATAATAGGGAATCATTGTTCAAAATCCAACACTTAGGGATTTCATCAAACACATAAGAGTCACGAACTTGTGTATGAGATTAAGCAAAGCATGTGAAAATAACATTTTTACAATATTCAATTCATGACTTAGGGATTAACGTGAAGATTACAACATTCAAAACGTGCAAGTGCTTATTCCACTTGGAAATATTTATAAACATAACTTATAATTGATATCAATAAGAGCTTTATGGAGATAATTCAACTTGAACATATAGAAACTCATGATTTGAAACCAAAAGGGATTCTTGGACTCCATGGGTGAAAAGGGCCCATGAATGAACATCACACATACCTTAAATACTTAGTATTGAAAGAGAAACACCAATCTTGATGCTTTCTTGAAGGTTCTTGGATTTGGGAACATGAATTCTTAGTTTACTTGGAGAGAAAGTAATTGAATCGATGATTTTGATAGATGAATAGGGGTTTTTTGAGAGGGAAATTGAAGAAGAAGGGTAAATAATGCCCTAACTGATGGTATAAGTCGTGATATGACGACTTGGACTGAAGGGAAAAGACACAATTGCCTCTTAGGCAATTAAGTTCGTAACTGTAATACTTTTTATAATGTCACTGCAATGTGGTGCAAGTTTCATTTCTAGTAGCATCGTGACGTAACAATATCGCGGTGAGTTGCTGGATTCGTGATCCAAACGTGACCCAATCCTTATTCGAAAAATCCAAAACATCACCGAGACATGCTCCTTACATCACTGAACATGAATTAATTCAAAAACCAACATCTCAGGGTCAAGAATACCAATTTTAAAATCCTCAAAGTTAAGAGGACTTAAAATGACTAAGTCCCTAACACTCAGTGAAATTTTCTGGCCTTAAGCCTTTTATGCATGCAACTAGAAGCTGAACTGAGCTAACAATAATACGGGGTATTACCTCTTTTGATCTTTAATAAACTAGAATATCATCGATAAAGACTATCATGAACATATCTATGAATATGGTTGCGGGTGTATTTGTTAGCCCAAAGGACATGACTAAAAACTCATAATGATCATACCATTTTCAAAAAGGTATCTTGGGTATATCAATCTCTTTGACCCTTACTTGGGTGCAACCCAACCTTAAATCAATCTTTGAGAAACACTTGGCGCATTGTAACTGATCAAATAAGTCATCAATTCTCGTAAGGGAATATTTATTCTTAATAGTCACCTTATTCAGTTACCGGTAGTCAATACACATTCTCAATGAGCCACCTATCTTACGCACAAGTAGCACTGGTGCACCCCAAGGGGAAATACTAGGCCTTATGAATACTTTTTATAGCAAATCTTTTAATTGCTCTTTCAACTCCCATAATTCTACTGGGGCCATTCTATACTGAGGAATTGAGATTGGTTGAGTACTGGGAATCACATCAATACCAAACTCTACTTCTTGTTCTTGAGGAAAACCTTAAATATCTTCGAGAAATACATCGGGAAATTCATTTACACTGGAATAGTTTGAAGAGTGGTTTATATGTAACCTTTAGAAATCATCCTTTTTGCCTTAAAATAAGAAATAAATTTACCTCTTGGCGCACCAATATTACCCTTCAATTCAAGGATTGCCCCTCTTGGAAAATGGAAATACACCCTCTTAGTTCGGCAATCTACTATGGCATAACAAGAAGCCAACCAATCCGTACCTATTATAATATCAAAATTTACCATTTCTAACTCAACAAGGTCAGCCGATGTATCACGATCACAAATATTTATTATACAATTTTGATACACTGTCTTTGCTATAATAGATTCACGAACCGATGCAGACACTTTAAAGGGCTTAACTAGTAATTTCGGTGTTCTTTTGAACTTTCTAGCAACCAATGGAGTGACATATGATAATGTAGAAATAAGATCAATTAATTCATATACATTATGTGAAAAGATGGAAAATGTACCTGTAACCACATCTAAAGAAGCCTCTAAATTTTGCTGATCCGCTAGAGCATATGTACGATTTTGAACCCCACTAGAACTAGCTGCTCCTTTAACACCTCTACCATGACCTATAGGTTGTACACCTCTACCTAAAGAAGGAGACAATGATGATGATGCAATGGATGATCCAACAAGTCATTCCATACCACCCATGCCCCAATGTGGGTATTCTCTTATCATATGCCCCAATATACCACACCAAAAGAAGGCATTTGTCCTAAACTGACATGTACCTAAAGAAAGATTCCCTCATTATTTACATGGATATTGAGAAGGTCTTAATTGGATCATACTCTATTGCTCTTGATACCTTGTAGAGTGAGAAGATGATGGTCTTGGCAGTCTAGCAGAAAACCAAGGTTTAAACTCTCCTTAGGATGCCATAAACTGCCCCATAGATCTGGCCCTCTTGGAATACCTTCTTTCCAATTCTTGTGTTCTTATTCTTTGCCTTTGATCCTCTATTTTTGTACAAAAGCTTGTATCCTTGCAATATCCATTTCTTTGTTCAAAGTAGCAATAGTACAATCTTTAACCAGATATGGATCCAACCTATCAATATATCAATAGACTCTATCATCCATAGTTGCTACTACATTAGGAGCATACCTATCCAAATAGTTAAATCCAAGGCTACACTCCCTCGCATTCATATTTCCTTGCTGAAGATTAAGGAACTAATCTTCACGGGCCTCTCGGACTCAAGCAGAAGTAATGATCAAGAATAGCCTCTTTGAACTCTTTCCAAGTAGAGAAGGTGCATTGATAACCCTAAAGTATTTACAGTCTTTATACCATAATATAGCCTCCTCTTTTAATATATACAATGCTATATCAATCGTATCTTTACCCTATACATGCATGACATCTAGAGCCCTTATGATTTTATCAATAAAGTCCTGTGGGTCTTTATTAAGATCTGATCTAGCAAATGTGGGAGGATCTAATTTAAGAAAATCCTACATCCATAGGCTAGCTACCTTATCTGCACTACTAAAACCTCTGGTTGGAATAGTTTGTCCTTGAGCTTGTCCAGCCACTATGCGGGTCAATAATTGCACCACATTTCTTAGATCTTGCTTATTAGAATTAATAGGTGATTTTAAGGATGTTGCACTTCCTCTTAGCTCTTCTAGAGAAGGAGGAGTAGAAGAAGTTTGTGATACAAACTCAGCTTAAGCCTCACTTTGATTATCTTGTCTAGGTGGTGACTTACATGCCCCTTCTCCAGCAGCCATATCTACTTCCTTATCTATATTATTACTCCTTATTGTAACCTGCATCTTTACTATAATGAGAAAAAAATAAATTCAATGGTTAAATATGACTTCACCTACAATATAGGCTCCATTTCAAGATGTAAGATATAAAAAAAAAAGACAACCCCTAAATGTCCCATAGCCTCTTTTTTATAGGTGTGGTGCACAACATACCCATAAACAAGACTCTACGTAAACACATCTTTGTAGACTCTATAAGATGAACTATTCTGATACCATTTTTATCATGCCTCAAATCCCATTGGGGCGGACAGACACTTGTAGCTGTAAAGGCCTGAGAGCATCAACCTATTAACTTGTACATCTCATGCATGTAAATATGATAACCAAAGGTTTTTCCAAATATGATAGAATGTGTCGACAAGCACAACCACGTGGGCAAGCATAAAATTATATATACAAGACTTGGCCATTAGGGACACAACATCTACGAGACAAGACACTACTATGCTTAATTTTACATTGGTCTACAAAGCCACTAAAAGATATATAGACACTTAGTTAAGGTCAGGACAAACCCCCTCCTTACTCTTAACTACTGTACAATACCAAAATATATAATATATAATTGAAAAGCCCCGAATCAACCTGGATCTCATAATAATCACTAGATATCATGTGATCCTACTATCAAGGTGTATTAGCTGAAACACCTATGCCTGCAGCATGAAATACAAGCCCCCTATGAGGGACGTCAGTATGAAAATATGTACTAAATATGTAAGGCTAAAGGTAACTATTCATGATAGATGAGCTCAATAGAAATCAGATACAAGTGTATAAATAGTGCTAGTAGACCAACTTTACATTTACTTGTGGGAACAAGTACATTACGTTTTTTTCTTCATTTTACCCTTCTTACTTCATAATCTTTGTAATCCATATAATGCCAATGACCAACTGATAGTGGTAAACACACAAATTAGGATCGACTCATGCTAGGCTTAGTTACCCATGTACAAATAGATTGGGATCAGTCCATGGTAAGCTTTTGCCCCTGAGAAATTACCCACATATAAAGCTATTGGGATTGGCCCATGCTAGGCTTATGTCCCTGAGCTGACACCTATTTTATTTCAGATTTGCGTTACTTAGTTTATTTAGCCTTTGAGATTGTTACTTTGGTGGTCATAACATTTTGGTACATTGGAAAAATAATCTACCAATAAGAGACATATGAATACACACTTGATGCAATGACAAAGAGGTAAGGAGCATATTGTACACAAATGAAATGTTTAGGAGATGAAAATAAGATAAGGGTCTTATTTGACTTAAAGGAGAACTATTGAGACTTGCTAGTGAATGTAAAAATGTAGACTTAATAATAATCATGTGGTGAGGTTTATAAAAATATTAGGGAGCGGGAACAAGGTCATTATCTAGATGGGAGATCATGTACTGCCACTAGGTATCATCTACTATGGGAGAGCTTAGAAGCTTACTTTGTACCACGAGTGTTGGATTTCATGCCAAAGAATGTGACATAGAGTAGCCTTATATACCTGGTTGTATAACTCCGATAACAACTCAATTAACTTCATACCTTTAGGATTACTTATCTACAATAAAGTATATGGCAAAACTAGTATTAGTTATTAGCCCACATACTAGGCTATTTAACTTTGCCAAAATAGTAGCTGGATAGTAAGCACTTAATTTATCAATCAAGGGTGTTATTTTAACACCTTTTATACTCCAAATACATCCACATACAATACAGATTCTTTTAAGATTCCCCAAAGCAACTTTGGCTTCATTACACTCTTTAAATGATATATAAAATAGAATAGGCAACAAACATACACAATAATTAGTTTGGTGGTATTCTATATTACAATACAAACTAGTCATACCTTTCCCTAGCATCAACCTGGCAGCTCCTAACATATACACATAAAACGGTCTACAAAACAACCCCAAATTTAGTTTTATTGTACCAACTAAATATTGAACTCATCATGCCTTAAGTTCCTTAATAACAACACCTCCATAATTCTTTACCCAAACTCATACATAAGAAGGAAAAAATAGAGCAGTCACCTTACCTCAATTTTTTGTAGCTTATCCTTTTAAATTAACTCTTCAAGAACTTGAACTTTTCTTCACACTTTAAACCGAAGAAGAAAAGAGAAGTCTCTTAGTAACAAAGAAAAGTGAGCAGGTAGCTTGTTTTATATTCTTCCAAGTATTTATAATTAAGAACTTATAGCATGTTTTCTGAATATTTCATGAGATAATTACTTACCTTAACTTGTAAAGATGAGGGTTTCTTCAAGAACCCCAAAAGGGATTTTTAGGGATGCTATTTTTATCCTTGATAGACAAGGAGAAAACTGAAATTAAAAAGGTGGATATTACATTTAAAATGAGTAAAAATACCAGCTACATTGGTCTTATATTGAGCCCTCTAGAACCTCTATTATTGACCCCATTTTTAGCCATAAAGTAGACCAAGTAGGTGATGCACCTACTTATAGGTTCAAGCTGCTCAAAATTTCAAAGTAGGTGATGCACCTACTTGCTTAATTTTTAGTTGGGATCAATTATATTGGGCCTTTATCCATTTACTTCCTATTTTACTTAATTTGGGCCCAAATGAGTACATTAATATAGGCCTAAATTTGATCTATCGCCTTGAACCCATTAACTCGGTCCAAATAGCTCAAGTAGGTGACCCACCTACTAGTTTAATTAAGTCGATCAAGCACCTCAACAAATTACTCTATTTTGAGTTCTTAATCCCTTTAATTTTATTTAAAAGTTGTATATACTTGGTCACTTTAAACTTTAGATTCAAATATCGGCTTACGATTCCAAGTTTTAGTTGTATTGATGTTAACTTTGTTGTGTCACATTAGAACGTACGAGCAGTATCTATAAATCCATCTGCACCATCAATATTCGCATAATAAATCTCGTTGTTACCTATACCACAAGGCTATACCAAGTTCCATAAAATTAGAAAAAGTAGATGCAAAATACAGGGTGTTACAACTGAAAACATACTAATTGTCTGACTGTCTGAAAGCCTCTAAACATGATGAATTATTGGGAAAGGTCCCCAACTAACTCTGACTACTTAAATAGAATGAAATAAAGTACTGGAAAGAATGACTTTTAATATGTCTAGCCCTCGACTGATGAGGACTCTCTAATGCTGTAGCTGAATGGTACAGGAATGGAATATGTGTAGTTTTGGAACTGAGCATTGAAACATATATTATGAGACAACATAGCATAAGTGAGAGTATGCGGTCAGTACTTTGAATGCACTGGTATTATGGATAGGGACTAGATGATATACATATAGATATTTAGCATGAATGCATGGACATGTAAAACAAATGCAAGACAAAGCATAAACATGTACTGAAATGACGTGAATAACAACATAACTGATATATGAACACTTGGTTATGCAAACCTTAACTGTTAAAATTAGAACACTAAACCAAAACTGTGAGAGCTAACATTCAACCGACTTGTCTTAATCTAAGCTATTTGGGGTCCAACTCGTGACCCCAGTTCGAAGGGTGTCAGTACCTTACCATGAGTACTGACACTGGCTGTGTGGATCTACTAATTTGATGTCCTGAAGGATTGGGGTATCACCCTAAACTGAAAAGTTCCCCTAATAGAGTATCAACCCTAAGTTGTAAGGAAGACCTCTCATAACCTACGATGGATACGTAGTTCTAGAACATAATAACTGCTACTAAAGGTCTCACCCTAAGCTGGCAAGAAAGCCTTTATCCCTAAATTCGCTCAGTGCCAAGTTCTACTCCCAACTGAACATACACAAAAGCAAAAACTAGAACCTGTACTGATAACTAATATTCTCAAATATGGTGTTTAGAAAATGACAGTGTATTGATAATTTGAATATAATAATACAACATGGTCTGAATGACTTGTAACTTGAAAATCTGAAACATACTTGACTATCTAAGTATCGGGTGTTCATAACCATCAATATTGAAAAATACAGTTAAATATGATAATTTCAAAGTAATGACATGACAAGAAATTTAATGACTTAAGCTCAAAAACCTAATAATTTTATCAATATAGCAAGTTATCATGATTAGGGTATGGAAGAATACTTGAAATTATGAAAAAACACTTTTTCATAGCTGAATTTAAGAGTTACATGGAGGAATCATGGGATTTATAATTGTTATGGAACCCTAAATAAAATAAGAACTTGAAAATTGGGGAAACTTTGGGACATAATAGGTGAAAGGAGCCCATTGATGAATATCCCACATACCTAAATTTCTTGTCTTCTTGAAGGAAAATTGGACTTGAGACCTTGGGAGAGTGAATCCTTGAAAGAAACTCTTTGCTCCTATTCTTTAGAATGGGAGAAGGATGAATGTTGTTAATTGAATGAGGAAGGGCAACTTATGCATATTTTATGTTGTTGGTCGTGAGTTTGGAGTTTAAATAGGATAAAATGACCAAAAAGCCCTTTTTACCCTTAAGTGACGGCATGATTTTTACACAGCAACGTGGAACACTACCTATTATGGAGGCCATCCTTCATGTCATGAAGATATCATGGAGACTAGCATTCATGACATGGTGATATCGTGGAGACCCTCTATATCCATGCCACACTAATATCGTGGAGGGTAACATCTGTGACACGATGAAAATATAGAGGTTCACTACCTTGATGGTCCAAAATCATACTAAACCAGTTTTAAAAATTTTGAAACTCTTTTGAGACTCCCTACTAACATTTCTTAACATACATCAAGTCAAAAATCAATACGGGAAGGCCAAAAATAAAATACTTGAAATTTTGAGGGTTTTAAAATGATAATGGCACTTGTTGCTAGTATGGAATAATCGTTTTGGGGCCTTTAAACATGGGATGAATGGTTGAAACTTATCAAAGATCTTGTGGGGTATTACAATATCTTTCCCTTGGGATCATTCATTCTCAAATGAAACTATCTGAGTTTAGATACTAGGAAGACTGAGATCATGCACTGAATACTTATGAGCTGAATCATAACTAAATAGTTGAATCTGAAACATGAGGCATGAACTAAAATAGATTCATGAATACATGTTATGACATGAGGATGGTTGAATAGATGAGATAGAAAATAAGAGAATTAATTTAAGGGAAACCATTACCTCAAGATGAATCTAAATTTGCAGAGAAAAGATGGGGATATTTGGCTCACATATCAGCTTCTACTTGCCGAGTGTCTCTCTCAACAGACTGATTCCTCCACAAAACCTTTACTAAGGAAACTTCTATATTCCTCAACCTATGAATTTTATAATCAAGGATTTCAAATAGGATTTCTCCATAGGAAAGACTATCTTCCATGCCTACACTCTCTAAGGGAGCGACCACTAGATCACCAATCCATTTCTTTAGGAAAGAGATATAAAATACTGGATGCATAGATGCTAACTCTATAGGCAACTCTAACTCATAAGCTACCTTCCCAAAATGACTCAAAATCCTATATGGTCCAACTAACAGGGACTGAGTTTCCCTTTCTTACCAAATCTCTTCACCCTTTTCATGGGAAAAATTTTCAGATACATAAAATCACTAACATCAAATTCAAGCTCTCTTCTCCTCACATATGCATAGGATTTCTGATGACTTTGGGCTATTTTCAGCATTTCTCGAAACAACTAAACTTTCTCCATTGCCTTATATACTAAATTTGGACCTATGAAAGTAGCCTCACCAACTTCAAACCAACCAATAGGAAATTTTGCACCTCTTACCATAGAGAGCCTCAAACGGAGCCATCTGAATACTGGAGTGATAACTACTGTTGTTGGCAAACTCAATCAAAGGTAGGTGGTCATCCTAAATACCTCTGAAATCGATCAGACAGGAACTTAACATGTCATCTAATATCTGAGTGGCCCTCCCAGCCTAGCCATCTATCTACGAGTGGAAAGCTGTACTAAGATAAACTTGGGTACCAAGACCCTTTTGAAAATCCTTCCAAAAATAAGAGGTAAATTGAGTACCTCTACCTAAAATGATGGTCAACATAACTCCATGTAAATTTAATTACTCCACGAGATAGATTCTTGCATAATCCTTGGTAGAAGTTGAAGTATGAACTAGCAAGAAATGGGATGAGTTGGTCATTCTATCCACAAAGACCCAAATAGAATCATGCTGACGACACCTACGGGGTAACCCTGTAATAAAATCTATGTTTACCATTTCCCACTTCTAAGTAAGGATGCTAAACTCCTAAAGTATTCCATTAGGATTTTTATGTTCAACCTTAACCTGCTGATAATTCGGACACTTAGCCACGAATTCTGCAATATCCATCTTCATACTATTCCACCATTAGATTTCCCACAAGTCATGGTACATATTAGTGATCCTGGATTAATGGAATATTGCGAACCATATGCTTCTGCTAACATTCACTACCTCAAATATTCCACATTCGGAATACATATTCTACCCTGACAATGAAGCACACCATCTTTCTCTCGGGAGAAAACCTCAACCTTATGATCTCAAACTATTTCTTTCAACTTAACCAAAATAGGATCTCCGTCTTACTTTTCTTTCACCTCAAAAGTTAAAGATGATTCCAAACCATACTAAACCCAAAAACTACCTTTGACTGAATCAAACAACTGAACTCCTAATTTAGCAAGATGATAAACATCACAGACTAATTTTTTCTTATCATCTTCCATATGAGCAACACTTCCCATGGACAGTCTACTAAGGTCATTAACTACTACTTTTGCCTTACCCAGGTGATACAACACACTCATATCATAGTCTTTCAACAATTCAAGCCACCTTCTCTAAAAAAGATTCAGGTCTTTTGGCATGAACACATACTGCAAACTCTTATGGTCCGTAAGCACATCAACATGAACCCTATAAAGGTAAAAAATCTTTAAGGCAAATACAACTACATTCAATTAAAGATCATGAGTCAGATAGTTCTCATGGGGTTTGAGCTGTCTAGAGGCATAGGCTATGACCTTATCTCATTATTTCAACATACAACCAAGACCAACTCTAGAAGTATCATAATAAATTATGAACCCATCTAAACCATAAAGTAGAGTCAATACTGGACAGGAAGTGAGTCGAGTTTTCAACTTCTGAAAACTCTTCTTATAATAATTGAACCAATAAAATTTGACTTTCTTTTGAGTCAATCTGGATATAGGAAAGGCAATAGAAAAACAATCCTTCAATGAACCATCTATAGTAACCTCCTAAACCCAAGAAACTCCTAATATCTGATGGATAGATAGGTCTAGGAAAGTTTATTACTACTTTGGTCTTTTGAGGATCAACGTGAATTCCATCATTGGAGATGATGTGACCAAGGAAATCTACTGATCTCAACAAAAATTCACACTTGCTGAACTTAACGAATAATTGATGATCCTTAAGGGTCTAAAAAATAATCCTTAAATGGTCTGCATGATCTCCTTCATTGTGGGAATAGATGAGGATGCCATCTATGAGTACTATGATAAACATGTCCAAGGACCGCTTGAACACCCTGTTCATCAAGTCCATAAAATATATAGGAGCATTCGTTAGTCCAGAAGACATAACTACAAATGTTAAGTGACCATACCGAGTTTTGAAGGTTGTCTTTGGAATGTCACATTCTCTGACTCTGAGTTGATGATAGCCGGACCTAAGGTCTATCTTAGAGAAGTATTGGGCACCTTGAAGTTGGTAGAATATGTCATTAATCCTGGGAAGATGATACTTATTCTTGATTGTGACTTTTTTTAACTGAAGATAGTTGATGCACATTTTGAGAGAATCATCTTTCTTTCGCATAAAAAAAACTGAAGCACCCCATGGAGAAACACTAGGTCAAATGAAGACCTTATCTAAAAGGTATTTAAACTTCTCTTTCAATTCTTTATGATCATCTGGAGCTATTATATAAGGTGGAATTGAGATAGGTTGGGTATCTAGGAGGAGATCTGTTCTAAAGTCAATTTCACACTTGGGAGAAAATCTAGAAAGATATTTAGGAAACACTTCTGGAAACTCATTTACTACTGGAGCTGACTCAGTGCTTGAAGCTTCGGAACTTGTGTCCCTGACTCAAAAAAGGTCATAAATAAAACCCTTGGAAATTCTCTTCCCTGCCTTAAGGTAAGAGACAAATCGACCTATAGGCACTGAGGTACTAATCCTCCATTCTATGACTGGCTCATTAGGAAACCAAAATTAGATGATCCTATTTCTATAATAAATTAAGGCATTGAAGGAGTAGAGCCAATTTATGCCAAGAAAGACATTAAAAGTCGGTCATCTCAAACTCTACAAGGTCTACTTAGGTAACTTTTTAGGACACTATGACAAGGAAATTTTTGTATACCCGTCTAGATATGATATAACTACCGTCTAGAGTAGACACTGAGAAAGGCTTAGCAAGAGTTTGTGGAATTACACCAAAATCTACTTCTATATAAGGAGTCACTAATGAAAGTAAAGCTCCGATATCTAATAATGCATAAACATAAAGATGGAAGACTCGTAACATACCATAAACCATGTCAGGAGAACTTTCTTGATCCTATCCCGTCTTGAGAGCATAAAGTCGATTCTGGAGTTGCCTACTGGTGGCTGAGTTGGGAGACCTGCTAGAGTTAATGAGAAGCTAAATTGACTTGATTGATGAAAATATTTATCCTTCTAGCTAGCTACTAGACACTCCTTGATTCTGTGGTCTGAATTTCCATACCTAAAGTATGCATCACTATCTACCAGGCACTTACCCTTATGGTTCTCACCACACCTCCTACAAACTAAGTTAGTAAAACCACTATTCACACTCCTATTTGATTTAGAGCCTGGTGGTTTATCCTAATTTTCCTATCTGAACTTAGGCACTGGAGCACTGATCGAAAATAGGGTTGGGGATGAAGACTCCTAGTGAAACTGAGAATGATTCCCACCCTTTGACCTTTGCTGAGAAAAGTTAAAACTACCAGTTCTGGACCTCTTATTCTCCCTTTTATTTTCCTTGAGCTTTTCCTCCTCAATCTGCCGAGCATGAACCGTCAGCCTAAAGAGATATTTTTTCTTAATCAACATAGTTGTTCTTTACTTTTTGACTACATCAAAAAATCTACACAAAAACTTACTTATTTTGGCCCTAGCATCAGTCACCTTAGTTAGAGCATACCTTGAGAATTGGGTGGACTTAAGTGAGTATTCCTTAACACTCATGCTACCTTGCTTCAGACTGATAAAATCTTGCACCTTGGTCTCCCTCTACTCGAGTGGGAAGAACCTACCTAAGTAAGCAGTAGCAAACTCATCCCACTCCAGAGGCCCTACTTTAGAACCTCTATCCTCCTTCCACTATTTAACCTAAGTATGAGCCACCCCTTACAAATGGTAAACAACTAAGTTAGCATTTTCTCTAGAAGTAAAACCCATGATATTAGTCACTTTCTGCATACAATTAAGAAACTCTTAGGGATTCTCCTTAGACTTGGCTCTAGAGAACACTGGGTATTTATTCGAGTAAAGTCATAGATCCTAGAAGCTACCGTGTTCACTACTGGATTGTCTAGGGTAACTACCAACTAGTTATTCTAAGCAGCCATAGACTGGGTTAAAACTATGAAAGAGATCTTAAATTTAGCATGGGTGACATGTTCGTTCAGAGGGTTTTCAGGAACGACTGGTGGTTCAGACTGGTCCTGTTTCTCCTTATGTTATTCCTTCTAGGAGGCATTTTTTATATATGGTAGAAGATGATTTAGAAGGAAAAGTTTAATGGATTTTACACTCTATCACATGGTATGAATACTAAAAAAGGAAACTTTTTCTAAACATCTTGTAGCCTCTTGCATCTATGTGTGGAACGCTTCACACCCATACATAATAATCTAGTTAACATGCCTTTTAGACACCCTAGGATACTTTAAACCTTGTTCTCTAATACCAAGTTTTTCATGACCCGAGACTACCCCTTACTTGTGACACGGTGCTTAAGTCCATACGAGACCCTAAGCTAACCCATGATCTAGTACATGTTGTAAAGACTAAAAAAAGTAACAAAATACTATACATAAGTCATTCATGAAAATATTTAATCGTCAAAACAATATCAATGGTCATGAATAGTCATTGATGAAAACATACTAACTGTGTGACTATTTGAAAGCATCTAAAATGATGTGTTGCTGGGATAGGTCCCCAACTAACTCTAACTAATGAAATAACATGAAATAAAGTAATAGAAAGCATGGCTTATACTATGTCTATCCCTCGACTAATAAAGACTCACCAATGTTGCAGCTGAGTGGTATAGGAATGAATTACGTGTGGTCTGGGATCTATGCATTTGAACCTATGTTATGAGACAACATAGTGAAAGAGAGAGTATATTGTCAACATATTAAATGTACTAGTATGAAAGATGGTGACTAGATTATATACATATATATACTCAAGCATAAACATGTAATAAAATGATCTGAATAACTGATATATGGATACTTCATCATGAAAACCTGAACTGGTAAAATTTGAATATTGAACTAAAATAGTGGGATCTAACATTTAACCAACATGCCCCAATCTAAGATAATCTAGGTCCAACTTATAACCCCCAGTTGGAAGGGTATTAGTACCTTACCATGGGTACTAACACTGGCTATGTGGATCCACTAATCTGATGTCCTAAAGGATGAGAGTGGCACCCTAAATTGGTAGGTGCCCCTAAGAGTGTATCAACCCTAAGCTGCAGGGAGACCTCTCATAACCTACACTGGTTATGTAGTTTTCGAACTTAGGGACTACTATTAAAGGTCTCACCATAAGCTGGCAGGAAAGCCTTCATCCCTAAATTCTCTTAGTGCTAGGTCTACTCCTAACTGAACATATATAGATGCATAAACTAGTACATGCACTGATAACTAATATTGTCAAATATAGTGTTCTGAAAATAGCAATGCATTAATAATCTGAATATAATAATACAACATGGTCTAAATAACTCAAAACTTGAAAATATAAAACATGCAAGACTATCTAAGTATCAGATGTTCATAACCCACCAACATTAATAAATATAGTTAAATATGATAATTTCAAAGTAATGACATGACAAGAAGTTTCATTACTTAAACTAGTAATGAAATGATAAGAAATTTCATTACTTAAACTCAAAAACCTAATAATTTCATCAATATAGCAAGTTATCGTGATTAGGGTATGGAAGAATACTTGAAATTATGAGGAAACACTTGGAAATGGTTGAATTCAATAATTACATTGAGGAATCATGGATTTATAGTTATAATTGAACACGAATTCAAAGAGGGAATTAAACATGACAATAGGGTAAACTTTGGGACTCAATGGGTGAAAGAAGCCCATTGATGAATATACCACATACCTGAATTTCTTTTCTTCTTCAAGGAAACTAGGACTTGAGACCTTGGGAGAGTGAATCCCTGATTGATAATGGGAGATGGATGAATGTTGTTAACTGACTGAGCAAAGGCAACTTATGGCTATTTTATGCTCTTGGTCATGAATTAGGAGTTTAAAGATGAGTAAAGACAAAAATCCCCTTTTTACCCTTAAGTGACTGCACGATTTTACATAACAGCATGGCACGCTGCCTATCCTAGAGGCCAGCCTTTGTTTCATACCAGTATCATAGAGACTAGCCTCCATGACACGATGATATTGAAGAGACACCCTGCCGCCGTGCCACGCTAATATCGTAGAGGGTAACCTCTATGACATAGTGAAAATATAAAAGCTCACTGCCTCGATAGTCCAAAATTACCCCAAACCACTTTTAAAATTTTTGAAACACTTTTGAGACACCCTACTGACATTCCTAAACATACTTTAAGTCAAAAATCAATGTTTCAAACACAGTAAGTCAAAAAATAAATTACTTGAAATTTTGAGGGTGTCACAGTGATCATGGCATGCCAAAAACTTTTCTAAGATCTTGTGGCATATTACAATGGCATGTCTTTAAAATCATAGAATTAAAAACTAAAGTGGATGATGTCAATTAAAAATCATAACTAAAATCTTAATCAAGACAAAACATGTCTATCACCAGTTGAATAACTAATGCCGGATAAGACTCTAAAAATAGAAAATTTAATTATTAGGACAAGGCCTCCGTCCTTCCCATAAAATAAAATAATGTCTAAACTAAAAGAAACTATGAAGGAAAACTATACTAAGTCCAGGAATGAGGACTCACTAACTGCTGACTAGAAGTGTTTAAACCTGACTATCCACGAGTCTAGGAATGAACACCTGGCGTATTGTTATGGGAGTTGGGTTTTTCTGAACGCCGGTCCTCTCGGTGCTAAATAATCCTCCCAATAATCTGTATACTATTTGCTCATATGTTATTAAATCGTGAATGTCTGAAAATAGAGTATAGTGCTTGGCTCAAATTATCTATTTTCGCTTAATGCCAAGCCTGTGAGTTTAAATCATGATAAATCTTTCTAAGTAATATTTTGAGTAACTAGGCTAAAATGGAACTATTATAAATCATGAATAAATGTTTACAACAAAATTTGTACAACATAATAATTCATAATAACTAAAATCACCAAAGGATTGAGTAATTTGGGTAGCAACCTAACCATGACGTCATGAAAGCTATAATTTATTTCTAAAAACCTTGGCATGTGGGCAAAAGGAAATCTTAATTGAAACCTTAAATACCTAGCGGTGAGAAGAAATTCTAAACTTATTGCTCAAATTAAGCCTTAAAACTTAAACTCTAGGTTTTGCCTTCTTGAGAGTAACCTTTGACCTTTTAGGAGTTGAACAAAGTAATGAGGGATAAATTGATTTGCTATGTTGACATCTCCTTTAAAATATACTAAAATGTTGTGGTTTAGGCTTTGGAAATAAGGAATGAAAAAATTGCCCCTTGTAAAATACTTCAAAATTTTTGGCGACTGTTTCCCATGAGCTACTCATCAACTCGTGATCTAACACCAAGGATCGTTGTTTTTCTTGTGGTTTCCTAGAGGATATTTGGATCTTTCCTGAACTATTCACTCTCACGAGTTATTCCGCGGCTCATAGTTTAGATTTTAGTGCTCTTATTGAGATAGGTGGTTCAAAAAAGATTGTCAACTCTATGTCCAGGGCTCCATGTGTCATAGTAGGGTTCATGATCCAAATGCACGAGTCAATTTCCCCTTCAGGGAACTTATGATTTAGACTAATTGGAAGGTTGGTTACATGAGTAGCTTCAAGAGTCGTGGCTTTATTTTTCGAGTCGTGGACCTGCTCATAATTCAATGAAAAGCTTAGGACATAAACACAACTGGTTACACGGGTAACGAACCTGGTTCACAACTCGTGGGAACCTAGGACTACAAAATTTTAAATTGGTTTTCTTTGCAAGTGTTGACTGTATGTTTTTTCGATAACTGAGGTGTTACAAAATCTCTCCGTTGAGATCATTTGTCCTTGAATGAAGGTTTAAGTCATGATAAAAGAATAAAATAGGATGGCTGGAACTATTTGTCTAATTTTTTGAAACTAATTTTATAGAGTATCTAGGATTTATTTATCAAGAGTTTTAAAACTCATTTGAAACATAAATGGCAGAAACATATAATAAATTATAAATTCACCATAAATAACATGAAATTTCTATGAGTCACTGAGAATAGAAGAATTGTTACCTCAAAAACACTCTTATCTGTAGGAGTGAATAGGAATGGGTACCATGGGAAGTATCCTTGAGCTCTACTATCACTGTCATTAAAAGTTGGTAAGCGGAAAGCTCTACAACCAGTATATTTTACATGCATCACCTGAAATGTCATCTAAACCTCATTGATCAAATTCTCTACATCCTCAATAAGCTTCGACCTGGATTCATCTAGAGAAATTCATGGATCCTAGATGTGTCTGGAACACACTGAGGACTGTAGGTTCTAAGTAATTTTTTTATAAAATAGCCATTCCCCATTCATGTAGGGGATTGTTGGGATTTGAGTAATGTGTGAATGAAAAATGGAGGAAACAAATTAGAGGGAAAGTGAAATGAACTTACACTTAAGGAAGTAAAGTTCTCCCATATTGGTGGGAGAAACAAACTTTCTTGTGTTTATATTGAGATTCACTCCTTCATGTTGATAGTGAGGCAACAAAAAGAGATGCCTCACGCCGCGAGTCATCGCCGCTCGCTCGGCTTCTGCTTCTGATTTGAAAAATGATCAAGAGATTAATTTTTTGGATAAAATTTATTCGATAATTGAAAATAAGTGAACTTTTAATCAAAAAATCCAAAAGAAATATTTTTTTCTATTTTGGACACAGTGCAAATACAGTCACAACGCACCTCGAAGAGATGTGACCCTTCGAGGCAAAGGACATACTGTTTCGGTAGAAAAAGGCATCCGTGTATGCACCTGGCAACCTGTGGGAACATGTTCAACATAGAAGCTACTGGAAAATGACAAAAGTCACCTGCTGTTGCAGGTATGGCATAGGTCCAGCACAAATAGGGCGTAGGTGGCTTGATGTTTTAGAAAAGTTTCCTTTTTTTCAATCATTGCTTCCTTTACAAATGGATACTTTATGGCTATAAATACATGAAATTTTCCCCAGGTAAAGGTATTATTTTAAGTTGAAAAACAATCTTCTTCTTCTTCTGGAAACTCTTGTGTGATCATCAAATCATTGCGTGAGTTTGAAGTTTCAAAAAATATGAGGTACCACTATTATCTAAAAGTGAATCAATTTATCCTAGGAGGATAGATTCTATTAGACTAGGATACTTGAGGGGAATAAATTCCTTAAGGACACATCGTGAAGTCGTTGGAGTTGATTCTAACTTCTCTGCTTCACCTTTGTTTCTTAAAGTTGATAAACACTTTATTTTCATAGTTCATTTGATTATTCATTTGTATTTGTGTTTGAAGTTCTTGGAACTTCATTGTAGTTCTTGAATTTAGTGTTGAAGTTTGTGTTTTAATATACTGATTTTGTAGAAGATTACTTCAACATTTGAACAAATTAAGAGTCATGCATTACAATGTTCTCACATAGATTCTTATTAGATCTTACGAATTCCAATATAAATTTATTCTCTTTCAATGAAAACAAACACTTGTTTCTAGTGGAAAAATCATCAACTATATCAATAAGGGACTAAAATTACCTTAGCATTTCTGAAAGTAAATTGTATGTTCATGGGTTGTCAATGTTTTCATTAAAGGTTCATCTAAGCTGTGAAGTTTGGTGAAAAATAGGCTATGTGATGCATCTCGCTTAGCTAATGCTTCCCTCACTTAAATATTTTTGTTGCACAAACTAGAACTCATAATTCAATGGAATACCTATGACCACCTGAAATGACAAAATCATTCCAAAGGGGTCATTTTCTACTTTAAAACTCAACATTAAATCTTTAAGGCTAGGGTTCAATCTTGGGAACTATCTTCTTGCATTTCTTTGGAAATAATTCTCGTCAGTAAGGTAGGTTGAACACTCGCTTTACTTAATTATCATTATATTATGTTGTTTACTTGATAATCATATCTGTTAATAGTGGTTTAAGACTAGGGTTGATGGATTTGGTTGTAAAATACTGATGTTGGAATCCTCTTATTTTTAACGAGTTATCTATGCGTGCATGATGATTTTTGAACTGAAATTTTATATTATAAAAAAGGTGTAGGAAATATGGTTTCATAATGTTATGGTTTTTACATGACAAAGACATGAACTTCAACCCATCTGATAATTTGTTTTTTAATAAGGATCTTATAATATTCAAACCGTCCGTTGAAATATTGCATAGTATTAAATAGAAAATGATTTACATAACTTTTGCATTACCCTTGGGGCTATATTTATGGATTTTTAAATTGGAATTTGGAATTTAAGTGGTTTAATAGAATGGTAGGTCATAATATGAACGGCTTGCAATGA
This sequence comes from Capsicum pubescens, assembly GCA_030864215.1. Taxonomy (NCBI): domain Eukaryota; kingdom Viridiplantae; phylum Streptophyta; class Magnoliopsida; order Solanales; family Solanaceae; genus Capsicum; species Capsicum pubescens. The sequence continues at coordinate 107,830,970 of CM061544.1, forward strand.
AACACCTAGACTCTGAACCATTAAAAAAACAACCTCATTTTGTGTCTCTGCGTTGGGTACGACTAGAGACTTGAGTTGTACCCTTGGTCATGACTCGTACCCCCTTTTCCCTCCCCTTTCATACCTTGATCAGTCCATGAGGGTAAAATATTGTCCATTATACGACATGTACTCCCCTTAGTCATAACCATGCATATGAGTCGTATACTACATGTTCGTACAGAGTGAGGACCAAACCTAGGGTGGACTATTTTCTATACAAGTGGAGATTATGAGATAGGGGTTGAGTTGTACTCCCTTTTTATGACTCAACGGTTCCCACTCATACCCACAACAGTGTTTTTGACCTAGGAGAAGCCTAGGGTACGAGTTAGAGTAACACTCATACCCTAGGGTACAATTTTCATGAGAACCGTATAGGGGAGTTGTATCTCTGCACGAGTGCACTCTCTAGATTTTTTGTCTTTTGGTCATTTCACTTGCCTAAAAACCTAACTCCTCTAACTGTATAGGTTATTTTACCCACCTAAGTCTTCATTTTACAAGACTCAAACACTCCTAAACTTTATGAAAGCTTCTTGGAGCAAGATTGGAGGCTAGGGTTTGGAGGTGTTTATCTAGTGTCAAGGAAAAATCAAGATTGTTAGTATGTTATCTTTTTTAAGGCATGTAACTCTTCCCCTTGTCAAATAACTCTAAACCCATGTATTTTACGCTTGGATTAGTAAGTGTACATGGTGGTTTTTTTGTTGCCTAATGATGAATAATATTGAATCTTGCTTAGACTTGTAATTATACATGTTATTGATGATGATTTTCCTATGTAGGTACTTGCTGAGTGTGGTTTAACATGAGGGTCTTGGGTAACCCTAATCTTAATGATTTCTACCATGAAAAATAGCCTTGTTAAAGGTATGCACATAAGGTGTTTGTGAAAATATCTAAGTAAACTGTCTAGTGACATGTTGGTGATGTTTTGAACTAGGGAAATGGCCTAATAAGCTTGAAAAATGACATTGTAATGGTATTGTGAGCCATATATTATGTAATTTATGCCATTATTAGTTTAATGACTAATAAGGGGTTGAAGGCCCTAAATATGAAAATGAACTTGATATGTGTGTTGAGCCTAAATATGGTATAAGCTTGCAAATGAAATATGAATGGTTATATAGGTATTGGTAACCTTGAATATAGTTAATGATGAGTTAAATCAAGGCACTTAGTCTATTAAAGTGAATAGTAGTTAAATGGCTTTGTGAAGCTCAAATAAGTATCTATGGAATCGGTCTAATGAACATGAATGAGTCATGATAATGACTAGATAAATGTGAATACTTGTAGATGGTTGGTAAAGGTCTTATTGGCCATGTATTGAGTTAAATTGATTTTAAATGCTTGATAAATGGTTGATAAGAACCTTGTTAACGATGTGATGTATTAGCTTATAGATTTAAATAGGGTGATGAACCAATAAGTATGAATGGTTCGTAATTTCTATTATGTTGATGTTGTTGACCATATTATTTGTTAAACTATGACCATGTTAGTTTGATGGCTTAGAAAAGGGGTTCAATTCCCTAAGCTTGAACTTGAATTGTGTATGGAACCAAGTGTGGTGAAACTATGATATAATGTTGTTAATGAAATGTGAATATTTGTGTGGGTCTTGAGGACCACAAATTAAATTGTATGATAAATTGAATGAAAACATTGACCTTTTGAGGTGGTTGAGTAATGAAGTCTCCCACGAGGACCATATGGTCATGTATAAAGTTAAATTGGCTAAATAAGCCAAAGCCCTTAAATGTGATGTAAATTATATAAGTGTAAAGGCATGAACTAATATTTCAAGAGTTCAAATGACGACTAATAACAATGGGAGATTTGAGTTCCTCATCTAATGATATGAGTAGTGATTCGAGTTCCTAGTCCCATGAAACAATGGGTGATTCAAGTTCATCGTCTAATGACACAACTAGTGATTCGAGTTCCTAGACTGGTGACATGACTAGTGATTTGAGTTCATAGACTAAAAAGATCTTTTTAGGTTAGAATACTTTGTCTAATGGCACGGCTAGTGATTCGAGTTCCTAGACCGGTGATATTACTAGAAATTCAAGCTCCTAGTCCAATAATATGAATCGGCTAGTGATTTAAGTCCCTAGACTGGTTAAATGACTAGTGATTCGAGTTACTAGTCAAATAAAATGGCAATGACATCGTTCAAATGAGCAAACTTGGTTGAAGGTTCTTCACTCCATATCTCATGAATGAATGATTTGAGAATGCATGCTAAGTCATCTTCCCTTGTGGCATAATACGATCATGTTGTGTATATCCATATGTATGAGTATATGTTCAAGAATGATGTTGAGCCTTGCTCTCTTGATTAGCGTGTGAAATGCTTATGTGTAAGGATATGTGTATTAATATTATGATATATATTGACTTATTGTTAAATAATGATGTTATTTTATCCTTACCCTTGAATTACATGATAGCGCTCCAACCGCTAATCATCTCTGGATGTTATGTCCCCTTATGACTTAGGGGCCTGAGCATCATCTTCTCTTCCTGCACAATGATTAGGTGATCGAAGTGGTTTGTGCATTGACTTTGGAGTGGTGAGCTTCCTTACTTTGGAGGACATTCATCCTTGGTCTCCTATCTTTAGACTTAGTTTTTCTTGACTTGGTTTGTCTATCATCGGGGGCTTATCCCGACATATACTTTCTTAAGATATTGGTTGTATAGAGGTATTGTGGATGAATATGGACATGGGTATATTTTGCTAGAGTATTGATGATTATGAAATGGCTAGACTTTGTTAAGCCTTGATACGTACTTATATTTTCTCTATCTTATTAAATTATTGGGAATTGTTCGACCCTTATGATGGGTGTCATGATGATTGGGCTGGGTTATCGGGGCGACCTTCGATACATGTGTTCTTGAGGTGCCCATATGACTTGGCCCAATTTTGGGTAGTGTCATGCAAGTCTTGGTATGATGATACCAATATGTCAATGCCTTAATGGAGTACTCCATGGTTAATGTTATGTGAAAATATTATAATTCAACTTTAATTGGAATTGTGTAGCTTTTCAAAAAGGTGTAGTCATTGTGATCGACAATTGGAACCACATTTACCGATGTTGGGGGTGTATGACTATTGTGTGCTTGCTACGCACAGTTGTACAAAGTTATTCTTTTGGAAAGTTTTTGTCTATTAGTTACTTTTGACTAATCCTCAGTCCATGCGGCTAACATGGATTAGGGATCCGCCGGTTGAGGGTGCTATACCTATATAGCTTGTGGATTACAGAAGGTCGGTGTAAGCTCCATAGTTCAGGAATAAATTTTAAATAGTCCTATCTTTATGTTTCATGTCCCCTATCCCTTATTTTCTTATTATTTTGGAGTGTGATCCTGTGTTTTATGGTATATGTATATTTCATCCCTTTCTATTATTTGCATGCCATTACTCATTGTACTAATCGGGATGCTACATCATTTCATGATGTAGGTTTAGAGGACTTTTCTTCTGAACTTTTGCAGTGTTATGTGGTTCGTTGTTCTATTGGATTGCTAGTGAGAAGTGGTGAGCTCTCCATAATTCGAAATGCCTTATTACTTTTTAGTCAATTTATCATATTCATTTTTTTGGTTTTCTTTTGGCATATCTCGACTTAGTAATTTTTTATGAATAGAGGCTTGTAGACCTTATTGGGTTGTTAGTTTTTAGATTTTGTTTTGACTTACAAACTTCATATTATGTTTTATCAAACTCTTTATAATATGGTTGGCTTCTGCAAGTTTCTTATTTTACTATTCTTGGACGAGAGGCTAAGGGGCCATCTCACACCTAGATAGGCTTGGGGAGCCCATCATGGCCAAGGCCCCAGCTCGGGTTGTGACAATCTTGGTATCAAAGAATGGTTCTGGGTCTTTGGGTGTTTATAAGCCATGTCAAGTAGAATCCCATTCATGAGTGCGGAATATGCCACACCTATAACGGGGAGGCTACGAGGCATTTAAAGTTTTTTCCTTCTTTGTGTTCTATTTCTTGCTAGAGAGTCTAGTTACTCTTAATCTTCTCTAACCTCTAGCTTATTCGTATTTCAGATCATGTATCCATAAAGATCTAATGGTCGTAGAATATCAAATGGAGCCTCTATTTGTATTGTGACAAATGTTGAGGATGTTTGCTCTACTCACGTAATGCAGATTCGATATAGGGCCTGTGCTCCTGACTTCATTGCTTCTCCAAGGGTTCCACCGGTCCCTACTTTCCCTCATCAACTTGTATTAACGGTACTCAGTTCCTACAAAGAGACTTCTCAAATGCTGAGTTCTGTCAGTGCATTCACATGCTTGCTTAGATTATGTCATCATAGTCTCATCGATCTGATCATACTGGGCCTTTCACTAGCTCATTTGAGGTTACTCGGGTTAGACAATTAATGAGGCTGAATCCCTCAACTTTCACAAGGTTTGAATTTAAGGAGGATCCTCAAAGGCTCATGGATGATATGGAAAAAATCTTCAGGGATGCTAGTGATACAAATTCAGTAGAGTTTCTAGATTATCAGTTGTAGGAGGTGGCTTACCAATGGTATGAGGCGTGGAAAGAGTTTAGGGGTGAAAAATTCTAAGACATCAGTGTTTGAAGAGTTTTCATGCACTTTTCTTGACAACTTCATTCCCCAAGAATTAAGAGAGGCTAAGGCAGAGGAGTTTATAAGTCTGAAGTAAGGTAAAATGAGCGTGAAGGAAGATGCAGTAATGTTTACCTAATTATTCCTGCATGATCCTGAGCTTGTGTCTCATATGAGGTACAAAATGAGAAAGTTTGCTTATGATCTTTCCCGTGACTTGGTGATAGAGTTAAAGGCTTCTATGTTGAATAGTCATATGGATATATCAAGGTTGGTGGTTTATATACAGTAGGTGGAGGATGAGAAAAATAAGCAAGTAGAAGTGGGAAAAATGTGAAGTCAGGAGACTAAGTATGCAGAGTAGGACGCTAGCCAGCAGAGTAATAGAAAATGAGGTAGGCATTGGTACAAAATGAAGACTTAGGGAAATTCTTATCCTTCACCTATTCTCCTGGCCTTCAGGTGATCAGTGTTTCTAGCCTAGTATTAGACCTAGGGTGCCAGGTGTCCAGTCTCAAGCCAGTATAGCTCAATTGGCTTCATCTTGTCCTTTTGACCATTTTTGTGAAAATTTCCACCATGGATTTTATCATGAAGGGAAGAATTTGTTCTTTAGATGTGGTCAGTCAGGTCATATGCCACGAGATTTCCCCTTAACAAGGGTTGCATCTAGGCTAATAAGACTCTGATTGCTACTTCATTAGTTCCTAATTCGAAGGGTTGTACTCTAAGGACAAAGAATAACCGCAATCGCCTGTATGCACTTTCTAATCATTAGGAATTTGAGATATCCCCTAATGTTATCACGACTAAGTTAAAGTTTTTCTTCTGTTATGTTTATATCTTGCTTGATCCCGGTTCCACCCTATCTTGTGTGACTCATTATGTGGCTGTACATTTTGGTTTTGGTCTTGAAACTATTTTTAACACCTTTTCAATTTTACCTTGGTTGTGAGTCTAATTTTTCTAAAAAGATCTATAGGGGTTGTGTTTTGTCCATCATTCATAAGGAGATGGTGGTAGATTTGTTAGATCTTAATATGGTGGATTTTGATGTAATCTTTAGAATGGATTCTCTTTACTCGTGTTATGCCTCTTTGGACTATAGGACCCGGAAGGTCACTTTTCATTTTCCTAATGAACAGGTGATAGAATGGGAGAGAAGTTCCATAGTACCTAAAGGGAAATTTATTTCTTATCTCACGACTCAAAAATTGATATCCAAAGGGTGTTTATATTATTTAGTTTGGGTCAAAGATTCTAACTCTAATAGTCCCTCTTTGCAGTCCATTCCTATGGTTAATGAGTTTCCTAAAGTTTTTCTCGGTGATTTTTGGGTATCCCTCTTGATAAGGAAATTAATTTTGGGATTTATTTTCTACCCGATGCACGTCCCATTTCCATTCCACTGTGTAGAATGGCTAGGCTTAGCATAGAGAGCTAAAGGAGTAATTAAAGGACCTCTTTGATAAGGGTTTTATCTATTCTAGTGTTTATCCTTGGGGTACTCCAGTACTTTTTGTGGGAAAGAAATATGGGTCCCTAAAAATATGTATAGACAACCGTCAACTAAATTATGTCATTGGGAAAAATATGTAACCTCTTCTAGAATTAATGATCTTTTTTATCAGTTTCAGGGTGCTAAGTGTTTCTATAAAATAGACCTTCGTTCTGGCTATCACTAGCTAGTAATTAAGGAAGCTAATATTCCCAAGACTACTTTTCGTACCCGTTATGGACATTATGAATTCTAACACATATCCTTTGGTTGCTAATGCTCTGACTGCTTTCATGGACCTTTTGAATCAGGTGTTTTGATATTTTATAGACATCTTCCTTATAGTTTATATTGATGACATCTTGGTGTACTCAAAAAGTAAGGTGGATCATGTCAGTCATCTCCGAATTGTATTGCAGACTCTTAAGGATAAGTTGTTGTATGCAAAATTTTCTAAAGAGAATTTTTTCTAAGTTTTGTGACTTTTCTTGGGCATATTATTTCTAGTGAAGGAGTTCAAGTGGATCTTCAGAAGATTGAGTCGGTAAAGAAATGGTCTAGAACCAGGACTCCAACCGACATTAAGAGCTTTTTGGGCCTGACAGGTTATTATATGTGATTTTTGGAGAGTTTCTCATCCTCTTTTTCTCCGCTTACAAGATTGACTCAAATTAAGGTAAAGATTTTATGGTTTGATACTTGTGAGGAAAGTTTTATGAAATCGAAGGATCAGTTGACCATCGCTCTTGTTTTGAACCTACTCAAGGGTACTGGGTTCATTGTATACTATGATGCATCCCTCATAGGTCTTGGATGTGTGCTTATGCCTCATAGGAAGGTTGTGATGTATGCTTCTAGATAGCTTAAGGTAAACGGGAGGAATTACCCAACTAATGATATGGAGTTAGCAGTTGTAGTATTTGTATTGAAAATTTGGCATTACTATTTGTGTGGGGTGCTTAAGGAAATCTACTCGGATCATAAGAGATTGCATTATATGTTCACCTTGAAAGAATTAAACATCAGGCAGAGGCGGTGGCATAAATTGCTTAAGGACTACGATATGAGCCTACATTACCACCCAGGTAAAGCTAGTGTTGTTCTTGATGCTCTTAACAGGCTGTCCATAGGGAGATTGTCCCATGTAGAGGAGGATAAAACAGGACTGGTGAAGGAAATTCATTGTCTGGCTAACTTGGGCTTATTCATTTTAGACTCCAAATATAGGGGAGTTATTGTTCAGGATGTGGCTAAGTTGTATCTTGGGGCCGAAGTTCAGGAGAAGCAGGTTCTTGATCCCATTCTTATGCAAATCAAGGATGACATGGACATTTGAAATTTTGGGTAATGGTGTCCTGTGATATCAAGGAAAACTATGCGTTCTAAATTTAGATTGGTTAAGGGAGTGGATTTTGACCAAAGCACATGTGTCATGATATACAACTTATCCAAGTTCGACAAAGATTTATCATGAATTAAATGAAATACAATGGTAGAATAACATGAAAAATGATGTAGAAAATTTAGTTTCCAAATGTATGAATTACCAAGAAGTCAAAGTGGAATATTTGAGATCTGGTGACACCTTCTAAGAGATGGATTTTGTTACAAGACTCTTGCGATCTCAAAATTAGTACTACTCGATTTGAAACATTGTTGATAGAATGACCAAGTCTGCTTATTTTCTGTTAGTGTAACACCCCAATTTTTTGAACCGGAGTGCTACACGGTGCTTATGACCCCGAAGGACCACAAGCTAACCCATGAATGATATCTGTACCTGTGCACTGCAATATATAGTGTAATAATATGGAAAACATGAACATGTAGGCCATAAGGTTCAACTGAATAAAGAATCTGTAAAATAGTAACATCCGTGTGGGTGAAAGATACCCAAAACAACTGAAAACTAAATCTAAAAGCTAAATCTGAGCGTAAATCCGAAAGCCTCTAAGTACTGTCTGAAATAAGGAGTTGAAGGAACATGTCTCCAACTAACTCCGTAAAACTGAACTAATGAAATAAATGAATAAATCAAATAATGTCGTCCTCGAATGAAGAGGACTCACTACAACTCTGTATGCTGAATGCGATTGCTACTATTGGTCTGGGACTCGTGCCTCTGAACCTATGGTGTAACATAAAAGGAAAGCACCATAGCGCAAATGCGTCAGTACAACTGGAGTACTGAGTATACAAGTGAGGTAGGCTAATGCAAGGGGTTACGTGCATGAATAATACTACTGACTGACTGATATGAACGTAAGAGTACAAACATACATACATAGTAACTATGATCGTAAGTACATGATGGCTAAATCTATACGCTAATACATGGATGGAACCGTAGTTCTGATAACATGGATGACTGTATCTGACAACCCTAAATCTGGTTGAACTCTCTGAGTTACATGCTATAACTGAATGACAGTATCTAGTAGTCCTGGTATACTGATATCTGAAGAACTATCTGAGTTCTTTTACTGAGACTGTTACTGAAACTGTGGGAGGTAGTTGTTTAACCGACATTCCCTATAAGTGCCATTATGGCTAAGATGGGGTCCAATCTCTGTCCTGACTGGAAGGGTGTCAATACCGTGCCACTGGCAAGGAAAACATGTGAGAAACCCTCATATAACAGGTAACTCTAGTGAGAATGGTGGGAAGCCTCATATAACAGGTTAAGCCATCTCATCTACCCTCATATAACAGGCTGCGATGTCTTAACTTATGCTGGCTACATAGTTCTGGAACGCAAGGATGATTGCTAAGAATCACACCCTCATATATAGGTGAGTTCCCATCCTTGGGTTCACTCGGTGCTAACTCCTACTCTCATCTGAAGAGACTAAACATGATTCAACTGACTGTACATGGATAGATTAACTGACTTCTGTTGACTGACGGAGTACTACTATTATCTGAGAGTTAACTAGGATTATGAGATTTCTGAGGTTTCCTGAGTCACATGAATGACTGAGTTCTATAGATTTTAGCTTGACTGAGTTTATCGTGACAACATAGCATGGCTCTAGGCACACAACTATATTTTTTGGGTACAAATACCCCCAAGACTTGATAGAAGAAAACTGACACACATGACATGACTTGATCAAAAGATTGGAGTCCACAATTCGCTATATCATAAGTAGGGGATATTATACTTCATGCATTTAATCAACACCTCAAACATGGTATGGAAAGCATGGATATAATCCGCACACAAAATTCATATTTCCATCATCATACATACTTCATGCCATCTCCATAAGAATACATAAATAGCATGGGAATTCATATTGAAGTGTATCTCTTACATGGACTTGTCATTTAGATATCATGAAATCATGTAAATATGAACTTCTAACATCCTAGGCATTTTATCAAAGACCTTACATGCATTCTTTAAGGCATAGGTGAATTTCATACTTGCATTAGTTCAACCCACCCAAAGTTCATGATTTTCGACCAAGAATCACATATATTCCATGAAAAACATCCTTAGATATCATCTTGAAACTTGAACAACAATCATCAATGTGTACATGCTTATATCACCACAAAAGTTTACAAACTAACATTTAAAATCATGGTTCTTGAACTCTATGAACGAATTGAATCCATAGATGAACACTACGCATACCTTAAAGCTTGATCTTGAAAGAGATCTAAGGTTTCTAAAGGTTCCTGAAGAAATCCTTAGGCTTGCCCTTGATTTTTCTTGACTAGGGTTTAACCCCTTTGGGAAAGAATGCTCTTGTTCCTGAGGAGATGATCTTGAGAGGAAACCCTAATCTTGTGGTTGAAAGTGTATAAGAGAGCTTTTTGAGATGTTTTAACTAAAGAGAATGGAAGATAATATGTTCCTTGAGGGTTATAAGTCATGGGAAGTGAAGGGAAAAGACCAAAATACCCTTATGAAATAAATTCCCAGTTGCTGAAAATCATAGCTGACGACATTTGTGACAAGGCGTCAAAAGTGTGGTAAGCCGTCAAAAATGTCGTCACACAGGAGCTGGAACTTATGGTTTCTGCCTAAGTCTGACGAATTTCGTGGTAGGGCATCACAAATGTGGTAAGATACCATGAATATTGTCACTAAGGAGCTAGTTTCTCCCTAAGGCTGACGACCTTCGTGGTAGAGCATCACAAATATGGTAAGCTACCACGAATGTCGTCACACAGGAGTTGGATTCTGCCTAAGGCTGACGACCTTCATGGTAGGGAGTCACAAATGTGGTAAGCTATTATGAATGTCGTCACACAGGAGTTGGATTCTGCCTAAGGATGATGACCTTCGTGGTAGGGTGTCACAAATGTGGTAAGCTACCACGAATGTCGTCACACAGCTTCCATCCTGACATGATGGAGTAAAATAAGAATAACTCTTTCATACAATATCGGATTAAGGAAAAATTGGTATCGTTGGAAATTTAATTCAATTATATATCTGTTAATAGGTTATGAGCTCAAAAATTCTAAGTATAATGAGAGATATGCTCGTTTGAAGTTGACTATACCAATATCCTTCTGAAGAATTCAATCGGTAAGGAATGTTTCGATTCGTCTGATAGCTGGGAGTTATTTGATGCCTTAATATACATCTAACTTAATCATAAAACTATAAAAGAACAATGATGTACTATTCATGAGCTTGGTACATGGCTATAATATTGGTATGGATTTTTTGGGGTATTACAATATGTCCCCCTTGGAAATATTCATCCTCGAATGATGACTGCTTGAGAGAGGAGAAAAGATAAAATGAAGCATACACTGATCATGCTCAAATGGCACATGATTTTAGGACTGAATTGAATTCTAAACTGAATATAGCCCAACTGAACATGCATATCTGATGCATGACTGATAAGTTGAACTCATGAATGCATGATAAGCTATGCACTGATACTTGATACCAATTTTATACTGGAATTTTGAACATGTAACTGAATAAGCTTAAGGAAAATGGTTTCCTCTAGCTAAGCCTGAATTAGTGGAGAAAAGATGAGGGTACTTGTTTCGCATGTCTGCTTTTTCTTCCCAAGTAGCTCCCTCTGTGGACTGATTCCGCCAAAGAACCTTGACTAGAGAGACTTCTTTGTTCCTCAGCCTACAAGTCTGATAGTCGAGGATTTCGACTGGAATCTCTTCATAAGAGAGGCTATTCTGAATGTCAACACTCTAAATAGGTACTACAAGTGCAGGGTTACCTATGCACTTCTTGAGAAAAGAGACATGGAAGACTGGATGAGCTGAGGCTAGATCTGAAGGCAATTCGAGCTCATAGGCTACCTTGCCGAAGTGACTGAAATCGTGAAGGGACCGACATATCGGGGACTGAGCTTTCCCTTTTTTCCAAATCTCTTCACTCCCTTCATGGGAGAGATCTTGAGATAGACATAGTCATCGACCTCGAATTTGAGATCATTTCTACGAATATACGCATAAGACTTCTGTCGGCTCTGAGAAGCCCGAAGTCTTTCTCTGATTAACTAAACTTTCTCTAAGGCATCGAATACTAAGTTAGGACCTATAAATGTGGTCTCACTAACTTCGAACCAACCGATCGGATACCTACTCTCCTACCATAGAGAGCTTCGAATGGAGCCATCTGAATACTGGAGTGATAGTTGTTGTTGTATACAAACTCAATCAAAGGCAAGTGTTCATCCCAGCTTCCCTTGAAATCAATTGCACACGCCCTTAGCATATCTTCTAGAGTCTGAATGGTCCTTTCTGCTTGACCATCTATCAGAGGATGAAACGTTGTACAGAGATGAACTTGGGTACCAAGACCCTTTTGGAATGCTTTCCAAATGTGAGAGGTGAACTGGGTACTTTTTTCTGAGATGATAGATTGTGGAACACCGTGTAATCTAACCAACTCCCTGATATAGAGTTTGGCATAATCCTCGGCTGAGTAAGAGGTATAAACTGGAAGGAAATAAGCTGACTTGGTAATTCTATCTACAATGACCCAAACTGAATCATGCTGATGACATGTTCTAGGCAAACCTATCACGAAGTCCATGTTCATTTCTTCCCACTTCCAAGTAGGAATAGTGAACTCCTTCATAGAACCACTAGGTTTCTGATGCTCTATCTTAACCTGCTGACATGTAGAGCACTTAGCCACAAACTCTTCAATATCCCTCTTCATCCCACTCCACTAATAAATCTCCCACAAGTCGCGGTACATCTTAGTGTCCCCTATATGAATAATGTATCGCGCACCATGCGCTTCTGTAAGAATTCGCTACCTCAAGTCATCTATACCGGGAACACACAGACGACCCTGACAACGAAGAACACCATTTCTCCCTTGGGAGAAAACCTCTACTTCTTGACTCTAAACTGACTCTTTTAGCTTGACAAGGATAGGATCCCTTTCTTTCTTCTCTTTCACCTCAGAAACTAGAGATGACTATGAACTACTTTGAACACATTCACCACCCTCTGAAGAGTTGACTAAGAGAACGCCTAGTCTGGCAAGCTGATGAATTTCCTAAGCTAATTTCTTCTTACTATCCTCCACATGGAAAACATTACCCATGGACAGTCTAGTGAGTGCATCGTCCTCTACATTGGCCTTGCCAGGATGATGAAGGACACTCATGTCATAATCCTTCAAGAGATCTAACCACCTTCTCTGATAAAGATGGAGATCTTTCTGGGAAAAGACATACTAAAGGCTCTTATGATCTGTGAAGATGTCTATATGAACACCGTATAGATAATGCCTCCAAATCTTTAAGGCAAAGACAACTGCTGCTAACTCAAGGTCATGAGTAGGATAATTCTTCTCATGGGGATTTAACTGTCTGGAGGGGTAGGCTATGAATCTACCATACTGCATGAGGACACAACCTAAACCTACTCTGGATGCATCAAAATATACTACGAATCCATTGAAACCATCGGGAAGTGCTAAAATTGGAGTTGAGGTGAGTCGAGTCTTTAACTCCTGAAAACTCTTCTTGCAAGGTTCTGACCACTGAAACTTGACCTTCTTCTAAGTCAATCTGGACATAGGAGATGCAATAGAATAAAATACCTCGACAAACCATCGGTAATAGCCAGTCAAACCCAAGAAACTCCTGATATCTGATGGAGAGACAGAGCGAGGCCAGTTTCTTACCACTTCAGTTTTCTGAGGATCTACTCTAATTCCATCACTGTAAATAATATGGACAAGGAATGATACTGATCTTAGCCAAAATTCGCACTTACTGAACTTGGTGAACAACTGGTGATCCCTGAGAGTCTGAAGAACAATTATGAGATGGTCTGAATGATGACGCTCTATACGAGAATAGACCAAAATATCATCTATGAAGACTATGACGAATGTGTCCAAGTACTGCTTGAACACCCGGTTCATCAAGTCCATGAAAGCTGCAGGGGAATTGGTAATACCAAAGGACATGACTAAAAATTCAAAGTGACCATACCGAGTAAGAAAAAATATCTTCAGAATGTCACATTCTCTAACTCTGAGCTGATGATAGCTTGCTCTGAGGTCTATCTTGGAGAAATAACTAGCACCCTGAAGTTGGTCAAAAAAGTGGTCTATCCTAGGCAACAGATACCTTTTCTTGAATGTGACTTTGTTGAGTTGACGGTAATCAATACGCATTCTGAGAGAACCGTCTTTCTTGTGCACGAATAAGACTAACGAACCCCATAGGGATACGATGGTCCTGATGAATCCCTTTCAGTTCCTTGAGTTCTGCTGGTGCCATTTTGCATGGCGGAATAGAAATAGGCTGAGTATCTGGGAGAAGGTCTATGCCGAAGTATGTTTCTCTTTTAGGAGGAATGCCTGGAAGATCTTCGGGAAAGACGTCTAAATATTTATTAACCACTGGGACTGATTCGAGACTCGGAGATTCGAAACTGGAGTCCTTAACACGTACTAGATGATACATATACCCCTTAGAAATCATTTTTCTTGCCCGAAGGTAGGAAACAAGCTGACCCCTAAAAGATGAAGTGCTACCCTTCCACTCTAGGACAGGCTCATTCGGGAACTAAAACTGAACTATCCTATTTCTGCAGTCGACTATGGCATAGAAGGAATGAAGCCAATTCATCCCGAGAATGAGATCAAAATAAGTTATCTCTAACTCGACTAAATCTACTGATGTGGATTTCTGAAATATCATAACCGGGAAGTTCCTATATACCCAATGAGCTATGATGGTTTTACCGACTGGGATAGAGACTGATAAGGTCTCTGCTAATATTTTGGGACTGATTCGAAAATCACCTTCTATGTATGGAGTGACAAAAGACAAGGATGCACCTGGGTCTAGCAAAGCATAAACGTGAACATGGAAAATCTATAACGTACCAGTAACGACATCAGGAGAATTTTCCTGATCCTGTCGAGTCTGAGGAGCATAGATTCTGTTTGGCCGTTGCCCACTAGTAGCACTAGAAGTGGCACCCTGTAGGTTCAGGCAACTGGACTGAGCTGTGGAACGATTCTACTGACCCTTAGGACCTGGCTTAGGACAGTCCCTAACTTTGTGGACTGGCTTTCCATAACCAAAACAAATGCCTTGACCCACTCTACACATACCCTGATAGTGCTTACCGTAGGTCTGACACTGAGGATAAGTACGGGCACTGCTAACACTGCTCTGAGATTTAGAGCCTGCTGCTCTGTCTCTGTTGCCGTCCCTGAACTTTGACACTAGGGAACTAGCGGAGGAAGGGGATGAAACTGCTGACTTAGGATAAAACTACGAACGATTTCCTCCCTCTGATTTGGGCTGAGCAAAACTAAAACTACCTTCTCTTTCTCTCTTGTTCTGCCTCTCCCTAGTCTTAACCTTCTTCTCTTCTATCTATTAAGCGTGTTTCATGAGCCTGGCAAAAGTCATATCACTGTTCAGCATCGCAGACCTACACTCATTTACCATGCTATCATTCACCCCTGACACGAACTTGCTCATCTTAGCCTTGTTGTCTGCAACCACATAAGGGGCATATCTGGCTAGCTGAGTAAATTTAAGAGAATACTCTCTAACTGTCATATTTCCCTGCCTGAGATTGATGAACTCAAGAACTTTGGCCTCTCTCAGCTCTTAGGGAAAGAATTTGTCTAAAAAAGCCGTGACAAATTCTTCCCACTCAACAGGACCTGCATCCTCTAACCTTTCTGCTAACCAATGATTGTACCAAGTGTGAGTGACATCCTGCAATTGGTATGCCTCTAACTCGGCACTCCGGGAAGAAGTGACTCCCATGATATCAATGACCTTCTGGACTTGGTTAATAAATTCCTGAGGATCCTTGTCTGGCTTAGACCCAAAGAAGGACGGAGGATTCATTCAGGTGAAGTCTCGAATCCTAGTTACTACTGAATTTGCCACTGGATTGGCCGGAATAGCTGGTGGCCTTTTATTTTGGGCAGCCACAGACTAAGCAAGTGTGGTGAATACGGCTCTAAACTCCATATGGGAAACATGTTCGCCCAAAGGATCTTCGAGCTGAGGAGATGGATGGTTTCTTCTCTTTGGGGCCATATTCTGGAATAAGAGAAGAACGGATTAGACTGGGAGTTTAACTTGAGATTATGCTCACTAGCATGACATGAATACTGAAAGAAGGGAGACTGTTCCTAAAACATCTTATAGCCTCCTATACATAAATGTGGCGCGCAACACACCCATGTACAAGACTATACTAGATGCGGCTTTCAGACTTCCTAGGACTCTATTGAACCTTAGGCTCTGATACCAAGTTTGTAACACCTCGATTTTCTGAACCGGAATGCTACACGGTGCTTATGACCCCAAAGGACCACAAGCTAACCCATGACTGATATCTATACCTGTGCACTACAATATATAATGTAATAATGCGAAAAAAATGAACATGTAGGCCATAAGGTTCAACTGAATAAAGAATCTATAAAATAGTAACATCCGTGTGGGTGAAAGATACCTAAAACAACTGAAAACTAAATCTGAAAGCTAAATCTGAGCGTAAATCCAAAATCCTCTAAGTATTGTATGAAATAAGTAGTTGAAGCAACATGTCTCCAACTAACTCCGTAAAACTGAACTGAAGAAATAAATGAATAAATCAAATAATGTAGTCCTCGAATGAAGAGGAGTCACTGCAACTTTGTATGCTGAATGCGACTGCTACTGCTGGTCTGGGACTCGTGCCTATGAACCTATGGTGTAACATGAAAAGAAAGCATCATAGGACAAATGTGTCAGTACAACTGGAGTACTGAGTATACGAGTGAGGTAGGGTAATGCAAGGGTTTACGTGCATGAATAATACTATAGACTGACTGATATGAACGTAAGAGTACAAACATACATACATAGTAACTAAGATCGTGAGTACGTGATGGATAAATCTGTATGCTAATACATGGCTGGAACCGTAGTTCTGATAACATGGATGACTGTATCAGACATCCCTGAATCTGGTTGAACTTTCTGAGTTCTTTGCTATAACTGAAGTTGACCATATCTAGCATTCTGGTATACTGATATCTGAAGAACTGTCTGTGTTCTTTTACTGAGACTGATACTGAAATTGTGGGAGGTAGTTGTTTAACCGACATGCCCTCTAAGTGCCATTATGACTAAGATGGGGTCCAATCTCTGACCTGACTGGAAGGGTGTCAATACCGTGCCACTGGTAAGGACAACATGTGAGCAACCCTCATATATCAGGTAAATCTAGTGAGAACGGTGGGAACCCTCATATAACAGGTTAAGCCACCTTATCTACCCTCATATAACAGGTTGCGATGTCTTAACCTATGCTGGCTACATAGTTCTAGAATGCAAGGATGACTGCTAAGAATCACACCCTCATATACAGGTGAGTTCCCATCCTTGGTTTCACTCGGTGCTAACTCTTACTCTCATCTGAAGAGACTAAACATGATTCAACTGACTGTACATGGACAGATTAACTGACTTTTGTTGACTGACGGAGTAGTACTATTATCTGAGAGTTAACTGGGATCATGAGATTTTTGAGGTTTCCTGAGTCACATGACTGACTGAGTTCTATAGATTATGGCTCTAGGAACACAACTATGTTTTTTGGGTATAAATACCCCCCGGACTCGATAGAAGAAAACCGACACACATGACATGACTTGATCACAAGATTGGAGTCCACAATTTGTTATATAATAAGAGGGGATAGTATACTTCATGCATTTAATCAACACCTCAAACATGGTAGGGAAAGAATGGATATAATTCGCACAAAAAATTCATATTTCCATCACCATACATACTTCATGCCATCGCCATAAGAATACATAAATAGCATGGGCATTCATATTGAAGTGTATCGCTAACATGGACTTGTCATTTAGATATCATGAAATTATGTAAATATGAACTTATAATATCTTAGGCATTTTATCAAACACCTTACATGCATTCTTTAAGGCATAGGTGGATTTCATACCTGCATTAGTTCAACCCACCCAAAGTTCATGATTTTTGACCAACAATCACATATATTCCATGAAAAACATCCTTCGATATCATCTTGAAACTTGAACAACAATCATCAATGTGTACATGCTTATATCACCACAAAAGTTTACAAACTAACATTTAAAATCATGGTTCTTGAACTCTATGAACGAATTGAATCCATAGATGAACACTACGCATACCTTAAAGCTTGATCTTGAAAGAGATCTAAGGTTTCTAAAGGTTCCTGAAGAAATCCTTAGGCTTGCCCTTGATTTTTCTTGACTAGGGATTAACCCCTTTGGGAAAGAATGCTCTTGTTCCTGAGGAGATGATCTTGAGAGGAAACCTTAATCTTGTGGTTGAAAGTGTATAAGAGATCTTTTTGAGATGTTTTAACTAAAGAGAATGGAAGATAATACATTCCTTGTGGGTTATAAGTCATTGGAAGTGAAGGGAAAAGACCAAAATACCCTTATGAAATAAATTCCCAGTTGCTGAAAATCATAGCTGACGACATTTGTGACAAGGAGTCAAAAGTATGGTAAGCCGTAAAAAATGTCGTCGCACAGGAGCTGGAACTGATGGTTTCTTCCTAAGTCTGACGAACTTCGTGGTAGGGAATCACAAATGTGGTAAGCTACCATGAATTTCATCACTTTGGAGCTGGTTTCTGTCTAAGGATGATGACCTACATGGTAGGGCATCACAAATGTGGTAAGTTACCACGAATGTCATCACACAGGAGTTGGATTCTGCCTAAGGCTGACGATCTTCGTGGTAGGGCATCACAAATGTGGTAATCTACCACAAATTTTGTCATACTAGAGTTGGATTCTGCCTAAGGATGACGACCTTCATGGTAGGGTGTCACAAATATGGTAAGCCACCACGAATGTCGTCACACAGTTTCCAGCCTGACTTGCTGGAGTAAAATAGGAATAACTCTTTGCTACAATATCGTATTTAGGAAAAATTAGCATCATTGGAAAGATAATTCAATTAACTATATTTTTATAGGTCATGAGCTCAAAAATTCCTTGTATAATGAGATATATGCTCGTTTTAAGTTGACTATACCAATATCCTTCTCAAAAATTCAATCGATAAGGAATGTTTTGATTCGTCGATAGCTGGGAGTTATTTGAAGCCTTAATATACATATAAATTATTCATAAAACTATAAAATAACCATTATTTACTATGAATGATCTTGGTACATGGTTCTAATATTGGTTTGGATTTTTTGTGGTATTACAGTTAGTGAGGACTAATTACTCGATCGAGGATTCTGAAAAGTTATTCATTCAGGAGATAGTCCAGCTCGATGAATCCCTGATGTATTTTATATATGATTGATATATGCAATTTTATACTTATTTTTGGCGGTCGGGGATGGGTACCACAGATTAACCTTAGCACCGTTTTTCAACCTTAAATGAATGTATAGGTGGAGCATAATATTCAGACATTAGAAGATATGTTAAGGGCTTGTGTAATTAACTTTAAGGGTATTTGGTTGGTCATTTTCCTCTCATCGAGTTCTCCTATAATAATAGTTATCATTTCATAATCCAAATGGCTTATTTTGAGGACCTTTATGGTAGGAGATGTAGATCATTGATTGGGTTGTATGAGGTGGGTGCGACTAGATTGTTTGAACCTTACAAGGTACATCAAGCAAGGGAGAAAGTAAAGATTATTTGAGAAAGACTTAGGGCTTCTAAAAGTTGCCAAAAGTCTTATGCAGATGTAAGTTGAAGAGAGCTAGAGTTTAAAGTTGGCGATTAGGTATTCCTGAACGTCTCTCCTATGAAATAAGTTATGCGGTTTGAGATGAAAGGGAAGATCAACTGTTATATTGTTCCGTAATATTTGAGAAGAGTTGAGAGGTTTCTTATACGTTGGACTCACAGATGAGTTTGGAAATGGTTCATCCTATTTTTCATGTGTCTATGCTCGAGAAATAGGTAGGTAATCCTTCCTTGATAGTGACCATTAAGTATATTGGGGTGAAAGATTCTTTGTCATATGAATAAATCCCTAACAAAATTCTAGAACGACAAGTTTGGAAATTGAGAACTAAGGAGATAGCGTAGGTAAAACTACTATGGAGGAATCAAAAGGTAGAGGAAGCTACGTGGGAATCAGAGGATCACATGAAATCTAAATATCCATTCTTGTTACCATCATTGGATGAGGGTGCTTGAAGTATGAATCTTACGCTTTGCCTTAATGCATTTTATTTTATTCTTGAGTTTCTCTATATGCTTCCTTATATCATGCTAAGGGTGTCCTAATCTCATTTTTTGGAACGTACAATCCTAGGGTAATAATAAAACACCTCTGGTGTTACATAGCCTAAATTGAGATAAAAATGAAATCAAAGGTCCTATGATTATGCTTAAATACACCCCGGGATGGTTTTAAATTTTATAAGAAAAGTTTGGGCACAGAAAAATGGTCGAGCATCGTGAGGGGACCATTTTGCAATGGACTCGTGTTGCAAGGGGGACTATAAGGAATCACTTCCTTTCCCCCACTCTAGGACCTTCTCCATGAGGGTAGGTCCTCGTGATGGGCCCCACGCCATGAGGCTGGGCCTTCGCGAAGGGGTCTAGGCTGCGACCCTCTTCTTTTCATCGGTGGATCAATGTTTATAAATATATTCATAGGTATTTGGGTCATTTCAAACCTAATAAACCATCCCCTCTGCACTTCTTACATTCCCCATCCCTTAAAATAACAAAATCATTCCAAAAGGTTTGTTCCCTACTTCAAAACTCAACTTGAAAGCTTTAAGGCTAGGGTTTAAGATTTGGGGCTATCTTCTTGCATTTCTTTGGAAAAAATTCTCATCAATATGGTGTGTTGAATACTCCCTTATCTTAATTATTGTTGTATTGTGATATTTACTAGATAATTTTATGCATTAATGTTAGTTTAAAACTAGGGTTGAGTTATTTTGTTGTAAAATACTTATGTTGGAATCCTATTATTTTTAACGGGTTTTCTATGTAAGCATGATGATTTTTGAACTGAAATTTTGTATTATAAAAAGGGTAGTATTGGTAATATAGTTTCATAATGTTATGGTTTTTGTATGACGAAGACATGAACCTCAACCCATATCATAATTTGGTTTTTAACAAGGGTCTTATATTGTTCAAACTGTCCTTTGAAATATTGCATGGCATTAAATTGAAAATGGTTTACATGTCTTTTGAATTTCCCTTGGGCTACATTTATGGATTTTCTAATTGGAATTTGGAGTTCAAGTACTTTAATGGAATGGTAGGGCATAATATGAATAACTTACAGGTCTTGGTATAGAGATACCAATATGGGAGTGCCTTAATGGGAGACTCAGTGGTTAATGTTATGTTTAAATAATTTAATTGAGCTTTAATGGGAATTGTTTAGCTTCCCGACAACGTGTAGTCCTTGTGGCCAACACTTAAAACCTTGTTTGCCGACATTGGGGGTCTATGTCCATTGTGTGCTTGCTACGCATAGTTGTACACAATTATTGTTTTGGGAGGTTATTGTGTATTAGTGAATTTAGTTTAATCATCGGTCCTTGTAGCTAACATTGATTGGGGCTCTACTTGTTGGGGGTACCGGACCCATATAGCTCGTGGGTTACAGAAGGTAGGTGTAATCTACATAGTTCAGAAATAAATTTTAAATGGTCATATCCTTATATTCCATGACCCCAGTCCCCTATTTTATTATAATTTTGGTTTGTGATCATGTATTTTATGGCTATTTTTGGAACAAATATATTTAATTCATTTCCTTGGGTTTTTTCCACAACTCACCGTACTAACCGTCTTTGATCGCTACATCTACATCATTTCATGATGTAGTTTCGTAGGCCTTTATTTGTCCTATTGGATTACTGGTGAGAAGTGATGAGCCCTCTATCATTCAGAAGGCGTTGTTACTTTTCAGAAACTTTATCTTGTCATTTTTTTTAGTTTTCTTTTTGCATTGTCGGAGTCATGTTAGATTTTTTATGGATAGAGGTTTGTAGTCCTTATTGGGTTGTATTTTTCTCGATTTGGATTTGACTTGCAAACTTCATCTTATGGTTTATCAAGCACTTTATAATATGGTTGGCTTACACAAGTTTCTTATTTTACTATGCTTTGGTGAGAGGCTAAGGGGTCATCTCATGCCTGGGAAGGCTTGGGGTACCCGTCACGGCCAGTGCCTCAGTTCAGGTCATGACAGTAATTTTAGTCACTGGCCCTTCATGGTAAACTTGATGATTGTCCAACTCAAGATCAAGAGTCTATTTTCATTGATGGATATTTAAATTGGATGGAAAGTCATAAGATTTCTTTAGAATCTCAGTAAAATCATTTTGTAGTGATGCTCTTTATTTGTTGATGTAATCTTCTGTCTAATGAAAAAAAACATGTTTACAAATTTCCATTCATACAAAATCACCCATCCTTAATTTTTGTAAAGATTTGACACTTAGGCCTAACTCAATCCCATCTAGCTCAAGAGGGGAGGATTGAGGATTGAGGATTGAGTAAATACATATAAACATACCAACGGTCAATTACCCAAGTTCCATTTAAGATTAGCTCATGATGGAAGAATCCAAATCCAATAAATTTTCTTTATATATAATGAAGCATAAATGTGATCTATGCATGCTTGAAAATCTGCACTTATCTTTTCATCCGTTCTGAAGTCATCTATGGAAAAAATTCTTATCAACAATTTTCTATGTACTTCGTCTCGTGATTTCATCAAGTTTGCAATGTCACACAAAATCAAGTCCACATTATTTCAGAACATCACCACTTCATGTGTTTGTCGTAAAATAAAAAAATTATCATAGCTTTATGTGATGCATACGTGATCTTTAGATTTGATGAATAATTATATCATACAGGAATGGTAATTTTTAGACTAAACTCTTCAATTTTTCCTGTTTCACCCAAGGAATGTGTCGTTGAGACTTGCAACACTTAAATAGAAAAATAATCTGTATACTAAGTAATAAATGCTAAATAAAGAAAATACGATAAGTGGATGGATCTAAGTCATCAATAGGCATCCAACTATATCAAACGCCAAAAGTTATATGTTTTCAAAATCCAAAATCAAACAAACATAGTTGCCTAAAACTCCCTCTAGCGATGCATCTGATTTTCATAAGATCTTCCTGAAGAAGATAATTCATAAAATTCTAACACATGCTTCCTCAAACTTTTCTCCCTGATTTCTACTTTCCTTTATTCATTTTTCTTCTTCTTCACTAAACATTAAAAAGAGTCAAGGAAGGTTAAGAAAATGATTTTACAACACCAACACTTTTCTCGTATTCATATACAAACAAAGTTTATAACAGTGAAACAGTGGATCTAGTTAACTAACTGTCAGATTAAATTTTTTCTTTTAGAAATAGTTGTTCTAGTGGTCATAAAAATTTATGAAATATAATCAATAAGTCTTAGTAGTAAAGAAACCATAGTTCTTTACTGTGGTTACCACTATAGAACAACTATTTCTATAGGAACAATTTCATTTGACACTTTAGTTAACTAAATGCATTATTTCACTGTCAAACTTCATTTGTATCTGAGCACAAGAAAAGTGATGGGGCTATAAAATTGTTCTCTTAACTCTCCTAGCCTCTTCAGCACATGGTGAAATCGAAGAGCATTGTATAAATGAAAGACGTAGATGGGAGAGAAAAGTTTGAGGAAGCAAGAGATCAAATTTTATCAATGACCTTCTTCAAGAAGATCTAATCAATCAGATGCACGCCAAAGCCGGGCATTTCAGATAACTATTTTGGTTTGATATTACATGTTTAATTTTGGATTTTCAGATCATTTCCTTTTGACATTTGATATATCTGGATACATATTAATGAGTTAGATCCATATTCTTATCTAGTTTTCTTTATTTAGAATTTTTAGTTTGGTATGCAACTTATTTTTTTATTTATGTCTTGCAAGTCTCGACGATAGTACTTTCGTTGGGTGAAACAAAGAAAGATAAAAGAATTTACGTCTATTACCATTCCCATAAGATTTAATTATTCTTTCCAAATGTGAACTAGATCATTTTTGTGTCACATGAAGCGATGATCAATTATTTCAATTGTTAACACATGAAGTAATGATTTCATGATAGCATCAGTGCCGCAATTCAAGCATGCATATATCACATATTGATTCCTTCATAAAAAATGAAAGGTCTATTGGATTTGGACCCTTCCTTCATTCACTAGCTTATGTGAAACTTGAGAAATAGAATGGTCGTCTAATTATTTGGACTTTTGTAATCATTCTGTCATGAGATAACTTTTAGGGTTGAATTAGGTCTAGGTGTCATATCTTTACCGATATTAAGAACGGATGGTTTAGTAAGCATGGAAATCTGAGAAAATTATTTTTTCATACTGTAGAAGATCACTTCAATATTTGAACAATTTAAGAGTCATGCATCACATTGTTCTCACATAGATTAGTAGAAGAATTGATTACTTCCAATATAATTTGATTCTCCATCAATGAAAATAAAAACTTGTTTCTAGTGGGATAATCAACTATACCAAGAATGGACTAAAATTATCTTAGCATATTTCTGAAAGAAAATTGTATGTTCATGTGTTGTCAATGTTTTCTTTAAAGGTTCATTTCAGCTCTGATGTTTGGTGAAAAATCAGTTGTGTGATGCATCTCTCTTAGCTGATGCTTTACTTTAGTCATCAAGGTGTGCACCTTATTGCAAAAGGTTGTGATCCTTAAGAGGAAACATTAATGATAACATTCTCACTTAAACATTTGTGGTGTACAAACCAGAACTCATCTCGAATAATTTGATGGAATACCTATCACCTCCTAACATGTACCAGGTAATTTTGTGCACCAAGGCTAGGGCAAGTAGGAAGAATCCCTAGTGATTTTACCTTTACCGGAAGTTTTATCTATGATCTCAAGGTTCTCAACCCACTTCAATTAACTACGAGGCCAAATCCTTGGGTAATCATTTGCATTTTTCCTTATTAAAATCAGGATTTTCGCACGTAAAATCTCCAGTAAATGTCGTTTTCTTTTTGTGCTTTCGAATTTTAAAATGATGGCTTATACACACACCAAAATTATCAATCTCTTCCACAATGATATCTATTTCTGCATAGGTGGGAAGCAAATACAAGAAAGCTAACACTTTTGATTTTAATATCTCAAAGAAACAATATATGCAATCCAAAGATTAGTCATAAACTAGTAAATATAAACATCAAATAAAAGCTTTCATTCCATTAGAATGGTACAAGCAAACATTATTGCTTCTCAAAAGAAGTTAAAGATAGAGGTAGCTTTTAGTAATTTTCTAAAAAGTGCAAAATAAAAGCATGTTCTTCATTCTTTTTAACTTTACATCCTCTTAAAAGAAGACGAGATAGATAAGATAGAAGGGAATAAAAGAGAGGTCTTTGTTTCTAGGCGTGAAGTACCAATATGAATACTGTCCTGTGGTAAATATTGCATGTAAAGCAAGTATAACCACTTCATCTTTCTTTCTAAATAAAGAAACCCATTGAATGAATCTTCCTTTACTTACTTAGAAATACTACATGTCCTCAAGAATACACAGTCAGATCATGCAACATCACACTTTTAAAGTTAACAACAGGCTTGAGAAATAGCAATAGATAACATGATATTACGCATACCGCTTTGCTTTTGTTCTGCTCGAATGCATCATCTATGAAACTTCTGCCAGAAATCTGCAAACACACATACAAAAAAGAATCAACTTGTAAATGTTTCTTTAATCAATTTGGGTGGGCCTATCAACTAAACAAAGTCTATTTCCAGGAACTGCAAATGTTATTGCAAAGAACTTTTTGATTTACTTGCTAAAACAATAATAACATAGCCAATGATTTCTGTATATTACATATAAACAAATAAAATTAGAAATTTTTAACTCCCTTCCACCATGAATCTGGATCCACAAAAGAGCATGAAGTAATAAAAATAAATTCAAAGCCAAAGGTGGTACAATCAAAATTACCCTCCGACAAAAAGGTAAAGAAAAAAAAGAACCTAGACCATAAATTCCAACCAAAAGTAGTCAAAGAAAAATTTATTAAAAAATAAGGGGTGGGTGGGTGGGGGTGAGGATGTTATTCAATTTGTGTAAACGTAAAAAAAGGGTAGCTCTTTACATATATGTTTTAGGTTTGAAAATATTTTTAAAAAAAATCCTAAAATCTTTTAAAAATTTTTTTTAGCAAATTTCTCAAAATCAATTTAATTCAATTTCTATGAATAGAATTTCTCCAATAAAACGAGAATTTATTCCTCATTCAGCCAAGGAGATAGACAAACAAAAATCTTGAGAAGATAAAAAAAAGTTAGATCAGTCTATGCTGAAGCAATGACATAACTAGATGTGGTAAAACATCATAAAACAACAAATGACTGCTCTACACGTATGTTTAGTTTGTTGAAAAAATAATGAACCTAAACTCATAAATGAATTAAAAGAAAATTTATGAAATGTCGGTAAATGTTTTCAAAATATTGTCCAACATCAGAACTAGGACAACATGGAAACAGAAAAATGATGATAAGATCCATGCCGAAAAGGAATTAATCTCTTCTGGGTAAACATAAAAATGTGGAAAATTGAGGTACCTATGGGGTAGGAAAATAGGGTTCTCCTGAATCTGAATCATCATTTCTATCTTTGTCTATATACACACAAAACAAAAATCTCTATTTATCAAAATCTGTTAGTTGTAAAGAAAGAATGAGATTGTCTCGATTCAAATTTTCATACATTCGGCAAAGTTTTATGGAAACTGACAAAATTTGACTTCTTTTAAATTTTTTATTGTCCAAACATTAAATATTGATAATAGATACGACGCCTTTATATTATTTTGTCTGCATTCTTACTTCATTTTTTTAAACACCTTTTGAAGGGGTTTGAATGATTTTTTCAATTAAAGTGATAATTTAATATATATATATATATATATATATTATTTGTTATGATTCAAGTCTAAACCTAGGTGTGATTGACACTTACGACAATAAGTTATTCGGAGCGGACCGTACATATTGACAATGTCTATAAAATAATATAAATGAAAACTGAAGTAGAAGTTGTCAATTAAAAAGCATAACTAAAATCTAAATCAAGACAAAACGTGTCTATCACAAGGTTAATAACTAATGTCTGATAAGTCTCTAAAGACATAAAAAAAAGTAAGTTATTGGGAAAAGGCCCCCATCTTGCCCATAAATCAAAACAGTGTTTAAATTGACAGAATCTACAAAGGCAAACTATACCAAGTTCATGAATGAAGACTTACTAATGGCTGACTAGAAGTGTTCAAATCGAACTAGCCACGAGTCTAGGAATGTTACCTGACATGTAGTTATGGG
Source organism: Capsicum pubescens (assembly GCA_030864215.1). Lineage (NCBI taxonomy): Eukaryota > Viridiplantae > Streptophyta > Magnoliopsida > Solanales > Solanaceae > Capsicum > Capsicum pubescens. The sequence goes on from CM061544.1 coordinate 107,858,034, forward strand.
ACTTGAGTTTTTAGAAACACCGTCCTGTCGGTGCTAAATAATCCTCCCAATAATCTGTATTATTTTCTAATATGTTATTAAATCTTGTATGTCTGAAAATAGAGTATAGTACTTGGCTCAAATTATCTATTTATGCTCAATGCTAAAGATGTGAGTCTAAATCATGATAAATCTTTTTGAGTTATTGTTCAAGTAACTAGGCTAAAATGGAACTACCATAAATCATGCGAAAATGTCTACTACAAAAATTTGACAACATAATAATTCATAATAACAGAAATCAGCAAAAGATTGCGTAAATGGGGTAGCAACCTAAACATGAGATCATGAAAATTATAATTTATTTCTGAAAATGTTTGCGCGTGGACAAAAGGAAATCCAAATTGAAACCATATATACCTAGCAGTGACAAGAAATTCTTAACTGATTGCTCAAATTGAGACTTGATACTTGAACCCTAGGTTTTGCTTTCTTGAGAGAACGTTTTGACCTTTTAGGAGTTGAACAAAGGAATGAGGGATAAACTGGTCTACTATGTTGATATCTCCTTTAAAATATACTAAAATAACATGGTTTAGGCTTAGGAAATAAAGAAAAGACAAAATTGCCCCTAGTAAAATACTTCAAAATTTCTAACGACAGTTCCCACGAGCTACTCAACAACTCGTATTCTGATACCAAGGATTGTTGTTTGGCGTGTGGTTTCTTGGAGGATTTTTGGATATTTTCTGAACTAATCACTCCTATGAAACACTCCACGACTCATGGTTTGGGTTCTAGTAGTCTTACTGAGACACGTGGTTCATAAAGGAAATTGTCAACTATATGTCTAGGCCTCCATTAGTCGCAATGGGGTTCGTATCCCTAATTCATTAGTCAATGGTCCCTCCAGGGAACTTAGGAGTTGGACTAATTGGAAGGTTGGTTCTGTGAGTGGCTTCAAGACTCGTGGCTTAGTTTTATGAGTCGTGGAATTGCTCGTGGTTCACTAAAAAGTTGAGGGACATAACCACAACTAGTTCCATGGGTAACGTACCTGGTTCAAAACTCATGGGAGCCTGGGACTACAAATTTTTTTATTGGTTATCTATGCTAAGTGTTGAGTGTTTGTTGGTTCAGAAACTGAGGTGTTATAATATTTTTCCGTTGAAATCATTCGTCCTCGAATGAAGGTTTAAGTCGTATTGAAAAGAATAAAATAGGATGTCTAGAACTACTTGTCTGATTTTCTAAAACTGATTTACTAGGAAATCTAGGATTGATATATTTTAAGAGTTTTAAAACTCATCTGAAACATAAATGGCAGAAGCATACCATAAACTGTAAAAACTGAAGGATAATAACATGAAATTTCTAGGAGTTGATGACAATAGAAACACTGTTACCTCAAGCACTCTCACCAGTAAGAGAGAATAGGTATGGGTACTTGGTTAGTTTAAAGGAGCTCTACAATCAGTGTCATTTAATATTGGTTAGCGGCAAGCTCTACAATCAGTATCGTTTACATCCATCACCCGAAATGTCATCTAAACCTCATTAATCAAATTCTCTACATCCTCAATAAGCTTCAATCTGGATTCATCTTGAGAAAATATCCATCATTCACTTGCTTATGACATGAAGCTTTGCCCTTCCACTTGGGAGTGTACTAATGCTTCTTCTTCTGTGTTGAACCAGTTTCAGCATTTCTTCGCTCACCATTGAAATATTTATTAAACACATTTGGGATGAAGTTTTTCATAACACATACACATACAAATTGATTTCTCAAATGCTTAATGTAAGTTTAGTCACTGGCTATTCAGGGTAAACTTGATGATCGTTCAACTTAAGATCAAATGTCTATTTTCATTGATGAATAATCAAATTGGATAGGAAGTCAAAAGGTTTCTTGAGAATATAAGTAAAAACCATTAGTAGTGATGACTCTTCAATTGTTGAAGTAATCTTATGCATTATAGGAAAAATATGTTTACAAATTTTCATACATACAAAATCATCCATCCATAATATTTATAAAGATATGATAATTATGCCTAACTCAAATCCAACAACGAACTCAGGAGGGGAGGATCAACTAAATTCATATAATCATACCGCTGGTCAAGTACTTAAGTTCCATATAAGCTTAGCTCATGAGGCAAGAATACGAATCCAAGAAATAATTCTTTATATATAATGGAGCAGAAATGTGATCGATTCATGCTTCAAAAGCTGCACTAATCTTATCACAAGTTCTGAAGTCATGTAAGAAAAAAATCTTATCATCAATTCCCTAGGTACTTTATCTCTTGATTTCATCAAGTCTGCAATGTTACACAAAACCAAGTACACATCATTACAAAAAATCTTCGCTTCATTTTTTTGTCAAAAAAGAAAAGATCATAGCTTCATATGATGCATAAATGATCTAGAACAAATTTAATGAATAATTACATCATACAGAAATGGTAATCTTTAGATCTAAACTCTTCAGTCTTTCCCATTTCAACCAAGGAAAGTGTCCTCGAGACTTGCAACATATAAATAGAAAAATAATCTATAAACCAACTAATAAATGATAAATAAAGAAAATAATATAAGTGCATGGATCTAAATCATCAATAGGTATCAAGCTATATCAAATGTCAAAAGTTATATGTACTCAAAATCCAACATCAAACAATCAAAATCAAACCAACATAGTTTTATAAAACGGCCTCGAGCGATGCATTTGATTTTCATTAGTTCTTTTGAAGAAGATAATTCATAATAAAATTCTGACACTTGCTTCCTCAAACTTTTCGCCCAGATCTTCGACTTTCCCTTATTCATTGTTCCTATTCTTCACCGTATATTTAAAAGAGGATAGGAGGTTAAGAAAATAATTTTACAACCCCCAACACTTCTCTGGTATTCATATACAAACAAAGTTTGACAGAAAAATAGTGGATCTAGTTAACTAATTGTCAAAGTAAATAGTTTCTTTTCGAAACAATTGTTCTGGTGGTAATAAAAATTTACAAAATATGATCAATGGGTGTTAGTAGTTTAAAAATCATGTGATTACCACAGTACAACCACTATTTCTATAGGAACATTTCAAGTTGACACTTTAGTTAACTAGATGCATTGTTTCACTGTCAAATATTGTTTGCATCTGCACACAACAAAAGTGATGAGGCTATAAAATTGTTCTCCTAACCCTCATAGCTTCTTCAGTATATGGTGAAACAGAAGAGCAATGTATAAGAGAAAGATAGAGATTAGAGAGAAAAGTTCAAGGAAACAAGAGATCAAATTTAATTAATTACCTTCTTCAGGAAGATCTAATCAAAATCAGATGTATAGCAGGAGGGAGTTTCAGAAAATTATTTTGGTCTGATTTTACTTGTTTGATCTTGATTTTGATATCATTTTCTTTTGACATTTTATATATATGGATGCATATTAATGACTTTGATCCATGCTCTTATCTAGTTTTCATTATTAAGCATTTTTATCTTGGTATACAACTTTTTTTCTATTTAAGTCTTACATGTTTTAGCGATAGTACTTTTGTTGGGTGAATGAAGAAAAGATAGAAGAGTTTATATCTATTATCGTACCCATAAGATTTAACTATTCATTCCAAATGTGCTAGATAATTTTTCAGTCATATGAGGTGATGATCATTTCTTTCAATGACTAACACATGAAGTAATGATGTCATGCAACAATTTAGACTTGATTTTGCATGTGACCCTATAGACTTTCTCAAATCATGACTCACAAGAAGACAATACCTAGAAAACTAATGGTAATAATTTATCTCTTAAAGGAATCAAAACTAATTATAACATTAGAACCACAATTCAAGCATGCATATGTCACATTTTGACTCCTTTATATGAAAAAGTAAGATCTCTAGGATTTGGATCCTCCCCTCATTCGCTAGCTAATTTGCAAATTGAGAAATGGACTGATGGTTTACTTATATTGACTTGAGCAATCTTTCCCTCACGGACTAATTCTTAGGGTAGAATTAGGTCTAGGTGTCATATCTTTACAAATATTATGAGTCATGCATCACAATGTTCTCACATAGATTCTTAGCAGATCTTATGACTTCCAATTCAATTGATTCTCTATCAATGAAAATAAATACTTGTTTCGAGTGGGATAATCATCAACTATGGCATAAAGGGACTAAAATTACAATAAGTACATTTATGAAAGTAAACTTATGTTCATGTGTCGTCAAAGACTTCTTTGAGGTTCGTTAAAGATCTAAAGTTACGTGAAAAATAAATTGTGTGACTCGTCTTGCTTAGCTAATGCTTCACTTTAGTCACCAAGGTGTACACCTTATTGAAAAAGGGTGTGATCCTAAAGAGGTAATATTAAATGATAAAATTCTCACATAAATATTTGTGGTGTACAAACCATCTTTAAGGCATCTCGACTAATTCGTCGGAATACCTATCACCGCCCATTAGTGAAAGGTACCAGGTAATTCAGTTCACCAAGTCTAAGATATGTAGAAAAAATACCTAGTGCTTTTGTCTTTATTAGATGTTGAACCTATTATATCAAGGTTGTCAATCCACTTCAAATAACCACAAGGTGACATCCTTGGGTAATCATTTGCATTTTTCCTTATTAAAATCATGATTTTCGCACATAAAATCTCCAATAAACTTCATTACTTTTTTGTGCTTTTTTCTTTGAATAAGCTGACTTATACACTCCAAATTTTACCACTCTCTTCCACAATGATCACTATTTCTACATACGTGGGAGGAAAATACAAGTATGCTAACACAAATTAAAGTAATACAATTAGTAATCTAAACATCAAATTAATGGTTTCATTCCATTATAATGATATAGGAAAAGATTATTACTGCTCACAAGAAGTTAAAGTTATAGGTAGCTTTTAGAAATTTTCTAACAAGTGAAAAATAAAATAATGTTCTTCATTGTTTTTAACTTTAAAAAGATGAGATAAATAAGAAAAGTAAAGGACAAAAAGGACTTACTTTGGTTCAAGGCATCAAGTTCCAATTAGAATATTGTCTAGTGTTAATTATTTCATGTAAAGCAAGTATGACCGCTGCATTCTTCTTCTAGTAATCGGATCTTCTTGAATGGATCTTTCTTCACTTCCTTAGAAACACTGTAGTTCCTTACGAACAAACAGTTAGACCATATCATATTAAACTTTTAAAGTTTACACTAAGCTTAAGAAATAGTAATAGATAACTAGATATTATGCATACTATTTTGATTTTTTTTTCGCTTGAATGTATCACCTATGCAATATTTGTAAGAAATCCGCAAGCACCAAAAACTCAACAAGAAAAAAGTTTTTTGTTTGTCAATTTGAGTTGGCCTCTCAACTAAAGAAGGTCCATTTTTAGGAAATGCAAATGTGACCATCAAAAAACTGTGACAAATACATCATAATTACAAATCCCAAGTGGAACACAAAACTGTGAAATACTAACTAGCCCTAGCTATTTAAGGCATCAAAAAGGGTTTGGCAAAATTGGAGGGTCGATAGTCAGATTGGAGTTTTTGAAACTAAATGAAGCACTTATCATTATATGGTGGTTGTAGATTGAAGCTACCCATACACTTTATTTCAGGAACGCCTACAAAAGAATAAAAGTCACTAATCAATCACAAAGGACAAGAAGGGTAATGAAGTCTTACCAAGTAAATGAATGTATCATCCTGACTCGAGATCCCTCATCAGTGTACTACGAGATTAGCCCATTCACCAGAGAGCACAGTTGCAGAAAGGGGAGAAGTCAGAATCTAAATAAAAGGAGTGAAATACTCAAAGTAGACTAACTCATGAAAACTTATAAATAAGCAAAGGATAGGAACAAATCAAGAAGATTGATAATCCAGAGCAAAAGAAGACGGAGTCCATGATTTTCCACGGCGGCAATATGGTTCAAGTGTGAGGGGTTTGCGAGAAAGGAAATGGAGAGGTTGAAAAAGAAAATCCTAGGAAGAATTTATATGTAAATTATAGGGTTATGTAGAATTGGGTTGGACCAATTTGGAATTTTTTGTGTTTTCTTAATTCTCATTTTGTTTTGTGATTAGAATTGGGCATTATTTCAAATAGTGATGTATTCATTACTTTTTTATTGATGATTAATAAAAGCTCAAATTTTCTTTTATGTAAAATAATGTGATTGTCTATATTTTTTTTGATTTTCTTGCTATAATATATAAAAACAACAACAACAATACAACAACATACCCAATTATTTCTGTTATTACATATAAATAAATAATACTAGAAATTTTGAATTCCCTTCTACTAAGAATTTGGATCCACAAATGAGCTTGATATAAAAAATAAATTCAAAGGTGGTAAAATCTGAACTACTCTTCAACAATTTTAAAAAAGGAGAGAAACTAGACTATAAATTTTAGTAAAAAAAAATAGTGAAAGTTTTTCAAGAACAAGTTTATTCAATTACTTTTAAGTGATTTCTCCAACGATCAATTTATTTTTAAAAAAATCAATAACATCAGATTCCCTATTCAAATAAAACTTCTTGAGAGAAATGAAAGAATAATATTTTCTGGTAAATGAGTTAATTTAATGTGTGGTTACCCAGCACTACAGCCAAAAAAAATTAAAAAATAAACCTAAAACAATATAAAGCATTTCCTCACGATTCATTCACATGGAATTTCACAAACATCAGTTATTATTTTTAAAAATTCGATAACAAGAGGATTCACAATTCAACCAAGCATATAAAAAGATAAAAATCTTTAGAGAGAAGAGAGGCAGAAAAATCCATTATAAATAGGGGGCTCATTCAATATGTGTAAACATGTATGTTTAAGGTTTGAAAATATTAAAAAAAAATAGAATTCATAAAAAAAATTCTATAGAAAACATCCCAAAAGCAGCTTCATTCAATTTCGTCAACAAGAATTTCTCCGGTCATATGAAAACACCTACCCTATTCAGCCTAAGTTATAAACAAAGAAAAATCTTATGAAGCTAAAAAATATGTAGATCAATCTATGCTAAAGAAATGAGTTCATGAAAAACCTGTGCAGAAAATAAAATAATTCAAAGTGGGTAAACATAAAAAGGGGGTAAATTGAGGGTACATTGGTGCAAGGAATAAATAGGGTTCTTCTAAGACCAAATCTTCATTCATATTTTCATCTATATACACACAATCTCTGATTATCATAAAAAAAATTGTGAAGAATGAAATGAGAATGCGTAATTAAGATTTTCAGATAGGTAGCAAGGTTTTAGGGTAACTCAAAAATTTTGAGTCTTTTTAAACTTTATTGTCAAAATCTCTAATGCATATAACTTCTTTTTTAGTCTTCATGAATTTTTATGTCTTTTTTTACACTCCTTGTTCTCCATCTCTCAAAAAGGTTTAAATAATTTTTCAATTAATGTAATATGAATGATATAACTATTTTGGTGTTTCAAATGATTTAATATGTGTATATATAAATGATTATAATTGCCACTTATAACTATTTTGGTATTTCAAAAGATTTAATATGTGTTACCACTGTTAATTAAAAGGTGATAAGTCATCGATTTGATGACTTGTTAGCAACTTTTAAGCATAAATTGTCATAATTTTTTATTGATTTGGTGTTATTCTCATGTACAATACTCATGTGTGTAGATAAAATTTGAAAATAGTGATGAGCAAGCCATTCAAGTCATTGAGAGGTAAAATATGAAAGAAAAAGAGCCCTAAAGATCACATCGACATGTTGAAAGGCCACCCGCACAAACGGATGGCCAAAATTGTCAAACTAACCTATATGCGCCCAGGGTACACCCCATCTGCTCTGTATCTGCTCAAGCAGATCAAGAGTGCGGTGGAATTTTTGTAATATTTGAAAACGTGAAATTAAGGTCAAAAAGGGGATTTTCAACTCATTTCCACCATCATTGAGCATTATTGTACTATTTTTGAGCATAGAAGACATTAGAGTGACTCTCAATTTATTGAAATTAAATCTTGGATTTAGCATTTTTTTTTATTTTCTATGGATCAATTTGATGAAAATTGTGGTATATATTTACGATTTCTCACTATGAGTAACTAATTCTTCATCTTGGGGACATGCTTGAATAGGTTGTGATTAAAGCAGATATTTTATTTACATTTCCTCCTAATTAGATATTTGTTATGGCTTTTACATTAATTCCACGTTTTGACTAAGAATTGGGGGTTGCAAAACCCAATTATATTTGAACATATTTCATCCTTGAAAAAGGAGATATGGGTGATGAATGAGTGTAAACAATTACTTAAATTTGTTCATTTAATAACATCTCTTAGATATAAGGATGTTAATTGAGGTCATATATTGGTGAAATTGTTACATTGATGAAGTGTTCGATAGAATTCATTTGTGATATTTGGTATTTTATTGACAAATTGAATCTAAACTTCTAGATCTAGCCTACCCATGACTTCTATCTAAATTTTGAAAAATAATTAAATACCCATGCATGAACCCACATTTAGGAAGGCATAACCTCAAATTCCATCAATACTTGATTAACCTTTAATTGTTTCTAGCTTTGAAATAGCATTCTCATAACAATCAAATTTTTAAATCCGAAATCATTCACACAACCCCAGATTTTTACTTTTATATTTCTTTATTACGCATTACGGGTTGATTCCTAATGGACTTCTAACACTCTCATGTATTAAAATTCTTGTCTTAACTCCCAGTGGACTCGACCCTAATCTACATTGATTTACTATATTGTTATTATTTATGATTTTCAGTTTTAGTTCTACATCTGTATATTGTTATTATTTATGAGTTTTAGTTCGAGTCCGACATTTATTAGCTTTACTATTATGGATTTGGGGTTTGAAATTAGGTGGAGATCAAAATGAATTAGGAGTGTATGGTATAAATATCACACGTCATGACTCATTTGATGTTCATTACTGTTATATCTGGTCCTTGCTTTAGTTTTACTATTGTTTGTACCTACCATACTTATAGTGACTCAATTAGGTTTATTTTTCCTTGTGTTTACCTTCTGGACTTATGGGGGCCCAATTAGATTGTAGCTAAGCATTTATTTCTACTTCTGAGTTATTTACATTTTATTTACCATAATTTTTTACCATAGCCTATTGTTTCATTTTTTACCCTTGTTTACTGGCTTTAGTTTATATGCTCGCACTCTATTTATAGTTTTACTTTACTGAGATCAATCGTCCTATGATGCCTATTGATTATTCTGGTTTAGATACTCATACTATACTTCTATATTCTTTTCCCTAATGTAGATCCTAAGACAAGTCACCATGTTTGACGTTGATCTCGAGTTGTGCTGCTGAGCCGAATTGGGTAAGCTTTCAGAGTCCGTAGCTGATCCTTTTCTTTCTACTTTAATAATAGTATTATTTTGTATATTTTGAGACTACAATGTATATTTTTATACTATCTAGTACTCTATTTATTTTAGAGTCTCATCTGCTGACCTTTCTAGGTCATAGGGGATTTAGTTTGGTATTTTATTCTATTTTTTCTATGGTATAGTATGCTTGTATGTGTTTTTGTCTGTAGTTATATTTCTTATGTATGTCTATATATCCAATTTTTGCATTTATTTGTTATTACAATCATTTTTTATTCTTGTTTATCTCTATCATTCGCCTGTTGTCTTGTTACTAATTGTTCCCGACTATGGTTTCACTTACTATAGGTAGGTTAAAGTAGTTTCCATCACGATTTGAGAAACTGGGTAGTGACATGATACCTTATTATTGAGTGTACAAAATATAATACTTGAAGCTAGATAAATCAAGATAGGGACGAGTCAAACTCTAATATCATAGCTTAAAAAAATGAACATTAAACATAACTAAATCCAATATTTAGCTTATGAGGTGAGGAATGAACAAGGTAAGAATATTCCATTCCATTTACCATAGGACACTTAAAAACACCAAAAGTTTGATGTTATGATTCATTTTCTTTTAATTAATTAATAATGATAGTACATCAATTAGCTTATGCACATCGACTGCTAAAATTCATATTATGATATTTCTTTTTCCAAGATTCATTCTGTCTATATATGAATGTTATGGTATGTATAGACAATTCGTAAAAATATTTTTCATAAGACAAAAGATTACTTTACATTGGAGAGCCACTACTACTAAAAGTGTATGTTAGATTCCTCACCAAATCATATTACTTCCAGTTCAGTTTGATTCTCCATAAATGAAAATAAACACTTGAAATCTCAAGTTTGATAATCATCATATTTACCCATGTCTCCAAAGACTCTTTTAAGGTGTGTTTGAGAATTATCATCATTCATGTCTTCATAAATCAGTTTGTCTCAATTTTCAATTCTTAGATTTTTAGAAGGTTGGGAAAGGTTTTGAGGTAGGAGACAAAATTTGGATTATTGAAATTTTAACGATGAAATTTTACGACTGCATGTTATGACATTTTTATCATGTCCACAATTCATGGGAAAAAAAAGTATTGTGATAAATATTTTTTTTGTTTTTATTAATTACATTTTGTAGTTGCTATTTGAAGTTGATTCTAGTATTCTAAGAAAGTAAGGTGTATTATATTTTATTTAAATCAATTCTTGAATTTAATTGTTCTTATTTGGCTTAATTTTTTTATGTAATTCATTTTTTATTTCATTTAAATTTGTTCAGTGTGTACTTCCCAAAACTCAAATTATATGCTCAAAACTCAAATCTTTGGCCTAAGAAATACTCTTGGTACTTAATCATTTGTAGCCAATAATGTATACACCAAACTAACAAATATTATGACAACAAATAAAAGAATGAAAGCAAAAGTCAATCGATTTGCTGAACCATGACATGTTATGAAATGAAAAAGTGATCATATATATCTCATACTTGGTAGCTTCTACTCATTCTTCCTTTTTTGGAAACATTTTAGAAAATCTCCATCATTCACTTGCTAATGGCTGGAATGTCCTGCTACTTCTAAGTTGTACCACTTCCAGAATTTCTTCGCTCACCATTTTATGATATTTTTAAATGCATTTTAATGAAGTCATTCACAAAACATGCACATACAATATGATTTTATAAATGCTTAAAGTAATCGTAATATCCCGGGTGTTATGGAGCCTAAATATAGCTAAAAATGAACTCATAAATTTCCAAGATTGAGCGTAGAACACCCCGGGGTGGTTCTAAATGTAATGGGAGAGGTTTGGGTACAGAAAAATTGCCAGGCATCGCGAGGGGACAATTGTACAATGGCCCCGCTCTGCGATGTGGCCTGCGAAGCTCACTGCCTCACCCCTACACGATTTCCCATGCCATGAACGGCAGGCCCTGCGATGGGCCCTGCGCCATAAGGCTGGGCATCTACATTAGAGACCGTACTGCAACCCCCTCCCTTTTATCTACGAGTTTATTTTTTAAATGTATTGAGGGGTATTTGGGTCATTTCACACCGAATAAACTATCCCCTCTACACTTATTATGTTCCCAAGCCCGTAAAATGACAAAATAATTCCAAAAGGGTCATTCTCTACATTAAAACTCAACTTGAAAGCTTTAAATCTAGGGTTGAAGCTTTGGGTCTCTCTTCTTGCATTTCTTTGAAAAAAATTCTCATTTTTAAGGCATGTTGAACACTCCTTTATCTGTAATATCGTTATATTATACTATTTACTTGATAATCATATGCTCTAATAGAGGTTTAAGACTAGGGTTGAGGGATTTGGTTGTAAAATACTTATGTTGGAATCCTTTTGTTTTTAATGAGTTTATTGTGTGTGCATGATGATTTTTTGAACTGAAATTGTATATTATAAAAGGGTATAGGCAATAATATTTCATAATGTTATGGTTTTTGCATGACAAAGACATAAACCTCAACCCATATCATAATTTAGTTTTTAACAAGGATCTATAGTGTCCAAATCGTCCTTTGATATTGCATGGAATTAAATGGAAACTGATTTGCATGACTTTTGAATCTCCCTTGGGGCTATATTTTTGAATTCTTAAATTGGAATTTGGAGTTTAAGTGGTTTAATAGAATGATATGGCATAATATGAACGAATTGTAAGTTTTAGTATGACGATACCAATATGTCAATGCCTTAATGCAATACTCGATGATTAATGTTATGTGAAAATGTTTTAAATGGGATTTAATTGAAATTCTGTAGCTTCCTGAGAAGGTGTAGTCGTTGTGACCAACACTTGGAACCATATTTGCCGATGTTGAAAGTCTATGACCACTATGTGCTTGCTATGTGCAGTTGTACATAGTTATACTTTTGTAGGTTATTATCTATTGGTGACTTTAGCCTAATCCTTTTCCATACGGTTAAAATGGATCGGGGCTCTGCCGGTCGGGGGTACTTGACCCATATAGCCAGTGGGTTGCTGAAGGTTAGTGTAAGCTACATAGTTCATGAATAAATTATAAATAGTCTTATTTTTATGTTCCATGTCCCCTGTCCCCTATTGTAATATTATTTTGGAGTGTGATCATGTGTTTTATGGTGGTTTTTGGTACATGTATATTTTATCCATTTCCTTGGGTTGTATGTCAGTACTTACCGTACTAACCGTTCCTAGACGCTACATCATTTTATGATATAGATTTTGAGGACTTTTTGTCTAAACTTAGGCAATGTTAGGTGGTTCGCTGTTATCTTGGATTGTTTGTGAGAAGCGGTGAGCCCTCCATCATTAGATGGCCTTTTTATTTTTCAGTCACTTTATCATATCCGTTCTTTTAGTTTTCTTTTGGCATAGTCGGGGGCATGTACCAACTTCGTAGAAGTTTTATGGATAGAGGCTTGTATACCATATTGGGTTGTTATTTTTTGGATTTGGTTTTGAATTACAAACTTCATCTTATGGTTTATCAAACACTTTATAATATGATTGGCTTCTGTAAGTTTCTTATCTTACTATTCTTTGGTGAAAAGTTAAGGGGTCATCTCACTCCTAGATATGCTTGGGGTGCCCGTCATGGCCAGGGCCCCAGTTCGGGTCACAACAAGCTTGGAATTAGAGCATGTTTTAGGGACAATGGGTGTATACCAGCCGTGTCAAGTAGAATTCCATTTATGGATGTGTAGTGTACCATACTTATGACGAGGAGGCTAAGGGGCATTTAAAAATATTTTCCATCTTTGTTTTCTATTTCCTTCTAGTGATTCTAGTTATTATTAATCTTCTCTAACCTCTAGCTTACTCGCATTTTAGATCATGCCTCAATAAATAACTGATGGTCTTAAAAACTCTATTGGGGTCTCTGTCTCTATTGGAACAAATGCTGAGGAGGTTCGCTCTACTCACAAAATACAGACTTGGTATAGGGCCCGTACTCATGACTTCACCGCTCCTCCAGGGGTTCCAACTGTCCCTACTAGTCCTCATTGGTTTCGTACCAACTGTACTCATTTCTAATAGAGAGACATCTCGAAAGGTAAGTTTTATCAGTCCTTTCACATGCTTTCTACGATTGTGTAATCATAGACTTATCGGTCTGATCATGGTTGTCCTATCACTATCTCATCTTATGTTGCTCGAGTTGAATAATTTATGAGGCTGAATCCCTAACTTTCAAAATGTCAAGGTTGAGGAGGTTTCTCAAAGGCTCGTGGATGAGATTAAAAAAATCTTCAGGGTCATGCATGCTAGTGATATGGATGAGGTAGAGTTCGCAGCTTATTAGTTAAAAAAGGTGGCTTACCAATGGTATTAAGAATGGGAAGAGCTAAGGGGCGAAAATGCTAAGCCAGTAGTGTTGGAAGAGTTCTCGTGTGCTTTTCTTAACCACTTCTTTCTCAAGAACTAATAGAGGATAAGGCTGAGGAGTTTTTGAATTTAAAACAAGGGAAAATGAGCGTGAAGGAGTATGCACTAAACTTCACCCAACTATCCCTGTATGGTCCTAAGCTTGTGTCTAATATGAGGTCTAAAATGAGGAAGTTTTCTTATGATCTTTCTCGTGACTTAGTGCTAGAGTATAAGGCTATTATGTTGAATAGTGACATGGATATAATAAGGTTGGTGTCTTATATAAAACAAGTGAGTGATGAAAAAAAAAGAGGTAGAAGTAGCAAAAAGGCAAAGTAAGAAGACTAAGTATACAGAGAAGGATGCGAGCCATAGAAGTAATAGGAAAGAGGGTAGGCATTGGTCCAAGATAAAGACTTGGGAAATTCTTATCCTTCAACTATTTCTCCAGTCTCCAGGCCTATGGGTGATCTGTGTTTCTAGTCTAGTAATGGCCCTAGTGTGTCGGGTGCCTAGTCTCAGGCCAGTGTAGTCCAATTGGCACTATTTTGTGCTTCTGACCATTTTTGTGGAAATCTGCACTTTTAATTTTGTCATGAAGGAAAGAATTTGTTATTTAGATGTGGTCAGCCAGGTCATATGCAATGATATTGCCCCTCATCAAGGGTTGCATCTTGGATAATTAAACTCTGGTTGCCACTTCATCAATTCATACTGCGAAAGGTGCTACTCTAGGGACAAAGAATAACCGTAATTACATATTTGCATTGTTTACTCATTAGAAATTTGAGACATCCCCTGATGTTGTCAGTAAGACACCGCAAAATCTAAAGCTTAACTCAGTCCTTTAAAGCTTGTTAAGTGATCCCTGACTTAGAAAATTTTAGTCAAGTATTCAGACTTAGTGTTATTTTAGCCTTTGTAAGTTGGAGACTCTATTTCAAGACCCTCATGACCTTAAAGTAATAATTTTTAGGTTGAATCATGATCAGTAATGTCAGTGGGTGTTCCCGATCAAGTTTTTGATTTTTCGGACTTCATGTGAAGCATATTTGGAAATTCAAACCTGTGGATCGACGCGATCTAGATGCACCACGTCGCCTATCGCATCAATGAATATTTTCCTCCAGCTCCTAGTGCGAATTCTAGTGAACCGATACGGACTCGACGTAATGCGTTGGCCATCGCATCGATGCCAACAACGCGGTGCGTCGGTCTGTGCATCACTTAACATACTTTCAGTAATTAAAAAGCCGCGTCCTCAGGGGTATTTGGGTCTTTTTCCCAAACTTATCAGCCCCCAAAACATGAAATTAAACCCTTCTAAGAGAAAAATTCACTCATTCTTCACAAATTGCTCTCAAGAACAAACCCTAGGAGATTTAAATTCAAACTCAAGACTCAAGAACTCCCCAACAATCTTTTAGAATTCCAACATTAAGGTACGTCAAGTGTTCATCCAAGGGTCCCTTCCGCCCTTGGAGTCTAAGAAACTATTTTTAAAATTTCAAGTGTATTGATTCTATGAATTTCATGTTGGGTTTGATTATATTCATGATTATAATGATTAATTGGGTTTTTAATCCATGTTTTTTACAAGATTCATGTGGAGTTATTTGATATATGTATAGAATTAAGTGAATCCATGTTAAACGCTTGAAATTGTAAATGGAGATTTGAATTATGATGCCTATATGTTATTTAGTGTCATATACATGGATTATAATCTCTAAGTGTTTGATAAATTGCTCATGTGAACTAGAAAGAGGAAACAAAATCATGTCATGCTAGCTTATGTGCAAGTTATATCATACAAGTGTTTGATAAAATATTTCCATGAATGAGTTATGATCAAGTGCATAGGGTTATGCTTTTCAAGTTTATGCTATGATTTATTTTCATGCTATCGAGTACAGAGGGTATTCAATACCCGAAAAACTTAGTTGTTTACCTAGAGCTATAGTAGTTACAGAATAGTTTTAGTAGTACTCAATTATCAATCTCAGTTCAGCCTTCAGTTCAGAACTCAGAAGTATTCAGTTCAGAATCTAGTATTAGTCAGTCTAGAACTCAGTAAACTCAGCCAGTTCATAGACTTCAGTCAGTAATCAGTTCAGTACTTAGTGAACTCAGTCCTGTTTAGTTAGACAGCACGATCAGTAACAGTCCAGTCAGGCCTAGAATAGTTTAGAAATAAATTTAGTGTCTTTCAGTTGGGAGTAAGATTCAGCACCAAGCGAACCCAGGGATGGAGGTATTCCTTCCAGCATAGGTTTTGACCCTTAGTAGCAATCCTTGCGTTAAATAACTACGTAGCCAGCATAGGTTAAGATATCTTCCTGCCAAATTTGGGTTGATGCATCTCATATGAGTTTCCCTGCCAGTGAGGGTTTACAAAAGAGCTTACTGTCAGAGAGGGTTAACTTACAACTTGTCTTTACCCGTGGCATGGTACTGACACCCTTCCAATGAGGTTTGTAGGTTGGACCCCAATTAGCTCAGAAAAGAGCATGTTGGTTAGATGATTACCTCCCACAGTCTTAGTTTCAAGTTCAATCGTAGTATAGAACTTAGTTCAGTTTTACAGATTCAAGACTGTCAGATACAGTCACTCAGTTTAGTACGGAACTCAACACTATTCCAAAAAATCAGGAATGTCAGATACGGTCACATAGTTATCAGTAGTACAGTATCAGTAAACTCAAATTATTAGTTAATTATATTCAAAACTCAGTATCCAGTATTATCATGATTCCATTACAGTTTACGTATTCATGCATGTACGCTAATTTAGTTACTCATGTCATTTTGTCAGTATTGCTCATGCATATGAACCCATGCATCTTAGACTACCTCACTTAGTATACTAGTAAATTCAAAGTACTGATGCATGTTTTTCTTTTGTGCTATGATGTCATATATCATAGGTTCAGATGTACGGGCTCCCGATCTCACTTAGTAGCCCAGACTTTTCAGCATCAGTTTTAGTGGTGAGTCTTCATAGTTTGAGGACCTGGTTATTATTTTAGTATCTCAGTTTATCAGTTACAGTAGTCAAAGTTAGTTGGAGGCTTGTCCCATCAACTCTATGTTCAGACAGTAGAGGCTTTCTCAGACTAGAGTATTTATAGACAGATGTTCAATTTTGGTATTGATTTACTGTATTCCGTATTTATTTCAGATTTGAACCTTATGACAGATTTTTCCCTAATTTTCACATAATTATAGTGTTTTTATTCAGTTATTGTAGCAGGTACCATCCGTGGGTTAACTTGTGGTTCTTCGGGATTATAAGCACCGTGTAGCATCTGAGGTATAGACACAGGGCATTACAAAATTGGTATTAGATCGTAACGTTCAATAGAGTCCTAGGAAGTCTGAAATCCGCATCTAGTAGAGTCTTGTGCAAGGGTGTGTATCGTGCCACACTTATGGGCAAGAGGCTATTAGAGGTTTAGGAAAGGTTTTCCTTCTTTAAGTATTCATGTCGTGCGAGTGAGCATGAGCTCCAGTTGAACTCTCAATCTAATTCTTTCCCCTTTCATTTATAGAACATTCCTCAGAAGAGGACTAAGGGAAGTGAAATAAGAGACCAACCAACACCTCAGCTCATCCAACCAGATCCCCTAGACGAACATGTCTCCTACGCTGAATTCAGAGCATCTTTCACTACCCTAGCTCATTCTGTGGTAGCCTAAAATGAATGCCTAGATGTTATTCCGGCCAACCCAGTAGCCAACACTACTGTATCCAGGATTCGATACTTCACCCAAATGAACCCTCCATCTTTTACCGGATCAAAGTCAGATGAGGACCCATAGGAATTACTTGATCAGGTGCAGAAGGTTACAAATATTATGGGGGTGACAGCTAGTGAGAGTGCCGAGTTATCTGCATATCAGTTGTAGGATGTGGCTCACTCATGGTTCAAACAGTGTAAAGCAGAGATGGCTGCAGATGCAAGGCCCATAGAATGGGAGGAGTTTGTTGTTGCTTTTCTGGATAGGTTCTTCCCACTGGAATTGAGGGAAGCAAAGGTTTTGGAGTTTATAAAACTAAAATAGGCAACATGAAGGTTCAAGAATATTCTTTTAAGTTTACTCAGTTAGCCAGATATGCCCGTCATGTGGTGGAATATAGCAGATCTAAGATGAGTAAGTTTGTGTATGGTGTGTCTAGTAGTGTGGTCAAAGAGTGTAGGATTGCAATACGAATCAAGGAGATAGACATATCCAGGCTCATTATTCATGCTTAGCAAGTTGAAGAAGCTAAGAATTATGAGAGGTTGAGGGATAACAAGAGAGATAGAACAGGAAGCTTCAACTTTACCCAGCCTAAGTCAGAGGGTGGTAATCGTTCTCAGTTCCACCTAAAATCCTCAGTTCCAGATCTATCCTCAGCCAATGTGCAAGTACCAAAATTCAGAGACGACAACAGAGATAGGGCGCCAGGTCCTAACCCTCAGGGTAGTGTTAGCAGTGCTCGAATAAATTATCTCTACCAGAAGTGTGGAAGAAACCATTAGGGTGTCTGCAGAGCTAGCAGTGATGTATTTTTTTAATATGGCAAGATAGGCCACATAGTCAGACAGTCCGATCTCAGTCCGGTCTCCCGAATCAACAGGGTGCCTCATCTAGTACTACCAGTGGACAATACCCATACAGACTCTATGCACTTCATTCACGATAGGATCAGGAAATTTCTCCTGATGTGGTCACTGATACGTTACAAGTTTATCATTTACATGTTTATGCTTTGATAGACCCAGGAGTTTATTTGTCCTTTGTTACTCCTTATATAGCTGTTGACTTTGGAATCAGTCCCGAAACTCTAGCAGAGCCTTTCTCAGTCTTTAATCGAGTAGGTAAATCAATCATAGCCCGATGAGTATACAGGAACTGTCCTATTATGGTATCTCAAAAAGTCATATTAGAAAACTTAGTCGAATTAGAGATGGACATTTTTGATGTCATTCTAGGCATAGATTGGCTTTATTCCTACTATACCTTAGTCGACTATAAAAATAGAATCGTCCAGTTTTAGTTTCGGAATGAGCCCATCCTAGAGTGGAGGGGTAGTACTTTAGCACTTGTTTCCCATCCTAAGGTCAACTTGTTTCCTACCTCAGAGAAAGGAAAATGATATCTATGGGATGTATCTACCATCTCATTCTAGTCCAATACTCTAGTTTAGAAATCCCTAATCTTGAATCAGTGTCAGTAGTATGTGAATTTCCTAATGTATTTCCCAAAGATCTTCTTAGAGTTTCTCCCGAAACGGAAATTAACTTCAGAATTGACCTTCTTCCAGATACTCATCCCATCTCTATTCTGCCATACAAAATGGCTATAGCAAAACTCAGAGAATTAAAGAACAGTTGAAGGATCTCTTAGATAAGGGATTCATCAGACCCAGTGTGTCCCTGTGGGGTTCCCCAGTTCTATTCATGCGTAAGAAAGATGGTTCTGTCAGAATATGTATAGACTACCGTCAGCTAAATAAAGTCATGGTCAAGAACAAGTATCCACTTCTCAAAATTGATGACTTACTTAACCAACTTCAGGGGGCCAGCTACTTCTCTAAGATAGACCTCAGATCAAGCTATCATCAGCTCTGGGTCAGGGAATATGACATTCCAAAAATAGCTTTCAGAACTCGGTATGGTCACTTTTAATTCATAGTCATGTCATTTGGTCTTACTAATGCCCCAACAGTTTTCATGGACTTGATGAACCGGGCGTTCAAGCAGTACTTGGACATATTCGTCATAGTATATATAGTTGATATTCTTGTCTTCTCCCGCAGTGAGCATGATCACGCAGACCATCTCAGAATAGTATTGCAAACTCTCAGTAACCATTAGTTGTTCACCAAATTTAGTAAGAGAAAATTTTGGCTAAGTTTAGTAGCTTTCCTTGGCCACATCATTTCCGGTGATGGCATTAGAGTTGATCCCCAAAATACTGAAATAGTGAGAAACTGGCTCAGACCCATCTCTCTATCAGATATTAGTAGTTTCTTGGGTTTGGCTGGCTATTACCGACGGTTTGTTGAGGGATTTTTGCCTATTGCATCCCCTATTTCCTGATTGACTCAGAAGAAAGTCAAATTCTAGTGGTCAAATTCTTGTGAGAAAGTTTTCAGGAGTTAAAGACTCGAATTACTACAACCCTAGTTTTAACTCTACCAGATGGTTTAGATGGATTTGTGGTATATTATGATGCTTTTGGGGTAGGTTTGGGGTGGTTTTTGATGTTGAGAGGTAAGGTCATAGCCTACACCTCTAGACAGATCAAACCCCATGAAAAGAACTATCCCACTCATTATGGTAAGTTAGCAGCCACAGTTTTTGCCTTAAAGATTTGAAGGAACTATTTGTATGGAGTGCACATTGATGTGTTCACATACCATAAGATCCTATAGTATGTTTTCTCTCAGAAAGACCTAAACCTCTGTTAGACAAGGTGGTTGGATTTGTTGAAGGACTATGATATGAGTGTCCTATACCATTCGAGTAAGGCCAATGTAGTGGATGATGCTCTTAGTAGGATATCTATGAGTAGTGTTGCTCATATGGAGGATGGTAAGAAGAAGTTAGTTCAGAAAATTTATCAGATTGCCCGACTTACTGTTCCTTAGTCGTTTCAGCCAAAGGTAGCGTATGGGTGTAGAGTAGTTCAAAATTATCCCTAGTTTCTAAGGTAAAGGAAAAGCAGGATAGGGATCCCAGCCTAGTTAAGTTTAAAGAATTAGTCAAAGATCAGAAGGTAAAGTTTTTATCCCAAGGTGGAGATAATGTATTGTGTTGTCAGGGTTAGCTAAGTATGCTAGGTGTAGATGACCTAGGACAGCGGATTCTTGCAGAAGCGCATGGTGCACGTTATTCTATTCATCCAGGGGACAATAAGATGTACCTTGATTTACGATAAATCTATTAGTTGAGTGGGATGAAGAGAAACATTGCAAAGTTTGTAGCTAAGTGCCCGACATAGAAACAGGTTAAGATCGAGCATCAGAAACCCAGTGGGTCTATGCAGGAGTTCAATATTCCCACTTAGAAGTGGGAAGAGGAGAACATAGATTTTGTGAAGGGTTTGCCTCGCACTCGACGTCAGTACAATTCATTATGGGTCATTGTAGATAGGATGACCAAATCAGCTCATTTCCTACTAGTCCATACCTCTTTTTCAGCAGAGGAAAATGCCAAGCTCTACGTTAGAGAGTTGGTCAGATTACACGGAGTTCCGTTATCCTTTATCTCAGATAGGGGTACGCATTTCACCTCTCATTTCTGGAAATCCTTCCAAAAGGTTCTTGGTACCCAAGTCTTCCTCAGTATAACCTTTCAACCTCAGACAGATGGTCAAGTAGAAAGGACCATTCAGACTTTAGAGGATATGTTGCGAGCGTGTGCGATATACTTTAAATGTAGTTGGGATGGCCACTTGCCTTTGATTGAGTTCACATATAACAACAACTATCATTCCAGCATTCAAATGGCTACATTTAATGTGCTTTATGGGAGGAGATATAGGTCTCCCATTGGTTAGTTTGAAGTGGGTGAGGCCATAGAGGTAGGGCCTTACTTGGTGTTTGACACCCTAGAAAAAGTTTAACTGATCAGGGAAAGGCTTAAGATAGCACAGAGCCGACATAAATTCTACGCAGATCTATGCAGAAGGGATCTTGAGTTCAAGATTGGTGATTATGTGTATTTCAAAATCTCTCCCATGAAAGTAATGATGAGGTTTGGCAAGAAGGGGAAGCTCAGTCCCCGATATGTTGGTCCTTAATAAATCCTCAGTTATTTTAAAAAAGTAGATAACGAGCTTGAGTTTCCTTTAGAATTAGCTTCGGTGCACCCAGTGTTCCATGTCTCCTTGCTTAAGAAGTGCCTAGGTGACCCAACAGTTGCAGTTCCTATTGAGGGCCTAGATATTCAGAATAGTCTCTCTTATGAAGAGGTCCCAGCCGAAATCCTTAAATATCAGATTCGCAGACTGAGGAACAAAAAAGTCCTCTAGTCAAAGTTCTTTGGAGGAATTAGTCCGTTGAGGGAGCTACTTGGGAAGTAGAAGAAGATATGCAAACCAAGTATCCCCACCTCTTCTTCGCAAACTCAGATTCATCTCAAGGTAACAGTTTTCCTTGAATTTAATCAGTTCCATATTTAGATCTCTTTCGTGAGTTCAATATCACTCCAGTTGCATAACATTCTCATATTATGCATATCTTCATGAAATAGCTCAGTCATATGTTATGCTTTCAGAATTCAGCCATGCATCAGATATGCATGTTACATGTTCAGGGTTATAATTCAGAATATCAGTAGTGTCATCCATGAAATCATGCTTCAGTTATGCATGTCCAGTATGTACTTTCAGTTTATCAGTTCTCCCATCTTAGTCTATCTCATTCGAGGATGAATGTTCCCAAGGAGGAGATAAGACCCCGTAAAATCCTAAGCTTAACTCAGTCATTTAAATCTTGTTAAGGGGTCCCAGACTTAGAAAAGTTTATCTAAGTATTCAGATTTAATGTTATTTTAGCCTTCGTAAGTTGGCGACTCTACTTTATGACCCTTATGACCTTAAAGTAATGATTTTTAGGTAGAATCATGATTAGGATTGTCAGTGGGTGTTCCTGGACAAGTGTTGGATTTTTTGGACTTTATTTGAAGCACATATGGAAGTCCAAACTAGTGGATCGACGCAATCTAAATGCGATGCATCGCCTATCGCGGCGATGTATATTTTCCTCCAGCTCCCAGTGCAAATTCCAGAAAACCGACATGGACTTGACGCATTGCGTTGGCCATTGTATCGATTCCAATGATGTGGTGCGTCGGTCTGTGCATTACTAAACTAGTTTTTAGTAATTAAAAAGCCACATCCTCAGGGGTATTTGGGTCTTTTTCCCACACTTATCAGCTCCAAAACACGAAATTAAACCCTTCTAAGAGCAAAATTTACTCATTCTTCACAAATTGCTCTAAAGAACAAACCCTAGGAGATTTAAATTCAAACTAAACACTCAATAACTCCCCAACAATCTTTCAGAATTCTAGCATTAAGGTATGTCAAGTGTTCATCCAAGGGTCCCTTCCGCCCTTGGTGTCCAAGAAACTATTTTTTAAATTTCAAGTGTATTGATTCCATAAATTTCATGTTGAATTTGATTATATTCATGATTATAATGATTAATTGGGTTTCTAATCCGTGTTTGTTACAAGATTCATGTGGAGTTATTAGATATATGTATAGAATCTAGTGAATCCATGTTAAACCCTTGAAATTGTAAATGGGGATTTTAATTATGATACCTATATGTTATTTAGTGTCATGTGTATGGATTATATTCTCCATGTGTTTGATAAATTGCTTATGTGTACTAGAAAGAGGAAAATAATCATGTCATGCTAGCTTATGTGCAAGTTATATCATGCAAGTTTTTGATAAAATGTCTCCATGAATAAGTTATGATCAAGTGCACATGGTTATGCTTTTCAAGTTTATGTTATGATTTATTTTCATGCTATCGAGTCTTAGGGGTATTCAATAGCCGAAAACTTTGTTGTTTACCTAGAGCTATAGTAGTTACAAAATAGTTTTAGTAGTACTTAGTAATCAATCTTAGTTTAGCCTTCAGTTCATAACTTAGTAGTATTCTTTTCAGAATCCAGTAGTAGACAGTCCTGAACTCAGTAAATTTAGCTAGTTCACAGACTTTAGTCAGTAATCAGTTCAGTACTCAGTAAACTCAGTTATGTTTAGTTAGACAGCATGATCAGTAACAGTTCAGTCAGTCCTAGTACAGTTTAGAAGTCAATTCAGTGTCTTTTAGTTAGAAGTAAGATTCAGCACCAAGCGAACCTAGGGATGGGGGCATTCCTGCCAGCATAGGGTTTGAACCTTAGTACCAATCCCTGTATTATAGAACTACGTAGACATCATAGGTTGAGATATCTTTCTGCCATATTAGGGTTGATACATCTCATACGAGTTTTCCTGCTAAAGAGGGTTGATGAAAGAGGTTCCTGTCATAGAGGGTTAACACACAGCTTATCTATAACCGTGGCATGGTACTGACACCCTTCTAACTGGGGTTATAGGATGGACCCCAATCAGTTCAGAAAGGGGCATGTTGATTAGATGATTACCTCCTACAGTTTTAATTTCAGAGTCAGTCTCAGTATAAAACTTAGTTCAGATCTATAGATTAAGGACTGTCAGATATAGTCACTCAGTTCAGTATAGAAATCAGCATTGTTCCACAGAATCAGGACTTTCAGATACAGTCACTCAGTTATTAGTAGTACAGTATCAGTAAACTCATATTATCAATTAATCATATTAAGAACTCAATATCCTATATTATCATGTTTCTATTACAGTTTACGTATTCATGCATGTACTCTCATTCAGTATACTCATGTCATTCAGTCATTATTGCTCATGCATATGAACCTATGTATATTAGCCTACCTCACTTAGCATACCAGTACATTCAAAGTACTGATGCATGCTTTTCTTTTGTGCTATGATGTCTTATATCATAGGTTCAGATGCACGGGCTCCCGATTACACTTAGCAGCCCAGACTTTTTAGAAGTAATTTTAGTGGTGAGTCCTCATAGTTTGAGGACATGGTTATTATTTTAGTATCTTAATTTATCAGTTTCAGTATTCACAGTTAGTCGGGGGCTTGTCCCATCAACTCCATGTTCAGACAGTAGAGGCTTTCTCTGACTAGAGTATTTATAGACAGATGTTCAGTTTTGGTAGTAATGTACTGTATTCTGTATTTATTTTAGATTTGAATCTTATGGAAGATTTTTACCAAATTTCCACATAATTATAGTATTTTTATTCAGTTATGCAGTAGGTACCAGTCATGGGTTAGCTTATGGTCCTTCAGGATTATGAGCACCATGTAGCATTCGGGATACAGACTCTAGGCGTTACATTGTCACTAGTATGTCATAGTTTTTCTTCCATTATGTTTATGTCTTTCTTGATCCTGGTTCCACTCTATCCTATGTGACTCATTACGTATTTGTACATTTTGGTTTATGTTCTAAAACTATTTCTAATATCTTTTCAGTTTTACCTCGTGATGAGTCTAATGTTTCCTAGAAATATCTATAGGAGTTGTGTTGTATCCATTATTTATAAAGAGACGGTGGTAGATTCGATATTGCTTGATATGATGGATTTTGATGTAATCTTGTCAGTGAATTGGCTTCACTCATGTTATACCTTTTTGGATTGTAGGATCCGAAAGATCACTTTTTATTTTCCTAATGAACAGGTGATACAATGGGAGGGGAGTTTCCCAGTAACTAAAGGAAAATTTATATCTTATCTTACGACTCAAAAATAGATATCCAAAGGGTGTTTATATTATGTAGTTTGGGTCAATGATTCTAAATCTGACAGTACCTCCTTGCAGTCCATTCCTATGGTTAATAAGTTTCCTAAAGTTTCTTCCAATGATATTTAAGGTCCCCCTCCTGATAGGGAAATATATTTTAGGATTTATTTTCTACTCGATACCTGTCCCACTTCCATTCCACCATATAAAATGGCTTTGGAAATATGAAAGAGCTAGAGGATCAATTAAAGACCTCTTTAATATAGGTTTTATTGTCCTAGTGTTTGTCCTTGGGGTGCTCCGATACTTTTTATGTGAAATACAAATGGATCCATCCAAATATATATAGACTACCGTCAACTAAATTAGGTCATTGTAAAAATATATATCTTCTTCCTAGGATTGATGATATTTTCAATCTGTTTCAAGGTGTTAAGTGTTTCTCTAAAATATACCTTCGTTCTGGCTAACACCAACTAATGATTCGAGAAGCTCATATTCCCAAGACTGCTTTTCGAACCCATTATGGCCAATATGAATTCTTGCTCATATTCTTTGGGTTGACTAATGCTTCGACTACTTTAATGGGCCTTTTGAAGTGGGTGTTTCATCAATTTCTCGACTTTTTTGTCATAGTTTTTATTGATGACATCTTAGTGTACTCCAAAAGTAAGGAGGATCATGCCAGTCATCTCCAAATTGCATTGCAGACTCTTAAGGATCAAGAATTGTACGTGAAATTTCCTAAATGTGAATTTTTTATGAGAGTTGTAACCTTTCTTGGGCATATTATTTCTAGTGAAGGAATTAAAGTGGATCCATAGAAGTTTGAGGCAGAAAAGAAATAGCCTAGAATTATGAATCCAAACAATATAAGGAGATTTTTGGGCCTGACAGGTTATTATAGGATATTTGTGGAGAGTTTCTGATCCTTTTCTACTCCACTTATGAGATTAACTCAGAAGTCGGTAAGGATTTTATGGTTTAATGCTTGTAAGCAAGGATCGGTTGACCGTTCTTCTTGTTTTGACCCTACTCGAGGGTATTGAGGGGTTCATCATATACTATGATATGCCTCGCATGGGACTTGGGTGTGTGTGTATGCATCATATGAAGGTTGTGGTGTATGCTTCTAGATAGCTTAAGGTACACGAGAGAAATTACCCAACTAATGATCTTGAGTTAGCGGTTGTGGTGTTCACGGTGAAAATTTGGTGTCACTATTTATATGGGGTGCTTATGGACATCTACTCAGATGATAACAGACTGCAGTATAAGTTCACCTAGAAAGAATTAAACATTAGGCAAAGGTGGTGGCTTCAATTATGTAAAGAACTACGGCATGAGATTGCACTACCACACAAGTAAAACTAATGTTGTTGTTCGTTCTCTTAGTAGGTTGTCCATGAGGACTTTGTCCTATGTAGAGGAGAGAAAGGAGGATTGCTGAAGGATATTCATAAACTGGCTAACTTGGGATTTTTCCTTTTGGACTTCGAAGATAGGGGAGTTATTGTTCATAAAGTGGATAAGTTGTCTCTTGGGGCTGAAGTTAAGGAAAAATAAGTTCTTGATCCTATTATTATGCAAATCACGGATGATATGCGCCAACAAACAGTTATGGTGTTTGAAATTTAGGGTGATAGTGTCCTGAGATATCAAGGACGACTATACCTTCCCGATTTAGATGGGTTGAGGGAGAGGATTTTGACTGAGTCTCATATGTCTAGATATACATCTCATCCAAATTTGACCAAGATGTCTCGCCACTTGAAATATATGTACTGGTGGAATAACATGAAAAGAGATGTAGCAAATTTCGTTGACAAATGTATCAATTAATACTAGCAAGTTAAAGTGGAGTATTTGAGACCGGGTAGCACCTCCTAAGACATAGCCTTACCTATTTGGAAGTGGGAAATAATTAATATGGATTTTTTTTCAAGACTCTCGAGATACCAAAATTAGTACAATTTAATTTAGGTCATTGATGATAGAATGGACAAGTCTGCTCACTTTCTGTCGGTAAAGACTAATTACTCGAGCGAGGATTATGCAAAGATATTCATTCAGGAGATAGTCCAACTGCATGGAGCCCTGATTTTTGTTATATACGATCAACGTATGCTATTTTCTTATTATTTTTTGTGGTCCTTTTAGAAGGGGTTGGGTACGCAAGTGAACTTTAGCATCTCTTTTCACGAGCAAACAAATGGGCAAGCAAAACATAATATTCAGACATTAGAAGATATGTTAAGGTTTTGTGTAATTGACTTTAAGGGTATTTGGGTTGATCATTTTCATCTCATTGAGTTTGCATATAATAAGTGTCATCATTTCAGAATCCAACTAGCTCTATTTGAAGCCATTTATAGTAGGAGATATAGATCAACAATTGGGTTGTATGGGGTGGGTGGGACTAGATTTTTTGGACCTGATTTGGTACATCATGCAATGGAGAAAGTCAAGATTATCCGAGAAAGACTTAAGACTGCTCAAAGTTGCCAAAAGTCTTATGCAGATGTGAGGCGAAGAGAGCAAGAGTTTGAAGTTGGCGATTGGGTGTTTCTGAAGGTCTCACCTCTGAAAGGAGTTATGCGGTTTGGGAAGAAGGGAAAGCTCAGCCATCATTATATTGGCCCATAATATTTTGAGAAGATTTTGGAAGATTATTATGAGTTGGACTCACAGATGAGTTTGTCAATGGTTCATCTTGTTTTTCATATGTCCATGATCAAGAAATAGATATGTGATCCCTCCTTGGTAGTTACTGTTAATGATATTAGGGTGAAGGATTCTTTTCGTAGAAAGAAATCCCTAACAAAATCCTAGAAAGAAAAGTTTGAAAATTAAGAATGAAGGAGATAATATCAATACAACTACTATGGTGGAACCAAAAGGTGGAATAAGCTATGTCAGAATTGGAGGAGCACATGAAAGCTAAATATCCATTCTTGTTTCCACCATTGGATGAGGGTGCTTGAGGTACGAATCTTACATTTTGCCTTAATGCATTTAATTTTATTCTCAAGTTTCTCTATTTTCTTTCTTATATCGTGCTAAAGGTGCCCTAGTTCTCTTTCGAGTATGAATGATCCTAGGGGGGGTAATATAATATCCAGGGTGTTAAGAAGCCTTAATTGAGATAAAAATAAACTCAAAAGGTCCTGTGATTGAGCGTAGAATACCCCGGGATGGTTTTAAATCCGATAAGGGAAGTTTGAGTATAGAAAAATAGCAGAACATCATTAGAGTACCGATATGAAATGGACCTAAACCGCGAGGAGGCCTCACTTTCTTAGCCCTACGCAAGGCCCCGCGATGCGAGGTGCAATCCTCATGATGGGCCCTGCGCCGCGAGGCTGGGTCTCCGCGATGTGCCTCGCGCTGTGACCCCTTATGCATTATCGATGGATCAATGTTTTTAAATGTATTTAGGGATATTTAAGTCCTTTCACACCTAATAAACCATCAACTCTACACTTATTACATTACCAATCCCTTAAAACGAAAAAATCATTCCAAAAGGGTCATTCTCTACTTTAAAACTCAACTTGAAGGATTTAAGGATAGGGTTCAAGCTTCAGGGCTATCTTCTTGTCAATATGGCATGTTGAAAGCTCCCTTTTCTTAATTATTGTTATATTCTGATATTTACTTGATTATCATATGTTTTAATGGTGGTTTAAGACTATGGTTGAGGGATTTAATTGTAAAATACTTATGTTGGTATCCTGTTATTTTTAATAGGTTTTCTAAAATGGGTGGTATTGGTATATGGTTTCATAATGTTATGGTTTTGGCATGACAAAGACATGAACCTCAACCCATATCATAATTTGGTTTTCAACAAAGATCTTATAGTGTTCAAACTATTATTTGAAATATTGTGTGGCATTTATTTCAAATTTTTTACATGTCTTTTGTATTGCCCTTCGGCTATGTTTATGGATTTTCTAATTGGAATTTAGAGTTTAAGTGGTTTAATGGAATGATAGGGCATAATATGAACAACTTGCAGGTCTTGGTATGACGATACTAATATAGGTATGCCTTCATGGAAGATTCCATGGTTAATGTTAAGTTAAAATGTTTTAATTAGGCTTTAATGGAAATTGTGTAACTTTCTGAGAAGGTGTAGTCCTTGTGACCAACACTTAAAATCATATTTTTCGACGTTAGGGGTCTATAACTATTGTGCGCTTGCTACGCACAGTTGTTCACAATTATTATTTTGGGAGGTTATTATCTATTGGTGGATTTAGCCTAATCATCAGTCCAAGCGGCTAACATTTATTGAGGTTCTGCCGATTAGGGGTATTAGACCCATATAGCTCGTGGGTTACTGAAGTTTAGTGTAATCTACATAGTTCAGAAATAAATTTTAAATTCTCAGGTCTTTATATTCAAGGACCCCAGTCCCCTATTATATTTTTATTTTGAAGTATGATCATGCATTTTATGGATATTTTTGGTACAAGTAATTTAATTTGTTTCCTTAGGTTTTTTCTAGTACTCATCATACTAACCATTCCCGATCGCTACATCATTTCATGATGTATGTTCGGAGGCCTTTTCCTCTGACCCTGTATAATGTTAGATGGTTTGTTGTCCTATTGAACTGCTGGTGATAAGTTATGTTCCCTCCATCATTCAGAAGGCCTTGTTACTTTTAAGTCATTATATCATGTCTGTTCTTTTGGTTTTCTTTTAGCATAGTTGGAGTTTTGTCCTGACTTAGTAGATGTTTTATGGATAGAGGCTTGTAGACCTAATTGGGTTGTATTTTTCTAGATTTGGTTTTGACTTACAAACTTCATCTTATGGTCTATCAAACTCTTTATAATATGTTTGTCTTCCCAAGTTTCTTATTTTACTATGATTTTGCAAAAGGCAAAAACGTAATCTCATGACTGGGTAGGCTTGGGGTGTACTTCATGGTGAAGGCCCCAGTTCGGGTCATGGCAGTGATTTTAGTCACTGACCCTTCATGATATACTTGATGATTATCCAACTTAAGATCAAGAGTCCATTGTCATTGACGGATATTTAAATTCGATTGAAAGTCATAAGATTTCTTAAGGATCTAAGTAAAAACTTTTAGTTGTGATGACTCTTCATTTGTTGATCTAATCTTCTGTATAATGAAACAAAAAAATGTTTACAAATTTTTGTACATACAAAATCACCCATCCTTAATATTTGTAAAGATGTGACACTTAGGACTAACTCAATCCCATCTAGCTCATGAGGGGGGATTGAGTAAATTCATATAAACATACCACCAGTCAATTACTAAAGTTCCATATAAGCTGAGCTGATGATGGAAGAATCAAAATCTAAGAAATCTTTCTTTATACATAATGAAGCAGAAACGTGATCTATACATGCTATAAAAGTTGCACTAATTTATCATCCGTTCTAAATTTATCTATGAAAAAATTTCTTATCATCAATTTCCTAGGTACTTCGTCTCATGATTTCATTAATTTCGTAATGTCACAGAAAATCAAGTCCACGTCATTACATAACATCATCACTTCATGTGTTAGTCATTAAAAGAACAAAAATATCATAGGTTTATATGATGGATTAATGATCTTTAGATGTAATGAATAATTACATCATACAGGAATGATAATCTCTAGACTAAACTCTTCATCTTTTACATTTCACCCAAGAAATGTATCGTCGAGACTTGCAATGCTTAAATAGAAAAATAATATGTATACAAAGTAATAAATGCTAAATAAAGAAAATAAGATAAGTGCATGGATCTAAATCATCAATAGGCATCCAACTACATCAAATTCCAAAAGTTATATGTTCTCAAAATCCAAAATCAAACAAGAAAAATCAAAAAAACATAGTTGTCTAAAAAGCCCTCTAGCGATGCATCTGATTTTCATTACATCTTCTTGAAGAAGATAATTCATAAAATTCTAACACTTGTTTCCTCAAACGTTTCTCCCTGATTTCGACTTTCCTTTATTCATTATTATTCTTCTTCACCATATATTAAGTAGAGGCAAGGAAGGTTAAGAAAATGATTTTATAACCACAACACTTTTCTCATATTCATATACAAACAAAGTTTATAATAGTGAAATAGTGGATCTAGCTAACTGATCTAGCTAACTAATCATATCAGAGTAAATTGTTTCTTTTAGAAATAGTTGTTCTAGTGGTCATAAAAATTTACAAAATATAATCAATAGGTCTTAGTAGTAAATAAACCATAGTTCTTTACTGTGGTTAACACTGTAGAACAATTATTTCTATAGGAACAATTTCATTTAACACTTTAATTTAGTTGACTAAATGCACTGTTTCACTGTCAAACTTTGTTTGTATCTGAACACAAGAAAAGTGATGGGGCTATAAAATCATTCTCTTAACCCTCCTAGCCTCTTCAGCACACGGTGAAACTACACAGCAATATCTAAATAAAAGTCGGAGATTGGAGAGAAAAGTTTGTGGAAGCAAAAGATTGAATTTTCTTAATTACTTTCTTCAAGAAGATCTAATCAAAATCAAATGCGCCATAGGAGGGCGTTTCAGACAACTATTTTGGTCTGATTTTACATGTTTGACTCTGGATTTTCAGATCATTTCCTTTTGACATTTGATATATATGGATACATAACAATGTGTTAGATCCATGCTCTTATCTTGTTTTCTTTGTTTTGCATTTTTAGTTTGGTATGCCACTTATTTATCTATTTAAGTCTTGCAAGTCTGAAAGACAGTAATTTTGTTTGAAAATACAATAAAAAAAAAAGAATTTACATCTATTATCGTTCCCATACGATTTAATTATTCATTCCAAATGTGAACAAGATCATTTTTGTGTCACGTGAAGTGATAATCATTTCTTTCAATGGCTAACACATGAAGTAATGATGGCATTTTACAAATTAGACTTTATTTTTATGTGTGACACTACTGACTTTCTGAAATCTTGACTCACAAGAAGACACTACCTAGAAAACTAATGATAATAATTTTTATCTTAAAGTCATCAGAACAGATTATAACATCAGTGCCGCAATTCAAGCATGCATATATCATATATTGACTCCTTCATAAAAAATGAAAGGTCTATTGGATTTGGAGTTTTGGACCTTCCCCTCATTCCCTAGCTTATATGCAACTGAGAAATGGACTGGTGGTCTAATTATTTGTACTTTCGTAATCATTCCATAACGAGCTAACTTTAAGGGTTGAATTAGGTCAAGGTTTCATACAAAAAAAGGACTGGCCGATATACTAAAGCTAGCTCTATGCGCGGTGTCTGGGGAAGGGTCCCACCACAAGGGTTTATTGTATGCAACCTTACCTTGCATTTTAGCTAGAGGTTTTTTTCAAGGCTTGAACCTATGACCTCCTGGTCATATGGAAGCAACTTTACCATTTACTCCAAGGCTCCCCTTCCAATGTTTTATATCTTTACCAATATTAGGGGTGTCAAAATGAACCCAAATTGAGTTGACCCGACCAACTCGCCCTAAACTTAATAGGTTGGGTTTAAGATAATTTTCTATTGGATAAATCGCAACCCGTTTTCAAATTGGGTTCAAATTAACCTAATCAATCTCTACTCAAGCCATTTAATAGAAAAAATATTTTGTTAATGAAAGTAGGGAGAAAAGTGACAATATGTACTCTCACTCTCAAAATCACCCACCTCACCTCACCCTCACCTTACCCCAACCCCACCACAAGCCAACTTACCCCACCCCACCCCATCCTACCTCCCTTAAATAAATTATTTTTATTTATTAAAAAATTCTTTATATATTTTCTATGTTGTCCCCACCCCACCTCATCCCCATTCCCCCCTTCCTACCCCAAACCCCCACCCCCACCCCCATCCAAAAAAAATAAAAATCTTTTAATTTTTAAAAGTAAATAAATAATTTTTTTTGAACAAAAACATTAATCTTACCCAAGCCCCATCTCTCCCTACTCCCTACACCTTACACCCTACTCTCCTATACGACATATCCCTTCCTCCTTCCCCCTTTCACTCCCCCCCCCCCAAAAAAAAAACATATATTTTTTTAAAAAAAATATTTTTAAAAAAACTAAATTTATTTATTTTTTTGAAAACACTTTTACGTCAATCCCAATCCTTTCCCTAATGGATATAATGACGTATTTTGGGGACTACTTGTCTTCCTCAGCATAAAGAATCAGGAGAGAAATAACTATGAAATGGTGGATTACTAAGCCAAATAATGTTGTGCATAATCTCTTGCTCCTATAAACTCCCATCTTTATCTATTGGAATTGTGGAAGAACAGGTGTGCAAGGACAAAGAATGGTGAAATTTATTTACTACTACATCGTTAAAGCTGACGTTGTTATAGCATAAATAAACAATATAGAAGTCAATCAATATCCAATACCCACACCCCTACACCTTACCCGCTCCCAATTTTTTTTAAGAAAAAAATATTTTTTTTTAAATTAAATTTTTTTTTTCTAAAAAAAATTGACCTCAACCCCCATCCTAAAACCCACCCCTCCTACCCCTGACCCCGACCCCACACCCTTTCTTAAAAAATAATTTTTTAAAAAATATTCTTACCCCACTCCCTACCCATCTACCCAACTTTTCAAACCCATTCAAATTTATTTTCTTTACAAGAGGTAAATATTAATATGTTAATATTTTTTAGATTAAGTGAGTTAAATTGGGCGGGTCAAGACCCAACCCGATTTTTATCCATTTCAACCCAATACATTTCAACCCAAAGTGAATTTGGGTAGGTCATGACCCAAGCCGATACCTATTTTAACCCATTTAATATCTTCAATCACAGTCCAACCCGTCCATTTGACACCCCTAACCGATATTAAGAATGGATAGTTTAGTAAGCCTGGAAATTTGAAAAAAATTATTTTTAATAATGTAGAAGATTACTTCAACATTTGAACAAGTTAAGAGTCGTGCATCACATTGTTCTCAAATAGATTCTTAGCATATTTAATTACTTCCAATATTATTTTATTCTCCATCAATGAAAACAAACACTTGTTTCTAGTGGGATAATCATCAACTATACCAAGAATGGACTAAAATTACCTTGGCATATTTCAGAAAGCAAATTGTATGTTCATGTGTTGTCAAAGTTTTCTTTAAATTTTCATTTAAGCTCTGAAGTTACATGAAAAATAGGGTGTGTGATGCATCTCGCTTAGCTGATGCTTCACTTTAGTCACCAAGGTATACATCTTATTGCAAAAGGTTGTGATCCTTAAGAGGCAACATTAATGATAACATTCTCACTTAAACATTTATGGTTCAAAAACTAGAACTCATATCGAATAATTCGATGGAATACCTATCACCGCTTGACATGTTCCAGGTAATTCTGTCCATCAATGTTAGTCCGGGTAGAAAGAATACCTAGTGTTTTTTCCTTTACCAGAAGTTTTACCTACGATCTCAAGGTTCTCAACCCACTTCAATTAAACACGAGGCCATATCCTTGGGTAATCATTTGCATTTTTCTTATTAAATCAGGAATTTTGCATGTAAAATCTCCAGTAAACCTCATTACCTTTTTGTGCTTTGGACTTTGAAAAAACCAACTTATACACAAATCAAAATTACCACTCTCTTCCACAATGATCTCTATTTCTGCATAAGTGGGAATCAAATACAAGAAAGCTGACACTTTTTGTTTTAATAGCTCCAAGAAACAATATATGCAACCCAAAGACAAGTCATAAAATACTAAATATAAAAGTCAAATTAAAGCTTTCATTCTATCGAAATGGTACAGGCAAACTATAACACCCCACTTTTTCAAGTGAAAGTTAAACCATCTTTCTGATGTATATATACACGATTCCAGTGGTTACTATTTAGAAATAAGTGTGAATAACATATTGTTAGTGTGGTAACATCCACGGAGATGAATATACACCAAAAAGATCTTCTAGCTCAAAAGTTGAGTACTTTCCTATCGTTTGAATTTTAGTTGACAATGTTTCATGGATCAACTTACAGAGACCATTTATTCTTGTATATAATGAATTATGTGCACTAAAGTATATCAAATTAAATTCCTTAGAGTCTTCTTTCCAAAGCCACTGACCATTTTTCAATTCAGATCCAGAGTAAAAAGTTATGGGCGTTTGAATGAGGCATTGTCCGAACTGTGCGATGGGCCATGCGTCGTATTTGCCATCGCCAAACACCACTGGAATGGATAGGAGATGATCAAGGTGCCACTCACTTAGGGTCTAGGCCATGATCAAGGCATCGCCCCACACGGAGGCTAGGCCATGGGCTATGCGCCACATGGCTAATGCATAATGGCTTAGGGGCTCCGTTTTTGTGTTATTTTAAGGGTAATAAGGTCCTTTCACTTCCATAATTGTCCCTAAATATCGATAGAAGAAATTAAAGTCATTATTCACATTTTATCACTGACAAAAATCCCTAGTTCATCTTCCTTAAGCATAAGAAGAGAAAACAACCTAGGGTTTGAGAGATTAAGCCTCAAGAGCCAAGTTTCTCAATGTTTCTGTCAATCTAAGGTATGTGCGGCTATCCTAAACCTAATGGGCATAAATTTTACGATTTTAACAAGATTTAATGATATATATATATATGTATATGTAATGAGTTTTGTGAAATTTTTTTAAGAGCATGCATCATGAATCCAATTTGATGAGAATACGTAATTATCATGGGGTTTTCCCATAAGCTTGGTTTATAATATTGTGCATACATGATTTGAGTTCAAATAGTTATTTATGAAAGTGATTTGTGAAATTTCCTTCCCCATGATGAAATTTTGTCTTAGCATGTTATGAATTGTGAATTGGGTTTGAGAGAAGGAATTATAATCCCCCTTTTGATCATGTGATTTACATATAACTAATGTTAGGGTTGTTTCTACGAATAAGGACAATTCTTGACTTTAAATGTCTCTTTACTTATTATGGATGGCTATTTCACATGTTTTCAAAGAGGTGATTTCTATTTTAAATGCTATGGTTTCCTAATGAAGAATATGTATGTGATTAATGAAAGAATTGACCATCATGTGTTAAAGTCTTGAAAAGAGAGTGTGTTTGCACAAGTTTCATATGTTTTTGAAATAATAACTCTCTTATGATGTTTAAATTCTTTGGGTGGTCATTGATATGATTTTAAGTAAGAAGGGCTATGGATATGATATTATCTGATATGAATGACTTGCAAGTCTGGGTATTATAATACCATGTTATTATATGCCCTTAACAAAATAAGTATTGAATGTTTTAAAATCATAAAGAATAGATTTAAAGGACTAAAAATTGGGCTTAAACAGAGCTAGTTGGTTATCCAAAGAAGGAGCGAGTTCAGATAACTCATCGCCCAAAATTGTGTTTTGCCGACACAAGATTATGATGTCCAAAGATAGGGGTTATATGCTGGAGATGAACCTGTGGCGTATTAGATTATCAGCACTCCATCCCCTTGTGGAAAACATGGGGTTGGGGGATTAGCCGACGAACTAATGGTGGACCCATATATCCCATGGGTACTATGATTTGTTGGGTGCATCATCTAGCTAAAAAGTAAAGTAAAAAGTTGAGTCATGATTACAAGAAAATATTTTGAAGCTCGTCATATTATGCCCATGTGTTTTCATTTAACTTATGCTAAACTGCTTTATAAAACGTTCTCACTTATGTTGCATAAAAATATATTATTTTTGGATTGTTCTACGTACCAGTACTTTTGAGTATTGACCCCTCTATATTTTAGGTTTTATGGTATAGTCTCATGGTCCATCACATTTGTAGAATACTTAGGATGTGACAAAATTGGCGAGCTATCCATCTTTTGGAAGGCATTTACTAAATGTTGTGTCATTTAGTATATGGTCCAGCTGGGGGCTTTGTCCCAGTCTAGACAGTTAGTGTTCACTAGAGGGTTCTAGATGGAGGTTGATTATTTTTACTGTTGTATTTTGTTGTCATAGTTTTATTATAAGTTTCCCTTGAATTTCATTATATCTTCCGCACTTTGGTTATGTGTGGATTATGGTTATGATTACATGTTAAGGGCTCTCTCGAACCTTGATGGTTTGGGATGCCCATCACGGCTAGGGCCTCAGTTTGGGTGGTGACAAACTTGGTATCATAGCACGATTCATAGTCCCAGGCTGTCTGCAAACCTATGTCTAGTTGAGTCTTGCTTATAGATGTGTTGTGCACCACACTTATAATCCAGGAGGCGACCGAGAATTTCGGAGTTGTTTCTCATTCTTTCATTCTCTAGTTTGTGCTATAGCGTCGTCCATACGAAATTTATCCAAATTTCTTCCTTACTCTAATATTATTAGATATGTCTCATTGTCGAGGTGATTCAAGTGCAAAGTCTTAGAGTCTAAATGATGTGTTCCTTTTTGAATGAGTTATCAATAAAGTTATGAGATATCACAAGGACTTGAGAGGAGTCCATTAGTGCCTCAAAGTGTATTGATTCGAGTGTATACCTCTATCTTAATGTAATTGTGTTGTTAGCCTGAGATCTGTTGTGTATTCATTCCTTTTAGAGTCCTTGTTGCAGATGTCATGCTTAAGGGTAGAGATATATAGTAGAATCTTTGAATAGTATTTCCACTCGAGTAGTAGTATTTGTTAATATGTCATGACCTATTGGTAGTAAGATGGTCTAGAAGTTAGTGAAATATAGTCACAAATCTAGAAGTCAGGGTGAGGGTGACTTTTGCATAAAGAAACTAGTTTTATTTGTATAACCTTTGATTGAGGGATGGGTTGCCATTTTGTAGTGATATACTAATGTGGTAGAAATATTTGTAGATTGTACGGTAGTCTGTGAAGGAAGTTGTTGGCTATCATTATTATTTATTCTAAATAGGGAAAAATCTCAGAATGGATAGTTATGGTAGTTGTAGAAATCATTTATAGGTTGTGAATGAAAAGGGGTAGATCAGTTAATAAGTTATGGGAAGAGACTCATTAGTGTTAATAAAATTTGAAGGTAGTCTAAATCTACCCATGTATAAGTGAATATGATGTAAGAAAGTGGAATATGTAGATAAGATCGTAATGGGTTATAATATAAAATTAAGATCGACTATCCCTATTATGTGACTTTACCCCACCCTTGTTTGATTGTCTTTTCTCTAGTCATTGTAAACTAGTACTTCATGTGAGAAGGTATGTAGCAGATTTTGAGGTGTAGTAGTAATGTCATGGAGAGGATGAACTTATGTTCCATAGTTAAGTGAAATAAGAGACTTAGGCTGATATTTTTATTCAATTGATTAGTATAGTATATGCATGCTTTTTATTATTGGTGTTGTTAAAGAATAGGCTTGAACTTTAGATATGGAGTGTAGTGGTAAGAATAGAAGCTCAAGATTGATAATGCATGTTTTGTGGGAATGAATTTGTTGGCTTGATGTAATGATTGAAATAGCCTAGGTTGGAAACTTGCGGAATAAGGAGTGGATAATTGTGATATACATATAGTCATAAGGACTAGTGATTAAAAATGATGAATTGTGGTTGAATCATTAAGTGGATAAGGGCGTAAGTATATAATGATAAGTTGAGCCCCAGGTAGTATGTTGTTAAGGTAAGGTTTTATGGTATAAGTGTCATGTGTACCTAGTTCATGTTCTTGAATTTTGTAGTATGGGGAAAACTAAGGAGTTGTTATGTGATATTCTTTAGAGATAAATTGAGGAAATAAAGGTACACAGTATGTTCCTTTGGTATAGTTTTATGAACTTTGTTAAGTTGTAAGTTATGCGATTAGAGGTTTAATATGAGTATATTAAGTGATGGAGAATAAATTATTATGTTATAAGGGGTATGGATATGTGTGCTCATCAGAGTGTGAGTTGTAAGGTAATGTCTATAGAGACTAGCAAAAGTTAAGAGTAGCATTTTCGGAAAGCAAGGCCTTCAGAGTAGAGTTTATTAGAGAGTGTTTAGCATTTATTTATATGGTGATATCCCTTTTGTGTTGAGAGTTGTGGCTATAGATTTGATGTGAGGTTATGTCCAAAAATCTAGGATTTTTACTATGATCTAAGGGGGAGATGGTGAATTAAGGTAGTTCCCAAATTTTCTTGTGGTGTCAAGTTTCAAGTAAGAATCATGATAAATCAATTCATATTCAAGAAAAATCTTCCTACTTCAATTTGAATGGACATCTACCATTGTCTTATGTATTCAAGTCCTACCTATGGCTAAGGTTTGAGCTCTCTATGTAACTCAATGTCATGTTCTGACCTCAAACTAGAAGAAATAATTTCCCTCAGTGATCCAATATTCCAAGTATCCAAGCTCTATGTTATGTTGTTCATGATCCATAAAAATCCATGTCTCAGATAATGCTTAGTTCTAAGAAACTATGCTTTCTATATATCACCGATTTATTTTACGAAAGGATTAGAAAAAGTGATAAGGTTCATGCAAACTCATGAATATTACAACTCTGAAAATGAGAACCAATAGCTTCAAGTATCAATCCTTGTCTCAATTATTGACTTCATGAATTCCAAACTTATGTTATACAACTCGTCATGTAAGCACTCATGTTTTTCACTATGGTCTGTCCTGAGAACTCAAGCTAAGTTGTGTTTATGTTGAACGACTCTCTACTTATGATCTAGAAACTTGACTTATGAAGCACTTCGTGTCTATTTTATCGTATCTTCACCTCATATCACACCTTGGGTAGTGCAATAGGTATATGTTATCATCGAATAGTGTTACTCCCATTCATAATGATTATTGTCAGGTCCCTCAATGACCCTACATATGTTAGTGTGATGGTGGTTGTGGAAGCATAGTAATGTTTTAGGTAGGGGAGTAGGTGTTCTTGAATGTGAAAATTTTGATGTGATTTCTTGAGCTAAGGTTATAGGAGAAAGAGGAAGAAGGATATAAACTTTCATTACGTGAAATAGTTAGGAATGAGATATATGGAGAAAATCTTTGTAAGAGTGAGTGAATTTGCTGGTCTTGGTGGGGAGATCCATGAAGTAGGTGTAGTAATGATAGGATTGAATATGATGAATGATGAAAACACAAACCCATGTACTATGTGGTTAGTACTTCCCGAATTAAAACCCGAGGGTGTTTAATGGTAGTAATAAGGTGAAGTAATATTCTTAAAGGGATATAGAGTATGGGATCCCACAGCTTAAGTTAGCACCTCTTTTCTTTGATTTAGGCTTCAACATAGAAGTATTATGAAGTGGGACTCAAACTCTTGTGGTTAGATCTGTGATGGGAGAATTGTAAGTTGGAAATAATGAAGCATTTTATTTATTGTTTGGGGCATAGACGAGTAGTGTCTTTAAGTTTATGTCTATTCATTGTATCTTGTAAGGTACAAAATGCTTCTATTTCTATTTCCGACAAAATCTCATTCCATGATTGTACCGATGTAAATCAAGACCTATGCTCGCCAAATAAATCTATGTCATACGTTGTGATGATTATGATCCCTAGAACTCTTGTACAAGGTCATCTCTATGTAAATTCTTATTATCTGAAACTTCATGCTTACACGATTCACTAAGGATTATCATGAAGATCATTTGATTTCTTTTCTTGGTTTGTTGAGGAAAAATGTCCAATGCGAGGTTATGTTCTTTATTCCATACTTTTAGAGATTCAACAAGTTCCTACCCATCATTCAAGGACGAATGATTCCAAGGGGGAAATAATGTAACACTCTGCTTTTTCAGGCTAAAGTTGAACTGTCTTTCCAATGTATATAGACACGAATCCAATTGTTTCTAATTAGAAAAATGTGATTAACATTTCCTTAGTATGGTAACATCTATGGAGATGAATATACACTATAAATATCTCCTAGCTCAAAAGTTAAGTTGAGCACTTTCCTATCGATTGAATTTTAGTTGACAATGTTTCATGGGTCAACTTCTAGTGACCATTTCTCCTTGTATATAATGAGTTATATGTCCTACTTAGTATCAAATTAAAGCCCTTCGAGTCTTATTTCCAACTCCACTAACCGTTTGTTAATCCGAGTCTGGAGTAATAAATTATGGGTGTTTAAATGAGGTACTATTGGGATAATGCAATGGGCCATGCATCGCATTTGCCATCGCCAACAGACACTGAAATGGATAGGCGATGGTCAAGGTTCCGCCCACTTAGGGGCTTGGAAATGAGCAAGGCATCATCTATATGGAGGCTAGGCCATGTTTTGTGCGTTGCATGTCTAAAGCATAGCAGGGTAGGGGCTCTATTTTTGTGTTATTTTAAGGGTAATAAGTTCCTTTCACATTCCATAACCGTCACTAAACATCTATTGATGAAATTAAAGTCATTATTCATATTTTATCACTGAAAAAATCCCTAGTCCACCTTCCTTAAGCATAAGAAGATAAAACAACCTAGGGTTTGAGAGATTAAGCCTCAAGAGTTAAGTTTCTCAATGTTTCCGTCAATCTAGGGTACGTGGGGCTATCCTAAAACTCATAGACATAAGTTTTATGATTTTAACAAGCTTTAATGATATATATTTATGTATATGTAATGATTTTTGAGAAATCTTTTTAAGATCATGCATCATGAATCCAATTTGATGAAAATACAGAATTATTATGGGGGTTTTCCATAATCTTGGTTTATAATTATATGCATACATCTTTTGAGTTTAAATAGTGATTTGTGAAATTTCCTTCCCCATGATGAAATTTGTAGTTTTAGCATGTTATGAATTGTGAATTGGGTTTGAGAGCATAAATTATAAGCCCCTTTTTTATCATGTGATTTACATATAACTAATCTTAGGGTTGTTTTCACGAATGAGAATGATTCTTGACTTTAAATGCCTCATTAATTATTATGGATGGTTGTTTAACATGTTTTCAAAGAGGTGATTTCTATTTTAAATGCAATGGTTTCCTAATGAATAAATTGCATGTAAGACTCCGCAAAATTCACAGCTTAACTCAATCCTTTAAGCTTATTAAGGGGGTCCCAGACTTAGAAAATTTTAGCCAAGTATTAAGACTTAAAATTATTTTACACTTCCAAATTTGGAGGATTTTATTTCTAACCTTCCCGTACTTGGTTAGTCGATTTTAAAATTGATTCATGATCAGGGACACTTGTAGGTCATCTCAGGTGAGTTTCGAATTTTTTGGACTAGCGTAAGAGGAAATTTGGATGCCCAAAACAGTGAAGGCTCACGATATCCCCGTGTTGCAAGGTCCAGTCAACTAAAGTAAGGGTCGCACCGTGATGGCTACTTGACCCGAGTAGGGGTCGCGTCGCGATAGCCACTTGACCCAAGCATGGGTCATGACGCAAGAGCAGCCTTGTTTAGCATTATTTTAAAACAGGTTGTGCAGGAAAGTGGGTTATTTTACCCACCTTTATTCAGCCTTAACAGGAAATTAATCAGCCTATAGGGCCAAATCTCATTCTTTACTTATAAACTCTCTCAAGAGCAAGCCCTAGCCTCATCAAGTTCAAGAATTCAAGTCTCAAGAACTCACATCAATCTTCTCGAAAGTAGTAATCAAGGTATGTGAAGTGTTCATCCAAGGGTCCCTTCCACCCTTGGAGTCCAAGAAACTATTTTTAAACTTCAAGTTTATGGATTTCATGAATTCCATGTTGGTTTTGATTATATCCATGTTTATAATATTTAATTGGGATTCTAATCCATGTTTGATGATACGTTTCATGTGAGGTTAATTGATATGTATGTAATATCATGAGGATCCATGTAAAACCCTTGAAATTGTCAATAGGGATTTGAATTATGATGTCTACTTATTGTTTAGTGTTATGTGCATATGTATGCTCATCAAGTGCTTGATCAATTACTCATGTGAACTAATAAGGGAAAGGGATCATGTCATATTAGCTTATGTGTAAGTTGTATCATGCAAGTGTTTGATAAAATGTTTCCATGAATGAGTTGTTAACAAGTGCACATGATTATGCTTTATAAGTTTATGCTATGATTTACCTTTCATGCTATCGAGTCATGGGTGTATTCAATACCCCAAAACTTAGCTGATTACCTAGAGCTCCAGTCAGTTATAGAACTCAGAAAAATCTCAGTTGTATTCATAAGTCAGCCACAATATTCTGTTCAGAACTCAGTAGTACTCAGTCCGCTAACAAAATTCAGTAATATTTCGTCAGTCCACAAAAGTCAGTGAACTCAGTTCAGTTCAGTCAAACAGTATGATCAGTAATAGTTCAGTCCCAGCCTAGTACAGTTTTGAATTCAATACAGTGTCTATTCAGTTGGGAGTAGGATTCAGCATCGGGTGAGCCTAAGGATGGCAACTCACCTACCAGTAGAGGGTGTAATCCTTAAAAGCAATCCTTACTTTACAGAACTACGTAGCTATCATAGGTTGATACATCAACCTGCTAGTTGAGGGTTGATGATGTGACCCAGCTGCTAGTTGAGAGTACCACCATTCTCATTCAGAGAACCTTCCAGATGAGGGTGACTTAG
Organism: Capsicum pubescens; assembly: GCA_030864215.1. NCBI lineage: Eukaryota > Viridiplantae > Streptophyta > Magnoliopsida > Solanales > Solanaceae > Capsicum > Capsicum pubescens. The sequence continues at coordinate 107,901,698 of CM061544.1, forward strand.
TACTTGTCCTTACCCATGGAACGATATTTACACCCTTCCAAATAGGGTTACAGGTTGGATCCCAAATTAGTTAGAGAAGGGGCATGCCGGTTAGATGATTACTTCCCACAGTCTCAATCTCAGATTTAGTCTCAATCTCAAATTCAATCTTAGTATAGAACTCAGTTTAGTTCTACAGATTCAGGACTGTCTGATACAGTCGCTCAGTTCATCTCGGAACTCAGTACAGTTCCACAGATTCAGGACTGTTAGATATAGTCATTCAGTTATCAAAAATTCAGTATTAGATTACTCAGATATCAGTTAATCAGTATTCAGATTCAGTATTTAGTGTTATCATGATTTTAGTTTCAGTATACGTATTTATGCATGTACTCTCATTTAGTCATATTCATGATATTCAGTTAGTATTGTTCATGCATATGAACCCATGCATTTCAGCCTACCTCACTGAGCATACCAGTACATTCAAAGTGTTGATACATGCCTTTATTTTGCGCTATGATGTCTTATATCATAGGTTCGAATGCATGGGCTCCCGAGCACGCTTTGCAGGTCAGATTTTTAGCAGTAAGAGTTAGAGATGAGTCCTCATAGTTCGAGGAAATGATTGTTTTCTTTTAGTATTTCAGGTACCAGTTCACTTTCAGTAGTTGGAGTAAATTGGGGGCTTGTCCCACCAACTCCATAGTTCATACAGTTTAAAGGCTTTTCAGACTAGAGTATTTTCTGACAGATACTTTAGTTTTGGTATTGTTATACCGTATTCAGTTCTATTTACAGTGTTAAACCTTATGGCCAATTTTCTCCTACTTTCTGTATATTTATAGTATTATTATTTAGTTATTGCTATAGGTACCAGACATGGGTTAGCTTATGGTCATCCGTGATTATGAGCACCATTTAGCGTCTGGGGTACAGACTCGGGGCGTTACAAACTTGGTATCAGAGCCTAAGGTTTAATAGAGTCTTAGGAATTTTGAAAGCCGCATCTAGTAGAGTCTTGTGCATGGGTGTGTTGCACGCCACACTTATGAATAGGAGGCTATGAGATATTTTAGGAAAATTTTCCCTTCTTTCAGTATTCATGTCGTGCGAGTAAGCATGAGCTCTAGTTAAACCCTCTTTCTAATCTATATTTCTCTTCTATTTACATAATATTCCTCCAAAGAGGTCTAAGGAAAGAGGAATAAAAGAACATCTAGAAACCCAGCCCATCCAGCTAGATCCTCTGGATGAACATGTATCTCATGCAGAATTCAGAGTAGCTTTTACCACCCTAGCTCATTCTGTGGCAACCCAGAATGAACTCCCAATTGTTGTTCCGGCCAACCCAGTGGCCAATACTGTTGTTGCCAGGATTTGAAACTTCATTCGAATGAACCATTCATATTTTTCTAGGTCAAAGTCAGATGAGGACCTACAGGAATTCCTTGATTACGTGTAGAAGGTTACGAATATTATGGGGGTGTCTGCTATTGAGAGCACCGAGTTGGCCACATATCAGTTGTAGGATATGGCTCACTCTTGTTTGAAATAGTAAAAAGAGGAGAGAGTTGCAGATGTATGGTCCATAGAATGGGAGGAATTTCCCACTGCTTTTCTAGATAGATTCTTTCCCCTAGAGGTGAGTTAGTCCAAGGTATTAGAGTTTATCAAGCTTAGGCAGGGTAACATGACCGTGAAAGAGTATTCTCTCATGTTTACTCAACTAGATAAATACGCTCCTAGTGTGGTGAAAAATAGCAGATGTAAGCTATGTAAGTTTGTGTCTAGGGTGTCTAGCAGTGTGGTCAAGGAGTATAGGACCACAATGTTGATTAAGAAGATGGACATAGCAAGGATCATGGTCTATGCTCAACAGATAGAGGAGGCTAAGAATAGAGAGAAGGATAAGAAGAACAAGAGAGTGAGGACAGGTAGTTTCAACTTCGCTTAGCCTAAGTTAGAGGGTGGGAATCGTTCTCAGTTCTGCCCAAAGTCCTCAGTTCCAGATTCGTCCTCAGCTAGTGCTCCAGTGCCAAAAATCAGAGACGTCAATAGAGATAGGGCATCCGTCCCTAAGCCTCAGGGTAGTGTCAACAGTGACCGAACCAATCCTCTTTATCAGAAATGTGGCAGAAACAACCAGGGTATCTGCAGAGCCAGTAGTGATGCATGTTTTGGGTGTGGAAAGCCAGGCCATAGAGTCAGATATTTTCTCCAGTCAGGTTCTCAGGGTCAAAATAGTCGTCCCCCAACTCAGTTCGATCAACCAAATCAGAAGGGTGCTGCTTCCAGTGCCACCAGTACGCAATGCCAAAAAAGACTCTACGATCTTCAGTCCCACCAGGATCAGGAGAGTTCTCCTGATGTGATCACTGGTACGTTACAATTTTATCATTTACATTTTTATGTTTTTCTAGATCCAGGAGCTTCTTTGTCCTTCGTTACTCCTTATATAGTTGTTGACATCGGAGTCAGTCCTAAAATTCTAGTAGAGCCCTTCTCAGTCTCTACCCCAGTGGGTAAATCTATCATAGCATGATGGGTATACAAGAACTGTCCAGTTATATCTAAGAAAGTTACTTCAGTAGACTTAGTCAAATTAGAGATGACCAATTTTGATGTCATTCTCGATATGGATTGGCTTCATTCTTGCTAAGCCTTAGTCGACTGCAGAAATAAAATTATCCAATTTCAATTTCCAAATGTTCTCGTCCTAGAGTGGAGGGACAGTACTTCAGTACTTAAGGGTCGGTTTGTTTCCTACCTAAGGGCAAGAAGAAGAATATCTAAGGGATGTGTCTATCATTCTCTGCGAGTCAAAGACTCCAGTTCTGAAACTCCCAGTCATGAGTCAGTTCCAGTAGTATGTGAATTCCCAGATGTATTTCCCAAAGATCTTCCTGGAGTTCCTCCCGAAAGGGGAATTAATTTTGGAATAGATCTCCTTTCAAATACTTAGTCCATATCTATTCCGACATATAGAATAGCTCCAGCAGAACTCAAGGAGTTGAAAGATTCCTAGATAAGGGATTCATCAGACCCAGTGTGTCCCCACGGGGTGCATCGGTTCTATTCATGTGTAAGAAAGATGATTCTCTCAGAATGTGTATTGACTACCATCAGTTAAATAAAGTCACAGTCAAGAACAAGTATCCCCTTTTCTAGAATCGATGACTTATTTGACCAACTTCAGGGCGCCAGCTATTTTTCTAAGATAGACCTCAGATCAGGCTATCATCAACTCAGAGTCAGAGAATGTGACATCCCGATAATATCTTTCAAAACTTGGTATAGTCACTTTAAATTCTTAGTCATGTCCTTTGATCTTACCAATACCCCAACAACTTTTATGGACTTGATGAACCGTGTGTTCAAGCAGTACTTGGACATGTTCATCATAGTATTCATAGATGACATTATTTTCTACTCCCGCAGTGAGCACTACCTTGCAGACCATCTCAGAATAGTATTACAGACCCTCAAAAACCATCAGTTATTCGCCAAATTCAGCAAGTCTGAATTTTGGCTAAGGTCAGTAGCTTTCCTCGGCCATATAGTTTCTGGTGATGGCATTAGGGTTGATCCCTAAAAGACCAAAGAAGTGAGAAACTGGCCCAGACCCATCTCTCCATTAGATATCAAGATTTTCTTGGGTTTGGCTGGCTATTACCGATAGTTTATTAAGGGATTTTCATCTATTGCATCCCCCATGTCTAGACTGACTCAGAAGAAAGTTAAATTCAAGTGGTCAGATTCTTGTGAAAAAAGTTTTCAGGAGTTGAATACTCGACTCACTGCAGCTCTAGTGTTGAATTTACCCGATGATTCAGACGGTTTCGTTGTGTATTATGATGCTTCCAGGGTTGGTTTGGGGTGTGTTTTGATGGAGAGATAAAAATTCATAGCCTACGCTTCTAGAAAACTTAAGCCCCATGAAAAGAACTACCCCACTCATGATCTTGAGTTAACAGCAGTAGTATTTTCCCTACAGATTTGGAGGCACTATTTGTATGGGGTGAACGTTGATGTGTTCACAGACTATAAGAGCCTTCAGTTTGTGTTCTCTTAGAAAGATCTAAACCTCCGTCAGAGAAGGTGGTTGGAGTTGTTGAAAGGTTACAATATAAATGTTTTGTACCATCCCGGCAAGGCCAATGTAGTGGTTGATGCTCTCAGTAGGATATCCTTGGGTAGTGTTGTTCACGTGGATGATGATAATAAAAAGTTAGTTTAGGAAGTTCATCAGCTTGACCTACTAGGTGTTTGCTTAGTCGATTCAACAGAAGATAGTGTGTGGGTGTAAAGTAGTTTAGAATCATCCCTTGTTTCCTATATGAAGGAAAAGAAGGACAGAGATCCCATTTTAGTCAAGTTGAAAGAATCAGTCTGAGATAAAAAAAATAGAGGTTTTTTCCCAAGGGGGAGATAGTGTGTTGCGTTGTCAGTGTCGTCTATGTGTGTTGGGTGTAGACAACTTAAGACAATGAATTCTTGCATAAGCGCATGGTGCACCCTACTCTATTCATCCAGGGGCCACTAAGATGTACCGTGACTTGTAGGAGATCTGTTGGTGGGAGTGGGATGAAGACAGACATTGCAGAGTTTGTGACTAAGTGCTCAACATATCAGCAGGTTAAGATTGAGCATCAGAAGCCTAGTGGTCCATGCAGGAGTTCAGCATTCCAACATGGAAGTGGTAAGAAGTGAACATGAACTTTGTGATAGTTTGCCTCGTACGTGTCATCAGCATGATTTAGTTTGGGTCATCGTAGATAGAATAACCAAATCAGGTTATTTTCTACAAGTCCATACCCCTTATTCAGTTGACGATTACGCCAAACTCTATATCAAGGAGTTGGTTAGATTACACGATGTTCTGTTGTCCATTATCTCAGATAGAGGTACCCAATTCACCTCTCATTTATGGAAGGCATTCTAAAACGGTCTTGTCACCTGAGTTCACCTCAGTATAGCCTTTTATCCTCAGACAGATGGTCAATCGGAAAGGACCATTCAGACTTTAGAGAATATGCTGCAAGCATGTGAGATAGACTTTAAAGATTAGTGGGATAACCACTCGCCTTTGATTGAATTCGCATATAATAACAACTATCATTCCCTAATTCAGATGGCTCCATTTGAGGTGCTTTATGACAGGAGGTATAAATCTCCCATTGGTTAGTTTGAAGTAGGTGAGGCCATAGTGGTAGGGCCTAACTTGGTATTTGATACCTTAGAAAAATCCAGTTGATCAGGGAGAGGCTTTAGACAACTCAGAGTTGGCAAAAATTATACGCAGATATGTGCAGTAAGGATCTCGAGTTTGATATTAGTGATTATGTGTATTTGAAAATCTCTCTTATGAAAGGAGTGAAGAGGATTGGAAAGAAAAGGAAACTCAGTCCCCGATATGTCGGTCCTTACCAAATTCTCAGTTGTTTTAGAAAGGTAGCGTATGAGCTTGAGTTACCTTCAAATTTAGCTTCAGTGCATCCACTATTCCATGTCTCCTTGCTTAAGAAATGCATAGGTAACCCCGCAGCCTTAGTCCCGATAGAGGACATAGATATCTAGAATAGTCTCTCTTATGAAGAGGTTCCAGTCGAAATCCCTGCCTATCAGATTCGCAGACTGAGGAACAAAAAATCCCCTCTAGTCAAAGTTCTTTGGCGGAATCAGTCTGTTGAGGGAGCTACTTGGGAACTAGAAGCAGATATGTGGACCAAGTATCCTCACCTCTTCTCCGCAAACTCAAACTTAGATCAATGTAATAGTTTTCCTTAAAAACTTACTCAGTTCCATGCTCAGATGATCCTCACAAACATGGTATCAGTTGCCATTGTATATTCAGTTATCCATTTCATGAATCGTGTTCAGTCATGTACTCATGCATCAGACATGCATGTTCAGTATATATATATAAACTCCGCTTATCAGTAATATCAGTTACGAAATCATGCATCAGATATGCATGTTCAGTATAAAATTCCAGTATAACAGTAGTCTCAGCCATGAAATCATATTTCAGTTGTGTATGTACAGTACGTACTTGCATTATGTTAATTCTCCCATCTTAGTCAGTCTCATTCGAGGATGAATGTTCCCAAGGGGGAGATATTGTAAGACCTCGCAAAATTCTTAGCTTAACTCAGTCCTTTAAGCTTGTTAAGGGGGTCCCAGACTTAGAAAATTTTAGCTAAGTATCAAGACTTATAATCATTTTAGCTTTCCAAATTTGGAGGATTTTATTTCCGACCTTCCCGGCCTTAGTTAGTTTATTTTTAAATTGATTCATGATCAGGGTCACTTGTAGGTCATCTTAGACGAGTTCCAGATTTTTTGGACTAGCGTAAGGGCAAATTTGGATGCCTAAAATAGTGAAGGGTCGTGATAGCCCCGCATCGCGAGGGCTAGTCAACCCAAGTAAGGGTCACACCGCGATGGCTACTTTACCCAAGTAGGGGTCGCGTCGCAATGGCCACCTCACCTAAGCAAGGGTCGTGACACGAGGGTAGCCCTGTTCAACATTATTTTAATATGGGTTATGGGGGAAAGTGTGTCATTTTCCCCACGTTTATTCAGCCTTGACAAGAAATTAATCAGCTTATAGGGAAAAATCTCATTCTTTACTCATAAGCTTTCTCAAGAGCAAGCCCTAGGCTCATTAAGTTCAAGAATTCAAGTCTCTAGAACTCACTTCAATTTTCTCTAAAGTAGTAATCAAGGTATGTGAAGTATTCATCCAAGGGTCCCTTCCACCCTTGAAGTCCAAGAAACTATTTTTAAACTTCAAGTTTATGGATTTCATGAATTCCATGTTGGGTTTGATTATATCCATGTTTATAATGATTAATTGGGATTATAATCCATGTTTGATGATACATTTCATGTGAGTTTAATTGATATGTATGTAATATCATGAGGATCCATGTAAAATCCTTGAAATTGTCAATGGGGATTTGAATTATGATGTCTACTTGTTGTTTAGTGTTATGTGTATATGTATGCTCACCAAGTGCTTGATGAATTACTCATGTGAACTAATAAGGGAAATATATTATGTCATGTTAGCTTATGTGCAAGTTGTATCATGCAAGTGTTTAATAAAATGTTTCCATGAATGAGTTGTGAATAAGTGAACATGATTATGCTTTTCAAGCTTATGCAATGATTTACCTTTCATGCTATCGAGTCCTGAAGGTATTCAATACCCGAAAACTTAGTTGATTACCTAGATCTCCAGTCAGTTATAGAACTCAGGAAAATCTTAGTAGTATTCATAAGCTAGTCACAATATACGGTTCAGAACTCAGTAGTACTCAGTCAACTAACAGAATTCAGTAGTATTCTGTCTGTCCATGAAACTCAGTGAACTCAGTTTAGTTCAGTCAAACAGTACGATCTGTAACAGTTCAGTCCAACCTAGTATAATTTAGAATTTAGTCCAGTGTCTATTCAGTTGGGAGTAGGATTCAGCACCGAGTGAACCAAAGGATTGGGACTCACCTGCCAGTAAAGGGTGTAATCCTTAAAAATAGTCATTGCGTTCCAGAACTATGTAGCCAGAATAGGTTGAGACCTCAACCTGCCAATTGAGAGTTGATAAGCTGACCTACCTTCCAGTTGAGAGTACCACCATTCTCTATTAGAGCACCTTGATGTTGGGCGTATTTATACCCCTAAGAACCATAATTTACCCATATTTTAGCTAAGTTTGGAGGATAAAATATATAATTCCTGCACTTTTAGTCCATTTTCCTTTAAGTGAGCTAACCTATGTGATTAGCATGTTTTTCAGGTATTAATGATGAAGATTTCACCACTTTGTGGACCTTTGGGCAGCAAAGGGAAACTTCACATAAGAGGGAAGGCAGCTTTTGGAAGCTTGTGGACTGAATGTGATGCATGGAGAACTTGTCTCGGGTAAAATCAGTATTTCTAAATACTTAGGGATGCGGCAGTAACTTAGTAGGACAAGGATGTTATAAAAACCTTATTTGCTGAATTTTTCAGCATTCATTGGTTCATTATTATTCAGCACTTTTCATTATTTAGTTTATAGATTCTGTAAGTTTAAGACAGAGAAAAACGCTAAGGCTACACGAACGGCTAAAGGGAAGAAAAACGTCAACCTCTTGTTTGACGCCAAACTCATCCCCATCGTGAGATTATTCTAACTTTGGTATGATGATGATGTCTTCTTTGATTTCAGTTGTACTCATGAGTAGCTAAACTTCTCTGTTAGGGTTATGGAAACCTTGTAAGATACTATCTACTACTATGAGTTTGTGAATTCTTGATGTGTTATGCTACTTATATCATTACTCTCTTCGTTTTGATTGAATTCTTATGGTTGCAAACATAGAGAATACGCCATTATAGCATTAACTTGTTCGAGAGAAAAGTTACATGTTTGGAAAAGAGAGTGTGACAAGGAAATAGGGTTTCCAACCTCTATTTACACGTTAATGCCTTAACCGGATTAACTTCTTGGAGAATTTGTACCATTTGTTATACACTTTAGGCTCGGGAGAGCTAAAGTGAAATAAATCCTTGATGGTTGGGAAACACTTGGATTTAGAATTAGAATACGATTCTCTATAAGTGCATGCATGTCTAAATTCCGCGTTACTCATAGTTAATAGAGAAGTAGAAACTACAAGGTGGACATAACCCTAACTTACCAATCTCTATGATTAAATCTTACTACACAAATTGTTCCATTGTTACTTTGATAATATTAGTTCACGCCTAAACCAAACCCCCCTTTTTCCTTGGAATTTTCGACCAACATTCTACTAATAATTGCAACACTTAGTGACCAGAGTATTCCCTGTGGGATTCGACACCCAACCCAGTTGGGTTCTATATTTGACAGCGACTGCTTACACTTTCTAACGAGAGTTGTAATTTGGGCGTATCAAATTTTGGCGCTGTTGCCGAGGAATACGGTTGTCAACTAAGTTTGTGATAGTTACTAGACCCTTTGGTCAAAGATTCTCGAATTTTACTTTTTGTTTGTTGTTTTTGTTTTGTTCAGGTTTGGTAGAGTGCATGCCAAATACACGAAGATCTGGTCAGCCATTATTACCCATAAATCCTGAACCACAACTTATTGGCATTATGGATGCACAACGTGACATTGAAAGAAGGGTTGCTCAACAGGAGCAGGCTAGGTTAGCTGCGTTGGCAGCTGCTCAAGTGCATCAACAGAATATTGATAACACAGGTCGGGCAACAAATCCTGATGATGAGGACCTGGGTGATGATGAGTTACTTAATCCACGGCGTGCAGATGAGGTGGCAGCACCTGTGAACAGGAGAGATCGTCAAGCTTGAATGAGACCTGAATGCCGAGCTGTGCAGGCTCCTTTTGATGATGGTGATGATGATCTGGATGGGGCTGGTGCCACAGGGGCTATTATTCCTCCGCCCTTGGAACCCGGAGCCAAGTTCAATATCACTAGCACCATGATTCATCTATTGCAACTTAAGGGGTTATTTGGTGGACTTACAGGCGATGACCCGAATATGCATCTGATCAACTTTATCTCAACATACAAGTCGTTTGACAATCCAGGAGTTGGACAGAATGCAATTCTACTGCGCTTATTTCCATTGTCTCTATCTGGAGAGGCAACTCTATGGTTGAATGGGCTAACTCCTAATTCTATTACTAATTGGAGGCAACTGAAAGACGCTTTCCTAGAAAGATTATTTCCGCCATCCAAAAGAGCACAATTAAGAGACGAGATCAGCAATTTTTGATAGCTTCCAACTGAAGCTCTCCACGAAATATGGGATAGGTTCAAGAATAAGCTTATGAGGTGCCCAAACCATCAGATGACCAATATCCACTTGATGGAGATATTATACAGGTCTTTGAATTCGGTGACTAAGCTAGTGGTTGATAATGCTGCAGGTGGGTCATTCATGGACCTTACTTTTATTGAGGCAAGTGATATGCTAGATCGTATGACAAAGAAGAGTAGAGCTTGGCATACCAGGGATTCTGAGGTAGCAAGCTCTACTGTATCTATTGGCTTGACGGCAGAACAAAGGCGAAGAGAAGAGGAACGTGACCAGGATATGGCTCACATGAAAATGCAGATGGATCTTCTTACCAAGCATTTATTATCAGGGAAGACCAAAAAGGTTAAGGCCGTTGTATCACAAGGAAGAGATGAATCCGATTCTGAGGAGGAAGCAAATTATTTGAATAATCAGGGTGGGTTTCCGAGGCAATGCCCAAGAAAACCAAGGTCGGAAATATTATGATAAATCTGGATACAAGAATAAGACTAACAGGAGTGGTTTGTATGTTCCTCCTGGAAATCATGAGGCCGCGGCATCTGGCTCTGGGAAGATGTCCATGGAAGATATGATGGCTAAGCTGTTGAAAGGAGTGGAGGCAACCAACACGGGAGTAACGGAGGTAAAAAATGATTTGTCCTCAATAAATCAATCAGTTTATTCGCATTCCACTTCAATAAAACAGTTGGAACAACAATTGAGTCAACTATCAGCGGCACTCAATCAAAGAAAAGCTGGCACCCTACCTAGCGACACCATGAAAAATCCAAGGAATGATGGATCATGTATGGCTATTACTACCAGGAATGGTAAGGTGTTGGAAAATCCATCCAAAGTCAAGCAGGTGGTTGATAATACAGAAAAGAATGTGATTAAAGCAGATTGTGATGATTCTGTAGAAGCTGAAAATCAGAATGAGAAAGTTCATGACACTACACCTAGACGTCACCAGCCTGAAAAGATTGATAATCGAAAGCAAGATAAAAAAGAAGTGGTGGAGAAAACTCTTCCCCTTCCACCACCACCTTTTCCTCAGAGACTGAAGAAGAAAGATGATGACACCAGGTTCAGTAAATTCATGACTATGTTGAAGCAGCTGACTATTAATGTTCCTTTGGTGGAGACGCTGGAACAGATGCCTGGGTACGCTAAATTCATGAAGGACCTTTTGACAAAGAAGCGGGCAGCAAGCTATGAGCTGGCAGATAATGTTCATCATTACAGTGCAATCGCTACAAGATAGTTAGTTCAGAAGAAGGCAGATCTTGGTGCTTTCACTATTCCTTGCACAGTTGGATCTTTGGATTTTCCTAAGGCACTGTGCGATTTGGGAGATAGCATCAATTTGATGCCGCTATCTATTTACAGAAAGTTGGGGTTGGGTGATCCTACACCAACCAATATGCGGCTCGTGATGGCAGATAGGTTAGTAAAATGACCTGTTGGTATCTTATATGATGTATTGGTGAAGGTTTCAACCTTTATTTTTCCTGTAGACTTTGTTATTTTGGATTGTAAGGTGGATTCTGAAGTTCCCATAATCTTGGGGCGTCCTTTCCTTGCAACAGGAAGTGTGCTTATTGATTTAAGAGCTAATGAGCTTTAATTTCGGATGAATGACGAAGTGGTCCATTTTGATGTATGTAAATCAATGAAGCAGCCCAAAGATATAAATGTGTTCTCTGTAGATGATGTTTATTATGAAGATGAGAAAGAATTATTTGTAGAGAAGGAGCTTATTGTTGATCCATTGGCTGCTGTGCTTATGAATTTTGAGCGTGAGGATGTTGAAGAGTATGAAGAAACTATTTGTGCTCTAACAGGAATAGGGTCATATTATCATGCTCCTAAGAAGCTGGACCTTGATCTTAAGAATCGACCTTCACCACCAGCAAATCCATCCATTGAAGAACCACCAGTGCTAGAATTGAAAGAGCTGCCCAGCCACCTGAAGTATGCATTTTTGGGAAGTGGTGATACACTTCCAGTTATTGTTGCGGCTGATTTAGGTGAACAGCAAGTAGCGTCTCTCATCTCTGTTCTAAAAAAATATAAGAGAGCCATCGGTTGGACTATTGTTGATATAATTGGTATCCCTCCTGGGATATATATGCACAAGATTCAGCTCGAAGAAGATTGCGTGCCCATAATTGAGCATCAACATCATTTGAATCCACCTATGCAAGAGGTGGTGAAGAAAGAAATTATTAAGTGGTTAGATGCTGGGCTGGTGTATCCAATCTCCGACAGTAAATGGGTGAGTCCGGTACAATGTGTGCCCAAGAAATGGGGCATGACGGTAGTCGCAAACGAAAAGAATGAGCTAATTTCACTCAGACCTGTCACAGGGTGGAAAGTGTGCATGGACTACCGGAAGCTGAATTCGTGGACGCTAAAGGATCACTTCCCAATGCCATTCATGGACCAAATGCTTGATCGATTGGCAGGGAAGGGATGGTTTTGTTTTTTAGATGGTTATTCCGGCTATAATCAGATCTGCATTGCTCCTGAAGATCAAGAGAAGACAACTTTTATATGCCCGTATGGTACATTTTCTTTCAAACGTATGCCATTTGGGCTATGTAACGCACCTACCACTTTTCAGCGTTGTATGATGTTCATTTTTTCTGATATGGTTGAAGACACCTTGGAGGTATTCATGGACTATTTTTCAGTAGTAGGTGAGTCGTTTGAATCATGCTTGGCAAATCTGAGTATGGCGTTGCAGAGATGTGTTGAATTCAACTTGGTGCTAAACTGGGAGAAGTGTCATTTTATGGTGAAGGAAGCCATTGTTCTTGGGAATAAAGTCTCTGAAAGAGGAATTGAGGTTGATCGAGCCAAGATTAAAGTTATCGAGAAACTACCACCTCCAATTTCTGTAAAGGGAGTTCGTAGTTTCCTCGGTCATGCAGGTTTTTATCGGAGGTTTATTAAAGACTTCTCCAAGATTTCTAGTCCATTATGCAAAATTTTGGAGAAGGATGCAAAGTTCGACTTCGGTGAAGATTGCTTGAAGGCATTTGAATGCCTCAAAGGGACGCTAGTTGAAGCTCCTATTATTGTAGCACCCAATTGGTCTCTACCGTTTGAAGTTATGTGTGATGCAAGTGGGGTAGATTTGGGTGCTGTACTTGGTCAGAAAAGAGAAAGGCTATTTCATCCAATATACTATGCAAGCAAGGCCTTGAATGGAGCCCAGAAGAACTATACCGTCACAGAACAAGAGCTTCTAGCGGTTGTTTATGCTTTTAAAAAGTTTTGTGCTTACTTGTTGGGAACCAAAGTGGTGGTTCATACAGATCATGCGGCTCTGAGATATTTAACGGCAAAGAAGGATGCCAAGCCAAGGCTAATTCGGTGGGTGTTATTGCTTTAAGAATTTGATTTCGAGGTAAAGGATAGAAAAGGTTGCGAAAACCAAGTAGCTGATCATCTATCTAGACTTGAGAGTGCGCACATAGTGCAACCCGACCTTGAGATTGATGATGCATTTCCCGACGAAGAGATCCTAGCCGCTATGGTGGAAGACTTACCGTAGTATGCAGACATTGCGAAATACGTGGTAAGTAAAGTGATGCCTGAGAATCGCTCATTTAATCAAAAGAGAAAGTTCATGCATGATGTGAAACACTACTTCTGGGATGAACCGTATCTTTTTCGACGATGTGCTAATGGTGTTATTAGGCGATGCATCTCTGATGTGGAGGTGCCTAGCATCTTGGAAGCAAGTCATGCTTCCCAAGTTGGGGGTCACCATGCAGGTGATTGGACAGCCAGGAAGGTATTGCAAAGAGGCTATTATTAGCCTTCATTATTCAAGGATGCTTACGATTTTGTGAGAAGATGTGATCAGTGTCAGAGGCAAGGCTCTATCTCGAAGCACCATGAGATGCCCATGTCAAAAATTCTTGAAGTAGAACTATTTGATGTATGGGGTATTGATTTCATGGGCCCATTTGTGAGTTCGTTTGGGATGAAATATATCCTAGTTGTTGTGGATTATGTATCCAAATGGGTCGAAGCGGTAGCGCTGGCTGATAATGAAGGTAAGCGTGTTGTAGAATTCTTAAAGAGAAATATCTTCTCTCGTTTTGGGGTACCACGTACCATCATAAGCGATGGAGGATCACACTTTTTCAACAAGCTGTTCAGAGCCGTGTTGGTGAAATATGGGGTCAATCAACATAAGGTAGCTACACCTTAGCACCCACAAACTAGTGGGCAGGTAGAGGTTTCTAATCAGGAGATCAAGTTGATCCTTGCTAAGACTGTAAATGCTAGTAGGAAGGATTGGTCCCGAAAGCTGGATGATGCCTTATGGGCTTATAGGACTACGTTCAAGACACCAATTGGTATGTCACCTTACCAACTAGTTTATGGGAAGGCTCATCACTTGCCAATCGAGCTCGAACATAAAGTGTTGTGGGCGTTGAAACGGCTTAACCTGAATTGGGATGATGCTATTAATCTGAGATTGGAATAGCTGAATGAGATGGATGAATTCTGTCTACACGCGTATGAAAGAGAAGACCTTTACAATGAACGGATGAAAAAGTACCATGATCGGAGGATTATCCAACGAAACTTACAGAAGGGTGATGTGGTACTTCTTTTTAACTCCAGACTGAAGCTATTTCCAGGTAAGTTGAAGTCTAGATGGTCTGGTCCATTTAAAATTAGCCAAGTCTACTCGTCTGGAGTAGTAGAGTTAGAAAACAATGATGGTGGTGTCTTTAAGGTGAATGGCCAACGAGTGAAGCCATATATCGGTCCACTTGACTCGATAAAATGTATAGCCACCGTCTATCTCGATGAAGTCTAAAGTAATTGAGATAACTATGTCGTGCCGCGACAATAAATCAAGCGCTACATGGCAGGCAACCCATCGTTTTTAATAGTTTTGTTTTACTAGGAGTTTGTTTTTGTTAAATAAAAATCCAAAAAGAAGAGTCGAGCCACGACCAAAACTAAGGCGCTTGGTGGGAGGCAACCCATCCGTCTAATCATTTTTTGTTGTTTTTGATTAAGTGTAGGTGAAAGATGTATAAAGGAGGAGATTGGTCCCAAATTTTGAGTTGAAAGTGAGCCATGCTAAAGGTGGTAAAGTAGGAATGATGGAGCAAATGCTATTGGCTAGGCATTGCCTATGCTAATCTAGGAAATAGACAAGGCAATGCCTATACTAATCTAGGCAATGGACAAGGCAAGGCCTATGCAAATCTAGGCAATGGACAAGGCAAGGCCTATACCATTGCCTATGCTTACTGCCTCACATAGGCAACGGACAAGGCATTGCCTATGCAAATCTAGGCAATACCATAGGCGCCACCTATGTAAATCAAGGCAATACCATAGGCGCCGCCTATGCCATTGCCTATGCTCACTGTTTCAACAAGACATTGGCAAAGGCGCCGCCTATGCCCAACAAGGCATTGACAAAGGCGCCGCCTATGTCCAACTAGGCATTGACAAAGGCACCGCCTAAGATAAGCATAGGCAAAGCATTAGGCGCCGCCTACTTATGCCTTTTTGTCTCCTAACCCGATTTTACATAGATCAAACCCGACCCATGGCTTAGTCTATAAATAGATCTTCAACCATAGAACAAAATGCACTTGTTTGCTCAACCTAGGCGCCGCCTAAGCTTCCCAAATCTCTCAAAAATTTTCTTCTTGCTCATCTAATCTTGCAAGATCATCTTCCCAAATAATCGCCAAGTAAGTTATTCTTTATATCCCATAGTTGTTGCAATACTACGCTTATAATGGTATTTTAGATTTTGGAGTGGTGTTTGGTGATAAGAATATGATTGGTTTGTTATGATACATCTAGATTGAGTGAAAGAATACGTATGGGTGTTCTTGACTTTGTTCCGACTTGTACTTGATTGTTATACACTGTCATATTTTTATGGAGTCGAAATTGTGAAGTTAATGCATAATCTTGAACGTTGTAAGCTTGAATGTTTGAATGAATCATTCATCGAGGTATGGATTATAATTGACCACAAGTATACAATGGTGTGATTATTTTTATGCAATAACCTGATAAGAACTCTATGTGGTAGTCTTGTTCAAAAAGTGCATAAATCCATTGAAATAAAGTTGGAAAGGATAGTCAAGATTACATGAAAATATGACTGTGCTAAACATGTTGTTGGAACATATCGCCTAAATGTATGTCGACGAAGTCTGAGTAATCGATATCACTCACTTAATTAGTCTGTGCCAACAAATTAAGTGTGGGGTGGTGCCATCACTGGTTGTTGTTCGATTATAGTGAATCTTCCGAGATGAAACTAACATGACTCTATTTTGATCTCAGGTAGAATGGCTCCAAAAGGACGACAAGGAAAAGAAAAAGTGTCCACCTCACAGAAAGGTCAGAAATGGTCAAGAAAAGAGCAAGTTGAGTCCTTCTCTTTGCAAGTGCCTCGACGCACTTTCGGGATAAAATGGGTCCTAGAGGAGGAAGGAAAGGAGTGGTACAAGAACAATAAAGTAAAAAATATGTTCACGTGGATTTGATGCAGAAGGAGAGTCTAGCAAAGAGAGAGCCCCGCATTTTGGCTAAAATCATGGCACTAAATCTTGATTTTATTTTTCGAGATAGGGGGGAATGCAATCTTGATCTAACGCGAGAGTTTTATGCCAATTGGTCCCCAAAGACTACCGGAAGTGAAGTAAAGATTCAGGGCCAAGTCTTGCAACTGAATGCGGAGTTCTTCAACTCTTTTCTGGGCCTTCCATTTGTGGATCCATCACCGCTCAAGGAGCTTTATCACAGACCTCCCTACAGGGCAATCAGACACACACTGTGTGGAACAAGGTCCATGGCCCGGTGGATTCGTCACAAGGATAACGGTAGGCACAATACCTTCCTGTATGCTTCCTTAAACAGAGAAGCTCATATATGGTTGAGGATAGTCAACTCTTGCCTGATTCCTGGGACACAGTACACAAAGATCACAGTGATAGAGTATTCTTGGTGTACGCTCTGATGACTAATATTCCCATCAACATTGGTGCGGTTATACGATCGTCAATGCGTAAGGCTAGGCTGCACAAAAGGTCCCATTTCAACTTTGGCAATTTGTTGACTGCGATCTTAAGGAAGGAGCACATTGAAGAGGAACCTGCAGATCATAATCTTCCACACAACCCGAAGAAGGTTGATCATACGAAAGTTAAAGAGCCTGAAACTGGTCATGGCATCAACCTTACCACTGCAGAAAGACATGCTCGGGATAAAAGTTTCTTTCGCCATCTATATGGCATGACTCGGTTTACCATGATAAGTGGGGGTCGGGTTTCGACTGATGCAGAGCTTCAACAGTTGGATTATAACTACCCGATGAATGAGCATGCGCAGGCTATGTGTGGAGTAGGGGTACATTTTGAGGAACCTCTCGATGATGACGTGCCGACTGACGATAATCGCCGACTTCCAGACTCGGACGTGGAGGACAACTCTGATGACGACGACTCTGATGATGATTCCGACGCAGGGGGTATGACCCCAGACATAGAGGAAGAGTCCGACTAATCAGGTTCTCCTTATTTATTTTCCACTGAGGGCAGTGTGTCCAGTCTAAGTATGGGGTGCTGGTATTTGTATGCTGTATGGTACTTCTTTGCCTACATTTATTCTTGTTTTTGCTAATTAGTCGTAATTAGTTAGTTAAATTTTCAAAAAAAAATTATATTTTGCATGAAATTGTTCTGATAGACGGCATGGTATTATAACAAGAGTTTGTGCTAATTCATTACTATTGAGACATTTAGGCTCTAAGTGTGACTCACTGTGTGATAATTGTGTGGTTTAATTCATTCATCTGTTGGGTCAAGAGTCTATACTGCTCTCAATAAAGTTGACCATGTGCCTTGTGTGTGTGAGGTTATAGTATATTCTGTGTTGTGAATGATGCTAGAACTTGCATGGTGTGTGTGTAAAGCGAAATAAAGAGTGTGAGTTTAGGAGATGATTTAGGCATTTCTTTGGCAGCCTGTAATTGTTTACCTTCTTTTTACCTACCTTTGTACATTATCCTAGTTAACCCCTTTTGAGCCTTTAGCTATTTTCTTTGACAGCCTCATATGTAGCCTAATCCATTTTTTTTTCAAGACCATAATTTGATCCAAATTCCTAAGCACTTTAAATTGTAGAGTCATGTGACAAAATAAGAGGAAATTGGGTGAGAGTGATGTCTCAGAGTGTATTGGTACTTGAAATTGTTGTGAAAAAGAGTGGCTATCATAGAGGTGTTTTATAAAAAAAAGAAAAAAAAGAAAAAAAGAAATAGAAAAATAAAAAGATAGTTGTGTTTATAATTGAATAACAAAGTAGGTGAGAAGGGGTGGTAGATGAAAGGAAAGTAGAGGGGTTGTTTAAAAGAGAGTGTTAATGACATAACGTAGTGTATTAAAGCGCTTAGGGAACATAGTCACTATTTCTGGCCAAAATAGTCCTACCTGTCCCTTAGCCTACATTACAACCTGTAAAGACCTATTTGATCCTAAGATTAGCATTCCGATATTAGTAGAGCATTACACTAAGGGCAAGCCTATGGTCATCAGTTGCAACATAAGAATTCTTTGTGAGAAGTGAGAGCAAGGAGAGTCTTATACCCATGTTTCAAAAATTGCAAAACTGTGAGTGATCATGGGTAATATCTTGTGTGAGACACACATGGTTGATGATTTTTGGGTAGTGTTATATGATTCTTTGTGGGTTAACTTGTGGATACGAATTAACCATCCTCACGAGTCTATGTTGGAGGTTGAATTGTTTCTAGTAGTGATCAAGAAAATTACTCTCTGTTAATAATTGTCGTACATGTCTTGTTGAACATTTTGTGTTGCTATTGTGAAATTCTAGTTAGGTGTTTGCATGGACGTAATATTTTGTTCGAGGACGAACAAAGCTTTAAGTATGGGGTGGTGATGTTGGGCGTATTTATACCCCTAAGAACCATAATTTACCCATATTTTAGCTAAGTTTGGAGGATAAAATATATAATTCCTGCACTTTTAGTCCATTTTCCTTTAAGTGAGCTAACCTATGTGATTAGCATGTATTTCAGGTATTAATGATGAAGATTTCAGCACTTTGTGGACCTTTGGGCAGCAAAGGGAAACTTCACATAAGAGGGAAGGCAGCTTTTGGAAGATTGTGGACTGAATGTGATGCATGGAGAACTTGTCTCGGGCAAAATCAGTATTTCTAAATACTTAGGGATGCAACAGTAACTTAGTAGGACAAGGATGTTATAAAAACCTTATTTGCTGAATTTTTCAGCATTCATTGGATCATTATTATTCAGAACTTTTCATTATTTAGTTTACAGATTCTGTAAGTTTAAGACAGAGAAAAACGCTAAGGCTACACGAACGGCTAAAGGGAAGAAAAACGTCAACCTCTTGTTTGATGCCAAACTCATCCCCATCGTGAGATTATTCTAACTTTGGTATGATGATGATGTCTTCTTTGATTTCAGTTGTACTCATGAGTAGCTAAACTTCTCTGTTAGGGTTATGGAAACCTTGTAAGATACTATCTACTACTATGAGTTTGTGAATTCTTGATGTGCTATGCTACTTATATCATTACTCTCTTCGTTTTGATTGAATTCTTATGGTTGTAAACATAGAGAATACGCCATTATAGCATTAACTTGTTCGAGAGAAAAGTTACATATTTGGAAAAGAGAGTGTTACAAGGAAATAGGGTTTCCAACCTCTATTTACACGTTAATGCCTTAACCGGATTAACTTCTTGGAGAATTTGTACCATTTGTTATACACTTTAGGCTCGGGAGAGCTAAAGTGAAATAAATCCTTGATGGTTGGGAAACACTTGGATTTAGAATTAGAATACGATTCTCTATAAGTGCATGCATGTCTAAATTCCGCATTACTCATAGTTAATAGAGAAGTAGAAACTACATGGTGAACATAACCCTAACTTACCAATCTCTGTGATTAAATCTTACTACAAAAATCGTTCCATTGTTACTTTGATAATATTAGTTCACGCCTAAACCAAACCCCCCTTTTCCCTTGGAATTTTCGACCAACAGTCTACTAATAATTGCAACACTTAGTGACCAGAGTATTCCCTGTGGGATTCGACACCCAACCCAGTTGGGTTCTATATTTGACAGCGACCACTTACACTTTCTAATGAGAGTTGTAATTTAGGCGTATCACACCTTCCTTATGAGGGTGACTCAGCACTTGTCCTTACCCGTGGACTGGTATTGACACCCTTCCAATTGGGGTTACAGGTTAGACCCCAAATCAGTTAGAGAAGGGGTATGTCAGTTAGATGATTACTTCCCACATTCTAAGTCTCAGATTCAGTCTCAGTATAGAACTCAGTTCAGTTCTACAGATTCAGGACTGTCAGATACAGTCGCTCAGTTCAGCTCGGAACTCAGTACAGTTCCACAGATTCAGGACTATCCAATACAGTCATTCAGTTATTAGTAATACAGTATCAGTATACTTAGATATCAGTTAATCAGTATTCAGATTCAGTATTCAGTGTTATCATGATTTCAGCTTCAGTATACGTATTTATGTATGTACTCTCATTCAGTCATATTCATGAGATTCAGTTAGTATTGTTCATGCATATGAACCCATGTATTTTAGCCTAACTCACTGAGTATACCGATACATTCAAAGTACTAACGTATGCCTTTCTTTTGTGCTATGATGTCTTATATCATAGGTTCAGACGCTCGGGCTCCCGAGCACCCTTAGCAGTTCAAATTTTCAGCAGTCAGAGTTAGCGGTAAGTCCTTAAGTTCGAGGACATAATTGTTTTATTTCAATATTTTAGTTATCAGTTCACTTTCAGTAGTTAGATTTAGTTGCGGGCTTGTCCCATCAACTCCACAGTTCAGATAGTTTAGAGGCTTTTTAGACTAGAGTTTTTTTAGACAGATATTTCACTTTTGGTATTATTATACTGTATTCAGGTATATTTATAGTATTGATCCTTATGGCCAGTTTTTGCCTACTTTCTGCATATTTACAGTATTATTAATCAGTTATTACAGCAGCTTCCAGACATGGGTTAGCTTGTGGTCCTCTGGGATTATGAGCATCGTGTAGCGTTTGGGGTACAAGCTTGGGGCGTTACACTGCATGTGATTAATGAAAGAATTGGCCACCATGCGTTAAAGTCTTAAAAAGAGAGTGTGTTTGCATAAGTATCACATGCTATTGAAATAAGAACTCTCTTGTGATGTTCAAATTCTTTAGGTGATCATTGATATGGTTTTAAGTAAGAAGGGCTATGGATATGATGTTATATGATATGAATAACTTACAAGTCTGGTTATGACGGTACCATGTTATGATATTCCCTTAACATAATAAATATTGAATGTATTAAAAGCATGAAGCATGGTTTTAAAGGACTAAAATTGCGCTTAAAAAGAGCTAGTTGGTTACTCAAAGAAGGCGCGAGTTCAGATAACTCATCACCCGAAATCGTATTTTACTGACATGGGATTATGATGTCCTAATATAGGGATTATACATTGGCAATGTCCCTATGTTGTATCTTATTATCAGCACTCCATCCCCTTGCAGCAAACATGGGGTTGGGGTCTTAGCCAACAAGCTAATAGAGGACCCATATAGACCGTGGGTACTATGTTTCGTAGGGTGTATCCTCTATGTCAGAAGTAAAGTAAAGAGTTGAGTAATTGATTACAAGAACATGTTTTGAAGATCATCATATGAAGTTTATGTGTTTTCATTTACCTCATTTTAAATTGCTTTATGAAATGCTCTAACTTATGTTGTATAAAATTATGTTATTTTTGGATTGTTCTATGTACCAATACTTTTGGGTATTGACCCTCTATATTTCAGGTTCTGCGGTATTGTCCCATAGTCCATCACGTCAATAAAACACTTGGGATATGACAGAATTGGTGAGCCATTCATCTTTCAGAAGGCATTTACTTATATGTTGTGTCTTTTATTATATGGTCCATCTGCGTGCTTTGTCCCGACCTAGATAGTTAGAGTTCAATAGAGGCTTCATAGATGGAGGTTGGTTATTATATTGTCGTATTTTGTTGACACAATTGTATTTTAAGTTTCCCTTTAATTTCATTATAGTTTCCGCAATTTGGTTATGTATGGATTATGCTTATGATTACATGTTAAGGGGTCTCTCATTCCTTGATGGTTCGGGATGCCGATCGCGGCCAGGGCCTCAGTTCGGTTCGTGACATAAAAATTATTGCTTCTCACAAGAAGTTAAAGTTAGAGGCAACTCTTATTAATTTTCTAGCAAGTAAAAAATAAAAACACGTTCTTCATTCTTTTTAACTTTACATCCTCTAAAAAGAAGATGAGACAAATAAGAAAGAAGGGATCAAAAAAGTGGTCTTTGGTTTGAGGCGTGAAATAGCAATTTGAATACGGTCCAATGTTAAATATTGCATGTAAAGAAAGTATGACCACTGCATCTTTCTTTCTAAATATAGGATATCATTGAATGGATCTTCCTTTACTTGCTTATAAATATTATATTTCCTAAGAAAACACAATCAGACCATACAACATCGTAGGTTTAAAGTTAACAACAGGCTTGAGAAATAGAAATAGATAACATGATATTACGTGTACCACTTTGCTTTTGTTCTCACCTAAATGCATCCTCTATGCAACTTCTGTCAGAAAATTACAAACACACACAAAAAACAATCAACATGTAAAAGTTTTTTTAATCAATTTGGGTGTGCCTATCAACTAAACAAAGTCTATTTTCAGGAAATGCAAATGTGTCTGTAAAGAACTTTTTGATTTACTTGCTAAAACAATAATAACTTAGCCAGTGATTTTTTTATATTACATATAAACAAATAAAATTAGAAATTCTAAACTCCCTTCCACCATGAATCTAGATCCACAAAAGAGCATGATATAAAAAATAAATTCAAAGGTGGTACGATCAAAATTACCCTCCAACAAAAAAATAAAGAAATAAAAAGAACCTAGACTATAAATTCCAACAAAAAATAGTCAAAGAAAAATCCATTGTAAAATGAGGGTTGGGGTGAGGGTGGGGGTGTTATGCAATTTGTGTAAACGTAAAAAAAAGTAGCTTTTCACATATATGTTTAAGGTTTGAAAATATTTTTTAAAATACCCTAAAACCTTTAAAAGAAAATTAGCAAATTTCTCAAAAGCAGTTTAATTTAATTTCTACGAATAGAATTTCTCCAATAACATGAAATTTTCTTCCTCATTTAGCCAAAGAGATAGACAAAAAAAATCTTTAGAAGATAGCAAAAAAGTTAGATCAATCTACGTTGAAAAAATGAGATAACTAGATGTGGTCAAACATTATAAAGCAACAGATGACTGCTCTATGCATATGTTTATTTTGTTGGAAAAAATAATGAACCTAAACCCATAAATGAATTAAAAGCAAATTTATCAAATGTCTGTAAAAAATTTAAAAATATTGTTCAACATCAGAACTAGGACAACATGGAAACAAAAAAATCATGAAAAGATCTATGCTGAAAAGGGATTAATTCAATCTGGGTAAACATAAAAATATGAAAATTTGAGGTTACCTATGGGGCAGGGAAATAGGGTTCTCCTGAATTTGGATTATCATTATTCATTTCTATCTTCATTTATATACACACAAAAAATAACTGGTTATCTTAGTTATGAAGGAAGAAATGAGATTGTCTCCATTTGAATTTCCATACATTCAAGCAAGTTTAGATGTGATCAGCACTTAGGACATCAAGTTATTCTGAGCGGACCGTATGTACCGAAGATATTTCTATAAAATAATATAAATAAAAACTGAAGTAGAAGTCTCTAAAAACATTAAAAAAAGTAAGTTTTGGGGACAAGGCCCCTGTCCTACCTATAAAATAAAACTATGTCTAAATTGAAAGAAACTACAAAGGCAAACTATACCAAGTCAATCTATGAGGACTAACTTATTGTTGATTATAAGTGATTAAATCTAACTAACCACAAGTCTAGGAATGAAAACCTAACATATAGGTATGGGACTTGAGTTTTTCTGAACCCTCTTCCTCTCGATTCTAAATAATCTTCCAAATAATCTGTATACTATTTGCTCATATGTTATTGTTAGGTGGTATAAAGTTTTGATGATTGACAAACTAACACATGAATGGAAAATGTTACTTGAGCTGGTCCAAGCATAGGAAGACAGATTTCAGGTTTCACTGATATATGCAGAAAAGTTTGCTTAAAGTGAGGAATTAAAGGGTGAGCCAAATTCTAATATACTCAAGTTATTGATCATATGATAAATAGAATAAGTTGAATTTCAAGAACTTGATGATAAAGGAAACCAAGTTGAATTAGAAAAGGAGTCCTATGTGAAGAAGAAGTTTCACTTCTGAGCATATCCTAAAGAGTCCATGTGTAGAAGGAGAAAGATTCTAAAAATTGAAAACATCTATGCAAGATAGAAAATGTACAAATTGAAGGACTCTTTGGAGAGTTGGAGTTTGACTACCACACTAAGGAGAAAGGAGTTGGAATCGAAGAAGGAATATCACTTGAAGTAGAACTCTATGCTATGAGTGTTCTGATTGAAGGGAGAGTTTGAAATAATGAATGACTCTATGAAAAACTATGCTTAAATAGAAGTTGTATCATTCAAAGTAACTTATGCACTTACAAAGATGAAAAGATCAATCAATAGACCGACTTCACGAAGTGCTACTCAATCAGTGAAGAAACACAATTGAAGAACTTGGTCCTAGTATAAAATCATGCTAAGAGTTTTAGAGTTGATTGTTAGGAGTTGTTCATTGTGTTGAACTATTGATGTAATATTAGTTTTAGTGTGTTATAAACTGAACTAGGAGCTAGTCTTTGAGTTGGGGAAAACTCAGAGACTTTGGGAACACATACCTTGTTGGTGTGTATGTGTAGTTAGGAATTAGAGTTTATAATCCCTAGGTTACAAGAGTTTTGTAATCAGTTGTTATTGAGGCTCAAAGTTATTTAGTGAAGTTGGGATTAAATTCTGTAGAGGTGCAGGTTGTGGGTTTTTATACCTTTTTGAGTCAGGTGTTTTCCACGTAAAAATCATTGTGTTCTTTACTTCCTATTTTACTACTTCCTTGGAACATTTCAGGCAACCCGTTTCAACCATAGGCAACTCTTACGTTAAAGTCATTGTTCAGTAGGGCATGTACTCTAACAAGTTGTATCAGAGCAAGGTTTTCTTAAAAAGGGTTAACACCTAAGACAAAGATCACGATGATGAATTCCGCACCACCTACTGGTCACAGTGAAGGTCAATCTACTACTAGACCTCCACTCTTTGAAGGTTCTCACTTCATTTAGTGGAAAGCTAGGATGGAAACGTATCTTCAAAGTATTGATTATGAATTATGGGATAGAATTGTTGATGGACCAACAATTCCCATGAAGATAGTGAATGGAGAACAAATGAAAAAGGTAAGGAGAGAATTCACCCTAGAAGATCTTATTTCTCTAAAAGAGAATGCAAAAGATAAAAATATTCTTGTTTGTGGTCTTGGTCCGGCAGAGTGTCTAATTACAACACTGCTAAACAAATCTGGGATGCATTAGTGAAGGCATATGAAGGCACTAGCCAAGTGAGAAAATTCAAAATTGCATTACTTTTCACTGAATATGAGGCTTTCATAATGGAGAAAAATGAGTCACTACAAGAAATGATAACTAGGTTAACTTTATTGGTAAATAAGTTATCATCACCAAGAAAGGTTTTATCTATTGAGGAACAGGTAGAGAAGGTCTTGAGAGTCCTACCAAAGTCTAAGTGGGAAGTCAAAGTTACAGCCATAAGAAAAGC
The DNA here is from genome assembly GCA_030864215.1 of Capsicum pubescens. Classification (NCBI taxonomy): domain Eukaryota; kingdom Viridiplantae; phylum Streptophyta; class Magnoliopsida; order Solanales; family Solanaceae; genus Capsicum; species Capsicum pubescens. The sequence goes on from CM061544.1 coordinate 107,927,375, forward strand.
TAAGGATCTTACTAGAATTTCCCTTGATGAGTTAGTTGGTAATTTGAAGACATATGAGATGAACATGGAAGATCTAAATAGGGCATATGAGAGTGATGAGTCAGATGATGAAGAAGCAAATGAAACTTCGCCCATGGTCATTGGAGATTCAGACAAAAAACAGATGATGGAACCTCTGAGGTAAGTATTCTTGAACTCAAACAGAAGTTGCAGCTATTTCAAAAAATAAAACTTGTTTCTTTAATTAGTGCTTTAATTGATGATTATCAAAAACTAACAATTGATAGAAATGAAATCTTCGGTAGTCTGGCAAGACTAAAGTTTGATTATATCGATCTAGAGGCTTGTAAAAACACTGTTGAAAAGGGAAACTGCACTCTTAAGGAACAAGTTAGCAGACTTGATTCATCAAGCCTAACCCTCAAATCTGAACTTCTAAAACTCTCTTTCTGAAAAAGGAAAAAAGGTCAAGAGTGAGGAACAAGAAAAAATTGAGTCAAAATTGACTAAGATTAAACATGAATATTTTTGTGAAAAAAAAGGTTATTCATCTAATTCAAGAAGTTTCTAAATTGAAACTTGATCTTAAAAGAGCTAATAGATGGACATATTCTTCAAAAATTGTTCAAAAGCTAGGTCAAAGAACTCACAATAAAAAGTCTTTTATAAAATTTCTAATGCAATTAAAGATCTCTGTTCTATTTGTCGTAACCTGGGGCATCCAACCACTGAATGTATAGTTGCAGCAAAAAGAAAATCAAGAAGCATAAGCCTTGAAAGAGAAGCTAGTTCTATGTTAGCAAAAGCTAATAAGAAGGTCAAAATTGATCAGAGAAATAGGTCACATAACCTGGTGCCTCGATGGGCTAGAAGGAACCTCATACATCCTTTTTCTCATAAGAAAAGACCCAACCTTATCTGGGTACCTAAAGTTAACCCTTGATTTGTTTTGCAGGTGAGAGTCAAAGGAGGCACGCAAAATTAGTACATGGATAGATCTTGCTCAAGACATAAGACTAGAAGCAAATAAAGTTTCTTTCACTCAACATATTTAAAGAGGAATGGATCTTTTGGAGATCGAAAAAAGAGAACCATTACTAGAGTTAAAAAGATTGGGAGAACTAAAACAAAAGCCTATGAAAGATGGCCAGATTTGTAGTTCTTGTGTAAGGGGGAAGCAAAGGAGGTCCTCTTTAACAAAAAAATAATAATCCAGTGCTTGGAACTGGATTGTATGAATCTTTGTAGACTAATGTGAGAAGCATAAAAGGTAAGAGAATGGCAGTGAAACTGATGAGCATGCACAGGAACATGGTGTGCCACCAAGTCCAACTGTTGTACAGACTGAGGGCATATTGACAGGGAAAACAAAATAAAAAATTAATTCATTAATAACACCAAGACAAGCTGCTGATAATTTTGCTTGTTGTTCATAAGAATTGGTGTTGTCAAAAGAATCTTGAGATATCTCATGGGAATCAATGACTTGAGACTATGGTATCCAAAGGAAAGAAGTTTTATTCTTATGGGCTATCAAGATGTTGACTATGTGGGTTACTTAATTTACTGGAAAATAACCAAAGTCACTAACCAAAAAGCATTTTGAAAGGAATAGGTTAGACTTGGGGATGATTAAAATTGCATAAACTCCCCTCAATGATTGACTAGAATAACCATTTTATTTTTAATTTTATTAGCTAAAATGTTATTCGATTCAGTCTTGCACATTTAGTTGTGTTTCCTAATTCCAAATTTTTGACTCTTCTAACCTAATTTTGTATTAGATTGTGCAGAAAAATAGGTACAAGAAAGCAATTGTGACAACAAAGTTCTTGTTATCAAGTATGCTCTACACTGACATAAGCATAGGCTATCTAAGTTGAAACAATTGAGCAAACCCATTCAATTCCTCACACTTCATCCTCACCTTGTTTTATAAAGCTGATGAATTGGTTGACTAAACTTTGTTTGATTCTCTCCAAATGGTTGTGCACAAATGTGTTTAATCCTATACCAGAAATATCTACTTCTTAGTCAACAAATTTATCAATTATGTACCATGGATTTTCCAAGCTTGATCATCAATCACATGCAACGTATGTTTCTGAAGGAAAAAAGAATATACTCTCCCTTTTAGATTCTAATTGGCTCAGATATTTGAGGACTTCTCAGTCCTATTTCAGGTTTGACTTTTCTAAGGAGGGTTATAAGGAGGGCTAACATTTATTTTCAAAAAAAAAAGAAAACACTTTAGCTGAGAAAAGTTCTGAGCTAGAATTTACACAAGGCATTCATGAAGTGGAATAAGAGGTCCTTCAGGACTAAGATCATGAATTTGATGCTTGACCTTGATCGAGACAGTGCTGAAAATGTTTTAGTCATTCGTCAATTGACATGGTTAATATCACCTGTTCCACCTTCCTCATTTGTTCCCCACTCTTCTTATCCTTAGCTATGTCCTACTCTTATATCGTATTTTTTTAATGTTAAATTATTTTACTTTATTAAGTACTAGCTTAGGTTTAATATGGAACATGCTCAGGCAATTTAATGGAATGGTTATATTTGCTTAATTGACTTATGTTTTTTCTCTATTTAATACATTACTGTGTTGGCTAAAGTATTTGTCTGATTGTTTTGGTGATAGCCCCAGTGTCCATGAATATCATAACAAATAACTTTTGCTATTATATTATTGCATTGAAATGGTTTTTTGATAATGACAAAAGGGGGAAGATAAGAGGGTTGTTCAATATTTATAACCCATTGACTAACTTGTTTAATTCTAGTGTTTTTTACTTTAGTGCCTATAGGTAAAGATGGTTGAATGCACAAAGACAAGAGGTTTGTCATCATCAAAAAGGGGGAATTTGTTGGATACTATATAGTTGTGATGATTGACAAACTGAAACATGAATTGAACATATTACTTGAGCTGGTCCAAGCATAGGAAGACAAATTTCAGGTTTCACTAATAGATTTAGACAAGATTGCTTAAAGTCAGGAATGAATGGGTGGACCTAATTCTGATATACTCAAGTTATTGATCACGTAAGAAATAGAAGAAGTTGAATATTGATTCAAACACTTTATAATAAGGGAAAGTAAGTGGAGTTGGAAAAGGAGTCCTATGTGAAGAAGAAGTTTTACTTCTGAGCATATCCTGAAGAGTCCTATGTGTAGAAGGAGAAAGATTCTGAAAATTTAAGAAGTCTAAGAAAGATAGAAAACGTACAATTTAAAGAACTCTTTTGAGAATTTGAGTTTGACTACAACACTAAGAAGACAAGAGTTGGAATTGAAGAAGGAATCTTACTTGAAGTAGAACTCTATGCTATGAGAGTTCTGATTGAAGGGAGAGTTTGAAATAAAGAATGACTCTTTGAAAAGCTATGATTAAATAGAAGATGTATCATTTAGAGTAACTTATGCACTTACAAAGAAGAAAAGAGTAATCGATAGATTGACTTCACGATGTTTTACTCAATCAGTGAAGAAACAGTATTGAAGAACATGGTCCTAGTATAGAATCTAGCTAAGAGTTTTAGCGTTGATTATTAGGACTTGTTCATTGTGTTGAACAATTGATGTAATATTACTTTTAGTGTGTTATAAATTAAACTAGAATCTAGTCTTTGAGTTGAGGAAAAATCAGAGACTTTGGGAATAAATGCCTTAGGTGGTGTGTGTGTATTTAGGAATTAGTGTTTATAATTCCTAGGTTACAAGAGTTTTTCAATCAGTTGTTGTTGAGGTTCAGAGTTATTTAGTGAAGTTGGGGTTAAATCCTGTAGAGGTGCATGTCGTGGTTTTTTACACTTTTTTAAGCTGGGTGTTTTCCACGTAAAAATCATTATGTTCTTTACTTCCTGTTTTACTGCTTTCTTGGAACACGTCAGGCAGCCCATTCCATCTATAATCAACTCTTACGTTAAATTCACTAATCTGTAGGGCACGTACTCTAATAGTTATTAAATATTGTATGTCAGAAAATAGAGTGTAGCACTTGGCTCAAATTATCTATTTATGCTCAATGTTAAAACTGTGAGTTTAAATCATGATAAATCTTTTTGAGTTGTTGTTCAAGTACTTAATCATGATAATTAAGTAAATATTTCTTTAAATGTGTCATGTTTATTTTTCTTTTTTCTTAATTATGTTATAATAATTGAATTCAAACAAATTCTAATAATACTTAAAATCAATCTCCCAGGAGAATGAATTAACTTTTTAACTCTGTACGGCCTGTCAAAGAGAGTTTTTGGGGAAGATTTATATATTTGGACATGCCACTTGTAACTATTTTGGTGTTTTGAATTATTTAATATGGATTACGATTGCTAATCAGAAGGTGATAAGTTATCAATTTGACGATTTGTTAGCAACTTCTAAGCTTAACTTGTCATGCTTTTTCATTGATTTGATGTTATTCTCATGTACAATCACTACTAAGAAAATAGGAAAACCGACCACATAAACCGATCACAAGTGGTCGGTTTTCCTGCATTTCCGACCACAAAACCGATGAAAATGCGTGGTCGGTAAAAGCGAGGTAGCTTTTTTAAAACCGACCACCTGTTGTCAATTTTTTTTAAAACTCAATAATATTTAAATTCAATATTATGTATATATATATCTAAAATTCAATATTATTTTTTTAAAAGGAAAAAGAATAGAAAAAAATAATTTTAATAAAATCGACCACTTGTGGTCGGCATTTTTATTTAAATTAATTAATTAATTAATTTTTATATGTGGTCGGTTTTTTTATTTAATATAATTATTTAATTTTAAATAAACCGACCATAAATAGTCATTTTTTAAAAAATTAATTAATTAATTGTATTAAACTGACCACAAGTGGTCGATTTTTATAAAATTACCAGAAAAATCGACCACATGTGGTCTGTTTTCTGGGAATATTTTTAAAAAACCCACCACATGTGGTCGTTTTTTGTAAAATTTCCAGAAAATGGACCACATGTGGTCGGTTTTTGTAAAATTTTCCAGGAACTCGACCATATGTGGTCGGTTTTTCTGGTAATTTTTTTAAAAAATAATAGCTAAAATATGCTATATTCGATCAACCAACCAAACAAATGAGCAATATATATGCTACATTCCATTCAAATAACCAGGCTACAATACAAGTCTAAAAACATACAAAACATACAAAAGTGTAAAAACTACAACTCATCTCCAAATTCAAACTAGAACACATACAAAAGTTTAAAAACTACCGCTCATTATCCTCTTCGTCATTCGTATCCTCAACCGCACATACAGGATCTGGTTCCTTATTTGTGGTGATATCATCCAGTGGGTCTAGATATTTTGCAGCCCGAACTACATCACCAGGACAAGGAGGATGAATCCCTGCAGATCGAATAAAAGAGTTGAAATGCTGCTCCAGCATGCTAATTTGTGATGTTGTTTCCTCCTCATTCTGGTTTGCCCTTTTTCTCTGTGCAGCAAGCTCTTTAGTGAGATTATAAACCATATTTTTTATTGATTCAACGGTTTTTCTATCAACTGATGAGGAATAGGATGTAGGGGCGGACAAAGACCTAAGATTCTCGCTAAAACATTTTTTGTGGTATCCGTAGTATTGACCTCTAACTGGAGGACCCACAGTTTCTTTCCATAACTCTTTCTCTACTTCTTCAGGTATTGTGTCACCCTAACTTTCAGGAGGCTAAGTACTATGATACTCATTAACGACCTGCATATATTTGTCCTATATTCAATGTAAATTTAAAATTAATAGTAAAAAGATATTGAACTACTCGTACTTGAATAATGTCAACTTTGAGAAAACGATTCATAAAAATAAAATTTTATTCTTACATGGGTAGCTTTTGCACGATGTTCAACCAAGACATCTTATTCAGTCGGGTTCTTTTTCTTTCTTACATGATCTTCTTGAATACCTCATCTTGTCTTACCTTCCTACCCAATTATTTTTTCTGCATATTATAAAATTATTAATCTTCAAATAATAAAAAATTTAAGTAGAAACAAACAATTAAAACTGTAAAAGTTATATACCATTTTTTGCTCCACAGTAATTCGACTAACTTCACTCGCAGTATGTAGAGAGATACCCTTAGATGGTGCTCTAACTTTCTTTCCTTTCTCACTCAATACTTTGTATTCTTCGCTATTCTAATAGTGAAGATCATCTTTCCACATGGGTTCGAGTATAAACCCTGGTTGTACCCTGTTCGTTCTGGCATAATCCAACAGACCGTTTATCTTGGCTCTAGCTCTTCTATAAAATTCCTCTTTATAGTATGGATATGTGTGTCATCCCACCAGTAATATTTCTACGTAAAATAAAAATATAATATTCAAATTTTTGTTCTAACAATGTGTTAAGTAGTCGATAAAATAAATCTTTGCATGAAATTCTTTGAACATTTCTTCTCTTTCATTTTCTGGAACCATTTGCCAAGTGGTCCAATAAACGTTCCAGTGCTGAGTAATGCATATAGTAGTAATTTTTTCAGTTCCCTCATTAGGCATAAACCTAAAACACAAGATCAAACAGTAATTTCATAGAGCATAATAATATAGTAAATGAAAAATCAATAATGTTGTTATATTTAAAAATCTTACCCTACTCCATATAGAATAATATACCACATTCGATAAACATCTCTATCTCTGGGTTGTGGAACAAGTGATGGTGGATGCATTATCGTGGGAAGATCTGAAGCACCAGATGGAGTGCCTCTAAGATAAAGATCTGTCAAACCAATATATCCAGAAAATTTACAGTGAGAACGTGGGTGACTGCTAGTTGAGGGTACTACAGACGATTGTAGATGAACAGATATGCTAGCAGTCGTCTGATAGTACTGTGATGGCGGTGGCACGGGGATGGAATAAGAATGAGTTTTTGTAGACCCATGAAGTGGACCCACATGCATAGGAGCCAAACCTGAATGTTGCGACAACCTAGAATATGACGCGTCAGCAAACCGACCCTCAGATATATGAATACTTGTCGATCGTATATAAGATGGAGGTTGTTTTTTATTTTTTTTCTTTATAGATTTGCTTACCTTAGTCACCTTTACCTTCCATCTAAATTATGTAAAGTTAACAAGTAGTTAGTCCTTATAAAATAAATATGTAAGAAAATAGTCCAAGTAACTAATTTCAAGTTACTAATTCACATTTCAAATAACTAAATAAGTATTAAAACATTAGTGAAATATTTAAATAACCAGAGCAATTTTGGGCTTGATCCAACAACACGAGATAGAAAAGAATATTTATATTACTACATAAATTATGGAAAAGAGAAAACAAGAATCTTAAACAATATATTACATATAAATCTTAAACAAGAAACTGTAATACCCTGTATTTCCTTAGCTCAGATTAACTCTCAGTCCATGAGTTATCTAATAATAAAATTTTAAAATACTTAGGAAATTCAATTAGCTTTCCAACGATATATAATTCTCCTAAATACGATAACCGGGTAAGAAGTTATGGCTATGTAAGTTTCTGTAATTAAACGTCATCATTCAGGCCATTAGTGCATCGCGGAGGCTAGCCAAATGACAGTGTTCACTTTCCAGTGTTGCTCCGTAATATTGGTGCGTCGCTCCAAAGCTTATTTTCATATTTGTCAATTTCTAGTGGACCAACGCGATTCCACCGCGTCGCGGTGAACTTCCAGGTCGCATCCAAAGTGGCAATGTGATATCACCACCTCGCGCCACCGTGCATTTTCCCAATTGTCAATTTCCAAAGACACGGCGCAATAGAACCGCTTTGCGCTAGGGGTAAAAATTGAGATTTTCCAGTTAATTATGAGATTTAATTTCCAAGGGCTTTTAGGTCTTTTTCCCTCATTCCAGTCAGACTAAACACGGGATTAAAGCCCTAAGAAACCTATTATCTTATTATTTGTTCACTTATCTCCAGAAAAAAAGCATTCTCCCTCAAGATTCAAAACCCTAGCTCCAAGAAATCAATAACAATATCAAGAATTTCTCCAAGAACAGATATTCCAAGGTGTGTTAGGTGTTCATCTATGGGTCCCTTTCACCCATAGAGTCCACGAATCAATTTTCAAACTACAAGATTGTTGAGTTATGAACTTCCATGCTTGAATTGAATTGAATTCATGTTCATGTTATTGTTGGGTTTTAGTTCATGATGAAATTATTAGCCTTTACGAAATTAATCAGTTTATGTGTGGAATTACATGATCTTCAAGGTAAAATCTTCAATTTGCAAGTTGATTTAAGTAGCCCTGATAACTATATATTTTGATTATTGTATGATCTAAGCATTCTCCCCATGTGTTTGATAAAATGCTTAAGTGAATGAAATAGTGCCATTATAACACGATAGCATGTATTCTCCATTCATGTATGAGTAAATGCATTATAAATGTTTTCTAAAATGTCCCAATGAGTGGATTATGGTCAAGTAGCCATTAATATGTTTCCAAAATTATTCTATGCTTTACTTTTCATGCTATCGAGTCCTGGGGGTATTTAATACCCGACAATTTAGCTGCTTAACTAGAGACAGTGTAAGTTACAGAATAGCATCAGTCATGTCACGATCAGTAGTACTCTCAGTCAGTTACAGAACTCAAGAAAACTCAGTAAACTCAGTCTCAGTCTAGTTCAGATCAGTATAATCAGTTTAGTTTCTTTCAGTTGGGAGTAGGATTCAGAAACGAGTGAACGCAAGGATGGGGGCTCACCTGCAGCAGAGGGTATGATCCTTAGGAGTAATCCTTGCATTCCAAAACTACGTAGCTAGCATAGGTTGACACATCAAACCATCCAGTTGAGGGTTGATGAGGTGTTTTAACCTGCCAGATGAGGGTTCCACCATTCTCATTAGAGTATCTTCCAGATGACGGTAACTCTCAGCTTGTCTTTACCCATAGCACGATATTGACACCCTTCCAATTGGGGTTATAGATTGGACCCCAACACAGTTATCTTATTTGGGGCATGTCGGTTAGGTGATTACCTCCCACAGTTTTAGTCTCATCCTTCAGAATAGAACTCAGTTCAATTCTACATAATCAGGACTGTTAGATACAGTCAATTAGTATTTGTAACTCAGATATCAGTAATCTCTGATTACCAATTACTCAATATCAAAATGCAGTACTCAGCTTCAGAAAAGCACAGTTATAGTATATATATTTATATGCACTGTATTAAATTCTCAGTATTTACAGTAGTTCAGATTATCCACGTACTCTCATATTCAGTTTCTCTATATCATTTCAGTCAGTTATTGTTCATGCATATGAACCCTTGCATTCAGCCTTACCTCATCTAGCATACCAATACATTCCACGTATTGGCGCATACTCTTTCATTGTGTTATGATGTATTATATCATAGGTTCAGATGCTCAGGTTTCCGATCGCGCATAGATAGATTCAGATTCAGCCAGCATATCAAATTTAGTAGTGAGTCCTCATCTATCAAGGATATTCTCTTATTTCATTATTTTAGTAGACTCAGTAGTTCAGTAGATGGAGTTTGTTGAGGGATTATCCTATCAACTCTACTTTCAGTCAGTTTAGTTAGAGGCTTTTCAAACTAGAGATCAGACAATATTTAGTTTTATGGATTGTTATTTCAGTTTGATACACTTGTTGAGTATTTACAAATTTTGAAGCTGATGGAATTTCAGTATATTTTTTGCATTTATTACAGTGTCATGTTTGAGTGTTCACAACAAATATCAATCATGGGTTAGCTTATGGTCCCTCGGGGTCATAATCATCATGTAGCATCTGGGGTGTTACAAACTTCGTATCAAAGCCTAAGGTTCAACAGTGTCCTAGGAAGTCTGAAAGCCACATCGCTTAGAGTCTTGTGCATCGATATATAGTGCGCCACATTTATGAAGAAGAGGCTATGAGATATTTTAGGAACAGTTTCCATTCTTTCAGTATTCATGTCATGTGAGTGAGCATGAGCTCAAGTTAAACTCTTAGTCTAATCTACTTCTCACTTTCATTTACAGAATATGCCTCACAAAAAGACTAACGAAAGAAGAACAAAAAATCAGTCAGCACCCTAGCCCATTTAGGCAGATCCCCTGGATGAACATGTTTCCCATAAAGAATTTAGAGATCCTTTCACTACTCTAGCCAATTCAGTAGCAGCTCAGAATGAACGGCCAGCTGCTGTTCCGCCCAAACTAGTGGCCAATACTACTGTAGCTAGGATTTGGTACTTCACCCAAATGAATTCTCCCCTATTCTCAGGATCTAAAGTAGAATAAGATCTACAGGAGTTCCTCAATTAGGTTCAGAAGTCACAGGCATGATGGGAGTGACTTCCAGTGAGTGTGCTGAGCTAGATTCCTATTAGATACAAGACGTAGCTCTTACGTGGTTTAAGCAATGGAAGGTAGACAGGGGCATAGATGCAGAGCCCTTAGAGTAGGAAAAGTTGGCTACTGCCTTTTTAGATAGATTCTTTTCCTTAGAGCTGAGAGAGGCCAAAGTGTTAGAGTTCATCAACCTCAGGTAAAGCAGTATGAGTGAAAGAGTATTTCCTCAAGTTTACTCAGTTAGCCAGGAATGCTCCACATGTAGTGGAAGATAGTAGGTCTAGAATGAGCAAGTTCTTATCAGGGGTGTCAGATAGTATGGTTAAGGTGTGCAGAACAATGATGTTGATTAAGGAGATGGACATATACAAACTCATGGTCCACGCTTAGTAGATAGAAGAGGCTAAGATCAGAGAGAGAGAGAGAGGCAGAACAAGAGAGCTAGAACAGGAAGATTCAATTTTAATCAGCCTAAGTCATAGGGCGGTAACCGTTTCTAGTTTCATCTAAAGTCTTCAGTTTCATCTCCATCCTCAACTAGTGCTCTAGTACCTAAGTTCAGAAATGGTAACAAAGATAGGGTGCTAGGATCTAAATCTCAGGGTAGTGTCAACAGTGATCGAATGAATCTTTTTTGCCAGAATTATGGCAAGAACTATCAAGGTATCTGTAGAGCTGGCAGTTATGTTTGTTTTGGGTGTGGCAAACCAGGCCACAGAGTCAGAGATTGTCCTCAATCAGGTTCTTAGGTTAGTATAATCATCTTTCAGCTCAGTCCGGTCGCCTAAATCAGTAGGGTGCCACTTCTAGTGCAACCGGTGTGTAATGCCTAAATAGGATTTATGCATTTCAGTCCAGACAAGATCAGGAAAATTCTTTTAATGTGGTCACTGGTACATTACAGATCTTTCATTTACATATTTATGCCTTATTAGATCCAGGAGCTTCTTTATTTTTTGTAACTCCTTACGTAGCAGTCAACTTTAAAGTCAAACCAAAAGTCTTAATAGAACCATTCTCAATCTCTACCCAGTAGGTCAGTCTATAATAGCCCGACGGGTATACAGGAATTGTCCGGTTATGATATCTTAGAAAGTCACTTTAGAAGACTTAATAGAATTAGATATGAAAGATTTTGATGTCATTCTCGGCAAGGATAGATTTTGATGTCATTCTCGGCACGGATTGGCTCCATTCATTCTATGCCTCAGTTGACTTTAGAAATAGAATCGTTCATTTTCAGTTTCCAAATAAACCAGTCCTTGAATGGAGGGGTAGTACTACAACACTTAAGGGTCAGTTAATTTCATACCTTAAAGCGAGAAAAATAATATCCAAGTGATGTGTTTATCATCTGGTGCGATTTAAGGACTCTAGTTTAGAAACTCCCAGTCTTAAGTCAGTTCCAGTAGTAAATGAATTCTCAAATATATTTCCCAAAGATCTTCCTGGAATTCCTCCCGTTAGGGAAATAGACTTCAGAATAGACCTTCTTCCAGATACCCAACCCATATCTATTCTACCATACAGAATGGCACCAGTAGAACTCAAAGAGTTAAAAGATCAGTTAAAAAATCTCCTAGATAAGGGATTCATCAGACCTAACATTTCCCCATGTGGTGCACCAATTTTATTTGTGCGTAAGAAAAATGGTTCTCTCAAAATGTGTATAGACTACCATCAGTTAAACAAAGTCACAGTCAAGAATAAGTACCCACTTTCCAGAATCGATGACTTCTTTGGCCAACTTTAGGGTGCTAGTTAATTTTCTAAGATAGACCTCAGATCAGGCTATATTCAGCTTAGAGTTAGAGAATGTGAAATTCCAAAAACAACTTTCCAAACTCGGTATGGTCCCTTCGAGTTTCTAGTCATGTCCTTTGGCATTACAAATGCCCTAGTAGCCTTCATGGATTTAATGAACCGAGTGTTTAAGCAGTACTTGAACATGTTTGTTATAGTATTCATCAATGACATTCTTGTCTATTCTCGCAGTGAGAATGATCACACAGATCACGTCGGAATTGTACTTCAGACTATCAGAACTCAGCAGTTGTTCACCAAATTCAGTAAGTGTAAATTTTGGCTAAGGTCAGTAGCATTCCTTGGTCATATTGTTTCTAGTGATAGCATTAGATTTGATCCTTAAAAGACAGAGATGGTGAGAAACTGGCCTAGACCCATCTCTCTATCATATATCAGGAGCTTCTTAGGTTTAGCTAGCTATTACCATCGTTTTGTTGAAGGGTTTTATTCTATTGCATCCCCCATGTCCAGATTGATTCAAAAGAAAGTTTAGTTTCAGTGGTTAGATTCATGCGAGAAGGGTTTTCAGGATTTGAAGACTCGACTCACCTCAGCCCTAGTTTTGACTCTACCAGATAGTTCAGATGGGTTTGTTGTGTACTGTGATGAAACCAGAGTAGCTTTGGATTGTGTCCTTATACAAATAGGTAAGGTTATATCCTACTCCTCCAGAAAACTTAAGACCCATGATAAGAATTATCCGACTCATGATATTTAGTTAGTAGCCGCAGTATTTTCCTTAAAGATTTGGAGGCATAACTTGTATGGGGTGTATGTAGATGTGTTCACAGATCACAAGAGCCTTCAGTATGTATTTTCTTATAAAGATTTGAATTTGTGTTAAGAAAGTGGTTAGAGTTATCGTAATATTATGAGATGAGTGTTCTTTATCATCTGGGCAAGGCCAATGTAGTGGATGATGCTCTCACTAGACTGTCTATGGGTAGTATTACTCATGTTGAGGATGGTAAGAAGAAGTTAGCTCAGGAAGTTCATCAGCTTTCCCGAGTAGGTGTCCACTTAGTTATTTTAGCAGAAGGTAGTGTGTGGGTTCAGAATAGTTTAGAATCATCTCTAGTTTTTTAGGTGGAGAAAAAATAGGATAGAGATCTCAGTCTAGTGAAGTTGAAAGAATCAGTCAGAGATTATAAAGTAAATGTTTTCTCCCAGGGGGAGATGGTGTTTTGCATTTCTATGGTTGGCTATGTGTGCCAAGTGTAGATGACTTGAGGAAATGAATTCTACCAAAAGTGCATGGTACGCATTACTCAATTCATCCAGGGGCCACTAATATGTATCGAGACTAGCAGGAGATCTATTAGTGGAGTGGGATAAGGAGAGATAATGCAAAGTTTCTAGCTAAGTATTATACATGTCAGCAGGTTAAGATTGAGCACCAGAAGTCTAGTGGGTCCATGCAGGAGTTCAGTATTCCCACATGGAAATAGGATGAAGTGAACATGGACTTTGTGATAGGTTTGCCTCGTACTCGTTGTCAGCATGACTCTATATGGGTTATCATAGATAGAATGACCAACTCAACTCATTTCTTGCCAGTTCATACCTCATATTCAGCCGAGGACTACGCTAAATCTATATCAGAGAGTTGATCAATTTACAGGGAGTCCCGCTGTCTATCATCTCAGATAGAGGTATCCAGTTTACCTCTTATTTCTGGAAAGCATTCCAAAAGGGTCTTGGTACCCAAGTTCACCTCAGCACAACCTTCCACCCTCGGATAGATGGTCAAGTAGAAAAGACCATTCAGACTCTAGAAGATATACTGAGAGCATGCATTGTTGATTTTAAGGGTAGTTGCGATGGCAACTTTCCTTTGATCGAGTTCGCATTCAATAACAACTATCATTATAGAATTCAGATGGCTCCATTTAAATCTCTCTATAGTAGAAGATGTAGATCTCCAATCAGTTGGTTCGAGGTAGGTGAGGCCACAGTAGTACGGCCTGACTTAGTGTTTGATGCCTTAGAGAAGGTTTAGTTAATCAGTGAAAGTCTTAGGGCATCCTAAAGCCGACAGAAATCCTGTGCAAATATGAGGAGAAAAGATCTCGAGTTTGAGATCGGTGAGTTTGTGTTCTTGAAAATCTCTCCCATGAAGGGGTGAAGAGGTTTTGGCAAGAAGGGAAAGCTCAGTCCCCGATATGTCGGTCCTTATATAATTCTCAATCATTTTGGAAAGGTAGCTTATGAGCTCGAGTTGCCTTCATATCTAGCTTCAGTACATCCAGTATTCCATGTCTCCTTGCTAAAGAAATGCATTGGTGACCCAACAGTCATAGTCTCCTTAGAGGACGTAAATATCCAGAACGATATTTATTTCGAATAGGTTCCAATCCAGATCCTCAATCATCAAATTCACAGACTGAGGAATAAAAAAGTTTCCTTGGTCAAAGTTCTCTTGCAAAACCAATCCGTTGAGGGAGCTACTTGGGAAGCAGAAACAGATATGCAGACCAAGTACCCTCACCTCTTCTCAAAAAACTCAAATTTATCTTAAGGTAACAGTCATCCTTATCTTTACCCAGTTCTATTTTTAGTTACAATTACAAACTTGGTTCAGATATAATTACAAACTTGGTATTCATTACCATTGCATATTCAGTCATGCATTCATTAATCAGTTCAGACATGTACTCATGTATAAGATATGCATGTTCAGTGAAAAATTCAGCTTATTAGTAGCTTAAGTCATGAATTCCTTGCATCAAACATGCATGTTTAGTATAAAAAGTCAGTTTGATAGTAGTCTAGCCATGTCGTCATGTTTTAGTTATGTGTGTTCAGTGTGTTAGCTTAATCTATCAGTGTTTCTCAGCTTAATCATTCTCATTCGAGGACAAATGTTCCCAAGGGGGAGATATTATAATACCCAATATTTTCTTAGCTTATATTAACACTTAGTCCACGAGTTATCTAATATAAAATTTTTGAAATACTCAGTATATTTTAGTTTAGAGCCTGCCATTGCGTAGGAAATTCAATTAGCTCCAACGATATAAAATTTTCCTAAATTCAATTACCGGGTAAGAAGTTATGGCTATTTTAAGTTTCGGTCATTAAACATCGTCATTCAGGCTAGTAACGCATCGTGGAGGCCAGCCAAATGGCAATGGTCACTTTCCAGTATTGCTCCACAATATTGGTGTATCGCGCCAAAGCTTATTTTCACATTTGTCAATTTCCAATGTACCAATGCGATGCCACCGCATCGCGGTGAAATTCCAGGTCGCATCCAAAGTGGAAATGCAATACCACTTATTGCACCATCATACATTTTCCCAGATGTCAATTTCCAGAGACACAGCGTAATAGCGCAGCATCGTGCAGGGGTAAAAATCGGGATTTTTCAGTTAATTCTGAGATTTAATTTCCAAGGTCTTTTTTCCTCATTCCAATCAGCCTAAACACGACATTAAATCTCTAACAAGCCTATTATCTTATTATTTGCTCATTTATCTTAAGAAAGAAAGCATTCTCCCTCAAGATACAAAACCCTAGCTCCAAGAGATCAAGAACAAAATCAAGAATTTCTCCAAGAGCCTCCAAGAACAAATATTCCAAGGTATGTTAGGTGTTCATCTATGGGTCCCTTTCACCCATAGAGTCCATGAATCTATTTTCAAACTACACGATTGTTGAGTTATGAACTTCCATGATTGAATTGAATTGAATTCATGTTCATGTTATTGTTGGGTTTTATTTCATGACTAAAATACAAGCCTTTATGAAATTAATCATTTTATATGTTGAATTACATGATCTTCATGATAAACCCTTTAATTTGTAAGTTGATTTATGTAGGCATGATAGCTATATGTATTGATTATTGTATAATCTAAGCATGCTCCCCATGTGTTTGATAAAATTCTTAAGTGAATGAAATAGTGCCATTATAACATGATAGCATGTATTCTCCATTCATGTATGAGTAAATGCATTACAAGTGTTTGCTAAAATGTCTCAATGAGTGGATTGTGATCAAGTAGCCATTAAAATGTTTCCAAGATTATGCTATGCTTTACTTTTCATGCTATCTGGGGGTATTTAATACCAGACAATTTAGCTGCTTACCTAGATCCAGTGTCAGTTACAGAATAGTATCAGTTATGTCATGATCAGTAGTATTCCCAGTCAGTTACAAAACTCAGGAAAACTCAGTAAACTCAGTCTCAGTCCAGTTCAGATCAGTATAATCAGTTTAGTGTCTTTCAGTTGGGAGTATGATTCGGTACCGAGTGAACCCAAGGATGGGGGCTCACCTGCCAGTAAAGGGTGTGATCCTTAGAAGCAATCCTTGCATTCCAGAATTATGTAGCTAGCATAGGTTGAGACATCAAACCTGCCAGTTGAGGGTTGATGAGGTGTTTTAACCTACCAGATGAGAATTCCACCTTTCTCATTAGAGTACCTTCCAGATAAAGGTAACTCTCGTCTTGTCTTTACCCATAGAAAGGTATTGACACCATTCCAATTGGGCTTACATATTAAACCCCAACACAGTTATCTTATTTGGGGCATATCGGTTAGATGATTACCTCCCACAGTTTCAGTCTCAGTCTTCAGAATAGAACTCAATTCAGTTCTAAAAAATCAGGACTGTCGAATACAGTTAATCAGTATCAGTAAATCATAAATCAGTAATCTCAGATTACCAGTTACTTAGTATCATAACCAGTACTCTGCTATAGAAAAAATTAGTTATAGTATATATTTATATGCACAGTATTGCATATTCAGTTTTCATAATAGTTCAGATTATCCACGTACTCTCATGTTTAGTTTCTCTATATCATTTCAGTTAGTCATTATTCATGCATATGAACACTTGCATTTATCCTTACCTCATCTAGCATACCAGTACATTCCACGTACTAACGCATACTCTTTTTTTTTCCTATGATGTCTTATATCATAGGTTCGAACGCTTAGGTTCTCGAACATGCATAGACAGATTCAGATTCAGCCAGCATATCAGATTTAGTAGTGAGTCCTCATCTATCGAATATATTCTTGTATTTTATTATTTTAGTAGACTCAGTAATTTAGTAGATGGAGTTAGTTGGGGGATTATCCCATAAACTCCACTTTTAATCTATTAAGTTAGAGGATTTTCAGGCTAGAGTTCAGATAGTATTCAGTTTTTACAGATTGTTATTTCAGTTTGATACACTTATTCAGTATTTATAGATTTTAAACCTTATGGCATTTTGATTTGTGAGCATATGCTAACAAATTTTAGGCTTTTAACTCTAAATAATTTCAAGGTGTTGAGCAACTTTAGTTATTTTTGATTAGTTTATGTTTGATTTTGTAGTAGAAATTGATATGTTAGGGAACCAACAATAATGGAAGCAAAAAGGCTGAAATCTGAAGAAATTCAAAGACAAGTACAGCTGACGACATTTATGGTAGGTCGTCAGCCAGGTGATAGGCTATCAAGGCCATCATCATCCTTAAATAGGGAATGAGTTCCAGCTGGTAGAATCGATGACATTTTTGGATAGGTCGTCATAATGGTGATAAGTCGTCAGGAATGTCGTCAGACTTAGGCAGGACATGAGAATTGGAGCAAAAGTGTGACGACATGTATGATAAGTCATCACAGTCCTAATAAGACGTCAGAAGTTGCCTTCAACCTAAGATAGGACTAGTGCAGATTTGAAAAAGACATGACAACATTCTTGATAAGTCGTCAGGATCCTGATAAGGCATCACCAATAGTCATCGTCTATTTTGAGAAAAAGCTGTAACCTTGATTTTGTTTCCTTATTTAGGGTAAACTATTTAAAGCTTTGTTTGAGGGTTTTTTAGACATCGTTGTTATCATTATTATTCCGCACAAGGTCGACACCTTGAGTTTTCGACAACATATTTTGATATTTTCTCTCTTTACTTCTTGACTTTAACAACACAACTATTTTTGAGAGATTATTATCAATATTTTGGGATTTTTCCTTTGTGATCTAATCTGCGATTCACTAGTTATTATTCATCTCTATAAGTTTATCTTTCAAATTATGAATTTAATTATGTGTTTCATTCATTACATCATGAGTGGCTAAACTTCATTAACCTGAGTTATGGGATCTAGGGTTAAGCCTTGATGAGGTGCTAAGTATTCAAGATTCAAAAGGTGGTAGGATTTCTTGATAATTCTAAAGTTTTAATTAACGCCTGTTGGTTGCAAACAGTAGAAACACCTGCTTTAATTTGTTTGAGAAAGAAATCAAATATAGTAGGAAGTGAATTATCAACAGGGACTCAGAAATACTTCGTTTAATAATCAGCGTTGAAACGAGGTTGGTTAACTTGAGGTAAAATCTGGGAAGCAAGTAGAAATTCCCTATGTCCGAGAGGATTAGGGAATTAAATGCTTAAGTAGGTCGAGAGATATTTAAGCATAACATCGATAAATATAGCTTGTTATCCTACCTATCGTGAGAATCTTGAATCACTTTTAGCATCTATCATGTACCGGAAGCCCTAGTGAACATAATTTTGGTTATTTCATAAACTCTTGATTTACAAACACCGAAAGTAAAGTGATAAAAAACAACTTGTTAAACGTAAACCCCCCATTTCAGGAAACATTAAACTATCAGTGGATTAAATCACAAACAACTTGAGTTCACATCATATTTCCTGTGGGATTCGACCCCAACCTAGTTGGGTTTTATATTTACAACGATCGCTTACACCCATTCAAGAGTGTAATTTAAGCGTTATCAAAAATGGCGTCGTTGCAGGGGAATACGGTTATAAGCTAAAGTTTGTATGCGCTAATTGACTGTTACTTAAGTTTCTTAGATTTATGTTTAGTTGTTGTTTTTGTTTATTTGCAGTATTTTATAGTGAATGCCAAGCACCAGAAGTTTCGGAGAAACATTATTACCACTAAATCCGAAACCATAATAAATAGGAAAAATGCCAGAACAGCAAGAGGCTGACAGACTGGCAGCCTTAGCTAGAGTTCAGGTGAATGTGCAAAATGTTGGGCAACATGCACAACATCCAAACCCTGTGGATGAAGATTTGGGGGAAAAAGAGTTATTGAACCCTATTAACCCAAGGAGTGTAGAGCATATAGTTGCACAAGTTCCACGTAATCTTAACCGGAATCGTTCATTCCAAAGAAAATAAGAATACTATCCTGTCCAGTATGATCTAAATGATAATGATGATGGCATGGATGGGGCAGGTGCAATGGGTGCAATTATTCCTCCACCGTTGGCACCTGGATCCAAGTTCAACATTACGAGTACTATGATCCAACTCCCCAATCTGAAGGGGTTGTTTGGTGGCCTTCCTGGGGATGATCCTAACCTGCATCTGGTGAATTTTGTCACCATTTGCAAATCTTTTGATAACCCAAGAGTGGACCGTAACGCTATCTGGTTGAGGTTGTTCCCGTTGTCTCTGTCTGGGGAGGAAAAATTGTGGCTGAATAAGCTTACACCTGATTCCATCACCCACTGGAGGCAATTGAAAGAAGCATTCCTAGAACGGTTTTTTCCACCCTATAGGAGGGTACAGTTGAGGGACGAAATCAGCAATTTTAGATAGCTTCCTACTAAAGATTTGCATGAGACTTGGGAGAGATTCAAGAAAAAGCTAACACACTGCCCGGACCACAATATGACGGACCTACACTTGATGGAGACTTTATACAGGGCCCTCAACTCTATAACAAAGCCGATTGTAGATAATGTTGCTGGTGGTTCATTTGTTGATCTATCTTTTCAAGATGCCTCAGATATGCTAAATAGGGTGACCAAACAAAGTCGGGCTTTGCATACCAGGGAGTCTATGGTAGCAAGCTCTACTATTTATGTTGGTATATCTACTGAACAACGCAGGAGAGATAAGGAGCTGGATCAAGACATGGCCTATCTAAAGACTCAGATGGACTTGCTCACTAAGAACTTATTATCAGGGAAGACTGAGAAAGCGAAAGATGTAACATATCAAGACCGAGTGGATGTAGAGCCTAAAGAAGAGGCGAATTATGTTAATAATTAGGGGGTTTTCCGAGGGTATAGACAAGGGAAACAAGGTCTGAATATTTATGAAAATCTTGGTTACAAAGACAAGGAGCAAGGAAACTGGAGAAGCAATAATGACTGGAGTGGTTTATATGTTTCTCCTAGAAATTGAGAAGCTACTGCAACTAGCTCTGGAAAGATGTCCATGGAGGATATGATGGAGAAATTGTTGAAGGGAGTTGAGGCCACCTACTCTGGTGTAACCACCATTAAGACCGATCTGACATCCATCAGTCAGTTGGTGCACTCACACTCCAGTATTATCAAATAGTTGGAGCAGTAGATGAACCAACTTTCCGCTACATTCAACTAGCGAAAGAGCGGAACATTACCAAGCGATACAGTTCAGAATCCGCAAAATAATGGCTCATGTATGGCGATTACCACTAGGAGTGATAAGATATTACATGTCCCTTCTGTGGGAAAATCTGTAGATGGTGAGGTAGTTGTTGATGAATCTAAGGAAAGCAATCCAGTGGAGTCTGAGAAGCTGGATAGTTTTGCTAATGCTTCAGAGAAGGAAAGAGAGAAGAAAGAGGAAGTGGTATTGAAAACTATCCCAAGAACACCACCTCCCTTTCCTTAATGATTGAAGAAGAAGGTTGATGATGCAAAATTCAGCAAATTCCTGGCAATGCTCAAGAAATTGACAATAAATGTGCCTTTGGTTGAGGCACTTGAGCAAATTCCAGGATACGTAAAGTTCATGAAAGACCTTGTGACCAAAAAATGGAAGGTTAGCCATGAGCCGGAGCATAATCTTCTCCATTGTGGTGCTATCTCTACAAGGTCTTTAGTAAAGAAAAAGGCAGACCCGAGAGCGTTTACAATTCCGTGTACTATTGGTTCCCTAATATTCACCAAAGCATTATGCGATCTGGGAGACAGTATAAACCTAATTCCACTTGCTGTGTACAAGAAACTAGGTTTGGGGAATCCCCCCAACAAATATGCGGTTGGTGATGGCAGATAGGTCTGTGAAATAGCCTATGGGCATATTACACGATGTTTTAGTAAAGGTAGCCAATTTTATTCTGCCTTTTGATTTTGTAGTCCTAGATTGCGAGGTGGACTTTGTAGTGCCCATCATCTTGGGTAGACCATTCCTTGCAACCGGGAGAGTGATCGTAGACATGGAGCTGAATGAGCTGAAGTTCAGGATAAATGATAAAGAAGCACACTTCGAGATACACTTATCCATGACTCATCAAAAAGAGATGTGTGTTTTCTCAATCATTGATGTATTCTATGAAGATGATAACGGGGTATCAACTGGTTGTCTTGGCGAAGTCTGAGTAGTCAAGATAACCAAGTCGTGCCGCAACAGTAAATCAGGCGCTATTGGGAGGCAACCCAAAATTTTATATTCCAGTAAAGTATTTATTTTTGTCATTAGGATTTAGTTCACAAAAGGTGGAAACTAATGAAATCAGCAGAAAAGGTCCTGACGGCATTCATGATAAGCCATCAAAACTGTGATATGCTATCACAATTGTCGTCAGAGAGGCTAATTCAGAATTCAAGTTCTGTTAAGGCTGACGACATCCGTGATAGGTCGTCACACCTATGACAATACATCATAAGATGTCATCATAAAGTAACTTAACAACCAAATTTGGGCCAATTATAAAGATCCGACCCGGGCCAAGTCAAACCTTTCCACTTTCCCGCTTGTTTTTACTTCCTTTTAAGTTAATTTCCTTTAATATTTAGAGTATTTTATTTCCTTATTCAAAAAAATTTCCAAGTAAAACAAAAAGCAAGCTTCCTTGTGTGTGGGTTTGCAATTAAAATCAAGAATTTCTTCCTACGTCCTCTTGTGCGTGTAATCACATTGAAGTCTCCCATCAGGTATGCTCTAAATTTGACTTTTCTTTTCAAGTGGTAAGGGATAGATTGATGACAACCCAACTTCCCAAGATACTTGAACCAAGTTCAACTAGAAAAGGGGCTGAAATTCGGAAGTAGGGTTGGCCGTGCAAGCCTAGGGCTTAAAATTTAGCTCACAAATCAGAACTCGAGTGGATTTTGAGAAATAATGGGACCAAAAATTGAGTTAAAATCAAAAGTGGGGTTCTGATTAGAACTGACGACATTCATGATAATCTATCACAACTATGACGGCTTATCAGAAATGTCGTCAAAGGCTACTAAGAACAAAGTGAACTCTGTTTAGAGCTGATGACATTTGTGATAGGATTCACATATGCGACGGATTATCAGAAATATCATCAGAAGTTGATAAAGTTTGTAGGTTCTGTCTAAGGCTGATGACAATTGTAATAAGCTATCACAGTAGTGACGGCTTATCAAACAATGTCATCACACCTAGAACCTGAAGCATGAATGAGCATTTTCAAAGGATGTGAAGCTTACATGATTAATGTGTTTGTGTTTAGGCTCTTGATGATTGACTAATGGTTTTTATATTGCTACAGGAACCCTATAATGGCACCCAGAGGAAATATCCCCATGCTTACAAAGAAGGAACAACAAAAAAGTGTACGTCGAAAACTCATCGATGAGGAGTCTGGTTATAAAGAGGAAGAACCTATGCTCAGGAAGTGAAACAAGAAGCATAGCCCTAACCAACCTCCACCACCCCCACCAGTTGAGGTGAAGGATAGTGAGTACACTAAAACAAGAACTGTTTCTGAGCAGGAGGCATCTAAACATTCTGAACATGAGCAGCATGAGTCTGAACATACTGAATCTGAAGAGGAAGAACATGAAGGGTCTGAGGAGCTTGAGTCTGAGGGAACAGCATCTGAATCCCCTTGCACTAAACAACAAGATGATGAGAAGTCTCCAATTCGGGGAGAACTTATCAAATATAAGAACCCCAAAGTTTGAGACAATGCGAGATGGCAAATTCCCAAGGTAGAGGGCATCTTCACTGCTGGGTTCCGCAGAACTGGTAGAAGAAGAACTTAAAGGATAATTCAAGAAGAAAATAGGATTATCACCAAAGGTCTGTGTAGGTATCCTGAAGTGGAACAGAAGTTCCAAGAGTACGGCTTGGGATGGACTACAAAAGGGGGAAGCTTATTTCTCCCTGCACTGGTCGAAGAGTTTTACTCGAACTACCAAGCTCAGTTGGAAAACATATGTAGGTCAGGATAAGGAGTTGCAGACCATCCCCTATTGGAGAGAGTTCAGGTAAGGGGCGTAAGGGTTGATATCTTAATCAGAACCATCAACAGGTTCTTGTATGGCCCTAACTTCACTCCTCAGGCCACTTCACCATCAGTCTATGCTTGAATTAAGAATTGGGCAAATCAACGTCTGTGGTTCACCAAAATTATAGCGAAAGAGAACCAGCATGGGTGACCAACCCAAACTAGAGAATCTATAAGTCCTCTTTGACTCAAAAGGCAAAGTTTTGGTGGGGTGTAGTGCATATCTGGCTGATGCCCACTGATGGAGACAACATTCTGGGTGACGACCGAGCTATCCTAGTAGCAAGCATGGTGCAGAAGCTCGCCCTTAATTTCATGGAAATCATTGCAGAAGAGATGAAGATTAGAATGGCAAGAACCAACACTGCTTATCCTTTCCCTTGTCTTATCGCAGAGTTGTGCCGAGTTGCTAATATGCCAGAGATTGCAGGGGTTGATGATGACATCCCTGCCCGAAAGACCCACAATCCCATATGGTATGATGAAAATTAGCCAGGACTGAGACTTGATAGAGGTGTAGAGGTAGCAGTAGACCGTCCTCTTACAGATGTCGGTTCAACACCTAATGTGGAAGTTCAAGATTCTGAGACTACGCAGCCAACTTTTTTAGCAAAAGCAGGTTTAGTGCCTGAGAATGAACCCAATCCCTTAGCTCTTATATCATCAGCAGGATTTGCATTTCATCTAATCGATATCAAAAGAGTGGCCAAACAAGCCAAATAGTGTAAGGCACATCTACATGTTTTTGCCAAACAGTTTGCTGCTGTAGTAGACAAGAGAATCAAGGCTTCCCTTGAGCCTTTTGTGACTTTGCCTGGACGGGTTGCAGATTTGGAGAACCAATTTAATGCACGAGTAATAGAAATGTCAGGGGCTGATCTTGCTAAATTCAGAGCGTCCTTGAACAAGGTAAAGGCAGATGCTGGGGTATTGTAGCAGCACCAATTTATGGTGCAAACAGATCCTGCTATGCATGAACCTGAGGAAGAAATTCCAATGCTTGACCTCACTGGAAATTCACCAAAGAAAAAAAAAGAAGAAGAGAGAGCAAAAGGGCAAAGATAAGAGAGAAGATCCTGACAACGAGGAAGAAAGAAGATTGAAAAATAAGGCAAAAAAAAGGCCAAAAAAAAGAGTTTAAGAAAGAAAAAATAGAGTCCCTAGCGGACAATGAGAGATGAGAGGAGTCTTTGAAAGCTAGGGATGCAGGTGCCTCATCTAGAAGACCCCCTACCACTGTAAGTCCAAAAGCTCTCGATGGAGAAAAGGTATTAGATGATGCAGCAGCAGGGTCAGAAACCCGAGATTGATCTATTCTAGGTATACTCTAACCCTTAGTTTAGATTTATTTTTAATTTTAAGTTGAGGGTGTAGGGTAGGATATTGTTGTAATAATTTTTGGTAGATAATTAGGAGTAATACAGGTATGTGAGGTTGTTAACTTGTGTTATGACTTTTGAGAACCTCTCCATTGATCTGAGTTTATAACTGTGTGAATTGCATTCATAAGAGATTGCGGTGCATATTTTTGTGGCATTAGTCTAGCGACTTGATAATTTTTCCTAAACAAATTGTATGAATCGGATAAGTAGTGATATGCGATGTACTTGTGTGCTATATGTGTGTAAGGTCTTACTCAGCACTTTCTGTGTGCCAAATCTAGAACTTGCCCTGTTAGTCCTGCCTAGGTTGTAAGATAGGGGTTAGGAAAGTATCATTGGCCATTTTTGATTGTAACCCACTTTCATCCTAAATGACCTTCCCAATATGAATAATATCCCTTGATCCCTGATTTGAGCCTATATGTCTGTTTCTTTCTGTGAAACCTCTCACTTTCCCGTTTACCTCACAGCGAACCTGTTTTGACCCTGGTCCTTCTTGGACATTATGCACCTTAACTTAGACAAATAGCCTAAGTTGAGGGTCACTATCATAGGGGTGTGTGATGCAAAATGAGCATGAAGAGAGGTAGAATAAGAGAAAAGAATAAAAAGTTAGGTGCAGTAAAAAAGGAATAAGGAAAGAGAAAGTTGTGATAAAAATGATAAAAAGATAATATGATGATTGAAAAGACAGTATCCATCTTGAGCATGTGTGATAAATAAAAGAAGAAGAAGAGGAAAAGAAGGTTGAGAAGTGAAACCCTAAGAGTTTAGTGTATTGTCAAGGAGGCATATTCACTCTAAAATATCCATGAATATCATACCATCCCTTAGCCTACATTACAAGCCTAAGAAAAGCCTTAAAGTGATCCTAACTAACCTACTTGAAGATTTGGGTATTGACTATAAGGGAAAGCCTGTGGCATTTGACATGCAGTGTTTGGAACTTCATTCTGAGAGTGAGACTTGTGATTATCCCTATGTTTATGTATGTGTATTCTGATATGAGTGAAAAAGGGATTTCTTTGTTGTGAGGGCACATTGGGTATGTTGCTAAGTCACTGACTTGTTCAGATATTGTGATCTTGGTATGGCATGATTGTTATTGCTAAATTTTTGTCGTATCTTGATGCTTGTGAGTTGCATGGTTGTTCTTCAAAACATCAACAGTGAGTTTTAAATTGACGGACCTTGGAGATGGTAAAATTATTCTGTACTAATATGAGTAGTTAGTTGCCAAATTATACTTTGTATTCTCTTAGTTATGTTTGGTTGCTTGAGAACAAGAAATTATTTTATGTTGAGGGTGTTGATGTGTGAGCATATGCTAATATATTTGAGGCTTTTAACTCTAAATAATTGCAAGGTCTTGAGCAACTTTAGTTATTTTTGATTAGTTTATGTTTGATTTTATAGTAGAAATTGATATGTTAGGGAACCAACAATAATGGAAGCAAAAAGGCTAAAATCTGAAGCAATTAAAAGACAAGTACAGCTGACAACATTCATTATAGGTCGTCAGCCCGGTGATAGGCTATCAAGGCCATCGTCAGCCTTAAGCAGGGAATAAGTTCTAGCTGGTAGAATCGATGACATTTAATGATAGGCCATCATAATGGTGAAAAGTCATCAGGAATACAGTCAGACTTAGGCAGGACATAAGAATTGGAGTAAAAGTTTGACGACATGTCTGATAAGTCATCACAGTCCTGATAAGACATAAGAACTTTCCATCAACCTAAGATAGGACTAGTACAAATTTGAAGAAGACCTGATGATATTCTTGATAAGTCATCAGGATCCTGATAAGGCGTCACCAATAGTCGTCGTCTATTTCGAGAAAAAGTTGTAACCTTGATTTTGTTTCCTTATTTAGGGTAAACTATTTAAAGCTTTGTTTGAGGGTTTTCTAGACATCGTTGTTATCATTATTATTCTGCACAATGTCGGCACCTTGAGTTTTGGACAGCATATTTTGATATTTTCTCTATTTACTTCTTGACTTTAACAACATAACTATTTTTGAGAGATTATTATTAGTATTTTGGAATTTTTCCTTTGTGATATAATCTGTGATTCACTAGTTATTATTCATCTCTGTAAGTTTATATTTAAAATCATGAATTCAATTATGTGTTTCGTTCGTTACATCATGAGTGGCTAAACTCCATTAACCTAAGTTATGGGATCTAGGGTTAGGTCTTGATGAGGTGCTAAGTATTCATGATTCAAAAGGTGGTAGGATTTCTTGATAATTCTGAAGTTTTAATTAATGTCTATTGGTTGCAAATAGTAGACACACCTTCTTTGATTTGCTTGATAAAGAAATCAAATATAGTAGGAAGTGAATTATCAACAGGGACTCGAAAATACTTTATTTAATAATCAGCGATGTATATTCTGAAGTCTGACGAGTTCCCGAATATATTTTCTAGCATAATCTTCAGCTGTATACGATGAATGCACAGGCAAGAAATGAGCTAATTTTGTCAGCCGATCTACGACAACCCAAATCGAATCATGATGGCGACGAGAAGGAGGAAAACCAACTATGAAGTCCATATTCACTTCTTCCCACTTCCAAGTAGGAATGCTAAACTCTTACATCATGCCACTGGGACATTGATGCTCTATTTTACTGTTGACACGTGGAACACTTCGCCACAAATTTTGCTATGTTCCTCTTCATACCATTCCACCAATAGATTTCCCGCAAATCACGGTACATCTTGGTAGCACCAGGATGGATGGAGTATCGCGTACCATGCGCTTCCGCCATAATCCTCTGCTTCATGTTATCAACATCAGGAACACATAATCTTTCTCGGAGTCTCAAAACACCATCTCCCCCTTGGGAGAAAACCTCCACCTTTTGGTCTTTAACTAACTCTTTTAACCTGACCAAGGTAGGATCCCTTTCTTGCTTCTCCTTCACTTCCGAAACTAAAGAGGATTTGGAACCGCTTTGCACTCCTATACTACCCTCAGCATAACCAAACAACCTAACCCCCAATCTATCCAAATGATGTACCACACGGGCCAACTCCTTCTTACCAATCTCCACATGTGCTACGCTACCCATGGACTTCCGACTAAGGGCATCTGCTACTACATTGGCCTTGCTCGGATGATATAGCACGCTCATATCATAATCTTTCAATAGTTCTTACCATCGTCTCTACCTAAGATTCAACTCCTTTTGGGTGAATACATACTTTAAGATCTTATGGTCCGTGAAGACGTCGACATGGACACCATACAAATAATGTCTCTAGATTTTCAAAGCAAAAACCACGGCAGCTAATTCAAGGTCATGGGCAGGATAATTCTTCTCATGAGGCTTTAGCTGCCTAGAAGCATAAGCTATAACCTTGCCCTTTTGCATCAATATTCAACCCAAACCAACTCTGGAAGCATCGCAATACACCACAAAACCATCAACATCGTCAGGCAATGTCAACACAGAGGCTGAAGTGAGTCGAGTCTTCAACTCCTTAAAACTCTTCTCGCAAGATTCGGACCACAGGAACTTCACTTTATTTTGGGTCAAACGGGTCATAGGAGACGCAATAGATGAAAACCCTTCAACAAAATAACGATAATAACCAGCTAGACCCAAGAAACTTCGGATATCAGAAGGAGAAATAGGTCTAGGCCAACTCCTTATAGCCTCTATCTTTTGAGGATCAACTCTAATACCTTCGGAAGAAACAACATGACCCAAGAAGGCTACAGAGTTCAGCCAGAACTCACACTTACTGAACTTAGCATACAACCGATGAGTTCGAAGAGTTTCCAACACGATTCGGAGATGATCCGCATGATCACCCTCACTTTGGGAGTAAATAAGAATATCATCAAGGAACACTATTACAAATAAAACCAGATATGGTTGGAATACACGGTTCATAAGATCCATGAAAGCCGCTGGAGCATTAGTTAACCCGAAAGACATCACTAGAAATTCAAAATAACCGTAATAGGTTCGAAAGGCTGTCTTGGGGATATGACATTCCCTAACCTTAAGTTGGTGATAACCGGATCTGAGGTCTATCTTCGAAAAGTAGCTCGCACCTTGCAATTGATCAAATAAATCATCAATTCGAGGAAGCGGGTATTAATTCTTGATAGTAACCCTATTAAGCTGCCAGTAATCAATACACATCCACAAAGAACAATCTTTCTTACGCACAAACAGGACAGGTGCACCCCACGGGGACACACTAGGTCCGATAAAACTTTTGTCTAAAAGATCTTTCAATTGCTCCTTCAACTCTTTAAGTTCCACGGGAGCCATGCGATACGTAGGAATAGAAATAGGCTGAGTATCGGGAAGAAAGTCAATCCCAAACTCTATCTCTCTATCAAGAGGTATTCCAGGGAGATCTTCTGGAAATATATCAAGAAACTCATTAACAACATTAATTGACTGAATGGTCGGGGTTTCAGACTTAGTGTCTTTAACCTGAACCAAATGGTGGATGCAACACTTGGAAATCAACTTCCTAGCTTTGAGATAGGATATGAAACGACCCTTAGGAATCACAGAACTCCCGGACCATTCGAGGATAGGTTCATCAGGAAACTGAAACTTGACCACACGGGCACAACAATCAATAGACGCATAGCATGAGTGAAGCCAATCCATACCCAATAAGATATCAAAGTCAACCATATCTACCTCAATCAAATCAGCATACATAACCCGATGAAAGACAGTAATGGGACATTTCTTATACACCCGCTTAGCAATGACAGACTCTCCTACCGGAGTAGAAACCAAAATAGGCTCAGAAATTAGTTCAGGATCCGTTTAAAAATTTACAGCAACCAGAGGTGTCACATAAGAAAAACTCGAACTGGAGTCCATCAACATATAAACATCAAAATAGAAAACACAGAGCATACCAATGACAACATCAGGAGAGTTCTCCTACTCCTGACGAGGTGGTATAGCATAAAAATGATTTTGGCATTGACCGCAGCAGTACTAGATGAAGCACCCTGAGGAGGAACTGGACGGGCTGCGGGAGGCGGGGCACTGGTAGCCTGTCTCTGGGGACAGGCATCATGACTCAACTGTCTGGAATACGGGTAGTCTCTAAGTATGTGGCCCAACTTGCCACAACCAAAATAGCCCCGCTGCCCCATATAACACTCCCCAAAATGGTCTTTACCATACTTAGCACACAAAGGAGGATGAGGTCGGTTGCTTACAATGTCCTGAGACCTGGAAGGTACCAACCTATTCCCAAGCTCCTGCCTTCCCTGATATACGGGAGAACCAGCTGAGGAAGGTACAGGTATAAATGGACGTCTCTGAAACTGAGGGCGACTCCCTCCAAAGAATCTAGTCTGACTAGACCCCTGCTGCTCTGATCTGACTCTCTTAATCTCTCTTATTCTTTCTCTTTTCTTTATCTTGTCTAACTCAATCTTTTGGGCGTGAATCATTAACCTAGGAAGACCAATATCCCTGTTGATCATAGTAGATCTACATTCTTTCACCACATAACTCGACACCTCAGTTAGAAACTTGCTCATACTAGTCCTCGAGTCAGCCATCATATTAGGAGTGTACTTCAATAGCTGATTAAACTTAAGACAATACTCCTTAACCGACATGGAGCCTTGTCTCAGATTCATAAACTCCTTTATCTTAGCTTCCCATAACTCAAGAGGAAAGAATCTATCCAAGAAAGCATCTTGGAAAAATTCCCAAGTCACCGGAGCAGTATCTTCCTCTCTACCCTTATTCCACATCTGCACCCAGTCATAGGCAACATCTTTCAATCGATAAGAATCTAGATCTACACTTTATTCCTTGGTTACATGCATAATCTGTGTAATTTTCTTTATTTCATCAACATACATCTGCGGGTCCTCACCTGCTCTCGACCCATGAAACTCTGGCGGATTCAAACTCATAAAATCACAAATTCGTGCTGCTACCGAATTATTTTCCTGGGGAGGTGGAGCATTGGCCTGATTATTGGCGGTAACTGCCTGGGCTAGCGTCTGAAAAGCTGCCCGAAATTTGGCATGGGATACCATCTCATGTAACGGATCAACGGGTTGAGGTTGGTTGTTGTTTCCACGAGCTCGACGTGGAGGCATTTTCTGTCGTAAGAATGCACGAATTAACAGCAGAAGGAAATAGTTGTAAGCATGATAGACTCTTGTAGAAAGAAAGAAATGACTTTTCCTAGAATGCCCCGCATCCTCTTGATCATAGGTGTGGCGCGCTACATACCGATGCTCAAGACTCTACGTAACGCGGCTTGTTAGACTCCCTAGGACTCTTCACAACCTTGGGCTCTGATACCAAGTTTGTAATGCCCCGAAATATCATCCCGAGATGCCACACGATGCCCAAGGCTACACGTAGCCTCAAGCTAATCCTTTAAGCCAAAACACTACCCTTGGGTTCCAACACAACAACATCACGCTACGTTAAGGATATATATATAAGTACATATCATATCACATCGCACATGGCACGGAATATCATTAGACTGTACATATATGGAATGTCTATACACAAACCAACCCAACAATACACTAGTCTGACATAGCCTCTATAAAGCAAAATCAACGAGCCATTGGGACAAACCCCCAACTGACTCAACAGACCAAAGGGATCACAAAACAACAGCACCAAAACTAGCAACTTGGTCCTCGAACCATGAGGACTCACCACTGAAGGAACGTAGATGCGGCACTCAGATATTACTGTCGCGGCTGCGGCTGAGTACCTGAACCTACATCATGGTAAGAATATAGCCCATAGAGAAATATATGGGTCAGCACAAGATACGTACTGAGTATGTGGGGGCGCATGCAAAATAAAAATAATATCATAAATTTCGTAAAAACGTACATACGGACAATAATGACACACCTGGCTTGAGTGACATTGAATCATGCAACTCATAACCTCTTAGATAGGAAATATAGGATAAAAACCTCATAAATCATTATAGATCATCATAGGTAACTTGACTTACCACATCAAAACTCAGAGTGACTCGGTATTTCAATAAACATGACTCTTATGGACAGGGGAGTTTCCTATAACCGACAACCCCACGTGAGCTACGTGGAATACCAATGTTTGAAACCCCCATTGGTGGGAGCGTCATACTCTTTGCCAGGGAGTACGACCTTAAAACTGCAATAATCACAATCGGGCTCTCTGGCCAATAATATCACCATCAAACAACCCTACGGTGGCACATAGGTTTGGGGAAATACCAAATTTCCCTCTCGGTGCTAAGTACTACTCCCCGACAAGATCAAAATGTGTTAGGAAATCCACCACAACATCGCAAGGGTCTATCATAAAGACCAAATCAAATATCCTTCTCATTTATCAAATCATATCAATTTGTGGATTCCTAACTCAACATATTTTAGCTCAAAACATTTTAATCTTCCT
The DNA here is from genome assembly GCA_030864215.1 of Capsicum pubescens. Taxonomy (NCBI): domain Eukaryota; kingdom Viridiplantae; phylum Streptophyta; class Magnoliopsida; order Solanales; family Solanaceae; genus Capsicum; species Capsicum pubescens. The sequence goes on from CM061544.1 coordinate 107,959,578, forward strand.
CAACATCAACAAGGTATCAATGCATTGAACCATAACCGACTCGACATTTGGAAAAGGATATGAAGACTCAATACATAATATTTTCAACATTTTAACTTATCAAAACCATCCGGAAAATACCAAGACTCATTGCAACTTCAATATCAACATTTCTCAATTTGCCATTCAACTCTCATTTAAAGGTACTTGAGACATCAACCCTTAGTAGGGATATAGAATTTCCAATATAAATTATAAATTCATAATAAGGAAATAGTGTAATGATAGTATAAATGAAGGCTTAACAAATTAAATCATCATACTCTCATAATCAAATACTTTTTGGACATAATTCCATCTCAACATCATACACATATCGGATGACATAATCCCATAGCTCATGGACTATAATATAAGATATAAAACCATATTTCCAATTCATGGTAAACATGTAAAATCTCATGTCAATGTAATTCAACAAAAACACCGGGCACAAGATCGAAACGATAATCTTGTTCAAAGCCCCACATACCTAAAAATGGAAGATGAATATGAACTTCCAACTCCGAAACTTTATTCACGAAAATAAAGAGTGCTTCTCGAAGCCCTTGACATGATCAACTCGAATCCCAAATCAATTTGAAATTTCTACGGTTCAATCAAGAGACATAGAAGGATGAAATTTGGAGTAGTAGGGTTGGGGTTTGAGCCTTAGGAAATTTTGGAGAAAAATGAGCTATTGAATGCTCTTAATGGACTTAAATCCATGGTTTACCTGGATGGATTGGAGTGGGAATGACCAAAATACCCTTAAAAATCAAATAATGTCAAATTTGTCCTTTGGTGGACTATTTTGATAGGCTGAAGTAGATTGACCATAACCTTTTGCTCCAATGGACAAATTGGATGAAACCAATTTAATTGGAAAGAGGACTTTAAGAGATTTATGTTGATATATAGTAGATTACCCAGATCATTATGTACAAGGAGTTATGATCATTTGAAGTTGACCCTAAAATTCTCCTGGCCTCAGTATTTTTTTCCTGCACATTTACTGTTCACCACTATTCACGGTTAGATCGGAATGATCATAACTCATCTCTCAAGTGTCCGTTTTGGATGATCCATATATCGTTGGAAAGCTTATTTGATGATCTATGCGATAACAGGTCGCATATCCAGAAATTCCACACAGAAAAATTATTAATCAAGATAAAGAACAGAATTCAACACATTTTCGTCCGAGATCTTAACGGAAATTTTTTTTTCGGGGCATCACATCTTTCTAAGAGAATACATACTGCAGGCTCTTATGGTCAGTCAACACATCTACATGCACACCATACAATTAGTGCCTCCAAATCTTTAAGGTAAATACTACTTCTGCTAACTCAAGATCATGAGTTGGATAGTTCTTTTCATGGGGCTTAAGCTGTCTAGAGGCATAGGCTATGGCCTTACCTAGCTGCATCAAAACACACCCCAAATCAACTCTGGAGGTGTCACAATTCCCAACAAAGCCATCTATACCATCTGGTAACGTCAGAACTGGTGTTGTAGTAAGTCGAGTCTTCAACTCCTAAAAACTCTATTCACAAGAACCTGACCACTAAAATTTAACTCTCTTCTTAGTGAATCTGGACATAGGGGGTGAAATAGATGAAAATCCATCAACAAACCAATGGAAATATCTGGCAAAGCCCAAGAAACTCTAGATATCTGATGGAGAGATGGATCTAGGCCATTTTCTCACTGCTTTAGTTTTTTAGGGATTAACTCTAATGCCATCACCAAAAATGATATGGCCGAGGAAGGCTACTGACCATAGCCAAAATTCGTACTTACTGAATTTGGCGAATAGCTGATGGTTTTTGAGAGTCTACAATACTATTCTGAGATGGTCTGCAATATTATGCTTACTGCGGGAGTAGATAAGGATGTCATCTATGAAGACTATGATGAACCGGTCTAAGTACTGCTTGAACACACGGTTCATCAAGTCCATGAAAGCTGTTGGGGCATTGGTAAGACCAAAGAACATGACTAGGAATTCAAAGTGACTGTACCGAGTTTTGAAAGCTGTTTTTTAAATTTCACATTCTCTGACTCTAAGCTGATGATAGCCTGATTTGAGGTCTATCTTAGAAAAGTAACTGGCCCCCTGAAGTTGGTCAAACAATTCATCAATTTAGGGAAGTGGATACTTTTTCTTGAACTTGACTTTATTTAGCTGATGGTTGTCTATACACATTCTGAGGGAACTACCTTTCTTACTCACGAATAAAAATGGTACACCCAACGAGGATACGATAGGTCTGATGAATACCTTCTCTAAGAGATCCTTCAACTGTTATTTTAACTCTTTGAGTTCTAGTGGAGCCATTCTATATGGTAAAATAGATATGGGCTGAGTATCTGGAAAAAGGTCTATTCCGAAGTTGATTTCCTTTTTTGGGAGAAACTCCGGGAAAATCTTTGGGAAACACATCTGGAAATTCGCATGCTACTGATACTAACTCAAGAGTAGGGTTCTCTAATTTAGTGTCCTAGACTAGAATGAGATGGTAGACATATCCCTTAGATATCATTTGTTTCCCTTAGGTACTAAAAAAGCTGACCCCTAAGTGCTGAAGTACTACCCCTCTACTCTTGGATAGCTCATTCAGAAACTGAAACTAGACAATTATATTTCTAATGTCAACTGAGGTATAGCATGAATGAAGCCAATCCATGCTGAGAATGACATCAAAATTTGTCATCTCTAATTTTACTAAGTCTGATGAAGTGACTTTCTAAGATACCATAGTCGGATAGTTCCTATATACCCATCGGCCTATGATAGATTTACCTACTGGGGTAGATATTGATAAAGGCTCTACTAGGATTTTGAGACTGACTCCGAAGTCGACAGCTATATATGGAGTTACAAAGGATAAAGAAGCTCCTGGATCTTGCAAAGCATAAACATGTAAATGATAAACTTATAACGGATTTGGAGAACTTTTCTGATCCTGTCAGGACTAAAGGGCATATTATATGTTTGGGCACTACCCACTGGTGGCACTGGAAGCGGCACCCTGCGAATTCGGGTGACCGAACTGAGATGAGGGACGGTTATACTGAAAATGGAAACCTAACTGGGGACAATATCTAACTCTGTAACCTGGCTTTCCATACCCAAAATACAAATCACTATCAGCCCTGTAGATACCTGAGTGGTTTTTTCCATATTTCTGACAAAGAGAATTTATTCAGGCACTGCTAATACTACCCTAAGGTTTAGGGCCTGGCGCCTTGTCTTTGTTGCCATCTCTAAATTTTGGCACAGGAGCACTGGCTGAGTATGGAGCTGGAACTGAAGATTTTGGGTGGAATTGAGAATGATTCCCACTCTCTGACTTAGACTGAGCGAAGTTGAAACTACCTGTTCTTTCTTTCTTGTTCTCCCTCTCCTTCTCTTTATTCTTAGATTCTTCTATTTATTGAATATAGACCATGAGCCTAGATATGTCTATCTCCTTGATCAGCATTGCGGTCCTACACTCCTTGACCATACTGCTAGATACACCAGACATAAACTTACTCATCTTAGATCTATTATTTGCCACCACATGAGTGGCATATCTGGCTAACATAGTGAACTTGAGAGAATACTATTGCATCATCATGTTGCCTTATTTCAGATTTATAAACTCCAAAACCTTTACTTCCTTCAACTCCAACGAGAAAAAACTATCTAGAAAAGCAAGAACAATCTCTTCCCATTCTATTGGCCCTACATCTGCAGGGCTCTCTGCTTTTCACTATTTGAACCATGAGTGAGCCACATCCTGTAACTAATATGTAGCTAACTCAGCACTCTCAATAGCTATCACCCCATATTATCTGTAACTTTTTGCACCTGATCAAGAAATTCTTGAGGGTCCTCATCTGACTTAGACCCAGTAAAAGATGGAGGGTTCATTCGAGTGAATTCTCGAATCCTGGCTGCAGCAGTATTGGCCACTAGGTTGGTTGGAATGGCAGCTGGGTGTTCATAATGGGCTACCACAAAATGAGATAGGGTGGTAAAAGCTGCTCTGAATTCAGTGTTGGAGACATGTTCATGGGATCTGGCAGGACGGGTTGAGGTGTTGGCCGGTCCCCTGTTCCTCTTCCCTTTGTCCTATTTAGAGGCATGTTCTATAGTTAGAAGAGGAAAGGATTAGACTGTGATTTCAACTGGAGCTCATGCTCACTCACACGATATGAATACTGAAAGAAGGGAAACCTTTCCTAAAAATCTAATAGCCTTCTACCCATAAGTGTGGCTGCTACACACTTATGCACAAGACTACTAGATGCGGTTTTCAGACTTCCTAGGACTCTATTAAAACTTAGGATTTTATACCAAGTTTGTAACTCCCCAAGTCTGTACCCTGAATGCTACATGGTGCTTATAATTTTGAGGGACCACAAGCTGACCCATGACTGGCACCTGCTACAATAACTAAGTAATAATACTGTAATTATGGGAAAATTGGGTGAAAACTTTCCATAAGGTTCAAAAGTGTAAATAAATACTGAATACTAAAATCAATACTATAAACTAAACATATGTCCGAAAGATTACTCTAGTCTGAAAAACCTCTAACTGTTTGAATAAGGGGTGGATGGGACAAAACCCCAACTAACCCAAACTATTGAAAACTGATAAACTGAGATACTGAAGTAATAAGCATGTCCTCGAACTATAAGGTCTCACCACTAATTTGTTGCTGAAAGGTTCAGACTGCTAAGTACGATCAGGAGCTCATGCGTCTCAACCTATGATATAAGACATCATAGTGCAAAAGAAAAGTATGCATCAGTACTTTGAATGTACTAGTATGCTAAGTGAGGTAGGATGATCTGCATGGGTTCATATGTATGAACAATACTGACTGAATGACATGTGTATAACTGAATGAGAGTACATGGATGAATTCATAAACTATAATTGAGATCATGATAACACTGGTTACTGAGTTCTGAATTACTGATTATTGATATCTGAGTGTACTGATACTGTATTGCTGTTAACTGAGTGACTATATCTAATAGTCCTGATTCTATGGAACATTTTTGAGTTCCGTACTGAACTGAGTAACTGTATCAGACAGTCTTGAATTTGTAGAACTGAACTGAGTTCTATATTGGGACTGAATCTAAAACTGAGATTGTGGGTGTTAATCATCTAACCGATATGCCCCTCTCTAAACTGATTGGGGTCCAACCTGTAATCCCAGCAGGAAGGGTGTTAGTACTGTGCAACTGGTAAAGACAAGCTGAGTCACCCTCATCTGGCAGGTGCTATGAATGAGAACGGTGATACCCTCAACTGGCAGGTTGATATCTCAACCTACGCTTACTATATAGTTCTTGAACACAAGGACTGCTTCTAAGGGTCACACCCTCTACTGGAAAGTAATCCCCCATCCTTGGGGTCATTCGGTGTTGAATTCTACTCCCAACTGAATAGACTCTAGACTGATTTCTAAACTATTCTAGGTTGGACTGAACTGTTACTAATCATGTTAACTGTCCAAACTGAACTGAGTTGGTTGGGTTATGAACTGATTACTATCTGAGTTCTGAACTAATTACAGAGCCACTGATCATGATATAACTAAATACTATCATGTAACTGACATTGTCTCTAGGTATACAACTAAATTTTTGGGTATTAAATACCCCCATGACTCGATAGCATGAAAGTAAATCACTGCAGGACTTTAGTAGCATAATGGTACTATCTTACAAACAATACATTCACTTAGACATTTGTGTCAAACACTTGATATACATGGGCTTGTGCATGATTGAAAAAACATAATAACATGTTATGCTTGGACTAGTCAATTAACATAAGCATTTTGACAAACACTTGAGGAGCATGGGTATTTCACATATCAACAAACATGTTGTAATATCATGGATTTTACATTCAACTTGCAATTTAAGATCTCAACATGAAGTTCACAAAGTTCAATTCATAATTAACTAATTTTGCATGAAAGTTGGGACAAATCATGGAATTAGGTCACCATTAACAACATAATCATGAATACATTCTAGATCCAATATGAAATCAATTAACTTGCATTATAAAAGAGTTTCTTGAATTCCAAGGGTGGAAGGATACCCTTGTATGAACACTTCACATACCTTAGTATTCAAATTTGCAAAGAATGATAGAGTGTTCTTGAAGGCTGAATCTTGAATTAAAGGTCCTAGGGTTTTCTTCTTGGAAAATTTTGAGAAAGATGAGTGGATTTTGCCTCAAAAGGGGATTAATCTCATGTTTTGGGGGCTGACATAAGGTGGAAAATACCCAAATAGCCCCAAGGATGCGGATTTTTAATGATTAAAAACTGGACTAGCAATTTGCAGACCGATACGCTGCATCATTGGCATCTACGAGATGGCCAATGCACCGCATCGGTTCACTGGAATTTGTACTGGAAGATAGAGAAAAATATTTATCGATGTTATGGGCGATACAGCGCATCTATATCTCATTGATCCACTGGTTTGGATTTCCAAACGTGCTTCAAACGATGTCAGAAAAAATCTAAAGCTTGTCTGGGAACACTCACTAACATTCCTGATCATGATTAAACCCAAAAACCATTACTTTAAGGTCATGAGGTCGTGAAATAGAGTCACGAACTTACAAAGGCTAAAATAACACTAAGTTTGAATACTTAACTAGTGTTAACTAATTCTGGTACTCCTTAACAAGATTTAAAGGACTGAGTTAAGCGTAGGATTTTGCAGGGTATTACATGATAACTAACTGAACTGATAATTCTCTAACATATATGAAAACATTATAAAAATACTGATACTAAGTAAACAACTAAGTTTTCGGGTATTCATAACCCCGAGGATTTGATGACATTAATAGTAGAAACATAATAAAGCTTCAAAAGCATAATAAGTAATCATTGTTCAAAATTCATCTCTTAGGCATTTCATCAAACACTTGAAATTAATGAACTTAAGCATGGGAATGATTGAAAAATGTGGGAATAACATAATCATAACACTAAAACCATACATTGGGGAATTTAACATGTATTTTCATGCCTTAAACGTGTAAGGGCTACTTTCCAACTAAAAAACATATAATCATAATGCATAATCTAGATTCCCAAAACCTTCATGAAATTAACTCTTTGTAAACATGTAAATTCATGATTTAAAACATAAAAATAGGTTCTTAGACCCCATGGGTGAAAAGAGCCCATGGATGAACATCTAACATACCTTAAAATCTTAAATCCTTGAAAAAAACACAATTCCTTAAGCTTCCTTAGAGATTCTTTAATTTGGGAACTTGTTTTCTTGATTTTTATTGAAAGGAAAGGAGTTTAATTTGATGAACTAGGGAAGATCTTAGGGTTTATTTGAGAGTAAAATTGGGAATTTTGGGCATAATATGCCTTAACTGAAGCCAAATTCTGTGTTTTTACAGATTTGGGCGATGGGAAAAGATAAGACTGCCCATATGGGATTGAAATTCGAAACTAGAATGCCGATTAGAGCCTTGCCGCAATGCGATGAACCCTTCATCGCTATACCCATTGTGATGAGGTGAAATCACAGTGAGGTTTTGGATTTGAAATCTAAACGTGCCTTAATCCTCACTCAAAAAATTAAAAACTTCCCCTAGACATGCTACTTACACCCCTAAACATGAATTAACTTATAAACCATCATCTCGGGGTCGGGAAGGTCACTTTAAAAATCATTGAAGTTAAGAGGCCAAAAATAAAGCTAATTCCCCAATACTTGGCTAAATTTACAGGCTTTAAGCCTTTTATGCATGCACTATGGGATGATCTACGTTAAAACTAACACGGGTTATTACATTATGTCCTTTCACACCTAATAAACCATATCCTCTACACTTATTACATTCCTAATCCCTTAAAATGACAAAATCATTCCAAAAAGGGTTATTCTCTACTTCAAAACTCAACTTGAAATCATTAAGGTTAGGGTTCAAGCTTCAGGGCTATCTTCTTGCATTTTTTTGGAAAAGATTCTTGTCAATATGGCATGTTGAACTCTCCCTTTTCTTAATTATTGTTATATTGTGATATTTACTTGATAATCATATGTTTTAATGGTGGTTTAAGACTAGGGTTGAGGTATTTAATTATAAAATACTTATGTTGGTATCCTCTTATTTTTAATGGGTTTTTTTATGTATGCGTGATGATTTTTGAACTGAAACTGTGTATTATAAAATGGGTGGTATTGGTATATGGTTTCATAATGTTATGGTTTTGGCATAACAAAGATATGAACTTCAACCTAGATCATAATTTGGTTTTTAACAAATATCTTATAGTGTTCAAATTGTCCTTTGAAATATTGCATGGCATTAAATGGAAAATTGTTAACATGTCTTTTTAATTTCCTTTTGGCTATGTTTCTGGATTTTCTAATTGGAATTTAGAGTTTTATCAATTTAATGGAATGGTAGGAGATAATATGAACAACTTGCAAGTCTTGGAATGACGATACTAATATGGGTATTTCTTCATGGAAGACTTCGTAGTTAATGTTATGTTAAAATATTTTAATTAGGCTTTAATGGGAATCGTGTAGCTTCCTGAGAAGGTGTAATCCTTGTGGCCAACACTTAAAACCATATTTACTGACATTAGGGATCTATTACCATTGTGCTCTTTCTACACATAGTTGTTCACAATTATTGTTTTGGGAGGTTATTTTCTATTAGTGGCTTTAGCTTAATCTTTGGTCCAAGCAACTAACATGGATTGGGGCTCCTCCGGTTACAGATGCCAGACCCATATAGCTGGTGGTTATTATCTATTGGTGGCTTTAGCCTAATCTTTGGTCCAAGCAACTAACATGGATTGGGGCTCCGCCGGTTGGGGGTACCGAACCCATATAGCTCATGGGTTATTAAAGGTCAGTGTAATCTACATAGTTAAAAAATAAATTTTAAATAGTCAGGTACTTATATTCCAAGACCCCAGTCCCCTATTCTGTTTTTATTTTGAAGTGAGATCATGTATTTTATGGCTTCTTTTGGTACAAGTACATTTAATTTGTTTCCTTGAGTTTTTTCAGTACTCATCGTACTGACCATTTCTGATTGCTGCATTATTTCATAATGTAGGTTCGGAGGCCTTTTTCCCTTACCCTATAGTGTTTGATGGTTCATTGTCCTATTTAACTTCTGGTGAGAAGTGATGAGCCATCCATCATTCATAAGTCCATGTTATTTTTAAGTCACTACATTATGTTTTTTCTTTTAGTTCTCTTTTGGCATAGTCAGAGTCATGTCCTGACTTAGTAGTTGTTTTACGGATGGGTGCTTGTATACCTTATTGGGTTATATTTTTCTGGATTTGGTTTTGACTTACAAACTTCATATTATGGTTTATCAATCTCTTAATAATATGTTTAGCTTCTGCAAGTTTCTTATTTTACTATGCTTTGGTAAGAGGCTAAAGGGTCATCTCATGCCTGGGTAAGCTTGGGGTGCCCGTCACAGTTCGGTCCCCGGTTTGGGTCATGATAGTAATTTTTGTCACTGACTCTTCATGATAAACTTGATGATTATCCAACTAAAAATCAAGAGTCTATGTTCATTGAACGATATTTAAATTGGATTGAAAGTTATAAGATTTCTTAAGGGTCTAAGTAAAAACATTTAGTTGTGATTACTCTTCATTTTTTGATGTAATCTTTTTTATAATGAAACAAAAACATGTTTACAAATTTCCTGTCACGACCCGAGGCTACCCCTTAGTTGTTACACGGTGCTCGAAACCATAAGTGATCCCAAACTAATCTATAAACCGGCATACTATTGGACAACTAATTTATGATATATTAAATTATTGGTTCTCTTGTGCGAAAATATAATCACGATAAAATCTGGGAATAACATTGTAATACCCCGAACTTTTCTTAAGTCTAAATTGTATCTCTATAAGATTAAGAAATGATTTCCAAAGTGAGTAGTGTTTAAATCAGATGGAGTTTTCCTAATTTTGAATTTTTATCATGTGGAAAATTGAATTATCTTTCCAACGATACCAATCTCGTCCAAATCTAGTATCGGAGTGAGAAGTTATGGCCATTTTACTAAGAACTGTCAGAACTGCCCAGGTGCGACGGGCAGGTTGACGGACCGTCAAGCTTGCGACGGACCGTCACTCGAGTCGTCGCAACCAAGGCAGTAAACCCATCCACTGTCTAAGTGCAACAGTCAAGCCAATGGACCGTCTCCCAAGCCATCACTACTATGGCAGTGAGCCCCTATTCTTGTCCAAGTGCGACGGTCGGACCGACGGACCGTCGTACCAACGACGGACCATCACACGAGCCATCGCAGATCCTGTTCATTATTTTAAAGACGTTTTTAAAAGGTCTTTTTGGTCCTTTTCCACCCTTTTTAATACCTAGATATATCAAATCGAAGCATAGAACTTCAGAATCATCCAAAGCATCAAGAACTAGGGTTTTCTCTCAAGATTAACCCTCAAGAGAAAATCCAAATTTTCTCCAAGAACCTTAAGTTTCCGCCATAGTTTCTACAAATTGAGTTAATATTCAAGGTTCCCAAGTCAAAAGCTTCAAGAACCCTCACTCAAGAGTACGAAAAAGAGTCTCAAGAATGCTTGTTCATCTACAAGTCATAATCTAAGGTATGTGGGATTTGAACAAGGACACTCTTTTCGTCCTTGTGCCCAAAAGTTGTTTTAATTACAAAGATATATGGTTTTACAGGTTTCTTATGAAATTAAAGTATGGGTTTATACCCTATGTTATTATTTCTTGATATTATGATGGTTTCAATGTTTTATAAATTGAAGTACATGAGTATGTTGAGATTATAATGCATATTGCTGAAAATTTCCAGATTTCTATATGATTTATGAATCTTTATGATATCGAGTATGAATTTTGATACGTCTTAATGTGAGATTGATATATGGGTCATTAATCCCTACTTGAGATTGAAATCTTAAGAATTCTTGTGCTATAAGCACCCATGATTTGAGTATTTTGATATTATTGAGAAAGTTTTGACCTTAACGGTCAGAGTAGCTTTGAAATCCACTTTTCTAAATGAGATTACAGATTTTATAGTTGGGTTCTTTATGAACCACGAGATTATTTTAAAGTTGATTTCCATGATATGAGCGTTGCTAACTAAAGGAAGTAGTATTTATCACCGAGTTGGGTAAGTTACTACAGTTTCATACCCCAGAACTACGTACCATCGTAGGATTGAGATTTATGGGCCCGAGGCCAAGATAGAGATCACTGAGTTGAGGTTATACTCCCTGGAAAGAGTATAATGCTTCTCCCCAACGTGAGGTTTCTTCCTTAGGAGGACAAGACGTTGGAATCCATGTAGCTCGCATAGTGTATGTCAGTTAAGAGAACCTCCCTAATAGCAAAATTTTTCAGAGTAGTTTCTTAAAGTAAAATTTTCCCAAGAAGAAAGTAGTTTTCCCTATTAGTAAGAGTAAGTAATCAGTTTCTAAAGTAAAGTATATTCCTTGAGACGATATTTATATTATGTGTTCCATTATTCATAATTTACGAGATATGCATTTTGAGATTATTCGAGCTATGTGAGTCAGTTATATTAGCATGCATGATTTCTATAAATATTGATGATATTATTATTTTAAGTATCGCATACACCCCCATATACTCAGTACATCCTCAGAGTATTGATCCACATATATGTCTGTGTGCTACATTGTCTCATAATATAGGTTCAGGTGCTCAGTCTCAGCAGCGTCAGTGATCTTCAAGTACTTTGATCTACACCTCCATAGTTGGTTAGTCCTCATGGTTTGAGGACCTATTTTCCCTGATTTCAGTCTTCATAGTAGTTGGGTTATTTCTTTTCAGTTGAGTATGAGTCAATTGGGGATCTGTCCAATGTCTCTCTAGTTCTTTAGTAGTAGAGGCTTTGTCAGACTAGACTATCAGTGGTATTTTAGATTTTTCAGCATGTTGCTATTCAGACAGTATTCTTTTGTTATTTCAGTTGAGATAGGTTATGACAATGCAATTATTTTGCTTTATCTATCTTAAAAGTAAGTGTTAGAAGTAGTAACAGCCTCAAAGGGTTAGCTTAGGGATACTTGTAGCCTTAACCACCGTGTGACGTCTTGGAATGAGATTTTGGGGCGTTACAAACATAATACTAATTCAATTTACAATCGATAATACTTAATAGAGAACTGAAATTACATGATTGACTCTGACTTACATCTATAAAGCCTCTACTATACTTACTATAGATAGCTGGGACATGCCTCCAACCACTACTAACTAATAGATATGAAAAATAAAAGTAAAGTACACGAACAACATCTGACTGGAGTCCCCGAACTAGGAGAACTCAACACCTGCTGGCTGGAAATCATAATTGTCTGATCATAATATGTGAGCTACAATTAGTACCTACATTATGAAATATTGCATCCACATAGGTGTATATGTGAATCAGTACTTCTGGAATGTACTGAGTAAGCGGTGGTGAATGTAATAAGTAAAACTAAGTAGGCACATAATCTTAAAACATGCATGCTAAGTGAAAGTAGACTCACAAAGAGACTGAAATCAATTGAAATCTGTAGTAGCTTAAATCATGAATAACAAACATAATCTGATAAGCTAGTGAATCACTACACTTAGTTTCTTAAAACTTCACTTTTGTTGAATAAGCAAAACTGAAGTTGGGATACGCTAAAACATGAATACATGAACATACGAGACCAAACATACATGTACTAAGCTGATCTGATTAATTGAATAACTGATGACTGGGTGACAGAATGATTGAAATCTAACTAAAGGGATAACTAATGCCTATACACTGAGTAGATGATATCTAAATATGGACTACTGATATCCAAAATACTAAATAGTTGATGACAGAATACTGATCATGCAATACTGAACTGTTCTTTGTCTGAATAACTAGACTGAAACTGTAGGGTACTGTGAAGATGAGATAAGGACTGATTGGATAACATGACATAACTGAGCATGAATGCATGAAAACTAAAATATCTGAGAATTCAAAGGCAAGCATATATATATTTCTAAAAAATAATTTGTAAACTAAAATACTAAAGTCTGGTAACTGAATAACTAACAATATGGATGCTTTGGTCAAGAAACCTGAACTAAATATTGCACTGAGATAGTGGGAGATATCTTCTAACTGCATACGCTGGTCTAAGCTAATCGAGGTTCAACCTGTAACCACAGTTGGAAGGGTTTTAGTACCGTGCCATGGGTACTAATGCTGGTTATGTGGATCGACTAAATTGATGTCCTGAAGAACTAATGAGTCACCCTCATCTGGCAGGTCCTCTAATGAGATATGTGTTACCCTCTGTTCACAGGTAAACATTTTATCAACACCCAATTAGTAGATTGATATCTCTAACCTACACTAGCTATATAGTTTTTGAACTAAGGGACTACTACTAAAGGTCATACCCTCTAATAGCAGGTGAGCCCCCATCCCTGGGTTTAATCAGTTCTAAATCCTACTCCTAACTGAATGACACTGATTATTGGACTGAACTAAGCTTAACTAAGCAAACAACTAATCATGATACTAACTGAATAACAACACTCATTGTTTATCTGAAATCATTCAAAAGATACTAAAATTGTGTAAACAGTTAAGTATCGATGTAACGACCCGAGACTACCCCCTAGTCGTCTCATGGTGCCTAGGGTCTCAAGTGGTCCCAAGCTAACCCTCGTACTGGCATACTTCTAAGCAACTAATTTAAATATGTAAAAAATTGCTGAGTTTACAGTGCGGAAATATAATCATGATGAAATCTGAGAAAAATACAACTCTGATACAATTTTACATTCTGATAAAACTGAAATTTCATAATTAACTCTAAGTGACACCTATGAAGCCTCTACTATAATTACTATAGATAGCTAGGACGCGACTCTAACTACCACTAATCAATACATATGATTAAGAAAATAAAGTACAGAAATAACATCTAACTGAAGTCCCCAAAGTAGGAGGACTCATCATTTGTTGTCTAGAATCTGTAACTGTCTGATCATGATATATGGACTACCAGTGAACCTACATTATCAAACAATGTAGCCCATAGACGTATATGTAGATCAGTACTTTGAGAATGTACTGAGCATGTGGGGGTGAATGCATAAGTAAATCAATATCTTAACATTTTTATAAATTTGCAAACAATGCATGCTAAGTGTAGATGACTCACATAAGCTTGAATAACTGAAAACTGATAATCGTAATCATGAGTAGTAAAGTATGTTGTATAAATCTAGTGAGTCATGACACTTATTTCTTAAAGTTGTACTTGAATTTTTTCGGTAATCATGTCGTCTAAGTGTAGAAAGGACTCACTTTTATGTCAAAAATCTGAAAGCTGAAATATCTAGCTAATGTCTTTTATAAAACAAAATCTAAATAAAGTTGTGAGCCTTTACACTTAGTTTCTAAAAGTTGTTATGTTATTCTTTTCTATTCTGAAATTTATAGTCTATAAACTTTAGGCTGTAGGGAAATATTTTTTAAAACTTTCTGTAAGGGAGGTTCTTCTAACCAACATAAAGCATATGAGCTATCATGGAGTCCAACGTCTAGTTCCCTTATGGGAAAACCTCACATTGGGGAGAGGTGTCATACTTTTGACAAGGAGTCTAACCTAATCTAAGTGATCACATATATAACTATCATCCATATAGAAATGGGAATAATATGATAATCTAAACCTACGTTGGCTCATAGTTTTGGGGCATGTGAACATACCCAACTCGGTGCTAAATACTACTCCCTTTAATTTGTATGGTCATTCTGATGGAAATCAACTTTAAAACTGGTATAATGGTTTACGATGAAAACAAACTATATATCTGTTAGCTAAATCTGTAACTAAAACTGTAAGGAGGATTCCAAGACTAAACTGAGATCAAAAGATCAAATCTTTATCAGCATCTAAAAATAGCTAATCATAGGATGCTTAAAGTATAGTCATTCTTGAAATATCAACACACAACTAGGGATGAACAACCCATGCATAAAATTCATGTCAAAACATCATAAGATTCATGTTTGATAATGTAAGTATTAATAATTCATCTTAAAATCTTTAAATTTCTGCAATACACATGAAAATACGAAAATAAACATGAAAAATCATCATCTAAATAACTTCAAATCTCATACTCTTTCAATTAGCAATATTGGGTATTAACCTTAATTCAAAACTCATGTAAATTCATATAGAATTAACTTCAAAAACTAATTTTGTGCATAAGGATGAAAGGATTATCCTTGTTGAAAAACCCCACATACCTTAATTGATTAATTGATGAGAAACCTTGATGTTGGATTCCTATTTATGCTCTTGAAGATGGATCCTTGATTATCTTGAATTGGAAACCTTGAATTTTGAGTTTCCTTAGAGAAAGAATGGTGGAATTTTTAATTTCTTGGGGATTAAGTTTTGATGTTCTGGGGTTTCTTTGAGAGAAAGTTGATGAAAAGTGAGCATATAATGGTTGGAATAGGATTAATTCTGTGTTATTCACGAATTGGGGGCTTGGGAAAAGACTAAACTACCCTTTTAAAATAAAATTTGGAAATCAAAAATCCCAATTTTGGGCTCCACCGCGATGCGCACTATCGCGGTGGCTTATTGGAAAAGCGATTATAGTGAACTGGAACTTCACCACGATGTGGTGCTATCACGGTAAGCCACTGGAAATTGAAAAATGTCATTTAGGCCATCACCACGACACGGTACCATCGTGGAGAGCTGTTAGAAATTAACAAACGGGAACTATGACCTCACCGCGACGCGGGCCAATCACGGTACTTTACTAGAATGGACGATTGCGCTTTCGTCCTTCACCGCGATGCGGTGCCTGTCAAAATACCATACTATTTTACTAAAAATGCCATAACTTCTCAACTGAGTATCAAAAGGAGAAATTGGTATCGTTGGAAAGTTGGTTCAATTATCTACAACTTAGTGGGTCTATAACTGGAAAATTCTACATGTATCAAGAGTTATTCATTTTCAAAGGTAACCTTTGATATTCTAAGAGCTAAACTGAGCTAGGAAAAGTATGGGGTATTATAATATTTCCCCCTTGGGAACATTCCTCCTCGATTGAGACTAGTTAAATTGAGGATACTGAGGAACTGAGACTATAGTTTGGTATGCACAACTGAAACAAAGTTGTATTTATGAATCTAATTCATATGAAGCAACTGATTGGATTGGGAGTTCTGAATTAAGGTGACTGAGATCATATACTTTACATTCACATATGGGAGCATACTTACATGACTAAGTTTGAAACATTAAAACCTTTATCATGAAACTGATTTCTGAGATGACTTGCCTTTACTTACTATAATGAGTTGATTCATGCTGAGAGTTTAGAATTCGCTTGAAGTGTTCATGATGCAATCATACATATTGAACTGCGAAGTGATAAATTATGCAGGAACGAATCATGAGACAACGAGGCTAAGATCATTCAATGGGTATTACACTGTCTGAGCTGGAATTCTTGAAAAACTAAGATCATTCACTGAATACTTATGAACTGAATCATGACTAAATATCTGAATGTGAAACTGATGCCTGATGCATAGACTAAGCTGAATTCACAATTTACATTGATGCAAAAAAACTACCTCTTGGAATTTCCATACTCATAAAACTCCAGGTAGTAAGACTAGACTAAACCTGAAGATGGAAAAACTATAGAAATTTTCCTGTCTGACTGTTAAACTGGATTGCTGGCTATATAGACTGAATCATACTGAATGCTCATACCAAAATGGTGTATTTCTTCAACACTCTTCTAAGAAATTCTAATGATATTAGGGAGTAATGAACTTTAGGCATGATCTGAACAAAACATCTGAATAAGAAATTACAACATTGCTACAACTCTATAGCATGGAACATAGACCTATAAATCATAAGCTAGGATAGAATTACTAGGCCTTAAGTAATGAAACTTCTTACTTTCAATCTTAGCAACACCTCTCAAATACTCCCTCAACTATACTATCCCCCTTTAAATACCATATCCACTTGATTCAACTCATAATTCTCACATTTGCATTGATAAATTCATCTATTAAAGTCTAAACTGAACTAAATCTCTCATTATCGTCAAGCCTAAATTAAAATCACAAGGTACTGCACATTACACCATAATACTAGTCTAAACCATGAATTCAGTACCCCAAGCATTGTCATAACTGCTCACTTCTAGGATAATTCATCTTATCACTTGAACAACTAAATTTAGCTTCTTACTAGAAATTCATTAGTGCACAACACACATATCCTCTTATATACCAACATGGCATTCAAGACTATCTTCATAACCACATATGCACCTCTAAACAAACACCCATAAAAGCATCTTTCACATATTCACTAATACCTCTATCAATAATAACTTTCATGTACTATTCTTAGGAATACACACATAAAAATATTCTCAACTAACCAAGTCATACATAAAAAGCTCCACCTCAATATTCCTTCAATTATAGATATACATAAAATAAGAATACAATAATTTTTCCCAACATAACACATTTACTCTCTCACATCTACACATTTGTTCATCATCACCATCTTGGCCTAAGGGGACGTCACTGAAAGGTTGGGATACCAGGGCCTAAAACATGAAGAGATACTAAGCATAATTTGACATATTACTTAGGCCTGAGGAATAGAGTACTCACGACATGGATTCATTAATGAGATCTAATCTGAGGACGTACATAATATAGATCTACATTTCGCTGATCGTTAAGAGTGTTGCATGAGTACTGGAACTGAACATACTGTAAAGCATGATTACATGAGTCATGAGTTGCATGACCTAAAATTGGAGTTCATAACTTATGGAACATAATTCCGACTGTTGAATGAACTAGAACTCCTCACACTAGGAACTGGGAGAGTACATGATTCTCTATTATGCATGAACATGAACTGCGATCATGGACCTGACACATAAGGCATGAGTTGATATCGAAATAACTGAATTACATTACCAAAATAAGAATGGATTGGGCATCATCCTCCCTTACGACTATTCTACAACATACTGACACCCCTACGAGAATATGAAAGCTTGACTTAGTTCCTTATTCTAACATCTCCCCCTTAGCTTTAAGCCATTATTCTAAGTCTGTGGAAACAGTTACTAAACTCTAAACTGAACTACACTCACTGCACTCTAGAGTCTGGAACACAATAATACACATAAATAATAAACCTACTCTGGAAGACTACACCTAAAAGTGTAAGACCCACTGCTAATACTTCCTTCTGAGATACAACTTTATCTTTCTATAGACAAATGGACATAATATAATAACTTGAACACTTACTAACATAGAATCTTCATGAGTATCACCACGCTCGATGTTCACACCATCTAGAACTTCAAATCTTATTTCTATTAGCTCAATCTTCAAGGGTTCAAACTTAGATTCTAACACTTAACATGGATATCCCCAAACCTTTAATAAACCATAGTGCTTCCGTCATAGCCTACTAATATCACATCTCTAAACTTATATTTTTCCCCTAAACCATGAGAATCAAAATCATACAAAAAAGGCTTAACATCATCTACCATTAACACCTTGCTTTAGCTATTAAGAACAACATATACTATATAACTATCCCCCTTCCACTTAGAAACTCAATGGTACTACCAACAACACACAATATGTAATAATCCTCAAATAATAATGCAGCCCCATATCACCTTGGGCACCCCTCTACATTATACTTACAACACAATACTTAATTACAAATAACATAACTCAAACTCTTGCACACAATGTTCAAGTCTACAAGCTCACTCCCATATAACGAGCTGCACTAGTCACGAAATCATTATTTCCACTTTGATAGTCGTCCACTGTTCAAACTTAATGTCTAGTGCTAAACATGATTTACAACCCAGCCTCACATACCATTCTCACTTGGAAGATATAAAATATAGCATCAAGAAACACTAGTACACTAGAACCTCATATTAACCATAATTGATCATATGATTGCATGATCTCTCTTATTATAATCCATTAACACATACTACTTCTACACATTATTACTATTCACCCATCTATGAACCTAAATTAATAGTACTCAACCACCAGATAGTTTCATTAATAACCTAAACTTTTCTAACACGATAAATACCATCACTACTCCCTTTTTACTTTAAACAACAACAATTCACCTTAACTAGTAACTCCTTCTCTAACTTCCACTGAACTCACACACAAGGACATATCACCTTAACAAAAACTCAATAAAATGCACACGTTCATATATATTCTTCGATCAATCTCCCTTCCCATATTTTTCGATGCCACACATCCAACTATAAGAAGGTTCTACTACATATAAATCACAAAACTCTAGGTTGCAATATCCCTTGAATGTAAACTTTATTTAACAATCTAGATTCATACTATTTACTCTCATGAACACTATCTGAATTGAAGGGTTAATGAGGAATTTGAATTCTTAACATATTCTGTCTTAACTGCACAACTCATATGGATAAGGACATAAGCTTTCAACTTAAGGAACTTATAACACACTAGCTAGACCCTCTCAATCCCTTTGGTGTGACTTCTGAAGTTTCTGATAGTAAGTTTGAGAGAATCATCTAGGGAGAAATTAGAATCTAGCATTCATGTTATCTCGGAAACTCATAAAGGGAGAATTTTTGGGGTAATACATGAATAGACAGGAGTTTCTGAGAGAACAACTTTACAGCATGATCTAAAGTATGAAGGAAAAGAGACATTTCATAAATGACTTGTAGCCTCTCGAAGAAAAGTACAGATATCTCCGTACCATTCTGCAAGACTCTACTAGACATGGCTTCACAGACACCCTAGGACACTTTAACTCTGTGCTATGATACAAAGTTTGTAATGAACCAAGACTACCCCTAGTCATCACACGGTGCTTAGGGACATAAGTGGTCCTAATCTAACCCTCGTACTGGCATACTACTAAGAAACTAATTTAAATATGTAAAGAACGACTGATTTTATTGTGCGGAAATATAATCATGATGAAATCTGAGAAAAATGCAATTTTGATACAATTTTACTTTCTGATAAAATTGAAATTACATAACTGACATTGCTTGACATCTGTGAAGCCTCTACTTTATTGACTATAGATAGCTCGGATACAAATCCAACTACCACAAATCAATACATATGAGTAAGAAAATAAAGTGCAGAAATAACATCTAACTGAAGTCCCCGAAGTAGGAGGACTCATCATCTGCTATTTGGAATCTGCAACTGTCTAATCATGATATATGGACTACCACTAAACTAGTACCTACACTATCAAACAATGTAGCACATAGACGTATATGTGGATCAAAACTTTGAGAATATACTAAGCATGTGGGGGTGAATGCATAAGTAAATCAATATCTCAAAATTTTTATAAATTTGCAAAGAATGCATGCTAAGTGTAGATGATCACAAAGCTTGAATAAAAAAAAACTAAGAATCGTAATCATTAGTAGTAAGGCATGTTGTATAAATATACTGACTCATGACACTTAGTTCTAAAAGTTGTACTTGAATTTTGTCGGTAATCATGCTGTCTAAGTATAGAAAGGACTCACTTTTATATCAGAAATCTGAAAGCTAAAATTTGTAGCTAATGTCTTTTATAAAGCAAAATCTTAATAAAGTTGTGAGACTCTACACTTAGTTTCTAAAAGTTGTTATGTTATTCTTTTCTATTCTAAAATCTGTAGTCTATAAACTTTAGGTTGTAGGAAAATTCTTTTAAAAGCTTTCTGTAAGGGAGGTTTTTCTAACCGACATAAAGAATATGAGCTATCATGGAGTCCAATATCTAGTTCCCTTATGCGGAAACCTCACGTAGGGAGAGGTGTCATACTCTTGCCAAGGAGTATAACCTAATCTAAGTGATCACATCTATAACTATCATCCATATAAAAATGAGAATAATCTAAAAATCTGAACCTATGTTGGCTCATAGTTCTGGGGTATGTGAACATCCCAACTCAGTGCTAAATACTAATCCCTTTAATCTGTATGCTCATTCTGTTGGAAATCTACTTTAAAACCGGTATAATGGTTTATAATGAAAACCAACTTTATATCTATTAGTAAAATCTGTAATTGAAACTGTAAGGTGGATTCCAAGTCTAAACTAAGATCAAAAGATCAAGTCTATCAAAATCTAAAAATAATTAATCATAGGATGCGTGGATTCCAAGTCTAAACTGAGATCAAAAGATCAAGTCTTTATCAAAATCTAAAAATAATTAATCATAGGATGCTTAAAGTATAGTCATTCTTGAAATATCAACAAACAACTAGAGCTTAACAACACATGTATCAAATTCATGTCAAAACAACGTAAGATTCATGCTTGATAATGTAAGTATTGATAATTCATCTTAAAATCTGGAAATTTCTGCAATACGTATGAAAATTTAAAAATAAAAATGCAAATTCATCATCTAAATCACTTCAAATCTCATAATCTTTCGATTAACAATATTGGGTATGAACCCTAATTCAAAACTCATGTAAATTCATACAAAATTAACTTTAAAAACTAATTTTGGACACAAGTATGCAAGGATTATCCTTGTTGAAAAATGCCACATACCTTTATTGATGTAATTGATGAGAACACTTGATTTTGGATTCTTATTTGTGCACTTGAAGATGGATCCTTGATTATCTTGAATTGAAAACCTTGAATTTTGAGTTTCCTTGGAAAAAGAATGGTGTAATTTTGGATTTGTTGGGGATTAAGTTTTGATGTTCTAGGGTTTCTTTGAGAGGAAGTTGATGAAAAGTGAGCATATAATGGTTGGAATAGGATTAATTCACTGTTATTCACGAATTGGGAGCTTGGGAAAAAACTAAACTACCCTTTTAAAAAAACTTCAAAAACTGGAAATCTTGATTTTAAGCCCTACCACGACGCACCACTATCACGGTGGCTTATTAGAAAAGGGACTATTGTGAACTGGAACTTCACCGCGATGTGGGTCTGTCGCAGCAAGCCACTTGATAATGACAAATTCCATTTAGTCCATCACCATGATTCGGTACCATCGTGGTGAGTTGTTGGAAATTGACAAACCGGAACTATGACCTCACCGCGACGCGGGCCAATTGCGGTACTTTACTAGAATGGACGATTGCGCTTTCTTCCTTCACCGTGATGCGGTGCCTATCGAAATACCATACTATTTTACTAAAAATGCCATAACTTCTCAACCGAGTATCGGATTAAGGAAAAATTGGTATCATTGGAATACTGGTTCAATGATCTACAACTTAGTGGGTCTATAACTAGAAAATTCTATATGTATCAAGAGTTATTCATTTTCAAAGTTAACCTTTGACATTTTAGGAGCTAAACTGATCTAGGAAAAGTACGGGGTATTACAATCGGGTATTCATAACCCTCCAACACTGAATGAAAATAATAATATAGACATATAAAAGATTTGAAACCATAGTAAGGAAATATTGTTCAAAATCCAACATTTAGGAATTTCATCAAACACATGAGAGTAATGAACTTAAGCATGGGAATATGCTATACATGTGAAAGCAACATGAGTGCTGACTAAATTCATAAGTTGGGGATTTAACATGAAATCAATGGAATAGGACATGGAACCTTGCAACTCAAAGCATGAATAGATTAATTTACTTGAAAACACTTGTAGACAAGTCAAGGTTCATAATTTGATATTATAACATAAAATTTAATTGGATACATCATGGGAATCAAAGCTTAAAGCATAAGGTAACCTAACTTTTCATGAAAACATCCCTGGGCATGAATTTAGGCAAATTACTAAGGAAATCATGATTTAAATTCATCAAGAACATATGATACTTCATAAATAAAAAGGAAAGTTCATATCTTTAATTAAAGAAAAGCTTTTTGGGATCCATGGGTGAAAATGGACCCATGGATGAACTCCCACATACCTTAAACCCTTCATCTTTAAAGAGTATCACTAATCATGATGTTTTCCTTGAATGTTCTTGGTTTGGGGAACTTAAATTTCTTGGTTTCCTTGGAGAGAAAGTAATAGAGTTGATGTTCTTAGGAGATGATTGGGGTTTCTTTGACAGGAGGATTTGAGAAGATGGGAAAATAATGCCCTAATAATGTTATAATCTATGTTATGATAGATTAGATTGAGGGAAAAAGAATTAATTGCCCCTCAGGGGATTAAATTCATAACTGGAATGCAGATGACGAGGCAACTACAACATAGTAAGGACCTCATTGCTATTACAATCGCGATGCTAGGCTATCGCGATGAGATACAGGAATTGAAATACAAACACGAACCATTCCTCATCCAAAAAATCTAAAACTTCCCTGAGACATGCTTCCTACACCCCTGAACATGAATCAACTCAAAACCAAAATCTTGGGGTCGGGAAGACCAATTTAAAAATCCTCAAAGTTAAGAGTCCTTAAAAATGTCTAAGTCCCCAACACTTAGTAAAATTTTCAGGTTTTAAGCCTCTTATGCACGCAACTAGGATCAGAACTGAGTTAAAGATTATACGTGTTATTACTGTATCTCCCCTTTGTGAACACTTATACTCAAATAAGGATGATTTAACTGAGAGTACTGAGAAATTGAGATCATATACTGAACATGCATGACTAAATACATGATTACATGACAGAGTTTGAAATATGATACATGAACTGAACTAATTTTGTGAATATATGCAATGACATGATAATGGTTACAAGGCTGAGATAGAAATGAAAGAGTCAACGTATAAGAAACCATTACCTTAGGATGGATCTAGTTTCATAAAGGAAAATTGTGAGGTTTAGGACATAAATGCTCGATGTATTAAAACATCTCCCTCTTGGGATAGTTCTTCCCTTGAATGAAACTAACTTGGCTAAAATACTAAGGAAAGACTGAGATAATGCATGAGGCACTTATGAACTGAATCATTACTGAATATCTAAATCTGATTCATTATGCATGAACTGAACTGAATTTAGAGTTTACATAGATGCAAGTAAACTATCTCATGGAATGGCAATATTCACGAGACTTCTAATAGTAAGACTAAATCAGAAGATGGAAAAAACATGGGAACTTGTATGTCTGACTGCTAAACTGAATTGCTGGCTAAATAGACTGAATTATACTAAAAGCTTATACTCAAATATTCATTCCACTTCAAAGCTACACTTTACTTGAGGCTACTTAAAATATTCTCATGGGCACTTATACTCTATGTACTGAAGTCTGAGATAAACTAATTTCTCTCACTATGTTCAATCTTACTCGAATATATGAAGTACTACACATCAGACCATAACACTAGTCCAAATCATGAATTCAATACACCCTGTGCTTTCACAACTTCTCATCTCAAGAATAATTCTTATTACCACTTCATCAACTACATTCAACCCTTACTAGACATTGACTGACACAGAATGCATTCATCCAAATATAAGCATCACTTTCAAGCCTATCATCATAACCACACATGAACTTTTAGGTAAACAACCCCAAAATTATATTTATCATATTCTCTAATACTTCTATCATTAACAACTTCCATGCGCTATTTTTAAGAAAGTCACACACAAAATTTCAACTAACCATGACATATATCAAAAGCTCTGCCTCAATCATCCATCCCACTTACAACTTGAGATACAACAAGCATGCAACAATATTTTCTCAACATGAAACATTTACTCTCTCTCATCTAAATAATTTTTTCATCAACACTATCTTGACCTAAGGGGAGGTTACTGAAAGGATAGAACATGAGAACTTGTAGAATGAAAGAATACTATACATAACT
The DNA here is from genome assembly GCA_030864215.1 of Capsicum pubescens. Classification (NCBI taxonomy): domain Eukaryota; kingdom Viridiplantae; phylum Streptophyta; class Magnoliopsida; order Solanales; family Solanaceae; genus Capsicum; species Capsicum pubescens. Next base: position 107,984,569 of record CM061544.1, read on the forward strand.
GGGATACTTAACTAAGGCCTAAGGAATAGAGTATCCACGACATGGATTCATTACAAAGATCAAAACTTAGGATATACATGACATAATCTATTTTTTGTTGATCATTAAGAGTGTAGCATGAGTACTTGGAACTGACCATACAGTAAATCATGAGTACATGATTCATGAGTTGCATGACCTGAGTTTGGAGATCATATATTTCATGGAATGTGATTTGTACTGCTGAGTGAACTGGAACTCCTCATACTAGGAATTGGAGGCGTACATGATTTTTATGGCAACTGCATGAATATGAACTATGATCATGGAGTTGACTTATAATGCATGAATAGATATCGTGATGACTATTGTACAAAGGTTTGTACTGAGATAAGAATGGGTCGGTCATCTTCCTCCCTTACTAATGATCTACAACATATCGGCACCACTACTAGATCTGAGAGCTTGACTTGGTTACTTGTTCTATCATCTCCCCATTTGCTTCAAGCCATCATTCTAAGTCTGTAGGCCCATTTTAATAACTCTAAACTATTCTGCAACAACTTTATTCTAGTGCCCGAGATATATCAATAGATATAACAATAAACTCAACCTGAAAGACTACACCAGAAAGTGTAGAACTCACTGCTAAAACTTCCTTCTGAGATACAACTCTTATCTTTCTATCACCTTAATAGTCATTATAAAATAACTTAAATACTGACTAACTTGGAATTTTCAGGAGTAACATCATACAATGAGTTCACACTGTTTAGAACTTCAACTTTTCTTTCTATTAGCTCAATCATTCAAGATTCAAACTTAGACTCTAACACTTAACATTGATATCCCCACACTTCCAATGAACCAAACAAACTTTCATAATAGCCTACTAATATCACATCTCTAACCTTATATTTCTCCCTAAATCATGACAATTACCATTGCTCCAACATACCCAATACTTACCATATATAATCTCGTATCAACAAACTTAAATTCTTACATACACTATTTCAAACCTATTGGTTCACCTTTCATACAACTATCCCCATGAATACATAATCTTCTAAATCCAGATAAACAATATGCCCATTTCACATGCTGCTAAACTTCTGCATTCATGCTTCTAACTCTAAATCATATACTATCATAGAATTCTAAGGTGGGATCTGAGAGCACATCTGACTTCGACTTAATGCACGACTTTCATGAACATGAATAAAATATTTCAAAATTTGGAACATAAGGGAACTAATGGTTCCTTTTAATTCTGCATACAATCCTATAACTGTCTGTGGGGACTGTCCGAGAAAGCTCTGTCTATAGGAAATTAGATCTTTACTATTTTTGTTACCTTAAAATAAGTCAGAACTGACATGAATGGAGAACGATGAGGATCTACATAAATTTCTTAGAGAACACTTCTACTATACGAGCTGAGACATGAAAGAAGGGAAACACTTCCAAAATGCTATGTAGTCTCTCGAAGAAAAGTACAAATATCTCCATACCATTCCATAAGACTCTACTAGACACGGATTCATAGAGAACCTAGGACACTTGAACTCTGGACTCTGATACCAAGTTTCACACGACCTGAGGATACCCCTAGTCGTAACATGGTGCTTGGAACCACTAGTGATCCCAAACTAACCCATGAACTGGCATACTATTTGGCAACTGATTTATAATATATTAAATAGTTGGTTCTCTTATGTGGAAATATAATTATGATAGAATCTAGAAATAACATAATACTAATACAATTTATAATCTGATAAAACTGAAGAAAGAACTAAAATTACATGACTGACTCTGACTGACATCTATAAAGCCTCTACTCTACTGACTATGGATAGCTAGGATATGCCTCTAACCACCACTAATCAATACATATGAATAATAAAAATAAAGTACATGAACAATATCTTACTAGAGTCCCCTAAATAGGAGAACTCAATACCTGTTGGCTGGAAACCGTAACTATCTGATCATGATATGTGAGCTACAATTGGTACCTATATTATGAAAAAATATAGCCACCTAGATGTATATGCAGATCAGTACTTCTGTAATGTATTAAGTATGCAAGGGTAAATGCAATAAGTAAAACTGAGTAGGTACATAATCTTAAAACATGCATGTTAAGTGCAAGTAGACTCACCAAGAGACCGAAATAAACTAAAATCTAAAGAAGCTTAAATCATGAGTAAAAAACATAATCTAATAAGCTGGTGAATCACTACATTTAGTTTCTTAAAACTTTACTTTAGTAGAATAAGTAGAACTGAAGATGGGATACGATAAAACATGAATATCGGAACATACGAGACCAAACATATATGTATTGAGCCGATCTGATTAACTGGATAACTAATGCCTAGGTGACATAATTATTGAAATCTAAGCAAAGGGATAACTAATGCCTATATACTGAGTAGTTGATATATGAATACAGACTACTGATATCCGAAACACTGAATAGCTGATAAATGAATACTGATGATGCAAACTGAACTGTGCTTAGTCTTAATTATTAGACTAAAACTATTGGGTACTGTGCATATGAGATAAGGACTAACTGTAAAACATGAGAAAACTAAGCATGAATGCATGAAAACTAAAATATTTGAGATGGCAAGACCAAGCATATATACATTTCTAAAAAATAATTTATAAAATAAAATATTAAAGCCTAATAATGGAATAACTGATAATCTGGATGCTTTGGTCAAGAAACTTGAACTGAATATTGCATTGAGACTATGGGAGGTATCATTTAACCAACATGCCCCAATCTGAGCTAATTGGGGTCCAACCTGTCACCCTAGTTGGAAGGGTGTCAATACCGCTCTATGGGTACTAATGTTGGCTTTGTGGATCCACTAAATTGATATCCCGAAGGACTAATTAGTTACCCTTATCTGGAAGGTTCTCTGATGAGATATGTGTTACCCTCAACTAGCAGGTAAATACTTTATCAACCCTCAACTAGCATTTTCATAACTCTAACCTATGCTGGCTACGTAGTTTAGAAACTAAAGGACTACTTATAAAGGTTACACCCTCTACTAGATAGTAAACCCCTATCCCTGGGTTCACTCAGTGCTAAATCCTACTCCCAACTAAATGACACTGATTTCTTTACTGAATTAAGCTTAACTAAGAAAACAACTAATCATGATACTAACTAAATGACAACGCTCATGGTTTATCTGAAATCATTTTAAAGATACTAAAATTATGTAAAAAGCTAAATATCGGGTATTGATAACCCTCTAACACTGAATGAAAATAATAATATGGATATATAAATGTTTTGAAATCATTGGAAGGAAATCATTTTTCAAAATCCAACGCTTAGGCATTTCATCAATCACATGAGAGTCATGAACTTAAGCATGGGAAGATGGTATACATGTGAAAGCAACATGAGTGCATGACTTAATTCATAGGTTGTATATTTAACATGAAATCTGTAATACCCTGCATGTTTCTAAGTTAGGAAGTGAATAAGTTTTCCTACGTATGAAACCTCCTATCCTGTGAGTAGCATTTTAGTGCATGACTTACAATGAATATCCAAGAAATAGGATAGATTATGATGCATTAAGCATGTTCATATGAGCCACTTAAGGTAATACAAGCTAAGAGTTTTTGAATCCAATAAGTTTTAGTGTTTGATTTTGTAAGGTTCATATTTGAATGAGTATAACTCAATGTTAATGTGGTATGTCTACATATTTAAGCCCACCAAATTATAGAGAATCGAATTAGCTTTCCAACTATACCAATTTCGCCTTAATCCAATACACGAGTGAAAAGTTATGCCCATTTTCATGAGAGACAGTAAGGATAGGCGATTGGTTAGGCGCCGCCAAACCAAACTTAGGCGATTGGTTAGGCACCTCCTAAGTCAGTTCCAAGTGCAAAAAACACTTTGTCTTGAATTATTTTGAGGGTAATTAAGTCTTTTAACACTCCTTACACGTCCCTAAACATAACCCTACGAAATATATAGCTTCTAAACATATTACAACCCTATTAACATCTCAAAGCTCATCATCCAAGAGCACTAAAAGAGAAAAACAACTAGGGTTGCATAATTAAGCTTGAAGATCCAATTTTAAGGAAATTCCTCCGTCAATCATCAAGAATCTTCTTTCTATGGTATGCATGAGTTAATTCATGGACTCCTTTCATCCATGAAGATCAAGAACCATCTTCTAAATTATATATTATGGTGTTTATGTTGTTGAGGGTTGATGTTCATGTGGTTGGAGTTTAATGATGCCTAAGATGGGATCTTTGTATGTTTGGTGTGAGGATATGGTGGTATCTAATGTATAAACATGTGAAATTAGTGGCTGAATGTTTGAAATCTTGATGAATCCACCTATGCCTAAGATGTGCATGTAAGGTGTTTGTGAAAATACCTAAGGGAATAGAAATCATGCTTTTATGACATAATAAGTCCTAAATGACTATTCCATGTTCTAAGTTTATGTTCAATGTGATCCCCATGCTATTGTCTTGAATTGAAGATGTTGTATGAGATGCTCATGATATTGTTGTGATATGGAATGACCATATTGTTGAAGCCATGCAAGTATATACATGTTGTGTGCATTCCCAATCATGTGATAGTTTGTTGAGAATCATTCTTATTATGAAATCCTTACTTATGATATTGTGAATTATGGACTCTACTCTTATGATCAAGTCAGTCATGTGTGTCAGTTTCCTTCCATCGAGTCCTGGGGGTACTTTTACCCGAAAACTATAGTTGTGTGTCTAGAGCTAGTGTCATGTTTCAAGACATCCTCAGTTAAGCTATGTTCCATAGATAGCAGTTAGTCATGTGACTCAGGAAAGACTCAGAAATCTCATGAAAACTCAGTACTCAGTAAGATCGGAAATCTCATGACTTAGCTAGATATTAGATGTTAGTAGTGTTCCGTCAGTCTAAGGAACTCAGTAAACTCAGAATCAGTTCAGCTAAGTTAATTAGTTTATAAATCAGTTCAGTTCAATTAGTCAATTCAGCTCAGTTAATCAGTTTATAAATCCGTTCAGTTCAGTTAGTCAATTCAGCTCAGTTAATCAGTTTATAAATCAGCTTAGTTCAGTTAGTCAATTCAGTGCAGTTAATCTTTTTAGAGTCTTTTAGTTGGGAGTAGGGACTAGCACCGAGCGAGTGCAGGGATAGTGGTTTTCCCGTCATAAAGGCAGAGCCGTTAGTAGCAATTCTTGTACTCCAGAACTGCATAGCCAGTGCAGGACAGGAGTCACCCATCCGATTAAGGCTATAATTTACTATTATATTGCCTTAGGCTTGATTTCCTGTTCAGGGTCACCCGTCAGAGAGGCTTGACCATAGTAGAGGTCTCTATCCGTGGCATGGTATTGACACCCTTCCAATCAGGGCAAAGATTGGACCCCACCAGTACAGTATCGGGGCATATTGGTTAGGTTAATACCTCCCCTAGTTATAGTTACAGTTACAGTTATAGTTTTAGTATCAGTCTTCAGAGTAGAAATCAGGAATCAGGACTGTCAGATACAGTCATCAATCTCAGTAAGGAACTCAGATAGTTCCATTGATTCTTGGACCATCCCATCAGATAGGCTTGGTCCCATATTTAGATGCTTATTATTAGATCTAGAGGTCACCCTGCAGACAGGCTTGATCTCAATCTTAGATTCAGTCGAGTATTCTCATTATCAGTTTCAGAGATCACTTGTTAGCTAGGACTGATCTCATACTTAGATGTTCAAATACAGTTTAGAACTCGGATAGTTTTTCCCAGAATTTGGACTGTTAGATACAGTCATCCATGTTATCAGTCATTCAGTATCTCAGTATCACGAAACTCATATTGTCAGAGTTCAAACTCAAGTAGTCAGTATCTCCACAAGTTCAGTAGCAGTTACGTATGTATGTATGTATTCTCACATTCATATTAGTCAGTATGTTCATGCATATAAACCCCATGCATTTATCCTACCCCCATGTATACTCAGTACTTTAGTTGTACTGACGCATTTGCGCTATGGTGCTTTCTTTTTATATTACACCATAGCTTCTTAGGTGTTGATTCCAGATCAGCGGTAGCAGTTCAGTAAGAAGTGAGTCCTCATCTTTCGAGGACATGATCATTACAGTTATTACTCTAGTATTTCAGTTTAGGGAGTTAGTTGGGAACATGTTCCTTCAACTCCTTATTCAGACAGTTTAGAGGCTTTTAGAAGATTATAGTGTTTTTAGTTTAGATTTTAGTATTTTTAGTTTTGTTTTGGTACTGTGATACCGCCTTATTTCAGATATTTTATTATTCAAGATTGAACCTTACGCCTTTTTTGTTCATATTTCCGTATTTTATATGTTTATTGTGCAGTTACAGGTACAAATATCAGTCATGGGTTAGCTTGTGGTCCTTCGGGGTCATGAGCATCGTGTAGCTTTCCGGTTCAGAAAATCAGGGTGTTACAAACTTGGTATCAGAGCCTAAGGTTCAATAGAGTCCTAGGAAGTCTGAAGGCCACATCTAGTAGAGTCTTGTACATGGGTGTGTTGCGCGCTACATTTATGTACAGGAGGCTATAAGATATTTTAGGAACAGTTTCCCTTCTTTCAGTACTTATATCGTGCCAGTGAGCAAAAGCTCAAGTTGAACTCTCAGTTTCATCCTTGTTCCTCTTCTGTTTGTAGAACATGCCTCCTAATAATAGAACAGGGAATCAGTCAGCCCCGCAGCCCGCAGATCCTTTGAATGAGAATGTGTCACATGCAGAATTTCGGGCAGCTTTTCAGGCGCTAGCCCAGGCTGTGACCACTAGTGTTCAGGGCAACCGACAGAATGCAGACCTACCCCAGCAAGATGGGGATTCAGCTACAGCCAGAATCAGAAATTTTATGAGAATTAACCCTCTAGAATTCTTTGGGTCAGTAACAGGTAAGGACCCACAGCTGTATCTAGAAGAGGTAAAGAAGATCACCCAAATCATGCATGTGTCAGAGGAGGAGAGTTTGGAATTAGCATCCAATAGGCTGAAAGATATTGCTCATGATTAGGTAGTGTTGTGGAAGAAGAGTCGAGGGGAAGATGCAACTCCCATGACTTGGCAGATATTTCAGGATGCCTTCTTAGATAAGTTTTTCCCATTAGAGATGAGAGAAGCTAAGGTAGAAGAGTTTATGAACCTGATACAAGGCTCCATGATAGTGAAGCAGTATTTTCTTAAGTTCAACCAGTTAGCTAAGTATGCTCCTGACTTGATAGTTGACCCCAGAGCGAGTATGAGTAAGTTTCTGACTGGTGTGTCAGGGTTAGTATTGAAAGAGTGTAGAACAGCTATGCTCAATAGGGACATAGACCCTGCTAGGTTAATGATACATGCTCAGTAGATAGAGGCAGATAAGTCTAAGGAGAGGGAGAGATCTAATAAGAGATTCAGAACAGGTAGTTACAACTTTTCTCTGGCTGGGTCACAGGGTGGTAATCGTTCTCACCATAGTCAGAAAAATTCAGCCCCTGTTCCATCTTCAGCTAGTGGTCCCACACCTAACTTTGGAGATGTTATACATGGTGGGGAGCCAGGCTCCAAAGCTTGGAGTAGTGTTAGAAGTGAGCGTACTTATCCGCTTTGTGGAGAGTGTGGAAAAAATCATCTAGGTGCATGCAGAGCTAATAGTCAGGTGTGTTTTGGGTGTGGTAAGCCAGGCCACAAAATTCGGGAGTGTAGAGTGTTAGCTCAGAAAGGTAGAGATTCGCGTGAGCAGGCCACAAATCCCAACACCAATAGCGGTCAGCGTCAGAATCGACTCTATTCACTCCAGACTCACTATGATCCAGAAAGTTTCCCCAACCTAGATTTAGGTACGTTACATGTTTTTCATGATCATTGTATGCATTATTAGATATATTGTGCTCGTTTGAGCTTATGTTTCCACATGAGTTAGTCAGTAACATTATCATGTCCAGTTAAGTTCATGCATCATGCATTAGTCTCAGCTCTCCAATGTTTAGTTATAATCTAGTTCGATGATGCCCTGTGCATCACCCTAGTATCTCAGCAAGGTAAACAGTCCTAGAGGGACATAGTGTCCCAAGAGGGAGATACGCCACCTTTTCTTGATGCTTTCATGTTCCCGTTATAAATTAGTTATCAAGTGCCATGGAATAATCAGTCAAGCTTTCAAGAGTCAGCTCAGACAGATATTCAGGCATTAGATATACGTGTTTAGTAGAGAAAGTACTATTTATCAGTATCATCACTCATACATTTACATATCATGTAAGTCATGTAATTATGCATCAGATATGCATGGATTTATCCTTTCAGTTGTGCATTATATATGCATTCTCATTTTGAGAAAACTCACTTTATTAGAATCCTCAGTCTTATATTCATGAATCATCTTCCCATGCATCAGATATGCATGTTCAGTATGTTGTGCTCAGCTTTCAGTCATGTCAATCATAAACCCATGTTTCAGTAGTGTATGTCTTGTACGTACTTCATCTTATCATCTCTCCCGCCTCAGTTAATTTCCATTCGAGAACGAATGTTCCCAAAGGGGAGATATTGTAATACCCCGCATGTTTTTAAGCTAGGAAGTGAATAAGTTTTCCTACGTATGAAACCTCCTATCCTATGAGTAGCATTTTAGTGCATGACTTCCAATCAATATCCTAGATATAGTGTAGCTTATTATGCATTAAGCATGTTCATATGAGTCACTTAAGGTAATACAAGCTAAGAGTTTTTGAATCCATCAAGTTTTAGTGTTCGATTTCGTAAGGGTCATATTTGAACGAGTATAACTCGATATTAATGTGGTATTTCTGCATATTTATACCCACCAAATTTTAGAGAATCGAATTATCTTTCAAACGATACCAATTTCACCTTAATCCAATACCCGAGCAAATAGTTATGCCCATTTTTGTGAGAGACAGTAAGGATAGGCGATTGGTTTGGCGCCGCCCAACCAAACTTAGGCGATTGGTTAGGCTCCGCCTAAGTCAGTTCCAAGTGCCAAAAACACTCCGTCTTGAATTATTTTGAGGGTAATTACGTCTTTTAACACTCCTTACATGTCCCTAAACTTAACCCTACTATATATATAGCTTCTAAACATATTACAACCCTATTAACATCTCAAAGCTCATCATCCAAGAGCACTAAAATAGAAAAAAAACTAGGGTTGCATAATTAAGATTGAAGATCCAATTTCAAGGAAATTCCTCCGTCAATCATCAAGAATCTTCCTTCTAAGGTATGCGTGAGTTGATTCATGGACTCCTTTCGTCCATGAAGCTCAAAAACCATCTTCTAAATTATATATTATGATGTTTATGTTGTTAAGGGTTGATGTTCATATGGTTGGAGTTTGATGATGCCTAAGATGGGATCTTTGTATGTTTTGTGTGAGGATATGGTGGTATTTAACGTATAAACATGTGAAATTGGTGGTTGAATGTTTGAAATCTTGATGAATCCACCTATGCCTAAGATGTGCATGTAAGGTGTTTGTGAAAATACCTAAGGGAATAGAAATCATGCTTTTATGACATAATAAGTCCTAAATGACTATTCCATGTTCTAAGTTTATGTTCAACGTGATCCCCATGCTATTGTCTTGAATTGAAGATGTTGTATGAGATGCTCATGATATTGTTGTGATATGGAATGACCATGTTGTTGAAGCCATGCAAGTATATACATGTTGTGTGCATTCTTGATCATCTGATAGTTTGTTGAGAATCATTCTTATTATGAAATACTTACTTATGATATTGTGAATTATGGACTCTACTCTTATGATCAAGTCAGTCATGTGTGTCAGTTTCCTTCCATCGAGTCCTGGGGGTACTTGTACCCAAAAACTATAGTTGTGTGCCTAGAGCTAGTGTCATGTTTCAAAACATCCTCAGTCAAGCTATGTTCCATAGATTGCAGTTAGTCATGTGACTCAGGAAATACTCAGAAATCTCATGAAAACTCAGTACTAAGTAAGATCGGCAATCTCATGACTTAGCTAGATATCAGATGTTAGTAGTGTTCCATCAGTCCAAGGAACTCAGTAAACTCAGAATTAGTTCAGTTCAGTTAGTCAGTTCAGCTCAGTTCATCAGTTTATAAATCAGTTCAGTTCAGTTAGTCAATTCAGCTCAATTAATCAGTTTATAAGTAAGTTATGTTTAGTTAGTCAGTTTAGCTCAGTTAATCAGTTTATAAATCAGTTCAGTTTAGTTAGTTAATTCAGTGCAGTTAATATTTTCAGAGTCTTTCTGTCGGGAGTAGGGACTAGCACCGAGCGAGTGCAGGGATGGAGGTTTTCCCGTTATAAAGGCAGAGCCGTTAGCGTCAATCCCTATACTCCAGAACTGTGTAGCCAGTGCAGGACAGGAGTCACCCATCAGATTAAGGTTATACTTGACTATTATATTGCCTTAGGCTTGATTTCCTGTTCAGGGTCACCCGTTAGAGAGGTTTGACCATAGTAGAGGTCTCTACCCATGGCATGGTATTGACACCCTTCCAATCAGGGCAAAGATTGGACCCCACCAGTATAATATCGGGGCATGCCGGTTAGGTTACTACCTCCCATAGCTACAGTTACAGTTATAGTTACAGTTTCAGTATCAGTCTTCAGAGTAGAAATAAGGAATCAGGACTGTCAGATACAGTCATCGATCTCAGTAAGGAACTCATATAGTTCCATTAATTCCTGGACCATCCCATCAGATAGGCTTGGTCCCATATTCATATGCTTATTATTATATCTAGAGGTCACCCAGCAGACAGACTTGATCTCAATCTCAGATTCAGTCGAGTATTCTCATTATCAGTTTCAGAGATTACTCATTAGCTAAGACTAATCTCAGACTTAGATGTTCAGATACAATTTGGAGCTCAGATAGTTCTCCCCAGAATTAGGACTGTTAGATACAGTCATCCATGTTATCAGTCATTCAGTATCTCAGTATCACGAAACTTATGTTGTCAGAATTCAAACTCAAGTAGTCAGTATCTCCATGAGTTCAGTAGCAGTTACGTATGTATGTATGTATTCTCACGTTCATATTAGTCAGCATGTTCATGTATATAAACCCCATGCATTTAGCCTACCCCCACGTATACTCAGTACTTTAGTTGTACTGACGCATTTGCGCTATGGTGCTTTATTTTTATGTTACACCATAGGTTCTTAGGTGCAGATTCTAGATCAGCGGTTGTAGTTCAGTAAGCAGTGAGTCCTCATCTTTAGAGGACATGATCATTACAATTATTACTCCAGTATTTCAGTTTATTTTCAGTTTAGGGAGTTAGTTGGAGACATGTTCCTTCAACTCCTTATTCAGATAGTTTAGAGGCTTTTAGACGATTATAGAGTTTTCAGATTAGATTTTAGTATTTTTAGTTTTATTTTGGTACTATGATACCACCTTATTTCAGATATTTTATTATTCAGAATTGAACCTTACGCCCTCTTTGTTCATGTTTTAGTATTATATATGTATATTATGCAGTTACAGGTACAGATATCAGTCATGGGTTAGCTTGTGGTCCTTCGGGGTCATGAGCACCATGTAGCTTTTTAGTTCAGAAAATCAGGGCATTACAAACTTGGTATCAGAGCCTAAGGTTCAATAGAGTCCTAGGAAGTCTGAAGGCCGCATGTAGTAGAGTCTTGTACATGGGTGTGTTGTGCGCCACATTTATGTACAAGAGGCTATAAGATGTCTTAGGAACAATTTCCCTTCTTTCAGTACTCATATCGTGCCAGTGAGCAAAAGCTAAAGTTGAACTCTCAGTTTAATCCTTGTTCCCCTTCTGTTTGCAGAACATGCCTCCTAAGAAGAGAAAAGGGAATCAATCAGCCCCGCAGCCCGCAGATCCTTTGAATGAGAATGAGTCACATGCAGAATTTTGGACAGCTTTTCAGGCGCTAGCCTAGGCTGTGACCACTAGTGTTTATGGAAACCGACAAAATGCAGCCCTACCCCAGTAAGATGGGGATTCAGCTGCAGCCAGAATCAGAAATTTTATGAGAATGAACCCTCAAGAATTATTTGGGTCAGTAATAGGTGAGGACCCACAACTGTATCTAGAAGAGGTAAAGAAGTTCACCCAAATCATGCATGTGTCAGAGGAGAGTATGGAATTAGCGTCCTATAGGCTGAAAGATATTTCTCATGATTGGGTAGTGTTGTGGAAGAAAAGTAGAGGGGAAGATGCAACTCCTATGACTTGGCAGATATTTCATGATGCCTTCTTAGATAAGTTTTTCCCATTAGAGATGAGAGAAGCTAAGGTAGAAGAATTTATGAACCTGAGACAAGGCTCTATGACAGTGAAGGAGTATTGTCTTAAGTTTAACGAGTTAGCTAAGTATGCTCCTGACTTGATAGCTAACCCCAGAGCGAGTATGAGTAAGTTTGTGACTGGTGTGTCTGGGTTAGTATTAAAAGACTGTAGAAAAGTTATGCTCAATAGGGACATAGACCTTGCTAGGTTAATGATGCATGCTCAGCAGATAGAGGCAGATAAGTCTAAGGAGAGGGAGAAATCTAATAAGAGATTCAGAACAGGTAGTTATAGCTTTTCTTTGGCTGGGTCACAGGGTGGTAATCATTCTCGCCATAGTCAGAAAAATTTAGCCCCTGTTCCATTTTCAGCTAGTTTGCCCACACCAAACATTGGAGATGTTAGTCATGGTGGGGCGCCAGGATCCAAAGCCCAGAGTAGTGTTAGAAGTGAGCGTACTTATCCGCTCTATGGAGAGTGTGGAAAAAATCATCTAGATGCATGCAGAGCTAATAGTCAGGTATGTTTTGGGTGCGGTAAGCCAGGCCATAGAATTCGGGAGTGTAGAGTGTTAGCTCATAAAGGTAGAGATTCGCGTGAGCAGGCCTCAAATCCCAGCACCAATAGTGGTCAACGTCAGAATCGACTCTATTCACTCCAGACTCACCATGATCCAGAAAGTTTCCCCAACCTAGATTCGGGTATGTTACAAGTTTTTTATGATCATTGTATGCATTGTTAGATATCTTGCGCTCGTTTGAGCTTATGTTTCCACATGATTTAGTCAGTAACATTAGCAGGTCCAGTTCAGTTCATGCATCATGCATTAGTTTCAGCTCTCCAATGTTTAGTTATAATCTAGTTCGATGATGCCCTGTGCATCACCCCAGTATCTCAGCAAAGTAAACATTCCTAGAGGGACATAGTGTCCCAAGGGGGAGATACCCCACCTTTTATTGATGCTTTTATGTTCCCGTTATAAATTAGTTATCAAATGCCATGTTATAATCAGTCAAGCTTTCAACAGTCAGCTCTGTCAGATATTCAGGAATTAGATTGATTCCTAGACCATCCCGTCAAATAGGCTTGGTCCCATATTCAGATTCTTATTATTAGATCTGAAGGTCACCCGGCAGACAGGCTTGATCTCAATCTCAGATTCAGTCGAGTATTCTCATTATCAGTTTCAGAGATCACTAGTTAGCTAGGACTGATCTCAGACTTAGATGTTCAGAAATAGTTTGGAACTCACATAGTTTTCCCCTGAATTAGTACTGTTAGATACAGTTATCCATGTTATCAGTCATTCAGTATCTCAGTATCACGAAATTCATGTTGTTAGAGTTCAAACTCAAGTAGTCAGTATCTTCACGAGTTCAGTAGCATTTACGTATGTATGTATGTATGTATGTATGTATTCTCACATTCATATTAGTCAGCATGTTCATGAATATAAACCCATGCATTTATCCTACCCCCACGTATAGTCAATACTTTAGTTGTACTGACGCATTTGCACTATGGAGCTTTCTTTTTATGTTACACCATTGGTTCTTAGGTGCAGATTCCAGATCAGCAGTAGCAGTTCAGTAAGCAGTGAGTCCTCATCTTTCGAGGACATAATCGTTACAGTTATTACTCCAATATTTCATTTATTTTCAGTTTAGGGAGTTAGTTGGAGACTTATTCAGACAGTTTAGAGGCTTTTAGACGATTATAGAGTTTTCAGATTAGATTTTAGTATTTTTAGTTTTGTTTTGGTACTGTGATACCACCTTATTTTAGATATTTTATTATTCAAGATTGAACCTTATGCCCTCTTTGTTCATGTTTCCGCATTTTATATGTATATTATGCAGTTACAGGTACAGATATCAGTCATGGGTTAGCTTGTGGTCCTTTGGGGTCATGACTACCGTATAGCTTTCCGCTTTAGAAAATCGGGGCGTTACAAAATCATTGGAATAGGACATAGAAACTTGCAACTCAAAGCATAAATAGATTAATTAACTTGAAAATACTTGTTGTAACACCCCAAAATCTAATCCCGAGATGTCACACGATGCTCAAGGCTACGAGTAGCCCCAAGCTAATCCTTTGGGCCTGCTACTAAATCTGAACCTTACTTTAAGATAATCTAATCAAGAAATAATGTTGTATTATACCAAAAAACTACACTTAATGAACTGTAGATACTATCTGAATAACAAATACTTAAAGTTTGTAATTAAACCCGTAGTCCAACAAGCCTCTACTACTAAAGAACTAGAGATCCATTGGGAGAGACCCCCAACTGACTCGGGCTAAACTAAAAATGATAACTCAATTACTATGAAAGCTAGAAATCTGAAGAAGTAGGACCTCGAACCATGAGGACTCACCAACTATAGGAGAATAGATAGTGATGCTTGAACTACTCATACTGCTGATACTGAGCACCTGAACCTACATTATAAGACAATGTAGCACATAGACATATATGTGGATCAGCACTTTGAGAATGTATTGAGTATGTGGGGCTGTAATGCATAAGTAAACATCATCATAATTAGAAAGTAAATGCATGCGGATGTATATGACTCACATAAGCTTGATTATCTAAAATATCGAAATATAAAATCATGTATAACAAATCATACTTGTAAATCTAGTGAGTCATGACACTTAGTCTTATAAAAGCTTTTCTACCATTCTTTTCTTTTGAAACTTAGAAGCTTTGGGATCTTTGGAAATCTTTGAACTTTGGGACTTAGGGACTTTAGGACTCAGCATAAACCATGTGAGCTGACATGGAGTACAACGCCTTGCCCATGTTAGGGAGAGTTGTTCTACCCTTGCCATCGGAATAGAACCTTAACTTTAGTGATCACTATCTTAGCCCACTATGGGCGTTTAGAACCTACGGTGGCTCGTAGTTCTGGATCATGAGACCTTAGAATCATACCCAACTCGGTGCTAAATACTACTCTCATACTTATTGCTCAGAACTTTTAGGAAGTCCACCTTAAAACAGCACAAGGGTTTATAATGAAAACCAATTATACTTCGTTTTGCTTTAAATCATAAATAATGTGGATTCCTATCTTAGCTTAGGTTCTAAAGATCAACCTTCTTTAAAATCTGAATGCCTTCTTGTTAAAGCATGCTAATAATATACTCTTCATGAAATATCAAAATTCATACTTGGGTCTAACGCATATGTACGTAAATGATCACAATTTCATAATGAAGCTTAATTCTCAACAATTATCTTGGAACCACTTGAAAATATCAATTCACAATAGGGATGTACAATTCATGATATAAATCCTCAATTCAAAGCATAAATAGGTGGGATAAACATATAATTCAAGGCTTAAATCACTTATATCTTCATAAACTTAAAACAAGATGCTTTGGATATAAAGCCCAAATTGTAGATTATGTAATCTTTAATAAAATTCAAGTTTTTAGGCACAAGAATGAAAGATTTGTCCTTGGATGATGAACTAGATGAACAACCTTGCCTTTGAGACTCTATTTGTGATCTTGAATGATGGTTTTTGGAATTCTTGTGTTGGAAATCTTGAATCTTGAAATAATTTGGAAAAAGGATGGTGAAATCTTGGGACTCCTGAGGTTGATTGTTGGAGGTTAGAGTTTTTGGTTGAGAGAAATATTGAGAAATATATCATAAGATGCATGTAATAGCCCTAAATCTTGTGTTTAGATGGAATTAGGGGTTGGGAAAAGTCAAAAATACCCTTTTTGACTTCTGAAAAAAACTGAGAAAAATGTAATTGGGTCCCGATTTAATGGGACACCGCGACGCGCCACTATCGTGGTGGCTCACTGGAAACTGACAAATGGGAAATTGGGGTCCTCCTTAACGCTGAGCTATTGTGTTTTCCCACTGGATTTTGACAATTAGGACCTGGAACTTCAACACGACGTGCCACCATTGCAGTGTCCTATAGAAATGTCATTTTGTCCTTCGACACGACTCGCCCCTATTGCGTTAGGCTATAGGAATATGACAATTAGGAAAATGGACCTCTCCACGATACGCCAATATCGTAGAGGTCCGCTGGAAATTGACGAATGGAAATTTAAACCTCACCATGATGTGCCAACATTGCGGTGGTCCACTGGAATGTGACAATTATGAAATTCTCCTTCACCGCAAAGCGGTGACTTCCCAGTTGGCATGTTGTCAGCTTAAAATGCTCTAACTTCTTCACTGAGTGCCGGATTTGGGCGAATTTGGTATTGATGGAAAGTTTATTTAATTTCCCACACAATAAAATTTTGAAATCTAGAAAATTCTATGTGAAACAAATATAAATCATTTTGGAAGACATCCCTTAACATTCTAGGAATGAATTTAAGCTAGAAAAAGTTTGGGGTATTACAATATCTCCCCCTTGGGAACATTCATCCTCGAATGTGGCTAGTAAAGTTGAGATGCTGCAAACTAAGGCCACAACTGGCATATACAACTAAAAGCATGACTCAATTGATTGCAATTGCATTAACTATCGAATGAATGGCTATATATAGCTGAAACTTAGACTGAAAAGAGATGATCTGAGGAAACTTGTTACCTTAAACTGAATTTGAATCTGTAGCGAAAAGATGAGGGTACTTAGTACGCATATCTTCTTCTATTTCCCAAGTGGCTCCCTCAATGGATTGATTTCGCCAAAGAACCTTGACTATTGGGACTTCTTTGTTCCTTAGTCTACGAGTCTGATGGTCAAGGATCTCAACTGGAATTTCTTCATAAGCGAGACTATCATGAACCTCTATACTTTCTAAGGGTACTACAAACACTTGATCACTAATACACTTCTTCAACAAAGACACATGGGACACAGGATGTACGGATGATAAATATGTAGGCAACTCAAGATCATATGCCACCTTCCCAACACGACATAAAATTCAGAAGGGACCTATATAACGGGGACTAAGTTTCCCTTTCTTGCCAAATATCTTTACCCCCTTCATGGGTGAAACTTTTAAATAGACTAAATCATCAACTTCAAACTAAAGATCTCTTCTTATATTCGCATACGACTTCTGATGACTCTAAGCTATTTTTAATCTTTCTTGAATGAACTGTACTTTCTCTATAGTTACTAACACAATATCTGGCCCTAACAAAGCTGCCTCACCCACTTCAAACCATCCGATAGGTGATCTACATCTCCTCCCATAAAGTGCCTCAAATGGAGCCATCTGAATGATAGCATGATAAATGTTATTGTAGGCAAACTCATCAACGGAAAAAGCTCATCCAAACTACCCCTGAAATCAAGCACACACTCTCTCAACATATCTTCGAAAGTATGAATGGTCCTCTCTTCCTGACCATTAGTCTGAGGATGGAAAGTAGAACTAAGATGAACTAGGGTACCAAGACCCTTCAGAAAAGCTTTCCAAAATTGAGAGGTGAACTAGATACTACTATCTGAGATAATGGACAAGGGCACTCCATGCAATCCTACTAACTCTCGAATATACAACTTTGCATAATCCTTAGTTGTATAGGACATATGAACTGGCAAGAAATGCACTGACTTAGTCAATCTATCCATAATAACCCAAATCAAATCATGCTAACATCGCGAATGAGGTAACCCTGTTACAAAATCCATGTTCACCTCTTTCCATTTCCAAGTAGGAATATTGAACTCTTGCAAAACACCACTAGGCCTTTAGTGCTCTACCTTAACCTGTTGTCAAGTTGCACACTTGGCTATAACCTCTGATATATATCGCTTCATACCGCTCCACCAATAGATTTCTCATAAATCTCTATACATTTTAGTAGCACCAGGATGAATGGAGTAATGCACACCATGCGCCTCATCCATAATACGTTGTCTCAACTAATCTACACATGGTACACACAGTCTACTCTGGTTTCTCAGCACACTATCTCCCCCTTGGGAGAAAACCTCTACCTTTTGGTCTTTAACCAATTCCTTCAACTTAACCAAGATGGGATCCTGATATTGTTTCTCCTTTACCTCAAAAAATAAGGAAGATTTTGCCCTACTCTATACCCAAACGCTACCATCAGCCGAGTCAACCAATCTAACACCCAACCTAGCCAAAAAATGTACTTCCTGAGCAAAATCTTTCTTATCATTCTCCACATGAGCAACACTACCCATATAAAATCGACTAAGGGTGTTTGCCACTACATTGGACTTGCCCGAATAATACAGCACACTCATGTCATAATCTTTCAGCAGTTCTAACCATCTTCTCTGACGGAGATTTAACTTCTTTTGTGTAAACATATATTTCATGCTTGTGTGGTCCATGAAGACATCAACATGCACACCATATAGGTAGTATCTCCAGATTTTCAAAGCAAACACCACAGCAGCTAATTCAAGATCATGGGTTGGGTAATTCTTTTTATGAGGCTTAAGCTGCCTAGAGGGATAGGCTATGACCTTACCTCTCTGCATCAAAACACAACCCAAACCAACTCTAGAGGCATTACAATACACAACAAAACCATCCATACTATCAGGTAATGCTAAAACTGGGGCTGAAGTGAGTCGAGTCTTCAACTCCTGAAAACTTTTCTCGCAGGAATCTAACCACTAAAAATTAACCTTCTTCTAAGTCAATTGGGTCATAAGAGACGAAATATATGAAAAACCCTCAAAAAACGTCTGTAATAGCTAACCAAACCCAAGAAACTCCTAATGTCTGATGGAGAGATATGTCTAGGCCAATTTCTTATGGCTTCTGTCTTTTGGGGATCAACTCTAATACCCTCCATGGAAATAACATGACCAAGGAAAGCAACTAACCTTAGCCAAAATTCATATTTTCTAAATTTGGAGAACAACTGGTGATCTCTAAGAGTTTGCAACATAATTCGGAGGTGGTCTGTATGATCATCCTCACTATGAGAGTAGACAAGAATATCATCGATAAAGACTATGACAAATATATCTAGATACTGTTTGAACACTCAATTTATCAAATCCATGAAATATGTTGGGGCATTGGTTAGCCCAAAGGACATAACTAGAAACTCAAAATGACCATAGAGGGTCCTAAAGGCTATCTTCAAAATATCGCATTCCCTTACTTTGAGTTGATGATAGCCGGATCTAAGGTCTATCTTTGAGAAATAACTTGCACCTTGGAGTTGGTCAAATAAGTCATCAATTCTAGGAAGATGATATTTGTTCTTGACTGTGACTTTATTCAACTAACGATAGTCAATGCACATACACAAAGAACTATCTTTCTTTCAGACGAATAGGATGGGAGCACCCCAAGGAGAAACACTAGGTCTTATGAAGCCTTTTTCTAGAAGATCTTTGAGTTGATCTTTCAACTCCTTAAGTTTCTATGGAGCCATACGATATGGAGGAATGGAAATAGGCTGAGTATTAGAAAGAAGATCAATTCCGAATTTTATTTCCCTGTCGGGAGGTACCCCTGGCAAATCTTCAGGAAAGATATCAGGAAACTCATTAACTATACTGACTGACTGAATTGTTAGAGTCTCAGACTTAATGTTTTTGACTTGAACTAGAAGATCTATGCACCCTTTAGAGATCAGCTTTTTGGATGTAAGATAGAATATGAAATGACTCTTGGGAGACACTGAATTACCTGACCACTCAAAGGCTGGCTCATCGGGAAACTAAAAATTCACCACTCGAGTGCAACAATCTATGGATGCATAATAATAATGGAGACAATCTATACCAAGAATAAGTTCAAAGTCAACCATGTCTAATTCTATCAAATCTGCTAACATGATCTTATGAAGGACAGTAATGGGATACTTACTATAAATCTTTTTCGCAACAACTGATTCCCCTACTGGTGTAGAAACTAAGAAAGGCTCAGGGATCTTTTCAGAACTTATCTCAAAATTCACAGCAACTAACGGGGTCATATAAGAGAAACTCAACCCAAGGTCTAACAACACATAAGCACCAAAATAGAAGACACAAAGCATACCAGTAACAACATCTGGGGAGCTCTCCTGCTCCTGGCAGGATGGTAAAGTATAAAACCAATTCTGGCGTTGACCGTCACTGGTACTAAATAATGCACCCTGAAGAGGGGTTAGGAGAGCTGCAGGAGCTAGTGCACTGGTAGCCCCTCTCTGAGGACTGACATCTCTGTTTCCCTGCTTAGTATACGGGTACTCTCTAATTCTATGACCTAACTTGCCATAACCAAAACGACCCTTTTGTCCAGCCAAACACTCACCAGGATGAGTTCTACCACACTTAGCACATGGAGGATAATTGGGCTTACCGCTCACACTATTCTGGGACCTGGACATAGAAGACTTACCTTACTGATCCTATCTAGATCTAGGAGCAGGAGTAATTGCTGAAGAAGGAACTGGCAATGGCGAATGACTCTGAAATTGCAAGCGATTTCCCTCTGCATACCTTGACTGACCATACTCCAACTGTTCTGTTCTAGCCTTCTTATTTTCACTCTCTTCCCTTTAACTTTTTGACCTCGATCTGTTGGGCATAAGTTATCAACCTAGCAAGTCCTACATCTCTGATAAGTATGGAAGTCTTACACTCCTTTACTACCAATCTCGACACTCCGGTAACAAACTTACTCATACTAGATCTGGTGTCATCTATCAACTCAGGAGCATACTTAGATAACTGGTTAAACTTAAGGCAGTACTCCTTTATAGTCATTGAGCCCTGCCTCACCTTTATGAACTCCTCAACCTTGGCCTCCCACAACTCATGTGGAAAGAACCTATCTAGAAAAGTATTTTAGAATACTTGCCAACTCATAGAAGCTGCATTCTCACCTCTACCTTTCTTCCAAATAACAACCCAATCATAAGGAATATCTTTCAACCTATAAGAAGCCAATTCTACACTCTCATCTTCAGTGACATGCATAACTTGGGTGATATTTTTCACCTTATCAATATACAATTGGGGGTCCTCACCTACTTGTAACCCAAAGAATTCACGCAGATTCATCCTCATAAAGTCACAAAGTATGGCTGCAGCTAAATCACCCCCTTGTTGATGCGAAACTGCAGCCTAATTATTATCTTGAACAGTAGTGTTCACGGCTTGGGCTAATTCCTTAAAGGCATCCTGAAATTTGGCATGCGACACATTCTCATTCAGTGGATCAACAGGCTGAGGTAGCTAGTTATCATTCCTATGGGAATTTGCACTGCGAGGAGGCATATTCTGTCATAAAAGAGCATGAGTTAATAGAAGATAGAGATAGTTGTAAGCATGATGGATTATGAAAGAAAGAGAAGATTTTCCTAAAATGCTCCATAGCCTCTTTCTCATAGATGTGGAGCGCTTCATACCCATGATCACAACTTTACGTAACATGGCTTGTTGACTCCCTAGGAGTCTTTAAACCTTAGGCTCTGATACCAAGTTTGTAACGCCTCAAATCTAATCCTGAGACGTCACAAAATGCTCAAGGCTATCCCAATCTAACCCTTTGAGCCTACTACTAGATTTAAACCTTACTTTAAGATAATCTAATCATGAAATAATGTTGTATTATACTAAAAACTGCACTGAATAAACTGTAGATACTGTCTGAATAACAAATACTGAAAGTCTATAGTTAAACCCATAGTCTGACAAGCCTCTACAACTAAAGAACTAAAGAGCCATTGGGACAGACCTCCAACTGACTCGGGATAAACTGAAAATGATAACTCAATTACTATGAAAACTGGGAATCTGAAGAAGTAGGCCCTCAAATCATGAGGACTCACCAACTGTGGTAGCATAGATAAAGATGCTAAAACTACTTACGTTGCTGTTACTGAGCACCTGAACCTACATTATAAGACAATGTAGCACATAGACATATATGTGGATCAGCACTTTGAGGATGTACTGAGTATGTGGGGTTGTAATGTATAAGTAAACATCATCATAATTAGAAAATAAATACATGTGGATGTATATGACACACATAACCTTGATTATCTAAAATATCAAAATATAAAATCATGCATAACAAATCATACTTGTAAATCTAGTGAGTCATGACACTTAGTCTTATTAAAGCTTTTCTATTATTCTTTTCTTTTGAAACTTAGAAGCTTTGGGGGCTTTTGAAATCTTGGAACTTCGGGACTTAGGGACTTTGAGACTCAGGGATTTTCTACTAACCGACATAAACCATATGAGCAGACAAGGAGTACGTCTTTCCCACATTGGGGAGAGTTGTTCTACCCTTTCCATCGGAATAGAACCTTAACTTTAGTGATCACTATCTTAGCCCACTATGGACGTTTAGAACCTATGGTGGCTCATAATTCTAGGGAATGAGACCTTGGAATCATACCCAACTCGGTGCTAAATACTACTCCCATACTTATTGCTCAAAACTTTTAGAAAATCCACCTTAAAACAGAACAAGGATTTATAATGGAAACCAATTATACTTCTCTTTCCTTTAAATTATAAATAATGTGGATTCCTATCTTAGCTTACATTCAGAAGATCAACTTTTCTTTAAAATCTGAATAATTTCTTGTTAAAGCATGCTAATAATATACTCTTCATGAAATATCAAAATTCATACTTGGTTCTAAAGCATATGTACTTAAATGATCACAATTTCATAATGAAGCTTAATTGTCAACAATTATCTTGGAAACACTTGAAAATATCAATTCACAATAGGGATGTACAATTCATGATATAAATCCTCAATTCAAAGCATAAATAGGTGGGATAAATATGTAATTCAAGGCTTAAATCACTTATATCTTCATAAACTTAAAACAAGATGCTTTGGGCATAAACACTAACTTGTAAATCATGTAATCTTTAATAAAATTCAAGTTTTTAGGCACAAGAATGAAAGATTTGTCCTTGTTCCAACCCCACATACCTTGGATGATGAACTAGATGAACAACCTTGCCTTTGAGACTTTATTTCTACTCTTGAATGATGGTTCTTGGAATTCTTGTGTTGGAAATCTTGAATCTTGAATTAATTTGGAAAATGGATGGCTGAATCTTGGGACTCTTGAGGTTGATAGTTGGAGCTTAGGATTTTTGACTGAGAGAAATCTTGAGAAATATATCATAAGATGCTTGGAATAGCCCAAAATCTTGTGTTTATACGAAATTAGGGGCTGGGAAAAGGTCCAAAATACCCTTTTTGACTTCTAAATGAAACTAAAAAAAATGTAACTGGGTCCCGATTTGATGGGCCACCGTGACACACCACTATCGCGGTGGCTCACTAGAAACTGATGAATAGGATATTGGGGTCCTCCTTAATGCGGAGCTATCACGATGTCCCACTATATTTTGACAATAGGGACTTGAAACTTTAACGCGATGCACCACCATTGCGGTGTCCTATATAAATGTCATTTTTGACTTTAGCGCAGCATGCCCCTATCACTTTAGGCTACTGGAATATGACAATTGGGAAAATGGACCTCTCCGCGATGCACCATTATCTCGGAGGTCCACTAGAAATTGACGAATGGGAATTTGGACCTCGCCGTAATGCGCCAACATTGCGGTGGTACACTGGAAAGTGACAATTATGAAATTGTCTTTCACCGCAATGCGGTGACTGCCCAGTTGGCAAGTTGTCAACTTAAAAATGCTCTAACTTCTTCATCGAGTACTGGATTTTGGAAAATTTGGTATCGATAGAAATCTTATTTAATTTCTCACACAATAAAAAGTTGAAATCTAGAAAATTCTATGCGAAACAAATATAAATAATTTTGGAAGACGTCTCTTAACATTCTAGGAATAAATTTAAGATAGAAAAAGTTTGGGGTATTACACTTGTAGACATGGCAAGGTCCATAATTTGATATCATAACATGAAATTCAGTCGGATGCGTCATGGGAATAAAAGCTTAAATCATGAGATAACCTAACTTTTCATGAAAACATCCGTGGACATGAATTTAGTCAAATTACTAAGGAAATCATGATTTAAATTCATCTTGAACATATAATACTTCATAAACAAAAGGTAAAGTTCATATATTTAATTAAAGAAAAGCTTTTTGGGCTTCATGGGTTAATGGGGACCCATGGATGAACTCACACATACCTTAAACCCTTAATATTGAAAGAGAATCACCAATCTTGATGCTTTTCTTTAATGTTATTGGATTAGGGAACTTGAATTTCTTGGTTTCCTTGGAGAGATAGTAATAGAGTTGATGTTCTTGGGAGATTATTAGGGTTTCTTTGAGAGGAGAATTGGAGAAGATGGGTAAATAATGCCCTAACTGACATTATAATTCATGTTATGACAGGTTAGATTGAGGGAAAAAGACTTAATTTCCCCTAGGGGATTAAATTTGTAACTGGAACGCAGATGACAAGGCCATCGCGATGCGGTGAAGACCTCATCGCTATTATGACCGTGATGCGAGGCTATATCGGTGAGCTACTGGAATCCAAATATGACCTAATCCTCGTCCAAAAAATCTGAAACTTCCCCGAGACATGCTTCTTACACCCTTGAACATGAATCAACTCAAAACCAACATCTCAGGGTTAGGAAGACCAATTTAAAAATCCTGGAAGTTAAGAGGATTTAAAAATGACTAAGTCCTCAACACTTAGTAACATTTTTAGGTTTAAATCCTCTTATGCATGCAACTAGCAGCTGAACTGAGTTAAGGATTATACGTTGTATTACATTTTCATATGTACAAAATCACCCATCCTTAATATATGTAAGGATGTGACACTTAGGCCTAACTCAATCCCATCTAGATCAAGAGGAGAGGATTGAGTAACTCCACACAAACAAATAACCGGTCAATTACTCAAGTTCTATATAAGATGAGCTCATGATGGAAGAATCCAAATCCAAGAAATCTTTATTTATATATAATGAAGTAGAAATTTGATCTATACATGCTTGAAAAACTGCACTTATCTTCTCATCCGTTTTGTAGTCATCTATGAAAAAAATTCTTATCATCAATTTCCTAGGTACTTCATCTTGAGATTTCATCAAGTCTGTAATGTCACAGAAAATCAAGTCCACATCATTACAGAACATCATCACTTCATGTGTTAGTCATAAAAGAACAATAAGATCATAGGTTTATGTGATGCATTAATGATCTTTAGATGTAATAAATAATTACATCATACATGAATGGTAATCTCTAGACTAAACTTTTCATCTTTTCATTTCACCCAAAGAA
Organism: Capsicum pubescens; assembly: GCA_030864215.1. Lineage (NCBI taxonomy): Eukaryota > Viridiplantae > Streptophyta > Magnoliopsida > Solanales > Solanaceae > Capsicum > Capsicum pubescens. The sequence goes on from CM061544.1 coordinate 108,010,070, forward strand.
TGTGTCGTTGAGACTTGCAACACTTAAATAGAAAAATAATGTTTATATCAAGTAATAAATGCAAAATAAAGAAAATAAGATAAGTGCATGGATCGAAGTTATCAATAGGAATCCATCTATATCAAATGCCAAAATTTATATGTTCTAAAAATCTAAAATGAAACAAGAAAAATCAAACAAACATAGTTGTTTAAAAAGCCCTCTAGCAATGCTTCTGATTTTCATTACATCTTAAAGAAGATAATTCATAAAATTCTAAATCTTGCTTCCTCAAACGTTTCTCCCTGATTTTGACTTTCCTTTATTCATTGTTCTTCTTCTTCACCATATATTAAGTAGAGGCAAGGACGGTTAAGATAATGATTTTACAACCACAACACTTTGCTCATATTCATATACAAACAAATTTAATAACAGTGAAACAAGTGGATCAAGCTAACTAATCATCAGAGTAAATTGTTTCTTTTAGAAATAGTTATTCTAGTGGTCATAAAAATTTAAAAAATATAATCAATAGGTCTTAGTAGTAAATAAACCATAGTTCTTTACTGTGGTTACCACTTTAGAACAATTATTTCTATAGGAACAATTTCATTTAACACTTTAGTTAACTAAATGCACAATTTCATTGTCAAACATTGTTTGTATTTGAACACAAGAAAAGTGATGGGGGTATAAAATCGTTCTCTTAACCCTCCCAGCCTCTTCAGCACACGGTGAAACCGAAGAGCTATGTATAAATAAAAGATGGATATTGGAGAGAAATATTTGCTGAAGCAAAAGATCGAATTTTTTTAATTACCTTTTTCAAGAAGATCCAATCAAAATCAGATGCGCCATAGAAGGGTGTTTCAGACAACTATTTTTGTCTGATTTTACATGTTTGTCTCAGGATTTTTAGATCATTTCCTTTTGACATTTGATATATGCAAATACATATTAATAAGTTAGATCCATGCTCTTATCTTGTTTTCTTTATTTATTATTTTTAGTTTGGTATGCAACTTATTTTTCTATTTAAGTCTTGAAAGTCTCGATGAATTATTTGGACAAAGAAGAAGAGATAAAACAATTTACATCTATTACCATTCCTGTAAGATTTAATTATTCAATTCAAATTTGCACTAGATTATTTTTGTATCACATAAAGTGATGATCATTTATTTCAATGGATAACACATGAAGTAATGATGCCATTTAACAAATTAGACTTGATTTTGTGTGTGACACTGTTGACTTTCTGAATCACTACCTAGAAAACTAATGATAATAATTTTTATCTTAAAGGCATCAGAACTAATTATAACATCAGTGCCGCAATTCAAGCCTATATCACATATTGACTCCTTCATAAAAAATGAAATGTCTCTTGGATTTGGAGTTTTGGACCTTCCCCTCATTCGGTAGCTTATATGCAACTTGAGAAATGGACTGGTGGTCTTATTATTTGGAATTTGGTAATCATTCCATAACGAGCTAACTTTAAGGGTTGAATTAGGTCAAGGTGTCATATAAAAATAGGACAGCCCGGTGCGCTAAAGCTACTGCTATGCGCGGTGTCAGGAGAAGGACCCCACTACAAGGGTGTATTATATGCAACCTTACCTTGCATTTGTACCAGAGGTTGTTTCCAAGGTTTGAACTCGTGACCTCCTGGTCACATGGAAGCAATTTATCAATTATTCCAAGCCTCCCCTTCCAAGGTGTCATATCTTGACCAATATTAAGAATGGATGGTTTAGTAAGCATGGAAACTTGAAAAATATTATTTTTCATAATGTAGAAGATTACTTCAACATTTGAACAATTTAAGAGTCATGCATCACAATGTTCTCACATAGAATCTTAGCAGATTTGATTACTTCCAATATAATTTGATTCTCAATCAATGAAAACAAACACTTGTTTCTAGTGGGATAATCATCAACTATACCACGAATGTGTTGGGTTCAAAATCAAAGTGTGAATGGAAAATGGAGGGAACCAAGTGGAGGGAAAGAACTGAGATAACACTCAAAAATGGAAAGTGAACTCAAAAGTGGAAAATCTACTAATTCTCCCACATTTGTGGGAGAAGTAAACTTTCAAGTGTTTATATTATGAAACACTTAGTCCACATGGTAAGTGAGGCAAGAACCAAAATATACCTGGAGCCATCATCGTCTTCACTCGTTCGGTTCGGCTTTGGCTTCGACTTCAGCTTTGTATTCAGATTTGGATTTGGATTCGGATTTGTCACATGAACGGTCAATATGATTTATTTTTTTGTACATAATATATTTAAACAGTCTGGAAAACCAATGAAAAAATACAACCAGTTTTGTTTGTAGTTTTGAACCTCTATTAACGTGCATGAATGCAGTGCAGAAACAACTGCAGAATGCAAAATGCTGCTTAGGAAGGGATGCAACCCTTCGATGAAATCGCACACTAATTTGGGAAAAGATGTGTCTTTTTGAATAGTTGTGACTGTCCAGTAAAAATACATACTGATTCAATGAACAGACATGACTGTTCTAGAGGACAGATCTTTTCGAATGAACCATTGCCTCTTTTCGTAAGAGGCACCTAATGGATATATGAAGCTACATTTATCCACAGGTTTAGGTACAAAAAATTTTATGCAATAAAGCACTTCTTGTTTATGAAATACTCTGTGTGATCATCTAATCGTTGAGTGAGTTTAAAGAATCCAATAATTTGAGGTACCACTATGGTTGGATGGAAAGCCATTTTATCCTGGGAGGAATATTCCATAACCTCGAGTACTTAAGGGGAAATATTTTATTAAGGACACTCTGTGAATTCAGAGGACTTGGCTTTAACTTTCTATTTCATCTTATTTTTGAAATTATAACACACTTCTTAGATAGATCATTTTTTATATTGGGTTGAAGGTGTTGAAACTTCAAGTTTCTCTTGACAAGTATGGTCTTAAACTTAGTTGAAGTGTATAATACATATCATACAGATTTTTTGTGTACTCGAAAACATTGAAAAAAACAATCTTAAGGAAATAGTTTTGGAATTTGTATTGCTTGATTTCTGGAGATTAAAGCTTTAAGATTTCTACTCTATTTGAACTTAACTAGTGATTTAAAGAAATAAAATCTTCATCACTAGGTAAAGATCACTCGATTGTCGATTGGAAGTCATAAAAACTTCATTGTTAACTAGAAATAAGGGGTGTTTAAAGTTGCTGCAATTTTATTAGTAGTATATTGATAAACTAAATTTACTGTATTGTTGTGATAGGAAAATGACTACTGACAGTCAAGTGAATGATGCTACAAAAACTATGGCAGCAACTAATGTTGCAACAACAAGTTGTACGAATACTCTGTCGGTAATGGCACCAACGAAGAAACCTGAAAAATTCATGGGTGTAGATTTCAAAAGGTGGCAACAGAAGACGTTCTTCTACTTTAAAAATTTATTTCTTCAATAATTTACATCTAAAACAGCTCCTAAGGTGCCCAAAGGAACTTTGGACCAGGTGAAATTTATCGTTATAGAGGCATGGAAACACTTAGATTTTCTATGCAGGAATTACACTCTAAATGGCCTCCAAGATGAACTATACAATGTGTATAGTGGAATGAAGATGAAAAAAGAGTTGTGGGGGTGCTGGAAAGAAAATACAAGACTAAGGATGTGAGAACCAAAAAGTTCTTCATTGCAAGATTCCTAGAGTTTAAAATGTTTGACAACAAGTCTGTTGTATCGCAAGTCCAGGAACTGCAAGTTAACATCCATGATCTTCTCGCGGAAGGTATGATTTTAATGAATACCTTCGTTGAACATTTTAAAAATGTTCTTAATTTTCACATAAAATTCATTGTAGGTCTGGTTGTGAATGAGGCATTTCAAGTCGCGACAATAAAAGAAAAGTTACCACCTATGTGGAAGGACTTCAAGAACTACTTGAAACATAAGCAAAAAGAGATGACAGTCGAAGATCTTATAGTAAGATTGTGCATTAAAGAAGACAACAAAGCTACGGAAAGAAGATCAAAAGGAAATTCTGTAATAAGTGGAGCAAATATTGTAAAAGACGACCACAACAACTCCAAAAAGTAGAAGAAAGCTGGACAAGAAAGAAATCAACCCAAGAAGAAATTCAAGGGAAAATGCTTTAACTATTGCAAGATTGGCAATAAGTCAATAAATTTCCATGCCCCAAAGAAAGGGAAAAAGAAGGACCAAGCAAATATGGATGAGTCCAAGAAAGAAATAGATGATCTATGTGCCATGTTGTCTGAATGCAACTTGGTGGGAAATCCTCTAAAATGGTGGATGAATTCCAGTGCCACCCACCATGTTTGTGCTAATATGGAGTTATTTGTTGCTTTTTCTCCTTCTCAAGGTGAAGAAAAGATATATATGGCCAACTCCATAACTGCAAAAGTTGAAGGAACAGGAAAAGTCTGCCTAAAAATGACATCAGGCAAAATGTTCACTTTGAACAATGTCCTGTATGTACTGGTGTTACAGAAGAACTTGATTTATATATCACTTCTTGACAAAAATGGATTCAAATGTGTATTTGTTTTCAGAAAAATTATGCTTAGTAAAGGAGGAGTGTATGTAGGAAAAGGCTGCCTCACAGAGTGCCTACTTAAAATGAATGTAATGAATGTTGAAATCAATAAAAGTTTAGTTTCTTCTTACTTTCTAGAGTCTTATGATTTATGGCATGAACGATTAGGACATGTCAATTATAAAACATTACAAAAATTGATTAACTTAGAAGTTGTATAAAACTTTGTGTGCAATAAATCAAAATGTCAAACATGTGTGGAATGAAAGCATGCTAAGCATCTATATAAGTCCATTGAATGGAATTACAATCCCTTAGACATATACATTTATGAAATGAAGTCAACACCATCTCGTGGTGGGAAAAAATATTTTATAACATTTATTGATGATTGCATTCGATACGGTTATGTCTATTTGCTAAATAGTAAGGATGAAGCAATAGATGCGTTTAGGCAATATAAAAAGAAAGTTGAAAATTAGTTAGAGAAAAAGATCAAAATGATAAGAAGTAATAGGGGCGGAGAATATGAATCTCTCTTTGCACAAATATGTGTAGAGAATGAAATTTTCCATCAAACTACAACCCCATATTCACCTCAATCTAATGGAATTGCTGAAAGGAAAAATCAAACCTTGAAGAAAATGATAAACGTCTTACTAATAAGTTCAGGTTTACCGCAAAACTTGTGGGGGAAGCTATCCTTATAGATAACCGAATACTCAATAAAGTGTCCCATAGTAAGACACAATCAATTCCATATGAACAATGGAAAGGAAGGAAACCCAACTTGAAAAATTTCAAAGTGTGGGGGTGTCTAGCGAAGGTCCGAGTTTCTATGCCTAAAAGAGTAAGGATAGGACCTAATACGGTGGACTGCATGTTCATAGGATATGCTAAAAGTAGTAAAGCATGTGGGTTTTTGGTTAATAAATCAAAACATCAGGATATTAATGAAAATACGGCAATTGAATCAGATAATGCTAAATTGTTTGAACACATTAATCCATATAAAACTAGACATGAATAGTCTAGTGGGGGGGTCTAAACGACCTCTAGATGAACCAAGTGAGGATGTACATAATAATGAGAATCCAAGATGTAGTACACGTCAAAGAATGTCAACTTCGTTTGGATCGGATTTTGTAACATTTCTCTTAGAAAATGAGCCTAAAACCTTTAAAGAAGCAATTTCATCGTCAGACTTATCCTTTTGGAAAGAGGTAGTAAATAATGACATTGATTCAATCTTAAGTAACCATACGTGGGAGTTGGTTGATTTTTCTCCAGGAAATAAACCTTTTGGCTCTAAATGAATCTTCAAAAGGAAAATGAAAGTTGATGGTACTATTGACAAATACAAGGCAAGATTTTTTATAAAAGTCTTTAAACAAAAGGAAGGCCTTGATTACTTTGATACATACTCGCCTATAATGAGGATAACATTAATTCGGATGTTAATTTCCTTAGCGGTGGTATATGGTATTGAAATCCATCAAATGGATATAAAAACAACATTCCTAAATAGAATTGGAGGATGAAATTCACATGAAACAGGCTAAGATTTTTGTGGTTCCAGGAAAACAAAATAAGGTGTGTAAACTTGTTAAGTCACTTTATGGACTAAAACAAGAACATGAACAATGGCATGCAAAGTTTGAACAAACCATGTTGGCAAACGGGTTCAAGATAAATGAATGTGATAAATGTGTTTACATTAAAGACACTCCAAATCACCAAGTCATTATTTGTTTGTATTTTGATGACATTATGATCGTTCGTAGAGACATTTCTGTCATAAAAGCTATGAAAAAAATACTCGAGAGCAAGTTTGATATGAAAGACCTTGGAGTTACGGATATGATCTTAGGAATAAGAATCTATAAAACTCAACAAGGGTTGGCATTGTCACAGTCTCATTACATTGAAAAGGTACTTGACAAATTCAAGTATCTGGAATTTGGTATTGCCAAGACTCCATTGGACGTGAGCTTTGCACTTCAAAAGAATAAAGGTGAAAGTGACTCACAATTGGAGTATGTAAGAGTGTTGGAATGATTAATATATATAATAAATTGTACACGACCAGACATAGCATGTGATATTAGTAAGTTGAGTTGGTACATGAGTAATATCAGTAAAACACATTGGATGGCAATGAAAAAAGTTTTGGGGTATCTAAAATACACTCAAGACTATGTTTTGCATTATAATAAATATCCCACGGTACTTGAAGGATATAGTGATACAAATTGGATCACCGAATTGAACGACGAGTGGATATGTATTTACTATTAGTGGAGGAGAGGTCTCTTGAAAATCATCCAAACAAACATGTATTGCTCACTCTACAATGATATCTGAGTTTATCGTATTGATAAAGTCAGGGAAGAAGCAGAATGGCTCCAAAATTTCTTGGAAGTTATTCCTTATTGGACCAAACCAGTGGAACAAGTATGTATACACTGTGATAGCCAAGTGGAAATAGGTAGGTCAGAGAGCATAATGTACAACGATAAAATCTCATCATGCAAAATGGAGATATAATATTGTTAGACAACTTCTGTCTAGTGGAATTATCAATGTTGACTATGTAAAGTCAAAGGATAATGTGTCGGATCCACTTACAAAAGGCATGTCTAGAGAAGGAGTTGAGATTACATCCAAGGGAATGGATTTATGGCCTAGGACAAGTCAGCATGGCGGTAACTCTACCTAGCAGATTGGATATCCCAAAAGCTAGGTTCAAGGAGATCAAAAAAAGTTGTGTCTGACAGGTTTAACATTATCAATATACCTAACCCGTTCTCATGATGTAGACAATGTTTAGTAAACAAGGATAAGACTTATGGAGTGAAATCTTATAATGATTATGTAAATTTGGAAGATTTGACCAAATATTTTAATCTATGAGATTGAATATTTAGAAATCACCTATGTGAGGGCGAAGTCGAAGCCGCTTCACGTCCCAGAATGTTAGTCTAGGACGTGTTCATGGCTGAAATAAACAAAACTGTGAGAACCATAAATGGTAAAAGGTTAGTTGTGTAACATATGTTACCTAGGTTTACATTACAGCTCAACGGTTCAAAGATATCAAATCTACCGATTGAGTGAGTGCATCCGATGCATGTTCACTATGTAAAGTTCAAAGGAAAATCTACTTATCCAGATCCAATCAGTCTTTGCTTGATGATCACATACTTATCCGTAAAGTTTAACAAAAAAAGTAGCCATTCCTCATTCATGTGGGGTATTGTTGGGTTCAATATTAAAGTGTTAATAGAAAAAGGAGGGAACCAAGTGGAGGGAAAGAATTGAGATAACACTTACAAATGGAAAGTAAACTCAAAAGTGGAAAGTCTACTAATTCTCCCACATTGGTGGGAGAAGGAAACATTCAAGTGTTTATATTATGAAACACTTACTCCACATGACAAGTGAGGCAGGAACCTAAAGGTTCCCTGTGCCATCGTCATCATTGCTCGCTCAGCTTGGACTTTGGATTCGGATTTAGATTTGTCAAATAATTGATCGATGAGATCTATATTTTTGGAAAAAAATTATTTAAACAGCCAGGAAAACAAACGAAAAAATGCAACCAATTTTGTTTGTTGTTTTGAACCTCCATTAACATGCATGCAAGCAGTGCAGAAACAACTGCAGAATGCAAAATGCTGCTTCGAAAGGGATGTAACCCTTCGACGAAATGACACACTGATTCAAAAAAAGAGGTGTATTTCCTTATGGTTATGAGTGTCTAGTAAAAAGACACACTAATTCGAAGAACATACATGACTATTTGGATGAACAGACATGTCTGTTCCAAAGGACACATCTTTCCGAATAAACTATTGCCTCTTTTCGGAAGAGGCATCCTATGACTATATAAACCTGCATTTATCCACAAGTCTAGGTATAAAAATTTCTCTGCAATAAAGTGCTTCTTGTTTTCTGAAATAATCCGTGTGATAGTCTAATCGTTGAGTGAGTTTGACGAATCCAATAATTTGAGGTACCGTTTTTTTAGATTGAAAGCCATTTTATCATAGGAGAAAAATTCCATAACCTTGGGTAATTGAAGGGAATTATTTCCTTGAGGACACTCCGTGAATTCAGAGGACTTGGCTTTAACTTTCTGTTTCATCTTATTTCTGAAATTATAACACACTTTTTGGATAGATCATTTTTGATCTTATGTTGAAGATGTTGAAACTTCAAGTTGCTCTTTACAAGTTTGGTCTCGAAGTTAGTTAAAGTGTATACTACATAACATATTGATTTTTCGTGTACCCAAAAGCATTGAAAACAACAGAATAGACTAAAAGTACCTTGGCATATTTCTAAAAGCAAATTGTATGTTCATGTGTTGTCAAAGTTTTCTTTAACTATTATATTTCCTCAAGAATACACAGTCAGACCATACAACACCATAATTTTAAAGTTAACAACAGGTTTGAGAAATATCAATAGACAACATGATATTATGTGTACCACTTTGCTTTTTTTCTTTCCTAAATACATCAACTATGCAACTTCTGCCAGAAAATTGCAAACACACACACAGAAAAGAATCAATATATAAAAGTTTTTTTTAATAAATTTGGGTGTGTCTATCAACTAAACAAAGTCCATTTTCAGGAACTGCAAATGTGACTGCAAAGAACTTTTTTATTTACTTGCTAAAACAATAATAACATAGTCGGTGATTTGTTTTTATTACATATAAGCAAATAAAATTAGAAATTCTAAACTTCCTTCCACCATGAATCTGGATCCACAAAAGAGCATGATGTAAAAAAAAATCAAAGGTGGTACAATCAAAATTACTCTCCAACTAAACAATAAATAAAAAAAGAACCTAGACCATAAATTCAAACAAAAAATAGTCAACAAAAAATCCATTGTAAAATGGGGAGCAGGGGTGGAGGGTGGGGGTGTTATTCATTTTGTGTAAACGTAAAAAAAAGTAGATCTTCACATATATTTTTAAGGTTTGAAAATATTTTTTAAAGACCCTAAAACCATAAAAAAACATTAGAAAATTTCTCAAAAGCGGTTTTATTCAATTTCTACGAATAGAATTTCTCCAATAACATGATAATTTCTTCCTCATTTAGCCAAAGAGATAGACAAAAAAACTTGAGAACATAAATATAAGTTAGATATGTCTATGTTGAAGCAATGAGATAACTAGATGTGGTTAAATATCATAAAACAACAAATGACTTCTCTACGCATATGTTTATTTTTTGGAAAAAATAATAAACCTAAACCCATAAATTAATTAAAAGCAAATTTATCAAACATCTGTAAATGTTTTCAAAATATTGCTCAACATTAGAACTAGGACAACATGGAAACAGAAAAATCATGAAAAGATCTATGCCAAAAAGTGATTAATTCAATCTAGGTAAACATAAAAATATGGAAAATTGAGGTTACCTATGGGGCAGGGAAATAGGGTTCTCCTGAATCTGAATCATCATTATTCATTCCTAACTTCGTCAATATACACACAAACAATCTCTGGTTATCTTAGTTCTGAAGAAAGAAATGAGATTGTCTCTATTCAAATTTTCATACATTCAAGTTTATGGGAACTTACAAAAATTTAACTTCTTCTTAAATTTTACTGTCCAAACATTAAATATTGATATATAGGTATGGCGCCTTTATATTATTTTGTCTGTATGAGTTCTTTCTTCATTTTTTTCACCACCTCTTGAAAGGGGTTTGAATGATTTTTTCAGTTAAACTGATAATTTTTGTATGTATATTATTTGCTATGATTCAAGTCTACACCTAGGTGTGATCGGCACTTAGGAAATCAAGTTAATCATAGAAGACTATACGTACCAAAGACATGTCTATAAAATAATACAAATGAAAATTGAAGTGGAAGCTATCAATTAAAAATTATAACTAAAATCTGAATCTAGACAAAACATGTATATCACAAGATGGATAACTAATGCCTGATAAGTCTCTAAAAACATAAAATAAAAGTAAGTTGTTGGGAAAAGGCCCATATCCTACCTATAAAACAAAATTATGTCTAAATTGAAAGAAACTACTAAGGCACTATACCAAGTCCACATATGAGGACTCACTAATTGCTGACTAGAAGTGTTTATATCAGCCTAGCCATGAGTCTAGGAATGAAAACTGACATGTAGTTATGGGACTTGAGTTTTTCTGAACCCCTTCCTCTCGGTTCTAAATAATCCTCCCAATAATTTGTATAATATTTGCTCATATGTTATTAAATCGTGTATGTCTAAAAATAGAGTATAGCTCTCGGCTCAAATTATCTATTTATGCTCAATGGTAAAACTGTAAGCTTAAATCATGATAAATATTTTTTTGAGTTATAGTTCAAGTAACTAGGCTAAAATGGAACTACCATAAATCATGCCTAAATGTCTACTAAAAAAATTTCACCGCATAATATTTCATAATAGCTGAAATCACCAAAGGATTGTGTAATTGGGGTAGCAACCTAAACATGAGATCATGAAACCTATAATTTATTTCTGAAAACCTTGGCACGTGGACAAAAGGAAATCCTAATTGAAACCATATATACCTAGCGGTGACAAGAAATTCTTAACCGATTGCTCAAATTGAGACTTGATACATGATCCCTAGGTTTTGCTTTCTTGAGAGAAACTTTTGATCTTCTAGGAGTTGAACAAAGGAATGAGGGAGAAACTGATCTACTATGTTGATATCTCCTTTAAAATATACTAGAATGATGTGGTTTTGGCATAGGAAATAAGGAAAAGACAAAATTGCCGCTAGTAAAATACTTCAAAATTTCTTGCGACAGTTTCTCATAGTCACTCGTCAACTCATGTTCTGATACCTAGGTACTTCCTATTGGGTTCAAGATTAAAAGTGTGAATGGGAAATGGAGGGAACCAAGTGGAGGGAAAAATTAAGATAAAACTCAAGAATGGAAAGTGTACCCAAAAATGGAAAATCTACTAATTCTCCCACATTGGTGGGAGAATGAAACTATCAAATGTTTATATTAAGAAATACTTACTCCACATGGTAAGTGAGGAAAGAACCAAGAGGTACCTCGCTCCATCGTCGTTGTCTCTCGCTATGCTCTGGTTAGTCTTCAAATTTGGATTTAAATTTTTCAAATGATCAATCGATGAGATCAATCTTTTTAAACAGAATTTATTTGGGAAGAAATCCAATGCAGTTTGAAAATCCAAAGGAAAAATGTAACAATTTTGTTCCTCCATTAACATGCATGCATGCAGTATAGAAACAACTACAGAAATGTGAAATGCTACTTCGAAAGGGATGCAACCTTTCGACGAAATGAAACACTGATTAGAGAAAAGAGATGCCTGTTCAGATGGTTATGACTGTCTAGAAAAAGTCATAATGATTCAATGAACAGACATGACTTTTCCAAAGGATACATTTTTTTGAATGAACCATTGCCTCATTTCGTAAGAGGCACTTGCTGGCTATATAAACCAGCATTTTTTCACAAGTTTAGTATAAACTTTTTCTGTATTAAAAACATTTCTTGTTTATAAAAAATACCCCTTGTGATCATATAATCATTGAGTGAGTTCAAAGAGAATCCGATCATTTGAGGTACCACTACAGTTGGATTGTTTGGCCATTTTATCCTAGGAGGAAAATTCCGCAACCTCGGGTACTTGAGATGAATTATTTCCTTAAGGACACTCCATGAATTCTTAGGACTTGGCCTTTTCTACTTCATCAAATTTTTCTAAAAAATTCTAAAAATATACTTCTTTGAAAGGTTGTTTTGATATTGTGTTGAAGGTGTTGGAATACTTTATATGTGTTCTTGATTTATTCTTTAACTCATATTGAAGTTGTTGTGCCAAAATACAGATTTTGTGTACCTGAAAACAGCAATCTTAAGGAAATAAATTGGAATTTTTTTTTATTTTTCTTGCTTGTTTGGTGAAATTTTCTTTTCACTAAAGTTTTTTTTCATAATTTGTATTGTTTGGTTTTTGGAGATTAAAGCTTTAAGATTTCTACTCCATTTCAACTTAAAAAGTGATTTGAAGAGATAAAATCTTCATCACAAGTTAAAGGTAATTCGGTTAATGATTGGAAGACATAAAAACTTCATCGTTATACTAGAAACAAGTAGTGTTTATAAGTTGCTACGATCTTGTAATAAGCATAATTTTATACTAAAGTGGATTGTCTTTTTTTTACCAGAAAAAATGACTACAGACTGTCATGTTGAAGGTGTGACAAGTGTGGCAGCATCAAGTGTTTCCACAACCAGTCGCACAAATGTGACACCCACTATGGCACTAACGAAAAAGCCTAAAAAAAATTCTGGAGTTGATTTCAGCGGTGGCAACAAAAGATGTTCTTCTATTTAACAACCTTATGTCTTCAAAGGTTTATTTTAGAAGATGTTCCAGAAGTGGACGAAGGAATTTTGGACCAGGTACGATTCATTTTAACAGTGGCATGAAAACATTCTGATTTCCTATGAAGGAATTACATCCTAAGCGGCCTCCGAGATGACTTATACAACATCTACAACGTAATGAAGACATTTAAAGAATTATTGAATGTACTTGAAAAGAAATATAAGACTAAGGATGCGGGAACCAAGAAGTTCTATGTTGCACAATTCCTTGAGTACAAAATGATCGATAGCAAGACTGTTGTTTCTCAAGTATAGGAGTTGTGAGTCATCATCCACGATCTCCTTGCGAAAGGTATAAATTTAATGAATAAATTATTTGAACATGCTAAAATTGTTCTTAATGTTCATATAACTTTGTCATAGATTTGGTTGTGAACGATGCATTTCAAGTGGTTGCGATAATTATAAAGTTGCCACCTTTGTGGAAGTACTTCAAGAACTACTTGAAACACAAATGAAAGGAGATGACAGTCAAAGACCTTATTGTGAGATTACGCATTGAACAAGACAATAAAGCTACAAAGAGGAGGTCTAAAGGAAATTCTGCAATGAATAGAGCTAACATTGTAGAAGACGATCCTAATAACTCAAAGAAGCAAAAGAAAGTTGGATAACAAAGAAATCAGCCTAAGAAGAAATTCAAAGGGAAATGCTTTAATTGTGGAAAGATTGGTCACAAGTCTACAAATTGACATTCCCCAAAGAAAGGCAAAAAGAAGGATCAAGAAAATATGGCTAAATCCAAGAACAAAATGGATGATCTATGTGCTATGCTTTCAGAATGTAACTAGGTAGGAAATCCTCCAGAATGGTGGATAGATTCTGGTGACACCGACCATGTTTGTGAAAATAATGAGTTGTTTGCTGCATTCTCTTTAGATCAAGGTGAAGAGAAGATTTACATGGAAAAATCCACAACTACAAAAGTTGAAGAAATGGAAAATGTCTTCTTGAAAATGACATCAGGCAAAGCCTTCACTCTTAACAATGCCTGTATGTACCAGAGTTAAGGAAGAACTTGATTTTTATATGACTTCTTGATAAAAATGGATTCAAATATGTATTTGTTTTCAAAAAAATTATACTTAGTAAAGAAGAAGTTTACGTAGGAAGAGGCTACCTCACTGGGGGCCTATTTAAGATGAATGTAATGAATGTTGAAATCAATAAAAGTTCTATTTATTCTTAATTTCTTGAGTCTAATAATTTGTGTCATTAACGATTAGGACATATCAATTATAAAACTTTGTGAAATCTGGTTAACTTGAACTTTTGCCAAACTTTGTGTGCAATAAATCAAAATGTCAAATATGTGTGGAATCAAAGTATACTAAGCATCCGTATAAGTCCGTTGAAAGGAATTCCATTCCCTTAGACTTAATCCACAGTAATATTTGTGATATGAAGTCAACACTATCTCGTGATGGGAAAAAGTATTTTATAACTTTTATTGATGGTTGCACTAAGTACGGTTATGTCTATTTGATAAACAGTAAGGATGAAACAATAGATGCGTTTAGATAATATAAAATAGAAGTTAAAAATCAGTTAGAGAAAAAGATCAAAATGATAAGAAGTCATAGGGGTGGAGAATATGAATCTCCCTTTGCGAAAATATGTGTAGAGAATAGAATTGTCTATAAAACTACGACCCCGTATTCACCTCAATCTAATGGAATTGCAAAAAAGAAAAACCAAACCTTAAAGGAAATGATGAATGCCTTAATAATAAGTTCAAGTTTACTGCAAAACTTGTGGGGAGAAGTTATCCTTATAGCTAACCGAATACTTAATAGAGTGCCCCATAGTAAGACACTATCAATTCCATATGAAAAATGGAAAAGAAGGAACTCCAACGTGAAATATTTCAAAGTGTAGGGGTGTTTAGCAAAATTTCAAGTTCCTATACCTAAAAGGGTGAAAATAGGACCTAAGATAGTGGGATGCATCTTCATAGGATATGTTATAAGTAGTAAAGCACGTTGATTTTTGATTCATAAATCCGAACATCCGGATATCAATGAAAATATGGTAATTGAGTCAAATAATACTGAATTCTTTGAACACATTTATTCGTATAAACTAAACATGACCAGTTTAGTATGGGGGTCTAAACGACCTCGAGATGAACCAAGTGAGGATGTACATAATGATGAGAATTCAAGACGTAGTACATGTCAAAGAACGTTAACTTCATTTGGATTGGATTTTGTAATATTTCTTTTAGAAAATGAGCCTCAAACGTTTAAAAAAGCGATGTCGTCTTCAGACTCATTCTTTTTTAAGGAGGCAGTCAATAGTGAGATTGATTAAATACTAAGCAACCATACATGGGAGTTGGTTGATCTTCCTCCGGGAAATAAACCTTTAGGTTCTAAATGGATCTTCAAAAGAAAAATGTAAGTGGATGGTTCTATTGACAAATACAAGGCAAGACTTTTAGTAAAAGGCTCCAAATAGAAAGAAGATCTTGATTACATTGATACATACTCGCCAGTAACAAGGATAACATTAATTCAGATGTTAATTGCCTTGGCAGCGGTATATGGTTCTAAAATCCATCAAATATATGTGAAAATAGCATTCCTAAATGGGGAATTGGAGGAAGAAATTTATATGGAACAACCCGAGGGTTTTGTGGTTCCTGGTAAAGTAAAGAAGGTGTGAAAATAGGTTAAGTCACTCTATGGACTAGAATAAGCACTAAAATAGTGGCATGCGAAATTGACCAAACCATGTTGGCAAATGGGTTTAAGATAAATGAATGTGATAATTGTGTTTACATTAAAGACACTCCAAATCACAAGGTCATTGTTTATTTGTATGTGGATGATATGTTAATCATCTGTAGAGATATTTCTAATGTAAATGCTACAAAATGAATGCTTGAGAGCAAGTTTGATATGAAAGACCTTAGAGTTGCGGATGTGATCATAGGAATAAGAATCCATAGAACTCCACAAGGGTTGTCATTGTCGTAGTCTCATTACATTGAAAAGGTACTTGACAAATTCAAGTATTTGGAATTTGGTATTGCCAATACTCCATTGGACGTGACTTTTGCACTTCAAAGGAATAAAGGTGAATGTGACTCACAGTTGGAATATGCAAGAGTGTTGGGATACTTAATGTATATCATGAATTGTACACGGCTAGACATAGCATGTGTAACTAGTAAGTTGAGTCGGTACATGAGTAATCATAATAAAACTCATTGAATGAAAATGAAAAGAGTTTTGGGGTATCTTAAATACACTCAAGACTATGCTTTGCATTATAATAAATATCCCACGGTATTTAAAGGATATAGTGATGCAAATTGGATCACCAAATTGAATGAAGTAAAATCTACAGGTGGATATCTATTTACTATAGGTTGAGGAGTAGTCTATTTGAAATTATTCAAACAGACATATATTGCTTTCTCTATAATGGAATCAGAATTTATCGCATTTGATAAAGTTGGTAAAGAAGCAGAATAGCTCCAAAATTTCATGGAAGATATTCCTTATTGACCTTTCGGAACCTGAGATGATGGTTTTTAGTTAATTCATGTTCAGGGGGGTAAGGAGCATACCTCGAGGAAGTTTTGGAATTTTTAGACGAGGTTTAGGTCGTGTTTAGATTTCAATTTCAGTATATATATGTGATTGCACCTTGTTGCACTAGGTATAGCGATGGACTTGTCATCGCGTGTCATTCTAGTTATGAATTTAATCTCCTGACAGGTAATTAAGTCATTTACGCTCACCCTAAGTTATAAAAACCAAAGTTAGATATCGGTTTAAGCATTATACACACACTCTCCATCAATTTTCTCTCCAAGAAACCCTAACCTAATTCCAAGAAATCCAAAACTCCTTCCTATCCTCTTTAAGATAATCAAGAATACAAGGCTTTTAATCCAATAACTTCAAGAACCAACCTTCAAGAACATCTTTAAGAGTTCAAAGTCAAGCTTCTACATTAAATTAAGCCTAATAGGGTATGTGGGTTATGAACAAGGGCTTTCTTTCACCCTTGTTCCCAAATTGCATGATTTAAAGATTTTATTTAATTGTTTTGTAGTATGGTTCATCCCTAAGTATGTATATTCTTGAATCCAGTGATTTTCATGAGATTTAAAGCGTTAGGTATATCAATAAGTGGTTATGTTTATATTTTAATTACATGATTTATATTATAAATGAGATTGCACTATCTTTACTTGTTATGGTTGAAGTATTTCAAGATTGTTATTGAACATGAAGTATTACTTTTAATTGACATGAATTTAATTTCACTATCTTTTCTATGCATGCTACTAAGAGTGGAAATCAAGTCGAGTATGATACAGGATGTTACATTTTAGTTAAAGGTTCATTTAAGCTCTAAAGTTTGGTGAAAAATAGGTTGAGTGATGCATCTCACTTAGTTGATGCTTTACTTTACTCACCAAGGTGTAAACCTTATTGCAAGAAGTTGTGATCCTTAAGAGGCAACATTATTGATAACATTCTCACTTAAACATATACGGTGCACAAACTAGAACTAATCTCAAATAATTCGACGGAATACCTATCATTTTCCAAAGAAGTTGTTTTCTACTTTAAAACTCAACTTGAAATCTTTAAGGCTGGGGTTCAAGCTTGGGAACTTTCTTCTTGCATTTCATTGGAAAACATTCTCGTCAATAAGGCATCTTGAACACTTCCTTAACTTAATTATCATTATATTGTGTTGTTTACTTGATAATTATATGTTTTAATAGTGGTTAAAGACTAGGGTTGAGTGATTTGGTTGTAAAATAATTATGTTAGAATCATCTTATTTTTAACGAGTTGTCTATGTGTGCATGATGATTTATGAACTAAAGTTGTATATTATAAAAAATGTGTAGGTAATATAGTTTCATAATGTTATGGTTTTTACATAACAAAGACATGAACCTCAACCCATATGATAATTTGGTTTTTAATAAGGATCTTAAAGTATTCAAATCGTCCTTTGAAATATTGCATGTCCTTAAATAGAAAATGATTTACATAATATTTGAATTTCCCTGGGGGCTATATTTGTGAATTTTCAAATTAGAATTTGGAGTTTAAGTGGTTTAATGGAATGGAAGGGCATAATATGAACAAGTCATGGTATGAAGATACCAATATGGCAATGCCTTAATGGAGTACTCCATGGTTAAGTGGTTTATTGGGTTGTTAGTTTTTATTTGGTTTTGACTTACAAACTTCATCGTACGGTTTATCAAAGTCTTTATAATAAGATTGGCTTATGCAAGTTTCTTATTTTACTATTCTTTGATGAGAGGCTAAGAGGTTATCTCACACCTAGATAGGATTGGAGAGCCATCATTGGTATCAAGGAATAGTTCTGGGTCTTCGGGTGTTTACAAGCTGTGTCAAGTATAATCCCATTTATGAGTGTGTAGCACGCCACAATTATAACGGGGAGGCTACGAGGCATTTACAAATATTTTCCTTCTTTGTGTTCTATTTCTTGCTAGAGAGTCTAGTTACTATGAATCTTCTCTAACCTTTAACTTACTTGCATTTCATATCATGCCTCCATAAAGATCTAATGGTTGTAGGATCTCAAATGAAGCCTCTGTCTTTACTGGGACAAATGCTGAGGAGGTTTACCCTACTCACGCTATATATATTCGGTATAGTTCCTGTACTTCTGACTTTATTGCTCCTTCAGCGGTTCCACCGATCCCTACTATCCCTCATCGTCTTGTATTAACCATACGCAGTTCCCATAGAGACATTTCTCAAATGTTGTGTTTCGTCAGTGCATTCACATGCTTGCTTAGATTGTGTCATCATAGTCTCATCGGTCAGATCATGTTGGGCCTATCACTAGCTCATCTAAGGTTACTCTGGTTGGATAATTAATGAGGTAAAATTCCTCGACTTTCACAGGGTCTAAGGTTGAGGAGGATTCTTAAAGGCTCATGGATGATATGAAAAAAATCTTTAGGGATACTAGTGATACAGATGCAGTAGAGTTTCCATCTTATCAGTTGAAGAAGGTAGCTTACCAATGGTATGAGGAGTGGAAAGATATAAAAGGTGAAAATTTTAAGGCAGCAGTGCTGGAAGAGTTCTCGTGCGCTTTTCTTGACCACTTTATTCCTCAAGAATTAAGTGAGGCTAAGGAAGAGGAGTTTGTAAATCTTAAGAAAGGGAAACTAAGCATGAAAGAGGATGCACTAAAGTTCACCTAACTATCCCTGCATGATCCTGAGCTTGTGTTTAATATGAGGTCTGGAATGAGAAAGTTTGCCTAAGATATTTTCCATGACTTGGTGCTAGAGTATAAGGCTTCTATGTTGAATAGTTATATAGATATATCAAGGTTGGTGGTTTATATACAATAGGTGGAGGATGAGAAAAATAAGAAAGTAGAAATGGCAAAAATATGAAGTAATAAGACTAGGTATGCATAGCAGGATGCTAGCAAATGGAGTAATGGAAAATAGGGAAGGCATTGATCCAAGATGAAGACTTGGGGAATTTTTTATCCTTCAACTATTCCCCTGACCTTCAGGTGATCATTGTTTCTAGCCTAGTAATGGACCTAGGCATGGGGTGTCTAGTCTCAGGATAGTGTCGGGTGTCCAGTATCAGGCCAGTGTTGGTCAATTGGCCCCATCTTGTGCTTCTAACCATTTTTGTGAAAATCTGCACCATGGATTTTGTCATGAAGGGTAGAATTTGTGCTTTATATGTGCTTAGTAAGGTCATACGCAATGATATTTCCCAACAACAAGGGTTGCATTTGGGATAATAAGACTCTGATTTCTACTTCATTAGTTCCTATTTTGAAGGGTTGTACTCTAAGGACAAAGAATAGCCATAATCTCCTGTATGCACTTTTTACTCATTAGGAATTTGAGATATCCCCTAATGTTGTCACTTGTATGTCAAATTTTTTCTCTTGTTATGTTTATATCTTTCTTGATCCTGATTCCACCGTTTCCTATGTAACTCATACTTGGTTGTACATTTTGGTTTTGGTCCTAAAACTATTTCTAACACCTTTTCAGTTTTACCTTAGTGGTGAGTCTAATATTTCTAGAAAGATCAACAGAGGTTGTGTTGTGTCCATCATTGATAGGTAGATAGTGGTCGATTTGATAGATTTTGATATGGTGTATTTTGATGTAATCTTTGTAATGAATTCACTTCACTCGTGTTATGCCTCTTTGGATTATAGGACCCGAAAGGTCACTTTTCATTTTCCTAATGAACAGGTGATAGAATGGGAGAGGAGTTCCATAGTACCTAAAGGGAAATTTATTTCTTATCTTATGACTCAAAAATTGATATCTAAAGGGTGGTTATATTATTTAGTTCGAGTCAAAGATTCTAACACTAATAGTCCCTTTTTGCAATCCATTCCTATTGTTAATGAGTTCCCTAAAGTTTTTCTCGATTATTTTTATAGATCCCTCCTAATTAGGAAATTGATTTTGGGATTTATTTTCTACCTGATACACGTCCCATTTCTATTCTACCATATAGAATGACTCTGGCAGAGCATAAAGAGCTAAAGAAGCAATTAAAGGACCTCCTTGATAAGGGTTTTATCTATCCTAATGTTTATTCTTGGGGTACTCCAGTACATTTTGTATGGAAGAAAGATGGGTCCCTATAAATATGTATAGACTACCGTCAACTAAATTAGGTTACTGTAAAAAATATTTATCCTCTTCTAGAATTAATGATCTCTTTGATCAGTTATAGGTTGTTATGTGTTTCTATAAAATAGAGCTTCATTTGGGGTATCACCAGCTAATGATTAGTGAAGCTGATATTCCCAATACTGCTTTTCATACCCGTTATGGACATTATGAATTCTTTCTCATGTCCTTTGGTTTCTAATGTTCTGACTGCTTTCATGGACCTTTTGAATCAGGTGTTTTGACAGTTTTTTGACTTTTTTCTCATAGTTTATATTGATGACATCTTGGTGTACTCAAAAAGTAAGGGGGATGATGCCATTCATCTCCGAATTGTATTGCAGACTCTTAAGGATAAGTAGTTGTATGCAAAATTTTCTAAAGTGAATTTTGGCTGAATGTTATGACTTTTCTTAGTCATATTGTTTCTAGTGAAGAAGTTAAAGTGGATCCTCAGAAGATTGAGCCAGTAAAGAAATGGCCTAGAACTACGACTCCAACCGACATTAGGAGTTTTTATGGGCCTGACAAGTTATTATAGGTGATTTTTGGAGATTTTCTCATCCTTTTATTCTTCGCTTACGAGATTGACTCATACGAAGGTAATGATTTTATGATTTGATAATTGTGAAGGTAGTTTTATGCAATTGAAGGATCGATTGACCAGTGCTCTTATTTTGACCCTGCTCGAGGGTACTGGGGGGTTCATTGTATACTATGATATGTCCCGCACGAGACTTGGGTGTGTTCTTATGCCTCATGGGAAGGTTGTGATGTATGCTTCTAGATAGCTTAAGGTACATGAGAGGAATTACCAAACTAATAATCTAAAGTTAGCGGTTGTGGTGTTTGCGTTAAAAATTTGGTGTCACTATTTGTATGAGGTGCTTATGGAAATCTACTCGGATCATAAGAGATTGTAGTATATGTTCACCTTGAAAGAATTAAACATCAAGCAGAGGAGGTGGCTTAAATTGTTTAAGGACTATGACATGAGCCTACACTACCAACCAGGTAAAGCTAATGTTGTTCTTGTTGCTCTTAGCAGGTTTTCCATAGGGAGATTGTCCCATGTAGAGGAGGAGAAAAAAGGACTGGTGAAGGATATTCATCATCTTACTAGCTTGGGATTTTTTCTCTTGGACTCCCAAATATAGGGGAGTTATTGTTCATGAAGTGGCTAAGTTGTCTCTTAGGGCCGAAGTTAAGAAGAAGCAGGTTCTTAATCCTATTCTTATGAAAATCAAGGATGACATGGGCCAATAAAAAGTTATGGCATTTGAAATTTTAGGTGATAGTGTCCTGAGATATCAGGGAAGACTGTGTGTTCCAAATTTAGATTGGTTGAGGGAGAAAATGGTGACCAAAGCTCATGTGTCAAGATATACAGGTCATCCGAGTTCAACCAAGATGTATCATGAATTAAATGAAATATACTGGTGGAATAACATGAAAAAAGATGTAGAAAATTTCATTTCCAAATGTATGAATTACCAACAAGTCAAAGTGGAGAATTTGAGACTGGGTGACACCTTCTAAGAGACATGGATTTTATTACAAGACTCTCGCAATATCAAAATTAGTATGATTCGATTTGGAACATTGTTGATAGAATGACCAAGTCTGCTCATTTTTTGTCAATGAGAACTAATTACTCGAGCGAGGATTATGCGAAGTTATTCAATCAGGAGACAATTCGGTTGCATGGAGCCCCGATGTCTATTACATACAATCGACATATGCAATTTTCTTCTTATTTTTTGTAGTCTTTTCAGAAGGGGTTGGGTACCGTAGGTGAACTTTAGAACCACTTTTCACCAAAAAATGGATGTACAGGCGGAGCATAATATGCAGACATTAGAAGATATGTGTCACGCCCCAAATCCTATTAAGACGGACTGGCACCCGTTGCCGGTAAGGCTCGGGAGAACCAACCTGTAGCAATACATTACCTATGAACATTATAAGTTACTTTTATACTAACATGCCCTCAAAAGATAAATGGGACTAGCAAGCCAAAAGATGTTGTATGACCAGGTCGTTGGAGCCACAATGTCTACGATACGATACATGACCATACTATACTTTACATAGTCTACAAAGCCTCTAGACAAGAAACATTATCTTATAAGGGTCGGGACAGGCCCCGCCTCATGATAAGATACTATACAATGCAAGAAGATATGATAAGACTCAAAGCCCCGAAGCAACCTGGAGCTTAGTGACTGCAGTTGATATCCTGTACTCTTACTGGGGAGGTTTAGTAGCTTCTGCACCTGCAGCATGGAATGCAGGTCCCCCAACAGGGACGTCAGTACGAAATAATGTACTGAATATGTAAGGCAACATGTACTATGTATGAGATAAAAGCTCAAATGAAACCATACACTGCTGTAGGGTAAAAGACCACCTTTATGAATATTGTGGAGTCATGCATCGTATAACAATTATGTTACTTTACTCTTATCACTTGTATAATCTGTGCACAGCATGTAATACAGATGACCAGCTGATCAGTGGTAAATCTATATCAGGATCGACCCATGCTAGGCTTTCCTTTCACCCCTGGGATACCCCCTGTAATACTGGGATTGACCCATGCTAGGTGATCCTTTCACCCCTGGGATACCACCCAACAGAAGAAACTGTATACATATATCTTCTTATTACTTTTAAGATGAATCTTTGGTGGTCGTAACATTTGAGCTATAAGACTATAAGCATGACAAATGACAAGTATGTGACCATGTAACATCATATCACAATGAAAAGAGTGGGTTATACAATTAGTGAAACATGTAGGACATAAAAAACGTATGAACTTTATTTAGCTAAAAAGAAGACTCATATGTCATGGTATCCACTGTATGTATGCAGCAGTGACAATGCTCGAATCTGGACACACAAATACATGTGAAAGAGTGGAGTGGTTATATCGAAGTTTGTAAAGATCTCTATGTGCCAATAAAGACTTTGGATTCCATGCCAAATAATAAGAGATCGAATAGCCTTACATACCTCGACATATCAACTTGTTTTTACCTCGAAATGACTTCTTTTCTTCCAACTATTTATCTACAATATCATGTTTTAAAGAGGGTATTAGCAGCTAATCAATGCATCTGGACAGCCCAATCTCACAAGACACAACACTTTGGCAACAAACGTATAACCATCGACTCAATGGTGTTATTCCGACTTTCTCAATTCTAACTGTCTTCAACCAGTACACGTTATCATATACATGATGTATACAGCCTATATTATCTCTATAACATGCTGGCAACAGTCCATAACTACAACACAGAACCATTTTACAAAACGCTCAACTAAGAAGCACAACATCTCGTCGTCTCCCTACATTTCGTCGTTAACAATTCATACTTGTCTCAACTTTGAACCAGATGCTCCCAACATATATATCCATCAAATAAACCTTAACATAGTCACAAAATATCTCAAAACACAGGGGGAAACTTGAAACATCGCCCCCCCTCATCAAACAGTCCAATACCATTTTGGAAGCACATAAGATCATATAAGGATACTTGTTTCCAAAGAACTAGCAAAACAGTCCAGCAACCTTGGCAACCATATACACACTATAACATATTAATAACCTCAACTTATACCATATTAAAGTCAAAAATCAGGGTAAAAATCGTTCCAAAGCCAAGAAAACCAAACAACAACTTTCAGGACACAAGCTGTCCAGAAATTCCTGCACAGTGCACCAGCCGACTTATCTTGTTTTCCATGGAAAATTCATATCAAGTATATGGTCATTTTTACATACCTTAACTCCCAAGGTGTAGGTCTAATTCAAGAACTCAAAAATTAGCCTTTGGTTGCCTTCCAAGGTGAAGAAATGCCAAGAGAAACTTAGAGAGAAAAGCTGAAATTTTTGGTCTTTTATTAGTTAACCTAAGGAGCTCGGTTTTGGTCCCTTTTTAAGGAGACCTTAGACCGACTTTCTCCTGATATTTGCATCTGATTAAATCAAGTTGGTCAATGACTAATTTTCCCCTTTCACTTGGGCCTTTTGGATCTCTAAATCAATGGGCTTTAGCGGCCCATTTTCCTTAATCTTTCTTGCACTTTGTTTGGGCCCAATTTTGTTAGTAGTGAATGAATGTAGTTGGGCATATTATATAAAAATCTTGGGCTGAACATCTTGGCCCAATATAATGCTAAACCATTTGTTTTAATAGCCTCCCTAACTTGGGCTTCGTTTGTCACAAGACTTGGAAAGTTTCGGCGTTAAGCCTTGTCTTCGTTCCCCTTTCTTTTTACTAACATCTAGACTTCAAGAGAGTTCACTTATGAATGAATTATTCTCCCTCATGTATATATATATATATTTTTAAGCCAACCACACAGGTGACTCACTTGCTAGCTTCCTAAGTTCCATAAGCACGTCAATGATTTTCTCCGTTTAAGGCCACAGTCTCTAAATAGACTTCCATATAGTGCCCCAATCTAACACTTGAACACTTGAAAAAAAAATTGGTAGTAATTAAATCAAGTCGTATGTCATTTTATGTGAACATTACTAGTACATGTAAAATGTGGGGTGTTACATCCTTCCCCCCTTAGGAACATTCGTCCCGAATGTTAACATAACTGTATAGTCTAGGCAGGTTTGAATTTCTGGTCACACAACTGTTAATAACATAACTAGTATTCAAACACATACCTATTAATATTCCTCCTCTGTATCTTTTGGTCCCTCCTTGTCTTCAAATAGATGAGGGTATTTAGATGTCATTACTTCCTCCGGTTCCCACGTTATTTCTTCTACTTGGTTGTTTCTCCAGAGTACCTTTACTGATGCCATTTCTTTGTTCCTTAAATTTTTAATTTGGCGATCTAAAATAGTAACCGGTACCTCTTCATAAGTAAGATCCTCTGTGACCTGTACATCTTCTATAGGAGTGATACGAGAGGGGTCACCTATGCATTTTCGAAGCATTGACACATGAAACACTGGATGAACCATTGAAAGTTCCTGGGGTAGCTCTAATTCATATGCAACTTGTCCGACCCTTTTAGTAATCTTATATGGCCCTATGTAACGTGGGCTTAGTTTCCCTTTCTTACCAAATCTCATAACCCCTTTCATTGGTGATACCTTTAAAATTACCCAATCTCCAATAGAGAATTCCAGCCCTCTTCTCCGCATGTCTGTATATGATTTATGATGACTTTGGGCTGTTTTTAGCCGTTGTTGTATCACCTTAACTTTTTCCATGGCTTGTTGGACTAAATCTGGCCCGAGCAAGGTGGTTTCACCCACTTCGAACCAACCAATTGGTGACCTACATTTCCTCCCATACAAAGCTTCGTAAGGCGCCATCTTGATGCTCGAATGGTAGCTGTTATTATAGGCAAATTCAATAAGGGGCAAGTGTTCTACCCAGCTACCTTTAAAATCTAATGCACAGGTTCGCAACATATCCTCAAGTGTTTGAATAGTACGCTCTGCTTGGCCGTCTGTTTGGGGATGGAAGGCTGTACTCAAATTCACTTGCGTCCCTAAACTCCTTTGAAAGGACTTCCAAAATTTTGCCGTGAATTGAGCTCCTCGATCGGATATAATAGAAAGTGGGACCCCATGTAGCCTAACTATCTCTTTGAGGTATAATTTGGCATATTTTTCAGCTGTATAATCACTTCTAACTGGCAGGAAGTGCGCTGACTTCGTGAGTCTATCAACTATCACCCATATGGAGTCAAACTTATTAACTGACCGAGGCAAACCAGTTACAAAATCCATATTAATCATATCCCACTTCCAAGTTTGAATCTCTATACATTGCATGTAACCACCTGGCTTTTGGTGCTCTACTTTGACTTGTTGACAAGTAGGACATTGAGCCACAAACTCTGCAAGGTCCTTTTTCATGCCTCCCCACCAAAACACTCCCTTTAGGTCATGATACATCTTAGTAGATCCCGGGTGGATGGAATATCTTGAATGATGGGCTTCTTCCATTATTCTCCTTCTGAGTCTGTTAACATCAGGCACACACAATCTATTTTGGCAATAAAGTACTCCATCTTGTGTAAGCCTAAACTCCTTCATTATACCTTGACTTACTTTCTCCTTAAGGCATTGTAGAATAGGATCATAACACTGTCTTTCTTTCACTTCCCTTATCAATGAAGAATCGGTAGCATTATGTACAATAATATCCTTTCTTGGAGTTTCGAGTAGACGAACACCCAGATTGGCTAGTTGACGCAGATCCTTAGCCATGCCTTGCTTTACCCCTTTCTGATCACTGGTACCCATGAGTGTCTTACGACTTAGAGCATCAGCCACCACATTTGCTTTTCCTGGATGGTATAATATATCAATATCATAATCCTTTATTAACTCTAGCCACCTCCGCTGCCTCAAATTTAGATCTTTCTGCTTGAAAATATACTGTAAACTCTTATGATCTGTATATATGTCCGCATGCACCCCATACAAATAGTGGCGCCATATCTTTAAAGCAAAAACAACCGCTGCTAGCTCAAGATCATGTGTTGGGTAGTTTTTCTCGTGTGGTCTCAATTGTCTCGAGGCATAAGCAATCACCTTACCATGTTGTGTTAGTACACACCCCAAACCAACTCCGGAAGCATCACAATACACTGCATATCCCTCTGAGCCTTCTGGAAGCACTAGCACAGGTGCTGAGGTTAACCTGCTTTTCAACTCTTGAAATCTCCTTTCACATGCATCATTCCATTGGAATTTGGTTTCCTTGTGAGTTAGCTTAGTAAGAGGTGCAGACATAGAAGAAAAACCTTCAACAAACCTTCTGTAATAACCTGCCAATCCCAGGAAGCTTCGAACTTCTGTAGGTGTCGTTGGCCTTGGCCAATCTTTCACAGCCTCTATTTTTTGTGAATCCACCCTTATTCCTTCATCCGATACAATATGGCCCAAAAATGCCACTGATTTTAACCAAAATTCACATTTGGAAAACTTAGCATACAACCGGCGATCACGGAGAACTTGTAGTACTAGTCGTAAATGATTTGCATGATCCTTTTCTGACCTTGAATACACCAGAATATCATCTATAAATACTATCACGAACACATCCAGGAAAGGCTTGAATACCCTATTCATCAAATCCATAAAAACTGCTGGTGCATTCGTTAGCCCAAACGACATAACAAGAAATTCAAAGTGACCATATCTGGTTCGGAAAGCTGTCTTAGGTATATCTTTTTCCTTCACTCTCACCTGATGATAACCTGATCTCAAATCGATCTTTGAAAAGTATTTGGCACCCTGTAACTGATCAAACAAGTCATCAATTCTGGGGAGGGGATATTTATTCTTAATTGTCACCCTATTCAGTTGTCGGTAGTCAATACACATCCTCAATGTGCCATCCTTTTTACGCACAAATAAAACTGGTGCACCCCAAGGGGACACACTAGGCCTTATAAAACCCTTTTCTAACAAGTCTTTCAGTTGCTCCTTTAATTCACGTAATTCTGCCGGGGCCATTCTATATGGAGGAATAGAGATAGGCTCGGTGCCTGGTAATAAGTCAATACCAAAATCTATTTCTCGTTCTGGAGGCAAACCAGGGAGTTCCTCAGGAAAGACATCAATAAATTCATTCACTATTGGAACAGACTGGATAGTTGGTGATTCTGCCTCCATGTCTCTCACTCTAACGAGATGACATATATATCCCTTTGATATCATTTTTCTGGCTTTAAAATAAGAGATAAACCTCCCTTTTGGTGCCCCAATATTGCCTTCCCATTCAAGGACTGCTTCATTTGGAAAGTGAAAGTACACTCTCTTGGTTCGGCAGTCAACGGTGGCATAGCAAGAAGCCGACCAATCCATACCCATTATAATATCAAGTTCTACCATTTCTAACTCGATAAGATCAGCTAATGTATCTCGGTCGCAGACAGTCACTATGCAGTCACAATAGACTCTTCTAGCTATAATTGACTCCCCAGTTGGTGTAGACACCGCAAGTGGTTTATTCAATAATTTAGGAGTTCTACCAAGCTTCCCAGCAACCAATGGAGTAATATATGACAATGTAGAACCAGGGTCAATTAATGCATACACTTTATGTGAGAAGATGGACAATGTACCTATAACCACATCGGGTGAAGCTTCCAGGTTCTGTCGAGTCCCTAGAGCATATGTGCGATTTTGGGCCACGCTGGAACTGGCTTCCCCTCTAATACCTCTGCCGCGACCTATAGGAAATTGCTCACCTCTACCTGATGGAGGCACTGATGATGATGATACAACAGCTGATCCAGTAGGTTGTGCCATATCACCCCTGCGTCTTCTTGGGAAATCTTTTATTACATGCCCTGGCATACCACACCAATAACAAACATCCGTTCCCCTGCGACACGCACCTATATGATATCTCCCACATTGTCTGCAAGGCTGCCTAGGAGGCATTTGCTGGCTTCCCGAATATCCTGTTGTCCGTGTACCTTGGCCCTCACTTCTCTGCCCAAATTGATCATTTCTAGACCCTTGAAATGGTGGTGGAGCACTAGCTGTAGAGTAAGAGGATGATGGCCTGGGTGGCCTATTAGAAAATCGTGGCCTAAACTCACCCTGGGGTGGTGTAAACTGTCCTGTAGATCTGGCCCTCTTGGATTACCCCCTTTCTATTTCTTGTGCCCTCCTTCTTTGTCTCTGATCCTCCAGTTTCTGTGCAAAAGCTTGCATCCTCGCTATATCCATGTCTTTATTCAAAGAATCAATGGTACAATCTCTAACCAAATATGAATCCAACCTATCCACATACCGATGGACTCTATCTGCCATAGTAGCAACAACATTAGGAGCGTACCTGGCCAGAGAATTAAATTTAAGACTATATTCCCTCACGCTCATATTCCCCTGATGGAGGTTCAGGAACTGATCTGCACGGGCCTCTCGGATCTCTAATGGCAAGTAATGATCAAGAAAGGCCATTTTGAACTCCTCCCAAGTAGTTGGAGGTGTATCTATTCCTTTGGAATGCTTCCAGGTTTCGTACCACAGTATAGCCACACCCTTCAATCTATATATTGCCAACTCAGCAGCTTCCGAACCACTTACATGCATAACATCTAAGGTGTGTTGGATCTGATCAATAAAATCCTGTGGATCTTCATTTGGATCTGACCCAGTGAATGATGGAGGGTCTAAGTTGAGGAAATCACGTATTCTCGTACTGGCTGCCCTACCTGCACCAACTGCACCTGCAACTGGGCCTTCTTGTTTTTGACCTTGGCCAGCAACTATACAAGTCAACAGTTGAACTGCATTTCTCAAATCCTGCACAGAAGCGTCAACAGGTGGTTCTCGGGGATTTTCACTACTTCCTGGTACATCAACAGATGGAGGGGTTGGAGATGTCTGTGATAGAGACTCATCTAGAGCCTCACTTTGCCGTCTCGCCCGATTGGGTATACCAACTACCACTTCTACTTCCTTTCCTTTACCTTTACTCTTCCTTGTCTCTGGCATACTTACTGTACAAAATAATTCAGGGGTTAGACATGGTACACTTATAATATTTGGCTCTATGGCACAATCTAAAGAATGAAAAGAAGTGATAACTCCTAAATGCCACGTAGCCTCTTCTTTATAAATGTGGTGCACAACACATCGATAAACATGATTCTACATAGACACGGCTTTGTAGACTCCCTAGGACGACCCGCTCTGATACCACTTCTGTCACGCCCCAAATCCTATTAAGGCGGACTGGCACCCGTTGCCGGTAAGGCTCGGGAGAACCAACCTGTAGCAATACATTACCTATGAACATTATAAGTTACTTTTATACTA
Source organism: Capsicum pubescens (assembly GCA_030864215.1). Lineage (NCBI taxonomy): Eukaryota > Viridiplantae > Streptophyta > Magnoliopsida > Solanales > Solanaceae > Capsicum > Capsicum pubescens. Next base: position 108,040,575 of record CM061544.1, read on the forward strand.
ACATGCCCTCAAAAGATAAATGGGACTAGCAAGCCAAAAGATGTTGTATGACCAGGCCGTTGGAGCCACAATGTCTACGATACGATACATGACCATACTATACTTTACATAGTCTACAAAGCCTCTAGACAAGAAACATTATCTTATAAGGGTCGGGACAGGCCCCGCCTCATGATAAGATACTATACAATGCAAGAAGATATGATAAGACTCAAAGCCCCGAAGCAACCTGGAGCTCAGTGACTGCAGTTGATATCCTGTACTCTTACTGGGGAGGTTTAGTAGCTTCTGCACCTGCAGCATGGAATGCAGGTCCCCCAACAGGGACGTCAGTACGAAATAATGTACTGAATATGTAAGGCAACATGTACTATGTATGAGATAAAAGCTCAAATGAAACCATACACTGCTGTAGGGTAAAAGACCACCTTTATGAATATTGTGGAGTCATGCATCGTATAACAATTATGTTACTTTACTCTTATCACTTGTATAATCTGTGCACAGCATGTAATACAGATGACCAGCTGATCAGTGGTAAATCTATATCAGGATCGACCCATGCTAGGCTTTCCTTTCACCCCTGGGATACCCCCTGTAATACTGGGATTGACCCATGCTAGGTGATCCTTTCACCCCTGGGATACCACCCAACAGAAGAAACTGTATACATATATCTTCTTATTACTTTTAAGATGAATCTTTGGAGGTCGTAACATTTGAGCTATAAGACTATAAGCATGACAAATGACAAGTATGTGACCATGTAACATCATATCACAATGAAAAGAGTGGGTTATACAATTAGTGAAACATGTAGGACATAAACAACGTATGAACTTTATTTAGCTAAAAAGAAGACTCATATGTCATGGTATCCACTGTATGTATGAAGCAGTGACAATGCTCGAATCTGGACACACAAATACATGTGAAAGAGTGGAGTGGTTATATCGAAGTTTGTAAAGATCTCTATGTGCCAATAAAGACTTTGGATTCCATGCCAAATAATAAGAGATCGAATAGCCTTACATACCTCGACATATCAACTTGTTTTTACCTCGAAATGACTTCTTTTCTTCCAACTATTTATCTACAATATCATGTTTTAAAGCGGGTATTAGCAGCTAATCAATGCATCTGGACAGCCCAATCTCACAAGACACAACACTTTGGCAACAAACGTATAACCATCGACTCAATGGTGTTATTCCGACTTTCTCAATTCTAACTGTCTTCAACCAGTACACGTTATCATATACATGATGTATACAGCCTATATTATCTCTATAACATGCTGGCAACAGTCCATAACTACAACACAGAACCATTTTACAAAACGCTCAACTAAGAAGCACAACATCTCGTCGTCTCCCTACATTTCGTCGTTAACAATTCATACTTGTCTCAACTTTGAACCAGATGCTCCCAACATATATATCCATCAAATAAACCTTAACATAGTCACAAAATATCTCAAAACACAGGGGGAAACGTGAAACATCGCCCCCCCCTCATCAAACAGTCCAATACCATTTTGGAAGCACATAAGATCATATAAGGATACTTGTTTCCAAAGAACTAGCAAAACAGTCCAGCAACCTTGGCAACCATATACACACTATAAAATATTAATAACCTCAACTTATACCATATTAAAGTCAAAAATCAGGGTAAAAATCGTTCCAAAGCCAAGAAAACCAAACAACAACTTTCAGGACACAAGCTGTCCAGAAATTCCTGCACAGTGCACCAGCCGACTTATCTTGTTTTCCATGGAAAATTCATATCAAGTATATGGTCATTTTTACATACCTTAACTCCCAAGGTGTAGGTCTAATTCAAGAACTCAAAAAGTAGCCTTTGGTTGCCTTCCAAGGTGAAGAAATGCCAAGAGAAACTTAGAGAGAAAAGCTGAAATTTTTGGTCTTTTATTAGTTAACCTAAGGAGCTCGGTTTTGGTCCCTTTTTAAGGAGACCTTAGACCGACTTTCTCCTGATATTTGCATCTGATTAACTCAAGTTGGTCAATGACTAATTTTCCCCTTTCACTTGGGCCTTTTGGATCTCTAAATCAATGGCCTTTAGCGGCCCATTTTCCTTAATCTTTCTTGCACTTTGTTTGGGCCCAATTTTGTTAGTAGTGAATGAATGTAGTTGGGCATATTATATAAAAATCTTGGGCTGAACATATTGGCCCAATATAATGCTAAACCATTGGTTTTAATAGCCTCCCTAACTTGGGCTTCGTTTGTCACAAGACTTGGAAAGTTTCGGCATTAAGCCTTGTCTTCGTTCCCCTTTCTTTTTACTAACATCTAGACTTCAAGAGAGTTCACTTATGAATGAATTATTCTCCCTCATGTATATATATATATATTTTTAAGCCAACCACACAGGTGACTCACCTGCTAGCTTCCTAAGTTCCATAAGCACGTCAATGATTTTCTCCGTTTAAGGCCACAGTCTCTAAATAGACTTCCATATAGTGCCCCAATCTAACACTTGAACACTTGAAAAAAAATTTGGTAGTAATTAAATCAAGTCGTATGTCATTTTATGTGAACATTACTAGTACATGTAAAATGTGGGGTGTTACAATATGTTAAGGGCTTATTTAATTAACTTTGAGGGCATTTGGTTTGATCATTTTCCTCTCATTGAGTTCGCATATAATAATAGTTCTCATTTCATAATCCAAATGGGTCTTTTTGAGGCCCTTTATGGTAGGAGATGTAGATCGTCGATTAGGTTGTATGAGGCAGCTGAGACTAGATTATTTCGACCTTACTAGGTATATCAAGAAATGGAGAAAGTCAAGATTATCCGAGACAGCCTTAGGACTGCTCAAAGTTGCCAAAAGTCTTATACAGATGTGAGGTGAAGAGAGATAAAGTTTGAAGTTAGCTATTAGGTGTTCCTGAACGTCTCGCCTATGAAAGGAGTTATGTGGTTTGGAAAAAAAGGGAAGCTCCACCTCCATTATATTATTTTGTAAGATTTTGAGAAGAGTTTGGAAGATTGCTTATGAGTTGGACTCACCGATGAATTTGGCAATGGTTCATCCTATTTTTCATGTGTCCATTCTTAAGAAATGGGTAGGTGATCCCTCCTTGATAGTTATCGTTAAGGATATTAGGGTGAAGGATTCTATGTTGTATGAAGAAATACCTAATGATATCTTAGAAAGATAAGTTTGGAAATTAAGAAATAAGGAGATAGTATCGGTAAAACTACTATGGAGGAACGAAAAGGTGGGGCAAGGTACGTGTGAATTGGAGTAGCACATGAAAGATAAATATCCATTCTTATTTCCACCATTGGATGAGGGTGCTTGAGGTACGAATCTTAAGCTTTGCCTTAATGCATTTAATTTTATTCTTGAGTTCCTCTATATGCTTCCTTATATTATTCTAAGGGGGTCCTAATCTAATTTTTGGGGATGAACAATCCTAGGGGGATAATGCAACATCTCGGGTGTTATAGAGACTAAATCGAGATAAAAATAAACTCAAAGGTCCTCTAATGGAGCGTAAAAACACCTCGAGATGGTTTAAATTTTATAAGGGAAGTTTGGATATAGAAAAATGGTCGAGCATCATGAGGGGACCCTTTTGCAATGGACTCGCATCACGAGGGGACCTGTAAGGCGTCACTATCTTTCCCACTTGTCGGGACCTGCGTTGCGAGGGGAAGTCCTCGTAATGGGCCTCGCACCGCGAGGTTGTGCCTTCTCAAAGGGGCCTACACTGCGACCCCCTTCATTTCATCAATGAATAAATGTTTTTATATGTATTTAGGGGTATTTAGGTCCTTCCACACCTAATAAAATATCCCCTCTACACTTTTTACATTCCCCATCCCTTAAAATGACATCATTCCAAAAGGGTCATTCTCTACTTCAAAACTAAACTTGAAAGCTTTAAGGCTAGGGTTTAAGATTTAGGGTTGTAATCTTGCATTACTTTGGAAAAAATTCTCATCAATATGGCATGTTGAACACTCCCTTATCTTAATTATTGTTATATTGTTATATTTTCTTGATAATTATATACTTTAATGATAGTTTAAAGACAAGGGTTGATGGGATTTAGTTGTAAAATACTTTTGTTGGAATCCGCTTATTTTTAATAGGTTTTCTATGTGTGCATGATGATTTTTGAACTAAAATTGTGTATTATAAAAAGGGTGGTATTGGTAATATAGTTTCATAATGTTATGGTTTTGGTATGACGAAGACATTAACCTCAAACCATACATAATTTGGTTTTTAGCAAGGATCTTATATTGTTCAAACTGTCCTTTGAAATATTGCATGGCATTAAATTGAAAATGGTTTACATGTCTTTTGAATCTCCCTTGGTCTATGTTTATGGATTTTCTAATTTGAATTTGGAGTACAAGTGGTTTAATGGAAAAGTACGGCGTGTTATGAAAAACTTGTAGGTCTTAGTATGCGATACCAATATGGGAATTCCTTAATTGAAGACTCCATGGTTAATGTTATGTTAAAATATTTTAATTGGGCTTTAATGGGAATTGTGTAGCTTCTCGAGGTGTAATCCTTATGACCAACACTTAAAGCCTTTTTTTTCGATATTGGGGGTATATGTCCATTGTGTGCTTGGTACGCATAGTTGTATATAGTTATTGTTTTGGGAGGTTATTTTCAATTGGTGAATTTAGCTTAATCATTGGTCCATGCAGCTAATATGGATTGGGGCTCTACCGGTTGGGAGGTATTGGACCCATATAGTCTGTGTGTTACTGAAGGTGGGTGTAATCTACATAGTTCAGAAATAAATTTTAAATGGTCATATCTTCATATTCCATGACCCCAGTCCCCTATTTTATTATTATTTTGGTGTGAGATCATGTGTTTTATGGCTGTTTTTGGTACAAATATATTTAATTCATTTCCTTGGGTTTTTGCTAGAACTCATCATATTGGTCGTCTCTGATTGCTACATCACTTCATGATGTAGGTTCGAAGGCCTTTCTTTGTACTATTGGACTACAAGTGAGAAGTGATGAGCCCTCTATCATTCAGAGGCCTTGTTACTTTTCAGTCACTTTATCATGTCACTTCTTTTAGTTTTCTTTTTACATAGTCGGAGTCATGTCTTGACTTAGTAGATTTTTTATGGATAGAGGTTTGTAGACATTATTGGGTTGTATTTTTCTGGATTTGGTTTTGACTTGCAAACTTCAACTTATTGTTTATCAAACTCTTTCTAATATTGTTGGCTTCCACAAGTTTCTTATTTCACTATGCTTTGGTGAGAGGCTAAGAGGTCATCACATGCCTGGGTAGGCTTGGGGTACCCATCACGGCTAGTGCCTCAATTAGGGTCATGACGGTAATTTTAGTCACTGGCCCTTCCTGGTAAACTTGATTATTCTACAACTCAAGATCAAGAGTCTATTTTCATTGATGGATTTTTAAATTTGATTGAAAGTCAAGATTTCTTAAGAATCTTAGTAAAAACTTTTAGTAGTGGTGACTTTTTATTTTTTGATGTAATCTTCTGTATAATGAAAAAAAACATGTTTACAATTTTCAATACATACAAAATCATCCATCCTTAATATTTGTAAAGATGTGACACTGTAACGCCCCGAATCTAGTACCCGGAATGCTACACGGTGCTCATGACCCCGAAGGACCACAAGCTAACCTATGACTGATATTTGTACCTGTATACTACATAATATATTTTATAATACGGAAACATGAACTGAAAGGCCATAAGGTTCAAAACTGTAACATAAGATTTGATAAATCATAACATATGGATGGGGTATAATATACCCAAAACAACTAAAATAACTAACTGAACATGGTAGTCTGAAAAGCCTCTAACTGACTGAACTGTCTGGATAAGGAGTTGATGGGACATGCCCCCAACTAACTCCAACTAACAAATTAATTAATGAGGTAATAAAGTAATGATCATGTCCTCAAAAGATGAGGACTCACTACTAACTCTAACTGTTGAGACTGGAATCTACTGATGCTCTGGAGCTCGTGCCTTGGAACCTATAGTATAAGAAACCATAGCGCAAAGGCATCAGTACTTTAAATGTACTGGTATGCAAGTGAGGTAGGCTGAATACATAGGGTTTATATGCATGAACAATACTGACTAACTGACTAATATGAACGTGAGAATGCATGCATGAATACATAGTAACAATAACTGAGATCGTGATAACATAAATTTACTGATAACTAACATGACTAATGACTGAGTTCTGATAAATGATATAACTGATAACCTGAGTGACTGTATCTGACAATCCTGAATCTGATGGAACTAGCTGAGCTCCGTACTATTCTAAGTTGATTGTATCTGACAGTCCTGAACCTGAAGAACTATCTGAGTTCTTTCACTGATACTAATACTGAAACTGTAGGAAGTATATATCTAACCAACATACCCTAAATGACGCATTATAGCTGAATTGGAGTCCAATCTGTGCCCTGGTTGGAAGGGTGTCAATATCGCGCCACTAATAAGGACAATCTATAAGTGACCCTCATATAATAGGTAACTCTAGTAAGAACGGTGGGAACCATCATATGACAGGTTAAGCAACCTCATCTACAGTTATATAGCAGGCTATTATGTCTCAACCTATGCTGGATATATAGTTTTGGAATGCAAGGATTAATCCTAAGAATCATACCATCATATTACAGTTGAGTTCCCATCCTTGGGTTCACTCGGTGCTAATTTCTACTCCCATCTGAATAGACATAGAACATGATTAACTAAACTGACTGGACTGAGTTAACTGAGTTTCGTTGACTAATAGAATATTACTGAGGTCTGATAACTGACTGAGATTTACTGAAGTTACTGAGTTTCCTAAGTCATAAGACTGACTGAATTATACTAAACATGGCTTGACTGAAAGTATCTTGATAATATGACATAGGATCTAGGCATACAGCTAAATTGTCGGATACAAGTACCCCCAGAACTCTATGGGAAGAAACTTACAAAACATGACTTTCTTGAATACATGACCAACATCACAATCCCTAATTCATTTATTAAGGCATTTCGTCAAACAATTGGTATGCATAAACTTGTACATAAATGGGGATTTCATACTATCATACTAGTAGGACACTTTTTCTTCACATAGGCATTTAATCAAACACATGATAAGCATAGTATATGTAGACAACATTAGACAACAAATAAACATCATGATTCAACTCTAATTTCATCATCCAAGGGTTTAATCATAGGTTCACATTAATCTACACCTATACTAATCAATTCCACATAAAATTGATCACCCAACATGGATTAGAATTCAATTGGTCATTATCAACATGAACAAAAGCAAACCTGACATGAAATTCATAAAGAAATCCATACGTTTGAACTTTGAAAAGAGATTCTTAGGCTTCATGGACGAAAGGAGTCCATGAATGAACACTATGCATACCTGGGTGAGTGATTTCTTAAAGATCTGTGGAGGAAAACTTTAATTCTTGGCTTGGAATTAAGAACCTAGGGTTTCTTGTTCTTGGGGATTGATTCTTGAGAGAAACCCTATTTTGTTGTTGTAGAAGAATAATGAACTATGAGCCTTGGTCTGATATACTTAGGGGTTAAAACGGGTGGAAAAAGACCCAAATACCCTTTAAAAATGACTTAAAATTTGCTGAATGGGACTTGCGACGGCTCGTGCGATGGTCCATCGTTGGTTCAACGGTCCTTCGTTTCGACCATCGTAGGTGGACCAGGATAAGGACTCACTGCCTAAGTAGTGACGGCTTGGGCGACGGTCCATCGAAATTTCGACAGTCCGTCAACCTATCCATCGCACCTTATCCAGAAGGTTGCCTCACTGTCTTGGCTGAGACGGTCAAGGCGACGGTCCATCGCTAGGTTGACGGTCCGTCAACCTGGCTGTCACACCTGGGCGATTCTAAAAGCTTTGAGTAAAATGTCCATAACTTTTTACTCCGATATTGGATTTGGATGAAATTGGTATCATTGGAAAGCTAATTAAATTTTCCACATGATATAAATTGAAAATATTAAAAATTCAACATGCACAAAAATGGATTCATCTTTCAAAGTAAATTTCTAACATTCTTGAGATGATTTCAAGGTAGTAAAAAGTACGGGGTATTACAATATCTCCCCCTAGAGAACATTCTTCCTCGAATGAGACTAAGAGAGAGGGGAGAAAATAAACTAATGTACATACTAAATATAAATAACTGGAACATGACTGACATGACTGATAACTGAATATATCATACTGAACATGCATATTTAATGCATGCGTAACTGATTCATGAATGCATGACTGAGTGTTATGATGAACTAAGTTTCTTACAATGAGAATGCATGCCTGATGCATAATTATATAACTGAACTGATACATGAATGCATGACTGAATATACAATAGTATTTGATACCAAATTTATAATGGGATTCTAAACATGAAAGGGATACCAAGCTTGTAACTGAAATCTAATCATGAAACTGAAAAGCTTAAGGAGAACTGTTACCTTGAGCTTGATCTGAGTTGGCGAGGAAGAGGTGAGGATACTTGGTACACATGTTGGCTTCTGTTTCCCAAGTAGCTCCCTCGATGGACTGATTTCGCCAAAGAATTTTAACTAGAGGGACTTCTTTGCTCCTCAGTCTACAAGTCTTATAGTCTATGATTTCGACTGGAATCTCTTCATAAGAGAGGCTGTTTTGAACATCAATGCTCTGAATAGGGACTACAACTTATGGATCACCTATGCACTTATTGAAAAAAGAGACATGAAAGACTAAATGAACTGAGGCTAGATCAGATAGCAATTCGATCTCATAAACTACCTTGCCAATACGACTGAGAATTTTGAAGGGACCAACATATCAGGGACCGATCTTTCCCTTCTTGACGAATCTCTTCACTCCTTTCATGGAAGAGATCTTTAGATAGACATAGTCACTAATCTCAAACTCGAGATCCTTTCTGCGAACATCTGCTTAAGACTTCTGTCGGCTCTGGGTAGCCCAGAGTCTTTCTCTTATCAACTAGACTTTTTCTAAGGTATCGAATACTAAGTCAGTCCCTATAACAGAAGCCTCAGAAACTTCAAACCAACCAACTGGAGATCTGCATCTCCTACCATAGAGAGCTTTGAATGAATCCATCTGAATACTGGAATGATATCTATTGTTGTATGAAAACTCAATCAAAGGCAAGTGGTTATCCCAACTATCCTTGAAATCAATTGCACATTCCCTTAGCATATCTTCTAGGGTCTAAATGGTCCTTTCTTCTTGACTATCTGTCTGAGGATAAAAGGTTGTACTGAGATGAACTTGGGTACCAAGACCCTTTTGGAATGCTCTCCAGAAATGAGAGGTGAACTGAGTACCTCTGTCTAAAATAATAGATAGCGGAACACTGTGCAATCTGACCAATTCTATAATGTAGAGTTTGGTGTAATCCTCAACTGAATAAGAGGTATGGACTGGAAGAAAATAAGCCGATTTGGTCATCCTGTCTACAATGACCCAAACTGAATCATGGTGATGACGGGTACGAGGAAAACCCTTCATGAAGTCCATGTTCATAAATTCTCACTTCCAAGTAGGAATACTGAACTCCTGTATAGACCCACTGGGCTTCTGATGCTTTATCTTAACCTGCTAATATGTAAAGCACTTAGCCACAAACTTTGCAACATCTGTCTTTATCCCACTCCACCAATAGATTTCCCGCAAGTCGTGGTATATCTTTGTGGCCCCTGGATAAATAGAGTAGTACACACCATGCGCTTCTACAATAATTCACTGATTTATGTCATCTACACCTGGAACACAGAGACGGCCCTGACAACGTAGAACACCATCTCCCCCTTGGGAGAAAACCTCTACTTTCTAATCCTTGACTGACTCTTTCAACTTGACTAAACTGGGGTCTCTATCTTGCTTTTCTTTCACCTCAGCAACTAGAAATGATTCTGAACTACTCTGAACCCATATGTCACCCTCTTATATATCGACTAATCGAATGCCCAGTCTAACAAGATGATGGATTTCCTGAGCTAACTTCTTCTTACTGTCCTCAACATGAGTAACACTACCTATGGATAGTCTTCTGAGAGCATCGGCCACTACGTTGGCCTTGCCCGATTGATAAAGGACACTCATGTCGTAATCTTTCAAGATCTCTAACCACCTTCTCTGACTAAGATTAGGATCTTTTTAAAAAAGACATACTGAAGGCTCTTATGATCTGTGAACACATTTATGTGAACACCGTATAGATAATGCCTCCAAATCTTCAAGGCAAAAACTATGGCTGCTAACTTGAGATCATAAGTAGGATAATTCTTCTCATGGGGTTTAAGTTGTCTGGAGGCGTAGGCTATGACCTTACCATGCTGCATAAGGACACAACCCAAAACTACTCTGGATGCATCATAATACACTACAAAACCATTTGAACCATCTGGAAGAGTTAAGACTGGAGCTAAGGTGAGTCGAGTCTTCAACTCCTAAAAATTCTTCTTGCAAGGATCTGACCACTGAAACTTAACTTTCTTCAGAGTCAATCTGTACATAGGGGACACAATAGAAGAAACTCTCTCAACAAACCATCTGTAATAGCCAGCCAAACCTAAGAAACTCCTAATGTCTGATGGAGAGATAGGGAGAGGTCAGCTTTTTACTTCTTCATCTTTTGAGGATCTACTCTAATTCCATCACCGGAAATGATATGACCAAGGAATGCTACTGACCTTAGCCAAAACTCGTACTTACTAAATTTGGCGAACAACTGATGATCTCTGAGAGTCTGAAGTACGATTCTGAAATGGTCTGCATGATCACGCTCACTATGGGAATAGACCAGAATATCATCTATGAAGACTATGATGAACATTTACAAATACTACTTGAACACACTGTTCATCAAGTCCATGAAAGTTGCTGGGGAATTAGTAAGACCAAAGGACATGACTAGGAATTCGAAGTGACCATACCGAGTACGAAAGGTTGTTTTTGGAATGTCACATTCTCTAACTCTGAGCTGATGGTAGCTTGATCTGAGGTCTATCATAGAGAAATAGCTAGCAACCTGAAGTTGGTCAAACAAGTCATCGATTCTGGGAAGAGGATACTTGTTCTTGACCGTGAATTTATTCAGCAGATGGTAATCAATACATATTCTGAGAGAACCATCTTTCTTGCGCACGAATAAAACTGGTGCACTCCACGGGGATACGTTGGGCCTAATGAATACTTTATCTAAGATATCCTTCAACTACTCTTTCAATTCTCTGAGTTCTGCTGGTGCCATTCTATATGGCAGAATAGATATAGGCTGAGTATCTGGAAGAAGATCAATGCCGAAGTCTATTTCCCTTTCGGGAGGAATTCCTGGAAGATCTTTGGGAAAGACATTAAATATTCACTTACTACTGGGACTGATTCAAGATTGGGAATTTTCAAACTAGTTTCCTTAACTCGAACAAGATGATATACACATCCCTTAGATATCATTTTCCTTGCCCTAAGGTAGGAAACAAGATGACCTCTGAAAGCTGAAGTGCTACCCTTCCACTCAAGGATGGGTTCATTCAGAAACTGGAACTGAACTATTCTATTTTTTCTTTCGACCGTGGTATAGTAGGAATAAAGCCAATCCATGCCGAGAATGACATCAAAATCAGTCATCTCTAATTTGACTAAGTCTGCTGAAGTATCTTTCTGAAATATCATAACTGGGCAGTTTCTGTATACCCGCTGGGCTATGATGGTTTTACCCACTGGGGTTGAGATTGAAAAGAGTTCTGCTAGAATTTCGGGACTGATCCAAAATCGCCTGCTATATAAGGAGTAACAAAAGACAAAGAATCTCCTGGATCTAGCAAAGCGTAAACATGCACATGAAAGATCTGTAATGTACCAGTAACCATATTAGGAGAATTTTCCTGATCTTGTCGGGACTGATAAGTATAGAGTTTATTTGGGTGTTTCCCACTAGTAGCGCTGAAGGTGGCACCCTACTAGTTTGGGTGACCGGACTGAGATGGGGAACGGTTATGCTGACCCTGAGGACCTGGATGAGGACAGTCTCTGACTCTCTGTCCAGGCTTTCCACACCCAAAACAAATACCACTACCCACTCTGCATATACCTGATGGTGCTTGCCACAAGTCTAGAAAAGAGGATAGGTGCGGGCACTGCTAACACTACCCTGAGATTTAGAGCTTGGCACTCTATCTTTGTTACCATCCCTAAACTTAGGAGTTGGAGCACTAGCTGAAGAAGGAGATGGAACTGATGACTTAGGACGAAACAGAGAATGATTTCCTCTTTCTGATTTGGGCTGAGCAAAGTTGAAACTACGTGTCCTTGCTCTCTTATTCTGCTTCTCCTTCATCTTAATCTTTTGATCTTCTATCTGCTGAGCATGAGTCATAAGCCTGGCGAAAGTCATGTCACTATTTAACATCGTAGATCTACACTCGTTAACCACACTGTCATTCACCCCAGAAATAAACTTACTCATCTTGGCCCTGCTATCTGATACCACATGAGGGGCATATCTGGATAATTGAGTAAACTTAAGAGAATACTCTTTCACCGTCATGTTACCAAACCTTAGGTTGATGAATTCTAACACCTTAGCCTCTCTCAACTCTTGGGAAAAGAATCTATCTAAGAATACGGTGACAAACTCCTCCAACTCAATAGGCCCTGCATCATCTGGCCTTTCTGACTTCCACTGCTTGTAGCAAGTGTGAGCAACATCCTGCAACTGATATATTTCTAGCTCAGCACTCTCACTAGGATTAACCCCCATGATGCCTGTAACCTTCTAAACCTGATCGATGAATTTCTGAGGGTCCTCATCTGACTTAGACCCGAGAAAGGATGGAGGATTCATTCGGGTGAAGTCCTGAATCCTGGATGCAGCTGAATTGGCCTCTGGGTTGGCCGAAACGACAACTAATCATTCATTCTAAGCAGCAACTGACAGAGCAAAAGTAGTGAATGCATCTCTGAACTTTGCATGAGAAACATGTTCGCCCAAAGGTACTTCGGGATAAGGGGCTAACTGATCCCTGTTTCTTTTTTTTGGAGGTATGTTCTGTAGAAGAAAGGGAGAAATGGATTAGACTAAGAGATTGACTTGAGATTATGCTCACTGGCACAACATTAATACTGAAAGAAGGGAAATTGTTCCTAAAACATCTTATAGCCTCCTGGACATAAATATGGTGCGTAACACACCCATGTACAAGACTCTACTAGATGTGGCGTTCATACTTCCTAGGATTCTATTGAATCTATCTCTGATACCAAGTTTGTAATGCTCCAAATATGGTACCCGAAATGCTACACGGTGCTCATGACCCCGAAGGACCACAAGCTAACCCATGACTGATATTTGTACTTGTATACTGTATAATATACTGTATAATGCAGAAACATGAACTGAAAGGCCATAAGGTTCTAAACTGTAACATAAGATCCGATAAATCATAACATATGGATGGGGTATAATATACCCAAAATAACTTAAATAACTAACTGAACATGGCAGTCTGAAAAGCCTCTAACTAACTAAATATGGCAGTCTGAAAAGCCTCTAACTAACTGAACTGTCTGGATAAAGAGTTGATGAGACATGTCTCCAACTAACTCCAACTAATAATTTAATTAATGAGGTAATAAAGTAATGATCATGTCCTCGAAAGATAAGGAATCACTGCTAACTCTAACTGATGAGACTGGAATCTATTGATGCTTTGGAGCTCGTGTCTCTGAACCTATGGTATAAGACACCATAGCGTAAATGTGTCAGTACTTTGAATGTACTGGTATGCATGTGAGGTAGGATGAATGCATAGGGTTCATATTCATGAACAATACTGACTAACTGATTAATATGAATGTGATAATGCATGCATGAATACATAGTAACTTTAACTAAATCATGATAACATGAATTTACTAATAACTAACATGACTAATGACTGAGTTCTGATAACTGATATAAATGATAACCTGAGTGACTGTATCTAACAGTCCTGAATCTGATGGAACTAGTTTAGCTCTGTACTATTCTGAGTTGACTATATCTAACATTCTTGAACCTGAAGAACTATCTGAGTTCTTTTATTGATATTGATACTGAAATTGTAGGAAGTAGTTATCTAACTGGCATGCCCCAAATAACACATTATAGCTGAATTGGGGTCCAATTTGTGCCCTGATTGGAAGGGTTTCAATACCGCGCCACTAGTAAGGATAATCTGTAAGTGACCCTCATATAATAGGTAACTCTAGTGAGAATGGTGGGAACCCTCATATAAAAGTTTAAGCCACCTTATCTAGCCTCATATAGAAAGCTATGATTTCTCAATCTATGTTGGCTACATAGTTTTGGAATGCAAGGATTTCTCCTAAGAATCACACCCTCATATTACAGGTGAGTTCCCATCCTTGGATTCACTCGGTGCTTATTTCTACTCCCATCAGAATAGACATAGAACATGATTAACTGAACTGACTGGACTGAGTTAACTGAGTTCCGCTGACTGATAGAATATTACTGAGGTCTGATAACTGACTGAGATTTACTGAAGTTACTAAGTTTTCCTAAGTCATAAAACTGACTGAATTTTACTAAACATGGTTTGACTGAGAGTATCTTGATAACGTGACATAGGCTCTAGGCATACAGCTAAATTTTCGGGTACAAGTACCCCCAGGACTCGATGGAAAGAAACTTACAAAACATGACTTTCTTGAATACATGACCAACATCACAATCCCTAATTTATTTATTAAGGTATTTCATCAAACAATTGGCATGCATAAACTTGTACATAAATGGGGATTTCATACTATCATACTAGTAGGGCAATTTTTCTTCACATAGGCATTTAATCAAACACATAGTAAGCATAGTATATGTAGACAACATTATACAACAAATAAACATCAAGATTCAACTCTAATTTCATCATCCAAGGGTTTAATCATAGGTTCACATAAATCTACACCTATACTAATCAATTCCACATAAAATTGATCACCCAACATGGATTAGAATTTAATTGGTCATTATCAACATGAACAAAAGCAAACCCGATATGAAATTCATAAAGAAATCCATACACTTGAACTTTGAAAAAAGATTCTTGGGCTTCATCTATGCATACCTGGGTAAGTGATTTCTTGAAGATCTGTGAAGGAAAACTTGAATTCTTGGCTTGGAATTAAGCACCTAGGGTTTCTTTTTCTTGGGAATTGATCCTTGAGAGAAAGCCTATTTTGTTTTTGTAGAAGAATAATGAACTTATGAGCCTTGTTCTTATATACTTAGGGGTTAAAACGGGTGAAAAAAGACCCAAATACCTTTTAAAAATGACTTAAAATTTGCTGAACGGGACCTGGGATGGTCTGTCACTGGCTCGACGGTCCGTCGTTTCGAACGTCGTAGGTGGACTAGGATAAGGACTCACAATCTAAGTAGCGATGGCTTGGGTAATGATCCATCGCATGTTCGACTGTCCATCAACCTGTCCATCGCACATTATCCAGAAGGTTGCCTCACTGTCTTGGCTGCGACGGTCAAGGCAAAGGTCCATTTCTAGGTCGACGGTCCATCGCTAGGTCGACGTTCCTTCTCTAGTTTGACGGTCCCTCAACCTGGCCGTCACACTTGGGCGATTCTGACAGCTTTGAGTAAAACGTCCATAACTTTTTACTCCGATACTAGATTTGGACAAAATTTGTATTGTTGGAAAGCTAATTTAATTTCCCATATGATAAATAGTGAAAATCTTAAAAATTACATGTGTACAAAAATGTATTCATTTTTCAAAGTAAATTTCTAACATTCTTGAGATGATTTCAAGCTAGGAAAAAGTACAGGGTATTATAAACACTTAGGCCTAAATCAACCCCATCTAGATCATGAGGGGATGATTGAGTAAATACATATAAATATACCACCGGTCAATTACCCAAGATCCATTTAATCTTAGCTCATGATCAAAGAATCCAAATCCAAGAAATCTTTCTTTATATGTAATGAAGAAGAAATGTGATCTACACTTGCTTGAAAAGCTGCACTTATCTTATCATCCATTCTGAAGTCATCTATAAAAAAAATTCTTATCAATAATTTCCTAGGTACTTCTCTCGTGATTTCATCAAGTCCGCAATGTCACACAAAATCAAGTCCCCGTCATTACAGAACATCATCACTTCATGTGTTAGTCATAAAAGAAAAAATAGATCATAGCTTTATGTGATGTATAAATGATCTTTAGATCTGATGAATAATTATATCATACAGTAATGGTAATCTTTAGACCATACACTTCAATCTTTCCCTTTTCACCTAAGGAATGTGTCATCGAGACTTGCGATAATTAAATAGAAAAATAATCCATATACCCAGTAATAAATGCTAAATAAAGAAAATACGATAAGTGGATGGATCTAAGCCATCAATAGGCATCCAGCTATATCAAATGCCAAAAGTTATATGTTCTCAAAATCCAAAATCAAACAAACATAGTTTCCTAAAACGCCTTCTAGCGATACGTCTAATTTTCATAAGATCTTTTTAAAGAAGATAATTCATAAAATTCTAACTATTGCTTCCTCAAACTTTTCCCGTTGATTTTGACTTTCCTTTATTCATTGTTCTTCTTCTTCACCATATATTAAAAAGAGGCAAGGAAGGTTAATAAAATGATTTTACAACTCCAACACTTTTCTCGTGTTCATATACAAACAAAGTTTATAACGATGAAATAGTGGATCTAGTTATCTAATCATCAGAGTAAATTGTTTCTTTTAGAAAAGTTGTTCTAGTGGCCATAAAAACTTACGAAATATAATTAATAGGTCTTAGTAATAAAGAAAACATAGTTATTTACTGTGGTTACCACTGTAGAACAATTATTTCTATAGGAACAATTTCATTTAACACTTTAGTTAACTAAATGCATTATTTCACTGTCAAACATTGATTGTATTTGAACACAAGAAAAGTGATGGGGCTATAAAATCATTCTCTTAACCCTCCTAGCCTCTTCAGCACATGGTGAATTCAAAGAGCATTGAATAAATGAACGACGTAGATCGGAGAGAAAAGTTTGAGGAAGCAAGATATCGAATTTTCTTAATTACCTTCTTCAAGAAGATCTAATCAATCAGATGCTCCCTAGGAGGGCATTTTATAAAACTATTCTGGTTTGATTTTACATGTTTGACTTTGGATATTTCAGATCATTTCCTTTTAACATTTGATATATCTTGATACATATTAATGAGTTAGACCCATGCTTTTATCTTGTTTTCTTTATTTAGAATTTTTAGTTTAGTATGCAACTTATTCTTTTATTTATGTCTTGCAAGTCTCGACGACAGTACTTTCGTTGGGTGAAACAAGAAAAGATAAAAGAATTTACATCTATTACCATTCCCATTAGATTTAATTATTCTTTCCAAATGTGAACTAGATCATTTTTGTGTCACATGAAATGATGATCAATTCTTTCAATTGCTAACACATGAAGTAATGATTTCATTTAACAATTTAGACTTGATTTCGTGTGTGACACTGTTGTTATCTGAAATCATGATTCACAAGAAGACAGTACCTACAAAACTAATGATAATAATTTTTATCGTAAAGGCATCAGGAGTAATGATCATCAGTGCCGCAATTCAAGAATGTATATATCACATATTGGCTCCTTCATAAAAAATGAAAGGTCTCTTGGATTTGGACTCTCCCTTTATTTGCTAGCTTATATGCAACTTGAGAAATGGACTGATCATCTAATTATTTGGACTTTGGTAATAATTCCTTCACGGGCTAAATTTTAGGGTTGAATTAGGTCTAGGTGTCATAGCTTTACTGATATTAAAAACAGATGGTTTAGTAAGCATGAAAATCTGAAAAAATTATTTTTCATAATGTGGAAGATTACTTCAACATTTGAACAATTTAAGAGTCATGCATCACAACGTTCTCACATAGATTCTAAGAAGATTTGATTACTTCCAGTATAATTTGATTCTCCATCAATCAAAATAAACACTTATTTCTAGTAGGATAATCATCAACTATACTAAGAATGGACTAAAATTACCTTAGCATATTTATGAATCCAAATTGTATGTTCATGTATTGTCAAAGTTTTCTTTAAAGGTTCGTTTAATCTCTGAAGTTTGGAGAAAAATCGGTTGTGTGATGCATCTCACTTAGCTGATGCTTCACTTTAGCTACAAAGGTGTTCACCATATTGCAATAGGTTGTGATCCTTAAGAGGCAACATTATTGATAACATTCTCACTTAAACCTTTGTGGTGTACAAACCAAAACTCATCATGAATAATTCGATGGAATACCTATCACCTCCTAACATATACCAGGTAATTTTGTGCACCAAGGCTAGGACAGGTAGGAAGAATACCTAGTGCTTTTGCCTTTACCGAAAGTTTTACCTATGATCTCAAGGTTCTTAACCCACTTCAATTAACCATGAGGTCATATCCTTGGGTAATCATTTGCATTTTCCTTATTAAAATCAGTATTTTCGCACATAAAATCTCCAGTAAACCTGTTACCTTTTTGCACTTTCGACTTTTAAAAAGTCGACTTCTACACACACCAAAATTACCACTCTCTTCTACAATGATCTCTAGGTGGGGAGCAAATACAAGAAAGCTGACACTTTTGGTTTTAATATCTCAAAGAAACAATCTATGCAACCCAAATACAAGTCATAAACTAGTAAATTTAAACAACAAATAAAAGCTTTCATTCCATTATAATGGTACAGGCAAACATTATTGCTTCTCACAAAAAGTTAAAGTTAGAGATAGCGTTTAGTAATTTTCTCAAAAGTGAAAAATAAAAGCATGTTGTTCCTTCCTTTTAACTTTACATCCTCTTAAAAGAAGACGAGACAAATAAGATAGAAGGGAATAAAATAGAGGTCTTTGGTTCTAGGCATGAAGTACCAATATGAATACTTTCATGTGGTAAATATTGCATGTAAAGAAAGTATGACCACTGCATCTTTCATTCTCAATATAGGATCTCATTGAATGGATCTTCCTTTACTTCCTTAGAAATACTACATGTCTTCAAGAATACACATACATAGTCAGATCAAACAACATCACACTTTTAAGTTAACAAAAGGCTTGAGAAATAGCAATACATAACATGATATTATGCATACCGCTTTGATTTTGTTCTCTCCTGAATGTATCATCTATGAAACTTCTGCCAGAAATTTGTTTTTGTTTCTCTCCTGAATGCATCATCTATGAAACTTCTGCCAGAAATCTGAAAACACACACAAAAAAAATCAGCATGTAAAAAGTTTTTTTATCAATTTGGATGTGCCTATCAACTAAACAAAGTCCATTTTCAGGAACTACAAATGTGATTGCAAAGAACTTTTTGATTTACTTGCTAAATCAATAATAGCATAGCCAGTGATTTCAGCATATTATATATAAATAAATAAAATTAAAAATTCTGAACTCCCTTCCACCATGAATTTGGATCCACAAAAGAACATGATGTAAAAAAAAAATCAAAGGTGGTACAATCAAAATTACCCTCCAACAAAAAAGTAAAGAAAAAAAAAGAACCTAGACCATAAATTCCAACCAAAAATAGTCAAAGAAAAAACCATTATAAAATGGGGGAGTGGGGGTGGGGGTGTTATTCAATTTGTCTAAACATAATAAAAAGGTAGCTCTTCACATATATGTTTAAGGTTTGAAAATATTTTTTAAAAACCCTAAAATCTTTTTAAAAAAAAATTAGCAAATTTCTCAAAATCGGTTTAATTCAATTTCTACGAATAGAATTTCTCCAATAACACGAGAATTTCTTCCTCATTCAACCAAAGAGATAGACAAAAAAGAATCTTGAGAAGATAAAAAAAGTTAGATTAGTCTATGTTGAAGGAATGAGATAAACCCATAAACGAATTAAAAGCAAATTTATCAAACGTTGGTAAATGTTTACAAAATATTGTCCAACATCAGAACTAGGACAACTAGAAACAGAAAAATGTTGAAAAGATCTATGCCGAAAAGGGATTAATTCCATCTGGGTAAACATAAAAATGTGGAAAATTAACGTTACCTATGGGGCAGGGAAATAGGGTTCTCCTGAATCTGAATCATCATTCCTATCTTCGTCTATATACACACAAAACAATCTCTAGCTATCAGAATTTGTTAGTTGTAAAGAAAGAAATGAGATTGTCGCAATTCAAATTTTTATATATTCAGCAATGTTTTATAGAAACTAACAAATTTGACTTCCATTGAAATTTAACTGTCCAAACATTAAATATTGATATATAGATACGACCCTTTTATATTATTTTGTCTGTGTTCTTACTTCATTTTTTCACCACCTCTTGAAAGGGGTTTGAATGATTTTTTCAATTAAAGTGATAATTTTGTATGTATATTATTTTTTATGATTCAAGTCTACACCTAGGTGTGATTGGCACTTAGGACAACAAGTTATTCGGAGTGGACCGTACATATTTACAGTGTATGTAAAATAATATAAATGAAAACTGCAGTGGAAGCTGTCAATTAAAAATCATAACTAAAATCTGAATCCAGACAAAACATGTCTATTGCAAGCTGAATAATTAATGCCTGATAAGTCTCTAAAGATATAAAAAAAAAAGTAAGTTGTTGGGACAAGGCCCCCATCCTACCCATAAAACAAAACAATGTCTAAATTGAAAGAATCTACTAAGGTAAACTATACCAAGTCCATGAATGAGGATTCACTAATTGCTAACTAGAAGTGCTTAAATCTGACTAGCCACAAGTCTAGGAATGAACACCTGGCATGTAGTTATGGGACTTGAGTTTTTTTGAACCACCATCCTATCGGTGCTAAATAATGCTCCCAATAATTTTTATACTATTTGATAATATGTTAATAATTCATAATAACATAAATCACCAAAGGATTGAGTAATTTGGGTAGAAATCTAAACATAATATTATGAAAACTATAATTTATTTCTGAAAACCTTGGCATTTGGACAAAAGGAAATCCTAATTGAAACCATATATACCTTGTGGTGATCTTATCTTAATTGATTGCTCAAATTGAGACTTGATACTTGAACCTTAGGTTTAGCTTTCTTGAGAGAACCTTTTGACGTTTTCGGAGTTGAACAAAGGAATGAGGGGTAAACTGATTTACTATGTTGATATCTCCTTTAAAATATACTAAAAAAAACATGGTTTAGGCTTAGGAAATAAGGAAAAGACAAAATTGCCCTAAGTAAAATACTTCAAAATTTCTGACGACAGTTTTTTCTGAGTTACTCAACAATTTGTATTCTGATACAAAGGATTGTCGTTTCGCTTGTGGTTTCCTGGAGGATTTTTGGAAATTTTTTGAACTCATAGTTTGGATTCTAGTAGTCTTCTTGAGACAGTGGTTCAGAAGGGAAATTGTCAACTATATGTCCAGGCCTTCATTAGTCACACTAGGGTTCGTGACCCTAATCCATGAGTCAACTGTCCCTCCAGGGAATGTAGGAGTTGGACTAATTGGAAGTCTAGTTCCGTGAGTGGCTTCAAGTCTCGTGACTTTGTTTTATGAGTCATGGAACTGCTCATGGTTCAATGAAAAGTTGAGAGACATAACCACAACTAGTTCCATAGGTAATGGACCTGGTTCACAACTCGTAGGAACCTGGGACTGTGAAATTTCTTATTGATTATCTGTGCTAAGTGCTGAGTGTTTGTTGGTTCAGAAACTGAGGTGTTACAATATCTCTTCGTTAAGATCATTCATCCTTGAATGAAGGTTTAAGTCGTACTAAAAAGAATAAAATAGGATGCCTAGAACTACTTATCTGATTTTCTGAAACTAATTTACTAGGCTATCTAGGATTGATATAATTTAAGAGTTTTAAAACTCACCTGAAAATAAATGGCAGAAACATACCATAAACTGTATAGTGATGGATAATAACGGGAAATTTCTAGGAGTCACTGAGAATAGGATAACTGGTAGCTCAAGTACTCTTACCGGTAGGAGAGAATAGGTGAGGGTACCATGGGCAGTTTCAAGGAGCTCTATAATCAGTGTCATTTAAAGTTGGTTAGCGGCAAGTACTATAATCAGTATCTGTAATGACCCAAACTGAGGCCCTGGCCGCGACGGGTATCTCGAACAATGAAGCACCGAGAGACCCCTTAGCTTATAATCATAAGCATAACTCATCAAGTATAATAATGCAGAAGTAAAGTGGAAGCATGGTGGTTCGTTTATTTCAACAAAACAATATGGGACATAAGTCCATAAGAAAATCCATAACCATATGTAATCAGTCTACGAAGTCTCTACTAAACTGAAAACCATAATTTGTTTGAAATTGGGACAAGGCCCCCGGTTGGACCATGAACTAAAAATAAATTAAATCAGCATATCGAAAAGGCCTTTCGAAATAAGGGAGGCTCACCAACTCTAAATGTCTGACAATGATCTACTTCTTAGCGAGTTGGGCCTCAGAACCTGAAATATAGGGGGTCAATACACAATGTACTAGTATGTGGAACAATCAGAAATAACATATTTTTATACAACATAGGTGAAAGCATTTTATAAAACATTTAACATAAGGTAATTGGAAACGCATGGGCATAACATAGAAATTTTGAAGCACTATCTTGTAATCATGATTAAACTCTTTATCTTACTTCTGAGCTAGATGATACACCTTACAAATTGTATTACTCATGAGCTATATGGGTCATCCATTAGCTCGTCGGCCAAGCCCACAGCCCCCTGTTTGCCTCAAGGGGATGGAGTTCTAAAAATTTGATACGCCATAAGGACATCTCCAGCATATAATCCCTATCATGGGACATCATGAATCCTATGTCGACAAACGTGATTTCGAGTGATGAGTTATCTAAACACACACCTTCTTCGAGTAACCATCTAACTGTCTTAGAACCCATTTTTAGTTCTTTAAAGATCATGCTTCATTCTTATGGAAAAATCTTATTTCTTATTCTTTTAAGGGCATATCATAACCGGGTATCGTCATATAAAGACTTTCAAGTCATCCATATCGTACCACAACATATCTGTAGCCCTTCTTATTTAAGATCAGGTTAATAACTGCCAAAAACATTTAAACATCATATGAGAGAGTCTTTCTATAGGTTATTATATGAGTTTTTACAAACCACTCTCTTCTCAATATTTCAATCATATGGCGGCCATCTCATGTTTGCACTACTAAAATTCCATGAAATTTTTCAATTGATACCATGGACATTTACGAAAATAAAACACCCTCTCATCATAATATATATAATATTAATCCATGAGCATCAGTAAGGAATTAACTCTCTAGTTTTCTTTTAAAAAAAACATATATGTGAACAACCCAAAACACTTAAAATCAAGAGATATCATGATGAGAGAGGGATTTTTGTTATTGATGCTCTCAATTAAACCTTTAATAACTAAAAACACATATATATACATGGTTATGGTTCAATTCTTTGAAAAGAGTTCAAAACAAACATATACTTTCATCAAAACAAAGCGATGATACATGCTATTCAAAACAATATCAAAAACCCTTTTCGTAAACATGAGTATATATCTTTAAACTTGATAAATTGATAAAACTTATACCCATGTAGATTAGGATAGTCCCACATACCTTACATTTCTTACCTTGAAGAATGGAATCCTAATATTTTGATTTCCTTGTGATTCTTGAAATTGAAAGGCTTGAATTCCAGATTACTTGGGGGGGGAACGGGATTCTTATAGTTGGGGAAAGAGGGAAGGGTTTTCTTTGAGAGGAAATTGGAGAGGAAGGGAAATTTATGCCCTAACTGATGTTATTAATCATGATTACACGAATTGAATTAAGGGGAAAAGATAAAATTGATCCTCAAGCATTTAAACCCGTAACAAGACTGCATTTTGGAGGCTCACTGCGACGCGGTAGGTGTTCCATCTCTATAAGCACCACGACGCAGTCCTATCGCAATGAGCTACTAGAATTGAAATTCAAACACAACACAATCCTCGCTCGAAAAAAACAAAATGCCCCCGAGACAAACTATCCACTACCCTAAACATGAATTAACTCAAAACCAACGCCTTGGGGTCGGGAAGACCAATTTAAAATCTTCTAAGTTAAGAGACTTAAAATATGGCTAAGTCCCCAATACTTACAAATATTTTCAGGCCTTAAACTCCCCATCCATGCTACTAAGGGTTGAATTAATCCCAGGATAATATGGGGTGTTATAGTATCATTTACATCCATCACCCAAACTGTCATTTAAACCTCTTTAATCTAATTCTCTACATCTTTAATAAGCTTCGACCTGTATTCATCTTGAGAAAATCTCCATCGTTCACTTACTTACGGCAGGAAGTTTTGCCCTTCCACTTGGGAAAAAACTGAGGCTTCGTCTTCTGTGTTAAACCAGTTCCAGCATTTCTTCGCTCACCATTGAAATATTTATTGAACTCATTTTGGATGAAGTTTTTTAGAATACATGAACATACAAATTGATTTTGTAAATGCTTAATGTAAGTTTAGTCACTGGCCATTCAGGGTAAACTTGATGATCATCCAACTCACGATCAAATCAAATTGGATAGGAAGTGAAAAGGTTTCTTGAGAATCTAAGTAAAAACCATTAGCAGTGATTTCTCTTCTATTGTTGAAGTAATCTTCTGCGTTATAGGAAAAACATGTTTACAAATTTTCATACATACAAAATCATCCAGCCATAATATTTATAAAGATATGACAGTTAAGCCTAACTCAACCCCAACAGTAAGATCAGGAGAGGAGGATTGAGTAAATCCATATAAGCATACCACTGGTCAAGTACTCAAGTTCCATATAAGATTAGATCATGAGGGAAGAACCGAATCCAAGAAATATTTCATTATATATAATGAAGCAGAAATATAATCGATGCATATTTCAAAAGTTGCACTAATCTTATCATAAGTTCTGAAGTCATGTAAGAAAAAATCTTATCATAAATTCCCTAGGTACTTCCTCTCTTGATTTCATCAAGTCATAATGTTACACAAAACCAAGTACACATCATTACATAAAATCATCGCTTCATTTTTAGTCAAAAATGAAAAGATCATAGCTTCATATGATGCATAAATGATCTAGAACAAATTTAATGAATAATTATATTATACATGAATGGTAATCTTTAGATCTAAACTTTTCAGTATTTCCCATTACAACCAAGGAATGGGAAATAAATGCTAAATAAATAGAAAAATAATTTGTAAACCAAGTAATAAATGCTAAATAAAGAAAATAAGATAAGTGCACGGATCTAAATCATCAAAATGTATCAAGCTATATCAAATGCTAAAAGTTATATGTACTCAAAATCCAACATCAAACAAGGAAAATCAAACCAACATAGTTGTCTAAAACGGTTTCGAGCGATGCATCTGATTTTCATTAGATCTTTTGAAGAAGATAATTCATGATAAAATTCTAACACTTGCTTCCTCAAACATTTCTCCCTGATCTTCGACTTTCCCTTATTCATTGTTCTTATTCTTAACCATATATTAAAAAAGGGCTAAGAAGTTAAGAAAATGATTTTACAACCCCCAACACTTCTCTCGTATTCATATACAAAAAAAAAATTGACAGTGAAACAGTTAATCTAGTTAACTAAGTGTCAAAGAAAATAGTTTCTTTTCGAAGCAGTTGTTCTTGTAATAAAAATTTACAAAATATGATCAATAGGTGTTAGTAGTTAAAAAATCATAGTTCTTAACCGTGATTACCAAAGTACAACAACTATTTCTGTAGGAACACTTCAATTTGACACTTTAGTTAATTAGATGCATTGTTTCACTGTCAAACATTGTTTGTATCTGGACACAACAAAAGTGATGGGGCTATAAAATAATTCTCTTAACCATCTTAGCCTCTTCAGTATATGATAAAATAAAAGAGCAATGTATAAGGGGAAGATGGAGATCAAAGAGAAAAGTTCAAGGAAGCAAGAGATCGAATTTTATTAATTACCTTCTTAACTAATCTAAATAAGATGTACAACAGGAAGGAGTTTTAGACAACTATTTTGGTCTAATTTTAATTGTTTGATTCTTGATTTTGAGATCATTTCCTTTTGACATTTGATATATCTGGTTGCTTATTAATGACTTTGATCCATTCATTTATCTAGTTTTCTTTATTAAGCATTTTTAGCTAGGTATACAACTTTTTTTCTATTTAAGTGTTGCATGTTTTGGCAATAGTACTTTCGTTGGGTGAATGAAGAAAAGCTAGAAGATTTTATATCTATTACCATACCCATAATATTTAACTACTCATTCCAAATGTGCTAGATAATTTTTTTGTCATATGAGATGATGATCATTTGTTTCAATGACTAACACAGAAAGTAATGATGTCGTGCAAAAATTTAGACTTGATTTTGCATGTGACCCTGTAGTTTTTCTGAAATCATGACTCGCAAGAAGATAATACCTAGAAAACTAATGGTAATAATTTATTTCTTAAAGGCATCAGAACTAATTATAACATCAGAGCCTCAATTCAAGCATGCATATGTCACATTTCGACTCCTTTATAAGAAAAAGTAAGATATCTAGGATTTGGATCCTCTCCTCATTTTCTAGATTATATGCATCTTGAGAAATAGACTGATGGTCTACTCATATTGACTTGAAAAATCTTTTCCTCATGGGATAATTTTTAGGGTTGAATTAGGTCTAGGTGTCATATCTTTATAGATATTATGAGCCATGCATCAGGATGTTCTTACCAAGATTCTTAACAGATCTTATGACTTAAAATTCAATTGATTCTCCATCAATGAAAATAAACACTTGTTTAGAGTGGGATAATCATCAACTATAGCATAAAGGGACTAAAATTACGTTAGGTACATTTCTGAAAGTAAACTGTATGTTCATGTGTTGTCAAAGACTTCTTTGAGGTTCGTTGAAGCTCTAAAGTTAGGTGAAAAATAGGTTGTGTGGCGCGCTCGCTTAGCTAACGCTTCACTTTAGTCACCAAGGTGTACACCTTATTTAAAAAGGGTGTGCTCCTAAAGAGGCAATATTAAATGATAAAATTCTCACATAAATATTTGTGGTGTACAAACCATCATTAAGGCATCTCGACTAATTCAACGGGATACCTATCATCTCCCATTAGTTTAAGGTACCAGGTAATTCTATTCACCAAGGCTAAGACAGGTAGAAAAAATAGCTAGTTCTTTTGTCTTTATTAGATGTTGAACCTATGATCTCAAGATTTTCAACCCACTTCAAATAACCACAAGGCAACATCCTTAGGTAATCATTTCCATTATTCCTTATTAAAATCATGATTTTTGCACGTAAAATCTCTAATAAACTTCATTACTTTTTTGTGTTTTCTCCTTTGAATAATCTGACTTATACGCACACCAAATTTACCACTCTCTTCCACAATGATCTCTATTTCTACATAGGTGGAAGGAAAATACAAGTATGCTAACACAAATTAAAGTAATCCAATTAGTAATCAAAACATCAAATTAATGCTTTCATTCCATCATAATGATACAGGAAAAGATTATTGCAGCTCACAAGAAGTTAAAGTTATAAGTAGCTTTTAGTGATTTTCTAACAAGCAAAAAATAAAAACATGTTCTTCATTGTTTTTAACATTAAAAAGATGAGATAAATAAGAAAAGGACAAAAAAGACTTACTTTGGTTCGAGGCATCAAGTTTCAATTAGAATACTGCCTAGTCTTAATTATTGCATATAAAGCAACTATGACCACTGCATCCTTCTTCTAATAATAGGATCTTCTTGAATGGATCTTCCTTCACTTCCTTAGAAATACTATAGTTCCTCAAGAACACACAGTTAGATCTTTTCATATCAAACTTTCAAAGTTAACAATAGGTTTAAGAAATAGTAATAGGTAACTATATATTATGCATACTATTTTAATTTTGTTATCGCTTGAATGCATCACCTATGCAACTTTTGTAAGAAATATGCAAGGACCAAAAACTCAAAAAGCAAAAGGTTTTTTAGTAATCAATTTGAGTTGGCCTCTCAACTATAGAAGGTCCATTTTTAGGAAATGCAAATATGACCATAAAAAAACTATGAAAAATACAACATAATTGCAAATTCCAAGTGGAAAAAAAAAACTGTGAAATACTAACTAGCCCTAACTATTTAAGGCATCAAAAAGGGATCGGCAAAATTGGCGGGTCAATGGTTAGATTGAAGTTTTTGAACCTGAATGAAGCACTTATCATTATATGGTGGTTGTGGATTGAAGCTGCCCATGCACTTTATTTCAGGACTGCCTACAAAAGTGCAAAAGTCAGTACTCAATCACAAAGGACAAAGAGGGTAATGAAGTCTTACAAAGTAAATGAAGGAATCATCTTGATGCGAGATCCCTCATCAGTTTACCACAAGATTAGCCTATTCACCAGAGAGCAGAACTACAAAAAAGGGAGAAGTCAAAATCTAAATAAAAGGAGTGAAATACTCAAAGTAGATTAACTCTTGAAAACTAATAAATCAGCAAAGAATAGGAACAATTAAAGAAGATTCATGATCCAGAGCAAAAGAAGGTGAAGTCCATGATTTTCCATGGTGGCAACATGGTTTAGGTGTGAGGGGGTTGCTAAAAAGAAAATGGAGAGGTGGAGAAAGGAAACCCTAGGAAGAATTTATATGTAAATAATAGGGGTAGGTAGAATTGGGTTGGACCAATTTGGGCTTTTTGGTATTCTCTTAATTCTCATTTTATTTTGTGATTAGAATTGGGGATTACGTTAAATAGTGATGTATTTATTATTTTTTATTGATGATTAATAAAAGCCGAAATTTTCTTTTGTTTAAAATAATGTGATCATCTAGATATTTTTTTTCATTTTCTTGCTATAATATAAAACAACTATACAACAACATACCCAATTATTTTTGTTATTACATATAAATAAATAATACTAGGAATTTTGAATTCCCTTCTACTATGAATTTAGATCCACAAAAGAGCTTGATATAAAAAATAAATTCAAAGGTGGTAAAATCTGAATTACTCTTCAACAATTTTTTTTAGAAAAAAAAAAAGAAATCAGACCATAAATTTTAGCAAAAAGAAAATTCAGTGAAAATTTCTCAAGAACAAGTTTATTCGATTGCTTTTGAGTGATTTCTCCAACACGAGCAATTTTTTTAAAAAAATCAATAACTTCAAAATTCCCCATTCAAACAAAACTTCTTGAGAAAAATAAAAAAATAATATTTTTTGTTAAATGGGTTCATTTAATGTAGGTTACCCAGCACTACGACAAAAAAAATTAAAAAATGAACCTAAACCAATATAAAGCATTTCCTCACAATTCCTTCGCATGAAATTTCTTGAACATCAGTTATTATTTTAAAAACTTATATAACAAGAGGATTCACAATTTAGCCAAACATATAAAAAGATAAAAATCTTTAGAGAGAAGAGAGGCAGAAAAATCCATTATAAATAGGGGGGCTCATTCAATGTGTGTAAACATGTATGTTTAAGGTTTGAAAATATTAAAAACAAGAAAACTAGAACTCGTAAAAAAAATTCTATCAAAAATATCTCAAAAGCAGCTTCATTCAATTTCTTCGACAAGAATTTCTCCGGTAACATGAGAACACCTACCCCATTCAACCTAAGTTATAAACAAACAAAAATCTTGTGAAGAAAAAAATGTAGATCAATCTATGCTAGCATAACTGGAACTTAGACATGGCTATCCCTAATAGACTGCGTTTTATTGGTATCACGTGCAATTTTGACTTAGTGGGGCTCGACCCAGGGGTCAGGTCCGTCTAGGTCAGGTGTCACCTTTTGAGACCATCATGTACATTTTATGTGCTACTTGTTGCATTATAAGAAATGTCATATCGAATGTTGACCGGCTTTTAAGTGAATTAATTGATCTGAAAAAAAGGGGTTAAATAAAAAAAAAAATTAGGGTTTATTTTAGAAAATATATAATATTTTTACATAGAAATTTTCTGAAAAGATTAAGTGGTTTTAACGTCGTGGTCTCATTATGTCCATTTTCTTTGGTTTTAAAACCTCTCTTAGAAATATCATAGAACCCATTTTTGTCAAACACAATTAAAAAAAAATTCAAACAATTTGGTCCACTATTTTGTTTTAATAATTTCATTATTTATAATGTGTCTGGTTCAAACGTCATCAAAATTATTGTCTCTACTCTAGGATGTTTTAGAAGACTTGGATACTTCCTGTTTTGTCAGTTATTATTTTCTCATGCTCATTTTGAAATCTTATTCCGTGTCGTTCCGTCAAATTCTTTCGAAAATTATTTTTGTCTTATTTTAGGATGTTTAAAATAGAATTCTTATTTGCCATCATTATCCTATAGGGCAATATGAACTCATTCGGAAGGAGTGACAAGAGGCCAAGGGATGATGAAGTACCCCATTTCATGGTGTTGGATAAAGTTCCAAAGCTATTGCAGATATGGTATAACAATATGACTGACTATAGACAGGGAGAAGTATATAAACACTTGGGATTTTTAAGGAGTCTGTTGAGTGTTGAACCACGAAGAGACGTGATAGAATCTTTGGTACAGTTTTTGGATCCTTCCAACAACGTATTCCGATTCTCCGACTTTGAGCTCACTCCCACACTGGAGGAAATAGGAGCATTTATTGGAAAGGGAAATAACCTTCACCGAGGAGAACCCATGATACCGAAGCATGTCACTTTTGAAAGATTTTTTGAGCTATTGCACATAAAAGAGAAGAACATAGGAGGCTGCCTATAAAATGGATGGGTCCGTCTAGAATTTTTGTATGAAAGATATGATCAGGAAAGGGGATTCGAGTTGTTTAGATCAGAACTTAACAACGGGGGGTGCTATCGAACCTGGGAAAAGCACAGTTCTGAAGCATTCATAGTGGCTTTTTTGGGAATCATGGTATTTCCAAAAAGAGGAGGAAAAATCAACATCAATCTGGTTGCGTTTATTACCGCTTTATCGGGCCCTGACGATGTGCAAAAATGGGGCGGACTAGTTTGAAGGATGTAACATTCTATTGCAGTTATGGATGCTCGAGCATGTTCGTTATTATCCATTTGTTGTGGATTTTCGAGTCGAATGGAATGATTATATCAATGGCCATGAGAAGAGGATGGAGGACCAAAATTTTCCCGAAGGAATAGGAGCTTGGAAAGAGTACTTGGAGGGGTTGACGGCGGACAAGATAGTGTGGAATTATCATTGGTTCCCTTCAAAAGATGTGATATATATGTCTACTTTCTGACCCTTCATCGTCTTAATGGGTCTCCGGGGTGTTCATCCCTACGTGCCACTAAGAGTCATGCGACAATTCGATCGACGTCAGCATATACCGCCAGTCGAGGATAAGAAAGAGTTCATGTACAAATTCCTCACTGACATCCCTATAAGGAAGACTGAGATACTTAAGATTTGGGGAGGATGTGTACTTTCAGGTTTCGATCACATGGTGGAAGACCGCGACAAGGGCGAGGTAGACTATTGGTATCTGCCATGGTTTCATGACCAGCCTCCTCCTAAAGCTATGCCAGAAAGGTCAGCCAGAGAGCCAGTGGATCGAGAAGCAGAGATCGAAGTCAGAATTAAGCAGGCTCGACGAGAGGTAGAAGAGAACTATCAGTCTACTTTTCACGTCTTAAATCATGATTTGGAGAGGGCTAGAGAAGAATTGGTTCACCATGAGGTAAAATTTGAGGCCAGAATTAGGTCGGCTCGTAAGGAGATTGAGAGAGAGAACCGTGTTACCATGCATGCCCTACAAGAAGACCTGGATATTGTCACCGGTGCTATGGAGCAGCAATCGAGTGATTTTGAGAAAGAGAAGGCCTTGCTGACAAGTACACAGTCGAAGCTTCGAGCTCAGCTAAAAGCTTCCATGGAATGGGAAAGAGAAATAGCAAGACGCTTCACGACTTTTCAGAAGGAAATTAAAGTTGAGAAAAAACAGTGGATGACCGAACGACAGGCGCTTCACTATCAGATTGATGACCTTCATGAACAAGAAAGAGACCTAAAGCATACCGTCCGCACTACGCAGTATTGGGTGCAAAACTGCCATAAGAGCATGATTGAGGCCAGGGGAGAAGTACTTCAGCTCAGTGAAACCTTGATTGATGTTTATGCTAAGTATCTTCACCGAGGTGATGAAAATCTGGGCCGTCAGGCACGTGCTCTCGCTCCACATTTGCCAAAAGTATTATCCAGGATCTACTCAAGTCTGAGAGAGGATTAAGTTGCAAGACATCTTTGGAAGGCATCTTGATGATAATTATTAAAGTCCTTGTTTTCTTAGAGTTAGTTCCTTTATAGGTTTTTTTTAGTATTTCTCCAGTATTCTGAGTCTGTTCTAGTTTTAGATAATTTTAGTTTCCTTTCATTAAAGCTTTGTTTTAAGAACAGTTGGAAATGTATGGAAAATTTCGCATTTGTTTCAAGTTTTTATTCTCTTTATTTCTTAATATATACATATATTTACTATATCCATGAACTACGTGATGATCTGATTCATGTAAAACATGATACGTAGGAAACCCTCGGCGGGTGCGATCAAATATTTTTTTTTCTCAAGTTTCAAGTAACAATTTTAAGATGTTGGCGTTAAATAATGAGGAAAAATTAATTCACCAAAGACGGGATGAAATAAGAGGGCTTTCCTAAGTCCATTTCAGGAAGAAAATTACTTAGGTGCATGACATTTGAGTTAGTTATGAATATATCAATATTTTTAAAAGCTCTAAATCCTAACATATTTGTTTCTGTTTCAGAGAGAGAGAGAATAAGGTGGTTGGTTGTGGTTAAGCTGGCCTCTCACCCATACAACACAAGGTATAAGGGAAAAAGGAAGATGACTCAAAAAGATGGAACAGAATCTGATAATGAAGAAGGTCGAGATCAGTTAGTTCCACGAGAGTTCGCATCTTTGGAGGAGAATAGGTTATTGAAGCAACAAATTGCGGAAATGTATCAGGCCTGGGTGAATGGACAAGCTCCGCCTTCCTCGATTCCTGGTCTTTCAGATGCAAATCATCCCAGTTCTACTCAAGCCCAAGTCGATGATCCACTTTATCCTCCTGGATTTGGTCCATACGCTAATGTGTCTAGCGCTGCTGGCACATCCACCATGCGTCCTCCAAATCCATCATTCACGAACAACCCTCTTTTTATTCCGTCCGTGACAACTAATATAAACCCTCCATCAATGATACAGAAGCCTATCAACGAGCTAAATCATAATCAAGTCTATCCTCTTGAATTGGCATTCAAACCCGTAAATTCATATCAGCCCACTCATCAGCCTGAGTCTCATATCATGATTGAGAAGGCTATTATGAATGAAGAACGAGAAGAGATAGCTAGAAAAGTGAGGAGTCTGGAGCAGAGTATGAGAAACATACAAGGATTGGGAGGACACAAAAGCGTCTCTTTCAAAGACCTGTGTATGTTCCCTAATGTTCATTTGCCAATAGGGTTCAAGACCCCAAAATTCGACAAATATAGTGGTCATGGTGACCCAGTGGACCACTTAAAAAGGTATTGCAATCAACTCAGAGGAGAAGGAGGGAAAGAGGAGCTGCTTATGGCCTATTTCGGAGAAAGTCTGACGGGAATAGCCTCCGAATGGTTTATCGATCAAGACATCTCCCATTGGCACGTTTGGGATGATATGGCTCAAGATTTTGTTCAACAATTTCAATACAATCTCGATATTGTCCCTGACCGCACTTATCTCGCTAATATGAAGAAAAAACCATCTGAAAGTTTTCGAGAGTTTGCCATAAAATGGAGAGAACAGGCATCTAGAGTCAAACCGCCACTGAAGGACCAGGAATTGATTGACGTTTTTCTCCAAACTCAAGAGTCCAATTATTTTCATCATTTACTAGCCGCGGTTGGTAAACCTTTCGCCGAAGCAATAAAAATTGGGGAACTGGTGGAGAATGGCATCAAATCAGGAAAAATTGTGAGCCAAACCGCCCTTAAGGCCACTACACAAGCCATTCAGAGTGGATCAGGTGGTTTCATTAATCGGAAGAAGAAGGAGGAAGGATCCATGATGGCATCAGGACTGGGCAATGCCCAAAGGGGACGGAACTCCCCTTACGTTCATGTCCAACAGGGGCAACCCAGCCCTCCTCAACATTATTATGCACCTCAACCTGTTGTTCTTAATGCTCAAGCGTATGCCCGACCTCCTCAGCATCCACAATGGCGGGCACCTGCGCCACAAGGTTTTCGTCCGTGGCAGCCAAATTTACAAGCCCCTCGTAATCCGTATGTTCCGGCAGACTATATAAGAGAACAGAGGCCAAGGGAAAACTTCACCCCAATTGGAGAATCATATACGAGCCTGTTGCGGAGGTTGGTCAAATTAGGATGGATTGAACCTGTTTTGCCTTTCAAAGTGGATCCGAATGCAAGTTGGTTTGATCCTAATGTAAGGTGTGAGTACCATTCCAACGTCCAAGGTCACAGTACCAAAAATTGTTGGAGTCTGAAGAGAGCCATTGAAAAGTTAATCGAAAGCAAGGCAATCGTAATACAAAAAGAAGAAGCACCGAATGTCACCGACAATCCACTTCCTAATCACAGTAACACACACGTCGTGGCGATGATTTTTGACGATAGAGACTACAGGCCAACAAGCCAAGCAGTGATGGAACTAGGCACCTTGAAGGAGAACCCGGGTAAAGCGCTGAAGTCTATGCAAAGAGAACCACTGATCGTGAAAGGAGCGAGTTCCATTATAAGACCCGGAGATTTAGAAAAGATGGTATTGTATGTTCCTGCAAAGTTAAAGGGAATAGCACAAGATGGGCCAAAACTATATGTTTCGAGTGGTCCCGCATGGTTCGACCAACAGCGCAACAACATGAGAAAGATAACAGAGCCAATTGTCATAAGACACGCAGCACAGCTCCCAGTGACAAGCTTGAAAACCATCCCATGGAACTACAACAAAACCACGGTGATGTACAAAGGAAAAGAGGTCATGGAAGAAACAAATGAAGCAGGGGGTTTGACTCAATCAGGAAGATGTTATGCTCCAGAAGAATTAAGGAGACCAAAACAGTTTAAAGATAGTCAAGGGCCAATGAAAAAACCTATCACAGACGAAGAAGCTGAGGA
The DNA here is from genome assembly GCA_030864215.1 of Capsicum pubescens. Lineage (NCBI taxonomy): Eukaryota > Viridiplantae > Streptophyta > Magnoliopsida > Solanales > Solanaceae > Capsicum > Capsicum pubescens. The sequence goes on from CM061544.1 coordinate 108,075,899, forward strand.
ATTTCTGAAGAAAATGAAAACCCAAGACTATTCCATTGTCGATCAATTGAGAAAAACTCCGGCTCAAATCTCATTATTATCCCTACTGCTACATTCTAAAGAACATTATCAGGCATTGATTAAGTTGTTGAATGAAGCATACGTCCCGAAGGAAACTACGGTCTGTCAAATAGAAAGGATGGTTCGTAGAATATTTGAAGCAAATAGAATAACTTTCACTGATGATGAATTGCCCACAGAAGGTTCTGGTCACAATAAGGCTTTGCATCTGACTATCAAATGTGAAGGATATTACATAAAAGGGGTAATGATCGATGGAGGTTCAGGAGTAGATATCTGACCTCTCTCTACTTTGCAAAAAATAAAAATCAGCCCAGATAGGATTCGATCCAATAATGTATGTGTTCGGGCTTTTGATGATGAAAAACGAGACACCATTGGTGAGATAGATCTTGCTTTGGTTATTGGACCAGTTGAGTTTGTGATCACCTTTCAAGTAATAGACATGGATACTTCCTACAACCTACTTTTAGGAAGACCATGGATCCATACGGCCAGAGCCATACCTTCTACTTTGCATCAAGTAGTTAAGTTTGAACACGACAATCAGGAAATCATTGTACATGGAGAGGATGACCTTCCCATACATCGAGATCCTTCTGTACCTTGTATCGAAGCAAAAGGGGGTTGTGAATCTTCTATTTATCAGGCTTTTGAAATTGTGACAGCTGATCAAGTCGTGGAAGGCACGCCAATTCCAGGGCCTCATTTCTCTTCTACTTCAATCATGGTGGCTAGCCAAATGCTACAAAATGGTTATGAACCGGGAAGAGGATTAGGGGTTTCGCTGCAAGGAATTATAAACCCTGTAGATCCATGTGGTAGCCACAACTCCTTTGGCTTAGGATTTAAGCCTACCGCAGCAGATAGAAAATGGGCGAAAGAGCAGAAGAAGAAGGCTTAGAAATTGACAAGTCTGGTTCCACACATTAGTCAATCCTTCACGAAAGCTCAAAAGGAAGAAAATCAATACCCATATGCTAACAAGGATGTGGATGAAATATGTCAAGGTCTCAAGGAAATGTTTTATGAAATAAACATGGTTCAGATGGGTGAAGGCCCTATCCATGCAGATGTGCAGTTCGTCGGTCCAAATATCAAGCTCACTAACTGGGAAGCCACTCCTCTCCCCACAAGGAAGGAGTCTTGGTAGTTTATTTTATTGTTTCGTTTTTCTTTCTTTTGTATTTTGGACTATTCTCAAGGTTGTAGTCCACATAGTTTAGTTGCTCTGCTTTCATGTTAACCCTCCTATCCTTTCCGATTCAATGAAATGAATTTCAAGTTTTCTAGTAAATTCATCTTTTCTTCCCTCTTTTAATTTTTCATTTTTTTATCTTATTTCAGTTATGTTAATACTGGCTCTGATAACATGGCATACACACGGAGTTCACATTTAGATCCTAAAAAGTTGTCTAATCTCGAATCAACAAACCAAACGGTAGATGAATTCAATAAAGTTGAAGCTGATAAGGAAGTCAAAAAAGGATTGGATCAATTTGAGGATAAGCCCAAACCCAATTTAAATGACACTGAGGTAATAAATTTGGGAACTGGTGAGGAGCTTAGAGAAATAAAAATAAGTATTCATGCGGATCAAAATACCAGAAATGATATTGTTCAGATTTTATTCGAGTATAAGGATGTTTTTGCTTGGTCTTATGATGATACGCCGGGTCTAAGCACTTATTTGGTAGTCCACAAACTGCCTACATACCCTGATTTTTCACCGATCCAGCAAAAGCAAAGAAAGTTTAAAACTGACGTGAGCGATAAAATCAAAGAGGAAATCATGAAGCAATTAAATGCGAACGTGATTAGGGTCGCTCAGTACACCACATGGTTGGCTAATGTGGTTTCCGTACCGAAGAAAGATGGAAAAATCAGAGTTTGTGTTGATTATAGGGATTTGAACAAAGCAAGCCCTAAAGATAACTTTCCGCTACCCAATATTCATATCCTTATTGATAATTGTGCTAAACATGAGATCCAATATTTCGTGGATTGTTATGCCGGATATCACCAGATCTTGATGGATGAAACAGATGCAGAAAAGACTGTTTTCACCACCCCGTGGGGTACTTATTGCTACAGGGTCATGCCGTTTGATTTAAAGAATGCGGGAGCTACGTACATGAGAGCTATGACTACTATTTTTCATGACATGATGCACAAGGAAGTAGAAGTATATGTTGATGATGTCATTATAAAGTCCAAGACACAAGTCGATCATGTATATGACTTGAGGAAATTCTTTGAAAGATTGCGAAAGTATAATCTTAAGCTCAATCCAGCCAAGTGTACATTTGGAGTTCCATCCGGAAAACTTTTGGGTTTCATAGTTAGCCGTAGAGGCATTGAATTGGACCCTTTCAAGGTAAAATCCATTCGAGAATTGCCGCCTCCAAAAAATAAAACTGAGGTCATGAGTTTTCTTGGAAGACTGAATTATATAAGCAGATTCATCGCTCAGCTCAGCACTACATGTGAACCGATATTTAAGTTGCTGAAAAAGGATGCTATTATCCAATGGACAGACGAATGTCAAGAATCAATTGATAAGATTAAAGAATATTTGGCAAATCCTCCAGTACTGGTCCCACCGGAACCTGGGAGGCCTTTATTTCTATATCTGTCAGTGGTGGACAATTCTTTTGGTTGTGTTTTAGGATAGCATGATATCACAGGCAAAAAGGAACAAGCAATCTATTATTTGAGCAAAAAGTTCACGAGTTATGAGGTAAAATATACTCTTTTAGAAAAGACATGTTGCGCCCTAACTTGGATTGCTCAGAAGTTGAAGCACTATCTTTCGTCCTACACAACCTACCTCATATCTCGAATGGATCCTTTAAAGTATATTTTTCAAAAACCTATGCCCACAGGCAGATTGGCGAAGTGGTAGATTTTACTTACAGAATTCGACATTGTGTATGTTACTCGTACCGCTATGAAAGCGCAAGCATTGGCCGATCATTTGGCAGAGAACCCAGTTGACAACGATTATGAGCCTTTGCGAACTTATTTTCCAGATGAAGAGATTAATTCAATTGAGGAAGAAGTTCAAGATGATATGCATGCGTGGAAATTATATTTTGATGGGGCAGTCAATGTCAAAGGAGTAGGAATTGGGGCGGTTCTTGTCTCACCGACCGGGCATCATCATCCCGCCACAGCACGACTTCGTTTCTTTTGTACTAATAACACAGCAAAATATGAAGCTTGCATCATGGGGTTAAATATGGCAATAAATCTGGATGTACACAGGCTAGTGGTGTTGGGAGATTCTGAATTACTCATTCGACAAATTCAAGGTGAATGGGAAACGAGAGATATCAAGCTCATTCCATACAAACAGTTCTTAGAGGACCTTAGCAAAAGGTTCAAGTCTATCGAGTTTAGATATATTCCCAGATCCCATAATGAGTTGGCTGATGCCCTGGCTACCCTAGCTTCTATGCTCCCATACCCAGGAAATACGCATCTCGACCTATTAGAGATACAGATACGAGATCAACATGGTTATTGCAATATAATTGATGCAGAACCAGATAATGAACCTTGGTACTATGATATCAAATGCTTCCTAAAGTCAAAAGAATATCCGATACACGCCAATGCAGATCAAAAAAGGACTATTAGGAGACTTGCTAATGGTTTCTTCTTAAGTGGGGAGATTCTGTACAAACGAACCCCAGACTTGAACTTATTGAGATGTGTTAATATTCAGGAAGCTGAAAGAATCATGAAGGAGGTACATTCGGGGGTATGTGGTTCGCATATGAATGGCTATGTTTTAGCGAAGAAGATTATGCGGGCAGGATATTATTGGTTAACTATGGAGCGAGATTGCTTTCGCTTTGTTCGCAAGTGTCATCAGTGTCAAATTCATGGTGATTTGATTCACTCGCCACCTTCAGAGCTGCATCCTATGTCAGCGCCTGGGTCATTCGTTGCTTGGGGCATGGATGTAATCGATCCAATAGAACTAAAAGCTTCTAATGGGCATCGATTCATACTGGTCTCTATTGACTATTTCACCAAATGGGTAGAAGCTGCTACTTTCAAATCAATTACGAAGAAAATAGTAGTGGATTTTGTCCATTCGAACATCATATGTCGTTTTGGTATACCAAAGTCCATTGTCACAGACAATGCAACCAATCTCAATAGTCATCTAATGAAGGAGGTTTGTGAGCAATTCAAGATCATGCATCATCATTCTACCCCTTACCGACCTAAAGCAAATGGAGCCGTTGAAGCAGCGAACAAGAATATTAAAAAGATTCTTAGGAAAATGGTCCAAGGATCTCGACAGTGGCATGAGAAATTACCGTTTGCTCTTTTAGGATATCGTACAACTATCCGTATATCGACTGGTGCAACTCCTTATTTACTAGTCTATGGGACTGAAGCTGTGATACCCGCAGAAGTCGAAATTCCCTCGCTTCGAATCATTGGTGAAACTGAGATTGACGATACTGAATGGGTCAAGTCTAGACTAGAATAATTATCGTTAATAGATGAAAAAAGGTTGACGGCAGTTTGCTTTGGTCAATTATACCAGCAGAGGATGGCGCGAGCTTACAATAACAAGGTACGTCCTAGAAAATTCGAGGCCGACCAACTTGTTGTAAAATGCATCCTTCCACACCAAGAAGAGGCTAAAGGAAAGTTTTCTCCAAACTAGCAAGGTCCATACATAGTTAAACAAGTATTATCAAATGGAGCTTTGCAACTTGCGGATCTGGACGGAAAAATGGCAGGAAAAGCTATCAATGCCGATTCAGTCAAAAGATATTATATTTGACACACTTGTGCTTAACATTCTCAAGTTGAGATGACGAAAGTCCATCATTCTACTTAACTAAATGTCGTTAATCCCTTGTCAGCCCTTCGATCTTTATTTACCTTTCCTTGCTTACCCTCTTTGGAGCCGGAAAAAAAAAAAAAAAACTTGTGGGTGAAAACCCATGGAGGCACCCATAAGATGATTCAAAAAAAAAAAAAAAAAAAAAAAAAAAAAAGAATAATGTGTATAGCATTGAACTACGTTCGACCTGATTCGTAAATGGATACGTAGGCAGCCCTATTTTGGGGTTCGGTCCGACAAAAAAAAAAAAAAAAAAAAATCTTCCTATTCAAAAAAAAAAAGATGAGATATATATCCTATTGTCACTTTTATATGTCTCTCAAGTTGTAATTTATCCTAAAAATCCTTTTCCTTTTGTCCATTAAAGACCTTCCGATCAATTTCCGAGAATGTCAAGCCTTGTGTGCTGTATATATATATGTATAAAAAAAAAAAAAAAAAAAGGTCTTGTAGGTGAAAACCCATGGAGGCACCACAAGATATCAAAAAAAAAAAAAAAAAAAATCTTATTGGTGAAGACCCTCAGGGGCGCCATAAGACAATGATGAACGAGACAATCGAAATTAGAGAGGTCAATTGAGAAAATCCTAGAAGAAATGACTTTAGTCAAACAAAGTTTATCATGACAGGACAAAGATCAAGAAGGATGATTTGATTTGATCGAAAGGTGCAGCCTAATTCGAGATTAGACAGTTTTGAAGGATCAAATATCTACTCCAAATTGTGTGTCACGCGTTATTGAAGTCAATATACACCTCCAAATAAGCTTTCTTACTTTACTGGTAGAAATACCTTCTATTCAAACATAATTCTTTTATTCCTTCTTTTGATTTTTCCTTATTTCATTTTTACACGCTTTGTTTTTATGGGTAAGTCTCGCACCAAATGCAAAATAAAGAAAAACGCGCAAAATTGACCATTGGCTCCCAGTGAAATTGAGCAGAGATTGTTGGGCGTTCGCCACCTTGACAAGGACAGAGAGCCAGTTAGGATAAGTGTTACAAGTGAAGCATTTGAAAATGAAGAGCAGAATCGTACTGAAACAAACAGAGATGAAACAGAATTCGAAAGACAAAGAATCAAGCTCGCCAACCAATTAGTTGAATCAATTGTATCAAGGTGGGGCAGAGATAAGGAAAACCCCTAAGGAATTCAAGGCCACAAACCAACCACCAATTTTAAAACTCACATTTTTCTTCTCTTTGTTTGAACAGGGGCAAAGCAATCTTGTGAAGTTTAGAGAAAAAAAAAACAAATATAGCAAAATTAAGTATTCTTGAATTTTCTCTTTTTGTTATACTCCTATAATTCTATGTTCGTACCAATATAATAATAATAATAATAAAACCCCTCATATTCAAGATTGGGGCATTTTTTTTTCTAACAAGAAAAAAAAATCCTAATCTTTATTCGTCTTCATAGGGCGCCATCCCCTAGTTGACATCTTATTCGTCTTCATAGGGCGTCATCCCCTAGTTGACATCTTACTCGTCTTCATAGGGCGTCATCCCCTAGTTGACATCTTATTCGTCTTCATAGGGCCCCATCCCCTAGTTGACATCTTATTCGTCTTCATAGGGCGCCATCCCCTAGTTGATATCTTATATCGTCTTCATAGGGCGTCATCCCCTAGTTGACATTTTATTCATCTTCATAGGGCGTCATCCCCTAGTTGACATCTTTTTCGTCTTCATAGGGCGTCATCCCCTAGTTGATATCTTATCTCGTCTTCATAGGGCGCCATCCCCTAGTTGACATCTTATTCGTCTTTATAGGGCGCCATCCCCTAGTTGACATCTTATTCGTCTTCATAGGGAGCCATCCCCTAGCTGACATCTTTTGTCTTCATAGGGCACCATCCCCTAGTTGGCATCTTATCTCGTCTTCATAGGGCGCCATCCCCTAGTTGTCATCTTTTTCGTCTTCATAGGGCACCATCCCCTAGTTGACATCTTATCTCGTCTTCATAGGGCGCCATCCCCTAGTTGTCATCTTTTTCATCTTCATAGGGCACCATCCCCTAGTTGACATCTTATCTCGTCTTTATAGGGCGCCATCCCCTAGTTGACATCTTTTTCGTCTTCACAGGGCACCATCCCCTAGTTGACATCTTATCTCGTCTTCATAGGGTGCCATCCCTTAGTTGACACCTTTTTCGTCTTCATAGGGCGCCACCCCCTAGTTGACACCTTATCTTATCTTTATAGGGCGTCGTCCCCTAGTCGACATTTTAGGAAATAAACCTTCCTATTTTTCTTCTTTATGTCTTCATAGGGTATGATAATCCCTAGTCACATTTTTAGAAGCAAAAATCCTAATTCTTTTTCATGCATTCATTAGGCATAACTTCCTTTGGTTGCATTGTTAAGAATAGGGTTCTTATGTCATCGCGCTCCCAGCCTAAATTTCTACCCATTCATTTATTTATTTATTTTTAAACTAGATTGTAGTTTTTCTAATAACTCACAAAATTTTCCTAGTGTAAACTGGGGCAGAAAATTTTGTTTGTTTGGTTTCGTCTTCTTTGATGGCTTGTAGGTTGTCTGCAAAGCGTAGGGTTAGCCAAGAATGGAATTTCATCTCCGGTCAGAATATAGATGAATGATCAGGTCGAAGATAGTTAGAGTCAACTCTGTATCTGTGGCGGCCCAACATCTCAAGATACATCTTTTTAGCTTCTGATAAGGAGAATAAACATCCAAAGTATTCTATGAACTGTTCTTTGGTAGAGTGTCGATGACTCAATCCAAGTTGCAGGTTCAAATCTCAAATCCTAACTTCAAGATCAAATCTTGAGATCGAGGTACCCACCGAAAGAAAGTGAGGCAATAACTGAAGATCCAAGAGGAAGATCTGAAGCAAGGGGATCAAGACAAATAGAATAAATAGGATCTTGTACTTTTATTTCTATTTTCATTCTTTGATGTAATAAAAGGAGCAACGAACCGAAAACTCGACGGGACCTCAACTCGACTCTCCAATTTATCCACTCACACTTACACCCACTTGAACTACATGCGACCTGATTCTCTTATAACCCGAGATATGTAGGATGTCTAAAACCAAGACTCGGTCACACCTCTTTTCTACTTATTTACTAGTGAATAAATGGTTGAGCCAAAATTAGTCATGTTTACTTCTTTGCTTGGAAATTCTCCATATTTCCAAGCAAAGAGGGGCATTCCGTAAACACCTAATTTTTTACCCAAACCTAATATTTTTATACCATTTTAATGTTCAAGTAATTTTTATTTCATCTTATTTTTATTTTTATTTTTAGGCATTTTAAATTTATCTTATTTTTTGAGGTTCGTTAAAAATTTTAAAAACTACAAAAATAGAGTCACATTTTTAAATAATTTTTTATTTTATCGTTTATTTATTTGTTTATTTATTTAAAAAAAAATTCTAAATTATATTTGTTTTCTTCTTTCAACTTTAATAAAAAATGTGATATTAATTTTTCTTAGTCATATTCCTAAGACTAGCTAATTAACTTATCTTGTATTTTGTTAGTTTTAAATAGATTTTATTATTTTTATTTTATTTAAAATATTAATTAAATTTTTTTTTTTAAAAAAAAAAAGATAATTCTAAACTACCCAAACTACCCCACAATTCCCATAACCCACATCTCTCCCCCATTATTCCATCAACTCCCATTCTCACTCAACACACACACTCACGTAGCAAAACACATAACACACGGCATGCACACACACTACATACACTATATATACAACACATGCAAACACGCACAAAAAAGAGGGGAGGAACACATACGGGAAACCAAAGAAACCAAGAAAGAAAAAGAAACCAAGAAACCAAAGAAATCAAGAAAGAAAAAGAAACCAAGAAAACAAAAGAAAGCCAAAAAGAAACGAAAAAAAAAAACACAAAAGAAAAAAAAACAGAAAAGAAAGTTAGAAAGAAATTCCTTGGGTTATAAGAGGATTCGACTTCGGTTTTCGTTCGAGTTTCTGGTGAGGGTGTTTTGCTCCTATATTCGATTCAGTTCATCACACAGGTTCTTATTCAATCATGTACTCTTATTTTTATGTGTTCTATTATGAATTTAAACATGAATAAAATTATTTAAATGATATCATGCATTATTTAGTATGTAAGGTTGATAGTTTATGTGAGGTCCATCTTTTTCTTTATTATTTTAATTTTGTTACAATTCTTTTTTTATATATTTTTTGATATGTGAGAGTTTTGTACATTGACAGATTATCTATCAAAGAATGTTTAATATTGTATTACTATTTGTTTTGACAAAGTTAATGCCAAAGAAATATAATGAATAAGTATGTCTTGGTGGGTTAGGTCAAAAGATTATTTGAAGCTATTAAAAGAAGTAGCGCGTCTAATTAAAGTGAATTAGGATTTGGACTTAATAAAGAAAAGGGTACATTTTGGATTAATTATCATGACTACTAACGATATGAAATACTATGGAAATTGTGTTCTAATTGATCCTGCCACTCTATCTTATATATTTGAACCCGAGGTTAATGCAAATAGGACTTAATTAAGCATATCTACAATTCTTGTTTTAATGTTAATAATTTCAAAGTCATACTCTCTAATTTAAGTTGCATGTATTAACATTTTGTCTTAGAGCCAAATCCATAATAAACATGTGTATTGTTCCAGTGAGTTCATGCCATATTTAACTTTGTAGTAGTTTGAATTGTGGACTTTGTTTTAATTTATTTGATATTCTTCATTTATTTAGTCAAAAGCATGAAAATATTGAGTGGCTGTTTGATTATTTTTTACGAGAGGATATAAACGGAAAAGAACAAAATGAATTAATTGGGTTGAGGTTTTATCCAAGATTTGTTTTCATCAATAAAAGAAAAGAGAGGAAAATCTACTTGTAAGGGAGTGAATTCATAAAATAATGAGTTAGGTTGTTAGTCTCTAAATAATGAATATTTAAGATACAAGTGAAAGTTAACGATGAAGTTGGAAAGCCCTGCTACCGACCATTCGTTATAATAAATTAACCTACCGTTTGAAGCCGATTGAATTGGGTTGGGTAGATTCTGAACATATTAGGTGCTTATTTAGACTTTGAAAAATGGAGCGATCCATAAATGTCTCAAAGACGAGAGTGATATACCAAAACTCGTGGTAAGGCCGAAAAGTACTACTATCGGTAAGCCACACATCAATACAGTTTCAAATAATTTAAAATAAATTAAAAGCGGGAGGCAAACAACTTTTAGGTTAACAAATATTATAAATCCAAAACAATAAAATTAATTTAAGCCAGACGTAAGTCATTAAAGAGACCGTGCTAGAACCACGGGACTCGAGGGATGCCTAACACCTTCCCCTCGGTCAACAGAATTCCTTATCCAGATTTCTAGTTCGCAGACCAAAAATTAATAATTGAAGAGTCATTTCCTTTTGAATAGGGATTCAATAAGGTGACTTGGAACACCCAAACTCAATTCCAAGTGGCGACTCTGTAAATCAAATAATCCCTTTTCAAAACGTCGCTTTAATTGGAAAAATCCATTTTCTCTAAAACCAACTCCCTAGCGGGGTCGGATGCGGCGAAAAAAAACCGGGGTGTGACACTATTGTTTCATTGTCGACCATTTTTTACTGCCTTTATTTTATATGCTTATACTTTATTTATAGTTTTAATTTACTGAGCTCACTCGGCCTATGATGCCTGTTAATTATCTTGGTTTGGTACTCATACTATACTTCTATATCCTTTTCTCTGATGTAGATCCTAAGACATGTCACCATGTTTGACATTGATCTTGAGTTGTACTGCCGATCCAACTTGGGTGAGCTTTCTAAGTCCATAGCTGATCATTTTCCTTCTACTTTCATAATAATCTTATTTTTTATATTCTGAGACTACAATGTATATTTTGACACTATCTAATACTCTATTTATTTTAGAGTCACATCTACTGACCTTTTCAAGTCACGGTGGATTTAGTTTGGTATTTTATTTTGTTTTCTCTATGGTATAGTATGCTTGTGTAAGTGTGTGTCTGTATTTATATTTTTTATGTGTCTTTATATATCCAATTTTCGTATTTATTTCTTATTACGGTCATTTTTATTCTTGTTTATCTCTATCATTAGCCTGTTGGCTTGTTACTAATTATTCATGGCTATGGTTTCACTTACTATAGGTAGGTTAATGTAGGTGTCATCATGATTTGAGAAACTGGGTGGTTACATGATACTTTATTATTGAGTGTACAAAATATTATACTTGAAGCTAGATAAACCAAGATAAGGATGGGTCTAATTCTAATATCATAGTTTAAAAAAATTAACATTAAACATACCAAAATCATTATTTAGCTTATGAGGTGAGGAATGAACAAGATAAGACTAGTCCATTCCATTTACAATGGGACAGTTCAAAACACCAAAGGTTTGACATTATGATTCTTTTGCTTTTAAATAATTAATAATGATAGTACATCAATTAGCTTTTGCACATCTTGACTACTAAAATTCATATTATGATATTTATTTTTCCAAGAGTAATTCTATCTATATATGAATGGTTTGGTATGTATGGACAATTTGTAAAAATATTTTTCATAAGCCAAAAGATTACTTTACATTGGAGAGCCACTACTACTAAAAGTGTGTGTTAGATTCCTCACCAAATCATATGACTTCCAGTTCAGTTTGATTATCCATAAATGAAAATAAGAACTTGACATCTCATATTTACCCTGAAGGGACAATGACTAAAATTGCTTTAAGCATTAGCAGAAGAAAATTGTATGGACATACCCATGTCGCCAAGGACTCTTTTAAGTTGTGTTTGTTATCTAAAGTTGAGGTTACCTTTGGTGCGAAGAAATAGGGTCCTCCAAAAACTAAATTATCATCATTCATGTCTTCATCAATCAGTTTGTCTCGATTGTCAATTCTCTGATTTTCAGAAGGTTGGGAAAGGTTTTGAGGTAGGAGACAAATTTTGGATTATTGAAATTTTAACAACGAAATCTTACAACTACATGTTATGACATCATTTTCATGTCCACAATTCATGGGAGAAAGAAGTGGTGTAATAAATATTTTTTTGTTTTTACTAATTATATTTTGTAGTTGCTATTTGAAGTTGATTCTATTATTCTAAGGAAGTAAGGTGTTTTATATTTTATTTAAATCAGTTATTGAATTTAATTTTTCTTATTTAGCTTAATTTTTTCTATGTAATTCATTTTTTAATTTATTTAAATTTGTTCAGTGTGTACTGCCCAAAACACAAATTATATGCTCAAAACTCAAATCTTCAGCCTAAGCAATACTCTTGGCACTTAATCATTTGTAGCCAATAATGTATACACCAAACTAACAAATATTATGGCAAAAAATAAAAGTATGAAAGCAAAAGTCAATAGATCTGCCGAATCATGACATGTTACAAAATGAAAAAGGGGTCACATATATCTTGTACTTGGTAGCTTCTTCATTGCAAACATTTTAGAAAATCTTCATCATTCACTTTCTTACGACAGGATGCTTTTCCCTTCCACTTAGGAATGCTCTGCTACTTCTTCTAAGTTGTACCAGTTCAAGAATTTCTTCCCAATTCCAGAATTTCTTCGCTCACCATTGTAAGATTGTTTAAATACATTTTAACAAAGTCATTAAAAATACATGCACATACAACATGATTTTGTAAATACTTAAAGTAATCGTAACACCCCGGGTGTTATGGAGCCTAAATCTAGCTAAAAATGAGCTTATAAGGTTTTGAGATTAAGCGTAGAACACCCCGGGGTGGTTTTAAATATCATATGAGATATTTGGGTATAGAAAAATCACCAGGCGTCATGAGCGGACCATTGTGTGATGGCCCCGCTCCATCGCGAAGGGCAGGCCATGTGATGGGCCCTGCGCCATGTGGCTGGACCACTGCTTTGGGGCCCATACTGTGACCCTTTCCCTTTTTCTATGAATTAATATTTTTAAATCTATTGAGGGGTATTTAGGTCATTTCACACCTAATAATCCACCCCTTCTACACTTATTATGTTCCGAAGCCCTTAAAATGACAAAATCATTAGGAAAGGGTGATTAGTGTTTCCAGCCTAGTAATGGCCCTAGTATGTCGGTTTCCCAATATCAGGCCAGTGTAGCTCAATTGGCCCCATCTTGTGCTTTTGACCATTTTTGTGGAAATTTGCACTGTTGATTTTGTCATGAAGGAAAGAATTTTTCATTTAGATGTGGGAAGTCAAGTCATATGCAATGAGATTACCCCACATCAAGGGTTGCATCTAAGCTAATTAGACTCTGGTTGCCACTTTATCAGTTCCTACTGCGAGGGTGCAACTCTAGGTATAAAAAATAATCAGAATTACTTGTATGCACTGTCTATTCTTTAGAAATTTGAGACATCCCCTAATGTTATCACCAGTATGTCATAGTTTTTCTCCCGTGATGTTTATGTCTGTAAAACCCCGGAAATTTTCCGCATTTTTAAAGCCTTTGGAAACTAAGTGTGTTAAAACAACAAAATTTAACTAAATGCTTGGTCTTGCTTCTACACTTAGTTTTATTTTTAGTCTTGAATCTTTGATGAATTAATTCGTGACCTTCTCGACCTTCGTTTTCTAAAATTTTTGTTGTGTTACGATGGGGCAAGGTCGTAGGGTGTTCCATGTGAGTTTTGGAATTTTTGGACATCGTTTAGGGCGTGTTGGTTTTCAAACCAGTAGCATCATACGATATGCATGCGACACACGCTTCTTTGCGGTGCAATAGAGTGTGCGACGTATGCTTCTCTGCGGTGGGATGAAGCATGCGCCGCATGGTCTATCGCACTCGGGTAAATTTTTAACCTTTTTCCACCTCATTAATGGCAAAGTGGTAAATTTCAATTCCCTTATCATTCTTAACACGGGATTCAACCCTCAATACTCTAAAATATCCCCCCAAGCATCAAAAATCCTCAAGAACACATATAAGGATTTCCACATAGAAACCATCATACCTAGAGATTCAACCGTGAGAATTTAGATATTTTTATATATTCGGAATCCTCATCGCAAGGACTACATGGGGAATCCAAAAATTTGTAAAAATCACAAGGTTGTTCGAAAAGTCATTCTAAGGGTCATATTTGAGGTATGTAGGGTTTTTCAACAAGAACTCTCTTTCGTTCTTGTGCCCAAAAGTAATTTTCTTTACAAAGGCATGATTTTTATTTGATTTTTATGAATTTGAAGCATGAACCCATATCTTATGATAATTATTATGAAATCTTGATGTTTATGATTTTGAAAGATGAATGTACATATGTGGTGATATAAAGCATGAATCTTGAACGATATTTATCATGATTTTGATATTTGGGTCGTGAACCCCATTTGAAATTATGTTTTTGAGAAAATATGTGTTATAAGCACGTTGATATTGAATATTTGAGATGTTTTGAATGATTTGACCTTTTGGTCTTAATGGAGTTGTTTTGAACTCGAGTGTGAAAGAAATCCACAACGTGGTTGTTTTTGATAAATGGGAAGCATGATGGCTCCCGATGTATATTTATATATTACTGAAATTGTTTTGTTATGGATTGTCTTTGAAATGATCTGAGCTAAGTCCGGGAGAAATCTTTAGCACCGAGTGGGAGGTATAAAGTGACCTTACTTCCCTAGAACTACGTGCCCCCGTAGTTGTGAGCCTGAGGCTGATTTATATAGTGATCACTAGTTTGTGTGGATTTGATATCGATAGTCCTACTCCGATGGCAAGGATAGGACGGCTCTCCCCAACGTGGGTTGTACGTTGGACTCCATGTAGCTCACATGGTTTATGTCGGTTATAGGATCTCCCAGTGTGTGTGTGTTTCCTTGTGTCTATGGTAAACGGAGAAGTGATTTGAAAGTGGAATTGTGAAAGTTATTCTTTCAAAAGATTTAAATGATATTTATATTATGAGAATTGATATTCTTGATGAACTGAAAGTGATTGACAAATTATATGATGACTCACATGTGTTATTATACTTATTTCATCCTCTCATGATTATGATGATTTTCTTCGGGCTATGTGAGTCTTTCATATATCATGCATATTTCTTATAAATATTTATGATGATGATGTTTATAAAACTGCATACACCCCTATATACTCGGTTCCTTTCCATGGTACTGACCCACATCTTCAGATGTGGGCTGCATTTTCTCGAAATGGAGGTTCAGGTGCTCAGTCCCAGGTTCGACAGTGATTCTTCGGGCACGCTGTTCTACATCCTCTGTTGTGGTGAGTCCTCATGTTCCGAGGACATGATATTTGATGTTGGTTTCACGGAATTATTTACATTTGATAACTGAGTATGAGTCAGTTGGGGCATGTCCCAATGGCCCGCTGGTTTTATTGATTTTCTTAGAGGCTTGTCAGACTAGCTTAGATGTTGGGAGTTGACGAATCAGTCATATTTTGATGTTTTCAGCATTTCCTTTTTATTGATGAATTATTATTACTCTGATGATATTTTGAGGGTTATTTATGGAAACTCCGTTGATTTGTGTTGAACTGAATGAAATAGGCTCAAAGGGTTAGCTTGGGGCTACTTGTAGCCTTAAGCACCGTGTGATGCTCCGGAACCCGTTTTCGGGGCATTACAATGTCTTGCTTAATCCCAGTTCCACCCTATCCTATGTGACTCATTACTTGGCAGTAATTTTTTAGTTTTGTTACTAAAACTATTTCTAACATCTTTTCAGTTTTACCCTGGTGGTGAGTCTAATATTTCCTATAAATATCTATAGGGGTTGTGTCGTGTCCACTATTTATAAAGAGACGGTAGTTGATTTGATAGAACTTAATATGATGGATTTTGATGTAATCTTGGGAATAAATTGGCTTCACTCTCGTTTTGTCTCTTTGGATTGTACGACCCAAAAGGTCACTTTTCATTTTCCTAATGAACAAGTGATAGAATGGGAGGGGAGTTCCCTAGTACCTAAAGGAAAATTTATTTCTTATCTTACTACTCAAATTGATATCCAAAGGGTGTTTATATTATTTGGTTTGGGTCAATGATTCTAACTCTAACAGACCCTCCTTGCAGTCCATTCCTATGGTTAATAAGTTTTTTGGTGTTTTTTTCAGTGATCTTTAAGGGATCTCTCCTAATAGGGAAATAGATTTTTGGATTTATTTTCTACTCAATACCCGTCCTATTTCTATTCCACCACATAGAATGGCTTCGGCGGAGCTGAAAAAATTAATGGAGCAATTAAAAGACCTCCTTGATATAGGTTTTGTCTGTCCTAGTGTTTGTCCTTAGGGTGCTCCGGTACTTTTTGTCTGAAATAAAGATGGGTCCCTCCAAATGTGTATAGACTACCGTTAACTAAATTAGGTCATTGTGAAAAATATGTATCCTCTATGATTGATGATCTTTTCAATCTATTTCAGGGTACTAAGTGTTTCTCTAAAATATACCTTCGTTCTAGCTATCACCAGCGAATGATTAGGGAAGTTGATATTCCCAAGACTTCTTTTCAAACCAGTTATTTCCATTATGAATTCTTGCTCATATTCTTTGGATTGACTAATACTTCGATTGCTTTCATGGACCTTTTGAAGTGGGTGTTTCGCTAATTTTTTGACTTGTTCGTCATATTTTTTATTGATGACGTCTAGGTGTACTCAAAAAGAAAGGCGGATCATGCCAGTGATCTCCAAATTGCATTGCATACTCTTAAGGATCAGGAATTATATGTCAAATTTTCTAAATGTGAATTTTGGCTGAGAGTTATGACCTTTCTTGGTCATATTATTTCTAGTGATGGAATTAAAGTGGATCCTTAGAAGTTTGAGGCAGCAAAGAAATGGCCTTGAACTATGACTCCAACCGACATTAGGAGCTTTTTAAGCTTGACAGGTTATTATAGGATATTTGTGCAGCGTTTCTCATCCTTTGCTACTCCGCTTATGAGATTAACTCAGAAGAAAGTAAAGATTATATGGTTTGATTCTTATGAGCACAATTTAATGAAATTGAAGGATCGGTTGACCACTATTCTTGTTTTGATCCTACTCGAGGGTACTGAGGGGTTCATTTTGTACTATGATGCATCTCACATGGGACTTGGGTGTGTGCTTATGCATCATGGGAAGGTTGTGTCATATGCTTCTAGACAACTTAAGGTACACGAGAGAAATTACCCAACTAATGATTTAGAGCTAGCGGTTGTGATGTTCGCGAAGAAAATTTGGCATCACTATTTATATGGGGTACTTATGGACATCTACTCAGATCATTACTGCAGTATAAGTTCACCTAGAAAAAATTAAACATTAGGCAAAGACGGTGGCTTAAATTGTTTAAGGCTATAACATGAGCCTGGACTACCACCCAAGTAAAACTAATGTTGTTGTTGATGCTCTTAGTAGGTTGTCCATGGGGACATTGTTCCATGTAGGGTAGGAGAAAGAAGGATTGGTGAAGGATGTTCACAAACTGACTAACTTAGGAATTTGCCTTTTGGATTTCGAAGATAGGGGAGTTATTGTTCATAAAGTGTATAAGTTGTCTCTTGGGGATGAAGTTAAGGAGAAATAGGTTCTTGATCCGATTCTTATGCAAATCAAGGATGATATGGACTGATAAAAAGTTATGGCATTTGAAATTTAGGGTGATAGTATCCTTAGATATCAAGGAAGACTGTGTGCTCCCATTTTAGATGGGTTGAGGGAGAGGATTTTGAATAAAGCTCATGTGTCTAGCTATACAGCTCATCCGAGTTCAACCAACATGTCTCACGACTTGAAAGATATGTACTGGTGGAATAAAATGAAAAGAGATGTAGCAAATTTTGTTGTCAATTGTATAAATTACTAGCAAGTTAAAGTATAGCATTGGAGACAGGGTGGCACCTCCTAAGACATAGCCTTACCTAAGTGGAAGTGGGAAATAATTAACATGAATTTTGTTTCCGGACTCTCGATATCCCGAAATTAGTACGATTTAATTTAGGTCATTGATAATAGAATGGCCAAGTCTGCTCATTTTGTTGGTAACGACTAATTACTCGAGCAAGGATTATGCAAAGTTATTCATTCAGGAGATAGTCCAATTGCATGGAGCCCCTGTGTCTATTATAAACAATCGACGTATGTTGTTTTCTTCTTATTTTTTATGGTCCTTTCAGAAGGGGTTGGGTATGCAGGTGAAATTTAGCACCACTTTTCACTATTTAATATTTAGACATTAGAAGATATGTTAAATAGCTGGTGTAATTTACTTTAAGGATATTTGGGTTGATCATTTTCCTCTCATTGAGTTCCCATATAATAATTGTCATTATTTTAGAATCCAAATGGCCCCTTTTGAGGCCCTTTATGGTAGGAGATGTATATCAATGATTGGGTTATATGAGGTGGGTGAGGCTAGATTGTTTGGACCTGATTTGGTACATAAACCAATGGAGAAAGTCAAGATTATTTGAGAAAGACTTAAACTGCTCAAAGTTTCCAGAAGTCTTATGCAGATGCGAGGTGAAAAGAGCTAGAGTATGAAGTTGGCGATTGGGTGTTCTTGAAGGTCTCACCTATGAAAGGAGTTATGCGGCTTGGGAAGAAGGAAATGATCAACCACCATTATATTGGCCCGTAAGATTTAGAGAAAAGTTTTATAAGTTGCTTATGAGTTCGACTCACGGATGAGTTTGGCAATAGTTTATCTTGTTTTTCATGTGTCCATTCTCAAGAAATGGGTATGTGATCCCTTCTTAGAAGTAACCGTTAAGGATATTGGGGTGAAGGATTCATTGTCCTATAAAGAAATCCCTAACAAAATCCTAGAAAGACAAGTTTGAAAATTAAGAACGAAGGAGATAGTGTCAATACAGCTACTATGGTAGAACTAAAGGTGGAGGAAGCTATGTGAGAATCGGAGGAGCACATGAAAGCTAAATATTCGTTCTTGTTTCCACCATTGGACGAGGATGGTTGAGGTACGTATCTTACGTTTTGCCTTAATACATTTAATTTTATTCTCAAGTTTCTCTATGTGCTTCCTTATATCGTGCTGAAGGTGTCTTAATTCTCTTTCTGGGATGAACGATCCTAGGGGAGATAATGTAATACCCAGGGTGTTACGAATCCTTAATCAAGATAAAAATAAACTCAAAAGGTCCTGTGATTGAGCATAGAACAACCCAAGATGGTTTTAAATCCTATAAGGGAAGTTTGGGCATAGAAAAATTACCGAGCATTGTGAGAAGACCATTGTGAAATGGACCTACATCACAAGGAGGCCCGCAAGTAATCACTTCCTTGGCCCCATGCCAGGCCCCGTGCTGCGAGGATCAGTCCTCATAATGGGCCTTGTACCGCGAGGTTGGGCCTCGCCCTGCGACCCCCTCCCCTTCATCGATGGATCAATGTTTTTAAATATATTCAGGGGTATTTAAGTCCTTTCATACCTAATAAACCATCCGTTTTACACTTATTACATTCCTAATTCTTTAAAACGGCAAAATCATTCCAAAAAGGGTCATTCTCTACTTCAAAACTCAACATGAAAGGTTTAAGGCTAGCGTTCAAGCTTGGGGGTTGTCCTCTTGAATTTCTTTGAAAAACATTCTTGTCAATACGGCATGTTGGATGCTCCCTTTTCTTAATTATTGTTATATTATGATATTTACTTGATAATTATGTATTTTAATAGTGGTTTAAGACTAGGGTTGAGGGATTCAATTGTAAAATACTTATGTTGGTATCCTCTTATTTTTTATGGCGTTTGATTATTAATATGCACATAAATTCATATACTTTGGAAAATTAATTAGGACGAAGAAGTGTCGTTAAATCAAGTAGGTGAAAACTATTGCGGAAGATTTGATTTATTACAAACATAATTCACTTATGCCAATCTTTAGGCTACTCTTTTCAGCCATATAACAAGCCCAACAGAAGATGATTTCTAGTCCACATTAAAGAACCTCAAATTCGGTCCAATACTCAAAAAACCCAGCCCGATATCCCCCCAACCTAACCAAAATCAGTCGACCAACACATACCCTAAATCTCTTCTTCTTCTTCAAGCTCCCATCACTCCAATCACGATGAATCCATCAAATTATGAGGTTTTTACAGACCTAACGGTCGTAATAGTCTTATCTATTACTTCAAGTTCTAAAATATGAAGACTTTTTGCTCTTTTTCTCTCTCTCTTTTTATTTTAAATTTTTGAATTTTTAGCTTCTTGAAGAAGCTATTGGAGCTTCATTTTTGCCTATAAATACAACCCTCTTTTCAGATTGAAAAGAGGGTTCATGTGTTAGAAAAATTAAAGAATTCTTGAGTCCCGTAGTGCTTTACACCCTTAAGTTTTCTTGCTCTATTTTTAATGTTTAGGATTACTCTCCTCCCGTCTCTTGTTGCTTTTAATCCCTCATACTCAAAGTTGGTGGAAAATCATCGAGTTGAATCTCCGACGGAAAGTCGTAGTTCGCTGCCTCAACAATGGTTCGAATCTCCTCTTTTAGTTTCATTTTTTTCATTATATCATCCTTTATCTATTTTGATTTTATAGATATGGGATTCACCTAGTTTTCAAGTTGTTGTTGCTGCTGATTACAGCCCTGTGGATAAAAGTGCATTTTTTATTCTGTATGTTCTTTTGTGTGTGAATATGTGGTTCTGTGGATATATGTGTAGAGGTGTTGATCATTCTTATTTTAAGTTTTCTTTTAAGTTTCGATGTGAATTGAAGGTGGTTTCATGAACACCTGCTTGAGTAAATTCTATTTCGTCCAATTACATTATGTTTAATTTAGTGATTTGATAATCGTTTGAGTTTATCACGCATTCTTGCCTTATTATGAACATAAAGATGAAATAAAAAGAGTGTCTGGATTTGGATGTGATGTCTATATTAAATATTTTAGTTTGTGACTTGGCTCGAATAAAATCTGTAATGTTCAAATATTTAAAAGGAGTTGGCTGTTTTGTTTTACTGGTGGCGAGCGCAAACCCGGGCTAATTTTTTTATGCTTATTATATGCTAGTCGGGAGGTTAACTGACTAATTTCGGGCTTAAATTGTGGAGCAAAAAATTATTTTCTGATCTTTTGAGATTGTGTGTTTGTAGAAGTGTTTATGACTCGCCATTTAGCTTGTATAAACTCTATAACGCTTAAATTTTTTTAGTGCGACTGGATTTAAGATGATATTTAATGTTTTCTATCAGCATGGTATCTTTTGTTGGGTTCAATATGTATGAAAAGTGTGAATTAAAAATGAAGAAAAAATAGTGGAGAGAAAAAAAGACACTAAAATGGAAAGTGTGCTCTTATAAGGAAAAGTTCACTAATTCTCCCACATTGGAGGGAGAAGGGAACTTTGAAGTGTTTATAATAAGAAGCACTTACTTCACATGGATAGTGAGGCAAGAATAAGGTGGTGCCTCACGCCGTCATCGTCGCTCGCTAGGCTTCGGCTTCGGCTTCAGCTTCGGCTTTGGATTTGGATTTGGAAAATGATCAATCGATGAGATCTATCTTTTTGGACAAAGTTTATTTGACATAAATTTAATCCGAAAATACTAAAGGGAAAAATGCAACAAATTGTTTCTATGTTTTGATCCTCCATTTATATGCAAGCATGTAGTAGTGGAAACACTGTTTCAAAATATAGTGTAGAAGCGAATTGATGCTTCGGAAGGGATGCATGAAATTGTATGTATGTTCAGAAAAGACGCATTCTTTGGACGAACAGACATGATTTTCCAGAAAGGCTACACCTTTTAAGTGAACCATTGCCACCTTTTAGAAGAGGCACTTGATGGCTATAAAACCTGCTTTCATCCATAGGTTTTGCTACGAAAAAAATTTTTGAACATACAAACTCTTTTTATCTTCAAAAACATTATGTGTGATCAATCAAACCATTGAGTGAGTTCGAAGAGATTCCAATTGTTTGAGGTACCTCTACAGTTGGTTTGTTTTGCCATTTTATCCTGGGAGGAAGATTCCATAACCTCGGGTACAGTGAGGGGAATTATTCCTTAATAACACTCTGTGAAGTCGGGGGACTTGGCCAGAAAATTTTGTTT
This sequence comes from Capsicum pubescens, assembly GCA_030864215.1. Classification (NCBI taxonomy): domain Eukaryota; kingdom Viridiplantae; phylum Streptophyta; class Magnoliopsida; order Solanales; family Solanaceae; genus Capsicum; species Capsicum pubescens. The sequence continues at coordinate 108,097,915 of CM061544.1, forward strand.
CATCTCATTTCTGAAAGTTAACATACTTCTTGGATAGATTATTTATAATCTTGTGTTAAAGGTGTTAAGGAACTTCATAAGTGTTCTCGTCTTAGAATTGAACTTGTGTTGATTGTGTTGAAGTTATTGTTGCATATACATACAGATTCTTGTACCCGAAAACATCGATAAACAATAATCTTAGGGAATAACCCACTTTCGGAATCTGTATAGATTGTTTTTGGAGATTAAATCTTTAAGCTTTCTACTCCGTTTGAACTTAACTAATGATTTGAAGACATAAAATCTTCATCACAAGTTAAAGATCACTCAGTTGACTATTGGAACTCATAAAAACTTCATCATTAAACTAGAAACAAGAAGTATTTAAAGTTGCTGCGATTTTTTAATAAGAATTTTGATATACTAAAGGTACTGTCTTGTGGTGAAAAAAAAATGATGATTGATAGTCAAATGCATGATGCTGGACCGACTATGGCGGCAACTAGTATTGCCACGACGAGTCGTACTAATGCTCCGCAGGCTATGGCCCCGGCGGAGAAACCCAGAAAGTTAGCAGGTATTGACTTTAAAATATGGCAACATAAAATGTTCTTCTACCTCACAACTCTTTGTCTTCAAAGGTTCATGGTTGAGGAAGCTCTAGAGGTGCCCAAGGGAACCCCTGAAAAAGAATGCTTCGTGATTGTGGAGGCTTGGAAACACTCAGATTTCCTTTGCAGGAATTATATCTTGAGTGGTCTCCAAGATGACCTTTACAATGCGTATAGCAGAACCAAGACTGAAAAAGAGTTATGAGGAGCGTTATAACGGAAGTACAAGATGGAGGATGACGAAACTAAAAAGTTCTTTGTTGCACGATTCTTGGAATACAAAATGGTAGACAACAAGTCTGTTGTTTCACGAGTGCAGGAACTACAAGTGATCATCCATTATCTCCTACAGGAAGGTATGATTTTGACAAATACCGTTGTTGAACAATTTAAAAATGTTCTTACTATTCACATGAACTTTATTGTAGGTTTGATTGTGAATGAAGCATTTCAAGTAGCAGCAATAATAAAGAAGCTACCACCTATGTGGAAAGACTTCAAAAACTATTTGAAACACAAATGTAAGGAGATGTCAGTCGAAGATCTGATTGTAAGACTATGCATTAAAGAAAATAATAAGGCTGCGTAAAGAAGGTCAAGAGGCAATTCTGCAATGAGTGGAGCAAACATTGTAGAAGATGACCAAAATAACTCTAAAAAAAGAAAGAAAGATGGAAATAAAAGCAATCAACCCAAGAAGAAGTTCAAGGGAAAGTGCTTCACTTGTGGAAAGATTGGCCAAAACTCTATGGATTGTTGTGCCTCGAAGAAAGGGAAGAAGAAGGACTAAGAAAATCTGGCTGAGTCTAAGAAAGCAATGGATGATTTGTGTGCTATGCTTTCCGAATGCAACTTGGTGGGAAATCCTCGCGAATGGTGGATAGATTCTGGTGCCACCCGCCATATTTGTGCTAACAATGAGTTGTTTTCGACGTTCGCTCCAGCTCAAGTAAAAGTAAAGATCTACATGGAAAAATCCACTACTGCAAAAGTGGAAGGAATAGGAAAAGTGTGCTTGAAGATGACTTCCGGCAAAGTGCTGACACTTAACAATGTCTTGTATGTTCCAGAGTTATGAAAGAACTTGATTTCTGTTTAACTTTTAGACAAGAACGGATCCAAATGTGTATTTATTTCCGAAAAAATTGTACTTAGTAAAGGAGAACTGTATGTAGCAAAAAGGCTACCTCAATGAGGGCCTATTCAAAATGAATGTAATGAATGTTGAAATCAATAAAAGTTCAAATTCTTCTTACTTGCTTGAGTCTCCCAATTTGTGGCATGAACGACTAGGCCATGTTAATTATAAAACATTATGAAAACTGATTAACTTAGAAATTTTGCCAAACTTTGAGTGCAATAAATCAAAGTTTGAAACTTTTGTGGAATCAAAGTATGCTATGCATCCGTATAAGTCTGTTGAAAGGAATTCCAATTCCTTAGACTTAATCCACACTGACATTTGTGAAAGGAAGTCAACACCATCACATGGTGGGAAAAAGTATTTCATAACTTTTATTGATGATTGCACTAGATATTGTTATGTCTACTTGCTAAATAGTAAGGATGAAGCAATAGAAGCATTTACGCAATACAAAACTGAAGTTAAAAATCAGTTAGAGAAAAAGATCAAAACTATAAGAAGTGATAGGGGCGGAGAATATGAATCTTCCTTCGCAGAAATATGTGTACAGAATGGAATTGTCCATCAAAATATGTCCCCATATTCACCTCAATATAATGGAATTGCAAAAATGAAAAACCAAACTTTGAAGGAAATGATGAATGCCTTACTTATAAGTTCAGGTTTACCGTAAAGCTTATGGGGGGAGGTTATCCTTACAGCCAACCGAATACTTAATAGAGTTCCCCATAGTAAGACACAATCAATTTCTTATGAAAAATATAAATGAAGGAAACCCAACTTAAAATATTTTAAAGTGTGGGGGTATCTAGCAAAGGTCCAAGTTCCTATGCCTAAAAGGGTTAAGATATGACCTAAGACGGTGGACTGCGTGTTTATAGGATATGCTAAAAGTAGTAAAGCATATCAGTTTTTGGTTCATAAATCCAAACATCCGGATATTAATGAAAATACGGTAATTGAATTAGATAACACTGAATTCTTTGAAAACAATTATCCGTATAAAACTAGACATAAATACAAGATGTAGTACACGTCAAAGAATATCAACTTCGTTTGGATCGGATTTTGTAACATTTCTCTAAGAAAATAAGCCTCAAACATTTAAGGAAGTGATGGCATCTTCGGACTCATCCTTTTAGAAAGAGGCAGTCAATAGTGAGATTGATTCAATCTTAAGTAACCATACGTGGGAGTTGGTTGATATTCCTCCAGGAAACAAACATTTAGGATCTAAATGGATCTTCAAAAGAAAAATGAAAGCGGATGGTACTATTGACAAATACAAGGCAAGACTTGTAGTAAAAGGCTTCAAACAAAAAGAAGGTCTTGATTACTTTGATACATACTTGTTGGTAATAAGGATAACGTTGATTTAAATGTTAATTGCCTTGGCGGAGGTATATGGTCTTGAAATCCATCAAATGGATGTGAAAACTGCATTCCTAAATAGAGAATTGGAGGAAGAAATTTACATGGAACAGCCTGAGGGTTTTGTGGTTCCAGGAAAAGAAAATAAGGTGTGTAAACTTGTTAAGTCACTTTATGGACTAAAACAAGAATCTAAGCAATGGCATGCAAAGTTTGACCAAACTATGTGGGCAAACAGATTCAAAATTAATGAATGTGATAAATGTGTTTATATTAAAGACACTCCGAATCACCGAGTCATTGTGTATTTATATATGGATAGTATGTTGATCATTAGTAGAGACATTTCAGACATAAATACAACTAAATGAATGCTCGAGAGCAAGTTTGATATGAAAGACCTTGGAGTTGCAGATGTGATCTTAAGGATAAGAATCCATAGAACTCCACAAGGGTTGCCATTGTCACAGTCTCATTACATCGAAAAGGTACTTGACAAATTCTAGTATATGGAATTTGGTATTTCCAAGACTCCATTGGATGTAAGCTTTGCACTTCGAAAGAATGAAGGTGAAAGTGACTCACAATTGGAGTACACAAGAGTATTGGGATGTTTAATGTATATAATAAACTGTACACGACCAGACATAGCATGCTCTATAAGTAAGTTAAGTTGGTACACGAGTAATCCTAATAAAACTCACTATATGGAAATGAAAAAAGTTTTGGGGTATCCTAAATACACTAAAGACTATGCTTTGCATTATAATAAATATCTTGCAGTACACTTGAAGGATATAGTAATGCAAATTGGATCACCGAATCGAACAATGTAAAATCCACAAGTGGATATTTATTTACTATTAGTGGAGGAGTGGTCTCTTGGAAATCATCCAAACAGACTTGTATTGCTCGCTCTACAATGGAATCTGAATTTATCATATTGGATTAAGCCGGTGAAGAAGCAGAATGGCTCCGAAATTTCTTGGAAGATATTCCTTATTGGGCCAAACTAGTGGCACCAGTATGTATACACTATGACAGCCAAGATGTAATGCCCCGATTTGCTGAACCAGAATGCTACACGGTGCTCATGACCCCGAAGGACCATAAGCTAACCCATGACTGATATCTGTACCTGTATACTACATAAAATATTGAATAATGCAGAAACATGCACTGAAAGGCCATAAGGTTCAATACTGAACATAACATAGATGAGATAACATCTGTGGGGTAATACAATACCCAAAACAAAATTGTAAACACTGAAGTCTGAAACATAATAGTCTGCATCTATTCCGAAAGCCTCTACTGTCTGAATAATCTGAATAAGAAGTTGATGGGACATGTCCCCAACTAACTCCAACTAATAACTAAACAATGAAATAGTGGAAAAATAATCATGTCCTCAAAGGATGAGGACTCACCTCTATTTTGACTACTGAGACTAGAATCTACTGTTGATTTGGAACTCGTGTCTCTAAACCTATGGTGTAACATAAAAGAAAGCACCATAGCACAAATGCATTAGTACAATGGAATGTACTGAGTATACATGTGAGGTAGGCTAATGCAAGGGTTAACATGCATGAATAATGCTAGCTGACTGTCTAACATGAATGCGAGAATCCATACATAAATACGTAACTGTAACTGACATTGTTATATCGTGATTACTGAATTTGAATATTGATGAAATAACATACTAAAAACTGATATATCTGATAGCATAAATAGTTGTATCTGAATGTAACTGATAACATGGGTGACTATATCTGACAGACTTAAATTTGATAAAACTATCTGAGTTTCTTACTGTATCTGAGTCGACTATATCTAACAATCTTGAATCTGATAAACTATATGAGTTCTTTTACTGAGACAGATACTGAAACTATGTAAGGTAGTATTTAACCGACATGCCCCTAATACAATATTATGGCTGAGATGGGGTCCAATCTGTAACCCCAATTAGAAGGGTGTCAATACCACACCACTGGTAAAGACAAGATGTGGGCGAACCTTATCTGATAGTGTCCTCTATACGAGAACGGTAGGTCCCTTATATGACAGTGCTTAAGGAGAACTGTTACCTTGAACTTGATATGAGTTAGCGGAGAAGAGGTGAGAATACTTGGTACATATGTCTGCTTCTGCTTCCCAAGTAGCTCCCTCGATGAACTGATTTTGCCAAAGAACTTTAACTAGAGGGACTTCTTTGTTCCTTAGTCTATGAGTATGATAGTTTAAGATTTTGACTTAAATCTCTTCATAAGATAAACTATTCTGAACATCAATACTCTTAATAGGGACTACGATTGGTGGGTCACCTATACACTTCTTGAGAAAAGAGACATAGAAGACCAGATGAACTGAGGCTAGATCTGAAGGCAATTCGAGCTTATAAGCTACCTTGCCAAAATGATTGAGAATCTTGAAGGGACCGACATAATAGGGGCTGAGCTTTTCCTTCTTGCCGAATCTCTTCACTCCCTTCATGGGAGAGATCTTTAGATAGATATGATCACCAACCTCAAACTCGAGGTCTTTTATACGAACATCTGCATAAGACTTCTATCGGCTCTGAGCATCCCAGAGTCTTTCTCTGATTAACTGGACTTTTTCTAAGGCGTCGAATACTAAGTCGGGACCTATGACTGAGGCCTCACTAACTTCCAACCAACCAATTGGAGATCTATATCTCCTACCATATAGTGATTCTAATGGAGCCATCTGAATACTGGAATGATAGTTGTTGTTGTATGCAAACTCAATCAAAGACAAGTGGTCATCCCAACTTTCCTTAAAATTAATTGCACACGCCCTTAGCATATCTTCTAAAGTCCGAATGGTCCTTTCTATTTGACCATCTGTCTGAGGATGGAAGGCTGTACTGAGATGAACTTGGGTACCGAGACCCTTTTGGAATGCTTTCCAAAAATGAGAGATGAACTGGGTACCTCTGTCTGAGATAATAGACAATAGAACACCATACAATCTGACCAACTCCTTGATATAGAGTTTGGCATAATCCTCGGTTGAATAAGAGGTATGAACTGGAAGGAAATAAGCTGATTTGGTCATTCTGTCTACAATGACCCAGACTGAATCATGTTGATGACGAGTTCGAGGCAAACCCGTCACGAAGTCCATGTTCACAACTTCCCACTTCCAAGTAGGAATACTGAAATCCTATATGGACCCACTAAGCTTCTGATGCTCTATCTTAACTTGCTGGAATATAGAGCACTTAGTCACAAACTCTGTAATGTCTCTCTTCATCCCACTCCACTAATAGATTTCCCGCAAGTCGCGGTACATCTTTGTGGCCCCCGAATAAATATAGTAGCACGCTCCATGCACTTCTACAAGAATTTGTTGCCTTAAGTCGTCTATACCTGGAACACAGAGATGACCTTGACAACGCAAAACACCATCTCCCCCTTGGGAGAAAACCTCTACTTTCTGATCCTAAACTGACTCTTTCAACTTGACAAGGTTGGGATCTCTATCTTGCTTTTCTTTTAGCTTGAAGACTAGAGATGATTCTGAACTAATCTGAACAAATAAACCACCCTCTGAAGAATCGACTAAGCGAACGCCTAGTCTGGAAAGCTGATGGACTTCTTGAGCTAACTTCTTCTTACTATCCTCCACATAAGAAGCACTACCTATAGATAGCCTACTGAGAGTGTCGGCCACTACGTTGGCCTTGCCCGGATGATAGAGGACACTCATGTCATAGTCTTTCAAGAGATCTAACCACCTTCTCTGATGAAGATTGAGATCTTTTTGAGAAAATACATACTGAAGACTCTTGTGATCTGTGAAGACATCTACATGAACTCTGTAGAGATAATGTCTCCAAATCTTTAATGCAAAGACTACGGTTGCTAACTCAAGATCTTGAGTAGGATAATTCCTCTCATGGGGTTTAAGTTGTCTGGAGGAATAGGCTATGACCTTACCGTGTTGTATGAGGACACAACCCAAACTTACTCTGGATGCATCACAATGCACCACGAACCCATCTAAACCATCTGGAAGAGCTAAGACTGGGGCTGAGGTAAGTCGAGTCTTCAACTTCTAAAAACTCTTCTCTCAAGGGTCTGACCACTGAAACTTGACTTTCTTTTGAGTCAATATGGATATAGGGGATGCAATAGATGAAAATCCTTCTACAAACCGTCGGTAATAGCCAGCCAAACCCAAGAAACTCCTGATATCTGATGGAGAGATAGGTCTTGGCTAGTTTTTTACTGCTTTGGTCTTTTGAGGATTAACTCTAATGCCATCACCGAAAATGATGTGACCAAGGAATGCTACTGAACTTAGCCAAAATTTGCACTTAATGAATTTGGCGAATAGCTGATGATCTCTAAGAATTTGAAGTACTGTTCTAAGATGGTCTGCATGATCGCGCTCATTGTGGATATAGACCAGAATATCATGTATGAAGACTATGACAAACATGTCCATGTACTGCTTGAACACACGGTTCATCAAGTCCATGAAAACTGTTGGGGTATTGGTAAGACCAAATGACATGACTAAGAATTCAAAGTGGCCACACCGAGTATGGAAAGCTATTTTTGGAATGTCACTTTCTCTAACTCTGAGCTGATGATATTCGAATCTGAGGTCTATCTTAGAGAAATAGCTGGCACCCTAAAGTTGGTCAAACAAGCCATCGATTCTGGGAAGAGGATACTTGTTCTTGACTGTGACCTTATTGAGTTAACGGTAATCAATGCACATTCTGAGAGAACCGTCTTTCTTGCGCACGAATAAGATTGGTGCACCCCACAAAGAAATATTGGGTTTGATGAACCCCTTATCTAAGAGATCCTTCAACTATTTTTTCAATTCTCTGAGTTTTGCTGGTGCCATTCTGTATGACGGAATAGAGATAGGCTGAGTATCTGGAAGAAGGTCAATGCCGAAGTCTATTTCCCTTTTAAGAGGAATTCCTGAAAGATCTTTGAGAAATACATCTAAATATTCATTCACTACTGGGAATGATTCAAGGCTGGGAGTTTTGTAACTAGTGTCCTTAACTCGAACAAAATAATAGGCACATCCTTTAGATATCATTTTCCTTTTCCCGAACGTAGGAAACAAGCTGACCCCTGAAAGCGGATACACTACCCTTCCACTCAAGGACAGGTTTATTTGGAAACTGAAACTGGACTATTCTATTTTTGCAGGCGACTGTGGCATAGTAGGAATGAAGACAATCATGCCGAGAATAACATCAAAATCAGTCATCTCTAATTCGACTAAGTCTGCTGAAGTAACTTTCTGAAATATCATAATCGGGTAGTTCCTGTATACCCATCGGGCTATGATGGTTTTGCCCACTGAGGTAGAGACTGAGAAGGGATCTGCTAGAATTTCGGGACTGATTCTGAAATTAACTGTTATATAGGGAGTAACAAAAGATAAAGAAGCTCCTAGATCTAGAAAAGCGTAAACATGCACATGAAAGATCTGTAACGTACCAGTAACTACATCAGGAGAATTTTTTTGATCTTGTCGGGTCTGAAGAGCATATAGTCTATTTGAGCATTGCCCGCTAGTAGCACTAGTGGTGGCACCCTGCTGATTCGAGCGACTGGACTGAGCTGAGGAACGGGGATAACTCTGATAACCTGACTGAGGGTAGTCTCTGACTCAGTGGCTTGGCTTTCCACAACTGAAATAGACTTTGATGCCAGCTCTGCAAGCACCCTTGTGGTTCTTACCACAAATCTGAAAAAGGGGATTTGTTCAGGCATTGCTGACACTACCCTGGGACTTAGATCCTGGCACTTTATCTCTGAACTTAGGAGCTAGATCACTGGCTGAAGAAGGAGATGGAACTGATGACTTAGGAAAAAATTGAGAACGATTTCCTCCTTCTGATTTAGGCTGACTAAAATTAAAGCTACCTGTCCTAGCTTTCTTATTTTTCTTTTCCCTCTGCTTAATCTCCAGCTTCTCTATCTGCTAAGCATGGGTCATAAGTCTGGCTAAAGTTATGTCACTATTTAGCATGGCGGATCTGCACTCATTAACCAAGCTATCATATACCCCTAAAGTGAACTTACTCATTTCGGCTCTGCCATCTGAAACCACATGAGGGTCATATCTAGCTAATTGAGTAAACTTTAGAGAATACTCTTTCACCGTCATATTGCCCTGCCTGAGGTTGATGAATTCTAGCAAGTTAGCCTCTTTATGCTCTTGGGGAAAGAATCTGTCTAAGAATACAGTGACAAACTCCTCCCACTCTATAGGACCTGCATCATCTGACCTTTCAGACTTCTACTGTTTGAACCAAGTATAAGCCACATCCTGCAACTGATATGCAGCTAGCTCAGCACTCTCAACAGTAGTTACCCCCATGATGTCTGTCACCTTATGCACCTAATCTAGGAATTCCTAAGGGTCCTCATCTACTTTAGACCGTAGAAGGACGGAGGATTCATTCGGGTGAAGTCTCGAATCCTAGCTGCAGTTGAGTTGGCCACTGGGTTGGCTGGAACAACAGTTGGTCGCTCATTATGGGTAGCTACTAACTGAGCAAGAGTGGTAAATGCAGTCCTAAACTCCGCATGAGAAACATGATCGCCCAAAGGTTTTCCGGGCTGAGGGGCTGACTGATTTCTTCTCTTAGGAGGCATATTCTAAAATAAAGAGAAGAAGCGGATTAGACTGAGAGATTGACTTGTGATTATGCTCACTGGAACGACATGAATACTAAAAGGAGGGAAATTGTTCCTACACATCTCATAGCCTCTTGCACATAAATGTGGCGCGCAACACACCCATGCACAAGACTCTACTAGATATGGATTTCAGACTTCCTAGGACTCTATTGAACCTTAGGCTCTGATACGAAGTTTGTAACGCCTCGATTTGCTGAACCAGAATGTTACACGGTGCTCATGACCCCGAAGGACCACAAGCTAACCCATGACTGATATTTGTACCTGTATACTGTATAAAATACTGAATAATGCGGAAACATGCACTGAAATGTCATAAGGTTCAATACTGAACATAACATAGATGAGATAACATCTGTGGGGTAATACAATACCCAAAACAAAACTGTAAACACTGAAGTCTGAAACATAATAGTCTGCATCTAGTCCGAAAGCCTCTACTATCTGAATAATCTGAATAAGGAGTTGATGGGACATATCCCCAACTAACTCTAACTAATAACTAATTAATGAAATAGTGGATAAAGAATCATGTCCTCAAAGGATGAGGACTCACTTCTATTCTGACTGCTGAGACTGGAATATACTGTTGATCTGGAACTCGTGTCTCTAAACCTGTGGTGTAACATAAATGAAAGCACCATAGTGCAAATGCGTCAGTACAATGAAATGTTCTGAGTATACATGTGAGGTAGGCTAATGCAAGGGTTAACATGCATGAATAATGCTAGCTGACTGTCTAACATGAATGTGAGAATGCATACATAAATACGTAACTGTAACTGACACTGTGATATCGTGGTTACTGAATCTGAATACTGATGACATGACATACTAAAAACTGATATATCTGATAGCATAAATAGTTGTATATGAATGTAACTGATAACATGGGTGACTGTATCTAACAGCCCTGAATCTGATGGAACTATCTGAGTTTCTTACTGTATCTGAGTCGACTGTATCTGATAGTCTTAAATCTCATGAACTATCTAAGTTCTTTTACTGAGACTGGTACTGAAATTGTGGGAGATAGTATTTAATCGACATGCCCCTGATACGCCATTATGGTTGAGATGGGGTCCAATCTGTAACCCCAATTGGAAGGGTGTCAATACCGCACCACTGGTAAGGATAAACTGTAGGCGACCCTCATCTAATAGTGTCCCCTGTACGAGAATGGTGGGACCCTTATCTGACAGTGCTTATCTACCACATCAACCCTCATCGACAGCGTTGATGTCTCAACCTATGCTGGCTACATAGTTCTGGAACGCAAAGATGACTGCTAAGGATCACACCCTCATCTGATAGTATGTGTCCCCATCCTTGGATTCACTCGATGCTAATTTCTAATCCCATCTGAATGGACACTGAACATAATTTACTGAACTGAACATGAACTGAGTTACTGAATTTCATTGACTGACAGAATATTACTGATATCTGACAACTAACTGAGTTCATAAGATCATGGAGATTTCCTAAGTCATAAGACTTTATGAAGTCTAAGGATCATGGCTTGACTGAGAGTATCGTGAAAACATGACATGGCTCTAGGTACACAGCTAATGTTTTGGGTACAAGTACCCCCAGGACTCGATGGAAGAAAACTGACCAAGCATAACTTACTTGAACATATAACTAACATCATAATCCATAATACATTTATAGAAGCATTCCATCAAAACATATGATAGGCACAACTTGTACATACATGGGGATTTGATGATATCATACTAGTTGGGCATTGTTCCTTCATCTAGGCATTCAATCAAACACATGGTAGGCATAGCACATATAGACAACATTATACAATAATTAATCATTATGATTCATCTTTAATTTCATCATCCTAGGGTTTATTCATAGGTTTACATGAATATACATCTATACAAATCAATTCCACATAAAATTGATCACCCAACATGGATTTGAATTCAATTGATCATTCTCAACATAAACAAAACTAACTCAACATAAAATTCATAAAGAAATCCATAACTTGAATTTAGAAAAGGGATTCTTGGGCTTCATGGACGAAAGGAGTCCATGAATGAACACTATGCATACCTTAGTTCGTGATTTCGTGAAGATTGATGGTGAAACCTTCTTGAAATTGGATCTTCTATTAAAACTCTATCTTGTTCTTGAGAGAAACTTGAGATAAGAGAGTGTATTTTGGGTGAAAAGTGGATGAATCACGTGTTAAAGGGCTTAAATAGGGGTGGGAAATTAAACCTTTTAACCCTGGACGTGTCTTGTAATTTCAGTAAAAATTTCCCGAATTGAACCCCTGGTGAGATGCGGCGCTATCGCGCCGCGTCACTGGAATTTGACAATTGGGAAACTAAGGGATAACGCGACGCAGAGCCATCGCGTTTTCCCTTTCTTCATGACCTGGAACTTTGGTGCGACGCAGGGGAAATCGCACTGAGACACTGGAAAAAGGACAATTCTAAATTTGAGTGCTGGCGCGACGCGCCATAATCGCGGGCACCTATTGGAAATTGCCAAATGCCATTTCCTCTTGTGGCGCTGTGCGCCACTGACTAATATGGCGCTGCTTTACGATGGGAACTTGAAATAGTCATAACTTCTTACCCGATTATCGGATTTAAGTGAATTATATATCGATGGAAAACTTATTGAGTTTTTCACATGACAAAAAGTGAAAATCTTAAAAATTCCTCATGGAATAATTATCATTCACTTTAGAAGCTAATACTAGGCATTCTTGGGACGAAATTGGCTAGAAATCTTCGGAGTATTACACAAGCGACAATAGGTAGGGCAGAGAGCATGATATACAATGGCAAATATCGTCACATAAGACAAAGACATAATACCGTTAAAGAAATTCTCTCTAGTGGAATTATCACTATTGACTATGTGAAGTCAAAGAATAATATGTCGGATCCACTTACAAAAGGCCTATCTAGAGAAGAAGTTGAGAGAACATCCAAGGAAATGGGTTTAAGGTCTAGGACAAGTCAGCATGGTGATAACTCTACCTAGCAGACTGGAGATCCCAAGAGCTAAGTTCAAGGAGATCAAACAAAGTTGTGTCTGACAGGTTCAACATTGTTAAATACCCAACCCATTCTCATGATGTAGACAATGTTTAGTAACGAGGATATGACTTATGGTGTGAAGTCTTTTAATGATTATCTAAATTTGGCAGATTTGATCAAATAGTTTAATCTATAGGATTGAACATTTAAAAATCACCTATGTGAGGGCAAAGTGGAAGCCGTTTCAAGGAGAATGTTAGTAAAGGTCTATTCTCTAAGCTCTCATGAAACCGGAACGTGTTCATGGATGACAAGAACAAAACCGTGAGAACCATAAACGGTAAAAGGTTGGTTGTGTGACATGTGTTGTCTAGGTGTACATTAAAGCTCGACGGTTCAAACATATCAAATCTACCAATTGATCGAGTGCATCCGATGCATGTTCACTATGAAAGTTCAAAGGGAAACCCACTTATCCAGATGCAATCAGTCTTTGCTTGATGATCACATACTTGTCCGTAAAATTTTATGAAAAAAGTAGTCATTCCCCATTCATGTGGGGGATTGTTGGGTTCAATATGTATGAAAAGTGTGAATGGAAATGAAGGGAAAATGGTGGAGAGAAAAAAAGACACTAAAATGAAAAGTATACTCTTTTAAGGGAAAGTTCACTAATTCTTCCACATTGGTGGGAGAAGGAAACTTTCAAGTGTTTATAATAAGAAGAACTTACTCCATATGGATAGTGAGGCAAGAACAAGGTGGTACCTTGCGCCGTCGTCGTCGTCGTCGTCGCTCGCTCGGTTTCGGCATCGGCTTCAGCTTCGAATTCAAAAAATGATCGATCGATGAGATCTATCTTTTTGGACAAAGTTTTTGACAGAAATTTAATTCGAAAATACCAAAGGAAAAAATGCAAAAAATTATTTCTGTGTTTTGATCCTCCATTTATATGCATACATGCAGTAGCGGAAACACTATTTCAAAATGCAGTGCAGAAGAAAATTGATGCTTCGAAAGGGGTGCAACCCTTCAACGAAATGACACACAGATTCATGAAATGGTATGCCTGTTCGGAAAAGGTGCATTCTTTGGAAGAACAGACATGATTTTCCAGAAAAGTCACACCTTTTAAGTGAACCATTGCCACCTTTCAGAAGAATCACTTGATGGCTATAAAAACCTGCTTTCATCCACAGGTTTTGCTAAGAAAATTTTTTTCTGAACATACAAACTCTTCTTGTCTACAATAATATTCCGTGTGATTAATCAAACCGTTGAGTGAGTTCGAAGAGATTCCAATTGTTTGCGGTGCTGCTACAGTTGGTTTGTTTGGCCATTTTATCCTGGGAGGAAGATTTCATAACCTCGGGTACAGTGAGGGGAATTATTCCTTAAGGACACTCCATGAAGTCGGGGACTTGGCCTGAAAATTTCGTTTCATCTGATTTTTGAAAGTTAACATACTTTTTGGATAGATTATTTATAATCTTGTGGTGAAGGTGTTAAGAAACTTCATAAGTGTTCTAGTCTTACACTTGAACTTGTGTTGAAGTTATTGTTGCGTGTATATACAGATTCTTGTACCCGAAAATGTCGATAAATAACATCTTTTAAACTTGTCTTTGCGCCTAGTTATGAGTTCTACGAGAGTTGAGTTGTTTGTTCTTCTTAAGCAGGGAAAGGTTTTAAAACATGCAAACTACATGAATGATTGGTTGTCCGACATAAATTTTTGTTATTTCTTAAAAAATTTGGACATATCAGCAGTTATTTGGCTATATCTTTAGTTTGAGATGTAAAGTCAAGGCATATTTGTATAGTATCTATAATCCTAAATCAATTTGAAACAGAGCTCTAAGTGTCTCTTAATGTTCAAATATGTTTAACTAAATGTTTTCTTTTGAGTTCATTGTGACAATGCTTCAAGTATTTTGAACTTGGTAATGGTTTCTTGACTTTCCTACGCTCGTCTCTGTTGTTACAAGACCTCAGCATCCCTTAATAAGGCATGAAAACTATTTTCAGAAAAAATAGGAAAGCACAGCATGTTGACATATTTTCAAGTAAATTTAGGTGTTAAAAGTATGGATGTAAACTTTTTCCTATGTGCGATGAACAAAATAATTTTGGTGTTCATGAACTTATCATTTTCTATGATTTTGAAATCTGTAAGATGATCCTGAAGTTACAATTATCTCATTTTTTAAAGGGGTCAAAGCTTTACAAACGCTTGAGTGTCTATTGTGGGATTTTGGCATTCTTTTGCATGTACACTTGAATATGATATCCCCTCGGCACTGTTTACGATATCTGTTTACTTGAACATGACTTTTAACCTACAACTTAGCATAAAAACATGTTCTACAAGCCTTAAACTTTTGAAAGTATTTCTCTGTAGATTGAGTTCTCTGTTTTTTGTTAACTCGGGTGCTAGAAATAATTAGAGAGGCTTGACAACTCAATGTGAAGTTAGTTTTTAACTTGTTTGAATAGCTTTTTCTATGGCTAAGCATGTACCATCTTGTTTTCTTTTAATATAGGTAATTAGATTAAATAATGACACTAGTTTAGGCTCTCAAACTAAGGTAGACAAGCTGGAGCTTTTAACCCTCGAACGATAATATTAGTTGCTCAAAGTTATTTCATTTGGATAGTTACAAATACAAGCCTGAAGCAACAAAAGTTTTCTGGTAGTCCTTAATTATCTATACTTTATTGTGTACTTGCTAACTGTTTCCCATTCCCGTGAAGCAGTATGAAATACACTCTGTGAAGTTCGACATTTTTGGGTCTGTGTAGTTGTCCATCTATTTAGTTTTCACATCTGGTTGGCTGGCTGAAGGGAGCCTTGGAGCAACTGGTAAAGTTGTTGCCATGTGACCAGGAGGTCACGGGTTCAAGCCTTGGAAATAGCCTCTGGCAGAAATGCAAGGTAAGGCTGCGTACGATACATCCTTGTGGTGGGGCCCTTCCCCGGACACCGCTCATAGCGGTAGCTTTAGTGCACCGGGCTGCCCTTTTTATCTGGTTGGCTGGCTATTGTAAGATTATCGTAATGTCGATTGGGATGTTTGCACATGGCCTGGCTATTTGATATGTTTCTTCTATGCTTGTCTATGTGATTACAAGACCTCACTAACTCTAGGTTCATGGAAAATGCCAAGCATACTTTAACCTTCAAAATATGTTTAACAGTATGATTTTAAGGCTTACTATTTTTATTTGATCTTATAACTGAAAAATGGGGTTAGTCACTTTAGTTTTAGATGTGATTAAGTTAGCATGAGGTTTCAATGTTAAATTAAATTTCTAATTGAATTTTCTTATCAGGTAAGTGTTGCTCCAACTTAAATAACCTAGTGTAGGTAACTAGCTTAAATAATGACATTAATTTTAAGTTTCTAGTTGGAGTTAACATTCTGTGGCTATCAATTTATGCAAAAGAGTACAGATACATGTTTAATTACATAAAGGTTAACACATACAAATCAGCAAGATAATTCTCAATTAAGTTGGACGATGAATTTGGCATTAGCTTATAAATGTGGTTGTTACACTTTTTGTTTTAAGAATTGGATTCAGTATTTTTTTTTTTAAAAAAAACTTTCATCCTTTCTTTATTGTTAGGCTTAATGGAGTCAGGAAACTTTTGGGTTTTTATTGTATCTGCTCATTTTAACATGCCCTTAAAATGAGAAGTGTGGTTCCTCAAAAAGTATACTCTTTTAACAACTGTATTCAAATTAGTCTAGTCTAGCACTATTAACCATCACAAAGACATAAGCCGCGAAGAACTCAAATGACTATCTAGAACTTGGGCTTTAAAATTGCCCCCCCCCCCCCCCCCCATCTACCACGTCTTTTTTGTCGCACGTAATTAGTTACTAATTCTTTTCTTTTGTTTTCTTTTGATGTGAACTCGGGAGGGCGTTTAGGGTCTCATGGCTTTACTCCATCTCTGTCCAAATTAGAGATGCGACAATAGACTATCACATGTTTCGTCTAGCAGTCTAGTGCCTCTTTTTCCTCCTCTAAGCTAATATCTACCTTTGCATATACATATTGTTATCTCTTACTAAAAAATATTGCACATTATCATTTGAAATTTATGTTTGCTTCCGTATATTTGAAATATTTAATTCTTTAAATGAATAGCAAATTTAATCATTCCCTTTTGCCTCTTAGATATTAAATTTGGCATTGTTGCTAGCTTTAGATGTTAAATGACTAAAATTTGATAGGTAAACATATCTCTTAAATTTTTATGGTCATTCTCTTTAATATGAAATAGTAGTCTATCTTAAGAATCAAGTTAGTTCTTCACTAATTAGTAACATTGGATTAATAAAATATAAGTTTTGTTTTTGTGTTAAACTCAGAAAATCAGTTTTTTACTAATTTAGAATATGGTAAATCAAATTTCATTTTTCATTAATTTCAAATATGGCAATTCGCAAGTTCTTTTTTATGTTTCTAATGACAATAAAATATTTTATTTATTTATTTTTATCTGTATTGTAATGAATAATAAATTCTCAAGTCATTATATATTTAAATAACTATATATTTTATCTATTCATTTAGGGTAGGGTAATTAACTTTTTTTTATAAAATTGGATTAAAGAAAAACACGAAAGGGTGATATTTTAGAATTATTTTATTTTATTTATTTTTATTATTATTCATTAAAAAAAATTTGTGAAACCATTTGAAATAATTGTATCATCGTTAAGAGATTGTATAAAAAGTTATTTCGCTAATTTTTGATAAATAAATTTTATGGCTAGGATGTTATAAAAAATAATTATAAAATAACTAGCGTATGTTATAGTAATATATATATATTGATTGTACGTAGCTTATATCTTTTCTTAATTTAACATTTGATTTTCTTATCTAACCTAAGTTTGGCTAGTTAACCGTAGTTAGCGGACCCTTTAGGGTGCCTAATCTCTTCCCTTTATGATAATTAGAATCCTTACCTAAATTCTTAAGTTAAGTAGACCTTAAAATGAAGTTTTTATTTTCTTTTAATCACTTAGTATATAATAGGTGTCCTAATTCACTGTAGAACTAATTAAGTGGTGATTTCCTTAATTTTATTTAGAGGTTTTCAATATATTGTATCTCGATTTGACCCGTGTTAAAATGGGGTATAATAGTTTGGCGGCTTCACTGGGGACTATAGGTTCTTAACCATAACAAACTTAGGTTCATAAATAAGTTTTTATATATTGTTATTTGTTTTGCTCTAATTATCTTAATTTATCATATTCGTGTGGTGTAAACTAATTATTCGCTACTATTTTGTATAAGTTGCTTATTTGTTTATTTCTCCATATAAACTATCATTTTGTATATATTTCTTCCATTCGAAAAAATCGACACAATCACACATACACGTGAGGTGTGTTTTGCGCACCCGCAAACTTCTTTCAAATTTCAAATGCTAGGAGAGGTGGCGTATGCGTAGTGTGTCAGGATCTTTTTTTGTGTGACCGCGTAGCCTTCTCACTCGGGTTGTCCACTCGGGAACCTTGTGTCTAGTAAGCCAAATCTTAGAAGAACTTAAGATAGAGATTCACTGAATATAGGCCATGCATGCATAAGCCTTAGGTGGTTTGACCCATGGTGTTATTCCACGAATTTAAAAACGCCCTTATGTTAAAGGGGTTTACGAGTCGGCAACAATCGCTCATATTATGTGCATGTAATAATGATAAACGAATCTAAGCCTAATTGTGACACCGTGAGTTTGGAAAATGTATACTTATTTTATTGTATTTATGTTGTAGGATGGATTTAGTTCCCCAAGTACCCAAAATTAGAATGTTCGGGTTCTTCCCTACGCTCTTTGAGATTTCTCCCAATAAACATATGGTTAGAGCGTTAATTTTATTTTGGGACCCAGACCAAGTTGTCTTTGCATTCAAAGGCTTTGAACTCTCCCCCACATTAGAGGAGATCAATTATTTCTTCACTACTTGGGGTTAAAGAACATTGATAAACTCCAGTGCTTTAAAAATAATTGGGTTTCTTTGGATTATTTCTATGAGAGATATGGTTGTCAAGATAGTTATAAGTTTCTTAAGAAAGAATTCACTAGCTCTTTTACCCATTAGCGGGTTAGATGTCCGATTGAATTTGTCGTTGCCTTATTAGGGACTTTGGTATTTCTGCGAGAATATGGAAACATCAGTACCTGCAAATGTTCTATGGCTCGAGCACTTTTTAAAGGAGTTGATGGCGCAGAAATCACCTTGTTTTCTATGATCTTGGCAAAAATATTTCGCGCACTTGGAAAGTGTAAAAGAAGGGAAACAAATTTCTTTGAAGGTTGCAATCTTTTTCTGGAAATATGGAAAACAGAGCATTTCTACAAATGTGACAACATGACCAATATAATGTTTAGTGCTTCATATGTGATCGATACTTATGATAACAGGATGAGAAGATTCGTGTCCCCGACCGGCACTGATGATTGGTTTGAGTTTTTAGGCTCCTGTACCAGTGACCAAATCTAGTGGAAATACCAATTACTCTCATATTCCACGGCTTAAATATGATGCAGAAGACGTTATTATATTGAGCTTATTGGGTTGAGAGGTTGATGATAGGCGAATTTACGCACCTATATCAATATATTTTGCCCATATTTTAGCCTAGTTTTGAGAACAAATTATATATTTCATGCACTTTTAGTCCCTTTTCCTGTAAATGAGCTAACGAACATGATTAGTAAAGTTTCAGGTATAAATGATGCATAATTCAGCATTTTATGGCTTACTTGACGCTAAAGAAAGCTCACGAAGGAAGGGAAGGGAGTTTACACGCCTAAGGACCAAAACTGCTGCATGGAAAATCTGTCCCGGGCTAAAACAGCATTTCTGAAGACTTTGGGGGACCAAAACTGCTGCATGGAAAATCTGTCCCGGGCTAAAACAGCAATTCTGAAGACTTTGGGGACTTACAGACACAAAGCTGGATTTTGACAATGATACATTAACCTAGTACAATTAGGTTATGTATTTCATTATTTTATTCGGATTATGATAATGTTACCTTAACCTAGTACATTTGGG
Source organism: Capsicum pubescens (assembly GCA_030864215.1). Lineage (NCBI taxonomy): Eukaryota > Viridiplantae > Streptophyta > Magnoliopsida > Solanales > Solanaceae > Capsicum > Capsicum pubescens. The sequence goes on from CM061544.1 coordinate 108,117,835, forward strand.
TTAAGGATTTCATTAGTCTACTAGGATTTGGTTATTTATTTCATTAGCTTAGTAGGATTAGGATATGGGTATTATAAATACCCTATCATGCTAGAGATTTTAGAGAATAAGGAGGGAGGAAGGAGGGAGAACACAATACTTCCTTCCATCCCTCACATCTTCTCACATCTTCTACTCCTCTATTATTCTACACTACAAACAATTCTACAACTCTTCTAATCTTTCTATTAATTCTAGTTTTTTCTATTCATCTATTCTTAATTTCCGCAACAAGAGAATCGTTACTTTGCTAAGGAATTCACGCCTCACGCCTACCACTTACGCTACACGAAATTAATCAATCTTGTGGTATAACAACAATGTCAAGCGTGATCTCCTTCGCATTCATGGGTAACTAAACTTCTCTGTTGGGGTTATGGAAGCCGAATGAGTTACTATCTATTGCTGTGAGTTTGTGAGTTCGAGGCACGTATATTGCTTATATCATTATTCTCTTCATCTTAATCTACATTCTTTGCGGTTGCAAACGCAAGAATACGCCAGTCTAACATTTAACTTGTTCGAGAGAAAAGTTATTTGTCTGGAAAAGAGAAAATGTCAAGGTAGTAGGACACCCTTTCCTATTAAAAAGCTAGTGCCGTAACTGGACTAACCTCTTGGAGAATTCGTACCGTTAGACACGCTTTAAGCTCGAGAGAGTTAAAGTGAAATAGTCCTTGTGTAGGTCGAGAGACGCTTGGATTTACCATCGACTACAATCCTCTATAAGCAATTGCATGTCAGAATTCTACACACTCATAACCAATAGAGACGTATACCTCAGAAGGTGGACATAACCCCAACGCTTCAATTCTCATTGTTTACAACCAACGTAACAATCTCTCTCTTTTTACTTTATTATTTTCAGCTTTTGTTTACATTACTTGCAAGACAAGAATCCCCCCTTCTTACGAGACTTGCACCAAAAGTTTAGTAATTTTACTTACTTGTTGGCCAAGCTATTCCCTGTGGGATCGACACCCAACCCAGGTTGGGTTCTATATTTGCTAACGACCGCTTTACACTCCTACGAGAGCTGTAGATTGAGCGTTATCAAAAATTGGCGCCGTTGCCGGGGAATACAAGTATCAATTAAGTTCGTAATAATTACTAGACCCTTTGGTCAAAGACTCTCGTACTTTTACTTTTAGTTTTCGTTTTTGTTTACTGCAGGTTTTTTGTTCAGTACATTAATGGATGCACAACGTGAGATACCGTTCGATGATGATGATGATGATCTTGATGGAGCCGGAGCCACAGGAGCCATTATTCTTCCACCATTAGTGCCCGGAGCCAAGTTCAACATCACAAGCACCATGATTCAGTTATTGCAACTCAAGGGATTGTTTGGTGGACTAGCAGGCGATGATCCGAATATGCATCTCATCAACTTTATTTCTACATGCAAGTCTTTTGACAATCCTGGTGTTGGTCAGAATGCAATTCGATTACGCTTATTTCCATTGTCTCTATCTGGGGAGGCAACTCTATGGTTGAATGGGCTGACTCCTGATTCAATTACAAATTGGAGGCAATTGAGAGACGCTTTCCTAGAAAGATTCTTTCCGCCTTCCAAAAGGGCACAATTGAGAGATGAAATCAGCAACTTTCGTCAGCTTCCCACTGAAGCTCTTCATGAAACATGGGAGAGGTTCAAGACAAAGCTAGCGAGATGCCCAAACCATCACATGACTAATGTTCACCTCATGGAGATATTGTATAGAGCCTTGAATTCAATAACTAAGCCAGTGGTGGATAACGCAGCTGGAGGATCTTTTATGGACCTCACCTTTGGTCAAGCAAGAAATATTCTAGATCGCATGACGAAACAAAGTAGAGCTTGGCATACCAGGGATTCCGAGGTAGCAAGCCCCACTTTATCTATAGGCATGACTGCAGACCAAAGAAGAAGACAAGAAGAACGTGATCAAGATTTAGCGCACATGAAAACGCAAGTGGATCTTCTGACAAAGCATTTATTATCAGGGAAGACCGAAAAAGTGAAAGCTGTGGCGCTAAAAGGAAGAGACGAATCTGATTCGGAAGAGGAGGCCAACTACTTGAACAATCAGGGGGGTTTCCGAGGTAATACCCAAGGAAACCAAGGTCGGAACTATTATGATAATTCTGGAAACAAGGACCAAGGTAGTTGGAGAAAAAACAATGAAAAGAGTGGTGTATATGTTCCCCCTGGTAGACGTGATACCACCACATCTAATTCTGGAAGTATGGAAGACATGATGGCTAAATTATTGAAAGGAGTGGAAGCAACGAGCGCGGGAGTTACTGAGGTAATTAATGATTTGTCCTCCATGAAACAACTAGTTGATTTTCATTCCACTTCAATCAAGCAAATAGAGCAGCAATTGAGCCAACTCTCAGCAGCACTCAATCAAAGAAAGGCTGGCACTTTACCTAGCAACACCGTGCAAAACCCAAGGAATGATGGGTCATGCATGGCTATTACTACCCGAAGTGGTAAGGTGCTGGAAACCTCATCTAAGGGCAAGCAAGTGGTTGACGAAGTAGTGGACATTGATGATACGGTGAAAGGGGAAGATGCCGCAGCAGCTGATCCTGACGTCCATAACGTCACCCCTCACGATTTGCAACTTGAAAAAGCTGAAAAATGGAAGCAAGAGGAGAAGAAAGCCGTGGAAAGAACAATTCCATACCCACCACCACCTTTTCCTCAAAGATTGAAGAAGGTGGCGGATGATACAAAGTTCAGCAAATTCATGACCATGTTGAAGCAGCTGACCATTAATGTTCCGTTGGTAGAGGCGCTAGAAAAAATGCCTGGGTACGCTAAATTCATGAAGGACCTGTTGACAAAGAAGAGGGCAGTAAGCTATGAGCCGGTAGATAATATTCATCATTGCAGTGCAATTGCCACAAGGTCCTTAGTACAGAAGAAGGCAGACCCTGGTGCTTTCACTATTCCTTGCACGGTTGGATCTATGAATTTTGCTAAGGCATTGTGCGATCTGGGTGCTAGCATCAATTTGATGCCACTATCTGTCTACAAGAAGTTGGGGCTAGGAGATCCAACACCAACCAATATGAGGCTCGTGATGGCTGATAGGACGGTAAAACGACCTGTGGGTATCTTGAATGATGTGTTGGTGAAGGTATCTTCATTTATCTTTCCTGCAGACTTCGTTATTCTGGATTGTGAGGTGGATTCTGACGTTCCCATAATCTTGGGACGCCCCTTCCTCGCAACTGGAAGTGTGCTTATTGACATGAAAGATAATGAGTTTTTGTTTCGAATTAATGACGAAGTGGTCCGCTTTGATATATGCAAAGCCATGAAGCAGCCCAGCGATATGAATGAGTTATCTGTAGCTGATGTTCATCATGAGGATATGAAAGCATTATCTATAGAGAAACAGCCTACTGTTGAGCCATTGTCTGTTGCGCCACTGAAAGTTGAGCATGAGGATAATGAAGATTATGAAGAACTTATGGGTGCTCTAACAGAAATAGAGTCTTATACTCCTAAGCAACCAGATTGTGATCCCAAGAATCAACCAACAGCGAAGACTCCCATTGACGAGACACCAACACTAGAATCGCAAGAGCTCCCCGATTATCTAAGGTATGTGTTCTTGGAAAGCAGAAATATACTTCCGGAGAGTGCAGATGATTTAAGTGAACAACACGTAGAATCTCTCATCTCTGCTCTGAAGAGATACAAGAGAGCTATGGGTTGGACTATTGATGATATAATTGGTGACTCTCCGGGGAAATGTATGAGCCATCTCGAAGAAGATCGCATGCCCACAGGTAAGCCTCATTGTCGTCTAAATCCTTTTAGAAAACGATCCTCCATTTACCTCGACGAAGTCTGAGTACTCGAGGTAACCATGTCGTGCTACGACAATAAATAAGGCGCTAGATGGGAGGCAACCCATCGTTTATCGTTTTTCATTTATCGTTTATCATTTTTCATTTTTCATTTCGTTCTAGTATGTGTTTTGATTTTGATAAATGAAAAATCCAAAAATAAGAGTCGTGCCACGACCAAAACTAAGGCGCTTGGTGGGAGGCAGCCCATCGTACTAATCGTTTTCATTTGTTTGAGTGAATATAGGTGCAAGAAGTAGTCAACGAGGAGATTGATTTCAATTGACGATTTGGACGCATTGTATGGTAAAGTTGGTAAGTTAGGAAGGGTGATGCATAAGGCTATGGATTGAGCCTTTCTCACGCCAAAATAGGCTTCGAGAAAGGCTAGGCCTTGGTAAAACTAGGCCACGAACGATGCACAACCTATCCTATAGCCTAAGGTCTCGGAATCTAGTGTGCTATACACTATGCGCCGCCTATTCCTAGGTATGCTTTTGACTATGCGCCGCCTATGCTATGGCATTTGGTCTCAGTATCTCATATGCCATAGACTATGCGGCGCATATGTCTACAAATGCCATAGACTATGCGGCGCATATGTCCCATTATGCCATAGACAATGCGCCGCATATACCATGACTATGCCAAGCATTATGCGCCGCATATGTAGCATTTTTGTCTCCAAAACCGATTGTAAATGGGTCAAAACCCGACCCATTCTCTTCCTATATAAAGGAGACATAGTCTTGAAACACAAACACATTGAAAACCTGACCTAGGTGCCGCATATACTCTCCAAATCATCTCAAAACTTTTCTTTTTGCTCTCCCACTTCACAAGAACATCTCCAAAGGCTTCAATCACGTAAGTACTCTTTTTTTTCTTCATCTATTTTTCGTAAGTGCTACGTTGCTATGTCTATTACGAATTGCTACATCTTGAAGAAATATTGGTGATGTTAATGTGTTTGAATTGTTGATACAAAACCAAGTGAGTGAACATGAACGTTAGGATACTCTTAACTTGTTTCCAACTAGAAATTGATTTTGATGCATTGTTATACTACTTGCGGAATTGCTATAGTCATGAACATTGCATGCTCTTGTTACTTGAATACTTACATGTTGGGATGTCTCGCTCATCGGAATAAGACTTATAGTTGCCTACCGACATAGGAGATTATGATTATTGATAGAAACTATACCATGATGTAATCCCTATGAAGAAGTCTTGATATACCTAACATGAAAGTGTTGCAAAGATTGCAAGAAGTGTTACATATCTGAATTTCTTGTTGGAATATAGCCCCTAAAACGTATGTCGAAGAAGTCTGAGTAATCGACCACTTTCACTTCACTAGTCTGTACCAACAAACTAAGTGTGGGGTGGTGCCACTACTGCTTGTTTATAGATTGTATCCATCGAGATGATGCTAACATGAACATTTTTTTTAGTCTCAGGTACAATGGCACCCAAAGCAAGACCACTTCACAAAAAGGCAAGAAAAGAGGCCGAAAAGAGCAAGGAGAACCCTCCTCGCTGCAGATACCTCGACTCACTCTTGGAATTAAGTGGAATACTTATGAGGAACTTCTAAGAATGACGACTCTGATGATGATTCCGATGCAAAAGGGTATGACCCCCGACATTGAGGACGAGTCCGACTGACCAGGTTCTTCGTATTTATTCTCCACTGAGAACAGTGTCCCGACTAAGTGTGGGGTGGTGGTATTGCATGCTATACTTCTCTACTCGCATCTATGTTTGTTTGCTTTGTTTTTGTTTCATTTTTTTAGTAGTAAATTTTTTCTAGCTTCGCATGAAATTATTTTGATAGGAAGCATGAGATTATAACAAGAGTATGTGCTACAACTGTGACTATTGAGACGTTTAGGCTCTAGTTGTGACTCATTATGTGATATTGTGTGGTTAAATTCATTCACTTGTTGGGTCGAGAGTCTATATTACTTCCAAGCAAGTCGACCATGTGCCTTGTGTGTGTGAGATAATCGTATATTCTATGATTGTGGCTGATGCTAGAACTTGCCTGGTATGTATGCAAAGCGAAAATAAGGAGTGTAAGTTTAGGATATGATTTAGGCATTTCTTTGGCAACCTATACATGTTTACCTTCAGTTTTACCTACCCATGGACATCATCCTAGTTAACCCTTTTGAGCCTTTAGCCTATTTCTTTGACAACCTTGTATGTAAGCCTAATCCATTTCTTTCAAGACCGTAATTTGATCCCAAAATCCCTAAGCGCTTTAAAGTGAAAAAGTCACGTGACAACATAAAAGGAAATCGGGTGAGTATAATGCTATAAATTGGAATGGTTCTTGAATGTGTTATGAAAAAGAAAGTGCTATCATAAGAGGTATGTTGTGAAAAGAAAAAGGAAAAGAAAGCTGAAAAGCGAGTTGTGCTTAAAATTGAAAAACAAAAGAGGAGAACAAGGGTGGTAGTATAAAAGAAAGAAAGGTTGAAAAAAAAAACAAAAAAAAAAAACAAAACAAAGTGTCAATGATACAAAGTGATGTATTAAAGCGCTTAGGAACTTAGTCACTATTCCTGGCCAAAATAGTCCTACCCGTCCCTTAGCCTACATTACAACCATCAAAAGACCTACTTGATCCTAAGCTTAGCATTCTGACATTTAGTAGAGTATTACATTAAGGGCAAGCCTATGGTCATCAGTTGTTTCATATGAATTCTTTGTGAGAGCGAGAGCAAGGATATTTTGATACCCATGTTTGAAAAATATGCTATACTTGTGAATGATTATGGGTACTATAGTGTGAGACACACATGGTTGATGAGTTTTGGGTAGTCATATATGATTCCTTGTACCTTAACGTTTGCATGCGAGTTGATCACCATCCCGAGTCTATGCTAGAGGTTAAACTGTTTCTACTTATAATCGAAAAGATACTCTTTGTTGATAATTGTTGTGCTTGTCTTGACGAATATTTTGTGTTGTTGCTGTAAAACCCTAAGTTGACGTTTAGAAGGACATGATAGTTTGTTCGAGGACGAACAAAACTCTAAGTGTGGGGTGTTGATGATAGGCGAATTTACGCACCTATATCAATATATTTTGCCCATATTTTAGCCTAGTTTTGAGAACAAATTATATATTTCATGCACTTTTAGTCCCTTTTCCTGTAAATGAGCTAACGAACATGATTAGTAAAGTTTTAGGTATAAATGATGCATAATTCAGCATTTTATGGCTTACTTGACGCTAAAGAAAGCTCACGAAGGAAGGGAAGGGAGTTTACACGCCTAAGGACCAAAACTGCTGCATGGAAAATCTGTCCCGGGCTAAAACAGCATTTCTGAAGACTTTGGGGGACCAAAACTGCTGCATGGAAAATCTGTCCCGGGCTAAAACAGCAATTCTGAAGACTTTGGGGACTTACAGACACAAAGCTGAATTTTGACAATGATACATTAACCTAGTACAATTAGGTTATGTATTTCATTATTTTATTCGGATTATGATAATGTTACCTTAACCTAGTACATTTGGGTTAAGGATTTCATTAGTCTACTAGGATTTGGTTATTTATTTCATTAGCTTAGTAGGATTAGGATATGGGTATTATAAATACCCTATCATGCTAGAGATTTTAGAGAATAAGGAGGGAGGAAGGAGGGAGAACACAATACTTCCTTCCATCCCTCACATCTTCTCACATCTTCTACTCCTCTATTATTCTACACTACAAACAATTCTACAACTCTTCTAATCTTTCTATTAATTCTAGTTTTTTCTATTCATCTATTCTTAATTTCCGCAACAAGAGAATCGTTACTTTGCTAAGGAATTCACGCCTCACGCCTACCACTTACGCTACACGAAATTAATCAATCTTGTGGTATAACAACAATGTCAAGCGTGATCTCCTTCGCATTCATGGGTAACTAAACTTCTCTGTTGGGGTTATGGAAGCCGAATGAGTTACTATCTATTGCTGTGAGTTTGTGAGTTCGAGGCACGTATATTGCTTATATCATTATTCTCTTCATCTTAATCTACATTCTTTGTGGTTGCAAACGCAAGAATACGCCAGTCTAACATTTAACTTGTTCGAGAGAAAAGTTATTTGTCTGGAAAAGAGAAAATGTCAAGGTAGTAGGACACCCTTTCCTATTAAAAAGCTAGTGCCGTAACTGGACTAACCTCTTGGAGAATTCGTACCGTTAGACACGCTTTAAGCTCGAGAGAGTTAAAGTGAAATAGTCCTTGTTTAGGTCGAGAGACGCTTGGATTTACCATCGACTACAATCCTCTATAAGCAATTGCATGTCAGAATTCTACACACTCATAACCAATAGAGACGTATACCTCAGAAGGTGGACATAACCCCAACGCTTCAATTCTCATTGTTTACAACCAACGTAACAATCTCTCTCTTTTTACTTTATTATTTTCAGCTTTTGTTTACATTACTTGCAAGACAAGAATCCCCCCTTCTTACGAGACTTGCACCAAAAGTTTAGTAATTTTACTTACTTGTTGGCCAAGCTATTCCCTGTGGGATCGACACCCAACCCAGGTTGGGTTCTATATTTGCTAACGACCGCTTTACACTCCTACGAGAGCTGTAGATTGAGCGTTATCAGAGGTCTACAACAATATGCTCTGGTGTGGGTTATTTGACTCTTTGGTCAGACGCAAATCATCCCCGTCGGAGCAAATATGTGAGTTTCTAAAGTCCTCTTTGGACCAGACTTTAGAGTCTCTAGAGCCAGTCAAATTCTACATGAGTAGAGTAATATTTTCATAATAGATGTGAGACACAGACCATCAGAGTGTATTACATAATATCAAGTATGGATTCAAGAATATTGTTGCAATATAGACCCCAGTCCAGAAGGTGAACAAGGTTTTGAGGATGTTGGGACAACTATATGGATAAGGCATTCTCGTCTTGGAACCACAGTGGTCACACCTGAAATATGGGCTAAAATGGACAACATAATGCAGTATTTGGAAAATGCGAGAGCGGGGCCTAGCAATGTTGGAGCATCATCTTCACCTCCTCCATAGACATGATTAGAAGAAAGGTCTAGGCCAAGTCTTAGGATTGTCTTTGTACTTTTCATGTATTTTGAGTTTATTTCTTTTCATTGTACCCAATCAGTATTTCAATGAAACTTGGCCTTTCTATTTCCAAACTTAAACTTGTCTCAAATTAATAGCTTAGATCAATTTATCATAATCTCAATTATTTGATGCTTAGGCCTACCTCTTGGAACAAAAAAGGTCTCGTGCATAATAGGATGTGTTTTGATTATTGAAATTTTCTTTTATTATGTGCTTTGTTTCAACATGATACATGTTTTTCTTTCTTTTCCAACATTGTTGCTTAATTATGAGTTATTTATGAAAATTATTATTTTATACTGATATGTTTCTTTCTTTTGAAGGTTTTTATTTATTTTAATTTATTCCCCAAATGTTGATTTGTGTTGACTACGAACTAGTTGATCACCCATACTTCATGTGATCAAAAGAACGAACAAATGCCAACATGACTGATTTTAGTACACCTGATGGCTTAGGACTTGTCACCGTCCCAAGAGGTAAATCTGAGACTTTGGTGGAGAAGGGTGAAACCCTTCATGATGAACATATAGCCTATATGATGCAATAAATGGCTGACATGTAAAGTTAAATTGATTGACTTCTGAACCTCACCGAACTATCCATTACCATGAATACTCCACTTTTCGATAATGTAACAAAACCACTATTCCATCTTCTTTTCCACCTATTTATTCTCTCGCCTCCCAACACTTTCCACCAAATTCTTCACTTTACTAAAACAACACTATTTCTATAAGTCAACTCACAACAAACAAACCCATTACCCTTCACTACTCCATATGTTCCTCAAGCTCCACTTACTCAAACTTTATTTACCCAAGATCCACATACCTAAAAAATCTCACTTGCCCAAACTACCCCAGTCATCCAAAACCAACAAGAGGCCCCACATATACCGGTGGCATATGTTGCAATTCCTAACACACAATATGTTCCATAAGTATATGTAACATGAGCTCAACCTTTCATTATCCCAATGCCAACCACGCAAGAAGTTGATCCTTATGAGGAGATGGAGATGGATGAAAGGTAAAACACCCTGGTTTTTGGATCTTAGAAAATTTCCTGGATTTTTGGTTTCTAAGTATGATATGACTTAGGGGAATGAGTCGTACACTGGGGTATGGGTGGTATGTTCCAGTCATATGCTGACCAGTGTTGGTTGGTGGGGTGGATTTGGTTTCTGGAATAGATACAAATTGGGTTATACGAGTTGTATTGGTGGATTTGAGTTGTTTGATTACCTCACTTAATCTTAGACTTAGTAACTTAAGTTGTTTGTTATCCATTATTTTATACCGAGGGCCAATATTTGACCAATGGAATTATTTCTCCGTCGGATATTTGAGGTCATCCCATTACAAAAGATGAATTTTTATTTTCCAATTTTATCTATTTTACATTAAAATAAATACTTGGCCGATGAAATTATCTCTCCGTCGGATACTTGAGGTCACTCCATTACAAATGACGGACTTTATTTTCAAAAGATTACTATTTTGTATCAAAATAAATACTTGGCCGATGAAGAAATTATTCGTCGATTTTCGAGGCCTTCACAAATAAAAAGACAGATTTTACGTATACAAATACGTAACAAAAATAAATATTTTTGGGCGATGACGAAATCTTTATAATATTTCAAAACTTTATCTGAGCCCACTGTTTAATAAATATTATATTTTAAAATATGTATATGCACACGTACTTTTTCAATTTATTTTTATTATTGTTTATTTGTTACTAACATTTTTATTACGAGTGTTTATATAGGTTATCGAGAATACTTGTCGGAAATGACATTCAAAGAAGAATTTAAATTGTGTGTTTATATTTTTCATATTTTTATACTTGTATAAATGTTAATCATAGTGAAATTTTATTTTTGGGATTTTGGGCGGGATATTCTTCATTTACATAATTTCATCGTTTAGGCAAAACTTAGGCCTTTAATATTTAGATAAAAGAATTAAGTTAATCAAGTAATTCACATATTATGTAGTCTTTTCTTCTCAAATAAATCTTTACTTTTCTCCGTAACTTTAATCAAATAAAAATATTACTTGTAAATACTTTTCCTTTTCATGGCACATCAAAATACATTTCTTTTCATATGTCACAAAATACTTTCTTTTTCACATGTAATTTATACATTTTTATACATATCTTTTACATGTTTCTTTTCATACATCCAAAATACTTTCCTTTTCACATATAATTTATACATTTTTATACATATCTTTTACATGTTTTTATAACAATAGATTTTATTTGTATACTTAATATACATATAGTTTTACATTTGTATTTTTTCAAAAGAATTATTTTATACTTAATACACATACACTTTTATATTATTTTAAATATTTATACCTCCTCCCTCATTGATAAGTTTAGTCTAGCCAGGTACATGATGATAGGCGAATTTACGCACCTATATCAATATATTTTGCCCATATTTTAGCCTAGTTTTGAGAACAAATTATATATTTCATGCACTTTTAGTCCTTTTTCCTGTAAGTGAGCTAACGAACATGATTAGTAAAGTTTCAGGTATAAATGATGCATAATTCAGCATTTTATGGCTTACTTGACGCTAAAGAAAGCTCACGAAGGAAGGAAAGGGAGTTTGGACGCCTAAAGGACCAAAACTGCTGCATGGAAAATCTGTCCCGGGCTAAAACAGCAATTCTAAAGACTTTGGGGACTTACAGACACAAAGCTGGATTTTGACAATCATACATTAACCTAGTACAATTAGGTTATGTATTTCATTATTTTACGTGGATTATGATAATGTTACCTTAACCTAGTACATTTGGGTTAAGGATTTCATTAGTCTAGTAAGATTAGGTTATTTATTTCATTAGCTTAGTAGGATTAGGATATGGGTATTATAAATACCCTATCATGCTAGAGATTTTGAATAAGGAGGGAGGAAGGAGGGAGAACACAATACTTCCTTCCATCCCTCTCATCTTCTAACATCTTCTACTCCTCTCTTATTCTACACTACAAACAATTCTACAACTCTTCTAATCTTTCCATTAATTCTAGTTTTCTTCTTCTATTCATCTATTCTTAATTTCCGCAACAAGAGAATCGTTACCTTGCTAAGGAATTCACGCCTCACGCCTACCACTTACGCTACACGAAATTAATCAATATTGTGGTATAACAACAATGTCAATCGTGATCTCCTTCGCATTCATGGGTAACTAAACCTCTCTGTTGGGGTTATGGAAGCCGAAAGAGATACTATCTATTGCTGTGAAGTTGTGAGTTCGTGGCACGTATATTGCTTATATCATTATTCTCTTCATCTTAAATCTACATTCTTTGCGGTTGCAAACTCAAGAATACGCCAGTCTAACATTTAACTTGTTCGAGAGAAAAGTTATTTGTCTGGAAAAGAGATAATGTCAAGGTAGTAGGACACCCTTTCCTATTAAAAAGCTAGTGCCGTAACTGGACTAACCTCTTGGAGAATTCGTACCGTTAGATACGCTTTAAGCTCGAGAGAGTTAAAGTGAAATAGTCCTTGTTTAGGTCGAGAGACGCTTGGATTTACCATCGACTACAATCCTCTATAAGCAATTGCATGTCAGAATTCTACACACTCGTAGCCAATAGAGACGTATACCTCAGAAGGTGGACATAACCCCAACGCTTCAATTCTCATTGTTTACAACCAACGTAACAATCTCTCTCTTTTTACTTTATTATTTTCATCTTTTGTTTACATTACTTGCAAAACAAGAATCCCCCCTTCTTACGAGACTTGCACCAAAAGTTTAGTAATTTTACTTACTTGTTGGCCAAGCTATTCCCTGTGGGATCGACACCCAACCCAGGTTGGGTTCTATATTTGCTAACGACCGCTTTACACTCAAACGGGAGCTGTAGATTGAGCGTTATCAAAAATTGGCGCCGTTGCCGGGGAATACAAGTGTCAATCAAGTTCATGATAATTACTAGACCCTTTGGTCGAAGACTCTCGTACTTTTACTTTTAGTTTTTGTTTTTGTTTACTGCAGGTTTTTGTTCAGTGCATCAATGGATGCACAATGTGAAATACCGTTCGATGATGATGATGATGATCTTGATGGTGCCGGAGCCACTGGAGCTATAATTCCACCACCATTAGCGCCCGGAGCCAAGTTCAACATCACAAGCACCATGATTCAGTTATTGCAACTCAAGGGATTATTTGGTGGACTAGCAGGCGATGATCCGAATATGCATCTCATCAACTTTATTTCTACATGCAAGTCTTTTGACAATCCTGGTGTTGGTCAAAATGCAATTCGATTATGTCTATTTCCATTGTCTCTGTCTGGGGAGGCAACACTATGGTTGAATGGGCTGACTCCTGATTCAATTACAAATTGGAGGCAATTGAGAGACGCTTTCCTAGAAAGATTCTTTCCGCCTTCCAAAAGGGCACAATTGAGAGATGAAATCAGCAACTTTCGTCAGCTTCCCACTGAAGCTCTTCATGAAACATGGGAGAGGTTCAAGACAAAGCTAGCGAGATGCCCAAACCATCACATGACTAATGTTCACCTCATGGAGATATTGTATAGAGCCTTGAATTCAATAACTAAGCCAGTGGTGGATAACGCAGCTGGAGGATCTTTTATGGACCTCACCTTTGGTCAAGCAAGCAATATGCTAGATCGCATGACGAAACAAAGTAGAGCTTGGCATACCAGGGATTCCGAGGTAGCAAGCCCCACTTTATCTATAGGCATGACTGCAGACCAAAGAAGAAGACAAGAAGAACGTGATCAAGATATGGCGCACATGAAAACACAGATGGATCTTCTTACAAAGCATTTATTATCAGGGAAGACCGAAAAAGTGAAAGCTGTGGCGCTAAAAGGAAGAGACGAATCTGATTCGGAAGATGAGGCCAACTACTTGAACAATCAGGGGGGTTTCCAAGGTAATACCCAAGGAAACCAAGGTCGGAACTATTATGATAATTCTGGAAACAAGGACCAAGGTAGTTGGAGAAAAAACAATGAAAAGAGTGGTGTATATGTTCCCCCTGGTAGACGTGATACCACCACATCTAATTCTGGAAGTATGGAAGACATGATGGCTAAATTATTTAAAGGAGTGGAAGCAACGAGCGCGGGAGTAACGGAGGTAATAAATGATTTGTCCTCTATGAAGCAATTAGTTGATTCACATTCCACTTCAATCAAGAAAATAGAGCAGCAATTAAGCCAACTTTCAGCAGCACTCAATCAAAGAAAGGCTGGAACTTTACCTAGCAACACCGTGCAAAACCCAAGGAATGATGGGTCATGCATGGCTATTACTACCCGAAGTGGTAAGGTGCTGGAAACCTCATCTAAGGGCAAGCAAGTGGTTGATGAAGTAGTGGACATTGATGATACGGCGAAAGAGGAGGATGCCGCAGCAGCCTCACCTAACGTTCTTAACGACGTGCAGCCTGAAAAAGCTGGAAAACGGAAGCAAGATGAGAAGAAAACTGTGGAGAGAACACTTCCATACCCACCACCACCTTTTCCCCAAAGATTGAAGAAGGTGGCGGATGATACAAAGTTCAGCAAATTTATGAATATGTTAAAGCAGCTGACCATTAATGTTCCATTAGTGGAGGCACTTGAAAAAATGCCTGGGTATGCGAAATTTATGAAAGACCTGTTGACAAAGAAGAGGGCAGTAAGCTATGAGCCGGCAGATAATATTCATCATTGCAGTGCAATTGCCTCAAGGTCCTTAGTACAGAAGAAGGCAGACCCTGGTGCTTTCACTATTCCTTGCACGGTTGGATCTATGAATTTTGCTAAGGCATTGTGCGATCTGGGTGCTAGCATCAATTTGATGCCACTATCCGTCTACAAGAAGTTGGGGCTAGGAGATCCAACACCAACCAATATGAGGCTCGTGATGGCTGATAGGACGGTAAAATGACCTGTGGGTATCTTGAATGATGTGTTGGTGAAGGTATCTTTATTTATCTTTCCTGCAGACTTCGTTATTCTGGATTGTGAGGTGGATTCTGACGTTCCCATAATCTTGGGATGCCCCTTCCTCGCAACTGGAAGTGTGCTTATTGACATGAAAGATAATGAGCTTTTGTTTCGAATTAATGACGAAGTGGTCCGCTTTGATATATGCAAAGCCATGAAGCAGCCCAGCGATATGAATGAGTTATCTGTAGCTGATGTTCATCATGAGGATATGAAAGCATTATCTATAGAGAAACAGCATACTGTTGAGCCATTGTCTGCTGCGCCACTGAAAGTTGAGCATGAGGATAATGAAGATTATGAAGAACTTATGGGTGCTCTAACAGAAATAGAGTCTTATACTCCTAAGCAATCAGATTGTGATCTCAAGAATCAACCAACAACGAAGACTCCCATTGACGAGACACCAACACTAGAATCGCAAGAGCTCCCCGATTATCTAAGGTATGTGTTCTTGGAAAGTAGAAATATACTTCCGGAGAGTGCAGATGATTTAAGTGAACAGCACGTAGAAGCTCTCATCTCTGCTGTGAAGAGATACAAGAGAGTTATGGGTTGGACTATTGATGATATAATTGGTGAAGAAGATCACATGCCCACAGGTAAGCCTCATTGTCGTCTAAATCCTTTCAGAAAATGATCCACCATTTACCTCGACGAAGTCTGAGTACTCGAGGTAACTATGTCGAGCCACGACAATAAATAAGGTGCTAGATGGGAGGCAACCCATCGTTTATCGTTTTTCATTTATAGTTTATCGTTTTCTGTCATTCTAGTACTTGATTTGATTTTGATAAATGAAAAATCCAAAAATAAGAGTCGTGCCACGACCAAAACTAAGGCGCTTGGTGGGAGGCAACCCATCGTACTAATCGTTTTCATTTGTTTGAGTGAATATAGGTGCAAGACGTAGTCAACGAGGAGATTGATTTCAATTGACGATTTGGACGCATTGTATGGTAAAGTTGGTAAGTTAGGAAGGGTGATGCATAAGGCTATGGATTGAGCCTTTCTCACGCCAAAATAGGCTTCGAGGAAGGCTAGGCCTTGGTAAAACTAGGCCAAGAACGATGCACAACCTATCCTATAGCCTAAGGTCTCGGAATCTAGTGTGCTATACACTATGCGCCGCCTATTCCTAGGTATGCTTTTGACTATGCGCCGCCTATGCTATGGCATTTGGTCTCAGTATCTCATATGCCATAGACTATGCGGCGCATATGTCCCATTATGCCATAGACAATGCGCCGCATAGTGTATGGCATTCTTAAATAAATGCATGGCATATGCTATGGCATTCTTAAATAAATGCTTGGCATATGCTATGGCATTCTGCTCAACTAGGCAAAGCATTAGGCACCACCTATGGTCACTTTTGGTCTCCAAATCCGATTTTAATGGGCCAAAACTCGACCCAACCTTTTCTTATAAATATGAGACTTAGTCTTGAACCAAAAACACATTGGAAACCTAGCTTATGCACCACCTATAGTCTCCAAAACCTATCAAAAAGTTTCCTTTTGCTCTTTTTCATCACAAGAACATCATCCAAAGGCTTCAACCAAGTAAGTACTACTTTGTTCTTCATTTATATTTTGTAAGTACTACTTTACTACACCTATTATGAATTGCTAAATCTTGAAAAAGTATTGGTGATGTGAACGTGTTTGAATTGTTGATACAAAACCAAATGAGTGAACATGTACGTTAGGATGCTCTTAACTTATGTCCGACTTGAATTTGATTTTGATGCATTGTTATACTACTTGCAGAATTGCTATAGTAATGAACATTGCATAATCTTGTCACTTGAATACTTACATGTTAGAATATCCCGTTCATCGGAATAAGACTTATAACTGCCTACCGACATAGGAGGTTGAGTTTATTGATAGAAACGATACCATGATGTAATCCCTATGTAGTAGTCTTATTATACCTAACATGAAAGTATTGCAAAGGTTGCAAGAAGTGATATATCTCTGATTTTCTCGTTGGAATATAGCTCCTAAAACGCATGTCGATGAAGTCTAAGTAATCGACCACTTTCACTTCACTAATTTGTAGCAACAAACTAAGTGTGGGGTGGTACCCCTACTGCTTGTGTATAGATTGTATCCATTGGGATTGTGCTACCATTAACACTATTTCAAGTCTCAGGTACAATGGCACCCAAAGCAAGACAAGGCAAAGAAAAGGCTACCACTTCCCAAAAGAGCAAGAAAAGAGGCCGCAAGGAGCAAGGAGAACCCTCCTCGCTGCAAATACCTCGACTCACGCTTGGAATTAAGTGGGATACTTATGAGGAACTTCTAAGGATGACGACTCTGATGATGATTCCAATGCAAGGGGTATGACCCCAGACATAGAGGATGAGTCCGACTAACCAGGTTCTTCTTATTTATTTTCCACTGAGGACAGTGTACCGACTAAGTGTGGGGTGGTGGTATTGCATGCTATACTTCTCTACTCGCATCTATGTTTGTTTGCTTTTTGTTTCATTTTTTAGTTAAGATTTTTTTAGTAGTTAATATTTTTTTTTTAACTTAGCTTCGCATGAGATTATTCTAATAGGCAGCATGAGATTATAACAAGAGTATGTGCTACAATTGTGACCATTGAGACGTTTAGGCTCCAGTTGTGACTCATTATGTGATATTGTGTGGTTCAATTCCTTCACTTGTTGGGTCGAGAGTCTATATTACTTCCAAGCAAGTCGACCATGTGCCTTGTGTGTGTGAGATAATCGTATATTCTATGTGTGTGGCTGATGCTAGAACTTGCCTGGTATGTATGCAAAGCGAAAATAAGGAGTGTAAGTTTAGGATATGATTTAGGCATTTCTTTGGCAACCTATATTTGTTTACCTTCAGTTTTACCTACCCATGGACATCATCCTAGTTAAACCCTTTTGAGCCTTTAGCCTATTTTCTTTGACAACCTTGTATGTAAGCCTAATCCATTTCTTTCAAGACCGTAATTTGATCCCAAAATCCCTAAGTGCTGTAAAGTGAAAAAGTCATGTGACAACATAAAAGGAAATTGGGTGAGTATAATGCTATAAATTGGAATGGTTCTTGAATGTGTTATGAAAAAGAAAAAAAAATGCTATCATAAGAGGTATGAAAAAGGAAAAGAAAGCTGAAAAGTGAGTTGTGCTTAAAATTGAAAAAAGAGGAGAACAAGGGTGGTATAACAAAAGAAAGAAGAAAGGTTGAAAGAAAAAAGTGTCAATGATACAATGTGATGTATTAAAGTGCTTAGGAACATAGTCACTATTCTTGGCCAAAATAGTCCTACCTGTCCCTTAGCCTACATTACAACCATCAAAAGACCTACTTGATCCTAATCTTAACATTCCGACATTTAGTGGAGTACTACATTAAGGGCAAGCCTATGGTCATCAGTTGCTACATATGAACTCTTTGTGAGAGTTAGAGCAAGGACATTTTGATACCCATGTTTGAAAAATATGTTATATTTGTGAGTGATTATGGGTACTATATGGTGAGACACACATGGTTGATGAGTTTTGGATATTTGTATATGATTCTATGCACTTTAACGTTTGCATGCGAGTTGATCACCATCACGAGTCTATACTTGAGGTTAAATTGTTTCTACTTATAATCGGAAAGCTACTCTTGGTTGATAATTGTTGTGCTTGTCTTGACGAATATTTTGTGTTGTTGCTATAAAACCCTAAGTTGATGTTTAGAAGGACATGATAGTTTGTTCGAGGACGAACAAAGCTCTAAGTGTGGGGTGTTGATGATAGGCGAATTTACGCACCTATATCAATATATTTTGCCCATATTTTAGCCTAGTTTTGAGAACAAATTATATATTTCATGCACTTTTAGTCCTTTTTCCTGTAAGTGAGCTAACGAACATGATTAGTAAAGTTTCAGGTATAAATGATGCATAATTCAGCATTTTATGGCTTACTTGACGCTAAAGAAATCTCACGAAGGAAGGAAAGGGAGTTTGGACGCCTAAAGGACCAAAACTGCTGCATGGAAAATCTGTCCCGGGCTAAAACAACAATTCTAAAGACTTTGGGGACTTACAGACACAAAGCTGGATTTTGACAATGATACATTAACCTAGTACAATTAGGTTATGTATTTCATTATTTTATGTGGATTATGATAATGTTACCTTAACCTAGTACATTTGGGTTAAGGATTTCATTAGTCTAGTAAGATTTGGTTATTTATTTCATTAGCTTAGTAGGATTAGGATATGGGTATTATAAATACCCTATCATGCTAGAGATTTTGAATAAGGAGGGAGGAAGGAGGGAGAACACAATACTTCCTTTCATCCCTCTCATCTTCTAACATCTTCTACTCCTCTCTTATTCTACACTACAAACAATTCTATAACTCTTCTAATCTTTCCATTAATTCTAGTTTTCTTCTTCTATTCATCTATTCTTAATTTCCGCAACAAGAGAATCGTTACCTTGCTAAGGAATTCACGCCTCACGCCTACCACTTACGCTACACGAAATTAATCAATCTTGTGGTATAACAACAATGTCAATCGTGATCTCCTTCGCATTCATGGGTAACTAAACCTCTCTGTTGGGGTTATGGAAGCCGAATGAGATACTATCTATTGCTGTGAAGTTGTGAGTTCGTGGCACATATATTGCTTATATCATTATTCTCTTCATCTTAAATCTACATTCTTTGCGGTTGCAAACGCAAGAATACGCCAGTCTAACATTTAACTTGTTCGAGAGAAAAGTTATTTGTCTGGAAAAGAGATAATGTCAAGGTAGTAGGACACCCTTTCCTATTAAAAAGCTAGTGCCGTAACTGGACTAACCTCTTGGAGAATTCGTACCGTTAGATACGCTTTAAGCTCGAGAGAGTTAAAGTGAAATAGTCCTTGTTTAGGTCGAGAGACGCTTGGATTTACCATCGACTACAATCCTCTATAAGCAATTGCATGTCAGAATTCTACACACTCGTA
The DNA here is from genome assembly GCA_030864215.1 of Capsicum pubescens. Taxonomy (NCBI): domain Eukaryota; kingdom Viridiplantae; phylum Streptophyta; class Magnoliopsida; order Solanales; family Solanaceae; genus Capsicum; species Capsicum pubescens. Next base: position 108,137,832 of record CM061544.1, read on the forward strand.
GCCAATAGAGACGTATACCTCAGAAGGTGGACATAACCCCAACGCTTCAATTCTCATTGTTTACAACCAACGTAACAATCTCTCTCTTTTTACTTTATTATTTTCAGCTTTTGTTTACATTACTTGCAAAACAAGAATCCCCCCTTCTTACGAGACTTGCACCAAAAGTTTAGTAATTTTACTTACTTGTTGGCCAAGCTATTCCCTGTGGGATCGACACCCAACCCAGGTTGGGTTCTATATTTGCTAACGACCGCTTTACACTCAAACGAGAGCTGTAGATTGAGCGTTATCAGTACAACATTTGTGGATCCTGAAGGGTGTCTAACCCCTTTCCTTTGGGATAATTTGAACCCTGACCTAGAGTCTCAATAGGTTTTCGCAAACTAAAACATTAATCATACGTATTGACAAATAAATAGGTTTTCTTATTTTCCTTTAAAAATTAGGTAGCGGCTCTGTAGAAAATTTCAATTCTTTAGAGTCCAATAAGTCATGTTTTGTTTGACCTTGGCGAAAATAGGGCATGAAATTGGTTATTGGGGATTTAGATTTAGTTGTTCATCAAGTACAAGGAAAATGAAGTGTTAAAAATGTGAAGCTGTTTCCATATCTAGAGTGTGTGAAAGAATTGCACAAGAAGTTCATCAAGGTTGAATTTATACATGTCCCAAGAACTCAAAATGAGTTAGCAGATGCATTAGCAACCTTGTCCTCTATGATTCAACATCCTGATAATATTTTATAGATCCTATCAAGGTGAATGAACAAGACTAGCTGACCTACTATTTTCATGTAGATGAGGATCCAGATGGAAAACCTTGGTACTACTACATTAATAGGTATCTCAAGGAATGAGAATATCCAAAAGGCATAACCAGTATTCAGAGGAGAACAATTAAGAGATTGGCAAATCACTTTTTCTTAAATAGAGAAATTTTTTTGAAGAAGTTTTTTGACAGGTTTAGGTGGTACGAATTAATATTAAATCTCGCAAAATATACATTTGGTGTCCTCGATGGAAAACTATTGGGTTTTATCATGACTAGGAAAGGTATAGAATTGGATCCTTCAAAAATAAAGTCTATCCAGGACTTGCCTTCTCCAAAAAGTCGAAAGGATATGATGAGTTTCCTAGGTTGACTCAATTACATCAGTCGATTTATTGCACAATCTGCGGTGATTTATGAATCAATATTCAAGTTGTTGAGAAAGAATGTTGCTACAAAGTGGACAGAAGATTTCCAACAAGCTTTTGACAGAATCAAAGAGTATTTGTCTATTCCACCCGTGCTGGTGCCCCCAGAATCTTAAAAGCCATTCCTGCTATATTTGTATGTATCGAGCAGTGCATTTGATTGTGTTTTAGAACAACATGATGAAATCGATAGAAAGGAGCAAGATATATATTACTTGAACTTGAAGTTCATTTCATATGAAGCCTAGTATATATTATTGAAAAGTACATGTTGTTCCTTGACTTGGGTTGCACAAAAGTTAAGGCATTACATGTGCATGTATACCACTTTTCTCATCTGTAGGATGGATCCACTCAAGTGTATCTTTCAGAAGCCCGTGGAAAACCGAAAGCTAGCATAATGGCAAATTTTTCTGAGTGAATTTGACATTGTTTATGTTTCTCAAAAGGCAACCAAGGGGCAAGCTTTAGCCAACCATCTTGCTGAAAACCTTGTAGATGAAGATTACAAGCCTCTTAAAACCTATTTCTCGGATGAAGAAGTCCTGGTTATTGGAGAATATATCTCAGATGAATATCCAGGTTGGAGAATATCCTTTGATGGGGCTGCAAACTTTAAAGGAGTTGGTATTGGGGTAGTGCTAATTTCAATGTCAGGTCAGCATTATCTGATCTCAGCAAAGCTTAAGTTTCCATGCACTGACCATATAGCAAAGTAAGAGGCTATAGGGCTACTGATATGACCATGCAAGAACTGTTGGTTGTTGACACCCAATTTTTGCTCTTCGTGCCTAAAATTAACGTCTTCGGGCTTCTTGATCATTAAAGGGCACAAAATATAATTTTCACATCTTTTTTATAATTGTTGATAAATTATTGATAATCATTCTTACTTTAGGATTTTTATCAATTTGTTATCGTATTTTTACTTTTCATAATTTATTAATAATCCTCCTTATATTAGGATTTTTATCAATTCATTATCGTCTTTAATATTCTTTTAACAATCATTTGTACATGTACACGACATGACATCACATTTTTTCTTATCATTTTTCAAATTAATTATATTTTTTAATATTTTATATTTTTAATTACAAATCAATTTATGCAAAAAAAATTACAGTCTGCAAACGCTAAGTCGAATCAATTAATTTTACACAGTATAATAATTCAATGTCTTGTCGCATTTGACAATGACCACACAATAATGTCTTGTCACATCCGTAGTGACTGCACATAATGCTTTGTCACATCTGACAATGACTACACAATGATGTCTGTTCACTTCCCACAATGACTACACATAATGTCTTGTCACATCTGACTTTTACATTTCAAAGCCCCGCCAGTCGAGAGGCTTTTACATTTTCATAGACCCACCAGTCGAGTGGCTATTACCTTTCAAAGCCCCGCAGTTGAGAGGTTTTTACATTTTCATAGCCCCGTCAGTCGAGAGGCTTTTACATTTTCATTGCCCCGCCAATCGAGAGGCTATTACCTTTCAAAGTCCCGCCAATTGAGAGGCTTTTACATTTTCATAGCCCCTCCAGTCGAGAGGCTATTACCTTTCAAAGCCACGCCAGTCAAGAGGCTTTTACATTTTCATAGCCCCGCCAATCGAGAGGCTATTACCTTTTAAAGCCTCGCCTTTCGAGAGGCTTTTACATTCTCATAGCCCCGTCAGTCGAGAGGATTTTACATTTTCATAGACCCACCAGTCGAGAGGCTATTATCTTTTAATGCCCCGTCAGTCGAGAGGTTTTAACATTTTCATAGCCCCTCTAGTCGAGAGCCTTTTACATTCTCATAGCCCCGCCAGTCAAGAGGCTTTTACATTTTCATAGCCCCACCAGTCGAGAGGCTTTTACATTTTCATAGTCCCACCAGTCGAGAAGCTATTTACCTTTTAAGGCCCCGCCAGTCGAGAGGCCTTTACATTCTCATAGCCCCGCCAGTCGAGAGGCTTTTACATTTTCATAGCCCCGCTAGTCGAGAGGCTATTACCTTTTAAAACCTTGCCAGTCGAGAGGCTTTTTACATTCTCATAGCCTCGCCAGTCGAGAGGCTATTACCTTCCAGTTGTTCCACCAATCGAGAGGCCATTACCTTATCGGTTGATGACCTTAGTATTCATAAACAATTGAGGACGACTATCACTAGTCTCCGTAGACAATCGGAGATAACAATCGGCATCAGTCTCCATAGACAATTGGAGATGTCATCAAGTCTTCGTATACAATCGAAGACATCATTCATCACATAATCTCCGTAGACAATCGGAGATGACAATCAACATCCGTCTCCATAGACAATTGGAGATGTCATCCAGTCTTCGCAGACAATCGAAGACATTATCATTCATCACAGTCTCCGTAGACAATCAGAGACAACAATAAACACCATCCTCCATAGACAATTGGAGGTGTCATGCATCAATTCTCCGTAAACAATCGGAGACAACAATCAACAGCAGCCTCCATAGACAATTGGAGGTGTAATGCATCAATTCTTCATATAAAATCGAAGACATCATTATTCAACATCAGTCTCCATAGACAATTGGAGATGTCTTGCATTAAGTCTTCGTAGACAATCGAAAACATGTTTTATTTATCAATATCAGTCTTCGCAGACAATCGAAGACACCCATCATTCATCCTCAAGTCCCTGTAGATAATTGAAGACATCATACATGTTTTCAACAAAAGGTACAATTCAGAACATCAACATTTTTTTTCAAATCCTATTTATCACACACTGGGGCAAATTTTGAGAACCATCTCAAATTTTCCCCATTTCCTCATTTCGAACTACATTGACTTGATTCTCGTGACACTCGAGATATGTATGAAGCTCTATGCAGAGTTCGGTCACTACAACCCCACAATCATTCTTTCTCCCCAGCAAGTACACAATCTTGCATCTCAAGCATCTCACAACTAGATACTGGGCAATTTCAAAAGGAGCATAAAAAATGTATGAATACTTCTGTTCCCACATAACCCTCTCCTCAATAATCATTTCATATGATAATTCGCCCCTAATAACAAGGCAAGAGACAATCTGCCAATTCTTTTGAACTACACCCGACCTGATCCTCATTAACTTGAGGTATGTAGGCAACTCTAAGTTAGAGTTCGATCGAATTTTTCTATAACAAAAAAAAAAATTGTGGAGCAAAATTGGGTACATGTTTCGTTTGAAGACTTCTACATCGTCCTCAAACGAAAAGAGGCAACTGTTGACACCCAATTTTTGCTCTCTGTGCCTAAAATTAACGTCTTCAGGCTTTTTGATCGTTAAAGGGCACAAAATATAATTTTTACAGATTTTTTATAATTGTTGACAAATTATTGATAATCATCCTTACTTTAGGATTTTTATCACTTTGTTATCGTATTTTTACTTTTCATAATTTATTAATAATCCTCCTTATATTAGGATTTTTATCAATTCATTATCGTCTTTAATATTCTTTTAACAATCATCTGTACACGTACACGACATGACATCACATTTTTTCTTATCATTTTTCAAATTAATTATATTTTTTAATATTTTATTTTTTAATTACAAGTCAATTTCTGCATTCTTTTTTACAGTCCATAAACGCTAAGTCGGATCAATTAATTTTACACAGTATAATAATGCGATGTCTTATCGTATTCGACAATGACCACACAATAATGTCTTGTCACATCCGACAGTGACTACACATAATGTCTTGTCACATCCGACAATGACTACACAATGATGTTTTGTCACATCCGACAATGACTACACATAATGTCTTGTCACATCTGACAATGACAACTCAATGACACTACCCTTTGGACAATAACTCTATCAATTGGTCAAAAGGATGAACATCCTTTGGTCAATATCCTAAGGACTAGAGGATGTGCTATAATAAAAAGAGGGAACACCCTTTTATCCATTGAATAATAGGGAATGCCCAATTTTATTATAAATAGGCAAGTGTGGAAGACAATTATTCATCTTTTCTCTCTACATACACATTTTCATACACCCACACATATTTTTCCCTCTCTCAAATACATACATAAAAAAACACAGGAAAAAATCTTTCCTCATTTTTCATTTTCTCTCCCAAAAATACACAAATGTATATGCATATTTTTTTATCACACACATATTATATTCTTCTTTCTCCCCTCTCTCAAGAATAAACAAATACACTCATATTTTTCCTCCTTTTTCTCTCTCTCAAACACACAAAAAATACACATATACACATAAAAATAAATTAAATTTTTGTTCCCTATTTTGGTGAAATTCCACCATTTTTACTAGAAATTATGTTGGTTACATTTACATATATATATATATATATATATATATATATATTTCTTAAGTGTTGTTGTTGCTATTCATATTTTCTTACTGTTCATGGACGAAACTTTGTGTCCCAATGACTTTCTTTCCTTTATCCATTTCCATCAATCTTCGTTATATTTTTTAAGAATTTTGTTAGTTCATATTTTATGTGAATTTATTTTCGTATTTCTTTGTTTATAGATGCTTAATGATGGTTATTGTCACTTCTCAGTGAATGTTCACATTTTTCAATCGTGTTTGAACTATTTCTATTTTATTCCATTACTTTGTTACACAATTAGGAATTTTACTCTATTTTTTGTTATTTTCAATTACTTTGTCATTGCTACATCATTTTTATTCATTAACTTTGACCTTTTTGTCATTTTATTATTTTAATCTTTGATAATCATTAGAATTACTATGCGTGATTTTGATATGCGTTCAGTGACTTTCTTAATTTTTCGTCATTTTTTATTGTTATTAAATACCATTAATTAATTGGCCGATGACACTATCTCTCCGTCGGATACTTGAGGCCACCCCATTACAAAAGACGGACATTATTTTGTCAAATTTATTATTTTATACCGAGGGCCAACATTTGACCAATGAAATTATTTCTCCGTCGGATATTTGAGGCCATCCCATTACAAAAGATGAAGTTTTATTTTCCAATTTTATCTATTTTACATTAAAATAAATACTTGACCGATGAAATTATCTCTCCGTCGGATACTTGAGGCCACTCCATTACAAATGACGGACTTTATTTTCAAAAGATTACTATTTTGTATCAAAATAAATACTTGGCCGATGAAGAAATTATCCGTCGATTTTCGAGGCTTTCACAAATAAAAGGACGTATTTTAAGTATACAAATACATAACAAAAAAAAATATTTTCGGGCGATGACGAAATCTTTATAATATTTCAAAACTTTATCTGAGCCCACTGTTTAATAAATATTATATTTTAAAATACATATATGCACACATACTTTTTCAATTTATTTTTATTATTGTTTATTTGTTATTAACATTTTTATTATGTCTGTTTATACAGGTTATCGAGAATACTTGTCGGGAATGACATTCAAAGAAGAATTTAAATTGTGTGTTTATATTTTTCATATTTTTAGACTTGTATAAATGTTAATCATAGTGAAATTTTAATTTTGGAATTTTGGGCGGGATATTCTTCATTTACATAATTTCATCGTTTAGGAAAAACTTAGGCCTTTAATATTTAGATAAAAGAATTAAGTTAATCAAGTAATTCACATATTTATGTAGTCTTTTCTTCTCAAATAAATCTTTACTTTTCTCCGTAACTTTAAGCAAATAAAAATATTACTTGTAAATACTTTTCCTTTTCATGGCACATCAAAATACATTTCTTTTCATATGTCACAAAATACTTTCTTTTTCACATGTAATTTATACATTTTTATAAATATCTTTTACATGTTTCTTTTCATACATCTAAAATACTTTCTTTTTCATATGTAATTTATACATATCTTTTACATGTTTTTATAACAATAGATTTTATTTGTATATTTAATATACATATACTTTTACATAGTTTTACATTTATATTTTTTCAAAAGAATTATTTTATACTTAATACACATACACTTTTATATTATTTTAAATATTTATACCTCCTCCTTCATTGATAAGTTTAGTCTAGCCGGGTACAACATTTGTAGATCCTGAAGGGTGTCTAACCACTTTCCTTCGGGATAATTTAAACCCTTACCTAGAGTCTCAATAGATTTTTGCAGACTAAAACATTAATCATACGTATTGACAAATAAATAGGTTTTCTTATTTTATTTTAAAAATTAGGTGGCGACTCTGTAAAAGTTTTCAATTCTTTAGAGTCCAATAAGTCATGTTTTGTTTGACCTTGGCGAAAATAAGGCATGACATTGGTTATTAGGGATTTAGATTTAATTGTTCATCAAGTACAATGAAAATGAAGTGTCAAAAATGTGAAGCTGCTTCCATATCTAGAGTGTGTGAAAGAATTGCGCAAGAAGTTCATCAAGGTTGAATTTATACATGTCCCAAGAACTCAAAATGAGTTAGCAGATGCATTAGCAACCTTGTCCTCTATGATTCAACATCCTGATAAGATTTTATAGATCCTATCAAGGTGAATGAACAAGACTAGCTGACCTACTATTTTCATGTAGATGAGGAGCCAGATGGAAAACCTTGGTACTACTACATTAATAGGTATCTCAAGGAATGAGAATATCCAAAAGGCAGAACCAGTATTCAGAGGAGAACACTTAGGAGATTGGCAAATCACTTTTTCTTAAATAGAGAAATCGTTTATAGGAGGACTCTAGATTTAGAATTGTTAAAGTGCGTCGATGCTCAGGAGGTAACCAAGTTAGTCGAAGAAATACATGGGGGCATGTGTGGGCCGCATATGAATGATTTTTTTTTGGCAAATAAGATTCTTCGAGTTGGCTATTTCTTGATGATAATGGAGACAGACTATATTCGTTTTGTGCAAAAGTCGCATCAATGATAGATTCATGTTCCACTAAATAAACTCAATGTGATAGGTTCACCTTGGCCATTTGCATCTTGGGGAGTGGATATCATTGGTCCTATTAAGCCTGTTGCATCAAATGGACATAGGTTCATTTGGGTAGCTATTGATTATTTCACCAAATAGGTAGAAGCCTCTTCGTATAAGTTTATGACAAATAAAGTGGTGAAAGATTTTGTTCACAATAACACTATTTATCGATTTAGAGTTCCTGAGTTGATTATAGCAGATAATGGATCTAATCTCAACAATGGCTTGATGCGTGAGATATGTGAGGATTTTAAGATTACTAATCGTAATTCTACCCCTTACCGTCCTCAAATAAATAGAGCAGTTGTGGATGCCAACAAGAATATCAAATGTATATTACGAAAGATGATTGATAAATACAAACATTGGAATGAGAATTTTCCATTTGCCCTCCTTGGCTATCGCACCACTATTAGGACTTCTACTGGAGAAACACCTTATCTTTTTGGTTTATGAAACAACAACAGTGTTACCTGTAGAAGTAGAGATACCATCTTGAGAATCATTCAGGAAGCTGAGTTGAGTGATGCCAAATGGATTAAAAATCGGTATGAACAATTGATGCTAATTGATGAAAAAAGGATGAATGCAGTTAGCCATAGAAAGCTTTATAAAAATAGAATGGCCAAAGATTTCAACAATAAGGTAAGACTGAGACAATTCAAACTGAGACAACTGGTGTTGAAGAACATATTTTCCCACTAGAATGAAGGAAAAATTTTCACCCAACTGGCAAGGGACTTACATCGTTCATCGAGCACTGACAGGCGGAGAACTGATCTAGAAGAAATGGATGGTGATGTTTGGCCAAAAGTTACTAATGCAAACATTGTTAAGAGATACTCTGTCTAGAAACCTTTATCTATTTCTTATGTAATATTTTTCTTTCTCTGTAATGAACCTACGAATGATCTAGTTCCCTCGGGGGAATACATAGAAAACCCGCATCGGGTTTGGTCTCTTAAGTAGAAATTTTTCAAAACCCCTCTTTGCTTGTAATGCAAACTACGGTTGACCTGACTTCCTTGGCGGATACGTAGGCAGCCACATCGACTTCGGTCACATCAGAAGAAAAATCAAATTTCCTCCTTTTCTATTTCATATGTAATGAACTACGTTCGGCCTTAGTCCCGCGGGATAAGTAGGCAACCCACGTAGAGTTTGGCCCTTTAATTTTTAATTTTTTAAAATATATTTCATTGACTACGTTTGGCCTAACTCCCTTAGCGAGATTTTTAGGCAGTCTATACAAGGATCGGTCTCATCATCTTGGAACGTCAACATCTCTCAAGTCAAACATGGGATAGCTTTTAAGGGGGCATCATTTGGATAAATAGTTGAGAAGACGTCAAGAGATATTGATGAGTAGTTGAGAAAGGGGACATTCACTTTGGATAAAGGACATTCGTTTTGTTTCACAATATGTCACTGTTCAAAAGTTTGGCAGGATTTCATTTTTACCACTATGCATATTTGCAAATTTTTATTTATAAAGTTATATATTACTCTTATTTATATCTTATTTTAAATAGTTTTCAATCAAATATTTTCTTATTATTCATTAGACAAGATTTGAAAGAGCTGGGGATTATTAGTCTAAACAGAGCTGGAAGCACGAAGTATCAAGAGCCATACCTTCAAAGTCAACACAAATCAACCACACCCCAAACTTAAAAAATTTCTTTGAGTGTTGATTTTGAAGAATAGAAGAAGCCAAAAGTTAATAACATTTGCATTCTTGAGAGGATTACACCTCGAACGATTTGAATTTCCTTTAAAATATTCAAGAGATATGCCTTTGTAGTAATATTGATTAAATGATTTCGAAGATTTTACAAAGATTTCAAATGCCTTGCACATAACTTTTGGCTAGTCTTCATAGATGCCTTTTAATATATACTGCACAAGTGTTTTCAAATGCTTAAAATTCACAATACATGCCTTTCAATTGCTTTGCACAAATACTGTACAATGCACTGCACATGTATTGCACAAATGATTTAAAATATGTTAAAATGCATTGCACATGACTTTAATGGCTCTACATAGACACAAACACATTGCACAACCGCTTTAAATACTTTAAAATGCACAATACATGGTACTTTGCATACATTCTCTAAAATGCACAACATATACACTGAATGCTTTAACTTATTTTAGAATGCATTGCACATGGCTTTAATGGTTTTTGCATGGGAAAAATGCACTACACGATCGCTGTAAGTTATTTTGCACTATGCATGTCTTTCATTTCCTTCTAAAGCACTGCACAATCGCTTTAAGTTATTTTGCACTATGCATGTCTTTCAATCTTTTCTATAGCACCACAATTGCTTTCAAATGCACTGCACAAAACTTATGGATGCACCAAACAAATGCTTTATAGAAATTCATTGCTTGCAAAAGTTGCTTTTCATAAATCATTGGCTTAGAGAAAAGCCTCTAACCATCAATCATTTAACTGAAAACGCCCCATCTTCATAATTTACTTGGTTTAAGGCCTCATTTTCATCGCCGAAAGGCCTCATTCTCATGAATTATCGGCCTAAAACTTCATTCTTCATAAGTTTATTTCCAGCCTGCAAGACCGCATTTGCATAAACTAATGCTCGAAAGGTGTTATTTTCATGAATTCACTAAATGCATTTGTAAACACCTAATTTTTTACCAAACTGAACATTTTTACACCATTTTAGTATTCAATTTGTTTTTTTAGGTCTAAATTAGATATTTTAAGTTTATCTTATTTTTACTAAGTTTGTTTTAAAATTTTGAAAAGTACAAAAATGAAGTCACATTTTAGGATAAGTCTTATCTTTATTTTAGTTTTCAAAAAAGGAATTTTTTTTAAAAAAAATATTTTCTTTTAATTTAGTTTTTAATAAATAATGTAGTGATACTAATATTTCTTAATCATATTTCTAAGACTAGCTATTTAACTTATTTTGTATTTTGTTAGTTTTAAATAGATTTTATCATTTTTATTTTATTTAAAAAATTAATTAAAAAAATAAAAATAATAATAATAATAATAATAATAATAATTTAAAAAAAAAGGAAAAGAAAGGGACCTAAACTACCCAATATCCCCTCACTCCCTACTTTCTCTCAACTCCCCCACATACCCACTCCCTCAAAAACACTAACTCCGTCACACCTCAACCTCCCACATACACGTACTCCTTCACATCCCATGCCCCCACTTCCATATATTATATTTAAGGATCACCCGCTAGATAGGATTGATCTCAGACTAAGTCAAATCTTCCTTATTATCAGTATACTTATGATCACCCGCTAGATAGGACTGATAGGCATGACACACACAACACGGCGGATGGACATACACCTCCACACACTAAAAAACAAAACACATGCACTATAAATGCATACCGATGCATCAAAAAAAAAGGAGAGAAAAACAAACAAGAGACGTCCTTGAAGATTGTGGTTTGGAGTTCGACTGGTCCTCAGTTTGAGTTTTCGTCGACGTTGTTCTTGCTTCTATATTTTGTCAGTTTTTTCATACGAATTCTTATTCAGTTCTTTTCTATTCAATTTTAGTAATATTATTGTGAAACAAAGAATGAATAAAAATTTGTCATTTTTTTTTTATATATTGATTAGTATGTAGAGATGATAATTTACATGACATTATCGTGAGTTGCATGTTTTAGTCATCCAAACACATATATATTTACTTTAAAATTTGGGAGTTGATTAAGATGATTATTGATAAAATTGAGCTGATAAAACTTTTTTTTTTGTTCTTTTAATTACTTGGGTCATCCGTGAATGCCATTAATTTAGTTATATATATGTGTGTAGATGGCCTTGATCAAATAATCACCACAACTACAACATCATAATTCTAAAAGAATGATTTCACGTTGGGTTCAAAATCTCACAAGAAAATCGCATGCACTTTTTTTCTATCTTTCTTTCATTGTATCACAAATCCACAAAGGCATGCAACTCTGTTCATACAATTGTTTTGCTTCTTCATCGTGGACTTTTCCAAATAAAATCTGTCCACATGTATATTCCAATAATATGTATATATATAATTTGTGAATCTATACCACTGCTACCTTGTATTAATGCATTAGTAATGGTGATTGGGTATAGGGTGTTTAAAATGGAAAAAGAATACCTTACTATTTAAGAATTTAATTCGGCTACTGTGTTTTAATCATAAATTAATTAAATGAAAAGAACTTGGCTAAAAAATCATTTTCAGTTAAATTTTCATTTTTCACTTTGATTTTTAATGTGAACTTATTCTTTTTCTTTACAAATATTAGTATAAACTGAATTTGCTATCCTTGGCAGAAGCACTTCAACCAATTTCGACTAACCTGTGATTCAATAAAATATCCTTTAAAAAGTTTAATATAGAAGAAAAAGTTAACGATGAAGTTGAAAAGTCCTGCTACCGATCATTTGTTATAACAAAAATTAACATATCATTTTTAAAGTCGATCTAATTGGGATGGATAGATTTTTAAACATGCTAAAATCTTGCTTACACTTGGGAGAAATGGGAACGATCCATAAATGCCATAAAGGTGCGGAAAATATACCAAAACTCGTGGTAAGGCCGACAAGTACTACTATCGGTAAGCCATGCATCAATACAATTTTAAATATATTCAAAAAAAAAAAGCGGGATGGAAGTTACTTTTAGGCTAACAAATCCTTTATATCCAAAAGATTAATTTAACCCAAACACAAGTCATTAAAGTGACCGTGCTAGAACCACGGGATTCGAGGGGTGTCCCACACCTTTCCTTCGGTCAATAGAATTCCTTATCCGGATTTCTAGTTCGCAGACCAATAATGAAGAGTCATTTCCTTTTGAATGGGGATTCAATAAGGTGACTTGGAACACCTAAACTCAATTCTAAGTGGCGACTCTGTAAATAAAATAATCCTTATTCAAAATGTCACTTTAATTGGAAAACCCCATTTTCTCTAAAACCAACTCCCTTGCGGGGTTGGGGTGGTAAAAAATAGGGGTGTGATAGCATTTACTATTTATGTACTAATTTCTTTATCTAGTTTAAGTTTTTCAAGAACCTTAGAGAAAATGTGAAACTATTTCTGAGCAGCGAACTAGGGCAAAGCTAGCAGAATGTCAAGCATCACTAGTAGCATCGACGATTCAATGCTCGACTTGTCTCAATTTTCAAAAATTCTCATATAACTTTAAACCTTTTCACAAATCTATTCTTATATTTCAGTGCCATCTTAAATTTAAAACTGGGACAAATTTTGAGATTATCTTAAAATTTTTGCACAATATAACTTTTGAACTACATCGACCTGATTCTCATGAAACCTGGAATTTTTAGGCGACTCAGAAATTAGGGTTTGGTCGAATTCATAATCACAATCGTGCCAATTCTAGCTTCATTATTCCACCTTTTGGGTGTATCCTTCCTATAATTGGTCTAATTTACCAGTTGAGACAAAATTGATTTATGTCAACGTCTTTGTCCAAAGACTCTTTCATCATCTTTGGTCTAAGAGGGACAAGCTGTTGACACCCAATTTTGGCTCTCCTTTACATATAATTAAATTTTTTATGCTTCTTAGTCCAGAATACTTTATCAAGATGACGTTTTTTATCATTCATATTAATTTCAGTACTTTTGACAAAACCAAAATGATTTTCTTTTACTTTCATTTTTTTAATATCATATAAACAAATATTATTAATATCGCAATAAATATTTAAATACTAGTGTTAACTTTTACTTTTAATTCTAAATAAATTTTGTTGTATCATTATAATATTTTTCAAATATATTTGCTTTTATTTATTCATATGCACATATATCATATATTTTAAAAAATTAATTAGGATGAAGAAACTGTCGTTAAATCAAGTAGGTGAAAATAATTGCGGAAGATTTGATTTATTACAAACATAATTCATTTATGCCAATTTTTAGGCCACTCTTTTCATCCATATAACAAGCCCAACAGAAAATGATTTTCAGTCAACTTTAAAGCACCTCAAATCCGGCCCAATACTCAAAAAACCCGACCCAAAATTCCCCCAACCTAACCAAAATCATCCAACCAACACATACCCTAAGGGGTCGTTTGGTGTGAGGTACTAAGGTAAATTATCCCGGAATTAAAAAATAGTTTCAGGATAAACTTTTTTATACATTGTTTGGTAGGCAATACTCGAGATACCTTATCTCGGGATAAGTTATACCACATATTTGGTGGTATAAGTTATCCCAAGTTAATTTATCCTTGGATAAAATTATAAATGACAAAAATACCCCCAAACCTTTTTCTTTCCACTTTCTCATATATATATATATATATATATATATATAAAATCTAGTTTAGGTGTACGTGTCTCGCGCGTGTACCTCACTATAATGAATTTAAACGCTACACTAAATACGATATTTATTCAAATAGTGAGAGAATTTATTTAATTAGATATATAGTAGTTGTAAATATCAAAGATACAAATGAGGTAGGTGTAAAATATATCGACAACTCCTTAAATTACGGTTGGTGTTTTAGAAAGAAAAAATAATCATAATATTTTATATGACTCAAAATTTTGATCATTAATTGTCTATATCATCATAATCATCATTCATCTTCAAGATACCTACAAAATTGAAAAAATAAATATGAAATCAATGCATCTAAGTAAATTAAATATTACAAAAATATATTTCTTTGACGTATCTTGGCGACCAAAAAAAATAAGAAAATTCAAATCAAATAATAAAGAATCATTTAAGAACAAAAATAAATATATCTTGTTCCATATGTTCATATTAGATATTATTGTATTTTTCTAAAAGAATTCTCAATTTATAAAAGTTCAAAACTTTTTTTCTTCAATAAAGAAATTATATAAATATGATTGATTTTTACTTTTTTCATTAATTATTTATCAATAATAGAATATTTTAAATTCCAAATAAACTAAACTAACACAAATAAGAGTGATTTTTTTTAATCCTTTTTAGTTTTTGATAGATTTTTACTTTCCTTTTATTTAATACAAAATAATTTCTTGTGACGATGAGTTCATTGTGACGATGATTCAAGTATTTTAAACATGGTAATGATTTCTTGACTTTCTTACACTCGTCTCAGCTGTTACAAGACCTCGACAACCATTAATAAGGCGTGAAAACTATTTTCAGAAAAATAGGAAAGCACGGCATGTTGACATATTTTCAAATAAATTTAGGTGTTAAAAGTCTGGAACTTTTTCCTATGTGCTATGAACAGAATCATTTTGGTGTTCATGAACTTATCATTTTCTATGATTTTGAAATTTGTAAGAGGATGATGAAGTTACAATTAGTCTCATTTTTTTAAAAGGGTCAAATCTTTGCAAACACTTGAGCGTCTGTTGTTGGATTTTGGCATTCTTTTTCATGAACACTGAATATGATATCCCGTCGGCATTGTTTAGGATAGCTGTTTACTTGAACATGATTTTTAACCTTCAACTTAGCATTAAAACAAGTTCTACAAGCCTTACACTTTCGAAAAGTATTTCTCTGTAGATTGAGTTCTCTGTTTTTTGGTTAACTCGGGTACTAGAAATGATTAGAGAGGCTTGACAACTCAATGTGAAGTTAGTTTATTTGTTTGAATAGCTTTTTCTATGGATAAGCATGTAGCATCTTGTTTTCATTTAATATAGGTAATTAGCTTAAATAATGACACTAGTTTGGGCTCTCAAACAAAGATAGACAAGCTGGAGCTTTTAACTCTCAAACGATAATATTAGTTGCTCAAAGTTGTTCATTTGGCTAATTACAAACACAAGACTGAATCAACAATAGTTTTCTGGTAGTCTGTAATTATCTATACTTTATTGTATGCTTTCTAACTGTTTCACATTCCTGTGAATCAGTATGAAATACACTCTTGTGAAGTTCGACATTTTTGGGTCTGTGTAGCTGTCCATCTATTTTGCTTTAACATCTGTTGACTGGCTATTGTAAGATTATCCTAATGTTAATAGGAATGTTTGCACATGGCCTGACTATTTGCACTGTCCATCTTCTTTGCTTGTCTATGTGATTGCAAGACCTCACCAACTCTTAGTTCAGTATGGAAAACGCCAAGAAAACTTTAACCTTCAAAATATGTTTAACTATACGATTTTAAGGTTTACTGTTTTTATTTGATCTTAAAACTGGAACATGGGGTTAGTCACTTTAGTTTTAGATGTGATTAAGTTAGCATGTTGTTTCATTTATAAATTAAATTTTCTTATCTGGTTAAGTGTTGCTCCAACTTAAATGACCTAGTGTCGGTAACTAGCTTAAATAATGACACCAATTTTAAGTTTCTAGTTGGAGTTAACATTCTGTGGCTATCAATTTCTGCAAAAGGGTATAGATACATGTTTAATTACATAAAGGTTAACACATACTAATCACCAAGATAATTTTCAATCAAGTTGGATGATGAATTTGGTATTAGTTTATAAATGTGTTTTTTACTCTTCTTGTTTAAACAATTGGATTCTGTTTTTTTTTTTTAAAGAAAAATCTTTTATCCTTTCTTTACTGTTAGGCTTAATGGAATCAGGAAACTTTTGATTTCTATTTGTATGTGTTCATTTTAACTTGCCCTTTAAATGAGAAGGGTGGTTCCTCGACAAATATACTCTTTTAACAATTGTATTCGAATTAATTTAGTCTAGAACTATTAACCATCACAGAAACATAAGCTGTGAAGAACTCAAATGACTATCTGTAACTTGGGCTTTAAAATTGCTCCCCTCCCCTCTTACGTGTTTTTCGTCCCACGTAATTAGTCACTAATTCTTTTCTTTTATTTTATTTTCATGTGAACTCGAGAGCGCATTTGGGGTCTCATGGCTTGACTCCATCTCTGTCCAAATCAGAGAAGCTACAATAGACTATCACGTGTTTCGTCTAGTAGTCTAGTGCCTCTTTTCCCTCCTCTAAGCTTTTATCTACCTTTGCATACACATATTGCTATCTCTTACTAAAAAATATTGCACATTATCATATGAAATTTATGTTTGCTTTCATGTATTTGAAATTGTTTAATTCTGTAAATGAATATCAAATCTAATCGTTCCCTTCTGCCTCTTAGATATTAAATTTGGCATTGTTGTTAAATGACTAAAAATTGATAGGTAAACATATCTCTTAGATTTTCATTCCCGTTAACGCCTCTTTAACATGAAATGGTAGCCTATCCTTAGAATCAAGTTAGTTCTTCACTAATTAGTAATATTTGATTAGTAAAATACAAGTTTTTTTTGAGTTAAACTTGGAAAATCGGCTTTGTACTAATTTTGGATACGATAAATCAAATTTCATTTTTTCAATAATTTCAAATAAAAGATGGCACTTCGTAAGTCTTGTTTTATGTTTCTAATGACAATAAAATATTTTATTTATTTATTTTTAGCCGTATTGTAATAATTAGTAAATTTTCAAGCCATTGTATATTTAAACAACTATATATTTTATCTATTTGAAGGGGAGCCTTGGAGTAACTGGTAAAGTTGTTGCCATGTGATCAGGAAGTCACAGGTTCAAGCCTTGGAAACAGCCTTTAGCAAAAATGCAAGGTAAGATTTTATACGATACACTCTTGTGGTGGGGCCCTTCCTTGGACATCGCGCATAGCGGTAGCTTTAGTGCACTGGGTTACCCTTTTTTTAACCCTTTTTTTAATATATTTTATCTGTTCATTTAGGGTAGGGTAATTAACTTATTTTTATAAAATTGGATTAAAAAAACAAAAGGGTCATCGTTTAAAATTACTTTTTTTTTTATTATTATTAATTAAAAACCTTTTATGAAACCATTTGAAATAATTGCATCATTGTTAAGAGATTGTATAAAAAGTTATTTCGGTAATTTTTGATAAACAAATTTTATCGCGAGGGTGTTTTAATTTTTTTTTATATAATAACTAGCGTATGATACAACAATATATATATATATGTGTGTGTGTGTGTGTGTGTGTGTGTGTGTGTGTGTATATTGTACCTAGCCTATATCTTTTCTTAATTTAACATTTGATTTCCTTACCTAAGTTTGGCCGGGTAACCGTAGTTAGCGGATCCTTTAGGGTGCCTAATCTCATACATCCAGCAGGAAAATTATTACTATAAGGGTTCCAACCCTTGAAAAATGTGAAGAAGAACTCTCTACTTAGATGGTCCAAGAAAGATTTTATCACACCTTTATCTTCCTTTTGGGAACTAAAACTCAAGTGAGTTTTCAAATCTAACAAATAATTTTACTACAGGTAGGAGAAAGGAAATGCAGTTAGAACTGGTTTGTGGATAGTGAATGCTTAAAGTATATGATTGGGAGGACTGATTACTTTCTCTCTCTCAAGACATTTCAGGGTGGAGGTGTCTCTTTTGTAAATGGTAAAAAGGGCTATATCCATGGTGTGAGAAAGATTGAAAAATCACCTGATCAAGCAATAGAAGATGTGTACGATGTGAATGACCTCAAGTACAGTCTTATAAGTATTTCTCAAATCTATGACAAAAGGTAATGAGGTAAAGTTCTTATCTGATGGATGTATTGTGTCAAGCTTGAAGTATGGGAGAGTTATTCTTAAAGCCAAAAGGTTCAAAAATATATGTAGCTAATTTAGAGTCTGTAACTGGTGGGGAATTAACTTGCTTAAGTGTTCAAAGTGAAGCTATTGATTTATGGCACAGAAGGCTAGGACATGTAAGTTGCTCTTTATTGAACAAGTTGATTTCAAAGGACCTGGTCTATGGAATGTCAAAGATGAAATTTTCAGACAACAAGGTTTGTGATGCTTGTGTTAAGGGTAAACAAACCAGGTCTTCCTTTAAGTTGAACTAGGTCTTCCTTTAAGTTGAAGAAGTAGGTGAGTACTTCTAGACCTCTTAAGTTGTTGCACATGGATCTATATGGACCTATTAAAGTCCAAATTAGAGAAGGAAAGAAGGATGTGTTTGTCATTGTGGATGACTACTCCAAGTTTACTTGGACAATATTCTTGAGAACCAAGGATGAAATCTATGAGGTTCTGGTAACTTTTGTCAAGAAAATTCAAATGAAACTGAATAATAAAATTCCTGAATTCAGATCTGATCATGGAACTGAATTTGAAAACTCCCAAGTTGCAGGATTCTGTGTTGAATATGGAGTCAGTCATAACTTCTCTACTCCTGGGACTAGGGGTGTACATAGGTCGGGTTGGTTCGTTTTTTATTAAAAAAAAAATCAAACCAATAATGTCGGTTTATTAAAACTATAAATCAAATCAAACCTACATAAAATTGATTTTTTCGATTTAGGTTTTAGTCGATTTTTTTGGGTTTTTCGAGTTTTTTTTATAATCTTTAGTTTTTACAATTATATTGTGATCGAAGACTAGATCAAATATGTTTTCCCTCATGTGCTAATGAAAAATCATAATTATGAAAAAATGAGGAGCAGAAAACTCTCTTGCAACTAAAAAGTGAGATGAAGAGTGAAAAGTTAGGTTTTAAGTTTATATTGGGTTTTGATCATTTAATTAACAATTAATGGATAAATATTATAACTTAAATGCCCAAATCTAAATATATATAGGGCAAAATTCAGAAATACTTATTCCCTTAATATGAGTTTCATAATTATATAATATAGAAAGTTGTATTTTGTATTTTTGCAAATTGTTGCTACAAAAATACAAATAAATATGATTTTTACTACCCTTATCATCGATATATATTTTGTATTTTTGCAAACTGTTGCTACAAAAATACAAATACATACAAATACATATGCTACAAAATGTAATTTGATAAAAGTGTTGCTATTTTTTGTAATTTAATACTTAAGTATGCTACTTTATGGGCAAAATTCAGAAATAACATATTTATCCTCTTAATTATGAGTTTCATAGCAACAGTTTCATAATTACATAATATAGCAAGTTGTATTTTGTATTTTTGCAAACTGTTGCTACAAAAATACAAATATATATGATTTTTACTGCCCTTATCATCGATATGTATTTTGTATTTTTGCAAACTGTTGCTATAAAAATACAAATACATACAAATACATATGCTACAAAATGTAATTTAATAAAAGTGTTGTTATTTTTGTAATTTAATACTTAAGTATGCTACTTTATGTATTTTATATATCTACATCTACTTTCAAATTATTGAAAATTTCTAAAACTAGTTGAAAAAGTATTTTAAAAGTATATTATAATTAATATTTTATGTATAAAAAAGTTCGAATATATATATATATATATATATATATATATATTATATCGGTTTGACTTGGGTTCGGTTTGACATTTTTTTTGTTAACACCAAACCAAATCAAGAATGGTCAATTTTTTTTCTAACGTCAAACCAATCAAACCAAATCATAAGTTGGTTTTTTTTCTCGGTTTAATTTGGTTTGGTTCGTCGGTTCGGTTTGACTTGACGGTTTGATCTGTACACCCCTACCTGGGACTCCTTAGCAAAATGGTGCTGTTGAAAAAAAGAACAGAACCTCATAGAGATTGCCAGGACTATGTTGATTGACAGTAGGCTTCCAATAAGCTTTTGGGCTGAAACTGTTAATACTGCTTATTATGTGATAAATAGGTGTTTGATTAGATCTCTCCTAAACAAGACCCTATATGAGCTTGTGTTCAATAGAAAGCCTAAGCTTGACTACTTCAGACATTTTGGGCACAAATGTTTTGTGCTAAACAATGGGAAGAATAAACTAGGAAAGTTTGACCCTATAAGTGATGAAGTAACATTTGTAGGCTAGTACCTCACCAAGCAAAGCATATAGAGTTTTCAATAAAAGAACTCTATGTGTGGAATAAAGTATACATGTGGTCTTTGATGCGTCTGAAAAGCTAGTGAATTCAGGTGATGATGAAGATTTTGATATTGGAGAACTCATTCATGTCCAAAGGAATAATATTGTTGAAGATGATGGTCAAGGACTAAATGATACAGTTGGGAATGGTGATGGTGATCCTGGATCTTAATTACAGATGCTTTGCTCTAGTTGAAGAACATCCAGAAGGGTCTAGAAAAACTCTTCAGGGACTTGGTCCCAGTGGAGCTTCCACTCATCTCAGAAGATCAAACTAGAGGCGTAAATCTTCTTACCCACTTGAGAATCTGACTACACATTTGGAATCTAGAGTCTAAACGAAAGCTCAAGCTAGAAATTTCATGACATTCTTAGCATTCTTGTTGCAAATTGAGCCCACAAATATGAAAGAGGCTCTGAAAGATGTTGACTGGATCAATCCAATGCAGGAAAAGCTTCAGTAATTTAAAAGAAGTAAAGTCTGGCACCTGGTCCCCAGACTTATTTACAAAACAACTATTGGGACCAAATGGGTGTACAAGGATTTTGGGATTGTATCAAACACTATCCCTTTAATGTGTGACTATATAAGTTCTCTCAACATGGCTATGAATCCAGTGCAGCATAAGAGGACCAACCATATTGATGAAAGGCATCACTTTCTAAGAGACAATGTTGAGAAGAGAGTTATTTGCATGATGTTTTGCAACACTTGGGACTAGATAATAGATATCTTTACTAAGGCTCTTCATACGGACCAATGTATAAAGAACAGGTTGAGGCTGGGGCTGATCAAAACAACCTGACCTACTAAGATGAATCAGTTTTTCTCTATAAAATTGGCTATGATTAGGAGACAGGTATCCTTGATAAAGTATGTACTTGTTGGTCTAACTAAGTACCACACCATTGTAGGTATACATGCATGAGAACTGCTTTGGAAGAGAATAGTTGAAACAGACACAAATTGAGGATTCACTTAAGAAAGAGAGGGACTTGGTCCCATCTCTTAATTTAGTATCAAAATAGTGTACTTTAGAAATCATAAAATTCTATCTAAAAAGCCACGTGTCTTTCCTTACGTGAGTAAAATATGTCAAATATTTAGTAAGGTGAAGGGTCGCACCTATTAAGACCAGACATGTTATTTCATTCAAATAGCATATCAATGACAACAGTCACCTTCCTTAAATACAAAATCAAACTTATTCTATTTCATTCTCTTCTAAATTAATTCACAAATCATCTTCCTCAATCATTCGTCCTATAAAAAACAAATTATTCCTATTCTTTCTCACAGAAAAGCTCCAAATGGATGAAACTCCCACCCACTTGAGCCATGCTAAAGACCCAGAAATTAGTCAATCCCCAAAAATTCAGTCTGAAAAGTCCCAATATTGAACATTCTGATTCTTCAATACCTAGAACTATAGAAGACCCCTCCTCAAATCCTTAACAAAAATCTAAGCCCATGCCACCTACTGTGTCCTCTATAGAAGCTTCTAAGACTTTAGAGGTATTCATTCCTATTGAAACTAAAACAACCATAGAAACCCCTATTGGGTCAGCCATGGTGGTAAACCTAAATCAGGGCTTTGGTTCACGAATTGAACCCAAAGTTTCTCTTTCCTTAGAAGAACTAAAAAGACTTGAAACCCTAAAACACTTAATGTACCTAGTTCCCCTAACCATTTAGAGTCAAACCCCATTTTTGCTTAACTGTTCAACAAAGAAATTCAAGTAAAGAGGTCTGACCTTTCCAACAGTGAGAATTGGTAGCTAAGAACTTACTTCTGCTTGCCAATGATCCCAAGGAAAGCTCTTTTGGTGTAGAAGAGCAAATAGTAGGTGAAAAGGCCGATGTCACAAAGGATGGAGAGTTTGTAGAACCTCCAAATGAGAAAGACAAAGTTAATGATGAGAAATTACCTCTAAAGTGGTCAGTTCAAAAGCAGGGGGGTAGTAAAGGCAAAGAAAAGGTGATGGAAACTAGTGTGAAGGTTATCAGAATATACTTAACTAGGAGTTCTGAGAAGAAATTGATGGGTGATGTTATGAAGGCTAGCAAATCATTTACTGCTCAAAGAAGGAGACTGAAGAAAGCTAGTGTTGTAGAGGATGAAAATTCAAAAGTTGTAGACATTGCAGAAGGTGAAGATATTAATCATGATATTTCTGGTGTAACGAAAAAATTGAGAAATGAAGTCCACGAAGAAGAAATGACCAGGTCTTTACCGTGAAGTCAAAAAGTCCCAGAGTCCCATTGGGATGAAACCAAAACATATTGATGTAAAGAAGAAGAAGTCACTGAGGGACCTGATTCTAAGAAGTGAAAAGCTAATGAAGAAGAAAAGAAGTCTATGTCTAGAGAAGAAAGAAATGAGATCTTGAAAACCCAGAAAGTACTATTTGGTAGAGTTTTTAATCCCAGGATTTATGAAAAACTTAGTATGGTAGAGTTGGTGCAGTACGTAAGACACCAGGGATGGTTACACCTTCTAGAGAAACCAGCTACTATGTTCTTTAAAAAAGAAGTGAGAGAAATTGACTATACTGTGGATTTCTCAGATGATGGGTTGAGCCTAACTGCCCAGGTGTAAGGAAAACAAATAAAATTGGATGAAGAGACACTGGGAAAATTCTTGGATGTACCTATTATGGGTGTAAGGACTGTTTTAAAGCAACAGGCCTCCTCAAAAGTGGGAGGAACAACAGTAGCTGGTGTAAGAAAGAAGTTTCTTATAAGTGAGCTTCAGTTGGTGTTTGAATTTGTCAACAAGGTCATTCTGCCAAGGTTAGAGAAAAGGACTATAGCTTATGTTGTTGATTTGCTTATGATAGAATGTCTCAGTAAATTTGAGTTGATAAGTTTGCCTGCTCTAATGATAGAGCACATGTATAAGGTCATCCAGGAGAAGGAAGGAAAACATGGTATGCCTTATGGGTATTTCTTGAACAAGGTGTTTAATAACTTTGGAGCTGTAGGGACCAAAGGGACTCTTGGAACAGTGAATCAAATGTTTAGTCAAACAACTTTGGTTGAAAATGAGTGTGTAGAAGGAAAATAGGGATTGTATCCCAAGTGTCAGAGTTATTTGTTGTTCAGGAAAACTTGAACAAGGAAATAGAATAGGTGAGGGTAAATTTGGCTGCCAAGGATGCAAACATTCTGCACCTAAAGATGAAGAACTAGAAATTATCCTTAGAGGGACCAAGTGTTGTTGAGGATCTTACTGCTGAAAATGCAAAACTCCAGACAAAAGTTGCAACACTCACTAAGGAAGTTCAACAATGGAATACAAAAGTTAAGGATCTCACTAAGAAGCTATTGAATGCTGATGCTGCAGAAAATTCCTGAATAGAGATGTTGCTCAAATCCCTCTCCCCTAAACCTCCCTCTACCTAAGTCATGTCACCTCTATCCCTTTGTTATCCTTGGGTTAGTTTCCAGTCTTTGCTTTTGATGTGGCTTTTGTAGGATTTGATGTTTTTGGTTTTTTTTGGTATGTTGTAATGGTGCTGATTCCATTTACATATGAATAAATCTTTGCTGATTCCATTAACATATGAATGAATCTTTGTTTGTGTGTTTCATTTGTCTCTTCTTTACTTTAAAAGTTGTTCTTCATGTTAGTATTGCCTTAGTGGCCTTGAGTTAACTGACTTGTGCTTATTTTACTCTTCGTTTACTGTTCTTAATTTTCAGTGATGCCAAAAGAGGGAATACTGAATTCATGTGGTAGGGACTAGGTACCAGGTGTAGGCACATATATTGAATGATGTGTTGAAGTGCAGGTTATTGACAAGGGGAAACATGTTGGTATAGTGACAGAGGGAAGCATGGAAGCATGTTGGTATATTGATAAGGGAAGCATGGTTCCTAGTGATAGGGGGAATATTCATTGACAGTAGTGGTGATCACTCTAATTGAATGAGGTGAATGAAATTTTATGCTCTAAAATTTGTGATTTGTTATTATCAAAAAGCGGGAAAATTGTTCTATCTTGTTTTGATGATGATCAGCTGATAACAAAGGACCAGGTCTTTGGGTCTTCATGAAAACATACAGCTGCCATATGTTTGTGCAATTTTGTCTGTTAGTATAACAAACTGTGAAGGTGAACTGTGTACCAATCAGGACACCTAGCCTAATCGAAATTCTACCCTAATCATTATTATGCTATAAATAGAAAAGAATGCTTCTCTATTTAATAGTTTTTGCAATTTGGTTATTCAAGAAGAAAAATGGCAAAAACTCAATATTCCTCAAGTTCCGGTTTCTATGTGTTGAGAGAGTAATTGTTCTTGAGTCAAGTCTTGGTCTGTAATCGAATTACTCATCTTATAAGAGTAATGCTTTTCTTGTGTCTGTAGAGTTCTTAGGTAGAGTTACCTGAGTTAATATTCGTTAGAGTTAATCAATATTGAGAAGAGATCTTGATAGAGTTGTCAAGGAGAGTTTGTAATAGAGTTGTTACAAATTAGTGGATCTTAGAGTTAAGTTCTAATGGAGTCTGTAATCATGAGTTTGATTATAGTGGATTCTTGAGTGCTTGTGAGGGCAAGCCATGTTTTTTCTTCCTTGAGCAAGTAGGCTTCCACGTTAAATCATTGTGTTCTTTACTTTCCTGCAAAGTTTTATTTCCTTACTACTTTATTGCTTGTATCTGACTCTAAAGGACCTGGTCCTTTATAAGGTGGTGCACCCCCCACATTTCAACACTCTCAAACTCGGTGGAGATGCTAGCAGCGAAATAACTGTATAAAGTGTGAAAATAAGCCTCATACTTAGCAATAGTCAAAGAGCCTTTCTCTAAATGATCAAACTCATCACACATTTGATCTCTCATACTATATGGCACAAATCTCCACAAGAAGGCCTCAAAAAATGAGTCCAAGTCAAAACAGGCAAACCCAAAGGTCTACAACTAGCAAACAACCTCCACCAACCCCTAGTCACATTTGTCAACTGATAGGTATTATAAGCAACTCCATGAGACTCAAGGGATGTCGGATTATGTAACTTCGCCTAGAAATCAATAAAAGGCTTATAGGCATCCTCGCTAATAGCTCCATCAAACTTGGGCAGACCCAAGTGAATAAACCTCTCAAATATCTTTTGATCATTAAAAGACATAATTGTATCAAAAATAATTGGAGAGATAGTGAGTCTAACAAGAAAAAAATCTACATATAGAGGTACCATAGATGATGGTTGTACCCCAAAAGCAAGGATACCATAAGAGGATATCGACACTGATGGTGGAACTTCACTCAACGTTTAAGGAACACCAAGTACACTAAAGGCAACACCCTCCAAATGACTCAAGAGACAAACCAAAAGGCCCTGAAGCATTGGGTTTCAAATGAACTCTGTGGGGTTTGAGCTGGCCTGCATCTCCTATATGATAACAATCTCTAGAATACTTAACCTCAGGGTCAGTAGAGGTTTTCCTAATGTATCCTCTTACTGGGGCAGCTCTTCATGCCCGACCTTACCTTTGGTTTGTCCACAACCCCTGCCTCGCTCTATAGTCTAAGATCCATCCTCAGATGCTATCTCAATATCCCTAGCCTCTTAAGATCTAATCCTTACCATCGTACAAAAAAGAGTGGAACACAATTTAGAACATTGGGTAAGAACAACCCACATGACTAGCAATCAAAATAGAGAAGCTTTTCCTAAGAACATTTATAGCTTTTCAAAGATAGATATGGACATCTACATATCAATCTATAGGACTCTATTAGACATCCTGCTCTTAACTTATGAGACTAGTGAACCTGACTACTCTGATATCAATTTGTCACAATCCAAAAATGGGTCATGATGGAACTTATCGCAACACAGCCTTGATAAATAAGTTGATCACTCAAACTGATAAAGAAAAATAAAAAACAACAATAATAACCAATGAGAGACTTATAGAATGAAGTCAGTACCTCAAAATGTGGTGTCATAATGTAAGGGCATCTAATATAATATTTTTGAAAACCAATATAAAGACAAATAAGGATAGATGATGTTTGAATCAACCTCAAACTCTAGAGTGAATCAGTACCTCAAAATCTAGAATCTCAATAAAAATTCAACCGCGATGTAAGGTGTTCATAATAGAATCTGCACTAAAAAAAATACAACAGGGGTGAGTACGATCTACTTGTACTCGGTATCATAGGCTGACTGAGCAAAGAAGAAAGTAAGATAAGTAAAATAATACTATAAGCACATCACCTGCAGCAGAGAGGTCCTAAAAGGTAGCTCATATTGTCTACACTAATAGTTCTAATATATATATATATATATATATATATATATATATATATATATATATATGGTCTATTACCTCCCAACCTTTAGTCGAAATCCCAGCTACATACACAACTTTTAAAGGTGACCTATTACCACCTTAAAATTATTTTTACCGAATTTATTACCTCCCAGTTGCTGACCTGTCACTGGACGTGACTACACCCACCCATGGGTGCGTCAGTTGACCCCATTTCACTTTAAATTCTTTTTTTCTGATTGCCACATCATTATTTTTAATAATATAATAAATATTTTAATTATTACTTTTTCCTAATGAATTCTAATTGCCACGTCATGTCTTCTTCTTCTCTTTTTCAAAACAAAAATTCAAGAACTCATTAATGGTGTTCCTCGTCTTCTTCATTAATGGATTTCTCCGAAACTAAGAAATTCTTTTTTCTCCGAAATCAAAACCAAGAAACACTTGAACTAAGAAAACAATAAGATTTCTCCGATTAATGAATTCTTGAATGAAGAAGTTGGGGAACTCCGATTCAAAAAACTTTAAAAAATTCAAGAACTTCGATTTCCTCTCTTTTTGCTTAAGATCGCCATTAATGGCGAGCTCAAAGCTTCGAATTTTCACAATGCCATATATAATTTCCAACATAATCCATGTATAATTTTCAACCCATTTCTCCGATTTTCTCTATTTTTGCTCAAGATCCGCCATTAATGGCGAGCTCAAAGCTTTGAATTTCCACAATGGGGAAGAATTCGCCATTAATGGCGATCTTGAGCAAAAAGAGATGAAATTGGGTTGAAGAATTTCATTAATCCGCCATTCAAGAACTTCATTAATCCGCCATTCAAGAACTTCATTAACCCGCCATCAAGAACTTCATTAATCCGCCATTTTTTTTCTCAAGAATTTTATTTTTGACCCAAGAAGATGAAATTAGTTGAAGAAGAAAATGGAGCAAAATGAAAAATGGGGAAGAAAAAAGGAAATAATAAAGTTCAATAATTAATTTTTTTAGAGTAAAAAAAAGAAAAAATGACATGGCAATGACGTGGTATGATGTGGCAGCGCGTGCATCACACCACATTTCAAATAACTGGTTGTCAGTTTTCGGGGGGGGGGGGGGTAATAATTCCACTTTAAAATAGTTCAGGGGGGTAATAGGTCACCTTTAAAGATTGAGTGTGTAATTGAGATTTGGGGTAAAGGTTGGGGTGGGGGGGCTTTTGACCATTTTTTCATAGATATATATAGATATGCAAAAAATAAACTACAAAGATATACACAAAAATACACTGAAACTAACGACAAGTTTAGGAAACTAAAGAAATCAAGAATGATTTGTATGCAAATGTTATGCAATTCAATATGGATGGGATGAATGATGAAAGTCATTGCATGACTTTCTATATATATCCACCGAGCTCACAGCTCCTAAGTAGAGCCTATGGGGGGTTTACAACTATATACTATATCTTATATATCGATCTCAACTCACTTCCTGGCTCGTGTTCACTAAGAGGGTTTTCATAAAAGTGCATTATTTTCTTTCAAAAATAGTGTTTCTCAATTGTACCAGTACATCATGAATGTATATATATGGAATGAGGATGTAATGCTCACAATCAGCTCAATATGATGACATCCAATCCATCCAACACACACGCATATATATATATAAGTGAAATCAACTCAACATGTCCACAATTCATGGCTATCAACTCTAATTAGGCAACATCGAAATAAATATACATGTAAGACAACATTAATATCATATCAACCCTTAATTCGGGTATTTTCTATTATGATAAAGTTAACCAATGCTCAAATAAGGTCTATATTAGCAAAACAAGCCCCGACATAAGTATTATATCTAGAATAAAGATATTTAAATGCACAGATAAGGCCAAATAATGTCAAATAAAGTCCCCACATGGACAACACACAATACCAGATATCACAAGTCAACAATCATAGAGTATAGCCCCCACGCAGGCACACAACAATAATAATCCTAAAATATAAACCTAACCCATAGCATACTTTACATATTTATAAACTATTTAGCTCAATCTGAAAGAAGTTAAGCCATACCTACCTCGAAATCCTGCCCTAAAGTGATTGAACATAGAGACTTTCCCCTACAAAGGGACTCAAAATCAACTACAACAACGAAATATAACACTTATGCATTAAAAGAAAGCTAATGATACTCATATTG
Source organism: Capsicum pubescens (assembly GCA_030864215.1). Taxonomy (NCBI): domain Eukaryota; kingdom Viridiplantae; phylum Streptophyta; class Magnoliopsida; order Solanales; family Solanaceae; genus Capsicum; species Capsicum pubescens. Next base: position 108,167,331 of record CM061544.1, read on the forward strand.
CCCATATTTAGGTTGGGTTCAAAATGGGTTTAAAAAATGAGTTCAAAATAAAAGAAGCAAAACCAGAATTTTATTTTTTACATACCTTTCCCAAGGTTGTAGGAATCTGTGTCAAAACCCACATGAAAATAGGTTTAAAACGACATCCAAATCAAGGAAAAATCCTTTTTAAGCTTTATCGATATAAACCTCAACTTTTCATTATGAAATACTGATTTAAAGGTGTTTTTTTAAGATGTAATCAATGGTAAATAATAGGAATATATTTTTGGAGTTTACCCAAGCAAGACTAGTGATAAACCCCTAAGAAATCACCCAAAATCTTAAGCTTGAAGCCCAAAAATGGTGAAATTCACGATTTTGAGGCTTTTATAATGTCAAGTGAATAGTGTCTCACAAACATGCTCAAACCTTTGCATTTGGAAAGGTTCATGACTAGGACCCTTACATTCGGGACAACCTTGTCAAGTTCACGAAGAATGGACTGACCCGACCCAACCCGATTGCCTTTCGATATCGCAACCACCACTTTGTAATTGAGATGAAGAGAATTTTTCTTCTTTATGTTTGCAGCCAAGGGCCCACATTCACAAAGAATATTTTATATCTACATAAGATTCAGCAAACCAATTTATTTACATGGTTGCTAAAATCTACAACCAGACCCTCGAGATTCATCGAGACCAGACAAAAACAAACCATATATGCTACCAGGATATTTGTAATATTTTGGACTCAATGGCAATGTCATAATTTTTAGAAAAGATTGTTCTCAATAAATTTGCCCCAAATTCCTTTTTCAATATTTTTCAAATAAAGGGTCGAAATACAAAATAAAGGTCCCAAATCCAAATCAACCATGCTACTAACCTAAAACCAACATTTTAGATCTATTAGCACAATTCAAATCGCCATCCAACACTTAGAATAACGAATATTGACCAAAGTCAACTCTATGGCTTCTCAAGCCTTTAAAAATCACAAATTCGCACAAAATATTTTCAGTCACATCAAAAATCATGCCAGCCATTTCAAAACCCAAAAATCTACATGTAGTAACTAATGGAGTAGGAAAAAATGGTCAAACACACAATAATAATAATATTAAAAATCACAATTTCAGGTCATTAGAATGGTCAAGGGACATTTTAAACCATAAACTATAAAAGAATGTAGCAGTGCTCTTCCTCTGTCATCTTTACTTGTTCATATTTGTTTTGACACTATCCGTAAAAATAAATAAAATGATAACTTTACTATATTCGCCCTAATAATTATAAGTCATATCACTCATTATGAAATTAATTAAAAATAAATAATATGACATTCCCATCTCCCGTGAATGAAAAGCATATACAGTAACACCTTCATAAATTAATACTCTGTAAATTAATAAACTCTCTAAGATAATATTTTCTCCTGTTCTGACTAGATTCTGTGGAAAAAATCACTAATTTCATAAGATAATATATTTTGAAAGACCCCCCCAATATAAATATATGATCTCATTAATATTCTAAATTAATAATTTTTTAAAATTACAAAAATATCTAAGATAATTTAGTGAAATATGATTCTAGTATCTTTTATTTTTTTGTTAAAATTTAAATCAAATTGAAGCTAATCTATGACTTTTCTTATTACATTCAAAAGTTCTGATGTTGTCTTCTCAAACTGCACTAAGAAATTATGAAGAGTTCTAGATGTAATAAGTGTTCTCTTATGAGTAACTAGTTCCAAAGGTATTGTATTATATTCAACTTCATCCTCAACATTGTTTTATCCAATAGTATCCATAATTTCTTCTAAGCTTTGAACCTTTGAACATGTGTCATTTTCATCTAGAAAATCTAACAGGCTATTGACATCCATTTTAATGCGGTAACTCAAATCATTAATCATGACCTCAAGTTCATAATATCATTTTCACATGATCATAAATTAGTAAGATACTCAAAACCACTCCACTACCTTGAATCTTGAAAGAAAATTTTAAATTAATAAATATTAATTTATCGATTAAATAACATCTTTATAAAATATTAATAATTTATGGTCCCAAAAATATTAACTTAGAGAGGTTTTACTATAGATCAATTTAGGTGAAGATGAAAAGTTGTTCACTTTAATTTGCAGACTTTTGACATTTGTTTGGTAAAAAGAATTAAGTAATCAATAGTTTCATGTGTGCATCTATGTGTAATAGTAATAATTAATTTCTTATTTGTATTTATAATAATTGTTAAATGATTTTTTTTTTACTAATATCCATTAATATTAATATTTGGTTACAAGAAAATCAAAATAAAGAAGGTATGCATAATATCGTAAACCACATACATAAGGGAAGAGAGTTGTTAGGATAGCTACTATAAAGGATAAGTAATAGTAACCGTGTTCCTTAAAATCTGCTCCTATTCATTCTCTGATAAGCCTTGTACACTTCTCCCCTTAGAAGAACTTTACCATTGTATTTGTGTATAAAATGTTGATGAAATAACAAATAAACATGCGAGAATTATATTGCTCTCTCAGCCCTTTCATGGTATCAGAGTAGAGTACAGAATCGCTTCCCTCAACAATGGCAAATCAATTATCGCTACTTCCATTCTTTGTTCCCACTCAAGTCTGATAAAGTTGGACAAGAGTAATTTTATCTTGTGATGATCAAAAGTTCTTTCTGCTAAAAGATATCATGATTTAGAAGGAAATATTGATGGAACTCATAGGTTTCCATCTCAATTTACTGCTAACAATTTTTTAAAATATAGTTTTTGTATTAAAGCACTATTAACCCAGCTTATACTGCCTAGAAAAGACAAGATCAATTTTTATTAATTTGGCTTCTTTCCTTCATCATAGAAAATGTTCTAGGGCAAGTCGTTGGATGTGCTACTTCTAAAGATGTGTGGCATACATTAGAGACCATGTTTGGTCTAAGTCCAAAGTGAGATTGATACAGATACGTCTTCAGCTTCAGACAACTAAGAAAAGGGAAACCACTATGACTGATTATCTACAAAAGATGAAATTTATTGCTAATAACTTGGTTGCCGCTGTACAACCCATCACCGATGATGATCTTATACTCTATATCCTTGGAGGTCTAGGTTTTGATTACAATGCTTTTGTTGTGCCCATTACTTCTAGGCATGAAACAATAACATGTGCTAACCAACATGGACTCTAGTTAAGTCATGAGGCATGATTGAATAATTTTACAATTGTGGAACAAGATTTTGACCAATCAAATTTTACAGCAAGAGATCCTATTGTTTCTCCAAGCCCTAGCGGAGATGGTGGTTACAAAAAACACTCTATTTCCAATAACTATAGTGCAGAAAGATCTAGATCTGGTTGTGGTAGTGGAGTTAGAAGTGGTAATAGTTCTCACGGTCAATTGAGGTCTCATGGGAAAAATTCCAATGGGTCCTCTCAGTGTCAAGTGTGCAGCAAATTTGGTCACACAACTCTCATTTGCTACCACTATTTTGATCATGTGTATCAAGTTGCTTCTAAAACTAAAATGGCAGCCTATGTAGTGCAACCTAATGTTGTGTATGATTCTTCCTGGTATATTGATCATCGTGCTATGGTAATGCCTCAGAAGTACCCCCTGGAAGTCACACAGTGTTCAAGACTATGAATAGTCCTAAGCTAACCCATGATATCTATTCAGCTTAAAACTCACATGGAAAGTGGGCTAATATATATATAAACTGAAGGTAAACCATTTCATATCTCAATGTAAATCTTTAACTTGGTAAATCTTAAACAAACTCATTGAACTTAGGACATACACAGTCTGACAAGCCTCTACTGCTAACTAGAGAGCCATTGGGACAGACCCTAGTTGACCCAAACATAAATGGAAATCAAGTAACTAAAGTACTTTTATCACTAAACAAGAGTCTGATAAGCTAGGTCCTTGGACTATGAGGACTCACCAAAAGTCGAGATGCAGGTGATGATGCTCGTAGTCAATCGTGCTGCTGGAAATGAGCACCAGAACCTACATTATAAGATAATGTAGCACATAGACATATATATAGGTCAGTACTTCTGGAATGTAGTGAGTATGTGGGGATGAATGCATAAATAAACCAATAGTTGCATAATTATGTAAACTTTCAAATAATGCATGCTAAGCGTAACTGACTCACCTTGGGCTTGAGTAAAACTAAAGACTGCAAGATCATAAAACATAGATGACGAAGTATATGCATAAGCTTAGTGAGCCATAAAACTTAGTTTCTAAAATCTTTACTTTTATTCTTTCTAATGGAAGTTTCTTCTAATGGATATAAACTATGTGAGCTATCATGGAGTTCAACATCTTACCCATGTTGGAGAGAGCTGTTCTACCCTTGCCATTGAAATAGAACCTTAACTTAAGTGATCACTATACTTCATCCATATTGGAAAAAATCTTATCCTACGATGGCTCGTAGTTTCTAGGAATTTTTGATACGCTCATCCGCATTTCCTTCTCGGTGCTAAATATTACTCGTAGAATATATATATGCTCACACTAAACCAGTTTGGCTTCTCTTTACTTTAAATCATAATCAATATGAACACTTGTGGATTTCATGTCCTATATTTAAATCAAAGAATCAAGCTTTCTTAAATCATGCTATATTACATATGAATGGAACTTTAAAAGCTTATACTTTCTTGTAAACTTAATGCTTCTTCTTAAATCTTGGAAATCTTACTTTCTTTAATAACACTTGTAACAAAATATCAGTCTCAATACCCATATAGAAATCTTTCATAAGATTCCAAATCAAAGTAGTGAAACTCAAATCACAATATCAATCTTAAAGTTTAAAACATGAATAGATGTAACCTTTATGCAGATTTATCCTTAATATCACACGATAATGGTATACTTCAATATATGAGAATCTAAAGGATGAACCCTAATATAAAACATGTAAATTAAATCTTAAAATCATGCTTTGGGGCACAAGGATGGAAGATTAACCTTGTTCATAAGCCCTACATACCTGGAATTGCTTGACTTGTGAAGAAGACTTGAGAGATGACTTGATGAGAAAACCCTAATCTTGTTCTTCTTAAAGATGGGAGGAGATAAGATGTTATTAATTAAATTAACGGTGTGAGGAAAATAACGCCTCTTGGGGTTATAGGTCGTGGGTTGAGATTTATATAAAGGGAAAAGACCAAAAATCCCTTTAGTTGAATCTTACAAAAATTGATCACCAATCATCATGAGTCAACCATATGAACCGTATGATAAGGGTATGAGTTAGATTAGTAACTTGTAAGTTTGGCAGGGACAAGTTGGTATACACTGCTCAACATACAAGTCCAAACTTATGACTCGTAACCTCTCAATATGACTTGTATCCTCCCAATCGTATCTTGGACAGAAACTTACAGAACCTAGGCTACTGACCTTATGACTTCTCTTCATACGACTCTTATTTTCAAATGACGACTTCTAGGGTCATTTCGTTACTTAGATAGAACTTAAATCACCCTATGCTACCATGGCTACAACGTACATCTTACCATTTGTAAGATGTCTATACGACTTGAGGTAATGAGTCGTATGTTTCATAGTGATCTTGAAATGCGGGGTATTACAGCTATAAATCACATTACTAATAACCTCAATAACTTGACAATCAATGGTGACTATCATGTCATAGACCGAATCTTGGTTGGTAATGGAGTAGGTTTGCTTATTTCTCATATTGGTGAATCTAAATTGATGTCCACTTCAAAAGCTTTGCATCTTAAAAATATTTTATTTGTACTGAGATACTAAGAGTTTATTAAGTGTGGCTCAATTAACTATTGATAATAATTCTTATTTTAAATTGCAACCTCGATTTTATGTTGTGAAGGATAGGACAATCGGGAAAGTATTATTGAAATGGAGACTTGTTGATGGCCTCTATAAGATTTTTGCCTCTAGAAGATCTCATTTTCACTCTTCAAATAAACTGCAATCATTCCTTGTGTTTAATTCCTCTTTTGATAGTTGGCATAATCATATAGGGAACCCTTCAATTAAAGTTGTTCAGAATGTTGTTAAATCTCTCAACTTATCAAAATCAATGAATAAAATTTCTAGTATTTGTTCATCTTGTCAACACGGCAAAAGCTGTAAACAACCTTTTCAAGTATCTTCTTCCTTATCTTTACATTCATTAGACTTAATTCATTCTGATTTTAGGGTCCTACACCATACATGGAAAATAATAAATTTATTACTATGTGATCTTGATTGATGACTATATGAAATTCACTTGGCATTATCCCATGTCTTCCAAAAGTGAAGTTAGAATTTTACATTTTAACTCACAAGTTAAAAATTAGTTTGAATGTAAAATAAAAGTAATTCACTCATATTTGGGTGGCGAATATAAACAATGTTCAAAATATTTTGAACATGCGGGTATAATTCATCACATATCTTGCTCTCATACTCATAAACAAAAATGGCTCAGCAAAACATAAGTGTAATACCGCAAGTCTTAAGCTCTAGATCGACCCACCAAGAGGTAGACTATTTAATTATCTTTCCAAAGCCATCAGTCCCACCTTAATCCGATATCGTAGTAAAAAGTTATGGAAAATCTTTTAAAGAACTGTCAAACTGCATGTGACAATGAATCTGGCAAAGACATATTGTCGGATACAATTAGTCACAGTGAGGACTCGTTGTCATGGAAATGAGGGGCCAAGAAATTATCTCCTTGACAATAACCTTTCATGACGGCTCACTGTCAAACTAAATGAGTCGTTAGAAGAGGAGTCATTTTGATAACATTAAGGACCCAAGGCTTAGGTCCTCAGGTCATAACTGCAGGCCACGACTCATGAACAGACCTAACAAGTCATAGCCTGAGTCATCGCGAATGTTTCCCAAAATTTTTTAAACATTTTTAGAAGGGCTTGTTGGTCTTTTCCCACTCTTTTAACACCTAACCCACATCATTTAGGCCTTCCCAAGGTTGGAATATAAGGCTAAATTTCTCGAAATCCACTAAAATCTCAAAATTTAATCAAACACAAAGGGAGAACTGAGAAAGAGTGGTTTTCTTCTCCAAAGGCCAACTTAGGGTTCCTCAACTTCAAGCACAAATCCCAAGGAGTTTTTTAAATAATTCATCTCTAAGTAGGTGGGATTTCGTCAATGGGTTCCTTCCACCCATTGAGTCCCAAAGATTTCTCAAACTCTCTAATTTAATTCATACTTTAAATTTAAGGTTCCATTGTAAGTATGAGTTTTCCTGAAATTTTAGTTTGTTCTTCTAATTAAACCATGAGTACATGTTTTCCCATAAGTTTAGTATATTTCCATACTCAAAATCATGAAATCCCTTTATATTTATAAATTGTTGAGTTTTGGGCTTGAATTGTGAAATTCCTTATAATGTTCACTTTAATATTGTCATGTTTAGAGATGGTGGGTTATGAACACCCGATACTAAGGATTCATGCATACATTAGCTTACATGTTCTTGAGCACTTCAGATTATCCATTTTTGATATTTTCATAATGTAATTAGATTGAGCATATATTAGTTATTAGTGTCATTCAGTTGGGAGTAGTACTTAGCATGTTTAGAGATGGTGGGTTATGAACACCCGATACTAAGGATTCATGCATACAGTAGCTTACATGTTCTTGAGCACTTCAGATTATCCATTGTTGATATTTTGATAATGTAATTAGATTGAGCATATATTAGTTATTAGTGTCATTCAGTTGGGAGTAGTACTTAGCATTGAGTGAATGCAGGGATGAAGGCTCACCCATCAGTTAGGCTTGAGACCTTTAGTAGAAGTCCCTAAGTTCTAGAACTAAGGTGCTGTCGTAGGTTATAAGGGTTCACCCACCAGTTGAGGATTGACACCCTAGTCCTTCGGGACATTAATTTAGTAGATCCACGCCAGTCAATGTTCGTACCTTTGGCAAGGTACTAAGCACCATCCAATTAGGGTTATAGATTGGACCTCGGTCAGCTCAGATAGGTGTATGTCTAGTAATTTTAGCTCCCACAGTCCTTAGTTTATGTTTTAGTTTCAGATTTTATATGACCTTGTATTCAGTTATTCAGTTCTCATTTAGTATATATTTATCTAGGGTCTTGCAACAATTCACCATGTTTCATGCATTCATGTTCAGCTTATACTAGTTAGTTTTTCCATCTCACATATTCAGTACATTCAAATTATTGATCATATACTTTCTTGCGCTATATTGTCTTATAATATAGGTTTTGATGCTCAACATCTAGATTACGCTTAGTACGGTTTGGTACCACATTTAGCAACAGTTTTTGGTGAGTCCCCATCATTCAAGGACTAATTATCAGTCTTTATTTTCTTCATTCTTTTAGTTTCAGTTAGTTGGAGTTAGTTGGGGGCCTGTCCCAACAACTCATTGTGATTTAGAAGCTTTTAGATAAATAGTCATGTTTTCATCTTGTTGAGTATTTCAGACAGTGTTAGTATTGATTCCATTATTAATTATTATCAATTTATTTCAATTTAGTTTCTGTCTAGTATTTAGCTACTTCTTCAGTATTTTTAGTGCTATGTCAGGCCATGGGTTAGCTTGGGGTCACTTGTGACTCTAAATACCGTGTTACGACAAGGGGGCAATCCCGAGTCATGATAAACTTGGTATCAGAGCCAGGTTTAAAGTGTCTTAGGGTGTCTAGAAACTGTGTTTAGTAGAGTCTTGTTCATAGGTGTGAAGCGCTCCACACTTATGAGTGAGAGGCTATGAAACGTTTTAGGAAAATCTCATTTTTTTCATTATTCATGTCATGTGATAGAGTATGAACTCTATTAAAATTCTTCATCTAACTCGTTCTCTACCCGTTTATAGAAAATTCCTCCCAAGAGAACCAATGGAAGGAGGAATAAAATCAACAAACATCATTACCTATTTCGAAAGACCCTCTGAATAAACATGTCTCCCATGTTGAGTTTAGGGCTTCTTTTACAACATTAACCTAGTCAATGATAGTTCTAAATAATTAGCAGGTTACTTCCCCAGCCAAGCCAGCTGTGAATACAGTAGCGACTAGAGTTCGAAACTTCACTCAGATTAATCTTCTAACATTCTTTGGGTGTAAGTATGAAAAGGAACCACAATAATTCCTGGACAGTATTCAGAAGGTCACTAAGATCTGGGTGTCACTTCTACTGAGAGTTCTTACTTAGCTGCTTACCAATTGCAAAGAGTGGCTCACACATGGTCAAAGCACCAGAAAGAGGACAGAGGTGCAGATGCAGGATCGGTAGAGTTGGATGAGTTTGTTATAACATTTTTAGACAGGCTCTTTCCACTTGAGTTGAGAGAAGCCAAGGTACAAAATTTTTTAAAACTAAAGCAGGTCAACCTGAATGTGAAATAGTATTCGCTTAAGTTCACTCAGTTGGCAAGATATGCTCAAACTATGATAGTTGACTGTAGGGCCCGAATGAGTAAGTTTATGTCAAGTGTTTCTGAGGATGTGGTCAAGGATTGTAGAATGGCCATATTGGATAAAGAGATGGACATCTCTAGATTTATAGTTCATTCTTAATAGATTCAGGAAGAGAAGATCAAAGAGAAGGAAAGGGAGAGTAAGAAGGCCAGGACTGGTAGCTTTAATTTCTTTCAGTAAAGGTCAAATGGTGGAAAATGCGCTTTGTTCTATCAGAAATCTTTAGATCTAGCCCCATATTCTGCTAGTGCTCAGTACCAAGTTCATGCAGGATACTCGAGACAAAGCGTTAGGCTCAAAGTCCCAGGGTAGTGTGAATAGTATTTGCACTAACCTAGTTTGCAAGAAATACAGTAGAAACCATAAGGGTGAGAGTTTGACAGGTAGCGATGCTTGTTTTGGGTGTGGTAAGTTAGGCCACGGATTGAGGGATTACCCAATAGTGGCATAGAGAGGTAGGAATAATCATTATAAAAACTAATCAAACTCTTCAGCAGTTCTAATAGATCGCCCGACCCAGCAGGGTTCCACTTTTAATGCAACCTGTGGACAATGTCACGGTACGTTTTATGCCCTTTAGACTCAACAGGATCAGGAGGGTTCTCTCGATGTGTTTACTAGTATGTTACAAGTTTTTCATATTCATGTTTGTGCATTGTTCGATCCCGGAGCCACACTTTCCTTCATAAATCCCTATATAGAAGTAGATTTTGGTGTTAGCCCCAAAATCCTCGCATAATATTTCTCAGTTTCTACTCCAGTCAGTAGTTCAATTATATCAGATGGATATATAGAAATTGCCCAGTCATAGTATCCCAGAATGTCACCTCAATCGACCTTGTAGAGCAAGACATGACCGACTTTGATAGTATTCTTGGAATTGATTGGCTCTACTCTAGCTATGACTCAGTTTATTGTAGAAACAAAGTATCCCAATTTTATATTCCCAATGAGTCGGTCTTAGAGTGGAAAGGTAGTACCTAAGTTCCTATAGGTCGGTTTGTCTCTTTTCTTAAGGCAAGAAAAATGATTTCCAAAAGGTGTATCTATCATTTTGTTTGAGTCAAGGATTCAAGGTCCAAAACCCCAAATTTCGAGTCAATTCCAGTAGTAAAATAATTTTTAAAAGTGTTTCCTAAAGATCTGCTCAGAGTTCCTCTTGAGAGGAAAATTGACTTCGGAATAGATCTCCTTCTTGATATCCAACCTATTTTAATTCCACCTTATAGAATGGCTTCAACTGAGATTAAGAAATTTAAGGAACAATTTAATAATATCCTAGACAAGGGTTTTATCAAGCCTGGTATCTCTCCATGGGGTGCTCCAGTACTTTTTATGCACAAGAAAGATGGTTCTCTCAGAATGTACATCAACTATCATCAGTTGAACAAAGTCACAATCCAGAATAAGTATCCCATCCCCAGGATTGGTGACTTGCTCAACCAATTTCAAGGTGCCAGTTGTTTCTCTAAGATAGATGTCATATCCGACTGTCATCATCTCAGAGTCAGAGAATGTGACATGCCGAAAACAACCTTCAAAACTCGGTATGGTCACTTTGAATTTATTGTCATGAATTTTGGACTAACGAATGCTCCTATAACTTTTATGGACTTGATGAATAGGATGTTCAACAAGTACTTGGACATGCTCATTATAGTCATATTATATGGAATTCTCATTTATTCTTGAAGTGAGGGTGAACACACAGACCATTTAAGGATTATCTTGTAGACTCTTATAGATCACCAGCTATTCGCTAAGTTCAACAAGTATGAATTCTGGCTGAAATTAGTAGCATTCCTTGGTCATATTATTTTTGAAGAATGCATTTGAGTTGATCCTAAAAAGACCAAAGCAATGAGGAACTTCCCTAGACCCATCTTTCCATCAGATATCAAGATTTTCTTGGGTTAGTTGGTTACTACAGATAGTTTATTGATGGATTTTTCTTATCGTTTCTCTTATGTCCAGACTGGCTTAGAAGAAAGTCAAATTCCAGTAGTTCGAGTCTTGCGAGAAGATTTCTCACGAGTTGAAGACTTGACTCACCTCCGCTGTATTTTTGACTCTACTAGAGGGTTCAAATGTTTTTATGGTTTATTGTGATACTTAAAGAGTTGGTCTTGGTTGTGTGTTGATATAGTGAGGCAAAGGTTATAACATACGCCTCTAGGAAACTCAAGCCCCATGAGAAGAACTACCCAACTCATAATCTTGAATTAGCAGCAGTCGTGTTTGCCTTAAAGATTTGGAGGCATTTTCTTTATGGTGTTCATGTTGACATGTTCACTGATCATAAGAGCCTTCAGTATGTTTCAGTTAAAAAGATCTAAATCTTCATTAGAGAAAGTATCCAGAGTTGTTAAAGGACTATGATATAAGCATCTTATTCCATCCAGGTAATGCTAATATTGTGGCCAACGTTTTTAGTTGATAGTCCATGGAGAGTGTTTCTCATGTTGAGAATAAGAAAAAAGATTTAGTTTGTGAGGTTTATCAACTTTCTTGGTTAGGAGTTTGGTTGATTGATTCAACCAAAGGTAATATGTTGGTTCAGAATGGTTTAGAATCTTCTTTGGTAGAAGAGGTAAAGGAAATGCAAGATAGAGATCCTATTTTTCTAAAGTTGAAGGAAGCAGTTCAGAGTCAAAGGGTTAAGGTTTTCTCCCAAGGGGAATATGGTGTTCTTTTGTTGTTAGGGAAGATTATGTGTCCTGTAAATGGATGACTTGAGACAGTGGATGCTAGTAGAAGCTCACGATTCTCGATATTCTATTCACCCAGGAGCCACTAAAATATACCATGAATTACGGGAAGTCTATTGGTGGAATGACATAAAAAAAGAATATTATAGAATTTGTGGCTAAGTGGCCAAACTTTCAATAGGTTAAGGTTCAACACTAGAAACCTAGTGGTATGCTTCAGGAATTTAGTATTCTTACTTGGAAATGGGAAGTGGTGCATATGGACTTTATTATAGGGTTGCCTCATACTCGTGACAACATGATTCTTTTAGGTTATTATGGATCGAATGACTAAGTCAGCCAACTTCATGCCAGTTAACACTTCAAAATTCAACCAAATATTATGATAAACTCTACCTTAAGAAGTTGGTGAAATTGTATAGGGTCCGTTTTACTATTATCTTAGATAGAATTCATTGTTCATCTTGTAAGTGTTCTATGTAAAATTTTAGCTTTCCCCTAGCCCTTCATCTTAGTCACTTTCATTCGGGGATGAATGATCCCAAGGGGGAGATATTGTAATAACCCAAGTTTTAAGCTCTAAATCCACCAAGAGGTAGACAAGTTAATTAGCTTTCCAATGTCATCAGTCTCGCCTTAATCCAATATTGTAGTAATTAGGGAAAAACATCTAAGGCAATGTCACACTGCTGTGACAAAGGCTCTGGAAATGACTCATTTTCAAACACAACGAGTCATAGTGAAGACCCGTTGTCACAACAGTAAGGGACCATGAAATCAGCCTCTTGACAACGACCCTTTATGATGACTCGTTGTCAGACTAAATGAGTCTTTAGAAAATGAGTCCTTGTCATAACAGTAAGGACCCAAGGCTTAGGTCCTTAGGTCAAGAATCTAGGCCACGACTCATGACTAGACCCAATAAGTCGTAGCCTGAGTCATTGCGACTATTTCCCATACACTTTCAAACATTTTCAGAAGGGCTTATTGGTCTTTTTCCACTCTTTTAACACCTAAACCATGTTGTTTATTCCTTTCCAAGGTTGGAATATAAGTCTAAATTTCCCTAAATCCCCCAAAAACTCAAATTTTAATCAAACACATAGAAGGAGAACAAAGAAAGAGTGTTTTTCTTCTCCAAAGGCCAACTTAAGGTACTTCAACTTCAAACACAAATTCCAAGGATTTCTTCAAGAAATTCATTTTAGGGTATGTGGGATTTCACTAATGGGTTCTTTCCTAATGAATCGTGGGTGGTTGCACCTCCTTATAAGGGACCAGGTCCCTTACAATCACATACAAGCAATAAAATAGTAAAGAAGTAATGAAATAAAAGTTTGCAAGAAAATAAAGAACACAATGGTTTAATATGGAAATCTCTTTGTTCAAGGGAGGAAAAACCATGGCTTGTCCTCATAAGTACTCAACAATCCACTATAATCAAACTCATACAGACTGCATTGAATTTTAGCTCTAAGCTCCACTAATTTGTAATAACTCTATTACAAACTCTCCTTGACAACTCTGCCAAGATCTCCTCTCACTATTGATTAACTCTAACCAATATCAAATCAAGTAACTCTACCTAAGCACTCTACTGTAACACCCCAACTTAGGATAAGGAGTCCCACATCGGCAAAACACAGGAGGGATGTTGGATATATAAGTAAGAAAACCTTACTCCCTAGTGACGCATTTTAAAGTCGTGCGGGCCTAGGACCAAAGTGGATAATATCACCAGTGGGTTGGGAAGTTACCGAGGTCTCTCGGGCCTTGATGGTTCAGGATGCCCATCGCAGCCAGGGCCTCGAATCGGGTTATGATAAGAATGGAATGAGAGCTGCTCCTATGTCATCCATGTTGATATAGGCCAGAGTTTAAAATGAGTTTAGGAAAATACCGGTAAGGTGGGGCAAACCTCAATCCTGAGTCTAGGCAAATCCCATTCGGTGGGGCAAACCTCAGCGAGGAAGCTGAGTCCATAGGGGTGTATGTAATACCCCAACTTAGGATAAGCAGTCCCATATCGGCAAAAAACAGGAGGGATGTTGGGTATATAAGTAAGCAACCCTTACTCCCTAGTGATGCATTTTAAAACCGTGCGGACCTAGGCCCAAAGAGGACAATATCACTAGTGGGTTGGGATGTTACAGGGGTATCTCAGGCCTTGATGGTTCGGGATGCTCGTTGTGACCAGGGCCAAGACTCGGGTCGTGACATCTACAAACACAAGAAAAGCATTACTCTTATAAGATGAGTAATTCAATTAAAGACCAAGACTTGACTCTAAAGCAATTACGCTCTTAGCACACAAAAACTTGGAACTTGAGCAATATTGAGCTTTTGCCATTTTATTCTTTCAATAATTAGATTGAAAAAACCATTTAATTGAGAAGCATTCTTTTCTATTTATAGCAGGAAAATGATTAGTGTAGAATTTTGATTGGGCCAGGTGTCCTGATTGGTACACAGTTCACCTGCGCAGTTTGTTTCACTAACAGGCAAAATTATGCAGACATGTGATAGTTGTACTAAATTTATGAAGACCCAGGGACCTGGTCCCTTGTTGTCAGTTGATCATCATCAAAACAAGATATAGAAATTTTCCCTCTTTTTGATGATGACAAACCATAGAACTTGGAGTATCAAAATTCATTCACCTCATTCTATGTTCCCCCTATCACTATGCACCATGCTTCCCCCTGTCAATATACCAACATACTTCGTCTTGTCAATATACGTGTACTTCAACACATCATTCAACATAAGTGTTACACTTAGTACCTGGTCCCTACCATATAAATTCAGTATTCCCTCTTTTGGCATCATTGAAAAGTAAGAATGGTAAACCAAGAATAAAATAAGCACAAGTCAATTAACTTATGGTCACTGGGGCAACACTAATATAAAAAATAACTTTTAAAGTAAAAGAGAGACATATGAAACACACAAACAAGGAATTCATTCATACTAAATAGGATTAGTACCATTATATCATAACAAAAAAAATATAAAACATATGTCTTCAAATAGACACACAGGGAACAAAGACAGGAAAATAACGCAGGGAAGAATTAAGAGTAATAGGGATTGGGCTTAGGTAGATGGAGGTTTAGGGGATAGGGTCTTTAAAAGCATATCCATTCTAGCACTTGCAGCAGTATGAGAATCCAACAGCTGCTTTGTTAGGTCCTTTACTTAAGCATTCAGACTCTGGACCTCATCAGTAAGTGTTGAAACCTTATTTTTCAAATCTACATTTTTTGCACTAAGTGCTTCAATTGCACTTGGTCCCTCTGATGATAATTACTGATTTTCAAATTTTAGAGTAAGGATTTCTGCATCCTTAGCAGCCATAGTAATGCTCATCTCCTCCAATTCCATACTCAACTTCTCTCGAGCTATCAATAGTTTTGATACCTGGGACATGGTACCGGTTTTCCCTTCAACACACTCATGTTCAACCAAAGTAGATAAGCTGAACATTTGCTTTGCTATACCAGGAGTTCCCTTTTCACAACTACTCCAAAATCATCAAACACCCTATTAAAAAAATATCCATAAGGCATACCATGCCTACCATCTTTCTCATGGATTACTTTGAATATATGGTGTATCATCAATGTAGGTAGACTAATCAACTCAAATTTTCTTAGGCACTCCATCACATATAAATCTACACTCAAAGTAATGGTTCTTTTCTTAGATATTGGCAGCACTACTTTGTTGACAAACTTAAACACCGATTGAAACTCACCCTTGAAAAACTTCTTCCTTACACCAGCCACAGAAGTTCCTCCCACTTTGGAACATCAACCATAAACTCAGTTGAGGGTTTTTGTTTTGAAACAGTCCTCACATCCACAATGGGAACATCCAGAATCTTCTCAAGAGTTTCTTCATCCAACTTAATTTTCTTTCCTTGCACTATTATAGTCAAACTCTCCCCATCATCAGAAAATTTGATAATGAAGAAAAATTGTCTTACTTTATCTCATAGACAGAGGGAACCGGTCCCTCTACAAGATGCAACTATCCTTGGTGTTACACATACTCTACAAGCTCAACCATTCCAGTTTTTTCAAGAATCCTAGAGTCAAATACTCTTCCAGTCAACAATTTTTAATACTTCAGCATTTTATTTCTCTCTTCTCTGGACACACACTTTTCTTCCTCGTATTTCTTTCTTCCTTTAGAACCATTGTTTGGTTCTTCATCTCCAGCTTCTCTTCTTAGGAACAGGTCTCTCATAGACTTTCTTTTTCCTTTTAACTAAAATGTGTTTCAATTTTATCTCGAAAAGGGTTACGCCCCGAGTCTGTACCCCAGATGCTACACGGTGCTCATAATCCTGAAGGACCACAAGCTAGCCCATGACTGGTACCTGCTGCAATAATTGCGGAAATAGGCGGAACATATGCCATAAGGTTCAAATATGTAAATAAATCTGAATGCGGTATCCAAATACCAAAACTAAATATAAGTACTGAAAAACTGAACAACTGTCTGAAAATACTCTAGTCTAACAAGCCTCTAGCTGTCTGAATTATGGAGTTGATGGGACAAGCCCCCAACTAACTCCATCTACTAAAATAAAACTAAAGTACTGTAAATAATAAGCATGTCCTCTAACTATGAGGACTTACCACTACTCTGAAAGCTGAGAATCTGAACTGCTAAGGGTGCTCTGGAGCCCGTGCATCTGAACCTATGATATAATACATTATACCGTAAAGAAAAGCATGTGTCACTACTTTGAATATACTGGTATGCTCAGTAAGGTAGGCTGAAATGCATGGGTTCATATGCATGAACAATAATAACTGAATAAAATGAGTATGACTAAGTAGGAGTACATGTATGAATATATAGACTGTAACTGAGATCGTGCTAATACTGAGTAATGGATCTGAATACTGATAACCAATATCTGAGTTCATGAATACTGTATTACTGATTATGTGAATGACTATATTTGACAGTTCTGAATACTGTGGAACCATACTGAGTTCCGTACTAAGCTGAGTGATTATGTTTGATAGTCCTAAATTTGTAGAACTGAACTGAGTTCTATCTTGAGACTGAGATTGGAACTGAGACTGTAGGAAGTAATTATCTAATAAACATGCCCCTTCTCTAACTGATTTGGGGTCCAACCAGTAACCCCAATTGGAAGGGTGTCAATACCGTGCCACGGGTAAGGACAAGTGCTGAGTCACCCTCATCTGGAAGGTACTCTGAATGAGAATGGTGGTACCCTCAACTGGCAGGAAGATCACCTCATCAACTCTCAACTGGAAGGTTGATGTATCAACCTACGCTGGCTACGTAGTTCTGGAACACAAGGACTACTTCTAAGGATTACACCCTCTACTGGAAGGAGGGTCCCCATCCCTGGGTTCACTCAGTGCTGAATCTTACTCCCAACTAAATAGACACTAGACTGAATTCTAAACTGTACTAGGCTGGACTGAACTGATTTTACTGAACTGAGCTGGATTGATTCTAAGTTCATTGAGTTTTCCTAAGTTCTGTAAATGAATAAATTCTACTGATCGAGACATAATTGATTCTACTCTGTCACTGACTATGGCTCTAGACAAGCAGCTAAATTATCGGGTATTAAATACCCCAGGACTCAATAGCACAAACTTAAAATACATGGCATAATTCTTGAGACATGGTAACTAACTACTTAGTCATCATTCATTCATTTGGGCACTCAAGCAAACACTTGCATACATGCTAAACATGATATAATTTTACTATTCAACTCACATGGACAATTCATCAAACACTTGTGGGGCATAATATATGCACATCATATGTGCACACTTGTGGGGCATAATATATGCACTTGTGAGGCAACATGATTCAATTCCAATTACATAATTCCAAGAGTTTTAACATGAATTCACATGATAAAGAACACATATCAATTAACTCTACATGAATCTTGCAATAAATCATGAATATACTTTAATTCAACTCATGACAATCATAAAATCACACTACATGAACTTTAAAAGAGTTTCTTGGACTCCAAGGGTGGAAGGATCCCCTGGATGAATACTTCACATACTTTAGTTAAGGAATTTCTAAAAGTTAATGGTGGAACCTTGAGTTCTTGATTTGAAATTGAAGCTTCTAGGGTTTTGTTCTTGAGCAATTTTGAGAAAAAATGAGTTTAATTGCTCTCTAAGGTGATAAATTTCATGTTTAGGGAGCTGAAGGTTGATGGAAAAAGACCTAAATACCCCTGAGGATGCGGTCTTTTAATGACTGAAAACTGCACCATCGACGCGCAGACCGACGCGTCGCGTCATTGGCATCGATGCAATAGCCAATGTGTCGCATCGAGTCCGCATCGACTCACTGGAAATTGACGCTGGGAGCTGGGGAAAACATTCATCAACGCGATAGTCAACGCGGCTTGCCAAGATTGTGTTGATCCACTATTTTGGGATTCCAAAGGAGTTTCAAACGAAGTCCGAAAAATCCAAAACTTGTCCGAAAACACCTACGGATATTCCTGATCATGAATCAACCTAAATATCTATATTTAATGGACGTAAAGGCTATGAAATAAGATTTCCAACTTTCAAAGGCTAAAATGACACTAAGTCTGAATACTTAACTAGAATATTCTATGTCTGGGACCCCTTAACAAGCTTGGAGGACTGAATTAAGCTAAGAATTTTTTTATGGGGTCTTACATTATATCTCCCTTGGGAACATTCATCCTCGAATGAGACTGATGTTTCTGAGAATACTGAGAGACTAAACTTAGACACTGGGCATGCACAACTGAAACATGGTTTCATGACTGAGATCACTGATACACTGAATTATCGTGCTGAACATGCATATCTGATGCATGAGCATATAGCTGGACATGATTCATGAATGCATAACTGGGATTACTGATAAGCTGAGTTTCTCATATTGGATATGCATATCTGATGCATAAATACATAATTGAACTGACTCATGAACATGTGACTGAACATGCAATGGTAACTGATGCCAAGTTTGTAACTGAAATTTGAACATGAAACTGAATAAGCTTAAGGAAAACTATTACCTTTAGCTGAATTTGGAATAGGGAAGAAGAGGTGAGGATACTTGGTCCGCATGTCTGCTTCTGTTTCCCAAGTATCTCTCTCACCCGACTGATTCCTCCATAGAACTTTGACTAGAGGGACTTCTTTGTTCGCCAGTGTATGAATCTGGTAGTCAAGGATTTCGAATAGAATCTCTTCATAAGAGAGGTTGTTCTGAATATCTATGCCCTCTACAGGGACTACGACTGCTGAGTCACCTATGCATTTCTTTAGCAAGGATACATGAAACACTGGATGGACTAAAGACAGACCTGAAGGCAACTCAAGCTCGTAAGCTACCTTTTCAAAACGGCTGAGAATTCGGTAAGGACCAACATATCGGGGACTGAGCTTCCCCTTCTTGACAAACCACTTCACTCATTTCATAGGAGAGATCTTCAAGTACACATAGTCACCAATCTTGAACTCGAGATCTTTTCTGCACACTGCATACAATTTCTACCTGCTCTGAGCTGTCTTAAGTCTTTCCCTAATCAATTGGACTTTCTCTAAGGTAAAAAATACCAAGTCAGGACCTACCACTGCGGCCTCACCAACTTCAAATCAACCAATGGGAGATCTACACCTCCTCTTATAAAGTGCCTCAAACGGAGCCATCTGAATACTGGAGTGATAGCTATTGTTATATATGAACTCAATCAAAAGCAATTGGTTATCCCAACTACCTTTAAAGTATATCGCACATGCTCACAACATATCCTCTAAAGTCTGAATGGTCCTTTCTGCTTGACCATCTGTCTGAGGATGAAAAGCTATACTGAGGTAAACTCGGGTACCAAGACCCTTTTGGAATGCTTTCCAGAAATAAGAGGTGAACTGGGTACCTCTAACTGAGATAATAGACAATGAAACACCGTGCAATCTGACAAACTCCCTGATATAGAGTTTGGTGTAATCCTCGGCTGAATAGAAGGTATGGACTAGTAGGAAATGAGCTGATTTGGTCATCCTATCTATAATAACCCAAAATGAATCGTGCTGACGATGAGTACGAGGCAAACCTGTCACAAAGTTTATGTTCACTTCTTCCTACTTCTATTTGGGAATACTGAACTCCTGTATGGACCCACTAGGCTTCTGATGCTCAATCTTAACCTGCTGACATATTGAGAACTTAGCCACAAACTCTGTAATATTTCTCTTCATCCCACTCCACCAATAGATCTCCCACAAATCATGGTACATCTTAGTGGCCCCTGGATGAATAAAGTAGCACGCATCATACGCTTCTGCAAGAATTCGCTTTCTCAAGTCATCTACGCCTGGCACACATAGTCGACCCTGACAACGCAAAACACCATCTCCCCCTTGGGAGAAAACCTTTACTTTCTGATCTCTGACTGATTTCTTCAACTTGACTAAACTATGATCCCTATCCTGCTTTTTCTTTACTTCGGAAACTAAGGATGATTCTGAACTACTCTGCACCCATACACTACCTTCTTCCGAATCAACTAAGTGGACACCTAGCCGGGCTAACTGATGGACTTCCTGAGCTAACTTCTTCTTACTATCCTCCACATGAGCAACACTACCCATAGACATTCTACTGAGGGCGTCGACTACTATATTATCCTTGCCTGGATGGTACAGGACACTCATGTCGTAGTCTTTCAACAACTCCAACCACCTTCTCTGACGAAGGTATAAATATTTCTGAGAGAACACATACCGCAGGCTCTTATGATCAGTGAACACATCAACGTGCACCTCATATAAATAGTGCCTCCAAATCTTTAAGGCAAACACTACTACTGCTAACTCAAGATCATGAGTAGGATAGTTCTTCTCATGGGGTTTAAGCTTCTTAGAGGCATAGGCTATGACCTTACCTCTCTGTATCAAAACACACCTCAAGCCAACTCTGGAGGCATCACAATACACAACAAAACCGTCTGAACCATCTGGTAAGGTCA
The DNA here is from genome assembly GCA_030864215.1 of Capsicum pubescens. Taxonomy (NCBI): domain Eukaryota; kingdom Viridiplantae; phylum Streptophyta; class Magnoliopsida; order Solanales; family Solanaceae; genus Capsicum; species Capsicum pubescens. Next base: position 108,188,561 of record CM061544.1, read on the forward strand.
AAACTGGAGTTGTAGTGAGCAGTCTTCAACTCCTGAAAACTCTTTTCACAAGAATTTGACCACTAGAATTTGACTTTTTTCTGAGTCAATCTGGACATAGGGGATGCAATAGACGAAAATCCCTCAATAAACCATTGGTAATAGCCGGCCAAACCCAAGAAACTCTTGATATCTGACGGAGTGATGGGACTGGGCTAGTTTCTCACTGCTTCAGCTTTTTGGGGATCAACTCTAATGCCATCACCGAAAATTATATAGCCAAGAAAGGCTACTAACCTTAGACAAAATTCACACTTACTGAATTTGGCGAATAGCTGATGGTTTATGATAGTTTGTACTACTATTCTGAGATGGTCTTCATGATCATGTTCACTACGGGAGTAAACAAGAATGTCATCTATGAAGATTATGTTGAACATGTCCAAGTACTTCTTGAAACACAGTTCATCAAGTCCATAAAAACTGTTGGGGCATTGGTAAGACCAAAGGACATGACTAAGAATTCAAAGAGACCATACCGAGTTCTGAAAGCTATTTTTGGGTGTCACATTCCCTGACTTTGATCTGATGATAGCCTGATCTGAGGTCTATCTTAGAGAAATAGTTGGCACCCTGAAGTTGGTCAAATAAGTCATCGATTCTGGGAAGTGGATATTTGTTCTTAACTGTAACTTTTTTTAACTGACTATAGTCAATAAACATTCTGAGAGAACCATCTTTCTTACGCACGAATAAAATTGGTGCACTCAATGAGGACACACTAGGTCGGATGAATCCTTTATCTAGGAGATCCTTTAACTGTTCCTTCAATTCTTTGAGTTTTGCTGGAGCCATTTTATATGGAGGGATAGATATAGGCTGAGTATCTGGGAGAAGATCGATTCCGAAATCAATTTCCCTTTTGGGAGGAACTCCAGGAAGGTCTTCGGGAAATACATCTGGGAATTCACATGCTACTGACACTGATTCAAGAGTAGGGGTTTATGAACTAGAGTCCTGGACTCGAATGAGATGGTACACACATCCCTTAGCTATCATTTTCTAGTCTAAAGGTAAGAAACAAGCTGACCCCTTAGTGCTGAAGTACTACCCCTCCACTCTAGGACAAGTTCATTTAAAAACTAAAACTGAACAATTCTGTTTCTGTAGTCGATTGAGGCATAGAAGGAATGAAGCCAATTCATGCCGAGAATGACATCAAAATCAGTCATCTCTAATTTGACTAAGTCTGCTAAAGTAACTTTCTGAGATACCATAACTTGATAGTTCATGTATACCTGTTGGGCTATGATAGATTTACCCACTGGGTAGAGACTGAGAAAGGCTCTGCTAGGATTTTGGGACTGACTTCGAAGTCAACCGCTATATAAGGAGTAACAAAGAACAAAGAGGCTCCTGGATCTAGCAAAGCGTAAATATGCAAATGATAAAATTGTAACGTACCAGTGACCACATCAGGAGAACTCTCTTGATCCTGTCAAGACTGAAGAGCATAGAGTCTATTTGGGTGTTTTCCACTGGTGGCACTAGAAGCGGCACCCTGCTGATTCGGGTGACCGAACTAAGCTGGGGGACGGTTATTCTGACCCTAAGAACCTGACTAGGGACAATCTCTGACTCTGTGGCCTGGCTTTCCACACCCGAAACACACATCGCTGCTTGATCTACAGATACCTTGGTGGTTTCTGCCACACTTCTGATAAAGGGGATTTATTCGGGCAGTTCTAATATTGCCCTGGGGTTTAGGGCCTAGTGCTATATCCCTATTATCGTCTCTGAATTTTGACACAAGAGCACTTGCTGAGGACGAAGCTGGAACTGAAGATTTTAGGTGGAACTGAGAATGATTCCCACCTTCTAACTTAGGTTGTGTGAAGTTAAAACTACCTATTCTCACTTTCTTCTTCTCCCTCTCATTTCCCTTATTCTTATCCTCCTCTATCTGTTGAGCATGGACCATGAGCCTAGATATGTCCACCTTCTTAATCAATATTGTGGTCCTACACTCCTTGACCACGCTGTTAGCCACCCCTAACACAAACTTACTCATTTAAGATCTGTTGTCTGCCACCACATGAGGAGCATATCTAGCTAATTGAGTAAACTTGAGAGAATACACTTACACTGTCATATTGCCCTACTTCAGATTGATTAATTCTAGAACCTTTACTTCCCTCAACTGTAGTGGGAAGAACCTATCCAGAAAAGTAGTGGCAAACTTCTCCCACTCTATGGTCCCTGCATCTACGGCCCTCTCTGCCTTCCATTATTTAAACCATGAGTGAGCCACATCCTGCAACTGATATGCGGCCAACTCAGCGCTCTCAACAGCAGTCACCCCTATAATATCGGTAACCTTTTACACCTGATCAAGAAATTCCTGAGGATTCTCATCTAACGTAGACCCGATAAATGATGGAGGGTTCATTCGGGTGAAGTCCCGAATCCTAGCAGCAGCAGTATTGGCCACTAGGTTGGTCGAAACCGTAGCTGGACATTCATTCTTGGCTGCTGTAGAATGAGATAGGGTGGTGAAGGCTTCTCTGAACTCTGCATGGGTGACATGCTCACCCAAAGGATCTGGATGGATGGCCCGAGGGGCTGACTGGTCTCCTGTTCCTCTTTTCTGAGTCCTCTTTGGAGGCATATTCTGTAAATGAAAGAAAAGCTAAGATTAGAAAGAGAGTGTAACTGGAGCTCATGCTCACTCGCATGATATAAATACCGAAAGAAGGGAAATTTTTCCTAAAATATCTCATAGCCTCCTGTCCATAAGTGTGGCGCACAACACACCCATGCACAAGACTCTACTAGATGCGACTTTCAGACTTCCTAGGACATTGTTGAACCGTAGTCTCTGATACCAAGTTTGTAACACCTCGAGTCTGTACCCCGGATGCTACACAGTGCTCATAATCCTGAAGGACCATAAGCTAACCCATGACTGGTACCTGCTGCAATAATTGTGTAATAAATACTGTAATGATTGTGGAAATAGAAAAAACATATGCCATAAGGTTCAAATATGTAAATAAATCTGAATGTGGTATCCAAATACCAAAACTGAATATAAGTACTAAAAAACTGAACAACTGTCTGAAAATACTCTAGTCTGAAAAGCCCCTAGTTGTCTGAACTGTGGAGTTGATGGGACAAGCCCCCAACTAACTCCATCTACTAAAATAAAACTGAAGTATTGTAAATAATAAGCATGTCCTCAAACTATAAGGACTCACCACTACTCTGAAAGCTGAGAATCTGAACTGCTAAGGGTGCTGTGGAGCCCGTGCATCTGAACCTATGATATAAGACATCATAGCGCAAAAAAAAGCATTCGTCAGTACTTTGAATGTACTGGTATGCTCAGTGAGGTAGGATAACTGATATCTGAGTTCACAAATACTGTATTACTGAATATCTGAATGACTATATCTTATAGTTTTGAATACTGTGGAACCATACTGAGTTCCGTACTGAGCCAAGTGACTATGTATGATAGTTCTGAATTTGTAAAACTAAATTGAGTTCTATCTTGAGACTGATACTGGAACTGAGACTATGGGAAGTAATCATCTAACTGACATGCCCCTTCTCAAACTGATTAGGGGTCCAACCTGTAACCCCAGTTGGAAGGGTGTCAATACTGTGCCACGGGTAAGGACAAGTGTTGCGTCACCCTCATCTGGCAGGTACTCTGAATGAGAATGGCGGTACCCTCAACTGGAAGGTAGATTACCTTATCAACCCTCAACTGGCAGGTTAACGTCTCAACCTACGCTGGCTACGTAGTTTTGGAATGCAAGGACTGCTTCTAAGGATTACACCCTCTACTGGCAGGAGAGTTCCCATCCTTGGGTTTACTCGGTGCTGGATCCTACTCCCAACTGAATAGAGTTGGACTGAATTCTAAACTGTACTAGGCTGGACTGAACTGAGCTAGACTGATTCTAAGTTCACTGAGTTTTCCTAAGTTCTGTAAATGACTAAATTCTACTGATCGAGACATGACTGATTCTACTCTGTGACTGACCATGGCTCTACACAAGCAGCTAAATTGTCGGGTATTAAATACCCCCAGGAATCGATAGCACAAACTTAAAAGACATGGCATAATTCTTGAGACATGGTAGCTAACTACTTAGTCATCATTCATTCATTTGGGCATTCAAGCAAACACTTGCATACATGCTAAACATGATATAATTTTACTATTCAACTCACGTGGACAATTCATCAAACACTTGTTGGGCATAATATATGCACATAATACTAAAAAAACATGTAGGCAACGTGATTCAATTCCAATTACATAATTCCAAGAGTTTTAACATGAAATCATATGATAAAGCACACATATCAATTAACTCTACATGAGCAATAAATCATGAATACACTTTAATTTAACTCATGGAAATCATGAAATCACTCCACATGAACTTTGAAAGAGTTTCTTGGACTCCAAGGGTGGAAGGAATCCTTTGATGAACACTTCACATACCTTAGTTAAGGAATTTCTGAAAGTTAATGGTGGAACCTTGAGTTGTTGATTTGAAATTAAAGCTTCTAGGGTTTTGTTCTTGAGCAATTTTGAGAAAAGATGAGTTTAATTGCTCTCTAAGGTGATAAATTTCGTGTTTAGGGGGCTGAAGGTTGAGGGAAAAAGATCCAAATACCCCCAAGGACGTTGAATTTTAATGACTGAAAATTGCACCATCGATGCGCAGACCGATGCGCCGCGTCATTGTCATCGACTTGATAGCCAACGCGTCGTGTCGAGTTTGCATAGACTCACTTGAGATTAACGATGGAAGCTGGGGAAAATATTCATCAACACGATAGCCGACGCGGCACGCCAAGATCGCGTTGATCCACTGTTTTGGGATTCCAAAGGAGTTTCAAACGAAGTCCAAAAAATCCGAAACTTGTTCGGAAACACCTACGGACATTACTGATCATGAATCAACCTAAATATCCATATTTAATGGGCGTAAAGTCCATGAAATATGATCTCCAACTTTTGAAGGCTAAAATGGCACTACGTCTGAATACTTAGCTAGAATATTCTAAGTCTGTACCCCTTAATAAGCTTAGAGGACTGAATTAAGCTAAGGATTTTTTTGCGGGGTCTTACAAAGGGCTTCCAAACTTTGAAGCAGAGGACTTGGTCTTTCCTTTAACATGAACTTCTTTTTTTTCTCTCTTCTGTTGCATCAAGAACATCAGGATCAGCATCCTCACCCACTCTAATATCTACAACTTATACATTTTCATCCTCCACTACAGAGGCTTTCTTCAGTTTTTTTCTCTTAGCAGTAGATGATTAGCTAGCCCTTATAGCATCCCCTAACAACTTCTTCTCGAATCTTCTAGTTAAATATGTTCTAGCAACCTTTTCACCAACCACCTTCTTTTTACCCTTACTTTCTCTTTGTTTTTGTATTGACCACCTTAGTGATGGTTATTCATCATCTACCTTATCCACCTCATTTAGAGGTTGTACAAACTCCCAAACTATAGGAATATCTCATTTAGAAGATAGATTACTTGCCTTTTCACTAACTACTGGATTTTCTCCGCTATGGGAGATTTCTCTTGGGTCATTAGCAAGAAGGATTAAATTCTCAACCACCTAATCCACACTACTAGAATGATCAGATTGTTTCCCTAGAATTTCTTTGTTTCATAGTTGAGCAAAAATAGGATTTGACTCTGAGGGAGTAAGGGAACCAGGTACATTAAATGTTTCAGAAGCTTTAGGTATTTTTGGTTCTTCTAAGGAAAAAGGAACTTTGGGTTGAGAATCTTCATGTTTAATTGGTGAACCAAAGCCCTAATTTAGGTCTACCACCATGGCCAACATAGTAGGGGTTTCCATGGTAGCTAAAGTTTTGATAGGAACGAATACCTCTAGAGTCTCAGTAGTTACTAAAAGGGATGGAATAGGTGGTATGAACTCAGATTCTATTGAAGATTTGAGAAGGGATCTTCTACTGTTCTTGGTATTGAAGAATCAGAATGTTCAATTTAGGATTTTTTAGACTGAATTTATGGGGATTGACTCATTTTTAGGTCTTTAGTGGGGCTTAATTTGTTGGAATTATCATCCATTTAGAGCTTTTATGAGAGAGAGAATAAGAACAATTTGTTTCTAAGAGAATGAATAATTTGAGAAAGAAGATTTGTGAATTAATTTTGAAGAGAAGAAAATAGAATAAGTTTGATTTTGTATTTAAGGGAGGTGACCGTTGTCATTTAGATTCCTTTTGAACAAAATGACATGTCTGGTCCTAATTGGTGTGACACTTCACCTTACTAGATAATTGATAGCTTTTACTCAGAGAAGAAAAGACATGCAACTTTTTCGATAGATTTTTATGATTTTTTAAATGTACAGTTTTGATACTAACCCGAGAGATGGGACTAGGTCCCTCTCTTTCTTGAGTGAATCCTCAAATTTATGTTTGTCTCAACTATTCTCTTCCAAAGTTATTCCCATGTGTATATACCTGCAAAGGTATGGTATTGAGTTATACGAACAAGTACATACTTTATCAAGGATACCTATCTCATGGGCAATTTTATGGAGAAAACTAATTTATCTTAGTAGGTCAAGTTATTTTGATCAACCCCAACCTCAACTTATACTTCATAAATTATTCTACCAACAGGTCTGGAGACCAAGTGTCAAACTTTACTTCTTTCAAATTGATGAAGCTCCTCCTACATTGCATTAATCCAGTTAGCATCTATCAGAGCTTCTTTCATATTTTAGGGCTCAATTTGGTATAAGAATGCTGAGAATGCAACAAAATTTCTGATTTGAGCTCTTGTTTGGACCCCAAATTTCAAAGATGAAGTCAAATTCTCAAGTGGGTGAGAAGATTTATGCCTCCAGTTTGACAATCTGAGATGAGTTCCACTGGGACTAGGTCCCTGGGAATTTTGAATGGACCCTTCTTGATGTTCTTTATCTGGACCAAGGGTCTGTAACTGAGATCCTGAATCACCATCACCTTCATCATTCCCAATTGCATCATTTAGTACTTGACCATTAGCTTAAGCAATAGCATCCCTTTGAACAGGAATGATTTCTTCAATATCAAAATCTTCATCATCACCTGGATTCACTAACTTTCCTGACTCATCAAAGACCACATGTATACTTTCTTCTGCTGGATGTATCTAGCATTGCTCATTCTAACTCTAAGACAAATTTGTTAGTTTTTCTTCATGTGCCATCTCTTCAATAATGAGTACATAGAGGTTTTTGGACCTTGTTTCTAATACCATGAACAACTTTTCCTTGAAACCCAAGTTGTTGGGTTTTATACCGATATCCAAGGAATTTTCCACTATTGACACCCTAACCAGTTAAATTAGAAAGGATTTGTGAGGATGTAGTCCATTTTAGTGATTTGTTAAGTTCTTCTCTTATACGGACTAGGTACCTTCTAATTCTTTATTCTTATGGAATAGTCATGAGGCGCTTTTGAGAATCCCTCAGTTTTTCATCAAGCTCAACTTGAATCCTTGAGGCTTCTTTCTTCCCACTATCATTAGAATTATTTACTTTCTTTAGTTGACTCATTAAGCTCAGATTTTTAGATTTTAATTTTGTGAACAGTTCTTCTGTTTCAGAGATCTAGAGAGTAAAGGAAATCAATTCAAGATCTTGATTTTCTACTTTCTCTTCTAGAGCATTTTTCTCAGCAGTTAATTCAACATAGAATCAATCAACACATTTACAAGTTTCTTTATCTTTCTAGCAGAGTAGTTGTCTAATTTTTCCTTAATGTCAGAAAGAGTTACCTTAGTTTCTTCTTCATCTTCAGTGTTTTCCATAAGAGAAAACAAGGAATTATAGGTAACTTCACACTCCTCAATAGCCAGGACAAAAATATCTTCAATCTTTTCATCCTTCTCAGATTCACTAGAGAAATCTCCCAAGACAGCTAAAGTCTGTTTTACTGCATAATCAGTTGCAACCTTCCTTCTTGAATTCTCAGGGACCTGGTCGTTCTTCTTCCCTTTGTTAGCTCCAAACTTTTGATATTCCTAATATTCCATTTTGTGTAGTGGATAGTATTTTATGAAATGCTTAGGACTTCAACATTTGTGACAAACTTCAGTTGTACCTCCCTTTTTGTTTCTACTTCCTCTTCTTGGAAACTGACTACATTTCTTCATTGCACTAACAATCCTTATTGCCAAATAGGCAACTTCAGTGCCCTCCTCAATTGAATCAGACTTTGAAGTCTTTAATGCTAGAGACTTTTCCTTTTTTACTTCTTTCTTCTCTTCCCCTTGTTGCTTATTGGGCTCATGAGTCTCTAGATTACCAATAAGTTTATCCATAGTAAGTTTCTTCAGATGTCATGCCTCTGTAATAGCATCAACTTTACTTTCCAAGACTTAGGAAAAACACCTAGAATTTTTCTCACTTGCTTATAGAAGGGAATCACTTCTCCTAGACAGTGCAACTCATTTATGATTGAAGTGAATCTAGTATGCATTTCTTGTATTGTTTCTCCTTCCATCATGGAAAAAGATTCATACTGAATGGTCAACATGTCAACTTTTGAATCCTTCAAATTTGTTGTTCCTTCATGAGCAGTCTTTAGACAGTCCCAGATTTCCTTAGCATTTTTAAAAGAAAAAATCCTGTTATACTCATCTGGTCCTATACCACACATGAGGACCATCAAGGATTACATCCATTAGCTTACTGCCCTTAGCCATAAAAAAATCATACATCCTGGTTTTCCACCACCCATAGTACTATCCATTAAAGAGGAGTGGTCTAGTGGTAGATTTCCATTCTTCCAGATTAGGTGGAGTAGCCATGATCAATAACTCACTCTAGTTATAAACCTTTTAGAGTGTCCTTTCTCTGATACCAATTGATGAATCATGGAGGAATGCACCACCTTATAAGGTACCAAGTTCTTTGCAGTCCGATATAGGCAATAAAGTAGTAAAACGGTAAGGAAATAAAACATTGCAGGAAAGTAAAGAACACAATGGCTTAACGTGGAAAACTATTTGCTCAAGGAAGGAAAAACCATGGCTTGCCCTCACAAGCACTCAACAATCTACTATAATCAAACTCATGATTACAGACTCCATTGGAGCTTAGCTCTAAGATCCACTAATTTGTAATAAATCTATTATAAACTCTCCTTGACAACTTTGTCAAGATCTCCTCTCAGTATTGATTAACTCTAACAAAAATCAACTTAGGTAACTCTACCTAAGCACTCTACAGAAACAAGAAAATTAGTACTCTTATAATATGAGTAATTCAATTATAGACCAAGACTTGACTTAAGAACAATTACTCTCTCAGAAAACAAAAATTTAAAACTTGAGCAATATTGAGTTTTTGTCATTTTCTTCTTTCTATAATAAGATTGCAAAAACATTAAATTGAGAATAATTCTCTTATATTTATAGTAGGATAGTGACTAGGGTAGAATTTTGAGTATTCCAGGTGTCCTGATTGGTACACAGCTCACCTGCACATTTCGTTACACTAACAGACAAAACTGTGCAGACATATGAAAGTTGTACTGAATCTAGAAACACCTAGGGACCTGTTCCCTTGTTGTCAGATGATCATCATCAAAATAAGATATTGCACTTCCACTCATTGAGTCCTAAAGATTTCTCAAACTCTCTGGTTTAATTTACCCTTTAAGTTTAGGGTTCCATAAGAAGTATGAGTTTTCTTGAAATTTTAGTTTATTCTTGTAATTAAACTATGAGTACATATTTTTCCCATAAGTTTAGTATCTTCCTATAGTCAACATCATGAATTCCCTTTATATTGATAAATTGTTGAGTTTTGGGCTTGAATTGTGAAATTTCTCAAGATGTTCAGTTTAATATTGTCATGTTTAGAGCTGGTGGGTTATGAACACCTGATACCTAGGAATTCATGCATACACTAGCTTACATGTTCTTGAACACTTCAGATTATCCATTGTTGATATTTTTAGAATATAATTATATTGAACATATATTAGTTATTAGTGTTATTCAGTTAGGAGTAGTACTTAGAATCGGGTGAATGCAGGGATAAAGGCTCACCCATCAGTTAGGCCTGAGACCTTTGGTAGAATTCCCTAATTTCCATAACTAAGGAACCACTGTTGGTTATAAGGAGTCACCCACCAGTTGAGGACTGACACCCTAGTCCTTCGGGACAACAATTTAGTGGATCTACCCCAGCCAGTGTTCGTACCCTTGGCAAGGTACTGAACACCCATCCAACTAGGTTACAGGTTGGACCTTGATTAACTTAGATTGGGGTATGTCGGTTGATGTTAGCTCCCAAAATGCTAAGTTTATGTTTTAGTTTCAGCTTTTACATGGCCTTGTATTTAGTTATTCAGTTTTTATTCAGTATATGTTTATACTTAGCCTAGAATTAGCTCACCATGTTTCATGCACTAGTGGTTATCTTATACTAGTTTGTTTCCCCATCTCACGTACTCAGTACATTCAAAGTACTGATCAAATACTTTTATGAGCTATATGGTAAACGGTACGGGCACCGAGAGTCCCCGTACCGAGAGTCCCCAAGAGATTCTTGTGCTTAAAGGCTAATTGGTTATGCTTGTGTAGAACATGGTAGTCTCCCAAGAGGTTAATAGTAGTCTCCCAAGAGGTTAGTATGGTAAACGGAACGGGCACCGAGAGTCCCCTTAATCTAAATGGTTTGGCTATGGATAATGCGTGCAAGTATGGTGGTATGATGATACCACTGATTTATTAAATAGCCTTGGTTAATAAATGGATAATTGGATTGGTTTTTAATGGTTTTAACTAGGCATTAGTAGCAGAAAGTGTAAGCTATGTCATGGAAAGTGGCGGTCCCGGGGGGATCAAAATTGGAAACTCATATTTATCGATATGAGGGGTCTTCGATGGCCACGTGTGAGTGTCACATTTATATTGGAGGGATGTACTAGTCATCCCAGGGTTATTTCCTAGTCGTGCGGCTACACGCACTGTGAATCTTTCAACAGGGGAAATTGAACCCATATGGCTCGTGGGTGATAGGATGACTAAGTTACATAGCCCAGGTTAAGGTTTTAAATGGCATGTTAAACCCGATCCTTTTTCCCAACACTTATACATATGTATGGTTGTGTGCATTGGATGGTTTTCACTTGGTTTTGATAACTGGCATTACTTTATCCTTACCTCGAGTTTCATGCTAGTGGTCACCCACTAACCCGTCTACTGACGGATGTCTACCTACTCTATGCAGGAACCAGACGTTTGACTCCTCCTTCATAGTACTTGATTCAGGGAGAGCTTAATGGACTGAAGTGGTGAGCTTTCATCATTTCGAAAGGCATCATTTCATATTAGACATTCTTAGACATTTTACTTTCTTTCTGGATATTGGTTTTGGCCATGGTTGGGGGCATGTCCCAATTGAATATTTGTCTTCTCTTGGATAGAGGCTTTGTGGTACTTCTGGCGGTTGATATGGGTGGGATCGGTGTTGGTGTCATCCTTGGCATTGGAATAAGCTAGGAGGCTGGCATCATCGGACATAATTTCTCACAGCTCTATCGTATTACATTTTGGGATTGATTATCATATTATGTTTTGATATTCTCTTTGGTTTGGTGTGGTATGGATGGTAGGTTTGGTATGGTCAGACTCGGTTGGGTCGGTCATGGTGGTGATCCTATCCTAGAGTCCTCATGAGAGCATTACGTAATCTTGTTATATGCTCGAAATTCAACCAATCTAAGGTTGTATAAGGTGGTTAGGTGGGATTAAGGGGGTGGGCTCCGGTCCTAGGTGAACTTGGGATGCCCATTATGACAAGGCCCCATTTCGGGCTGCGTCATTTTCGTTGCCCCTGTACAGGATTAGGTGGTTGAGCATGTACGTTGAGTTGTTGTAAAGTAGTGGGCTCCATCCTTCGGAAGGCCTTATAATTTCATTATTCTTCCTTATTTACTCAGTACCTTTTAATTCTTTTGGTCATGGTCGGGAGCATGTCCTGACTTAGGTGTTATTTTGGTTTTACAAGCTTCCATGGATAGATGTGGATTGGTTGGTTGTTGTTGACTCTTAGTCTTCATTGAGTTATATATTCATCTTTTTATTCTATTTAATTGGCTTTTGTATTATTATTATTATTATCATTATTATTATCATTATCATTATCATTATCATTATCATTATCATTATCATTATTATTATCATTATCATTATCATTATCATTATCATTATCATTATCATTATCATTATCATTATCATTATCATTATCATTATCATTATCAATATCATTATCATTATCATTATCATCATCATCATCATCATCATCATCATCATTGTGTTCTTGAGGTTAGGTTAAGGGGGTGATCTCCGGTCCGTGGTGGACTTGAGATACCTATCACGGCCAGGCCTGAGGTTGGGTCATGACAGGGATCTTAGGATAGCTACTATGAGGATAAATAATAGTATCTATGTTCCTCAAGCTGCTCTAATTCATTATCTGAGAAGCCTTGTACACTTTTTCCCTTAGTAGGGCTTTACCATTGTATATTTGTAAAGAAGGATGATGAAACAACAAATAAACATACGAGAATTATATTGTTCTCTCAATCCTTTCAAGTGTGATGGAGTGAAACATCGAGAGAGGACCAATGATCTTTGAAATTTTCCCTAATAAGAAGGATAAACTAGATACAAGATAAAAATATTTATCTTGATTTTACATGATTAAAATGGAATAAATTTAAGTATAGTGGATAAATATGGTGTTTGGATTGACTTTTTTTTAAGCAGCTTATCTATAGTTGTATCTATAATCTATAATATATTAAAAGTGTGAAGGGCCTTAGAAATATTGTTTTAACTTTGCCCTTCACTAAAAGTCTTTGCTTTAGAGAAAATTAGATTTTCACTATTTTTTTCTAATATTTAAGAGTTAAAAATTAATTGAAATATATTTATTATAAAACCTTTCCTAATTAGAAGTCATCAGAACTAATGACAACTAATACTTTTTTCATTAGTTTATGAATTCTAAATCAACTAAATTTGATTTTAAGAAGATCTGAAAAATCTAAAAATAAATATAAAAACGTTAGAATAAGAAAAAATTAAGAAGTATCTAATTTTTAAAAATTTTAATTACATAATAAGAATGTAATCAATGATTTTGTACAGATTTAACTTTAAAAATACGAAAAGATTTTAAATATAAAAAATAGAAGAAGAAAATAATCATACCATAGATATGGTTTAAATTGATGTGTCTCTCTTAAGCCTTGGCAGTGAGGGAAAGGGGTAGTGCATGGTAAACGCAAACGTGATGATCCATCAACCACTTGGAACTTCTGGTGGTATATATGTGTGTGTGTGTGTGTGTGTGTGTGTGTGTGTGTGTGCACGCGCGCGCTTATACTAAAATATATGTTTAGATTTACACTATTTTATTTAAGTGTGAAGGATCTTTGAAAAATGATTTAAACTTTTTACACTTCATTAAAATTTTAGTAATAGATAAAATTATTTAATTTTAAATAATTAAACGTTACGCATGCGAGTCACTTGCAGTTAAACTAGTAAGCTATAAAAGCTAAAAGCCATAAGTTGTAATATCAACTTTTGGCTTATTTCTGTACTTTCGTTCTTATTTAGTTGTCATAGTTTTCTTTTTTAAAATCAAACAATATAAATTTTAACTATTATTTTAAGATGTATTTTTTAATCATATTTAAAAAAAAAAAAAAATTATAACTTAAAGTAATTTTCATATAATTTTTGAATATCTAATTTACCTTTGAGAATTAGTCAAATTGATTCTTGAAAAATGAAAAATAACAACTAAAAAGAAATGAAGAAAATACCTTTGGCACAATACATAAACATGCCCTTTAACTTGTCCTCAGATCATATCTATAACCTCCAACTTTAGGTGTGCACAAGTAGACACTCAAACTTATATAAAGTTGAACAAGTAGACATATGTCCATATGGCGTCCTACGTGGTCAATTCTTATCCTATGTGGCATCCTACATGTATTATGTACGTGTTTGTCTACTTGTTCAACTTTATATAAGTTTAAGTGTCTACTTGTGCACACTCCAAGTTGGAGGTCATATATGTGATTTGAGGACAAGTTAAAGGGCATGTTTATGTATTATGTCAATACCTTTTTAACCCATAAGTAGATGCAAAAGTATACTCTGTCTTTTCCAAATAATCCCAAAAATTAAAAAAAAAAACTTTAAAAGTCAAAAATCATTTAAAATAACCGATCCAAACACGTGTGTGTCTACTTGTTCAACTTTATACAAGTTTAAGTGTCTACTTGTGCACACCCCAAGTTGGAGGTCATTGATGTGATTTGAGTCTAAGTTAAAGGGCATGTTTATGTATTATGTCAATACCTTTTTAACCCATAAGTAGATGCATTTCCAAATAATCCCAAAAATAAAAAACTTTAAAAGTTGAAAATCATTTAAAATAACTGATCCAAACACAATCTCAAAAGGGAAGAAAGTTGTATTTTGTACAAAAAAAACTCTTAGAGGCTTAAAACCCTACTCTCCTAGTGCCAACCTCTCAAAGCAAGAGGTTTTTTTTTAAGAAAAAAGATCATAATTACTCTTGTACCCTTAAAAATAATAATATTTTCCTTCGTATAAGTTTTTTACAAGTATATTTTTCCTTGTCATTCAACTAGTGGCAGACTCAGGATTTTGTTCAAATAGAATCAAGTTACAATGATCCATTATGGGCATAACTGATAATAATAATTGTTGTTTTCTCTAGTTCCCATAATAGTCCTGGAAAAAATTATTGTAATTCCAAAAGAAATGAAGAAAAGTGTGTGTTTTTGTGTGTTTATATATGTATATATATAAACTTTTATTCCCCTAATATTGTTTTGGGACGTATTAAGTTTAAAAGAAAAATAATAATTAGATAAATAATATCATTCCCTAATAAAAAAAATACTTCAAGTTTAACAACTCTTTGATTTAAAATGTTAAAGATTAATCTTATAAATAACAATAAAAATCTAGCAATTTTGAAAACCATGAATAAACAACAAAATAATTTGGCACAACACACTAACCTAACACTTGTGTATACTATGGAAGAAGGAAAAAAAAAGAAGATATACAACATTGTATATTACAAAAGGAAGTTTGATGATGCCTTATGGGCATACAAAATAGCTTTCAAGACACCAATCGGTATGTCGTCGTACCAATTGGTTTACTGCAAGGCATGTCATTTACCAATTGAATTGGAGCATAAGGCACTGTGGGCACTTAAGAGGCTGAATTTGAATTGGAATGAGGAAGCACAATTGAGATTGGGACAACTGAATGAGATGGATAAGTTCCATCTCAGTGAGTATGAAAGAGCTGATCTTTACAAAGAGAAGACAAAGAAGTACCATGATCGAAGGATTGCAAAAAGATATTTTCAAAAGGGTGATTGGGTGCTTCTCTTCAACTCCAGACTGAAATTATTTCCAGGTAAGCTTAAATAAAAATGGTCGGGTCCATTTCAAGTTAATCAAGTCTACTCATCTAGAGTAGTCGAACTTGCAAATGAAGACGGAAGTGTCTTCAAAGTGAATGGGCAATGACTGAAGTTGTATATCGGTCTAATGGACTCAACAAAGTGACTAGCTACTATCTATCTCATTGAATTCTGAGTAATCGAGATAATTGCATCGTATCGCGACATTAAATCAGGCGCTAGTGGGAGGCAACCCACCAAGTGTTATTGTGAGCGTAGTCATAGCTTATTTGTTGTTTTTGTGCAATATGATGTGTTTGTGAAGTGTGCAGGACTGAGATTGCTGAAAGATAAGAGTTTTACAGTTGATAGGTGGTTGACAGGATAACCGACGGACCGTCAAGGTCTCAACGGAACGCCACTTGCACCATCACAGCTATGGAAAAAATTTGAACATTCTGGATAAGGCTTGACGGTTGAGTCGGCGGACCATCAACAAATCGACCAACCGTCCGACAAACCATCAACCTGAAGCTAAAATTCTAAGTTTTTGGAATAGGTTGATGGACCACTGGACGGACCATCGCAGCATTGATGGACCATCATAGTAACCATCACAGAAAGAACTAGAACACCTGGTAAGACATGGCGGTAACCTGGTTGACTGTTGCAAAGTTGATGGACCGTTGGGTTAACCGTCAACGTAACCCTAGTTACAGGTCGGGTCGGGTTAAATATGATGCCTATTTAAATGACCCGTACTTGACCCAAAGGCTTTTAAAGAGATAAAATAGGGCGGTTACATACATTGTAACCTCTTAAAATTCTACAACTATCTAACTCCCTCTGGATTCAAAGTATCTGAAGGCAGTTACTCTATCTAGGACTCTCCATCTTCTTTCTTCTCCCCTATTTAAACAAGTCCATTCCCCTCTTTTCTCCTCATCACAACAAAATAAGGCAATTACTGACTAAAGTGTTAAGTAGTTTTACTTTCTGAAGTTCCAAGCAACTAGAGTGAAATTTTTGCATCATCAAGGTATGATTGTAACCCTTTTCTTTCTTCTTTAAATTACAAAACATGATTGAATAAGTTATGGTATATAAAATTTCATCTTTCTTCCTTCTGTTGCTTAAATTGTTAATGTTTTGAGTTCTAGCCTTTGGTATGCTTTGTGATTGGGTGAAGTCTGAGTAACCCACGTGTTTAAAATGGAAAAATTTGTGCTTGAACGTGAAATTGTGTCATTGTTATGTTGAAAATCGAGTGCAGTATACTAGGTGTTTGAAAAAATACCGAAGTCAAGTTTTTTAACTGAAAAGAGTTAGCGACGGTCACCTGGTAACGACTCATTGCCTGAGTTATTATCACTGGCAGTTTGACATGCCCTTAGGAAATTTTTCATAACTTTTTTCCACGACATAGATTAAGGCGAGACTATTGGCATTGGAAAGCTAATTTAATGGCCTATACTTTGATGGGTCTAGAGCTTGAAACTTAGGGTATTACACCTTAGTAACTTGGCCTTGTTCTTGAGAATAGGAGATCCACTTTTTAGAAGTCTTTGGAAGTCTTTGTAATTTTTAGGAGAGGGCAATTAAACATAATAAGGATTGCAATTAGTGTGGGAGAAACGATTATTGAATGGACTTATGAGTTTTCAAAATTGGAAAAGGAACTCTTTTGGATTTTATTTCCCTTTTATTCAGTGTAAATTGGGTAGGGTCAACCCGTTGGGTCCGCGATGCTGGATCTGACAACGACTACTGGCAATGACATGTAGTCAGTGGATACGAGTCATTGGCTCCCTCTATTTATAGTTAATTCTTACCTGGGTCTCTAGTCATGATGACTCAAGGTGATGAGTCATCTTCACTGACAACAAACTTGTTCTGAGCATCAAGACTCCAGAGACCACTTACCTGGAAGCATTCTCCTAGCGTCCTCCTAACGGGTTTGGTGATGAGTCATAGTGATACCCTACAATTCATAGGGCCCCTTGTGGGGACCTAGGTACCAAATTTTTTTTGATCTTTTCCTGCATCTTTTAGTTCTGCACAATGAATACACAAGTTACCCTATAATGTAATAACTGTGAAACATAGGTTGAATCCACACAACACTTGATTTAACATCCCGACACCACGTGGATATTTTGGGTACTAAGACTTCACCAACAGGCCCATTGGTTGCCTCCTATGCAACGCCTGATTTAGCATCCCGGCATGAATCAATTGCCTTGGCTACTCAGACTTCGTCAAGACTAACATCCTCACATACTTCCAATTCCATTGTGCTACCCATATAACGCTTAACATGATGCCCGTTCACCTTGAATGGGCATCACCTTCTCATTTTAGCTTGATTATGCCATGAGGAAATACCCCAACCATAGTGAATGGTCCAGACCAAACCACCTAGACTTCCACTTGCCAGGGAACAAGCGAAGTCTTGAATTATATAACAACACCATATCACCGGGATGGAATACTCTTTTTTTAATCTTTTTATCATGATCCAACTTTATTTTCTAATTGTACAAGGTAGAACTCTCATAAGCACAAAGGCAAAATTCATCCAATTTATTCAAATTACTCATCCTCAAATTTGTGACATCACTCCACTCAAAATTTAGTTTTTTCAACGCCCATAGTGCCTTGTGTTCAAGTTGGACCTCCAAGTGGCATGCCTTGCCGAACACAAGATGGTATGAAGAGGCACCTATAGGAGTTTTAAAAGTTGTACGGTTGGCCCAAAGTACATTATCTAGCTTTCTTAAACAATCAGTTTGGTTTGGCATTCACAGTCTTTGACAATATGGCCTAGATCTCACGATTGGAGACTTCAACCTGCCTACTCATTTGTGAATGGTAATGTGTTGAAACCTTATGTTTCACACCATATTTGTCACCTTAAATAGATGATTACAGAAATAGGACCTACCATCACTAATAATAGCACATGGAGTACCAAACCGAGAAAAGATGTTCTTCCTCAAGAATGCAGTGACACTTTGACCCTTATTATTGGGAAGAGCAACCACCTCCACTTACTTAAAAACATAGTCGACTGGCACTAGTATATACTTCATGCCATAAGAGCTCACAAATGGACCCATGAAATCAGCACCCTACACATCAAATAACTCCAACTCAAGAATAGGTGTCATGGGGAGATCATGCTTTCATGAGATATTTCCTTGCTGCTGACACTGGTTACAGGCCCAAGCATATTTATATGAATCTTTATAAATGGTCAAAAAATAGTAACCACACTGTAAAATTTTGTGGGTTATAAGTTACCACCATGGTGACCCCCAACTTGAGATGAATGTCAGGACTTAAGAATGTTATCATCTCAACTTCGGGAATACACCTCCAAATCACACCATCCGCACATACCTAAAATAGGTAGGGCTAACCCAGAAGAACTTGCATACCTCATGCATAAATCATTTCCACTGCTAAAATGAAAAGTTTTTCGAGACAAGGTCACTTGCCAAATAGTTGGCAAAATCAGCAAAATAGGGGATTAAGTCTTATGATGCTGCAAAGACCTGCTCATATGGAAAAGTATGATCAATTTCAAGATCATCTCCTAATTTAAGCATTTCCTCCTCATCAAGGCCGGATAGATGGTCTATAATCTGGTTCTCTATACCCTTTTTGTCCTTCACCTCAAAGTCAAATTCTTGCAGCAATAGTACCCAACGGATTAATCTTAGCTTAGAATATTTCTTCAACATAAGATACCTTAAAGTTAAATGGTTGGTATGCACAATGACTTTAGTCCCAATAAAATAGGACCAAAATTTCTAAAAAGCAAATACCACTATAAGTAACTCCTACTTAGTGACTATATAATTTTTCTTTATAGGGTTGAGTTCTTTGCTAGTATAATAAATTAAGTGAAATATTCTCACGTCTTTGGCCTAGTACATCTCCTAGTGCCACACCGCTGGCATCACACATCACCTCAAATGAAAGGGTCCAATCTAGAGACATAATAATAGAAGTTGAGATCAACCACTCCTTAAGGCACTCAAAAGCCTTGAGACAAGAATCATCAAACATAAACTTCACCTCCTTCTCCAAAAGCTTGCATAATGGATTAGCAATTTTGGAGAAGTCCTTGATGAACCACCTATAAAACCCTTTATTCCTCAAAAAGCTCTTAATACCTTTCACAGAAATCAAAATAGGTAATTTTTCAATCACCTCAATCTTTGCTTTGTCAACATCAATACCACTCTTTAAAATTTTGTGACCCAACACGATACACTCTTTCACCATGAAGTAACACTTTTCCTAATCAAGTCTCCAACCACCAAAAAGGTATCCATGAAGACCTCTATAATATCCTCTACCATATCAAAAAATATCAATATCATAAAAAGTTCAAAGGTGGTGGGGTCATTACAAAGTCCATAAAGCATCCTCTTTAATACAAACGTACCATATGGGAAAGTGAAATGGTTTTTTATTGGTCTTCGAGGGAAATAAAAATCTGATTATACCCTGAGTAACCGTCAAGAAAATAATACCATCCTATCCTGAAAGACAGTCTAGCATCTGATCCATAAATGGCATAGGAAACTAATCCTTTTGTGTCCAAGTGTTCATCTTGTGATAATCCATGCAAACTCTCCATCCTATAACCAGTCTCATGGGTACTAACTCATTATTCTCATTAGGGACCACCGTGATCCCACCCTTCTTTGGCATACAGTGAACCAAGATCACCCACTTGTTGTCGGCAATTAGGTAATCCACGCCTTTATTTAACCACTTAATTATCTCCTTCTTTACCACCTTTTGTATATATGGATTTAAACGACGTTGATACTCAATGATAGGAACATACTCCGGCTCAAGATGAATCTTATGAGTACAAATCTCAGGTGGAATCCTAATAATATCTAAAATGGTTCAACTAATGGACCGTTGAATCTCTGTAGTACTGAAATCAAAGCCTCGACCTTTGTATCCAACAAATCCGCAGCAATAATGACCAGCAAGGTATTTTGTCCCCTAAAAATACACAGTGCAAATGATAAGGGAGGCCTTTAATTCTAAGACCGGTGGCTCCTCTATAGAACGTCGAGCTGGTGGGGTTTCTCTATTCTTCAAGTCAAGATATAACTTCTTTGGCACATAATAATAAGACCCTCTGCTAATAAGAGCGCTCACCATCTCATCATACTCCTCGATACCGTCACAATCAAAATTCATAATAACTATTGCCAATTACCCATCCCCAAGTCTCTCTTTAATAGGTATAGTCATTTCATCATCATCAATAGTGTCTATCACATACGCCACCCTCATATTCTTCGACTGCCACATCAACTGACAAACATTAAGAGTAACTTATTTGTCATTGAGTCAAAATTTTATTTTCCTATCTCCATGTCATCCAATGCCCTACTCGTGGCTAGGGAGGGTTTTCCCAAGATAATAGGAACTTTAAAATCCACCCCATAGTTCAGGGTCACAAAATCTGCTGGGAAGATAAAAGAAGCTACCTTCACCAACACATCACATAATAAATTGACTGGCTTCTTCACAGTGCAATCAGCCATCAATAACCTCATAGACATCGAATTGGGTTCTCCAAACCCCAACTGCTTGTACACCACCAATGGTATCAGATTTATGCAAGCTCCCAAATCAAATAATGCTCGAGAAAAGTTTAAGGACCCAATAGTACATGGAATAGTGAAGGCTCTGAGATCCTCCTTCTTCTCAACCAAAGATTGGGAAGTGATAGCACTATAATGGTGCATATTTTCAGCGGGCTCAAAACTTACCATCTCCTTTCTATTAACCAAATCCTTCATGAACTTTACATAGCCAGGCATCTGCTTCAAAGCTTTCATAAGAGGGATATTTATCGATAACTCCTTCAGCATTGACATAAATTTCTGATATTTATCCTCTTCTTGCTTATTCTTCAATCTCTAAGAAAAAGGTAGGGGAGTTCGTGGAGTAGTTTTCAAAACAAGCTTGACTTCTTTAACCTTACCTTTATTCTTCTCAGTTTATTTTTCTATACCTGTTGATTTCAGTAAGGACTTACCATTAGTCACCACCTTCTCAAATTTTGATTAGGGTGCATCATCAATATCAACCACACCATTCCTTACTTTATTAACTACAAGCATAGAGAGATCAATAGTATCCTTACCACTCTAAGTGGTGATGGCTACGCAATGACTATTGCTCTTTGAATTTTGTACTGTGCTGCTTAGAAGCGTGCCTTACTGATGTTGATATAAAGTAGCTGGTACGTGACCAAACTATTACTCAATCTATTTAATCACGGTAGGATATAATTCAACCTTCTAGCTCAGTCTCGATATATTTGCCTTAATCTCCTTAAGGCAACTCTTTTGATTTTCTAAACCCTTCACCATCTTGGAAAGCAATGCTTCCATCCTTGAATCTGTATCTCAGTTCCTTGGTAGAACATGTGCACCACTATTCTCCTTGTAGTCATCCTTTTTCTTCCAGTCACCATCCCTCACTCTACTTTGATCCCTATATCTATCCCCATAATAGTTTTGACCTTGACTCTCTTGCCTTAAGTATTAAGTGTCTTGATTAAAACCTTGGTCTTTGGCTCGAAAACCCGCCAACTCTCTGTCCAAATATTTGTTTTCTCATTAGTGTTTGAATCATACTGCCTAGATGACTTACCTTGTGAACCCATAACATTCATCTTTTTTGCTTCAAAATCTGCAAAATTCTTAGTAAGTACCCCAATTTTAATTCTCAGTTGGGCTACCTATTGAGTCGTTGTCTTAACTAGGGCTCTCTATTTATTGGAGGCTTTAATAGCATAAGTACTGGCCCAACTTTCTGCCTCTCGAGTATTCCACCCTTGGTTGGTTTTAGAAATTTGGTTTAAAATTTCCTTAGCTACCTCACAGCAAAAACTTATGAAAGTCCTTCTAATATTAGTATCTGCAACAACCTTGTTATTAGCATTCAGGTATCTATAGAATATCTCAAGTAAGTTCCTCCCTAGGATTTTATGATTCAGCACATTCATCAATTTGTTTTTGAACTGCAACCAAGTCTTGTATAATGCCTTTGAATGAAACTGCTGAAAATTATAGATCTCATTCTTCAACTGTAACATTCTCGAAGATGAGAAAAATTGGTCCAAAAATTATGTTTGCAACTCATTCTCTCTTGTAAGAGAGAATGGGAACAACCTGAGTCCTAATGCTTCGCAAATCACCCCCAATAGATTATATGAAGTGTGAATTCTCATAAAATTCATAATGTTCTAAAATACCCTAGGTTTTTTTCCTTGGAAATTTCCTGATATTTGATCTCACTTTCCTAGTAATGACTCCCTATACGAGTCGTATAGAGTGGGTATGGGTTAGGTGACCCTAGTTTTTAGGGGTCTAGTGAATGGTGGTTGGGGTTCTATTATGGTTATGACTTGGTGGTATGGGTCATTAGGGGTGGTGACGGGTCATTTGGTCGATCTTTCATCAAATCAAAAACTCAGTGACTTGACTTGGCTCTAAGTACGAGTGGCTCACTAAGAGCCGTGAGGATAGGTTACAAATTGTAAGGTTGAGTCATATGTTGTTTAGTTTCCAATCCCTTGGGTTCTGTCTTGGATACGACTAGACCATATGAGTCGTATGGTCAGGTCACAAGTGGGGTCATGGAGTCATATGATGGACGGTGTGTCGGTGTCCAACTTACTATCTTGGTGATGACTCAAAGGAACGAGTCATATATTGTGGTCACGAGTCAAGGGGTCGACTCGTAACCACCAACGCTTTTTTTATAGTTTTAAGTTGAGGTCACTTTAGACATTCTCACTAAAAAACCTTAATACCCCACGTCCCTATAACATTTTTTGGTCATTCATTCCGCACTTTACAAGA
The DNA here is from genome assembly GCA_030864215.1 of Capsicum pubescens. Classification (NCBI taxonomy): domain Eukaryota; kingdom Viridiplantae; phylum Streptophyta; class Magnoliopsida; order Solanales; family Solanaceae; genus Capsicum; species Capsicum pubescens. The sequence continues at coordinate 108,211,988 of CM061544.1, forward strand.
TAAAACATCATCTTTACTCTCTCAAAATCCTCTCAAGAAACATTGGCTAGGGTTTCTCCAAAGTGGTCATCTAAGGGATTAAGATTAATTTCTCTCAGTGAATCTTTGTAATTCAGGCATGTGACTCTTCCCCCGTTGTTATTTTACTAAAGGCATATGTTTTAATGTATGATTTTCATGGTGTTATTAGGGTTTTGAAATAAAATTTGAGGGTTTTGATTGTTCATGAATGAATATTTTTACGCATGGTTTAATTATGGTTTTGCACATGTGTGTGTATGGGGATGGGGAATTAATCTGGGGGTCATGGTTGATCCCTAAATTGGATGGTTTTGGTTTTGATAATGGCATGCCCTCAACCTATTTGTGAAATTGATAATGAGAATGATTTGGTCACATACTTTAACTATTCTTGGAACTTTTGCATTGCATGAATGGTAAATAGAACATGAATTGGCTTTGGTTGGTTTCATATGGTTTTGGAAAGGCCTTGGTTGTCATGGTTTGATTATAAATGGTTTTAGTTTAATTTAAAATGGCAAAGTCTAATTTTGTTTAATGGCTTATATGGTATAAGGTAATAGACTTGCAAGCTTTAATTTTGGTATGGCAATATCAATGGTTAATGCCTAACTTAAAAACTCTGTGGTAAATAGTTGTGAATATGCAAATGATTTAATATGGGCTTAAATTGGGGTTGAGTAGCAAAGTCGTGGAAGGTGAGGGTCTTGGGGGAATGACACGGGAAGCTCATATTTGTCGATGCGAGGGTGGTATTCGTGACTGTGTGCGTGATGTCACACTTTATATTTTGGGAGATGTACTAGTCATCTCAGGTTCTTTTCTCCGATCGTGCAGCTAACACGCACTTGGGCCCTTTCAGCAGGAGGAACTGAACTCATATAGCCCATGGGTGGTTTTAGGACGGCCAAGCTACACAACCCAGGTTAAGATTTTAAATGCATGCTAAACCTTGTTCCCTATCCCGGTACGATATATATATATATATATATATATATATATATATATATGTATCACATGTGATTGCATATGGTTATTTGATTTTGTTTTGAATGATGATATTATTTTACCTTTATCCTAGAGTTACATTCTAGCATTTACTCTGCTAATCATCTTTGAGTGTTGTATCCCCATATGATACAGGAATCGGACATACTAACATTCCTCCTACTCAGTGATTTGGATTCTAGGACAACTTAAGTCATATTGAAGTGGTGAGCTTCTATACTTAGGAAGACTCCATTTCATGCTATGTATTTCTTTTTATTTTTGTTATTTCTTTGGTTTTGGTTTTGGCTATGATTCATGGTATGTCCTAACCAGATGTTCTTTGATTCTTGTTAGAGGCTTTACAGGACTACTATGGGCATGGGCGGTGTCAGTATTAGTATTAGCCTTAGTATTTAGATTAGCATTGGGATTGGTATTGGTTGGACACTTAGTTGTGATTGTTTGGTTATAGTTATAGACTTTATCTTATGTCCTTAAATTATTATAGTTTTATCTTGTTATATTCTTAGAATTCTTCCTACATAGGGAGTATGGCAGTTACGATCGGGGTAATGGCGGTTGGTTCCAGTCCTGGTTGGACTTGAGATACCCGACACGACTAGGCTCTGGTTTGGATCATGTCAGATTGGTATCAGAGCCCTAGGTTCATGGTCAATTGGAGTCCACAAAGTCGTGTCAAATAGAGTCTCTTTTAAGGGTGTGTAACGTGCCACACTCACAAGGGAGAGGTTATGAGACATTTATGAATATTTTTCTTTCTTGTATTGTATTTTTGAGTTGTAGAGTCTAAGGTCTTGAAATCTTCTTTAATACCCATTTTTTCACTTTTTAGATCATGCCTCCCAGACGATCTGAAGTTCATGGAAACTCTTCTATCCCATCTGAGGACAATGTTGATGGGACCAATCCTACTTATGGGGTCTAGACTCGGTCTAGGGGTCCAGTTCCTGATTGACCTCCTAGAGCTCCACCAATCCCCTCCAGTCCTTCTCAACATCCTAAGGCTGATGTGATGAATGTTGAGTTTCGTCAGTCTATTCATATGTTGGCTCAGTTGGTAGCTTCTCAGGCCGAGCGTGGTGCTTCTATTACTCTATCTTCTGAGGCCATAAGGGTTAGCCAGTTTATGAGGTTGAGGCCTCCTGTGTTCATTAGTGTTAAGGTTAAGGAGGATTCTCACGGTTTTATAGATGAGATGGAGAATATCTTCTGCGTTATACATGCAACTAGCGTGGAGGGTGTTGAATTTTCTATCTACCAACTGAAAGATGTAGCCTACTAATGGAATGGGGAATGGAAACAGTCTAGGGGTGACGATGTTGAGTCAGCCCTGTGGGATGATTTCTCTAATTCTTTTTTGGACCGGTTCTTTCCTCAGGAGTCAAGGAAGGCAAAGGTTGAAGAGTTTGTTAACCTGAAGCAAGGCAAGATGTCAGTCAAGGAGTATGCCTTGAAGTTTCACCAGTTGTCCCAGTACGCTCTGGAGTTGGTTTCAAGCATGAGGGCTAGAATGAGGAAGTTTTGTCCTGAGACTTTATTTGGGAGACTAAGGCTGCCTTATCAAACAAGGAAATAGATATCTCCGAGTTGGTTGTGAACATGCAGCAGGTGCAGGAAGAGAAGAAGAAGTAGACAGAGATTTGGGAAAGAATAAGCAAGAAGTTTAGATTTTTTTAGCAGGGTGGTGGCCAACAACAGAGTAGTGGGGTAGTTCTGGGTCTTATTCAACGGATAGTGCTCCCTACCTAAAGCCATCGGGTGATAGGCGTTTTCATGGTGGCGACAATTTTAGGGCATATGGTACCCAATCTCAGTACAGTAGGGCCCAATCAGCTCTATCTTATCCTCCCTGTAGAGTTTGTCGTCGATTACATCAAGGTTATTGTGATGATGGAAAGGACAAGTGCTTTAACTGTGGTCAGCCAGGGCACATAATTAGAAACTGTCCAGTGGCCAAGGTTGCTTTTAGGGCAAGCAAAGTTCCTGTTGCCTCTTCATTAGCTCCGACACCAAAGGGTGCACCATCTGGCTTCGGCACTGATCGGAACCGACTCTATGCTCTCACTAACTGTCAGGAGTCTGAGGCATGCCTGTTGTGTTACTGGTATGTTGAAATACTTTTCCCGTGATACGTACTATTTACTTTATCTAGGGTCCACTCTTTCTTATATGATCATATTTGTGTCTTTGCATTTTGGCTTCGATCCCGAGTATATTTCGAACCCTTTGTTTCTACCCCAATGGATGACAGTGGTTTCCAGGAGAGTCTATAGGGGTTGTGTGGTATCTGTGGGTGGTCGCAAGACTTGGTGGATCTATTTGAATTAGACATGGTTGATTATGATGTCATATTGGGAATGGATTGGTTGCACTCGTGCTATGCTTCTCTAGACTGTCGAACTTGTAAGGTCATTTTTAAATTCCCTAATGAGCTAGTTATCGAGTAGGAGGGTGGTTCCCTAGATCCTAAAGGGAGGTTCATATCATATCTAAGAGCTCGGAGACTAATTTCCAAGGGGTATCTCTATCATCTGGTTTGGGTTAAAGCTAATTTCCAAGGGGTCTCTCTATCATCTGGTTTGGGTTAAAGTTAAAGATTCTAAATTGGAGAGTCCTTCTTTACATTTCATCCCGGTGGTAAATGAATTTTCTGAGGTCTTCCCTGATGACCTTCCTGGTGTTCCCCCCGATTGGGAGATTGATTTTAGGATAGATCTTGTTCCGAAAACTCATCCTATTTCTATTCCCCAGTATAGAATGGCCCTAGCTGAGTTGAAGGAGCTTCAGGAGCAACTGAAGGATCTTTTAGAAAAGGGTCTCATTCATCCTAGTATGTCTTCATGGGGTGCATCGGTTTTATTTGTACATAATAAGGATGGTTCCCTTCGGATGTGTATTTATTACTTGCAACTGAATAAGGTGATGGTAAAGAATAAATACCCTTTTCCAAGGATAAATGATTTGTTTGATCAGCTTCAGGGTGCTAAGTTTTTCTCCAAGATTGATATTCGGTCTGGGTATCATCAGCTAATGATTAGGGAGGTAGATATTTCTAAGATTGTCCTCCATACCCGGTATGGGCATTTTGAGTTTTTGGTTATGTCCTTTGGGTTGACCAACGCGCCGGCGGCATTCATGGACTTGATGAATAGAGTCTTTCATCAGTTTCAAGATTTGCTCATCATTGCATTCATAAACGATATTCTAGTATATTTAATAAGTTAGTGGATCATGTCGATCACCTCCGCATTGTGTTGCAGTCCTTAAAAGAGCAGCAGTTGTCTGTCAAATTTTTGAAATGTGAATTTTGCCTGAATGTTGTCACTTTATTGGGTTATGTCATTTCTAGTGAAGACATCATGGTGGATCCGCAGAAAGTTGCAGTGGTTAAGAAGTGGCCTAGAACCACAACTCTAACTGATATTCGGAGCTTCTTGGGTTTAGCTAGTTACTACAGGAGGTTTATGGAAAGTTTTTCAACTATAGTTGCCTCGTTGACTAAGTTAACTCAGAAGAAGGTAAAGTTCTCATGGTCTAATGCTTTTGAGGGTAGCTTTGAGAAGCTGAAGGATAAGTTGACTTCAAGTCCGGACTTGAATTTTCCCGAAGGCACGAATGGGTTTGTGGTCTATTGTGATGCATCCCATGTGGGGATTGAATGAGTGTTGATGCAGTATGGCAAAGTGATAACTTATGCCTCTATAAAGTTGAAGGTGCATGAGAAGAATTATCCGACTCATGACTTGGAATTGTTGGTTGTGGTGTTTGCGTTGAAAATCTAGTATCACTATCAGTATGGAGTACATATGGATATACTTTTAGATCATAAGAGCCTGCAATATGTGTTTACTCAGAAAGAGTTGAACCTCAGGCAAAGGAGATGGCTTGAGCTGCTCAAGGATTACGATATGAGTCTTCACTGCCATCCAGCTAAAGATAACGTGGTTATTGATGCACTTAGCAGGTTATCCATGGGAAATCTAGCTCATGTGTATGAAATAAAGCCGGATTTGGTGAAAGATATTCACCGTTTTGCTAACCTTAGAGTTTGCCTCTGTCACGACCCGAGCTAGGCCCTGGCTGTAATGAGCATCCCAAACCGTAGAGGCCCGGGTGCCCTTCTACATCTGGTAATCATGCACAATACTAATAAAACAAATAAAGGATGCAAAAATGAAAGTCATTACGGAATCATGGTCTTTTTCTAAGTTAAGAATATCAATGCGAAAGAAAATCCATCAACATCTAGACAACATTTGTTTCTGTCTACGAAATCTCTATTACATATGAAATTATCAAACTGTCTAAAACTAGGACAAGGCCCCCAGTGGACCTAAACCAAAATAAATAACAAGTATATGAAAAGAAATAGGCCTTCTGGAATAGAGAAGGCTCACCAACTGCACACTTCACTTCTTTCTAAAAAACTCTACAGCTTAGCAAGACCTCTAGACTGAGCCTCAGACCCTGAAATATAGAGAGTCAATACATGTGTACTGGTACGCAGAGCAATCCAAAATAATGAATTTATACATATATAACATAGGTGAGAGCAAGTCATAAAACATTATGCATGGGATAGTTCAAAATACATGGGCTATCTCGAATGCTCTTAAAACAATCTTGTAAATGCAACTCTATGCTTTGTATTACTTCTGAGCTAGGTGGTAAACCCTACATATCTAAAAAATTCCCATGGGCAATATGGGATCCGCCATTAACTCGACGGCCAAGCCCCGAACCCAAGTTTGCTGCCAGGGTTGAAGTATCTGAATCTGATACACCCAGGGCCAGCGTATAATCCCTCTTGGTGAAATAATATACCCGTATCGGCAAAACACGGTTTTGGGCAGTGAATCATATGACTCATGCCTAACTCGGGTAACCACTTCACCCTCTTAGTGACCACTTTTAACCTGTTCTAAACATGCATATGTCTGAATTCAAAATCTAAAATCTGAAATGAAATTTGTATTCTGTTCTGAGTTTACCATGGCCTTATCTGATTTGGTATCATCATACCAAGACTTGCAAGTCATATTTCTGAGCAATAAAATATCATATTATAGTCTCTTCTTTCAAAACATAAAGTTTGGACCACCATACTTCAAACATTTCAAAAAGATTCATACTTCAAAACATTTGCCAAATTATGCAAAGAATCTCTCTTTTCAACATTTCAACAAACATGAGGTGGTCATGAATTTTTGGACAAATCATGCAATTCTTTCACTATATATATTTCAACATTTATCAACATGTAAAAACCCCTATCGTCAATTCGAAACCATAATCAAGTCATAAACAATAATCGAGACATTTGTATCATGTTTCTCATAATGCATTTGAAATAATTCATATCAAATGAAAGAATGGGAAATCATAGCAAGAGAGGGATTCTACATGTTCATGCTCTCAATTAAATATTCAAACCCAATTTCATACATACATATATACAAGTAAAAATAAATTTGGGGGAAAGGCCTCAAGACCAAAATGATAATATCGTTGAATAATTCATAATGCAAGATTGTATACATAATTCCAAAATCATTTACAAATTCATGATCTCACAATGTTTAAATGGTATTGAAACAATTTCCTTATGCCTATGTAGTTTTAGGAAAACCCCACGTACCTTAGATTACCTAGGAGAAAGAGTGGAACACGAATCTCGCTTAAGTTCTTGAAATTCTTGACCTCAAAGATGAACTCTTGATATTAGGGAAAGAGACTAGGGTTTTTTATTTGAGAGATTGTAAGAGGTTCCTGATGTATTTTGCCCCAAAAATGATTAAATTTCGTGTTAAGACAGAGTTTAGATGAGGGGAATTGACTAATATACTCCTCTTGACCCAGAATTAAAAAGGAAATCATGAACTGGGCACCAATGCATTAGACGATACGACGCATCAATATTGTATCGGTTCACTGCTTCATCGATGCGGTAATCAATGCGGTGTGTCGACTTTGCGTCGAGCCACTGTTTCCAACATCCAAACACCTCCCTAACGTTGCCTGGGAAATCCAAAACTTTACCGAGACATCCCCCTTACTCCCCCTAAATGAATCAACTTAAAATTCCATATCTCAAGTTCAAAAAAATTGATTTAGAGATCACACAAGTTTAGGAGCTTAAAGTATGACTAAGTCCTTTTGTCACTTGGGAAATTTTCAGATGATCAACCCCTTAAACATGCTATGGAGTGAGGTATTAAATTAAGGATATCACAGGGTGTTACATTATTCCCCACTTGGGATCATTCATCCCCGAATGATGGCTCAGAGCACAAACAGGCACGATTTCAAGCATACTAGTGAAAGATAAAAAGAGTAGGATATGACTCGTACCATTTAGGTCGTCATCAATAGTCTCAAAGAAAGTTGGGTATCTGATCCCCATATCTTCTTCTGATTCTCAAGTAGCTTCCTCAACTTTTTGAGTCCTCCAAAGCACCTTAACCGAAGCTATTTTCCTATTCCTTAGCTTCTAAACTTGGCGGTCCAAGATAGCAATAGGTTCTTCTTCGTATGATAAGGAGTCGGTAACTTTGATCTCCTCAACAAGCAACACTAGGGAATGATCTCCAATGCACTTTTTCAACATAGACTCATGGAATACTAGGTGATCAGAAGCCTGACTTGCGGGCAATTCTAACTCATAAGAAACCCCACCTATCCTTCTCACAATCTGATATGGTCCTACATAGAGAGGACTCGGCTTTTCTTTCTTCCCGAATCGTATAACTCCTTTCATAGGGGAGACTTTTATAAATACCCAATCACCAACCTTAAATTCTAACTCTCTTCTTCTAACATCGGCATAGGACTTCTGATGACTCTGAGCTATTTTAAGTCATTCTCTAATGATTTTCACCTTTTCCATTGCCTGATAAACAAGATCAGGCCCAATCAACCGCGTTTCACCCACTTCATACCATCCAATCGGTGATCTACACCTTCTCCCGCAAAGTGCTTCAAAAGGAGCCATCTTAATGCTGGCATGGTAACTATTACTGTAGGCGAACTCTATCAATGGAAAATAATCTACCCAACTACCCTTGAAATCAATCACACAGGCCCTCAACATATTCTCTAGGGTCTGAAAGGTGAGTTCATCTTGCCGATCAGTCTGAGGATGGAATGCAGTACTGGTGCCCCATGCAAATGAACTATTTCTTATATGTACAGCTTGGCATATTCATCTCCAGAGTAGTTAGTCCTCACAGGCAGGAAGTGGGCTGACTTGGTCATCCGGTTCACGATTACCTAAATGGAATCATATTGGTTTTGGGACTTCGGAAGCCCCCTGATGAAATCCATGTTGATCATCTCCCATTTCCACATAGGCAAGGCTATCTCTTGGGAAGTACCACCTAGTCTCAAATGTTCCACTTTAACTTGTTGGAAATTCAAACACTTGGAAAAAAATAAGCAACATCACGTTTCATATTATTCCACCAATATATAGCTTTAAGATTATGGTACATTTTAGTAGAGCCTAGATGAACAACATACCTCGAAGTGTGAGCCTCATCGAGGATCCTCTCTCGCAAACCATCCACATTCGATACACACAACCTGCCTTGGTACCTCAAAATTCTATCACCACAAATTTCAAAAGCCATCGCCTTCTGTTGACCCACATTTTTCTTAATCTGCATCAAGATGGGATCCTCGGCCTATTTCTCCTTAACTTCTGCACATAAGGAAGACTTAGCTATTTCATGCACAACTACTCCGCCATCTTCTGAATCCAAAAGTCATACCTCTAGATTTGCAAGCCGGTGAATATCTTTCACCATCTCCCTCTTTCCTTCATCAACATGAGACAGATACCCATAGATTATCTGCTGAGGGCGTCGGCCACCACATTCGCCTTGCTCAGATGATAGTGCAGGCTTATGTCATAATCCCTTAACAGTTCCATCCAACGCCTCTGTCTGAGATTCAGTTTCTTCTACGAGAAAACATACTGCAAACATTTGTGATCAGTAAATATATCCATATGTACCCCATAAAGATAATGCCTCCATATTTTAAATGCAAATACCACAACTGCTAACTCCAAGTCGTGAGTGGGGTAATTTTGCTTTTGCACCTTTAACTACCTAGTTGCATAAGCTATCACCTTGCCATGCTACATAAGTACACACCCAAGTCCCACTCGGGATGCATCATAATATACAACAATACCCTTTGTACCCTCCAAAAGAGTCAAAATAGGTGTGGTAGTCAATTTGTCTTTCAACTTCTCAAAACTATTTTCACAAGAGTCAGACCACACAAATTTCACCTTTTTCTGTGTCAACCTGGTAAGTGGAGCAGCTATGGAAAAAAATTCACCACGAATCTTCTATAATACCCCCACCAAACCCAAAAAGCTCAGAATATCGGTTGGAGTCATGGATGGGCCATTTTCTCACTGACTCAATCTTTAGGGGATCAACCTTAATTCCCTCACTAGACACAATATGCCCCAAGAAAGCAATAGCATTAAGCTAGAATTCATACTTTGAAAATTTTGCATACAATCTATGATCTTTGAGGGTCTGAAGGATGATTCATAGGTGACTGGGATGATCCTCCTCACTCTTAGAGTAAATCAAAATGTCATCAATGAAGACTATGAAAAATAGATCTAGAAACTTGCGGAACACCCTATTTATTAGGTCCATGAAGGCTGCAGGGGCATTAGTCAATCCGAAGGACATGACTAAGAATTCATAATGGCCATATAGGGTTTGGAAAGCTATTTAAGGAATATCAGCTTCCCTAACCTTCAGCTGATGATACCCCGAACGAAGGTCTATCTTTGAAAAACACCTAGCACCTGAAGTTGGTCAAAGAGATCATCAATTCTAGGAAGAGGGTATTTGTCTTTGATAGTGACCTTATTTAACTGATGATAGTCTATACACATACGGAGCGAACCATCTTTCCTACGTACAAAGAGTATGGGTGCACCTCAGGGAGAAACAGTAGGAAGGATAAAGCCTTTGTCAAGAAGATCTGTTAGTTGTTCTTTCAACTCCTTCAATTCTGCAGGATCCATTCTATAGGGAAGAATGGAAATAGAACGGGTGCCAGGCAATAAATAAATACCAAAATATATCACCCTATCAGGTGGTATTCCTGAGAGATCATCGTAAAGACTTCTGTAAATTCAATAACCATAGGGACAGCCTGAAGAGAAGGACTTTCGGTATCTGAATCTTTAACCCGAATAAGATGATACAAACAACCTTTAAAGAAAAGCATACGGGCTCTGAGGTAAGATATGAATTTCCCTCTAGGTGCTAAAGAATGCCTCTCCCATTCTAACACCAGTTCATTCAGAAAAGAGAAGGTAACCTTTCGGGTTCTACAGTCTAGCGTGGTATAACACGAATGGAGCTAGTCCATTCATAAAATAGCATCAAAATCAACCATATCAAGCTCTACGAGATCTACCGTGGTTTCAAGGCTACAAATGGACACAACACAATTTTTATATATCCTCCTAGCCACAACAGAATCACCTACAAGAGTAGAAACAGAGAAGGATTCTGCAATAACTTCGGGCTCAAACCCAAAACTGATTGCCACTTATGGGGTCACATAAGACAAAGTAGACCTAGGATCAAGTAACACATACACATAACGGAGGAGAATTTATAACGTACCAGTGACTACATCTAGAGAGGCCTCTGCCTCCTGGCGATTTGATAAAGCATACAACCAATTGCAACCGCTCCCGGTAGCTGAAGTAGCGCCCTTGGGAGGTGGTGGTAGCGCGGAGGAGTTTGCTTGGGACTTAGCACCTCCAATACCTCCTCTAACATACGGACAGTCCCTCTGTATATGACTTGGATGGCGATACGCATAAAATACTAACCTGCCAAACTGGAACTATCCTGGATGGTATTACCACACGTATCACATCGGGGTTATGACCTAGCAGGTTGCGCCACACTTCGTTATGACTGAGTGCCCTGTACTCTCGGCCCATGACTAGGCTGGAAATTTTAAAAAGCTGATCAACTGGAGGTCTGAGTGCAGGCGCGCTAGATGCAGGGTGAGCATTACTCCAGAACTTTTTCTTTGGACCCTTGTTACTCCAATTACCATCTTGGTGCTGACTATAGTTCTGATCTGCCGGTCTGGCCCTCTTGTCCTGTATGTCCTTCTCCCGTTCTTTAGCAACCCTTTTTTTTGTTCCTCAAACTACTGCATGTGAACAAACAATCTAGAGAAGTCCATATCTCTGTTCAACATTGCCCCTTTGAACTCCAACACTAAATCTTCTGAAAGACCGGAAGAAAACTTCCTCATACGGGCCCTTATGTTTCTCACTAATTTCAGAGCATAACGGGATAGTTGATTAAATTTCAGGGTGTACTCCTTGACGTTCATCTTCCCCTGTTTCAAATTCAGGAACTCTTCAGCCTTGGATTCCTTCAACTCCTTGGAAAGAATCATTCTGGGAAAGCTTCCACAAATTCGCCCAACACAGAAGGCTCAGTATTTTCACCTCTCGAATCCTCCCACTCATTGTACCACTAATTTTTCACCTCCTTAATTTGATAAGCCGCTAGTTCAACCCCTTCCACTTCATCCATATGCATAACTCAAAAAAATTTCTCCATCTCATCTACAAACTCTTATGGATCCTCCTCCATTTTGTACCAGTAAACATAGGCAGGTTCAACCTCATAAACTGACCCACCCGTGTAGTCTCAAATGCACCAGACACATACCCAACTTCCTCCAACTGTCAGGTTTGTGAAGCCACCAACTGTGCAATCATATGCATCGACTGTCTAAACTCAACATTTGATATCTCTCTCTGGGAGTTTGGGTGTAATTATTCCCAGATCGGGGAGCCCTAGGGGGACTGGTTTAAATGGGAGGGACTCTTGGAGCAGCAACAAATTCAGGAGTGTGAGCCCTATTATGTGTCCTCATCCCATGTGTAGGACGGACATCTTCAGTTTGGGCATTCTGATCATTTGAGAGACGTGGAGGCATGATATCTTTTCTGAAATACAAGAGACCATTGATCATGGGATATTTCAGACTCTGCAGTACGAACTAAATCACAAAGAAGAGAGACATTCCTAAACGCCTAGTAGTCTACTGTTCATAAGTGCGGTGCGCTACACACACATAAACAGGACTCTACCCAACGTGATTTTGCAGATACCTTGGGACAATGAACCGTGATCTGATACCAAGTTTGTCACGACCCGAGCGAGGCCCTTCCATAACGAGCATCCCGAACCATGAAGGCCAGGGCGGCTTTCTACATCTGGTAATCATGCACAATACTAATACAACAAAGAAAGGATACGGAAATGAAAGTCATTACAGAATCATGGTCTTGTTCTAAGTTCAGAATATCAATGCAAAAAAAATCCATTAACATCTAGACAACATTTCTTTCTGTCTGCGAAATCTCTATTACATATGAAATTATCAAACTTTCTGAAACTGGGACAAGGCCTCCAGTGGACCTAAACCAAAGTAAATAACAAGTATATGAAAAGAAATAGGACTTCCGGAATAGAGAAGGCTCACCAACTGCACACTTCACTTCTTTCTAAAAAACTCTATGGCTTAGCAGGACCTCTAGACTGAGCCTCAAACCTTGAAATATAGGAGGTCAATACAATTGTACTGGTATGCAGAGCAATTCAAAATAATGAATTTATACATATATAACATAGGTAAGTGAAAATCATAAAACATTATGCATGGGATAGTTCGAAATACATGGGCCATCTCGAATTCTCTTAAAACAATCTTGTAAATGCAACTCTATGCTTTGTATTACTTCTGAGATAGGTGGTACACCCTACAAATATGAAAGTTTCCAACGGGCAAAATGGGATCCTCCATTAACTCGACGGCCAATCCCCCAACCCAAGTTTGCCGCAAAGGTTGAAGTATCTGAATATGATACGCCCAGGACACTACGCCAGCGTATAATCCCTCTTGGGGAAATAATATACCCGTATCGACAAAATACGGTTTTAGGCAGTGAATCATATGACTCATGCCTACTTCGAGTAACCAACTAACCATCTTAGTTGTCACTTTTAACTTATTCTAAACATGTATCTATCTGAATTAGAAATCTTAGATATAAAATAAAATTGTATTCTATTCTGAGTTTACCATGGCCTTATCTGATTTGGTATCGTCATACCAAGACTTGCAAGTCATATTTCTGAGCCATAAAATATCATGTTACTGTTTCTTCTTTCAAAACATAAAGTTTGGACCACTATACTTCAAACATTTCAAGAAGATTCATACTTCAAAACATTTGTCAAATTATGCAAAGAATCTCTCTTTTCAACATTTCAACAAACATGTGGTGGTCATGAATTTTTGGACAAATCATGCAATTCTTTCATTATATATATTTCAACATTTATCAAGATGTAAAACCCCCCTCTCTTCAATTTGAAACCATAATCAAGTCATAAACAATAATCGAGACATTTGTATCATGCTTCTAAAAATGCATTTGAAATAATCTATATCGAATGAAAAGAATGGGAAATCATAGAAAGAGAGGGATTCTATATGTTCATGCTCTCAATTAAATATTCAAACCCAATTTCATACATACATAAATACAAGTACAAATAAATTTGGGAGAAAGGCCTCAAGACCAAAATGATAATATCATTGAAGAATTCATAATGCAAGATTGTATACATTATTCCAAAACCCTTCACAAATTCATGATCTCACAATGTTTAAATGGTATTGAAACAATTTCCTTATGCCCATGTAGTTTTAGGAAAACCCTACGAACCTTAGATTACTTAGGAGAAAGGGTGGAACCCGAATCTCGCTTAAGTTCTTCAAAATCTTCACCTCCAAGATGAACTCTTGATCTTAGGGGAAGAGACTAGGGTTTTTAATTTGAGAGATTGTGAGAGGTTACTAATGTATTTTGCCCCAAAAATAATTTAATTTCGTGTTAAGACAGAGTTTAGATGAGGGGAATTGACTAATGTACCCCTCCTGACCTAAAATTAAATAAAAATTCTAACTGGGCACCGACGTGTTAGACGACACGATGCGTCGATATCACATTGATCCACTGCTTCATCGATGCGGTCATCGACGTGACGCGTTGACTACTCATCGAGCCACTGTTTCCAATATCCAAACACCTCCCTAACATTGCCCAAAAAATCCAAAACTATATCGAGACATCCGCCTTACTCCCCCAAACAAAAATTAACTTAAAAATCCATATCTCAAGGTCGGAAAAATCAATTTAGAGATCACACAAGTTTAGGAGCTTAAACTATGACTAAGTCCTTTTGTCACTTGGGAAATTTTCAGATGATCAACCCCTTAAACATGCTACAAAGTGAGGTATTAAATTAAGGATATCACGGGGTTTTACATTATCCCCCACTTGGGATCATTCATCCCCGAATGATGGCTCAGAGAACAAACAAGCACGATTTCAAGCATAACAGTGAAAGATAAAAAGAGAAGGAAATGACTCATACCATTTAGGTCATCATCAATAGTCTCAAAGAAAGTTGGTTATCTGATCCCCATATCTTCTTTTGATTCCCAAGTTGCTTCCTCAGCTTTTTGAGTCCTCCAAAGCACCTTAACCGAAGATATTTTCCTATTCCTTAGCTTCCAAACTTGGCGGTCCAAGATAGCAATAGGTTCTTTTTCATATGATAAGGAGTCGGTCACTTTGATCTCCTCAACAAGCAACACTAGGGAATGATCTCTAATGCACTTTTTCAACATAGACACATCGAATACTAGGTGAACAAAGGCCACACTTCCGGGCTATTCTAACTCATAAGTAACCCCACCTATACTTCTCACAATCTGATATGGTCCTACATAGCGAGGACTCGGCTTCCCTTTCTTCCCGAATTGTATGACTCCTTTCATAGGGGAGACTTTGATAAATACCCAATCACCAACCTTAAATTCTAACTCTCTTCTTCTAACTCGGTATAGGACTTCTAATGACTCTGAGCTATCTTAAGTCATTCTCTAATGATTTTCACCTATTCCATTGCGTGATGAACAAGATCAGGCCCAATCAACCGCGTTTCACCCACTTCAAACCATCCAATATGTGATCTACATCTTCTCCCATAAAGTTCTTCAAAAGGAGCCATCTTAATGCTGGCATGGTAACTATTACTGCAGGCGAACTCTATCAATGGCAAATAATCTACCCAACTACCCTTAAAATCAATCACACAGTCCCTCAACATATCCTCTAGGGTCTGAATGGTTCGTTCATCTTTCCCATCAGTCTGAGGGTGGAATGCAGTACTCAGGTCCACTTGGGTACCTAAACCCCTCTGAAAAGATTGCAAAAATTACGAAGAGAATTGCGTACCTCGATGGGATATAATGGATACTGGTTCCCCATGTAAATGAACTATTTCCTATATGTACAGCT
This sequence comes from Capsicum pubescens, assembly GCA_030864215.1. Taxonomy (NCBI): domain Eukaryota; kingdom Viridiplantae; phylum Streptophyta; class Magnoliopsida; order Solanales; family Solanaceae; genus Capsicum; species Capsicum pubescens. The sequence goes on from CM061544.1 coordinate 108,227,469, forward strand.
CGACATATTCATCTCCCGAGTAGTTAGTCCTCACAGGCAGGAAGTGGGCTGACTTGGTCATCTGGTCCACGATCCCAAATGGAATCATATTGGTTTTGGGACTTCGGAAGTCCCGTGATGAAATATATGTGTATTATCTCCCATTTCCACATAGGCAAGGTTATCTCTTGGAAAGTACCACCTAGTCTCAACTGTTCCACTTTAACTTATTGGCAATTCAAACACTTGGAAACAAAATCAGCAACATCACGTTTAATATTATTCCACCAATATATAGCTTTAAGATTATGGTACATTTTAGTATAGCCTGGGTGAACAACATACCTCAAAGTGTGAGCCTCATCGAGGATCTTCTCTCTCAAACCATCCACATTCGGTACATACAACCTGCCTTGGTACCTCAAAATTCCATCATCGCTAATTTCAAAAGCCATCACCTTCTGCTGACCCACATTTTTCTTAATCTGCATCAAGATGGGATCCTCGGCCTATTACTCCTTAAATTTCACTCATAAGGAAGCCGTAGCTATTTCATGCACAACTACTCTGCCATCTTCTGAATCCAAAAGTCGTACCCCTAGATTTGTAAGCCGGTGAATATCTTTCACCATCTACCTCTTTCCTTCATCAATAAGAGAAAGATACCCATAGATAATCTGCTGAGGGCGTCGACCACCAATTCGCCTTGCTAGGATAATAGTGCTGGCTCATGTCATAATCCTTTAACAGTTCCAGCCAACGCCTCTGTCTGAGATTCAGTTTCTTCTACGAGAAAATATACTTCAAACTTTTATGATCAGTAAATATATCAACATGTACCCCATAAAGATAATGCCACCATATTTTAAGTGCAAATACCATATCCGCTAACTCTAAGTCGTGAGTGGGGTAATTTCGCCCGTGCACCTTTAACTGCCTAGTTGCACAAGCTACCACCTTGCCATACTGCATAAGTACACACCCAAGTCCCACTCGAGATGCATAAAAGTATACAACAATACCCTTTGTACCCTCCAAAAGAGTCAAAATAGGTCCGATAGTCAATTTGTCTTTGAACTTCTCAAAACTATTTTCACAAGAGTCAGACCACACAAATTTCACCTCTTTTTGTGTCAACCTGGTAAGTGGAGCAACTATGGAACAACAATTCTCTACGAATCTTGTGTAATACCCCCACTAAACCCAAGAAGCTCCGAATTTTGGTTGGAATCGTGGGTCTGGTCCATTTTCTCACTGCCTCAATCTTTTAGGGATCAACCTTAGTTCCCTCACTAGACATAATATGCCCCAAGAAAGCAATTACATTAAGCCATAATTCACACTTTGAAAGTTTTTCATACAATCTATGATTTTTTAGGGTCTGAAGGATGATTCAGAGGTGACTGACATGATCATCTTCACTCTTAGAGTAAATCAAAATGTCATCAATGAAGACTATGATAAATAGATCTAGAAACTGGCAGAACACCCTATTCATTAGGTCCATGAGGGCTGAAAGGGCGTTACTCTATCCGAAGGACATGTCTAAAAATTCATAATGGACATATCAGGTTTGGAAAGCTGTTTTGGGAATATCATCCTCCCTAACTTTCAGCTGATGATACCCCGAACGAAGGTCTATCTTTGAAAAACACCTAGCACCTGAAGTTGGTCAAAGAGATCATCAATTCTAGGAAGGGGGTATTTGTTTTTGACAGTGATCTTATTTAACTGATGATAGTCTACACACATGTGGAGGGAACCATCTTTTTTACGTACAAAGAGTATGGGTGCGCCTCAGGGAGAAATAGTAGGACGGATAAAGCCTTTTTTAAGAAGATTTATTAGCTGTTCTTTCAACTCCTTCAATTCTGTAGGAGCCATCCTATAGGGAAGAATAGAAATAGGACGGGTGCCAGGCAATAAATTAATACCAAAATCTATCTCCCTATCAGGTGGTATTCCTAGGAGATCATCGGAAAGACTTCTGGAAATTCAATAACCACAAGGACAGACTGAAGAGGAGGACTTTCGGTATCTGAATCTTTAACCCGAATAAGATGATACAAACAAACTTTAGAAAAAAACTTACAGGCTCTGAGGTAAGATATGAATTTCCCTCTAGGTGCTTAAGAATGCCTCTCCCATTCTATCACGGATTCATTCAGAAAAGAGAAGATAACCTTTCAGGTTCTACAGTCTAGCGTGGCATAACACGAATGGAGCCAGTCCACTCCTAAAATAGCATCAAAATAAACCATATAAAGATCTATGAGATCTACCGCGGTTTCACGGCTACAAATGGACATAACACAATTTTTATATATCCTCCTAGCCACAACAGAATCACCTACAGGAGTGGAAATAAAGAAGGGTTCTGCAATAACTTCGGGCTCAAACCCAAAACCAATTGCCACATATGGAGTCACATAAGACAAAGTAGACCTGGGATCAAGTAACACATACATATAACGAAGGAGTATTTTTAACGTACCAGTGACTATATTTGGTGAGGCCTCTGCCTCCTGGCAATTTGATAAAGCATACAACCGATTGCGACCACTCCCGGTAGCTGAAGTAGCGCCCTTGGGAGGTGGTGGTAGCGCGGAGGAGTTTGCTTAAGACTTAGCACCTCCAACACCTCCTCTAACATATGGACAGTCCCTCTGTATATGACCTGGCTGGAGACACGCATTAAACACTAACCTACCAAACTGGCACTATCCTGGATGGTACTTACCATACGTATCACATCGGGGGTATGACCTAGCAGGTTGCGCCACACTCCCTTATGACTGAGTGCCCTGTACTCTCAGCCTATGACTAGGCTTGAAATTTTGAAAACACCGATCAACTGGAGGACTGAGTGCAGACGCGCTGGATGCAGGCTGAGCATTACTCCGAAACTTTTTCTTCAGACCCCTGTTACCCCAATTACCATCTTGGTGCTGACTATAGTTCTGATCTGCTGGTCTGGCCCTCTTGGCCTGTCTGTCCTTCTCCTATTCTTTAGCAACCCTCTTTTTCTATTCCTCAACCTGCTGCATGTGAAAGGACAATCTAGAGAAGTCCATATCTCTGTTCAACATTGCCCCCTTGCACTCCAACACTAAATCTTCTGAAAGACCGGATGCAAATTTTCTCATACGGGCCCTTATGTTTCTCGCTAATTTCAGAGCATAACGGGATAGTTGATTGAATTTCAGGGTGTACTCCTTGACGCTCATCTTCCCTTGTTTCAAATTCATAAACTCTTCACCCTTGGACTCCCTCAACTCCTTGGAAAGAATCAGTCTAGAAAAGCGTCCACAAAATCGCCCCACACAGAAGGCTCAACATTTTCACCTCTCAAATCTTCCCACTCATTGTATCACTGATTTGCTACCTCCTTAAGTTGATAAGCCGCTAGTTCAACCCCTTCCACTTCATCCATATGCATTACTCAAAAAATTTACTCCATCTCATCTACAAACTCTTATGGATCCTCCTCCACTTTTGTACCAGTAGATATAGGCAGGTTCAGCCTCATAAACTGACCCACCTGTGTAGTCTGAAATACACCAGACGCAGACCCAACGTCCTTTGACCATCAGGTCTATGAAGCCACCAACTATGCAATCATATATATCGACTGTCTGAACTCTGCATTTGATATCTCTCTCTGGGAGGTTGGGTGTAATTAGTCCCTGATCGGGGAGCCCTAGGCGGACTGGTCTGAATGGGAGGGACTCCTAGAGAAGCAACAAATTCAGGAGTGTGAGCCCTATTATGTGTCCTCATCCCATGGGTAGGACGAACATCTTCAGTTTGGGCATTCTGATCATTAGAGTGACGTGGAGGCATGATAGCTTTTCTGAAATACAAAAGACCATTGATCAGGGGACGTTTCAGACTCTACAGTGCAAACTAAATCACAAAGAAGGGAGACATTCCTAAACGCCTAGTAGCCTACTGTTCATAAGTGCGGTGCTCTACACACACATAAACAGGACTCTACCCAACGTGATTTCACAGACACCTTGGGACCATGAACCGTGATCTGATACCAAGTTTGTCACGAACCAAGCCAGGCCCTACCATAACGAGCATCCCTAACCGTGGAGGCCAGGGCGGACTTCTACATCTGTTAATCATGCACAATACTCATACAACAAAGAAAGGATGCAGAAATAAAAGTCATTACGGAATCATGGTCTTGTTCTAAGTTAAGAATGTCAATGCGAAAAAAAATCCATCAACATCTAGAAAATATTTGTTTCTATCTGTGAAATCTCTATTACATATGAAATTATCAAACTGTCTGAAACTGGGAAAAGGCCTCCAGTGGACCTAAACCAAAGTAAATAACAAGTATATGAAAAGAAATAGGTCTTATGGAATAGAGAAGGCTCACCAACCGCACACTTCACTTCTTTCTGAAAAACTCTATGGCTTAGCAGGCCTCTAGTCTGAGCCTCAGACCCTAAAATATAGGAGGTCAATACAATTGTACTGGTACATAGAGCAATCCAAAATAATGAATTTATACATATATAACATAGGTGAGAGCAAGTCATAAAACATTATGCATGGGATAGTTCAAAATACATGGTCCATCTCGAATGCTCTTAAAATAATCTTGTAAATACAACGCTATGATTTGTATTACTTCTGAGCTAGGTGGTACACCCTACATATTTGAAAATTTCCCACGGGCAATGTAGGATCCGCCATTAACTCGACGGTCAAGCCCCCAACCTATGTTTTCCGCAAGGGTTGAAGTATCTGAATCTGATATGCACAGCGCACTAGGCCAGCGTATAATCCCTCTTGGGGAAATAATAAACCCGTATCGACAAAATACAGTTTTGGACAGTGAATCATATTACTCATGCCTACTTCGAGTAACCACCTAACCCTCTTAGTGCCCACTTTTAACCTGTTCTAAACATGTATCTGTCTGAATTTAAAATCTAAAATATAAAATAAAATTGTATTATGTTCTGAGTTTACCATGGCCTTATCTGATTTGGTATCATCATACCAAGACTTGCAAGTCATATTTCTGAGCCAAAAAATATCATGTTACAGTCTCTTCTGTCACAATATAAAGTTTGGACCACTATACTTCAAACATTTCAAGAAGATTCATATTTCAAAACATTTTTTAAATTATGCAAAGAATCTCTCTTTTCAACATTTCAACAAACATGTGGTGGTCATGAATTTTTTGACAAATCATGCAATTCTTTCATTCTATATATTTCAACATTTATCAATATGTAAAAACCCCTTCTCTTCAATTTGAAACCATAATCAAGTCATAAACAATAATTGAGACATTTGTAACATGCTTCTCAAAATATATTTGAAATAATCCATATCGAATGAAAAGAATGGGAAATCATAGAAAAAGAGGGATTCTATATGTTCATGCTCTCAATTAAATATTCAAACCCAATTTCATACATACATATATACAATTACAAAAAATTTGGGGGAAAGGCCTCAAGACCAAAACGATAATATCATTGAAGAATTCATAATGCAAGATATACATAATTCCAAAACCCTTCACAAATTCATGATCTCACAATGTTTAAATGGTATTGAAACAATTTCCTTATGCCCATGTAGTTTTAGGAAAACCCTACGTACCTTACATTACTTACGAGAAAGAGTGGAACCCGAATCTCGCTTAAGTTATTGAAATTCCTGACCTCAAAGATGAACTCTTGATCTTAGGGGAAGAGACTAGGGTTTTTGATTTGAGAGATTGTAAGAGGTTCCTGATGTATTTTTTCCCAAAAATAATTTAATTTTGTGTTAAGACAGAGTTTAGATAAGGGGAATTGACTAATGTACCCCTCCTGGCCTAAAATTAAAAAAAATCATGAATTGGGCACTGATGCGTTAGACGACACAATGTGTCGATATCGCATCGGTCCACTGCTTCATTGATGCGGTTATCGACACGACGCGTCGACTTCGCATCGAGCCACTATTTCCAATATCCAAACACCTCCCTAACGTTGCCCGAAAAATCCAAAACTATACCGAGATATCCCCCTTACTCCCCCAAACATAAATCAACTTAAAAATCTATATCTCAAGGTCAAAAAAATCAATTTAGAGATCACACAAGTTTAGGAGCTTAAAATATGACTAAGTCCTTTTGTCACTTGGGAAATTTTTAGATGATCAACTTCTTAAACATGCTACGGAGTGAGGTATTAAATTGAGGATATCACGGGGTGTTACAACATCTTAGAATCTGAGATTGTGGGTGTATTTCTGCAGAAGGTGGTGCAGTCATCCCTGGGTGCTGAGGTAAAGGAGAAGCAAGTATTAGATCCTATCCTGATGAGGTTCAAGAGTGATGTAGGTGGGCAAAAAGTAATGGATGTTGAGGTTAGTGGAGATGGTACCTTGCAGTACCAAGGGAGATTGTGTGTTCCTGACATAGATGGATTATGAGCGAGGATCTTGACTGAGACGCATGAGTCATGCTATGTTATTCATCCTGGTTCGATGAAAATGTATCATGACCTTAAGGAGATGTATTGGTGGATTAATATGAAGTGGGATATGACTAGTTTTGTGGCTAAATGCATGATGTGCCAAAAAGTGAAGGTTGAGCACATGATGCCCGGAGGGTTGTATAAAGAAATTGAGTTGCCTATGTGGAAGTGGAAAGTGATCAACATGGATTTAGTTATCGATCATCAGCCTCGAAATCAGTTTGATTCAGTTTAAGTCATCGTGGATAGGATGAAGAAGTCTTCTCATTTCTTGTCGGTGAGGACAAACTTTTGGGAAAAGAATTATGCTAGGTTGTACCTCCATGAAATTGTGAAGTTGCATAGAGTAATTGTTTCTATCATCTCAGATCGTGGTACACAATTTTTATCTCACTTTTGGCGGTCATTTCAGAAGAGTTTGGGGACCAAGGTGAGTCTTAGTATGTCTTTCCACCCGCAGTCGGATGGGCAAGCGGAAAGGACTATTTAGATATTGGAAGATAAGCTTCGAGCTTGTGTGATTGACTATGGTAGTAGTTGCAATGAGCATTGCCTCTTATAGAGTTTTCATATAATAATAGCTACCACTCTAGCATTGGGATGGCTCTATTTGAGCCCTTATATGGTAGGAGGTGTAGGTCTCCTATTAGGTAGTTCGAGGTTGGTGAGGCAGAGATGTTTGGCCAGAATTTGGTTAACCAAGCTACGGAAAAGGTGAAGGTGATTCAAGATAGGCTTAAAGCTTCCCAAAGTCGCCAGAAGTCTTATGCGGATGTGAGGCAGTGTAATACCTCGAGAATCCCTACCGATAGTAGAACCATCCTTCAAGCTCATGAGAAATAAATTTTAGTGGTTTGGTAGTTTTATGATCAAGTTTGATGTATATTAAGGCCTCAAATACGTCCTAGCTATTAGACGAATCAAAACATCCCTTACCGATTGAATTCTTGAGAGGGATATTGTCATAGTCAACTTCAAACGATCATATCTCCCGTTCTATAAAGAATTTTTAAGCTCATGACCCATCAACAGATAGATAATTGAATTATATTTCCAACTATACCAATTTTTCCAAAATCTTGTATCGGAGTAAAATGTTATGGCCATTTTACTGAGAGTTGTTTGAACTGCCCAGGAGCGACGGGTAAGCTGACGGACCGTCAAGTCAGCGACGGACCGTCGCTCTTGCTGTCGCAACTGAGGTAGTAAGGCCTTTTTATGGCCTAAAACTATGGTTGGAGTAACGGTCAGTCACCAGAGTGACGATCCGTCACCCAGACCATCAACTTTGTTCGAAACAACGCTGAAACGATGTTTTAAAGGGTTTTTGGGGTCTTTTTCCACCCTTTTTAACCCCTAATTACATCAAATCAAAATACATAACTCCTCATTCATCCATAACATCAAAATTAGGGTTTCTTTCAATATCACAACCCAAGAACAAGATTCAAACCCTTCTTCAAGAAAACTCAAGAATCAAATCGTCACCATTCAAGAACCTTCAAGAAAAGTTAACCTCATTCAAGATTCAAGCTTTTGAGGTATGTTATATGTTGATTCTTGGGTTCCTTCCACTCAAGAATTTTAAGAATCTTTTTTAAATTATAAAGATTGTATATTTATGAGTTTTTATGATTTATGTGAGTTGAAGTTCATGTTCATGTTATTATTGAGTTTTGATTCATGTTCTAGATTATAAGTTTCATGATTTAGTCCTAGTATGTGATGATTTGCGTAATTTTCATGATAAACCCTTCAAGTTGCATGTTGACTTATGTAACCATGTTAATTAGATGTAGAAATTGTTGTATAACCAAAGCATGCTCCCCATATGTTTGATAAAAGGTCTATATGAAGAAGATAGTGCCATTATAGCATGTTAATATGAAATCCCCTTTTATGTAAAAGTTAATGCATGCTAAGTGTTTGTTGAAAGGTCTTAGATAATGAATTATGATATGTTAGTATGCATGCCTATTCATGTACAAGTTTATGACTTTCAAGTGCTTGATGAACTGCCTCATTGATTATATTGTGAGTTGTTGACCATTGTCAAGTATTCGAGAATTGTCATGTCCTATTTATTTTTATGCTATCGAGTCCTGGGGGTATTTAGTACCCGATAATTTAGCTGAATGTCTAGAGCTAGTGTCAGTTTTCAAGATAATCTCAGTCGTGCCGTGATTAGTAGAACTCAGTCAATTATAGAACTTAGAAAAACTCATTTATCTCAGTAGCAGTCTATTCTATCTCAGTATGTGGTTCATACCTCAATAGTATTCAAGTATTCAGTTCAGAACTCAGTAGCATTCAGTCAGATAACAGAATTCAGTAGTATTCCACCAGTCAACAGAACTCAGTAGATTCAGTTCAGCTCAGTTAATCAGTATGATCAGTAAGAAATTCAGTTCAGTTCAGTCCAGTACAGTCTAAGAATCAGTTCAGAGTCTATTTAGTTGGGAGTAGGATTCAGCACCGAGCGAGGGCAGGGATGACGGCTTCCCCATTAGAGAGGCAGAGTTGTTAGTAGTAGTCCCTATACTCCAGAACAACGTAGACAGTACAGGATGAGGAGTCACCCGTTAGATTAAGGATTGGCTACCTCCCAGGAGTCACCCGTTAGTTTAGTAGTGACTTTCTATTTAGGTTCACTCGTTAGATAGGCTTGACCATAGAAGTATCTTTACCCATGGCACGGTACTAACACACTTCAAGTTGGGGTTACAGGTTAGACCCCATTAGTTCATATTCGAGGCATGTCGGTTAGATGATTATCTCCCACAGTCTCAGTTTCAAATTCAGTCTCAGTGATAGAACTCAGTTCAGTTATACAGAAATCAGGATTGTCAGATACAGTCACTCATCTCAGTAAAGAACTTAGATAGTTCCAATAGATTCAGAGATCACCCGTTAGATAGGCTTGATCTCCAGTTTCAGTCAATCATATTCGTTATCAGTAGATTTAGAGATCACCCATTAGATAGGCTTGATCTCAGATTTAACCAATCCTTTTTATTTTAAATAGATATAGAGATCACCTCTTAGATAGGCTTGATCTCAGATTTAGTCAATAAGTATCAGTATCAGCAGATTCAAGGATCACCCCGCTAGATAGGCTTGATCTCAGATTTCAGTATTAGTAGACTCAGTTATCAAAAATTCAGTATTAGTAAACTCAGATAGCAGTTATCAGTAATCCAGTTATTAGAACTCAGTATTCAGTGTTACTACGATTTCTGTTATAGTTTATGCATCCGTGCATATATCCTCATTCAGTTAACTCATGTTATTTAGTCAGCTACAGTTCATGCATATGGGCTTTTGCATTTAGCCTTACCTTATCTGGCATACCAATACATTCTTACATACTGACGCATACTTTTCTGCGCTATGGTGTTTTATATAATAGGTTTAGAAGCATGAGATCCAGAGCACCCTTAGCAGTTCAGATTCAGCCAACAGCAGTAGACTTAGCAGTGAGTCCTCATCATTCGAGGATATTCTGTTATTTTATTATATTTCTAGATTCAGTATTTTAGTAGATGGAGTTAGTTGGGGATTGTCCCATCAACTCCTTACTCAGATAGTTTAGAGGCTTTCAGACTAGATGTTCAGACAGTTGCTTTAGTATTTTTGATACTTTATTCAGTTGTATTTTAGTTTTGAACCTTATGGCAAGTTTTCGCCAGTTGTTTTCCGTATTTTTACAGTATATTATGCAGTGCTCAGTTACAAGTGCTAGAAAAGGGTTAGCTTGTGGTCCTTCGAGATCATAAGCACGCGTCCGAGGCGTTACAAGCGTAGGGAGTTAGAGTTTGAGGTTGGGGATAGGGTGTTCTTAAAGGTGTCTCTAATGAAGGGAGTGATGCAGTTTGGGAAGACAGGGAAGCTTAGTCCCCGGTATATGTTGGTCTGTACTTGGTTTTAAGAAGGGTTGGCAATGTTGCGTATGAGTTGGAGTTTCCTTCTAGTTTGAGCCTCATTCACCTGGTGTTCCATGTTTTTATGTTGAGGAGGTATGCTGGTGATTCATCGCATATTGTTCCTATCCAGGATATTGGCATTTCAGACTCCTTATTATATAAAGAGGTCCCTATAGAGATTTTGGATCAGCAGGCTCGTCGATTGCAGACCAAGGATGTATCTTTAATAAAGGGTCTATGGAGGAACCACAAGGTGGAAGAGGCTACATGGGAAGCTGAAGAGGAATTAAGTCCAAGTATCCATTCCTATTTCCCATTCTGAAAAATTATGCTTGAGGTATGTGTTGTTCTTAACATCTTTGTTTTTTGTCCTTGTCAAAAAGATTGTGAATTCCTGAGTAATCTATTTTCTGTCTTAAAGGTAAGCGTAGAGATGTTTAGGGGTTTGATCATGCTAGTCACTGCCTTGTCCCATCATTCGACGGTGAATGGTCCAAGTGGGGAAGAATTGAAACACCCTGAGTTTTGACCCTTGGAAATTTCCTGAGCTCTAAGCTCACTATCCTAGTAACGACTCCCCATACGAGTCGTATGGAGTGGGTACGAGTCAGGTGATCCTAGGCGTTAGGTGTCTAATGAATAGTGGTTGGGGTATTGTTATGGTTACGACTTGGTGGTACGGATCATTAGGGGTGATGATGGTTCATTTGGTCAATCCTTCATCAAATCAAAAACTTAGTGACTTGACTTGGCTCTGAGTATGAGTGGCTCACTAAGAGCCGTGAGGATAGGTTACGAATGGTAAGGTCGAGTTGTATGTTGTCCAGTGTCCAATCCCTTGGGTTCTGTCTTGGATACAACTAGACCATACAAGTCGTATGGCCAGGTCACGAGTGGGGTCATGGTAGGGGTGTGCATCGGTCGGTTCGATTTGGTTTATCGATTTTCGACTTTTAAATATGTTAAACCAATAACCAAACCAATAAGATATTTTATCAGTTTTTAGTCCTTAGCGGTTCGATTTTCGGTTTAACCGATAAGAAAATACTCATAAAATAGAAATAGTAGTAACTAACATGAAAAAAAGGAATCCTAGTTACAACCAAAAATCCTATATGATGTGTTTTAATTTACAAGAATCTTCAAGTTTGAACTAAATGTTGTTAGGAGAAATTAAGAGTTTGTATAATTGAAATAATATGTTTGTTAATTTGTAGAAATTAAAGAGAAATATATGTAAGTCATATATATAAGTCATATATATATATGTGTGTGTTCTTATTGGGTTATCAGTTTATCCAATAACCCAATAAGAAAAAGCCGAACCGAACCAATAACCCAATAATTTTTTTATATAAAACCATTAACCCAATAACCCAATAAAAATAAACCAATAACATTTTTATCGGTTCGGTTTTTTCACACCCCTAGGTTATGGAGTCGTATGGTGGACAGTGTGTGGGTGTCCAACTCACTGTCTTGGTGACGACTCAAGGGTACGAGTCGTATGTTGTGGTCATAAGTCAAGGGGTCGACTCGTAACCACCTGTGGTCTTTTTACAGTTTTAAGTTGGGAGCACTTTAGACATTTCTCACTCAAAACCCTTAAGACCTCATGTCCCATAACGCTTTTGGTCATTCATTCCACACTTTAAAAGATAAAACATCCTCTTTACTCTCTCAAAATCCTCTCAAGAAAAAATTGGCTAGGGTTTCTCCAAAGTGGTCATCTGAGGGCTTAAGGATCAATTTCTCTCAGTGAATCTTTGTAATTCAGGCATCTGACTCTTCCCTCATTGTTATTTTACTAAAGGTGTATGCTTTAATGTATGGTTTTCATAGTGTTGTTATGGTTTTGAAATAAAGGTTGGGGGTTTTGGTTGTTCATGGATGAATATTGTTTCTCATGGTTTAATTATGGTTTTCCTTGTTTTTAAATATGGTTTTGCATATGTGGGTGCATGGGGATGGGGATTTAATTGAGGGGTCATGGTTGAGCCCCAAATTGCATGGTTTTGATTTTGATAATGGCATGCCCTCAACCTTGTGAAATTGTTAATAAGAATGATTTGGCCACATACTTTAACTATTCTTGGAACTCTTGCATTGCATAAATGGTAAATAGAACATGAATTGGTTTTGGTTGGTTTCATATGGTTTTGGAAAGGTCTTGGTTTGATTATAAATAGTTTTAGTTTAATTGAAAACGGTGGAGTCTAATTTGATTTAATGGTTTATATGGCATAAGGTAATAGACTTGCAAGCTCTAATTTTGGTATGACGATACCACTGGTTAATACCTAAATAAAAACTCCTTGATAAATGATTGGGAATGTGTAAATGATTTAATATGGGCTTAAAAGGGGGTTGAGTAGCAAAGTCGTGAAAGGTGGGGTCCTGGGGGGACCGACACTGGAAACTCATAGTTGTCGATGTGACGGTGGTCTTGGTGACCGTGTGCATGATATCACACTTTATATTTTGGGAGATATACTAGTCATTTCAAGTTCTTTTCTCCGGTCGTGCGGTTAAGACGCATTGGGGCCCTTTCAGCAGGGGGAGCTGAACCCATATAGCTCGTGGGTGGTTTTATGACGGCCAAGTTACACAACCCACGTAAAGATTTTAAATGCATGCTAAACCTTGTTCCTTATCCTGGCACGATATATATATGTAGTACATGTGATTGCATATGGTTATTTGATTTGGTTTTGAATGATGGCATTATTTTACCTTTATCCCTGAGTTATATGCTAGCGTTCACTCCGTTAACCGTCTTCGAGTGTCGTATCCCCACGCAATGCAGGAATTGGCCATATTACCATTCCTCCTGCTCAGTGACTTGGATTCAGGGATTACTTGAGTCAGATTGAAGTGGTGAGCTTCCATACTCTGAAAGACATCATTTCATGCTATGGACTTCTTTTTATTTTTGTTATTTCTTTGGTTTTGTTTTTGGCTATCGTCGGGGGCATGTCCCGACCGGATGTTCTTTGATTCTGGTTAGAGGCTTTGTCGAACTACTATGCGCATGAGCGGTGTCGGTATTAGTATTAGCCTTGGTATTGGTATTGGCATTGGGATTGGTATTGGTTGGATACTTGGTTGTGATCGCTTGGTTATAGTTATAGATTTCATCTTATGTCCTCAAATTACTATTATTTTATCTTGTTATATGCTCGAAATTTTTCTGACAGAGGGAGTAGGGTGGTTACGGTCGGGGTAATGAGGGTGGTCTCCGATCTTGGTTGGACTTGAGATACCCGACATTACTAGGCCCTAATTCGAGTCATGTCATGTTTATGTTGGCATCATCTGTCAGTACACCAGTGAACACACCCTTCAAATTCAATAATTGGATCATGGCACTCGTAATATCAAACTTCACTACTTGGGGTAACTCAAGAGGAATGTAGGATCCTGACTCAGTAGGTTCAACGTACCCCAGGTCTTTTTTCGGATCATCATAAATTGGTAAGTACTGATAAATGGGGTGTGGTTGAAATCTTTCTCTTCTTTCTCTGTCGAGTGCTGCTCGACGTTGTTCTTTCTGTCTCACTCTTTTCTCTAGCTCTCTACGATGAGCATTCGCCAACCTCTGGTTCTCTTCATCTAATAACCGAGCAGTAGTTTGCATGACTGTCTCATGAATACCATGTGGAGGTGGCGGTTTCAAGGCATTTGGGTCATTTTGAACCCATCTGGATGAGCTCCGTGCTTATGTTTCGACATCCTACGATTCTGCCGTAGGGTCCTTTCAAGCTTTGAATCAAGTAGGATCAACGGATTGTCTTGACTCCGAGTACTAAACATACACCGACGTATACCCTCAAAATAGAAGAAAAACAAAAATCAACGACCTCAACAAATTCAATCAATCAATCCACAAATGTATTCCGAGGAAAAGACGCCAAAATTTGATGTCACCTAAATTACAACACTAAAAAAATATAACACGGTCGCTGTCAAATATATAACCCAACAAAATTTAGGATTGAACCCACAGGGAATGGGATGGAAAACACTCACAAGCATGCTAAAGTATTCAGAAAAATGTAGAAAGTAAATAGGAGGATTTTGAAGTAACAATTGTAGCAGTAACGATGCTTGAACACTTTATATTGAAATCAAATTTGAGACCAACACTAGGACTGTGTCTACCTAACTTCCTAACTCCATAGACTTATCGTGCTCACCAAACCCTTTTGATACCTTACATGCAGAATCTGACAAGTTATGTATCACCAACCGTCTCTCGACATCCTTTGGTGAATTTCCCTCATCTTCTCTCAGACTCGGAGTATCGCATTACTAATCCTTGTCCTGGATTCTAGATTAACTATCTCCTCTCGGACTCAAGTTAATTAGATGAAGGTTGGCAGCTTCAAATTACTGTTGTGATCTTCTTTTCCTAATCTCAACCTCTCTCTCGAGTTGGTTTCGATTATAAGCAGGATCTTAAAGTCTGCAGTCGTTAAGGAAGCAATCAGTATGAAGAAATCAAAATACATGCAACAATATCAATCAAGAACGACTTTACACTCCCTCTACTTTGTTATTCCATTAGGGTACCCACAACCCTAGTCAAGAGGTTTAGCCGCTCATGTTTGCAAGAATATTCATATACTTCATGATTGAAAACATATGAATAATCTCACAATAATTTAAGAATGAAAACTAGAATCTCAAATCGTAAAAGTCAAGAACAAGGATTCCACGATCAAAAACTGAATCTTAGAATCAATACAGTGTTGGGAGTATAAAGAGTGCGTAAACTAATACAAAAACATCAAAGGGGTACTTATAGTTTCACAAAATAACCTGAAAATCCTAACCAAATGAAATAGTAAATTAAGGTCGGCAGTGGTAAGGCCTCAGACAATGTCATCTGGACTCGTTATCAGCACTATTTACTGGCTCCAGTGCTCTTTTGTGATGACTCGTCATGTTTCCAGATGAGTCATTGTCTGACTCGTCATGTATCCAGTGAATTTTTCAATGTTCAGAACTTAACTCCAAATTCTCATAACGACCTTCCCTATGAGTAGTAGTTAGATCCTACGATTCGTCACCTACATCATTTCTACTACTGGGATCAACCTTATATTCTTTGTGGACTTTTGTCACCTTCTTGCTCAAACGGCCTCCACTAGAGCTCGTAGTCAGATCCTACAAGTCATTGCCAAGCTTCAAATATTATTTTTAATTTCTTCACTGTTCACCCAACGTCTTAGACGACGAGTCATAACTTCACCCGATGACTCATTGTCCAAGCAAAAACTTCACCTCTAGAGCTTCTTTTTTTTCCTATTTTCATGCTACTCACTTCCAACCCTGTTTTCCTGCAAAACAAACAAAAAATCACATCACATCTAACAAACTGACCTAAGTATTTGCATAATTTCATAGTTTTAAGCATTGAAAGAGCCATGAAATCATTGCACATCAGCATATATGATCGTCAAAGGCATCATCAACGACACCAGTGGAACCCTACTAGGAGAAGATTCATCAATAAGGGTTATCCTTTCCTATTACACCTGAAAAAGGGATTGGTAATGAAAATCCTTTCAAAGCATTGACAGATGAAGTAGAGGAGCATTCACAAGCTAATGTTATTCCTATTATATAGCAGATTACACGAGAGAAAAGGGAGGGGGATGATAAGCAGGAAACCACCAAAGAATGGGTATCCAGGTCATTCAAAGCTGAAGACAGAGAAAAAGGCATCATCACTGGCAAAAAACTCAAACATCACTGCAAGACAAAGGAAATCAGAGGATAAACTAGTACAAAATCAACGAGTAGAGGAAATCAGTTCTTATAGTTTACCTAGAGCCAACACATTTTCATCCTATGATCAAAGCAATAAAAATGCAGAAAATCAGTCAAGTGATCAATGCAATTATCAACAAAAAAGCATCTTATGTGATTAATAATGAAGTACAAAGTGAAGAGTTGAGGGAATGGATGAAAGCAGACAATAACAATAACACCGGGGATAATAAGCTAGCAATTGTGGATGTTCCCCTAGCCGTTGTAGAAGATATAAATTGGAGAGATATTAAAAATCCTCAAGATGTGCTCCATAGTATCCTTACCCATAATATTTAGGAGGAGGTGGAAATTAATAGTTTGCCAGAATTAGGATCATAAATGAAAACCTCTGAGTGGGTGGAAGATCAAATATTTCATGATGCAGATTTATCTCCAGGAGCTATTAAGAATGTTAAACTTGCTAGGAAAGGGAGAAATCAAAGAACTAAAGATAGTTCACAACCTATTAGAACTCAACCAAAGAGAAGGGGAGGCACTCAATCTGCGAAGAAATGATGAAGGCTTTTAAATGGAACTTGAGATCTGTTAAGTCACAAAAGTCTTCTTAGAGAATACAAATGTTGCATAAATTTCATTAATTTGCCTTTATTACATTATTAGAACCCTTTTCAACATTTCAGGCATATCAATAGGTATAGAAATAGACTCCAGATGTCGTTAATGTTTAACAACTATAATGGAAAAATTTGGGTGTTTGTAAATCATGATTTCTTTAAAACCTTTGTAAGTGACAGTGACCAGCAATTATCGCTGATATTGTGCAACCTATCTGTTGATTTATCATTTTTGGTGACTATTGTTTATGCAAAATATGATAGAAATATGAGGTTTGAATTATGCGACAGTCTCTTATCTTTATCTAATGATATCACAAGGCTATGGATCCTAGGTGGTGATTTTAATATGGTTTTAAGAGGGGAACATAAGATAGCTGGAATTTCTATAACTATTGATGACGCTGAAGATTTTAATAATTATGTTGGTGGTTGTGATGTTATGCCAATCCAACACAATGGTAGCCCCTTCACATGGTGGAATAGTAGAGTAGGAGTAGAATGTATTTTTGAAAGACTTGACAGGATCTTCTCCAATTCTGATTTCCAAGGGATTTTCTCTCAATTAGTGGTGGCGCACTTGCCTAGAGATGGGTCAAATCATGTACCACTGTTGCTTTGATGTGAGAATATAAATAACAGAGTTCATAAGCCTTTCGAATTGTTAAATTTTTGGACACATCATGTTAATTTCAAAGAAGGGTAAGGAGCAACTGGGACTCGAGTTATATAGAGAATCCTTTTTTAGACTTTAAAAGGAAGATTAAATAGGTGAAAAAGGCCCTAACTTTTTTGAGTGGACAAACTTATGGGGATATTTTTCAGCAAATTCTAATTAGGGAGGAGATAACCAAGATAAAAGAGAAGTTATTTGAAGAGTCTCTATCTCATGAAAATAGAGTGGTAATGTAAAGGGCAAAACTAGAGTACATTCGATATCTTCATTTGGAGGAAAGTTACTGGAAACAGAAAGCAGGGTATGATTAGTTTGAAAGTGGTGATAGAAACACAAGATTTTTTCACAGCATTGTCAAAGAAAGAAGAAACAAGATGAAAGTGAGTAGAATCATTAATGAGCATGATTGTTAGATTGAGGATGAAGATCTATTTCAAGGCAGAAATTACTCATTTTCAGAAATAATTTACTCAATGCATTTGATTTTTCACTCTTACATCACATTCCAGAGATGGTTACAGAGGAGGAAAATAGAATTTTAGAGGTGAGTCTAGATGACATTGAAATAAGAGAGGTTGTTTTCAGATTGATAGAGGACAATTGTGCTGAGCCAGATGGTCTATCTGGAAGATTTTTCCAAGTTTGTTGGAATATTGTTGGTGTTGATGTGATTAGAATGGTGAAGAACTTTTTTGCAGGTAACACCCTTCCTAAATCCATTACTGACACTAATCTTGCTCTCATTCCTAAAAAAGATAATGTATAGTCTTTTTCAGAACTTAGGCCAATTAGTTTGAGTAATTTTATTGATAAGTTACTTTCAAGTATTGTGCTTGATAGGTTGGAGAATATCCTTCCCAAATTGATTTCTCCGAACCAATCTGGCTTTCTAAAAGGGAAGAGCATTATTGCGAATGTCCTGTTAACACAAGAAGTGATTGCAGATATTGGGAAGAGAGGGAAACTTTCAAACTTAGTTATAAATTTGGATATGGCTAAGGCTTATGATAGAGTTTCCTGTTTTTTTTAATGAAGCTTCTTAGAAAGATGGGTTTTTCCGACAGGGTAGTGGATGTGATTTGGAGATTAATTTCTAATATCTTTTTTATTTATCATTTTATTTTTTTATTTTATTTTATTTTATTTTATTTTTTTATTTTCTCTCCTCTATTTCTCTTCTTTTTTATCTTTTTCGTTTTTTAATTTTTAAAATTTCTTGTTTTCTTTTTTTTTCTTTTTTCACATTTCAAGATAATTATCTCCATGATTTTCAAGATTTCAAAATAAAACATCATTACTGTCTTTTACTCTTATATCTCTACCTTTTTTTTCTTATTAGTTTTTTTCAGGTAACTTTACTAGAAAATAAAAAGTTATTGGGGTGCGGATTAGACGCGGTAACTTTACTAGAAAATAAATAGTTATTAGGTAATAAGTATTTATTTTTATATAATTTATTTTGTGAATAGTATTGATTGAAATATTTTTCATTTTTATCTTCTTGACTTAAGATGTTTTATTAATTCATATTCTAAATTAGATATTATCGTAATTAAATTATCTTGTGTTCTAGGATCATCGTTAGTACTATGTAATCTTTTGTATTCTTGGTATAAACTATATAGTTGGGTTTCGGTTTCTTTTAATGATTTATTCTTTTCGTAAGATGTATCCATTAATTTATGTAATTGTTAAATATTTTGTAGTAATATTCATTAACTTTTTTTCTTCGTTCTTGTATTTTTTATTTTATTAATATATTCAATTTTACTGATATTCATATTTTGGGGGGTGATTAAATGGTAGCTGATTAAATATTTTTCTATAATATTCTTTAGCTTTTTCTCTTAGTTTTTGTAAGTCTTCTATATTATTTTTAAAATATTCTATATATTCTATATCTTTTGTTTTAAAATATTCAATTAAATTCATTGTTATAAGGTTTTCTGTTAATCTTATTTCTTCCATGTCTTGTTCACAGTATTTTAGAAATTCGTACTTTATCATTTTATTCTTCTAAAGTAAATGTATAATAATCTATTCTATTTGTACTATATTTAATATCTTGTTTGAGGTTATTAATACTACTAACTATTTTTTCTTGTTCTCTTCTTAATAAATTTTTTAAACTATCTAAACTTTTATCTTTGCTTTTTTCTAAATTTTTCAAGGTTTCGTCTATCCATTTTAATTTTTCTATTAGATTTTCCATTATTTCTCTAATTTGTTTTCTATAATTAATTTCTTTATGTAGGTCTTCTTGATTTCTCTAATTTTCTTAATATATTCTGACATTTTTAGTCTGTATAATATCCATCTGAATCTAAATAGTATTGATGTTCATAATATATGCGTAAGTTTTCTATACTGTTTAATAATTCTTCCTCTTCATAATCTTATAATTTTTCCCATATTATTTTCTTTATGTCTATGATTCCTATATCTATAAGTATATATAAAACAAGTATTTTAATATCATTTGTCATTTAAGCTTGATTAAATGCTTTTTCATAATATTTTTTAGTTGTTTGTTTTAGTCTAAGTAATTCTTGCATATTTTCATTAAAGAATTCTATATCTTTTATATCTTTAGTTTCCATGTATTTGTCTAAATTTGTTTTCATCTGTTTTTCTACTAACTGTATGTTTCTCATATCTTTTTTCCAAAATTCTGAATATACGTAATTTATCATGGTTGACATGTAGGTTTGGTATACATGTGTTTGTAAGTGTAATTAGGTATTTGTGATATGTAATTTATTCTAGTCATATAATATTTACCAAATGCTTTTTCTAATATGATTTTTCTTATATCTACTACTCCTATATCCTTAAGTGCATACAAAATAAGTATTTTAAATTTATCTACCATTTCGTCAGATAAATAATTATTCATTTTTCATAAAATTGCTATTTTCAAAATATTCCCTTCAATCACACACATAACAAAATATGATCATATTAGATTACTATATACTAGATTATTCTTAAATAACATGTTCGTCGGTCGCTATTAGCATGGTAATCCAGATACTTTTCCCTTAAACAGCGCCTCAACTCTGGCTACTCCCCACCACGACTTCTTGCCTTATTGGTTTCACCTTTAGGATGGCATAGTTCTTAGGGATTTTTCTCCGTTTCCAAGTTGCTAATAAACTTCTTAACATGCTATTCTTCAAATAATTCTACTATAAAGTAACTAACATGAACTTATCTTATCATATCATGATTGTTAGGAGTTATGAATTTAGCTATTCATAATACTGAATAAATATACCTGTTCTGCTAAGTTTGATAATCCTAAGTTTTGTTCCTCCATAGATTTTTTAATTGAAATATACCTGTTTTTAAATAAATAAGCAAAATATTTGTTGTGGACAAGAGAGAGATTTTTTGCTTCAACTCATGAAGGCTTGTCCTTCTTATGCCTCCGATGCCTTCTATTGATAATGAGAAACTTTACATAATTTTACACGTTTCTAAAACTTTACAAAAAAATCTAAAGACTTGAAAAGTCTTTTTCTACCTAACCTAATTAAAGTTCTGACATATTTTACATGAAAGTCTTTACAAAGACTTTAATATCTAACTATAAGACAAAAATTTATAAATGCTTTGGCCTTGAAAAGTCAAAAAAGCCTATCCTATCTAAAGACTTTACAAACTTTATACAATAAACTTTACGTAAAGTAAAGTTATGCTATTTTATTCACATGTCTTTTGTTTTTATCTCTTTCTTCCATATCTTTGGTCATCTTCTCTATTTTTTGTCAGTGTAGCATCACATCTGGAATAAAGTTGTGCTTTCCACTACATCTGCTGCATATGTGGTCTTTGTATTTTTGGCCAACAAAATTGATCTATAGCTTCTTCTGAAATAATTCCTTTACTGATAGATCTTGTTAACGGTTGTTCTTCTGGTCTGAGGAGTGTTAATCCCCATTTTCTAAGTTCTTCCATGTCATGGTCTCTAACTTCTTTGCAAGTTGAATAAATCAATGCTTGAATCCTTGAATTATATATCCAAACTGGTTTTTTATTTGAATAATTATTAAATAACTCTGATAATATATTGTTTATTCCAATAACTCTTTTGTTGCGGTAAAATGTTGGTATCTGCATTTTTGGTATCTCGGTTTGTTCACATATTTCTTCCGGAATAATATATTCTCTGGTCATACCTATTTGACCACATTAATAGTCTGCTTAATTTCGTCAAATAATATTTCTGCTGGTGCGGAATAAAATCGAATATAGAATAATTGTCGGTTGGAAATTCTCTTGTAAGTCATAAATTCTTTGTGAATTTCTGGGATTCCTTCTAACTCTTGTCCATCGGTTGTGTAAACCGTAGATAATGATCCATAATAGTAACATGATTTAATAAGATTTGGGTGTGTTCCTGGTAAGGCAATAAGTTTATTGTAATTTTGGCATTTCTGGGTAATATATCCTTTTTGTTGTGCGGCTAGCTCTTCACTTTGAATAGGTTTGGTATTTAATAAGGTTTGTAAGGTGTGTATGTTGTCAATGTATTTACGAGAAGAATAATTATATATCTGTTTTTCTTGGTTAAGTGATTCAGAATATGTATGTATCTGGGGAGGTGCAAATACTTCTAAATTTTGTATATTTGGTGTATATGGTTTTGAAAATATTTGGCTGAGGTTATAATTCTTTTTCTTTGGTATTACATGTCTATTTTGAGTGACTATATTTTTCCCTTTAGATGTACCTGCATCTGTAATTGAAGTTTCGTCAGTAATTTGAGTTTTAAGGTGTTTCTCATTGTCACCTTCTAGGTGTAGTTTTTTAATGTGCTCTTCCTGCACAGTATCTTGTTTTTTATAGTGCTCGACTTGCACTTTTACATTTGTAACTTCAGTAGTTAGTGTAATAACTCGTTCTTGTAATAACTCCATTTGTTTAAACATTTGGAGCAATAAATTAGTCTGGGTATCTTTGGCATCAGCCTCTTCCATTGGTAAATCAGTTTGAGTAGCTTTTTCTTGATAAGTAATCTGCAATGATATTTTTGCTAGTATTGATTACTTCAATTGTAAATGTAAAATTCAGTATATTTAATACTAGTCTCCAAATTTCCTTTGTCGTAATTGAGTTTTATATTTTTCTTGTTAGCCACCATCGTACCTTTGTATTATCTGTTCTAACAATAAACTTGTTATACACGATATATGGTTCAAATGCTATTAAACATTTATATAAAGAACATAATTCTTTTCTATTTATTTCCCCTTTTATTTATGTTTCGTTAAACATTCCTGAATAATATCTACAATGATGTTCTAATTTTTCTTCTTCATACCTATATTTGAGTACTCCTCCATAACTATATTCACTTGCATCAGCTTCTACTATATATGTAAAAAAAATTATTTTCATCTGGAAATTATAATTTTGGTAATTCTTTACAAAGTAATTTTATTTTCTGTACCTGTTTTTTGTCTTCTTCATTATATCTATATTCTACATCCTTTTTAAATTTTTTTGTAATGGTTTTAAGTTTTCTGCTAATTTTGGAATATATTCTTTTACTTGGTTTACTAATCCTAAAAATGATTGTAATTTCTTTTTTGTATCTAATTCTTCTTCTGAATTTATTATTTTTTGGACTATATGTTGTTGCATTTTGACTCCACTTTTATCTATTTGTATTCCTAAAAGTTTTATCTGATTTATCATAATTTCTTCTTTCTTCTCACTTAAACTTATTCCTGATTTTTCTATTATATCTATAAATTATTCTAATAATTTTAAATGTTCTTCTTTAGTTTTTGTATATATAATAGTATATCATCTATGTATACTATACAATTAGGTAATTGTATAAAATAACTATCCATAAAATGTTGATATCGACCTGGTACATTTTTATATCCAAATAGTAGTACATTCCATTCATAAAATCCCTGCGGTACCATAAATACGGTTAATTCCTTAGATTCTTCTTCTAACTTTAAATGGTAAAATCCTGATTTACAATCTAATTTACTAAAATAATTATATCCTTGTATTTGTCTTATTTTTAATATCTTGTTTGGTATTGGGTAATTATAAGTCATTGTTTTTGCATATAAATTTCAATAATCAATAACCATCCTACTTTTTCCTCGTTTTTGTTCACTATGTTTATTTACTATAAATGTTGGGCTATTATGTTTACTATTACTTTTTTGTTTATATTGTTTTTCTAATAATTCTTCTATATGCATTTTAAATTCTTTTAAATCATCAAAATTATATGTTAATGGTTTTTGGGTTATTATGTTATTTTTATCTATTAATTCAATTTTTATAGTGGTTTTATGTTTTTCCATCCTTTTAATGGATCTTCACTATATAATTGTTATAATTTTTTCTTAATTATTTCTATCTTATTTATTAAAAATATAGTTATTTCCTTTTTATTTATTGAAAATACGACCAGTTCTATTGTATCTTCAGTATTTTTTATATTTTCTAATTTTTGTGTAATTTTTTTACTTCCTTCTATCCAATCAGTTTTCTTTCTTATTTTATTAGTAACTCCTTTTGCTCTTACTTTCTGTTTACATGGTGTTGTAAACCACCAATCTGTTCTAGTTATTACATGTGGGTATAATTTATCTAAAAACGGCATTCCTAAAAGTATATCTTTTGATGTTAGCTCATAATTATAGATTTCTTCTATTGTTAATATTTTATCCCATACTTGTGTTTTTACATTCTTAGCTTTATAAGTAATTAAGCTTCCTTCGTTATTAAATCCTTTAACTATTATTGGTGTTTTTAATTTATCCCATTTACTTTCTGGTAAACAATTATATCTACATAAATTAGCTTCTGCTCCTGTATCTATCATATACGTATAATATCTACTGTAATATCCTTCTACTATTATCTTCATTAATACATACATTATCATATCATGTTAAAGCTCTTCTTAATAATAATTTTTCTCTATTATATGTTATAGATGATTGTGCATGTTCTATATTGTATAGTTTTACTTGTTCTAGCCATTTAATTCCTAATATTATGTCTGTTTTTTGCATTACTTCCTTTATTTCAAATTCTATTTTCATTTTTCTAACTCCTATTGTTATTTTTTTCTGCTATATTTTTAGTGTTTATTAAGCTTCTTGGTAGATCTGGGCATATATTATTTTCAGATTTTATTTCCTCCTTTTTTACTAGATATTTTGCTATATAATTTTCTTCTTGTCCTGTATTTAAGAGTATTAAATATTCCTTTTCATTTATTGTTCCTGTTATGTAGTATTGGTTTAAATTAACTATTGAACTTGTTTCATAACTTGTTCTTTTTGATGAACTTGATGATTCTATTTTTTCATAAGCTATTCTTTTTGTTGTACTTATTCTATCATTTATTATTTCTAAATCTTCTTCTATGTCTATATTTTTGTAACTATAATCATTATTATCAATTGTTTTTACGAATTGTTCAAAAGGACTTTATATTTGTATTTTATTAATTTTTTTTCCTGTTATTTTGTGTTTTGTAGTTAATACATATAGATTTTTACATCTTGCTGTAAATATTTTACTTCCTGGGGTTAGTTCTATTCCTGATATTTTCCAATAAAATACTAATGATTTATCTATATTTTTATCGGTTATTGCTACTGAATAATTTGCACTTATTATAAATTTAAATTTTTGGTATATTAAATTTCTGTTTATGGCAGTTATTATACTTTTTTCTATAGGTCTTATAATCCTATCATCTGCTAAATAGAGTTCTATTGGTGTATTTATTCCTTCTCTAAAATATGTTTTTATCAATATCTCTGTACCTCCAAGGTGTACATATTTTATTGGGTCTCTACTTTTTATATCGTTTATTTCTTTATTTATTATCCTTTTTGTTACTAGTGGTATACTAGCTTTACCTTTTGTATATCTGCAGTCTATTACATGTTTTTTTGGGCTTACTACATAATATTCTTCCTTTTTCCTAGTAAATATATTTTTTATTGTTGGTATTTTAAATATTTTTTCTACAGTTAAGTCTAACTCTTTTCCTTTTATTTCATCAAATATATTATTATCAAATATTATTTTTTGATCTGTTCCTTCATCATTTAAATATTCTTCTTTTGTTATTATTTTTATATGTTCTTCAGTCATTTGGTTTATTTGTATATCTTCTTCAGTCATTTGGTTTATTTGTATATCTTCTTCAGTCATTTAATTCGTCTAATTCACTATCTATTTCATTATCTTCTATTTCATTATCTGTTTCATTCTCTGAAATTTCATATATACTGTCTTCACTTTCTAATTCGTAATTTATCTAATCTATCTGCATATATTCTGTATTTTCTATTTTATTTATGATATTTGTTTATTTTTTGGGTTTTAGGTAATTTACAATCTCTAACTAAATGTCCTAATTTTCCGCAATTATAACAAGTACATTCTTTTATAGATTTCTTTTTCCTATATGGTCTTTTATGTCTATAATTTTTTACATAATATCTTTTTCTTGGTTTTTTATATTTATATTTTGATGTTTTGTATTTCTTATATTTCTTATGTCTTTTTCTTTTCTTATAATATCTTTCTTCGCATCCAAATTGAGGTGTTATTTTATCTTTGCAACATGCTAAATTTCTTATTAATGTTTTTTCCATTTTCATTTCTTCTCTATATTTTTCATATAGGTTTCTATACCATTGTTGTAAAAAATTTATTCTTGCTCCTAGAGTATCTACTATTTTTTCTTCATCCCAACTTTTTATTATTTTTGAACTAAATGGTTCAGGTAATTTACTAAAATATAATTTTCTTATTTCTTTACTTTCTTCTGTATTATATGCTCCTTTATAATAATATTCTTTAAATGCGCAAGTATATTCATCTATGTAGCACATATTACATATTGCTAATTTTAACATTAAATTTCTATTTGTATCTTTCTCTTCATTTTGTTCTTCTTCTGTTGTTGTCATGCTACTAAATTCGTCTTTTATAGCTGTTTCATATTTTTTTAATAATTCTATAGGTGTAAATTTAGTTATATTTTTTGATGATGTTTCTTCTGTAGGTTTGTCAGTTCTTAATACTCTTTTACTATTTTCAGTTAGATTTAAAAACCATAATTTCACTGTTCCTATTAGTGTTCTTTCTATATATTCTGGTGCATCTATTACATTTATATTATTATCTAATAATTGTTTTGTCATATATCCTATCCATAATTGTATTGTTTTTTCTGTATCTATTAAACAATCTAAGTCTAAAAAGTTATAATTTTTATTAACTATTTATTTTGGTGTCCATTTGTCATATTCATTCTTTAGATTATATCTATTAAACTTATTCTTATAATATGTAGGTTTTCTTATTTCTGATGTTCTAGCTATTATATTTTCATCTTCTTTTTTATCAAGAGTGTTTATTTTCGTGTTTATATTTTCTAAGTTTTCTTCATTAATTACTTCTTTTTTTTCATTGAATCCTAAATTTTTTGTATTTGTTAAGATTTCTGTATATGTTTCACTGTCTTCCGAATCATAATTATTTGTTTCTTCAACATCTATTGTATTAATTTCTAATTCCTTGGTTTCTATTTCTTTATTGTTTATTTCTAATTTTTATTTAAATTGATTTATCTCATTTAATAATTTTTGTTCTTTATCTTTTTTCTTCTTTTTTCTTTCTGTCTTTTTTCATACTCTTTTTGCATTTGTAGTTCTTTTTCTAATTCAACAATCCTACTATTTTTAGTTTGTTCTATTTTTCGTATTTCTTCTGTAGTTTGTTGTTTTATTTTTTCTATTTCCTTTTTTCTATCTATTTCTTCGTTTTCTTTTTCTATTCTCACCATAGCTGTCAATTTATCTTCTAATTTTAATTCTTATTTTTCTAACATTAAATATAAATGTTCACCTATTTTCTTATAACTTCTTCCTAAATTAGAAAATACTATTTTTATTTTTAATCCTTCGTGATTTTCATATATTTTTTCGTCTATTATAAATTCTTCTTTGTTCATTTTTTATTTAATTGTTAATAGATCATGTTGTTATGTATATTCTAGACTATCTATTGTTGATTCTAAATTTGATATTTCTTCTTTTTGTGCATTTATTGAGTTTTTACTAACTCCGACAATTATGTTATATTGTAGTCTTTCTATCCTTATTTTTAATTCTTTACGTTTTTCAGATATTATTTGCTTTAATTCTTTATATTTTTGTACGGTATTCATTTAAATAATATTTTGGGGATTATCTAAATCTAGTTTTATCAAATAAATCATAATTAATAAATTAATCAAGTAAATCCATATATATACGACTTTCGTATTTTTTAAATAACAAAGCTCTGATAACAATTGTAGGGGGTGCGGATTAGGCGCGGTAACTTTACTAGAAAATAAATAGTTATTGGGTTGCGGATTAGGCGCGGTATCTTTACTAGAAAATAAATAGTTATTAGGTAATAAGTATTTATTTTTATATAATGTATTTTGTGAATATTATCGATTGAAATATTTTTTATTTTTATCTTCTTGACTTAAGATGTTTTATTAATTCATATTCTAAATTAGATATTATCGTAATTAAATTATCTAGTGTTCTAGGATCCTCGTTAGTACTATGTAATCGTTTGTAGTCTTGGTATAAACTATATAGTTGGGTTTCGGTTTCTTTTAATGATTTATTTTTTTTGTAAGATGTATCCATTAATTTATGTAATTGTTAAATTCTTTGTAGTAATATTCATCAATTGTAAGTCTTCTATATTATTTTTAAGATATTTTATATATTCTATATCTTTTGTTTTAAAATATTCAATTAAATTCGTTTTTATAAGGTTTACTGTTAATCTTATTTCTTCCATTTCTTGTTCACAGTATTTTAGATATTAGTAGTTTATCATTTTATTCTTCTAAAGTAAATGTATAATAATCTATTCTATTTGTACTATATTTAATATCTTGTTTGAGGTTATTAATACTACTAACTATTTTTTCTTGTTCTCTTCTTAATGAATTTTTTAAACAATCTAAACTTTTCTCGTTGCTTTTTTCTAAACTTTTCAAGGTTTCGTCTATCCATTTTAATTTTTCTATTAGATTTTCCATTATTTCTCTAATTTGTTTTCTATAATTAATTTTTTTATGTAGGTCTTCTTGGTTTTCTCTAATTTTCTTAATGTTTTCTGACATTTTTAGTCTGTATAATATCCATCTGAATCTAAATAATATTGATTATCAAAATATAAGCATAAGTTTTCTATACAGTTTAATAATTCTTCCTCTTCATAATCTTGTAATTTTTCCCATATTATTTTCTTTATGTCTATAATTTCTATATCTCTAAGTATATATAAAATAAGTATTTTAATATCATCTGTCATTTAAGCTTGATTAAATGCTTTTTCATAATATTTTTTAGTTGTTTGTTTTAGTCTAAGTAATTCTTGCATATTTTCATTAAGAAATTCTATATATTTTATATCTTTAGTTTCCATATATTTGTCTAAATTTGTTTTTCTACTACTTGTATGTTTCTCATATCTTTTTCCCAAAATTCTAGATACATGTAATTTATAATGGTTGGTGTGTACGTAAGTATTTGTAAGAGTAGTTAGGTAGGTGTGGTATGTAATTTACTCTAGTCATATAATCTTTACCAAATGCTTTTTCTAATATGATTTTTCTTATATCTACTACTTCTATATCCTTAAGTGCATACAAAATAAGTATTTTAAATTTATCTACCATTTCGTCAGATAAATAATTATTCATTTTTCATAAAATTGCTATTTTCAAAATATTCCTTCCAATCATACACATAACAAAATATGATCATATTAGATTACTATTTACTACATTATTCTTAAATAACATGTTCGTCAGTCACTATTAGCATGGTAATCCAGATACTTTTCCCTTAAACAGCGCCTCAACTCTGGCTACTCCCCACCATGGTTTCTTGCCTTATTGGTTTCACCTTTAGGATGGCATAGTTCATAGGGATTTTTCTCCGTTTCCACTTTGCTAATAAACTTCTTAACATGCTATTCTTCGAATAATTCTACTATAAAGTAACTAACATGAACTTATCTTATCATATCATGATTGTTAGGAATTATGAATTTAGCTATTCATAATACTGAATAAATATATCTGTTCTGCTAAGTTTGATAATCCTAAGTTTTGTTCCTCCATAGATTTTTCCATTGAAATATACCCGTTTTAAAATAAATAAGCAAAATATTTGTTGTGGACAAGAGAGAGATTTTTTGCTTCAACGTATGAAGGACTGTCCTTCTTATGCCTCCGATGTCTTCTATTTATAATGAGAAACTTTACATAATTTTACACGTTTCTAAAACTTTACAAAAAAATCTAAAGACTTGAAAAGTCTTTTTCTATCTAACCTAATTAAACTTCTGACATATTTTACATGAAAGTCTTTACAAAGACTTTAATATCTAACTATAAGACAAAAAATTATAAATGCTTTTGGCTTGAAAAGTCAAAAAAACCTATTCTATCTAAAGACTTTACAAACTTTATACAATAAACTTTACATAAAGTAAAGTTATGCTATTTTATTCACATGTCTTTTGTTTTTATCTCTTTCTTCCATATCTTTGGTCATCTTCTCTATTTTTTGTCAGTGTAGCATCACATCTGGAATAAAGTTGTGCTTGCCACTACATCTGCTGCATATGTAGTCTTTGTATTTTTGGCCAACTTTTTTACAAAATTGATCCATAGCTTCTTCTGAAATAATTCCTTTACTGATAGATCTTGTTAACGGTTGTTCTTCTGGTATGAGGAGTGTTAATCCCCATTTTCTAAGTTCTTCCATGTCATGGTCTCTAACTTCTTTGCAAGTTGAATAAATCAATGCTTGACTCCTTGAATTATATATCCAAACTGGTTTTTTATTTGAATAATTATTAAATAATTCTGATA
This sequence comes from Capsicum pubescens, assembly GCA_030864215.1. Classification (NCBI taxonomy): domain Eukaryota; kingdom Viridiplantae; phylum Streptophyta; class Magnoliopsida; order Solanales; family Solanaceae; genus Capsicum; species Capsicum pubescens. The sequence goes on from CM061544.1 coordinate 108,257,900, forward strand.
ATTCATAGCTTATTCCAATAACTCTTTTGTTGCGGTAAAATGCTGGTATTTGTATTTTTGGTATCTCAGGCTGTTCACATATTTCTTCCGGAATAATATAATCTCTGGTCATACCCATCTTGACCACATTAATAATCTATTTAATTTTGTCAAATAATATTTCTGCTGGTGCGGAATAAAATCGAACATAGAATAATTATCCGTTGTTAATTCTCTTGTAAGTCATAAATTCTTTGTGAATTTTTGGGATTCCTGCTAACTCTTCTCCATCGGTTGTGTAAACCGTAGATAATAGTCCATAATAGTAACATGATTTAATAAAATTTGGGCTTGTACCTGGTAAGACAATAAGTTTATTGTAATTTTGGCATTTATGGATAATATATCCTTTTTGTTGTGTGGCTACCTCTTCACTTTGAATAGGTTTGGTATTTAATAAGGTTTGCAAGGTGTGTATGTTGTCAATGTATTTACGAGAAGAATAATTGTATATCTGTTTTTCTTGGTTAAGTGATTTAGAATATGTATGTATCTGGGGAGGTGCAAATGCTTCTAAATTTTGTATATTTGGTGTATATGGTTTTGAAAATATTTGGCTGAGATTATAATTCTTTTTCTTTGGTATTCCAGGTCTATTTTGAGTGACTATATTTTCCCCTTTAGATATGCCTGCAGCTGTAATTGAAGTTTCGTCAGTAATTTGAGTTTTAAGGTGTTTCTTATCGTCACCTTCTAGGTGTAGTTTTTTAATGAGCTCTTCCTGCACAGTATCTTGTTTTTTATAGTGCTCGACTTGCACTTTTACATTTGTAACTTCAGTAGTTAGTGTAATAACTCGTTCTTGTAATAACTTCATTTTTTAAAACATTTGGAGCAATAAATTAGTCTGGGTATCTTTGGCATCAGCCTCTTCCATTGGTAAATCAGTTTGAGTAGCTTTGTCTTGATAAGTAATCTGCAATGATATTTTTGTTAGTATTGATTACTTCAATTGTAAATGTAAAATTCAGTATATTTAATACTAGTCTCCGAATTTTCTTTGTCGTAACTGAGTTTTGTATTTTTCTTGTTAGCCACCATCGTACCTTTGTATTATCTGTTCTAACCATAAACTTGTTATACATGATATATGGTTCAAATGTTATTAAAAATTTATATAAAGAACATAATTCTTTTCTATTTATTTCCCATTTTATTTCTGTTTCGTTAAACGTTCCTGAATAATATCTACAATGATGTTCTAATTTTTCTTCTTCATACCTATATTTGAGTACTCATCCATAACTATATTCACTTGCATCAGCTTCTACTGTATATGTAAATTTTTTATTTTCATCTGAAAATTGTAATTTTGGTAATTCTTTACAAAATAATTTTATTTTATGTACCTGTTTTTTGTCTTCTTCATTATATCTATATTCTACATCCTTTTTTATTTTTTCCTGTAATGGTTTTAAGTTTTCTGCTAATTTTGAAATATATTCTCTTACATGGTTTACTAATTCTAAAAATGATTGTAATTTCTTTTTTGTATCTAATTCTTCTTCTGAATTTATTATTTTTGGACTATATGTTGTTGCATTTTGACTCCAATTTTATCTATTTGTATTCCTAAAAATTCTATCTGATTTTTCATAATTTCTACTTTCTTCTCACTTAAGCTTATTCTTGATTTTTCTATAATGTCTGTAAATTGTTCTAATCATTTTAAATGTTCTTCTTTAGTTTTTGTATATAATAGTATATCATCTATGTATACTATACAATTAGGTAATTGTTTAAAATAACTATCCATAAATTATTGATATCTACCTGGTGCATTTTTATATCCAAATGGTAGTACATTTCATTCATAAAATCCTTGTGGTACCGTAAATGCAGTTAATTCCTTAGATTTTTCTTCTAACTTTAAATGGTAAAATCCTAATTTACAATCAAATTTACTAAAATAATTATATCCTTGTATTTGTCTTATTTTTAATATGTTGTTTGGTATTGGGTAATTATAAGTCATTGTTTTTGCATTTAAATTTCTATAATCAATAACCATCCGACTTTTTTCTCTTTTTTGTTCACTATATTTATTTACTATAAATGCTGGGCTATTATGTTTACTATTACTTTTTTGTATATATTGTTTTTCTAATAATTCTTCTATATGCATTTTAAATTCTTTTAAATCATCAAAATTATATGTTAATGATTTCTAGGTTATTATGCTATTTTTATCTATTAATTCAATTTTTATAGTGGTTTTATGTTTTCCCCTTCCTTTTAATGGATCTTCACTATATAATTGTTCTAATTTTTTCTTAATTATTTCTATCTTATTTATTAAAAATATAGTTATTTCCTTTTTATTTATTGAAAATACGATCAGTTCTATTATATCTTCAGTATTTTTTATATTGTCTAATTTTTGTGTAATTTTTTCACTTCCTTCTATCCAATCAGTTTTCTTTCTTATTTTATTAGTAACTCTTTTTGCTCTTTCTTTCTGTTTACATGGTGTTGTAAACCACCAATCTGTTCTAGTTATTATATGTGGGTATAATTTATCTAAAAATGGCATTCCTAAAAGTATATCTTTTGATGTTAGCTCATAATTATAGATTTCTTCTATTGTTAATATTTTATCCCATACTTGTGTTTTTACATTCTTAGCTTTATAAGTAATTAAGCTTCCTTCGTTATTAAATTCTTTAACTATTATTGGTGTTTTTAATTTATCCCATTTACTTTCTGGTAAACAATTATATCTACTGTAATATCCTTCTACTACTATCTTCATTAATACATATATTTTCATATCATGTTAAAGCTCTTCTTAAGAATAATTTTTCTCTATTATATGTTATAGATAATTGTGCATGTTCTATATTGTATGGTTTTACTTGTTCTAGCCATTTAATTCTTAATATTATGTCTGATTTTTGCATTTCTTCCTTTATTTCAAATTCTATTTTCATTTTTCTAACTCCTATTGTTATTTTTTTTCTGCTATATTTTTAGTGTTTTAAGTTTCTTGGTAGATCTGGGCATATATTATTATCAGATTTTATTTCCTCCTTTTTTACTAGATATTTTTCTATATAATTTTCTTCTTGTCCTGTATTTAAGAGTATTAAATATTTGTAATACCCCGGAAAATTTTTTCGTTGAAATTTTGTGCGTAAACGTGTCGAGATCCTATCTTTGAGAATGATTTATAATTTTTCTGTGTGTCATTTCTTGGATTTCGACCCACCATTTTGTAGAGCATCGAATAAGCTTTCCAACGATATGTGGATCACCCAAAACGGACACTCGAGCGATGAGTTACGACCATTCCGATCAAACTACGACCATTCCGATCGAACTGTGAACAATAAATGTGCAGGAAAAAAAAATACTGCAGCCAGGCGATTTTTTTGGTCAACTTTAAATGATCATAACTCCTTGTACATAATGATCTGGGTGAGCTACCATATATCAACGGAAATCTCTGCGAGTCCTCTTTCCAATGAAATTGGGTTCATCCAATTTGGATATCGGAGAAAAAAATTATGGTCGATCTACTACACCCTATCAAAACAGTCCACCAAAGGACAGATTTGACATTATTTGAATTTTAAGGGCATTTTGGTCATTTCTTTTTCATTTCCCTTCTATATATATCCCAAATAAGAGCTTAGACCCTCATTTTTTTTCTCTCATTTCTCTCTTCTCTTTCTCTCAAAAATAATAAGAGAGCTTAGGGTTAGGGTTTCCAATTTATTTCTCTTCCAAAATTCAAGAAATCAAGTTGCAAGTCTAAAGAGTTTCAAAGGGTTTTCAATATCCAGGTATGCAAGTGTTTATCTATGGACTCCTTTCTTCCATAGAGTCCACGAATCCCTTTTTGAAAGTTCAAGTTATGTATATATATATATATATATATTTTCTAGACTTTGATGATGTATATATATATATATATATGTTGATTGATATTTGATGGTTGAGATATATATGGGGATTATGTATATTACTTGATATATATATATATGTGATGATTATGCATGTTGGTTGATATATATATATGTGTGGTGATGGTGTATGTTGGTTGATACATGCATGTGATGATTATGTGTGTTGGATGAGATATATGGGGTGGCGGAAAACATGAGAACTTGACGAATTCACCAATGCCTAAAAGTGCATGTAAGGTGTTTGTGGAATTGTCTAAGAGTCTATAAAATAAGTTCTAAATGACTAGACTACTTTCTATGTATACGTTCAACATGAACTCCATGTTATTGTCTAAAATTGGGAATGTTGTGTGGAAAGCTTATGATATGGTTGTAAGTGCGGACGAGGGATTTAGTTGGTGGAATTAAGATGAATGATGGTGTTATAGCACATGTAATTGTTCATACTGACCTATGCCCTAAATGGTGCATGCAAGGTAATTGTAGAAATGCCTAGTTGAAGAAGAATGGATCGTATGACCCCTTGTGATCGAAGTGATGAGTTCATACCATACTTGCATGATACGTGTTTACTATGGTGCTTAAGGGAAATGATAAGGCCATTAGGCCACGCTAAGTGTGAAATGTCTAATTATGGGTCGAATTGCATATATCAAGATCTTAAAGGAAAGAACCTTGAGAAGTGAACCATGATGTGTTGAATGTATATTATTTGTGTGTATCCCGATTGGATGAACTATGTTATTTTGTATTCTTCCTTAACCATATGCATCCTTGTTGAATGATCTACGATGTAATGGCATGAGATTCCAATACTTGTATATGAATATGATCTTCAAATGATTGGTGTGAGGTGTTAATGAATGCATGGTGCATGATGGCCTGTGGGCATGTGAGTATGTGTTGTTGTATACTACGTATTACTTATGTTATTGATTGCTGGGGGTACGTATACCCGAAATAGTCTGCTGGTCTAGAGCTGAGTCAGTTCCGCGATAATCTTAGTCGTGCTACGATCGATGAATTTCCGATGATTTGAGAACTTAAAATGAATTCCGTGAGAACTTAGTATGTGGGGTTTTGAACAAGAATATCTTTTCATTCTTGTGCCCAAAGAATTGATTTTATCATTGTAATTTCATGATTTGGTAAAGTGGGTAAATACCCAAGATGTTTTAATGACGAATTATGAGGTTATGAAAATATAAATTGTTTAAGCTTTGATGTACATGATTACTTTATTATTCCCAAGTTATGATTTGATATGGTGAATTTCATATTTCTACCATGGGTTGATATTTCAAGTGTTTTCAAGATATGATTTATGGAACTTTAAATTGTCCAATATTGGTATACATAATAACCTTATTATCTTGTTTTCTTGAATTGAGATTTTATGCCATAAATTGCATACCACTACTATGAAATTATTTTTTTGAGGATTCTTGATATAAGAGCCATGATTTGAGTTATATTACGACATACAAAATCTTACTATGATTTGAAGATCTTAAATGCTTTTCAAAAGCTATTGTCATGATTTGAATATTGAAATGAAAGAATGATCATTTGAGAATATTGATTTGCATCCGCAGAGTCGAGATGATTTATATTGATTTTAAGCTCGCAGAGACGAAATGCTTTTGTTATTGATACCATGTTGATGTTGAGGAAAATTAAAATATTTTGAGCTAAAATGTGTTGAGTTAGGAATCCACAAATTGATATGATTTGATAAATGAGAAAGAGATTTGATTTGATCTTTATGATAGACCCTTGTGATGTTGTGGTGGATTTCCTAACGGGTTCTGAGATAGTCGGGGAGTATTACTTAGCACCGAGAGGGAAATTTGGTATTTCCCCAAACCTATATGCCTCCGTAGGGTTGTTGATGATGATATTGTTGGCCAGAGAGCCGAATTGTGATTATGAAAGCTTTAAGGTTGTACTCCCTGGCAAGAGTACAACACTCCCGCCAATGGGAGTGCTCTCCCTAGGAGGGCAAACGTTGGTATTCCATGCGGCTCACGTGGGGTTGTCAGTTATAGGAAACTCCCCTGTTCATAAGAGTATGTTTCTTGAACTATCGAGTCGCTCCGAGTCTTGAGTTGATGAGTTTGGTTGTCTATGATGAGTCATGAGAATTTATGATGAATATTGATGATTTTATGATGATTTATGGGATTTTACTTATGTTTTCCTCTCTATAATATTATGAGAAGTATGGATAATGAAATTCAAGCCATGTGAGTCTTCATTTTCCGTACGCATGTTTTATGAAATTAAAGATATTATTCAAATTATTGCGTGCACCCCCACATATTCAGTTGCTTATGAGGAGTCATGGTGAGTTATGTAACTACTTCCCACAGTTTCTGTGTCAGTATAAATCTTCAGGAGTCAGGGGTGTGAGTGTATTCGATTGATCAGTGCTTGTATCCTATGATTCAGTAATGCAGTACCCCAGTACAGTAGTGAGTTCCGAGGACAGTAAAGTGGTATCCGAGCTGTGGTATCTGGAGTCGTTATAATTGTTATAGTGGTTGTGAACTGTGCATTCATATGTGTGTACTCGTTCATTATTCTCATGATTATTCTGTTGATTAAATGTTCATGCATAAGCCCTTGCATTTAGCCTTCCCTGCTTGCATACTCAGTACATCTTAGTACTGACACATTCGCGCTATGGTGTTCTTTTATTTTGGGGCACCATAGGTTCAGAGGAGTGAAACTTGGAGCATTCTAGAAGTCACTTGTATAGCAGCAGTGGGTGCAGTAGTGAGTCCTCATCATCCGAGGATGTTGTTATTACAATATTTGATTTTAGTAGATGGAGTTAGTTGGAGAATTGTCCCTTCAACTCCACAGTTCAAACAGTGTAGAGGCTTTTCAGACAGATGTATTAGTGTGTGGTTTAAGGTATTGTATATTTCTAGATGTTTGAACCTTATGGCAAGTGTTAGCTAGTTTTCACATGTATTTTATTATATTATGCAGTGAACAGGTACAGATATCAGAAAAAGGGTTAGCTTGTGGTCCTTCGGGATCATAAGCACCGTGTGGCGTTCCGATTCTCGGGAATCGGGGCATTACAATATTCCTTTTCATTTATTGTTCCTGTTATGTAATATTGGTTTAAATTAACTATTGAACTTGTTTCATAACTTGTTCTTTTTTATGAACTTGATGATTCTGTTTTTTCATAAGCAATTCTTTTTGTTGTACTTATTCTAACATTTATTATTTCTAAATCTTCTTCTATGTCTATATTTTTGCAACTATAATCATTATTATCAATTGTTTTTATGAATTTTTCAAAAGGACTTTCAATTTGTATTTTATTAATTTTATTTTTTCCTGTTATTTTGTGTTTTGTAGTTAATACATATAGATTTTTACATCTTACTGTAAATATTTTACTTCCTGGGGTTAGTTCTATTCCTGATATTTTCCAATATAATACTAATGATTTATCTATATTTTTATCTGTTATTGCTACTGAATAATTTGCACTTATTATAAATTTAAATTTTTGGTATATTAAATTTCCTTTTATGACAGTTATTATACTTTTTTCTATAGGTCTTATACTCCTATCATCTGCTAAATATAGTTCTATTGGTGTATCTATTCCTTCTCTAAAATATGTTTTTATCAATATCTCTGTACCTCCAAGGTGTACATATTTTATTGGGTCTCTACTTTTTATATCGTTTATTTCTTTATTTATTAGCTTTTTTGTTACTAGTGGTATACTAGCTTTACCTTTTGCATATCTGCAGTCTATTACATGTTCCTTTTGGCTTACTACATAATATTCTTCCCTTTTCCTAGTAAATATATTTTTTATTGTTGGTATTTTAAATATTTTTTCTACACTTAAGTCTAACTCTTTTTCTTTTATTTCATCAAATATATTATTATCAACTATTATTTTTTGATCTGTTCCTTCATCATTTAAATATTCTTCTTTTGTAATTATTTTTATATCTTCTTCAGTCATTTAATTCGTCTAATTCACTATCTATTTCATTATCTTCTATTTCATTATCTGTTTCATTCTCTGAAATTTCATATTTACTGTCTTCACTTTCTAATTCGTAATCTATATAATTTATCTGCATATATTCTGTATTTTCTATTTTTATTTCTGATATTTGTTTATTTTTTTGGGTTTTTAGGTAATTTACAATCTCTAGCTAAATGTCCTAATTTTCCACAATTATAACAAGTACATTCCTTTATAGATTTCTTTTTCCTATATGGTCTTTTATGTTTATAATTTTTTACATAATATCTTTTTCTTGGTTTCTTATACTTATATTTTTATTTTTTGTATTTCTTATATTTCTTATGCCTTTTTCTTTTCTTATAATATTTTTCTTCGCATCCAAATTGAGGTGCTATTTTATCTTTGCAACATGCTAAATTTCTTATTAATGTTTTTTCCATTTTCATTTCTTCTCTATATTTTTCACATATGTTTCTATACCATTGTTGTAAAAATTTTATTCTTGCTCCTAGAGTATCTACTATTTTTGCTTCATCCCAACTTTTTATTAATTTTGAACTAAATGGTTCAGGTAATTTGCTAAAATATAATTTTCTTATTTCTTTACTTTCTTCTGTATTATATGCTCCTTTATAATAATATTCTTTAAATGCGTAAGTATATTCATCTATGTAGCACATATTACATCTTGCTAATTTTAACATTAAATTCCTATTTGTATCTTTCTCTTCATATTGTTCTTCTACTGTTGTTGTCATGCTACTAAATTCGTCTTTTATAGCTGTTTCATATTTTTTTAATAATTCTATAGGTGTTAATTTAGTTGTAGTTTTTGATGATGTTTCTTCTGTAAGTTTGTCAGTTCTTAATACTCTTTTACTATTTTCAGTTAGATTTAAAATCCATAATTTCACTGTTCCTATTAGTGTTCTTTCTATATATTTTGGTGCATCTATTATATTTATATTATTATCTAATAATTGTTTTGTCATATATCCTATCCATAATTGTATTATTTTTTCTGTATCTATTACACAATCTAAGTCTAAAAAGTTATAATTTTTACTAACTATTTGTTTTGGTGTCCATTTGTCATATTCATTCTTTAGATTATATCTTTTAAACTTATTCTTATAATATGTAGGTTTTCTTATTTCTGATGTTCTAGGTTTTATATTTTCATCTTCTTTTTTATCAAGAGTGTTTATTTCCGTGTTTATATTTTCTAAGTTTTCTTCATTAATTACTTCTTGTTTTTCATTGATTCCTAAATTTTTTGTATTTGTTAAGATTTCTGTATATGTTTCACTATCTTCCGAATCATAATTATCTGTTTCTTCAACATCTATTGTATTAATTTCTAATTCCTTGGTTTCTATTTCTTTATTGTTTATTTCTAATTTTTCTTTAAATTGATTTATCTTATTTAATAATTTTTGTTCTTTATCTTTTTCTTCTTTTTCTTTCTGTTTTTTTTCATACAGATCTTTTAGCATTTGTAGTTCTTTTTCTAATTCAGCAATCCTACTATTTTTAGTTTCTTCTATTTTTCGTATTTCTTCTGTAGTTTGTTGTTTTATTTTTTCTATTTCCTTTTTTCTATCTATTTCTTCGTTTTCTTTTTCTATTCTCACCATAGCTGCTAACTTATCTTCTAATTTTAATTCTTCTTTTCTAACATTAAGTATAAATGTTCACCTATTTTCTTATACCTTCTTTCTAAATTAGAAAATGCTATTTTTATTTTTAATCCTTCGTGATTTTCATATGTTTTTCGTCTATTATAAATTCTTCTTTGTTCATTTTTTATTTAATTGTTAATAGATCATGTTGGTATGTATATTCTAGACTATCTATTGTTGATTCTAAATTTGATATTTCTTCTTTTTGTACATTTATTGAGTTTTTACTAACTCCGACAATTATATTATATTGTAGTCTTTGTATCCTTATTTTTAATTCTTTACGTTTTTCAGATATTATTTGTTTTAATTCTTTATATTTTTGTACGTTATTCATTTAATTCATATTTTGGGGAATATCTAAATCTAGTTTTATCAAATAAATCATAATTAATAAATTAATCAAGTAAATCCATATATATACGACTTCCGTATTGTTATATTTATAATATTATCTAACAAGTAAATCCATATCAAGTCTTTATATTTTTTTTGTAAAGTTTTAGAAACGTGTAAAATTATGTAAATTTTCTCATTATAAATAGAAGGCATCGGAGGCATAAGAAGGACAAGTCTTCATGCGTTGAAGCAAAAAATCTCCCTCTTGCCCACAACAAATATTTTGCTTATTTATTTAAAAACAGGTATATTTCAATGGAAAAATCTATGGAGGAACAAAACTTAGGATTATCAAACTTATCAGAACAGGTATATTTATTCAGTATTATGAATAGCTAAATTCATAATTCCTAACAATCATGATATGATAAAATAAGTTCCATGTTAGTTACTTTATAATAGAATTATTCGAAGAATAGCATGTTAAGAAGTTTATTAGCAAAGTGAAAACGGAGAAAAATCCCTAAGAACTATGTCATCCTAAAGGTGAAACCAATAAGGCAAGAAGCCGTGGTGGGGAGTAGCCAGAGTAGAGGCGTTGTTTAAAGGAAAAGTATCTTGATTACCATGCTAATAGTGACCGACGAACATGTTATTTAACAATAATCTAGTATATATTAATCTAATATGATCATATTTTGTTATGTGTGTGATTGGAAGGAATATTTTGAAAATAGCAATTTTATAAAAAATGAATAATTATTTATCTGACGAAATGGTAGATAAATTTAAAATACTTATTTTGAATGTGCTTAAGGATATAGAAATAACAGATATAAGAAAAATCATATTAGAAAAAATATTTGGTAAAGATTATATGACTAGAGTAAATTACATATCATACCTACCTAACTACTCTTACAAATACTTACGTACACACCAACCATGATAAATTACATATATCTAGAATTTTCGAAAAAAGATATGAGAAACATACAACTAGTAGAAAAACAAATAAAAACAAATTTAGTCAATTATATGGAAACCAAAGATATAAAATATATAGAATTTCTTAAGGAAAATATGCAAGAATTACTTAGACTAAAACAAACAACTAAAAAATATTATGAAAAAGCATTTAATCAAGCTTAAATGACAGATGATATTAAAATACTTGTTTTATATATACTTAGAGATATAGAAATTATAGACATAAAGAAAATAATATGGGAAAAATTACAAGATTATGAAGAGGAAGAATTATTAAAAAGTATAGAAAACTTATGCATATATTATGAACATCAATATTATTTAGATTCAGATGGATATTATACAGACTAAAAATTTCAGAAAACATTAAGAAAATTAGAGAAAACCAAGAAGACCTACATAAAGAAATTAATTATAGAAAAAAAATTAGAGAAATAATGGAAAATCTAATATAAAAATTAAAATGGATAGACGAAACCTTGAAAAATTTAGAAAAAAGCAAAGATAAAAGTTTAGATAGTTTAAAAAATTCATTAAGAAGAGAACAAGAAAAAATAGTTAGTAGTATTAATAACCTCAAACAAGATATTAAATATAGTACAAATAGAATAGATTATTATACATTTACTTTAGAAGAATAAAATGATAAACTACAAATATCTAAAATACTGGGAACAAGAAATGAAAGAAATAAGATTAACAGAAAACCTTATAAAAATGAATTTAATCGAATATTTTAAAACAAAACATATGGAATATATAGAATATCTTAAAAATAATATAGAAGACTTACAAAAACTAAGAGAAAAAGCTAAAGAATATTATAGCAAAATATTTAATCAGCTACCATTTAATCACCCTCCAAAATATGAATATCAGTAAAATTGAATATATTAATAAAATAAAAAATTCAAGAACGGAGAAAAACAGTTAATGAATATTACTACAAAACATTTAATAATTACATAAATTAATGGATACATCTTACGAAAAGAATAAATCATTAAAAGAAACCGAAACCCAACTATATAGTTTATACCAAGAATACAAAAGATTACATAGTACTAACGAGGATCCTAGAACACGAGATAATTTAATTACGATAATATCTAATTTAGAATATGAATTAATAAAACATCTTAAGTCAAGAAGATAAAAAAAAAAATATTTCAATCGATAATACAAAATACATTATATAAAATAAATACTTATTACCTAATAACTATTTATTTTCTAGTAAAGTTACCGCGCCTAATCCGCACCCCCTACAATTGGTATCAGAGTCTTGTTATTTAAAAGATACAGAAGTCGTATATATATGGATTTACTTGATTAATTTATTAATTATGATTTATTTGATAAAACTAGATTTCGATATTCCCCAAAATATTATTTAAATGAATAACGTACAAAAATATAAAGAATTAAAGCAAATAATATCTGAAAAACTTAAAGAATTAAAAATAAGGATAGAAAGATTACAATATAACATAATTGTCGGTGTTAGTAAAAACTCAATAAATGCACAAAAAGAAGAAATATCAAATTTAGAATCAGCAATAGATAGTCTAGAATATACATACCAACATGATCTATTAACAATTAAATAAAAAATGAACAAAGAAGAATTTATAATAGACGAAAAAACATATGAAAATCACGAAGGATTAAAAATAAAAATAGTATTTTCTAATTTATGAAGAAGGTATAAGAAAATAGGTGAACATTTATATTTAATGTTAGAAAAAGAAGAATTAAAATTAGAAGATAAGTTAGCAGCTATGGTGAGAATAGAAAAAGAAAACGAAGAAATGGATAGAAAAAAGGAAATAGAAAAAATAAAACAACAAACTACAGAAGAAATACGAAAAATAGAAGAAACTAAAAATTGTAGGATAGCTGAATTAGAAAAAGAACTACAAATGCTAAAAGATCTGTATGAAAAAAGACAGAAAGAAAAAGATAAAGAACAAAAATTATTAAATGAGATAAATCAATTTAAAGAAAAATTAGAAATAAACAATAAAGAAATAGAAATCAAGGAATTAGAAATTAATACAATAGATGTTGAAGAAATAGATAATTATGATTCAGAAGATAGTGAAACATATACAGAAATCTTAACAAATACAAAAAAATTAGGAATCAATGAAAAACAAGAAGTAATTAATGAAGAAAACTTAGAAAATATAAACACGGAAATAAACACTCTTGATAAAAAAGAAGATGAAAATATAATACCTAGAACATCAGAAATAAGAAAACCTACATATTATAAGAATAAGTTTAAAAGATATAATCTAAAGAATGAATATGACAAATGGACACCAAAACAAATAGTTAATAAAAATTATAACTTTTTAGACTTAGCTTGTGTAATAGATACAGAAAAAATAATACAATTATGGATAGGATATATGACAAAACAATTATTAGATAATAATATAAATGTAATAGATGCACCAGAATATATAAAAAGAACACTAATAGGAACAGTGAAATTATAATTTTTAAATCTAACTGAAAATAGTAAAAGAGTATTAAGAACTGACAAACCTACAGAAGAAACATCATCAAAAACTACAACTAAATTAACACCTATAGAATTATTAAAAAAATATGAAACAACTATAAAAGACGAATTTAGTAGCATGACAACAACAGAAGAAGAACAAAATGAAGAGAAAGATACAAATAGGAATTTAATGTTAAAATTAGCAATATGTAATATGTGCTACATAGATGAATATACTTGCGCATTTAAAGAATATTGTTATAAAGAAGCATATAATACAGAAGAAAGTAAAGAAATAAGAAAATTATATTTTAGTAAGTTACTTGAACCATTTAGTTCAAAAATATAAAAAGTTGGGATGAAGCAAAAATAATAGATACTCTAGGAGCAAGAATAAAATTTTTACAACAATGGTATAGAAACCTATGTGAAAAATATAGAGAAGAAATAAAAATGGAAAAAACATTAATAAGAAATTTCGCATGTTGCAAAGATAAAATAACACCTCAATTTGGATGCGAAGAAAGATATTATAAGAAAATAAAAAGACATAAGAAATATAAGAAATACAAAAAATCAAAATATAAATATAAAAAATCAAGAAAAAGATATTATGTAAAAAATTATAAACATAAAAGACCATATAGGAAAAAGAAATCTATAAAAGAATGTACTTGTTATAATTGCGAAAAATTAGGACATTTAGCTAGAGATTGTAAATTACCTAAAAACCCAAAAAATAAACAAATATCAAAAATAAAAATAGAAAATACAGAATATATGCAGATAGATTATATAGATTACGAATTAGAAAGTGAAGACAATATATGTGAAATTTCAGAGAATGAAACAGATAATGAAATAGAAGATAATGAAATAGCTAGTGAATTAGACGAATTAAATGACTGAAGAAGATATACAAATAAACCAAATAATTGAAGAAGATATAAAAATAATAACAAAAGAAGAATATTTAAATGACGAAGGAACAAATCAAAAAATAATATTTGATAATAATATATTTGATGAAATAAAAGGAAAAGAGTTAGACTTAAGTGTAGAAAAAATATTTAAAATACCAACAATAAAAAATATATTTACTAGGAAAAAGGAAGAATATTATGTAGTAAGCCAAAAAGAACATGTAATAGACTGCAGATATGCAAAAGGTAAAACTAGTATACCACTAGTAACAAAAAGGATAATAAATAAAGAAATAAACAATATAAAAAGTAGAAACCCAATAAAATATGTACACCTTGGAGGTACAGAGATATTGATAAAAGCATGTTTTAGAGAAGGAATAGATACACCAATAGAACTATATTTAGCAGATGATAGGATTATAAGACCTATAGAAAAAAGTATAATAACTGTCATAAAAGGAAATTTCATATACCAAAAATTTAAATTTATAATAAGTTCAAATTATTCAGTAGCAATAACAGATAAAAATATAGATAAATTATTAGTATTATATTGAAAAATATTAGGAATAGAACTAACCCCAGGAAGTAAAATATTTACAGCAAGATGTAAAAATCTATATGTATTAACTACAAAACACAAAATAATAGGAAAAAATAAAATTAATAAAATACAAATAGAAAGTTCTTTTGAACAATTCGTAAAAACAATTGATAATAATGATTATAGTTATAAAAATATAGACATAGAAGAAGATTTAGAAATAATAAATGATAGAATGAGTACAACAAAAAGAATAGCTTATGAAAAAACAGAATCATCAAGTTCATAAAAAAGAACAAGTTATGAAACAAGTTCAACAGTTAATTTAAACCAATATTACATAACAGGAACAATAAATGAAAAGGAATATTTAATACTCTTAAATACAGGACAAAAAGAAAATTATTTAGCAAAATATCTAGTAAAAAAGGAGGAAATAAAATCTGATAATAATATATGCCCAAATCTACCAAAAATCTTAATAAACACTAAAAATATAGCAGAAAAAGAAATAATAATAGGAGTTAGAAAAATGAAAATAAAATTTGAAATAAAGGAAGAAATGCAAAAAGCAGACATAATATTAGGAATTAAATAGCTAGAACAAATAAAACCATACAATATAGAACATATACAATTATCTATAACATTTAAATTTCTATAATCAATAACCATCTTACTTTTTCCTCGTTTTTGTTCACTATGTTTATTTACTATAAATGCTGAGCTATTATGTTTACTATTACTTTTTTGTATATATTGTTTTTCTAATAATTCTTCTATATGCATTTTAAATTCTTATAAATCATCAAAATTATATGTTAATGGTTTCTAGGTTATTATGCTATTTTTATCTATTAATTCAATTTTTATAGTGGTTTTATGTTTTTCCATCCTTTTAATGGATCTTCACTATATAATTGTTCTAATTTTTTCTTAATTATTTCTATCTTATTTATTAAAAATATAGTTATTTCCTTTTTATTTATTGAAAATACGACCAGTTCTATTGTATCTTCAGTATTTTTTATATTTTCTAATTTTTGTGTAATTTTTTCACTTCCTTCTATCAAATCAGTTTTCTTTCTTATTTTATTAGTAACTCTTTTTGCTCTTACTTTCTGTTTACATGGTGTTGTAAACCACCAATCTGTTCTAGTTATTCCATGTGGGTATAATTTATCTAAAAACGGCATTCCTAAAAGTATATCTTTTGATGTTAGCTCCTAATTATAGATTTCTTCTATTGTTAATATTTTATCCCATACTTGTGTTTTTACATTCTTAGCTTTATAAGTAATTAAGCTTCTTTCGTTATTAAATCCTTTAACTATTATTGGTGTTTTTAATTTATCCCATTTATTTTCTGGTAAACAATTATATCTACATAAATTAGCTTCTGCTCCTGTATCTATCATAGGCGTATAATATCTACTGTAATATCCTTCTACTACTATCTTCATTAATACATATATTTTCATATCATGTTAAAGCTTTTCTTAAAAATAATTTTTCTCTATTATATGTAATAGATAATTGTGTATGTTCTATATTGTATAGTTTTACTTGTTCTAGCCATTTAATTCCTAATATTATGTCTGCTTTTTGTATTTCTTCCTTTATTTCAAATTCTATTTTCATTTTTCTAACTACTATTGTTATATTTTTTCATACTATATTTTTAGTGTTTATTAAGCTTCTTGGTAGATCTGGGCATATATTATTATCAAATTTTATTTCCTCCTTTTTTACTAGATATTTTGCTATATAATTTTCTTCTTGTCCTGTATTTAAGAGTATTAAATATTTCTTTTCATTTATTGTTCCTGTTATGTAATATTGGTTTAAATTAATTATTGAACTTGTTTCATAACTTGTTCTTTTTGATGAACTTGATGATTCTGTTTTTTCATAAGCTATTCTTTTTGTTGTACTTATTCTATCATTTATTATTTCTAAATCTTCTTCTATGTCTATATTTTTGTAACTATAATCATTATTATCAATTGTTTTTACGAATTGTTCAAAAGGACTTTCTATTTGTATTTTATTAATTTTATTTTTTTTGTTATTTTGTGTTTTGTAGTTAATACATATAGATTTTTACATCTTGTTGTAAATATTTTACTTCCTGGGGTTAGTTCTATTCCTGATATTTTCCAGTATAATACTAATGATTTATCTATATTTTTATCTGTTATTGCTACTGAATAATTTGCACTTATTATAAATTTAAATTTTTGGTATATTAAATTTTCTTTTATGACAGTTATTATACTTTTTTCTATATGTCTTATAATCCTATCATCTGCTAAATATAGTTCTATTGGTGTATCTATTCCTTCTCTAAAACATGCTTTCATCAATATCTCTGTACCTCCAAGGTGTACATATTTTATTGGGTCTCTACTTTTTATATCGTTTATTTCTTTATTTATTATCCTTTTTGTTACTAGTGGTCTACTAGCTTTACCTTTTGCATATCTGCAGTCTATTACATGTTCTTTTTGGCTTACTACTTAATATTCTTCCTTTTTCCTAGTAAATATAGTTTTTATTGTTGGTATTTTAAATATTTTTTCTACACTTACGTCTAACTCTTTTCCTTTTATTTCATCAAATATATTATTATAAAATATTATTTTTTGATCTGTTCCTTCGTCATTTAAATATTCTTCTTTTGTTATTATTTTTATATCTTCTTCAGTTATTTGGTTTATTTGTATATCTTCTTCAGTCATTTAATTCGTCTAATTCACTATCTATTTCATTCTCTGAAATTTCATATATAATGTCTTCACTTTCTAATTCGTAATCTAGATAATCTATCTGCATATATTCTGTATTTTCTATTTTATTTCTGATATTTGTTTATTTTTTGGGTTTTTAGGTAATTTACAATCTCTAGCTAAATGTCCTAATTTTCCTCAATTATAACAAGTACATTCTTTTATAGATTTCTTTTTCCTATATGGTCTTTTATGTTTATAATTTTTTACATAATATCTTTTTCTTATTTTTT
Source organism: Capsicum pubescens (assembly GCA_030864215.1). Classification (NCBI taxonomy): domain Eukaryota; kingdom Viridiplantae; phylum Streptophyta; class Magnoliopsida; order Solanales; family Solanaceae; genus Capsicum; species Capsicum pubescens. Next base: position 108,275,877 of record CM061544.1, read on the forward strand.
TATATTTATATTTTAATTTTTTGTATTTCTTATATTTCTTATGTCTTTTTCTTTTCTTATAATATCTTTCTTCGCATCCAAATTGAGGTGCTATTTTATCTTTGCAACATGCTAAATTTCTTATTAATGTTTTTTCCATTTTTATTTCTTCTCTATATTTTTCACATAGGTTTCTATACCATTGTTGTAAAAATTTTATTCTTGCTCCTAGAGTATCTACTATTTTTGCTTCATCCCAACTTTTTATTATTTTTGAACTAAATGGTTCAGCTAATTTACTAAAATATAATTTTCTTATTTCTTTACTTTCTTCTGTATTATATGTTCCTTTATAATAATATTCTTTAAATGCGCAAGTATATTCATCTATGTAGCACATATTACATATTGCTAATTTTAACATTAAATTCCTATTTGTATCTTTCTCTTCATTTTGTTCTTCTTCTGTTGTTGTCATGCTACTAAATTCGTCTTTTATAGCTGTTTCATATTTTTTTAACAATTCTATAGGTGTTAATTTAGTTGTAGTTTTTGATGATGTTTCTTCTGTAGGTTTGTCAGTTCTTAATACTCTTTTACTATTTTCAGTTAGATTTAAAAACCATAATCTCACTGTTCCTATTAGTGTTCTTTCTATATATTCTGGTGCATCTATTACATTTATATTATTATCTAATAGTTGTTTTTTCATATATCCTATCCATAATTGTATTGTTTTTTCTGTATCTATTAAACAATCTAAGTCTAAAAAGTTATAATTTTTATTAAATATTTGTTTTGGTCTCTATTTGTCATATTCATTCTTTAGATTATATCTTTTAAACTTATTCTTATAATATGTAGATTTTCTTATTTCTGATGTTCTAGGTATTATATTTTCATCTTCTTTTTTATCAAGAGTGTTTATTTCCGTGTTTATATTTTCTAAGTTTTCTTCATTAATTACTTCTTGTTTTTCATTGATTCCTAAATTTTTTGTATTTGTTAAGATTTCTGTATATGTTTCACTATATTCCGAATCATAATTATCTGTTTCTTCAACATCTATTGTATTAATTTCTAATTCCTTGGTTTCTATTTATTTATTGTTTATTTCTAATTTTTCTTTAAATTGATTTATCTCATTTAATAATTTTTGTTCTTTATTTTTTTCTTCTTTTTACTTTCTGTCTTTTTTTCATACAGATCTTTTAGCATTTGTAGTTCTTTTTCTAATTCAGCAATCCTACTATTTTTAGTTTCTTCTATTTTTCGTATTTCTTCTGTAGTTTGTTGTTTTATTTTTTCTATTTCCTTTTTTCTATCTATTTCTCCGTTTTCTTTTTCTATTCTCACCATAGCTGTCAATTTATCTTCTAATTTTAATTCTTCTTTTTCTAACATTAAATATAAATGTTCACCTATTTTCTTATACCTTCTACCTAAATTAGAAAATACTATTTTTATTTTTAATCCTTCGTGATTTTCATATATTTTTTCGTCTATTATAAATTCTTCTTTGTTCATTTTTTATTTAATTGTTAATAGATTATGTCGGTATGTATATTCTAGACTATCTATTGTTGATTCTAAATTTTATATTTCTTATTTTTGTGCATTTATTGAGTTTTTACTAACTCCAACAATTATGTTATATTGTAGTCTTTCTATCCTTATTTTTAATTCTTTACATTTTTCAGATATTATTTGCTTTAATCCTTTATATTTTTGTACGTTATTCATTTAAATAATAATTTGGGGAATATCTAAATCTAGTTTTATCAAATAAATCATAATTAATAAATTAATCAAGTAAATCCATATATATACGACTTTCGTATTTTTTAAATAACAAGTCTCTGATACCAATTGTAGGGGGGTGCGGATTAGGCGCGGTAACTTTACTAGAAAATAAATACTTTTTAGGGTTACATATGTACTTATTTGTTTTCTTTTATTGTGTCAAGATATGTATATGTATTTTCTTATTACTTATATGTATATGTATATAATTGTCATTTTTGTTAAAGAGATTTTGTGTCCTATATGTTTATATATACATGTGAGTTAGATATGTATTTATGTAAATAGATATGCAGATATATATGTATTTTTTTACCGTAAATACATATGCAGATCTGTATGTCTATTTATTTTGTATATTTTTTGAATATGTATATATGATATAGATTTTTGTCTTTTAAAAATAAAAGATAGAGATAGAGGATTTAAAAAAAAAAAAGAAAAAACAAAAAAAAAATTGAAAAAAAAAGAAGTGAAAAGGGAAAAAAAAAAAAAAAAAGAAACTAGAAATAGAAGTGTAAAAACAAAAGCAAAAAAAATATAAGAAAAGTAAAAAAAATGAAAAAATAAAAAAATAAATAAAAAAACAAAAAAGAAAAAAAAAAAGAGAAGTAGAATAGAGAAAATAAAGTGGAAAGAAAAAATGGAAAAGAAAAAGAAATAAAAAAAAAGATTAAAAAAATGAAAAAACTAACAAGAAAAAATAGTTAGAGATATAAGAGAATGATATTTTAAAATTTTGAAGATCATGAAAATAATAATCTTCATATTTGAGTTTGATTTGGAAAAGGAATCTACTAATTTATGAAAATTTAATTAGATGGATAATTATTCCTTATTTTACTCAACTAATTTGAGAAAAACAAAGACAGTAAATCCTGTTGTATATGTATTTGCATAACAACAGTTTACTTAATACAAAATACAATTTTCTATTTTTTGTAATTATGAAACTGTTGCTATAAAAGTTATAATTAAGACTCTATAGTTGCTATTTCTGAAATTTTTCCCATTTGATATTTGTTATATTTTGGGCCAGGCCACTTTTGGGCCTGGTCTTTGTAAATAACTTTATTTTGTTGTAAATAACTTTATTTTGAACAAAAGGACCCAATGCCCGATTTTAGTTCAAAAATAAGAAAATAATTATAGTAATAATTACACATACAAAATTGAACTAATATATATATATATATACTAGATAGTGAATGTTGAAACACTCTTATTAGCCAAACGACATACAAAATTTGTTTATAGTATATGATTAATGTTAACATCCATTGTTCATTATTTACATCCACATGTGTACTACTTATACTATTTACATAGTGAAAATGGCCATGCTTATAGCTTCTTAAGTCATTTTTAGCAAAAAGTACCTGCATAAATGTAAAGTATAAGTTCTTGTATACTGTATTTCTAAATTGTACCGTCCCCTTTGCACATCTAATATAAAAAAAGTGTTTCTATGAATGACTCAGAAATAGACTACATGTCAACCAAGTAAACAAAAATGCACTCATAAGATTTGTAATCAAGCACAAGTTCGAAGGAATTCACTATAGATATGTGGGATTTCATCAATGGGTCCCTTCCACCCATTGAGTACCAAGAACTCGTAAATTATCAAGCAAAATTCCCTTTCCCTTGAATTGGGTTCCTTGTCAAATATGAGTTTTTCTGTTTTTATCAGTTTATGTATGTAATCAAACCATGAATATGTGCTTTCACCCAAGAGTAATGATTCCCCATGTTCAAAATTATGAATTTTCTTATCACGAAGTTGTTGAGTTTGTTGGTTTTAAATTATGAAATCCCATTTTATCATGCTCTATATATGTCCTTATATTTAGTTTCATTAGTCAAACTGATTGGTTATGAACACCCGATACCTAGATAGTCATGCACATATCAGTTTTCATGTTATGAGCCATTCAAATCATGTTCATGTTGCTAAATTCAGATTATTATCATGTTGATAATATATCAATTATCAGATCATGTTAAGCGGTTATTAGTTATTAGTGCCAGTTCAGTTGGGAGTAGTACTTAGCACCGAGTGAACACAGGGATGAAGGATCACCTAACAGTTGAGGACTGAAACCTTTAGTAGAATTCCTAAGTTCCAAAACTACGGTGCCACCATAGGTTATGAGAGGTCACCCACCAGTTGAGAACTGACACCCTATTCCTTTGGTACATCAATTTGGTTGATCCACGTCGGCCAGTATTGGTACCCTTGGCAAGGTACTGACACTCTTCTAACTGGGGTTATAGGTTTGACCCCAATTAGCTCAGATTGGGGCATATCGGTTATTGTTAGCTCCCACAATCCTCTGTTTAGTTTTAGTTTATGTCCAATACAGGTTTGCTTGACCAAATGTCAGTATTCAGTTACCCGATTATTCAGTTTATTTAGCATATGCTTATAATTTATCTTGCATTCACTTTACATATTTATGTGTTCATGTTCAGTTTATATATACTAGTTAGCTTCCCATATCGCATACTTAGTACATAAAAAGTATTGATCGCATAATTATTTCTGCTATATTGTATCATAGTATAGGTTCGTACACTCAGTACCTATACCGCACCTAGCACATTCTTATTCCACTCAGCTACAACCTTAGTGAGTGCTCATCAATCAAAGACTGTCTATCATTTGTTTATTTTTAGTTCTTTACATTATTTTAGTCAGTTAGAGTTAGTTGGGGACCTGTCCCAACTGCTCATTATGATTTAGAGGCTTTCAGACAGATAATTATACATGTTGTCAGTTTCATTGAGTATTTTAGACAACATCATTCTTGACTTTATTATTATTCAGCAATAGTTTACTTCAGTTACCTTTCGCTCAGTATTTTGTTACTTTTCCTTAGTAATCATAGCTTATGTTGGGCCATGGGTTTGCTTGGGGTCACTTGTGACTCTAAGTACCGTGTTACGACTAGGGGGCATTCTCGGATCATGACAAACTTGGTGTCAGAGAACAAGGTTTAAAGTGTCCTAGGTAGTCTGAAATCCGTATTAAGTAGAATCTTACTCATGGGTGTGAAGTGTGCCACACTTATGGGCGAGAGGCTACAAAATATTTTAGGAAAGTCTCACCTCTTTCATGATTCATATCATGCGATAGAGTATGAACCCTATTAAGTTTCTTCTTCTAACTCGTCCTCTATTTGTTTATAGAAAATGCCTTCTAGAAAGGTTAACGGAAGGAGGAATGGGGACCAGCCAGCACAACCGCCTCCACTTAAAATAATCAGCAAGTTGTTGCCCCAGATAACCAAACATCGAATACAACAATAACTAGGATCCAGTACTTTACTTATATCAATCCCTCGGTGTTCTTTGGGTCTAAATCTGAGGAGAATCCCCAGGAATTTTTGGATAGTGTGCATAAGGTGACTGAGATCTTAGATGTCACCTCGAGTGAAAGTGTTAATTTAGATGCTTACTAATTATAAGGGGTGGCTCACTCCTAGGTTAAGTAATGGAAGAAAGATAGAGGTATTGATTAGGGCCTGTAGAGTGGGATGAGTTTTCTACTGTTTTACTGGATAGGTTCTTCCCGCTTGAGCTGAGGAAAGAAAAAATGCAGGAGCTTATCAACTTAAAGTAGGTCAACATGAGTGTTAAGGAGTATTCACTCAAGTTTACTAAGTTGGTGAGCTATGCTCCTAATATGGTGGCTAATTCTAGGGCTCGAATGAGCAAGTTTGTATCTAGTGTTTCTGAGGATGTGGTTAAGGAGTGAAGGACAACTATTTTGATTAAGAAGAGGGACCTCTCTAGATTAATGATTCATGCTCAGCAGATTGAGGAAGAGAAGATCAAGGAGAAGTAAAGGGAAAATAAGAGGGCCGGGACTGGTAGTTTCAATTTCTCTTAGCAATGCTCAGATGGTGGGAATCGTTCTCAGTTTTGCCAAAAATATTTAGCCCCAGCCCTATCTTCTGTTAGTACCCCAGTGCCTAATTCAAACAAAATACTCATGATAGAGCGCCAGGCTATAAGTATCACAGTAGCATGAATAGTGATTGCAACAACTCAGTTTGTAGAAGATGTGGTAAGAACCATAAGGGTGAGTGTATGGCTGGTAGTGATGCTTGTTTTGGGTATGGAAAGTTAGGCCACAGAATGAGGGGTTGCTTAGTGGTTGTGCAGAATTGTAAGGATTTTCATTAGCAAGGCCAGGCTAAATCTTCAATAGTTCCAGCAGGTCTTCGGACTCAGCAGGGTGACACTTCTAGTGCAACCAGTGGACAACGTTAGAATTGACTTTATGCCCTTCAGACTTGACAGGATTAGGAGGGTTCTCCTGATATGGTTACTGGTACATTAAAAGTATTTCACCTTCATGTGTATACATTATTATATCCCAGAGAGACACTTTCCTTTGTGACTCCCTACATAGCAGTAGACTTTGGCATCATTTCCAAAATTCTAGTAGAGCCCTTCTTAGTTTCTACTCCAGTCGGTAGTTCTATCATATCCAAATGGGTATACAAAAATTCCAAATCACAGTATTCCAGAAAGTCACCTCAGTTAATCTTGTAGAGTTAGAGATGACCGACTTTGATGTTATTCTTGGTATGGATTGAATCCACTCTTTCTATGCCTCTATCGATTGTAGGAACGGAGTAGTCCAATTTTAGTTTCCTAATGAGCCAGTCTTACAATGAAGGGGTAGCACCTTAGTGCCTATAGGTCGGTTTTTCTCCTTCCTTAAGGAGAGGAAAATGATTTCCAAAAGGTGAATCTACCATCTTGTCGGAGTCAAGGACTCAAGTTTTGAGATACCGAGTCTTAAGTCAGTTCCAGTAGTGAATGAGTTTCCAGAAGTATTTACTGAAGATATGCCCAGAGTTCCTACCGAGAGAGAAATTGACTTTGGAATAGATCTTCTTCCAGATACCCAACCTATTTCAATTATACCTTGCAGAATGGCCCAGTCGGGCTTAAAGAATTGAAAGAATAGCTGAAAGATTTCTTAGAAAAGGATTTTATCAAGCCTAGTATCTCTCTATGGGGTGCTCCAGTTTTATTCATACGCAAGAAAGACGGTTCTCTCATAATGTGAATTGACTATCTTCAGTTGAACAAATTTACAATAAAAAATAAGTATTCTATCCCCAGGATTGATGACTTGTTTGGCCAACTTCAGGGTGTAAATTTTTTCTCTAAGATAGACCTCAGATCATGCTATCATCTTCTTAGAGTCAGAGAATGTGACATTCCGAAGACAACCTTCAAAACTCGGTATGGTCACTTTGAATTTGTATATGTCTTTTGGATTAACAAATGCTCTGGTAGCTTTAACGGACCCGATGAACAAAGTGTTCAACTAGTACTAAGACATGTTCATCATAGTCTTCATAGATGACATTCTCGTTTATTCCGGTAGTAAGGGTGAGCACGCAGACCATTTATGGATTGTTTAGCAGAATCTCAAAGATCTCCAGTTATTTTCTAAGTTTAATAAGTGTGAATTCTGGTTGAAATCAGTAGCTTTTATTGGTCATATCATTTTCAATGAAGGCATTTGAATTGATCCTCAAAAGAACGAAGAGGTAAGAAACTAGCCTAGGACCATCTCTCCATCAGATATCAAGTATTTCTTGGGTTTAATTGGTTACTATAAATGATTTATTGAAGGATTTTCTTTTGTTTCCTTTCCTATGTAGAGACTGACTCAGAAAAGGGTCAAATTCCAGTGGTTCAATTCTTGCAAGAAGAGTTTTTCAGGAGTTGAAGACTCAATTCACCTCCGATTCACTTTTGACTCTACCAGAGGGTTTAGATGGTTTTGTGGTCTATTGTTATGCTTCCAAGGTTGGCCTTGGTTGTGTGTTGATGCAGCGAGGTAAAGTTATGGTATGTTCCTCTAAATAGCTTAAACCTCATGAGAAGAACTACCCGACTCATGATCTTGAATTAGCAACAGTTGTCTTTGCCTTAACGATTTAGAGGCACTACCTCTATGGGGTTCATGTTGATATGTTCACTGATCACAAAAGCCCCCAGTATGTTTTTAGTCAGAAAGATTTAAATATTCATTAGAAAAGGTGGCTAAAAATATTAAAGGATTATGATATGCGTGTATTGTATCACTCGGGTAAGGCTAATGTTATGGTCGATACCCTTAACAGATTGTCTATGGATAGTGTTGCTTACGTTAAGGATAAAAATAAAGATTTAGTTCGTAAGGTTCATCAGCTCGCTAGTTTGGGAGTTCAGTTGATTGATTCTGCCAAAGATAGTGTATGGGTTCAGAATGGTTCAAAATCTTCTTTGGTTGCCGAGGTAAAAGAAAAGAAAGATAGTGATCCTATTTTTCTTAAGTTAAAATAGGAATTTCGGGACCATAAGGTCAAGATTTTCTCCCAAGGAGAGATGGTATGTTTTATTATCAGGGTAGGTTATGTGTTTCGAACGTGGATGATTTGAGGCAGCGGATATTAGCAGAGGCTCATGGTTTGTGATATTCTATTCATCCAGGAGCCACTAAGATGTACCAAAATTTGTGGGAATTCTATGGGTGGAATGGTATGAAGAAGGACATTGCAAAATTTGTGGCTAAGTATCCAAATTGTCAACAGGTTAAGGTTGCACACAGAGGCCTAGTGGTACGCTTCAGGAATTTAGTATCCCCACCTGAAAGTGGGAAGTGGTGAATATGAACTTCATCACAGGGTTTCCTAAAACTCATCATCAGCATAATTCCATTTGGGTTATTATGGACTGAATGTTTAAGTCAGCTCATTTCTTGCCAGTTAATACTTTAGACTCAACCGAAGGCTATGCTAGGCTCTACCTAAGAGAATTGGTAAAATTGCATGGAGTCCCATTGACCATTATTTTAGAAAGATGTACCCACTTTACCTCTTAGTTTTGGAAGGCTTTTCAAAAGGGTCTTGGTACCCAAGTTCATCTCAATACAACTTTTCACTCATAGACAAATGGTCAGGAAGAGAGGAGCATAAAACTTTAGAGGACATATTGAAGGCTTGTGTAATTGATTTCAAGGGGAGTTGGGATGATCACTTGACTTTGATTGAGTTTTTTCTATAATAACAGATATCACTCCTGTATTAAGATAGCCCCGTTTGAGGCTCTTTATGGTAGGAGGTATTGATCTCTTATTAGCTGGTTTGAGGTTGGTGAGGCTACATTGATAGGGCCAGATTTAGTGCATAAGGCGATGGAGAAGGTTCAGCTGATTAGAGAAAGGATGAGAATGACCCAAAGGCATAAAAAAATCCTATAAAGATGTAAGGAGAATGGAGCTTGAGTTTGATGGTTGTGATTTTATTTACTTGAAAATTTCACCCATGAAAGGGGTGAGTAGGTTTGGTAAGAAAGGGAAGCTCAGTCCCTGCTATGTTAGTCTCTATAAGATTTTGAGTAGGTATGGGAAGGTATCCTATGAGTTGGAAATGTATATAGAATTAGCATCAGTGCACCTAGTGTTCCATGTTTCTTTATTAAAGAAGTGCATTGGTGATACAACCTTTGTAGTCCCTTTAGAAACGATTGGCATGGAAAATAGCCTCTCTTATGAAGAAGTCCCAATCGAGATCCTTGATCGTCGGATTCGTAGGTTAAGGAATAAAATGGTATCTTTTGTAAATGTTCTACGAAGAAACCAGTCAGTTGAGGGAGTTACTTGGGAAGCAGAAGCAGATATGATGACCAAGTACACCCATCTCTTCTCTTTGAACTCAGTCCCAACTTGAGGTAATAGTTTCCCTTAATTAATTAATTATTTTATTTTTATCTTAGTTGTCCAACCATCTTCATGTCATAGCATGCATTTATGAGTTTAGTTCAGTCTATACATCAATCATAGATTCAGATATCAGCTCATAGTTCAGGTTGTGAGTGTTCAGTGCAAAATCTTAACTTTTCCCTAGTATTTTAGCTTAGCCAATTTTATTCGAGAATGAATGATACCAAGGGATAGATATTGTAATACACCAAGTTTTCAAGCTCTAGACCCATCAAAGGATAGGCCATTAAATTAGATTTCCAATGCCACTAGTCTCGCTTTAATCCTATGTCGTGGCAAAAAGTTACGAGAAATTTCCTAAGGGCCTATTAAACTGCAAGTGACAATGACTCAGGCAATGATTTTCTACCAAATGTAACGAGTCATTACATGTTAGTCATTTCCACTCTAGTATGGGTCTCAGATTTTGTCCCAGTGATAACGAGTCCAGCTCATGACTCATTATAAGGTATAATAAGTCGTTGCATGGACCCGTTGCCATTAGTATGGGGAGTCATTGACTTAACATTGATGTCTTAGAACTCAGGACCTCAGGTCATGACTCATGACTAGTCGTTGCGTGAGTCATCATTACTGGAACCAGAAATCCTTGCACAATTTTTAAAGGGGATTTTTGGTAAACTCCTGTCTTTTAATCCCAAACCCATGTCACTTGGGCACTCCAACATCAGTTATTGAGGGATTAAAGTTACCCTAACACTTCGTAAACTCCAAAATCATTACACTTAGCAGAAAGAAAATGATTCTCTTCATCTCTATAACAAACTAGGGTTCTCCAAGTTCAAGCACAAATTCCAAGCAATTCCCCCAAGGAACTCACTACAGCAGGTCAAATATGAGTTTTCCTACTCTCAATAGTTTATGTATGTAATCAAACCATGAATATGTGCTTTTCCCCGAGAGTAATGATTCCCCATGTTCAAAATCATGAATTTTCCTATCATGAAGTTGTTGAGTTTATTGGTTTTAAATTGTGAATCCCCTTTTATTATGCTCTATAAATGTCATCATATTCAGTTGCATTAGTCAAAACTGGTGGGTTATGAATACCCAATACCTAAATAGTGATGCATATATTAGTTTTCATGTTATAAGCCACTCAGATCATGTTCATGTTTCTAAATTCAAAATATTGTCATGTTGAACATATATCAGTTATTAGATCATGTTAAGCAGTTATTAGTTATCAGTTTCAATTCAGTTGGGTGTAGTACTTAGCACCGAGTAAACACATGGATGGAAGATCACCCGCCAATTGAGGACTGAGACCTTTAGTAGAAGTCTCTAAGTTCCAAAACTACGGAGCCACCGTAGGTTATTAGGGTTCATCCACCAGTTTAGGACTGGCATCCTAGTCCTTTGGGATATCAGTTTAGTGGATTCATGCCAGCCAGTGTTGGTACCCTTGGCAAGGTACTGACACCCTTCCAACTGGGGTTACCGGTTGGACCCCGATTAGCCTGAATTGGGGAATATCAGTTATTGTTAGCTCCCAAAGCCCTCAGTTCAGTTTTAGTTTATGTACAATACAGGTTTGCTTGACCAAGTGTTCAGTATTTAGTTATTCATTTTAGTCAACATATGTTTATACTTGATCTTGCATTCAATTTACATGTTTATACGTTCATTTTCAGTTTATGTATACTAGTTAGCTTCCCATCTCACATACTTAATATATGCAAAGTTCTGATCACATACTTCTTTGCGATATATTGTCTCATAATATAGGTTTGGACACTCAGTACCCAGACCGTACTTAGCACATTCCTATTCCACTAAGTTGCAGCCTTGGGCTTTCATTTATTTATTTTCAGTATTTAACATTATTCAGTCAATTAGAGTTAGTTGGGCACCTATCGCAACAACTTGTCATGATTTAGAGGTTTTCACACAGACAAACAGACAGTTAGACATTTTTTTAGTTTCATTGAGTATTTCAGACAACATCAATATTGACTTTATTATTATTCAACATTAGTTTACTTTAGTTACCTTCTACTCAGTATTTTGTTACTTTCCTTCAGTAATCACAACTTATTCAAGGCCATGGGCTAGCTTGGGGTCACTTGTAAGTCTAAGCATCGTGTTACAACTAGGGGGCAGTCTCAGGTCGTGACATAAGGAGTCCAAGCATTTTTTATTTTATCTATTCGAATTAAATGTTCAAAATCATGTTGTTAATTATGCTTGCTTATTGGATTCCATGTTTGCACCTTGCCTAGGGTTTTAGAATATATTATGATTTTTGAAAATTAAGAGTTGCTATTCGAAAAGTGGGGTTTGATATACAAAAAAACTATATGTGAAATTGTGAAGGGAAGTTTGAGTACCCTATTGGGAATGTGATTGAACATGAACTATCATTAAACGTTTAAGTTGTCAGTTGCAACGAGCCACCTAATGAACACAAACTATCCTTAATTGTTCAAGTTTTCAGTTTGCAATGATCCACCTAATGACTCATATGGTAACCTAACGATCATTGAGTGATTCATAGTCACTGATAAAATATATGGTTAAGGGTGAAAGTTCTCTGGTCACACTACGACTCACCCAATGAGTTATTGCCTCACCATACGACTCATAGTAGCTGGGTATAATTGGATGCTAAAATAATAGCTTTTGGTCAGACTACAAGTCACTTGATGAGTCATCAGGACATCATATGACTTGTTGAGTGGACTTGTAGGGTGACCAGTGCCGAAGACCTTGCATGTCATCTGACCCTATGACCATCAGGATGACTCGTAGCCTTTGGCTATGAGTCGTAGCCTGACCCGTAGGGTACCCTGCCATTGATAAAATTATCGATTTTCCTTTGTATTTTATCTTTTCTTTTACTAGTATTAACTAATATGTGTCTTCCGTCCAGTACAATGGTACCTAAAAACAACTCCACTAAGAGCACCAAGCAATCCCCTAAGAAATTAGCTCGTCCCTCCACTCATCAACTGAGGAACAAACCCACTAATAATGAGTCCAATAGGTTTGTGGAGGAATATCCCCTCTCAAACCAATGGAACGAAAAAGCATCCTACCTCAGGGAAAGAAGGTTACTCATCCATCTAGTCACCACCATAAGCTAGGCCTCGAATAAAGAACCTAATCCAGTCACTACTTCACTCCCCACCCCAGTCTGAAGAGGAAGAGAAGTCCAAATCATGCCCCAAGAGTAGGGATGCGGAAGAGAATAGTTCCAAAATGTTGCATCTAGCAGCGGATCTAGCAATGTAGGTTCTCAATCGGGTTTAGAGGATGTAGATGGAAGCAAGAAGGGTGAGTCTAGCAAAATCACCCTAGTTTAGAGGATGTAGAAGGAAGATAGAGTTTGCCTCGATGTCCATCATAACTGGAAGGGTTAGCCCAGGATAAAGGAGTTATACAATTGGGATAGTGCTATTGTACCAGCACAGAAAAACCTAAGAGAGGGTTCTATCTTGAGACCAAGTTGAGTATGGTAGGCATGTCTGAGATGCCTAAGTTCAAGGCAAGATTTAAAAAATAACTTTGAATGGATAACGAGGGACCCCAATAGATACAACTCGACACTAGTCCAAAAATTTTATGTTGCATACCAGATGAAGTTGAGAAGAATGTATCCATAGGGGATGTCGTGGAAGGGTGGTGATCCTTTACACTCAGTGATGATTTGAGGTGTTCGGGTGAAAATTTCTATGTAGACTATAGTCAGGTTTCTACATGGAACAGAGCTTCAGCTCTCCATAGATACTTTAAAAATTAATCACTATATTAAGAAAATGCAGAAGGTAAAGATGATGCAGATCTGGTCAGATGATAATCAATCTTGCACATTTTAGGTGTATTACAGGGGTTATTATTATGGCACAGGATGAGGCTTCTTAGGTTGTGGGATTGGTTACTCAAATTACTACGACCAACCTAAGTTTTGCGGCCAAAGCCTGGTGGACCTTGGTTCAACATTGGCTGAGCCTAATGATGGGAGATAATGTATTGAGCCCCTATAGCACTTCTTTGGTCGTAAATTTTAAGGAGGGCTATAAGATAGACGGAGCCAAAATCCTTGCAAGGGAGATTCGCGGTCGAGTTATAAGTACGGATACTAACCTGTCCTTCCCATGCTTATTGACTCAGATATGTCTTGCTGAGGGGATGCCAGTAATACTAGAGGTTTATCACTTTATGATGGTCCATTAGTCCACAGACTTGGGTTTGATTCGGTATCATGCCAACCCGATCTCGAAGGCCAAAATTGGGGCTACACTTATTCAGGCTGCTTTCTAGGACAGTGGGAAGATGGATATAAATACTCTGGGTTTTTCCAACCTTAGAGATACTTATAGATTTCCTATTAGAGCCTTAGGTCTCTACAGATGAAATAAGATCCTTATAGATTCCCTCTCTACCTTCGATAGCGAGACCATTCTTATCACATCTACCTCCAAAGATTGTGTTTTATTCTCATAGGAGTTCCTGACTAGTGTGCTAAAAAGATTAGGCACCATCGATTAATGAGTGAATAATATTGAGGAGGGGGTATAAACATGGGTAAAAAAAGAAATAAGGAGCGAGATGAGGGCTATGCTTGGGGGATTATCAAAAAGTTAGCAAGCGTTTAGGCCTCAGATTTAGCAGGCGTGCATGAAGAGTTGGCCATCAGGCTGCTATCAACGACATGACTGTGAGGTAGTTCCCTACTTTCATTGAGGAGATCCCTGTGATGAGTTGCTAGAAATTTAGGGCATGAAGGGTAAAAAGAAGCTTGTTGATGAGGAAGGAAGAGAAAGATCGAGGAAGAGAAGAAAGAGAAGAAAGAGAAGATGAGAGAGAGATATGAGGATCAGGCAAAGTGGGTGGCTAGCCTACGAACCTCACATGACCATTTGACTAAGGCACACGAAATGGGATTGAAAGTTAGTAGCTCTCGAATAGGTGAGATAATATTGCAGTTGTAGAATATATTAGTAGGAGAACTATTATATCTCCCGAGATCCACCCATTATTAAGCACATCATCCAATGCCGATACCACTATTGATGTGAGTGTCCCTGTCACCACTGGGACCACTATTGATAAGGGTGAGGCCCATCCTAAGGCCCCTATTGTGGAGACATCTTGATTCGATGCATAGTGCGTCCATGCATGTCTTTATAACTTGTTTTTATATTCTATTTATGCACTAGGGATAGTGCATAGTCTTTGGTTAGGGGTGGGGGTATACTGCAACCAAGGGTTTTCCTTTCCATATTTTTTTCCCATCGGTTGCGCTATCTTAGTAGAACTGACATATTTAGGTTGTTTTATATTTGTGTCGTATATGTGTTATGTTCTATTTGTGTTTAATTAGGAGAAAAATAAGGAACCTAATGGTTGTTGACATGTTTTGATTTGAATTCTTAAGTGTTTTTGAAAAACGATAACCCTCCTAAAATTTTGTGAACTGTGTGATATGATTATTAGTGACTATTGTGAATTTTGCAATGGAATTAGTATTAGGGATAAAATAATCTGAGTTTAGCATTGCATGAAAACATGTGCACCTCAACTCAGGAAAATAGCCTAAGTTGAAGGTGGCTATCATAGGGGTGTGTAGTTAAAATTGGGTATGAAGAAGGGCTTTTTTTAGAGAACGGACCTTACCCGGGGCTCTCACCTCCTATAGCGGTCAGGGGTTGAGCCGCACACCTCAAGCCTTATCATAAAAAAAAAGTACAAGGAGGGGGACATAAACCTTACCTCTAATCCTATGGTTGTTCAAAGTCAACTAGCCTACTAAGGCCGGTCGACTTATCCCTGATACTAAAAAAGAAACCTAGATCTAAGCACCTAGGAGAGAGGACTCCTCTTAGTACAATATAATCTAGGAAAGCATAAATAAGGGAGACTCTCCCCTTACAAAGTAACGAAAAAAACTCATAAATAAAGATCGTAACATAGCCTATCATAATGAAGCCTAGATGAAGAAGGAAAGGCCGATGGTGAAACCAGCAAAGAAGCACTACAAAGGAGTTACCAACTCCTATAGTACAAATTCACAAAACTTTATAGAGGCTCTTTGATTCTCTTTATCTTTCTTCTTCTAAAATTGATCATACCATGTTTGTCAAGCACGAAAACTCCTCTTGTTTCTTCTGGTAATTGTTGGAAATTGAAGTAGTGTTTAGAAATATCATAATTGTGACTGATTTTAGACAAAGAATCGGCTACAAAATTTGCTTCTCAGTAAGTATGCCTGCAAGTAACCTCCTCCAGCTGTGCCATGATTCTTTTGATGTTGTTAAGATAAGTTTGAAGTTTCCAAGGAGCTGTAGCATGTTGCTTAATCCACTTAACAATGAGTTTCGAATCGACCTCTAAAATAACCTTCTTATAACCATTTTGTAAACACCAATTGAGACCAATACTAGCTACTTTTATTTTGGCTTGATTGTTAGTTCCGAACCCAAGAGGGCTAGCATATGCAAAAATAAGATCTCCCTAATAATCTCTCACTACACCCCTGGCTCCAATCCCGCCGGGGTTGTCAAGTGCACTACCATCTGTATTCAACTTCACCATACAATTAGTAGGCTTTACCCAACTAATCTCTTGTACCCTAGTTATCTGGTAGCACCCCTCTAAAAATACCATCATGTCTTTCCAGTTTTGAGGCCAAGAGATGTAGGGAAAATTGATGATTAAAAGCATGGAAATATTCTTGAAGATCAGAAATTTCACTCTAGCCAAGTTTGAAATCTTCCCTCCATATTTCACCGCACATCTATTCTTCCATAAGTTCCAGCAAATGAATATAGGGATAGCATGAAGAACTTGCTTATGAGCTTCATTTTTATGTCCAAGGATCCACCATCTCATTATCAGATTTCTAAGAGGCATAGTGGTGTGATTAACCCCCAAGGAGTTATAGAAAAATTACTAGATATTTCTTATAAAATGACCACTAAACATTATATGCTCAACTGTATCAGGTCCTGGATTATAACAACAATGGAAATCTGATGGCTCATGTCCGAAAGAAGTTAACTTCTCATCAGTAGGTAATTTTCCTCTTAGTGCTCTCCATAAAAGAAAAGAACACTTAAAAGGAACATACTTATGCCAAGTATACCTATTTGTCATCGTCTTAATTTTGTGAGGTCTTATAAGGTCCCAGGTCGAAGAAACAATGAACTTACCATTAGTAGTAGGCGCCCAAACAGGCTGGTCAGCAACCCCTTCTTGAAAATGAAATTGAGTTTCCATGATCTGATGAACTATAACCGGAGGTAGCAGCTAATTGAGCCTTTTAATATCCTATTCACCTTGCACCCATATCTGATTGAATTTGATGTTATTAGATCTAATAGGCTCTCCTCTAATGAAGCGGACCAACACCTAGCCAATCATCCCACCAAAAGGAACAAGTACCAGATTTCAATCTCCAATGAATGTGATTTTCAACAATTTTTTTGTTGTGCATCATATGTTTCCAAACCAGAGAGTTACTATTTTGCCATTTCTTGATAACTGGATAAGCTCTTTGACAATACTTAGCTCTGAGAAAGTTACCCCACAAGGTATCTTTAGATCTAAAAATCCACCACTGCTTAAATTAAAGAACAACACAAACATCGTTGAGGTGTCTAGTACTAATACCCCCTTCTTCAGTAGGATAACTAAGATTTATCCACGAGTACCAATGATATTTCTTCTTGTTATCAGACCACCCCAAAAAAAATCAGCAAACAAGCTCAAAATTTGTTTAAGAGTGGTACTAGTAGGGACCACTACCGATAGAATGTGAATAGGAGAAGACTGAAGCACATACTTAATAAAATTTGCTCTACCCCCATAGATGAGAATTTTAGATTGCCAACCACTAACCCTTGCCGCTACTTTAGAAACCAAACCTGATTAATAGATGATTCTTTGTCTGACTGTGTAGATAGGACATCCCAGGTAAGATATTGGACTCATTTTCTGCTTGAAACCAGTTTCTTGCTTGATTCTATTGATGGTACTTGGAAATGCACTTTAGTGCAGCTTGAAGTGACTTTTGTCTTTGTTCATAAGCTGACCGGAAGCCTGCTCATAATCAGTAAGTACCTGCTTAATAAGTCTTAAACTAGCTCTTTTCCCGAATATGAAGATTATTACATTATCTGCAAAACTTATATGATTAACTTAAGGGCCTTTCTACTCCATAGTGAAACCATGATACAACTGATTATGGATTAAATTGTTCAGCATTCTTGAAAGAACTTCAACTCCCAAGATAAATAACGTCGGGGAGAGGGGGTCACCTTGCTTTAAACCTCTAGAAGAGTGGAAAAATCCATGTCTTGATCTATTGACTATCACTGAATACCAATTGTTGGACATGGTTCTCCAAATCATATTAATAATGCTCTCACCAAAACCCATTCTTCTGAGCACCAAGCAAATAAAGGACCAAGAAACTCTGTCGTAAGCATTTGCCATGTCTAGTTTAATCACAACATTACTCCCTTCATTAGGCTTCTTAATACTGTGTATGATCTCTTGTGCAAGCATAATATTTTCCAAGTTGTTTCTTCCCTTAACAAATTTGGATTGGTTGGGATAAATCAAGGTGGGCAGAATGGGGGCTAGTCTAAAACTAATAAACTTAGAAATGATCTTATTAGTGAAGTTACTCAAACTTATGGGTCTAAACTCGGATAATTTATTAGGATGATCTACTTTTGAGAGTAAGACCAAACAAGAATGAGTAATGTACTTAGGCATAATGTGACCATAAAAGAAAGACCGGACCACTTATAGCAAGTCATGCTTAATAATATGCCAGCAAGTTTGAAATTATTTTCCATCCATGCTATCCGGACCTGCTGCAGAATAAGGGCTCATAGAGAATACCACAGTCTTAAGCTCTTCTAAGGTAAGGCCTTGTTGGAGCATGTTATTCTGATCATCAGTCACCAACCTAGGAATATAGTTGAGGAATTCTTTTGGAACAACCTCATCTTTTCCAGTAAAAATCCCTTGAAAATAGTCACACGATGCAGTAGCTATATCACTGTCACCTTATACCCATTCACTTTCATCATTCTTGACTTTATGTATGAATAACTTCCTTCTTCTTCCTCTGATTAAAGCATGGAAGTATCTAGAATTAGCATCACCACCCTTGAACCATTGAAGTTGAGCTTTTTGCTTGAGAATAGACTCTTCAAGTGTCAGAAATCTGATGTATTCAGCATTCAAATGATGCAAATTGATCCTATTCTGGCCAGTATTATTAAAAATCAGCCCAGCTTCTGCATTTTTAACCTTCTCCTCATACTCTCTGGCTTTAGCATTAATGTCACCAAATTCCTTCCTGGACCAATGACTAAGAGTGTTGCCAGTCTTTTAATTTTCTAATGGAAAGACCACATAGGATCTCTCTCACAAGGCTTGTTCCAGTAATTCTTAACAGTATTCAGGAAAGTTTTGTTCTCCACCCAGAAATTTAAAAATTTGAAGTACTTGATGTGATTTTCCTATCTATCCTGTATTTCCAACAAAATAGGTCAATGATCTGAACCCATAAAAGAGAGATGAGTATTGGTAGTGAGGGGAATCTTCTCTATCCAATCATTTGTGACTAAAGCTCTATCCAATCTCTTCCAAATTCTAAAATTTATACCTCTCAGATTGGACCAGGTGAACTTCTGTCCACTAAAACCAATGTCTGAGAGACCACAGGCTTCAATAACCCCTATAAAATCTAAACTTTTTCTCATATTATAGGGAACACCCCCCAATTTTTCATCTACAACAGTGATCATATTGAAATCACCTATAGCACACCAAGGTATAGCAAGAGAAGAAAAATGCAACATTCTATCCCAAAGAGGCCTTCTCAAACTGTCTTGTCATTTTGCATATACAAAAGTCATCATGTAGGTTTGACTAAGCCCCACATGAGTGATAACATAAGTGATTTGTTTCTCATCAGATTCTGCAATATCACAGTTAATATCATGAGTCCAAAACATCCATATCTTGCCATTACATTACAGTCTACCTTGTCCATTTTAATTGAATTTTGAAATTGTGAAGCTGAAAATTATTAGAAAAAGGTTCAAGAATGGTAATAAGAGAGAGATGATGGATATTAATAAGAGGTTTGAGTCTTTCCATTGCCCCTTGGGTATTAATACCCCTGGCATTCCAAATGAGTTTGCTAATCATAATAGATCTTTGGCCTTAGACCTAATGAGAACCCCCCCTCTCACTGTTAGTAGACTTGCTTGTAGAAGTACTTCTAGAGAATTTAACTTTGTGTTTATGTCCTCTTGGGGATAATCCTTGCTTGTCTGTGACTTGCTGAATTTCCTCATGAATACCTGTATCCACAGTAGGACCAAAAGCTTTGATAAAGTGTTCATTGTTCTCTTCTTCCTCCTTATCTTCACCAATAGATAAGTTAGCATAATCAACCTTATCTTCTTAATTAATAACCCTATACTCATCTTGCATATCAGTAGGCAAATCAGGAACAACATTCAAAGTACATATCTTTTTGGAATTTGCTGCAGATTAAACACTTTGAGAAGGTTTTTCAAAACTTTTAGTCTCTGAGTAGTTCCCCCTCTATATATATTTCATTTTCTCTGCTTCCTATTTTTTCTTACTAGTAGCTTTTCTCTTTTTGCTCAACCTGGAAGAAACTTTATTATTAGGAGGTTTGTGTACCCCTCCAATAGCATCAGTTACAGGCCTTTCAACACCCTTCTGAGGCTCATCATTATCATATTTTATAGCTTCATCATTCACATGAACCATACCACCCCTCTGATCTTTTGTCAATACAAAACCATGTTCATCTATCTGACTATCGTGAATATTATCAGCAGGATCAACATCAACCTTATATAAGTCTTGTTAAGGAACATTACTAGAAGTACCATCTGCAGGAATCGGATCAGTAGCATCAAGCCTTTCAGTATCAAAAACAGCCGCAACAGTAGTAGTAGGGGCTCTAAAGTCACTCCTAGGGTCAACCATATTATTAACACCCTTTTCTCTGGAAACCCCTTCCTGGATGTTAGTGGTTTTCTCCTTCACACCAGTCGCACCTCCATTAGCTTTATTTTCAGTAAAAATCATAGGGTGGGGTTGATGGAGTATTGAGTCAATACCTGAGGTCCTTTCAAGGACATTTTCTTTATTCCCATGCTTTTGAGATTGATTTTTTTCCAAATCATTCACATCACCTGTTTGCATATTAAAATTATTGGGGTGGGTTTTTTTGGAGCATTGAGTCAATACCTGTGGTCCCATTTGTGGGGACATTATCAGCATCCTTATGATTATGATATTGAAATACTCCATCAGCTTTGTTGATCACATTTCTAGTAACCTGTTTTACCTTGTTGGGAGCTTGAAAAACAACATTTTAATTGGGGTTTTGGGGATTAGGATTAACAGAAATAACAGTAGAATGCTAGGGTTGGGGTTGTTGATTCTGGACTCCAAAATTAATATTATAATTTTGGGGTTGTTGATTAGTAAAGTTAGCATTTTTACCTATCAATTGGTGTGCCTGAGCTTGTTGATTTGTATTTTTTGGAGACTCTGGAGATATAGGCTTGTACACTAGTTGCATCTCACTATGATTTTGATGTTTTAAATTACCTTTATTTTTTTGTTGTACCCGCTAATGCTATTGTTGTTGTACCAAGTGTTGTTGTTGTTGTTGAACCTGCTATTGGTGTAGTTGCTAGATCAACTGTTGTTGTTGGTTTTGTCCTTGATGTTGTAGCTGCTGCTGTACCTGTTGTTGTTGTTGATTATTTCTCCTGTTCTTTCCTTTTTAAATTTGCCATTGATCTTGTTCCGGAGTATTTTCAGCATCTTTGTTGTAATAAGGATCTGGTTGCTTATTATGAACCTACTGATCTTGCACTTGTTTTTCTTTATTATTCTCAGTAATACCCTACATCTGATTTTTTTCTCAACTTCTTCCATCTCTCTTTTTCTTCTGGTTTCATCATCTGTTCTCTTTACAGTGCATGCTACTGGTGTATGACCTTGGTGTTTACACTATGAACAATAATCAGGAACCCCTTCATATTGCACATTTTTCCACCTACCTTCACCATTTTCATCTTCATCATATCCCATCCAAACATGAAGAGGTCTATCTCTAGTGAGATCAACCTGAATTTTAACTTTGGCTATACTTCCTCTAGTCTTCCTGTAAGTTGCCAGGTCAAGGAATAAGGCTTTACCAATTGGTGATTGTAAAGGAGCTAAAACTTTCATACAATAGCAGTGCCATGGAAGTTCGGGTAGAACAGACCATATAGGAACCAAAGGGGTTTCAATTTCAGTTTTAAAAATGGGTGTCCATTGCTGTACTATCATCATTTAACCTTCGATATACATTCTTCCTTTTGACCACATAGTAGAGTGATCATATTCATTATCTAAGTCAATATACATATGTTTAGAATTGAAATGAGTCAACTTAACAGTACCTTTGAGCTCTTTTTGAAGAATAAATTACTTTCTGATAATGTCCATTTTGGGCATTGTATTGGTAAATTTCCCAATCAGAGTATATTTACATCTCACAGCCAATTTTTGCTTAAAATTTTCATGTTTAAAAACAACTGCTGGCAGCCCCTGCTTGGTAGTAATTTTAGGAGGATTAATATCAATAATATTCACCTTCATAGCCTCTTGAGCCCTTAATTTAGTCACCAATGCATGACAAATAACCGGAGCATTAGGACTCGGGACTTTGTTGTTCCAAGCATTAGGTTGCGATTGGTTTCTATTCTCCATTTTGGGATTAACATCTATCTCCTTGAGTTTATCAGTATAATCAGTGATTTTGGGATCATCTCTATTAGCATTCCCAAAGTTATTAGAAACCACCAGCGACACACTATTAGGAACATAAGGAATGAAATTGGTCGCATTCGTAGAAGAATTATTAACATGACCAACCCTCTCAACATTATTTTTTTGAATATTTTTGCCTTTCTTAACACCTTTAGGCTGCATCTTGTTACTTTTCTCACTAGAACTATTAGGATCAGTAGACTCACTTGAAGAATCATTCAACTTGGAACTAGAAATATTAGCAACAACCTCATTATGGTCAGATTTTCTAGAATTTGCATCCTCCGAGTTCTGTCCAATAGCCACAGAATTAGTATCTAAGGAAGCCTTTACTGCACCCTCCGTATTATTCAAATCAGAATTTTCCTCTTCAGAGTCAGAAACAGTAACAATATTCTTCCCAATATCAGTATTAGTAGCTTGAGATTGATTAATCTCATTCACATTAACCAAAGCATTATGATCGACCAAGTCCTTCACAGTAAAGTCTTCAAAATTACAATTTGAAGTGTTAACATGGACCTTTGAAGGATATTTTAGATTGGTATTACTCACAACATCTTTATGTAGAACTTTAGATTGTGAATTTGAGCTTTGACCCTTTAAAATCAAATTTTGAGCATTTTCAGTCAAATTGGGACTTGTAACCTCAATCTTCAAATTGGAACGGTTTGTATCTTCAACAATTGGGACTTTTGAAATGGTAGCATTCTTCTCTTCATCACCACAATGATTTATTCTATTATCCCCTTCACTCATAATAGCATGAATTTGCTCACAAGATGTTCGATTTTGAGATCGAACTTCTGGTTCTTTTTCCGCAATATGCTTTCCATTAATTTTCAAATTGGAATCGATTTGAGTTTCAAAAATTGGGAATTTTGATGTGGGTATTTTCGTAATATCATCCTGCACATTTTGATGTTGATGTTGCTCCATTTCAGCCACTGAAACCACGTTGTCGGAATTTGTAGCATCGCCGGAGCTCCAATTTTCACCCAATAGATCAAAATTTTTTTAGGTAGGGGCTCTAAGACCTTCTCTTAGAAACCTTATAGCTGAATCGTGACCTATTTGCATCACAACAGTTTGATTTTGCATTTGAATCTTTTTTGGGTTTGTCGCGATTTGGTTAACTCGCCCATTGTGAAATTTTGATTTTGGTCAATAGAAATGTTTAATTCTGCATTCATAGATGGAACTTGATATTTTTCAACATTTCCATTATTTGGAATCATTTGAATAACACCCAAATCCACAAGGGAAAAAAATTCTTGAACACTACACCACTATTTATTCAAAATTGACTTAGAGATCGCTATTTTGTTACTCAATTTTGCAGTGTTGTAGGTTGATTTAGCTATAGAATTATGTTGAGTTAGGTTCGCAACATCAATGCACTCCACTTGAGTACAATCTGGTGGCCGAAAAAGTCCCACCGGCGGCTGTGAAGCCATTCTGGTGGAAAACAGTAGAGAAACTTTTAGAGAGAAGGAAGAGAATTTTTAAAGAGAGAAAAAAATCAAGAAAATGAAAAGCGATATCTTATTGAAGAAGGGTTTGAATAAGAGAAAATAAAGTAGGGTTAGGTGTGCCAAAAGAGAGAGAAAAAAAATAGAAAAGAGAAAAACAAAAATAAAGAAAAGTGAAAATAAAGAAAAAGAAAAAGAGAGAATAAAGAGACCAAACCCAACCTGAATAAGCAATAAAAGAGAAAAAGGGAGAAACGAAAAAAAAATACAAGAAAATTTGGTAAAAAGTGGAGCCTTAATGTAATCTAATGTCAAAGAGGGTTAGTAACTGTATCCCCGAATGTACTATCTCAGCCCCCAAGCCTATGTTACAATCCGAGTAAAGTACTATAGTGATCCTAGTCCAACTATCCAAAAAGGATAAAGTAAGGGAAAGCCTATGTACTATACCAACCCTAAGCCTACGTTACAAGCCTAGTAAAGTCCTATAGTGATCCTAGTCCAACTGTCTAAAAAAGATAGGAAAGCCTATGGTATTTCATGCACATTGATTAGAACTTCTTTTGTGAGCATGAGTGTATCAATATTGTCCCTACATTGACATGCATCATCATACTGTGAGGTTGGGACTTCTTTGATGTGAGGGTATATGGGTTGTATTGCTAACTGCTTATCTAGTCGGGTAGTGTAACTTGCATATTTTCTTAGTGGTTTGTTGCTAATGTAATGTCATTACTTGATTTCCTTGTGTACTATTATGCTATATAGATCCACACAGTGATTTTGAAACATTAGAAATATGGGGGGGTAAGAATTTTGAGCTGAAATTGAGTTGACTGCCATAGGTGTCTTAGGTTTCTCTTAGTTAAGCATTATGTTGTGTTTGTTATTTGCTTGTTACCTGAGGACATGCAAACATTCTAAGTTGAGGGTGTTGATGTGTCATGGATTCATGGCACTTTTGATGCTTAAAATCGAAAAATATGCAAGTACTTATATCCTTTTTGTTAGATGTGATGTATTTTTGTGTTTGCTTATCAGGAAAACAAGGTTAGGTGCAAAAGTGTAGAAAGATATTGAATTGTTGTAGAGACACCCACATACAGGTTTGAATTGGGACTTATGTCTTCCATAAGTTCCTCCGTACGTGACAGAGAAAGATTCTAAAAGTTTGAAGTTTGGGTCTGAGACTTACAAAGGCCACCTACGGGGTATCATTGACACCTATGACCCTCGTAGGTACTCCCATATGTGTATGATCTAAAAGCTGGTGATTTCTCTAAGACCTATGAACCAACCTAGGGTCCGTAGATAGTACCTACAGCTCGTAAGTGGATCCATAGGTAGGTGCCAACTTAGTTTTCTTTTTTTCTTTTGGTTAAGATTCTTAGGGCCCTGATGTATTCCATAAATACCATATTGATCTATTATTAGTAGTTTATGCACTCTTTATACTTACAACAATATATTGATTTCAAGATCCAATTTTTGATCTTGGAATTCTTATTCTTGACTTTTACGGTTTGAGATTAATTTGAGATTTTAGTTTTCATTCTTAATTTATTGTGAGATTATTCATATGCTTTCAATCATGAACTATATACGTATTCTTGAAAACATGAGCGGATAAACCTCCTAACTAGGGTTGTGGAAACCCTTATGGAATAACGAACTAGAGAAAGTGTACAGTAATTCTTGATTGATATTCTTGCATGTATTTTGGTGTTCTTCATATTGATTAATTTCTTAGTGACTGCAGACGCTAAGATCCCTCTTATATTTGATACTAACTTGAGAGAGAGGTTGAGATTAGGAAAAAAATTACAACAGTAATTTGGAGCTCACAATCCTCATCTAACTAACTTGAGACCCAACAGGAGATAGTTAATCAGGAATCCATGACAAGGGTGAGTAATTCGATACTCTGAGACTCAAAAGGATATGAGTCTAATTCACCAAGGTGTTCAAAAGACGGTTGGTGTTACATAATTTGTTAGATTCTGCATGCAAGGTATCAAGATAGTTTGACGATCACAATAAGCCTACAGAGTTAGGATGCCGGGGGAACACGATTCTAGTATTCATCTCATATTGATTTCAATAAAAAGTGATCAAGCATTGTTACTTTTACTACTGTTCTCACAAAATTCCCCCATTTACTTTTTGCACTTGCTAGTTTCGTCAGCAAACTTGAGAAAAAAGTTTGACATAATCTTTGTGGATTTGACCCTAATGTTTGTTGGGTTATATATTTGACAGCGACTGCGTTGTACTTTCTTGGAGGTATAATTTGGGAGATATCAAATTTTGATATTTCCTATTTATTTGTTGGTGTTGCCTCCATTTCACCATTAGCTGACATACCTTTGTTTTCCTCTTTTTCTGGTAGCTCTTGTCTTAGTTCCAGGTGAAGAATTTTGCATTCTTGCTCATTGTGACCTTGAAACCTACATTATCCATAATATTTAGGAAGATAATCGTATTTAATTTTCACTTATTCAATCCTTGATTCCTTGGTTTAAGGATTAATAATCTCCATTTCCACACACTCCGGAAGATTTGCGATTAGATTCATTTGCACCTTAATCCTAGCGCAACTAGGTTTAGTTTTGTTTGTAGTTTTCAAATCCAAATGCATTGGTTTCCCTACTGTCGATGCTAAAGAGAATAAAGATTCTTTCACAAAAAATAATGGCTTTAGATCAAGGAATGAAATCCATGCCATATCTTGGGTAGTTTCCTATTCAATCTTGAAGTTAGCATTATATATTAGAGGTCTCATCTGATAAGAATCTCCCTCCTTATCATTGATATAGTAAACTCCTTTTGACATCACATTGACGAATTCCTAAATCAGGTTAAACCTCATAAGAATGTGTCTATTTCTTAGGAAGCCAATTCATCAATCTCTCTTCACATTAAGCTGCTTAGGAATTTGAATACAAAGATCCTCCAGTTTAGGCCATCCATAGGAGAATTTTCCAATTATTTCATGTTGTAATTCCTCAAGCACATTCATACGTTCCACTTCTTCCTCAGTCCACATGACTCTAGGCATACCATTGACGAAATTAGGTTTTTTACTGGGGATTGGACCAACAATTGGCTTTTTCAGATCTTGTGGGGAATTAATGGTTAATGGTTTTACCAATTGTAAGGGGGTGCGGATTTAGGTGCGGTAACTTTACTAGATAATAAATAGTTATTAGGTAATAAGTATTTATTTTTATATAACGTATTATTGATTGGATTAATTTTCATTTTTATCTTCTTGACTTAAGATGTTTTATTAATTCATATTCTAAATTAGATATTATCGTAATTAAATTTTCTAGTGTTCTGGGATCCTCGTTGGTATTATGTAATCTTTTGTATTCTAGGTATAAACTATATAGTTTATTTTTGATTCCTTTTAATGATTTATTCTTTTCGTAAGATGTATCCATTAATTTATGTAATTGTTAAATACTTTGTAGTAATATTCATTAACTGTTTTTCTTCGTTCTTGTATCTTTTACTTCCATATATCTTATTAACATATTCAATTTTGCTGATATTCATATTTTGGGGGGTGATTAAATGGTAGTTGATTAAATGTTTTTCTATAATATTCTTTAGCTTTTTCTCTTAGTTTTTGTAAGTCTTCTATATTATTTTTAAGATATTCTAAATATTCTATATCTTTTGTTTTAAAATATTCAATTAAATTTATTTTTATAAGGTTTTCTGCTAATCTTATTTCTTCCATTTCTTGTCTCCAATATTTTAGATATTCGTAGTTTATCATTTTATTCTTCTAAAGTAAATGTATAATAATCTATTCTATTTGTACTATATTTAATATCTTGTTTGAGGTTATTAATACTACTAACTATTTTTTCTTGTTCTCTTCTTAATGAATTTTTTAAACTATCTAAACTTTTATCTTTGCTTTTTTCTAAATTTTTCAAGGTTTCGTCTATCCATTTTAATTTTTCTATTAGATTTTCCATTATTTCTCTAATTTGTTTTCTATAATTAATTTCTTTATGTAAATCTTCTTGGTTTTCTCTAATTTTCTTAATATATTCTGACATTTTTAGTCTGTATAATATCCATATGAATCTAAATAATATTGATGTTCATAATATATGCGTAAGTTTTCTATACTGTTTAATAATTCTTCCTCTTCATAATCTTGTAATTTTTCCCATATTATTTTCTTTATGTCTATAATTTATATATCTCTAAGTAAATATAGAACAAGTATTTTAATATCATCTGTCATTTAGGCTTGATTAAATGTTTTTTCATAATATTTACTAGTTGTTTGTTTTAGTCTAAATAATTCTTGCATATTTTCATTAAGAAATTCTATATATTTTATATCTTTAGTTTCCATATATTTTTCTAAATTTGTTTTCATTTGTTTTTCTACTAGTTGTATGTTTCTCATTTCTTTTTTCCAAAATTCTAGATATATGTAATTTATCATGGTTGGTGTGTACGTAAGTAATTGTAAGAGTAGTTAGGTAGGTATGGTATGTAATTTACTCTAGTCATATAATCTTTACCAAATATTTTTTCTAATATGATTTTTCTTATATCTGTTATTTCTATATCCTTAAGCACATACAAAATAAGTATTTTAAATTTATCTACCATTTCGTCAGATAAATAATTATTCATTTTTCATAAAATGTCATTATCAAAATATTCCTTCCAATCATATACATAACAAAATATGATCATTTTAGATTACTATATACTAGATTATTCTTAATTAACATGTTCGTCGGTCACTATTAGCATGGTAATCCAGATACTTTTCCCTTAAACAACGCCTCTACTCTGGTTACTCCCCACCATGGCTTCTTGCCTCATTGGTTTCACCTTTAGGATGACATAGTTCTTAGGGATTTTTCTCCGTTTCTACTTTGCTAATAAACTTCTTAACATGCTATTCTTCGAATAATTCTACTATAAAGTAACTAACATGAACTTATTTTATCATATCATGATTGTTAGGAATTTATGAATTTAGCTATTCATAACTGTAAATGAATATACCTGTTCTGGTAGGTTTGATAATTCTAAGTTTTGTTCCTCCTTAGATTTTTCCATTGAAATATACATGTTTTTTAATAAATAAGCAAAATATTTGTTGTAGACGAGTTTTTTGCTTCAACGCATTAAGGCTTGCCTTTGCACTGCCTTCGGTTCTTCTATTTATAACTGAAATTTACAGATGATTTCTTGACACGTTTCCTAAAATGACTTGAAAAATCAAAGACTATACTAGTCTAGGCTAGACTAATTAATGTTTACAAAAAAGTCTTCATCTTTTAAAAGAAGATTTTGACATAAAACACTAAATGACAAAAAACTTTAAATGCCTAAGACTTTACATCAAAATTTTGTACAAGATTTTACGTAAAGTAAAGTTATGCTAATTTATTCACATGTCTTTTGTCTTTATCTCTTTCTTCCTTGTATCTGCTTTGGTTATCTTCTTTATTTTCTTGTCAGTGTAGCATTACATCTGGAATAAAGTTGTGATTGCTACTACATCTGTTGCATATGTGGTCTTTGTATTTTTGGCCAACTTTTTCACAAAATTGATCCATAGCTTCTTCTGAAATAATTCTCTTTCTGATAGATCTCGTTAACGGTTGTTCTTCTGGTCTGAGGAGTGTTAATCCTCATTTCCTAAGTTCTTCCATGTCATGGTCTCTAACTTCTTTGCAAGTTGAATAAATCAGTGCTTGATTCCTTGAATTATATATCCAAACTGGTTTTTTATTTGAATAATTATTAAGTAACTCTGATAATATATTACTTATTCCAATAACTCTTTTGTTGCATTAAAATTCTGGTATCTGTATTTTTGATATCTCGTTCTGTTCACATATTTCTTCTGGAATAATATAATCTCTGGTCATACCCATTTTGACCACATTGATAGTCTGTTTAATTTTGTCAAATAATATTTCTGCTGGTGCGAAATAAAATCGAACATAGAATAATTATCCGTTTGTAATTCTCTTGTAAGTCATAAATTCTTTATGAATTTCTGGGATTCCTTCTAACTCTTCTCCATTGGTTGTGTAAACCGTAGATAATAATTCATAATAGTAACATGATTTAATAAAATTTAAGTTTGTTCCTGGTAGGGCAATAAGTTTATTGTAATTTTGGCATTTCGGGGTAATATATCCTTTTTGTTATGCGGCTAGCTCTTCACTTTGAATAGGTTTGGTATTTAATATGGTTTGTATGGTGTATATGTTGTCAATGTATTTACGAGAAGCATAGTTGTATATCTATTTTTCTTGGTTAAGTGATTCAGAATATGTATATATCTGGGGAGGTGCAAATGATTCTAAATTTTGTATATTTGGTGTATATGGTTTTGAAAATATTTGGCTGAGGTTATAATTCTTTTTCTTTGGTATTTCAGATCTATTTTGAGTGACTATATTTTTTCCTTTAGATGTTCCTGCAGCTGTAATTGAAGTTTCGTCAGTAATTTGAGTTTTAAGGTGTTTCTCATCGTCACCTTCTAGGTCTAGTTTTTTAATGTGCTCTTCCTGCATAGTATCTTGTTTTTTATAGTGCTCGACCTGCACTTTTACATTTGTAACTTCAGTAGTTAGTGTAATAACTCGTTCTTGTAATAACTCTATTTGTTTAAACATTTGGAGCAATAAATCAGTCTGGGTATCTTTGGCATCAGCCTCTTCCATTGGTAAATCAATTTGAGTAGCTTTGTCTTGATAAGTAATCTGCAATGATATTTTTTTTAGTATTGATTACTTCAATTGTAAATGTAAAATTCAGTATATTTAATACTAGTCTCCGAATTTCCTTTGTCGTAACTGAGTTTTGTATTTTTCTTGTTAGCCACCATCGTACATGTGTATTATCTGTTCTAACAATAAACTTGTTATATAAGATATATGGTTCAAATGATATTAAACATTTATATAAAGAGCATAATTCTTTTCAATTTATTTCCCATTTTATTTCTGTTTCGTTAAACGTTCCTGAATAATATCTACAGTGATGTTCTAATTTTTCTTCTTCATATCTATATTTGAGTACTCCTCCATAACTATATTCACTTGCATCAGCTTCTACTATATATGTAATTTTTTTATTTTCATCTGGAAATTGTAATTTTGGTAATTCTTTACAAAGTAATTTTATTTTCTGTACCCGTTTTTTGTCTTGTTCATTATAGCTATATTCTACATCCTTTTTTTAATTTTTTCTGTAATGGTTTTAAGTTTTCTGCTAATTTTGGAATATATTCTCTTACTTGGTTTACTAATCCTAAAAATGATTGTAATTTTTTTTTTTTGTATCTAATTGTTCTTATGAATTTATTATTTTTTGGACTATATGTTGTTGCATTTTTACTCCACTTTTATCTATTTGTATTCCTAAAAATTCTATCTGATTTTTCATTATTTTTGCTTTCTTTTCACTTAACTTATTCCCAATTTTTCTATTATATCTGTAAATTGTTCTAATAATTTTAAATGTTCTTCTTTAGTTTTTGTATATAATAGTATATCATCTATGTATACTATACAATTAGGCAATTGTTTAAAATAGCTATCCATAAAATGTTGATATCTACCTGGTGCATTGTTATATCCAAATGGTAGTACATTACATTCATAAAATCCTTGTGGTACCCTAAATACGGTTAATTCCTTAGATTCTTCTTCTAACTTTAAATGGTAAAATCCTGATTTACAATCAAATTTACTAAAGTAATTATATCCTTGTATTTGTCTTATTTTTAATATCTTATTTGGTATTGGGTAATTATATGTCATAGCTTTTGCATTTAAATTTCTATAATCAATAACCATTCTACTTTTTCCTCTTTTTTGTTCATTATGTTTATTTACTATAAATTCTGGACTATTGTGTTTACTATTACTTTTTTATATATATTGTTTTTCTAATAATTCATCTATATGCATTTTAAATTCTTTTAAATCGTCAAAATTATATGTTAATGGTTTTTGAGTTATTATGCTATTTTTATCTATTAATTTAATTTTTATTTTAGTTTTATGTTTTCCCCATCCTTTTAATGGATCTTCACTATATAATTGTTCTAATTTTTTCTTAATTATTTCTATCTTATTTATTGAAAATATAGCTATTTCCTTTTTATTTATTGAAAATACGACCAGTTCTATTGTATCTTCAGTATTTTTTATATTTTTAAGTTTTTGTGTAATTCTTTCACTTCCTTCCCTCCAATCAGTTTTCTTTCTTATTTTATTAATAACTCTTTTTGCTCTTACTTTCTGTTTACATGGTATTGTAAACCACCAATCCATTCTAGTTATTATATGTGGGTATAATTTATCTAAAAACGACATTCCTAAAAGTATATCTTTTGATGTTAGCTCATAATTATAGATTTCTTCTATTGTTAATATTTTATCCCATACTTGTGTTTTTACATTCTTAGCTTTATAAGTAATTAAGCTTCCTTCATTATTAAATACTTTAACTATTATTGGTGTTTTTAGTTTATCCCATTTACTTTCTGGTAAACAATTATATCTACATAAATTAGCTTCTGCTCCTGTATCTATCATAGGCGTATAATATCTACTGTAATATCCTTCTACTTCTATCTTCATTAATACATATATTTTCATATCATGTTAAAGCTCTTCTTAAGAATAATTTCTCTCTGTTATATGTTATAGATAATTGTGTATGCTCTATATTATATGGTTTTACTTGTTCTAACCATTTTATTCCTAATATTATGTCTGTTTTTTTGCATTTCTTCCTTTATTTCAAATTCTATTTCCATTTTTCTAACTCCTATTGTTATTTTTTTTTCTGTTATATTTTTAGCGTTTAGTAAGCTTCTTGGTAGATCTGGGCATATATTATTATCAAATTTTATTTCCTCATTTTTTACTAGATATTTTGCTATATAATTTTCTTCTTGTCCCCTATTTAAGAGTGTTAAATATTATTTTTCATTTATTGTTCCTGTTATGTAATATTGGTTTAAATTAACTGTTGAACTTGTTTCATAACTTGTTCTTTTTGATGAACTTGATGATTTTGTGTTTTCATAAGCTATTCTTTTTGTTGTACTTATTCTATCATTTATTATTTCTAAATCTTCTTCTATGTCTATATTTTGGTAACTATAATCATTATTATCAATTGTTTTTACGAATTGTTTAAAAGGACTTTCTATTTTTATTTTATTAATTTTATTTTTTCCTGTTATTTTGTGTTTTGTAGTTAATACATATAGATTTTTACATCTTGCTGTAAATATTTTACTTCCTGGGGTTAGTTCTATTCCTGATATTTTCCAATATAATACTTATGATTTATCTATATTTTTATCTGTTATTGCTACTGAATAATTTGCACTTATTATAAATTTAAATTTTTGGTATATTAAATTTCCTTTTATGACAGTTATTATACTTTTTTCTATAGGTCTTATAATCCTATCATCTGCTAAATATAGTTCTATTGGTGTATCTATTCCTTCTCTAATACATGCTTTTATCAATATCTCTGTACCTCCAAGGTGTACATATTTTATTGGGTCTCTACTTTTTATATCGTTTATTTCTTTATTTATTATCCTTTTTTGTTACTAGTGGTATACTAGCTTTACCTTTTGCATATCTGCAGTCTATTACATGTTCTTTTTGGCTTACTACATAATATTCTTCCTTTTTCCTAGTAAATATAT
Organism: Capsicum pubescens; assembly: GCA_030864215.1. Classification (NCBI taxonomy): domain Eukaryota; kingdom Viridiplantae; phylum Streptophyta; class Magnoliopsida; order Solanales; family Solanaceae; genus Capsicum; species Capsicum pubescens. The sequence continues at coordinate 108,309,502 of CM061544.1, forward strand.
TTTTTATTGTTGGTATTTTAAATATTTTTTCTATACTTAAGTCTAACTCTTTTCCTTTTATTTCATCAAATATATTATTATCAAATATTATTTTTTGATTTGTTCCTTCGTCATTTGAATATTCTTCTTTTGTTATTATTTTTATATCTTCTTCAGTCATTTGGTTTATTTGTATATCTTCTTCAGTCATTTAATTCGTCTAATTCACTATCTATTTCACTATCTGTTTCATTCTCTGAGATTTCATATATACTGTCTTCACTTTCTAATTCGTAATCTATATAATCTATCTGCATATATTCTGTATTTTCTATTTTTATTTCTGATATTTGTTTATTTTTTGGGTTTTTAGGTAATTTACAATCTCTAGCTAAATGTCCTAATTTTCCACAATTATAACAAGTACATTCTTTTATAGATTTCTTTTTCCTATATGGTCTTTTATGTTTATAATTTTTTACATAATATCTTTTTCTTGGTTTCTTATATTTATATTTTAATTTTTTGTATTTCTTATATTTCTTATGCCTTTTTCTTTTCTTATAATATCTTTCTTCGCATCCGAATTGAGGTGCTATTTTATCTTTGCAACATGCTAAATTACTTATTAATGTTTTTTCCATTTTTATTTCTTCTCTATATTTTTCACATAGGTTTTTATACCATTGTTGTAAAAAATTTATTCTTGCTCCTAGAGTATCTACTATTTTTGCTTCATCCCAACTCTTTATTATTTTTGAAATAAATGGTTCAGGTAATTTACTAAAATATAATTTTCTTATTTCTTTACTTTCCTCTGTATTATATATTCCTTTATAATAATATTCTTTAAATGCTCAAGTATATTCATCTATGTAACACATATTACATATTGCTAATTTTAACATTAAATTCCTATTTGTATCTTTCTCTTCATTTTGTTCTTCTTCTGTTGTTGTCATGCTGCTAAATTCGTCTTTTATAGATATTTCATATTTTTTTAATAATTCTATAGGTGTTAATTTAGTTGTAGTTGTTGATGATGTTTCTTCTATAGTTTGTTGTTTTATTTTTTTCTATTTCCTTTTTTCTATCTATTTTTTCGTTTTCTCTTTCTATCCTTACCATAGCTGTTAACTTATCTTCTAATTTTAATTCTTCTTTTTCTAACATTAAATATAAATGTTCACCTATTTTCTTATACCTTCTTCCTAGATTAGAAAATACTATTTTTATTTTTAATCCTTCATGGTTTTCATATATTTTTTCATCTATTATAAATTCTTCTTTGTTCATTTTTATTTAATTGTTAATAAATCATGTTGGTATGTATATTCTGGACTATCTATTGTTGATTCTAAATTTGATATTTCTTCTTTTTGTGCATTTATTGAGTTTTTACTAACTCTGGCAATTATGTTATATTGTAGTCTTTCTATCTTTATTTTTAATTCTTTATGTTTTTTAGATACTATTTGCTTTAATTCTTTATATTTTGGTAATTTTTGTACGTTATTCATCTAAATAATATTTTGGAAAATATCTAAATCTAGTTTTATCAAATAAATCATAATTAATAAATTTATCAAATAAATCCAAATATATACCACTTTCGTAACTTTAAAGAACATAGGCTCTGATACCAATTGTAGGGGGTGCGGATTTAGGCGCGACAACTTTACTAGATAATAAATAGTTATTAGGTCTCGCGTTTGGGCGCGTGACAACCTTATTTTAGCCCATTTTTAATTTAATTTTATTAGCTTCTTCCATATTTTTCATTCCACTATCTTCTACCATTTTTTCAAGCTTAAATTCCTTTAATGTTACTCCCAAACCTCCTCTACCTCTTAGAGAATATATTATATAAATATTTTTTCCATATCACTTCTAATAATATAATCTAAAAAGTGAAGAAAATAAAAAATTGTCTAAAAATATATCTACAGAAAAAAACTAATCAAATACTAATTCAAACACGAAAAGTAATATATTGTATCAATATGGTAATTAACTCTTAACGAATATTATCAAAATAAAATTTTGGTCTGCAAGATTCACTTCCAAACATCCAACCTCTGTAAATTAAACTCCCAAAAATGCCCATGTTTTCTTTTGTTAATTAATTTTCTAATTTTTAAAGAAATTTAGGCTAATTTTCTAAAAATATTGAGGCTCGGATATGTCAATAAAACTCAAGCAAAAAGATTCCGGCGACGCTAAAGAGATTTCGATAATGCCTTGACTGCACATACCCCGATTGAAAAACTCATAAAGCTCATAAAGGAGTTAAAAAAGCTCAAAAACAAAAGAAATTTAAAAAGCTCATAAAGTTCACAAAGATAACGAGGAGGCATGTTTATCATCCCTGAAAAACTCAACCTCCATTTCTATTAATGGAGGTTAAGCTTGAAGAAGAAGACAATTTTGGTATTTAAAAAAAAAAATGTGGGTGTATATAATGATGTGGTGATTTAAAATGAGTTAAGACAAATCAATTGGCTGTTTAATCCCTGTCAGAATCGAGTGCAATCCACGCACAAGAGCTGAGGCAAAAAGGTGCCAAAATGACACAGTTTGTAGCTGGTTTAGGTGCTTAATATGAACAACGTCTACTTTAGGTGTCAAAGTGAAAGATCGTGCCAGGTTAATGAATCTGTCAATGTGTTTGGCCTTATCACTTATACACATACATACATGTATGTATACACCTTATAAATTGATTCGCATATATCAAATTTGACAAAAGTTTTATTTTAACATTTAATTCTTTATTTTATTTTATGATTTATATATTATTAATATTTTACTACTCACTCCTTTCTTTATAAATAAATCGAAAACATAATTGAAATGATGATGATAAATGAACATATAATTCGTAGTTTTATTATTAGTAACAGTAAATGACATAGTATACATAAAATTTTTGGTGCCCATCTCCATTTTATTAATCATCAAGAGTCAAGCATAAAGGTTAAAAAAAAAAGTCAAACATAAGCTATAAATGAATCGATCCAACAGAATAAATAAAACTAAAAACTCTGCCTAAAACTTTAACTAAAAATACTATATTATAAAATAATCTTAATAGTAAAGGTCTATTAATACATGTCTTTTTTGTAATTTATCTCTCAAAGGCGCTTTTTAAAAAACATTAGTCTAACACAATCTATTTATTAAAAATATTTTCAAATGAACTAGTCAAACACAAATGTTTTCTTTCAAAACACTTTTCTGAAAAGTCATTTTATAAAAGTGTTTCTCAAATAAATAGTTTTTCAATAGAAATCCCAAACGGACTCTTGGTCAAACATTTCATTTTTAAAAAAAAAAATCAGTTTTAAAAGAAAATTAAGCATTTTTGAGGAAAAATAAACTTAACCAAACAGACTAGAAGTGTGGCTTAATTTACTATTAATAACATAAATAACACTACCACAACGTAACATTACAATGGATCTAATAGAAACATAATAATAACATAAACAATACTAGCACAAAATAACATTACAATGAATCTAATAGAAACAGCAAACATTGCTAGAAACTCAAACAAAACAATACAAGCATAGATAGTACATATTATGATTACAAGCTTGGATAAACACAACAACTCTTGTTAAAACCTAAATTTTTACGTACCTGAAAGTGAGCATTACATTGTTAAATGCTAATGCCTAAAAGTGTACGCAATAGCAGCCACAAATGCAATGTCTAATTTAACTCATACCTGATATTATATGGAATATTAACTACACAAAAGTGAAACACTGAAAGACAAAAATATGTCTAAAAGCATATTGCTTGCTTGAAAAAAGATTTCAGACTCAAGAAGGTAATTAATTCGCGTAGTGTGTATTGTTTTAGATATACACATTTAGAGTGCAAGTGATGGTTGAGGGTGAAATTCATATGTTTTGATAGATTCTGCATTAGAAATTATGAAAAGTATCGGACATGTGGTTCAGAGCATATTACGATCCATAATTCACACGCCATGACAAAAATAATCGATAAATAGTTCAAAAATAGTTTTTTCAATGGCCAAGGCTAGTCTACAACAAATATGGCCAATCAAATCAGTACACAATTAAGTTATAAGGTGAGTTATTGGAAGATTTATAAGGGCATAAAGATTGAAAAGTCTTTGGTTAGGGAAACACATGAGTATGAGTATGTAGTGCTTGATGCGTATCATTATATGGTTGAGTCCGCAAATTCAAAAAATAAGACCACATTGAAGGTTGATGAAAATGGAAGGTTCAAGTACTTTTTTATAGCCTATATGGCTTGGATTCTTAGTTTTCAATAAATGAGAAAAGTCATAGCCGTAGATAGGATATTTTTAAGGAGAAAGTATGAAGGTGTTTTGCTATCGGCAATGACACAAAATGCAGATAATCACATCTTTTCGATGGCTTTTGGTGTAGTGGACAAGAGCTGTGATGCCTCATGTCAATATTTGTTTTGAACAAATAAGAAACTATGTAGATGATACCGATGAACTATGTATAATTTCTGATAGGCATCCAAGTATCTAAAAGGTGATTTCAATTGTCTACCCTTTAGCTCACTATAGTTGTTGCATGAGACACCTTGGAGAAAATATTCAAAACAACTTTCACAATTCAAAGTCATGTCTCATTTTTATAAAGCATCAAAAACATATGATAGAGTTGAGTTCTATGACTATTTCAATCAAAAAAGGAATATGATACCCAAGGCAGCCGAACATCTCAAATGTGTCGAATTTCATAAATGGAGTGGGGTATTTGTTCGAAAAATAGGTAGAATATTATAAAGGTGAAATGATCATATGGATGCTTGTACTTGTTCGAGTTTGTAAAGTGGACACTTTTACTTACCTTTTTGTCATCTGAATCCTTTAACCCAATAAAAGTAATTTTTAAAACTTTTTTTTTTTGGTTTAATAACCTGAGCATGTAGCACAAATGGTGACACACCACTAAAAACTTAAAAACTAATTTACACGTAGGAAATTACATGTACTACACTTAAAAATCAGAGGCCTCTTTTAATTTTTTTTGCTTCTCAATATACCCTTGTGCTTACAATTTTCAACTTACCTTTGATTTCACTGATTTTGGTCGATTGTTATTGACGGTTGAAGTCAAAGTTGAAGCTATTGGTGTAAGTTATCCTAATTATTATGCTAGTTATTGCATTTTTTGAGTTTGTTTTATGGTTTTTCTTCAAGTTAATTTTGTCAGTTTTGAGGTTTTAGAATTTTACTCGATTCAAAATGTTTTTATTCAAATATTTTTGAAGTATTGCTTTGTTTCATGTCTGATGGAAGTTTAGAAAGTATATGTAGTAGTGTTATGTCTTCAATGGAATATTTTATGATTTAAATTAGATTTTAATTTTTTTTCATCAAGTCACAATTGGGATTGAAAAATTTGGGGCTTTTGCTTTCTTTCATGTCTAATGTTGGTGTTAGACATATATGTAGTAGTGTTATGCCTCCAATGATATATTTTGTGATTTCGATTAGATTCTAGGATTTATTTGAAAAATCACAATTGGAACTGTTTTGCTTCTTCAATTGTCTTGGGTATTGTATACATCAGCGGTCCATAATGACATATCAGACATGTGGAGAAGAATCTTCACACCTTTTTGCTTTAAAAATTAGAGTTTTCTTTGTTGTTTTTCCTTACAAAATCAGGCTTTTTGCTATTTTTTCTTTAAAATTAGGATTTTTGTATATATGTATAAATTGACTAACTGTATACATTTTATTTTCATTGTAAAGGCCTGGTAACTAAATGGTTTTAACAATAGTGACACTTCAATTCAACTACGGTGGTTGTTTTTTGTCAGACCCTAAGCTAAGGTATGCTAATGAAATTTGTGATCATAAAAAGATTAGAGTAGATGTAGATGAGTTACATATGATGCTATTTGATAAAATAGAACTAGAATTAGGTGTTGAAAAAGTTAAAATATTTGGGTGTAGAGTTAACAAAAAGGTTATTACATGTTAAATTCCAATGGTGATGTTTTAAGGTTTCTCAACAATTTAAAAGCTAGAGATTTTATTGATGAATATGTAGTACACCAAATTAGTGAACCCTTACTTGTTGATGATGTAAATGAAGTGGAAATCTCTGAAAAATATCCTTGAAAATAGGAGAATCTAGTGTTCATAAGTCTAGGACTGATGTGGCAACCAGTCCACCATTATTGCTACTTTGTAATAGTGATGTATCAGCCCCTCCATCTTTATTTAAAGATGATATGGATGATTTGTATTCACCTCAACCATTTGATGAAAATAAAAATAAAAATAAAAATATAAATAAAAATTAGTTTCCTAGGGTAAACAAAAGAAAAGAAAGGGTTTCTTTAGAAGACTTGGAGAAAGGTCAAGTTAATGACTTCTCAAGAAACCACCTTCAAACTTTTGATTCTGAAGTAGATCTAGATATTAATGACAGTAATTGTAATTCACTTTATAATGTTGATAAAAACATTGATTATTTGAGTGACTTGGATGATGAGTTTCTTCAAGCTAGGCAGTCTAACATTGAAAAACAAGTTAAATAAAAGACAGATAGGGTAAGTCTAAATGAGATACCATTTAGAATGTAGGTATAGATGTTGGTTTTGAGGAATTTATAACAACAAAAGGGTAAGTTATGAAGGTAAATATAATGCTCCGAATCTGGTACCCAGAATGCTACACGGTGTTCATGACCCCGAAGGACCATAAGCTAACCCATGACTGATATCTGTAACTGAGCACTGAATAATATACTGTAAATATACAGAATGTAAGCTGTAAGTCCATACAATTAAAAACTATACTAATACTGAATATAAAATAATGTCTGTAATGGGTATAACAATACCCAAAACTGAAATAAACAGTCTGAAATATGTTGTAGTCTGAAAGCCTCTAAACTGTTTGAAAACTGTGGAGTTGATGGGACATGTCCCCAACTACTAAAATATCCATGAATACATAATCTGTTCAACCTGGATAATGTTATCTCGACTCTACTACCGCTAAACTCCTGAGTTCATGCTTCTAACTCTAGGTTATATGCTATCATAAGATTCTGAGAAGGGATCTGATAACATATGAGTTCTCATGATCATGAATAAGAGCTGTACAACTTTGGAACATAACGGAACTGATGGGATACTTTTGAGTTTGTGGGCAATCCCATACTAACTGTCTGCGGGGACTGTATGAGAAAGCCCTATCTCTAGGACTTTGAGCTTCACCATTTTTGTTACCTTGAAAGTAAGGTGAAGTTGACATAAGTGAAGCATGATGAGAATATACATAAGTTTCTTAGAGAATATTTCTATAGCACGACTTGAGACATGAAAGAAGGGAAACTATTCCTAAAACATCTCATAGCCTCCTACACATAAGTATGGTGCACAACACACCTATACACAAGACTCTACTAGATGTGACTTTTTAGATTTCCTAAGATACTATTGAACCTTAGGCTCTGATACCAAGTTTGTAACACCCCAAATCTGGTACCCGAAATGTTACACGGTGCTCATGACCCCGAAGGACCATAAGCTAACCCATGACTGATATCTGTAACTGAGCACTGAATAATATACTATAAATATGTGGAATGCAAGCTGTAAGGCCATAAGGTTCAAAATTTTACTAATACTGAATATAAAACAATGTCTGTAATGGGGGTATAACAATACCCAAAACTGAAATAAACTTTCTAAAACATGTTGTAGTCTGAAAACTTCTAAACTGTCTGAAAACTGTGGAGTTGATGGGACATGTTCCCAACTAACTCTGAACTACTGAAATAATAAAGTAGTAAAATAATCATGCTATCCTCGAATGATGAGGACTCACTATAAGTCTAGCTGCTGAACATCTGATCTACTAAAGATGCTCGGGAGCTCATGCTTCTAAACCTATGGTATAAAACACCATAGTGCAAATGCGTCAGTACATTGAATGTACTGGTATACAAGTGAGGTAGGATGAATGCAATGGTTCATATGCATGAACAATACTAACTGACTGAATAACATGAACGTGAGAATACATGCATCAATACGTAACTGTAACTGAGATCGTGATAACACTGACTCATGAATTTTGATAACATAGATTTATTGATATCTGAGTACTACTACTGGGATACTAAATGAATGAGTTTATTGAGTACTGAGGAACTTATGTAATATTACTAATAAAGGAATGACGGTTTCTGACAGTTCTAATTATAAAGAACTGGTCTGATTAATTGTATCTGATAGTCCTGAAATTTGAATACTGATAACATGAGTTACTGATAACTGATATAGATGATACAGAATGACTGTATCTGACTGTCTAGATTCTAATGGAACAAGCTAAGTTCCGTACTGTACTGAGTTGATTGTATCTGACAGTCCTAAATTCTGTAGAACTATCTGAGTTCTATTACTGAGACTGAATGACTATATCTGACAGTCCTGATTCTGTAACTGAAATTGTGGGAAGTAATCATCTAACCGACATGCCTCGAAACTGAACAAGTGGGGTCCAACCTGTAACCCCAGCTGGAAGGGTGTCAGTACTGCACCACGGGTAAAGACAAGGTGTGAGTAAACCCTCTCTGATAGGGAGCTCTTCTGTCAACCCCTCATATTAGGAAAATTCAAATGAGGTGTATAATCCCTAGACTCGTAGGGTACATCTCAACCTACACTGGCTATGTCGTTCTGGAATGCAGGGATTGCTACTAAAGATCACACCCTCTACTGGCTGATAGTGTGTGTCCTCATCCCTGGGTTCACTCAGTGCTGAATCCTACTCCCAACTGAATAAACACAGAGATGATTTCCTAGTTCATACTAGGCTGGACTGATCTGTTACTGATTTTACTGATTAACTAGATTGAACTGAGTTCACTGGATTTCCATTGACTGACGGAATACTACTGAGACATGATGACTAACCAAGATCACTGAGATTACTAAATGAGACTGGACTGATACTGAGTTTACTGAGTTTTCCTGAGTCACATGACTGACTGAATTCTACTGATCATGGCTTGACTGAGAGTATCGTGAAAACATGACACTATCTCTAGGCACACAACTAAATTATCGAGCACAAGTACCCCCAGGACTCGATAGCATGAAACTGACAAGACTTGACACTTCTTGAACACATGACCAATATCACCAATCCATAATACATTAATTTGAGGATTTCATGAAGCATATGGTTATCATAGTCTTGTACATGAATGGACATATAAAAATGTCATACTTTCATCAACCTAATCTCATGGACATTCCCTCAATCATTCATAATGCATACAATATCATGGAAGTCATTCTTGGTCATAGGGTAAAGCATGCATTTATCACTTGGGTCACAATTAAGCTATAATGCATAATTTCTATTCTCTTAGGCATTTTATCAAACACCTAGGATGCATGACTTAGGGCATAGGCATGATCATCAAATTAATACAACAAAATTCCATATTTCAACTCAATTTCACATGTTTCAGACCACATTCTAGCATAGGTTAATGAACAACACATAAAGATTCCAACTTGGGGATCATACAACCATAATCACATGAACATAATCAACCCACAACAAAATATTCATAATACAAGATTTAAAACTTGATTCTTGGGCTTCATGGATGAAAGGAATCCATGAATAAACACTGTGCATACCTTAATTCTTGATTCTACGAAGATTGACGGAGAGATTCTTGAATTTGAATATTGAATTTGAATCCTCAATTGAAAACCCTAGCTTGTTCTTGAGAGAAACTTGAGAGAAACACTATGTTTTGGGTAAAAAATGGTTGAATCACGTATTATTGGGTTTAAATAGGGGTGGAAAATTGACCCTTTTAACCCTTGGACGCGTATTCTATTTTTTGTGAAAATTTCCCGATTTTCATCCTTGGCGTGACGCGCCACTATCGCTCCAAGTCACTGGAACTGGACAACTGGGAATATGCATGGTGGCGTGACGTGGAGCTATCGTGTTTCCACTTTGTTTGCGACCTGGAAGTTTGGTGCGACGCAGAGAACTCGTGCTGAGATACTGGAAAAAGGACAATTTTGAATTTGATCCCTGGCACGATGCGCCATAATCGTGGAGGCTCACTGGATTTCGACGATTGCTATTTTGGCCTTCTCCGCGACGCGTTGATGGCTCAGGTGGCACACTGCCTTACTAAAAAGGCTCTAACTCTTTGCCCGAGTGTCGGATTTGGGTGAATTTGGTATTGATGGAAAGCTTATTCAATTTCTCACATGATAAAAAATGAAAATCTTGAAAATAACATATGTATAAAATTGGATTCATCTTTAAAGAAAGTCTTTGACATTTTTGGGATGATTTTAAGCTAGGTAGAAGTACAGGGTATTACAATATCTCATCCTTGGGAAAATTCATCCTTCAATGAGACTAATTGAGATGGGAGAAGTGATAAGCTGAGGTACATACTGAACATGAACAATTGAAACATGACTACATGACTAGCATTTCTGAGATTCATACTGAGCATGCATATCTGATGCATGGTTTCATGATTGAACTGACTTATGAATACATAACTGAGATTTCTGATAACTGAGTTTCTCATAAGGAGAATGTATGTCTGATGCATGAACACATGACTGATCTGATGCATGAGCATATGATTGAATATGCAATGGTAAATGGATACCAAGTTTAAAATGGAAATCCGAGCATGAAACTGGTTTGAAACTGGAACTTGAACATGAAACTGAATAAGATTTAAGGAAAGCTAGTACCTTGGGATAAGTCTGAGTTTGTGGAGAAGAGGTGAGGGTACTTGAATCGGATGTATTCTTCTTCTTCCCAAGTAGCTCCCTCAACAAACTGATTTCTCCAAAGAACTTTGACTAAAGGGACCTCTTTGTTCCTTAGTCTGTAAATCTGGTAGTAAAGTATTTTGACTAAAATTTCTTCAAATGAGAGGTTTTTCTGAACATCTATGCTCTGAATAGGGACTACAACTGCTGGGTCACCTATGCACTTCTTGAGCAAAGAGACATGGAAAACTGGATGAACTGAGGCTAAATCTGAAGGCAACTCATAAGCTACCTTGCCAAAACGACTGAGAATTTTGAAGAGACCGATATGTCGAGGACTGAGCTTTCCTTTCTTGCCAAACCTCTATACTCCCTTCATGGGAGAGATTTTCAAACACAAGAAATTTTTTGACCTCTTCTTGAGATCCTTTCTGAACATACATGAATAGGAACATGAGAACATGGCTGAGTTTGTAACATGTGACGTGAATTTGGTATCATGAACTGAACTGAGCCATTGCGTACATAGCTTACGACTGATATTGGAGATAGAGGGTCAACTTATGGTTACCTACAACTCTAAACTGGATTCATTCCACGAAGAGAAATTAGAGGGTTTAGGGCATGATAGCTCGGGGGTTATAAAATATCTCCCCCTTGGGACATTACATCCCTAGAAGAATACTGACTTGACTGAGATACTGAGAAAAACTGGGATGATGCACAGGGTACCTACGAATTAAATTGTGACTGAATATCTAGGATCTAATACTGAGACATAATACATAAACTGAGCTGATCTCGCAACTACTGGGACTTTCTATCCTGGAATAGTTACATTCCTGAGATTTCTGATAGTAGGACTAGGTAGAAATATGGGAAACCACACCATACAAACTTGTTGCCTGATTGTTAAACTAAATTACTGGCGATCGATCTAACTCATACTGAAAACTTATACTTAACTGAAGTACTTCTTCTTCACCTGAGACTACTGAAAATATTCTAATGAACGCTGAGCATGAATGCCTAAACATACTAACTTATCTGATTAACTGAATGACTGATAGCTGAATACTAGGTCTACAAGACGAAACCGTACTTAATCTTGAATAACTAGACTGCAACTGCAGAGCATTATGCATAGGATATAAGGACTGACTGGTTGACATGAGATACTGAGCATGAACTGAGGGTAATTGTATTATTTGAGAATGCAACACCAAGAGTACAACATGTTTCTAGAACAGTCTTGTAAACTGAGGTACTGGAAGGCTGACAACTGAGTAGCTGATAACTGTACGCTATGGTTGAGTAAACCCAAAATTGAACTGAGTTACCGACCAGATTACTGAAATAAGACTGGGTCTGAGATTATAGATAAGACGGTAATTGAGACTGTAACCGTAACTAAGACTATAGCTGGGACTGAATACTGGTTTATGATAACTAAGGTTTAGACTGGTACTGAAGTACTGAATTCTGAGACTGAACACTAATTACTGAGTACTAAATACTAAAACTATAACTGAGATGGCAACTGAATTTTGATAGTTATACGATGGGGGCTGACATAAGTCAAAGATCTGAATGTACACTCACACTCTGTACTTTCCCAACTTCTAAATACAACCTCTTGCTAGCCATTTACTTGCACACTAACATAATATTCAAGCCTATCTTTATGACTACACCCTCATGTAAAACAAACATGCAGCAATCTTCTCTTAACATGTAATATTTACTCTCTCCCATTTAAGCAACTGCCCATCACTACACTATTTTCACAAAGAGAGCTTACTGAAGGGTTAAATTAGGAGGACCTAAAGCATGAATGGATACTAACTGAACTTGACACTTGAATGAAGCCTGAAGAATAGAATATAAACATCATGGATTCACCAAGAGGTCTAAACTAAGGATATGCATAACATAGTCTGAATTTAACTGATCAGTAGAGGCGTAGCATAAGACATGGAAGCTGAGTATACTGTAAAGCATAATATATGTACATGAGTCATGAGCTGCATGACCTGAGTTTGGAGTTTTTTGCATTCGCGGGACATGATTTGTATTACTGAAGGGAATATTACTTAACTCCTTATGCTGGGAACTAGAATTGTACATCATTCTATGGAAAGCGTGTGAATATAAGCTATGTTCATAGAACTGAGATATGAAGCATGCGTAGGCATCATGCTAACTGAAGTACCAACTTTACACTGAGACAAGGACGGGTCGGGAATCATCTTTCCTTACTGCTTTTCTATATGTACTGGCACTACTACTGAAATCTAAGAGCCTGAATTGGTCACTTGATCTATCATCTCCCCCTTAGATTTAAGCCATCATCATAAGTCTGTGAACACTTTACTAAACTCTGAACTGAACTGCAATCATCATCACATACTTGCACTCTATTCGACACATGCTTACCTTACTAAACACATTATCTGCTTATGTTTCTTTATAGACTACTAATACCACATCAACTAACTCACATCCACACCTTCATACTTAGTATCAAATTAATAAACTTAAGTGCTAGCTTGCACTGTTCAAGCCTACTGATTTACTCTAGTACAACTATCCCCATGAATACATAATCTGTTCAACCTGGATAATGTTATCCCGACTCTACTACTGCTAAACTCCCGAGTTCATGCTTCTAACTCTAGGTCATATGCTATCATAAGATTCTGAGAAGGGATCTGATCACATATGAGTTCTCATAATCATGAATAAGAGTTGTACAACTTTGGAACATAACAGAACTGATGGGATACTTTTGACTTGGGGGAAATCCCATACTAACTGTCTGTGGGGACTTTTTGAGAAAGCCTTATCTCTAGGACTTTGAGCTTTACCGTTTCTCTTACCTTAAAAGTAAGGTAAAGTTGACATGAGTGAAGCATGATGAGAATCTACATAAGTTCCTTAGAGATTATTTCTATAGCATGACTTGAGACATGGAAGAAGGGAAACTATTCGTAAAACATCTCATAGCCTCTTGTACATAAGTGTGTGCATAACACACCCATGCATAAGACTCTACTAGATGCGACTTTTCAGACTTCCTAGGACACTGTTGCACCTTAGCCTCTGATACCAAGTTTGTAATGCCCCGAATCTGGTACCCAAAATGTTACACAGTGCTGATGACCCCGAAGGACCATAAACTAACCCATGACTGATATCTATAACTGAGCACTGAATAATATACTGTAAATATATGGAATGTAAGCTATTTCCATAAGGTTCAAAACTGTACTAATACTGAATATAAAACAATGTCTGTAATGGGTTATAACAATACCCAAAACTAAAATAAACTGTCTGAAACATGCTGCAGTCTGAAAGTCTCTAAATTGTCTGAAAACTGTAGAGTTGATGGGATATGTCCCCAACTAAATCCGAACTACTTAAATAATAAAGTAGTAAAATAATCATGTTATCCTTGAATGATAAGGACTCACTATAAGTCTGGCAGCTGAACGTCTGATCTACTAAGGATGCTCGGGAGCTCATGCTTCTAAACTTATGGTATACAACACCATAGCGCAAATACGTCAGTACGTTGAATGCACTGGTATGCAAGTGAGGTAGGCTGAATGCAATGGTTCATATGCATGAACAATACTAACTGACTGAATAACATAAATGTGATAATACATGCATCAATACGTAACTGTAACTGAGATCGTGATAACACTGACTCATGAATTTTGATAACTTAGATTTACTGATATCTGAGTACTAATACTGGGATACTAAATGACTGAGTCTATTGAGTACTAAGGAACTGATTTAATATTACTGATAAAGGAATGACTGTTTTTGACAGTTCTGATTTTTAAGAACTTGTCTGATTGACTGTATCTGATAGTCCTGAAATATGAATACTGATAACATGAGTTACTGATAACTGATATAGCTAATACTGAATGACTGTATCTGACTGTCTAGATTCTGATGAAATAAGCTAAGTTCTGTACTGTACTGATTTGACTGTATCTGACAATCCTAAATTATGTAGAACTATCTGAGTTCTATTACTGAGACTGAATAACTGTATATGACAGTCCTGATTCTGTAACTGAAACTGTGGGAAATAATCATCTAACCGACATGCCCTAAAACTGAACTAGTGGGGTCCAACCTGTAACCCTAGCTGGAAGGGTGTCAGTACCTCTCCATGTGTAAAGACAAGCTGTGAGTAAACCCTCTCTGACAGGGAGCTCTTCCGTCAACCCCTCCTATTAGGAAAACTCAAATGAGGTGTATAATCCCTAGACTCGTAGGGTACATCTCAACCTACGCTAGCTACATAGTTCTGGAACGCAGGGATTGCTACTAAGGATCACACCCTCTACTGGATGACAGTGTGTATCCTCATCCCTGGGTTCACTCAGTACTGAATCCTACTCCCAACTGAATAGACACAGAACTGATTTCCTAGTTCATACTAGGCTGCACCTATCAATTACTGATTTTACTGATTAACTAGATTGAACTGAGTTTACTGGATTTTCGTTGACGATAGAATACTACTGAGACATGATGACTGACTGAGATCACTGAGATTTTTGAGATTACTAAGATTACTGAATGAGACTGGACTGATACTGAGTTTTCCTGAGTCACATGACTGACCGAATTCTACTGATCATGGCTTGACTGAGAGTATCATGAAAACATGACACTGGCTCTAGGTACATAGCTAAATTATCGGGCACAAGTAACCCCAGGACTTGATTGTATAAAACTGACAAGACTTGTCACTTCTTGAACTCATGACCAATATCAAGAATCCATAATACATTAATTGGGGATTTCATGAAGCACATGGTTATTATAGTCTTGTACATGAATGGAATTGCATATAAACATGTCATACTTTCCTCAACCTAATCCCATGGACATTCCCTCAACCATTCATAATGTACATAATATCATGGAAGTCATTCTTGGTCTTAGGGTAAAGCATGCATTTATCACTTGGGTCACAATTAAGCTATAATGCATAATTTCTATTCTCTTAAGCATTTTATCAAACACCTAGGATGCATGACTTAGGGCATAGGCATGACCATCAAATTAATACAACAAAACCCCATATTTCAACTCAATTTCAAGTGTTTCAGACCACATACTTGCATAGGTTCATAAACAACACATAAAGATTCCAACTAGGGAATCATACAACCATAATCACATGAACATAATCAACCCACAAAAAAATATTCACAGTACAAGATTTAAAACTTGATTCTTGGGCTTCATAGATGAAAGGAATCCATGAATAAACACTGTGCATACCTTAATTCTTGATTCTACAAAGATTGACGGAGAGACTCTTGAATTTGAGTATTGAATTTGAATCCCCAATTGAAAACCCTAGCTTGTTCTTGAGAGAAACTTGAGAAACACTATGTTTTGAGTAAAAAATGGTTGAATCACGTGTTATTGGGTTTAAATAGGGGTGGGAAATTGACCCTTTTAACCCTTGAACGCGTATTTTAATTTTTGTAAAAAATTTCTAATTTTCATCCTTGGCACGACGCGCCGAGTCACTGGAACTGGACAATTGAGAATCTGCATGGTGGCGCGATGCGGAGCTATCGCGTTACCACTTTGTTTGCGACCTGGAAGTTTGGCGCGACGCAGAGACATCGCGCTGAGACACTAGAAAAAGGATGATTCTGAATTTGAGCCTTGGCGTGACACGCCATAATCGAGGAGGCTCACTGGATTTTAAAGATTGCCATTTTGGCCTGCTCCGCGTCGCGTAAATGGCTCAGGTGGCACACTGCCTTACTAAAAAAGCTCTAACTCTTTGTTTGGGTGTTGGATTTTAGCGAATTTAGTATCGATGGAAATCTTATTCAATTTACCACATGATAAAAAGTGAAAATATTTAAAATACCACATTTATAAAAGTGGATTCATCTTTAAATCAAGTCTTTAACATTTCTGGGATGATTTTAAGCTAGGTAGAAGTACGGGGTATTACAATTGGGTAGGGATGACCCTTATTTTGATACTCAAATCCTGATAGTAAATTAGTAAAAAGAAAGGGGATCTTGCTGATGGTGATGAAGTGATAGATCCACTACCTTGAAGTTCATCTACCAAGATCTACTTTGATAAAACTCCAAAAAAGGTCCTATTTTAGTTGTATATGGTCTTTTTTTATTTTATTGAGTTTAGAAAAGCACTACATACTTACTCTATTTAGAAAGGTGTCAATCTTAAGTTAAAACCTAATGAGAAGAAAAAGGTAAGGGCAAAGTGTAAGTATAAGGGTTATCCTTGGTTTATTCTTAAAAGTCTTAATAACACTGAAAATTTTAGTGTGAATACTTACTTTTCTGTCCACAAGTATTCTAAAAGGACAAGAAACAAATTGTGTAATCCTTGTTAGATTAGTAAGTAGTACAAGATCAGATTTATGAGTGAACCTTCAATAAAATTGCATCAGATTCAAGCTGTTATGAGAAAGGAATATGGGTCGTATGTTAGTAAGAAAACCCGCGGAAAGGAAAAAAATCAAAATTATGAATAAATATTTTGGTAATTTCTTGAAAGAGTTTTCTAGGTTGTATAATTATGTTGAAGAGTTAAAGACCACTAATCCTTATATCATTGTATCTATTAGGACATAAAGAATACAATTCTAGAAAAAGAGGTGTTTATGGGTATTTACATGTCTTGGAGCCTTAAAAAGTAGATAGAAAGAGGGGTGTATAAGAATAATTAGTTTAGATGGTGCATTTATCAAGGATGTATATAAAGGTATCTTGTTACATTGCATTTCCAAAGATGAAACTAAATAGATGTATCATGTAGCATGGACAATAGTTTATAAAGAAACCAAGGACACATGGTCTTAGTTTCTTAGGTGCATCAAACATGATTTGGAGCTTAAAGAAAGTGGAGGTGAAGGATTGACAGTGATGTCAGATATGCAAAAAGTATGGTGTATCACATTTTTAGTAATATTTTTTTTCCAATTTGCTACAATAATTGATATTTAACTACTAATTTATATTTTTTGATTAGGTATTCATTTGACACTTACTAAACTACTACTAAATATTGAACATAGATGGTGTGCTAGACATATATGGTCCAACTGAAAGAAGGAATGGAGGGGTGATGAAAGGAGGAAAAAATTCTGGCAAGTTGATGGGGCATTATTTGAAGTGTATTTGCAAGTAAAGCTTAATGAAATGAGTGAGTTAGAAGATGAAATTATGAAAGATTTGCTCAAGTACAACAAAGAGGCATGGTGTAGGGCTTTATTTAAACATAGCAGGTGTGATGTGGTTGAGAATAACATATGTGAGACTTTCAACAGTTGAATTTTGGGTGATAGGTTTAAATCAATTATCACTATGTTAGAGGAAATAAGAGTCAAAGTCATGGTAAGGACGAATCAAATGAGAGAGTTTTCACAAAGATGGATCAGTGATGTATCACCAATAGCTGTGAAAGTTCTTATAGAGAAGAGTGAGTATGCATCCAATTGTGAGGTGAGGTTTAGTAGTGATATGGCTTTGAGATTGGTGATCCAACATATACACATGTTGTTAATGTAAAGTGGAAGGTATGTAGTAGTAGATCATGACAACTAAAGAGAATTCCTTGTGTATATGCAATTTTCACAATGCATTGAAGAAATAGGATGTGAAATCATTTGTTGATCATTGGTGTAAGAAGGAAACATACCTGAAGGCATACAATAAGTATATTCAACCTATGACAAACATAAAGATATGGCCAAAAAGCATAAGACCAACAATTGAGCCACCTAAGATTACTGTCATGCCAGGAAGACCAAGTAAAAATAGAAAAAAAGATGGTGATGAGCCTGTTAAGAAAAAGAAGAAAAGAAAAATGACATGTTCTGTGTGCAAGACTATTGGACACAACAAGAAAGGATGTCCAATTTTGGTAATTTGTGCTTTAATATCTTTTTATTAATGAATTTTACTTCTTTTAGATGTGTTTTGACCTTAACATATTTTTTGTAGAAAATACTAAGGTGAATGTTATTGAACCCAAATGTTAAAAGCCATGCAAAAAATTCCTTCTATATCAATTGCTATTGTAAGACCCCCAAGAAGGGGAGATGAGCAACATGTGGGGCGTACACACCTGGAACAGCAGAACTGTAGGAAAAACTACATTCAATAGGAGAAAGGAAACTTTGAATAGAAGGATTAATGCTCGTAGTAGTTTTGGAGTTAGGTTATGATGGTCGATAGTTTCACTGGTAGATCAGGAACTGCAACAGTATCTGGAAGTGGCAGTCAACCAAGTGCAGATGTAGCACCAAGTGTGCAGCTTTCCACCAGTACCTCAACATCTAGTGAGAGACCTATAAATGCTTCAGTAATGATACATCAACCAGAATAACAACTAGAAGAACGTTTGCAAATGCTACATCAGCTGGTGTAAGGCCAGGAACTGCCTCAAAAACTGATTTAAAACCCACAACTACTGTGATGCCTGTAACCACTTCTGCAGTATATGGGAATTCTACTCAACCAATAACTTAATACTCTACTACTAGTGTTGGTTCCCAAAAGAGGATGACTAGTACAACTTTGAGAGGTGGTGCAAATCTTGCATATAAAAGACCAAAACAAAAGAAGGAAAAAATAACTAATTTTGGTGTGTTGTTTGGACAAAGTGGCAGTATAGTGGAGAGGGTAAGTCTTCTATCATCTAAACACATTTAACTGATATAATTAGTGCATCTTTAACTGATTTTATTATTTCACAATCTGGAACTACTGATAGAGTATTACACGGTCCAATATTGATTAGTTGAGTTCCAATAAATATTGATTTTGGTTACAAACCAAATGGACTAAGGTGGAAGAGTGGAGCTGCAGTTACTCAAAAGTAGCTACAAGAAGAGAGTTATAGAAGATCAAAATCTTCTACAACCACTCAAGCCACAATAATCACTCATGCTAACAAGAATCAGTTCACCCAAGCACTAAAGGGACACAATAATAGATATCTTTTTGTGTAGCTGAATTGCTAGTTTTGATTCTAAGTGTTGTTAAGACAAGTGTTTATGAACTTTTGGTGCATTTCTTAGTAATGTTGTTGTTAAGACAAGTGATTATGAATTACTATTGTTAAGTTTTTTTATCCCAACTATTCTTAAGACATGTGTCTATCTTGAAGATTTGTGTGTTTGCAAAATGGTGTTTGTCATTAAATTTTAATTTTACTATCATTGTACATTGCAACTACAAATCGATACATCTTAAATACAACAAATAGAAACCAAATGACAATAATGATGATAACAGTGATATCAATCTTTAGTGCTTGATCACCCATGCCTTCCATTTCTTCTATGCCTTTCTTGACTTTGTTGCCTTCTATGTATGCCTTTACTTCCTTGCTCTGAATTTGTTGATAGATTTGTTATGTAGCATTATTCATTTGGATCAGCCTATAAAAAGGATCCACAATCATTACCAACTGCATATTTTTGACAATCCCAAAATATTCTTTCGAGATTAGTGTCCTTGACATCATAAGTTCAGTATAAAGCACATAATAACAAATTAGAATTGTCATGGTGTTGGAAAAAATATATGCAAGATTAAAGAAAAAATTGGGTTGAAAAATCACAAAAAAGGGAGTATAATGACTGTCAAAAAAATAAAAGACAAGAAATTTAGAGAGAGAAGATCGAAAAGAAAAGAAAAAAGGCACCAATTGCTCCAACAATGGTTTTAGAAGTAAATGAGGAAGAACGGCTAATATAAGCCCTAATTTGACCGTTGGGGACATTTTTAAAAGGAGGAACATGCCTTTTATGTATATATAACATACTCTTATGTGGTTTATGCCACATAGGATGTCATGTCAAAAAAGTGCTTAACTTGTTGTATTTTATTGGGTTAAAGGGTTTAGATGATAAAAATATAAGTAGAAGTGTCCACTTTACAAACTTGAACTAGTACAAGGGTCCATCTGCTTATTTTGCCTATTATAAATTTAGTATCTTTTTTGAGTTTATTATAATACTAGGTCTTACTAAGTAATTTTTTTGTATAGGTATAATATTATGACGTCAAACATTGTTGAGTCGATGAATGCAATATTTGATGTTGAAAGAGAATTTTTCATTATCGCTCTATTTGACAAGAGCATATGGAGCTGGTCACAATACCAAACAGACTTATTCCTTCAATGAAAAATAAAAATCAAAGTACATCAATTCTGAAAATAAGTTATTAACCCACCAAATAGCCAATTACAAGTTCAGTATCAATAGTCATGGTGATGTTGCCACGATCAATCTTCAAAGAAGAGCTTGTACATGTAGAGTTCTTAAATTGGACAAAATATGTTGTCCACATGCTATGGCAGTGCTCCAAGCCCAATATGGTGCATAATTTTAAAACCAAATTTATAAGTACTCATCTCCATATTATTCTGTGGAAAAATATGTTATTGCGTATTATGAAGATATTAATCTGGTGCCTCCTGGAGATTCTTGAATTGTTCATTTGGAAATTATGGAGAGAGAAATACCTCTTTTATATGTTAACCCAAGCAACTCGAGAAGAAGACGAATGGAGAGGAGGCGTGGAGGTTGGGAATCATTTCCAACAAGAAAAAATAAGTGCTCCATATGTAAGATGGTTAGCCACAAAAGAACTACATCGAAATTCTCCATAATTATTGTGCTAGTAAATAGTCTTGTGGTTGGTTTAGTTATGAACTTGATAATTTTAACTCATTTTTTTTTGGTAATGTATGTTATATATTATATAAAATATATTTTTATTTATCGTTCAATAGTTGTTATATGCATGAAAACAATATCTGTTGTAACATATGTTATATTTGTTGCAATAAATGATTCATTTATTGAAAATAATCAAGAAGATATACACATCCGTTGCAGTAGATGAAAGATATATTTGATTATTTCTAACATGATCTACATATTCTTGATGTGAAATACTTCATTAAACCATGATTTGTAATAAATAAATTTATTTAACTTAATTAGAATTCAATTAATAATTTTAATTATAATATCAATGAATTACGTAGTAATTACATGATCAACTAAGTGTATAACCTATTGCAAAAGATTATAACCTGTTGCAACAGATGTCGATATTTGTTTGATTATTTTCAGCAGATGAGTCAGTTGTTGTATTGCAAAAGGTTAGTTATCTGTTGCAATAGATTTTTGTAGCTGCTAGACTAATTTGATGTGAAATGCTTAATTAAACCATCACTAGTAATAAAAAAAGTTATTTAATTATAATTAGCTTTAAATCAATAAATTTAATTACAATCTTAATAAATTTCATAGTAATTACATGATCAACTAAGTGCATTCATCCTAAATAGAGTGATCAGTTAACTAATTTAATATGAAATGCTTCATTAAACCATGATTAGTAATAAATAAACTTATTAAGTATAATTAGCTTTCAATTAATAAGTTCTTGCCACGATCCGATATTACCCTTAGTCATAACGTAGTGCTTAGAACTACATGTGATCCCAAGCTAACCCATGGTACTGGAATAATACTTGAGTAACTAATTAAAACGTATATAAAAGATAAAGTGACTGAGAAGAAACATAATCATGAGATAAGTTGTTGCAATATGTTACTATGAAAAGTTTACAACACTGTAATATGAAAGGAAGGGTAACTGAAACTACATACAATAACTTTAGTTGACTATCTATGAAGTCTTTATTAATACTAACTATAGGTAGCTGAGATATGACCCGAACTATACCTGTAACACCCCAAATTTTGAACCCCGGACGCTACACGGTGCTCATAATCCTAAAGGACCATAAGCTAACCCATGTCTGATATCTGTAATTGAGCACTGAATAATAGTAATACGGTATAATGCGGAAATCTGGCAAAAACTTGCCATAAGGTTCAAAACTGAATAAAACAATGTCTGAACAAGGTATAATAATACCAAAATTGAAAACAACTTTCTAAAATACTCTGGTCTGAAAAGCCTCTAAACTGTCTGAACTGTGGAGTTGATGGGACAATCCTCCAACTAACCCCGTCTACTAAAATACTGAATCTAATGTAATAAGAAATAAGGAACATCCTCGAATGATGAGGACTCACTGGTAGGTCTACTGCTGCTGACTGAATCTAAACTGCTAAGGGTGCTCTGGAGCTTGTGCTTCTAAACCTATGGTATAAAACACCATAGCGTAAGAAAGTATGTGTCAGTATGTGGGAATGTACTAGCATGCTAGATGAGGTAAGGCTGAATGCAAGGGTTCATATGCATGAACATAAAACTGACTAAATAACAAGAGACTACTGAATGAGGATACATTCATGAAAACATAAACTGTAACTAAGGTCATACTAATATTGGATACTGAGTTCTGAATACTGTCTAACTATTATCTGAGTTTAATGATACTATAATACTGATAACTAGTCTACTAGTACTATATTTACTGATGATTGTTGTGGGGTAAATCCTATCTAACGGGTGACCCCTGGGATCAGGCCTATCTAACGGGTGATTCCTGAATCTACTGATACGAATACTGATTGACTGTATATAATAGTCTTAAATTTGTAGAACTATCTAAGTTCTTTACTAAGCTGAGTGACTGTATCTAATAGTCCTGATTTCTGTAATTCTGAATTGAGATCTATTCTGAAGACTGAGACTGAAACTGTGGGAAATAATCATCTAACCGACATGCCCCTTATCTGAATTAGTGGGGTCCAACCTGTAACCCCAGCTGGAAGGGTGTCATTACCATGCCATGGGTAAATACACTGATGTGGTCAAGCCTATCTGAAGGGTGACCCAGAATAAGAAGTCAAGCCTAATCTGATGGGTGACCCCTGGGAGGTAGCTAAGCCTTAATATAATGGGCGACTCCTTATCCTATGCTGGCTATGCAGTTCTGGAGTATAGGGGCTACTACTAATGACTCTGCCTAAATGATGGGGAAGTCGTCACCCCTGCTCTCGCTTGGTGCTGAATCCTACTCCCAACTGAATAGACATTGAACTGATTCTTAGACTGCACTCAATTGGGCTGAATCTGTTATTGATCATGTTACCTGACTGATCTGACTGAGTTTATTGGGTTCTGTTGACTGATGGATTACTACTGAATTCTGTTAACTGACTGAATGCAACTGGGTTCTGAATTTAATTACTGAGCCAGACTGGACTGATACTGAGATTACTGAATTTTCCTAAGTTCTATGACTGACTGAGTTCTATGGATCATGGCTTGACTGAGATTATCTTAAAATTGATACTGGCTCTAGGTAATCTGCTAAATTTTCGGGTATTGAATACCCCTAGGACTCGATAGCATAAATTAATAAGACATGGCAATTCTTGAATAACATGACAATAGTCAATCACTCGTAATACAATCAATGAGGCATTTCATCAAGCACTTGAAAGTCATAAACATATAAATGTATAGGGATGTAATGTCTCATGATTGATTCAATAAGGTCTTTCATCAAACATTTGGCATGCAATAACTTATACATAAATAGGGATTTCTTGTCAACATGCTATAATGACTCTATCTCATTCACATAGGCATTTTGTCAAACATATGGGGAACATGCTTTGGTCATACAACAAGCAATATATCTAAATCATCATGGCTACATCAACTCACTTGCAAATTTAAGAGTTTATCATGAATATCATGTAATTCATCACACATGCTTTCTACTTTCATGAAACTTGCACTTAAATCATGGATCTTAACCCAACCAACATCATAAATATGAATTCAATCTAACTCAAGCATAGAAATCATAGATACAAAATCATTGTACTTTGAAAAAGGATTCTTGGACTTCATGGGCGAAAGGGACCCATGAATGAAAATCTAACATACCTTAGAGTGTTAATACTTGAAGGTTCTTAGAGGAATTCTTGAGCCTTGTTCTTGATTTCTTGAGGCTAGGGTTCTTGCTTCTAGAGAGAATATTTTGATTTGGGGAAAATTGGGTGAATAATGAAGTATTTTGGGTGTTTAGGGTATAAATCCCGTGTTTGGGTGGATTTGGGGCCATGGGAAATGTCTAAGTTGCCCTTGGGATTTAAAATCCCATAACTGGAATGGTGATTAAAGCCTCACTGTGATGCGGTGACTGGCTCATCGCGATACCCTCCGCGACGCGGTGACTGGCTCATCGCGATACCCACCGCGATGCGGGCTAATCGTGGTGAGCTACTGGATGGTGAAAATTGTTGATTTTTGCCTCACCACGATGCGTTACAATCGCGGTGAGCTACTGGAATTTGACATTTACCGATTTGGCCTTCACCGCGATGTGGTGGCCTGTCTATTGGGAACACTATTTACTAAAAACATCCTAACTTCTTCACCGAGTGTAGGATTTAGGTAAATTTGGTATCGACGGAAAGCTTATTCAATTTTCCACATGATAAAAAAGTCAAAATCTTAAAAATACCACATAGAAAAAAAGATATTCATCTTTGAAGCAAGATTTTTGATGTTCTAGAGACGAATTTATGCTAGGTAGAAGTATGGGGTATTACAATACCTAATCAATACACACGAGTAAGAAAATTAAACACTGGAACTGCAACTGACTTGTGTCCTTAAAATAAGAGAACTTATCACCTGTTGGATAATAATATGATCTGTTTGACTATGTTCTTGATAGTATGCACCTGAATCTACATCACATAAAAAATATAGTCATAAGAGGTATGCAATTAGTACTGTGGAATGTATTGAGTGTGTGAAATATGCACTAGTCATGAAAATACTTAAAACATGCTTTAAGACTGAGGACATAAGCCATTTGCTGAAATATGCATTTAAAATATATTTGTATGTAAAAGTTGTAAGGCGTAGTAAAATTTCTAAATCATGTGCTAAATTTTTTTTGTAAACTGTAAAGCTCTAGAAGAATAACTATTATATTTAGTCTCAAGTTAATGTTGAATATGTTGTAAAACTATACTAAATATTAACTAAAAACAAAGAGATGAACTTTACTGCAAACTGAATGAATGAAGCTGAACTGTAGTATAATGACGCTATATAGAATACATATATACTGATATACATTGATAGTCTAAAAGTTCATAGTATAAATGAAAGTAAAACTAAACTGAGGGTCATGTATAAAAATTAGGTCTGAAACTTTGGGATGTGAATTGGTGCAATAACTATGTAAATAAACATGTAACTGATTATTACTGTACTGAATATGAGGTCATACAATAATTGAGTTTGATATGTGGGAGATACTGTTAATTGACATATAACCATGTGAGCTAAACATGGATTTTGATGTATAAACCACATCGAAAAGTGTCCAATATACTTTTACTGGATATAAAGGTTGATCTGACATGGTACCACTAAACTGATGTCCAAAAGAACTAAGGTGACAAGCCTGGTCTGACGGATGACCCTTTAGAACCTATGGTGGCATCGTAGTTTTTGGACTTAGGTGCTTTTACCAAAGGTCTCAACCTAACTGATGGATGAGCCTTCATCCCTACATTTTCTCAATGCTAAGTACTACTCCCAGTTGAATATAAACCTATAAACTGAATAACTCAATAATATTGATGTTTTGTGATTGAAATATGAGTATTTTATTTGAAATAATTCTAAATAATGAAAATTAAAAGACTGAGTATTTGACTGACACTACATGATATCCTAAGTCATCGGGTGTTCATAACCCGCTATCTCTGAAGAATGCAACTATCATGATGAATTTTATAATTTGAAGAGAAATGTGAAATTTTATAACACAAGTCCAAAATCATAAATTTACCAAACATATTGAGGGCTCATAATTTTATGTTAAGATACTAAATTTTGTGGAAAACATGGCAGATCAACTAATATAGACTAAAATTCACAAAATTATGATAAATAATGCTTAATAATCTTAAAAATAGATATATCATACATAGCTTGATCATATATTTAAAATCTGAAGTAATATCAGGTAAATCATGCATGAACATGAGAATATTGTGAATGCTATCATATAGTTCTAATAAATCATGAATAATCATGAAACATGCTCACGAATGTAAAATATATCAAGGAGAACTAAATTTAAGCTTGAAACTCTATTTGGGTAAAACCATAGTTCATGAAAATCATAGAAATTATATCTAAAATTCATATTATAAATCTAAATTTTAGGTCTAAGGGTGAAAGGAGTCCCTTGTTAAATAACCACATACCTTGACTGATTAATTCTTGGACTGAAGCCTTGAGAATCTGGCTTTGAGGAAAACCCTAGGCTTAGGTTTGCTTGAGAGTTAAATCGCTTGATTTTCTTACTTTGAATAAGTTTGGAGAAAATAATGAGGGATTTAGGGTAATTAAATAGAGTTATACCTCATGTAATAGATTAAACAACATAGTTTTAGGGTTAAAGGAGCAGGGAAAGACCAAACAACTCTTTTAAAATCATCAAAAAAGTTGTTGGTATCAATCCCAATGAGTTTGGTTACGATCCATAGGGTTTAGGGATAATTCGTGGCCTGAGTCATCATATAGGACTTATTTTAACTCCCCTATGAAGTTAATATGAGTCATCCTATGACTCGTAGGGTCTGAAGATGACTCGTGGTGTATCCCGATGACTCGTGGTTTCTGAGTCGTCGTCAGTGACATCTGTGATAGGGCTTTAGTAAAATGGACAAAACTTTTTACTTTGATATCTGATTAAGGAAAAGATGGTTGCATTTGAAAGTTAATTCAGTTATCTATAATAAATGGGTCGATCTTAAAAATTCTTTGAAATCTATGAGTTATGATCATTTGAAGTTGACAGTAGCAAGATACTTCACGAGAAGTCAATCGATAAGGGAGGTTTTCACCTAACAATGAGCTAGGAGTTACTTGTGGCCTTAGTACATGTCTAAATCACTTTCAATACTATAAAACATAAAGTTTTATTTTAAATGTACTTGAATAGTGATTTTAATATTAGCTTAAAATTTTGGGATGTTACAGTTCAATTACAATCTCAATGAATTACATAGTAATTACATGATCGACTAAGTGTATAACCTATTTCAGTAGATTATTACTTGTTGTAATGGATGTGTATATCTATTTGATTATTTTCAATAAATGAGTCATCTGTTGCAAAAGATGTCTAACTAATTTGATGTTAAATGCTTTATTAAACCGTCACTAGTAACAAACAATTATTTGATATGATCCAAATGGATATCATAGCTTTTGATGACATCATTCGAGGCCAATTCATGAATAATATGGTTGTGGTCACATTAAGGGCACGAGAACATGCATGGAGGACCTATTTTGAGCCCACAATAGAGCAATTTCGTGTATGGAAGGTTTCTTGGGAGCTCGCCTTGATGCCTACCCAAGAGTCCAAATAATGAAGAATAATTATGAAGGCCAAAATGACACACATAGGCTTCCCCATGAATGCATATGGATCCTTGTGTCATATATGGGCCGACCCACCAATGTAGAGTGGGATTTGGAGTGTTAAAGGGCGGCTTTGGAGTGTAATTCTCATTAAGGGTGTTTTAGTAATTTCACCCCTTTATGTAGTAGACTATAAATAGATAGCTTAGGGTTCTTTCTTAGTTTTTGATGATATTTGACATAATGTATTCATGAACTCCATTGGGAGTGTTTTTAGGGTAGGGCTTGGAAAAACCGATTAGGGTTAGGGCTTGGTAAAGCCAATATTGATCTTTTGTTAGAAATGATGAATGTAAGGCGGATTTAATCCCCTTTGCGGTCATCGTAAGAAGTTGGTGTTTGTTATTATGAGTTTTAAGGGTCTTTGCATTTGATACACGCGTTGGTTCTTACTTCTTCGTAATCTCTTATGTCAACTTATCTATCTTTACTTTATTGCATCTTACGATTTTCTATCTTCCCTAGGTAGTTTTCTATCTTTCGTAGTTAGATCCATATCATTTGGTATCAAGAGCAAGGTTTGATTTTGGTCCGACGAAATCAATCTTGGGTTGTTATCTTGAAAATCATCCAAAAAAAAGCAAAAAGTTACTTTTCACATTTTGGTCTTTCTTGAATTTTCGAGTTTTAGATTTTTGTGTTTTTTGGTGTTTCTAGTGTTAGATCCTTATTTTCTAACACTAATAGAGTCTAGATCTTGGATTTGAGCTTATTCCGGGTTGTTTTGAGCCATCCACCATTGTTGAGCTTGAAGTTATAGAAACTTGAAAGGTGGATCTCTAAATTGGAAGGGTTTTTGTGAGATTTATAGCTTGAAAACATGTTGGTTGCACTTGGGGGTTCAACGAGAGCTTGAAAATATCAAAAATCATGAAATTTGGAGGTCATTTGCTTAAGGGTCACTTTTGAATGTTCTTGGTGTTCTTCATGTTTTTCATATATTGTTGAAGAAAAACATTCAAAAAGTATTGTTTGATCCAAAAGAAAGGAGAAAGAGAGTGTGGTCCTTATTTGTACAAAGAATATTCCAAGCATATCCCAAGTCTTCCAAAGGAAGAAAGAATTCAAAAGGCATCAAAAGTAGTATTCTCAAAGGAGAGGACAAGGGAAAGTACAAGGGGGCCCACAACAAATTCAAACTCTTTTGAGCTTAGAAAAGGTCCAATTCTTGAATTTGTCTTCATCCAAAAACCGATCACTACTCCTCCTAGTTGAATATTGATCAAAATTCAAGTTGGCAACAAGAAATTTCCAACATTACAACAACATTCAACGTCCAATCTAGGGCTGCCATGTCATCAACCTTTAAAATAACCTTAGATCTCAAATTCAGATTCTAAGTTTCTCTCCTTTGTTTCTTTGGTTTCTTTTCTTGATTCTAGTACTAATTAGCAACTAGTAATCACCTACTAGGTTGTGAATTAGTTTTGAATCCATTTTCTTCGTGTTTTCTTTTGTTGTGTGCTTTTCTCATTTTAAACTTGTCGTAATTTCTTTGGTTCTAGTTCGTAAGTAGATTTTGTTTTGTGTCTTGAGTCGATCAAACAAGAATCTATTTAGGACACAAAGTAGTGATTGACACCTTATTGACTACCGAAGTATAAGAAACTTTCAATATTCGTCGCTCCAATTGTGAGGATCACAAAGATAAGTGCATACGAGTGTTGGTGAGGAGCTTTTACTACTAATCTTGTTTGTTCATTTTGAAGGTACAAGGTGATAAAAAGGGAATGTAATACCACACACTTTTTCTAGCTTAAATTCGTTCCTAGAATGTTAAGAAATAGCTTCCAAAATGAAGAATATTTATTTTGTGTGGAATTTTCCAGACATAGACCTCCCATTGTGTGGGAAATTGAATAAAATTTTCATCGATACCAAATTCGCCCAATTTTGGCACTCGATTAAGGATTTAGAGCATTTTTAAGTTGATAGTGTGCCACCTAGGCACTTGGCGCATCATGGAGGTGGGTAAAATGATGATTGTCAAATTCCAGTGGCCCTTCGCGATAGCCACGCATCGTGGAGAAGCCCAAATTCCCAATCGTACCATTCCAGTAGACCTCCACGATATTGGTGCATCACGGAGAGGGCCAATTTCCCAGTTGTTGATTTCTAGTAGCCCAACGCGATATTGGAGCATCGCGCCAGAGGCCAAAATATCATTCCAAAGGGGCACCATGATGGTGGCACGTCATGGAGTCAGCCCAGTTCCCAATTTTCCTATTTCTAGTGAGCCATCGCGATTGTGGCGCATCGCGGTGGCCACCTAAATTGGAAAACTATTAAGTTTTCCAGTTCCACTTAGAAGATTAAAAGTGGTATTTTGGTAAATCCCCAATCCATCCAAAACACAAGATTAATCATATTCAAAGCACTTTGTGCTCATTATTCATCATTCTCTTCAAAAGCAAAACCCTAGAGCTCTAAAACCTCATTTCCAAGAAATCAAAATCCTCTATTGGGTTGTGTTCTGATGCAGAAGGTAAGGTCATAGACTATGCCTCTATAAAAATAAAGCCCCATGAAAAGAATTACCCAATCCATGATCTTGAGTTAGTTGTTGTTGTGTTTGCTTTGAAAATCTGGAGACATTATTTGAATGGAGTGCATGTTGATATGTTCATGGATCACAAAAGCTTGCAGTATGTGTTTACTCAGAGGGAGTTGAATCCCCTTCAGAGAAGATGGTTAGAATTATTGAAAAATTATGATATAAGTGTGTTGTATCATCCGAGCAAGGCCAATGTAGTGGCAGACTCCCTTAGTAGATTATCTATAGGCAGTGTTGCTCATGTGGAGAAAGAAAAGAAGGAGTTAGTTCGGGAAGTACATCGGCTAGCTAGATTGGGTGTGAGACTAGTTGATTCAGCTAAAGGGAATGTTTGGGTTCAGAGTAGTTCCGAATCTTCCCTAGTTTCGGAAGTGAAGGAGAAGCAAGATAAGGATCCTAGTTTGGTCAAACTGAAGGAGTTAGTTAAAGACCAAAAGGTAGAGGTTTTCTCCCAAGGGGAAGATGGTGTATTGAGATACCAGAGTAGATTATATATGCCTTATGTTGATGATTTGAGGCAACAGATTATGGTGGAAGTGCATGGTTCACATTATTCTATCTATCCTGGAGCCACCCAGATGTACCACAACTTACGGGAAATCTATTTCTGGAGTGGTATGAAAAGAGATATAGCAGAGTTTGTAGCCAAGTGTGAAACTTGTCAACAGGTTAAGGTAGAGCACCAAAGACCTGGTAGAGCATTGCAAGAGTTTGGTATCCTCACTTGGAAGTGGGAAGAGGTGAATATGGATTTTGTGGCTGGTTTACCCCATTCGCGTCGTCAGCATGATTCGATTTGGTTATTGTAGACAAATTGACTAAGTCAGCGCATTTTTTGTCAGTTCACACATCTTTCATGGTTGAAGATTATGCTAAGTTGTATATCCGAGAGATTGTTAGCTTGTATGGAGTTCCTTTGTCCATCATCTCAGATAGGGGTACTAATTTTACCTCTCAGTTTTAGAGAGCCTTTCATAAGGGCCTTGGTACCCAAGTTCATCTTAGTTCAGCTTTTCATCCGCAAATAGATGGTCAGGCAGAGAGGACCATTCAGACTTTGGAGGACATGTAGAGGGCATGTGTTCTTGATTTCAAAGGTAGTTGGGATGATCATTTGTCATTGATTGAGTTTGCATATAACAACAGTTATCATGCTAGTATTTAGATGGCTCGGTTTGAAATACTTTATGGGCGAAGATGTAGATCACTAGTTAGTTGGTTCGAAGTGGGTGAGGCCACCTTGATTGGGCCAGATATAGTGTATGAGGCCATGGAGAAAGTTTAGTTGATTAGAGAGAGATTGAAAGCAGCCCAGAGTTGTCAGAAATCCTACACCGACATAAAAAGAAGAGATCTTGAGTTTAATGTTGATGATCTTGTGTATTTAAAAGTTTCACCCATGAAAGGGGTGAAGAGATTTGGCAAGAAGAGGAATCTTAGTCCCCGTTATGTAGGTCGCTTCCATATTTTGAGCCATGTTGGGAAGGTAGCGTATAAGCTTGAGCTACCCGCAGATTTATCCTCAGTCCATCCTGTATTCCATGTGTCCTTGTTAAAGAAGTGCATGGACTTTTCAACCGTTATAGTTCCTCTAGAAAGCACAGATATTTAGAATAACCTTTCTTACGAAGAAGTCCCAGTAGAGATTCTTGATCATCAGATTCGTAGACTAAGGAACAAAGAAGTTCCCTTGGTCAAAGTTCTATGGCAAAATCAGTCCGTTGAGGGTGCTACTTGGGAAGCAGAAGCAGACATACGTACCAAGTATACTCATCTCTTC
Source organism: Capsicum pubescens (assembly GCA_030864215.1). Taxonomy (NCBI): domain Eukaryota; kingdom Viridiplantae; phylum Streptophyta; class Magnoliopsida; order Solanales; family Solanaceae; genus Capsicum; species Capsicum pubescens. The sequence continues at coordinate 108,342,137 of CM061544.1, forward strand.
TCCACAAACTCAGCTTCAGTTGAAGGTAATAGTTTTTCTTCATTCAATTCTTTTTCAGTTTCAGATTCAGCTATATAGTTATCTTCATGAGAATTCATGCATTTTCAGATCAATTCAGTAGCTCGTTTTAATTGAGATTCAGTTATTCAGTTTATTTCAGTTGTGAATGATAGATTATAGCCTCAGATACCTTAGTATTTTTACCTTATCTAGCCACATTCGAGGACGAATGTTCCCAAAGGGGAGATATTGTAATACCCTGTACTTTTCCTAGTTAAATTCGTTCCTAGAATATTAAGAAATAGCTTTCAAAATGAAGAATATTTATTTCGTTTGGTATTTTCCAGATTTAAACCTTCCATTGCGTGGAAAATTGAATAAGCTTTCCATCAATACCGAATTCACCCAGTTCTGACACACGATTGAGGAGTTAGAGCATTTTTAAGTTTACAGTGTGCCACCTGGGCACTTGGCATGTCGCAGAGGTGGGTAAAATGATGATTGTCAAATTCCAGTGGCCCTCTGCAATAGCCACGCATTGCGGAGAAGCCCAAATTCTCAATTGTCCCATTCCAGTAGACCGATGCGATATTAGTGCATAGTGGAGAGGGCTAATTTCCCAGTTGTCGATTTCTAATAGACCAATGCAATATTGGTGCATCACGTCAGAGGCCAAAATAGCATTCCAAAGGGGTACCGTGATGGTGGCACATCGCGGAGTCATCCCAGTTCCCAATTTTCCTATTTCCAATGAGCCACCGCGATTGTGGAGTGTCACGGTGGACACCTAACTTGGAAAAATGTTACATTTTGCAGTTTCGCTTAGAAGTTTAAAAGGGGTATTTTGGTAAATCCCCAAGTCCCCAATCTGTCCAAAACACAAGATTAATCATATTCAAAGTACTTTGTGCTCATTATTCATCATTCTCTTCAAAAGTAAAACCATAGAGCTCTAAAACCTCTTCTTCAAGAAATCAAAATCCTCTATTGATTCTCCAAGAAAGCTTAAGATTGAGGATTCCCAAGAAAAGATAATCAAGAATTCATCTCCAAGAACTCAATTAGGAATAAATAATTCAAGTTTCTTTATCTAATCATCAATCAAGGTATGTAGGGTTTATGAACAAGGATCTTCTTCCATCCTTGTGCCCAAAACCAATATTTTACACTAAATTCATATGATTTTGAATGATTATTCATGAGATTTGAATTAGGGTTCATACCCATTATTTCTCTTTGCAAGATTTTGAGATTTCAAGTGTTTTAGAAGTTGAATTGCATGTCTACTTTCATATTTTCATGCCTATTATAGAAATTTATAGATTTTGAGATGAATTATCATTGTCTTCATTACTAAGAATGATTATTATGATATTTTGACATGAGCTTGATGCATGGGTTATCAAGCCCCAAGTTTATATGTTGATATTTCAAGAAAGATGATGCTTTAAGCATCCTATAAGCTAATTATTTCAGATTTACAATAAAATTTTGATCTTTTAATCCTCAAATAAGTTTTGGAATCCACTTTATAGATTTATTACAGATTACAGAAAGCAAAATATCTTTATTTACAGATTGATCAAATAAGTGCATAACTGGTTTTGTAATAAACCCTTATGTTAGTTTTAAAAGTGGATTTCCAATAAGGTGAGCTTAACAAATTAAGGGAGTAGTATTTAGCACCGAGTTTGGTATGATTCCAAGGTCTCATACCCCAAAACTATGTGCCACCGTAGATTTGAGATTAAAGTGCCCATAGTGGGTTGAAATAGTGATCGCTGAGGTTATACTCTCGGGCAAGAATATGACACCTCTCCCTAATGTGAGGTTTATTTCTTAGGAGGATGAGACGTTAGAATCCATGTATCTCGCATGGTTTATATCGGTTAAGAGAATCTTCCTACTAGTAAAGAAAAGCTTTGAAAGAATTCCCTTCAAATAAAGTATTTTTCCCTTGCAGAATAGTTTTCCCTTATAGATAACCTTAAGATAAAGTGTTTTCCCTACAGTTTAATAGTAAAGATTTTAAAAAATAAGTGTAAAGGCTCACAGTTTACTTAGATTATGCTTTATAGAAAGATAACAGTTACAGGCTTCAGTTTTTAGATTTGAGATTTCAGAAGTGAGCTCTTTCTACACTTAGACAATATGATTTACAAACAAAATACAAGTATAGCTTTCAGAACTAAAGTTATGACTCACTAGATTTATAAAGCATGATTTGTTATTCATGATTTTAGATTTCAATATTTTAGATATTCCAGCTTATGTGAGTCATTTGCATTTAGCATGCATTTTTTTATAAATTATGATGATGAGATGATGTTTTACTTATGCATTTTACCCCTATATACTCAGTACATCCTCAAAGTACTGATCCACGTATATGTTTATATGCTACATTGTCTCATAATGTAGGTTCAGGTGCTTAGTATCTGCAGCATGAGTAGTCCAAGCATCTCCATCTACATCCTACAGTTGGTGAGTCCTCATAGTTCGGGAACTTGTTCACTCAGATTTTGCAGCTTATCAGTTTACATAAGTTAGTATTCTTTTCAGACAGTTTGAGTTAGCTGGGGGGTTCGTCCCAGTGACTCTCTAGAAGTTAGTAGTAGAGACTTGTCAGACTACTAGGTGTGATTTAGTTTATTCAGTATTGATGTTTCATACATTATATTCAGATTATTCTTAGTTATTTTAGATAGTTTCCGCATTCAGTATGACTTTCATGTCTATATTACTGTTATTATGAGATTTATATCTAGTAGAAGGCAGAAAGGTTAGCTTAAGGATACTCATAGTCTTAAGCACCGTGTGACGTCTCGGGATCAGATTTCAGGGCGTTACAAACTTGGTATCAGAGCCTAAGATTTTTAAGAGTCCTAGGGAGTCAGACAAGCCGCGTTACATAGAGTCTTGATCATGGGTGTGAAGCGCGCTATATTTATGAGCAAGAGGCTACAGAATGTTCTTAGGAAATCATCTCTTTCTTTCATGATCTATCGTGTTTACAGTTTCTCTATATGTTTTTAACTCGTGCTCTTACATGATAGTTGAATATGCCTCCTCGTCGAGCTAACGCCTGCAAAAATGATAACGAGCCACCCAGCCCGCAGATCTTTTGAATGAAAATATATCCTATGCTGAGTTTAGGGTTGCCTTTCAGGCGTTATCCCAAGTTGTGACTACTAATATTTAGGGCAATTATCAGAATCAGGTTGCAGTCTCACTCCAGCAGAATGGGGATTTAGTAACAGCTAGAATCAGAGACTTTCTGAGAATGAATTTGCTAGAGTTCTTTGGGTCAAAAGCAGGTGAGGACCCACAACTTTATTTAGATGAGGTAAAGAAGATCACCCAGATTATGTATGTTTCTGAGGAGAAGAGTGTAGAGTTAACATCCTATAGATTGAAGGATGTAGTGTATGATTGGGTAGTGATGTGAAAGAATAGTAGAGGTGAGAATGTTGTTCCTATGAGTTTGCAGGTATTTTAGGATGCTTTTCTAGACAGGTTCTTCCCACGTGAGATGGGGAAAGCTAAAATAAAGGAGTTTATGAATTTGAGGTAGGTCCCGATGACAGTGAAGGAGTACTGCCTTAAGTTTAATCAGTTGTCTAAGTATGCCCCTGATACGATGGTTGATCTTAGGGCTAGTATGAGTAAGTTTGTTACTGGAGTGTCTAGTTTAGTAGTCAAAGAGTGTAGGACTACTATGCCCATTGGAGACATAAATCTTGCTAGATTGATGATGCACGCTCAGCAGATTGAGGCAAAGAAGTGGAAGGAGAGAGATAAATATAATAAGAGGGCTAGGATAGGATAGTTTAAGTATGGTCAAAATAGGTCTCAAAGAAGAAATCATTTGCAGTTTTAGAATCGTTCATGTATGCCAGCACCATCTTCAGCTAGTGCACCCACTTCCAAAGATAGACAGAAGCAGTGGGGTAAGTCTACTATGTCTAGATCTTAGAATAGTGTAAGTAGAAGACCTCGTTATCCTCCTTGTGCTAAGTGTGGTAGGAATCACCCCGATAAGTGTTTGGCTAGACAGAAGGGTTGTTTTCATTGTGGTAAGTCGGGTCATGGGATTAAAGAGTGCCCATATTCTAAGCAAGGAAATAGAGATGATCGTCCCCAGACTAAGACTGCTAGTGCACCAGTTCCTTTAGGTTGTCCATTCCCTCCCTAGGGTGCTTCATCCAGTACTAGTGGTGGTCAGCGCCAAAATTGATTTTATGCTTTACCATCCCATTAGGAGTAGAAGGATTCACCAAATGTTGTTACTGGTATGCTTCATGTCTTTTACCTTGATGTTTATGTGTTGTTAGACCCTGGGTAGAGTTTCTCTTATGTGACCCTGTTAGTTGCAGTAAACTTTGAGGTAAGTTCTGAAAAGATTCCTGAGCCTTTATTGGTGTCTACCCCAGTGGGTGAGTCAGTTATTGCTAAACAGATCTATAGAAAGTGTCCTGTCACTGTCCTTTATAAAGTCATGTTAGAAGACCTAATAGAGTTAGATATGGTGGACTTTGATCTTATTCTTGGTATGGATTGACTCCATTCTTGTTATGCCTCTATAGATTGTCACACTCGAGTGGTAAAGTTTCAGTTTCCAGATGAGCCAGTTTTTGAGTGGTCAGGTAATTCAGTGTCTTCCAAAAGTCATTTCATATCTTATCTTAAAGCCCGAAAGTTGATCTCCAAAGGGAGTATCTATCATCTTATTCGAATTAAAGACACTAAGTCTGAGACTCCAACAGTTCAGTCAGTCAGTGTAGTTAATGAGTTTCTAGATGTGTTTCCCAAAGATTTGCCAGGGATACCTCTCGATAGGGAAATAGAATTTAGTATTGACCTTTTTCAAGATACTCAGCCTATTTCTATACCTCCATAGCGTATAACGCCCGCCAAGCTTAAGGATTTGAAAGAGAAACTCAAAGATCTTTTAGATAAAGGTCTCATAAGGCCTAGTATTTCTCCATGGGCCACTTTCGTCTTATTCATGCGAAAGAAAGATGGTTCTTTGCGTATGTGAATTGACTATCGCCAGTTGAATAAAGTTATAGTAAAAAACAAATATCCTCTTCCTATAATTGATGACTTATTTGATCAACTCAAAGGTGCAAGTTATTTCTCAAAGATAGACCTTAGATCCGTCTATCATCAACTTAAAGTAAGGAAATGTGATATTCCAAAGACAGCTTTCAGAACCCATTATGGTCATTTTGAGTTTCTAGTCATGCCCTTTGGACTAACAAATGCCCCAGTAGCCTTCATAAACTTGATGAACAGAGTGTTCAAAGAGTATTTGCACATGTTTGTTATAGTATTTATCGATGATATTCTTGTCTTCTCTCGTAGTGAAGATGATCATGCAGACCATCTTAGAATTATGTTACAGACCCTTAGAGATCACCAGTTGTTCGCCAAGTTCAGAAAATGTGAATTTTGGCTAAGGTTAGTAGCTTTCCTTAGTCATATCATTTCCAGTGAAAGTATTAGAGTTGATCCCCAAAAGACAAAAGCCGTAAGAAATTGGCCTAGACCTATTTCCCCATCAGACATTAGGAGTTTCTTGGGTCTAACCGGTTATTATAGATATTTTATCGAGGGTTTCTCATCTATTGTGTCTCCTATGTCTAGATTGACCTAAAAGAAAGCTAAGCTTTAGTGGTCAAATTCTTGCGAGAAGAGTTTTCAGGAGTTGAACACTCGACTCACTTCAGCCTCAGTGTTAGCATTACCTGATGGTACAAACATTTTTATGGTATATTGTGATTCTCTAGAGTTGGTTTGGGTTGTGTTATGATGCAGAGAGGTAAGGTCATAGCCTATGCCTCTATAAAACTTAAGCCCCATAAAAAGAATTACCCAACCCATGGTCTTAAGATAGTTGTTGTTGTGTTTGCTTTGAAAATCTAGAGACATTATTTAAATGGAGTGCATATTGATGTGTTCACGGATCACAAAATCTTGCAGTATGTGTTTACTCAGAGGGAGTTGAATCTCCATCAGAGAAGATGGTTAGAATTATTAAAAGATTATGATATGAGTGTGTTGTATCATCCGGGTAAGGCTAATGTAGTGGCATACGCCCTTAGTAGATTATCTATGGGCAGTGTTACTCATGTGGAGAAAGAAAAAAAGCATTTAGATCGGGAAGTTCATCGGTTATCTAGATTGGGTGTGAGATTAATTGATTCAGCTGAAGGGAATATTTGGGTTCAGAGTAGTTTCGAATTTTCCCTAGTTTCGAACGTGAAGGAGAAGCAAGATAAGGATCCTAGTTTGGTCAAACTGAAGGAGTCAGTTAAAGACCAAAACGTAGAGGTTTTCTCCCAAGGAGGAGATGGTGTGTTGAGACACCAGAGTAGATTGTGTGTGCCTTGTGTTGGCAGCAAATTATGGTGGAAGTGCATGGTGCACGTTATTCTATCCATCTTGAAGCCACCAAGATATACCACGACTTACGAGAAATCTATTGGTGGAGTACTATGAAAAGAGATATAGAAGAGTTTTTATCCAAGTATGCAACTTATCAACAAGTTAAGGTAGAGAACCAAAGACCTGGTGGTACATTGCAAGAGTTTGGCATCCTCACTTGGAAGTGGGAAGAGATGAATATGAATTTTGTGACTGGTTTACCCCATTCGCGTCGTCAGCATGATTCGATTTGGTTATTGTAGACAGACTGACTAAGTCAGCGCATTTTGTGCTAGTTCACACATCTTTCACGGCTGAAGATTATGCTAAGTTGTATATCCGAGAGAAAGTTAGATTGCATGAAGTTCCTTTTTCCATCATCTCAGATAGGAATACTCAGTTTACCTCTCAGTATTGAAGAGCCTTTCAGAAGGGTCTTGGTACCTAAGTTCATCTTAGTTCAGCTTTTCATCTACAAATAGATGGTCAGGCAGAGAGGACCATTCAGACTTTGGAGGATATGTTGAGGGCATGTGTTCTTGATTTAAAAGGTAGTTGGGATGATCATTTGTCATTGATTGAGTTCGCATATAATAATAGTTATCATGCTAGTATTTAGATGGCTCCGTTTAAAGCACTTTATGGGCAAAGATATAGATCACTAGTTAGTTGGTTCGAAGTGGGTGAGGCCGCCTTGATTGGGTCATACATGGTGTATGAGGCCATGGTGAAAGTTCAGTTGATTAGAGAGAGATTGAAAGCAGCCCAGAGTCATCAGAAATCCTACGCAGACATAAAAAGAAGAGATTTTGAGTTTGAGGTTGATGATCTTGTATATTTAAAAGTTTCACCCATGAAAAGGGTGAAGAGATTTGGCAAGAAGAGGAAGCTTAGTCCTCGTTATGTAGGTCCCTTCTGTATTTTAAGCCATGTTAGGAAGGTAGCGTATGACATTGAGCTACCCACAGATTTATCCTCATTTTATCCAGTATTCCATATGTCCTTGTTAAAGAAGTGCATGGACGTTTCAACCGTTATAGTTCCTCTAGAAAGCACAGATATTCAGAATAGCCTTTCTCACAAGGAATTCCTAGTAGAGATTCTTGCTCATCAGATTCGTAGACTAAGGAACAAAGAAGTTCTCTTGGTCAAAGTTTTGTGGAAAAATCAGTCCGTTGAGGGTGCTACTAGGGAAACAGAAGCAGACATGCGTACCAAGTATTCTCATCTCTTCTCCACGAACTCATATTCTTCTGAAGGTAATAGTTTTCCTTTATTTAGTTTTTTTTCAGTTTCAGATTCAGCTATATAGTTATCTTCATGAGAATTCATGCACTTTCAGATCAGTTCAGTAGCTCATTTTAATTGAGATTCAGTTATTCAATTTATTTTAGTTGTGCATAATAACTTATAGCCTCAGATTCCTCAGTATTTTTAGCTTATCTAGCCACAATCGAGGATGAATTTTCCCAAAGAGGAGATATTGTAATACCCTACACTTTTCCTAGCTTAAATTCACTCCTAGAATGTTAAGAAATAGATTCCAAAATGAAGAATATTTATTTAGTGTGGTATTTTTCAGATTTAGACCTCTCATTGTGTGGGAAATTGAATAAGCTTTCCATCGATACCAAATTCGCCCAATTCTGACACTCGGTTGAGGAGTTAGAGCATTTTTAAGTTGACAGTGTACCACCTGGGCACTTGGCACTTTGTGGAGGTGGGTAAAATGATGATTGTCAAATTCCAGTGGCCCTCCACAATAGCCACGCATTGCGGAGAAGCCCAAATTCCTAATTGTCCCATTCCAGTAGACCGACACGATATTGGCGCATTGCAAAGAGGGCTAATTTCCCAGTTTTCAATTTCCAATAGACCAATGCAATATTGGTGCATCGCGCCAGAGGCCAAAATGGCATTCCAAAGTGGCACCGCAATGGTGGTACATCGCGGAGTCAGCCCAGTTCCCAATTGTCCTATTTCTAGTGAGCCACTACGATTGTGGCGCGTCACGATTGCCACCTAAATCGGAAAAATGTTACGTTTTCCAGTTCCTCTTAGAAGTTTAAAAGGGGTATTTTGGTAAATCCCCAAGGCCCCAATCCATCCAAAACACAAGATTAATCATATTCAAAGAACTTTGTGCTCATTATTCATTATTCTCTTCAAAAGCAAAACCCTAGATCTCTAAAGCCTCTTCTCCAAGAAATCAAAATCCTCCATTGATTCTCCAAGAAAGCTTAAGATTGAGGATTTCCAAGGCAATATAATCAAGAATCCATCTCCAAGAACTCAATTAGGAATCAATAATTCAAGTTTCTTCATCTAATCATCAATCAAGGTATGTGGGGTTTATGCACAAGGATCGTCTTCCATCCTTGTGCCCAAAACCAATCTTTTACACTAAATTCATATGATTTTGAATGATTATTCATGAGATTTAAATTAGGGTTCATACCCATTATTTCTCTTTGCAAGATTTTGAGATTTCAAGTATTTTAGAAGTTGAATTGCATGTCCACTTTCATATTTTCATGCCTATATTAGAAATTTACTGATTTTGAGATGAAATATCATTGTCTTCATTACTAAGCAAGATTATTATGATATTTGGACATGAGTTTGATGCATGGGTTATCAAGCCCTAAGTTTATATATTGATATTTCAATAAAGATAATGTTTTAAGCATCTTATAAGCTGATTATTTCAGATTTAAAATAAAGTTTTGATCTTTTGATCCTCAGATAAGTTTTAGAATCCACTTTATAGATTTATTATAGATTACAGAAAGCTAAATAGCTTTATTTACAGTTTAATCAGATAAGTGCATAACTGGTTTCATAATAAACCCTTATGCTAGTTTTAAAAGTGGATTTCCAACAAGATGAGCGTAGAAAACTAAAGGGAGTAGTATTTAGCACCAAGTTTGGTATGATTCCAAGGTGTCATATCCCAGAACTATGTGCCACCGTAGATTTGAGATTAAATGGCCCATAGTGGTTTGAGATAGTGATCACTTAAGCTGAGGTTATACTCTCTGGCAAGAGTATGATATCTCTCCCTAATGTGAAGTTTCTTCCTTAGGAGGACGAGACGTTGGACTCCATGTAGCTCGCATGATTTATGTCGATTAAGAGAATCTTTCTACTAGTAAAGAAAAGCTTTGAAAGAATTCCCTTCAAATAAAGTATTTTTCCCTTGCAGAATAGTTTTCCCTTATAGATAACCTTAAGATAAAGTGTTTTCCCTACAGTTTAATAGTAAAGATTTTTAGAAAACTAAGTGTAAAGGCTCACAGTTTACTCAAATTATGCTTTACAAAAAGATAACAGTTACAGGCTTCAACTTTTATATTTTAGATTTCAGAAGTGAGCTCTTTCTACACTTTGACAATATGATTTACAGACAGAATACAAGTATAGCTTTTAGAACTAAATGTTATGACTCACTAGATTTATAAAACATGATTTGTTATTCATGATTTCAGATTTCAGTATTTCAGATATTCTAGCTTATGTGAGTCATTTACATTTAGCATGCATTGTTTTATAAATTATGATGATGAGATAATGTTTTACTTATGCATTTCACCCCCATATACTCAGTATATCCCTAAAGTACCGATCCATATATCTGTCTATGTGCTATATTTTCTCATAATGTAGGTTCTGGTGCTTAGTATCAGTAGCGTGAGTAGTCTGAGCATCTTCATCTACATCCTACAGTTGGTGAGTCCTCATAGTTCAGGGACTTGTTCACTTAGATTTTGCAGCTTATCAGTGTACATGATTTAGTATTCTTTTCAGACAATTCGAGTTAGCTGAGGGTTTATCCCAGTGACTCTCTAGAAGTTAGTAGTAAAGGCTTGTCAAACTACTAGTTGTGATTCAATTTATTCAGTATTGATGTTTCATACATTATAGTCAGATTATTCTTAGTTATTTCAGACAGTTTTCACTTTTAGTATGACTTTCATATCTATATTACCGTGATTATGAGATTTATATCTAGTATACGGCAGACAGGGTTAGCTTAACGCTACTCGTAGTATTCAGCACCGTGTGACGTCTTGGGATCAGATTTTGGAGCGTTACAGGAAACATATCATCAGTACCTCAGATTATTATGACTATGACATGGAAGACTATGATCTAGTGAGGGATTTATGGCTACGATGATGATGGAGATTGTGGGGGATATGAATATAGCCATGATCAAGAGATGGATCAAAATGAGGGTTACTGTATTGAAGGAGAAAGTGAGATGAATGAAGTGCCTAGTTTTTATGGTAAGTATGGGGATGATGAATAGCTTTGTGAGGGTTCTTATGAAGAAGATGTGGCAAGTGAGAAGTCTTACATTTCCTACTCTGATTATCAAGGCAGTGTAAAGTAAGTTTTCTCTTCCCTACGGTTTCTAAGAGTTATGATGAGAGTGCACATGTGGAGTTGAAGATTTATATTCCTCACCTTGTAGTACTTCTTGTCAAAGTCGAGGTGGTGTGAATGGTTATACTAGTTATAGTGGAGGTTGTTCCATGAAAAGAAATGAGTATTCATATCCAAAGTCTAAAGGAACTACATCTTATTCTTCTTGTTCTAGTGCCCGAACATGTGGAAATGGGAACCAAGGTAGATATAGAGGGTATAGTAGAAGTCAAGATCATCCTACTCTTCCCATCTTTATAAGAGAGTCGTGTCCCAAAGACTATCTTGATTGGGAATGAAAGTGTGAAAAGATCTTTATAGATTATGATATGAGTAAAGTTAAATGAACTACGTGTGCCCTTAAATATATTCAAGGTCCGACATCGTTCTTGTGGGAATCTATAAGGAAGTCCATCCAAACATGGAGAGCCTTGAAAGAACTCATGAGGGGTACTCATGTGCCCATGGAGTATACTAAGCTTTACAATGTTGATCCTAGAAGAAATGTTTACTCTGAAAAGGTAACATTTGTGGGGTTTCTGTTGCCTCCTTGTTCTAGATGATTGGTGCTATTAAAACTATATTATTTCACCCATGGTTGATCATTTAGGGATATATCAGGAACCTCTACTTGTTCCATATTTCTTAGACGGGTATAAGGTTATCTAGAGAGTGAAGGTTTCCTTAATCCGATTTGGATACTATGAGGAGGTATGGTGTGACATCTTTCCCTTGAAACAAGGTTATTTGTGCTTGAGTGCCGATTGATTTGCACAACATAGAGTTCCAAATTTGCAAAATTGGCCTAAAATTGTAATGGACCATTGGGGAAATTATCTCTTTCCATCTATTCTTCCAAAATCTCAAAGAGATGTGACCACTTACTCCAAGCTGAATGATTATGAGAGACAAAAGATTGACAGAAGTAAGGGTGTGCAAGGTGGCAATATGATAGTGGAAAAAGGAGAGGTTGTGAGGAGTGAAGTGAGGGGGTTGCCATCAAACCGAGCTAACATTATTTTTCCTTCTATTTCTAAGGATATTTATGTAGGTACCAACATGGTGAGCAAAGGACAACAAGTGCTAAAATAGAATATTCCCTTTAAATATTTGACGAGAGCAATCTTAGATGATTCCAAAGCTTGTAGAGGACCTTCACACCAAGGTAAAGAACAAAACTCTCAAGAATCTCAAGGTAAAATAACTAATTCTTACACTTTTGTGCATGTGAATGATGATTGTGTGGGTAGTAGCCCATTGAGTGTGAGTAGTAGCTTACCTATTTGTGAGTCTATTGATTCTTTGCCTCTTATTTATGATTTACACGTTGTGAGTGTGGATACATTAGTTGATCCTATTGATGACTAAATTGACTCCTTTTGTTAGATCGATTTGTGTCCACCTAGTGTTGAAGCCATTGTGAGTGTGGATATACTAGTTTATCCTATTGATGACCGAATTGACTCTTCTTGTAAGATTGATTTGTGTCCACCTAGTGTTGAAGACATTGTGTTGAATGATAGTACATCATCTTATGGATATTGTGTTGATCAACTTATGTGCTAAATTAGTCCACCACTTAAGGTTATGTGTGTTGTAATTAATAGACCTCAAGTGAGTGAAGAATTTGAAAATATTGGTCAAAAAGATAGGAGTAACCCCTTGAGCTTGTCCTTCAGTAAAGATTCTAATGTTTGCTTCACTCATAGGGATAATCATTTTCTTGAAACATATTTGATAATTGATAATGATCTTTTAGAGAATGGATTTGCATGTTCTATATCTGTTTCATAGATAGATCCTTCTCTCTTTAAGGAAAATATCTTGTTTAAAGATGATGAGCTCACTCCTAATGAACTTAGTGGTGAAAATGATGTTGAAGGTATAGCTTGTCTTAAAGGCTATAACCTATATGCTAACCCACTATGGTATGACAACATTCCTCCTAAAGATGGATATTTCTTCTTGAAAGATGAGAATACTCTTAAGGGAAAAGAATGTGAGGTCTTAGAAAGGAATAATCAATTGGGTGATGATAATTTTGATTTTCTTGAATCCTTAAGAAACCCAATAAGTGATTGCTCCTTGAAAATTGATTGTGGTTGTGATCCTTTGTATGACACCTTACCCATGTTTGATGATTATGAGGATGAATTGTTTGCTTCTTACGGAGACTTAAGTAATAATCCCTTGGACTTTGGTGGTGGTATGCGTCTACTTGAGGGTACTTCTATAGAAAGATAAAGTTTCCATTGTTTGGAAATTACTTCCTCTTCTACTTTGTGTGACCTTATTGTTGAGAGTGCTCATGGTGATGATTTTGAAACTAGTAGTGAATATATACATGAGGACACCTTAGCTGAAGTTGACTTGAGCGATACCTTTCTCTACTCTCTATTTGTTTTTTATGATGTGTATGTTATTATAGAGAGTATGTCTTTTAGATTAGGTGAAGCCTATGGGGGGAAAGAGTATTGTCTAGAACCAAGTCTATGGCCACTTTTTTCATTTGACCCCGGTGCCAAATGTGGATATGATGATGTTGGAACACCCAACTTGTTGCTTGTTCTACATGACAAGAAAAGTGTTATTCTTGAAAACCCAAAGGCAAAAGTTTCATTGTCTCCTTGGGGTAATGCTTCTAAATGTGCATCTTTGCTTGACACACTTGTGCTTAAGTTGCATGAATCTCAACTTGTGGATGCCAAATTGATACTTTACTTGAAAGAAAGAATTCATATGTGCTTAAGTGCCTTAATTCCATCCTTTTGTGCCTTATGTGCTATATTTTTTGGGCCAAATGGCGTTCTTATAGTTGATAGCACATTGGATGATGCCTTTACGCTTGATTCCTTCCTATAGTACCTTTTTGCCTATGATGACATCCATGCAAGTTTTGTCTTTGTATTATGTAGAGGTGGGGGACTTGTTGGTTGGTCTACTTGTTTGAATTACAATGCTATGAGGGTTTAGTGGACTTTAAGACCCATAGTGGCACCACGTTTGATGAGGTCACTTGAATAGGTAATGAAATAATTGTGTCTTATGGTTCCTAAGATAAAGGTAGTCATACCTTTTGGATTTAGTGATACCATTAAGACCTTTGTAGTTTCTTTATCTCTTGATACTTGTCATAGCTATTTCCTTTGTGACATTTTTTCTAAGCTTTTCATGACTAAAATAAAGGATTTGTGGTTGTATTTCAAGTGTGTACCACCTTGGCATGATGATGTTATTTGTTGTACTAACCCTAACCCTCATGCTATGAGGATGTTGTGCTTGTTTTTTCTTTCTCTGGTTTTGCAAGGTGTGGATTCGAGGTCGAATCTTTTTCAAGAAGGGGAAGATGATACGAGCCAAATGGCCATCATAGCTTTTGATGACATCATGCGAGGCCAACACATGAAGAATCCGATTGTGGTCACATTGAGGGCACAAGAACATGCATGGGGGGACCCATTTTGAGCCCACAATAGAGCAATTTTATGTGTGGAAGGGTGCTTGGGAGCTCACCTTGATGCCTACCCGAGAGTTCAAGTGATGAAGAATAATTGTGAAGGCAAAAATGACACACATGGGCTGCCCCACGAATACATATGGATCCTTGTGTCACATATGGTCTGACCCACCAATGCATAGTGGGCTTTGAAGTGTTAAAGGGCGGCTTTAGAGTGTAATTCTCATTAAGGGTGTTTTAGTAATTTCACCCCTTTATGTAGTAGACTATAAATAGATAGCTAAGGGTTATTTCTTACTTAATTTTTGATGATATTTGACATAATATATTCATGAACTCCATTGGGAGTGTTTTTAGGGTATGGCTTGGAAAAATCGATTAGGGTTAGGGCTTGGAAAAGACAATATTGATCTTTGGTTAGAAACAATGGTTGTAAGGTAGATTTAATCCCCTTTGCGGACACCGTAAGAAGTTGATGTTTGTTATTACGAGTTTTAGGGGTATTTGCGTTTGATACACACGTTGGTTCTTACTTCTTCGTAATCTCTTATGTCAACTTATCTATCTTTACTTTCTTGCATCTTACGGTTTTCTAGCTTCCCAGGGTAGGTTTCTGTAATGCCCCGAAATCGGGTCCCGAGACGTCATACGGTGCTTAGGGTCACAAGTGACCCCAAGCTAACCCTTCTACTGACATATCTCATAAGGAACTGAATAAAAATACAAATCCATACAAATCAGCAGAAATTAACTCTTTTCTGAATCTGATCGATACAAAAATGGAATTTTACAGGATTACAATTCTGCCTTTACAACCAAAATTGAAACAAAATACATCAACTTCTACTGACTGTCTATGAAGCCTATACTAGTACTGACTGTAGGTAGCCGGGTCATGACTCCCGACTACCCCAACTCAATACGACTGAATAAAGAAAATACAACACTATAAACTCTGCATAACTAACCCAAGCCCTTGAATCAAAGGACTCATCACCTGCTGACTGGATACCACGAACTGACTGGATCTAAAGGTGCAACTATACCTTGTACCTACATTTCGAGAAAATGTAGCCCACATACGAATATGTGGGTCAGTACCATGGGAAGATACCGAGCATATGGGGGTGCAATGAATATATAAAATAATATCTTAATATCATCACAGTTTATAAAATTATGCATGCTGATATAGATGACTCACTTAGCTCGAATTAAATCATCAAAATTATGGATGAATAATACATGTAAAGTAAAATAAGTGAGTCATTATAATACGTTCTCAATTCACTTTCATCACAATTTCAAATCATCAAAACAATCAAATCTCATGTCAATTCTCATTAGAATATATTCCTTAAATCTTTTAAGAATAATGACTTTCTCAAACTCAGCCTTTTAACAAAATATGTTTTCATCTCAGATAGAAGAGTGCACACACACACATTGGGAGATCCTATAACCGACATAAACCATGTGAGCCACTTGGAGTCCAACGTACAACCCACGTTGGGGAGAGCCGTCCTATCCGTGCCATCAGAGTAGGACTTCCCGTATCAATTCAAAAACACTAGTGATCACTATATAAATCAACCTCAGGCTCACATCCTACGGGGGCACGTAGTTCTAGGAAAGTAAGGTCACTTTATACCTCCCACTCGGTGCTAAAGATTACTCCCAAACTAAGCTCAGAAATTTAAATCAGCCTCAGGCTCACATTAAAGAAAATCCACAATAAACACTTCAACAATTTTCATCGAGAGCCAATTTGCTACCCCTTTATCATAATTAATAAAAACGTGGATTTCTTTCACAGTCGAGTTCAAAATAACTCATTCACGACCAAAAGGTCAAATCATTCAAAACATATTAAATATTCAACATCAACATGCATATAGCACACATTTTCTCAAAGACACAATTTCAAATGGGGTTCAAGACCCAAATATCAATCAAAATCATAGTAAATTTCTTTCAAGCATCATGCTTTAAGTCATAATTTCATATAAATTCGACTTTTCAAAGTCATAAACATCATAATCTCAAGATAACCAAGATAGAATATAATTTCATGCTCCAAAATCATAATAAACATATAAAGATCATATCTTCGAAAAGAAAATTACTTTTGGGCACAAGAACGAAAGATTGTTCTTGTTGAAAAAACCCCACATACCTTGAATGATGAACTTTAGACCGATACTCATTTTTTGAGATGTTAATTGTGCCTTTGAATGATGGTTCTTGGAGTTCTTGAACTAGGAACTTGGAATCTTGAATAAATTTGCAGAATTAATGGTGAACTTTGGAGGTTCTTGAAGTTGGATGTAGGAGCTTAGGGTTTTCTTTTTGAGGGAATTTGATGAAATATAACATATAATGCTTCTAATAGGCTTTAATATAGGGTTTGAACGGATTTTGGGTGAGGGTAAATGACCAAAACGCCCCTAAACCCATAAAAAAAAAACTGAAATTCGCGTCTGAAACAGTGTTGGCGTGCGATCTGCGCGCGGCGCGGGCCTAATCGCCCTGGCTTACAGCTCTTCACTAAAAGCGTTGTAACTTTTTGCTCGGGTATCGGATTTTTACAAAATTGGTATAGTTGGAAAGATAATTCTATTATCTACAATTTGATAGGTCTTAGGATGAAAAATTCCATGTATATAAAGAGTTATACTCATTTGAAGTAGACCCTTATAGAATCGAATGTCAAACTTTGGACGAATCAATTGGTCTTAGCTCAACTTTGTTCTAAGTCATTGCTATGAACATTTTTCACCTCAAAGCTACTTCATAGACTAGGGTAATGATCATGAAAACTATATTCACATGAGAGTCACTTGGATTAGAGTTTAGACGCGTAGAAACGACGGTTCGAATTCTAACACGAAAATACGGGGTATTACATTATCTCCCCCTTGGGAACATTCGTCCTCGAATGTGAATAATTAAACTCAAACATAGAGGAATCTTGGTCTTTGAGCTATCATGTACAACTGATATAAACTGAATCACTGAATCTCAAACATAATGAGCCACTGAACTGATCCGCAAGTGCACGAATTCTTATGAAAATAGCTATATGGCTAAGATAGGAATGAGAGTGTCAACTTATGAGTCACCATTACTTTGCACTGGACCTGGTCTCATGAGAAAAGATGAGAGGTTTATAAAAATGAAAACTTAGGGTATTACAATATCCCCCTCTTGGGATCGTTCGTCCCCGAATGATTTCGATTTGGTTGAAATACTAAAGAAGATCGAGATGATACACAGGATACTCACGAACTGAATCATGGCTTAATATCTGAATCTGAAATTGATGCTATTAGGGAGTAAAGATCTTTGAGCATAATCTGAATAAAACATCTGAATAAGGAATTACAACATTGCTATCCCTATGTGACCCAAAACATCGGACCATAAATCATAAGCTAGGATAGAAGTACTAGGCCTTAAGAAATGCGACTTCTTACTTTCAAGCTTTGCAACACTGATCAAATTCTTCTTCGACTAGGCTATTCCCTTCAAATATCACACTCGTTTGATTCAACTTAAAGTTTTCATATGGCATTGATGAATTCATCTGTTAAAGTCTAAAATGAACTAGTTCCCTTTATTATGGTAAGGCCTAACTCAAAACCACAAGGTGCTATATGTAACTCCACACCATAATACAAATCTGGGCCATGAATTCAACACTCTGAGCACTATCATAACTACTCACTCTAGGATGATTTTCCTCATCACTTCAACCATTAAATTCAACTTCTTACATGTCGACATGACATTCAAGCCTATTTTCATATCAACATCTACACCATTAAATTTTTCGGAAGACACACATAAACTATTCTCAACTAAACAAATCATACACAGGACTTTACCTCAATATTCTCCACTCATGGACTTACATAAAACAATCATACAACAATCTCTCCCAACATGTCACAACTACTTATTTCTATCTGCACAATCATTCATCATTACTATCTTGATCTAAGGGAAGGTCACTGAAAGGTTGGAATATTGGGATTCAAAACATGAAGGGATACTAAGCATAACTTAACACCTTACTGAGGCCCGAGGAGTAGAGGATTCACGGCATGGATTCATTAAAGAGATCTAATCTGAAGACGTATCTGATACAAATCTGAATTTCACTGATCGTTAAAAGTGTTGCATGGGTACATGATTCAGGAGATACATGACATAAATTTTTGGAATTTATAACTTACGGAAGGTGATTCCGACTTCTGAATGATCTGGAACTCCCCATATTAAGAACTGGAAAGATACATGATTCTCTATTATGCACGCGAATATGAACTATGATTATTGAATTGACACATAAGACATAAGTAGATATTGGAATAACTAAAATACCCACACTAAAATAAAAATGGGTTAAGACTCATCCTCACTCTCTCGATGTTTCTACACTACACTGGCATCACTAATAAAATTGGGAAGTCTAACTTTGTTACTCATTCTATCATCTCTCCCTTATCTTTAAGCCATCATTATAAAACTGTGGAACCCCTTAATACAAAGCTTTCTTGGAGTAACAATGAAGGATTTGGACTTCATTGAAGAAGAGCTTTGGAGTTCTTAGGGCATTGCTTGGGAGAAAAGTAATGAAAACATGTCTAATGTATTTAGAATAGGCTTAAATCTTATGTTTAGATGGATTGGGGATGGGAAAAAGACTCATTTTCCCTTAATGAAATGAAAAAAAAATAGAAGCTGAAATTTGGCCTGGCGCGATCCAGCAGGCGGCGCCCGTTCTAGAGCGGTGCACTACCCCAGGCGGCGCCTGCTAATCATGGGGTGCTACTAGAATGAAAACCAAACGTGGTCTTAGGCTCGTCCAAAAATTCCAAAACTCACCCGGAACATGCTACGACCTTGCCCCATCGCATCACAACAAAAATTTTAAGAAACAAACGTCGGGAAGGTCACCAAAAATATCAACAAAGATAAAGGGTTCAAAATAAAACTAAGTGTTGAAACTCTTAGCTAAAAATTCTAAGTGTTAAGCTCAACTTGACTCATTTTGAAGGCTTTAATAATAACGAAATTTATGGGGTCATACATTACACGTAAATAGTTGAAATTATCCCAAAGGACTACACCTGAAAGTGTAAAACTCTCTGCTAATGCTTCCTTCGTAGTCAACTAATATCACATCCCTAAACTTACACCAGTATACCCAACATCATCAACCTATAACCCATAAGCTAATTGACAAGAACCTCGTATACCACATCGCCTCATTCATACTTATCTACTCAAGGGTAAAACTAACCATACAATACTTAACAAATTTCGAAAATAAGGAAGCCCCATATCACCTTGGGCACACCTCTACATCATACCTGCAACATCATACTAACTTTAAATATATAAACTCTTACATACACTGTTCAAGCCCACTAGATTACTTTCATACAACTAGCTGCACTATCTTTACATCCACCTTGATGACCATCCACCGATCAAACTTAATGTCTAGTGCTAAGCATGATTTAACAACCCACCTTACACACAATTCTCACTTAGAAACTATAGAACAAAGCATTAGAAAACACTAGTACACTAGAACCCCCATAAAATGATAATTGATTATAATTATATGGCCTATCTTATGCACAATCCATTAACACATCCTCCTTCTATACATCAATACTATTTACCCATCTATACACCTAAACTTCTTTCATAGCACTATAAGTTTCAACTAAACTCCCTCTTTCCACCTCAGGAAAGCCTAAATTAACAACACTCAACCACCAAGTACTTTCATTAATAACCTATACTTTTCTAACACCACAAATACCATCAATAACTCTTTCCTTACCCTAAGCAAACAACAATCCACCTTAACTAATAACTCCTCCTTTACCTTTCACTAAACTAACAAACAAGGGTATATCACTTCATTACTAATTCAATCATAAGCAAAAATTCAGATATACATATTCAATAAATCGCCCTTACCACCTTTCTTGTTACTACACTTCTAAACCCACACTTGCAACTAACACAGGAACAACAAGATAAATAACAAGTTTCTAGTGAATCGAAATAGGCCTCACACGGCTTGATTTTCAAATCAACTCGATTTTCATGACCCAACCAAGAAAACCTTGAGTCATCAACCAAATGGTCGACCTTGCCATCAAGTTGGGTCACTCGATCCTTGAGTGTTTCCTTAACAACAGCCGCCGCTAACAGCACTCCACTGCTATCTCCATAGGGCGAAGCGGCGACCTCATTCATTCTAACAACTCATTGCCCTATTTCTCTAGATCGAGTCTATATAATGACCGAGAAGCCAATAAAATGAGATAAGAGACAGGTAGTAATAACTTCAATCGATAGAAAAATCTATCAAGACCAAAAACAAAGAATACCATCTCCCAGGGAGTCTTTTTATTATGCATATCTTGACTTGAGAATTCTCCTCAGGCGTAGCTGGTGTATTCGGTGGCTCCCTATTCAGTGCTATGCATGGTTCCTTGGTAACTTCTAGTTTGATCAGGGAAACCACAGAAAATGAATCTGCTAATGAAGGTTACAGATTCGGTCAAGAGGAAGAAACTTACAATATCGTAGCCGCTCATGGTTATTTTGGCCGATTGATCTTCCAATATGCTAGTTTTTCTTCCTCCCTGACTTCATACTCGCTCTAACCCAACGAATCGAACCGCTGACATCCGCCGCAGGGTAAACCACCGCCTCTCAGGTTTTGGGGCTTCTTGCTACGCTACAACACTATATAAATCCTAGACTTTGGTTTTGTGTTTTGATCAAGAAAGTTATATGAATAACAAAGTAACTATGCTAGTGAATCGAAATAGGCCCCACACGGCTTCACTAGACTTTGGTTTGTATTTTGAACAAGAAAATGAGATGAATAACAAAGAAGCTATGCTAGTGAATCGAAAGAGCCCCACACGGCTTCACTAGACTTTGATTTTTCACAAACATAATGATAACAAGATTACATAATAAAAGAGATAGAAACTTGACACACAACATTCAACTATCTAAGAATACACCTTACTCTGTCTTAATTAAATAACTCATAAGAATGAGGGCATAACTTTCAACTTAAGGAACTTAACACACTAGAGAGCTCCTCTCAAGACCTTTGTGTAACTTTTGAAATTTCTTCTAGAAAATATAGAAGCATTACCTGGGGAAGAACTGGAGCTTGTGAATCATGTTATCTCAAAAATAATACATAGAGGGAGAAGTATAGATTAACATTGTAGATTCTGAGGAGGAATCTGAAAGCACACCTAACCTAGGCTTAGTTCACGACATTTATGAACATGAATAAAGTACTTCAATCTTTGGAACTCAAAAGCACTGACAGTATACTTTCTATCTCTCTTACAATCCCATAACTATCTATGGAGAATTAAGTTTAACTGTTTCTGATACCTTGAAAATGAAGCAGAGTTGGCCAGAATAGAGTAAGATGAGAATCTATATAAGCTTCTTTGAGAACCTTTTTATAGCACGATCTTAGACTTGAGAGAAGGGAAACAATTCCTAAATACCATGTAGCCTCTCGAAGAAAAGTACAGACGTCTCCATACCGTTCCGTAAGAATCTACTAGACACGACTTCATAGACACCCTAGGACACTTGAACTCTGTGCGCTCTGATACCAAGTTTGTAACGCCCCGAAATCGGGTCCCGAGATATCACACGGTGCTTAGGGTCACAAGTGACATCAAGCTAACCCTTCTACTGGCATAACTCATAAGTAACTGAATAAAAATACAAATCCATACAAATCAGCAGAAATTAACTCTTTTCTGAATCTGATCGATACAAAAATGGAATTTTACAGGATTACAATTCTGCCTTTACAACCAAAAGTGAAACAAAATACATCAACTTCTACTGACTGTCTATGAAGCCTCTACTAGTACTAACTGTAGGTAACCGGGTCATGACACCCGACTACCCCAACTCAATACGACTGAATAAAGAAAATACAACACTATAAACTCTGCATAACTAACCCCAAGCCCTTGAATCAAAAGGACTCATCACCTGCTGACTGGATGCCACGAACTGACTGGATCCGAAGGTGCAACTATACCTTGTACCTACATTCCGAGAAAATATAGCCCACATACGAATATGTGGGTCAGTACCATGGAAAGATACCGAGCATATGGGGGTTCAATGCATATATAAAATAATATCTTAATATCATCACAGTTTATAAAATTATGCATGCTGATATAGATGACTCACTTAGCTCGAATTAAATCATCAAAATCATGGATGAATAATACATGTAAAGTAAAACAAGTGAGTCATTACAATACGTTCTCAATTCACTTTCATCTCAATTTCAAATCATCAAAACAATCAAATCTCATGTCAATTCTCATTAGAATATATTCCTTAAATCTTTTAAGAATAATGACTTTCTCAAACTCAGCCTTTTAACAAAATATGTTTTCATCTCAGATAGAAGAGTACACGCACACATTGGAAGATCCTATAACCGACATAAACCATGTGAGCCATATGGAGTCCAACGTACAACCCACGTTGGGGAGAGTCGTCCTATCCTTGCCGTCAGAGTAGGACTTCTAGTATCAATTCAAAAACACTAGTGATCACTATATAAATCAACCTCAGGCTCACATCCTACGGGGGCACGTAGTTCTAGGGAAGTAAGGTCACTTTATACCTCGCAGTCGGTGCTAAAGATTACTCCCGGACTTAGCTCAGAAATTTAAATCAGCCTCAGGCTCACATTAAAGAAAATCCACAATAAACACTTCAACAATTTTCATCGGGAGACAATTTTCTACCCCTTTATCATAATCAATAAAAACGTGGATTTCTTTCACAGTCGAGTTCAAAATAACTCATTCACGACCAAAAGGTCAAATCATTCAAAACATCTTAAATATTCAACATCAACGTGCATATAGCACACATTTTCTCAAAGACACAATTTCAAATGGGGTTCAAGACCCAAATATCAAAATCATAGTAAATTTCTTTCAAGCATCATGCTTTAAGTCATAATTTCATATAAATTCAACTTTTCAAAGTCAGAAACATCATAATCTCAAGATAACGAAGATAGAATATAAGTTCATGCTCCAAAATCATAATAAACATATAAAGATCATATCTTCATAAAGAAAATTACTTTTGGGCACAAGAACGAAAGATTGTTCTTGTTCAAAAAAAACCCCACATACCTTGAATGATGAACTTTAGATCGATACTCATTTTTTGAGATGTTAATCGTTCCTTTGAATGATGGTTCTTGGAGTTCTTGAACTAGGAACTTGGAATCTTGAATAAATTTGCAGAATTAATGGTGAACTTTGGAGGTTCTTGAAGTTGGATGTAGGAGCTTAGGGTTTTCTTTTTGAGGGAATTTGATGAAATATAACATATAATGCTTCTAATAGGCTTTAATATAGGGTTTGGACGGATTTTGGGTGAGGGGGAATGACCAAAACGCCCCTAAACCCATAAAAAAAAACTGAAGTTCTCGTCTGAAATAGTGTTAGCGCGCGATTTGCGCACGGCGCAGGCCTAATCACCCTGGCTTACAACTGTTCACTAAAAGGGTTGTAACTTTTCGCTCGGGTATCGGATTTTTACAAAATTGGTATCGTTGGAAAGATAATTCAATTATATACAATTTGATAGGTCTTAGGATGAAAAATTCCATGTATATAAAGAGTTATACTCATTTGAAGTAGACCCTTGTAGAATCGAATGTCAAACTTTGGACGAATCAATTGGTCTTAGCTCAACTTTGTTCTAAGTCATTGATATGAACATTTTTCACCTCAAAGCTACTTCATTGACTAGGATAATGATCATGAAAACTATATTCACATGAGAGTCACTTGGATTAGAGTTTAGACGTGTAGAAACGACGGTTCGAATTCTAGCACGAAAATACAGGGTATTACAATTTCTATCTTTCGTAGTTAGCTCCGATTAGTTATTTAACTATAATTAGCTTTAGATTAATAAGTTTATTACAATCTCAATTAATTACATAGTAATTACATAATCAACTAAGTGTACTCGTCCGAAATAGAGTAATCAATTGACTTATTTGATGTGAAATGCTTCTTTAAGTCATGATTAGTAATAAATAAATTTATTTAACTATAATTAACTTTCAATTAATAAGTTCAATTACAATCTCAATGAATATCATGGTAATACATGCTCAACTAAGTGTATTCTTCTTAAATAGAGTGATCAATTAACTAATTTGACATGAAATTCTTCATTAAACCATGATTAGTAATAAATAAATTTATTTAACTACAATTAACTTTTAATTTATAAGTTAAATTACAATCTCAATGAATTATGTAGTAATTAGTTGTATAACCTATTGCAACAGATGATTACCTGTTACAACAAATGTCTATATATGTTGGATTATTTCCAATAGATAAGTTATCTATTGCAACAGGTTAGTCATCTATTGCAATAGATGTCTTTATTTGTTTGATTATTTCCGACAGATGAGCCAGTTGTTGCAACATGTTAGTTATCTGTTGCAATAGATGTCTATATCTATTTGACTAATTTACTGAGATGCTTCATATTAAACCGTGAGTAGTAATAAATAAATTTATTTAACTATAATTTGCTTTCAGTTAATAAGTTTAATTACAAACTCAAAGAATTATGTAGTAAAGACATGATCACTAGGCGAATCCATCCTAAATAGAGTGATCAATTGTCTAATTTGATATGAAATGCTTCATTAAATCATAATTAGTAATAAATAAATTTATTTAACTATAACTATTTTTCAATTAATAAGTTCAATTATAATCTCAATGAATTACGTAGTAATTATATGATCAACTAAGTGTATTCATCCTAAATAGAGTGATCAATTGAATAATTTGATATGAAATGATTCATTAAACCATGATTAATAATAAGTAAATATTTAACTATAATTAACTTTTAATTTATAATTTCAGTTATAATCTCAATGAATTACATAGTAGTTATATGATCAACTTAGTGCATTTGTCCTAAATAGAGTGATTAATTACTTAATTTGATGTAAAATGCTCCATTAAATCATGATTAGTAAAAAAACAAATTTACTTAACTATAATAAGCTTTCAATTAATAAGTTCAATTACGTTCTCAATGAATTACATAGTAATTATATGATCAACTAAGTGTAAAACCTATTGGGACATATTATAACCTATTGCAATAGATGTCTATATCCGTTGGATTATTTTCAACTGATGAGTCATCTGTTACAACAGGTTAGTCATCTGTTGTAATAGATTTCTTTATTAGTTTGATTATTTCTACCAGATGAGACATCTGTGCATTGCAATAAATATCTTTATCTGTTTGATTATTTTCAATAGATGAGTCATTTGTTGCAACAGGTTAGTCATCTATTATAATAGATGTCTTTATCTATTTGATTATTTTCAACAAATGAGTCATATGTTGCATTGCAACAGATGTCTATATCGGTTTGATTTTTTCAATAGATGAGTCATCTATTGCAACAGGTTAGTCATTTGTTGCAACAAATGTCTTTATCTATTTGACTATTTTCAATAGATGAGTCATCTATTGCATTGCAATAAATTTCTATATTTGTTTGATTTTTCCAATAAATGAGTCATCTATTACAATAGGTTAGTCATATGTTGCAATAGATGTCTATATCTATTTGATTATTTTCAACAGATGAGCCATCTGTTGCAACAAATAGTGCATCTGTTGCAATATTTGAACTTAGTAATCCATTTTTAGTAATAATCTATAAGTCTCTAAATCTTAGGATAAAATAGAATTCATGACAAAATAACTGAACATCAATAAATCTAAAATATTGTCATCAATAATTACTTAATGTAATTAATTAAAGATATTAAAATAAATATTGTTATGTTGTCTAAAAATTATCAAGTACACGTCCAGATAAGTCAAACAAATACAACCATATTAGGGCTCCAAACTCTTACATGCTATCCCAGCAACCCAAATCTCTTGCATCTTTGCAACTATATTTTCATTCAATAAGGTCATGGGAGTTGCCAAACCAGTGTCGATTATCGAATGCTCAACAAATGCAAGCAAAATTGACCCGATTGCGGCACTAGTCTCAATTTTGGGAAGGCTTTATTTTTGACCTTCAAAAGTTCATAGTTCGTTGAGCAACTTTTCTGGAAAGTGATTCATTATTCAACTTTGCCTTAACAATTTTGGAAACAATTCCAACAATGGCTCCATACAAATCAAAAATTCATACTCTTCAATAATTTGATACATGATTCATATCAACAGTCATAATATATTTATTCTTCAAGTTCATGACTGCAAGAATCCTCTTTGCCTCTGTCCAATCCATGACACTCAGTTATAATATCTTCCCTCTACAATAATCATTCATGTCCTCATCTCATTCAAACTCAATAAATAACTCATCAATTTTTCTGTCACCAAAAGTTGTTGCTTCTTCGTTGATTTTGGTGTACCTACTTAAGAAGTTACTATAGAAGTTGAGATCCGTGATCCTATCCCCGAGATCATAGTAGTCAATTAATTTATGATGCCTCTCCTGTATGAGGTAAATGTTTTTTATCAATATACTGATATATATCTGAATATAATTTAAATGAGTTTGTAACTTATAATAGCATTCGAAAAATGCAATAAATAGGTAATTTATTGCAACAGATGACTTATCTGTTGCAACAGATTAGTATATGTTGCATAAATTCTTTGAATATGTTAACAGATTATCCAATCTAGTGCAAACCAATATAATGAATGGGTAATCTATTGCAGTAGATGACTTACAGTGTTAGAAATTGAATAAATAGAAGGTTAGAAAAAGTGACTTACTCAGGCCTCCTACCACTGCTCCATATATGTCATGTTCTTGAAGTCTTTTGGCCAAAAATTATGCATGGAGTGTACTTCTGGGTCCCTTTTTAATTTCATCAGTGTGTTCAAGTTAGTCCTCTTTGTGGCTTTCACCAACTTGTAGATATTCACCTTTTTCAGTTGTCCTTGCTCTCTTATTACCTCGTAAATGAACTCAACAATAGAAGAAAGAAGGGTTGCAATTTTTCTTAATTTAATATCTGATAGTACCTTGAAAATTAGCTTTTTCCTCCTTTTAACCTTCAAATGAGTGAATGGCTCTGTCAAATTCCTTGATGGAATGGCATCCCTCTTAGATGTCAATTCCTTAACAGCACTAGTCAGAGCATCAATGCTTTTTAATCAAGTTATCATATTTGTTCTTACATTTTTGGCATTTGTATACAAAACATGAGCTTAAAGAGGGATAAAAAAAAGTAGTATGCCCACTGAAAGGGGTGAATCCACCATATCTACCACCAATATGACATCATCATGGTCAACTCTTTTTAAAAAAAAAACTATGAGCATCATCAACTTATTCATCACCATTTCTAACATCAGCAGCACTAACACCATTACCAGCACCAACTCCATTACCATCACCACACCAATATTAACACCAACACCAAAATCTATTGCAACATCACCAAAAAACTAAACAATGGGATCAGCAAGAATAAGCTGACTTTCTCTAGGTATTTATCTTTTGATGACTGTTGCTCCAGCCAATTCTTTTTATTATCAAGTCTATCTTAGGGTCTGATTTTGTTTGAACAATCTTAGAGTAAGAAAAATAGGTATCTTCAACTCTTGATCAGTAGGTACAATCCAAGGATGCACAACCTATAAATAAAAGTAGATATATTAAAATTAATTTATAAGTTGCAAGAGATTTTCCATCTGTTGCAACAGATAAGTCATTTGTTGCAAATGATTACTCATCTAGTGTATTAGTTTGCAGTAGATTAGGTAATCTGTTAATAGGTTCAAAGAACTTATATAACATATCACTCATCTATTGCAATAAATGGTCCATCTATTGCAACAGATAAGTGATTTATTGCAATAGATTGCCTATTTATTTCATAAGTTATAGTAAATGTTGCAACATATAGGTCATCTGTTGTAATAGATGGTTAATCTGTTGCAATAAATGAGTTATCTATTGCAATGTGTTAACTTGAGTAAAATTATTCTATTTAAAAAAGACTTACTGCATTATTAGGAGGGTTAAAGAGATCAATGAAATTCATCCTTGAGTTGTTCTTGACAGACAACCACCTAAGGATCCTTGGATGAGAAATCTCTTTTGAGTAGTCTTTGACTTGCTTCCGGGGGTGAGGAATAACTTCAAATTCCCAACTGAAAATGTAAATATGATGCAAATAAAAAATCATTATAATTATTTAATAGCATAAGCAAATGAAACACAAAGTAAATAAAAAATGAAGTTTATCATGAAAGCCCAAGAAAAGTCGTATAAGTTGATCGTCTTTGGAGATAACCTTATCAATAAATATTTGATAGTCAAGAAATAGATTTCATACTCTCATAGATAATTGTTGAATGTTTTCAAATCCTGTGCAAGCACCAATAATCCAGGTTCTATGACTTTGTTGGTGTCTTTGGCCCATAAAATAAAATGCACAAATCAAACTAAGCACAATGACTCTTTGTGCTTCTTTATAATCCTTTTGTTCTGGAGATCAACTATCAACTGTCTGGCTTTGTAGCTGGGTCCAATAATGACCAACAACTTATTTATTTTGTCTTTGTCTTTGTTGATTTTGATGAGTGGCTCGGTTAGTGTATTACCTTTCTTTGATTCCTTGAATGATTCACATGTCTTGCTTGCCTTTGACTTTTTTAAGGATGTTGCTATTGGAAGAGGTTCAGATGGAGGATGACATCTCACGCCAGTCACTATGACAAATTCTTTCATTCCAAAATAAACCGGCATGTCATAGTGATTTATCCAAATCTCATCCATATTCTTGTCCACGTCCTTCAATGTTTCATCATCATTACCCTTATACTCTTACGTTAATCCTCTAATATTTCATCCTTCAATATTTTTCTAAAATCTTCAAAAATTTTGTGACAAATTTAACTACAAAATCACTAGTTAAACCTGTAGGGATGTCTATAGTTATCTCAACTTGAAACTAGTCAATTCAAAAACTTTTGACAAGATCATGTTGGGATTTCAATCTACCCTTATGATCGATCGAAGATAGCTCAATATCATCATCAAGATTATCATTAGCTCTTTCCTCTTCATCCTCTCTTTTATTTTCTCTTCAACATATTTCTCTTTTTTTTCCATCGTCTTCCTCCTCATCTCCTTTCCAACTTTCTTTTTCCTCTTCATCATTACCTTCATTCTCACCTTTCTCTTCATTTCTTTTATCAGTTTTTTCATAATCTCCATCCTCACTATCTCCATCTTCTTTCTCATTTTTATTTTCATCTTCCTCATCTACATCTTCTTCTTCATCTCCCTCACCTTTCTTTTCTATATCATCTCTAGTTCTTTCAACTGATTCACTTTTAATTTCTTCTTCATTATCACTTTCCACATTTTTATTCTCTTTCTGAACATTTACAGATTATAACACTTTATTTTTTTGTGAAAGGACTTATTCAACAAGTTCTTCTAATAGTGTTTGTAATTTAACTATTTTAGTTGCTTCGTCAGAAGTTGGTTCATTTTTTTCTTTTAGGATTCATTTTTTATCTACAAATAAGAGAAAAATAAAAAAATTACAATTGATTTGTGCATCATTTAAAAAAATAGTAACTTTAATAAATATGACACAGTACAAAAATATTTTCAATAGATAATTCATTTGTTACTCAGATGACTCATCTGTTGAAACAGATAGTCATCTATCAAAATGAATCAAAATA
This sequence comes from Capsicum pubescens, assembly GCA_030864215.1. Classification (NCBI taxonomy): domain Eukaryota; kingdom Viridiplantae; phylum Streptophyta; class Magnoliopsida; order Solanales; family Solanaceae; genus Capsicum; species Capsicum pubescens. Next base: position 108,372,303 of record CM061544.1, read on the forward strand.
TTTTTTTGCTGATTTGCTTTTTCCAACAGATGACTTATCTGTTGCTACAGATGACCCATCTGTTGGAAAAAATCAAAATAATTTTGCAACTGATTTGACCTCTTACAATAGATGACGCATTTGTTGCAACAGATAGATCATTTGTTGCAACAGATGGATCATCTGTTGGAATAAATAAAGCAGTAAACTAATAGATAATATAGTTGTTTCCAACAGATGTTTAATATGTTCCAACAGAATCTTATTCTTTGTAACATATTACACATTTGTTGGGCAACATTATATACCAACAAGAACAACAACAACACCAATAACAAACCAAGCTATATTACCACTTAAACAACACCAAAATTTTTTGTCAATACACTAACACCACCACTACCAACAACACCAATAAAATTAAAATAATAAGAATACCAACAACACCAATAATATCAACAACAACATCAAAAAAATCAAGAAAATTAAGAACCGCAACACTATCACCACCAACACCAACAAAACTAAGAAGACGAAGAATATAACTAGAACATAAATAACACAAACAAAACAAACAAACAACACCAAAAACACCAACAACACCAACATACACCAACAAAAGTGATTCAATACAACTACACAAACAACAAGATAAAATTGTCAGAACAAATATCTCCGAAAAAAATATAAGTTCAAGTTTCACTATTTTTATAAAAATATTCGATAAAAAGAACAACAACACCAGTAATACCAACACTACCAATAACATTAACAAAACTAACAAAACTCAAGTAAGAATACTAAGAACACAAATAACACCAACAAAACAAACGACACTAAGAACACCAACACCAACACCAACAAACACCAATAAATATCAAGTGAAGTGATTCAATACAACAATACAAAATAACAAGACAAAATTGACACAAAAAATATCTTCAAAAAAAAGTCAAAGTTCAAATTTCATTATTTTTACAATAATATTCGAGAACAAAAACAACAACAACAATAAAAAATTATATTTCACTCAGATAATATATCACATTTACATCAACCACCACACTAAGAGAGCAAATACCACAAATTAAGATTTTCTTGTTTTTTTTTTCTTTTAGCATCAAATCTCAAATTTCTTAATCCATACTTAAAGAGAATACAACTAAAGTTCTTCTTTTTCTTCATTATCTAAAAAGTCCTAATATTTTAAAAATAAACAAATATAGAAGTCTTTACCCATGAAGAGAGAGAAATTAATGACTACAAGAAAAGAAGGAAGGATGAAGAAGTCGAGTGTGGGTTCTCAAACAACTGATAATCATTGGAGATGACAACAATGATACGGAAACAAAAGCACGAAAACAAAAATAATAACTAAGATACGAAAATGAAAGAACAATAAAGTAAAGGATAGGAAGAGAAGATAGATAGATAGACAAAAGAAGATAGTAAAAGGGCAACCAAAGGGTGTATCAAACCCAAAAACCTCCCTTATTGATTATCTATGAGCCTAGCTCTTACGTAGATCACAAGAAAATTGAATTTTCGAGCAACCAATGTTTCTAAATAAAAAATCAACACAAGCTAATCCAAGCTTGCCACAAGATAATTCAAGCTTTCCACTCACTCACAAATGAGTAATCATTCATAATTCATCAATAACTAAGGAAATGAAATGTCTAAGGCACCTATTTATAGTATTTGCCTTTGCACAACTAACCAATTACAAAAATAGCCCAAAGTGGCTATTTTGGAAATAACTCTCTGTCGTGCCCTATCTCAAATCGGTCAAAGCAGCACACAACATGTGGTGGTCATCGTGACTCTCAGATTTTAAAAATTCGCTTTTAGAGTCACTACCTAAATTTTAGGAAACTTAGGAAAAATTATTTTTTATGTGAAAATTTTGTTTTGGTCCTTCGAAAATATTTTGAGATTCCGAGCAAGGGTTTTGGTTACTCGAGGGGAAGGTGTTAGGCACTCCTCAGTGCCTATCCAAAGATAGTTCTTATACTCAATTTAGGAAAATATTTGAGAAAAAATATTTGCTTTACCATTTGCTAAAAATAGTGATAAAAATGAAAGACTTGTGTTATTTTGAGAAAGAAAATTCAAGGTATATAAAAATGCATCATTACCATATATATGGATATAGTTCATGGCGAAAATATATATGTATCAAGATATGAAAATGAGGAAGAGTAAATTTAAAATAGTATTTTGTCATAATATGTATATAAGAAAGTATGAAATTTATAATTTTAGAAGAATATAATGTTTAATCTATATCTATATCTATAATCTATAATCTATAGTATATTAAAAGTGTGAAGACCCTTAGAAAAGTGATTTAAACTTTTTTTCCCTTCATTAAAAGACTACACAATAGACAAAATTGTCTTTTCAGTATTTTTCTTAAATTATTAGTTAATTATTTTAATAATATTAACTATAATATTGAATTCTAAAATATATATGAAAAGAAAAAAACTAAGAGTCCTAAAATATATGGTAACAAGAAAATACTATGGCTAGAAGAATTAGAAAAAATACTAATTTTTACTATAATATTGAATCCTAAAATATATATATAAAAAGAAAAAAAAATAAAAGTCCTAAAATATATGCTAACAATCAAATATTATGGTTAGAAGAATTAGGAAAAAAAACTACGAAACTCCTAAGTACCATACGTGTGTATGGTTTTTTAATTTTTTTTTTTTAAAACAAGACACTAAAGCCTATTTTGTATTAAACAAAAAGCAAAGAAAAAGTCAAAAAATTATAAAAATCTATATTTATATCTATAATCTATAATCTTCTATATCTATAATATATTAAAAGTGTGAACACTCTTAGAAAAGTGATTTAAACTTTTTACCCTTCATTAAAAGACTCTTCTTTAGACAAAACTGTCTTTTCACTATTTTTAATTTATTATTTAATTATTTTTTATTATATTAACTAGACTTCCTAAAATATATGGTAGGAGAATTAATTAATATTCTCCTTTCTACTGTTCAATAAGAAAAATACTCCTAAAATAGGACTCTATTAAGGAAATACTTCTATAAATATTGATATGTACGTTAAACTAGAAAAGAAACTAGTTTGCCTATTGGGAGAATATGATTAATGCTCATCTAACTTGATTCGATTGCATGTCTAGATTGGTGGATGCTTGATTTTCTAACCCTCAACTTCTTCACTGTTTTTGTCAGCATAATAGAATTCAATGTGTGTGTATATATATATATCTTCTTTGTTTTCATTCAAAATAATTCTTTAGGGTCAAAATTTTCGCCTAGATAAGAATTGGTTGGATCAAAATTGAAGCTTTGTGATCACTATTATATTTTTTTATAGTTTACAGGTCGTAGATGAACGTCGATTGACTTTGAAGAATTTCTTGTGTAAAGGTAAGGTTTAATTGTATTGTTTTGATATTTTATTATTTTATTATTTTATTTTAATTTACAGATGCTAGATAAATATGGGTCGACTTTGAATTTTTTTTTTAGGTAAAGGTTAGGTTTAATTGTACTATCGTAATATCTCTATTAGTTTGTTATTTTGTGGTAGTTTACAGTTTGTAGATGAATCTCGATCAGCTTTTAGAAATTTTTGTATTTAAAATTTAAGTTTAATTGTATTGTTTTGATATCATTTATATCGTATTATTTAATTAGTTCATAGATAAATGTTGTTCGGCTTTGAGAATTTTTTTATGTAAAGGTTATGTTTAGTTGTATTATTTTGATATCTCTATTATCGTATTATTTTGTTATTGTTTACAGGTGGTAGATGAGTGTCAGGCGACTTTGAGAAAATTTTGTGTGTAAAGATTAGATTTAATTGTATTATTTTAATGTCTCTATCATTATATTATTTTGTTGCAATTTACAGATGGTAGATGAATGTCGATCGACTTTTAAAAATATTTTTGGTAAAGATTAGTTTTAATAAATAAATTCTCCATCTTTACATACTCAAAAGATATTAAATTTAATTATTATATTCATCTTTATTATTTAAACAAATATCCTATTTAATGTAATGTTTGAACTCATTAAAGTAAGGTACAAGCGTAAGGCGCGTACACCTAAACTAGTTATATTAAAAGTGTGAAGGGTACCAACATGGGTTGTGGTGCAGTGGATGGGGCTGCTCCACCCTTAATCAGAGGTCGGGGGTTCGACCCTGGGTATGGAGAAAACTCTGTTGGGAGCGCTGCCACCTTAATGGGCCTTGCAACGCGCGGTCCGGATTAGTCGGGGCTCCAATGTAGGCACCGGACACCGGATGGGAAACCCCCAAAAAAAAGTGTGAAGGGTCTTAGAAATATTGTTTGAACTTTTTGTCCTTTATTAAAAGTCTTTGCTTTAGACAAAATCGTCGTTTAACTATTTTTCTAATATTTAAGAGTTGAAAATTAACTAAATATTTATAACAAAACTTTTTCTTATTAGAAGTCATCAGATTTAATGACAACTAATATATTTTTCATTATTTTAAGAATTTTAAAGCAACTAAATTAAAGCTGATTTTAAGAAGATTTGAGAATAAGAAAAATATAAGTACCAAATTTTAAAAAGTTTTAGGTAAGTAATCAAAAAATTTCTAAAGATTTAACTTTAAAAATAAAGAAATATTTTAAGTATAAAAAGAAAAATATCCGTACAACAAATATGGTTCAAATCGACGCGTCTTTCTTAGCCTCTAGCAGCAAGGAAAAGAAGTACTGAACAAACGCAAAAGTGACGATCCATTAACCATTATATATATATATATATATATATATATGCATGCTTACAGTAAAATATATGTTATATTTACATTATTATATTAAAGTGTGAAGGATCTTTGAGAAGTGATTTGAACTTTTTGCACTTCACTAAAAATCTTCGCAATCGACAAAATCGTCTAACTTAAAATAATTAAAAGCTACACGTGCGAGACACGTGCAGTTAAACTAGTACTATATAAATTTGAATACAAAAATGAAATCTCTGCAAAGTAAGGAAAAATATGATTTTAGAAGTATGTGAAAGTTTTGTTCATTTATGATATAAAATGTACATGTCTAAGAGTATAAAGAAGACATGAAATCTGTTCAGTTAGCCAATAAATTTGTATGAATATTTACATTGAGAAAATACTGAGACATGTCACTATATTAGCTATTAGCAAATCAAACTTGTGTGTATTTAAGATGTCACGCTAACGTTATTATTTATTTTAAAAAATAGTTGAAAGTTATTAAAGTTGGTATAAAAATAGCACATAAAATGAATGTAAAAGTGAAATAAAAATGTGCGAGTGTGGTTAAAGTGAGGTATAAATAATAATAATGATTTAAAATAAATAAGTATGATAGTTTTTTATCCATTTTTAACTCGAAGGGTTGGAAAACATTGATTTCGACTTTTAAAACTATTTCAAAACTTTAAAGAAAATTTTGAAACAAACAGAATCGCCACTTAATTTATTTGAAAAGAAATTAAGTAAACTTTTAAGGAAAATCCTAAGTGTTAAAACAGAAAAAGACTTGGGCTTTTAAGAAAATCCCGGGTAAGAGGTTCTTATTAACATCTTAGGAAGGTTTTTAAGACACCTAAAATGTTCGCTAACTTGCGGTTATCCGGACTATTTAAAAACCACCTTTGACTAACTTTGAAAAAGAGAAGTTGGTTCTTGAAAAGAAAGTGATTTTAGAAAGAAAAAGTTGTATAAAATAAATTTTGGCGACTTAGTAGGGAATTTAACTGAGTCTAAGCAAGTTAATAACAACTAGCACGTAAAAGGGGAAGGAAAAAACGGGTGAATCTAAAAAATAGACTCAAATTGGGGTGACTTTTAAATTTTAGCCCCAAATAAAAAAGTTTTCTTAAAATAGCATTTACCTATTAACTAATATTTTTTTGGACAAAATTGCCACTAATCAATGGAGTAATTACATAAATGATCCTCATAATGGATAACAACTCCATATTTATATCTTTCAACTTTTATTTTTTTTTCTCTTTTTAATTTACTTTGATTTTTATTTTTTATTTTCTCTTTTTATTTTTAATTTTCACAATCCTTACTTTTTTCCTTTTTTCCTCTCAACTTATTTTTTTTCTTTTTTCTTTTTTCTTTCCTTTTTTTTTTGTTGTTCTTTTTAGTTTTCTCAACCCTTACTTTTTCTTATTTACACCTTTCAACGTCTACTTTTATAACAATTTTTTTTCTTTGATTTTTTTTCTTTTTTTCTTTTTAAATTTTCCTCGACCTCTATTTTTATTTAATCTTTCTTTTTTTTTTATCAACCTTTATTTTTTTTCTTATTCTCTCTCAACTTCTACATTTTCTTTAATTTTTGTTTTTTAATATTTTTCTTCATTTTCTTCTTTGTCCACAATTTTTATTATTTTTTTTCTTCTTCGATTACTTCCATTCAAGTTACATCTCATGAGCAAGAGTTGACACTATAACATTATAAAGGTAAGACTTACGACTTTCGAACAATAAGCTACATTTCATGGGCAAGAGTTGACACTACTACATTGTAGAGGCAAGACTTATGACTTTCAAACAACAAGTTATGTTTCATGGGCAAGAGTTGACACTACCACATTACATTTTGATTTATGAGATATTTTATAACTCTTACCTTAGGGGCAAGACTTAGCTCAAGACTTTACTCAAGTACTTTCAAACTACAAATTATGCCCCACGAGCAAGAGTTGACTCTACCACGTTATGTTTTCATTTATGAGATGTTTTACAACTATTGCTTTAGAGGCAATATTTGGATCAAGTACTTTCAAACTACAAATTATGCCCCACGGGCAAGGGTTGACTCTAGAACGTTATGTTTTCATTTATGAGATGTTCTACAACTATTGTCTTGGAGGCAAGACTTGGCTCAAGGACTTTCAAACAACAAATTATACCCCACGGGCAAGAGTTGACTCTACGACGTTATGTTTTCATTTATGAGATGTTCTACAACTATTGTCTTGGAGGCAAGACTTGGCTCAAGGAGTTTCAAACAACAAACTATGCCCCTTGGGCAAGAGTTGACTTTACCACGTTATATTTTCATTTATGAGATGTTCTACAACTATTGCCTTAGAGGGAAGACTTAATTAGCTCAAGGACTTTCAAACTACAAATTATGCCCCACGGGCAAGAGTTGACTCTACCACGTTATGTTTTTATTTATGATATGTTCTACAACTCTTGCCTTAGAGGCAAGACTTTGCTCAAGGACTTTCAAATAATAAATTATGCCCCACGGGCAAAAGTTGACACTACCACATTATGTCTTTATTTAGGAGATATTCTACAACTCTCGCCTTAGAGACGCGACTTATCTCAAGAATTTTCAAAGAACTTCGTAACAACAATTCATGCCCTTAAATTTGCTTTGATGTCAAAGAAACAAGATCCCTTTGCGGATTATCTAATTTTTTATTTATTAGCAAAATATAATAGAAGTTGAGAAAAAAGAAAACAACGATCAAACAAAATAGAGAAATAAAAAAAAATTGAGAAAAAAAAAAGAAAAGAAAAAAATAAAGATCACGAAAAAGCAAAGAATTAAAAAAATTGAGAAAACTAAAAATGAGAGGAAAAATAAAAATAAATTTTGAGAAAAATTAGGGAAAAAAAGGAACTGAAAAAAGAAAAAAAAACAATCAAACAAAATAGAGAAATAAAAAAAAGAGTGAGAAAAAAAAAAGGCAAGAAAAAAATAAAGATTAAGAAAAAAGTGAAGAATTTAAAAAAATTGAGAAAATAAAAAATGAGAGGAAAAATAAAAATAAAGTTTGAGAAAAATGAGGAAAAAAAAAAAGAATTGATAAAAAACAAAATTAAAAGAAAAATAAAGGTTAAAGACAAATGAATTTAAAAAAAAAGGAAAGAAAAAAAGAAATAGATAATGCTTGAGAAAAAAAGAAAAAAGTGAAAAAATAAAGATTGAGACAAATGAATTAAAACATGAAAATATAATTAAAGGAAAAAATAAAAAGTAAAAAGAATAAAAAATAGAATAATAAAATTAAAGAAAAAAATAAAAAAGCGAAAATAATAAAAAATAGAATAATAAAATTAAATAAAAAAATAAAAAGTGAAAATAATAAAAAAATAAAATTTGAGAGATAAATGAGTATGGAAAGTTTAAAAATATAGTTGAGGTGTATAGGGGCAAAATGGTACTTTTAGTATATTAAAAAGTAAAGAAGGCTATAATTCAAAGACATTCTTATTTGAGGTCAAATATCTAAAGTCACTCATATTTGGATCTATGGCATGCAATTTCCTGGTATAAATCACATAAATACCAACCCTTTTGGGAGTAATTACACCCTCTCCCACTTTTTTAATTACTTTACTTTCTCTCCTTATTAATATACATAATATAGCCGACATATACATAACATTCTGTGTATATGTTGGGATTTTTGTAATATGTTTAGGGAGTTGGGATTTTTTGTAATATTGAAAACATAAGTTGTGTAATTGTGTAATTTTTAGTATTATAAAATAGGTTGATTTAAAATACCTTCTTTCCTATATTCTTTGGGCTTCCTAAATTAATTTAGATAACACTTTTAATGAAACATGCTACAAATATCCAAATAAATGACAAAGATCATTTGATATTAAAATATAAATATTTAAACAAAGTTGCACGATAAAACGATAATATTTATAAAGAGGAAAGTCGCAAAATACTTATTCGGTAAAAATAAATATCTTTTGCGAAAGTTTAGGAAATGCGACGATGATTTAAAATATAACCAAAATAGTAGTAGTAGATGATGATGATGATGATGATGATGATGATGATAATAATAATAATAATAATAATAATAATAATAATAATAATAATAATAATAATAATAATAATAATAATAATAATAATAATAATAATAATAATAATAATAATAATATCGATGATTCTTAGTTTTAAAAATACAAATAGTTGCAAGACTTTCTTAAACTCCTAATTATAGAAATATCATACATATATATTTTTTTAAGCTATCGAAATTATTTAGAAGTGTAAAGAGATGATTTGAAAGAAAGGCGGGACAAAATTGGGTATGACCAACAGGTTCATTCAATGAACTGATTTGAGGAAAGAATATGCTAGAATTAAAGAAAAGAGTGTGGGTAAGGAAAAGTTCCGGAAAAAAAAAAGAAAAAGAAAGTGAGTCAAAAAAAGAAAAAGAGTTTCGTAGTTTTTTTAGTGTTTTTTATGGCTTTTGTTTTTCACAATTAAAAAAGATTTTTTACCTTTCACACTCATTTACTCAAAATATAAAACATCAGAAAGATTTTGCCTTTTCTTTCCTTTAGCAAGCATTCATAATTTGAATTTTTTTAAAAAAAAAAATCAATAGGAGTTTTTTTTTATAAAAGAAAATTAAAAAAAAAATGGTAGATGTTTTGTATATTTCATATAACGAAAATACCAAAAAGATTTTTCTTTCATAGTTGTTGGTGTCAGTTTTATGTGAAGTGTCAAATTGAAACCTCCCCTCCCCCCCCAAAAAAAAAGATTTTATTGATTTTTCATCGTCTGTCTGTAGTCGTGTCTCTCAAGTCAACGTTTAGTTTGTTCTTTAATCCTTAATTGTCCAATCTGGACGAACTACGCACACCTGATTCTCCTCTTTCGGGAGTGAGATACGTAGGCAGCCCTTCTAGGGTTCGGTGATCTTATTTAAAAAATCCAAAAAGATTTTCTTCACTCTTCATTTAGAGTAGGTGTCATTTACATCTTTAAAAGAAAACTGCAGAAAGATTTTCCTTTAGTAGTTTCAAGTTTCACGTTCATTTGAAATTCAAAATCGAAAATCCAAAAAGATTTTTTCTTTGGTAATCATAGGTTTCATTTTGTATAGGGATGTTAAAGCTGAAAATTTCAAAAAAAGATTTTCGTCAATTCTTTTGACAATTTGTTATTTTCTTTTCTTCTTAAAGTTTCAAGAAAAAAAAAAGAAAGAGAGTTTGATTGTCCATGTTGTGTCAAAACTTAACGAACTACGCACACCTGATTCTCTCCTCCCGGGGGTGAGCCCTTCTAGGGTTCGGTGATCTTTTCAAAAAGAAAAAAAAAGGTTTTAGAAAAGTGTTAAACTCTAACACATTCGTTATCTCCTGTTCAGTTAGTTTAAGGTGGTTGGTTGTGACATTCTGGATGGTCCTCCATATCACACCAAATTCAAGAAAAGGTTAGTTGTGTCCAACAAGGATTTAAAGAGTGACATAATGGATCAAACAAAGAGTCAGGAGAATGAGAGTTTAAAGCAAGAAATTTTGAGATTAAGGCAACAAATGACAGAAATGCACCGAGCTTGGGCCAGTGGGTTGGCTCCTTCTCCATTCCCTACTTTTGACCCTACAAATACCTTGAGTTTTCCACTAAAATCGCAAAGTCAGTTTTCTACTGTTGTTGATGCATCACAACATGTATCAAAATTTATTCCTCAGTTGCATCCCAATACTTCCACCACTCTTTCTCTAGCTCCTCAGCATAAGCCTATTACATTCACAACACCACATGTCATTTGTGATTTTGTAGCTTAATCCTCTACTGAGGCTTCCACATTGGCTATCCACCCAATGGTTGTGCTTTCTCATACTGTTAATTGACCCATGTTCAATACTATTGGTGATCATTGTTATACTCCTGAGCCTACTTTTAAGTTAATTGGACCACCAAAATTTCTTAACAAGAAGCCTAGTGTGCCAGAAGAGCCAGAGAGAATGGTTGGAAAAAATAAAGAGTGCAGAAAGTGCTATGAAAAGTTCCCTAGGACTTGCGGGTAAAGAAGATGTTTCATATAAAAATCGGGGCATGTCTTCAAGTGTTAACTTTCCTCCCAACTTTGAGATATCAAAATTTGAGGAACATGATGGACATGAGGATCCCGTGAAACATTTGGTACGATATTGCAATCAATTAAAGAAAACCGAAGGGAAGAAAAAAGAAAATATACCTATTGTCGTTCCAGGGGGAAAACAGAGCTTGAGAGGTCCAACTCAGCAATATTGTCAGTCTCAATCCCGAGCTTACACATCATATCCACATGCTCACCTGCAACAAGGTTCCTCTTTGAAAAATCCAAGATATTTTATTCCACTTTCTCAGCATCCTTTGAACAATGCACAGCACTATACTTATCCATCTTCTTATCCACAATGGTGCTCAACGGTTCCTCAACATCATCCTCAACCCCCACATATTTACCAAGGAACTTCTAAGTCCAAGTTTCAATCGAGGTCGGAGTTTACAAAAATAAGGAAATCAAAGGATAATTTTACACCAATTGGGGAATCGTATGTCAGTTTATTCTAGAGATTAAGAAAATTAGGCATGATCACTCCTCTCCTTGGTTATACTCCTGAACCGTATTTAAGAAATTTTAATCCTAATATATGATGTGCATATTATTCTGATGTTCAGGGTCACGGTATTGAAGATTGTCTTGCTTTGAAAAGAGAAATAGAAAAAATGATTCAAGAGATATTGATTGTGGTGCAGAACATTGAGAGTAATGAAATCTCTAGTCATGATGATGTGCAAATCAGTGGCTAAGATGTCAAGCTCAACAATTGGCAAGTCACTCCTTTCCTTACTTGGAAAGATTATGGGTAGGTTGTTTTGTTTTCCTTTTTGTTTTTCAAATTATTTCAGGATTGTAGTTCAGAATCTATCTTGTTTTGTTTCTCTGTCGTTTTCATTTAAACCCTTCTATCTTTTGTTTTAATGATATGTGGTGTCATTGTTGTTTTGTCTTATTTTAAGTTGTTTGTTTGTTTTCTTTACATAGTATATTTTATATTGGTCCTAGTGATATGACATGTTTGTGAGATTTTCAGCTAAATCTTCTAATTCAGTTTAATCATGGAGCATTGAATCAAGAGCTTAAAGTTAGGAAGAGCATCAGATAAAATAGGTAGAGTGTGAGACATTTGGTGATCAAGTTGAAGACTTTTCTAAAAATTAAGGCAATTATTTTGAGAATCACAAGAATAACTTGATCGTCAATTGAAAGACATATCTCAATTAGGTCAAGCAGTGGATGCACGATCCTATATCAAGAAAAAAGGAAGACAATCAGCTCCACGGAAGCTTGAGTCATTCGATAAGGGACGCACAATAAAGGTGGAGTTGTAAGTTGGACAAATGTAGAAGAGGTAGTGACACACATGCTCAGGTTAAAGTGTCACAAATGATCTTCATATTTCACTTCATATTGTATGATGTGTACTTGCATTGTCAAGGATTGACATGACAAAGGCATTTCATTCTCCTATCCAAACATTATGTCATTCTTTGTTTACCCTATTTGAGCTTTAGTTCTATTTTCTTTTATACTCCTATTTTGGAATCAAGATAGAGTCAAAAAAACTCAAAAGAAAAGTGTCGAGTAAAAGAATAGAGTCAGAAAAGTTTCAAAAAAAAAAAAAGAGAAAAAATGTGTCCAAAGAGAAAGAAAAGAAAAGAGTGTCAAGAAAACTAGAGTCTGAAAAAATCCCAAAGAGAAAAGAGTCAATAAAAGAAAAAAAAGAAATTAGAATCAAGAAAAAGAATGAGTTGCCGGAACTACTTGTGACCTGATTCTCCTCTCTCAAGGGCGAGATATGTAGGCAGCCCTACTTGGGCTCGGTCCAACAAAATAAACAATTTAGATTTGCCCAGTCAAAAGAAATTGGGGCATGAGTTAATCTTTGTTGTTTGAGTTGATTCCAAAAGTTATAAGTCCTATCCCACTCTAAGTGTCGTTTGGGCCTCATGCTATCCTTTATTTCTAACCTTATCCAAAAGCCAAGTTACAACCAAAGAAAGACCTTCAAATCAATCTTTGAGAATGTTAAAGCTAAGCATGCAATGGATATGATGATGCATTTTGGAAACAACTTATCTTCCTTAGCATAAAGAATCAGGCGAGAAATAAAATGAGAGAGTCTTATTAGTGAAAACCCTCATGGGAACCGTAAGACGATTGTGAGTTGAGAGAATGAAACGAGAGAGTCTTATTGGTGAAAACTCTCACGGGCACCATAAGGCAATTATGAGTTAAAAAAATGAAAATGAGAGAGTTTTATCGATAAAAACTCTCACGGGCACCGTAAGACAATTTTGAGTTGAGAAAAATGAAAATATGAGAGTCTCATTGGTGAAAATTCTCAGGGACACCATAGGGAAATGGTGAGCTGAGATAAAGAAAATGATAAAGGCTTGTTGGCAAAAACCCTTCAAGGCATCAATAGCCGAATGAGGTCTCTGAATGCAATTGGCCCAAGGAAGTAACTCAATTTCAGGGTCATTAAATCAACAACGATTGGTGAAAGTTTAGAAGGAAAAGATCAGGCGACTTAATCCAAAATGTATATCATAATCATTAGAGTTGACTGTCACTTTTAGATAATTCTTTTCTCTGTTTCAGTAGGGACATTCGTTGTCTGTTCTTTCTTCTCTATATTATTATTTTTGTTTTCTTGAGTCAGTTATACAAATGAAAAGTCATTTTTATTGTGTCTTTAAATCAAATCAATGTCGAAGCAAGTAAGAAAAGATTTCAAAACTGGTTACCAACTTCTTCAATTGCACAAAGCAAGACAAAAGGCTAGTACATAAAAGAGACATGATTGTGAGCTGAAATCAGACATGCAAAATTTTTTATCAACAGACAAGTCTAAAAACTCATGGAAATACCAAGGTTCAAAGGGTTTATCTGAGAAGCATGGCAAAACAGAGATACTGTGTTTATTTTAGAGTCACTCTTAATAATCTGAGTTCAGGTCAATAATATAGCAAGTCAATGACATATGCTAATGGTTGGAAGCAAGATTAAATATGACGAGGGCAAGAGCGATTGCCGCAAAAGCTAAATCCACAAACCAGCCACCATGTTTTTAAACTCACAAGTTTTCTTTGTATGAAACAGGAACACATGTTACCTTCAAATTAAGAATTTCAAAACCTATACATCAAAGGCCGTAATTTCTCACTTCTACAAATGCAAGAGGCAATGTTTCTACACTGGTTTGGTAATCAAAACCATGGTAAAACTCATAATCCAATATCTCTAGGAAACACACTTCCTTGTCCAGGTAATTCAGGTTCATTTATTAGGTGATGCATTTCCTAAATTGAACCTTCACTCCTAGAAGTCGCACTTTATAGTTTAGTCCTTCCATTTAATCTTTAGGATATACATTTTCTTATTTGGGTAATCCAAACGACATTTATAAGGAGACGCATTTCCTTGGATAATTCAAGTGTCATTTGTAAGAAGACACATTTTCTTGTCTGGGTAATTTAAGTGGCATTTGTAAGGATACACATTTCCTCATCTAGGTAATTCAAGTTTCCTTTGTAAGGAGACTCATTTCCTTGATTGGGTAATTCAAATTTTACTTGTTAGGTGATACACTTCCTAACTTAAGTCTTTGACTCCTAAAAGATGTACTTTCTAGTCGAGTGATTTCCCTTGACTCCTAGAAGATGTACCTTCTAGTCGAGTCATTCCCCTTGACTCCTAGAAGATATACCTTCTATTCGAGTAATTCCCCTTGACTCCTAAAAAATATACTTTCTGGTCAAGCCATTCCCCTCGACCCCTAGAAAATATACTTTCTGGTCGAGTCATTCCCTGTGACTCCTAGAAAATATACTTTCTGGTTGAGTCATTTCCCTCGACTCCTAAAAGATGTACCTTCTAGTCGATTTATTCCCCTCGACTCCTAGAAAATATACTTTCTGGTCAAGTCATTCCCCTTGACTCCTAGAAAATATACTTTCTAGTCGAATCATTCCCCTAGACTCTTAGAAGATGTACTTTCTAGTTGAGTTATTCCCCTCGACTCCTATAAAATATACTTTATGGTCGAGTCATTCCCCTCGACTCCTAGAAAATATACTTTCTGGTCGAGTCATTCCTCTCGACTCCTAAAAGATGTACTTTCTAGTTGAGTAATTTCTCTCGACTCCTAGAAGATGTACCTCCTAGTCGAGTGACTCCCCTTGATTCCTAGAAGATGTACTTTCTAGTCATTCCCTTTGACTCCTAGAAAATGCACTTTCTAGTTGAATCATTCCAATTAACCTATAGAAGATGCATTTCCTTGTTTGGGTGTTTCAAGTGGTTATGATGTGACTTTAAAAAAAGTTCTCTGATGATAAACTGGGGAAAAAATTTAATTCCTGTTATTTGGAACCTCACTTTTGGATCCTCCTAGAAAATAGGACTTTATTTTTCTAGAAAATGGAATCTCTCTTTATAATAATCTTTGTTTGGGATAATTTTCTTTCTAGTTTTGATGTGATTTCAGGAGCCCGCCTGAAGAACAGGGCGAATAAATGGAAAGTGAAGCAACAAGGTGAAGAAATTGAAAGTCAAGTAACAAGGTGGGGAAATTAAAAGTCAACGGACGGAAGAAATAGCAAGTCAGGAGTCCGCCTAGAGAACAGGGTTAAGAAATTGAAAGTCAAGCAACAAGGTGATGAAATTGCAAGTCGGGAGCCCGCCCGGAGAGCAGGATGATGAAATAGCAAGTCAAGAGCCAAGGAAAGATGCATAGATAGGAATTTTGTAATTTAATTTGTGTTTTTAACTTGTAATTTTCATTTTTGATGTAATGAAAGAGCCGCGGACCGGAACCTCGACAAGACCACACTCGATGCTCCAACTCGGCATAGTCCTATCCTTCTAACCCTTTGAGATACCTGTGACTTAATTCCCTCACAACTTAGGTAGGTAGGATGTCCTAAATCAAGACTCGGTGGTACTCTGTCCTTCTATTTCTCCCATTTGAATAATGGTAGGATCAAAATTTGGTCTCATTGTCTACTTCTTTGTCTGCAAACACCTAGTGTTTACATCCAAAGAGGGGCCTGATGTAGACACTTAATTTTGTCCCTTCCAAAATCCAATTTATCTATTTTTTGCCTCACCTTATCATGCACCATCACCCATTTAATAATTTTCCCATAAAAGATAAAAAAATAACTAACCTAATAAAATACCCCACTTTTGACACCTCACCCTAACAAAAATAACAACCACTACCCTACCCCATACCCACATACCCCTACCCCCACCACCTCATATTTTCCCCCTTTGTTTTCCACAACAAACTAAAAATAGAATTGACCACTAAGAGATTTATGTACACACAACTAAAATTACCACACCACACACAGAGAATACAATCATACATCAAAAACACACGATAACTCACTAGAAAAATTGAAGACACACATACACTGATGCACCATTGAAAGATACACACTCACAATTGACCCTTCACTGTAAATGGGAATCCTCACTATTTTAATGCACAAATACACATGCACACTCATCGGAGAACACCACCGGAAAAGGGAGAAGCAACAACAATTGAAAGTAGAGGGCAAAATGGAAAAATGGGGTAAAAAATAGAGGAATAGTAAGAAATTCAAGAAGGGAATTAGAGAGAGAGATAGTGATCGAGAGAGATGGTAGATCGGTGAGAAAAACAGTGAGAAACAAAGGAGGGAAACATAGATTTCCTGTGACATACCATCGGAACGTTGTTGTTCCAAGTTTTTTATTCTTTTTCTCTAGTTTTGTTATCGCCGGAGCTTCGACGAAGTGCAAAAAATAACCCAGCAGTGTTGATTCCAGTGATATTCAGCCGAGGTCGGTTGGAAATCGTTGATTTAGGGTTCGTATCAATATCTTTTGGTTGGGTTTCATTCCTGTCTCGATACCAAGCTGGTGTCGTCCATTTTGAGGTAAACTGTCGATTTTTAAATTTTTTTGGGTTGTATTATTCGATACCGTGTAGAGTATAGTCATATTGAGGTTGAGTCGAGGTTCGTGGATGCAGATTTTGCCTCTTCACCCGAGTAATACTAAATCTCGAAAGCTTTAAATTTATGTCCAATTCTACTCTTATTCCCTTTTTATTTCATTGTTGATGATATCTGATGCATTGATTTAAATATGGTGTGTTGGTTGATCCTTTTTGGTGGTCAATAGAAATTTGTTTTGATCCATTGTTTGATTGCCTTGATTATGGTTTGATTATGGATTGTTTGATGAAATGGTATCTCATTAAGAATTAAAATCAGTCATTTGGGGCTGGAATTGAAAATCAATAAAAGGCAAATATTGATTAGTTTGATTTGTTGATGGTTATTTGATTTCAAATGAACACTAATTATGTTGAATTCGGTAGTATTATGTGTTAGGACAAAAATTTATAGGTAAATCTTAGGTTTGGGTTGGCAAATTTAGAACTTTTGGACTATTGAATGTTTGAAATATTTATTGAATGGTTTGTCTTATCGCATTTGGATCAATTGTATTCATTTGGATGGGGAATGCCCCAAGGGAAACTATACTCATTCACCGGAGAATGCCCCAAAGTATCATTTACACAAAGGAGGTTCGTGATCAAGGCTCGAGGCATCAGGTAAAGCATTGAAGAGTAGTTTAGGATTAGTGTAGGTTTAATTTTTAGTACCTTTTTATTTTGGGTCTGTAATAAATTAAACTGAACACTGTTTTTTAGAGTTTGAATTGTTTGGTTGTTTGTTTTTATTTTTTTGTTTGTTTTTGTTGATTTATATATTTCATAGTATCATACTAACCGATATAGTTCATGGAGCGATCGTGGTCAAACCACGGGATCGAGGGGTGCCTAATACTTTTCCCTCGGTCAACATAATTTTTTAAACGAAATCTTTGTTCGTGGATCAGTTTTAAAAAGTCAAATTATTTTTGAAAAAGGATTTCCAAAGGTGACTTGGCACACCCGATTTATGCCAAGTGGAGACTCTGAGTTTAATTGTAAAAAATCCTTTTTCGAAACAAATTGTTTACTTTTGTCACTTTAATAATAAAAACCCTTTTTGAATTTAAAATCTAATCTTTTTGGTTTAAAAGGGGGTGAGACAAAAACAAGTTACAGACACTTCTGAAGGGCTAAAAGTTCTATAAAATCATTGCTATCATTCAGGAAACTTTGAGAGAAACCCAAAATCCAATAACCATTAGCATTTCTAATGACTCTACCAATCCCACCCCTACCAGGTTTGCCTAGACTCGAACCGTCCTTATTAAGCTTAAAGTGGAGTTTAGGGGGAGGACTCTAGTTAATGCTGATGGTCTTGGCTGACCTTTGAGAGGGATGGTGTTATAGTGAGAGTATTCAACTGCTTCCAAAAAAGAATATGTGAAGGAAGGTGTAATACCTTGTATTTCCCTAACATAATTTAAGTCCCAATACATGAGTATTTGTATATATTAAATTTTCAAAACAGTCATTATTTGTCAGTTTAGATTTTACCATTGCATAGGAAATTAAATTAGTTATCCAACGATATAAAATTCGCCCAAATTCGATAATTGGGTAAGAAGTTATGGTAATTTTAAGTTTCAGTCGTTAAACATCGTCATTTTAACCCTTAGCGCGTCGTGGAGCAGACCAATTTCCCATTCGGCAAATTCCAGTAGGCCTCCATGATGTTGGTACGTCGTGCCATAAGCTTAGTTCAGAATTGTCAATTTTCAGTGATCAATGAGATACCACCACGTCGCGGTGAGATTCCAGGTCGCAAACAAGGTGGCAACGCGATTGCACCGCGTCGCGCCACTGTGCATTTTCCCAGTTGTCCAATTCCAGTAACATGGCATGATAGCGCCGCGTCGCGCCAGTGGTATTTTTCGGAAAAAATTTGATGAAGATTAGAAGTGTCGCCCAGGGTTAAAATAGTCCTTTTCCATTATTTTAATCCACCCAGGTGTGATATTTAAGCCTAAAAACTTTTTAAGTTCATTATTCGACCAATTTTTTCCCAAAATTCAAGTGCTTTCTCTCTAAAATACAAACCCTAGCTCTCAAATTCAAGGCCAACCCACAAGAATTCACCAAGAACTTCAAGGAATTCATCAGTTAAGGTATGTTAGATGTTCATCCATGGAGTCCAAGTAACCTATTGAAATTTCAAGTTTTTGATCTTTTCAAGCTATTTGATTTTAAATTATGATTTCATCCATGAATCTCCATGTACTATTGATTTTATACCATGTTACCATAAAATTATTGTTATTATTCAATCCTCCATGTTTTAATATTACTATTTATTGAATTAAACCATAATTTAATACCATTATATCGAATTCATGCTATTTCTATCAGTTCCATGACATTCCTATGATTGTTTTAAACCACGAACTACAAGTATTTGATTAAATGCCTACAAGAGTGATTGATTTAGTAAAAGCCTTCATGTTTTGTCCCCCAAGCTTTAGTGTCATTTTACTATTGTTGTTTTGAGTTCTGGGGGTATTGAATACCCAAAAACTATAGTTGTTTATTTATTTTAGTCTCGGTACATTATAGAATAGTCTTCAGAATATACTATGATCATTATCAGAATAGTCAAATATTAGTCAGTTAAACTCAGAACAGTCTAGTATTTTAGTGTCTTTCAGTTGGGAGTAGGATTTAGCACCGAGCGAGTGTAGGGATGGTGGCTTCCCCATCAGATAGGCAGAGTCGTTAGTAGCAGTCCCTAACTCCAGAACTACATAGCCAATGTAGGATATGAAAAGTCACCAATCAGATTAGGCTTGACTATCTCGCAGGGGTCACTCGTCAGTTCAGGCTTGATACCCTTAGTCCTTTGGACATTTTATCAGTTTAGTGGATCCACACAGCCAGTGTTAGTACTCGTGGCATGGTATTAATACCCTTCCAACTGGGTTTACCTGATTAGCTTAAATTAGGGATTATCGATTAGATGATACCTCCCACAGTCTCAGATACAGTCTCAGATACAATCTTAGTTACAGTCCTAGTTCAGTTATTCAGTCTTAGTATTGTTTGACCAAAGCATACAAATTTCAGTTATTTCAGTATTTCAATTTATAGATTTTACTCAGTTCATGTTATATGCTTGGTCATGCATCCTCAGTATTTACAAATTTTCATGCATACTCAGTATTTACAGATTTCCACATATTCCTAGTACCTACAGATTTTATGCTCTCTATTTAGTACTCCATGATTTACATGCATATTCAGTTAATTATTAGTTCTGTTCATGAAACCATGCATATCAGCCTACTTTATTTAGCATACCAGTACATTTAAAGTACTGATTGCATACCTTTTTTTATGCTATGATGTATTATATCATAGGTTCTGAGGCTCAGTTCCCGACGTGCGATTAGACTTATCAGATCCTCAGTGGTAGCAGTGGTGAGTCCTCATACTTTGAGGACAAACTTACTTTATTTCATGTCTTAGTTTATTAGTTAGTTGGAGTTAGTTGGAGTTAGTTGGGGCCTGTCCCATCAACTTAAAGTTATTTAGTTTTAGAGGCTTATCAGACATTATAGTTAGTTATCCAGTTTATCATTATTTTATCAGATTCAGTCAGTTATTCCTATAGACTCATATTTCAATTTTGAATTAAATTATTAAAACCTTATGGCATGTCAGTATTCTTCCAAATTTATGATCATGTTATCCAGTGCTCACAGCAAATACCAGTTCATGGGTTAGCTTGTGGTCACTCAAAATTATAAGCACCGTGTGACGCCTAGGGTGTACTCTCGGTGTGTTACAAACTTGGTATCAGAGCCTAAGGTTTTAAAGTGTCCTAGGAAGTCTGAAAGTCGCATCAAGTAGAGTATTGTGCATGGGTGTGTAGCACGCCACACTTATGGACGAGAGGCTACAAGGCATTTAGGAAAAACTTTCCCTACTTTCAGTAATCTTGTCGTGCGTGTGAGCATGATCTCAAGTTAAACTCCCTGTCTAATTCAATTCTTCCTTTTGTTTACAGAACATGTCTCCCAAGAAAAATGAAAGAGGAACGGAAAACCAGCCAGCCCGTCCAGGCAGATCCTCTGGATGAGCATGTCTCTCATACAGAATTCAGAGCTGCATTTACTACTCTAGCAAACTCCATAGCAGCACAAAATGAACGGCCAGCTGTTTTTTCGGCCAACCCAGTGGCCAATACTGATGCAACCAAAATTTGGGATTTCACCCAGATTAATCCTCTTTCTTTCACGGGAACCAAGTCTAAAGAGGATCCACAGGAATTCTTAGCTATGGTTTAGAAGGTCATGAATGCTATGGGGGTGACATCTAGTCAAAGTGCTGAGTTGACTGCATATCAATTGAAGGATGTAGCCCACACTTGGTTTAAGCAGTGGAAGGTTGATAGGAGTGTAGATTTAGGGACTGTAGAATAGGAAGAGTTTGCCACAACATTCTTAGACAGATTCTTCCTATTAGAGTTGAGGGAGGCCAAGGTGTTAGAGTTTACTAACTTGAGGCAGGGCAGAATACGCGTGAGGGAGTATTCCCACAAGTTTACTCAGTTAGCTAAATATGCTCCTTATGTGGTAGCTGATAAAAGGTCTAAGATGAGTAAGTTTGTGTCTGGCATATCTGATAGTATGGTTAAGAAGTGCAGAACCACATTACTGATTAGTGAGATGGACTTTTCTAGGATGATGGTCCATACTCAATAGATAGAGAAGAATAAGATTAAGGAGAGGGAGAGAGGAAACAAGAAGGTTAGGATGGGTAGTTTTAACTTCAGTCAGCCAAAGTTAAAGGGTGGTAATCATCCTCAATTTTATCAGAGGTCTTCAGCCCCAGCACCTTCTTCATCCATTGCTCCGGTACCTAAATTCAGAAATGATAATAGGGATAGAACACTAGGCTCTAAGTCCCAAGTTAGTGTTAGCAGTGCTCATACAAATCCTTTATGTCAGAAGTATGGCAGACACCATCAGGGTGAGTGTAGAGTAGGTAGTGATGTGTGCTTCGGGTGTGGAAAGCCATGCCATCAGATTCAAGAGTGTCGGGTAGTTTCTCAGAAAGGTAGGGATGTGCGCCAACAGGGCCAGTCCCATCAGTCGTCAGTTCCATTCGATCGCCTAACTCAGTAGAGTGCCACTTCTAGTGCTACAAGTGGTCAGTGTTTGAATAGATTATATGCTCTTCAGTCCTACTAAGATTAGGAAAATTCTCCTGACGTAGTTACTGGTACGTTGCAGGTCTTTCACTTACATGTTTATGCTTTAGTAGACCTTGGAGCTTCTCTTTCTTTTGTAACTCTATATATAGTTGTCAATTTTGGAGTCAGTCCCAAAACTCTAGCAGAGCCCTTTTCAGTGTCTACCCCAGTAGGTGTTTCCATTGTATCCATATAGGTATACAGGAATTTTCCAATCATAATATCTCAGAAAGTTACCTCAGCTGATATCGTGGAGTTAGAGATGATGGATTTTGACGTCATTGTCTGCATGGATTGGCTCCGCTCATGCTATGCCTCAGTTGATTGTAGAAACGGAATAATTCATTTTCAGTTCCCAAATGAACCAGTCCTTGAATGAAGGGGTAGTACCACAACTCTTAGAGGTTAGTTGATTTCATAACTTAGAGCGAGAAAGATAATATCGAAGGGGTGTATTTACCATCTTATGTAAGTTAAAGACTCTAACTCAGAAACTTCACCTCTTGAATCAGTTCCAGTAATAAATAATTTCTCAGATGTATTTCCTAAAGATCTTCCCAGAATTCCTCTCGAAAGGGAAAACAACTTTGAAATAGACCTTTTTCCAGGTACTCAGCCCATATCCATTCCACCATACAGAATGGATCTGACAGAACTCAAGGAGTTAAGAGAATAGATAAAGGATCTTCTAGATAAAGGATTCATCATACCCAATATCTCCCTATGGGGTGCACCTGTTCTATTCATGCGTAAGAAAGATGGTTCTCTCAGAATATGCATAGACTGCCGTCTGTTGAACAAAATCACAGTCAAGAATAAGTATCCACTTCCTAAAATTAATGACTTATTTGATCAACTTCAGGGTGCCAGCTATTTTTCAAAGATAGACCTCAGATCAGGCTATCATCAGCTCAGAGTCAGAGAATATGACATTCCAGAAATAGCTTTTCGAACCTGGTATGGTCACTTTGAATTTCTAGTCATGTCCTTTGGTCTCACGAATACTCTAGCAGCCTTCATGGACTTGATGAACTGAGTGTTCAAGCAGTACTTGGACATGTTCATCATAGTCTTCATTGATGACATACTTGTTTATTCCTATAGCAAAACTAACCACGCAGACCATCTCAGAATAGTATTGCAGACTCTTAGAGCTCACCAGTTATTCACTAAATTCAATAAGTGTAAATTCTGTCTAAGATCAGTAGCTTTTCTTTGCCATATTATTTTTGGTGATGGCATTAGAGTTGATCCACAAAAGACTGAAGTGATAAGAAACTAGCCTAAAACCATCTCTCCATCAGACATCAAGAGTTTCTTGGGTTTAGCTGGCTATTTCCATCGGTTTGTTAAAGGATTTTCATCTATTGCATCCCCCATGTCCATATTGACTCAAAAGAAAGTTAAGTTTTATTGGTTAGATTCTTGCGAGAAAGTTTTCAGGAGTTGAAGACTCGACTTACCTCAGCCCCAGTTCTTACCTTTCCAGATGGTTCAAATGGGTTTATTGTATACTGTGATACATCCAGAGTAGGTTTGGTTTGTGTCCTCATGCAGAGAGGTAAGGTCATAGCCTATGCCCTCAGACAACTTAAACCCCATGAGAAGAATTATCCAACTCATGATCATGAGTTAGCAGCAGTAGTATTCGCCTTAAAGATTTGGAGGCATTACTTATATGGGGTACAAGTTGATGTGTTCACTGACCATAAGAGCTTACGGTATGTGTTCTCTCAGAAAGATTTAAATCTGCGTCAGAGAAGGTAGTTAGAGTTATTGAAGGATTATGACATGAGTGTTCTGTATCATTCACGAAAGACCAATGTAGTGGATGATGTTATCAGTAGAATGTCTATGGGTAGTGTCGCTCATATTGAGGATGGTAAGAAAAAGTTAGCACAGGAAGTCCATCAGCTTTCCCGACTAAGTGTCCGCTTATTTGATTCAGCAAAAGATAGTGTATGGGTGCAGAGTAGCTCAGAATTATCTCTAGTTTCCGAGGTAAAGAAAAAGTAGGATAGAGATCCCAGTCTAGTTAAGTTGAAAGAATCAATCTGAGATTAGAAAGTGGAGGTTTGCTCCCAAGGGGGATATGGTGTGTTGCGCTGTCAGGGTAGATTGTGTGTGCCTGGTGTAGATGACTTGAGGCAATGAATTCTTGCAGAGGCGCATGGTGCGTGTTACTCCATTCATCCAGGGTCCACTAAGATGTACCGTGATTTGCGGGAGATCTATTGGTGGTGTGGGATGAAGATGGATATTGCAGATTTTGTGGCTAAGTGCTCTACATGCCAGCAAGTTAAGATTGAGCACCAAAAGCCTAGTGGGTCCATGTAGGAGTTTATTATTGCCACTTAGAAATAGGAGAAAGTTAACATGGACTTTATGATGGGTTTGCCTCGTACTCGTCATCAACATGATTCTATTTGGGTTATCATAGACAGGATGACCAAATCAACTCATTTTTTGCCAGTCTATACCTCTTATTTAGCCGAGGACTATGCCAAACTCTATCTCAGAGAGTTGGTCAAGTTGCACGGTGTTCTCTTATCTATCATCTCATATAGAGGTACCCAGTTTACCTCTCACTTATGGAAAGTATTCTAAAAGGGTCTTGGCACCCAAGTCCATCTCAGTACAGCTTTCCACCCTCAGAAAAATGGTCAAGCAGAACAGACCATTTAGATTCTAGAAGATATGTTGAGAGTATGCATAGTTGATTTTAAAGGGAGTTGGGATGACCACTTGCCTTTGATTGAATTCTCATATAATAACAGTTATCATTCTAGTATTCGTATGGCCCCATTTGAGGCTCTCTATAGTAGGAGATGTAGATCTCTAATTGGTTGGTTTGAAGTAGGTGAGGCCGCAGTAGTAGGTCCTGACTTGGTGTTTAATGTGTTAGAAAAGGTTCAGTTGATTAGAGAAAGGCTTAGGGCTACCCAGAGCTGACAGAAATTATATACAGATGTAAGGAGAAAGGATCTCGAGTTTGAGGTCGGTGATTTTGTGTACTTGAAAATCTCTCCCATGAAGGAAGTGAAGAGATTCAGCAAGAAAAGGAAACTTAGTCCCCGATATATCGGTCCCTTTAGAATTTTCAATCATTTCAAAAAGGTAGCTTACGAGCTTGAGTTGCCTTTGGATTTAGCCTCAGTACACCCAGTATTCCATGCCTCATTATTGAAAAAGTGTATTGGTGATCCAGCTGTAGTTGTTTCCTTAGAAAGTGTAGATATTCAGAACAGTCTTTCCTTTGAGGAAGTCCCAGTCAAAATTCTTGATCATCAAGTTCGTAGACTAAGGAACAAAGAAGTTTCATTGGTTAAAGTTCTTTGGCAGAATCAGTCCGTTGAGGGAGCCACTTGGGAAGCAGAAGTAGATATGCAAACCAAGTACCCTCATCTCTTCTCCGTGAATCTAGATTCAGTAAAAGGCACTAAACTTCTTAATATTTCTCTCTATCATGCTAAGTTTTAGTTGCACATCATGTTCATATCAGTCGTGCCTTTACAAATCAGTTCATTCATGCATTCCATGCATCAAATATGCATGTTCAGTTTGTAAGCTCAGTCCATCGATTTTCTCTCAGCTTAACCAGTCTCATTTGAGGACGAACGATCCCAAGGGGGAGATATTGTAATACCTCTTATTTCCCTAACATAATATAAGTCCCAATACATGAGTATTCATATATAAAATGTTTGAAACTCTCATTATTTATTAGTTTAGAGCCTTCCATTACGTAGGAAATTGAATTAGCTTTCCAATGATATAAAAATTGCCCAAATCCGATAACCAGGTAAGAAGTTATGGCAATTTTAAGTTCCAGTTGTTAAACACCGTCATTTTAATCCTTAGCATGTCGCGGAGGAAGCCAATTTCCCATTCAGCAAATTCCAGTGGGCCTCTGTGATGTTGGAGCATCGCGCCATAGGCTCAGTTCAGAATTGTCAATTTCCAATGATCCCACGCGATACCACTGTGTCGCGGTGAGATTCCAGGTCGCAAACAAGGTGGACACTCGATTGCACCGCGTCGCACCACTGTGCATTTTCCCAGTTGTCCAATTCCCGTGACACGACGCAATAGTGTCGTGTCGTGCCAATAGTGTTTTTCGGAAAAAATTTGATGAAAATTAAAAGTGTTTCCCAGGGTTAAAAACAGTCCTTTCCCATTATTTTAATCCACCCAGGTGTGATATTTAAGCCCTAAAAACATTTCAAGTTCATTATTCACTCAAATTTTCCCTAAAGTTCAAGAGATTTCTCTCTAAAATACAAACCCTAGCTCTCAAATTCAAGGCCAACCCTAAAGAATTCACCAAGAACTTCAAGGAATTCATCAGTTAAGGTATATTAGATGTTCATCCATGGATTCCTTCCATCCATGGAGTCCAAGTAACCTATTGAAATTTCAAATTTTTTATCTTTTCAAGTTATTTTCTTTTAAATTATGATTCCATCCATGAATCTCTATGTACTATTGATTTTATACCATGTTACCATGAAATTATTGTTATTATTCAATCCTCCATGTTTTAATATTATTATTTATTAAATTAAACTATGATTTAATACCATTATATCGAATTTATGTTATTTCTATAAGTTCCATGACATTTCTATGGTTGTTTTAAACCACGAACTACAAGTGTTTGATAAAATGCCTACAAGAGTGATTGATTTAATAAAAGCCTTCATGTTTTATCCCCCAAGCTTTAGTGTTATTTTACTATTATTGTTTTAAGACCTGGGGGTATTGAATACCCGAAAACCATAGCTGTTTATTTAGTCTAGTCTTAATACATTATAGAATAGTCTTCAGAACATACTAGGAGCATTATGATAATAGTCAAATATCAGTCAGTTAAACTCAGAATAGTCTAGTATTTCAGTGTTTTTCAGTTGGGAGTAGGATTTAGCACCGAGTGAGTGTAGGGATGGTGACATCCCCGTCAGATAGGCAGAGTCATTAGTAGCAGTCCCTATACTCCAGAACTACGTATCCAGTATAGGATATGAGAATTCACCCACCAGATTAGGCTTGACTATCTCGCAGGGGTCACCCGCCAGTTCAGGCTTGACACCCTTAGTCCTTTGGACATTTTATTAGTTTAGTGGATCCACACAGCCAGTGTTAGTACCTGTGGCACAGTATTAACACTCTTCCAACTAGGGTTACAGGTTGGACCCAATTATCTCAAATTGGAAAATATCGATTAGATAATACCTCCCACAGTCTCAAATACAATCTCAGTTACAGTCCTAATTACAGTCCCAGTTCAATTATTCAGTCTCAGTGTTGTTTGACCAAAGCATACAGATTTCAGTTTACAGATTTTACTCAGTTCATGTTATATGTTGATCATGCATCCTCAGTATTTACAGATTTTCATACATACTCAGTATTTATAGATTTCCACATATTCCCAGTACCTACAGATTTCATGCTCTCTATTCAGTACACCATGATTTACATGCATATTCAGTTAATTATTAGTTCTGGTCATGAAACCATGCATATCATCCTACCTTATTTAGCATACCAGTACATTCAAAGTACTGATTGCATACCCTTTTTTTGCACTATGATGTATTATATCATAGGTTCTGATGCTCAATTCCTGGCTCGCGGTTAAACTTATCAGTTCCTCAACAGTAGCAGTGGTGAGTCCTCATACTTCGAGGACAGACTTACTTTATTTCATGTCTCAATTTATTAGTTAGTTGGAGTTAGTTGGGGCCTGTCCCATCAACTCACAGTTATTTAGTTTTAGAGGCTTATCATACATTACAGTCAGTTATTCAGTATTTAGACATTACAGTTAGTTATCCAGTTTATCATTATTTGATCAGATTCAGTCAGTTATTCCTATAGACTCATATTTTAGTTTTGGATTCAGTTATTAAAACCTTATGGCAATTCAGTATTCCTCCGCATTTATGATTATGTTATCAAGTGCTCACAGCAGGTACCATCTCATAGGTTAGCTTGTGGTCCCTCAGAATTGTAAGCACCGTGTGATGCCTAGGGTGTAATCTCAGGCGTTACAAAAGAGAAAGAAGATTTGTTGTAAAACATTAGAGTTTTTATTCTTCCAAATGTTCCAAAGGTAGAAAGGGAGAAGAGTTGCCCAACTAAGAAGCTTTTCAAAGTTGGAATGCTTAACAAGCTTCCAGGTGGTGTCCCAATTAGAAAGGTAAAACTTATTTGGGTGAATGGTAGAGTCCCCATGATAATGGAGAGTGAGATCATTCCAAAGGGAGCTAGACATAGGGCAGCTGAAGAAAAAATGGGAGATATCTTCCAATTGGAGGTTATAGTGATGACAGTAAGGTTGAATGTGGAGGCCTTTGTAATCCAGAGTGGAGTTAGTGGGGGGCTGTTGTGATGAAGGAGCCAAAGAAAGAATTTTAGTTTTTTGGGCACTTAGAGTTTTCCAAATCCATCCAAATTGAGTGGCATTGTGAGGAGGTTGGTATTATTGGGAAGCAAGATATTGATAGGTTGTCTTACAAGAAAACATACCATTACCAGTGGAAAGCCATAGGGGGGTGTCAGCATGAATCTGAGGATTAAGCATTAAATAATTCTAGATGCTGAATAGGAGAGTTCTAGGGATAACAAAGGGTAAGGACTCATGGTTCTAGGTTCCATTATGACAAAAGAAATAAAGTTGAAGAGTGGGAAATAGCTTGGGTAGGGGCCCTTGGATAATGACGCAGAGGGGGGATGATTAAGGGCCCATCTATCCTTTAAAATATTCACCTTCTACCCATTATGAATAGACCACTGAATAAGATTACTACAAAGGTGCCAGGCTCTATGGACATTTTTCCAAGTTCTACAATGGGAGAAGGGGTTCCTACCATTATTAGGATTTTTCTTCTAAAGAAGAAGGGTTTGAGTGAAGTCTCCAAGCTAGGCTACAATGCAGAGTATCATTCTTGATACTAGCTTATTGCATACCTAACCCTCCCAAATATTTGGGAAAGGTAATGGTGGACCAGTTGATCATGTGCATCCTTTTTTTCTCATCAGTAGAGCCCCAAATAAAATTTCTTTAGGCTCTATCTAAAATATTATGGATCTTCCTAGGGAGAAGAATATACTTCATAACATGATTAGGAATGCTCCCTAGGCTAGCCATAGCAAGAGTAGTACGACCTGCCATATTTAGAAATTTAACTTTCCAACCTGCAAGCTTATTACTAATATTATCCAGGATGAACTGGAAATCAGAGGATTTTAGCTTTCCTTGAAAAATTAGAAATCCCAAATATTTCCCAAAAGTGTGACTAGTCTTGATACCAAGGATAGAGGACAAGATTTCTTTGGTAGAGTTGTGACAGTTGGAGGAAAATAGAACTTTTGGATTTTTCTAGATTAACTTTTTGACTAGTGTAGGTGCTAAAACTTTGCACAGTTCTAGCAATGGTAGTACAATTATGGTGATCAGCTTTAGCAAGGAGACTTAAATCATCAGCAAAGAACAAATAGAAATCTTAGGTCCTCTATGATTAATCTGAATGGGAGTCCATTGGAGGGTATCCACTTCATGGTTAATCTTTCTAGAAAGGAGTTCCATTCAAAGGATGAAAATATAAGGGGAGAAGGGATCTCCTTATCTTATACCTTTAGTAGGTTGGAAACTAGGAGTTTACCCTCCATTGACCAAAATGGAGATAGAAGAGGAGGAGACACAAGATATGATAAGCTTAGAAAGACCAGAAGGGAAGTTGAAATAGACTAGGGCTTGCCTAATTAAGGATCATTCAAGTCTATCAAAGGCTTTTTCAAGATTAATTTTCAAAATCATGTTAGAGCTATTCCCTTTCATCCTTCTAAAGTGATTAATGTATTCCTGCACAATGATAGCATTATCAGAAGCTCTTCTTTTGAACAAGAAACTGACTTGAGTATCACTAATTAGGGATTAGAGGAGAGTTTTAATACTATTATCAATGATCTTAGTGATGATTTTGTATTGGGTAGTACAAAGATTAATAGGACTGAAGTTCTTAATATTAGTGGCATTCCTGTATTTGGGAATGAGATAAAAGTAAGTAAAGTTGACTTTGGTATCCATCTTACCTTGAGTAAAGGAGCTACTATAGAAGTGCAAGAAGAGGGGGAAAAAGTATCCCAGTATTTTTGATATATGAAGGGATACATGCCATCAGGTCCAGAAGCTTAAGGGGTTAGAAAGAGAAAACAACAGCTCGGATTTCAACAAGAGTTGGTATAGAATCATGAAGGAAGTGAGAAGTAGTTGGTATAGATCCCATATGTGAGGGATTAAACTGATATTTAATATGAGCATGATGGTGCTCAGTCTTGAAAAAAGATGAGTAGAAAGAGAGAATGGCATCTTTAATGCCATCTTGATCATGGATCCAGACCCCTTGGTCTTGGAGGGAGTTGATTCTATTTATTCTCCTTTTGTTGATGGTAGAGGAGTGAAAGAATCTAGTATTCTTATAACCTTCCATGAGCCAGTTTATTCTGGATTTTAACATCCAGAAGTTTTGCTCATTTTTTAGGATAAAGCTATATTCTTTAGTAATCTCCAGTTCTAGAAAGTGAAGAAAGGAGCTAGAGGGGTAATTGAGAGAATTCTGAATGCCTGCTAGTCTATCTATGAGGTGATTCTTCTTGTGGAAGATATTTTCAAAGATATTTTTATTCCAGAAATTAGCAATGTCTTTTAAATCAGATATGGCTCTAGTAAGGTTAGAACCTTCAGGGAAGGAGTGGAACACTAGAAGGGGGAAATTAGAGTGGTTACACCATATAGATTCAACTTTGAAAGGCTTGGGAGTGGGATGGTTGGGCCTATCAAAGGTTAGAAGGAGGGGAGAATGATCAGAATGAGTCCTAGGGATATCAATGATAGAAGCTTCGGGGAAAAGATGAATCCAATGATCATTAGCCAAGCATCTATCTAATTTTTCTAAGATAAGGTTTTGTCTATGCCTGTACCTCATATTTAACCAAGTAAATTTACTACCCTCAAAACCAAAGTCAATAAGGCTGCAATGGCTTAAACATTCCCTAAAAAGGGTAGACCTAGTAATATTTATACTATTACCCCTAAATTTTTCTGAGGCATTCAACAGCTCATTAAAGTCACTAGTTATAAGCCAACTATTACTTTCAAAAGAATGAAGGGAATTGTCAATACACATTAATTGATCCCAGAGGGTCCTTCTAATGGAAAACTCAATACTAACATAAATGATACTTAAAATCCAGCAAGAGGGCGGAGAACTAACCTTGATAGTAGCATGGATGGCTTGGGTAGAAATAGAGATATCTTTGATAGCTAGGACATTATCTTTCCATAAGAGAATAATTCCCCCGAAGGACTCAGTGGTAGAGGATTGAAAGAAACAAGGGAAACCCAACTCATCAGCTAGACTTCTATGATCAGACATCCTAGTCTCAAGAAGGACTAGTATAGAGGGCTGATGGATATTCACGAGGGAATTACAGTGACGTCTAATTTTAGAATTATTAGCACCCCTATCATTCCATATTAGACAGTTTTTCATCATTGGATTTGATGGTTGAGAGTTCCCTTGAAGGACTATTTTCTCTTTCCTTGGTGGATCGGGTAGAGTGGTTTGATCTATGGTCTTCCTTTTCCTAAAGAGGTGAGAAATTTTTACTCTATAGGGATCCCCTATCATAGGGTTTGGAAGCCCTAGTCCTAGCTCTAATCTTGATATATCCTGTGGAAAAAGTACAATGACTATTTCCTGAGTAGATCCCTCGAAGGCCAAGTTTACAAGTCTTTCCAAAGTAAGAACATCTGTTCTGGGAATCCTTAGCTGGACTAGGAAGTCTTCCATTTCCCGGTTGCTCTCTCTGAGGGCTTCTAGAGTCTTTTATCTTATGAGGACTTTGAGGTTCGATGGATTTTGTAGATTCTGAAGAATCACATTAACGTGGGAGAGGTGTTCCCTATTGAGACTCATAAAATGAGGACCCAGAGTCAAGAGTAGAGGGTTTGAGGGGAATAAAGGTAGACTCGCGCTAGTGAGAGTCATTATTTCGTGATGATTGAAGGAGTGAGGTACCCTTGGAGGTTAAACTGACGATTTGCATCAGAGTGGTCATCCAAACAGTTAGACCGAAGTTCTGTAACCCCTGATTGAGACACTCCATATCCAGAAGGGCTAGGTAGCTCGAGACTTGGATGAGAATGGTCACTTAATTCCCCTCCCATTGTAAGCGCAAGAGAATCTACTGTCCGCCTAGATAAACTTCTAACCATGATGTCAGAGTGTGGTCCAGGGGAGGGGAGCTAAGACAAGAGTGATCATATTTTTGGGGAATGGGAAGCTCATTTTGCTCAACAGAAGAGTACTGCATGGCTTCCTCATTGGTACTAATATGATGGATTTGAGAGAGGATGTGGGAAGGCCTCATATTTGGACAACTCAATGGCATTTAATGCCTTATCTACAATATCACCACTGTCCATCAAATCTTCCTGAGAAGTGGAAGAGATTTTTGACGACGTGTGGGATGAGTTACGAAGCCGTAGAGAGTTAATCATTAGAAGATTTGGGTGGCCCCCCTTATCTATCTCATATTTTCCTTTTTTATTTAGAGTAGAGGTAAAGGGAGAGAAATTAGAAGAAAAATTAGAAGTTAAGAAGTTATTAAATCTAACTTTGGGCATAGGCTTAGAAAGAGGAGTTGGGCCTAGTGTAAGACTGGGCCTGAGATTTATTCTAAGAGAAGAAGAGTTAATATTAATATTATTATTAAGTTTCATCCTGGAGGCCCTAGAATTAAGATCAGGGGATTGAGAGTAAGGGTGGAATTATTAAAAGATTAGTGAGTTGACCAAATTAGGCCTGATATAGTCCAGGTAATTAGGTGACCCGAATAAACCCAGGATCACAATTTTTCCCTTTTTGAGCAGCTATGCCAACATCCATGGGGTTGCCTTGTGGGGGGGAACGTTAGGGGGGACTTACCTGGCTCTTCTATCGTTACTGTGTCACTTCGACCGTGAGTAACCGAATTAGACGAAAAGGTCGTAGATTTCCTGGTGTTCCTCTTCCTTGAAAAAGTAACCGTTTGTCATTCCTCTTTCAGCTCTTTTGTGGAGGAAGGAGTAGTTTGAGGCAGTGGAGTTACCGGTGGCGGTGAAATGCACCTCTCCGAGTAGGAACTAGAGATGTGATATAGGCATCCACATAACTTACAAAGAATTTTCTCACCCTCATAAACAAGAAGCTATTTGTGGTTGCCAATTGTCACTGAGGTCTTGATTAGTTTACCTAGCTCGACTTGAATGCAGATCCAGGCGTAATTTCCTCGAATTATGGAGGATGTGCAGGCATCGACTTTGAGGAGTTTCCCAATTCTCTGACCGATTCGCTTTAATATAACTCGATCGTAGAACTCTTTGGGTAGTTGGGGAAGGCATACCCAAATTTCAGTAAAATCAACCTTAGAAGTACTGGGGACGAAATTGGGCTCCCATTTTTGTACCGATAGGAAACTACCAGTCACAAACCATAGTCCTCCTTTTAACGCTATGTCTTAGTTATCTCGGACTTTAAATTTGGTCGTGAAGAAGTCGTAGTCCAGATTGATTAGGCATAAGGGTTCTGGAAGCTTTAATAGAGCATCCAACTTAGTTTTAAGATATTGGTGGGTGAGTTTACCCCCAAACACCTTTAGAATGATGGAGAATTACTGGGGGGAGTATATGTATTGTTTCTCCTCTAGGGTAAGGTTAATTAAATCCCCTTCCATCTCAGAAGGTTCTGTTTTGGGATTGAGTAATTCCATCAGATGATCAGTAAGGGTAAGGAGATTTGAAGTGACATTTTTATAAGTGGGTTTATTTTCCATTGAAGAAGAAAAAAATATGGTTGGAGATGAAAATTGATGGTGGAGTGAGTAAGGAAAGGACACCTAAATTAGAGAGGGATGGGAGCTTCTCTCTCTAACCCATTATTTTTTATTATGCTACATTCATATGATATAATAAAATTATGATTGAAATAACTAAAGCAGCTAGCACAAAACATCGAGAGTTAATTTATCATTTTATGTCTATTTTATCTTTTTTATTAAATATTATTTTTTTTTAGTACTTAGATGACTTATAATAATTAATTAGGGGTGATATAGCAAAATTATAAGTGATATAACAAAATTACTATAAAAAATACTTGTAGAAAAATTTTAAATGGGCCTCATGTAATACATCAAGTTAATTGAAAACATCAAGAGTTAATTTATTAATTTTTTAATACTTAGATGACTTATAATAATTAATTAGGGTGATATAATAAAATTACTGTTGAAGCAACTGAAACAGGCAAAACAAGCAGGCATGTCGACGTCGTGCCTGTTTATTCGCTCTTATTATTAATATTAAACTAGAGGTGCATGGTCCATATCAACACGGGACCAATACGATGATATATTTTGAGTACAAAATTTGTAATTGATTAGAGGTCAAATTGGAGCATGTATTATAAGATGCAAAAATAAAGACGGGGAATATAAATATACTAAAACTTCTTACATATATTTGCTAAGGAGTCAAGTTTTACATAAAAAAAATTAACTATGTACATCTTTTTATATGATAAGAATATGTCATGTTGTAGAGAATCTAAGGAGAAGGCTTGAGTATTCAATTGTGTGATTGAGATCTGTAACATAAAAGCGGAGAAGATGAAGGATTAGCATTCAAATATTTGATTAAAAAAAATTGAATTGCACTTCGTTTAGATATATGTACGAAGGTATACAACTAAGTATAAGGCTGAACAGAAGCAAAATAGTAAAGTACAAAAGTCAGAAATGAAACACTCAACAAAGAAGTTAAGGAAAAAGTTTTAAAAGAGAAAATTGTGTAAATATAGCAGAAAATTTTGACAGTATAATTTTTTGATATAATAAGTTTTTAGTAGATAAATTTTGACAGTATAGAGATAAGATTTATATTTTTAATATACTGTATGTAAATGATAAATTGAGAAATAGAAATATAGAGCAGGGTAGCTTCAAAATACGCCACAGTGATTCAAGAAATGAACAAATTAAAAATGACAAAACATTAACATTCGACTAATGAAATACTTAAAAGATAACTATGTGCAACTGTCTCATCTAAAAATAATAATAAAATAGGTTACTTGTTACAACATATTTTAAAGAAGGACAGCTCGGCACATTAAGGCTCTTGCCATAAATGGGATCGAAAAAAGAATCAGACCATAAGGATGTTAGGTTATTAAGAGGTGTGAAAGGAAAATGGGAAGGTGGTGTTTTTTTTGGAAAGACACTAAGTGAAAAAGATGCAATTTCAATAGGCACCTTTTCGGATTGAATGGTTATGACCTTTCCAATGGTTGTGACTTTTCCGAAGAGTTGCACCTTTGTCCGAAGAGTTGTGACTTTATGAATGGTGTACCTTTCTGAACCATTTTTTCTTCATGAAACAACACCTTGATGGTTATAAATACCTGAATTTTTCCTTAGGTAAAGACAATTATTTTTTAGTAGAAAAACAATCTTCTTCTTCTTCTAAAAACTCTCCTATGATCATCAAATCGTTGAGTGTGTTTGAAGTTTCTAAAAATTTGAGAATCATTTTATCCTGGGAGGAAAGATTCCATAACCTCGGGTACTTGAGGGAAATAAATTCCTTAAGAACACACCGTGCATTCGGTGGACTTGATTCTACAATTTTTTACTTTATCTTCTTTCTTAAAGTTGATAAATACTTCATTTTGATAGTTCATTTGATTATTCATTTGGACTTGTGTTTGAAGTTGTTGTAACTTCATTGTAGTTCTTGAACTTAGTATTGGAGTTTTTATAGAAAGCATACAGATTTTCTACCATCGTAACAACAATCTTAAGGAATTTATACTAATATGAATTGTTTGGTTTACAGTTTTTCAGTAAATAGTTTGAACTTCATATTGATAGTTCTCAACTTTTTGAACTTGTGTTTGAAGTTTTTGAAACTTTATTTTGATAGTTCATAAGTTGGCTGAAATTGTGTTGAAGCTCTTAACATTTGGTTTTGCTATTTTCCAGAAAATAGTTTGAACTTTATTTTGTTGGTGTTCATAAGTTGGGTTGAACTTATTGTTAAAAGTTCAAAATTATAAATATAGAGTTTAAACTTCATTTGATTATTCATATGTTAATTTGAACATGTAATTAAAGTTATTGTTGAAAAATACAGATTTGACAAAAAAAATTAGAAAAACAACAATTTTAAGATAAGTATAAAAATATTTATTTTTTGCGCTTGTTTGGAGAAGGGAAAAAAATTTATCGTCATTTATAAATCAAGTATTTGGTTAATTTGTATTGGGTCTGATTGTGTGGAGACTAAAATCATTTGATTTCTACTCCCTCGGTTAGAAGAATATAAAAAATTCATCGAGAAATCAATGTGGAAATTCGGTTCGAAGAATATAAAAACTTTACCGATTCGTTAAAATATATGTATTGGTTTCTGGAGTTTAAAATCTGTGGGATTTCACTCTGTTTGAGTTTGATTCTAATTTGAAGTCATAAAAACTTTGTCATGTTTCAAAGTTTATTCGGTTGATGATTTGAAGGTATAAAAGCTTCATCATTGACTAGAAACAAGCTGGCTAAAGATTAAAATCTTTATTGTTAGTATTCTGAAATACTAAAGAATATGCCAAAGGTTGACAGAAAAATGACGAATGAAATTGAACAACAATTTGATTTGATTATGAATGGTGTTGTCCCAACGGCAACCAATATTGCGTCATTAAGTCGTTCAGGTATTTCTCTAGCAATGAAAATGGTAGAGAAATTAGAAAACTATTTTGGTGTGAAGTTCAAAGAATGGAAGGAAATGATGTTGTTTTGGCTAGCCAAACCTGAAATGTAAATGTTCACAAGTATAGATCCTCATATTCTAGAAAAAAATAATAAGCGAAAATCAATTATCTGATTTCAAAGATCTTGTAAGTCTTCTAAGATAGACGAGGATAATGAGTTGAATGAAAAATTATCAATGATGGTTGTCAATCCTGTTAAGGATGATTCTCCAAATAATAAGAAGATGGAGAAGTCTTTTGGACAAGAAAAAAAGCAGAATAAGAAAATGTTCAAAGGCAATTGCTACATTTGTAGTGATATTGGCCACAAAGCTCTAAATAGTCAAGTTCTAAATAAGAACAAGAAAAGAGATTAGATAAACATGTTAGAACAACTAGAAAGATTGAAAATCTATGTGATATGATCACTGAAAGCAATCTAGTTGGATATCCGAATGAACAGTGATTTAATTTAGGAGCCACTAGACATGTTTGAGCGGACAAAGAAGATTTTGCTACTTATGACCCCGTTGGTCCCAAATAAGTGATCTTCATGAGAAATAATGCAACAACCAATGTTGAATAAAGTGGGAAGATATTCTCAAAAGTGACTCCTGGCAAGGTGTTGACTCTTAACAATGTTCTCCATATTCCTACTATTAGGAAAAATTTAGTGTCGACAACACTTCTCGTTAAATATGAGCTTAAGTGTTGTAATAAGCAAGAATAAAATGTATGTAGGAAAGGGCTACCTCAATTAGGGCCTTTTCAAACTTTATGTAATAGTTGTTAAAATGAAGAAAGTTGAGTCTTCTTCTTACTTTCTAGAGTCAAACGATTTATGACATAGTCGTTTAAGACATGTCAAGTATAAAACCTTGCAAAAACTTATTAGTTTGGAAAGATTGTCTAACTTTGAGTGTAATAAATCAAAATGTCAAATGTGTGTGGAATCAAAGTATGCTAAGCATTCGTATAAGCCCATTGAAAGGAATACTAATTCCTTAGACTTAATCCACAAAGATATTTGTGATATAAAGTCAACACCACCGCGTGGTGGGAAAAAATATTTTATAACTTTTATTGATGATTTCACTAGGTACTATTATGTCTTTTTTCTAAATAGTAAGGATGAAACAATAGATGTATTTAGGCAATATAAAACAGAAATTGAAAATCAGTTAGAGAAAAAGATCAAAATATTAAAAAGTGATAGGGGTAGAGAATATGAATCTCTTTTTGAAGAAATGTGTGTAGAGAATGAAATTGTATCAATCTAATACCCCGTGTTCACCTCAATCTAATGATATTGTGGAAAGGAAGAACCAAACCTTAAAGAAAAAGATGAATACCTTACTTACAAGTTTAGCTTTACCGCAAAACTTATGGGGGGAAGCTATCCTTACAGCTAATTGAATACTCAATAGGGTGCCCCATAGTAAGACACTATCAATTCCATATCAAAAATGGAAAGGAAGGAAATCTAACTTGAAATATTTCAAAGTGTGCGGGTGTCTAGCGAAAGTCCAAGTTTCTATGCCTAAAAGGGTGAAGATAGGACCTAAGACTGTGGATTGCGTGTTTAGAGGATATGCTAAAAGTAGTAAAGCATGTCGGTTTTTGGTTCATAAATCCAAACATCCAAATATCAATAAACATACGGTAATTGAATCAAATAATGTTAAGTTCTTTGAACATATTTATTCATATAAAACTAGACATATAAAGTTTAGTGGAGGTTCTAAACGATCTCGAGATGAACCAAGTGAGAATTTACATAATGATGAGAATCCAAGATGTAGTACACGTCAAAGAACGTTAACTTGATTTGTATCGAATTTTGTAACATTTCTCCTAGAAAATGAGTCTCAAATATTTAAAGAAGTGATGTCGTCTTCAGACTCATTCTTTTGGAAAGAGATAGTCCATAGTGATATTGATTCAATCTTGAGCAACCATACTTGGGAGTTGGTTGATCTTTCTCCAGGAAATAAATCTTTAGGTTCTAAATGGATCTTTAAAAGAAAAATGAAAGAGGATGATACTATTGACAAATACAAGGCAAGACTTGTAGTAAAAGGCTTCAAACAGAATGAAAACCTTGATTATTTTGATACATACTCGCCTGTAACAAGGATAACGCTAATTCGTATGTTAGATGCCTTGGCGGCGGTATATGATCTTGAAATCCATCAAATGGATATGAAAACAACATTCCTAAATGGAGAATTAGAGGAAGAATTTACATGGAACAACCCGAGAGTTTTGTGGTTCCTGGTAAAGAAAAAAAGGTGTGCAAACTTATTAAGTCGCTTTATGAACTAAATCACGCACCCAAACAGTGGTATAAAAAGTTTAATCGAACCATATTGGCAAACGGGTTTAAGATAAACGAATGTGATAAATGTGGTTACATTAAAGACACTCCAAATCACAAGGTCATTATTTGTTTGTATGTGGATGATATGTTGATCATAGAGATATTTCTAACATAAATGCTACAAAATAAATTCTTGAGAGAAAGTTTGATATAAAAGACCTTAGAGTTGCTGATGTGATTTTAGGAATAAGAATTCATAAAACTCCATAGGAGTTGGAGTTGTCACGGTCTCATTACATTGAAAAGGTACTTGACAAGTTCACGTATTTGAATTTTGGTATTGCGAAGACTCCAATAGATGTGAGTTTTACACTTCAAAAGAATGAAGGTGAAAGTGACTCACAGTTGGACTACACAAAAGTGTTGGAATGTTTAATGTATATCATGAACTGTACACGGCTATACATAACATGTGCTATTAGTAAATTGAGTTGGTACATGAGTATTCCCAATAAAACTTATTAGATGGCAATGAAAAGAGTTTTGGGTGTATCTTAAATACACTCAAGACTATGTTTTGCATTATAATAAATATCTGGCGGTAATTGAAGGATATAGTGATGCAAATTGGATCACCGTATCGAATGAAGTAAAATCTACGAGTGGATATCTATTTACTTTAGGTGGAGGAGAAGTCTCTTGAAAATCATCCAAACAGACATGTATTGCCCGCTCTATAATGGAATCTAAATTTATCGCATTAGATAAAGCCAGTGAAGAATCTATGGCTCCGAAATTTCTTGAAAGATTTCCTTATTGGCCCAAACCAGTGGCACTATTATGTATACACTGTGATATCCAAGCAGCGATAGGTAGGGCAGAGAGCATTATGTATAATGGTAAATCTCGTCATATAAGATAGAGACATAATACTGTTACAGAACTACTCTCTAGTGGAATTATCACTGTTGACTATGTGAAGTCAAAGTATAATGTGTTGGATCAACTTACAAAAGGCCTATCTAGAGAGGAAGTTGAGAGAGCATCGAAGGAAATGGGTTATGGCCTAGGATAAGTCAGCATGGCGGTAACTCTACCTAGAAGACGGGAGATCCCAAGAGCTAGGTTCAAGGAGATCAAAAAAAAATTGTAACTGACGGTTCAACATTGTCAATATACTCAACCTATTCTCATGATGTAGACAATGTTTAGGAAACAAGGATAAAGCTTATGGTGTAAAGCTTTTTAATGGTTATCTAAATTTGGCAAATTTGACCAAATAGTTTAATCTATAGGATTAAACGTTTAGAAATCACCTATGTGAAGGTGAAGTAGAAGCCACTTCAAGGAGAATGTTAGTAAAGGCTTATTCTCACGCTCTCATGAAATCAAGACGTGCTCATGGCTGAAACGAACAAAACCGTGAGAACCATAAACGGTAAAAGACTGGTTGTGTGACATGTGTTGTCTAGGTGTACATTAAAGTTTGACGGTTCAAAGATATCAAATCTATCGATTGACCAAGTGCATCCGATGCATGTTCACTATAGAAAGTTCAAAGGGAAACTCACTTATCCAGATGCAATCAGTTTTTGCTTGTTGATCACATACTTGTTCGTAAATTTTCGATAAGATAGCCATTTTCCATTTATGGAGGGGATTGTTAGGTTATTAAGAGGTGGGAATGGAAAATAAAAATGTGGTATTTTTTTTAAAAGACACTAAGTGAAAGAATGCAATTTGAATAGGCACCTTTTCGGATTAAATGGTTATGACCTTTCCTATGGTTGTGACTTTTTCAAAGAGTTGCACCTTTTTGAAGAGTTGCACCTTTATGAAGGGGTGTACCTTTATAAACCATTTCTTTTCTTCATGAAACAACACCTTGATGACTATAAATACCTGAATTTTTTCTCAGGTAAAAACAATTATTTTTAGTAGAAAAACAATCTTCTTCTTCTTCTTCTAAAAACTCTCCTATGATCATCAAATCGTTGAGTGTGTTTGAAGTTTCTAAAAATTTGAGGTACCGCTATTTTCATAAAGAGAATCATTTTATCCTGGGAGAAAAGATTCCATAACCTCGGGTACGTGAGGGGAATAAATTTCTTAAGGACACACCGTACATTCGGTGGACTTGATTCTATAATTTTCTACTTCATCTTCTTTCTTAAAGTTGATAAACACTTCATTTTGATAGTTCATTTGATTATTCTTTTGGACTTGTGTTTGAAGTTGTTGTAAATTCATTGTAGTTCTTGAAAGTTGTTCATGAACTTAGTATTGGAGTTTGTATAGAAAGCATACAGATTTTGTACCCGTCAGAACAACAAAGGATTTATTGTATACAAACTTATCATGTATTTCTTATAAACTCATTAACATATTTTAACAAGGAGCAATCATAATGTACTATAATTGAAATTTCTTCATTCTTAATTAGAGGTTTTTGGTGTACAATAATTGAAATTTCTTCATTCTTAATTAGAGATTTTTAGTGCACGTAAATGGAGTACTTTTGGCAGGATAGTTAAAGGAAAACATACAATGAAGATCACACAAAGCTGCTCGACATCTGATCTGTTACAACAACAATAACAACTTAAAATAGACAATTTATACAGATGCATGTTCTGTGGCTATTAGAAAGCCTATTATTGACCATAAAAGAGAAAGCATGGAGGATAACAAAGGACATAAGTGGAGCTAAATATTTTAGTTTGTGAGTTAGAAATACAATTTTATACTTATTAATTAGCGTTATAGTACTTTATCTAAGATTATGCCCTATTATTTGACCAATAAAACTCTTCATAAAATTGTTCGATTTCTCATAGCATATTAAAACAAGTTTCAACAGTTCTCATCTCCTTTCAGACATTGCCACATTTTTAATATTAAAGTCATACAGAATTCCTACTTCTTTCAGTAATATCTTTTTAAGCTTTGGGTAGTTCCAATCATCTTATAGACTTGTACAATGCCAACAATATTTTTAGGGGTCGTTTGGTTGGGAAATAAGTTATTCTGAGATTAGTTATGATGATATTAATTGTGTTTAGATTAGTTGTACTGGGATTAGTTATCCTGGTATTACTTTTTAGTGGTTGTTTGATTTGTGTTACTAAAAATAATATGCATTGCATTCTTTTTAAGAATAGATAGTTTGTTTACAAAAATACCTTTCACCTTATTTAGCTTAATTATTTTTCTGCATATTAAACCATACAAAAGAAATTAAAAAATTACTAATTTTTTAAACTTTATTAGTTTCTTTTTCCTAAAAATACATGTTAAGAAGTTTATGTTGATATTTCTTAAACGTGTATGAAGCTTTAATATTTCATGTTAAATTACTTATTTTGTCCTAAATTCTATAAAATATTGATAATCTCAATTTTTGTTAAAAAAATTCATCATCAAAAAATGTGAAAAAGAATTACTCTCATTTTTCATTATTTAGTATCACTAATATTTGGAGAGTCAAATTGTATTTTTTAAAATTAAATTTTCAAATAGTTTTAGCTAAATATAAAAAAAAAATTATTTAAAAATTAAGCATGTATTAAGTTAGAAAGGGAATGTCAAGATACTTTAATCACTTGTCCATGATAAATTTGTTAGGAAAAATGAAAATATGAAATAAGATTAATAAACATATCTACAAAATAGAAAGACAATAAACTCTTGTATCAATTTTGAATTTGATTATATAAATAATTTTATGGTGTCACTATCATTTTTTCATGACTCATCACTTTTGTAGCATTTAATAAGCTCATATAATTGTTCAAATTTATCAAAATGGATAAAAATTTGTAGAGTAATTAAAATTTAAATTAGGAGTAAAATTGACAAAAAAAATTGACGTGAGGACTACCATAATTTCATGCTCTCTCTTATAAATGGATGGATGGATGGATCTATCTATAGATAGAAAGAGAGAGAGAGAGAGAGAGAGAGAGAGTGTGATAATCAAGGCTTTGGAGGGTAATTATGTCTTTTCATGGCTTTATCTCAAGGATAAATTAGGTTGGGATTGTTATACCACCAAATGTATGGGATAACTTATCATGGTACTATTTGTTAGTACCGGGATAAGTAATCTCGAATTAGGCAACCAAACAAAGTACCAAAATTTTTATCCCGAAACTATTATTTTATCCTGAGACTATTTATATTAGTACCTCACACCAAACGACCCCTTAAGTCTCAAGTTATTTGGTTATTACTTTTAAACAAGTAGTCTTTCATTTAAATAATTAAAATGTTACTCTATTAATTATGTTTTGAGATCAATTTTCACTACCTCATTTTCATAACAACAAATAAAAAATATGAAGGTGGCAAAATTTAAAGAAGTTAGAACAAATCTTTAATCTCATACTTTTTTTTCCTTCTAGCGTGAGCTTGGAAGAGGCAACATACATTACAAATAACAGAATCACAACTTGTCGAATTAATGTTCTTCTTTGTTTCTTTATATCAAGAAATTCAGAGAGGTATTTTCTTATCATGTATATGCTTAGTGCATAAATTTTTCAACTTCTACTCCTAATTTTCCACCTTCTCAATTCTCAAATCGAGTAGATTCTTCAAAGCAAAAAAGACAATAGTATGATGCAACGTGTTAGAAATAACAGATAAAGGCTCAAAGTTCGAAATGACCGAAAATTTTCAACACTGTGAGCATAATGTTAATCATAGCTAATAGATAGAATCACATAGATCATGTGCACAAAATTAAAAGCTCCGGTAAAGTTACATTTAAAGTTGATAGATTTGTAGATGTTCTTTCATATTAATTCCAAGACCGAGGAATACTGGTAATGAAATCCATATTGATTACATCACATTTCTATTCGAGACAAACAATCTCTTGATATAACCCACTAGGTCTCATGTGCTCAATTTTAACTTGTTAACACACCAAGCACTTGGCCATAAGATCAACCATATCTTTTTTCATAACAGTCCACCAATACATCTCCTTGAGAGCATGATACATCTTCGTCGAGCCGAGATGTACAATGTAGCATAATTCATGCACCTCATCCAAGATCCTTTGTCGAAAATCGTTGACATAAGGAACGCACAACCTCCCTTGGTACCATAAAGTACTGTCGCCACTAATCTCAAACACCATTACCTTTTACATACCCTTATTACTCTTAATTTTCATCAAGATAGGATATAGCACTTGCTTATCCTTAATCTCTGCACCAAGATATGACCTAACCGTTTTCTGTACCATCACCC
This sequence comes from Capsicum pubescens, assembly GCA_030864215.1. NCBI lineage: Eukaryota > Viridiplantae > Streptophyta > Magnoliopsida > Solanales > Solanaceae > Capsicum > Capsicum pubescens. Next base: position 108,416,752 of record CM061544.1, read on the forward strand.
CACCATCTTCGGAGTCCAAAAAACAAACTCTTAGATTAGCCAAGCGGTGAATATCTTTTACCAATTCGCTCTTTCCTTCCTCCACATGAGCCAAACTCTCCATGGATAACCTGCTAAGAACATCAGCAACCATGTTAGCCTTACCTGGGTGATATTGAAGACTCATGTCATAGTCTCTAAGAAGCTCCAATCATCCCCTTTGCCTGAGATTTAGTTCCTTCTGAGTGAACACATACTGTAGAATCTTATGATCAGAAAAGATGTCAATATGCACTCCATAAAGATAATGCCACCAGATTTTCAAAGCAAAAACCACCGCCAACAACTCTAAATCATGAGTAAGATAATTTCTTTTATGTATCTTCAACTGCCTGCCTAAAAGCATAGGCAATCACCTTCTCATGTTTCATCAAAACACAACTAAGTCCCACCCTAGATGCATCACAATAAACCACAAACCCCTCACTGCCCTCAGGCAATGACAAGACTAGAGCCGAAGTTAGCTTATCTTTTAATTTCTTGAAGCTTCCCTCACAAGCATCCGACCAAGAAAACTTTACCTTTTATTGAGTCAACTTAGTCAAAAGAGAAACTATCATCAAAAAGCTCTCTATAAACCATCGATAATACCCAACAAAACCCAAGAAGCTCAAAATATCGATTAGAGTTGTGGGTCTAGTCCATCTTTTAACTAAAGCCTCCTTTTGTGAATCCACCATGATCCCCTCGCTAGAAATAATATGACCAAGAAAAGTCATAACGTTCAAATAAAACTCACACTTGGAGCACTTGGCATACAACTGTTGTTCCTTCAAGGTCTGTAATACCTCATGGGGTGATTAGCATGATCCACCTTACATTTGGAATAAACCAGAATGTCATCTATAAATACAATGACAAAGAGATCTAAGAAATGCCAGAAAACCCTATTCATCAAGTCCATAAATGCCACCGAGGCATTCATCAAACCAAATGACATCACCAAGATTTCAAAGTGCCCATACCGAGTACAAAAAGCTATCTTAGGGATATCCTCCTCCCTAATCTTAAGTTGATGATACCCAGATCAAAGATTTGTCTTAGAAAAAAACTTGGCACATTGCAACTGATCAAATAAGTTATCTATCCTAGGAAGGGGATATTTGTTCTTGATCATTACCTTACTCAACTGCCAATAGTTAATGCACATATGAAGGGAACTATCCTTCTTGTGATGAACAACATCGGTGCCTCCCACGGGGATACACTAGGATGAATAAACCCCATATCCAGAAGATACTTTAGTTGTTCCTTGAGTTTTCTCAACTCAGTCTGAGCCATTCTATTAGGAGGAATAGATATTGGACGAGTGTCCGGAACTTAATCAATACCAAACTCTATTTCCCTATCCGGAGAAACACCAAAAAGATCATCCGAAAAGACTTTAGGAAATTTATTTACCACTGCAACTGGTTGTAAAGAGCGATCTTTCAAGTTAGAATCTTTAACCCAAACCAAGTGATAAAGACAACCTTTATAGATTAACCTCTGAGATCTAAGATAAGAAATAAACCTCCACCAAGGAGTTAGGGAACTACCCTTCCACTCTATAACCGGTTCATCAGGGAACCTAAAGATAAACTTACGGGTCCGACAATCCAAGGATGCATAACAAGAGTGTAACCAATCCATCCCCAGAATAACATCAGAATGCATCATATCAAGTTTAAACAAATCCACCAAAGTTTGGCTACCACCCACAGATACCACACATTCTCTATAGACTCTCTTAGAAATAACTGAGTCACCTTCTAGGGTAGAAATAGAAAAAGGATCTGAAATAACCTCAGGATCAAAACTAATACATACAACCACATATGGGGTCATATAGGAAAGAGTGGACCCCAAATCAAGCAGACAATACATGTCACAAGTAAAGACTTGTAACACACCAATAATGATATTAGGTGATGTATCACTACGTGCCAGTTCCATTAGCAGAAGAAGAGCAGAAACTGAAGCTGCACCACTAGGTGCAAGAGCAGAAGATGAAGCAACCGGAGCTTTGATCGCTCTCGAAGCTCCCTTACCAACAAAATAATTCTTGACCATATGGCCTGACTGGCCATATTTAAAATATGTGTCCCTTCCTTCATCATAATAACCTTAATGAAGACGACCACAGAATCAAAAAATAGGGTATGAAGAAGCCAACTGACCCCCACTCTTCTAAGATTAGGCACTCTGTGCTCGAAAATTATCACCACCTTATTGACGCATATCACTCAACTTCCTCGGGTAAGAAGCACTAGCAGTAGAGAAGGAACCATAACTCCCCTACTTTTTTTAGGCCATTTACCTCTATCCTGACCACCTTGCGGATGAGAACCTCCCTAGTAAGAAAACCTACTCCTCTTACCCTGCCTATCTCTAAACTCTATCTATTTCCTCTTCTCATCCTTCACCTGCTGCATGTGGACAACTAACCTCAAAATGTCCATATCCTTAATTAGCAAAGAAGTTTTTCTTTCCAAGATCAAATCTCGAGATAGTCCAGAAGCAAACTTTCTCATCTTAGCTCTTAGTCAGCCACCAAATTAGGATCATACCTTGACAGCTGATGAAATTTCAAGGCATATTCCTTGACAAACATTCTCCCTTGCTTAAGATTCAGAAACTCTTCCATCCTTACTTTTCTTAGCTCTTGAGAAAATAAACGATTCAGAAAAGCACTAAAAAAGGCATCCCATAAGGACAACTCCTCTACATCACCTCTATCACTGTCCCACTCTTTGTACTATTGGTACACAATATCCTTGAGCTGATAAGCTGCAAAGTTTACTCCTTCCACATTTGTGGTCTATATCACCCTAAATATCTTCTCTATTTCATCTAAGAAACCTTGAGGATCCTCCTCTACCTTTACACCCATAAAAGTAATAGGATTCAGTTTCATAAACTGGCCAACCCTGGTAGCCTTAGAAAATAACCCACTAGATGCATCCCGCTCAGCCTGAGCAACAACTAACTGAGCAATAGTATGAGTAGACTAGCAAAATTTTGCATTAGTCACCTCACCTTGAGGAGGACTAGTAGCAATCATAGGAACTCCAGAATAATCAAGGATAGGACCCTAAGATCAAAGACGAACTCCAGATGTAGGACATACCCCATTAGAATTGTCCCTAAATAGGATTGAAGAGTTTTTTTATGTTCCAAATCATCAACGCATAATCTGAAAAGTGAACAACCAAGGATTAGAGTGGAATTCCAGGACTTATACCATAAGCATTAAAATAGAATACCAAGAAAGTGAAATATTTAAATGCCTTATAACCTTTCTCTTATGAGTGTGGTATGCTACATACTCCTAAAAAAGACTCTACTCAACACGGCTTTGTGGACTTCCAATTGACTATGAACCTAAAGTTGTGATACCAACTTGACATGACCCGACCTGGGGCCTTGTCGTAATGGGCATCCCAAGTCTGATTGGGATCGGAGACCACCCCTGTTACCCAACCCAACCTCCAGTCGTCTGCCCTAATTTGGCTAAATTTCAAACATTTAACAAGATAGTGTAACTATCCAGATTACAGACTCTTGGATAGGTCTATTACCGAGACTGACCCAACCGAATCCGATCGTCCCCTACCAATCATACAACCCTACTAATCCAAACCAAATCATAGATCCAACAATACCCAAATAGGTTCCATTAATAATTAATTATATAATCCCAAAATAAAAAAGGGTGAAACAACCAACAATATCACCAAGCAGTATCAACTCCAATACCAATAACAATACCAATACCAATGCTAAGGCTGACACCAATATCAATCCCTCCCATTCCAAATCATAGTGGTTCCACAAAGCCTCTAATTAAAAGAATACCAAAATCCAGTTGGGACATGCCCCCAACCATAGCCAAAACCAATATCCATAAATAAGTCAGAGTATGAAATAACATCCATGAAATGGAGCCTTTTAGAAATATAAAAGCTCACTGCTTTAATCCAACAGCTGACCCTGAATATTTGAATGCTAAGCCTTTCGGGTGAACACTAGCATGAACTAAGGATATGGTTAAAATAATGTCATTTACAAAACTAAGTAAAAACCATCCATATGCATACAACCATACAAATATATAAAACCATGCTCGGAAAGAGGATCGGGTTTAGCATGCCATTAAAACCTTTACTTGGGTTGTGTAGCTCTGTCGTCCTAAACTACCCACAGGCTATACGGGTTCATCCGTAGTGCATTAAGCTGCAAGATCAGGGAAGAAAACCTAGGATGACTAATACGTCCCCTAAAATATAAAGTGTGACATCATGCACACGGTGACTAGGACCAAACCTCACATCTATAAATATGAGTTTCCAATTTCGATTCCCTCAGGACCTCTACCTTCCACAGCTTTGATACACACCTCCCTCTTTTAAACCCAATTAAAACCATTTTCCAAACAAACCATTATTCCATTATTGTTAACAAAGGCTATTAATAGTGGTATCATCATACTGACTATAACTTGCAAGTATTGTCCTTAGCCAATCCTTAGGGGATTCTAATGTACCCCACATGATTTCTAATTAAACAAAAACCATAACCACCAAGGCCTTTTCAAACCATTTAAACCATTCATATCATTTAGGGTTTCATTACCAGGTTGAAATTATGCATAAGTTCCATTGAAAATCTAATAATATAGTGAAAACATTGTTATAGGCATTTTATCAAACACATTAGAGGTATAGTATATCCACAACCAAAGTCCATTACCAAAGAACCATTCCCATGAAACCAATTATCCAAAACCACCATTAATGCATATAAAAGCATAATTAAAATATGGGAATACCATAACCAAGCATTTATAACCAAAACCCCCAAATTATATTTGAAAACCCAAAATCATATAAAATTCAAATCAAGAAATCATTGTACAAAACCATGCCTTTAATTGGAACTAGCAATGAGGGAAGAGAACATGCCTTAAACAAAGATGATGATGGAGAGAAATCACCAAGATAAGCCCCAATTTACTCCTTAAGATGAAGCCCTAGCTTCCTTTGCCCAAGAACTCTAGAGACAATTTAAGTGTGTTTTCTAAGTGTTTAAGAAAATAGGGTAAATACCATTCCAAGTGCAATTTAAGTTGTGGGACCTTATTAGGATAAGTGGAGAAATATCCAGATTGCCCTCACTTAAACTGCATTAAATTCTCATCATAAGGTATGAATGACCCTTACGAGTCGTACCTATCCTGTACGAGTGGTACCCACCTCTCGTACCCTAGGATTTCCCCATTAGACCTAACATTGTCAAGGTATGACACACCTAAACCCAAGTCATATTCAAGTATACGACTAGTACCCATAAATTATACCCCTAGAAAAATAAAATCCAGGAGTTTTGAACAATGAACCCCATATGAATCCTGGGTACAACTCATACCCAGTCTTATGGCTCATGTTGAGCAACGTACTCAGATCCAACTTAATTTACCAAGTATAATGTTAAGTGAAGTAACCAAATAACCTGTATCCAGCTATATGACTCATACCAACCAAATCGTACCTATTCTAGTAACTACATCTATCCCACCAACCAACACTGGTCAGCATACGACTGGACCATTCCACCCATACCCAAGGGTACGACTCATTTACCTAAGTCGTATCTTTCCCAAAAATAAAAATCAAGGAAATTTTCTAAGGTCCAGAAACCAGGGTGTTTCAGTTATCTTTAGGCAATGGCAGACACAATATCTGGAGGTAGACTTATGAGTCTATGTTGGGAAATGGCCCAAGAAATGTTAGATAAGATTTCTATCACAAACTAAGGATGGCATACTTAGGAGGATGATAGAGGGGTTGTACATATATTATTGGAGCTGCAAGTGACTACAGAGCTAGTGATGATACAATAGAACAAGATGTTGCACAGTTCAAAACTTAAATTGGGCTACATTTAAAACAATTTGTAGCAATAATGGATGAAAAGGTGAATGCAGTGGGGGAACAAGTATCTACTTCCAGAGCTTATAAGTCTGATACAGATAAGGAAGCAAAGTATTTGGATTGTGAAGTGGCAGTTTTTTGAGCCAAAAGGAAAGGAAATCAAGGTCAAAATTATTATGGTGATACATTCTGAGGCATGAGAAGAGAACGAGATAGTGATCGGAGGCGCAAGGATGACTACAAATAGAAGAGTGATAGATATGTTCCATCAGGTAGCCAAGATATCAAATCTAGAATGAAAGAAATATTGTAAAAATTAGTAAATACCAAGAAAGTCAAGAGTGTTGTCTTAGAGAAATTAAGGTTGATTTATTAGGGCTGAATTGGAAAGTTGAGTTGCAAGTTATTATGATCAAACAACTGGAGTAGCATTTTAGCCAAATATCGATAACATTGAATTAAAGATAGCCTAGCACTCTTCCTAGTAATACAGTGCAGAACCCAAAAAATGATAGTCATTGCAATGCCATTACCATTCGGAGTGGTAAAACCACCATAGATCTGCCTGTTCCTACTATGAATGAGTCAAAAAATGATATTGATCTTATTACCGTTAAGGAAGCACCTGATGTAAGAGTAAATAAAATGTTAGATATTGAGGATAGTAGTATGGATGACAAAGGTAAGGGTAAGGTTGATAAGCCTATTTTGAAAACCATTCTAAGACCTCGACCAACTTATCCTCAGAGATTGAAAAAGAAGCAGGAAGAGAGAAAATATCAAAAGTTTTTATCCATGTTGAAGGAGTTATTTGTAAATATTCTATTAGTTAAAACTTAAAGCAAATGCCAGGCTATGCAAAATTCATGAAAGATCTGGTCACTAGAAAATGGACTGTGAGCTATGAGCCTATTGAGAATGTTAATCACTATCATGTTATTTCTTCTAGATTGTTAGTAGAGAAGAAGGAAGACCCTGGATCATTCACTATTTATGCATCATTGGGTATTTCAACTTTGCACAGGCTTTATGTGATCTAGGAGCAAGTATTAATCTCATGCCACTGGTTGTGTTTAAGTAGTTAGGGTTAGAAGCCCCTAAACCAACATCGATGAGATTGTTGATGGCTGACCAAACCATGAAAAATCCAGTTGGTATTCTTTGTGATGTGTTGGTAAAGGTGGCATCTTTTATCTTCCCAGCCGATTTCATGATACTTGATTGTGAGGTGGACTTCCAAGTCTCTATCATCTTGGACAAACCCTTCCTAGCTACGTATAGGGCATTAGTTGATATGGAGTTGGGATAGATAAGGTTTAGAATTAATAATGAATAGGTAATATTTAATATATACTAGTCAATATGGCAATTGGATGATATGAGATTTCTGTCTTTGATAGACACCATTGATGACAAAGCTGATGTAGTGACTATTCAAATTGAAGAGAGGTTGGGTGTTGAAGCATTAGCATCAGTGATTATGAATTTCGACAGTGATGGAATTGAGGAGTACGGCAAAATGGTTGGTGCTCTATATAGGAGAGGTTTATACAATTTCTCTCCGTAGAATCTTGATCTAGATCTGAAGAATAGAACCACTCTTGTCGCTCGTTCATCAATTAAACAGCCACCAGTATTAAAGTTGAAGGATCTCTCATACCATTTGTGTTATGTTTCCCTAGGGGCCAATAACGTATTTCCAGTAATTATTATTGCAGATTTGATGGACAATGAGGTAGAGGAATTATTATTTGTATTGCAAAAGTTCATACGTGCTATAAGATGGACTATTGTGGGTATTCCACCAAGAATCTACACTCACAAGATCCAACTTGAACCGAACTATATACCGACTGTTAAGCACCAGTGATGATTGAATCCTCCTATGCAGGTGGTGGTGAAGAAAGATATCATTAAATGGTTGGATGATAATGTTGTTTATCCCATTGCTGATAGCAAGTGGATCAGTCTTGTTCAATGTCTCCCAAAGAAACATGGAATTATAGTAGTGTCAAATGAGAAGAATGATCTAGTGCCAATGAGACTTGTCACAGGCTGAAGAGTGTGCATGGACTACTGAAAGTTGAACATATGGACCCAAAAAGACCACTTCCCAATGCCCTTTATGGATCAGATGTTGGATAGACTTGCGAGAAGGGGCTGGTATTATTTTTTAAATGTCTATTCAAGGTACAATCATATCATGATTGCTCCCAAATATTAGGATAAGATAACCTTTACCTGACCATATGGGACATTTGTATTCAAGAGAATGACATTTGCGTTGTGCAATGCTCCAGCGACATTTCAAAGATGCATGATGTCCATCTTCTATGATGTGGTAGAAGAAACCATCAAAGTATTTATGGATGATTTTTCTGTAGTTTGTAATTCTTTTGATGACTATTTGATTTACCTGGCCAATTTTTTTCATCAATGAGAGGAATGCAACTTGGTACTTAACTAGGAGAAGTGACACTTTATGGTGAAAGAAGGAATTGTACTTGGGCACAAAATCTCAAAAAGAGGTATAAAGGCTGACAAAGCAAAATTAAATTGATTGAGAATATATCACCACCAATTTTAGTAAAGGGAATTCGAAGCTTTTTGGGCCATGCAGGTTTTTATAGGTGATTCATCAAAGATTTCTCGAAGATTGCAAATCCTTTATGCAAATTTCTTAAGAAAGAGATGAAGTTTGATTTCGATGAGGCATGTCTAAAAGCTTTTGAGTTCTTAAAATATCAATTAGTGTATGCTCCTATCATTGTGTCTCCTGACTGGACTATATTGTTTGAGATCATATATGATGCAAGCGGTGTGGCTCTAGGTGTTGTCTTACACCAAAGGTGAGAGAAGATTTTACACCCTATCTATTATGCCAACAAGGCATTAAATCCTACTCAGAAAAATTATACTATGACTGAACAAGAGCTACTAGCAGTGGTCTTTGCCTTGGAGAAATTTTGATCATATCTGATTGGAACTAAGGTTATTGTGCATACAGATCATGCAGCCTTAAGGTACTTGATGGAAAAGAAGATGAAAATCCTAGATTAATCTGTTGGGTTCTCTTGCTGTAAGAGTTTGATTTTGAGGTAAAAGATCGAAAAGATACAGTGAATTAAGTTGTTGATCATCTATCCAAACTTGAGGATGAAGCAATGTAGCAAGTGGGAAATGGTCTTGAAATCAATGATACATTTCCAGGCAAGTAGATTTTGGTATCATCGTAAGACCTAATTCCATGGATTGTTTATTTTGCAAATTACCTAGCTAGTGATCTCATCCCAGAAGATCTGTCCTTCCAATAGATAAAGATATTTATGCATGAGGTAAAGAAGTTTATCTAGGATGAACCTTACTTATTTTGAATTTTTGTGGATGGGGTTATTAGTAGATGCATCCCTAAAGTTGAGATGATGAGCATTATTGAGGCTTGTCATACTTCACCAGTTGGGGGTCGCCATGGAGGAACCCGCCTAACCCAAAAGATCTTACAATGTGGGTACTAATGGCTTATGATATATAAGGATGCTCATGACTTTGCTTCAGCCTGTGACCAATGCCAATATCAAGGCAATATCTCCAGATGCCATGAACTCCCCATGACACTCATTCTAGAGTTAGAGTTGTTTAATTTATGGGATGTGGACTTCATGGGACCATTTGTGAGCTCTTTTGGCATGAAGTACATTCTTGTGGAAGTGGACTATATGTCTAAATGGGTGGAAGTTGTTGTGCTCCCTAATAATGAAGGATGAAGTGTCATTGCCTTCCTGAAGAAATACATTTTTTCTCAATATGGCACAACATGTACAATTATTAGTGATGGTGGGTCACACTTCTGCAATCTCCAATTCAAAAATTTTCTTGAGAAGTATGGTGTAAAGCATAAGGTGGAACCACCTTATCACCCTAAGACTAGCGGACAGGTTGAAGTGTCCAATAGAGAGATAAAGTCTATTATGGTGAAGATTGTTAATACCAATTGGACTAATTGGTAAAGAAAGCTAGATAATGAATTATAGGCCTATAGAAAAGCTTTCAACACCCCCATAGGTGCTTCTCTGTATTAGTTGGTGTATGGTAAGTCATGTCACTTGCCTATTGAACTTGAGCACAAAGCACTATGGGCGTTGAAAAGGTTAAACTTTAAGTGGAATGATGTATCAAAGGAAAGAATGATTTAGGGGAATGAGTTGGATGAATTTTGACTTCGGGATTATAAGAGTTTTGCACTGTACAAGGAGAAAATAAAGCTGCATCATGATCAAAAAATTAAGAAAAGAGTATTTAAGCCAGATGATCAGGTATTGTTGTAAAATTTGAGACTTCACCTATTTCCAAGAAAGTTGAAGTCTAGATGGTATGGGCTATTCACTATGGTGAGAGTGTTTCCATATGGTGCTTTAGAATTAAGCATGATGGTGAAACCCCATTCAAAGTAAATGGGCAAAATCACTATTGTGATAACATGGAAGAAGTTTAGGTAATTGAGGATTTGATCCTTGGTGAGTCTGAGTAATGAAGGCAACTGAGTCATGTCGCGACGTTAAATAAGAGCTGCATTAGAGGCAACCTATGAGGCTGGTTGGTGAAATATGAGTTTTCAACCTAGCCAAGTCATACCGTGATGTTAAATCAAGTGTTTCATGGGAGAAAACCCATGTTTTGTACTTAGTAAATTATAGTGTAACATGTGTTTTTATTATGCAGGAATGTATATTGCAGGAGTCAGTCAGAAAATTGCTGAAATTAGGCCATATGGGGCTTTTTTTGAGTCATAACCAGACATTACAACTCATAAGCAGGAGTTGTAAGGACCTTGAACTCAAATCACTTTCAGGTACTCATGGCTCCAAAGGATGATTCATCATCGAAGCAAACACCAAAGAAGAATAACAAGAAGAAACCTGCCCCAAAGTTAGATTACAAATTGGTAAACAAGGACACCAACGAGTCCAGTGGTGATCTTGAAAAATATCGAGTAAAGATTAAGGTGAATCCATGGGAGAAACTACCATGGGGAAAGAAAACAACGAAGAATGATTCCACACCTCCCAAAACAACCCCTAGAATAAAACATCCCGGTACTTTCCCACCACATTCATCATCATCCTCTGAATATGAAAATGATGATTATGATGAAGAAGAAGAAGAAAATGATGATGGTGTAGGTGAGGAATAAGTGAGCTCCTATGATGTAGAAGCTGAGAATGGAAGTGAGGAGTATGCTAATCCCATTGACATCCAACCACTATTACCACAACCTTAAATTCAATTATCAATTGAACCTGCTCTGGTGCCCATCATTGAACGGCGGGGGTACCCTGAGATGCAGCAAACATAAAATTATGGGTTGGTAGTAAACTCAGCCACGGGTAACCCTAAGAAGGAAATATATCTGGAGTGCAGGTTGACCACTGCAACCTTGTCTGAAATGCCTGAGTTTGAGGTGTGTTTTCAATAATACCATTTCCAATAGGTAACCACAACCCCTAAAAAATTCAACCCCATAATAGTGTGGTTCTATGCGACTCACAAAGGGGATATGAATAGGCAATACCCACAGAGCAACTTGTGGAAGGGTGGTGAGCCAATTACTTTTTTGACTATTAGAGGGATTCGAGTGAATATCACCCAGAGGACTATCTCAAGAATTTTGCATGGAACTGATTTTCAACCACCGGTGTATACTGCTGAAATTGATTACTGCATGGATGAGATGCGAAAAATAACAAGGAAACAAATAGGCACTGTGGATAAGATGATGTATTTCTGATGGATGGCCAACATTATTGCTACATGTGGAGAAGAAACTAGTTGGTTAGTTGGTGGTCTGGGAGTGAACTCACGGCAAATTACTAAGAACTTGCTAAACTTTGAGGCAAAGGTGTGGTGGACTCTTGCTCGACATAGATTGTGTCCCACGACTGGGGACAAGTTTCTCAGTCCAGTCTGTATAGCTTTAGTAGCCGTACTCATGGTCGGATATGATTTTGATATTGCATAATTCATAGCCAGGGAAATACGTGACCGAGTGGTGGTGGGTTCTAATGTGATTTTGACATTCCCATGTTTTTTTACCTGAATATGCTTAGAGGCAGGGGTTCCAAAACTTCCAGATGTAAATCATTATATTGAGCCAATGAACACCACTACCTTGGGGTTGATTTAGGATGCAGCAAATCACATGGCTAGGCAGCCAAAACAAGGAGCAGCAATGCTAGCTGAGATACTTTGTAACAGGGAAGCGAGTACCAAAGCTGTTGTATTTACTATGGTAAATGACACTCCAGTTGAGGGTGGGCCATTTGTGACCCAGCCTTCTGATGTAGATGGTACATTAAGTGCTCCTACTCCCTCACAAAGTACAGCACCACATCCAGATCAGTTCTAGCAGGCTATGTGGTCATTCCACAGGCTATGTGGAATGAGGTTGTGAAAAGATTAAGCACCATAGAGAAAAAGGTATAGTTGAAGGAAATGGGAGTAAAACTCTAGGTTGATAACATACTTAATGACCAAAGCATAAAGATATAAAGGAGGTTGGATGGCTTCGAGCGGAGGATCACTCGTCATCTTGAAGATGTTCAAGCTCTTAACTTAGCAGAAGTTAAGTCTGAGATAGACAAATTATGAAAGTAGGTGAATGAGTTACACGAGAGGCTAATTTTCCCTATGTAGATTATTATGGAGGTCCAATAAAAATAAGAGGTCAAAAATATTTAGGGTGTCAAAATAAAAAAAATAAAAAAGAACAAGAAAAGGAAGAGATAAAGTACAGAAGAAGAAAACATTAAGAAAGCAGTGAAAGAGAGAAAATAGAGTGAGAAGGACCGATAGAGAAGGATCCAAGAGATGGAGGCGGGGGCTAGCGGTTTGAGACTCGTAGATGATGCTAAGAGGCGTAGTGACTCAATTCCACTGCTTGATCGACCACTGAGTGCACCGGACATAACCAGTGCCATGATTTTCCAATATGTTCCAAAAGCTACAGGAACTACTGTTAAAGAGTGAGGCCCGATTTGAGGGTCTCCGTGATGATCTGGTATGAGCTGGCACCTAGGGCACCCAGGTATGTCCTCAAACTCTATTTTACATTGCTAAATACACTAGAGATAGTGTATAGGTTTTAGTTGGGGGTGGGTGTACCATAGTCGCCACGTGTTTTAGTTGCCATGTTTCGAAACCCATAAGCCACAGTCTGAATGATGAACCGGCATATATGTGTGTGTGTTGTTGTGTGATAATTAAGTAAGAAGAATGATATGCATAGGTAGTCATTTCTCTTTGAAAAATTCATACCCCACCTAAAAATTTTAGTGATAAACTGTATGATCTATGTGCACGTTTGACTACTAAGAATCCCTTAATGGAATTAGAATTAGTGATGAGATAACTGAGGTATGTCGGTCCATGAACTGGATAAGTAGTGACTGACAATATGACCCTGTACAAAGTGGGTGTGAAGCATTACGTAGTTCCCAGTATGTATGCGGTTCAGAACTTGCCCGTTTGATGTTACCTAGAGTATAGGATGGTTGGTTAAGAGATGATCATAGGTGTAATACCCTGATTGTTTCTTAAGCCTAAATCCATCTTTTGAGTGAATATGGATGACTTCCAAATTTATTGTTGTTTATATCATGTTTTATTTCCCTAAATTCTACTTTCTATCATGTGGAGAATTGGATAAGCATTCTATCGACATAAGATTCACCCGAATTGGACACCCGGTGAGGAAGTTAGAGCCATTTTGTAATTCCCCGAGACTCTAACCAATAGTGCAACCATAAATCAAGCTCATGAGAAATAAATTATAGTTCTTTGGTTGTTTTCTAATCAAGGGTGATGTGAATTAAGGCCTTAAAGATGTCCTAACGATTGGGCGAATCAAAACATTTCTTACCGATTGAATTCTTGGGAAGGATATTGGTATAGAAAACTTCAAACGAGCATATCTCTCATTATACTTAAAATTTTTGAGCTCATGACCTATAAACAGATATCTAATTGAATTATATTTCCAACGATACCAATTTCGTCAAAATCCGATATCAGAGCAAAGAGTTATACCCATTTTACTCCAGCATGGTCAAGCTGGAAAATGGTGACGACGGTTCTGATGGGCTGTCATGTTTCTGACGCCATTTTTGATGACTTCATCACTTTCTGACGATATTTCTGATGATGTCATCAGCCCTGGGCAGAAAATCAAGAATTGGACCCCTTTTTGTAATGACCATTCGTGACGGCCCGTCACGGATGGTGTCAAGTATATTTTTCCAGCAACTCAAGGACGTTTTTAAAAGGGTATTTTGGTCTTTTCCACTCATTTTTAGCCTCTATATATATACTAGTAGTGGAGAAAACCTTCATTTCTCTCATTCTCTTCCAAGGAATAGATCAAGAAACTAGAGTTTTCTTCTAAAATCCTAACCCAAATCTTCTCCAAGAAATTTAAGAATCTTCCAAAGATTTCACCAAGTTGTCCAAGAATCAAATTTTTTTCAAGTCAAAGGCATCAAGAAACTTAGCTTAAAGTGTGAAGAAGAGTTCCCAATCAAGCTTGTTCATATTAAATCCATACTCTAAGGTATGTGGGGTTTGAACAAGAACACTTCTTTCGTTCTTGTGCCCAAAGATTTAATTTCTACTATTGAAGTTCATGATTTTTGCAAAATGGGTTTACACCCAAATTACTTTATTAATTATTTATGATATTTGAGCTATTCAAGATTGATACACATGACTATTTCATCATTTATTTCTTAAATAGATAACTTATGCCATGAGTTGAATATCGTTATTATGAGTTGATGATTTTCGAATGATTTGAGCTTGAGAGTCAAGAATGAGTCCTATGATGTTTTCTTGAAGTTTTTGATACATGATTATTTTAAAATTTCCAAATTTTGACTTGATATTTAATATTGTGAATTTTATGTTTCTACAATGAGTTGGTATTTCAAGTGCTTTCAAGACATGTGTCAAGCTTTAAACTTCCTTAAGACAAATTGGATTATTGAGTATATTAATTTATGAGATTGAGTCGTTATAATGAGTCTTGATATTTCTTCAAAGTTATTGATGTTGCCATGACTTAATGAATTAATACATCTTGATGTTGAGAAAGATTGTTTGATTTTGAGTCGAGTTAGGGATCCACAGAGTATATGATTTACAGATGAGATATATATATTTATGTTTTGGTCTTTATAATAGACCCATGAGTTGATATTGATTAAGGTGGATTCCCTAACGCGTTCTGAGAGTCTGGGAGGAGTATTTAGCACCGAGCGGGAAATTTGGTATTTCTCCGAAACTACGTACCACCGTAGGATTGATGTTGATAATTGTAGGCCAAAGGTCGAGTGTGGGATTGTGATTGTGAAATTGAGGTTGTACTCCCTAACAAGAGTACAACACTCCCTCCAATGTGGGGTTTCTCTCCTTAAAAGGGCAATACGTTGGACTCCATGTGGCTCACATGGTGTAATTATGCCGGTTATAAGAAACTCCCAAGTCCATAATAGTCCAAGTTTTCATGAGTTACCGAGTCACTCAAAGTCATGATTTAAAGAGTTTGAATTGAGTATAATGATTTATGAGATTTATAATGCTTGTACTATTATTGATGATTTACAAGGAATATATTTCAATTAATTCAAGCAAAGAAAGTCGTTATCGTCAGCATGCATGATTTTCATAATCATTTATGATATTATTTATAATGTTGCATTGCACCCCCACATACTCAGTACATTACTTAAAGTACTGACCCCCATATATTTCTATATGCTACAGTGCCTTATAATATAGGTATAAGTTATAGGGCAGATACCGCATTTAGTCAGTTTGCAGCTTCCAGTCAGCAGGTGATGAGTCCTTTTGATTTGAGGGCTTGAGTCAGTTATACAGTTCGAGAAGTGTTATATTTTTTCTTACTTTAGTCGTATTGAGATTGGGTAGTTGGGAGACATAACCCATCTATCTAAAGTCAGTACCAGTAGAGGCTTTATAGATAGTCAGTAGAAGTTGATGTATTCAGTTTCAGTTTCATTTGTAAAAGTAGAGTTGTAATCTTGTAAAGTTCATATTTGTATTGAGCAAGTTTGAATAAGTTCTATGTTTTCGTTGATCTTATATTGTATTAAGAATTTTATCCAGTTGTTTACGAGTTATGCCAGTAGGAGGGTTAGCTTGGGGTCACTTGTGCCCCTAAGCACCATGTGACGTCTCGGGACCCAAATTTTGGGGCGTTATAAACTTGGTATCAGAGCACAGAGTTCAAGTGTCCTAGGGTGTCTATGAAGTCGTGTCTAGTAGAGTCTTGCAAAACGGTACGGAAACATCTTTATTTTTCTTCGAGAGGCTACAAGATATTTAGAAAAGGTCTCCATTCTTTCAAGTCTTACATTGTGCTATAGAAAGGTTCGTTGAGAAACTTATACAGATTCTCATCTTACCCTATTCGGGGCATCCCCTCCTTATTTTCAAGGTATTAGAGACAGTCAAACTCAATTCTTTGTAGACAGTACTTTCTTAAATAGTCTCCACAGATAGTTACAGAGTTTTAAATGAGCTATAAAGTATCCTATTAGTGTCTTATCATGCCTTGCTTATGAATCATGCAATAAGCCCAAGTCAGTTGCGCTTCCGGATTCCTTCTCAGAATCCATAATGATAATTTATACTTCTTTATCTATGTACTATTCTTGAGGTAACATGATCTGCAAGTTTTAATTTCCTTCCCTGACAATGCCCTTAGACTTACAAGTGAGAAATTTTAGAAGTCTCATAAAGAGGCCTGAGAAGAGCTTACCAACGTGTTATGAGTTTCCTAAATTCAATGTTATTCCCAGTCCCTTATGATTCTTTCAGTTGAGACAGAGTAAGATATGTATTCTTAGATTTTTGAATATTGTATGGCGAGTTTGTACCTCTCGTACTCTTGTTATCGTAATGATATTGGAACTGGGTTTAGAGGTGTAGTGGCAAGAAAGGTGGAAAGTGTGATTTATTGGAAGTATGTATAGCCGAGCCTTTTGTATGTGATCGAGTTAGTGCTAAAGTGATATTGTTCTTATGTGTCAGCTCATGGAAAAAAGAGAAGGAGTTATTGGTGGAGGTTAATAATGGTTTGCTTAAGGTATGAAAAGAGTTATTGATGGTGTGTTGCACAAGATAAGTATAAGTTATGGATGATGATACTTAGTGGATGAGTGTTGTTAACTTAGGTGCTCCTGAGATTGCAAAGGGAAGTTAAGTTTAGGCTTAGAAAGTTATGAACTAAGTTAAGTTGTGTATGAAGGATAGATAGTAATGGTGAGTAGAAGGAGGGTGTGTTGATGGATTATAAATGAGAAAGGTCATATGATTATGACCAATTATTGTTATTAGGGGGTTTAAGTGGACTAGTGTTTATTGACGTTTTGTTTTATAATTTCCATGTGAGAATGGTGTGTGTGAGGTGGAGTTGTAAGTTATGCTGAGCACTAGGAATTAATCTTGTATGGATGGTGGCTATGAAGGTGGATGTGATGATTTCTTGGTTAATGGTGCTAGTTACAGGGAAGTGATCTAATGGGCTTGGACAGTGCATGCGAGAGCTTGAGTTTGATCAACTTGTAATTAAGTTTGATTCTATGTTCTTGGTGAGAAATTTTGCCCAAGGTTCTATGGGGCTGCTTTATTTTTTTTTATTTTTTTTCTAGGGTCATTGTATGTGGCGTAATTAGTAAGTGTTGTGGAGATGCTAGGTGGAGGAAGACTAGTTAGGTAATGAACGATATTCCTAATAATTGGGTCAAGGAGCATGATGGCTTTAGTCTAAGGGGGGAGATAGTAGAACAAGTGACCAGGTTAGGTTGTCAGGTTCTAGGGGGTATTCCAATAAGTTGTGGAATAGCTATGAGAAGGGATACTACTCGACCCATTTTTATTTTAGTATTTTCAGTCATTCTTGTATTTATTCATGCTTTACGTTTTGATTCCATGATCATGATTCACGTCCAGGCATGCCATAAAGAATCCTGTCCTCACTTAGTTACCGAAATACGGAGTCTCAGACCTTTCACTGGTTGGAATCACATTTCATAGTTACGAATTCCCAATTTAGGTCATGCAACGCATGACTTATGTACTCGAGCTTTGTGATATGTTCAGTTCTAATGTTCAAGTGTTATTTTTAATGATCAGAATTCAAATTAATATCATGTATGTCCCCAGGCCATATTTCTTTGATGGGTTTATGATGTTAAATCCTCTATTCCTCAAGCCTCAGTTGAGTGTCAAGTTATTCATAGCATTTATTCATGTGTCAGATCCTCATTTTCTAATCTTTTAGTTATCTTTCCTTACCCAAGATAGTGGTGGTGAATAGTTGTTTAGTCGGAAGAGAGGAGATATTTCCTTATCAACGATAGAGGGTGGCATGCTTACTTTAGCTAGACGGTAAGGTGAAGTAAGATTGAGGCTAAGTCTTTGATACATGTTATGGTTAGTTGAAGTTTAATGTGTTATGATTGGGAAGATTTTGGTGTGTTCATTTTGTGTAATTCCATGAGTTGGAAAGAATATTGGGGTGAAGCGTTTGTGTAGGACTTGATTACCTAGGAGTATGTTAGGTGTGCTTGATGTGAGTGCATGGAAGTTTTCTTGATAAGAGGTGTGTAGGGTATGAAGAAGAGGCTTTATAAGTGTTTGATTAGGAATGTGCATGTGGTTATGAAGATAGGCTTGAATGTCGTGTTTGTGTGCATGCGGATGGGTGCCTTTCACATTAGTAAATGGCTAGTGCTAGGTAGATTGGAGTTGTCGAAGTGGTAATGAGAATTACTCTGGAAGTGAGAGTGTTTAAGAAGTGTGGTTGAGTTTGAGAGTAGGATTTGCCTTGCTTGAAGCTTAGTGCTTTTATCCTGACTTATGATTCATAGGTTTAGGTTTCAAGTTGTGGGACTATGGTAATTCCATGATCTCTGATTCAGATGTCTTGTTTAGATCTTGCCTAAAGTTCTTTGCTCCTTCAGACCGTTAGAATTCCTTGGAAGGGTGTTGAAGGAATCCTCCACTTAAGTATGAGTATCTAGTACGATTCAGTTTGCATGGTTAGCAACCCAGTTTTTTTAAAATTTGGCAAATAGGTTTCTATGGTCTCTCCTTAAGAGGGAAATACGCTAGACTCCATGCAGCTCACATGATGTAATTATGCCGGTTATAAGAAACTCCCAAGTCCATAATAGTCCAAGTTTTCATGAGTTACCGAGTCACTCAAAGTCATGATTTAAAGAGTTTGAATTGAGTATAATGATTTATGAGATTTATAATGCTTGTACTATTATTGATGATTTACAAGGAATATATTTCAATTAATTCAAGCAAAGAAAGTCGTTATCGTCAGCATGCATGATTTTCATAATCATTTTTGATATTATTTATAATGTTGCATTGCACCCCCACATACTCAGTACATTCCTTAAAGTACTGACCCCCATATATTTTTATATGCTACGGTGCCTTATAATATAGGTACAAGTTATAGCACAGATACCGCATTCAGTCAGTTTGCAGCTTCCAGTCAGCAGGTGATGAGTATTTTTTATTCGAAGGCTTGAGTCAGATATACAGTTCAAGAAGTGTTGTATTTTTTCTTACTTTAGTCATATTGAGATTGGGTAGTTAGGAGTCATGACCCATCTATCTGAAGTCAGTACCAGTAGAGGCTTCATAGACAGTCAGTAGAAATTGATGTATTCAGTTTCAGGTTCATTTGTAAAAGTAGAGTTGTAATCTTGTAAAGATCATATTTGTACTGAGCAAGTTCGGATAAGTTCTATGTTTTTGCTGATCTTGTATAGATTTAAGAATTTTATCCAGTTGTTTACGAGTTATGCCAGTAGGAGGGTTATCTTGGGGTCACTTGTGCCCCTAAGCACCGTGTGACATCTCGGGACCCAAATTTTGGGGCGTTATAATAGGCCATTTTTCTAATTAGTCAACACGAACCTAAAATTCCAAACCAAATGAGTTATGAATCCCTTGATCCCAAATGTGAGCATAATAGATCTACTTTTGTTCACCGACTCGCTTGACTAAAATGAACCTATTTTAGCCCTGGTCCTCCTTGGACATTGTGCACCTCAACTCAGGCAAATAGCCTAAGTGAGAATGGCTATCATAGGGGTGCATAGTGAAAAGTAAGTATGAAGAAAGAGGTCTAGATAGACAAAAAATGAATGAGGGCGGGTGTGGTAAAAAAATGAAAGAAAAAGAAAAAGAATTATCAAGAAAAAGAAAATTAAACAGAAAAAAAAGAATGAGAAAAGAGTACCACACCCAGTCCAAAATAGGCATGAAAAAAAATGAAAAGGGAGAAATAAGGAAGGATTGAATAAAGAAGATGGTAGATAAAAGTGGGCCCCTAAGAAAACATAGTTCCAAGGAGGCTAAGTCACTAAAAACTTCCAAAATATACCATAACCATCCCCAAGCCTATGTAACAAGCTTAACAAAGTCCTCTAGTGATCCTAACCAAATCATTTGAAAATTTAGGTAAAGAAAATAAGGACAAGCCTATGGCATTCTGTGTACACTGATTGGAAATTTTTTTTGAGTGCTAGCATCTCTAGACCATCCCTGGAATAATAATCTGAAAAGAAATAAGCGATATGGACTTCTTTGACTACGAGGGTATATAGGTTTCAATGTCAGGTTGTCTATCTGTCCGAGTAGTGTATGTTACTTAGGCCTAGTTATTCGTTGCTAATGTAATGCCATCATTGGATTCCTATGGGTCACATTGTGGTACTAGATCATTATAAATAGTAGCATTTTAAATAGTGAAATAGGAGGGAGTAAAAGTGTATTGAGTTGATTGATAAATCGACTGCCAAATGTGTTACAGACATTTTGAAGTTAAGCATCGTGTTTTTGTGGGTTTGATTTTTATTTTTCCTAAGGACACACAAACATTCTAAGTTGAGGGTGTTGATGTTCCTTAGAAACATGGCACATTGAATTCTTAAAACAAGGAATTTATGCTTGAACTTAGGCTATCTGGTTGGATATGATGTGGTTTTATGTGTTGTTGCAGGTAAAATCGGTTATAGTGGTGTTGGACTAAAAAGAAGAAAGAAAAGTTTTGAAAATACAATGTATTGGTTAAGCTATGAGTCGTCAAGTTACTTTACAACTTGTAGCCAGACTCGTCAGGACACCAAAAGAAAAAGTAAAGTTGAGAAACGTAGTAAGGATTGACTATGACTCGTATGAAGTGGCTACGAGTCATTGAGAATAGTCATCAAGAGAATAGTGACCTATGCTGAAATCCAAAAGTGAAGTAATAGAAGACTTCGAGTTGTAAGGTATGACTACTACTCGTAGTGAGCAATCGTAATAAGATCAGAATGCAAAGTCCTGAATTTTGAGTTTCAAGTGATAATGAGTGAAGACCATGAGTCATAAGGACTATTACGAATCGTGGTTAGGAATCTTAATGACAACAACAGCATATGACTAGCAACATATGACTCGTAAAGAGACCTTACGAGTCGTAATGGTCACCGACTTACTATTCCTATTCCATTTTATTAGAATATCTTTATTATTTTGAGATGCTACAAATACCTTGGGTTATTCCTTTATTAGGTTACGCACCTTGGACACACTTTTACATTACCCTTGATACTTTTTTGGTTTCGTAATCAATTAGAGATTTTGGATTTTACTTTTTCATTATTGTGAAATTAATTACATGTGTTCTTCATTGATTATCATGGATTGTTGCATGAACATGAGTGGCTAAATTCCTTAAATTGGGTTGTGGGAACCCTTGTGGATTAGCTACATAAGGGAAGTGAGCGATTTACCTATTCTATTGTAGTTGTATGTATTGCAACCTTCTTCGTATTAATAGGACTCAAGCTACTGCAGAAGCTTGGGAGTTGCCTATATTTGAGAACATCCTCACAAAGGAGTTTTAGATTGGTAAAAGGAGGTTACAATAGTGATTCGAGGCTAACAACCCTCATCTAATCAACTCGAGACTCAAAACGTGAGAGTTGTACTAAGGTTATAGACAAAGGGTAGCAAGATGACACCCAGAGACTCATAAGGTAAAGGGTGAAATTAATCAATGTTGTAACACCCCAAGTCTGTACCCTGGATGCTACACAGTGCTTAAAACCCTGAAGGACCACAAGCTAACCCATGACTGATATCTGTTGTGATCACTAAAACATGATACTGTAATAAATACGGAATAATAGGCTAAAATGCGATAAGGTTCAAAACAACTGAAATTCTGATAATTATATCATATGAAATAACAATCTATAGAATTGAACACTGTCTAAAAACTAGTCTGAAAAGCCTCTAACTGAAACTATCTAAAAGTGGAGTTGATGGGACAATTCCTCAACTAACTCCATCTACTGAAATACTGAGTCTACTAAATAATGAAATAAAAGAATATCCTTGAATAAAGAGAACTCACTGTTAATCTACTGCTGCTAGCAGAATCTGAATCTATCTATACATGGCCGGGAACCTGACCGTCTGAACCTATGATATGAGACATCATAGCACAAAGAAAGAGTATGCGTCAGTACATAGAATATACTGGTATGCTAGACGAGGTAAGGCTGAATGCAAGGGTTCATATGCATGACCAATAACCGACTACAAGATATAGGGTGACTGAACATCAGAGTACATAGATAACTGATACTGCTATAAATACTGATTGTGCACTACTGTGCATATAAATAAATACTGTGACTATGCTTATCTGAAGCTAAGTCCTGAGTTCTGACACTGAGTAACTAATATCTAAAGTTACTGATACTGCTTCATTATATCTGACAGTCCTGATTTTGTAGAACTGAACTGAGTTCTATTCTGAAGACTGAGTCTTAGACTGTGGGAGATAATCATCTAACTGACATGCCCCAAATAAGATAAGATAACTGAGTTGGGGTCCAACTAGTGACCCCAGTTGGAAGGGTGTCAATACCGTTCCACGAGTAAAGACACTGAAGATTTACCCTCGCCTGACAGGTACTCTAATGAGAATGGTGGAACCTACATCTGGCAGGCTAAAACACCTCATCAACCCTCAAGTGGCGGGTTTGATGTCTCAACCTACGCTGGCTACGTAGTTCTAGAACGCAAGGATCTCTTCTAAGGACCAAGCCCTTTACTGGCAGGTAAGCCCCCATCCTTGGGTTTACTCGGTGCTGAATCCTACTCCCAACTAAAAGACACTGAACTGAGTATAATGAACTGGACTGAACTAATACTGAACTTACTGAGTTTTCCTGAGTTCGGTAACTGCCTGAGTTCTACTGAGTTTTGTAACTGACTGAGAGTACTACTGATCGTGACAAGACTGAGATTCTGTAACTGACACTGGATCTAGGTACACAGCTAAATTATCGGGTATTAAATACCCCCAGGACTCGATAATATAAAAGAAAGGTATAGCATAATATTGAATAACATAGCAGTGTTCACTTAATCACAATTCATCCATAGAGGCATTTCATCAAACACTTGAAGTGCATTACCTTGTACATGAATGGGGAATACATGCTAGCATGTTATAATGGCACTATTTTATTCACATAGGCATTTTATCAAACACATGGGGAGCATGCTTAGGTTATACAATAATCAAAACATATAGTCATCATGGCTACATCAATCAACTTGCAAATTGAAGGATTTATAATGAAGATCATGTAATTCAACACATACAATGATTAATTTCATATAAGCATGTAATTTAATCATGGACTAAAACCTAACAATAACATGAACATGAATTCAATTCAACTCAAGCATGGAAGTTCATAATTAAACAATCTTGTATTTTGAAAATGGATTCGTGGACACTATGGGTGAAAGGAACCCATAGATGAACACCTAACATACCTTGGATTGTTAATTCTTGAAGGTTCTTGGAGAGACTCTTGATTTTTGCTCTTATTTTTTGAAGCTTGGATTTAGCCCCCTTTTGAGAGAGAATGACTTAATCTTTGAATAAAGTAAATAAATGATGAGATAATGGGTTATTTAGGGGTAAATTTTATGTTTAGACTTATTAGGGTCGTGGAAAAATACCCATTAACCCCTAAGAACAACATAAAAATCATACTTAAAAACCTGATTTTGGACCCTGGCACGACGCGCCGCTATCGCACCAAGCCACTGGAAAATGACAACTGGGAATGTGGCTAGTGGCGCAACATGGTAGAAATCGCATTGCAATACTAGTTGGGACCTGGAAGCTTGGCGCGATGCGGTACGATCGTGTTGGCTCACTGGAAATTAACGAATGTGAAAATGAGCTTTGGTGCAATATGCCGGTATCACCTTACCTCACTGGAAACTAATAATTACAATTTTGGTTTACTCCATGATGCACTAGTGACCTGAATTATGGTGTTTAATAACTGAAACTTAAAATAGCCATAACTTCTTACCCGGTTAACGGATTTAGGCAAATTTTATATCATTGGAAAGCTAATTGAATTTCCTGCACAATGGCAGGCTCTAAACAGAAAAATAATAAGTATTTCAAAAGTTTTATATTGGATAACTCATGAACTAAGGGTTAAGTTAAGCTTGAGAAATACGGGGTATTACAATATCTCCTCCTTGGGAACATTCATCCTCGAATGAGACTGATTAAGCTGAGACACTGATAGACTGAGTTTACATACTAAACATGCATATCTAATGCATGACTACATGACTGAACTACTGATAAACAGAGCTCTTACACTGAACATGCTTATCTGATGCATGGAATTTATGACTGAAGCTACTGACAAGCTAGTTTTTCATACTGAACATGCATATCTGATGCATGAGTACATGACTTAACTGATTCATGAATGCATGACTGAATATACACCGATAATAGATACCAAGTTATAATTATAGCTAAACATGGAACCGAGTAAAGCTAAGGAAAACTGTTACCTTAAGCTAGATCTGAGTTTGCGGAGAAGAGGTGAGGATACTTGGTCCGCATATCTGCTTCTGCTTCCCAAGTAGCTTTCTCAATGGACTGATTCTACCAAAGAACTTTGACTAATAGAACTTCTTTGTTCTTTTATCTACAAATCTGATGATCGAGGATCTGGACTGGAACCTCTTCGAAAGAGAGATTATTCTGAATATTTACATGCTCTAAAAGAACTATGATTGTTGAGTCACCAATGCATTTTTTTAGCAAGTAGACGTGGAATACTGTGTGTACTGAATCTAGGTCTGAAGGAAACTCGAACTCATAAGCTACCTTTCCAAAATGACTGAGAATTCTGTAAGGACCGATATATTGGGGACTAAGCTTTCCCTTACTGTCGAACCTCTTCACTCACTTCATGGGAGAGATTTTCAAAAATACAAAATCACAGATTTCAACTCGAGATCATTTACTAAACACACATGAATGGGAATGTGAGAACAGAACAGAGCCTGAAATGTGATACATGAACTGGATATCATGAACTGAACTGACCCCTGAATACATGGTTTACTGTTGAGATTGGGACTTGAGGGTCAACTTCGGAGTACCCACTACTCCAAACTGGATTTGTTATATAAAAAGAACATGGGAGGTTTAGGTAATGAAAACTCGGGGGGTTATAGTGCATCTCCCCATTGGGACATTATGTCCCCCGAAGAATACTTACTTGGCAAGGATTCTGAGGAAACTGAGACGATGCATGGTGCATCTACGAACTAAATTGTGACTAAATATATGAGATATGAAACTAACGCATGATACATAAACTGGGATAGGATGCTCTATCTTGGAATGGGCATATTTGTGAGACTTCAGATAGGACGACTGGGCAAAAAGATGGGAAAAGCATATGAACTTGTCCGCCTGACTGCTAAACTGAATTCTTGGCTTTATGGAGTAACTTATTCTAAGAACTTATACTCAACTGGAGCATTTCTTGACACTCTTTCTATACAGATCTACTGACTTTAGGGAGAAAAAAATCTTGGCATTGTCTAAATAAGACATCTGAATAAGGAATATATAAGGCAAGGCCTACGAAACATCATCTAAGATAGAGTGACTAAGCCTTATGCACTACAACTACAAATTTTTAAGTTTAAAAATATTCCTCAAATACTCTCTCAACTATACTCTCCACCTTAGTATGGCACTTCACCTGAGACTACTGAAAATATCCACATAGGCGCTGAGCTCGAATGCATAAACATACTAACTTATCTGATTATCTGAATGACTGATAGCTGGATGCTGATCATGTAAGATTAAAATTTACTTAACCCAAAAAACTGGACTAAAACTATAAAGTACTATGCATATGAGGTAAGGACTGACTGAGGAACATGAGGTAACTGAACATGAATTCGTGGAAACAGTATTATCTAGGAATGCAAGACTAAGCGTATGGCATAATTCAAAAATACTAAGATACTGACAACTAAATAACTAATAACTGTATGCGTTGGTCAAGCAAACCTGAAACTGGACTGAGTTTGGAACTGAATGTTGAACTGAGCATACTTTAAAGCATGAGTACATGAGTCATGAGCTGCATGACCTGAGTTTTGAGTTTCTATTTTCATGGAACATAATTCAAAACACTGACTGAACTGGAACTCATTATACTAGGAACTATAAGCGTACATGATATTCGTGGATGTGCACGAATATGGGCTTGGATCATAGAGTTAACGTGTACTGCGTGAGTAGATATCTATATCGTGATAGCTGAAGTGCAAAACTTTGCACTGAGGTAAGGAGGGGTTAGGCATCAACCTCTCCCACTGCTTTTCTAAACATACTGGCATTACTACTAAAATCTAAAAGTGTCACTTGGTTACCTATACTACCATCTCCCCCTTAGCTTAAAGTAGTTATTCTAAGACTGTAGGCACTTAATAAACTCTAAATTAAATTGAAACCACTTTACTTTAGAGTCTGAGATATAACAATACTTGTAAACACTAAACTCATTCCGAAGGACTATTCCTGATAATATAAGGTCCACTGCTTGTACTTCCTTCTGATACATAATTCTTAGCTTTCTATTGCCCCAAAAATCACTATATAGCAAACTCAACACTTACTAACTTAGAATTCTCAACTTCGCTTTCTACTAGTTTAATCTAGAGATTCAAACTTAGATCAACTAAAACTGAGGTACTACCCCTTTATTCAATGATTGGTCCATTAGGAAACTAAAACAAAATGACTATTACTGAAATTAGCTGAGGGGATTTTTTGAAATACTATAACCGAGCAATTTCTGTATACTCGTCTGGGTGGAATGGATTTATCTACTGAGGTAAGCACTAAGAAAGGTCCTGTTAATATTTGTAGTCTGACTTAAAGTTGACTGCCATGCAGGGAGTTACAAAAGACTAAGAAGCTCCTGGATTTAATAAGGCATGAATATGTAAATGGAAGATCTGTAACGTACCAGTGACCATATCAGGAGAAGTTTCTTGATATTGTCTGTACATAAGTGAATAAAGACTATTTAGGTGTTGCCCACTGGTGGCACTGAAAGAGGCACCCTGCTGATTTGGGCGACCTGACTGAGCTGAAGAACGAGTATGCTGACCCTGAGAACCTGATTGAGGAAAATATCTGACTCTGTGGCCTGGCTTGCCATACCCAAAACAAACATCACTTCTAGCTCTGCATACACCCTTATGGTTTTTACCACATATCTGATAGAGTGGATTTGTTCGAGCACTGCTGACACTACCCTGAGACTTAGAGCCTGACGCTTTATCTTGGTTACTATTTCTGAACTTAGGTACTGGAGCACAAGCTGAGGACAGAGCTAAAACTAAAGATTTTGGATGAAACTGGGAACGATTACTACCATCTAACTTAGGCAGATTGAAATTGCAACTACCTGTTCTAGCTCTCTTGTTCTGGCTCTTTTTCTCATTCTAATCTTAGCATCTTCTATCTGCTGAGCATGGACTTTGAGCTTGGATATGTCCATCTCCTTAATCAACATTGTTCTTCTGCATTCCTTAACCACACTATCTGACACCCCAGATATGAACTTGCACATTCTGGACCTACTGCCTGCTACTACAAGGGGAGCATACCTGGATAACTAAGTAAATTTGAGGGAATACTCTTTGACACTTATACTGCCCTACCTAAGATTGATAAACTCTAATACCTTGGCTTCTCTCAGCTCTAAGGGAAAGAATCTCTCTAGGAGAGCAGTAGCAAACTCTTCCCATTCTATGGGCTCTACATTTAGTCCCCTATCTACCTACTACTGCTTAAACCACATGTGAGCTACATCTTGTAGCTGATAGGCGGCTAACTCAGCACTCTCACTGGAAGTCACTCCCATAATATTAGTTACTTTTTGAACCTGATCAAGGAACTCCTGTGGATCCTCTTCTGGCTTAGATCCTGAGAATAGGGGAGAATTCATTCGGGTAAAGCCCCAAATTGAGGCTACAGCAGTATTAGACACTAGATTGGCTGGAAAAACAGCTGGCATTTTATTCTGAGCTACTACAGAATTGGCTAAAGTAGTGAATTCATCTCTGAATTTTGCATGAGAAACATGCTCGTCCAGGGGATCTGCCTAAACGGGCTGAGGTGTTGACTGATTTCCGGTTCTCCTTTCTTTAGCCCTTTTGGGAGGCAAGTTTTGTAAATAAAAAGGAGGAAACAGATTAGACAGAGAGTTTAACTTGAGCTCATGCTCATTCGTATGACATGAATACTGAAAGAAGGGAAACTATTTTCAAAAATATCTCATAGCCTCATGTCCCTAAGTGTGGCGCACTACACACCCATGTACAAAACCCTACTAGATGTAGCTTTCAGATTTCCTAGGACACTATTGAACCTTAGGCTCTGATTCCAAGTTTGTAACACTCTAAGTCTGCACCCTAATACTACACAGTGCTTACGACCCTGAAGGACCACAAGCTAACCCTTGACTGATATCTGTTGTGAGAACTGAAATGTGATACTGTAATAAATGTAGAATAATAGGCTGAAATGCCTTAAGGTTCAAAACATATGAAATACTAATAATTATAGCATATGAAATAATAATCTATAAAACTGAACACTGTCTAAAAACTAGTCTGAAAAGCCTCTAACTAAAACTATCTGAAAGTAGAGTTGATGGGACAATCTCCCAACTAACTCCATCTACTAAAATACTGAGTCTTCTAAAATAATGAAATAAAAAAATATCCTCAAATAATGAGGACTCACTACTAATATACTGCTGCTGGCTAAATCTGAATCTATCTATGCATGGTCGGGAACCTAAACGTTTGAACCTATGATATGATACATCATAGCGGAAAAAAAGAGTATGCGTCAGTACATGGAATGTACTGGTATGCTAGATAAGGTAAGGCTGAATGCAAGGGTTCATATGAACGAACAATAACTGACTGCATGATATAGAGTAATTGAATATGAGAATATATGGATAATTGATACTGCTGTAAATACTAAGTGTGCACTACTATGCATATAAATAAACCCTATGACTAAGCTTATCTAATGCTAAGTCCTGATTTCTGATACTGAGTAACTGATATCTGAAGTTACTGATAACTGAGTTACTGATATTGATTGACTGTATCTAACATTCCTAATTCTGCTGAACTAAACTGAGTTTTTTTCTGAAGACTGAGACTGTGGGAGGTAATCATCTAATTGAAATTCCCCGAATAAGATAAGATAACTGAGTTAGGGTACAACCTGTGACCCCAGTTGGAAGGGTGTCAAAAGTATGCCATGGGTAAAGACACTGAAGAGTTACCCTCGTCTGACAGGTACTCTAATAAAAATGGTGGAACCCACATCTGGCAGGTTAAAACACCTCATTAATCCTCAACTGGCAGGTTTGATGTCTTAACCTATGCTGGCTGTGTAGTTCTAGTACAAGGATCACTTTTAAGGACCACACCCTCTACTGGAAGGTAATTCCCCATCCTTGGGTTCACTCGGTGCTGAATCCTACTCCCAACTAAAAGACACTGAACTGAGTATATTGAACTGGACTGAACTAATACTGAGCTTACTGAGTTTTCCTGAGTTCAGTAACTGACTAAGTTCTACTGAGTTTTGTAACTGACTGAGTGTACTACTGATTGTGACATGATTGAGATTCTGTAACTAACACTGGCTCTAGGTACACAGCTAAATTATTGGGTATTAAATACCCCAGGACTCGATAGCATAAAATAAAGGCATAGCATAATCTTGAATAACATAGCAGTGTTCACTTGATCATAATTCATACATAGAGGTATTTCATCAAACACTTGTAGTGCATTAACTTGTACATGAATGGGGAATACATGCTATCATGTTATAATGGCACTATTTTATTCACATAGGCATTTTATCAAACACATGGGGAACATGCCTAGGTTATACAATAATCAAAACATATAGTCATCATGGCTACATCAATCAACTTGCAAATTGAAGGGTTTATCATGAAGATCATGTAATTCAACACATACAATGATTAATTTCATATAAGCATGTAATTTAATCATGGACTAAAACCTAACAATAACATGAACATGAATTCAATTCAACTCAAGCATGGAAATTCATAATTCAACAGTCTTGTATTTTGAAAATGGATTCGTGGACTCTATGGGTGAAAGGAACCCATAGATGAACACCTAAAATACCTTGGATTGTTAATTCTTGAAGCTTCTTGGAGTAACTCTTGATTTTTGCTCTTGTTTCTTAAAGCTAGGGTTTATCCCTCTTTTGAGAAAGAATGACTTAATCCTTGAATAAAGTGAATAAATGAGATAATGGGTTATTTAGGGGTAAATTTCATGTTTAGACTAATTAGGTCCATGGAAAAATACCCATTTACCCCTGAGAACGACTTAAAAATTCGTACTGAAAAACTCAATTTTGGGCACTGGCGCGACGCGGCACTTACACGCCAAGCCACTAGAAAATGACAACTGGGAATGTGGCTGGTGGCACGACACGGTAGAAATTGCATTACAATACTGGATAGGACCTGGAAGCTTTGCGCGATGCAGTACAATCGCATTGGCATAGTTAAAATTGACAAATTTGAAAATAAGCTTTGGCGCGATGCGTCGGTATCGCGGTACTTCACTGGAAACTGACAATTGCCATTTTAGTTTACTCCGTGATGCGCTACTAGCTTGAATTGCGGTGTTTGACGACTGAAACTTAAAATAGTCATAACTTCTTACCCGTTATATGATTTAGGCAAATTTTATATCATTGGAAAGCTAATTGAATTTCCTACGCAATGGCAGGCTCTAAACTGAAAAATACTAAGTATTAATTTATATTGGATAACTCATGAGCTGAGGATTAAGTTAAGCTTGAGAAATATAGGGTATTACAATATCTCCCCCTTGGGAACATTCATCCTCGAATTAGACTGATTAAGTTGAGACACTGATAGACTGAGTTTACATACTAAACATGCATATCTAATGCATGACTACATGACTGAACTACTGATAAACAGAGCTCTTACACTGAACATGCTTATCTGATGCATGGAATTTATGACTGAAGCTACTGACAAGCTGGTTTTTCATATTGAACATGCATATCTGATGCATGAGTACTTGACTTAACTGATTCATGAATGCATGACTGAATATGCACCTATAATAGATACCAAGTTATAACTATAGATGAACATGGAACCGAGTAAATCTAAGGAAAATTTTTACCTTAAGCTGGATCTGAGTTTGCAGATAAGAGGTGAGGATACTTGGTCCGCATATCTGCTTCTGCTTCCCAAGTATCTCCCTCAATGGACTAATTCCGCCAAAGAATTTGACTAAGGGAACTTCTTTATTCCTCAGTCTACGAATCTGATGATCGAGGATCTGGACTGGAACCTCTTCGAAAGAGAGATCATTCTGAATATTTACATGCTCTAAAAGAACTAGGTGTACTGAATCTAGGTCTGAAGGCAACTCACGCTCAAAAGCTACCTTTCCGAAATGACTGAGAATTTTGTAAGGACCGGTATATCTGGGACTAAGCTTTCCCTTATGGTCGAACCTCATTACTCCCTTCATGGGAGAGATTTTTAAGAATACAGAGTCACCGATCTCAACTCGAGATCATTTATTAAACACGCATGAACAGGAATATGAGAATGGAACTGATTCTGAAATATGATATATGAACTAGATATCATGAACTGAACTGACCCCTGAATACATGGTTTACTATTGAGATTGGGACGTGAGGGTCAACTTGGGAGTACCACTACAACAAACTAGATTCATTATTAAAAAAGAACATGGAAAGTTTAGGTCCTAAAAACTTAGGGATTTATAGTGCATCTCCCCCATGGGACATTGTGTCACCTGAACAATACTGACTTGGCTAGGATTCTGAGAAAAAGGAGATGATGTACAGGGCATCTATGAACTAAATCATGACTGAATATCTGAATTGAAATTGAACTAAAACCACTTAACTCTAAAGTCTGAGATATAACAATACTCGTAAACACTAAACTCATTTTGAAGGACTAATCCTGATAATGTAATGTCCACTGCTTGTACTTCCTTCTGATACATGACTCTTAGCTTTCTATTGCCCCAAAAATTACCATATAGCAACCTCAACACTGACTAACTTAGAATTCTCAACTTCTCTTTCTACTAGTTCAATCTAGAGATTCAAACTTAAATCAACTTAAACTGAGATACTACCCATTCATTCAATGATTGGTCCATCAGGAAACTAAAATAGAATGACTCTATTACTGAAGTTTTCTGAGAGGATTTTCTAAAATACTGTAATCAAGAAATTTTGGTATACTTGTCTGGCTGGAATAGATTTGTCTACTGAGGTAAGCACTAAGAAATGTCCTGTTAATATTTCTAGTCTGAATTAAAGTTGACCGTTGTGTAAGGAGTTACAAAAGACTGAGAAGATTCTGGATCTAATAAGGAATGAATATGTAAATGGAAGATTTGTAATGTACCAGTTACCATATTAGGAGAATTTCTTGATCTTGTCTGGACTTAAGTGCATAAAGCTTATTTGGACGTTGCCCACTGATGGCACTGAAAGCAGTACCCTACTGATTAGAGTGACCTGACTGAGCTGAAGAATGAGTATGCTAACCCTGAGAACCTAACTGAGGACAATCTCTGAATCTGTGTCCTGGCTTGCCATACCTGAAACAAACATCATTTCCAGCTCTGCAGACACCCTTATGGTTTTTGCCACATATATGATAGAGAGGATTTTTTTTAGCACTGCTGACACTACTCTCAGACTTAGAGCCTGGTTCTCTATATTGGTTACCATTACTAAACTTAGGTACTAGAGCACTGGATGAGGACGGAGCTGAAACTAAAGATTTTGGACAAAACTAGGAACGTTACCACCCTATGAATTAGGTTGATTAAAATTGAAGCAACCTATTTTAGCTCTTTTATTCAGCCTCTCTCTTTTTTATCTTAGCCTTTTCTATCCTCTGAGCATGGACCATGATACTGGATATGCCCATCTCTTTAATCAACATCGTTGTTCTGCACTCCTTAACCACACTATCTGACACCCCAAATATGAACTTTCTTATTCTGGACCTACTATCTGCTACTACATGGGGAGCATACCTGGCTAACTGAGTAAACTTGTGGGATTACTCTTTTACGCTCATACTGCCTTACCTGATATTGATGAACTCTAACACCTTAGCTTCTCTCAGCTCTAAGGGAAAGAATTTCTCTATAAAAGTAGTAGCAAACTCTTCCCACTCTATGGGTTCTACATCTATGCCCATGTCTACCTTACACTGCTTAAACCACGTATGAGCTACATCTTGTAGCTATAGGCGGCTAACTCAACACTCTCACTCGAAGTCACTCCTATAATATATGTGACTTTTTAAATCTGATCGAGGAACTCCTATAGATCCTTTTCTGTCTTAGATCCTGAGAATAAGGAAGGATTCATTTGGGTGAAGTCCCGAATTCTGGCTACAGCAGTATTGGCCACTGGGTTGGTTGGAACAATAGTTGGCCATTTATTTTGAGCTACTATGGAATTGTATAGAGTAGT
The DNA here is from genome assembly GCA_030864215.1 of Capsicum pubescens. Lineage (NCBI taxonomy): Eukaryota > Viridiplantae > Streptophyta > Magnoliopsida > Solanales > Solanaceae > Capsicum > Capsicum pubescens. Next base: position 108,450,820 of record CM061544.1, read on the forward strand.
GAATGCATCTCTGAATTCTGCATGAGAGGCATGCTCGTCCAGGGGATCTTTCTGTACGGGCTGAGGTGCTGACTGATTTTTGGTTCTCCTTTTGTTAGCCCTTTTGGGAGCATATTTTGTAAACAAAAAGGAGGAAATATATTAGACTGAGAGTTTAACTTGAGCTCATGCTCACTCGCACGATATGAATACTGAAAGAAGGAAACTGCTTCCTAAAACATCTCACAGCCTCCTACCCATAAATGTGGCGCGCTACACACCCATGCACAAGACTCTACTAGATGTGGCTTTCTGACTTCCTAGGATAATATTGAACTTTAGGATCTAATACCAAATTTGTAATGCCCTGAGTATGTACCTTGGATGCTACACGATCCTTACGACCCCGAAGGACCACAAGCTAACCCAAGATAGATATTTGTTGTGAGCACTGAAATATAATATTGTAATAAATGCGAAATAATAGGCTAAAATGTCATAAGGTTCAAAACATCTGAAATACTAATAATTATATCATCTGAAATAACAATCTATAAAACTGAACACTATCTGAAAACTAGTCTAAAAAGCCTCTAACTGAAAATGTCTGAAAGTAGAGTTGATAGGACAATCCCCCAACAAACTCCATCTACTAAAATACTGAGTCTACTGAAATAATAAAATAAAAGAATATCCTTGAATGATGAGGACTCACTACTAATCTACTGTTGTTGGCTGAATTTGAATCTATCTATGTGTGGTCGGGAACCTGAGCATCGAGACATCATAGCACAAAGAAAGAGTATGCATCAGTACGTGGAATGTATTGGTATGATAGATGTGGTAAGGATGAATGCAAGGGTTCATATTCATGAAAATTAACTAATTGCATGATATAGAATGAATGAACATGAGAGTACATAGATAACTGATACTGTTGTAAATACTAAGTGTGCACTACTGTACATATATATAAATACAGTGACTAAGTTTATTTAAAGATAAGTCCTGAGTTCTGATATTGAGTAACTGATATCTAAAGTTACTGATACTGATTGACTATATCTGACATTCCTGATTTTGTAGATTTAAACTGAGTTTTATTCTGAAGACTGAGACTGAGACTATGGGAGTAATCTTCTAACTGACATGCCCCAAATAAGATAAGATAACTGAGTTAGGGTCCAACCTGTGACTCCAGTTGGAAGGGTGTCAGTACCGTTCCATGGGTAAAGACACTGAAGAGTTACCCTCATCTGACAGGTACTCTAATGAGAGCGGTGGAACCCTCATCTAGCAGGTTAAAACACCTCATCAACCCTTAACTGTCAGGTTTGATGTCTCAACCTACGCTGGCTATATAGTTCTGGAATGCAAGGAACCCTTCTAAGGACCACATCCTCTACTGGCAGGTCAGACCCTATCCTTGGTTTCACACGGTGTTGAATCCTACTCCTAACTGAAAGACACTGATCTGAGTATACTAAACTAGACTGAACTAATACTGAGCTTACTGAGTTTTCCTGTGTTAGGTAACTGACTGAGTTTTGTAATTGACTGATAGTAATACTGATCATGACATGACTGAGATTCTATAACTAATACTGTCTCTAGGCACACAGCTAAATTGTCGGGTATTAAATACCCCCAGGATTCGATAGCATAAAAGAAAGGCATAGCATAATCTTGAATTACATAGCAGTGTTCACTTGATCATAATTCATCCATAGAGGAATTTCATCAAACACTTTTAGTGCATTAACCTTTACATGAATAGGGAATACATGTTATCGTGTTATAATGGCACTATTTCATTCATATAGGCATTTTATCAAACACATGGGGAGCATGATTAGGTTATACAATAATCAAAACATATAGTCATTATTGCTACATCAATCAACTTGAAAAATGAAGGGTTTATCTTGAAGATCATGTAATTCAACACATATAATGATTTAACTTTATAAAAGCATGAAATTTAATCATGGGCTAAAACTGAACAATAACATGAACATGAATTCAATTCAACTCAAGCATAGAAGTTCATAATTCAACAATCTTGTATTTTAAAAACGGATTCGTGGACTCTATGGATGAAATGAACTCATAGATGAACACCTAACATACCTTGGATTCTTAATTTTTGAAGGTTCTTAGAGAGACTCTTGATTTTTGCTCTTGTTTCTTAAAGCTAGGGTTTAACCCCCTTTTGAGAGAGAATGACTTAATATTTGAATAAAGTGAATAAATGATAAGATAATGGGTTATTTAAATTTCATGTTTAGACTGATTAAGGTCGTGGAAAAATACCTATTTACCCCTGAGAACGACTTAAAAAATCATACTGAAAAAACTAATTTTGGGCCCTAGCGCGATCCACCGCTATCGCGTCAAGCCACTGCAAAATGACAACTGGGAATGTGGCTGGTGGCGTGACATGGTAGAAATTGCATTGCAATATTGGATGGGACCTTTAAGCTTGGCGCGATGCGGTACAATCGCATTGGCTTACTGGAAATTGACAAATGTGAAAATGAGCTTTGGCGTGATACGCCGGTTCACAGTACCTCACTGCAAACTGACAATCGTTATTTTGGTTTACTCTGCGATGTGCTACTAGATTGAATTACGATGTTTAACAACTGAAACTTAAAATAGCCATAACTTCTTACCCGGTTATCGGATTTAGGTAAATTTTATATAGTTGGAAAGCTAATTAAATTTCCTACATAATGGAAGGATCTAAACTGAAAAATACTGAGTATTTCAAAAAATTTATATTGGATAACTCAAGAACTAAGAGTTAAGTTAAGCTTGAGAAATACTGGGTATTACAATATCTCCCCCTTGGGAACATTCATCCTCGAATGAGACTAATTAAGTTGAGACACTGAAAGACTGAGTTTACACACTGAACATGCATGTTGGATGCATGACTACATAACTGAACTACTAACTAACTAAGCTCTTACACTGAACATGCATATCTAATGCATGGAATTTACGACTGAAGCTACTAACAAGCTGGGTTTTCATACTGAAAATGCATATTTGATGCAAAAGTACATGACTGAACTGATTCATGAATGCATGACTGAATATTCACCAGTAATACATACCAAGTTATAATTATAGTTGAACGTAGAACTGAGTAAATCTAAGGAAAACTGTTACCTTAAGCTGGATCTGAGTTTGCGGAGAAGAAGTGAGGATACTTGGTTCGAATATCTGCTTCTTTTTCTCAAGTAGCTCCCTTAACGAACTGATTCCACCAAAGAACTTTGACTGAGGGAACTTCTTTGTTCCTCAGTCTACGAATCTATTTATAGAGGATCTGGACTGGAACCTCTTCGAAAGAGAGATCATTCTGAATGTTTACATACTCTAAAGGAACTATGATTACTGATTCACCAATGCATTTCTTTAGCAAGGAGACGTGGAATACTGGGTGTAATGAAGCTAGGTCTAAAGGCAACTTGAGCTCATAAGCTACCTTTTTTAAATGATCAAGAATTCTGTAAGGATCGATATATCGGGGACTGAGCTTTCCCTTATTGTTGAACCTCTTCACTCCCTTCATGGGAGAGATTTTCAAGAATATAAAATCACCTATCTAAACTCGAGATCATTTACTGAACATGCATGAATGTGAAATGATCCTGAAATATGATACATGAACTGGATATCATGAACTAAACTGACCCCTTAATACATGGTTTACTATTGAGATTGGGACTTGAGGGTCAACTTGGGAGGACCCACTACTCCAAACAGGATTCGTTATGTGAAAAAAGCATGGAAGGTTTAGCCCTTGAAAACTCGGGGGTTTATAGTGTATCTCCCCCTTAGGACATTATGTCCCCCAAAGAATTCTGACTTGGTTGGGATTCTGAGGAAACTAAGACGACTCACGGGGCATCTACGAACTAAATTGTGAATGAATATCTGAGATCTGAAACTGAGGCATGATACATGAACTGGGTTAAACTCGTAATTATTAGGATGCTCCATCTTGGAATGGGCATATTCGTGAGACTTCGGATAGGGCGACTGGACGGAAAGATAGGAAAACCATACGAACTTGTCCGCCTGACTGCTAAACAGAATTCCTGGATTTATGGACTATCTTATTCTGAGAACTTATACTAAACTGGAGCATTTCTTGACACTCTTTCTATATAGTTCTACTGACTTTAGGGAGCAAGAAAATCTTAGCAGGGTCTTAATAAGACATCTGAATAAGTAATATATGAGGCAAGGCCTATGACACATCATCTAAGATAGAGTGACTAAGCCTTATACGCTTCAACTACAAATTTTTAAGCTTAGAAGTATTCCTCAAATACTCTCTCAACTATACTCTCCCCCTTAGTACGGTACTTCACCTGAGACAACTGAAAATGTCCATATAGGCGCTGAGCACGAATGCACAAACATACTAACTTATATGGTTAACTGAATGACTGATAGCTGGATGCTTGTCATGTAAGATTAAACTGTACTTAGCCTGAATAACTGGACTGAAACTATAAAGTACTATACATCTGAGGTAAGGACTGACTGAGGAATATGAGGTAACTGAGCATGAATTCATAGAAACGGTATTATCTAGGAATGCAAGTCTAAGCGCATGGACTAATTCTGAAATAGTGAGATACTGACAACTGAATAACTAATAATTGTATGCGTTGGTCAAGAAAACTTAAAACTGGACTGAGTCGGAACTGAATACTGAACTGAGCACACTGTAAAGCATGAGTACATAAGTGATGAGTTGCATGACCTGAGTTTGGAGTTTTTTTTTTCATGGAACATGATTCAAAACACTGAGTGAACTAGAATTCCTTAAACTAGGAACTATAAACATACATGATATTCATGGATGTGCATGGATATGTCCTTGGATCGTAGATCTGGCATGTACTGTGTGAGTAGATATCTATATCGTGATAGCTGAAGTTAAAACTTTGCACTGAGGTAAGGACGGGCTGGGCATTAACCTCTCCCACAGCTTTTCTACACATACAAGTATTACTACTAAAATCTGAAAGCGTCACTTGGTTACCTGTACTACTATCTCCCCCTTATCTTAAAGCCATTATTCTAAGACCGTGAGGCACTTAATAAATTCTAAATCGAACTAAAATAACTTTACTCCAGAGTCTGAGATATGCCAATACTCGTAAACACTAAACTCATTCTGAAGGAATACTCCTAATAATGTAATGTCCACTACTTGTACTTTCTTCTGATACATGATTCTTAGTTTTCTATTGCCCTAAAAATCACCATATAGCAACCTCAACACTAACTAACTTAGAATTCTCAACTTCTCTTTCTACTAGTTCAATCTAGAGATTCAAACTTAGATCAACTAAAACTGAGGTACTACCCATTCATTCAATGATTGGTCCGTCAGGAAACTGAAATAGAATGACTTTATTACTGAAATTAGCTGAGGGGATTTTTTGAAATACTATAACCAAGAAATTTTTGTATACTCATCTGGATAAAACGGATTTATCTACTAAGGTAAGCACTAAGAAAGGTCCTGTTAATATTTCTAGTCTTACTTAAAGTTTCACTGCCATGAAAGGAGTTACAAAAGATAGAGAATCTCTTAGATCTAATAAGTTATGAATATGTAAATGGAAGATCTTTAACATACCAGTGACCACATCAGGAGAATTTTCTTGATCTTTTCTGGACTGAAGTGCATAAAGGTTGTTTGGGTGTTGCCCACTAGTGGTACTGGAAGCAGCACCCTGCTAATTCGGGTGACCTGACTGAGCTGAAGAACAAGTATGCTGACCCTGAGAACCTGACTGAGGACAATCTCAAACTTTGTGGCCTATCTTTCCACACCCAAAACAAACATCACTTCCAGCTCTGTAGACACCCTTATGGTTTTTACAATATGTCTAACAGAGAGGATTTGTTCGAGCACTGTTGACTCTACCCTTAGACTTAGAGCCTGGTACTCTATCTTGGTTACTATTTTTGAACATAGGTACTGGAGCACTATCTGAGGACAGAGCTGGAACTATAGATTTTGGATGAAACTGGGAACGGTTACAGCCCTCTGAATTAGGCTAATTGAAATTGAAGCTACCTATTTTAGCTCTCTTGTTATACCTATCTTTCTCTCTCTTATCTTAGCCTCTTCTATCTATTGAGCATGGACCATAAGCCTGATATATCCATCTCCTTAATTAACACCGTTGTTTTGCACTCCTTAACCACACTATCTGACACCCCAGATACGAATTTGCTCATTCTAGACCTAATGTCTGCTACTACATGGGAAGAATACCTAGATAACTTAGTAAACTTAAGGGAATACTCTTTTATACTCATACTGCCCTGCCTGAGATTTATAAACTCTAACACCTTGGCTTATCTTAGCTCTAAGGAAAAGAACTCTCTAGGAAAGTAGTAGCAAACTCTTCCAACTCCTTGGGCTCTACATCTGTCCCCGTATCTACCTTTCACTGGTTAAACCACGTATGAGCTACATCTTATAGCATATAGGCGACTAACTCAACACTTTCACTGGAAGTCACTCCCATTATATCTGTGACTTTCTGAACCTGATCAAGGAACTCATGTGGATCCTCTTCTGGCTTAGATCCTGGGAATAGGGGAGGATTCATTTGTGTGAAGTCCCAAATTCTAGCTGCAGTAGTATTGGCCACTGGGTAGGCCAGAATAGCAGCAGGCTATTTATTTTGAGTTGCTATAAAATTGGTTAAAATAGTGAATGCTGCTCTGAATTCTGCATGAGAGACATGCTCATCCAAGGGATCTTCCTGAACGGGCTGAGGTGCTGACTAATTTCTGGTTCTCCTTTCGTTAACCCTATTGGGAGGTATGTTTTGTAAATGAAAAGGAGGAAATGGATTAGACAAATATTTTAACTTGAGATCATGCTCACTCATACGACATGAATACTGAAAAAAGGGAAACTATTTCCGAAAACATCTCATAGCCTCCTATCCATAAGTGTGGCGCACTACACACCCATGCACAAGACTCTACTATATGTGTCTTTCAGACTTCTTAGGACACTGTTTAACCTTAGTCTCTAATACCAAGTTTGTAATGCCCCAAGTCTGTACCCTGGATGCTATACGGTGCTTACGACCCTGAAGGACCACAAGCTAACCCATGACTGATATCTATTATGAGCACTGAAACATGATACTGTAATAAATACGGAATAATAATTTGAAATGCCATAAGGTTCAAAACATCGTAAATACTGATAATTATATCGTCTGAAATAACAATCTATAAAACTGAACACTGTCTAAAAACTCATCTGAAAAGCCTTTAACTAAAACTATCTAAAAGTGGAGTTGATGGGACAATCCCTCACCTAACTCCATCTACTGAAATACTGAGTCTACTGAAATAATGAAATAAAAGAATATCCTCGAATGATGAGGACTCAATGTTAATCTACTGTTGTTGGCTGAATCAAAATCTATCTTTACATGGTCAGAAACCTGAGCATCCGAACCTATGATATGAGACATCATAGCACAAAAAAAGTGTATGCGGCAGTACGTTGAATGTACTGGTATGCTAGATGAGGTAAGGTTGAATGCAAGGGTTCATATGCATGAGCAATAACTAACTGCATGATATAGAGTAACTAAACATGAGAGTACATGGATAGCTAATACCGTTATAAATACTGAGTGTGCACTACTGTGCATATACATAAATACTGTGACTAAGCTTATCTGAAGCTAAGTCCTGAGTTCTGATACTGAGTAACTGATATTTGAAGTTACTGATAACTGAGTTACTAATATTGATTGACTATATCTGACAGTTCTGATTTTGTAGAACTGAACTGAGTTCTATTCTGAAGACTGAGACAAAGACTATGAAAGGTAATCATCTAACCGACATGCCCCAAATAAGATAAGATAACTGAGTTGGGTTCCAACCTGTGACACCAGTTGGAAGGGTGTCAGTACCATGTCATGGGTAAAGACACTGAAGATTTACCCTCGTCTGACAGGTACTCTAATTAGAATGGTGGAACCCTCATCTGGCAGATTAAAACACCTCATCAACCCTCAACAGGCAGGTTTGATGTCTCAACCTACGTTGGCTACATAGTTCTACAACGTAAGGATCGCTTCTAAGGACCACACCCTCTACTAGAAGGTAAGCCCCCATCCTAGAGTTCACTCGGTGCTGAATCCTACTTCCAATTGAAAGACACTAAACTGAGTATATTGAACTGGACTGAACTTACTGAGTTTTCCTGAGTTTGATAACTGACTGAGTTCTACTGAGTTCTATAAATGACTGAGAGTCCTATTGATCGTGACATGACTGAGATTTTGTAACTGACACTGGCTCTAGGCACACAGCTAAATTGTCGGGTATTAAATACCCCCAGGACTCGATAGCATAAAAGAAAGGCATAGCAGAATCTTGAATAACATAGCAGTGTTCACTTAATCATAATTCATCAATAGAGGCATTTCATCAAACACTTGTAGTGAATTAACTTGTACATTAATGGACAATACATGTTATCGTATTATAATGGCACTATTTCATTCACATAGGCATTTTATCAAACATATGGGGAGCATGCTTAGATGATACAATAATCAAAATATATAGTCATTATGGCTACATCAATCAACTTGCAAATTGAAGGGTTTATCATGAAGATCATGTAATTCAACACATACAATGATTAATTTCATAGAAGCATGTAATTTAATCATGGACTAAAACCCAACAATAACATGAACATGAATTCAATTCAACTCAAGCATGGAAGTTCATAATTCAACAATCTTGTATTTTGAAAATGGATTTGTGGACTCTATGGGTGAAAAGAACCCATAGATGAACACGTAACATACCTTGGATTGTTAATTCTTGAAGGTTCTTGGAGAGACTCTTGATTTTTTCTCTTGTTTCTTGAAGCTAGGGTTTAGCCACTTTTTGAGAGAGAATGACTTAATCTTTGAATAAAGTGAATAAATGATAAGATAATGGGTTATTTAGGGGTAAATTTCATGTTTAGACTGATTAGGGTCGTGGAAAAATACCCATTTACCCCTGAGAACACCTTAAAAAATTGTATTGAAAAACTCAATTTTGGACCCTGGCGCAACGCAATGCTATCGCGCCAAGCCACTAGAAAATGACAACTAGGAATGTGGTTGGTGGCGCGACGCGGTAGAAATCGCGTTGCAATACTAAATGGGACCTGGAAGCTTCGCGCAATGAGGTACAATTGCGTTGGTTTACTAAAAATTGACAAATATGAAACTGAGCTTTGGCGCGATGCACCAATATCACGGTACCTCATTGGAAACTGACAATTACCATTTTGGTTTACTCCGTGATGTGCTACTGGCCTGAATTATGGTGTTTAATGACTGAAACTTAAAATCTCCAAAACTTCTTACCCGGTTATCGGATTTAGGCGAATTTTATATCGTTGGAAAGATAATTGAATTTCCTACGCAATGGAAGGCTCTAAACTAAAAAATACTAAGTATTTGAAAAATTTTATATGGGATAATTCATGAACTGAGAGTTAAGTTAAGCTTGAGAAATATGGGGTATTACAAATGCATTCACATGATGGTTGATAGTACATAGCTTGTCAACTTTGCATGTAGAATAAGCGATCGGGCGGATCAAACACGAGATTCGTACGTAGTTGTGAAGCTAGGGGGAACACAGTCCTAGTGTTAGTCTTCTACAATTTACAAACTCAAGCATTCAAGTTTAGTTACTGTTTACTTCAAATTCCCCCATTTACTTTTCTGCACTACTCCTGGATTTTGTCAAGTTTAAGATATTACATCACGTATTACCTATAGGTTCAACCCTAACCTGAGTTGGGTTGCTATATTTGGCATCACCACAGCATAATTTTTTGGAGGTTAGTTTTGGGTGACATCATGTATACACTTATTATGTTATGGCACATAGATTGGACATGATTTGATTTTGTTTTATGTTGCATTCATTCATATGCATTGTCTATCACCATTATAATTGTTTGGTGTTTATATCTAGTTGCTTTATGGGGTTTGTATAGGTATAAGCTATGGTTGTTTTTTGTTGAGTGTTTGATTGTACCTTCCAATCTTATGGGGGACCATTTAGGTTATTGTTAGTCCGGATTAGCTGATTAATTTATTGTTGGTTCTTATGGTTAGTTCATTGTAGGAAAATTATGGACCGGTACCCAAGATTGTTGGTACATTTCTAATTCTTTTTCTTTCTCATAGTAATATATGTATGGTTAGATAATCTCAAACTTAGTCATCCTTTGGTTAGAGACCTTAACTATGGTAGTATTAACTTTCCTTCTTTGCTAGTATTCCTCGAGATGCTAGGTTGGCTCCCTCGTGTATTTAACTTTGAGTTTAGTTCAACATATGTATATATATGTATGTGTGTATATATATGGTATTACCATATATCCCTCTTGTAATGCCCCAAAAATGGGTACCGAGATGTCATACGGTGCTTAGGACCACAAGTGATCCCAAGCTAACCCTTGTACTGGCATACTACTAAGAAACTAATTTACATATGTATAAAATGACTGAAGTTACTGTGTGGAAATATAATCATGATGAAAACTAGAAAAAGATACAATACTAGTACAATTTTACAATCTGATAAAACTGAAGAGCAAAACTAAAATTACATGACTGACATCTGTGAAGCCTCTACTATACTGACTATAGATAGATGGTATGCGACTCCAACTACCACTAATAAATACATATGAGTAAGAAAGTAAAGCCCATAAATAACATCTAACTGAAGTCCTTGAAGTAGGAGGACTCATCATCTGTAGGCTGGAATCTACAACTTCTTAATCATGATATATGGACTACAACTGAACTGGTACCTACATTATTAAATAATGTAGCACATAGACGTATATGTGTATCAGTACTTTTAAAATGTACTGAGCATATGCGGGTGAATGCATAAGTAAAATAATATCTCAATGTTCGTATAATCTAGAAAAATAATGCATACTAAGTATAAATGACTCACATTGGCTTGAATAACTAAAAGCTTAAAATCATGAACCATGAATGATAAAACATACTGTATAATCTTGTGAGTCATAACACTTAATTCTAAAAGTTGTACTTTTACTTTTTCTGCTGGTGGACTAAAAAGAATTGAATTTAAGTCTATTTTCAAATTATGAAGGCTAAGTGAAAAAGGACTCACCTTTGTATCTGTAAACTAAAAGGTGAAATCTCATAGCTAATGACTTATGTAAAACAATATCTGCATAAAATTGTGAGCCTTTACACTTAGTTTCTTAAAGTTGTTCTGTTATTAGGACTTAGAATTTAGGGAGGTTTTTCTAACCGACATACACTATGTGAGCTATCATAGTGTCCAATATTTAGTTACCCTAAGGGGAAAACCTCATGTTGGGGAGAGGTGTCATACTCTTGCCAAGGAGTATAACCTGAGCTAAGTGATCACAATCTGTATCTGTATCCATATACAAATGGAATATAATCTTAGTTTGTACCTACGTTGACTCGTAGTTCTAGGGAAGTAGGATGCGCTAAACCCACACTTCCCGCTCAGTCCTAAATACTACTCCCTTTAATTTGTATGCTCAATCTGTAGGAAATCTACTTTAAAACTAGCATGAGGGTTTAATATGAAAACTAGTTATGCATCTATTTACTTTAAACTGTAACCAAAACTGTAAAGTGGATTCCATATCTAAACTGAGGATCAAAATATCAAATCTTGTTCAAAATCTGAGTATAAACTAATCATAGGATGCTTGAAAGCATAATCTTCTTGAAATGTCAATATTCAAACTAGGTCTTAGTAACCCATGCTTTAAATTCATATCAAATCAAAATAATACTTCATGCTCAATAATCTTCTTGAAATACTTCAATAATTTTAGTCAAGATAATGAAATCAAAATCACAATATGAATCTTATGGATCAAAACATGAGCATGCGAAATCATGATGCAGTAAAGCCTTTGAATCTCATGCTTTCTTTCATATAACTTGCAACATAATATCATGCTTAAATCTCAACTGAAATCCTTTAAATCAAGCATAAATAGAGGAGAACAAGCATGCACTTTAACACTTAAATCACTTTACAAATCCATAAACTCAAAACAAGATAAGTTGGGTATGAACCCTAAATCCAATATACGTAAATTCAACTTTAAAACTAGTTTTAGGCACAAGGATGAAAGATTATCCTTGTTCAGAATCCCACATACCTTATTTGATAAATTGAATGTGAAAGCTTGAACTTTGAATCTCTAATGGTGTTCTTGAAGCTTATTCTTGAAGTTCTTGAACCCGGAAGCTTGGATTATTAAATTTCTTGGAGAAAATTTGGTGGAGTTCTTAGTGTTCCTGAAGGGGCCAGGGTTTTCTTGGAGATAAAGAGATGAATTATGATGTATCTAATGCTTTTGGGGTTGAAATTAAGTGTTATGGACGGATTTGGGTGAGGGAAAGTGACCAAACTGAAATAGTGTGTGAAATAGTTCTGTAACATGATTTCCATCATGTCGCATCGCTAATCGCGTTGATGACCGACGCGTTGCATTCCAATCGCATCGGCAAACTGCCTCACACGGAAAATGTCATAACTTTTTGCTCGGGTATCGGATTAAGGAATAATTGGTATAGTTGGAAAGCTAATTCAATTATCTACAATTTTTTGGGTCTTGAGATGCAAAATTATATGTATATAAAAAGTTATACACGTTCAAAGTAGACCCTTATTGAATCGAATACCAAACATTGAACGAATCAAAGGCTCTAAGCTCAACTTTGTTCTAAGTGATTCTTATGAATATTTTTCACCACAAAAGCATATCAAAAATAAGGATAAAGATCATAAAACTTATATTCACATGGAAATCATTTGGATTTTAGCTTATACACGTAGGAACGACGGTTCAAAGACTAGCCCAAAAATATAGGGTATTACATTATCTCCCCATTGGGAACATTCATCCTCGAATAAGGCTGATTAGACTGAGGGTACTGAGGTAACTGTGATTATATTCTGACATGTATGACTAAAAACATGATTGCATAACTAATCTTGAAACATGATACATGAACTGGATATCATGAACTAAACTGATCTCTTGACTACATGCAATGACATAAGAATGGTTATAAGGTTGAGATAGGAACGAGAGAGTCAACTTGAGAGTAACCATTACCTTAGGCTAGATCTGGTTTCGCAAAGAAAAAATGAAAGGTTTAGAATATGAATGCTCGGGGTGTTACAATACATCTCCCCTTTGGGATATTTCATCCCCCGAATGATACTGACTTGGCTGAAATACTAAGAAAAGACAGAGATGATGCATGGGACACTTACGAACTGAATCATGACTGAATATCTATAATTTGAAACTAATGCATGATGCATGAACTGAGCTAAATTCACAAATTACATGGATGCGAACAAACTTCCTATTGAAATGACCATATTCATGAGACTTCGGATAGTAAGACTAGATGGAAAGTTGGAAATCTATAGGAGCTTATCTGATTGATTGCTAAAGAAGACTGCAGGCTATATGGACTAGATCATACTGACTACCTATACTCAAATGGAGTATTTATTCAACACTCTTCTGTGAAATTCTAATAATATTAGGGAGCGAAGAATCTTGGGCATGATCTGAACAAGACATCTAACTAAGGAATCACAACATTGATGCAACTCTATAGCTTGGAACATAGTCACATAAATCGTAAGCTGGGATAGAATTACTAGGCCTTAGGCAATGCAAATTCTTACTTTCAAGCTTAGCAACACTTATCAAATACTCCCTCAACTATACTATTCTCCTTAAATACCGTATTAATTAATTCAACTTCTAATTCTCAAATGGTCGTTAATAAATCCATATACTAATGTCTAAACTGAACTAAGTCCTCTCACCAGGATCAAGCCTAACAAAAATCATAAGGTACAACATATAACACCATAACTAAACTGAACTACCGATGAGATAAGTGATGCGCCACGTTGCACTACCGACGCGATATGCGATGCTTTGTGTTGCTCCCTACCAATACAATATGTGATGCGCCATAGCCATATCGCGTTGCCTCACTATTTTTACCATCCAAATAAGTCTCAAACCTCACCTGAAAAATTTAAAACTTACAGAAGATATGCTATCGATAACCCCGATCATGTAAACTTTTCTTAAATGCCTCGTAGCCTCTCGAAGAAAAGTACAAAAGTCACCGTACCATTCTGCAAGACTTTACTATACACGGCTTCACAGACACCCTAGGACACTTGAAACTTGTGCTCTAATACCAAGTTTGTAACACCCCAAAAATGGGCCCCGAGACGTCATACGGTGCTTAGGGCCACAAGTGATCCCAAGCTAACCCTTGTACTAGCATACTGCTAAGAAACTAATTTACATATGTATAAAATGACTGAAGTTACTATGCAGAAATATAATCATGATGAAATCTAGAAAAAAATACAATACTGATACAATTTTACATTCTGATGAAACTGAAGAGCAGAACTGAAATTACATAACTAACGTTGACTGAAATCTGTGAAGCCTCTACTATACTGACTATAAATAGCTGGGACGTGACTCCAACTACCACTAATCAATACATATGAGTATGAAAGTAAAGTACCTAAATAATATCTAACTAAAGTCCTCGAAGTAGGACGCATCATCTGCTGGCTATAATATGCAATTGACTGATCGTGATATATGGACTACAACTGAATTGGTACCTATATTATTAAAAAATGTAGCACATAGATATATATGTGAATCAGTACTTTTAGAATGTACTGAGCATATGGGGGTGAATGCATAAGTAAAAAAATATCTCAATGTTCATATAAACTTGTAAAATATTGCATGCTAAGTATAAATGACTCACATTGGCTGGAATAACTAAAAGCTAAAAATATTAAATCATGAATGATAAAACATACTGTATAAATCTTGTGAGTTATAACACTTAGTTCTAAAAGTTGTACTTTTACTCTTTCTACTAGTGGACTAAGTAGAATTTAAGTTAAGTCTGTTTCAAATCATGTAGGCTAAGTGAAAAAGGACTCACCTTTGCATCTGTAAACCAAAGGCTAAAATCTCATAGCTAATGTCTTATGTAAAACAATATATGCATAAAATCATGAGCCTTTACACTTAGTTTCTTAAAGTTGTTTTGTTATTAGGACTTAGGCTTTAGGGAGGTTTTTCTAACAGGCATATACTATGTGAGATATCATAGTGTACAACATCTAGTTACCCTAAGGGGAAAACCTCACTTTGGGAAGATGTGTCATACTCTTGCCAAGGAGTATAACCTGGGCTAAGTGATCACAATCTGTGTCTGTATCCATATACAAATGTAATATAATCTGAGTTTGTACCTATGTTGACTCGTAGTTCTAGGTAAGTAGGATACGCTAAATCCACACTTCCCACTTGGTGCTAAATACTACTCCCTTTAATTTGTATGGTCAATCTGTAGGAAATCTATTTTAAAACTAGCATGAGGGTTTACTATGAAAATCAGTTATGCATCTGTTTACTTTAAACTATAACCAAAACTGTAAAGTAGATTCCATATCTAAACTAAGGATCAAATGATCAAATCTTGTTCAAAATCTGAGTATAAACTAATCGTAGGATGCCTCAAAGCATAATCTTCTTGAAATATCAATATTCAAACTAGGGCTTAATAACCCATGCTTTAAATTCATGTTAAATCAAAATAATACTTCATGCTCAATAATCTTCCTGAAATACTTCAATAATTTACGTCACGATAATGAAATCAAAATCACAATATGAATCTTATGGATTAAAACATGAGCATGCAAAATCTTAATGCACTAAAGCCTTTGAATCTCATGTTTTCTTTCATGTAACTTGCAACATAATATCATGCTTAAATCTCAATTGAAAATCTTTAAATCAAGCATAAATAGAGGAGAACAAGCATGCACTTTAACACTTAAATCACTTTACAAATCCATAACTTAAAATAAGATAAGTTGGGTATGAACTCTAATTGCAATATACGTAAATTCAACTTTAAAACTATTTTTTAGCACAAGGATGAAAGAGTATCCTTGTTCATAACCCCACATACCTTATTTTATAAATTGAATGTGAAATTTTGAACTTTGAATCTTTAATGGTGTTCTTGAAGCTTATTCTTAAAGTTCTTGAACCCGGATGCTTGGATTATTAACTTTCTTGGAGAAAATTTGGTGGTGTTCTTGGTGTTTTTTAAGGGGATAGGGTTTTCTTGGAGAGAAAGAGATGAATTATGATGTATCTAATGCTTTTGGGGCTGAATTTAAGTGTTACGGATGGATTTGGGTGAGGGGAAGTGAACAAAGTGCCCCTATACCCTTTAGGAACTAAAATAGCATGTGAAACAGTTCCGTAAAGTGATTTACATCGCGTTGTGTCGTTAATCGGATCGATGACTAATGCGTCGCATCCCAATTACATCAGTTTACTGCCTCACACTGAAAATGCCTTAACTGTTTGCTCGGGTATCAAATTAAGGTGAAATTGGTTTCATTGGAATTATAATTCAATTAGCTATAATTTGGTTAGTCTTAAGCTGAAAATTCTATGTATATAAAAAGTTATACATGCTCAAAGTAGACCCTTGTAGAATCAAATACCAAACTTTGGACGATTCAAAGGCTCTAAGCTCAACTTTGTTCTAAGTGATTCTTATGAGCATGTTTCACCTCAAAAGCACATCAAACACGAGAATAAAGATCATGAAACTTATATTCACGTGGGAATCATTTGGATTTTAGCTTATACACGTAAGAACGATGGTTCAAAGACTAGCCCAAAAATCTGGGGTATTACATCTCTTTTTTCTTATCTATTCATATAGCATATGTATCATTTGGCCTTTTGTTACTAATATATATCCTTTATTCACTCTTTACTTGTATTTTGGCTAGTGATTTATGGTATTACACTTTAGTTCTTTAATAATATTAGAATAAGATAGTTTACCCTTATTGCTCCTTAGCATTATTATGTTTAGTTTCTTGGATTATTGCCTATAGCTTATATTTCTTACATATTATTTATTATTACACTATCTTTGGAGATGAATCGGTTGATGCCTACTGAGTACCACGGTTTGGTACTCTTACTAAACTTTTGTAGCTTGCAAATCATAGTATGAGTTCTTGTCATTGATGTGTGCACCGTATGGAGCAGCTATGGATCAGAGATTTGGGTGAGCTCTGAACTTTCAAAATATTCCTACTCTCTCTCGTATTTGTTAGACTTCTCTCTATTTGGTATTTTAGATATGGTTTACTCATGTATATTTATTCTATATTTCCCTTTGTAATATGATTGTATTAGAAGCTCTTGTATAGATTTCATCAGGTCTTAGGGTAGTAATCTGTATTAATATTTTATTTAAGTTCATTTCCATTGTTCATTTTTTTCTCTTGACAGTTCATTACTAGCAGTTGCGGAATATGAGTTAGCTTACCTACTAGTGGATTATAGTGGGTACCCTCATGACCTTAGAAATAGGTCATGACAAAATTTATTTTTTTCCTTTTTGTTCTTCTAGGAATTTGTATCCTTTGTCTTTGGCATCTTTGATCTTGAGTTTTCATCCACAATTTGCACGTATTGAGTGTGCTCGGGGAGGTTAGGCCAAGTGAAGGATAGTGCATGTCAGCACTTAAAAGGTATAGGCTTTGATATGGTTGTCCAAAGAAAAGGATTTTATTCTCAAAAAGGGAATGATATGGATTAACGTCCTTTGGAGGGCTATGAAAGACATAAACAGGTCAAAGAAGGCCTACGATCCTTTCCTAAACAAAGTGTAACTCATAATTTTGCCTTAACAAATATTTAGGACAAGTTCTAGATCAATAATGCAATGCAATGAATTAATCTAAAGCTCTCCGCACAATGCACATGAAATGATGATGTTGGATTCGTTCTTGTCTTGGATTTACGCAAGAGAATTCTTTCAAGTGTTCCTCAGGTGTGACTAAGAGGTACTAAATGAATCTATGATTTACCATGAAGTTGGTCCTCTTCATCATACCAATTTGTTCTTTCTCATGCATACTCCTAACCCCGTGTTGGTACCAACCAAGTAAAAACTTTAATTTTTTTGAAAGAATAGGACCGAACCCAAAGGAAGGTTGCCTATGTATCTTATAAAAAGAAGAATTAGGCCTACGTAGTTCAAGAAAATAGAGTATAAGATATGAAGCCAAAAAATGAACATTTTCTTAATATCTTTATAAAAGAGTGTCTAACCAAAAAATAATTGCCTACGCATCTCATCAAAATGAGAATCAGGTATACGTAGTTCATAGAGACAGAAAATATGAAATAGGAAAATAAACTCCTTTTTTTATTCTTTTCAATAAGGAATACCGAACCCAAGAAGGGTTACCCACATATCTCATTGAGATGAGAATCATGTGTGGTGTAGTTCATGAAGATAAGAAACGAAAGTAAAATCCCATTTTTGTCTTTTTTGTAAAAAAAAATACCGAACCCCATAAGGGTTGCCTACGTATCTCACTAAGATAAGAATCAGGTTCGTGTAGTTCATGAAGGTAAAGAATAAAAAGTATACATGAAAATGGATTCACGTATTGAAGAAATGCAATACAAAGATATTGACTGGATATAAACATATACACAAAATAAATGCGAGGATATAGACAAACTCGGAGCGACGCCTGATAAGTCTGGTATTGGATGAATCTTTCTGAGAGAGTGACTCCTGATTGCTTATAGGTAGAATCATTGTTTTGGTATCCCAATTATGTATATAGATCGTTCGTTGTGGTGACTATCACCCCTTTATTTTAGGGGACGACATATTGCGGCCTCCTAATTACCTTTGAGGTTACTTTTTATTTTGTTGCTTCCTTAGATGCCTTTATGTGAACTATTGTGATCATCCTTACCTGTTGGCGGATAAATTTTCCTATAGAAATTAAAGAAATAGTGAAAGTAGGGAAGTCAAGAAAATGATAGAATGATAAAGTGTAATCATTCAGCCAAAGACTCCCCTAATTTGTATGTCTCATTGTTTGTTGATGCCTTGTGGAATTAGATGCCCCATGTTTAGTCAAAGGATCGTTTATCTTGCAAGAATAAGAGAAAAAAGTGGTAGAGTTGTTCTCAGATCAAACAATTAAGAGGGATGAGTTGGGCCTTCTAGCCAAGTAATGTGTTTTAAATAGGAGACCAATGTGGTTCTCATGTGATTTTCGGGGATGTTGTTTTTCCTTCTGTGTAAAAAGAAAACATCTTAGTTTTAAGAAGGGATGTTTGCTTTTATGGACTTGAGACTCATTTCTCCATATTTTATTGAATGATGCTCCCTGATAAGTGCCCATGTAATAAAAATAGGTTGACTTATGCTGAACGCTTAGTCTTGGGATAGTGGAAGTGACTCAACATAATTTCATAACCTACGACATGTAATGTAAAGGATCCCCAATTGGAGAAGCAACTAAAATGTAGCCTCTCTCAACTAGTAGGGAAACTAAAACGTAAACACCATTAGCTAGAAAGACAGCTAAAATGTAAAAGGCCCTTGATTGGTGGGGCAACTAAAATATACTGAAATGTAAAAGCCCTTGACTGGCGGAAAAATTGAAATGCAAAAGTCCACGATTGGTGGAGCAGTGATCATGCTCACCTATACCATTGTTTTGGTGTTGGATGATCATTGTCAATACAATAACCCAACTTGAGTTGGGATCAAATCCACGAGGAGTGTAACAAGTATTTGAATCTTATGTGTGTTGAAAGCTACTAAGTATTTACCCGCAATGTAAACATAAAGTAGAACTTAAATTAAAATTAGGGGTATGAGTTAAAAAGGTTGTTTAAACAAAATTTACTTGAACTACAAATTTAGAGCAACAATTGTCGATAAAATTCCAATAGGAGAATAGTCTTGGGATTATGCTTTCTTAGGGTCGAATAGTGTATGGGAACATGAGAGTCACATTCAAATTCTAGACAATGAATATATAGGTAGGCTAGGTTAGGGGTTTTGGTGTTAGTATTTCAACCAAATGCCAAAAATATCACCCATGGATTATTTCGAATACCTTATGAGTGTGGCAAACAAATCAACCAAAACCTCAGTTGGTCATCCCTATTTCTAGGAATATGCCCATGACATAGCAAATTCACTATCCATCCTTATTTCTAAGACAATGTAAAGGAATAAGCTAACATCTAATTTATTGTTCACCAATACTTGCCACCCATATCCCTCTTTCAAGGATGATGTGGGATTTAGGGAATTTGGGGCTTTCACCCACAATTTCCAATTTAACAATCAAGTATTTGTGAAATCCAACATCATCAACCAAGAATTGAAACTAACAATCAAAACCCACACACATTTACTCCCTATTCAAATATAGCCCAAGTTGATGTTTTTAGCTACTCATGAAAGTAGGGAAAAGAGAATTACCCAAGTTGACATTCATTTTCTCCATTGAAAATAAAGCAAGAGTAATCCCCAAAATTCCAATTTCGAATTACAACTAAAAAAATATCTTTTTGGAGATTTAATAACAATTGTTTATTCTCACTAATTGGAAATTTTATCTCTATGAAAGCTTAAAAGTGGTTGGAAGATGTCTCAAAAGTGAAAGGGTTTTGCCCTTTTGAGAATTAGAAATAGATGTACCAATTTGCCCTTGGGAGAATTCCGCACCATCGCAATCACCATTAGTTGATTGCAATTACCATTAGTCGATCATGATCGCGATTCTCATGATTGCATTGAACACATCATGATCACTATGCTTTGATCGGGCCTTGACTGGCTGCAATCGGGGCCCTCAGACCGTTATTTCAGTAACTGAGGTCGATCCCAGCTCCCAATTTTCCAGCGTTTGCACTACTTTGCCCTTTTTGTTCCATTTTTAGCTTACTTCACTTGTTTTTTCCAATTACCTGAAAACTTTCAAACCATGGGAATTAGTGGATTCAAATGGAAATTTTGCCTCATTTATGCAATTTAACCATAGTGGTGTGCACGAATTTGGATGTGAATGAGTGGTAAATTTACCACTCATCAACACCACCAACTTTAACCTTTCTTGTCCTCAAGCAACACTACCTCTTATTCAATGAGGTTATGTGATTATAAGCCTATTCATATGACCAAATCATCATAATGATTTCGAACTTGGCTAGCATCAATAAGTAGCTCACAAGCATGGGTAAAGTTATTCTTACAACTCCCCTTAAACTAAATCACACTTTCAAGGATGCAAAACACTTTAAAGAAAAACTAAACAACAATCACTAACTCTCTAGAAGTGACTCCCCATCGATAACGACTCAACTATGCTTCTTTGCCTCATTTTTCATAAGATGACAACTTCACCCATCTCAATTAATCTATATGCCTCCTCATGAAAGAAAATCCCACACGCCAAATTATCTATCATGTAACAAGGGATTAAAATGCAAGCGCTCAGCCTCACAAAGATTCTCTCAATGCGAACAAGTATCATACCATATGCTTACCCTTATTTTCAATTGCCACTACTTTGAATACACTTGGTTGGAGATCTCAAAGGGCTTTTTCAAGCTTGTAATGTAGGCTCGGGAAAGGGTATGATATCATTTAGGAACAAAGTGACTACACCCTCCTTGAACATCTACATCACACTATTCAATCAAACTTTGGACTATGGGCCACTTCATTTATTTTCATTTCATTTATATGCCTACTTTCACTACCTTGATTCACCCATTTATTTTGAAAGCATTTTCTTCTCGGTTAGTTCTTTGTGCAATCCATGTTTTTCTTTCTTTTGATGATTCCTTTCTTTTTTTTCACTTCTTCGCTTACTCTCTTTGCTTAGATTTTAGTCATCTACATATAACCATGGCCCAAGGTCACCTCTTCAAAGACTTACTATCCCTAACTTAGGCTTTTGGCCTCCAATTACATTTTCAAGCTCAAGAAGGGTAGGTTCAAAAGAGGGGTAAACTTTAAATTGTTCAAGGCTTGTAATGTGGTTACCAAAGATAGGTTCAAAGGCTCAAAATAGGTGACTAGGGATACTATTTTGTGTATGGGTAGGATCTTTAGGCTAAAGCGGGTTCCTATGTTCACAAAGAAGGCCTAAGATCATTTCACCAACCAAGCATAATCACAATCAGCCTTGAGAGACTAATAGGGCAAGTTCGAAATGATATAAGCAAGCATGAGAGTTAAACAACTACGCTCACCGCACATGACATGCAAACTTTTCAAGGAGGCTCAATTGAATTTCCTATAAGAGACAAAAGGAGGTATTTACCATATACTACAAACTAAGGACTTTAGAGTAACAAAAAAAGGGAAAGCATTGTTACAAAAAATTTCACGTCCATGCCCTTGGTTTTCAAAAAGTTTTTGGACTGAGGGGGGCATTTTCTTTGTATTTACACCACGCAAAATTTGCTATTGATGGCACCAAACCAAGTCGACGTCTCACATTTCAGCTCTCATGGGTGCGAACCATATGGCTACTCAAACATTACCATAGGATAAGGGCGATCCCAAAACTCCAATGCTACAGGTACTTAGACTTCTCCTGCATCTATGGCTCCAAACTTAATCACAATAATTTTCTCTTAAGAATGTTGTCACTCAATCTAGCATAGGAAAAGGCTCGTCCAAAATCAATCAAAAGAAACACAAAAATCTCTATACTTAGGTGAGACTTTAGATTACAATGCCCGAATACAAATGAAAACCCATCCCTAATATAAAAATTTGAAGTGCCCTCACTACAGCATATAAAAGAATAAGAAGGGTTAGAAAGGGCTCCCTTAAGCTGCAACACAAATTTTACTGGATTATCATGATCGCAATAGGATGTACTGCGATTGTGAGACTGAGATCGCGACCCATGTACCACAATTGCGGTAACTGAGACTGATTTGACCCTATTTTGCTCTATTTTTTTGTACAGCTGCCAACTTTCCAAGTCTATTTTTCCCATGCTTTTTGGACTTCCAACTAGTGTCAAAACACCGATAAAACATAAAAAAATGCAATAAGTGTGTAACCGATGGGTTGCCTCCCAACAAGCGCTTGATTTAACATAACAGCGCGATGCTCCTTTATCAATATTGAGGATCTTTAAAATGCACCAACTCCACCTTAGCCGCCCTAGGGCCTCCTACATTATAGTGTTTCTACCATTGCCCATTTACTATAATAAAATTCTTTTCTCGTGGTCCTCTAATTTGATAGCACCACTAGGGTAAACACTTAGAATCACAAAGGGGCCCGACCACTTAGAATAAAGCTTCCCCGCAAAAAGCTTCAAGCAAGAGTTGTAAAGAAGTACACTATTGCCTACATAAAATTCTCGCCAAAGGATCTTACCATCATATCATTTCTTTATTTTATCCTTATATTAAGCGGAACTTTCATAGTCCATGATTCAAAAATCCTATAAATCATGAAGTTTAGTGATCCTTGACTCAAAAGCTTCTTCCTAATTCATATTTAATTTCTTCAATGCCCACAAAGCTTTTTGCTCAAACTTGATGGGCATGTGACATGCCTTCCCAAACACTAATTAGTAGGGAGACATACCAATTGAGGTTTTGTAGGTTGTACTACACGTCCAGAGTGCCTCATCAAGATGCCATGCCCAATTAGTTTGGCCTATATTTATGGTCTTATAAAGTATATATTTGATTTCCCGATTGGATACTTTAACTTGACCACTTATTTGGGGGTGATATAGGGTATAAACCTTATGCTTCATCCCATATTTTTCAAGGAGATCTCTAAAAACCCAGTAGCAAAAGTGTGAGCCTCCATCACTAATAATGGCACGCGATATTTTGAACCTTGTAAACATGTATTTCTTTAAGAAGAAAGTGACGCTTTTGCTTTCGTTGTTCGAAAGGTCCATGGCTCATACCTATTTGGATACATAATCAACCGCCACCAATATATATTTGTTACCAAAGGAGCTTACAAAAGGGCCCATAAAATCAATCCCCCACATATTGAAAAGTTTGACTTCAAGATTGGGCCTATGGGGCATTTCATGTCTTCTCGAGATGTCACCTTGCATTTGACATTGATGACATGCTTTTACCCACGTAATGGAATCTCTATCAATGGAGGTCCAATAATAATTATATTGAAAAACTTTGGCGGCGGTTCGAATCCCCCCATGGTGACCACCGAAAGGGGAGGAATGGCATGTTTTAAGAATGTCTTTCATTTTTACTTCCATAACACAATGCTGAATTATACCATACATGTATTCCTAAAATAGGAAGGGTGCATCCCAAAAATATTTCTTTACATCGAACAAGAACCGCTTCTTTTGATGATAGCTAATATCCTCGGGGAGTACTCCACTCACCATATAATTAGAATAGTCGGCAAACCATGGTGTTATATTCCCCGAGATTGACATAACTAGTTCATCAATAAAGGCATTTTCAATTGCAATCTCCCATTCTTTTCATGATAATTTTCAAGCCGCGAAAGATAGTCGGCCACTTGGTTTTCGCAACCCTTTCAATCTTTTACATCAAAATCAAACTATTGCAAGAGCAATATCCATCTAATCAAGTGTGGTTTCGATTCTTTATTTCCATGAGGTATTTAAGTGTGGAATAATCCATGTGCACCACCGCTTTGGTGCCCAACACATAGGCTTGAAACTTCTCAAAATAATACACCACCGCCAATAATTCTTACTATGTAACCATGTAGTTATGTTAAGCATCATTCAAGGTATTGCTCGCATAATAGATCGAATGAAATAACTTTTCTTTCATAGACCCAACACCTCCCCTAATGTAATCCACCTGCATCATACATCACTTTAAATGGAGAGGACAAATCTGAAGCCATAATAACGGGAGACAATATAAGCTACTCCTTGAGACAATTAAAGGACTTCACGCATGCATCATTAAAATTGAATTTTTCCTCATTTTCAAGGAGTTTGCACATTGGATAAATATTTTGGACAAATCCCTAATAAATTGCCGATAGAACCTGGCATGCCCAAGGAAACTTTGAACACCCTTTACGAAAGTGAGAGGGGGTAAATTGGAAATTACCTCTACCTTAGCTTGATCAACTTGTATACCCTTCCCTGATATCTTGTAGCCTAAAAAAATACCCTCCTTGATCGTAAAATAACATTTCTCCCAATTGAAGACAAGGTTGGTTTCCACACATCTCTCAAGTACTTTGCTTAGATGCTTAAGGCATGACTCAAATGAGTTTCCCACTTTTGAGAAATTATCAATGAGGACTTCCATCGAATCCTCAACCATATATGTAAAAATTGATACATACATTATTGGGAAGTTGTTGGTGCATTGCACAAACCAAAGGGCATCCGCTTAATGAGAATGTGCCATAGGGGCAAGTGAATATTGTCTTCTATTAGTCTTCCGGGGCAATACAAATTTGGTTGTATCCCGAATAACCATCTAGAAACAAATACCACCCTCATCCAGCCAACCTATCTAGTATTTGGTCCATAAAGGGCATAGGGAAGTGGTCTTTCTCGGTCCAAGAATTCAACTTGCAATTGTCCATGTGTACCCTCCACCCCAAAACTGGTCAGACGGGAACAAGCTCATTCTTCTCATTCACAACTACCATAATTCCACCTTTCTTTGGAACACAGTGCACTGGGCTTACCCATGTGCTATTGGAGATTAGATAGATGACTCCCGCGTCAAGCTATTTTATAATTTCTTTATTCACCACCTCTTGTATGGGTTGATTTATCCTCCTTTAATGTTTCACACTTGGTACATGATATATTTCTAGCTTGATATTGTAGGAACAAATGCCAGGAGCTATGCTTATGATATCTGCAATTGTCCACCTGATGGATCGAATAAACTTTTTCACTATCAATTTCAAAGCGTCCACTTGGTAAGGCTCAAGAGCACTTGCAATAATGACAGGCAAAGTGTCACCATCACCCAAGAATACATATTAAAGGTGGGGTAGAAATGGCTTTAACTCAATTTGAGGTGGCTCAAGGATGGATGGCTTTGCGGGCAGACTCTCACAGTTTTTAGATCAAGGTCCAACTTTATCGGGTACTTGGTATAAGATTCAATGCCCATTAAAGATAAAACCACTTCATCAAATGCTTCGACTTCATAAGTTTCACAATTCATTCACCAAACTCACATCAACATAATTTGGCACCTCATCATCGATGGCATCGATCACTGAAATTACTGGCAATTCCATTGGTTGTTTCATGGACTTGCATACATTGAAAGAAACCTCTTTATTATTTAGGCAAAATTTCATCTCACCGCACTTCACATCTACAAATGCTCTCTCGGTGGCTAAAAATGTCCTTCTAAGAATAAAAGAAATTTCACAGTCTAATGCACAATAAAGGATCATGAAGTCGGCCGAGAAGATGAACTGATCGACTTTAACTAGCACAACATGAAGTATCCCAATAGGTTTATTGATAGTTTGGTCGTCCATTAGTAATCTCATAGTGGTAGGTTATGGTTTTCCCAACCTTAGCTTGTGAAATATGGCATTAAATTTACACTCGCCCCGAGGTCACACAAGGACTTTGCAAACTTGAACATTCCGATGGTGCACGAGATTGTGAAAGCTCCGATGTATTTCTTCTTTTCCACCATCATGCTTGATATAATTGCACTACAATAATCAGTCACTTCTATTGTCTCATCCTCCACAAGATACTTTTTGGAGACTAAATCCTTCATAAACTTAGCATACTTGATGGAGAGGTTGCTAAATTTATCAAGAAATTTTTTTGAACGTGGCATTTTCCCCTTTTTTCTTGAGCCTCTGAGCAAAAAGGGAGGAATTGTAATTGGTGGCATGGTGACAATTTGGAGTTCTTTCACCTTTGAATTTTCAATGATAACTTTATTTGGCTTTAACTCATCATCATTCGGCCTTTTTCTCTTCACATTTGTTTGCTCATCATTTTTTCTTTCGTCGAGGTCATCATTAAAATCCATGCCGTTGCAAAGAGTTTTCCCACTTTGAGTGACAATAGCATTTGTTACCATACCAGTCGAACATCTCTTCATTTTGTCTTTCCATGAGGTACGCTGATACTTGATTCAATTTTGCCTCTAGTTGGTGGATGGCGGTTGAATGAGACTCTACTGTTTGGTGTAACTTGGAGAAGTCAATCCTCATGTCTCTCACTAGTATGTCACTCTCTTCAACTCCTATCAAAATTTAGGCCAAAACATCTTCATTAATGTACCTATCCGCTTTGCATAGAGACATGTCTCGGTTCTCATTGTTCCGACCTTGATTCCCACCTTGCCTTTGAGAGGTGACATGGAAACCTTCTGAATAATTTGGTAAAAATTCCATCTTGTCATCAAGTATCTCCTCTTCTACATCTTCGCATGCCATAGTATCCCTTATATCTATAGCATTGACTCTAGAGGTTCCTATCACATGTTTAGTAATAAGTTCAAGGTGTGACATCACCTTGATTATATTTGCATATCTCTCCTCCTCTTTTTTTCTTTAATCTTGACACACAAAGGACGGGGAAGGAGCCCCCACGGTCACCTCGACATCCTTTATGTGCCAACTCCTATTTAGACTAGCTACTTGATCTATCACACTTGATGCAACTCCATAAGGTAATTTAATAAGGGATCCATAGGATGCATTCTCCACTATGGTTTTGTTGACTTAATCTAACGCTTGATAGAATATTTGGAGAAACATCTTCTTTGAT
The DNA here is from genome assembly GCA_030864215.1 of Capsicum pubescens. Taxonomy (NCBI): domain Eukaryota; kingdom Viridiplantae; phylum Streptophyta; class Magnoliopsida; order Solanales; family Solanaceae; genus Capsicum; species Capsicum pubescens. Next base: position 108,478,654 of record CM061544.1, read on the forward strand.
ACCTCGTGATTAGGACATTTCAAAAGCTTTTCCCTAAATCTCCCTCATGCTTCATATAAAGGCTCCTAATTAATTGATGAAAAATTATGATTTCATCATGTAATTGTAAAATCTTTAAAGGTGGGAAATATCAATCCAAGAAAGCATCCGTATGTTTGACCCATGATGTCATGGACCCAGCGTGTAGAGATCTCAACCATAACACCACTTCAATCATTAGAGAGAATGGGAAAAGCGTCAACCAAATAGATTCTTGTATGATATGAGCAAAATCAAATGGTGAGCATATTTCCACAAAGTTCCTCAAATGAAGGTTGGCATCTTCATGCGGTTGACCCCCGAACAAACCCTTCATATGAAGCAAGTGAAGCATGACACTTGTGACATAAAATACTCTATTTTCCTCCGTAGGGGGAATATGGATGGCACTAGCATACTCTTCATCACCAAGATAATCCATAACTTCAACATGTTCATATGATAGTTCATGGATGATCCCTTCTTGACTTATGTTTATTTGGAAGAAATAATAATCACCAAATCAAAAACAATAATAAAAGTGAATTACGACACCATGGGTGAACCAAAAGTTACTATCCACACCACACAAGCAAAACCTAAGTTTCACTCCCTGACAACGGCACCATTTTGATCGCACTCACCTATACCATTGATTTAGTGTAGGAGGATCGTTGTCAATACAATAACCAAACTTAAGTTAGGGTCGAATACACAAGGAGTGTAACTAGTATTCGAATCTTATGTGTGTTAAAAGCTACTAAGTATTCACCCATAATGTAAATATAAAGTAGAACTTAAATTAAAACTGGGGGTATGATTTAAAAGGTTGTTTAAACAAAATTTACTTGAACTACCAACTTAGAGAAACAATTGTAGATAAATTCCAATAGAAGAATAGTCTTGGGATTATGCTTCGGGGAAAATAGCCTATGGTACATGAGAGTCACATTCAAATTCTAGTTAATGAAAATATGGGTAGGCTAGGTTAGGGATTTTGGTGTTAGTCTTTCAACCAAACACAAAAAATATCACCCATGGATTCTTTCGAATACCTTATAGACGTGGCAAACAAATCAACCCAAAACCTTAATTGGGCATCCCTATTTCTAGGAAGATGCCCAAGACATAGAAAATTTACCATCCATCCTTATTTCTAAGACAATGTAAAGGAATAATCTAATAACTAATTTATTGTTCACCAATACTTGCCACCCACATCCCTCTTTCAAGTATGATGTGAGATTTAGGGAAATTGGGGCTTTTACCCATAATTTCCAATTTAACAGTCAAGTATTTTTAAAACCCAACATCATCAACAAAAATTGAAACTAATAATCAAAACCCACACACTTACTCTTTATTCAAACATAACCCCAAGTTGATGTTTTTAGATACTCATGAAAGTTGGAAAAAGAGAATTACCCAAGTTGACACTCATTTCCTCCATTGAAAATAAAGCAAGAGTAATCCCCAAAATTCTAATTTCAAATTACAACTAAAAAATATCTTTTTGGATATTTAATAACAATTGTTTCTTCTCACAAATTGGAAATTTTATATCTATGAGAGTTTCAAAGTGGTTAGAAGATGTCTCAAAAGTGAAAGGGTTTTACCCATTTGAGAATTGGAACTAACTATGTGAAATGACCTATTGTATCTTATTTTGATGATAAGTAGATAACTACAAGGGACCAGGTTCCTGGATATTCAAGGCTATAGTACAGCTGGCATGTGTCTGCACAGATTTGTCCTCTTTTGTAACAAACTGTGCAGGTATTTCTTGTATTACTTAGGACGCTTGGTATAATTGCATTTCAACCCTAATCATCACTCAACTATCAAAGGAAAGGAATGTTTCTTAATTGGTAGTTTTTTAAAATTGAAAAATTGAAGAGAGAAAAAGGCAAAAACTCAATATTCAACATTGCTCAAGATCTCATTTTCTTGTGTGTGCTAAAATATCAAATGTTCGTGAGTCTAGCTTGAGTCTGTAACTGAATTAACTATTCAATAAGAGTAATACTCTTTTCTTTTTGCTTTAAGAGTGCTTAGGTAGAGTTTCCTAAGCTTGATACTGATTAGAGTTAATCAGTTTTGTGGGAGTCTTGGAAGACTTGTTAAGGTGAGCTTGTAGTAGAGTTATTACAAGTATAAGGAGCTTAGAGTTAAGTTCAAGTTCGAGTATGCAATTAAGAGGTTGATTATAGTGAACATTTAGGTACTTATGAGGGCAAGCCATGGTTTTTGCTCCCTTGAACACGGAGATTTCCACGTTAAATCTTGTATTTTTTATATTTCCTACACTGTGTTATATTCCTGGTTGGTTTACTGTGGTGACTAATATTGAGGGACCTGATCCCTTACTGTGTGGTGCAACCTTCAATGTTTCAACAATTGGTATCAGATCATGTTCACTCTAAAAGGCTCATACCTAGAGTGTTTTAGTAATTATGGTTGCTCCACCTAATATTGAAGAAGGTTAATCCATAACTATACCACCTAGATTTAATGGGCAGTACTATGGGTGGTGGAAAACTAAGATGTATGACTTTATTATGGTTGAGGATAGTGAGCGGATGGACATAATTCTTGATGGTCCTCATGTGCCTGTTAGAGAAGTTAAGAAAGGAGAAGTAATAAGGATGGTTGTCAAAAATAGGATAGAATATGATGATGATGATGATGATGATGATGATGATGATGGAAAGAAAGTTGAAACAAATTACAAGGCCAAGAAATAGTTTATGGCATAGGACCTGATGAATACAACAGGATTTTGGCCTGTGAAAATGCCAAGGAGATCTGGGATTTCTTAAGGACTGCTCATGAAGGTACTACTGATGTGAAGGATTCTAAAGTAGATATGCTGACTACTTAGTATGAAACCTTCACCATGGAAAAAAAGAAACAATTCAAGAAATGCATACAATATTCACTTCTATCACAAATGAGCTTCACTACTTGGGATAAGTGATTCCATTGTCTAAGTAAGTGAGAAAGATTCTTGGTATTCTTCCTAAGTCATGGGAAAGCAAAGTGGATGTTATATCTGAGGTAAGAAACCTGAAGACCCTCACTATGGATGAACTGATTAAAAATCTAAAAACTCATGATCAAGAAGCAACAAGAGCTAGACAAGAAGGAAGAAAAAAAAAGAAAAATATTTGGCATGAAGGCTTCAAAACATGATTCAAGTGAAGAAGAAACCAATGTTGCCTATTTGGAAAATAGGATTTTTAGAGCCATAAAGAAAAATGGTCAGTTTCAAAGAAGAGGAAGCAGTAGTAAAAAGGGAAACAATGTTGAGGTGTGTCACAAATGTTTAAGTCTTGAGCATTTCATTAAAGACTATCCAATGCACAAATTATATTATCAGGAGTATCTCAAGACTGAAGGTGACAAAGGAAAGAATAGGGACAAGGTCCCTGAAAAATCAAGAAGGAAGGTTGCAACTGATTAATGCAGTAAAGAAAGCTTTGGCAGTATGGGGAGATTCTTCTAGTGAATCTGATGAAAATGAAAAGTTTGGATATGTGTCCATGATAGCTGTGGAAGATAGTCCAACTATCTATGACTCCTTGTTTACTTTCATGTCCAACACAGAAGATGAAAAAAAATGAGGTAACTCTTTTAGATATTATGGAAAGTCTAGATAACTACTCTACTAGGAAGATAAAAAGGCTTGCAAGTGTGTTAATTGATTCTGTATGTGAACTGACTGTTGAGAAAAATGCTTTATAGGAGAAAGTAGAGAATCAAGAGCTTGAATTGACTGCTTTAACCTTCTAGATATCTAAAACTGATGAAATGGTCTCTAAATTAAAATCTGAGAAATTAAGTTGTGTGAGTTAACTAAAAAAGGTAAATGATTTAGATGATAAAGAAAATAAGAAAGCTTCAAGTCTTCAGATTGATCCTGAAGAGAAATTGAGGGATTCTTAAAAACACCTTATGTCTGCATTTCATAAGAATGATGAACTAAAAAGGGACTTGGTCCAGTTAAGAGAAGAGCTTAACAAATCTCTTAAATGGACTACATCTTCACAGATTCTTTCTAATTTGACTAATCAAGGTGTAAATAATAGTGAAGGCCTTGGTTATCAAGGAAAAACTCAACCTACTGGGCCTGAAGGAAAGGTTGCTCCTGATGCTAGAAATAAGGTTCATAAACCTCTATGTACTCATTATGGAAGAGATAGACATTTGAAAGAGAGGTGTTAAAATTGACTTAAGGCTAAAATGATCAGAACTGAATACACTCAGCAAGAAAATTCCTATCCTAAGGGTTTTAAGTCTCTAAAAAGGTAAAGAAGAACTCTCTACCTAAATGGGCCAGGAAGGATTTGATTACACCATTGTCCTCATATTGGGAACTCAAACATAAGTGGGTTCCTAAATCCAAAAACTGATCATGGTACAATATATGAGAAAGGTGATTAACAGTCAAAAATAGTTTATTAATAGGGTATGTTCAAAGATTAATACTGGAAAGCCTGACTGTGTTCTCTCTTAAGACACTTCAAGGTGGAAGTGTCTCATTTTGAAATAGTTGATCTCTAAGGACTTGGTCCCTGGTAGAACGTAGCTAAAATTTCCAAGTCAAGAATAAATCTATGAAATAAAGATAAAGGGTTGGTGATACTGAAGAAGATGGGAAAAAAGCTTAAAGATACAGATGAGAATGGTGATGATGCAGAATACCAATCATTGATCCCAGATCACGTAGAACATCAATAAGAAGGGTTCATGTCAAAATTCTTAGGGACCTGGTCCTAGTAAACTCATCTCAGAAAGAAAAGCTTCAGCAGTATGAATAAAGTCAAGTTTGGGACCTAGCCCTCAGAACTACCTTGAGAACAAGTTCTTAAATAAAAAGGATGTACAGAGGTTAGAGTATGGACTGATCAAACTGACCTGACCTAACATGTAAATTAATATCTCTCCTCAAATCTGGCTATGATAAGGAGGCAATATCCTTGGTAGAATAGGTGCATATTTGTCTAACTCAGTACCATACCTTTACAGGTATACACCTATGGTAACAGCTTTGGAAGTGGACAAATGTGACTTACACAAATTTAAAGATTAACTCTAAATGAAAAATAAAAAGGGATCTGGTCTCATCTCTTAGGTTAGTACCTATACATGATGCACTAATAATAATAATAAAAAGTTGTCTAAAAAGGCTATGTGTCTTCCCTTCTCTGCAAAAGTAGTTAGTTCCTTTACAAAATGAAGAGTCGATCTTATTAAGTTCAGATATGTCATTTCTAAAAGAACCTCTCTTAAATGACATGTCACTTCTTAAAACTTTTAAATTAGAATTTTCTCATTCTTCTTCAAATAATTCAACTCATCTTCCTAAATCAGTAATCGTCTCTAAGCCAAACTAGTTCCATTTTATCTATCTTACTCTCAAAACTAAATGGTTGATAATTCTACTTTCTCAAATTCAGCTAAGTATCTTAAAGTAGACAAAACCATAGAAAATCAAAATGAACAATGTCAAATTGATTAATCGAATCCTTCAACAACCAAAGCCATAAAAAATATCATCTTGAGTCCCCAACAACAACCTGACTCAATTCCTCTAAATGAATCTTTCTTATAAAGTCCAGAGCCAATAAATGAGTTAGTCTCTATTAAACCTTCCTTAACCTTAAAAATTTATGCTCAGCCATTCATGATAGAGAATCCAAATCAGGGGTTTAGCTCACCAATAGAACAAGATATTTCATCTAAAAATTTTGAAAAAGATGAACCCTCTAAAATACAACAAGCACCTAATTCTTCTACTTAATCAGATCCAAACCCTATTTTTTCTCAGTTATTTGGTAAAGAAATATCAGTAAAAAGGGTTGATCTTTCATGCAATGAGAATTGGGTAGTTGAGAATTTACTCCTGCTTGCATATGATACCAAGGATAGCTCAGTTAGTGGAGAAGAATAGGAAGTAGGTGATAAGGATAAAGTGAATAAGAATAAAGAAATATTATAACCTCCAAATAAAAAAGGTAAGGAGAATAAGGATGAACTACCTTTGAGATGGTCTGTGAAGAAGCAAAGGTAACAGAGAGTGCTGGATTCTGATGTTAAAGTGGCTAGATCCTATTCCATAAGAATATCAAAAAAGAAACTATTGGAAGATGTTATTAAGTCTAGCAAGTCTTCAACCATAAAAATAAGAAGGCTCAAGAAAACTATTGTAGTAGAGGAGAAAGAAAATATTGATGTTATAGAGGTTGAAGGAAGGGAGACATTAAATTAGAGGTTGTTGCTGCAATTGAGGAAAGAAAAATGAAAGTCTATGTTATTGAGAGGACCAGGTCCTCCAGTTCAAAGTCCTGTAGTCATATAGGAAAGGAGAAAAAACATATAGCTATAAAGAAGAAAAAAGTCTCTGAGGAACCTGTTCCCAAGAAGAGAAATGTTGAGATTAAAAAATTGAGTAATAGTCCCAAGAGAAGTAGAAATGAGGAAGAAATAAAGGATGTGTATAGAGAACGAAGGAATAATATATTGATGACCCAGAAGGTTCTGTCAGGAAAAACCTTTGATCCAAAGATATATGAGAAGCTCGAAATGATAGAGTTGGTTAAGTATGTCAGACACCAAGGTTTGGCTACATTTATTTAAGGAATCAACTCCCATAGTTTTTTAGAATGAGGTTAGAGAATTTTACTACACCATGGATTTCTCAGAAAATGGGCTAAGATTGAATGCCCAAGAGCAAGGAAAGCCTATTAAACTAGATGAAGAAACCTTGGGAAAGATCTTAGATGTACCTATTATAAGTGTGAGAACTATGGTAAAGCAACAGCCTACAATTGAATTTATGATTAATGTCTTAAAGGTGGGGGGTACTTCAACAGCTGTAGTGAAAAAGAAGTTTCTAATAAGTGAGTTTCAGTTGGTATTTAATTTCATTAACAAGGTCTTATTACCAAGGTCTGAGAAAACGACCATAGCATCTGCCCTTGACTTGTTTTTTATTAAATACTTAAGTAAATTCGAACTGATAAGTCTACCTGCTCTAATAATAGTTCATATGCACAAGATAATTCAAGAAATAGAATGAAGACATAGGATGTCGTATGGTTATTTCTTTAATAAAGTGTTTGGGTATTTTGGTGTGATTGGAACTAAGGTAACACCTGGGATAGTCAAGAAGATGTTCAGTCTGACAACTCTGATGGAAAATAAATGCATAAAAGCCAAGGCTGGAACAGTGTCTGAGTTGTTGGATGCTCAATAAAAGTTGGAAAGAGAAATAGAGGAATTGAGAATCAAGTTGGTTGCTAAAGACATTGAGATAGTGCACCTAAAAATACAGATCTAGAGGTTATTTTCTTAGGGACCAGGTGACATTGAAGAACTTGCAGCAGAAAATGCAAGGCTCTAGGCCAAAGTGGAAGAACTGACTAGTGAAGTTCAAGGACTAAATATTGAAGTAAAAGTCCTCACTAAATAGTTGTTGGACGCCCATGATGCTGAAAATGCAAGAATGGAGATGCTGATTAAATCTCTTTCCCCCAAGCCTCACTCTATCTAAACCCTGTTATCCTTATTTCCTCATCAACCTTGTATCAATTTCATATCTTGTGTCTCTATTGAACCTTCCTTAACCTTAAAAATTTATGCTCATCCATTCATGATAGAGAATCCAAATCAGGGGTTTAACTCACCAATAGAACAAGATATTTTATCTAAAAATTTTGAAAAAGATGAACCCTCTAAAATACAACAAGCACCTAATTCTCCTACTTAATCAGATCCAAACCCTATTTTTTCTCAGTTATTTGGTAAAGAAATATCAGTAAAAAGGGTTGATCTTTCATGCAATGAGAATTGGGTAGTTGAGAATTTACTCCTGCTTGCATATGATACCAAGGATAGCTCAGTTAGTAGAAAAGAATAGGAAGTAGGTGATAAGGATAAAGTGAATAAGAATAAAGAAATATAATAACCTCCAAATAAAAAAGGTAAGGAGAATAAGGATGAACTACCTTTGAGATGGTCTGTGAAGAAGCAAAGAGAAAACAAAGGTAAGATAGAGTGGTGGATTCTGATGTTAAAGTGGCTAAATCCTATTCCATAAGAAGATCAAAAAAGAAACTGTTGGAAGATGTTATTAAGTGTAGCAAGTCTTCAACCATAAAAATAAGAAGGCTCAAGAAAACTATTGTAGTAGAGGAGAAAGAAAATATTGATGTTATAGAAGTTGAAGGAAGGAAGACATTAAATTAGAGGTTGTTGCTGCAATTGAGGAAAGAAAAATGAAAGTCTATGTTATTGAGAGGACCAGGTCCTCCAGTTCAAATTCTTGTAGTCATACAGGAAAGGAGAAAAAACATATAGCTATAAAGAAAAAAAAAGTCTCTGAGGAACCTGTTCCCAAGAAGAGAAATGCTGAGATTAAAAAATTGAGTAATAGTCCCAAGAGAAGTAGAAATGAGGAAGAAATAAAGGATGTGTATAGAGAACGAAGGAATAAGATATTGATGACCCAGAAGGTTCTGTCAGGAAAAACTTTTGATCCAAAGATATATGAGAAGCTCGAAATGATAGAGTTGGTCAAGTATGTCAGACACCAAGGTTTGGCTAAATTTATTTAAGGAATAAACTCCCATAGTTTTTTAGAATGAGGTTAGAGAATTTTACTACACCATGGATTTCTCAGAAGATGGGCTAAGATTGAATACCCAAGAGCAAGGAAAGCCTATTAAACTAGATGAAGAAACCTTGGGAAAGATCTTAGATGTACCTATTGTAAGTGTGAGAACTATGGTAAAGCAACAGCCTACAATTGAATTTATGATTAATGTCTTAAAGGTGGGGGGTACTTCAACAGCTGTAGTGAAAAAGAAGTTTCTAATAAGTGAGTTTCAGTTGGTATTTAAGTTCATTAACAAGGTCTTATTACCAAGGTCTGAGAAAAAGACCATAGCATCTGCCCTTGACTTGTTTTTTATTAAATGCTTAAGTAAATTTGAACTGATAAGTCTGCCTGCTCTAATAATAGTTCATATGCACAAGATAATTCAAGAAATAGAAGGAAAACATGGGATGCCGTATGGTTATTTCTTTAATAAAGTGTTTGGGTATTTTGGTGTGATTGGAACTAAGGTAACACCTGGGATAGTCAAGAAGATGTTCAGTCTGACAACTCTGATGGAAAATAAATGCATAAAAGCCAAGGCTGGAACAGTGTCTGAGTTGTTGGATGCTCAATAAAAGTTGGAAAGGGAAATAGAGGAATTGAGAATCAAGTAGGCTGCTAAAGACATTGAGATAGTGCACCTAAAAATACAGATCTAGAGGTTATTTTCTTAGGGACCAGGTGACATTGAAGAACTTGCAGCAGAAAATGCAAGGCTCTAGGCCAAAGTGGAAGAACTGACTAGCGAAGTTCAAGGACTAAATATTGAAGTAAAAGTCCTCACTAAATAGTTGTTGGACGCCCATGATGCTGAAAATGCAAGAATGGAGATGCTGATTAAATCCCTTTCCCCCAAGCCTCACTCTATCTAAACCCTGTTATCCTTATTTCCTCATCAACCTTGTATCAATTTCATATCTTGGTTATCATGATGGCTTTTAAGAAAGTCATTTTTATGTTGTTATTTTAGCTTGCTGTAATGGTACTGGCTTTTATGGATGAATAAATCTTATTTTGTGTGTTACATCTGTCTATTTTATTTTAAAGTTCATCATCATGATAGTGTTGCCCCTATGTCCATGAGTTAACTCATTGTGCTTATATTTACTCTTGGTTTACTATTCTCACTTTTCAATGATGTTAAAAGGAGAAATATTGATTTTATGTGGTAGGGACTAGGTACTTGGTGTAAATTGTTTATAACACCCCGCAAAATTCTCTCCTAGTCTGAGCCTTAGAGTGTGTTCTTTGAAACGAAAATCCAGTCACAAAAGTTTGAGAGGTGTCTTTCTAAGTGTGAAATACTTTGAACCGTGTAGAATTTCCCTAATATCAAATTTTTTCATGTAGAGCATTGAATAAGCTTTCCATCGATACCAAATTCTCCCAAATCCGACACTCGAGTGAAGAGTTAGAGCCATTTTAGTGAGACATGTGCCACCTGGCACTTTAGCGCGTGTTTCTACCGTGTCGCAGTGTTTTGCCAGTTCGCAACTAGGGTGGCAACGCGATTTCCACTGCATCGCACCGTCATGCAGTTTCCCAATTGTCCAATTTCCAGTGAACTGGCGTGATTATGGCGCATCGCGCCAGCATGTAAAATTGGAATTTTTTCAGTTTAATTTCAAGGGCTTTTCGGTCTTTTCCACTCTTTTTCATCCCCTATATATACCCGATAAAAGGCCCTCAGCCTTATTTCCCATCTTCAACATCAAAACTAGGGTTTTACAAAATCAAAACTCTTATTTCTTCTTCAAGAAAAATCAATAGAGATCAAGAGGAATCAAGAATCTCTCCAAGAACTTTCAAGAAAAGAGTTTCCCCAAGGTATGTAGATGTTGATTCTTGGGTCCCTTTCATCCAAGAAGCTTAAGAACCCTTTTCTAAAATTCAAAGATATTGTGTTTATGGGTTTTCATGATTTATTTGAGTTGAAATTGATGTTCCTTCTATCATTGAGTTGTGATTCATGTTTGTTTACAAGGCTTTCAAGCTTTGACCCTGGTATGTGGAATTCATGTGATAGTTATGATAAACCCTCTTCAAGTTGCTTTCTATGTGATGTGTTTATGTCAATTAAGTGTAGAAATGGTTGATTAAGCAAAGCATGCTCCCCATATGTTTGATAAAATGCTTATGTGAAGAATTAGGGCCATTATAGCATGTTGATTAGGAAACCCCAATTGTATGCAAGTTCATGCATGCCAAGTGTTTGTTGAAATGCCTTAATGAATGAATTGTGGTATGATAGCATGAAATCCCCAATTAGGTGCAACCCATGCATGTCTAGTGTTTGATGAATGCCTTAGTGAATGAATTGTGCCATGATAGCATGAAATCCCCAATTAGGTGTAGACCCATGCATGCCTAGTGTTTGTTGAAAGGCCTTAGTGAACAAGTTGAGACATGATAGTAGGAAATTCCCCAATTACATGCTCTTTGATACATGCTAAGCCTTTAATATATGCCAAGTGCTTGACGAGTAAATTGTGACATGATAGTATGAAGTTTCCCCAATCATGTGATATCCAATACATGCCAAAATTGATATACGTGTGAAGTACTTGATGCAAGACCTTGTTGAATGAAGTATGATCTAATAGCATGTTTCCCCTACGCTATTATATGTCTATGATTCCTAAATGCTTGAAGTGATGCCTTAGTGATTGTGATGTGAATATAAGGTTATGATTCCTAAATGCTTGAAGAGATGCTTTGGTGATTGTGATGATGAATGAATGACCGTGGTTATGACTAGTCAAGAATGGTTATTTCTTATTTTTGTGTTATCGAGTCCTAAGGGTATTTATACCCAATAATTTAGCTGATGTCTAGAGCCTGTGTCAGTTTCCACGATAATCCCAGTCGGGCCATGATTCTCAAAACTCAGTGAATTATAGAACTCCATATCTTTAGACAGATACAAAACTTAAGAAATCTCAGTAATCTTCGTAATCCCCGTATCGCTAGTAATCTAGCCTCAGTGTTGTACTCAGCTCAGATCTAGTTGTATTCAAGTATTCAGTTCCGACCTCGGTAGTGACCGAGTAATCTATTCAAACTCTGTATCGTCAGTCAGATACCGTGATTTAGTAGTATTCTGTTAGATATGGAACCATGTGAATTCAGCTTAGCTCAGTCAGATTAATTGAGAAACGTGATCAGTATTAGATTTAGTTCAGTTTGTGTTCAGTTGAAAATTTAGTTTAGGGTCTTTCAGTTGGGAGTAGAAGCTAGCACCGAGTGAGGAAAGGGATGGCGACTCCCCATCAGAGAGAGGCCGAGTTGCTAAGAGCAATCCCTGAACTCCAGAACTGCATAGCCAGCGCAGGATGCAGGAGTCCCCATCAGTAGAGGTTGTCACCGTTAGAGAGGTTTGACTATTATATTTCCTTAGGTTGACTTCCTACGAGGGTCATCCGTTAGAGAGGCTTGACCAGAGAGGTCTTTACCCGTGGAACGGTATTGACACCTTTTTAGCTGGGGTTATAGGTTGGACCCCACCTATGGGAGGTCGAGGCATGTCGATTAAGTAACTACTTCCCACAGTTGCAGTTTCATTATCAATCTTCAGAAATCAGGACTGCAAGGTACAGTCGTCTATCTCAGTGAGGAACTCAGATAGTTCCATTGATTCATGACTATCCGTCAGATAGGCTTGGTTTCATATACAGTTTCTTGTTATCAGATCTAGAGATCTCCCGATAGATAGGCTTGATCTCAATCTCAGATTTAGTTGAATATTTTTGTTATCAGAACCAGAGATCTCCCGATATATAGGCTTGATCTCAGTCTCAGATTCAGTTGAGTATTCTTGTTATCAGATCCAAAGATCTCCTGATAGATAGTCTTGATCTCAGTCTCAGATTCAGTTGAGTATTCTTGTTGTCAGATTCGGACATGATCATTTTCTTATCATTGATAATAGATTCCGGAATCATCCTTTAGAGAGGTTGATCTCCGATTTTGTCAGTCAAGAGCAGTGAGTTCAGAATTCAGTCATTGATGTGAGTATATCCAGTTAATCAGTTATCAGTATCAGATGTTTCAGTAATTCAGTATCTCAGTGTTAGTGGTGAGTTTAGATGACAGTAAAGCAGTATCCAAGTTTCAATATTTAGATTTGTGATGATTGTGATTATGGTGTTCTCGTTTGGTACTCTCATGATTATTCAGTTAAGTAATTGTTCATGCATGAGCCCTTGCATTTAGCCTTACCTCATCTTCATACTCGGTACATTCCCGTACTGACGCATTTGTGCTAGTGTTTTATTTGACACCATAGGTTCAAAGGCACAAGATCCAGAGTACCCTCAGCAGTTCAGTCCCAGTCAGCAGCAGTAGGCGTAGCAGTGAGTCCTCTTCATTCGAGGATGATCCTTGTTTTATCATTTCATCGGATTTTGCTTATTTTCAGTAGACGGAGTTAGTTGGGGACATGTCCTATCAACTCCGTAGTTCAGACAATCTAGAGGTTTTTCGGACAAATGTATCAGAATTCAGTTTTCAGTTTTGGAGTATGTTTAGAGGTTTTGAACCTTATGGCTAGTTTTCATATTTATTTCAGATATTGTGCAGTTTTCAGGTACAGATATCAGGAAAGAGGTTAGCTTGTGGTCCTTCGGGGTCATAAGCATCATGTAACGACTAGGGGGTAGTCTCAGGTCATTACATTGTTAAATAATCCAGATGTGTATGGCATGTTGATAGGGGGAAGTATGATGAGGCACAATGATAGGGGAAGTGAGTACAATGACAGAGGGAAGTAAATAGAGTTTGTTTTGATATAAATGACAATAAGGGACTCGATCCCTAAGTTGCATGGTGATGAAAGTATAGTGTTGCATGATAGGGTGAACATTCATCTTCAATATTGGTAAGCACACTGATTAAATATGATGAATGAGTATTTATGATCAAAACTCTACGGCTGGTTTGCCATCATCAAAAAGGGGGAGATTGTTGTATCTTATTTTGATGATGAGCAGATAACTACAAGGGACCAGGTCCCTGGATGTTCAAGGCTAAAGTATAGCTAGCATGCGTCTACACAGTTTTGTCATCTTATGTAACAAACTGCGCAGGTGTTGCTTGTACTACTTAGGACACCTGGTCCAATTGCATTTCAATCCTAATCATCACTCAACTATAAAAGGAAAAGAATATTTCTCAATTTATAGCATCTGAAAATCAAAAAGTTGAAGAGGGAAAAGGCAAAAACTCAATATTCAACTTTGCTCAAGATCTTATTTTCTTGTGTGTGCTAAAATAGCAAATGTTCTTGAGTCTAGCTTGAGTCTGTAACTGAATTACTCATTATATAAGAGTAATTCTCTTTTCTATTTGCTTTGAGAGTGCTTAATTAGAGTTGCCTAAGCTTGATACTGATTAGAGTTGATCAGTTTTGAGGGAGTCTTGGCAGAGTTGTCAAGGTGAGCTTGTAGTAGAGTTATTACAAGCAAGAGGAACCTAGAGTTAGGTTCAAGTTCAATTTTGTAATCAAGAGGCTGATTATAGTGGACTTTTGGGTACTTATGAGGGCAAGCCGTGATTTTTCTCCCTTGAGCAAGAAGGTTTCCACATAAATCTTGTGTTCTTTATATTTCCTTCATTGTGTTGTGTTCCAAGTTGGTTTACTGTGTTTTTCCCTGTGACTGATTTTAAGGGATCTGGTCCCTCACTTTGTGGTATAATTTTCAAGGTTTTAACATAACCAATCTGCCCTTGGTAGAATTCTGCACCATCGCGATCTCCATTAGTTGATCGCGATTGTGACGCCGGTGATTGCATTAAACCTATCACGATGGTCATGCTTTGACTGGCTATGATCATGGCCCTCAGACCGCGATCTTGATAACTGAGTTCGATCCCAACTCCAGATTTTCTAGCCTTTGCCCTTTTTGTTCCCTTTTCAGCTTACTTCACTTGTTTTTTTCCAATTACCTGTAAACCTGCAAACCATGGGAGTTAGTGCATTCAAATAAAAATTTCGCCTTATTTATGCAATTTAACCATAGTAATGTGCATGAATTTGTATGTCAGTGAGTGGTAAATTTACCACTCATCAAGCAGCTAGCAGGGTAGCTTGAATGTAAAAGTCCCTCGACCGGCAGGGCAATTCAAATGTAAAAACCCTCGATTGGTGGGGTAGCTTGAATGTAAAGGTGGAGTGAGAGGAATAAAACTTAATGTCTCAAATAAAGTTGAATGGATATTGTGATCAGACTGACATTGATATTCTTTGAATTTTGGACTTGAGAAAATTGATCGATGCTTTTGAGGATTTTTAGAGCATCATTGGACTAAGTCAAAAATTTGCCTCAAATTATAGTCTTGGGGAAATTATTTGAAATGGTAGAAAGAACCAACCCTTATGTAGGGTTGCCTACATATCTCATTAAGATGAATCAAGATAAGAATCAGGTTAGAATGTAGTTCAAGCAAACTTGTGATTTATGTGTAACATGTATGATTGACATGAAGTGGTGACCACCCTTAAAATTGATGTGAAAGGTGACCGGAAGGGAATTGCTTATGGACATGAAACATTAAAATTATTCTGGTCGAACGACTAAGAGTATGGATATCAAATGTAGATAGATCTTTTACACTATTTTAGTATATTGACAAGATTAAGAAGGTCAGACATTGAAGAAGCTTTGACATTACTTCACCATAATTGGTAAGATTATTATGGTTGAAAGGGTGTTGAACCCTTGCTTTTAAAAGTAAGGATTGATACGTCCTAAATTTAATGGTTTATGACATTCGGAAGGAGAAAGCTTGATGTTCTCGAACCAAAATTAAGTGAGGATTTGAGGTAGGTCATCTAAGAACTAATGTCATTGAGATTTGAATTTGTGGGAATATTGATTTGCGGACTAAGAAGACATTTAAAGAGTGACTTTGAACTATTTTGAAAAGTTTCCCGAGTTTGAACAGGGAAGAAATTATTTTGAAACAGTGAAGAGATTGAACCCTAATATAGGGCTACCTAGGTATCTTGTCATAATAAAAATTAGGTCAAAATGTAATTCAGAATAATACACAGTTATTGATGATTTTGCAAGATTATTATAGACTAGTGATTGTATTGAAAAAATAAGTGTGGTATGAATGAGAGTTCGGATACTAAAAATATATTCCTAGAAATAAAAAGAATGCATCGATATATGTTAATTGTTATTGAATAAAGATGGTAGAGTCCAAAAGAATGATTGTGAGGATTAGAAATGGGTGTGAAATGATATGATGGTGAAGGATGGCCATAGATACCCAAAATGAGTGTGGGGATTTAAAAATGCTATAAGCTCAAAACAAGTCAATCAAAATTATCAGACAAAGTGGACAATGTTGAACATGGCATGTAAAGTATATACGCACAATTAAAGAATGTGTAGTGAATGCAAAAAATGTGCAATGTATGATGAACAAAGAACATGTATCAAATAAAGAATGTGAAACAAATAAAGAATAGAAATTCATTCGACTGGAGTGATGATCAAAATCATGTATATAAATGACATAAGGATTCTAGAAGTAGACTCACCTAGGTTGGTAGAGAATATTTGGATAACAGCGAGAAGGTGCTCGATAATCTAAATGCCCCAACTCTAAAATTAAGAAATTTTGAATAGAATTTAGATAAGTGCAATACACAACTCGTGTGTTTAGTGTGTGATAGTGTATGACCAAGACTCTATAACCCTGATTATGGTTAAATAAAGTAAAATAATGTATAGCAATTTTTAGAGTATACAGATATAATGTATTAAATAATGAATCAATGAATTGTTAAGACCATTAGACTTATTTGTGCAAATAATATAAAGAATTTATGAGCAAAACACAAACAATTCACACAATTTGCGGTATGTTAAAAAAAAAATCAATGAATTAACTAATTAGCATGTGCATAAATATAAAAGTATCTCCCTCAATTGAAAATTGAGTCTATCATGGTTAGAACTTGCTTAGTCCTCAGTAGGATCGTTACTCTATAATGTCCTATTTTTAGCAAGTTTAAACAAAGCACGACTTATGGACTCTAAATAAATTATTTTTTGTACAGAATCACCGCCTAATTTTTGAGAAAAAATTAAGGAGATTTATTTAATCAAGACATGTATGACTTATGTTTCAATCTACAAAAAGCAATTTAAATTCTGAGTAAAGGGTTCAATTTATTCAAAAGAAAAAGGGTTAGACATCCTTTCGAATCTATAAAATGTCGCACTTGACTAGGCCAAATTTATCAATGAGGGAGGAGGTAAAAATTAAAAAGTATAAATATATAAAATATGTACTAAAATAGTATAATTACATGTAAAGAGTGTATATTGATTAAATAAAATATATTATCATAAAATGTGTATATTATGTAAAGGTATATAAGCAATATAAAAAATGTGAAAGAATAAATGAAAAAGAAATGTGTTTTTATAAAAAGAAAGAATTTTATGTAAACTATGAAAATAAAAATGTTTTTTGTATCATATAAAGGAAAAATATTCTCAAACAATACTTTTTATTTGACAAAAGTTAATAAGAGAAAAGACTAAATAAAATAAAAAATTATTTTAAAAAAAAAAAAGGACTGCACGAGATTCTCTATGTATAAGTGTGAAGTAACTAATTAAATACCTAAATCAATTTAATTCAATTACATAAGTATTAACGGCCTAAATTTTACATAGATGCGTGTTAACAAATATGTGAGTAAAAAATATTTCTGTCCAACGCTCCCAAAGCAAAGTTCTCACTATATTTTTTTATTTATGTACAATTAAAAGAACAAGGTACAAAAATACAAATATAGAGTCTGTATTCCCCTTATTTTGAAGGTTGTTTTCGGGGAGTGTCTCCAAGAACCTGTAGAAACACTTGGTAGAAATGTTAGTAATGAATAATTATCAAATAGAATTAAAAATATGAGTGTGTGTATATATATAATAGTATTTTATTATATAATGGGCTCAGATTAAATTTTAGATATCTCATAGTTACGAAGTGGTTGCTCGAATTATCAGTTGGCCTAAACCGCCTTGCCAAGATACAAATTATAAAACTTTTGTGTTGTCTTGATAATATAAAGATTTTATCATCCTAATTTTTTAATATATTTTTTTGTTATATATTTGTACATGTATGTCCATCTTTTTATTTGTAGAGGCCTAAAAAATCGACAAATAATTTTTATTCACCAATGTATAGTATTTTGTTCGTTATCAATATTAGGAAATTTAATAAAGGAGAGAAAATACTAAAATACCCAAAAAAAAGTGACGGGGATTGAACAGTTTAAAAAATGCTTAATAAGGTCAGCATCAGAACAAATGGCAAACAGCTAGATATGGAAGAAAACAAAGTAAGCAGACTAGGTTCATCGACATGTAAGAAAGACAATGACAAAGCAATAAACAATCATGTAGCCTTAAAATAGTTCAATGTAATAGCAACATTAACCAAGATAGGCAAAACAAAACAGTAGTTAAGATTTAAACTGGAGTCAGTTTTTTTAGGACAACAATAGTATACAAAGAGAAAAATGGGGAGAGTGTGGTGGTGTTGCTTCCACGACCTTCGCCATAGCAACGTCGGATATACGAATCTCGACCAGATCTGGCTCATCAATGGCGTGGCAGCGACGAAAAAAAAGAAAAAAGGAATAGAGGGGAGTGTTGGTTGTGGTAGCTCTCAGTAGCTCATCAGTCATCACCTAGATGAGGCCGCGATGGAAAGAAAATTAGGAGAGAGTAATGTTAAGAGAGAGGGGGAAGAGAAGGAGTTATTGGTGGTGTTGGATTCGCCAGATTCTGGTGGTGGTGGAGCAACAGAGGAGAAGAGAGAGGCATGATTTGAGTTTAAGAGAAAAATAAAAATTTGATATGTATGTAAGTGTGAGTGAATGTGTTAAAAAAATCCACCCTTCCCTCTTATTTATATTACTAAATGATCCCTTGTTTTAACAAAAAAATAAAAGAATACACTCTTTGTCCCCTTAACACTCTTATTAGACCACGAGTTAGTATCTACGAGATCTTTTCATCTTTTTATCGAGTATGTAATGTTTTATCATCTAAAGGATAAAAAATCCAACTTATCATTTCAAGTGTGACTTTTAAAAAGGAGACATGACCTTGACTGACTTGATTTGTCGTTCTGCATATTAACATAATTGCTCCAACTTTTGTAGTTATGGACTATGCTAACTAATATAAAAAAAATACATAAGTATTGGTATGTAATTACAAAAAAATGTAAACAATCATAAAAGTTGAGTAATTTTAAAAGAATGCATTATGTTGTGAATAATTAAATTTATAGTGTACTATAAACAATTATAGTGTTATATTATGTACGTGTGCAGATGACTGTGAACAATTTAAAATAACAATAAATTAATAAAAATCTTAATATTTATGAAATTAAAGATAATTATCAATAAATTGTAAAAAGTTAAAATATGATAATAAATTAGTAAAAATTCTAAAATAAAGATAATTATCAATAAATTGTAAAAATATAACTTTGTGCTCTTTAACGATCAGAAAATCTGAAGACATTAATTTTAAGCACAGAGAGTCAAAATTGAGTGTCAATAATACCATCTTATACTCTTTATTTGTGAAACATAGAAAGTGTTCCAGAGGCTCAGGCACAACCTTATCTCTAGCATTTGACAACTGATTTTGGGAGTAATCCATCTCCAAGATACCATGGATTATTGTATTGGTTCTTACCCTTCTTTTGGACAATGACACGATTCTTTATTACTTTGTTAGTGTTGGATTTTCTTCTATATGGTTGTATAGTTCCTGTACGATAACTTTTGGGTCTTGAGAAATTGTAATAGATAATTGAAACTATTTTTGCACTTGTATCTTTTGTTAGTTTTTTGAGATGTTATAGGATTAATTTGAATTTGATTATATTTTTGTCTTAAGGATGGCTAAAAGAATGGATAATGGTTTGAGTTGGATAATTCTCCCTATGGAAGGTTGGTGTGAGTGTCACTCACAGCCACCTTGGTCGTGATAAAGGTTGTATCAGAGCCCTAGGTTCGTCGATCTTATCATACTAAAATATGTCTAGTAAAGTCTTATGGAATGATACGGAGATGTAAGTACTTTTGTACGAGAGGCGATAGGACACTACAAAAAACTTAATTTCTTCTTTCTTTTGTGCTATTACTTGATTCCAATAGGTATTTGGTGATCCAAATTTATATCTGACTTCTTTTATTCATATTTTCACAGATAATGAAAATAATCATAGGAGAAAAAAGAGTGAAAGCACCTGAATCAGTCATTGGGGACATGGTTCATAATAGAGGCAGAAAAGAGGTCGTAGAGCAACACCATTAGGTAGCCCCTAAACCAACTAGAGAAAGATCAAAATCTCCTCCACCACTTGAGGATATTCCTGAGTTTGTAGAGGATGGGATGATTTTAGTTCAGGTTAAGAGAGCACCAATTTAAGAAGGTGCAGCTCCAATTCAGATGTCTTCAGATATGATTCGAAAGGTTTTAGGTTTCTTGAGTGGGTTGGTTGAGACTTAGGCTACCCTACAGCTACTGCAGTTCAACTTTTGAAAGTGCAATATGTTGTTATCGTGGCTTTCGAAATAGATGAGGCATCAAAGACGGGTGTCTTCCTACATTAGGTAGTGACCTAAAATAAGCATGATCCATCTTAAAAGTTTATTAAGATGAAGCCTTCTATTTTCATGGCACCAAGTTTGGGGATATCTATGAATTCATAATTCATTTCTATAAGAGATTCCATAAGATGGAAGTGGTTGAGAGATATGGTGTGGATTTTATCACTTTTAGCTTCGGAGAGATGTAAGATATGATGGAGGGCCTATGAAGAGTGTAGGTTAGTTGGTTTACCCCATTGACCTAGACTCAATTTTATTTGTTTTTCTAGAGAAATATGTGTATTGTACCTTGATGGATGGTAACAAGGGTAAGTTTACTAATCTTGAGTAAGGAAGTATGTCAGTTGCAGCCTCTAAGGGTAAATTTCATTCATAATCTTGATATCCTTCAAAGTTGTTGTATATTGAGGAGAAGAGAATTTGACGCTTTGCTAACGGATTGAACACAAGTCTTTAGATTTCTACTTTTTAGATGACATCTTCTGCTAAATTTTTTTAAAAGATGGTTGACTTTGTTAAGAAGGTAGAGGGTGTGAAATAAGAAATTTATGCCAATATGGTATGAAAAAAAAGGCTCATAAAGGGGGCAACTATAGTGGTTCATTCTCCAAGGGTCAGATTTCTCAGGGGTACTATGCATGCCCCATTCTATCAGTTATGTAGGTGTCTATTTGGATTTTGTCAGGGGGCAACAAGCCATCTTCAGACTTTGGTGCTCATATTACTTCATCTTCTTCAGTTCAGCGACCCACTTTGGATAGTACATGTTATGCATGTGGTGGAGTTGGTAGCAATTAGAGGCATTTTCCTAACTTCAATCTAGTTAGTGGTTCCAGCAGTAAACTCCCAAGGTCTAGGTTCAGTAAGTGGGAGAGGTGGTGGTAATTATAGATGTTGTCCTCAGGGTACGCATGGTAGTCTCCATGCAGGTAGGGGTGTTAACCAGCCTAACAGAGACAGTAGGCATGATGATTAGAATGGTACTTAGCCTAACAGAAGTTGTGCACATGCTGGTGATGAGCCTATTTCTGTGCTTTCCCAGGAAAGCTTGAGACAGAAGCATCAAATGCGGTGATCATAAGTATTATTCTTGTCTGTGATTGGATTGCTATAGTATTATTTAACCATGATTCTACTTTCTCTTATATTTGCAAGTTTTTATGGGATTAGACATATGTGTTATTTACTTAATTTTCTTATTCACGAGTTTACCCCTATTAATGATTCTGTAATGGTGGATAGGATTTATCGATCTTGTTATATTATCTTTATGAGATATAAGATCTGGTGGAGTTAGTGATATTGGATATGATAGATTTTGACATAGTTCTGGGAATGAGTAGTTATCTCTTTTTCATGTTTCCTTGGACTGTCATGCTAAGACAGTGGATATGGCTATGTCGGGAATAAATAGACCTAAGTAGTTTTACTTCTATGAAACTTATATTCTTTATTTGTGCCAAGAGATTGATAAGGAAGGGGTGTTTGGATTTCTTATTACATCTTTGGGACACTTTCAGAAGTCTCACGCATTGAGTCAGTTCCCGTGGTGTGTCAATTTTAGAAGGTGTTTCCTGGAGAATCGTCTGGCATAACGCCAAACCATGTTATTTAGTTTTGTATTTATCCAGAGTCGGGTACTCATTCTATTTCTATTCCCCATTATAGGATGGTTCTGATTAAGTAAAGGGAGCTCAAGGCTTAATTGCATAAATTACTTGGAAAAGGATTTTTCCATCCAAGGTCCTCCTTTTGGGTGCTCCTATCTTGTTTGAGAAAAAGAAAGATGGTAGCCTATGTATGTGTATAGACTATCGGCAGTTGAACAAGGTCATAATTCATAATAAGTATCTTCATTTCCATATCAACGATTGTTTGTACCAGATATAGGGTGCATTAATTTTTTCTAAAATTGATTTAATGTTTGGATATCATTAGTTAAAGATTTTGGCCGATGATATTCCTAAGACTACATTCCAGACTAGGTATGGGCACTATGAATTTCTTTCGATGTCTTTTGGGTTGACTAATGCACCAGCTTCTTTTGTGGTTTTGATGAATAGGATATCTAAGCCCTACTTGGATTTTTTTATTATTGTTTTTATCGATGATATCTTAGTTTATTGTAAGAGTAGGGAGGAATATAAGAATCACCTAAGGATTGTTTTAGGTTTGCTAAAAAAAGATGAAGTGTTATACGAAATTCTCTAAGTGCGAATTTTGGTTAGCTTTTGTGCCCTTTTTGGGACATATGGCTTTGAAAAAGGGGGTGGTGATGGACCCATAAAAGATTGAGGTTGTTAAGAGTTGGGCTAGTCCTACTTTAGTGATTAAGGTTCGAAGCTTTATAGGGTTATCTAGTTATTATCGCAGGTTTGTAAAAAGTTTGCTTTTATTGCTACTTATCTAACCTAGTTGATTTAGAAGAATGTACCTTTTATTTGGTCTGATCAGTATGAGGAGGGCTTTCAAAAGCTCAAGACCTCTTTGAATACTGCTCCTATTCTTATTTTTCCATTAGAGGGTAAATATTTTATTATTTATTGTGATGTCTTACGCTCTGGTTTGGGTGTTATTGTGATGCAAGAAAAGAACGTTATTGTTTATGCTTTGAGAAAGTTGAAGGTGCACGAGAAGAATTATCATACTTATGACTAAGAGTTGGTTGTTGTGGTTTTTGCAATAGAGGCATTACTTGTATAGGGTTTGTTGTGAAGTGTTCACTGACCACCGCAGCTTACAACATATGTTTATATAGAGGGATTTGAATTTGAGATAGTGTAGGTTGATGGAGTTTCTTAAAGATTATGATATCACCATTCTATATCATCCGGGAAAGAATAATATGGTAGTCGACGCATTGAGCAGAAAGTCTGAAAGTATGGGTAGCTTGGCTAATTTGAATACTACCTGGCATCTGTTGACTAGAGAAATTCAATCTCTAGCTAACAAGTTTATGTGAATTGAGGTATCTGAAAGAGGAGGATTGTTAGTCAGTGTAGAGGCAAGGTCTATACTTCTTGATTAAATCAAAGCTAAGCAATTTAAGGATGCTAAGTTGAGCAAAATCTATGAGAAGGTTTTCTAGGGTGAGGCCAAATAAGCATGCAAGATTCTTAAGAGTGTAGAGTGGGTGACCTATAGATGGGCCTTACCTTCGATCTGGATAGAAGTCCATCATATGTTTCATGTGTAGATGCTTAAGAAGTATCATGAGGATGGTGACTATGTCATTCATAGGGATTCGGTCTTTTTAGATGAAAATATCTTTTATAAAGAGGACTTTTTGTTATTCTTGATAGAGATGTTCATAAGTTGAGGACAAAAGAGATTTCATTCGTGAAGGTCCAGTGGAAGAACCGTCCTATCAAGGAGGCCACTTAGGAGACTGAAGTGGACATGTATTGCAAGTATGAGAATCTTTTTGCTGATTCAGGTAATTTCTTATTTTCCATTTTTATTTCTTATTACCATTTAAGAATGAACAGTTATTTAATTGGTATCTGATGCAACAACCTACCCCATTATTATAGAGTTCTATAGGATATAAGTACCTACCTGGAGTTTCCCCTAGTGTGAGAGTTGATAAAACGTTAGGGTCGGGTGATTTCTGACAAAAATTAGATGGTATACGCTTTAGAATTGACTTATGGCTCGAGGTGTAGCATATAGTAATTGTTCTTCCATTTTGGATGGTTGAGGAGAATAGTGTTGCACAGAAAGTTTCAAAATGATTAAAAAGGCTCGTAGAACTCCGGTTATTGATGTTGTCATAAATAGGATAAATTTGTGTTGTCTAGAATTAAGGTGTGCATTGTGAAATGGAAAAATTCTAAAACTCCCTTGAGTTTCTATTTTGGGACCACTAGTTGTTAGGACACTGTTGCAGTGAGGCTACTGTGGTGATTTCAAACTGCTATAGCAGCGTGTATGAAGGGGACGGACTTCCATGGCGAGACTGCTATAGTGGTCAAGTGAGTTGTTGCAGCAGTCACCGAGTAGTTAATGCTCTAAGTCCATTATTTAGAGTTATTTTCCAAAAAAAAAAAACTCTAAGGGTTTGTTCTTAAGTCTTGGGAGAGTCAATTTTCCAATAAGTATGTTATTTCCATTATTGAGCTTGTGAATGATCTGAAGCTTTAAGTAAAGGCAAGGCTCTTACAGACTGGCTTGCATTTGTGTTTTTCGGTTGAGGTAGATAATGGTTAAATTACATTTTAAACTCGATTAGATTGTATGCATTCTCTTAAATTGGATGTTTGTTGATTGGTCATCGGACATACTTTTGATTAATGATTTGGTTGTTAATGCTTGAATGAATAAGTTATTGAATATCGAACTTGATTGAAATTTATTGCGATTGTAAGTGTATTTGTAAATTTGGTGCATTGTGTTATATTTTGAGAGAATGTGAAATTCATAAATTACATATAATATTATACGGAGGATCGGGTACTGTGTGGTATGGATATGGATATTAATATTATCATTATAATGGAGGATAGAGTACCATGCTAGTATAGTAGATGGACTTAGATTATCTCCGACAGGTCATGACTAGATATTACCATCATTTATTTTGCCTTTTTGTACTTCACTATCATTTTTACACATTGACTCCACCATGTTGCATGTAATGTCTTGATTTATTGTGTAAAGTTATTTGTACCATAAAAGGAAGCAATTTGAGGTATTTCGAAAAGATTCAAAATAGGATGATAAGATGAAAAAAATCAGTAGAATCAACCAAGATTCCACTTCCTTCTTTCCAACAGTGGCGCGAAGCAGTAAAAAAAAACTTTACCTTTAAAGGATGTCGTAGTAGTAGCACGGAAAAAGACTACTATCTACATCTTGTGCTACTTATTATGCCACTACTTTGCTTTTTAGCTGTGGTACGAAATAGGTTCACCTAGTTTGAGTTGGGGTTAATTTTAATTAATTTTAAGAATCCACAACTCTATAAATAGCAGTTTTTATAGGAGGAATAAGGTTGGACATTTGTTTTCAGCATGGAGCTAGGACAAAAGCTTATTCCTCCCAATTTATTTTCTTTTTCTTAATTCTTCATAATTTCTTTTATAATTCTCATAAATTCTTGGACGTCTTTATGAATCATGAGTAGCTCAACTATTTAGTATCTACGGTTGTGGTATGAATATAATAGTTGGTGTTTGATAACCATACGTTTATATAGATTTTTAATTATGATATTTTTTTTTCTTGACCTTAATATTTTGATTATTTGGCCAATTACCGAATAGTATCTGTGGCGCATAAGTTAAACTTATAAGAAAATTTGTGTGCGTAATAAGAAAAAATATGATTTGATTATGAACCTTATACGGAAGGGAAAATGATTCGCTAAGTATACCCACTAGTCATGCTTAATTGATACAGAAGACATATCACATGCGCTTCACTATCTCTTGACGATCACAAAAATGTATGAGTTGGGGAATAATTGAATTGTCTTAGAGTTGTTGGTAAAATGCTCAATAAAGTATTATTAGCCTATAACTAGTTACTCAGAAAAATACTTAAGCATATAATTGGATAACTCAACCCAATAGGTATATTAACATGACCCTGGATCCGTCCTCTCATCTGAATTATAATAATTAAAATCTTTGGCTTATTTTACATTGATTAATAATTTTAGTTATACTTAGCGTAGAAAACCTTAATTCCTCATAATTATTTGTTCCTTGTTGGATAGTTGGAATAAGAATTCAAATTAGACAATCAATTTTTCAAATCCCTATAGGATCGATAACTGGACTTAACCTCCTATTTTACTTGTACGAGTAAGTATACTTGTATATGCGGTAGCTGCAATATATTTTTGGGGTCATTGCCAGAGATTTAATATACATTGATATACTATATTGAATTGTTGTTACACTATTCAACTTTTTACCTATTTGTTGTTTTCGTACACCACAGGATACAGAATTGTTTATGCACAACACTAGGAATCGAGGCAAGCCCTTGATTCTACTTGATCTAGAAATTGGTTGGATCCTTAAAGGAATTAAACAAATGGAAGACGATAATATCAACCCGAACCCCAATCTAGCCAGTTGACAACGGGGGTGCATGCAACCACCTGTTGCGGTGCGGGCACAACTTTCTGTGTTGAATTTTGCTAGGCTGAATTATGAACATGCCTCCAAGGTTATAGCTAAGCCAGCATTGCAAGAAACTTCAAACTGGAAGAATGTACTGTGTAACTACTGTAAAACACTTGCTAGTCTCATGGTAAAACGTCCGAAGATCCACACATAAGCACTTGACTGAAATTCGTTGAGCTGTGTGAAAACTTTAATTTTTAGAATGCTTTTGATGAATATGTCAAATTGAACACTTGCCAATTTTAGAATAAACTGTATGAAGACCCACATTAGCATTTAACTGGGCTTGTTAAGTTAAGTGACAACTCCTATTATCAGAATGTTTTCAAAGAATATGTCAAACTGACATTGATATTCTTATCACTAATTAGGAAAAAATAATTATTAAAGAATGAGCCTGCAAGATCATTCGCAACTTGGGATGCTTTGTCACAAAAGTTCCTCAACAAATTCTTTTCATCAAGGCGGATAAATGAGCTAAGAGGAAGAATATCTGGTTTAGTGCAGAAAGATAATCAGTTGCTGCCACAATCTTTAGAATGATGTAAAAGCTATCAGTGTTGCCTAGATCTTCAGCAGTCCAAAAAGATTATTGGACACAATTTCATTGAAGGGTTAAACCGATTCAAAGTCACACTCTTAGATGTTACTCCCTCGTATAAAAAAGAATAACTTACTTTCCTTTTTAGTCAGTTTAAAAAAGAATGACCCCTTTTCTTTTTTAGCAACTTTTTAATTTTAACTTTCCATGTGGTATGTTTAAGACCACAAGATTGAAGGGTATATTGGTATATTTGACATATCTTTAATTTAACAACACAAAATTCAAAAGTCTTCTTTATTTTCTTAAATTTCATGTTAAGTCAAACTAGGTCATTCTTTTTTAAACGAAGGGAGTATATATTTTTGAAATATAATATTATTGTTGTTGAAATTTATTAGTGTTTATGTATAATTATAACTTTCATGCCAAAAATAATAACAGCTATAATCTAAAAAGTAAGCAGTTTCTTTGGGCCAAGTCTATTTTAGTTGAAAAATGTGCTTTTGCTTCCTTTTTTTTTTTTGGGGGGGGGGGGGGGGGAGGGGATGTTTGCGTATTTTTTTGGACCACATTATTTTAGTCAAAAATACATTTATTATAATCAATATTTAATATTATAAAATACGAAAAAGGGCCTAAAATGTCCTTCAAGTATGTAAAATGATGCAAAAACGTCTTCCGTCTATCTATTGGTTCTAAAATGCCCTTTTCACCTATTTATTGGGCCTAAAATGCCCTTTCCGTCTACTTATTGGGCTTATTTTGCCACTTTATTTAGGCAAATTACATGAAAAGATCATCCATAAAACTTAATTACATAAATAGTACCCCCTCCGTCCCATTTTATGTGTCATTATTTTTTTTTTGATCCGTCCCAAAAGAATGTCATCTTTCCTTATTTGGTAATTATTTAAAGACACAATTCCACTTTTATCCTTATTGGTTGCACTCAATTAAAAAAGAGTAAGTAGCACATTTTTTGATAAAAGGCAATTCGGTAAACATTACCAAGTCTTCCCTTATTTCTTAAACTCCGTGCCCAGTCAAATGACGACACATAAAATAGGACGGGGGAGTAATACTTTTCCAATATTACAAAAATAAAAGTTTTTTTTTACATATATAGTCATTTAAAAAATCAAAAAAGATAATTATAATTCTTAATTTTATGTTATAACTAATTATCAATTCACCTTGATTTAAGAGATATATTTTCAATCTTCAAATTAAAAGTGAAAAAGATAATCTCTACTTTCAAATCTTTCTCTCTTATATTCAAAATTCAAATATTTTTAAATAAACTAAACATTCCATTATTTTCTCGTGTATGTTTCGTTATGTTTTCATGTATGTTAATCATCTAGTATTATTTCATTATCGTATATTTTAAATTCTAATGTAATGGGTTAACCATAATTTTTTATGAATAAATAATTATGAAATAAAAAATTATTATGTTGGAAGTACAGATATACCATGTATTTTTGTTGTATAAATATAATTTATTTCAAAGTTATATTATTATTATATTTTAAATATAATTTATGAGATAAATATTCGTGATATATCCCATTATGTTGGAAGTACTTATCTTGTTAAAAAATTATTTAGCGAATATAAATATATATTTCCAGTAATACATGGTACAAACTTTATATAAATATAACTTATAGGTATAAATATAATTTGTATGGTATAAATATACCATATATTTTTATGATATAAATATAATTTGTATAATATATAAATGTACCATGATTTTTATGGTATAAATATATCATATATTTTTATGGAGGCATCGTGAAAGCAGGCAATAAAAATGAAAACATAAAATTTTGATATGGTATATAAAAAATAAATGAACAAAGGCTTCCATAAAAATAGACAATAAATAAGAAATATGAAAATTTAATTTATAATTATTTTTTTATATATTAGAATCTATTGTAAAGGTAAATATTTTATATGCTATATCTGAAAACCAACTAATACGGCTATGTATACGTAATATTTTTTAAAAAATGGATGTTTAAGTTGTTTTTCTTTTTATTTATAAGATCAATTTAAAATGACAAAAAATTGATATTGTGCACTATTTATTTGGTTAATATTAATAAAAATGATAGAAATTTTATGTAGTCTAATAAAGATAAGTTGTGGTATTGTACAATTTTTTCTTAAATAAAGGGCAAAATAGCCCCCAATAGATAGACGGAAAGGGCATTTCAGACCCAATAGGTAGACAGGAAGGACATTATAGGCCCAATAGGTAGACGAAAGACATTTTTGTACCATTTCACATAGTTGAAGGGCATTTTAGGCCCTTTTTCGTATAAAATAAAAAAAAGTGAAAAGACGATTTTGTCTAAATCGGAGACTTTTAATGAATGACAAAAAGTTTAAACAACATTTCCAGGGCAAATAGATCGACATAAATTCTGATGAAATATAAATCTATTACACATAATTAAATCCAACGTTAATCCAAATTTAGTCGAACTCCAACGTAGATACAACATATTGAGTGAAAAACTAAAAAAAATGTATAAAAAATGTTGGTTTAGTTCACTTTTTATTTTTATTTTTTGATCAAATCAATACATATTTTATAGGGAAAAGGGTCAAGTGTACTCCTTTACTTTGAAAAATTGGCTAAATATATCCTTAGTTATACTTTGGGGTCAAATTTACACTCGTTACCATACTTTGGGGCCAATTTTATCACTCTACTTTGAAAAATTAGCTAAATATATCATTTGTCATACTGTGGGGCCAAATTTATCCTCAATGTCATACTTTGGGAGCAAATTTACCCTCGTTGTTAAGAAATTTTTCACATTTACCCTTCATTTAATACAAAAGCTCAAATCAACGTTAAATGCCTTTTTTCAAAATAAAATACATCCTAATCTAACACGCGATCCAACTCAAGCAATAAAAAAGACACAAACAAATATATCCCCCTTAGTTTTATTGTTCAAATTTTTCTAACAAGATTAAGCCACTTGATATTTATTTGTGTATAGCTCATGAAAAATAAATTTGCATCTGTATAAATACCAACAAATATACCCCTCCCTCAATTTATGGATCTGCATCAGTGCAAAGCTCATGATCATGACACTTGATGGTCAAATGCAACATATTAGGCCCACTAAATATTTCTCTGGATGATTGAGTTAAGAAGTTTTTCTATGTGTCAATCTGTAACATCTTTTCATTCTTATGTCTTTGTACACAATTTGAATCTACATAAATTTTTCATAATGTCATTTACTCAGAAAACTTATCTGGTCCTAAAATCTAGATGCACATAGAATTGCATACCAAATTTTGAAATTTGAACATAACTGAACATGAGCAGAATTTGTAATAAATATTTTCTCTAGTTCTATGCCTTTGCGTAATCTCATTTTATTTTACTTTTTGTTCATTTGTAAATAACCTACCAACGCTACATGTTGAAAGAGAAGTATATTTGTTTGTGCGAAAAATTCGACCAACAGAACTGAGGAAGAGGTATATATATTTGTATATTTTTTGTGGGTTAGATCGGCGAATTAGGTTATAGTGTATTTTTTTTAAATAATGGGGCATTTCATGTTGGTTTGAGTTTTTCTGTTAAAGAATGGTACATGTGAAAAGTTTCTTAACAATGAGGGTGAATATGATCCTAAAATATGATATTGAGAGTAAATTTGATCTCAAAGTATGACGAAGAGTATATTTAGCTATTCTTTCAAAATAAATGGATAAATTTGACCTCAAAGTATTACAATGAGGGTAAATTTGATCCCAAAAAATGATGATGGTGTATTTAGCCAATTTTCTAAAGTATATGAGTAAATTTGACCCCTTTTCCCATCTATAATCTATAATCTATAATCTATAAGCTATAATCTATAATCTATAATCTATATCTATAATCTATATTTATAATCTATCTATCTATAATCCATAATCTATAATTTATCTATAATGTATTTAAAATGTGAAGGGCCTTAGAAATGTTGTTTGAATTTCTTGCCCCCGATTAGAAGTCCTTGCTTTAAACAAAATTATCATTTCACTATTATTTCCTAATAGTTGAGAGTTGAAAATTAATTAAATATATTTATAATAAAACCTTTCCATATTAGAAGTCATCAGAATTAATGACAACTAATATTTTTTTCATTAGTTTAAGAATTCTAAATCAATTAAATTTAATTTTAAGAAGATTTGAAAAAATTAAAAAAAAATATAAAAGCTTTAGAATAAGAAAAATTTAAGAGTACCAATTTTTAAAAATCTTTAAGTACGTAATAAGAATGTAATCAATAATTTTGCAAAGACTTAACTTTAAAAATAAGGAAAAATTTTAAATATAGAAAAAAATAATCGTACCACAAATATGGTTTAAATTGATTTGTCTCTCTTAGCCTCCTTAGCATTGGTATTAATATTGAGGCTGGCATTATCGAACATAATCTCTCACAAAATCGTGCTAATGGATGATTTGACTCATCATTTGGGGACGAATGATCTGATGACCCTACGATTCACACCATACGACTCATCAGGTGACCCTACGAATGATTGATGATGATATCGTTGATATGAGTTTCGGTTCAAGTCAGGCGTTTGATAATGATATTGATGATATGAGTTTTGAGTCAATCCCGATGATTGATAATGATATTACAACAAGTGAAAAAGTACTGCATGACAAACATTAAAATATGATCAACCACTTGAAACTTGTGATGGTACAATATATATATATATATATATATATATATATATATATATATATATATATATATATATATATATATATATATATATATATATATATATATATATAAATAAGGTTCTTTGGAGTCTACTAAATATACTATCTTCTGTTCGGAGATTAAATTTTAATCCTTGGATTTTTCTTAACAATTTTCCATCAAATGTTGCTTTTAATGCGTATCCTCGCTGATCTTCTTCAGATTCTATAACCTGAGTTGTTTCTTCTAAATTCTCAATTTCTTGATTCATTCTTCTGAATCAGTACTTGATTCTGAGAATTCTTCATAAAGTTTTGTATAAATTATACTGACTAATTGTCAAATAATTTCGAGATGAATTAGCAACAGTGTCTGAAAAGACAAAAAAGTTACAATTCGAATTAAGTCGGCTTAACACAGAACAAGCAGACAACATGTCAGAATTTCAACTTCTATGTGAACATTTAGAAACAAAACCTAAGGGTAACAACCTTCTTCTCCACAATTATAGCATTTACATTTATCTGTAGAATTCCTTTTAAAATTTCTACACTTTTTGTAATACTTTTTCCTTGGTATGAAATTCTTTTTAGAAATGTTTTTTCTTTTAATTAATCCTTTAGTTTTCCTGAGTTTTCTTTTTTTTTTTTAACGAATTTTTCTCATGACATCCCCATTGAGATGTTGCTTCTGTATCTTCACAGTAGACCTGAGTACCTATTCTATTGGCTTTTCTCTGCATATTATGCAACATACATAGTTGACTAAGTCGTTGATTAAGAAAAGTAATCCTTTTTCCTAAAGAGTCATCAGTTTGATTTTCTTTAGCATATTCCGTTCTAAAATAACTATACATAGTTGATCTTCTTTCTCGTTGGTGGAATAATTAATTTCAGCTTCATTAAATGTTCCACTTGTATATCTACAAATTTCATTTAGATCTGTTTGTAGTAATGCTCCCCTATGATAATCTGAAGCATCTGTTTGTGTATATATATATATATATATATATATATATATATATATACGCTTACACTAAAATATATGTTTATGTTTACATTATCATATTAAAGTGTGAAAGATCATTAAAAAGTGATTTGAACTTCTACACTTCATTAAAAAATCTCCATAATACATAAAATTATTTAGCTTTAAATAATCAAAAACTAGTCTTATAACTAAAACCAAATGAAATCATTAAAGTAAAATATCGAAATAAGAGAAAAAAGGAGGAGGATACATACCGTCTTTTTGGGAGAAGTGACAAGGTTAGGCACCCAAGCAAACCCATCCTTCTTTTCCGTCTTCTCATTTTTCCCCTTCTATGCGGCTAGGGTTTTAGCCCACTCTTCTCCCACAACACAAGGTTAGCTCTCAACCCCCCACCCCCCCACCGCACACACCCCTAATCTCCCTAATGGGTCTCCAATTTTATGCTTTTCTTGAATTTTTATTGCACATATTTTTATGTTGTTTGTACATGTGTCTGATGAGTTTGTTTATTTTGTATACTTTTTGTTTGCACTTATTCAATATTGTTGGATGAATTTGCTGTTGACTGGGTTTTTAGGGTTATGTTTCTTGGATCTTAATCTGTTGAAAAAAGCTTTATGGAACTTTTGACTTTGTGGTATTCTATAGCACTGTGTATTTGAAGGAGGACCTAATTTTAATGTGAATTTGGACAAGATTTTGTAATCATTTTTAAATGAAATTTATGTACTTTGGAACTATCTTTGCGTCGTCCTTTATCTCAAAGATAGAGGTAATTTTTATAACCATGGTGTCCGGGCTAGCTTTCGCACACCTCGACTTAATCCACGGGGTACATGCAACCTCCCACAAGATACAACTACTAGGTAACTACTAGTTAACTCTGTCCACCAAGGCTAGGATAAATGGGAAGAATCCCCCCTAGTGTTTTTTGTCTCTGCTGTGATTTGAACCTGAAATCTCCGTACACTCTTCTCTACCTGCCCCAGACCCCACTTTGTCGTATTATACTGGGTATTTTGTTATTGTTGTTTTTGGATTAAAAGTGACAAAATAGTCATTTTAGCTGTAACATAGGTACGCCATAGTTCAGAAAACTGGTTTACCCCCAAAATGTTGATGTGTCGTTCATGGTGTTGCTTTTGTTAAGTTGGTGCCTGCTGTTAGCTCTAACATTCATTTGTGCCTGTGTTTTAAACTTCTATATAGAGACCTTTATTTTGTTAGCTTGTGAATTTTCTCGATGTGATTTAGTGTAGTTTATACCTCCCTACCTCCATGAGGTTGGGGTAAGGTCTGCATACACTCTACCCGGACTCCACTATGTGGGATTCCTCTAGGTATGTTGTTGGTTTAGTGTAGTTTATGTTCATGGATGTTGTTACAGATATATGGTGCCTGATAAGATGGATTGTGATAATGATGCCATTTTCTTGATCTTTGTTTATTTAGAAATATTGATTTGTGGTGTTTTTCTGGGGCAGATGAATGTAGAAAAGTTGCAAAAGATGGCTGGTTCGGTCAGAACCGGTGGAAAGGGTACCATGAGAAGGTCTGATTAGTTTTCTGTTTCTGTTACCACATGCTAATAGGTAGTGTTCAAGTTATTGGGAAGGAATGTGTGTGTGTGTGTGTGTGTTGTTAATTTGAAAGATTTCAGTTACTTAAGATCCTGTTTGGCCATGAGAATTATTCACTTTTCTCCGGAAGAATTTTTCACTCTATTTCTAAATCAGTGTTTGGTTATAAAATATTCAAATTCAACTTGGAGTTTGATTCGAAATTTGAAAAAGTGATCCAAACGTGTTTTCCAACTCCATCTTTATAAACCCCAAGTGAAGTGCTCTATTCCATCTTTTGCAAAAAGTATAACCAAGCGTAACTCCATATTCAACTCCAATTTCATAATTTCAAATAAAATGAAAAATATTTGGAATCTAGGACAAACTTCTACTTAGTTTCGAAATGACTAATCAGTGTTAGACTTAGGGTCAAAACTTTAGTGAGTAATGGAGAGAAAGGGGACATGAGAAGAGTTTTCATAAGGTATCTTATTTTTCTCGTTCATGTTTGCTGAATGCGTAATTCTTCTGCAGAAAGAAGAAGGCCGTACACAAGACAACTACAACCGATGACAAAAGACTACAGAGCACCTTGAAAAGAATAGGTGTCAATGCCATTCCTGCTATTGAAGAAGTCAACATTTTCAAGGAGGATGTTGTTATCCAATTCATTAACCCCAAAGGTATAAAAATAATCTGTATTTCACATAGTTTAGTCATCTGTCATTTTATTGCCGATCTAATATCGTTTTGTTTGTGAATTCTGTTCAGTTCAAGCATCAATTGCTGCAAACACCTGGGTTGTTAGCGGTACCCCCCAGACAAAGAGTATGTGTTCTACTCTTTCCTGTTGCCTTGCTTTTACTTGCTAGCTGTTACCTTTTGAATGCAGCCACAAGTCAACAACATAAACTTTATAACTATGTCACACAACAAATTATACTTTAAGACTACTGATCTTTCTGTTGTGTCTCCGACACATGTTAGCGTGTTTGAGCTTCCTTACTGTTTTAACTCCTTTCGATTATCTCTTTGCCATGTGCTACAAGCCTACAACTCTTGGAATAGCTGGTTTGTGTATGATGCATGATAATTCTAAGTTTATATTTCTTTTCTTTTGTAGAATTGCAGGATATCCTTCCTCAGATTATTCACCAGCTGGGTATGTATCATTTTTTGGGCCTGCATTTGAGCCGTGAGAAAGCTTGAACAATTGAACATATGTTTTGACTGTTGAAAATACAATTTTCAGGTCCTGATAATTTGGAGAACTTGAAGAAGTTGGCTGAGCAGTTCCAGAAGCAAGCACCTGGTGCTGCTGCCGGTACAGATGCGGCTGTAGGTGCTGCTGCAGCACAGGCAGATGATGACGATGTACCAGAACTTGTGGCTGGTGAAACTTTTGAAGCTGCTGCTGAGGAGGGTCATGCTTCCTGAAGTTTTGTTGAATTGCTTTACTTTCAATGTTCTGCTTTTGAGTGTTCTATTTCATGTCTATTGTGACACATCTCAAAAGAATACTTAAATGCTTTTAATAGTAAGCTACTCTTTGCCCTTCAAAACCTAATATTCTATTTTAGCATGCGTACTCTTATATGTCACGCTACTTGCTATATTACACAAGCTAATAATTTTTAGCAGGAACAGTAGAAATTCAGGGTGCTTTTTCGTTGTGTAATTGAGGTTGTGCAGTCAATTTGGTGTCTCTTGAACCATGAGGTGCAGTCAATTTGGTGTCTCTTGTACCATGAGGTGCCATTGTGTATTTATTTAGTATAAGGTAATGCTATCGGAGTTTTCTAAGAGGCCAAGCAGTAACAGTTCTGAAATTCCTTTGCAGGGAGTTCTCAACCAGTGTTGCTCCATACACTCTTTTTTGGTCTCCACCCGGTGTATGCTATGGTATTTGATGATTGATTTAGATTGGCGCTGGGCATCTCAAGACTTTTAAGAATGGGGTTGTTTCTATTTTCCTATCACGTCGTACATCTGTTTTTAAGTAGCTTGTTAACTTGTTGCCGTTCTCTCCTCTCTGAATTTGGGATTTGGTTATGCTTTACACAGCTGAATTGCATGCTTGAGTACTACCATGCAAATCAACTACTCTTCAAAGAAATCCTTTTTATCAAAATAAATTACCCATTCCCTTTCGTAGATGAAAATAACAAGAAAAGAAGTATGTTTTCCATCAATATGGTAAGGTTTGGAAGGAAGCTCTACTTAAGAAGTACGTTACAAGTTGCACCCCACGTTTAGTATATACAGCAAACGAGTGTCCTTTTATATGAGTCTTAGGAATTTATTTAAACAATCAAATTATTTTAACGCACCACCGCATGTAAAAAGCATGGGCTAGTTAAGTTACCTGTTGGATTTCACTGATAATGCAAATTTCTTATACACAGTCAATGTATACGACTTAAATATGGCTATGACAATTGACAAGATTATCAATTAGCATCATTTAGCAGATGCCAAATATTTGTAAAAGCTACAACTCAACAGCGGAAGACAAGGTATGTTGCAAGAGCCTACTTGCATCCAAGAGGCTATAATGAGGAGTGCAGAGGTCACTTACATTCAAAATTTTAAACAGTGCAAGATACTCATGCAACAACAGCATACGTAATATATTCTCACAAAGTGGGGTCCGGAGAAAGTAAGTGTTCGCACTCCATATCACTACCTCTGAGCTGAGATAGAGGTTGTTTTCGATATACCTTTAATTCAAGATAAAAATAGTCTTGAAAAGACATAGTACAGGAACAAGAAACAATAGGTATTGGCACAACAAATCTATAATCTATATCTATAATTTATATTTATATCTATCTATATCTATAATCTATATTTATAATCTATATCTATAATCTATAATCTATCTATAATCTATAATATATTAAAAGTGTGAAGGACCTTATAAATGTTGTTTGAAAGTTTTGCCCTTCATTAAAAGTCTTTGGTTTAGACAAAATCGTCTTTTCGCTATTTTTTTCTAATATTTAAGAGTTGAAAATTAATTAAATATATTTATGGTAAAACCTTTCCTTATTAGAAGTCATCAGAATTTCACTATTTTTTCCTAATTTAACAGTTGAAATTAATTAAACACATTTATAGTAAAGCCTTTCCTTATTAGAAGTCAGCAAAATTAATGACAACTAATACTTATTTCATCAGTTTCAGAATTATAAGTTAACTAAATTTGATTTTAAGAAGATTTAAAAATCTAGAAATAAATATAAAATTGTTAGAATAAGAAAAATTTAAGAAGTATCAGATTTTTAAATTTTTTAAGTAAGTAATAAAAATGTAATTAATGATTTTATAAGAATTTGACTTTAAAAATAAGGAAAGATTATATATATATATATATATAAAAGTGTGAAGACCCTTAGAAAAGTGTTTTGAACTTTTTGCCCTTCACTAAAAGTCTTTTCTTTAGATAAAATCGTCTTTTCACTATTTTTTTCCTGATATTTAAGAATTAAAAATTAATTAAATATATTTATGATGAAATCTTTCCTTATTAGGAGTCAAACCTTCTTTATTGGAAGGTTTTGTTGTTGTCTTAAATTTCTGGTAAAAGAAAAATCTAAGGAAGTTTTTTCCTGTAGAAAAACATTAATCGAAAAAATATATATATATATATACGAGTTTCAGGGGCTCGTGTCTTAAACGATTTGAAGAAGAAGGAACATTAAGTGATGAAAATATGAGACTCATAAGCACCATCAAAAGGTTGTGGTTGTGACACTCGAAAAGTAAACATACATTACTAAAGAAGCCCAAGTTCGATAGAAGTGACACTCGAGGAATTGTGGTTGTGAATCTAGATGCACTCAGAAGGTTCTGACCTTGCCGTTTCTTAAGCTTCCTTTATTGCATCCTAAAGGAAGATACAACATTATTCTTGAAGCTGAAATAAAATAATTCAACCTGTCTATACCTCTTCTTTCTTTTTATGTCCGTTCTTAAAACTTCATAAAGATATTACATGCTTAGTTTCTACGCTAAAAATTATAAATTTTAGGAGGCAATGAGTGAAGAAAGACTACTTGGCAAATGATTTGAAGTTGCACATAAAGCAACTACACCGCACCTTATGATTCTTTGAAGAAGAAAAACTCATTACACGGAACTATAGGAAAGAGGTTGGTTTTATGTTCTTTTGCCATAAGATGATCTACATTATTTTTGGAAGATTTAGCCCTTTGGTTCTTCCTAACGTTAATTATCTTCATGACTTTCCTCTCTATGGAGGAAGATGTGAAAAGTTTGTTAAAATATTATCTCTGATGTCATTAATTCAAACAATATTTTATCTATAAAAAGCATGAAATTGTTACATAATTTTTCTTTGATTACCAACCAACACAAACAAACATTAAGGAAGCCAAGAGTGAAAGCTCATTTATTTGCTTAATCGTCAAAAAGATAAATAATAATCATATTTTGTTATGAGCAACTTTAATAAAATGACTATAATTTAGGGTTAGTTAGATATCTATAATTATAGTTTTGCTTAGGGGAGGAGAGAAGCGAGCGAGACTGGGAGGGGGAAGAGAAGTGAGAGAGAGAGGATGAATACATGACATATTCGTTGTATCATAAAATATTGATACAATTAAATCAAAATTGGATTGGCTAAGATAACATTTATTTATCAAATATTAAAAAAAATCTAATTATATGAAATAAAGAAATCGTTATTTTGTGTCTTGATCCAATAAGAGATAGTTATTTGACTTTCTTAACTTTATCTTCCGCTGAATATAATTATAGCATATCAATAAATATAATTATATTAAATATATCAATAAATATAATTTGTATCACGAATATATAATACAATTGTAAATTTTATTACAAATATAAAGAAGTAGCAGTTTGTCTTCTGTGTGCTCATATTCTTTTAACCTCAACCCTCATGAACTTAATTGCTAATGTACGATAAAGCTAATGTACACAAAACTAATGGGGTTTAATGAATGTTTATATGTCCTCCTTTTCAAAAGGGTAACTTACATAAATCCTTGAATCTTTATGTGATATTACATAAAATCTCGATTATTTTGTTAATTACATTTTATCCTGATTTTTTGAAATGTGATACATATGTTATATGGTGATACATATAAAAAAGTGATACATTTGAAACTAACAAGATATTTATTTAAGAAAATAATAGATTCTCTTTTATTCATTGTATTCTTTTATTTAAGGAAAGATATCTAATTTTTCTCCCTTTTTAGATTTAATTTAGGTGTTTTAATTATGTTTCTTTTTTTTTTTTGTTTTTAATTATGAAAGATATGTTTTATTTTGGGTCTTTTTTCTCTTTTTTCGTCTTTAATTTTAGTCTGTTTTTTTAAGATATGATATCAGGAAGGAAGATGATTTAAGCATTAATGGAAAAGAAAAAATCAGGAAAGAAGATGATTTAATTGTTAATAATTAGGGAGATATTTTAGGAAAAGAAATCTTGAATGAGTTAATGGTGGAGTAAAAATAGGATGTGGAGTTTTCTTGATATGTATCAAGAGTAAAGTCAAAAAATGGGATTTTATGTAAATTTTAAAAAAGTAAGGAATATTAGGTAATATAGTCTCTTAAGTATGGAATTTGTGTAATTTATCCTTTCCAAAAACCATGGTAGCTGAGGAGGGGCTGATTTAGTAACGCCATATTTCAAAAAAAATATAATCAATAATTTTATAAAAAATTGACTTTAAGAATAAGGAAAGATTTTAAATATAGAAAAACAATAATCGTATCATAAATATGGTTCAAATTAATGATGTAAAATATATATATGCTTATACTAAAATATATATTTATGTTTAAATTATTATATTAAAGCATGAAGAATCTTTGAAAAGTGATTTAATTTAAACTTTTACATTTTATTAAAAATCTCGCAGTAGATAAAATTATTTAATTTTAAATAATCAAACGTCACATGTGCGAGGCACGTGCGACTAAACAAGATAAAATCATTTTTTCACTATTTTTTAAAAATATTATCTAATTTTATTAGATTAATTAATTAATGAGTCTTTTTAAATGTAGGATTTATTAGGAACAAAATTAGTTTAGGTATAAAATTCATGTAATATTCTTTGATTTAGGTAAACCAATTTTTCTTTCCTATTTTAACAAGGATGTGTGGTAGAGACGTGGGAATTAGTTAGTTAGTTTTTTTTTTCTTACGTTACTAATTCCTTCCATATTTTAGCATTAGTTAGTTAATTTTTTTTTTTTAAAAGAGGAAAAAATTAGGGTCTTTTACTTATTTTATTTTTTCCTTCCCTATTTTAATATGAATGTGCTTCTTATTTTAGCAACCGACTCTTAGTTGTGATATTTTAATTTGCAATGAATTCTATGATACAATCTATACATGTCTCTTTTCACAATTTTTTGCAATATATTGTCTAGATTTTATTTGTATTTATTTTTTATTTTTAATGTATGTATTTTGCATATAATTTTATATTTTGATTCCATTGTAAAGATTATATCTAATCGTATTGTTCTGATAACACGATCATATTGTAGTTTCTGTTATGTTATCATCTGGTATTTTTTCTGTTTAATACAGGTGGTAAATAGAATATTTGGTCGGACTTTGATAAAATTTTTATGTAAAGATAAAGTTTAAGCGTTTGAATTTTAAAATTCGAAAGGGGACGGAGAGAGTATATTTTTTTCTTTCTTTTTATTGCTTCGTATATTATATCTAGAATCAGGTCCTTATATCAAGCATTCTTCCAAATTAGTCTATTCTCATTACGTCTATCGGTTGCTTTTTACAAGATTTCAAGTATATTATGCATATTAGAATTTTGAAAAATCAGCATGGTAGTATAAGTTTACTTGAAAAATATTATAGGTAACTGGATCACTATACAATAATAATGGTAAAAAAAGTTGATTATATTTTAGCGTATACTGTTAATGAATTCAACAAATTGATGCGTCAGTTTGATGGATAACTTGTGAATCATAGAAGAGGAAAATCGGGGGTAGCCTTCTACTTTGTATCTATTGTAGGTTCGGCTAACACTATACCTTTATAATGAATTCAAAAATTTGACATTTCTTAATTTAATTGAGTTATAGTGTCATATGAACTTACCCAAGTTTAAGTTCCACATCTTTCTTTCTTACTTATGTAAATTTTCATGCATCCAAAAATAAATCCATCCACGTTGGTTTAAGAATATTTTTTCATTTATTGTTTTGGAAGTATAGTTATATATATATACAACAATTAAAATAACTATATCCTTTTTATATTTATTATAATTGACTAACGTGATATACACGTGCAGTGCACGTACACTTGACTAGTATATATATATATATATATATATATATATAAAATCTCCGCAATAAATAAAATAATTTAATTTTAAATAATCAAAAGTTATACGTACGAGGCACATGCGGGTTAAACTAGAATAATAATAGAAACAAGAGTACCACAAGCAATACTATACAAGATCTATCCAAAACAACCAACACCACCCATTCTCTAAAATAACTCTCGCACTATGATTGCTAGCACAGATAACAAACAAGACACTCCTAACTATTTGCAAGGACGTATTCCTTCCTACCATCCTTATACCCTAATTCGCATATGCCACTACTTTCTATCTAGGTTTATGTCCTCAGTAAACTGAAGCTGCTTCATGGCATGTCTACTCACCTCCCCCCAATATTTCTTTCGTCTACCTATACTTCGCCTGAATCTATCTATGTTCAACCTCTCACACCTTCACACTGGGGCATCCGCGCTTGTAACGCCCCAATTTGCTGAACCGAAACGCTACACGGTGCTCATGACCCCGAGGGACCACAAGCTAACCCATGACTGATATCTGTACCTGTATACTACAAATCATGACATAATAATGCGGAATACGTAAAACTGTAAGGCCACAAGGTTCAACTGAATAAAACCATGTGAGTGAAAATACCCAAAACAACTCAATCTGAAAGCTAAGTCTGAACGTAAAGTTGAACATAAATCTGAAAACCTCTAAACTATCTGAGTAAGGAGTTGAAGGAACATGTCTCCAACTAACTCCGTAAAATTGAACTGAAGAAATAAATAAATGTATCAAATCATACTGTCCTCGAATCAATGAGGACTCACTGTGTCTCTGCAACTGGAATGCTACCGCTACTGCTGGGCTGGATATCGTGTCTCAGAACCTATGGTGTAACATAAAAAGAAAGCACCATAGCACAAATGCGTCAGTAAAACTGGAGTGCTGAGTATACGCGGAAGGTAGGCTGAACATAAAGGGTTTCATGCATGAACAACACTGACTGACTAATATGAACGTGGGAGTGGAAACATGCATATATAGAAATTGGGACCGTGAATGCGTGATAGCAAGACCTGTAAGCTAATACATGGTTTACTGATAACTGTCATAACTGATACTGCAAGCTGATAACATGGACGACTGTATCTGACAGTCCTGTATATACTGAAATCTAAAGAACGCTCTGAGTTCTTTTACTGAGACTGATACTGAAACTGTGGGAGGTAGTGTTTAACCGACATACCCCATGTATGCCGTTATGGCTAAGCTGGGGTCCAATTTCTGCCCTAACTGGAGGGGTGTCAAAACCGTGCCACGGGTAAGGACAGCTTGTGAGTGACCCTTATCTGGCAGGTACTCAATGAGAACGGTGGGAAACCTAAACTGACAGGTTAAACCACCTCATCAACCCTAATCTGACAGGTTAAGATGTCTCAACCTACGCTGGCTACGTAGTTCTGGAACACAAGGACTGCTTCTAAGAATCACACCTTGAACTGGCGGGTGAGTTCTCATCCTTGGGTTCACTCGGTGCTAACCTCTACTCCCATCTGGAGGGACTGGACATGAATAACTGACTATACATGACTTAACCTTAGTGAATTCCCTTGACTGGCGGATGTTACTGTTATCTGACAACTGACTGAGATCATGAGGTTTTCCTGAGTCACATGACTGACTGAAGTCTATGGAATCATAGCTTGAGTTCGGATATCGTGAAACATGACATGGCTCTAGGCACAAAGCTATAGTTTTCGGGTACGAATACCTCAGGACTTGATAGGAGGAAACTGACACACATGACATGACTTGATCACAAGATTTGAGTCCACAATTCACAATATCATAAGCAGGGGATAGTATACTTCATGTATTTATTCAACATTTCAAACATGATAGGAAAAGCATGGATATATTTTGTGTACATAATTTATATCTCCATTATCATACATGCTTTATACCACAACAATAACAACACATAATTTGCATGGAAATTCATATTGGAGTGTATGACTAACATGAACTTATTATTTAGATATCATGAAATCATATAAATATGAAGTTCTAACATACTAGGCATTTTATCGAACACCTTGCATGCATTCTTTAAGGCATAGGTGGATTTCATACTTACATTCTATCAATCCACCTAAAGGTCATGTTTTTCAACTAACAACATAACTTTCATGAG
Organism: Capsicum pubescens; assembly: GCA_030864215.1. Taxonomy (NCBI): domain Eukaryota; kingdom Viridiplantae; phylum Streptophyta; class Magnoliopsida; order Solanales; family Solanaceae; genus Capsicum; species Capsicum pubescens. Next base: position 108,522,517 of record CM061544.1, read on the forward strand.
ATGTACAGTCACGATACTATTATATAGCAAAACAAACAAACATTAATATGGGTATGATCATATCACCACAACCAACCAAGATTTTGTATTTTAAAGATTGATTCTTGAACTCCACGGATGAAAGGAATCCGTGGATGAACACTACGCATACCTTGGAAGGGAGGTTCTTGATGATTGACGGAGGAATTTCCTTGAAATTTGATCTTCAAGCCTTATTGAGCAACCCTAGTTGTTTTTCTCCTATGGTGCTCTTGGATAATGAACTTTGAGATTTTAATAGGGTTGTAATGTGTTTAGAAGCTATAAATTTCGTGAGGTTAGGTTTAGGGACATGTAAGGAGTGTTAAAAGACTTAACTACCCTCGAAATAACTCAAAAACTAAGTGTTTTCGTGGCTGAAATCATACATAGGCGCCGCATATGATATCACCTATATTTACATAGGCACCGCATATGATATCGCCTATGCTTTACATAGGCGCCGCATATGATATCGCCTATGCTGTACATAGGCGCCGCATATGATATCGCCTATGCTGTACATAGGCGCCGCATATGATATCGCCTATGCTTTCCAGTGGCCATGTGCGATTGGTTAGGCGACACATTCTACTTTGAAAGGCCATAACTCCTTGCTCGGGTGTCAGATTTTGATGAAATTAGTATCATTGGAAAACTAATTCGATTCTCTACAATTTGGTGGGTCTAAATCTGCCAAAATGTCACATATCAATCATGTTATTCTTGTTCAAAGATGGCCCTTGCAAAATCGAACACTAAGACTTGATGGATTCAAAAACTCTTAGCTTGCATCACTCTAAGCGACTCATATAAGCATGCTTAAGACATCGCAAGCTATCCTATCGCTAGGATATTCATTGTAAGTCATGCACTAAAATGCTACTCACAGGATATGAGGTTTCATACGTAGGAAAACTTATTCACTTCCTAGCTTAGAAACATGTGGGGTATTACAACGCCCTTCCTCATCACATGTTCGAACCATCTCAAGATCACCTCTCGCATCTTAACTGTCACAACCCGATTTCTAAAGTCATGATGACACCTACTCCAACCCACTAGCAGGTAAGTTAAATCATAAACTAAAATGATAAGTAATGAGATAAACAGTGAAAAATAAAAGAATACAAAATGAAAGCATGCGATAGAAGTACTAAGCAGATAAATATAAAAATGATCGTACTGAATTAGAAGAAAAAGGGGTAAAAAATCGAAAAGGGTATCCCCATGACCTGGTAAAGCCTGTACAAGAGTCACTAAATCAAAATAGAGTACTATATAGTAGCACATATACATGTAGTCTCGGAGTATACAAAAGACTATCCAAAAATAGTAGAAGGAAAGAAGATCAACTTCAGGCTCTGAAAGTTCATCGTATCTTCGAAGCAGCAGTAAGCCTAAGGATAAAATCAACAATGGTGGATCGTATTCGGACTGACATTAGAAAAAAGATGCAGAAGTATAGTATGAGTAACGGGCACTCAGTAAGCATCATAGACCGACTGAGCTAAATTACAGTATAAGTATAATAAAATGCAAGAATATAAATTAAAGTTAGAAATAAGGGACATATATGAAAATAATACTCCAAATCAGATGATTGTGATAAATATACAGAATAAGTAACTGAAAGTAAAGTAGTCTTGAACTAAATCACCATAATAGTGATTTCATTAAGAATAGAGAAACATAGAGAGATTAAGAGGGAAACAGAGAGATTGAGAGGGAAGAAGAGAGAAGCTTATTGAGTATTATTGATCATCAAAACGTATGTTTAAGAGAACAAGAGCAGTGAGTATATATAGAAATAAAGCCTAGTCTCATTAACTAACTTTCTTAACTAACTTTTGTGACTTAATAATTAGTAACTAACTAATGAAAGTTAGTTACTCAACTACTTATTAGAGTTATTGTCATAACATTCCCCCTCAAGTTAGGCACTTTGGAATATGTTGAGTATGCCTAACTTATTAGAGATAAGATAATCATGCTGCACCTTGTTCAAACCATTTGTAAGAACATCTGCAGGTTGATTTTTTGTCAAGATATATTTAGCCTTGACGTTTCCTTTTTGAATTTTTCCTTAATGAGGTGACGATCGATTTTAATGTGTTTTGTCTTTTCATAAAACACTGGGTTGGCTGCTATTTACAAGGCAAATTTGCTGTCACTAAAGACATTCACTGGTAATGATACTTTAATTTGCAACTCTTTCAGTAAACCAAGTAACCATACCAGTTCAGAAATGGTTGATGCCATACTTCTGTATTCTGCTTCTGCAGAGCTTCTTGAGATGGTTATTTTTTTCTTAGATTTCAAGGAGACTAAATAATCACCCAATTTGATAAGAAAGCCGATTACTGTCTTCCTAGTGTGAGCACAAGTAGCCCAATTTGCATCATAGTATGCATTTATGTTCTGAATAGCATTGTTTGAGATAAGAATTCCTTGTCCAAGCTAGTTTTTCACATATCTCACTATTCTCATTGCAACATCCATGTGAGATTTTTTTTGGTTCTTGAAGATATTGACTTAAGGTTTGTACACCATAATTTATATCTGGTCTAGTGAAAGTTAGATAAAGAAGCTTACCTATAAGTCTCTGATATGCACCTTTGTCTGATAACACTGGATCTTCAGTAGGATTCATGTCTAGATACTCATCATAATCTTTAGTAGTGAGTTTCAAGTTTGTGTCTTTAGGAGTAATGGCTGGTTTTGCAGCTCCATGTCTAAGTTCAGAGATTAGCTCAAGAGTGTATTTCCTTTGATGCATTGATATACTTTGATCTGATCCGGGAAACTCTATTCCTAGAAAGTACTTTAAATCTCCCAAATCTTTCATCTTAAACACCTGTTGAAGAGACTATTTTGTTTCCTTAATGAGCTTTAAGCTATCTCTGGTCACAAGAATATTATCTACATATATCAGGATTACCATAGTTCCAACCTCTGTTGTTTGGTGAATAAAGCATGATCATATTGACTTTGTTTAAACCTCAGATTCAATAAAGCCACTTTTAGTTTTGCATTTCACTTTCTTCGTGCTTGCTTTAGGCCGTATAAGGATTTGTTAGTCTGCAAACTGGTCTAGTTATGTTACTTTCCACCGGGCTCATAAAACCTTCAAGAAGATGCATATTTATCTCATCAAAGAGATTACCCTATAGAAAAGCATTGTACACATCCATATGATGGATGTGCCAGTGCTTTGAAGCAGCAAATGCAAGTACTGTCCTAACTATTATAATCTTAACTACAAGATAAAAAGTTTCCTGATAATCATTACCTTTTTGTTGGTTATATCCCTTTGTAACCAATCTAGCCTTGAAACTTTCTATTTCTCATGAAGCTTTGTACTTGACTCTATAAACCCATCTGTAGCCTATTGCCTTTTTTCAGGTGGTAAAGTGACAATGTCCCAAGTGTGATTATCTTGAAATACTTATATTTCTACCTTCATAGCTTCAATCCATTTGGGATCTTCTTTAGCTTCAGTGTAGTTCCTAGGTTCAGTAACAGAAGAACAAACTAATAAGTATGATATTTAGAAGAAAGTTTGTCATAAGACATATTTTGAAATAACATATGATGGATCATGTAGACTCAATGACGTGAAGTCTTTCATCCGCATTGGTGGTTTTTTCTTCCTTGCATACTTTCTAGTAGAAATAGTGGTCTGCTCATTAGGTTAGAAACAATGGTCTGCTCATTAGGTTGAAGTGCTTGAGCTTGAGGCATATCATGAATATCATGATTGTGATCTGGATAGAGTTGTTCCTCATGATCAAGAACTTGATCATATGTTATAGTATCATTATTGTTCTGCATAAACTCATAAGTATATGACTTAGTAGTAAGTAAATACTGACAACTAGTATCTAATTCAGGAAAGAGCAATTTAGTTTTGTCATGATGATTCTTAAAAGGAAATTCAGATTTTTTGAACACTACATATCTATTAACAAGGAAGGATTTGATGGTAAGATCATACAAAATATAGCCTTTTTAAACTTCAGAGTATCCTAGAAGGCAGCAGGTCTAATTCTAGAAAGCAACTTATCAGTTTGTTGTACTATCTTAGCATAGCATAGACATCCAAGGACTTTTATGTGGCTAAGAAAAGGTTGTTTATTATACAGTTTATCAGAGGGAGAGGTTCTAATAACAGATGAAGGCAGTCTATAAATAATGTATACAACAACAAGAACACAATAGCCCCAAAATCTTAGAGGAATATGAGCTTGAAATCTTAATGCTCTTGTAACTTCTAAAATGTGCCTATGCTTCCTCTCAGCAGCACCATTTCGTTGAGGAGAGTAAGCACAAGGTCTTTGATGAATTATGCCTAAGGTTTTAAACAAATTAGTACACATTCCATTCACAAATTCAGAACCATTATCTGTTATGCAAATCTTAACATTTTTATTGAAATGCATTTTAACAAATCTAAGAAAGTATTAAATGGTAACACAAACATCAAATTTAATCTTTAAAATATAAAACCAAGTCGTTCTTGTATAGTCATCAATAATTATAAGAAAGTATCTATTTCCATCAATGGTAGGTGTTTTATATGGTCCCCATATATCCATATGACCAAGATCAAAAGAAGCACTACTCTTTATACTACTTGTTGGGAAAAGAAGGCTTGTTTTCTTAACACTAGGACAAATAGAACATGAGTTTATGATTTCAGAAATAGTATCCTGTTAAAGAGGCAAAACTTTGTCAAAATTGAAGTGGACACATGCCCAAATTTTTTTTGCCAAAGACTGATATCTGGTGAACTGAGACATGACAGTTCTTTTGTAGTAGTAGCTTTGTTTTGTGAATATTTTACTGCATCATTTTCAGCTGTAAAATCTTTACTATGTAAACACTGATTAAGTAGGTATAAGCCATCTTTTATTCTACCAATCTCTTTCACCTTCCCATTTGAGAGATCCTAAAAAATGCAAAAGTTCGGATAGAAATAGACACCACAATGTAGTTCTTTGGTGACCTTGGAAACAGATAATAATTTGTATTTGAATTGTGGTAAGTGAAACATATCTTTTAGGATGCTTCTTGTAGAAATTGAGTTGTGACCAGTGTGTGTAACAAGTAAGGTATCACCATTTAGAAGATAAAACTTTTTTGGAATAACACTTTCTGTTATAGTGTCTTTGTTTAACATATTAATGTCACACACCATATGATTAGTAGCACCAACGTCAAAAATCCAATCTGAATTATTACTTGACACCGAACAAACATTATGGTTACTTCTATTAAAGTGTATACATGTACCCTCATTTCTACCTGCAACAAATATGTCTACCATATTTACTCTAGATGAGTTGTTGGACTTGTTGGTCATATGTAGAATTTGATCATACTATTTTTTTAAACACACAAGTTCCTGATTGACTTCCACCACTCACCATATTTTGATATAGATAAGGCACATTGCTACAACCTGATTATCACTAGCTGAGTGTACAGATGAGGTTAACAAGATTGAATCATAAGTAGCATTTTGTATTATTGTTCTTGACCTTTCTCCAGTATGATCATCAAGTTGGACACTATAAGCATTACTAGAATTACCAGTTGAACCAACCTTCATTTTTTTTAAATTTGAAGGATATCTAACTAGCTTATAGCAATGTTCCTTGAAATGACCTTTTATCTTGCAGTTATCACATTGAGTAGAATAGTCTTTCTTGAACTTCTGATAACCTTGAGCACCAATTTTAGAATAGAGAGCAGTGGGGTCATAGCTAGTGGGTAGTGTTGCACCCAGAAGGCCAATAGAAGAGGAAGAGATCACCGCCTTTTGCGCTTCATCATTCATAATCATAGCATAGACTTGATGCACAGTAGGCAGTGGAGTCATTAGTAATATTTGACTTCTATCTTGTAAGTAAGAATCATTTGGCCTCATTAAAAACTAATACAATGTTTTTCTTTGAAAGTAGGCCAAGAAATCTCTTGATCGTGCACAATCACACCAGGAGAAAGTATCAAGGATTCAAATTCATTTAAAAGAGTCTTCAACTTGGTAAAGTACACAGACACAAAAGAAGTACCTTGACTAAGTGTAGAAATTTCTTGGTGAAGATTAAAAGTTCTTGAGCCATTAACCTTGTCAAATCTTTCTTTTATTTCTTCCCAAACAACCCAAGCACTAAGAGTATACACTACTGATGATAGGCGAATTTACACGCCTATAGTACTATCTTTTGCCCATATTTTAGCTAAGTTTTGAGGACAAATTATATAATTCATGCACTTTTAGTCCTTTTTCCTGTAAGTGAGCTAACGAACATGATTAGCAAGTTTTCAGGTATAAATGATGCAGAATTCAGCATTTTATGGATAACTTGACGCCAAAGAAAGCTTCACGAAAGGAGGAAAGCAAAGCTTGGACGCCAAGGACCAAAAGTGGCGCATGGAAAATCTGTCCCGGGCAAAAACAACAATTCTAAAGACTTTGGGGACTAGCAGTAACTTATTAGGATTAGGATAATAATGCAGTAATTTATTAGGATTAGGATAATGATGCAGTAACCCAGTAGGATTGGGTTAAGTAATGCAGTAGCTTAGTAGGATTGGGTTAAGTAATGCAGTAGCTTAGTAGGAATAAGATAGGAGTATTATAAATACCCTATTCTGCTAGAGATTTTTATCATTCTGCCATTACTTTTAACTCTGAAAACAATTCTTCTACTTTTAATTCTACTTTTTATTCATCTATTCAATTCTTAATTTCCACAACAAGAGAAACGTTACTCTGCAAGGGAGTTCACGCCTAAAACGCCACACCACACCTTACTACACGAGATTTTTATTGTGGTATATTAATAATGTCTATTGTGATTTCCTTCGCACTCATGGGTAACTAAACTTCTCTGTTGGGGTTATGGAAGCCATATGAGATACTATCTATTGCTATGAGTTTGTGAATTCGTGACACGTATGCTGCTTTTATCATTATTCTCTTCATCTTAATCTAAATTCTTTGTGGTTGCAAACGCATAGAATACGCTAGTATAGCATTAACTTGTTCGAAAGAAAAGTTATATGTCTGGAAAAGAGATAATGTCAAGGTAATAGGGCACCAACCCCTGTTAAAGTGCCGTAACTGGATTAACCTCTTGGAGAATTCGTACTGTTAGATACGCTTTAAGCTCAAAAGAGTTAAAGTGAAATAGTCCTGGTTAAGGTCGAAAGACGCCTGGATTTACCATCGAATACAATTCTCTATAAGCACATGCATGTCTGAATTCCGCACAACTCATAGCCAATAGAAACGTACAACTCATAAGGTGGACATAACCCCAACTTCTCAATTCTCATTGATTAGAATCTTACTAAACATTCTTTCTTTTTACTTTGCTATTTTCCGTTTTCACTTTGTTACTTTATTGCACGTTACAATCCCCCCTTTTACGAGACTTGCTCCAAAAGTCTAGTAATCTTTGCTTACTCATTGACCGGCTATTCCCTATGGGATCGATACCCAACCCAGTTGGGTTATATATTTGACAACGACCGCTTTACACTCTTATGAGAGCTGTAGATTGAGCATTATCAAAAATTGGCGCCGCTGCCGGGGAATACAAGTGTCAATTAAGTTTGTAATAATTACTAGACCCTTTGGTCAAAGATTCTCGTACTTTTACTTTTAGTTTTTGTTTTTGTTTACTGCAGGTTTTTATTCAGTGCATGCCCCATACCCGAAGTTCTGGTCAACCGTTATTACCTATCAATCCTGAACCACAACGTATTGGCAGAATGGAGGCACAACACGAAATTAAAAGGATGGCTGCTCAACAGGAACAGGCGAGACTAGCTGCGCTAGCCGCCGCTCAAGTGCATCAACAGAATATTGATAACCCTGGGCGAGCAACAAATCCTGACAATGAGGATCTAGGTGATGACGAGCTACTAAACCCTAGGCATGCCACTGAGATCGCAACACCTGCCAATAGAAGAGATCGTCAAGCTAGGTTTAGACCTGAACGCCGAGCTATGCAACCAGCTTTTGACGATGATGATGATGATCTTGATGGAGCCGGAGCCACAAGAGCTATTATTTCTCCATCATTGGCACCTGGAGCCAAGTTCAACATCACAAGCACCATGATTCAGTTATTGCAACTCAAGGGATTATTTGGTAGACTAGCAGGCGATGATCCGAATATGCATCTCATCAACTTTATTTCTACATGCAAGTCGTTTGACAATCCTGGCGTTGGTCAGAATGCAATTCGATTACGTCTATTTCCATTGTCTCTGTCTGGGGAGGCAACTCTATGGTTGAATGGGCTGACTCCTGATTCTATTACAAATTGGAGGAAATTGAGAGACGCTTTCCTAGAAAGATTCTTTCCGCCATCCAAAAGAGCACAAATGAGAGATGAAATCAGCAACTTTCGTCAGCTTCCAACTGAAGCCCTTCATGAAACATGGGAGAGGTTCAAGACGAAGCTAATGAGGTGCCCAAACCATCACATGACTAATGTTCACCTAATGGAGATACTTTACAGAGCCTTGAATTCAATAACTAAACCAGTTGTGGATAATGCGGCTGGAGGATCATTCATGGATCTCACCTTTGGTCAGGCAAGCAATATGCTAGACCGGATGACGAAGCAAAGTAGATCTTGGCATACCAAGGATTCTGAGGTAGCAATCCCCACTTTATCTATAGGCATGACTGCAGACCAAAGGAGAAGAGAAGAAGAACGTGATCAAGATATGGCGCACATGAAGACACAAGTGGATCTTCGTACAAAGCATCTATTATCAGGGAAGACCGAAAAAGTCAAAGCCATTACGTCAAAAGGAAGAGACGAATCTAATTCGGATGAAGAGGCCAACTACTTGAACAATCAGGGGGGTTTCCTAGGTAATACCCAAGGAAACCAAGGTCGGAACTATTATGATAAATCTGGAAACAAGGACCAAGGTAGTTGGAAGAACAAGAATGACAAAAGTGGTTTGTATGTTCCCCTTGGAAGACGTGACACCACCACATCTAGTTCTGGAAATATGGAAGAGATGATGGATAAACTGTTGAAAGGAGTGGAAGCAACCAGCGCGGGAGTAACGGAGGTAATAAATGATTTGTCCTCAATGAAGCAATTGGTTGATTCACATTCCACTTCGATCAAGCAAATAGAGCAACAATTGAGCCAACTTTCAGCAGCACTCAATCAAAGAAAGACTGGCACCTTACCTAGCGACACTGTGCAAAACCCAAGGAATGATGGGTCATGCATGGCCATTACTAACCGAAGCGGTAAGGTGCTGGAAACTTCATCAAAAGGCAAGCAAGTGGTTGACGAAGTAACAGACATTGATGACAAGGCAAAATGAGAAGCTGCCGTAGAATCCACCCACGACGTCCATGACGGTACACCGAGTATGTTGCAGCCTGAAAAGGCTGAAAAACGAAGGCAAGAGGAGAAGAAAGCCGTGGAGAAAACAATTCCATATCCACCACCACCTTTTCCTCAAAGATTGAAGAAGGTGGCGAAAGATACAAAGTTCAGCAAATTCATGACTATGTTAAAGCAACTGACCATTAATGTTCCATTGGTGGAGGCACTTGAGCAAATGCCTGGGTATGCGAAATTTATGAAGGATCTTTTGACAAAGAAGCGGGCAGCAAGCTATGAGTTGAAAGATAATGTTCATCACTGCAGCGCAATCGCTACCCGATCACTAGTTCAGAAGAAGGCTGACCCCGGTGCTTTCACTATTCCTTGCACCGTTGGATCTTTGAATTTTGCCAAGGCATTATGCGATTTAGGAGCCAGCATCAATTTGATGCCACTATCCATTTACAAAAAGTTGGGGTTGGGTGATCCTACTCCAACCAATATGAGGCTCGTAATGGCGGATAGGTCGGTAAAACGACCTGTTGGTATTCTATGTGATGTATTGGTGAAGGTTTCTTCATTCATCTTTCCAGCGGACTTCGTTATTTTGGATTGTGAGGCAGATTCTGAAGTTCCCATAATTTTGGGACGTCCTTTCCTTGCAACAGGAAGTGTGCTTATTGACATGAGAGCTAATGAGCTTTTATTTCGGTTGAATGACGAAGTGGTCCGCTTTGATATATGCAAAGCAATGAAGCAACCCAGCGATATGAATGTGTTCTCTATAGCTGATGTTCATTATGAGGATAAGAAAGCATTGTCTGTAGAGAAACAACTTACTGTTGAGCCACTATCTGATGTGTTGTTGAATGTTGAGCATAAGGATGATGAAGATTATGAAGAAACTATATGTGCTCTAACAAAAATAGGGTCCTATTCTCATACTCCTAAGCAGCCGAACCTTGATCTTAAGAATCAACCGTCACCAACAGCGAAGACTTCCATTGAAGAGCCCTCAGTGCTAGAATCGAAAGAGCTCCCCAATTATCTAAGGTATGCATTCTTGGGAAGAAGAAATACACTTCCGGTGAGTGTTGCGGATGATTCAAGTAAACAACACGTAGAGGCTCTCATCTCTGCTCTGAAAAGGTACAAGAGAGCCATTGGGTGGTTCATTGATGATATCATTGGGATCCTTCTTGGGTTATGTACGCACAAGATTCATCTCGAAGGAGATTGCATGCCCACAAGTAAGCAACATCGTCGTCTGAATCCATTCAGAAAATAATGCCCCATCTATCTCGATGAAGTCTAAGTAATCGAGGTAGCTATGTCGTGCCGCGACAATAAATCAAGCGCTTGGTGGGAGGCAACCCATCATTTTTAATTGTTTTTGTTTTCCTAGAATTTTGTCGAGCCGCGACCAAAACTAAGGCGCTTGATGGGAGGCAACCCATCGTTCTAATCGTTTTTGTTGTTTTTGAGTAAATGTAGGTGCAAGAGGCGTAAAGGAGGAGATTGAGTTCAAATTTTGATTTGGAAGAATTGCATGTTGAAGGTCGTAAGTTAGGATTGAAGGAGCAAAAGGCAATGGGTTGGGCATTGCCTATGAAAATATAGGCAAAGAACAAGGCAAGGCCTATGTAAATCTAGGCCACGAACAAGGCAAGGCCTATACTATGGCCTAAGCTCTCGGAATCTAGTGTGCCATAGCATAGGCGCCGCCCATGCCTAAGTGTGCCATAGCATAGGCGTCGCCCATGCCTAAGTGTGCCATAGCATAGGCGCCGCCTATGCAAAAGCATTTTGCCTCTGAATCTCATATGCTATGGCATAGGCGCCGCCTATGCCTAAGAATGCCATGGAATAGGCGCCGCCTATGCTCAACAATGCTATGCAAAAGGCGCCGCCTATGCCAAGCATAGGCAAAGCAAAAGGCGCCACCTATGGTCACTTCGTGTCTCCAAATCCGATTTTAAATGGATCAAAACCCGACCCAAACTTGTCCTATAAATAAGAGACTTAGATTAAGTACTACTTTGTTCTTCATTTATATTCCATAAGTACTACACTACTACGCCTATTATGAATTGCTAAATCTTGAAGTAGTATTGGTGATTTGAAAGTGATTGAATTGTTGTGATACAACCAAGTGAGTGAACGTATACGTAAGAATGATATTAACTTGTTCCCAACTTGTATTTGATTTTGATGCACTGTCATACTTTTGCGGAATTAATATGGTCACAAAAATTGCATAATTTTGTCACTTGAATACTTACATGTTGGAATGACTTGTTCATCGGGATAAGAATTATAGTTGCCTACCGACATAGGAGGTTGTGATTATTTAGATACTATACCTTGATTCAATCCCTATGTAGTAGTCATGATATATCAAACATGAAAGTATTGCCAAGATTACAAGAAGTATGACTGCTCTGATTTTATTGTTGGAATATAGCACCTAAAACGTATGTCGATGAAGTCTGACTAGTCGACCACTTTCACTTCACTAGTCTGTACCAACAAACTAAGTGTGGGGCGGTGCCCCTACTGCTCATTTATAGATTGTATCTATCGAGATGATGCTAACATGAACATTATTTTAGTCTCAGGTACAATGGCACCCAAAGCAAGACAAGGCAAAGATAAGGCTACCACTTCACAAAAAGGCAAGAAAAGAGGCCGAAAAGAGCAAGGAGAATCATCCTCGATGCAATTACCACGCCGCATGTTCGGAATAAAATGGGTTCTTGAGGAGGAAGCAAAGGAATGGTATAGGAACAACAAAGAAAGAAAATATGTTCATGTGGACTTGATAAACAAGGAAAGCCTAGCAAAGAAAGAACCGCGCATATTGGCCAAGATCATGGCATTACATCTGGATTTCATCTTCCGAGACATGGGAGAATGCAATCTCGATTTAACAAGAGAATTCTATGCCAACTGGTCACCGAAAACCACAGGAAGCGAGGTCAATATTCGGGGCCAAGTTTTACAACTCAATGCGGATTTCTTCAACTCCTTTCTTGGCTTGCCTTCAGTCGATCCATCACCATTCAAGGAGCTGTACAGTAGACCTCCATATAAAGCTATTCGACACACACTCTGTGGAACAAGATCCATGGCACGCTGGAGTAGACACAAGGACACTGGTCGACACAACACCTTCCCATATGCTCCTTTGAATAGGGAAGCAAGGATATGGTTGCGCATAGTCAACTCTTGCCTAATTCCAGGGACTCAGTACACCAAGATAACAAGAGATAGAGTGTGTTTGGTATACGCATTGATGACGAATGTCCCTATCAACGTCGGGGCAATTATTCGTTCCACAATGCGGAAAGCTAGGCTACACAAGAGGTCCCACTTCAGTTTTGGCAACCTGTTGACTGCAATACTAAGGAAAGAAGACATCGAAGAGGAACCGGCTAATCACAAACTCCCACACAACACAAAGAAGGTTGACCTCACGAAGGTTAAAGATGCTGAAACCACGCATGGAGTCAACCTTACCACTTCAGAAAGGCATGCTCGCAACGAAAGCTTCTCCCATCATTTATATGGCATGATGAAGTTTACCATGATGAGCGGGGGTCGTGTTCCAACTGCTGCAGAGTTCCAACAGTTGGATTATGACTACCCAATGAATGAGCATGCAAGGGCGATGTGTGGAGTAGGTGTATATTTTGAGGAACCTCTTGATGACGACATGCCAACCGATGATGATCGACGAATGCCAGACTCCGACGTGGAAGAGAACTCTGATGACGACGACTCTGATGACGATTCCGATGCAGGGGGTATGACCCCAGACATAGAGGATGAGTCTGACTAATCAGGTTCTTCTTATTTATTTTTCACTGAGGGCAGTGTGTCCCGTCTAAGTGTGGGGTGCTGGTATTTGTATACTATGCTTCTTTATCTGCATTTGCATTTATTTATGTTATTTATGTTTGGTTGTTTGATTTAGTTAGTAGTCGTAGATTTTTTTTATTTTTGATGCATGAAATTGTTCTGATAGACGGCATGGTGTTATGACAAGAGTTTGTGCTAGAATCATTACTATTGAGACACTTAGGCTCTAAGTGTGACTCACTGTGTGATAATTGTGTGGTTTAATTCATTCATCTGTTGGGTCAAGAGTCTATACTGCTCCCAATAAAGTTAACCATGTGCCTTGTGTGTGTGAGATGATAGTATATTCTGTGCTTGTGACTGATGCTAGAACTTGCCTGGTGTGTGTGTAAAGCGAAATAAAGAGTGTGAGTTTAGGAGATGATTTAGGCATTTCTTTGGCAACCGATACTTGTTTACCTTCGTTTTACCTACCCGTGGACATTATCCTAGTCAACCCCTTTGAGCCTTTAAGCCATTTTCTTTGACAGCCTCATATATAAGCCTAATCCATTTTTTTAAGACCATAATTTGATCCAAATTCCTAAGTGCTTTAAGTTGTGAAGTCATGTGACAAAATAAGAGGAAATTGGGTGAGAGTGATGCCTTAGAGTATATTGGTACTTGAATTTCTTATGAAAAAGAGTGGCTATCATGGAGGTGTGTTATAAAAAAAAAGAAAAAAAAAGAGAAAGAGAAAAGAAAAAGAAATAGAAAAACAAAAAGATAAATTGTGTTTATGATTAAATAAAAAGATAATTATGCTTGAATGGCAAAATTAGGTGAAAAGGGGTGATAGATGAAAGAAAGGTAGCAGGGTTGATTAAAAGAAAGTGTTAATGGCATAATGTGATGTATTAAAGCGCTTAGGAACATAGTCACTATTTCTGGCCAAAATAGTCCTACCCGTCCCTTAGCCTACATTATAACCTATAGAAGACCTATTTGATCCTAAGCTTAGCATTCTGATATTTAGTGGAGCATTACACTAAGGGCAAGCCTATGGTCATCAGTAGCAACATATGAATTCTTTGTGAGAGCGAGAGCAAGGCTAATCATATACCCATGCTTCGATAGATGAAAATACTTGTGAGTGATTATGGGTGATATATTGTGAGACACACATGGTTGATGAGTTTTGGGTGGTTGTGTATGATTCTCTGTGCCTTAAATTTTGGATACGAATTAACCATCATCACGAGTCTAAATTGGAGGTTAAATGGTTTCTAGTAGTGATCAGAAAACTACTCTTTGTTAATAATTGTTATGCTTGTCTTGACGAATATTTTGTGTGGTTACTGTGAAACCCTAAGTAAATGTTTAGATGGATATGATAGTTTGTTCGAGGACGAACAAAGCTTTAAGTGTGGGGTGTTGATGATAGGTGAATTTACACGCCTATAGTACTATATTTTACCCATATTTTAGCTAAGTTTTGAGGACAAATTATATAATTCATGCACTTTTAGTCCTTTTTCCTGTAAGTGAGCTAACGAACATGATTAACAAGTTTTCAGGTATAAATGATGCAGAATTCAGAATTTTATGGATAACTTGACGCCAAAGAAAGCTTCACGAAAGGAGGAAAGCAAATCTTGGACGCCAAGGACCAAAAGTGGCGCATGGAAAATCTGTCCCGGGCAAAAACAACATTCTAAAGACTTTGGGGACTAGCAGTAACTTATTAGGATTAGGATAATAATGCAGTAATTTATTAGGATTAGGATAATGATGCAGTAACCCAGTAGGATTGGGTTAAGTAATGCAGTAGCTTAGTAGGATTGGGTTAAGTAATGCAGTAGCTTAGTAGGAATAGGATAGGAGTATTATAAATACCCTATTCTGCTAGAGATTTTAATCATTCTGCCATTACTTTTAACTCTGAAAACAATTCTTCTACTTTTAATTCTACTTTTTATTCATCTATTCAATTCTTAATTTCCACAACAAGAGAAACGTTACTCTGCAAGGGAGTTCACGCCTAAAACGCCACACCACACCTTACTACACGAGATTTTTATTGTGGTATATTAATAATGTCTATTGTGATTTCCTTCGCACTCATGGGTAACTAAACTTCTCTGTTGGGGTTATGGAAGCCATATGAGATACTATCTATTGCTATGAGTTTGTGAATTCGTGACACGTATGCTGCTTATATCATCATTCTCTTCTCCTTTGTCTAAATTCTTTGTGGTTGCAAACGCATAGAATACGCTAGTATAGCATTAACTTGTTCGAAAGAAAATTTATATGTCTGGAAAAGAGATAATGTCAAGGTAATAGGGCACCAACCCCTGTTAAAAAGTTAGTGTCGTAACTGGATTAACCTCTTGGAGAATTCGTACCGTTAGATACGCTTTAAGCTCGAAAGAGTTAAAGTGAAATAGTCCTGGTTAAGGTCGAAAGACGCCTGGATTTACCATCGAATACAATTCTCTATAAGCACATGCATGTCTGAATTCCACACAGCTCATAGCCAATAGAGACGTACAACTCATAAGGTGGACATAACCCCAACTTCTCAATTCTCATTGATTAGAATCTTACTAAACATTCTTTCTTTTTACTTTGCTATTTTCCGTTTTCACTTTATTACTTTATTGCACGTTACAATCCCCCCTTTTACGAGACTTGCTCCAAAAGTCTAGTAATCTTTGCTTACTCATTGACCGGTTATTCCCTGTGGGATCGATACCCAACCCAGTTGGGTTATATATTTGACAACGACCGCTTTACACTCTTATGAGAGCTGTAGATTGAGCGTTATCAACTACCCCACTAAGTAGACTAGTAGAGACAATATTCATTAACTAAGAAAGTACCACAACATTTACTCTCTCTCATTGTGGCCAAAGCTCTTCCATGAAGCTTTCTTTCTTTAATGTGACATCAACAAAACCAAGTTTGTTTCTTCCTAATAAGGCAATACGCATTGACCTACTCCAAAGAGTAATTCTCTGTACCAGACAGCTGAATAGATACAAGAGACGTACCACTTACATCAGTGGGATGCAGAAAGAGAGGATCGTTTTGATCAATCACTAGTGTTGAATTCCTTTCTTGAGACTCTAAACCATTTCCAGCATTAGTGACACTTGAGTAATTATTAATTGCCATTGAAGCTTGGACAGTTTCTTGAATAATTCAATTTCTGTAGCTATTTTAATGCAATTACAGTTTCCAGAACAAGAGTATGGAAGTGAAATATAGAATAAAAAAAAGATGAAACTTTGATGCAAAGCTTATTGGCTCTGATACCATGAACTAAATCACCATAACAGTGGTTTCACTAAGAACAGAGAAACACAGAGAGATTGAGATGGAAGAAGAGAGATCTTATTGAGTATTATTGATCATCAAAACGTGTGTTTAAGAGTACATGAGCAATAAGTATATATAGAAATAAGGCCTAGTCTCATTAACTAACTTTTGTGACTTAATAATCAGTAACTAACTAATGGAAGTTAGTTACTCAACTACTTATTAGAGTTATTGTCATAACAAGTCTAACTACAACCTAACTAGGGGCTCATAATCCCATAAGGCACAAACAAGAAAGGAATAATTCAACTGAGCTCTCATAAACTCGACGGATACAAATAATGAGTATTTAATTCAAAGATGAATTTATCTATAACAGTAGCATAAAGTGAACCACGGGTAAAACATACCTGAAACTCATCCGTGAACAAAAAATGGAGAACTTGAACTGGGACTAGAGAATAGGATCATGATAGAAAATACCGTGTATAAATCATAACTGTGAGACTTGAACCGAAACTAATAAGTAAAATAAAAGTAGTGACAACTGTTTCGTCTCTTTTTGGTTTGAAGGGCGGGTGTTGACACCTAATTTTTGCCCTCCACATTTCAAATTAATTTTTGAATTTCTCAATTTTAAATAGTTTTAAAATATTTATTTTTCATTATTTTGAAATAAATTTCAACCCTACCTTCTGAATTTAGGCGAAATTAATATATTTAGTGTTTAATTATACATGATTATATAATTATCAGTTAAAGAAAATACTTTAAAATCTATTCAGAATGAAAAGTTTGATTAAATTACAAATATTCCACCTTTCTCAAGGTCAATTGAAAATAAGAAATTGACGACATAATTAGTTTCTTAATTATTATTATTAATATTATTATTTATTATTAATATTATTAATTATTGTGTTTTATTTAAATGTTTATTTTAAAATTATTAAATTTGAGAAATTCGTTAAATTAATAAGAAGATAATTTCGTCTTAGCTTTATCTAGATTTATTCAAATTGTGACTATTTTATTAATATAAAATGATCATAATTAGAGTTAATAATTATTATAATTATTGCTCTATTAACCAGCCCATTTTCCACTTCCAATACAACACCAGGCTGCCCCAGGCCCATTTATTTCAGCAAACCAACAACAATTTCTGCATAGCCCAAATCACAACAACCAGCCCAAATGCCCCTTGACCGACCCAGTCCAGACCCTCCTTATAATTTTCCCCTTAAGCCAGACGAACATCGTAACAGCAACCAAATAGGTTGTACGCCCAACAAACAATGACAGTTTCAACAACGAACAACAATATTCAATGACAAAGCCCCCATTCCTATAACAACGATATCAACGCTGTAACCGACGACCCAACAATTTCAACTGCAAACCAAATTCCCATATCAACATCAACGCTATAACACAGCGATGACCACAACAACTTCAACAACCACCGTCCAAACAGTTAACATCCTAAAATAACAGCGTCAACAACGGCTTCAGCCAAGAACGGCTAGGAATTCGTCCGCCTTTTCCCTTTCTCAGAACATGTTCATCCATTTTGGGTAATAAATTAATGCCCAACGTCTTTTTGTTTTGTCCCACAGTGGATTTCAAAAATCTCTCAAAATCAACTCAATTTCAGTTTTTCAAGTCCGAAAAAAACCTAATTCCTTCTTCTATAAATAGATGTTGGGGTTAGAGGTTAGGGGAATTTTTTTTGGGGGGGCGGGGCGGGGGGGAAATTGAGGGAGGCGCGTGCTTCTAATCCTAGGTAACCCAAAAGATTCTCAAAGAAACATAATTTAAAAATCAATGAAATTATTTTGCATTCTGCGTATTGAAGTTAAATTTAGTGTTGGAAGTCGTCGTCGACTCGTTGTTCTCGTTTGCTGCCCCAAAAAAGATAAATTTCCTCATCATCTCGCTTTGATGTGATTCTGATTGCAACTTTTGGCGTTGATATGATTGTGTATTGGTCATCGGTTTATTACTGTGGAATGGGGAAATTGACATGGGATGTTATTCTCGATGATTGACTATGTGTTTTGGAATCTCACGTTTGATTTTCTTGGATTATAGTCAAAATTAGAATAGAGTTGATTAATGAACGTGTGTTTGTGTGTTTAACAAATTAGTTACTTGTTGTTTTAGAGGATGTGTTTATTTGGACTCCGCTGATATTGATTTCCCTGCTCTCCTGTGTAAAACCATGGAGTCATCTTGCAACTTCCTTGAGACTGATTTAAAACTTTGCATATGTCAAAATTTATACTTGAGAAACCCCCCCAGATATTCAAATAATGGCCAGCTTCACTACTGTTAACCCTTATTTTATATGATTTCGTTGCTCCAAATTGTCTGTTGGGAAAGTAAATTAATTAGCGGGATTGGTCGAGACTGTTTGGATTCAGTCAAATCGGCGTTAGTGAGTTCATTTTGCGCAAATTTTGAAAAGAAAGAATAGCAGTTTGTTGTATAAATGCCGTCATTCTGCCCTGGTTATCATATACTCCATGACGATGAACTAACACCTTTAGTATGCATGTTCACTAATGATATAATTCATAATGTAATTCTTTACTTTTCAAATTGACGCAGTTACTTAAGTAAGCTTAGTTAGGTCCCTTGAAAGATTTGTTTGTTACCTATATTGAGACAGTGAATGATAGTGTGGTATATCTATTTCATATCACCTCTATCCCACAAAGTGTTCATTTGGATTGACCTGTTAATGACATAATTTAATTTTCTTAGGTGTTTAAATTT
Source organism: Capsicum pubescens (assembly GCA_030864215.1). Classification (NCBI taxonomy): domain Eukaryota; kingdom Viridiplantae; phylum Streptophyta; class Magnoliopsida; order Solanales; family Solanaceae; genus Capsicum; species Capsicum pubescens. The sequence continues at coordinate 108,541,857 of CM061544.1, forward strand.
TATTATTGTTATTATTATCATTATCATTACTATTACTATTATCATAGGAATGGTAGTTGCAATTTATGTGTATCTATGTCGTGTGTGGCACCATTCCCTCATTGTTTACTAATTCTTATCTTTTATTTGATGCATGTGACATGAATCCGAGTCCACTTGGACTCCATTTATCCTCGCATTCGAACTTCGTCATGTCCGAGCCTCAACCAAAGTCCCAAAAACGGATCGAGAGACAAAAAGCATGGCTGTATATGTGTGTATACAGAAAATATACATCACATATACAAAAACGCTAGAAGAAAAAGGGGATGATATACACATAATATACACTTCAGAAAATGGACTGAAGTCCATAATTCCAAGCCCAAAAATGGACAGCTTTGTTGTTGGGCCAATTAAAGGACCAATTTAATTCTTGTATTTTTTTTAGGGCAAAATTTCGAAATAGCATACTTAAGGCCTTAATTGTTCATTTTATAGCAACAGTTTCATAATTACATTTTGTAGCAACTTGTATTTTGTATTTTTAAAAACTGTTGCTATAAAAATACATATACAACTAATTTTACTTCCCTTAAATAACTGAATTTGGTTGAGATAAATATGGTATAATTACCAATTAATTAAATTTGTAGATTTCTTTTCCATTAAAACAACTTCATTCACGTGATTTCCGTTATAGTGTAACAACATTAAACAAAATTCAAATTTCAGTTTTCTCCATTAACAGTTCATCTGGAATAAAAAAAATAGCAAAAACAATATCTGCTGTTTGTTTTTCTGAGCAACTTCTTCTAATTCAACCGTTTTTTTGAAATTCAACCATTGATGTTGTTGAATCAAATTCGACAGAATCTTCTTCGAAATCAACAACAGTTTCGAAAGGAAGCATTAATTTGTTTTAATCAAATTCAATTATAGATTCTTTAGTTCAATTTGTTAGAATTCAACTATCAGTTGCAAATTCAACCATTATTGTTGTTTAAGGTACATAATCATTAATATTTTTTGGTTCGATTTTTTGTTTCAACCATTACTGATGCTCCTATCTAGTTTTTTGTTGTCGCCATTAAATTTTTTATGAAAATTTTGTAAATGAATTTCGAATTAGAAGCAATGCAGGAGTAAATTCAACATATATAGCAAAAACCTTCGGAATTCAACTATTTGTTGCAAAATTTCAGTTTAGAAGTTGTTTCATGAATTAAAATTTCAGTATTCGACTATTTATTTGAGGATCGTTTGTCGTTATTTTGATCGTTTTAACAATTGAACAAATTGTGAAGCTTTGTAGAATATTTTTACTTTATTGTATAATCGATTATTAACATATTTTAAACAAATTTCGATTTGAATTTTATGCAATTATTGTCTAAAATCCTAGTTCAATGAATGATCGAATTCAGCTGTTGAATGTGATGAAATTCTATTAACGCATATCAAAATACAAATTAGGTATGCTCTAGATGTATTTTTGTTATGTTTAATGTTAACATTGCATATGTATTTTTGATATGCTTAATGTTAACACTGCATATGTATTTTTTGTTTTGCTTGTCAGAATTTGAGAGTATAACTGTATATGTGAAAATATATTTGTATACTTGTTTTACTTTCGTTCGATTCAGTAGTTTCCTTATTTGGTTGAATTTTTTTGCTGTGTTTGTATTTTACTTTAAACAAATTTTGTTTAAAGCTGAAAAATGTGTGTTATAACAAGTGACATTTGACAAATATGTATATTTATTTATTTTTTGGTTAAATCAAGTAGAAATGGGAAGCATACCAGTCCTTGTGAAGCACTCTGGTTGATAGACGTATGAAAAAAACTACGAAGAATATGTCACTGATGTTATACTGTTGAGCACATCAGCAACATTCGTTGAGCTGCACGATGTTTTGGCATCTCACTTAAGTGTGAATTTAACCAACAAACGTATTCTAGTGGAATATCAAATAACTGCTAATGCAGGACAGATAGAAATACATAATGATATGGGTTTAAAGGTGTTTATTTTGCAGAAAAAGCAGCTACAAGACATGAATTGTTTTCCTTTATATGTAAGCATTTTGGAGAAAGTTGTAAGGAACAACTTGGCAAGTTCATCTATATGTGTTGCTGAAAGAAGAACCAACTCTAACAACTTGCAAGCAGTGATAAATACATCAAATGGATGAGCTTTGGTGGTTTCTGAAGATGCACAAGCATTAAATGTATTTGAGATGGATATTATTGAGGTGATTATCTCAGACCCACATTATAAGCATGTTGAGGAAGACCAGGTTTACTTGATAAAAAAAACTAAAGTCAGTCATGAAGGACTATTCAATTAGGGAGAAGTTTCAAACGCAAAGTAAAAGATCAAGTAAGAAAACGTCCGTACATTCTATATCACTCTGATCTTGTTTAATATTAGTTTGGATATGTATTTTGAATGTATTAAATCATGTTTGATGCAGTTATACATTATTTTGCAAATCAAGAAACTGCAAGTTTTTAATACGTGCATCGGGCATGGGAGAATCTGAAATTTTTAGAATAAGAGAATTCATACCTCAACATACTTGCCCAGTGAAGGACAAGATCTATCCAAAGGTGCATGCTACTAGTATGTTGATAGGTGGTATGGTTAAACAAAAATTCAAAAACCACAAACGAAAATATAGTGCGACGAAAATAAAAAATGAAATGAAGGAAGAGTTAGGTATGGATTTGACATACACTTTATGTTGTAGGGCCAAGGAAAGAGCGTTAGAAGAGTTGAGGGGTAAGCCAACAACATCTTACGAGAAACTGCCGTATTTCTCTAGCTTAAATTAACTCTCAGTTCATGAGTTATCCAATATAAATTTTTTTAAATACTTAGTATTTTTTAGTTTTGATCCTTCCCTTGCGTAGGAATTTGAATTAGCTTTCCAACGATATAAAATTTGCCTAAATCCGATAACTGGGTAAGAAGTTATGGCTATTTTAAGTTTCAGTCATTAAACACCGTAATTCAGGCCAGTAGCGCATCGCGGAGTAAGCCAAAAATAAAATTTTTAGTTTCCAGTGAGGTACTGCGATACCGGCGCGTCACGCCAAAGCTCATTTTCACATTTGTAAATTTCCACTGAGCCAACGCGATTGTACCGCATCGCGCTGAGCTTCCAGGTCCCATCCGCCATCATACTTATATGTACTGAATACTACCTATCCGGAGTCACATATAAGAATGAAGAAGACAGATGATAATGCATTCTTGTATGTATTTATCGCTCTACATGCATTCATTAAAAGATTTGATCATTGTAGACTAGTCGTAGTTGTTGATGTTAGTTATCTGAGAGAAATTTATACTGAGGCATTTGTAACAGCATGTACAATGGATGGAGCAGGTTAGTATTATTTTATAATAATTACATTATATAACTGGTTGTATTTTTTCGTATTTCTGCATATTTCTTGAAAATACATATCTCCACTTGATATATACATATCTGTATAAAATTACATATATTTTCAAAGTTTCATGAATGAAACATGTAAAATTGATTATGTTTGATAGTGATGTGCGCCTACATTTTATTATATGTAATTGATAACATTTCTTTGATAAAATATAGTGTTTTATTTACCTGTATTTCAAATAAATACATATGCAGTTCCTATATGTATTTATATATGACTGCACAATTTTTTTTATATATACAGGTCATATTTTCCCTTTAGCAGATGGTGTGCTTGATTCTGAAAATGATGCATCCTGGACATGGTTCTTTGAGAATCTAAAGGAAGCGTATGGGGAAAGACAAAATATGTGTGTTGTGTCTGATAGGAATCCAAGCATCATAAAGGCTGTTGGTGATGTGTACACAGATGTTCCACATTATACATGTATGTGGCATCTATGGAGAAATGTGAATAAACTTTACAGAAAGTTACACGATGCATTGTCGGAGATCTTTTATACAATGACCAAATCATATTTAAAGTCAAAATTCCACATATTAATGGAAAAAGTTGATGCAATTGATATTAGGGTGAAGAAATACTTGGAATTGGCTGGTTATGAAAAGTGGTCTAGGTTCTATGCAACAGTTCACCGAGGATGGATTTTGACTTTAAACATTGCGGAGTCAATAAATGGAGTACTTGTTTCAGCTAGAGAACTGCCAATTTATGAATTTCTTGAGGAAGTTCGATTACTGTTTGCAAAATAAAATTGCGAAAATAGGCAACAAGCTTCATATACCTTCACAACACTCATTGAAAAGTTTAATGACATACTCAAAGAGAATGAGACTTTGTGTACTCGTATGACGGTATGACCTTTTAGATTTGTGAAATTTATAATTATGAAAACATAAATATGAAAATACCTTCCATTCAGTTGTAAATTAATGAAAAGATATACAACATAAAAAATATGAACATTTAAAAACATATTATGTATTCTGCATATGTATTTTTTGTATTGAAAATTATTAACACTGCATATGTATTTGAATGCTCAGTAAAAATAATGTACTCTGCATTTGTATTTTTATTGCATATGTATTTTTTTTGCAAAATGCAGTTGTGCTAACATATCATAGAATATGAAATTCATTTTTTTGTAGCATTGCATTTAACTTTTTATTTTTATATCAGGTTGTACCAGCCACAGAATATGTGTATACGGTACACGATAATGTAACGCCCCAAGATCCAATCCCGAGACGTCACATGGTGCTTAAGGCCACACGCGGCCTCAAGCTAACCCTCTAAACCTGCCATCACTTCTAGAACTCACTTTGACAATAGTCGTATTAATATAAGAGAGAATGACATATCATTAACATACTGGAATAAGATAAGAAACTAGCCTGTACAATCCAAAATACTGAGATTCTGTTCATACCAACCCTTTAGTCTGACAAAGCTTCTATACATCAAAATCAAGGAGATATTGGGACAAACCCCCAACTGACTCAAACAGTACTGAAAGCCATAACAATAAAACGGTATCACAAAATATAAACACGGTCCTCGAACCATGAGGACTCACCACTGAGCAGACGAAAAGAGGCACCCAAATATCGCTAACGTGGATGAGTACCTGAACCTACATTACGAGAACATGTAGCCCATAGAAAAATATGTGGGTCAGCAATTTGGAATATACTAAGTATGTGGGGGTGCATGTAACAATGTAAATATCATCATCAATTTCATGAAAATATGCATATGTACAATGATGGCTCACTTGGCTTGAGTTAGATTGAAACATACTATTCAAGATCTCATCGTAAATAAATCATATGATAAAAACCTCATAAATCATCATAAACAACTCAACTTTTCAACTCAAGACTCGGAGTGACTCTGTAATTCAAGAAACTCGACTCTTATGGACATGGGAGGTTCTTATAACCGACATAAACCATGTGAGCTACATGGAGTCCAACGTTTTTCCCTCCTAAGGAGGAAACCTCACATTGGCGGGAGCATCGTATTCTTCCCAGGGAGTACAACCTAAATTTAGTGATCACAATCTCATACTCGGCCTCCGGCCCACAATTATCAACATTAATCCTACGGTGGCACGTAGTTTCGGAGAAAATACCATATTTCTCGCTCGGTGCTAAATACTACTCCCAGACATAAGCTCAGAATGCGTTAGAAAATCCACCACAAACATCACAAGGGTCTATCATGAAGACCAAATCAAATCTCTTTCTCATTTATCAAATCATAATCAATTTGCGAATTCCTAACTCGACTCAAATCAAATCAATCTTTCTCAATATCAAAAGGCATCAGTTCATTAAGTCATGGCAACATCAATAACTTTGAGGAAATATCAAGACTCACTGCAACAACTCAATTCTCATGAATCAATATACTCAATAATCCAATTTGTCATAAGGAAGCTTAAAGCTTGACACATATCTTGAAAGCACTTGAAATACCAACTCACGGTAGAAACTTGAAATTCATAATATTAAATATCAAGTCATAACTTGGAAATTATAAAATAACCATGTATAACAAAGCTTGAACAATTTATATTCTCATAATCTCATGATGAAGTAATTTGGGTATAAACCTACTTGCAAAATCATATAAATCCATAATGAAAATCAAAGCTTTGAGCACAAGAACGAAAGAATTGCTCTTGTTCAAAACCCCATATACCTTGGATTATGATTTTAAGATGAACAAGCTTGATTGGAAACTCTTCTTTACACTTTTGAGCTAAGTTTCTTGATGCCTTTGGCATGGAGAACTTAATTCTTGAACAACTTGGTGAAATCTTTGGAAGATTCTTGAATTTCTTGGAGATGATTTGATTTGGGATTTTAGAAGAAACCCTAGTTTCTAGAGAATTTTGGAGGAGAAATGAGAGAAAAATAATCTTCTCTCCTCCACTTGGATATATATATATATATAAAACCAAAATGGGCGGAAAAGACCAAAATAACATTTTAAAAAGAGTTAAAAATTGATGATCGGGGTCTGTGACGGTCGAACTGACGGTCCACCAGATCGTCCGTCACTCGGGGGCCAGAAATGGGGCATTCTGGCTCGACTTGACAGTCCTCTTGACGGTCCGTCAAATTTTTGGCGGCCCACCATTTTGGCCGTCGCACGATGGACAAAAAAAGGGTTACTGCCTTGGCTTGATGGGACAATTGACGGTCCACCAAGGACTTGGAGGTCCTTCAGGTCTACCGTCAGGCCTGTGCGATTCCGACATCGCTTAGTAAAACGGCCAAACTTCCTCGTCCAATGTCGGATTTCGATAAAATTGGTATCGATGGAAAGCTTATTCAATGATATACATGACAAAAAGTAGAAATTAGAGAAATATAATACAATATAAACATCAATCACTTTGGAAGCCACCCCTATCCACTCAAAAGACAAATTTAGGCTTAAGGAACGATTGGGGTATTACAGATAAACAAAAGCACTTCATTGTTTGCTTCAAGGAAAAAAATTCTCATGTAATGCATTTCAACTAGATGAGATACCATATGCCCATGCTTGTGCGGTTTTGAAGAAAAAGAATTTTGAGAAGGGGCCATACTGTTGTGATTTGTTTAAACTAAAAACTGTTTTGAAGACATATGATGTTCCCATATACCCGTTGCCACACAAAGATGAATTGATAATTCCAGAGAGCGTACTTGGTGAAATAGTACTGCCTCCAAAATTCAAAAAACCACCAGGAAGACCTGCAAAGAAGGACCATGGAAAATCAAGCCGGGATATGTTTGGAAAGAAGAACATCAACTCATGCGGTGGTGGTGGGGCTAAGGGTCACAATAGGCGTTCTTGTAGGAAATATCACAAATAATTCATTTCCTAAAACTTTATTTCCATTTTTTATAATCATGAACTATTTTATTTTAGTTAATACATTTATGCATCATTTGACAATTGAACATAGTAATATCTGAATACTGCATATGTATTTTCAAGCTACAGTTCTTATGTATTTTTAACATTGTATATATATTTTAGGTTAAAGCTGGTAACTTTGATGAACTAAACAAGTATTTGGTTCCTAATTGTTCAAAGATTTAAATACACATGACATATTCTGCAAATATATATTTGAATTGCAAAATCATAGCACTACATATGTATTAATATGCTAAAAATACATTTGATGTATAATCCATATGTATTTTTAAGGAAAATATCAACACTACATACGTATTTTGTAACTAAAATTTAATAAAGTTAATGTAGAATGCATAAAAAGCTCAAATTTATCTTTAATTAGAATTCTCATTTATAATGATATTAAATGAACACATATCAAAATATATATTAGGTATGATCAATATGTATTTTTGAAGTGCTTAATTTTAACACTGCATATGTATTTTTAGGCTAAATATATTTGATGTATAATCCATATGTATTTTTTAGCAAAATATCAACACTGCATATGTATTTTGTAACTAAAATCTCACAATAAAATGAATAACTGCATAAAAAACTCAAATTTATCTTTAATTCAAGTCCTCATTTATAATGATAATTAATAAAAACATATTAGGTATGATCAAGGTGTATCTTTTTGAAATTCATAATATTAACAATGAATATGTATTTTTAGGTTATATAAATTTGATTTATAATGTATATGTATTTTTTAGCAAAATATCAACACTGCATATGTATTTTGTAACTAAAATCTCACAATAACAAATATAACTCCTTAAAAAACACAAGTTTATATTTAATTCAAATTTGCATTATATTAATAATAAATGAAAACATATTAAAATACATATTAGGTATGGTCCAGATGTATTTTTGGAATGCTTAATCTTAACACTGCATATGTATTTTTAAGCTAAAAATACTTGATTTATACTGCATATGTATTTTAAGCATAATATGAACACTACATATGTATTTTTTAACTAAATCTCACAGTAAAAGGTAGCACTGCATAAAATACTCAAATTAAACTTCGAAACTTAATTAATTTCATTCAGTTAAAAAATAAATACTATTATAGGCTACAATTAGAACCACTTCAAAACATCAAAATTAGTTTGTACAATCAGAACCTACATCCATAAACCAGTTGCTCAACTATACAAAGTAATAAATCCATCAATCATCATACATCAAAAACTTCAGTCACACTAGTTATTCTACTTTGCCTTGCAGGCCTCAAGGGTGCTTCGATATCACTATGAGCATTTGCTTCTTGTTCTCGGATCCCATAGTCCCACAAAAGTGCAACATATCTTGTACGAAGTGCGTTGGGGTCGAAATCAGTCGCAAAAACTTTGTGACCATAAGAAAGGCACTCTGCATACGTAACCATAAAGACACCACAATCCCTACAAAACAAGGAATTTTTTTTTGATTAAATAGTAAAATATATTTAGTACAAACATAAAATTTTGGTATATGTAAATTAAAAACTTACAAGATTTCACTCGGTTGTTGAGGCAAATTCTCTTCAAATATCACATCAAAAAGATCTGAGTAATCTTTGTCTTTGTATCTTGGATGGTTTTGAAAATCAATTCCTTTCTTATTGTAGAAATCACAAGCTTGGAGACACAAAGGGATAATCTCAATTAATTTCTCGATCTGAATAAAAACAGCCGGATAATAACCAGATGATTCATATGAATCATATAAGAATATGCACCTCTCTGAGAAGGATAAAACTGCTAGCACCCAATGATGTTTTTCCTTTATATTGACTAGAATATAAATGTCCTCCACTGTATGCCATGGCACAGCAGCATGCATACGGAATCCACTGATGTATTCATTAAGATGAGCCTCCCGTCCTCCCGTCGTAAAGTTTGGATTATCCACAGAATAAACATCATGAACATACCTAATTACATTCATAAAGTTGCAATCTATTGTGCTGAATTTGTAAGACCTGTTAGGGTCATACTTCGACTTCTTTCTCAAGTAGTAAAAGCAAACATCAATTTGCTGCAGCAATTAACACCACAAATCTTAGAATATTGAAACTATTTGTGTACTTAATTTAGCATGTGTATGTAATATAAAATATATATACAATTTAAAGTTTATCACATCCTTTGTTAAATAATAAAAAACATAGTAAAAATACATATATGTACCTGCATATGTATTTACAAGTAACATAATATGTATTTTAAGTAGTGCTACAACTGTAAAGGAAACATTGTCAAAATAATATACTAACCGAGTCTGTGCATGACTGATCAAGGATCCCTATTATGTAGAACCAATTTTTATCTTCAACAGTATCAACTCCGAAATGCATCATTAGAATGGTTGATTTCCCCCTTTTGTAATAATTCGCATTTCCCTTCTTATTTTTTTTGTTAATCAGTATATGTTAAATCATGAGACATAATGGAATTTAAAAAAAAAGTTTAAACAGTTAAATAGAAATACCTTTTTGCATGAACTTTGAGAAGGTCTTTAGAAATTGAATCCATGAACTTGTTGACAATCTTCGTATCCACTATCCCATCAATCGGGTGATACACAAATGGATGTTTCTGGGAGAATATACGTATATGCCCTGCTGAGCTCTCTATATAGTTACATAATACAAAAATGTAATTAGTAAAAAGTATTTGCATAACATATTACATTGAAAACTAAATATATAACTAAGTGTACTTACTGGCAGCTGAACCAAATTTCATCGTGTAAGGTGACTCCTTGAATTTGGATGGTCGCCTAATCCGTAATCTTTGAACGGGGGTTTGAAGTTCATGAGAGGGATGGACAATGATGCTCTTACTACTGTCGGCATTCAGACTAGGAAGCAACTCATCAGGGATTGTACTTTGTGAATCAGGACAAACTGGTTCATTCCTTTGTTTATCAGTGCTTAGTTCTTGTATTTTAGAAGGCGTCATAATTTGCTCCTCCATAACAAGATCAACAATAGATTCTGACTTTTTTTCATTCAAATATTCATCAGTAGGTTCTTCTTGGGTTTTCGATAGAGGTGTGGTGATGCTTTCTCTCCAGTAGGCATTTAGACTTGGTAACAACTCATCTGGGATTGTAAACTGCGAATCTCTCAAATTTGTTTTATCCACTTTATCAACACTGATCTGCCAAAAAAGAAAAAATTAGATAATTACTTCTGGATTGTAAGGATTGTTACATCACATAAACTCAAAATTTAAATCATTATACATACTGGCCATCATGATGAACAATCTTCGCAGAATGTATATAATTCAAATTTATACTTCAGAGAAGCTCATCAGGGATTAAAAGTTGAGAATCAATTTAAACATTTGATTTATCTGGATGCAAATCAGTGTACACCTTGCAAACAAGTAAAAAAAATTAAAACAATAGCAAACAAAAAATTATTTGTGTATGTTTATATAAGTCTATATATAAAATAAGATATAACTGCTAAACAAAATAAAATTATATATGTACACTCAAATTAAAAAACATATGTTACTTATTAATAATACCTTTGTACCATCCTCATTTCATTCAAATTCTGAGCAACATTCGAACTGAATCGTTGTGGTGATGTTTCAACACCATCAAAATCCATATGTTGTGGTTCCAAATCTTCATCTTCATTTTGTTGCTACAAATGTAAGTTCAAAAAATAATTATCACTTGAGTTCACTGAATATGTATATACTCAGAAATACATATGTATTGTTGAATACAGTGCATTTGTATTTTTGAATACACAACATATGTATTTTCAGAAACACTGGATATGTATTTTTTGAAAGAAAGCCAATGTATGTTTTAATACAAAGCATATGTATTTTTGAATACACATCAAATGTATTTTTGAATACACAACATATGTATTTTTCAAACACCGAATATGTTTTTTTGAATACACAACATATGTATTTTTAAATACATAGGGTATGTATTTTTGAATAATCTGCATATGTATTTTTTAATACTCTGCATATGTATTTTTTAGAACTCTGCATATGTAATATTAAAAAGTTTACCTTGCTTTGTTCAATTGTTTTGAGCTTCAACTTGAACTTCTTTCTCACTAATGTACAAATTGCTTTAAACTTTTGATGAACCTGTTTTCATAGAAAATGATTAAAAACAGATTGGTTAATTTAAAATTATTATTTGAAAAATAACTTACCTCATCACAAAATGAGTCAAAAACATTCTTAGAAATGAATGCTTCTTTATCTATAGGACTATTCAGCTTTGACACTGCTTCTACATCTACAGGACTTTGTGACTTTGACTGTACCGGAGGAAAAATAACCCTTGTTGTTTGGTTTAATTTCTTCCTTTTTGAAAAGTTGGCTGTTGTGGTTGAATTGACTTAAACATTGGTGTCTTCATACCAGTAGCCTTTGCAGCGCGAGGAGCTGGTGTCCTCTTTTGTGTATGATCGTCAACAATATTGACTGGATTTTTCCTTGATGGTTTCTTCATAGATGGGGTTGATGAATCAACCTTTTGTTTCTTTTTCGATCGTTCATTGATCTATTATGGTGGTGGATCCTGGAAGTCATCATCCGAATCAACTGAACGTTCATCCTCCATTACATCATTCTGTGGTATTGGAAACTGTTCCAATTTTATTTGAGTTGGCTCTATGTTCTTAAATACAAGCTAGGAATATAGATATAATTTGAAGAATCTGTTAAAAAATTGTATATGAAAATTTATATATATACTATAAAAAACATATAGTAATACATATGTATTTATTAACAATAAAACTTTCCACCGTCATTGAACATAACATCCATCAAATACTCAAAACGTGGTCTGGGTGCATTTGTATTCCAATTTAATAATCGAGAAATCCGATTACCAACCTTCAATGAAATATTTTTTAGGACATTTGAACAACACTCGTAAAGCCATACTTGAATGGCCAATGGCATTCCTTGAACCAAATAAAATTTACCACTAGCTTTCAACCTATTGTTCAAACTTCGCGCAAGATCTTCAAATGATAAAGTATCCCATGGAAAATCCTTATATATTTCACTATCTATCAAATTAAAATATAATCGGGGTATAACCACAATATCAACATTCGATATGACAAAAGAATGCAGGAAATACAGAATAGGAAACTTCTCAGCATCCTCGTCATTATTTCCCCCCCAAACTTTCTCCGTAAATGCTAGAAACAGTTGCATTTTCTGTATAATTTCTGCACCATTGAAATACTTCTGAACAATCCTGTTTGGTACACTCATCAAAAACATAGTCGTACCTATTAGACACACAATTCAATTCAGTAACAATGAAAAATTCCCTAGGAGTAAAATTAATAAAGGTGTCATTAGCCCGAATAACTATTTCAGAAGAAGAACTATCCATAATCTCAAGCATCATAACACATATACACAACTGTACTTGAACTACACAATATTTTTTGTTCATGAAATATCAAAAAATGGTATTGTCACAAAAGTTTTTATACTGTTGCTTGGTTAATATGGAGCGTATGCTTCCATCAATATCATTATCGCTATATGAGCACATGTGTGGTGCAAATATGAGAAGTTTTCTGAGAATAAATATTTCGTCACGCATCACCTATACAAATTAAAAGTACAACTTATTAAACTGTAAAAAAAATTTCAAATCAGCAAAAAAATGTATATAACATTCATATGTATTTTGATAAGACCAAAAATGCATCCAATACTGAAAAATATATATGAATTATACTAAAAATACATATCACCAAAATACTCTTAATGAATACTTAATATAATAATATATTTGAACACAATTATACTGGCATCTCCACAAATAAGTTGTCTACTCACTTATGCTCTCCTAATATCATCAGAACATAAATACATAGTAACTACATGAAAAAAATACAGATAACTTCCAACTTTGATAAAAATATATTTACATTTAATAAGAAATACATTTACAACAATAAAATAGGAAACCTCTTCCTCACTATATATAACATGCATATGTATATTTATCAGTCCAAAATACAATAAATTCTGGAAAATACATATCAATTATACAAAAATACATATAGCCAAAAAAACTGTTCATGAGTATTAACCTAGTTATTAACAGTAAATTTTCACAATTATCCTATAATCTTCACAAAAATGCTTTCTACTGAATTTTGCCCTCCACATATCATCAAAACATAAAATACATATTAAGTACTTCAAAAAATACATATAACTTGCAACTTTAGTAACATCTTAACTTAGAGCAAAATACATTTACAACAAAAAAATACCTTTTCCTCACTATCTTCTTCAGAATCATCATCTAAAGAATTCTGCACTTCCTCATCAACCTTACTACTCAAAACTTCAATTTCTTGTGCTTTTCTTTTCTTTTTGAATTTTTTAATTTTTTGTTCCTTTGGAGAAGGAATTTTGTTCAACTGTTTTTTTTTTCAAAATTTCTGTCACCGTAACCGGATCGTTGCGAAATTTCGACCTAATCTCCTTCGATCTGTGAGATTTCTTCAACTGTAAAGAAGATGAAACAACTTTAACAACTTCTTCTTGAGTTAACCCGAGACTAAAATATGGTCCACAATCAGACACCAAATTCAAATTTCGTATGCCACTATTTTTTTGTGATTTTGGTGTTTGTTCATCTATTAAAACAAAAAAAAACTTAAAATTTGATTTTGAGATGTATTAGAGTCGAAAAATTTCCCCTAAAAAAAAAAAAACTAACATGCAATAGCTAAATTAAGTGTTACCTGAAATAGATGAAGATAATCTTTATCGATAGTGCTAAAATCGTGCAAAAGAAAATAAAATTGAAGCGGGAAGATTTTGGTAATGGCGAAAAAAATGGGAAAAAATCTTTCAAAATAAGAAGAGAGAAACAATATGGCCTGAAAAGAGGAAAAAATGAAGGTTACTTTTTCTATGCGGTAAAAAGAAGAACCACAATAAAATAATGCTACAATTGCTACAAAATGAAATTTGATAAAACTAGTGTTATTTTTTGTAATTTGATACAGAAGTATGTTACTTTATGTATTTTTTCCTTTTTTTATAGCTTGTATTATTTATTTGTGCTAACTAACATTTCTAAATTAATTAATCTAGGTAAATTTCCTAAGATGTTGTCATTTAAATTTATCTTAGTTCCCATTACTTAATTCATGACTTTTTCACCTAATATTATTTCGTATAAAAATGGATGAAATTGTTTCCATCAATTTTCTTCTTACAACAAGTCGTTTAAAGATTAAATATTTTTAATGACACTTTATTTTGCTCATGTGAATTATAATTTATTCGAATTAAATTTATTTTATTCAAACTCAAGAAACCAATTTTCCTGTAAATTCTAACTTTCTATAATTAATAAGATACTTTTAATATGATGCACTCTTAATATTTTTCCCAAAAAGTGTTATTAGGACTTCCTATGATTTTAATAATAATAAAAATTATACAAAATTTTTTTTTCTTCCATAACAAAAAAATTATTTTCCTATTAAAGTCCCATAGAAATAGCAACGTAGTTTAATTCAAGTAAATCGTTTTCTCCTTTGGATAAATAAATATCATTTTTAAAATGTTAAATAAATAATCATAATATTCTCTATAAAATCAAGTGTTTACAAAAATCAACCTTTTACAAAATTAGTCACCTTTAATTAGTCAAGTTCTTTTTGATAAACCGTTTTAAACGGACGCTCCTAAGTTCCTTAAAAACTTTATTAGAGCGTTAATTGAACTCTTACCCAGAATCTCTAGTTTTAAAGGTTTATTTCTGTTTTTGAACCTTTGAAACTCTTTTAAAAAAATTTCTTGATTTTTTTTGTAAAAAATCAAGTGGCGACTCTGTGAGCTTCTTGGAATTATTTCAAAATTTCTTTAAATATTTTGAAATAGTTTTAAGAACCAAAATCATTTTCTCGCCAAAATAAAATCAATAAAGAGATAAAACTGCGGGAAAACGATGATTTTTGACTTTTTAAACTATTTTAAAAATTTTAAGATAAATTATGAAATAGTTAATAAAATACAAAGTCGCCACTTGATTTTTTTAAGAAAGTATCAAGAAAAACAAAAAATATTTCAAAAGCTTAAAAACAGAAATAAACCTTTGCAATAGAAAAACTAGGTAAGGATTTAGGTAACGCCTTGAGAAGAATTTTAAGGCACTCAAGAAGCGTCCGTTAAAACGGTTGATCAAAAACAATTTGACTGATTTGAGTAATTTTAAAAACATGACTAATTTTTTAAAATTTTGAAATTTAAATTATTTGTAAATATGACATTTATTCCATTTATGTGAAAAGTAGTTTATTTATTTTAAAGAAATTTTTTCCCAAATAGAACGATTAAGCATAATCCGAATCATTTATCAAATTAAAGAAAAGTAAATTATTTTCATGAAAAAGGTAAAGAAAGTGATTTTTAATAGCAATTTTTGAACAATGGAAATTTTTAAAGAAAACACCAACTTAAACAAGTTATGAAATTTTGACTAATCAGGAAAAGGTTTCGATATTTGCAAGAATTTTTTTTTTATGCTAAAGAGGACTCTTTTAACTTAAATAAATCAACTTCACACATGATCGAAAGTAAATGCCATTTTTTTTTTTCAAAAGATTCATTCTAAGAGAAGACATGGGGAAAACTCATTTTTACTGATTCTAAATATACTACGTGACTAATAATAAAGAAAGAAAACCACAAAGATAAAGCAAAAATAACAAATCGAAGAAAAAATTATTTTATATTAACCAAATTTAAGAGTTAATTACAAATACATAAATCAAGTATGAATTACAAGGTAAAAATTATCTTACATGTACTTTTTATATTGTTTATTGCAAATGTAACTGTACTTTTCTATAATTATTAAATTATGTTTTTTAATTGTAAGTTGTAATAGTTTTTTAAAAAAAATATTTAAAAACGTTGTTTCAAAAATTTGCCTATTAGATATATATATCTCCTAGTTCCTTAAATAAAGGATTGATAACAAATTCTTAATTTTCTAACTAACGTTTCTTACTTTTTTTTTTACGAAAAATTACACGAAGTAACTAACTTAAGATCATAATTACAATAAATAGCAACACTTTCGCAAAATTACACTTTGTAGCAAAAATAACATTTTTTTTGCTCATAAATTTGAAACAGGCGTGTTTCACTCCCTCTCTCCTATTTTCACTCCATTACTTTACATCTCTCCTATTTTAATTTCATTACTTTACTTCTATCCTATTTTCACTCCATTACTTTGTCTCTCTCCTATTTTTACTCCATTACTTCACTCCCTAAAAAAATATTTTACAGTGTAGTTTTCAATCACTAAAATCAAAATCAGATCAACTGAAGATTTTTATCTTCATGAGCTTCGAAATTCAAAATAAATCATCATTGGTGTTATAGGTATTGAATCAAAAAATTATTTTCGTATATCAATTTCAACAACTTAAAATGACTTAATGTTATTTGATATCGTTTTTATGCGTTTAATCATTTTTTTGGTCACTTTTTTTTTCCAGCAAATAGTTTTTTGAATATTTCATATATGAATTTTTAAAAAATAAAGGCAACTGTACTATTTCATCGAATTAGATGAAAATCGAATTGATCAAGTTATTATTTAACTCTATTTTGATGCGTTAAACAGTAATTAAAATTTTTTGGATTTCATCGAATTGTATAGTCGATTAATCTGTTTGTATATTCGAAATAGTGAAATTGTAATCTACTGATTTTTATTTGTATATATTGTTTGCGTTTGTATATGTTGATTATGTTTGTATATTTACGGGTCTGCATACGTATTTTAACTGTATTTTTCAGTTTCTACATATGTATTTTTCTGTTCGGTATATGTATTTTACAGGTCTGTATATGCATTCATAGGTCGTTATATGTATTTTTCATATTTTTTTAGCTTTGTATACGTATTTTATACAAATCTATACATATATCTTTCATAACACATATGAAAATTTATTTTTTATTGAAATCAAATACATATATATTTACATAGAATTTTTAGCAAGTACATATACGTAATTGTACATGTATTAGTTATTTGTAATGTAATTGCATCTTTTTTCTGATTATACATTTACTCAGATATGTATTGTTATTTACATACAATACTTAAAAAATGGTCACATTCATACAATACATTTCAGTATTTTGATTACCTATATGTATATGTATATAGTTGTCATTTTTGTTATAGAGATTTTGTGTTTTATATGTTTATATATACATATGAGTCAAATATGTATTTCTATAAATACATATGCAAGTATATATGTATGTTTTGTACTGTAAATAAATATACAAATCTGTATGACTATTTATTTTATATATTTTTTAAATATGTATATATGATATAGATATTTGTCTTTTAAAAATAAAAGCTAGAGATAGAAGAGTAAAAAACACACACACACACGCACAAAAGAGAGACAAAAACGAAAATGAAGAATCCAAAAAAAAGGAAGTGAAAAAGAAAAAAAAAAGAAAAAGAAATAAAAGTGTAAAAATAAAAGCAAAAAAATAGAAAAAAAAAATAGAAAAAGAGGAAGAAAACGAAAATAGGAAAAGAAAAAAAATATGAGAAAGGAAAAAAATAAGAAAACGAAAAAGAAAAAAAATGAACTGGCATTCCGTTCATATTTCCTCCACTTCGAAAAATTGACACTCATACACATTGTACACGCGGACTGTACATTGTACTTTTCCAAAATTCTTTCAAATCATCTATTTTAGAGAGTCGGCGCATATGTGGGGTAAGCGGGAGTTTTACTACCGTGGGACCACATGCCTTCTCATATAGGAAATTCAAGTCCATGTCTATCCAAATCTTAGCAAAACTTAAGATAGAGCTTTTCCATCCTTGATCTAGGTCATGCATACATAAGCCATAGGTGGTTTGACCCAAGGTGTCATCCCACGAACTTAGGAAACGCCCTTATGTCAAATGGGTTCACGACCCAATGATTATCCTCATATTATGTGCATAGATAATGATAAAATGATCCAAGTCAAAATTTGACCAAATTGAGTTCGAAAATCTAACTCCAAACTTGAGAAAGGTCATTAATTAAAGCTTGAATCAATTTATCGAAATTTCAAATTGATATTTAACTCTAGGCTTACCTTTGGCTTGAAAGGTCCCACATATGCTAGGCTAAAGTGTTTTATTGTTTTGCTTTATCTATGTTTTCTTATCTGTGCGTTTAAAGAACATACATTTGGCTTGAAACAAGACCAGTCCATTATTTCCATTTTGAAGTCTTAGAGCGTTAATAGGCATATAAGACTCAAAATTTGAACCTTCCAAAACACCCTTGGAAGTTCGTTGATAAAATTTCTTCCAATGTACCCAATTTTGTTCAAATTTCATGAGGTTATTATCCAATTCACATTGATCACGTTGCCCTCACAATTCATTTTTTCTGCATTCGATTGTAGTCGGAGCTATCCAGACATTCTGTTAATGAAAAACTACGTTGTCTTCAAAGCTTTTTTCAAATAAACCTTTTAGGATGTTTATCTGTTAATAACCAATTTTTTTCAAATCACCTAGTTCATCCCGTTCAAAGTTTTATTTTTCCCAGCAAAGTCAAGATCCGCCAAACGAGCGAAGTTCTGATCATTCGCCCACTTTTTCAAGTGTCCTATCCTTTGAATTCTGGACTTAGTCTGTTTCAAGTCAAATATATGTCATTTGTTTCATATATTACTTTGGTTAATCATCACGATCATGAACTAACTTTTTACTTTTTGAGTGTTTTTCTTTCCTTTTAGAGAGAGGCTGATTTGTGTTGGTTGTCAGAACTTGCTTGCTTCACAAAGGCAAATTAATCGCTGGCAGAACATCAGTATTTCACACGGTCTAAGGTCAAGAAGGCAACTATAGATTCATCAGTTCCTACTTGGGATAACAGAAGGACTCGTTTAACTATGGATCCTCATTTTAACATAAATACTTCATCTGAGTCAGTTCCCCCTTTTCTGTGGAAATGGACCCAAGTGCCTCGATAGGAAGGGAAATAACCCCAGAGCCCGTTGCCGATTTGGAACAACAAATTGTCGAGCTAAGGCTCATGGTGATGCAAAGTAGAACACCTTCTCAGACTCCTCCAAACATGACTTTGCCTCCTGATGTTTGACAAAAGGGACCTATGTTCCCAACGCCAGAAAAAGTTGATCAGGAAAGTTATTTTGCTTATGTTTCCCAGAATGACCTTTCTGGGTACACATTTGATCGCCCAAAGGTTCAAAACATACCATTTCCACACTATGCTCTGCCAGTGTACACCTATGTTGCTGCTCCACCAGTGACACAAACTCCACGGTTATATCTCTTAGATGCTAATTATTATGTTGAAACAGAGAATGATCCAAAAGTGTACACTGATGAGACGGTGAATAGAAAGCTCAAGGTATTGGAAGATGCAATGAGAAGCCTTCAGGGGCTTGGGAATAATCAAAGTGTCAAGTATGAAGATTTGTGTGCATTTCCCAAGATCGAGTTGCCTCCAGGTTTTAAGATCCCAAAATTTGAAAAGTTTGATGGATCCGAAAATCCTTTCTTTCACTTGAAAACTTATTTTGAAAAGTTGATTGGTGTGGGAAAGAATGAAGGAATACGGGTCAAGTTATTTAATCAAAGCTTGAGTGGAAAGGCCCTAAAATGGTATGCCAAGCAAGATGTGACTAAGTGGCGCACTTGGGATGACCTGGAAAATGCTTTTGTTGATCACTACAAGTTTCATGTCGATATCATTCCTAATAGGATCTCTATCACAAAGCAAAGACAGAGATCAAATAAGAATTTTTGTGAATATACCATACGCTGGAGGGAAGAAGAAACCAGGGTACATCCCCCTATGGAAAAAGTTGAAATGATCAGTTACTTCATCCATGCGCTAAATCCAGAATATTTTGATCGCATGATAACGATGGCTGGAGAAACATTTATTGACATTGTCAAGACTAGAGAATTGATTGAGGATGGCCTCAAGACAAAATGGATAATAAATTTGACAGAGCTGCAATCAACTCATAAGGGCTTCTAGACTGGCTCTTTCGGAATAGGGAAGAAAAAAAGATAAGGAAAGTAATGGGAGTGATGACTCAAGAAAACTCTTCCAACTACAAACAACCTCTTCGATATCAACCCACTGCTCGACATGTGCACTATCCGGTCTTCAATGAACAAGCGACATATCATGCTCAACCTCCACCACAAAGCTATCAAAATAATACTCCCCATGCCAATTATAAAAGGAAGCCTCCAAGAATTTTCACAACGTTGGCAAAATCTCTTACTCAGCTTTTTGAAAGGCTGAAAGAAGCAAAACTACTTCATCCAGTGAAAGAAAAGCCTGTGAACACTTCTGCTAATTGGTATGATCCAAGTAAGCGATGTTCTTACCACTCTGGAGTTGCTGGACATGACACAGAGAAATGTATCACTCTCAAACACAAAATTCAGGACCTGATTAACAACAAGTGATAACGCTTGAAGAAGCTCCAGATAATGTTAACAAAAACCCATTGCCCAATCACAAGAAGTAGCCATTAGAATCATCAATGTCTCTAAAAAAGGCGCACTTTTAGCATCCCTCTATCCTGCATTTAAAGTTAGCGTTTCCTTTCCTTGTGATCGTACTTTGTCATTTTATTTCCTTGTAATTGCATTCCGTTGCTTTATTTTCTTGTAATCGCACTTTATGATTTGATTTCCTTGTAATCGCATCCTTTTGCTATAATGAACTACGTTTGACCTGATTTCCCTTGTGGAATACGTAGGCGGCCTATATTGGCTTCGATCGCGTTATCAAAAATTTTAAATATCCCTTTTATTTTGTATGAAATATGTTTGACTTGAATTCCCATGAATGGGATACATAGGCGGCCTATGTCGGCTCAGTCAACCCCTTAGAAAACTTATCCTTTCATTGTATGTATGAACTACGTTTGACTTGAATTCCCAAAAGGGATACGTAGGCGACCTGTGTCGGCTCCGGTCAACCCCATAGAAGATTTATCTTCTCATTTTAGGTTGGAACACCTTTCCTACCTCAATGGAACACGTAGGCGCTACACTGGCTCGGTCATATTTTTCGTAAAAGTTTCACAGAAACTATGATAAATTTTTTGAGAAGATCTCATTTCAATGAGACGCATTGGGTCGTCCCCCTGTTTAAGTGGCGTATTACATTCAAGATAGGTCGCCCGCCTTTCAATGAGACATATTAGACCATCACTCTATTCAAAGTGACATATTACATTCAAAATAGGTCATCCGTCTTTCAATGAGATGTATTTGATTGTCACTCCGTTCAAAGTGATTGTGCAAATTGATTCATCAACTATCTCAGCACACCATGTTCAAATAGGTTTGCACCAAATTACGTTTGTGTAATATTACATTTGCAACTAACTATTTTGTTTGAGATGTTGTCGAGAGCATCCGAAAAGATGAAATTCTCAAATTAAAACCACAGGTGTGGACGACTCCAAAAAGAACACGGCACAACGTGAAACTTTTTCTTAGCAGCAAACTGGATACGAGCTAAAGGACGACTTCCTCCACCATCAAACCACACCCCCATTAGAAGACATGTTGGATGTTTTGAGTTATTCTAGTTTCAGTTTCACTTTCCGGATACTTCTAAACTCATACTGGAAGTAACTTTCTCTTTCCTTCAAATTTAAGTGATAACACACTTAAAGTTATGGAAATTATACCCAGGTAAATTCTTGCCTATGGATGTGAAGGATCCCACATTCAAGATTAAGAGGTTACAAGTCTCTTTTCCCTAACTTGATATATTTATCACTCAATCCAAACCAAAGATTATCTTAAATAAGAGACTATCTTGTCCACCGATCGAGTCGAACTACAAGCAGTCTGATTTCCTGAATCATTGGGATATGTAGGCTGGGCTCTATGTAGAAAACTCGACTGCATTCTAACTCCCCCCCCCCAATCCTCTTATTCCCTAGCTTTTCGATTTCGCCAAAACTCAAAACTCAGAATAGCTTGTGAATTCCTTAAAAATCATGCTTTAAATCAAGTGTCATGAACTACAAGTGGCCTGAATTCTCATGTAACCTGAGATATGTAGAAAACCTGATACCGAGGTCCGTCCATAGCTCCCAAAACTCATGCGAAACCAACCTCTTTCGAGAGATGAATCTGTGATCGAACAAAAATTAGAAACGTTAAACTCCCTTTGCCTAGAGTTACTTGCATCCACCCTAACCAAAGGGAGGGGGCAGTTGTTGACACCTAATTTTTGCCCTCCATATTTCAAATTAATTTTTAAATTTTTACATTTTAAATAGTTTAAAATATTTATTTTTTGTTATTTTGAAATAAATTTCAACCCCACCTTCTGAATTTAGGCAAAATGAATATATTTAGTGTTTAATTATGCATGATTATATAATTATCAGTTAAAGAAAATGCTTTAAAATTTATTCAGACTGAAAAGTTTGATTAAATTGCAAATATTCTGCCTTACTCAAGATCAATTGAAAATAAGAAATTGACGTCATACTTAGTTTCTTAATTATTGTTATTAATATTATTATTATTTTTGAAAAACAAAAGAAAATATGATTGTGTTTTATTAAATGTTATTTTAAAATTATTAAACTTGAGAAATTTGTTAAATTAATTAGAAGATAATTTCGTCTCAAGTTTATCCAAATTTATTCTAATTATGACTATTTTATTAATATAAAATGGTCATAATTAGAGTTAATAATTATTGCTCTATTAACCAGCCCATTTTCCACCTCCAATACAACACCAGGCTGCCCCAGGCCCATTTATTTCAGCAAATCAACAACAATTTCTGCATAGCCAAAATCACAACAACCAGCACAAAATACCCCTTGACCTACCCGGCCCGGCCCGGACCCTCCTTATAATTTTCCCCTTTACCCAGACGAACACTGTAACAGCAACCAAACAACGTTGTACTGCCAACAAATAATGACCGTTTCAACAGTGAAGAACAATATTCAACGACAAAGCCTCCTTTTCTATAACAGCGATATCAACGCTGTAACCCAACGACTGATGTTGGGCGTATTTACACGCTTAAGAACCATAATTTAACCATATTTTAGCTAAGTTTTGAGGACAAAATATATAATTCCTGCACTTTTAGTCTATTTTCCTTTAAATGAGCTGACCTACGTGATTAACATATTTTTCAGGTATTAATGATGAAGATTTCAGCACTTTATGGACTTATGAGCAGCAAAGAAAAACTTCACATTAGAGGGAAGGCAGCTTTTGGACTGAAAGTGATGCATAGAAACTTTTTCCCGGGCAAACCCAGTATTTTTAAAGACTTAAGGATGCAGTAGCAACTTAGTTAGAGAAGGATACTATAAAAACCTTATTACTGAATTTTTCAGCAGCATTATCATTCACTCATTATTCAATTTCGTTTTTTGTAAGAGGTTTTAGAACAGAAAACACGGCTCTTGTGAGCAACGGATAGGAAGAGAACGACATTCTCTTATTGACGCCAATCCATCCCCATCGCCAAGTTTATTCTAGGTTGTGGTATGATGATTATGTCTATTGTGATTTTCGTTGTAATCATGAGTAGCTAAACTTCTCTGTTAGGGTTATGAAAACCTTGTGAGATACTATCTATTACTATGAGTTTGTGAATTCTTGATGTGTATGCTACTTATATCATTACTCTCTTCGTTTTAATTTAATTCTCATGGTTGCAAACATAGAGAACATGCCATTATAACATTAACTTGTTCGAGAGAAAAGTTACATGTTTGGAAAAGAGAGTGTGACAAAGAAATAGGGCTACCAACCCCTATTTACACGTTAATGCCTTAACCAGATTAATTTCTTGGAGAGTTCGTACCATTAGTTATACACTTTAGGCTCGAGAGAGTTAAAGTGAAATAATCCTTGATGGTTGAGAAACATTAGGATTTACCATTAGAATATGAATCTCTATAAGTGCATGTATGTCTAAATTCCGCATTACTCATAGTTAATAGATACGTAGAACTCATAAGGTGGACATAACCCTAACTTATAAATCTCTGTGATTAAATTTTACTAAACAAATCGTCTCATTCGTTACTTTGATATTATTAATTCACGCCATAATCAAATCCCCCCTTTTCGTGGAATTTTCGACCAACAGTCTACTAATAATTGCAACACTTAGTGACCAAGTATTCCCTGTGGGATTCGACACCCAACCCAGTTGGGTTCTATATTTGACATCGACCGCTTACACTTTCTCACGAGAGCTGTAGTTTGGGCGTTATCAAATTTTGGCGTCGTTGCCGGGGAATACAGTTGTCAACTAAGTTTGTGATAGTTACTAGACCCTTTGGTCAAAAATTCTCAGATTTTACTTTTAGTTGTTGTTTTTGTTTTATTCAGGTTTGTTTGAGTGCATTCCAAACACTCGAAGTTCAGGTCAACCGTTATTACCTATCAATCCTGAACCACATCTTATTGGCAGAATGGATGCACAACGTGACATTGAAAGAAGAGATGCTCAACAGGAGCAGGCTAGATTAGCTGCGTTGGCAGTTGCTCAAGTACATCAACAGAATATTGATAACCCAGGGCGAGCAACAAATCCTGATGATGAGGACCTGGGTGATGATGAGTTACTGAATCCTAGGCGTACTGATGAGGTGGCGGCACTTATGCATAGGAGAGATCGTCAAGCTAGAATGAGACCTGACCGCCGAGCTATGCAGGTTCCTTTTGATGATGATGATGACGATCTGGATAGAGCTGGTGCCACAGGGGCTATTATTCCTCCGCCCTTGGCACCTGGAGCAAAGTTCAATATCACTAGCACCATGATTCAACTATTGCAGCTCAAAGGTTTATTTGGTGGACTTGCAGGCGATGATCCGAATATGCATCTGGTCAATTTTATTTCAACATGCAAGTCGTTTGACAATCCAGGAGTTGGGCAGAATGCAATTCGGCTGTTCTTATTTCCATTGTCTCTATCTGGGGAGGCAACTCTATGGCTGAACGGGCTAACTCCTGATTCTATTACTAATTGGAGGCAACTAAAAGACGTTTTCCTAGAAAGATTCTTTCCGCCATCCAAGAGAGCACAGTTAAGAGATGAGATCAGCAATTTCCGATAGCTTCCAACTGAAGCTCTCCACGAAACATGGGAGAGATTTAAGAAGAAGCTTATGCGGTGCCCAAATCATCAGATGACCAACATCCACTTGATGGAGATATTATACAGGGCTTTGAACTCAATGACAAAGCCAGTGGTTGATAATGCTGCAGGTGGGTCATTCATGGACCTTACTTTCATTGAGGCAAGTGATATGCTGGACCGTATGACAAAGCAGAGTAGAGCCTGGCATACCAGGGATACTGAGGTAGCAAGCTCTACTTTATCTGTTGGCATGACTGCAGAGCAGAGGCGTAGACAAGAGGAACGTGACCAAGATATGGCTCACATAAAAACGCAGATGGATCTTCTTACCAAGCATTTATTATCAGGAAAGACCGAAAAGGTTAAAGCTGTTGTATCACAGGGAAGATATGATTCCGATTCTGAGGAGGAAGCAAATTACTTGAATAATCAGGGGGTTTTCGAGGCAATGCCCAAGGAAACCAAGGTCGGAACTATTATGATAAATCTGGATACAAGGTCCGCGAGGTGGTTGGAAGAATAAGACTGACAGGAGTAGTTTGTATGTTCCTCCTGGAAACCGTGAGGCTGTGGCGTCTAGATCTGGAAAGATGTCCATGGATGATATGATGGCTAAGTTATTGAAAGGGGTGGAGGCAATCAATATGGGCGTTACTGAGGTAAATAATGATTTGTCATCAATAAATCAATTGGTTGACTCGCATTCTACTGCAATAAAACAGCTGGAGCAACAATTGAGTCAATTATCAACGACATTCAACCAAAGAAAGGCTGGCACGCTACCCAGTGACATTGTGTAAAACCCAAGGAATGACGGATCGTGTATGGCTATTACTACCCGGAGTGGTAAAGTGTTGGAAAATCCATCCAAAGGCAAGCAGGTGGTTGATGATATAGCAGAGAATGTTGATGAAGCAGAGTTTGAAGATGCCGTAGAAGCTGAAGTGAGTGCTCATGATGTTACACCTAGACGTCACCAGCCTGAAAAGAGTGATAATCGGAAGCAAGATAAAAAGGAAGTGGTGGAGAAAACGATTCCTCTTCCACCACCACCTTTTCCTCAGAGACTGAAGAAGAAGGCTGATGACACTCCTAAAGAGGTTGATAATTGGAAGCAAGATAAAAAGGAAGTGGTGGAGAAAACGATTCCCCTTCCACCACCACCTTTTCCGCAAAGACTGAAGAAGAAAGCTGATGACACCAGGTTCAGTAAATTCATGACCATGTTGAAGCAGATGACTATTAATGTTCCGTTGGTGGAGGCGCTGGAACAGATGCCTGGGTATGCTAAATTCATGAAGGACCTGTTGACAAAGAAGCGGGCAGCAAGTTATGAGCTGCCAGATAATGTTCATCATTGCAGTGTAATCGCTACAAGATCGCTAGTACAGAAGAAGGCAGATCCTGGTGCTTTCACTATTCCTTGCACGATTGGATTGTTGGATTTTGCTAAGGCGTTGTGCGATTTGGGAGCTAGCATCAATTTGATGCCGCTATCTATTTACAGAAAGTTGGGGTTGGGTGATCCTACACCAACCAATATGCGGCTCGTGATGGCAGATAGGTCGGTAAAACAGCCTGTTGGTATCTTATATGATGTGTTGGTGAAGGTTTCCACCTTCATCTTTCCTGCAGACTTTGTTATTTTGGATTGCGAGGTGGATTCTGAAGTTCCCATAATCTTGGGGCGTCCTTTCCTCGCAACTGGAAGTGTGCTGATTGATTTAAGAGCTAATGAGCTTTTATTTCGGCTGAATGACGAAGTGGTCCGTTTTGATGTATATAAATCGATGAAGCAGCCTAGAGATATGGATGTGTTCTCTGTAGCTGATGTTTACTATGAGGATGAGAAAGGATTATCTGTAGAGAAACAGCTTACTGTTGAGCCATTGTCTGTTGTGCTGTTGAATTTTGAGCATGAGGATGTTGAAGAATATGAAGAAACTGTTTGTGCTCTAACAGGAATAAAGTCCTATTCTCATGCTACTAAGAAGCTGGACCTTGATCTTAAGAATCGACCGTCACCAACAGCGAAGACTTCCATTGCAGAGCCACCAGTGCTAGAATTGAAAGAGCTCCCCAGTCATCTAAAGTATGCGTTCTTGGGAAGTGGAACTACACTTCCGGTGATTGTTACGGCTGATTTAGGTAAACATCAAGTAGAGGATCTCATCTCTGTTTTGAAGAGGTACAAGAGAGCCATTGGTTGGACTATTGATGATATAATTGGTATCCCTCCTGGGATATGTATGCACAAGATTCATCTCGAAGAAGATTGTGTACCTACAATTAAGCATCAGCGTCGTCTGAATCCATTCAGAAAAAGAGCCACCATCTATCTCGATGAAGTCTGAGTAATCGAGGTAACTATGTCGTGCCGCGATAATAAATCAAGCGCTACATGGGAGGCAACCCATCGTTTTTAATCGTTTTGTTTTACTAGGAGTTTGTTTTTGTTAAATAAAAATCCAAAAAAGAAGAGTCGAGCCACGACCAAAACTAAGGCGCTTGATGGGAGGCAACCCATCCTTCTAATCGTTTTTGTTATTTTTGATTAAGTGTAGGTGCAAGATGTAGAAAGGAGAGGATTAATCCCAAAAATTTGATTTGAAAGTGAGCCATGTTAAAGGTGGTAAGTTAGGAATGAAGGAGAAAAGGCTATCGGTTAGGCATTGCCTATGCGAATCTAGGCAACGAACAAGGCAAGGCCTATGTCATTGCCTATGCTCACTGCCTAAACTAGGAAATGGACAAGGAAAGGCCTATATAAATCTAGGCAATGGACAAGGCAAGGCCTGTATAAATCTAGGCAATGGACAAGGCAAGGCCTATGCAAATCTAGGCAATACCATAGGCGCCGCCTATGCTATTGCCTATGCTCACTGTTTCAACTAGGCCATAGCATAGGCGCCGCCTATGCCCAACTAGGCAATACCATAGGCGCCGCCTATGCTAAGCATAGGCAAAGCATTAGGCGCCGCCTACTTATTATTTTTGACTCCTAACCCAATTTTTCATGGATCAAACCCGACCCTAGCCTTGGTCTATAAATAGACCCTCAATCTTAGAACAAAATCTCATTGTTTGCTCAAGATAGGTGCCGCCCAAGCTTCCAAATCCTCTCAAAAAATTTTCTTTTTGCTCATCTAGTCTTGTGAGTTCATCTTCCGGATCCATCACCAAGTAAGTCATTCTTTTATATTCCGTAGTTGTTGAAATGCTACGTTTATAATGATTTGTTAGATCTTGAAGTGGTGTTGGTGATTTGAATGTGGTTGGTTTGTTATGATACATCTAGTTGAGTGAAAGAATACGTGTGGGTGTTCTTCACTTTGTTCCGACTTGTATTTGATTGTTATACACTGTCATCTTTTTGCGGAATCAAAATGGTAAAGTTAATGCATAATCTTGAAAGTTGAAAGCGTGAATTTTTGAATGACTCGTTCATCGAGATACCGATCATGATTGACCACAAGTGTAAAATGGTGTGATTATTCCTATGCAATAACATGATACGATCTCTATGTGGTAGTCTTGTTCAAAAAGTGCATTAATCCAAACATGAAAGTATACGCCCAATGGAATAACGTTGGAAAGGATAGTAAAGATTACATGAGAATATGACTGTGCTAAACATGTTGTTGGAACATATCGCCTAAATGTATGTCGATGAAGTCTGAGTAATCGACATCACTCACTTAATTAGTCTGTGCCAACAAATTAAGTGTGGGGTGGCGCCACTACTGTTTGTTTTTCGATTGAATCTTCCGAGATGAAGCTAACATGACTCTATTTTAATCTCAGGTAGAATGGCCCCAAAAGGACGACAAGGAAAAGAAAAAGCGTCCACCTCACAGAAAGGACAGAAAAGGTCAAGAAAGAAGCAAACTGAGTCCTCCTCTCTACAAATACCTCGACGCACTTTTGGGATCAAGTGGGGTACATTTTGAGGAAACTCTGAGGATGACGACTCTGATGATGATTCCGACGCAGGGGGTATGACCCCAGACATAGAAGAGGAGTCCGACTAATCAGGTTTTCCTTATTTATTTTCTACTGAGGGCAGTGTATCCCGTCTAAGTGTGGGGTGCTGGTATTTGTATGCTTCTTGTACTTCTTTGCCTACATTTATTCTAGTTCTTGTTTGTTTTAATTAGTCGTAATTAGTTAGTTTAATTTTAGATTTTTTAGATTTTGCATGAAATTGTTCTGATAGGCGGCATGGTGTTATGATAAGAGTTTGTGCCAAAATCATTACTATTGAGACGTTTAGGCTCTAAGTGTGACTCACTGTGTGCTAAGTGTGTGGTTTAATTCATTCATCTGTTGGGTCAAGAGTCTATACTGCTCCCAATAAAGTTGACCGTGTGCCTTGTGTGTGTGAGGTTATAGTATATTCTGTGTTGTGACTGATGCTAGAACTTGCCTGGTGTGTGTGTAAAGCGAAATAAAGAGTGTGAGTTTAGGAGATGATTTAGGCATTTCTTTGGCAGCCTGTGATTGTTTACCTTCTTTTTACCTACCCGTGGACATTATCCTAGTTAACCCCCTTTGAGCCTTTAGCTATTTTCTTTGACAGCCTCATATGTAGCCTAATCCATTTTTTTCAAGACCATAATTTGATCCAAATTCCTAAGCGCTTTAAATTGTAGAGTCATGTGACAAAATAAGAGGAAAGTGGGTGAGAGTGATGCCTCAGAGTGTATTGGTACTTGAAATTGTTGTGAATAAGAGTGGCTATCATAAAGGTGTTTTATAAAAAAAAACAGAAATAGAAAAATAAAAAATAAGTTGTATATTCTCATCTTTGTGTTTATAATTGAATAACAAAATAGGTGAAAAGGGGTGTTAGATGAAAATAAAGGTAGAAGGGTTGTTTAAAAGAGAGTGTTAATGGCATAATGTGATGTATTAAAGCGCTTAGGGAAAATAGTCACTATTTCTGGACAAAATAGTCCTACCTGTCCCTTAGCCTACATTACAACCTGTAAAGACCTATTTGATCCTAAGCTTAGCATTCTGATATTAGTAGAGCATTACACTAAGGGCAAACCTATGGTCATCAGTTGCAACATAGGAATTCTTTGTGAGAGTGAGAGCAAGGAGAATCTTGTACCCATGTTTCGAAAAATGCAAAACTTGTGAGTGATTATGGGTGATATCTTGTGTGAGACACACATGGTTGATGATTGTTGGGTAGTGTTATATGATTCTTTGTAACTTAACTTGTGGATACGAATTAACCATCCTCACGAGTCTAGGTTGGAGGTTGAATTGTTTCTAGTAGTGATCAAGAAACCTACTCTTTGTGAATAATTGTCGTGCATGTCTTGAGGATAAATTTTGTGTTGTTATTGTGAAATTCTAGTTAGGTGTTGCTATTGTGAAATTCTAGTTAGGTGTTTGCATGGATGCTATATTTTGTTCGAGGACGAACAAAGCTTTAAGTGTGGGGTGGTGATGTTGGGCGTATTTACACGCTTAAGAACCATAATTTAACCATATTTTAGCTAAGTTTTGAGGACAAAATATATAATTCCTGCACTTTTAGTCTATTTTCCTTTAAATGAGCTGACCTACGTGATTAGCATGTTTTTCAGGTATTAATGATGAAGATTTCAGCACTTTATGGACTTATGAGCAGCAAAGGAAAACTTCACATTAGAGGGAAGACAGCTTTTGGACTAAAAGTGACGCATGGAAACTTTTTCCCGGGCAAACCCAGTATTTTTAAAGACTTAAAGATGCAGTAGCAACTTAGTTAGAGAAGGATACTATAAAAACCTTATTGCTGAATTTTTCAGCAGCATTATCATTCACTCATTATTCAATTTCATTTTTTGTAAGAGGTTTTAGAACAGAAAACACGGCTCTTGTGAGCAACGGATAGGAAGAGAACGACATTCTCTTATTGACGCCAATCCATCCCCATCGCCAAGTTTATTCTAGGTTGTGGTATGATGATTATGTCTATTGTGATTTCCGTTGTAATCATGAGTAGCTAAACTTCTCTGTTAGGGTTATGAAAACCTTGTGAGATACTATCTATTACTATGAGTTTGTGAATTCTTGATGTGTATGCTACTTATATCATTACTCTCTTCGTTTTAATTTAATTCTCATGGTTGCAAACATAGAGAACATGTCATTATAGCATTAACTTGTTCGAGAGAAAAGTTACATGTTTGGAAAAGAGAGTGTGACAAAGAAATAGGGCTACCAACCCCTATTTACACGTTAATGCCTTAACCGGATTAATTTCTTGGAGAGTTCGTACCATTAGTTATACACTTTAGGCTCGAGAGAGTTAAAGTGAAATAATCCTTGATGGTTGAGAAACACTAGGATTTACCATTAGAATATGAATCTCTATAAGTGCATGCATGTCTAAATTCCGCATTACTCATAGTTAATAGATATGTAGAACTCATAAGGTGGACATAACCCTAACTTATAAATCTCTGTGATTAAATCTTACTAAACAAATCGTCTCATTCGTTACTTTGATATTATTAATTCACGCCATAATCAAATCCCCCCTTTTCGTGGAATTTTCGACCAACAGTCTACTAATAATTGCAACACTTAGTGACCAAGTATTCCTTGTGGGATTCGACACCCAACCCAGTTGGGTTCTATATTTGACATCGACCGCTTACACTTTCTCACGAGAGATATAGTTTGGGCGTTATCAACGACCCAACAATTTCAACGACAAACCCGATTCACATATCAACATCAACGCTGTAACACAGCGACGACCACAAAAACTTCAACAACCACCATCCAAACAGTTAACATCCCAAAATAACAGTGTCAACTTCAGCCAAGAACGGCTAGGAATTCATCCGCCTTTTCCCTTTCTCAGAATATGTTCATCCATTTTGGGTAATAAATTAATGCCCAACGTCTCTTTTGTTTTGTCCCACAGTGGATTTCAATAATCTCTCAAAATCAACTCAATTTCAATTTTTCAAGTCCGAAAAAAACCTAATTCCTTCTCCTATAAATAGATGTTGGGGTTGGAGGTTAGGGGGGATTTTTTGGGGGGGAAATTGAGGATTCGGGAGGTGCGTGCTTCTAATCCTACGTAACCCAAAAGATTCTCGAAGAAACATAATTCAAAAATTGATGAAATTATTTTGCATTCCTGCGTATTGAAGTTAAATTTAGTGTTGGAAGTCGTCGTCGACTCGTTGTTCTCGTTTGCTGCCCAAAAAAGGTAAATTTCCTCATCATCTCGCTTCGATGTGATTCTGATTGCAACTTTTGGCAGTGATATGATTGTGTATCAGTCATCGGTTTATTACTGTGGAGTAGGGAAATTGACATGGGATGTTATTCGCGATGATTGACTATGTGTTTTGGAATCTCATGTTTGATTTGCTTGGATTATAGTCAAAATTAGAATAGAGTTGATTAATGAACGTGTGTTTGTGTGTTTAACAAATTAGTTGCTTGTTGTTTTAGAGGATGTGTTTATTTGGACTCCGCTGATATTGATTTCCCTGCTCTCCTGTGTAAAATCATGGAGTCATCTTCCGACTTCCTTGAGACTGATTTAAAACTTTGCATATGTCAAAATTTATCCTTGAGAAAAACCCGTAGATATTCAAATAATGGCCAGCTTCACTACTGTTAACCCTTATTTTATATGATTTCGTTACTCCAAATTGTCTGTTGGGAAAGTGAATTAATTAGCAGGATTGGTCGAGACTGTTTGGATTCAGTCAAATCGGCGTTAGTGAGTTCATTACGGGCAAATTTTGAAAAGAAAGAATAGTAGTTTGTTGTATAGACGCCGCCATTCTGCCCTTTTTATCATAAACTCCATGACGATGAACTAACACCTTTAGTATGCATGTTCACTAATGATATAATTCATAATGTAATTCTTTACTTTTCAAATTGACGCAGTTACTTAAGTAAGCTTAGTTAGGTCCCTTGAAAGATTTGTTTGTTACCTATATTGAGACAGTGAATGATAGTGTGGTATATCTAATTCATATCACCTCTATCCCACAAAGTGTTCATTTGGATTGACCTGTTAATGACATAATTTAATTTTCTTAGGTGTTTAAATTTTATTATTGTTATTATTATCATTATCATTACTATTACTATTATCATAGGAATGGTAGTTGCAATTTATGTGTATCTATGTCGTGTGTGGCACCATTCCCTCATTGTTTACTAATTCTTATCTTTTATTTGATGCATGTGGCATGAATCCGAGTCCACTTGGACTCCATTTATCCTATCATTCGAACTTCTTCATGTACGAGCCTCAACCAAAGTCCCAAAAACGGATCGAGAGACAAAAAGCATGGCTGTTTATGCGTGTATACATTAAATATACATCAGATATACAAAAACGCTAGAAGAAAAAGGGGCTGATATACACATAATATACACTTCAGAAAATGGACTGAAGTTCATAATTCCAAGTCCATAAATGGACAGCTTTGTTGTTGGGCCAATTAAAGGCCCAATTTAATTCTTGTATTTTTTTTGGGGCAAAATTCCGAAATAGCATACTTAAGGCTCTAATTGTTAGTTTTATAGCAACAGTTTCATAATTACATTTTGTAGCAACTTGTATTTTGTATTTTTAATACCTGTTGCTATAAAAATACATATACAACTAATTTTACTTCCCTTAAATAACTGAATTTGGTTGAGATAAATATGGTATAATTACCAATCAATTAAATTTGTGGATTCCTTTTCCATTAAGACAACTTCATTCACGTGATTTCCGTTATAGTGTAACAGCATTAAACAAAATTCAAATTTCAGTTTTCTCTATTAACAATTCATCCGGAATAAAAAAAAATTGCAAAAACAATATCTGTTGTTTGTTTTTCTGAGCAATTTCTTCTAATTCAACCGTTTTTTTTTAAATTCAACCATTGTTGTTGTTGAATCAAATTCGACATAATCTTCTTCGAAATCAACAACAGTTTCGAAAGGAAGCATTAATTTGTTTGAATCAAATTCAATTGTAGATTCTTCAGTTCAATTGGTTCGAATTCAACTATCAGTTGCAAATCCAACCATTACTGTTGTTTAAGGTACATAATCATTAATGTTTTCCTGTTCGATTTTTTGTTTCAACCATTACTGATGCTCCTATCTAGTTTTTTGTTGTCGCCATTAATTTTTTTATGAAAAATTTGTAAACGAATTTCAAGTTAGAAGCAATGCAGGAGTAAATTCAACATATATAACAAAAACCTTTGGAATTCAACTATTTATTGCAAAATTTCAGTTTAGAAGTTGTTTCATGAATTAAAATTTCAGTATTCGACTATTTATTTGAGGATCGTTTGTCGTTATTTTGATTGTTTTAACAATTGAACAAATTGTGAAGCTTTGTAGAATATTTTTACTTTATTGTATAATCGATTATTAACATATTTT
Source organism: Capsicum pubescens (assembly GCA_030864215.1). NCBI lineage: Eukaryota > Viridiplantae > Streptophyta > Magnoliopsida > Solanales > Solanaceae > Capsicum > Capsicum pubescens. The sequence goes on from CM061544.1 coordinate 108,576,926, forward strand.
AAACAAATTTTGATTTGAATTTTATGCAATTATTGTCTAAAATCCTAGTTCAATGAATGATCGAATTCAGCTGTTGAATGTGATGAAATTCTATTAACACATATCAAAATACAAATTAGGTATGCTCTAGATGTATTTTTGTTATGTTTAATGTTAACATTGCATATGTATTTTTGATATGCTTAATGTTAACACTGCATATGTATTTTTTGTTTTGCTTGTCAAAATTTGAGAGTATAACTGTATATGTGAAAATATATTTGTATACCTGTTTTACTTTCGTTCGATTCAGTAGTTTCTTTATTTGGTTGAAATTTTTTGTTGTGTTCGTATTTTACTTTAAACAAATTTTGTTTAAAGCTAAAAAGTGTGTGTTATAACAAGAGACATTTGACAAATATGTATATTTATGTATTTTTTGATTAAATCAAGTAGAAATGGGAAGTAAACCAGTCCTTGTGAAGCACCCTGGTCGATGGACGTATGAAAAAAACTATGAAGAATATGTCACTGATGCTATACTGTTGAGCACATCGGCAACATTCGTTGAGCTGCACGATGTTTTGGCATCTCACTTAAAGTGTGAATTTAACCAGCAAACGTATTCTAGTGGAATATCAAATAACTGCTAATGCAGGACAGATAGAAATACATAATTATATGGGTTTAAATGTGTTTATTTTGCAGAAAAAACAGATACAAGACATGAATTGTCTTCCTTTATATGTAAGCATTTTGGAGAAGTTGTAGGGAGCAACTTGGCAAGTTTATCTATATGTGTTGCTGAAAGAAGAACCAACTGTAATAACTTGCAAACAGTGATAAATACAACAAATGAACGAGCTTTGGTGGTTTCTGAAGATGCACAAGCATTAAATGTATTTGAGATGGATACTATTGAGGTGATTATCTCAGACCCATATCATAAGCATGTTGAGGAAGACCAGGTTTACTTGACAAAAAAAAATTAAAGTCAGTCATGAAGGACTATTCAATTAGGGAGAAGTTTCAAATGCGAAGTAAAAGATCAAGTAAGAAAACGTACTTACATTTTATATCACTCTGATCTTGTTTAATATTAGTTTGGATATGTATTTTGAATGTATTAAATCATGTTTGATGCAGTTATACATTGTTTTGCAAATCAAGAAACTACGAGTTTTTAATGTGTACATCGGGCATGGGAAAATCTGGAGTGTTTAGAATAAGAGAATTCATACCTCAACATACTTGCCCAGTGAAGGACAAGATCTATCCAAAAGTGCATGCTACTAGTATGTTGATAGGTGGTATGGTTAAACAAAAATTCAAAAACCACAAACGAAAATACAGTACGACAAAAATAAAAAATGACATGAAGGAAGAGTTTGGTATGGATTTAACATACACTTTATATTGGAGGGCCAGGGAAAGAGCGTTAGAAGAGTTGAGGGGTAAGCCAGCAGCATCTTACGAGAAATTGTCGAATTTTCCTAGCTTAAATTAACTCTCAGTTCATGAGTTATCCCATATAATTTTTTTAAATACTCAGTAATTTTTAGTTTAGATCCTGCCATTGCGTAGGAATTTGAATTAGCTTTTCAACGATATAAAATTTGCCTAAATCCGATAATCGGGTAAGAAGTTGTGGCTATTTTAAGTTTCAGTCGTTAAACACCGTGATTCAGGCCAGTAGCGCATCGCGCTGAGCCAACGCGATAGTACCACATCACGCTGAGCTTCCTGTTCCCATCCGCCATCATACTTATATGTACTGAATACTACCTATCTGGAGTCACATATAAGAATGAAGAAGACAGATGATAATGCATTCTTGTATGTATTTATCGCTCTACATGCATTCATTAAAGGATTCGATCATTGTAGACCAGTCGTAGTTGTTGATGCTAGTCATTTGAGAGAAATTTATACTGGGGCATTTGTAACAACATGTACAATAGATGGAGCAGGTTAGTATTATTTTATAATTATTACATTATATAACTAGTTGTATTTTTTTTGTATTTCTGCATATTTCTTGAAAATACATATCTCCACTTGATATATACATATCCGTATAAAATTACATATATTTTCAAAGTTTCATGAATGAAACATGTAAAATTGATTATGTTTGATAGTGATGTGCGTCTACATTTTATTATATGTAATTGATAACATTTCTTTGATAAAATATAACGTTTTATTTACCTGTATTTCAAATAAATACATATGCAGTTCCTATATGTATTTATATATGACTGCGCAAATTTTTTTATATATACATGTCATATTTTTCCTTTAGCATATGGTGTGCTTGATTCTGAAAATGATGCATCCTGGACATTGTTCTTTGAGAATCTAAAGGAAGCGTACGGGGAAAGACAAAATATGTGTGTTGTGTCTGATAGGAATTCAAGCATCATAAAGGCTGTTGGTGATGTGTACACAGATGTTCCACATTATGCATGTATGTAGCATCTATGGAGAAATGTGAAAAAACTTTACAGAAAGTTACATGATGCATTGTCAGAGATCTTTTATACAATGATCAAATCATATTCAAAGTCAAAATTCCACATATTAATGGAAAAAGTTGAGGCAATTGATATTAGGGTGAAGAAATATTTGGAATTGACTGGTTACGAAAAGTGGGCTAGCTTCTATGCAATAGTTCACCGAGGATGGACTTTGACTTTAAACATTGCGGAGTCAAATGGAGTACTTGTTTGAGCTAGAGAACTGCCAATTTATGAATTTCTTGAGGAAGTTCGATTACTGTTTGCAAATTGAAATTGCAAAAATAGGCAACAAGCTTCATATACCTTCACAACACTTATTGGAAAGTTTAATGACATACTCAAAGAGAACGAGGCTTTGTGTACTCGTATGACGGTATGACCTTTTAGATTTGTGGAATTTATAATTATGAAAACATAAATATGAAAATACCTTCCATTCAGTTGAAAATTAATGAAAAGATATACAACATAAAAAATATGAACATTTAAAAACATATTATGTATTCTGCATATGTATTTTTTGTATTGAAAATTATTAACACTGCATATATATTTGGATGCTCAGTAAAAATGATGTACTCTGCATATGTATTTTTATTGCATATGTATTTTTTTTTGCAAAATGCAGTTGTGCTAACATATCATAGAATATGGAATTCATCTTTTTGTAGCATTGTATTTAACTTTTTATTTTTATATCAGGTTGCACCAGCCACAGAATATGTGTATACGGTACACGATAAACAAAAGAACTTCATTGTTTGCCTCAAGGAAAAAAAATGCTCATGTAATGCATTTCAACTAGATGAGATACCATGTGCCCATGCTTGTGCGGTGTTGGAGAAAAAGAATTTTGAGAAGGGGCCATACTGTTGTGATTTGTTTAAACCAAAAACTATTTTGAAGACATATGATGTTCCCATCTATCCGTTGCCACACAAAGATGAATGGATAATTCCAGAGAGCGTACTTGGTGAAATAGTACTGCCTCCAAAATTTAAAAAACCTCCTGGAAGACCTTCAAAGAAGGATCGTGGAAAATCAAGCCGTGATATATTTGGAAAGAAGAACATCAACTCATGCGGTAGTTATGGGGCTAAGGGTCACAATAGGCGTTCTTGTAGGAAATATCGCAAATGATACATTTCTTATTCCGTTTTATTTCTTAAAACTTTATTTTCATTTTTTATAATCATGAACTATTTTATTCTAGTTAATACATTTATGCATTATTTGACAATTGAACACAGTAATATCTGAATACTGCATATGTATTTTCAAGTTACAGTTCTTATGTTTTTTTAACATTGTATACATATTTTAGGTTAAAGTTGGAAACTTTGATGAACCAAACAAGTATTTGGTTCCTAATTATTCAAAGATTTAAATACACATGACATATTCTGCAAATATATGTTTGAATTGTAAAATCTTAGCACTGCATGTGTATTAATATGCTAAAAATACATTTGATGCATAATCCATATGTATTTTTAAGGAAAATATCAACACTGCATATGTATTTTGTAACTAAAATTTAACAAAGTTAATGTAGAACTGCATAAAAAGCTCAAATTTATCTTTAATTAGAATTCTCATTTATAATGATATTAAATGAACACATATCAAAATATATATTAGGTATGATCAATATATATTTTTGAAGTGCTTAATCTTAACACTGCATATGTATTTTTAGGCTAAATATATTTGATGTATAATCCATATGTATTTTTTAGCAAAATATCAACACTGCATATGTATTTTTTTAACTAAAATCTCACAATAAAATGAATAAGTGCATAAAAAACTCAAATTTATCTTTAATTCAAGTCCTCATTTATATTGATAATTAATAAAAACATATTAGGTATGATCAAGGTGTATCTTTTTGAAATTCATAATATTAACAATGTATATGTATTTTTAGGTTATATAAATTTGATTTATAATGTATATGTATTTTTTAGCAAAATATCAACACTGCATATGTATTTTGTAACTAAAATCTCACAATAACAAATATAACTCCTTAAAAAACACAAGTTTATATTTAATTCAAATTTACAATTATATTAATAATAAATGAAAACATATTAAAATACATATTAGGTATGGTCTAGATGTATTTTTGGAATGCTTAATCTTAACACTGCATAAGTAGTTTTAAGCTAAAAACACTTGATTTATACTGCATATATATTTTAAGCATAATATGAACACTACATATGTATTTTTTAACTAAATCTCACAGTAAAAGGTAGAACTGCATAAAATACTCAAATTAAACTTCGAAGCTTAATTAATTTGATTCAGTTAAAAAATAAATACTATTATAACCTACAATTAGAACCACTTCAAAACATCAAAATTAGTTTGTACAATCAGAACCTACATCTATAAACCAGTTGCTCAACTATACAAAGTAATAAATCCAGCAACCATCATACATCAAAAACTTCAGTCACACTAGTTATTCTACTTTGCCTTGCAGGCCTCAAGGGTGCTTCGACATCACTATGAGCATTTGCTTCTTATTTTCGGATCCCATAGTACCACAAAAGTACAACATATCTTATACGGAGTGCGTTGGGGTCAAAATCAGTCGCAAAAGCTTTGTGACCATAAGAAAGGCACTCTGCATACGTAACCATAAAGACACCACAATCCCTACAAAAAAAAGGAATTTCTTTTTGATTAAATAGTAAAATATATTTTGTACAAACATAAAATTTTGGTATATGTAAATTAAAAACTTACAAGCTTTCACTCGGTTGTTGAGGAAAATTCTCTTCAAATATCACATCAAAAAGATCTGAGTAAACTTTGTCTTTGTATCTTGGATGGTTTTGAAGATCAATTCCTTTCTTATTGTAGAAATCACAAGCTTGGAGACACAAAGGGATAATCTCATCTAATTTCTTGATCTGAACAAGAACAGCCGGATAATGACCAGATGATTCATATGAATCATATAAGAATATGCACCTCTCTAAGAAGGATAAAACTGTTAGCACCCAATGATGTTTTTCCTTTATATTGACTGGAATATAAATATCCTCCACTGTATGCCATGGCACAGCAACATGCATACGGAACCCCCTGATGTATTCATTAAGATGGGCCTCCCGTCCTCTCGTCGTAAGGTTTGGATCATCCACAGAATAAACATCATGAACAGACCTAATTATGTTCATAAAGTTGCAATCTACTGTGCTGAATTTGTAAGACCTGTTGGGGTCATACTTCGACTTCTTCCTCAAGTAGTAAAAGCAAACATCAATTTGCTGCAGCAATTAACACCACAAATCTTAGAACATTGAAACTATTTGTGTACTAAATTTAGCATGTATATGTAATATAAAATACATATGCAATTTAAAGTTTAACACATCCTTTGTTAAATAATAAAAAACATAGTAAAAATACATATATGTACCTACATATGTATTTACAAGTAACATAATATGTATTTTAAGTAGTGCTACAACTGTAAAGGAAACATTGTCAAAATAATATACTAACTGAGTCTGTCCATGACTGATCAGGGATCCCCATTGTGTAGAACCAGTTTTTATCTTCAACAGTCTCAACTCTGAAATGCATAATTGGAATGGTTGATTTTCCACTTTTGTAATAATCCGCATTTCCCTTCTTATTTTTTTTGTTAATCAGTATATGTTAAATCATGAGAACATAATGGAATTAAAAAAAAATTTAAAATAGTTAAATAGAAATACCTTTTTGCATGAACTTTGAGAAGGTCTTTAGAAATCGAATCCATGAACTTGTTGACAATCTTCGTATCCATTATCCCATCAATAAGGTGATACACAAATGGATGTTTCTGGGAGAATATACGTATGTTCCCTGCTGAGCTCTCTATATAGTTATATAATACAAAAATGTAATTAGTAAAAAGTATTTGCATAACATATTACATTGAAAACTAAATATATAACTAAGTGTACTTACTGGCAGCTGAACCAAATTTCATCGTGTAAGGTGACTCCTTGAATTTGGATGGTCGCCTAATCCGTAATCTTTGAACGGGGGTTTGAAGTTCATGAGAGGGATGAACAATGATCCTCTTACTACTGTCGGCATTTAGACTAGGAAGCAGCTCATCAGGGATTGTACTTTGTGAATCAGGACAAACTGGTTCATTCCCTTGTTCATCAGTGCTTAGTTCTTGTATTTTAGAAGGCGTCATAATTTGCTCCTCCATAACAAGATCAACAACAGATTCTGACTTTTTGTCATTCAAATGTTCATCAGTAGGCTCTTCTTGGGTTTCCGATAGAGGTGTGGTGATGCTTTCTCTCCGGTAGACATTTAGACTTGGTAACAACTCATCTGAGATTGTAAACTGCGAATCCCTCAAATTTGTTTCATCCACTTTATCATCACTGATTTGCCAAAAAATGAAAAATAGATAATTACTTCTGGATTGTAAGGATTGTTACATCACATAAACTCAATTTAAATCATTAGACATACTGGCCATCATGATGAGCAATCTTCGCAGAATGTATATAATTCAAATTTATACTTCGGAGAAGCTCATCAAGGATTAAAAGTTGAGAATCAATTTGAACATTTGATTTATCTGGATGCAAATCAGTGCACCCCTTGCAAACAAGTAAAAAAAATTTAAAACAATAGCAAACAAAAATTCATTTGTGTATGTTTATATAAGTCTATATATAAAATAAGATATAACTGCTCAATAAAATAAAATTATACATGTACACTCAAATTAAAAAACATATGTTACTTATTAATATTACCTTCGTAGCATCCTCATTTTCATTCAAATTCTGAGCAAAATTCGGACTTAATCGTTGTGGTGATGTTTCAACACCATCATAATCCATATGTTGTGGTTCCAAATCTTCATCTTCATTTTGTTGCTACAAATGTAAGTTCAAAAAACAATTATCACTTGAGTTCACTGAGTATGTATATACTCATAAATACATATGTATTGTTGAATACAGTGCATTTGTATTTTTGAATACACAACATATGTATTTTCAGAAACACTGGATATGTATTGTTTGAAACACAGCCAATGTATTTTTTAATACAATGCATATGTATTTTTGAATACACATCATATGTATTTTTGAATACACAACATATGTATTTTTCAAACACCGAATATATTTTTTTGAATACACAACATATGTATTTTTAAATACATAGGGTATGTATTTTTGAATAATCTGTATATGTATTTTTTAATACTCTGCATATGTATTTTTCAGTACTCTGCATATGTAATATTAAAAAGTTTACCTTACTTTGTTCAATTGCTTTGAGCATCAGCTTGAACTTCTTTCTCACTAATGTACGAATTGCTTTAAACTCTTGATGAACTTGTTTTCATAGAAAATGATTAAAAAAAGATTGGTTAATTTAAAACTATTATTTGACAAATAACTTACCTCATCACGAAATGAGTAAAAAACATTCTTAGAAATGAATGCTTCTTTATCTATAGGACTATCCATCTTTGACACGGCTTCTACATTTACAGGACTTTGTAACTTTAACTGTACCGGAGGAAAAATAACCCTTATTGTTTGTTTTAATTTCTTCCTTTTTGAAGAAGCTGGCTGTTGTGGTTGAATTGGCTTAAAAGTTGGCGTCTTCATACCAGTAGCCTTTGCAGCGCGAGAAGCTGGTGTCCTCTTTTGCGTATGATCGTCAACAATATTGACTGGATTTTTCCTTGATGGTTTCTTCATAGCTGGGGTTGATGAATCAGCCTTTGTTTCTTTTTCGAACGTTCATTGATCTGTTATGGTGGTGGATCCTATAGTCATCATCTGAATCAACTGAACGTTCATCCTCCATTACATCATTCTGTGGTATTGGAAACTGTTCCAATTTTATTTGAGTTGGCTCTATGTTCTTAAATACAACCTAAGAATATAGATATAATTTGAAGAATCTGTTAAAAAATTGTATATGAAAATTTATATATATACTATAAAAAGCATATAGTAATACATATGTATTTATTAACAACAAACCTTGCCACCGTCATTGAACATAGCATCCATCAAATACTCAAAACGTGGTCTGGGTTCATTTGTCTTCCAATTCAATAATCAGAAAATTCAATTATCAACCTTCAATGAAATCTTTTTTAGGACATTTGAACAACACTCGTAAAGCCATACTTGATTGGCCAATGGCATTCCTTAAACCAAATAAAATTTACCACTAACTTTCAACCTATTGTTAAAACTTCGCACAAGATCTTCAAACGATAAAGTACCCCATTGAAAATTCTTATATATTTCACTATCTACCAAATCAAAATATAATCGGGGTATAACCACAGTATCAACATTAGATAAGACAAAAGAATGCAGGAAATACAGAATAGCAAACTTCTCAGCATCCTCGTCATTGTTCTCCCCCCAAACTTTCTCCGTGAATGCTAGAAACAGTTGCCTTTTCTGTATAACTTTTGCACCATTGAAATACTTCTGAACAATCCTGTTTGGTACACTCATTAAAAACATAGTCGTACCTATTAGACACACAATTCAATCCAGTAACAATGGCAAATTCTCTTGGAGTAAAATTAAGAAAGGTGCCATTAGCCCGAATAACTATTCCAGATGAAGAACTACCTGTAACCTCAAGCGTCATAACACATCTACACAACTGTGCTTGAACTACACAATGTTTTTTGCTCATGAAATATCCAAAAAATGTATTATCACAAAAGTTTTTATACTGTTGCTTGATTAATATGGAGCGTATGTTTCCATCAATATCATTATCGCTATATGAGCACATGTGTGGTGCAAATCTGAGAAGTTTTCTGAGAATAAATATTTCGTCACGCATCACCTATACAAATTAAAAGTACAACTTATTAAACTGTAAAAAAAAATTCAAATCAGCAAAAAAATGTATATAACATTCATATGTATTTTGATAAGACCAAAAATGCATCCAATACTGAAAAATACATATGAATTATACTAAAAATACATATCACCAAAAGACTCTTAATGAATACTTAATATAACAATATATTTGAACACAATTATACTGGCATCTCCATAAATAAGTTGTCTACTCACTTATGCTCTCCTAATATCATCAGAACATAAATACATAGTAACTACATGAAAAAAAATACAGATAACTTCCAACTTTGATAAAAATATATTTACATTTAATAAGAAATACATTTACAACAATAAATTAGGAAACCTCTTCCTTATTATATATAACATGCATATGTATTTTTATCAGTCCAAAATACAATAAATTCTAGAAAATACATATCAATTATACAAAAATACATATAGCAAAAAAAACTATTCATGAGTATTAACCTAGTTATTAACAGTAAATTTTCACAATTATCCTATAATCTTCACAAATATATTTTCTCCTGAATTTTGCCCTCCACATATCATCAAAACATAAAATACATATTATGTACTTCAAAAAATACATATAACTTACAACTTTAGTAACATCTTAACTTAGAGCAAAATACATTTACTAAAAAAATATATTTACAACAAAAAAATACCTCTTCCTCACTATCTTCTTCAGAATCATCATCAAAAGAATTCTGCACTTCCTCATCAACCTTACTACTCAAAACTTCAATTTCTTGAGCTTTTCTTTTCTTCTCGAATTTTTTAATGTTTTATTCCTTTGGAGAAGACTTTTTGTTCAACTTTTTTTTTTCAAAATTTTTGTCATCGTAACCGGATCGTTGCGAAATTTTGACCTAATCTCCTTCGATCTGTGAGATTTCTTCAACTGTAAAGAAGATGAAACAACTTTAACAACTTCTTCTTGAGTTAACCCGAGACTAAAAGATGGTCCACAATCAGACACCAAATTCAAATTTCGTATGCCACTATTTTTTTGTGATTTTGGTGTTTGTTCATCCATTAAAACAAAAAAACCTTAAAATCTGATTTTGAGATGTATTAGAGTCGAAAAATCCCCCCTCCATAAAAAACTAACATGCAATAGCTAAATTAAGTGTTACCTGAAATAGATGAAGATAATCTTTATCGATAGAGCTAAAATCATGCAAAAGAAAATAAAATTGAAGCGGAAAGATTTTGATAATGGCGAAAAAATGGAAAAAAATCTTTCAAAATAAGAAGAGAGAAACAATATGGCGTGAAAAGAGGAAAAACTGAAGGTTACTTTTTCTATGCGGTAAAAAGAAGAACCACAATAAAATAATGCTACAATTGCTACAAAATGAAATTTGATAAAACTAGTGTTATTTTTTGTAATTTGATACATAAGTATGTTACTTTATGTATTTTTTTTATTTTTTTTTATAGCTTGTATTGTTTATTTGTGCTAACTAACATTTCTAAATTATTTAATCTAGGTAAATTTCCTAAGATGTTGTCATTTAAATTTATCTTAGTTCCCTTTACTTAATTCATGACTTTTTCACCTAATATTATTTCGTATAAAAATAGATTAAATTGTTTCCATCAATTTTATTCTTACAACAAGTCGTTTAAAGATTAAATATTTTTAATGAAACTTTATTTTGCTCATGTGAATTATAATTTATTCGAATTAAATTGATTTTATTCAAACTCAAGAAACCAATTTTCCTGTAAATTCTAACTTTCTATAATTAATAAGATACTTTTAATATGATGCACTCTTAATATTTTTCCCAAAAAGTGTTATTCGGACTTCCTATGATTTTAATAATAATAAAAATTATACAAACTTCTTCTTTTTTTTCTTCCATAACAAAAAATTTATTTTCCTATTAAAGTCCCATAGAAATAGCAACGTAGTTTGATTCAAGTAAATCATTTTCTCCTTTGGATAAATAAATGTCATTTTTAAAATGTTAAATAAATAATCATAGTATTGTTTATAAAATCAAGTGTTTACAAAAATCAACCTTTTACAAAATTAGTCACCTTTAATTAGTCAAGTTCTTTTAGATAAACGTTTTAAACGGACGCTCCTAAGTTCCTTAAAAACTTTATTAGGGCGTTAATTGAACCCTTACCCAGAATCTCTAGTTTTAAAGATTTATTTCTGTTTTTGAACCTTTGAAACTCTTTTAAAAAATATTCTTCATTTTTTTTGTAAAAAATCAAGTGGCGACTCTGTGAGCTTCTTGGAATTATTTCAAAATTTCTTTAAATATTTTGAAATAGTTTTAAGAACCAAAATCATTTTCTCGCCAAAATAAAATCCATAAAGGGATAAAACAACGGGAAGACGATGATTTTTGACTTTTTAAACTATTTCAAAAAATTTAAGAAAAATTATGAAATAGTTAATAAAATACAGAGTTGCCACTTGATTTTTTTAAGAAAGTATCAAGAAAAATAAAAAATATTTCAAAAGCTTAAAAACAAAAATAAACCTTTGCAATAGAAAAACTAGGTAAGAATTTAGGTAACACCTTGAGAAGATTTTTACGGCACTCAAGAAGTGTCCGTTAAAACGGTTGACCAAACGACAATTTGACTGATTTGAGTAATTTTAAAAACATGAATAATTTTTTAAAATTTTGAAATTTAAATTATTTGTAAATATGACATTTATTCCATTTATGTGAAAAGTAGTTTATTTATTTTAAAGAAAAATTTTCCCAAATAGAAAGATTAAGCATAATCTGAATCATTTATCAAATTAAAGAAAAGTAAATTATTTTCATGAAAAAAGGGTCAAGAAAGTGATTTTTAATATCAATTTTTGAACAATGGAAATTTTTAAAGAAACACCAACTTAAACAAGTTATGAAATTTTGATTAATCAGGAAAAGGTTTCGATATTTGCAAGAATTTTTTTTTTATGCTAAAGAGGACTCTTTTAACTTAAATAAATCAATTTCACACATGATCGAAAGTAAATGCCATTTATTTTCAAAAGATTCATTCTAAGAGAAGACATGGGGAAAACTCATTTTTACTGATTCTAAAATATACTACGTGACAAATAATAAAGAAAGAAGAACACAAAGATAAAACAAAAATAACAAATCGAAGAAAAAATTATTTTATAGTAACCAAATTTAAGAGTTAATTACAAATACATAAATCAAGTATGAATTACAAGGTAAAAATTATCTTACATGTATTTTTTATATTGTTTATTGCAAATGTAACTGTACTTTTCTATAATTATTAAATTATATTTTTTAATTGCAAGTTGTAATAGTTTTCAAAAAATAAACAAATATTTAAAAACGTTTTTTCAAAAATTTGCCTATTAGATATATCTCTCTCCTAGTTCCTTAAATAAAGGATTGATAACAAATCCTTAATTTTCTAACTAATGTTTCTTACTTTTTTTTTACGAAAAATTATACGAAGTAACAAACTTAAGATCATAATTACAATAAATAGCAACACTTTCACAAAATTACACTTTGTAGCAAAAATAACATTTTTTTGCTCATAAATTTGAAACAGGCGTGTTTCACTCCCTCTCTCCAATTTTCACTCCATTACTTTACATCTCTCCCATTTTAATTTCATTACTTTACTTCTATCCTATTTTCACTCCATTGTTTTGTCTCTCTCCTATTTTCACTCCATTACTTCACTTCCTAAAAAAATATTTTACAGTGTAGTTTTCAATCACTAAAATTAAAATCAGCTCAACTGGAGATTTTTATCTTCATGAGCTTCGAAATTCAAAATAAATCATCATTGATGTTATAGGTGTTGAATCAAAAAATTATTTTCGTATATCAACTTCAACAACTTAAAACGATTTAATGTTATTTGATATCGTTTTTATGCGTTTAATTATTTTTTTGGTCACTTTTTTTTCAGCAAATAATTTTTTGAATATTTCATATATGAATTTAAAAAAATAAAGGCAACTGTACTATTTCATCGAATTAGATGAAAATCAAACTGATCGAGTTATTATTTAACTCTATTTTGATACGTTAAACAGTAATTAAAAAAAAAATGGATTTCATCGAATTGTATAGTCGATTAATCTGTTTGTATATTCGGAATAGTGAAATTGTAATCTACTGATTTTTATTTGTATATATTGTTTGCATTTGTATATGTTGATTATGTTGTATATTTACGGGTCTGCATACGTATTTTAACTGTATTTTTCAGTTTCTGCATATGTATTTTTCTGTTCGGTATATGTATTTTACAGGTCTGCATATGCATTCATAGGTCGTTATATGTATTTTTCATATTTTTTTAGCTTTGTATACGTATTTTATACAAATCTATACATATACCTTTCATAACACATATGAAAATTTATTTTTTATTGAAATCAAATACATATATATTTACATAGAATTTTTAGCAAGTACATATACGTAATTGTACATGTATTAGTTATTTGTAATGTAATTGCATCTTTTTTCTGATTATACATTTACTTAGTTATGTATTGTTATTTACATACAATACTTAAAAAATGGTCACATTCATACAATACATTTCAGTATTTTGATTACCTATATGTATATGTATATAGTTGTCATTTTTGTTATAGAGATTTTGTGTTCTATATGTTTATATATACATATGAGTCTAATATGTATTTCTGTAGATACATATACAAGTATATATGTATGTTTTGTACTGTAAATAAATATACGGATCTGTATGACTATTTATTTTATATATTTTTTAAATATGTATATATGATATAGATATTTGTCTTTTAAAAATAAAAGCTAGAGATAGAAGAGTAAAAAACACACACACAAAAAAAAAAAAGAGACAAAAACGAAAATGAAGAATCCAAAAAAAATGAAGTGAAAAAGAAAAAAAATGAAAAAGAAATAAAAGCGTAAAAAAAAAAAGAAAAAAAAAGTATAAAAAAGAGGAAGAAAACAAAAATAGGAAAAGAAAAAAAATATGAGAAAGAAAAAAAATGAACTGGCATTCCGTTCATATTTCCTCCACTTCGGAAAATTGACACTCACACACATTGTACACGCGCATTGTACATTGTGCTTTCCCAAAATTCTTTCAAATCATCTATTTTAGAGAGTCGGCGCATACGTGGGGTAAGCGGGAGTTTTACTATCGTGGGACCACATTCCTTCTCATATAGGAAATCCAAGTCCATGTCTATCCAAATCTTAGCAAAACTTAAGATAGAGCGTTGCCATCCTTGATCTAGGTCATGCAAACATAAGCCATAGGTCGTTTGACCCAAGGTGTCATCCCACAAACTTAGGAAACGCCCTTAAGTCAAATGGGTTCACGACCCAATGATTATCCTCATATTATGTGCATAGATAATGATAAAATGATCCAAGTCAAAATTTGACCAAATTGAGTTCAAAAATCTAACTCCAAACTCGAGAAAGGTCATTAATTAAAGCTTGAATCAATTTATCAGAATCTCAAATTGATATTTAACGCTAGGCTTACCTTTGGCTTGAAAGGTCCCACGTATGCTAGGACGCGTAATAATTGTTTATGTGCTAAAGTGTTTTATTGTTTTGCTTTATCTATGTTTGCTTATCTGTGCGTTTAAAGAACATACATTTGGCTTGAAACAAGACCAGTCCATTATTTCTATTTTGAAGTCCTAGAGCGTTAATAGGCATATAAGACTCAAACTTTGAACCTTCCAAAACACCCTTGGAAGTTCGTTGATAAAATTCCTTCCAATGTACCCAATTTTGTTCAAATTTCATTAGGTTATTATCCAATTCACATTGATCACGTTGCCCTCACAATTTATTTTTTCTGCATTCGATTGTAGTCGGAGCTATCCAGACATTCTGTTAATGAAAAACTACGTTGTCTTCAAAGCTTTTTTCAAATAAACCTTTTAGGATGTTTATCCGTTAATATCCATTTTTTTCAAATCACCTAGTTCATCCCGTTCAAAGTTTTATTTTTCCCATCAAATTCAAGATCTGCCAAACGAGCAAAGTTCTGATCATTCACCCACTTTCTCAAGTGTCCTATCCTTTGAATTCTGGACTTAGTCTGTTTCAAGTCAAATATATGTCATTTGTTTCGTATATTACTTTGGTCAATCATCACGATCATGAACTAACTTTTTACTTTTTGAGTGTTTTTCTTTCCTTTTAGAGAGAGGCTGATTTGTATTGGTAGTCAGAACTTGCTTGCTTCACAAAGGCAAAGTAATCGCTGGCAGAACATCAGTATTTCACACGATCTAAGGTTAAGAAGGTAAATATAGATTCATCAGTTCCTTCTTGGGATAACAGAAGGACTCGTTCAACTATGGATCCTAATTTTAACACAAATACTTCATCTGAGTCAGTTCCTCATTTTCTGTGGCAATGGACCCAAGTGTCTCGATAGGAAAGGAAATAAACCCAGAGCTCGTTGCCGGTTTGGAACAACAAATTGTCGAGTTAAGGCTCACGGTGATGCAAAGTAGAACACCTTCTCAGACTCCTCCAAACATTACTCTGCCTCCTGATGTTTGACAAAAGGGACATATGTTCCCAACGCCAGAAGGAGTTGATCAGGAAAGTCATTTTGCTTATGTTTCTCAGAATGACCCTTCTGGGTACACATTTGATCGCCCAAAGGTTCAAAACATACCCTTGCCACACTATGCTCCACCAGTGTACACCTATGCTTCCGCTCCACCAGTGACACAAACTCCACGGTTATATCGCTTAGATGCTAATCATTATGTTGAAACAGAGAATGATCCAAAAGTGTACACTGATGAGACGGTGAATAGAAAGTCAAGGTCCTGGAAGATGCAATGAGAAGCCTTCAGGGTCTTGGGAATAATCAAAGTGTCAAGTATGAAGAGTTGTGTGCATTTCCCGAGATCGAGTTGCCTCTTGGTTTTAAGATCCCAAAATTTGAAAAGTTTGATGGATACGGAAATCCTTTCTTTCACTTGAAAACTTATTTTGAAAAGTTGATTGGTGTGGGAAAGAATGAAGGAATACAGGTCAAGTTATTTAATCAAAGCTTGAGTGGAAAGGCCCTAGAATGGTATGTCAAGCAAGATGTGACTAAGTGGCGCACTTGGGATGTCCTGGAAAATGCTTTTGTTGATCACTACAAGTTTCATGTCGATATCATTCCTGATAGGATCTCTATCACAAAGCTAAGACAGAGATCAAATAAGAATTTTTGTGAATATGCCATATGCTGGAGGGATGAAGCAACCAGGGTACATCCCCCTATGGAAGAAGCTGAAATAATCAGTTACTTTATCCATGCGCTAAATCCAGAATATTTTGATAGCATGGTAACGATGGCTGGAGAAACATTTATTGAAACTGCCAAGACTAGAGAAATGATTGAGGGTAGCCTCAAGACAGAACAGATAATAAATTTGACAGAGCTGCAAGCAACTCATAAGGGCTTCTAGACTGGCTCTTTCGGAATAAGGAAAAAAAATAAGGAAAGTAATGGGAGTGATGACTCAAGAAAAATCTTCCAACTACAAGCAACCTCCTCGATATCAACCCAATGCTCGACATGCGCACTATCCGATCTTCAATGCACAAGCGACATATCATGCTCAACCTCCACCACAAAGCTATCAAAATAATGCTCCCCAAGCCAATTATAAAAGAAAGCCTCCAAGAATTTTCACACCGTTGGCAAAATCTCTTACTCAGTTTTTTGAAAGGATGAAAGAAGCAAAACTACTTCATCCAGTGAAAGCAAAGCCTGTGAACACTTCTGATAATTGGTATAATCCAAGCAAGCGATGTGCTTACCACTCTGGAGTTGCTGGACATGACATAGAGAAATGTATCACTCTCAAACACAAAATTCAGGACCTGATTAACAACAAGGTGATAACGCTTGAAGAAGCTCCGGATAATGCTAACAAAAATCCGTTGCCCAATCACAAGAAGTAGTCATTGGAATCATCAATGTCTCTAAAAAAATGCACTTTTAACATCCTTCTATCCTGCATTTAAAGTTAACGTTTCCTTTCCTTGTGATCGTACTTTCTTAATTTATTTCCTTGTAATTGCATTCTGTTGCTTTATTTTCTTGTAATCGCACTTTATGATTTGATTTCCTTGTAATCGCATCCTTTTGCTATAATGAACTACGTTCGACCTGATTTCCCATGTGGAATACGTAGGCGGCCTATATTGGCTTCGATCACGTTATCAAAAATTTTAAATATCCTTTTTATTTTGTATGAACTACGTTTAACCTAAATTCCCATGAATGGGATACGTAGGCGGCCTATGTCGGCTTCGGTCAACCCCTTAGAAAACTTATCCTTTCATTGTATGTATGAACTTTGTTTGACTTGAATTCTCAAAAGGGATACGTAGGTGGCCTGTTTCGGCTCCGATCAACCCCATAGAAGATTTATCTTCTCATTTTATGTTGGAACACCTTTCCTACCTCAATGGAACGCGTAGGCGCTACACTGGCTCCATCATATTTTTCATAAAAGTTTCACAGAAACTATGATAAATTTTTTGAGAGGATCTCAAAATTTATCAGAAGGATCTTTACCCAAGTTGAATAAAGATGACATTAAAGCATGTAACTGGGGTAGAAATTTTTGATAAGGTCTCAAAAATTTCACATGTGCTACGAGGTTGAAATTCAAACGTTATTGAGAGTACTCTACATCGGATACTACTCAAGTATTTTGCGTTTTAGACTGGGGCAGAATTTTTAAGAAGATCTCAAAAATTCCATACCACATAATTTATAAGAAAGTTCGGGAGTCATGTTATAGACTAGGGTAGAATTTTTTAGGAGGACCCTCAAAAAATTTTACAGAAGCTGTATTGCAAGATTAGAAAAGTTTGTAAATCAATGATCAACAAAGTGCATCAGGAGAGCAGGACAATACCAACACCTTCAGTCTCTCAAAACTAAGAATTTTTCTTTGGATGCAGGAACAACGAAGTCACAAAGCTGACAACGCTAAGTATGACACAATGCACTATCAGACCCACCGTTGTCTTGCCATAATAATCCAGATAATTTCTCTCCCTTATTTTTCTCTTGATTTATGTTTCCATTACTTCGTTATGATCTCTAACACTTTCTCTAATTTTACAGGAAAATGATCGGGCATAAAGACGAAGATGTGGAAATATAATCCAAACTACTCATCATGAGTAAAACAACTCCATCTTTAAACTCTACCTTATGTTACATCCCTGACTTAGTTATAACAAATTGTTCCATTATTAATGAGTGTTGTTCAAGTTGTACAGGTGACGTTATACAAGACCACCTCGAAAATTATGCAAAAGTATCCTCTCAAAGTTTGAAGATTGAAACCAGAAGCTCTGGATATGCACAAGCTCTTTGAAAGACTCCTGATTCAAAGGATGAAGTTCATCTCATTTGGGACATCTACCCTTTCAAAAGAACACATCTTATTTCAACCACCCTTTCTAAAGGATCTATCTTATCATATTTGGCCATTACCCCATTCAAGTGACATATTACATTGGTTGTCCGTCTTTCAATGAGACACGTTGGGTTGTCCCCCCGTTCAAGTGGCGTATTACATTCAATAATGGTCGTCCGTCTTTCAATGAGACACATTGGGTCGTCACCCCATTCAAGTGACATGTTACATTGGTCGTCCTTCTTTCAATGAGACACGTTGGGCCGTTCCCCGTTCAAGTGGAGCATTACATTTAATATTGGTCGCCCACCTTTCAATGAGACACGTTGGGTCGTCCCCCCGTTCAAGTGGCACATTACATCCAATATGGGTCATCTGCCTTTCAATGAGATGCGTTGGGCCATCATCTCGATCAAAGTGACACGTTATATTCAACATTGGTCGTCCGTCTTTCAATGAGACACGTTGGGTTATCCCCTCGTTCAAGTGGCGCATTAAATTTAATATTGGTTGTCCACCTTTCAATGAGACATGTTGGGTCGTCCCCCCGTTCAAGTGGAACATTACATTTAATATTGGTCGTCCGCCTTTCAATGAGACATGATGGATTGTTCCCTTGTTCAAGTGGCGCATTATATTTAATATTGGTCGTCCACCTTTCAATGAGACACGTTGGGCCGTCCCCCATTCAAGTGGCGTATTATATTCAGCATTTGTCGTCTTCCTTCCAATGAGACGCATTGGGTCGTCCCCCCGTTCAAGTGGCGTATTACATTCAAGATAGGTCATCCGCCTTTCAATGAGACATGTTGTACCGTCACTCCATTCAAAGTGACATATTACATTCAAAATAGGTCATCCGTCTTTCAATGAGATGTATTGGATCGTCACTCCGTTCAAAGTGATTGTTTAAATTAATTCATCAACTATCTCAGCACACCATGTTCAAATAGGTTTGCACCAAATTAAGTTTGTGTAATATTACATTTGCAACTAACTATTTTGTTTGAGATGTTGTCGAGAGCATCCGAAAAGATGAAATTCTCAAATTAAAACCACAGGTGTGGACGACTCCAAAATGAACGCGGCACAACGTGAAACTTTCTCTTAGCAGCAAACTGGATACGAGCTAAAGGACGACTTCTGCCACCATCAAACCACACCCTCATTAGAAGGCATATAGTATGTTTTGAGTTATTCTAGTTTCAGTTTCACTTTCAGGATACTTCCAAACTCATACTGGAAGTAACTTTCTCTTTCCTTCAAATTTGAGTGATAACACACTTAGAGTTATGGAAATTATACCCAGTTAAATTTTTTCCTATGGATGTGAAGGATCCCACATTCATGGTTAAGAGGTTACAAGTCTCTTTTCCCTAACTCGATATATTTATCACTCAATCCAAACCAAAGATTATCTTAAATGAGAGACTATCTTGTCCACCGATCGAGTCGAACTACAAGCAGTCTGATTTCCTAAATCATTGGGATATGTAGGATGGGCTCTATGTATAAAACTCGACTGCGTTCCAACTTTCCCCCCAGTCCTCTTATTCCCTAGCTTTTGGTTTCGCCAAAATTCAAAACTCAGAATAGCTTGTGAATTCTTTAAAAATCATGCTTTAAATCAAGCGTCATAAACTACAAGTGGCCTGAATTCTCATGTAACCTGAGATATGTAGAAAACCCGATATCGAGGTCCGGCCATAGCTCACAAAACTCATGCGAAAACCAACCTCTTTCGAGAGATAAATCTGTGATCGGACAAAAATTAGAAACGTCAAACTCCATTTGCCTAGAGTTACTTGCATCCACCCTAATCAAAGGGAGAGAGCAGTTGTTGACACCTAATTTTTGCCCTCCATATTTCAAATTAATTTTTGAATTTTTTAATTTTAAATATTTTTAAAATATTTATTTTTTGTTATTTTGAAATAAATTTCAACCCCACCTTCTGAATTTAGGCGAAATTAATATATTTAGTGTTTAATTATGAATGATTATATAGTTATCAGTTAAAGAAAATGCTTTAAAATTTATTCAGAGTGAAAAGTTTGATTAAATTGCAAATATTCTGCCTTTCTCAAGATCAATTGAAAATAAGGAATTGACGACATAATTAGTTTCTTAATTATTGTTATTAATATTATTATTATTTTTGAAAGAAAACAAAATATGATTGTGTTTTATTAAATGTTTATTTTAAAATTATTAAACTTGAGAAATTCGTTAAATTAATTAGAAGATAATTTCGTCTCAAGTTTATCCAAATTTATTCAAATTGTGACTATTTTATTAATATAAGATGATCATAATTAGAGTTAATAATTAGGGAAAAGGACACTCTATGACCTTTTTAAAAAATAATAGCCCAAGTTTGACATTTGGACAAATAATGTCCAGTCGGCTAAACAAATGTCATTTTATGGCAATTTCCTAATCTTTCCTAATTTGGGTCATTTTGATCCACGTAGTCCATATACAGTCCATATACGGTACTGATACAGTCTATATACAATACTGATACAATATTCAACTTGGGCAATTTGGCCCTTTTAAAAATATTTCAATTTTTTTTTACTATAAATTTTTAAATTGATCAAATATTCTGCTTTTTTTATTGTTTAGAAATAATAATTAAATTATATAAAAATAATATAATTATTAAATAGAATATGAATCTATATAAGATATATGTATAGAAATTGTATAGTTCTATCAAATATGTATATGTACAATATCTAGAAAGTGTATACAAATTATATAATTGTTGTATAAAACGTGTAAAAAAAAATACAATTATTATATAAATTATGTATCAAAACTGTATAATTTTCGTATAGAATATTTATGTATAAGATTTGTATAAAATCTGTATAAAAGTTGTGTAAAAACGCTATAGAAACAGTAGTAAATTAAAATGGCTACAAAGTGGAATTTAAATTCCATGGTCATTTTCAAGGAAATAGTTTAATTTGAAGTGCAAATGTACAGTTATTATATAAATTATGTATCAAAACTGTATAATTTCCGTATAAAATATTTATGTATAAGATTTGTATAAAACCTGTATAAAAGTTGTGTAAAAATGGTATAGAACCGGTCAGTAAATTAAAATGGCAAGAAAGTGGAATTTAAATTTCATGACCATTTAAAAAAAAATAGTTTAATTTGAAGTGTCGTTTCTGTCCTTTCTCCTAATAATTATTGCTCTATTAACCAGCCCATTTTCCACCTTCAATACAACACTAGGCTGCCCCAGGCCCATTTATTTTAGCAAACTAACAACAATTTCTGCATAGCCAAAATCACAACAACCAGCACAAAATGCCCCTTGATCGACCCGGCCCGGACCCTCGTTATAATTTCCCCCTTTACCCAGACGAACACTATAACAACAATCAAACAACGTTGTACTGCCAGCAAACAATGACAGTTTCAACAGTGAACAACAATATTCAACGGCAAAGCCCCCTTTCCTATAACAGTGATATCAACACTGTAACCCGACGACCCAATAATTTCAACGGCAAACCCGATTCCCATATCAACATCAACGTTGTAACACAGCGACGACCACAACAACTTCAACAACCACCGTCCAAACAGTTAACATCCCAAAATAACAGTGTCAACTTCAGCCAGGAACGGCTAGGAATTCGTTCGCCTTTTCCCTTTCTCAGAACATGTTCATCCATTTTGGGTAATAAATTAATGCCTAACGTCTCTTTTGTTTTGTCCCACAGTGGATTTCAATAATCTCTCAAAATCAACTCAATTTCAGTTTTTCAAGTTCGAAAAAAACCTAATTCCTTCTCCTATAAATAAATGTTGGGGTTAGAGGTTAGGGAGGATTTTTTTGGGGGGAAATTGAGGATTCGGGAGGTGCGTGCTTCTAATCCTACGTAACTCAAAAGATTCTCGAAGAAACATAATTCAAAAATCGATGAAATTATTTTGCATTCCTGCCTATTGAAGTTAAATTTAGTGGTGGAAGTCGTCGTCAACTCGTTGTTCTCGTTCGCTGCCCCAAAAAAGATAAATTTCCTCATCATCTCGCTTTGATGTGATTCTGATTGCAACTTCTGATGTTGATATGATTGTGTATTGGTCATCGATATATTACTGTGGAATGGGGAAATTGACATGGGATTTTATCCTCGATGATTGACTATGTGTTTTGGAATCTCACGTTTGATTTGCTTGGATTATAGTCAAAATTAGAATAGAGTTGATTAATGAACGTGTGTTTGTGTGTTTAACAAATTAGTTTCTTGTTGTTTTAGAAGATGTGTAAAACCATGAAGTCATCTTCCAACTTCCTTGAGACTGATTTAAAACTTTGCATATGTCAAAATTTATCCTTGAGAAACCCCCGCAGATATTCAAATAATGGCCAGCTTCACTACTGTTAACCTTTATTTTATATGATTTCGTTACTCCAAATTGTCTGTTGGGAAAGTAAATTAATTAGCGGGATTGGTTGAGACTGTTTGGATTCAGTCAAATCGGCGTTAGTAATTCCATAACGCACAACTTTTGAAAAGAAAGTAGTAGTTTGTTGTATAGATGCCGCCATTATGCCCTGTTTATCATATACACCATGACGATGAACTAACACCTTTAGTATGCATGTTCACTAATGATATAATTCATAATGTAATTCTTTACTTCTCAAATTGTTGCAGTTACTTAAGTAAGCTTAGTTAGGTCCCTTGAAAGACTTGTTTGTTACCTATATTGAGACAGTGAATGATAGTGTGGTATATCTAATTCATATCACCTCTATCCCACAAAGTGTTCATTTGGATTGACCTGTTAATGACATAATTTAATTTTCTTATTGTTTAAATTTTATTATTGTTATTATTATCATTATCATTACTATTTCTATTATCATAGGAATGGTAGTTGCAATTTATGTGTATCTATGTCATGTGTGGCGCCATTCCCTCATTGTTTACTAATTCTTATCTTTTATTTGATGCATGTGACATGAATACGAGTCCACTTGGACTCCATTTATCCTCGTATTTGAACTTATTCATGTCCGAGCCTCAACCAAAGTCCCAAAAATGGATCGAGAGACAAAAAGCAAGGCTGTATATGCATGTATACATAAGATATACACCAGATATACAAAAACGCTAGAAGAAAAAGGGGCTGACATACACATTATATACACTTCAGAAAATGGACTGAAGTCCATAATTCCAAGCCCAAAAATGGGCAACTTTGTTGTTGGGCCAATTAAAGGCCCAATTTAATTCTTGTATTTTTACTAAAAATTACACAATACACAACTTATGTTTTCAATATTACAAAAAATCCCAACTCTCTAAACTTATTACAAAAATTCCAACATATACACAGAATGTTATATGTATGTCGGCTATGTTATGTATATTAATAGGGAGAGAGAGTAAAGTAATTAAAAAAGTGGGAGAGAGTGTAATTACTTTCAAAAGGGTTGTTATTTATGTTATTTATACTAATAATAGCTTGTATTGTTTATTTATGCTAACTAACATTTCTAAATTAATTAATCTAGATAAATTCACTAAGATGTTGTCATTTTATTTTATCTTAGCTCCCTTTACTTAATTCATGACTTTTTCACCTAATATTATTTTGTATAAAAATGGATTAAATTGTTTCCTTCAATTTTCTTCTTACAACAAGTCGTTTAAAGATTAAATATTTTTAATGACACTTTATTTTGCTCATGTGACTAATAATTTATTCGAATTAAATTGATTTTCTTCAAACTCAAGAAACCAATTTTTCTTATAAATTCTAATTTTCTATAATTAATAAGATACTTTTAATATGATGCACTCTTAATGTTTTTCCCGAAAAATGTTATTCGGACTTCCTATGGTTTTAATAATAATAAAAATTATACAAACTTCTTTTTTTTCTTCCATAACAAAAAAATTGTTTTCCTATTAAAGTCCCATAGAAATAGCAACGTAGTTTAATTCAAGTAAATCGTTTTCTCCTTTGGATAAATAAATGTCATTTTTAAAATGTTAAATAAATAATCATAATACTCTCTATAAAATCAAGTGTTTACAAAAATCAACCTTTTACAAAATTAGTCACCTTTAATTAGTCAAGTTCTTTTTGGTAAACCATTTTAAACGGACGCTCCTAAGTGTCTTAAAAACCTTCTTAGGGCGTTAATTGAACCCTTACCCAGAATCTCTAGTTTTAAAGGTTTATTTTTGTTTTTGAACCTTTGAAACTCTTTTAAAAAAATTTCTTGATTTTTTTTGTAAAAAATCAAGTGGCGACTCTGTGAACTTCTTGGAATTATTTCAAAATTTCTTTAAAAATTTTGAAATAGTTTTAAGAACCAAAATCATTTTCTCGCCAAAATAAAATCCGTAAAGGGGTAAAACAGCGGGAAGACAATTATTTTTGACTTTTTAAACTATTTCAAAAATTTTAAGAAAATATATGAAACAGTTAATAAAATACAGAGTCGCCACTTGATTTTTTTAAGAAAGTATCAAGAAAAACTAAAAAAAATTCAAAAGCTTAAAAACAGAAATAAATCTTTGAAATAGAAAAACTAGGTAAGGATTTAGGTAACCGCCTTGAAAAGATTTTTAAGACACTCAAGAAGCGTCCGTTAAAATGGTTGACCAAAAGACAATTTGACTGATTTGAGTAATTTTGAAAACATGACTAATTTTTTAAAATGTTGAAATTTAAATTATTTGTAGATATTTATTCCATTTATGTGAAAAGTATTTTATTTATTTTAAGGAAATTTTTTCCCAAATAGAAAGATTAAGCATAATCCGAATCATTTATCAAATTAAAGAAAAGTAAATTATTTTCATGAAAAAGGTAAAGTGATTTTTAATATCAATTTTTGAACAATGGAATTTTTTAAAGAAAACACCAACTTAAACAAGTTATGAAATATTGACTAATCAGGAACAATAACAACAACAACAACATACCCAGTGTATTCCCACCTAGTGGGGTTTGGGGAGGGTAGAGTGTACGCAGATCATACCACTACCTCAAGAGAAGTAGAGAGGTTGTTTCCGATAGAACCCCGGCTTAGGACCAATAACATTATAAAAAATACAAAAAGTAGGCCGATGATAGGCGAATTTACACGCTTATAGCACTATATTTTGCCCATATTTTAGCCTAGTTTTGAGAACAAATTATATATTTCATGCACTTTTAGTCCTTTTTCCTGTAACTGAGCTAACGAACATGATTAGCAAAGTTTCAGGTATAAATGATGCAGAATTCAGCATTTCATGGATAACTTGACGCCAAAGAAAGCTTCACGAAAGGAGAAAAGCCAATCTTGGACGCCAAGGACTAAAGATGGCGCATGGAAATTCTGTCCCGGGCTAAAACAACATTTCTGAAGACTTTGGGGACTAGCAGTAATTTATTAGGATTAGGATAATGATACATTAACCTAGTACAATTGGGCTAAGTATTTCATTAGCTTATTAGGATTAGGATAATGATACATTAACCTAGTACAATTGGGTTAAGTATTTTATTAGCTTAGTAGGATTTGGTTAAGCATTTCATTAGCTTAGTAGGAATAGGATATGGGTATTATAAATACCCTATCTTGCTAGAGATTTGGAGACATCTTCTTACATTCAATTCTATTCTATTCTACTTCTAAGACATTCTAGTTCTAAACAATCATTCTTCCATTAATTCTATTTTTCTTCTTCTATTCATCTATTCTTAAATTCCACAACAAGAGAAACGTTACTTTGCTAAGGGATTCACGCCTAACGCCTACCACACCATTACAAACGTGAAATCTTTATTGTGGTATAACAACAATGTCAATTGTGATTTCCTTCGCACTCATGGGTAACTAAACTTCTTTGTTGGGGTTATGGAAGCCGAATGAGATACTATCTATTGCTGTGAGTTTGTGAGTTCGTGACACGTATGCTGCTTATATCATTATTCTCTTCATCTTAATCTAAATTCTTTGTGGTTGCAAACGCAAGAATACGCCAGTATAACATTTAACTTGTTCGAAAGAAAGGTTATCTGTTTGGAAAAGAGATAAAGTCAAGGTAGTAGGGTCCCATCCCCTATTAAAAAGTTAGTGCCATAACTGAATTAACCTCTTGGAGAATTCGTACCGTTAGACACGCTTTAAGCTCGAAAGAGTTAAAGTGAAATAATCCTCGAATAGGTCGAAAGACGCCTAGATTTACCATCGAATACAATTCTCTATAAGCACATGCATGTCTGAATTCAACACACTCATAGTCAATAGAGACGTATAACTCAGAAGGTGGACATAACCCCAACTTCTCAATTCTCATTGTTTCACAACCTACTAAACATTCTTTCTTTTTACTTTGCTATTTTCTGCTTTACTCTCTTATTTTGGTTACATTACTTTCACAATACAATTCCCCCCTTTTTACGAGACTTGCACTAAAAGTCTAGTAATCGTTGCTTACTTGTTGACCAAGCTATTCTCTGAGGGATCGATACCCAACCCAGGTTGGGTTCTATATTTGACAAACGACCGCTTTACACTCCTACGAGAGCTGTAGATTGAGCGTTATCAAAAATTGGCGCCGCTGCCGGGGAATACAAGTGTCAATTAAGTTCGTAATAATTACTAGACCCTTTGGTCAAAGATTCTCGTACTTTTACTTTTAGTTTTTGTTTTTGTTTACTGCAGGTTTTTTTTTATTCAGTGCATGCCCCATACCCGAAGTTCTGGTCAACCGTTATTACCTATAAATCCTGAACCACAACGTATCGGCAGAATGGAGGCACAACACGCAATTGAAAGGATGGTTGCTCAACAGGAACAGGCGAGACTAGCTGCGCTAGCCGCCGCTCAAGTGCATCAACAGAATATTGATAACCCTGGGCGAGCAACAAATCCTGACGATGAGGATCTAGGTAATGACGAGCTACTAAACCCTAGGCATGCCGCTGAGATTGCAACACCTGCCAACAGAAGAGATCGTCAAGCTAGGTTTAGGCCTGAACGCCAAGCTATGCAGCCAGCTTTCGACGATGATGATGATGATCTTGATGGAGCCGGAGCCACAGGAGCCATTATTCCTCCACCATTGGCACCCGGAGCCAAGTTCAACATCACGAGCACCATGATTCAGTTATTGCAACTCAAGGGATTATTCGGTGGACTAGCAGGCGATGATCCGAATATGCATCTCATCAACTTTATTTCTACATGCAAGTCGTTTGACAATCCTGGAGTTGGTCAGAATGCAATTCGGTTACGCTTATTTCCATTGTCTCTGTCTGGGGAGGCAACTCTATGGTTGAATGGGCTGACTCCTGATTCTATTACAAATTGGAGGCAATTGAGAGACGCTTTCCTAGAAAGATTCTTTTCGCCATCCAAAAGAGCACAATTGAGAGATAAAATCAGCAACTTTCGTCAGCTTCCCACTGAAGCTCTTCATGAAACATGGGAGAGGTTCAAGACAAAGCTAGCGAGGTGGCCAAACCATCATATGACTAATGTTCACCTAATGGAGATATTATATAGAGCCCTGAATTCAATAACTAAACCAGTGGTGGATAATGCGGCTGGAGGATCTTTTATGGATCTCACCTTTGGTCAAGCAAGCAATATGCT
Source organism: Capsicum pubescens (assembly GCA_030864215.1). Classification (NCBI taxonomy): domain Eukaryota; kingdom Viridiplantae; phylum Streptophyta; class Magnoliopsida; order Solanales; family Solanaceae; genus Capsicum; species Capsicum pubescens. Next base: position 108,605,396 of record CM061544.1, read on the forward strand.
AGATCGTATGACGAAACAAAGTAGAGCTTGGCATACCAGGGATTCTGAGGTAGCAAGCCCCACTTTATCTATAGGCATGACTGCAGACCAAAGGAGAAGAGAAGAAGAACGTGATCAAGATATGGCGCACATGAAAACACAAGTGGATCTTCTTACAAAGCATTTATTATCAGGGAAGACCGAAAAAGTGAAAGCTATTGCGTCAAAAGGAAGAGACGAATCTGATTCGGAAGAGGAAGCCAACTACTTGAACAATCAGGGGGGTTTCCGAGGCAATGCCCAAGGAAACCAAGGTCGGAACTATCATGGTAAATCTGGAAACATGGACCAAGGTAGTTGGAAGAACAAGAATGACAAAAGTGGTTTGTATGTTCCCCTTGGAAGACGTGACGCCACCACATCTAGTTCTGGAAGTATGGAAGATATGATGGCCAAACTACTGAAAGGAGTGGAAGCAACGAGCGCAGGAGTAACGGAGGTAAAAAATGATTTGTCCTCTATAAAGCAATTAGTTGATTCTCATTCCACTTCAATCAAGCAAATAGAGCAGCAATTGAGCCAACTTTCAGCAGCACTCAATCAAAGAAAGGCTGGTACTTTACCTAGCGATACTGTGCAAAACCCAAGGAATGATGGGTCATGCATGGCCATCACTACCCGAAGTGGTAAGGTGCTGGAAAATTCAGAAAAAGGCAAGCAAGTGGTTGACGAAGAAGAGGAAATTGATGATAAGGCGAAAGGGGAAGATGCCGCAGCAGCCGATCCTAACGTCCTTAACGTCACTCCTCACGACGTGCAGCCTGGAAAAGCTGAAAAACGGAAGCAAGAGGAGAAGAAAGCCGTGGAGAGAACAATTCCATACCCACCACCACCTTTTCCCCAAAGATTGAAGAAGGTGGCGGATGATACGAAGTTCAACAAATTCATGACTATGTTAAAGCAGCTGACCATTAATGTTCCATTGGTGGAAGCACTTGAACAAATGCCTGGGTATGCGAAATTTATGAAGGATCTTTTGACAAAGAAGCGGGCAGCAAGTTATGAGTTGAAAGATGATGTCCATCACAGCAGCGTAATCGCTACCCGATCAATAGTTCAGAAGAAGGCTGACCCCGGAGCTTTCACTATTCCTTGCACCGTTGGATCTTTGAATTTTGCCAAAGCATTATGTGATTTAGGAGCCAGCATCAATTTGATGCCATTATCTATCTATAAAAAGTTGGGGTTGGGTGATCCTACTCCAACCAATATGAGGCTCGTCATGGCGGATAGGTCGGTAAAACGACCTGTTGGTATCCTATGTGATGTCTTGGTAAAGGTTTCTTCATTCATCTTTCCAGCAGACTTTGTTATTTTGGATTGTGAAGCGGACTCAGAGGTTCCCATAATCTTGGGACGCCCTTTCCTTGCTACAGGAAGTGTGCTCATTGATTTGAGAGCTAATGAGCTTTCATTCTGAATAAATGACGAAGTGGTTCGCTTTGATGTTTGCAAATCAATGAAGCAACCCAAATATCCGAGTGTATTTTCGGTGGCTGATGTTTTCTTTGATGATCCGAAAGAATTACTTAAAGAAGAGCAAATTATTGCTGACCCTTTGGCGGTTGTGCTCATGAATGGACAGAGTAAGGATGCTGAAAATTGCAAAGAAGCTATTTATGCTCTATCAGGATTAGGGACATATTGCTATGCTCCCAAGAAGCTGGACCTTGATCTCAAAAATCGACCCACACCACCAGCTAAGCCATCTATTGAAGAGCCACCCACGTTAGAATTGAAGGAGCTGCCAAGTCATTTAAAGTATGCATTCTTAGGAAACGGAAGCGCACTTCCAGTCATTGTGGCAGCAGATTTGGGTGAGCAACAAGTTGCAGCTCTTATTGCTATTCTAGGGAAGTATATTAGAGCCATTGGATGGACCATTGCAGATATTATTGGTATTCCACCTGGGATTTGTAATCACAAGATTCAGCTTGAAGAAAATTGCAAACCAACCATTAAGCATCAAAGACGTCTAAACCCACCTATGCAAGAAGTGGTGAAGAAATAAATTATCAAGTGGTTAGACGCAGGGGTTGTGTACCCAATCTCTGATAGTACATGGGTAAGCCCGGTACAATGTGTTCCCAAGAAAGGAGGCATGGCGGTGGTCGCAAATGAGAAAAATAAACTTATTCCACTCAGACCCGTCACTGGATGGAGAGTATGCATGGACTACCGGAAGCTGAATTCTTGGACGCTCAAAGATCACTTTCCAATGCCATTTATGGACCAAATGCTAGATCGATTAGCGGGGAAAGGATGGTTTTGTTTCTTAGACGGTTATTCAGGATATAATCAGATTTGTATTGCTCCCGAAGACCAAGAGAAAACAACGTTTACATGCCCATATGGTACGTTTTCCTTCAAGCGTATGCCATTCGGGCTATGTAACGCACCAGCCACCTTTCAACGTTGTATGATGTCCATTTTTTCTGATATGGTTGAAGACACTTTGGAGGTATTCATGGACAATTTTTCAGTTGTTGGTGAGACTTTTGAAGCGTGCTTGACAAACCTAAGTATGGCGTTGCAAAGATGTGTAGAATTCAACCTAGTGCTGAATTGGGAAAAGTGCCACTTCATGGTAAAAGAAGGTATTGTTCTTGGGCACAAAATCTCCGAAAGAGGAATTGAGGTTGATCGAGCGAAAATTGAAGTCATTGAGAAACTACCGCCTCCAATTTTGGTGAAGGGTGTTCGTAGTTTTCTCGGCCATGCAGGTTTCTATCGTCGGTTCATCAAAGACTTCTCCAAAATTGCTAGTCCATTGTGCAAACTCTTGGAGAAAGATGCGAAGTTTGACTTCAATGACGATTGCTTGAAGGCATTCGAATGCCTCAAAGGGAAACTCATTGAAGCCCCTATCATGGTAGCACCAGATTGGTCTCTCCCGTTCGAAGTCATGTGTGATGCTAGTGGTGTAGCCGTTGGTGCTGTACTTGGTCAGAGAAAGGAGAAGCTATTTCATCCTATCTACTATGCGAGTAAGGTCCTAAATGAAGCCCAAAGGAACTACACTGTTACTAAAAAAGAGCTCATAGCGGTTGTGTATGCGTTTGAGAAGTTTCGTGCCTACCTATTGGGTACTAAGGTGATCGTTCATACAGACCATGCAGCTCTTAGGTATCTAATGACAAAGAAGGATGCAAAACCAAGACTAATTCAATGGGTATTGCTGGTGCAAGAGTTTGATTTCGAAGTTAAAGATAGAAGAGGTTGCAAGAACCAAGTGGCCGACCATCTCTCTAGACTCGAGAACGAGCATGTGGCGCAACCTGAAATCGAGATTGATGATGCATTCCCTGATGAGGAGATCTTAGCCACGATAATAGAAGAGTTACCATGGTATGCCGACTTTGCAAACTTTGTGGTGAGTAATGTGATACCTGCAAATTTATCTTACCATCAAAAGGGGAAGTTTATGCATGATGTACAACACTACTTTTGGGATGAGCCATATTTGTTTCAACGATGCGTGGATAGTGTTATCCGACGATGTATATCCCATGAAGAGGTGCCAAATATATTGTAAGCATGCCACATTTCCCAAGTTGGGGGACATCACGCAGGTAATCGGACGGCAAGAAAAGTATTGCAAAGTGGATATTATTGGCCTTCCATATTTAGAGATGCTCATGACTTTGTTAGAAGATGCGACCAATGCCGGCGACAAGGTGCTATTTCGAAACACCATGAGATGCCCATGTCAAAAACTCTCGAGGTAGAACTCTTTGATGTATGGGGCATTGATTTCATGGGTCCATTCGTGAATTCGTTTGGAATGAAATACATCTTAGTTGTTGTGGATTATGTCTCGAAATGGGTTGAAGCTGTAGCGTTGGCCGATAATGAGGGAAAGCGTGTTGTAGCGTTCTTGAAGAGGAATATCTTCTCTCGCTTTGGAGTACCACGTACTATCATAAGCGATGGAGGATCTCACTTTTGCAACAAGCTATTCAAGTCCGTGTTGGCAAAATATGGTGTCAAGCAACATAAGGTAGCCACGCCTTATCACCCACAAACTAGTGGACAGGTAGAGGTTTCCAATCGAGAGATCAAGCAAATCCTTGCGAAGACGGTAAATGCTAATAGGAAGGATTGGTCTCGGAAGCTGGACGATGCACTATGGGCGTACAGGAATGCATTCAAAATGCCAATTGGCATGTCCCCTTATCAACTAGTTTATGGGAAGGCTTGTCACTTACCCATTGAGCTCGAGCACAAGGCATTGTGGGCGCTGAAGCGATTGAATTTGAATTGGGATGATGCAATGAAGCTGAGGATGGAGCAACTGAACGAGATGGATGAATTCCGTCTACATGCTTATGAAAGATCAGACCTATACAAGGAGCGGATGAAAAAGTATCATGATCAGCGGATTGTTCGTCGAAACTTTCAAAAGGATGATATGGTACTTCTCTTCAACTCCAGATTGAAGCTCTTCCCAGGTAAGTTAAAGTCCAAGTGATCTGGTCCATACAAAGTTATCCAAGTCTACTCGTCTGGAGTAGTTGAATTGGAAGATAATAATGGTGTTATCTTCAAAGTGAATGGCCAACGTGTGAAACCTTATATCGGTCCTCTTGATTCGATAAACTTCATGGCCATCACTTATCTCGACAAAGTCTAAGTACTCGAGGTAACTATGTCGAGCCACGACAATAAATAAGGCGCTAGATGGGAGGCAACCCATCGTTTATCGTTTATCGTTTATCGTTTATCGTTTATCGTTTATCGTTTTACATTTTTTTGTTTTTTCTTTCATTTTAGTACGTATTTTGTTTTTGATAAATAAAAAAATACAAAAATAAGAGTCGTGCCACAACCTAAACTAAGGCGCTTGATGGGAGGCAACCCATCGTACTAATTATTTTCATTGGTTTGAGAAAATGTAGGTGCAAGAGGTATAAAACGAGGAGATTGATTTCAAATGACGATTTGGACGTATTGCATGGTAAAGGTGGTGAGTTAGGAATGAAGATGCATAAGGCTATGGATTGAGCATTGCTCATGAAAAAATAGGCATCGAGCAAGGCTAGGCCTAGGTAAAACTAGGCCACGAACAAGGCAAAGCCTATACTATAGCCCAAGGTCTCAGAATCTAGTGTGCTATAGCATAGGCGCCGCCCATGCTCAAGTATGCCATAGCATAGGCGCCGCCTATGCTAAAGAATTTGGTCTCTGAATCTCATATGCCATGCTAAAGGCGCCGCCTATGGTCACTAAAGGCATTGAACTAGGCGCCGCCTATGCTAGCAAATGCTTTGCATTAGGCGCCGCATATGGTCACCATAGGCAAAGCTAAAGGAGCCGTCTATGGTCACTTTTTGTCTCCAAAACCGATTTTAAATGGGTCAAAACCCGACCCATTCTTTTCCTATATAAAGGAGAGTTAGTCTTGAAACACAAACACATTGAAAACTTGACCTAGGCGCCGCACATACTCTCCAAATCATCTCAAAACTTTTCTTTTTGCTCTCCCACTTCACAAAAACATCTCCAAAGGCTTCAATCACGTAAGTACTCTTTTGTTCTTCATCTATTTTTCGTAAGTGCTACGTTGCTATGTCTATTATGAATTTCTACATCTTGAAGAAATATTGGTGATGTTAATGTGTTTGAATTGTTGATACAAAACCAAGTGAGTGAACATGTACGATAGGATACTCTTAACTTGTTTCCGACTTGAATATTGATTTTGATGCACTGTTATACTACTTGCGGAATTGCTATAGTCATGAACATTGCATAATCTTGTCACTAGAATGTTTACATGTTAGAATGTCCCGTTCATCGAAATAAGACTTATAGTTGCCTACCGACATAGGAGGTTGTGATTATTGATAGAAACAATACCATGATGTAATCCCTACGTAGCAGTCTTGATATATCTAATATGAAAATATTGCAAAGGTTGCAAAAAGTGATACATCTCTGATTTTCTTGTTGGAATATAGCTCCTACAACGTATGTCGATGAAGTCTAAGTAATCGACCACTTTCACTTCACTAATTCGTATCAATAAACTAAGTGTGGGGTGGTACCCCTACTGCTTATGTATAGATTGTATCCATTGAGATTGTGCTAACGTGAACTCTATTTCAAGTCTCAGGTACAATGGCACCCAAAGCGAGACAAGGCAAGGAGAAGGCTACCACTTCCCAAAAGGGCAAGAAAAGAGGCCGCAAAGAGCAAGGAGAATCATCCTCAATGCAATTACCATGCCGTATGTTTGGAATAAAATGGGTTCTTGAGGAGGAAACCAAGGAATGGTATAGGAACAACAAAGAAAGAAAATATGTTCATGTCGACTTGATAAACAAGGAAAGCCTAGCGAAGAAGGAACCGTGCATGTTGGCAAAGATCATGGCATTAAATCTGGACTTCATCTTCCGCGACATGGGAGAATGTAATCTTGATTTGACAAGAGAATCTTATGCCAACTGGTCGCCGAAAACCACAGGCAGCGAAGTCAAGATTCGGGGCCAAGTTTTACAACTCAATACGGATTTGATCAACTCCTTTCTTGGCTTGCCTTCAGTCGATCCAGCACCATTCAAAGAGCTGTACAGCAGACCTCCTTATAGAGCAATTCGGAACACACTTTATGGAAGTAGATCCATGGCACGCTGGAGTAGACACAAGGACACTGGTCGACACAACACTTTCCCATATGCTTCTTTGAATAGGGAAGCAAGGATATGGTTGTGCATGGTCAACTTTTGCCTTATTCCAGGGACGCAATACACAAAAATAACAAGAGATAGAGTGTGCTTGGTATACGCATTGATGACGAATGTCCCTATCAACATTGGGGTAATCGTCCGATCTACAATGCGGAAGGCTAGGCTACACAAGCGGTCCCATTTCAGCTTTGGCAATCTGTTGACTGCAATCTTGAGGAAGGAAGACATCGAAGAGGAACCAGCTGATCATAAACTCCCACACAATCCGAAGAAGGTTGACCTCACAAAGGTCAAAGATGCTGAATCAACACATGGCATCAACCTTACTACGGCAGAGAGACATGCTCGGGATGAGAGTTTCTCCCACCATATGTACGGCATGATGAGGTTTACAATGATGAGCGGAGGTCGTGTTCCAACTGCTGCAAAGCTCCAACAGCTGGGCTATGACTACCCAATGAATGAGCATGCGAAGGCCATGTGTGGAGTAGGGGTATACTTTGAGGAACCTCTTGATGACGATGTGCCAACCGATGATGATCGCAGAATGCAAAACTCCGACATGGAGAAGAACTCTGATGGCGACGACTCTGATGATGATTCCGACGAAGGGGGTATGACCCCCGACATTGAGGAGGAGTCCGACTGACCAGGTTCTTCTTATTTATTTTCCACTGAGGACAGTGTGTCCCGTCTAAGTGTGGGGTGCTAGTATTTGCATGCTATACTTCTCCATCCACATTTGCATTTATTTATGTTTGTTTGTAGTTAATTGTTTTTTTTTTAACTTAGCATCGCATGAAATTATTCTAATAGGCAGCATGAGATTATGACAAGAGTTTGTGCTAAAATCATGACTATTGAGACGTTTAGGCTCTAATTGTGACTCACTATGTGATATTGTTTGGTTTAATTCCTTCATCTGTTGGGTCAAGAGTCTATACTACTCCCAATAAAGTCGACCATGTGCCTTGTGTGTGTGAGCTAATAGTATATTCTGTGCTTGTGGATGATGCTAGAACTTGCCTGGTATGTATGTAAAGCGAAAATAAGGAGTGTAAGTTTAGGAGATGATTTAGGCATTTCTTTGGCAACCTATATTTGTTTACCTTTATTTTTACCTACCCATGGACATTATCCTAGTTAACCCTTTTGAGCCTTTAGCCTATTTTCTTTGACAACCTCATATGTAAACCTAATCCATTTTTTTCAAGACCATAATTTGATCCAAATTCCTAAGTGCTTTAAAGTGAAAAAGTCATGTGACAAAATAAGAGGAAATTGGGTGAGTATGATGCTTTAGAATGCATTGGTGCTTGAAATTGCTATGAAAAAGAAGTGCTATCATAAGAGGTATATTATGAAAAGAAAAAGGAAGAAAAAACTGAAAAGTTAGTCATGTTTAAAATCGAAAAACAAAAGAGGAGAAAAAGGGTGGTAGAATAAATGAAAGAAAGGTTGTTAGAAAGAAAAGTGTTAATGACACAATGTGATGTATTAAAGCGCTTAGGAACATAGTCACTATTTCTGGCCAAAATAGTCCTACCCGTCCCTTAGCCTACATTACAACCATCAAAAGACCTATTTGATTCTAAGCTTAGCATTCTGACATTTAGTGGAGCATTACACTAAGGGCAAGCCTATGGTCATCAGTTGCTACATATGAATTCTTTGTGAGAGTGAGAGCAAGGATATTTTGATACCCATGTTTGAAAAATATGCTATACTTGTGAGTGATTATGGGTAATATATTGTGAGACACACATGGTTGATGAGTTTTGGGTAGTTGTGTATGATTCTTTGTGCCTTAACTTTTGAATATGAGTTGACCACCATCACGAGTCTATGTTGGAGGCTAAATGGTCTCTACTAATGATCGGAAAACTACTCTTTGTTGATAATTGTTGTGCTTGTCTTAACGAATATTTTATGTTGTTGCTGTGAAACCCTAAGTTGATGTTTAGAGGGACATGATATTTTATTCGAGGACGAACAAAGCTTCAAGTGTGGGGTGTTGATGATAGGCGAATTTACACACCTATAGCACTATATTTTGCCCATATTTTAGCCTAGTTTTGAGAACAAATTATATATTTCATGCACTTTTAGTCCTTTTTCCTGTAAGTGAGCTAACGAACATGATTAGCAAAGTTTCAGGTATAAATGATGCAGAATTCAGCATTTCATGGATAACTTGACGCCAAAGAAAGCTTCACGAAAGGAGAAAAGCCAATCTTGGACGCCAAGGACTAAAGATGGCGCATGGAAATTCTGTCCCGGGCTAAAACAATATTTCTGAAGACTTTGGGGACTAGCAGTAATTTATTAGGATTAGGATAATGATACATTAACCTAGTACAATTGGGTTAAGTATTTCATTAGCTTATTAGGATTAGGATAATGATACATTAACCTAGTACAATTGGGTTAAGTATTTCATTAGCTTAGTAGGATTTGGTTAAGCATTTCATTAGCTTAGTAGGAATAGGATATGGGTATTATAAATACCCTATCTTGCTAGAGATTTGGAGACATCTTCTTACATTCAATTCTATTCTATTCTACTTCTAAGACATTCTAGTTCTAAACAATCATTCTTCCATTAATTCTATTTTTCTTCTTCTATTCATCTATTCTTAAATTCCACAACAAGAGAAACGTTACTTTGCTAAGGGATTCACGCCTAACGCCTACCACACCATTACAAACGTGAAATCTTTATTGTGGTATAACAACAATGTCAATTGTGATTTCCTTCGCACTCATGGGTAACTAAACTTCTCTGTTGGGGTTATGGAAGCCGAATGAGATACTATCTATTGCTGTGAGTTTGTGAGTTCGTGACACGTATGCTGCTTATATCATTATTCTCTTCATCTTAATCTAAATTCTTTGTGGTTGCAAACGCAAGAATATGCCAGTATAACATTTAACTTGTTCGAAAGAAAGGTTATCTGTCTGGAAAAGAGATAATGTCAAGGTAGTAGGGTCCCATCCCCTATTAAAAAGTTAGTGCCGTAACTGGATTAACCTCTTGGAGAATTCGTACCGTTAGACACGCTTTAAGCTCGAAAGAGTTAAAGTGAAATAATCCTCGAATAGGTCGAAAGACGCCTGGATTTACCATCGAATACAATTCTCTATAAGCACATGCATGTCTGAATTCAACACACTCATAGTCAATAGAGACGTATAACTCAGAAGGTGGACATAACCCCAACTTCTCAATTCTCATTGTTTCACAACCTACTAAACATTCTTTCTTTTTACTTTGCTATTTTCTGCTTTACTCTCTTATTTTGGTAACATTACTTTCACAATACAATTCCCCCCTTTTTACGAGACTTGCACTAAAAGTCTAGTAATCGTTGCTTACTTGTTGACCAAGCTATTCTCTGAGGGATCGATACCCAACCCAGGTTGGGTTCTATATTTGACAAACGACCGCTTTACACTCCTACGAGAGCTGTAGATTGAGCGTTATCATAGGCGCATATAAACTAGTATGGTATACAAAACAAACTAACCGTATAACAAACACAAAAGATAAGTGCATAATAAAATAGTACGGGATGCAAAAAAGCCAATACCACTAGCCCCAAACTATAGCCACAACACTACGAACCAAAAACTCCAGACCCAATGGAGCACTCCCCTATTACTACCTCCGCGCTCCCACCCCTAACCCTCTACCCTAATCCGCGTTCTCCACACCTTCCTATCAAGGGTCATGTCCTCTGTAAGCTGTAATTGATCCATATCATGCCTAATCACCTCCCTCCAATATTTCTTTGGTCTACCTCTAGCCCGCCTAAAACCATCCCTAGCCAGAGTCTCACACCTCCGCACTGGAGCATCAGGGCCTCTCCTCACACATGCCCGAACCAACATAGCCTTACTTCTCGCAATTTATCCTTCACCGAGGCAACTCCCACCTTCTCCCGAATAATCTCATTCATCACCCTATCTTTCCTGGTATGTACACACATCCATCGCAACATTCGCATCTCCGCCACCTTCACCTTTTGGATGTGGGAGTTTTTAACTAGCCAACATTCCGCTCCATACAACATAGCTGTCCGGACTTCCACTCTATAGAACTTACCTTTAAGCTTCGGGGGCACCTTCTTATCATAAAAGACTCTCGAAGCGAGCCTCCACTTCAACCAGCCTGCCCCAATACGATGCGTGACATCCTCGTCAATCTCACCATTACCCTAAATTATAAACCTCAGATACTTGAAACTCTTCCTCTTATGGATGGCCTGAGAGTCTAGCTTCACAATAACTCCATCTTCTTGCGACATATCACTGAACTTACACTCCAAGTACTCTATCTTGGTTCTAATTAACCGAAAACCTTTAGATTCAAGAGTTTTTCTCCAAATTTTCAACTTATCATTAACTCCACCCCGAGTCTCGTCGATCAGAACCACATCATCTGCAAATAACATACACCAAGACACCTTTCCTTGAATATGTTGCGTCAAAAAATCCATCACCAAAGCAAACAGAAACGGGCTAAGAGTCGATTCCTGGTTCAACCCTATGTAAACTGTGAAGTGCTCTGAATCTCCACCTACCGTCCTCACACGAGTCTTCGCACCATCATACATATCCTGAATCAACCTAGTGTATGCCACGGGCACCCCTCTAGCCTTCAAGCACCTCCACAGAATCTCCATGGGAACTCTGTCATATGCCTTCTCTAGATCAATAAACACCATGTGCAAGTCCTTCTTCCTCTCTCGAAACTGCTCCACTAATCTCCTCACAAGGTGAATGGCCTCAGTGGTCGAGCGACCAGGCATGAAACCAAACTGATTCTCAGAGATCATCACGATCCTCCTCATCCTCAACTCTACCACCCTTTTCCAAACCTTCATAGTATGACTCAACAACTTAATACCTCTATAGTTGTTACAACTCTGAATGTCTCCCTTGTTCTTATACACTAGAATCATCGTGCTCCACCTTTACGCTTCAGGCATCTTAGCAGCTCTAAAAATAAAATTAAACAACTTTGTCAATCACTCCAGACCTGCCCCGCTAGTGCTCTTCAAAAAATCTACTGGAATCTCGTCTGGCCCCGCCGCCCTACCCCACCACATCCTGCGAATATCCCCCTTGACCTCCTCAATCTCGATATGCCTACAATAACTATAATCGCGACCCTTCTCAGATATCTCCAAGTCTCCCAACACAGAATTTTTGTCCCCCTCGTCGTTCAAAAGTTTATGAAAATAGGACTGCCACCTCTCCCTAATGAGGGCATCCTCAACCAACACTATATCATCCTCTCCTTTGATGCACTTTACTTGGTCAAGGTCACGATCCCTCCGCTCCCTGGCCTTGGCCATCCTATACAACTTTTTATCTCCGTCTTTCTCCTCTAAAGCCACATACAAACTCTCAAGAGCTGATGTCTTAGCCATCGTAACCGCTAACTTAGCCTCTCTTCTATCTACCTTATACTCCTCCTTATTCTTCTGTCTTCCCTCATCATCCTTACTCCCAACCAACTTAGCATAAGCCAGCTTCTTAGACTCTACCTTTCTCTTGACCTCTTCGTTCCACCACCAGTCTCCTCGATGTTTGCTAGATCGACCTCTCGAGACACCCAGTACCTCTCTAGCGGTCTCCCTAATGCACCTGGCAGTCGTCTCCCACATGTTATCCACACCCCATCTACTCTCTCATGCCCCCTACTCTTCAACTTCACTTCCATCTCCAAAGCACTAGCCAAAGTCAAGATACCCCACTTAATCCTAGGTCGTGCCTCCCCACCTCTCTTCTTTTTTCCCTTATTCATAACCAAGTCCATCACCAACAACCTATGTTGAGTCGAGAGATTCTCGCTAGGTATGACTTTACAGTTTTTACATAGTGCTCTATCCCCTTTTCTAAGAAGCAAAAAGTCTATCTGAGTCTTAGCCACTGAACTACGAAACGTAATAAGGTGATCTTCCTTCTTCGGAAAGCTCGAATTCGCTATCCACAACCCAAAAGCCCTAGAAAAATCCAACAAAGAAGTTCCTCATTCATTCCGCTCACCAAAACCGAAACCGCCATGCACATCATCATACCCTCTTGACAGAGACCCAATATGCCCATTGAAATCCTCTCCCACGAAAAGTTTCTCAGTGCTCGAGATGCTCCTTACCACCTCATCTAAAACCTCCTAGAATTCCTTCTTCTCCTCCTCGTCCAAACCTACTTGCGAGGTGTAGGAACTAATAACGTTCACCGTAGACCCTCTCATGACCAACTTAATAGACATCAGTCTATCACTAACTCTCTTTACCTCTACCACCTGCTCCTTAAGATCTTGATCTACTAAGATACCTACCCCATTTCTATGTCTCACGCTACCCGAGTACCACAACTTATATCCATCCACATCCCTCGCTTTAGTGCCTACCCATTTAGTTTCCTGGACACATGCTACACTAACCCTCCTCTTTCTAAGAATCTTCACCAGCTCTATAGACTTACCTTGCAAAGTACCGATGTTTCAAGACCCAACTCGCAACCTAGAAGCTCTCTTATCCCGCCTAACCTTACTATCCCTAGCCCCTAACCCCAAATACGATCCTAGACCCGACCCAGACCCAACCCCTCCAAACCCTGACCCTGACCCAAACCCAACACCTCCTGACCCTGACCCCTACCCCGACCTATGACATGACCCTTGTCTACCATCGCCAATCATCGCCACTATGCAACAAAGGGGAAAGGGATGAAAGGAAAAAGGGAAGAAAGTTAACAAAGAGGGATCAAGATAAGGTAAAAAGGGCACACTAGTTACAATGAAGTCAATAAAAGAGCTAGGGACACAACCAACAATCTATAATAGATAGCGAGCAACAAAACCAATAATATAACATAAATTTTGATAAACAATAGTCAATAGCGGGAACGAATACTACCACAATTAATGGATATACTAGTAAATCAAGTAACAGTAATCAGACAAGGTAACACACTCCAAAACTACTAAGAACAATAAAAATATTCACATATAAAACACTATTACAAAGTAACCAATCAACAAGAAATTCGACACCCACAACCAGATAATCAGCCAAGAATAGTACAGAACACTACCAGTATCAAGAAAGCTAAACACAACTAGAAAAGAAGGATCGAGTGCACCTGATCGAAGCTGGGTTGAGTCTGTATACTTGGTTGAGTCACTGGATTCTGACAATTTGCGGTAGAAATTGGTCGCCGGAATAGTATCATCGTAATAGTGTCACCGGAATAGTGTTGCCGGAATAGTGTTCCTCAACAATGAACCAACCTCCAAACTCGATATTCGAAAAATTAAAGCTCAAAACTGGTCGCGATGAATGGATTGAGTCGAACGAGATCCCGAGACTCAAACCAGTAGTGAAACCCGATGAACCCGAATCAAGAAACGCGACTGAACAACCAACCCGTATATAAAACTATCACAAAAATCAATTTGAATAGGGCTAATTCAGTAAAAATCCATTGTTGGTTCACGTCCGGCGAGTCTTAATATTATCCAACCGGTTCTGTTTAGAAATCAAAAGAAACGAAGAATTTCAACTTGGAATATCAACCAGATCTGGTTCGTGGTTGTTGTTGGGGTGGTGGAGGCTTGGTGGATCTGGAAGCTCGCCGGTGGTCAAATCCGGCGAAGCAGCGGTAGCTGGTGGGTTTTTGGGTGGGAAAACTCATTTTTACTGATTCTAAAATATACTACGTGACAAATAATAAAGAAAGAAGAACACAAAGATAAAGCAAAAATAACAAATCGAAGAAAAAACTATTTTAGATTAACCAAGTTTAAGAGTTAATTACAAATACATAAATCAAGTACGAATTACAAGGTAAAAATTATCTTACATGTACTTTTTATATTGTTTATTGCAAATGTAACTGTACTTTTCTATAATTATTATATTATGTTTTTTAATTGCAAGTTGTAATAGTTTTCAAAAAAAATATTTAAAAACATTTTTTTCAAAAATTTGCCAATTAGATGTATCTCTCTCCTAGTTCCTTAAATAAAGGAATGATAACAAATCCTTAATTTTCTAACTAATGTTTCTTACTTTTTTTTTAGGAAAAATTACACGAAGTAACAAACTTAAGATCATAATTACAATAAATAGCAACACTTTCACAAAATTACACTTTGTAGCAAAATAACATTTTTTTGCTCATAAATTTGAAACAGGCGTGTTTCACTCCCTCTCTCCTATTTTCACTCCATTACTTTACATCTCTCCTATTTTTACTCCATTACTTTACTTCCATCCTATTTTCACTCCATTGCTTTGTCTCTCTCCTATTTTCACTCCATTACTTCACTCCCTAAAAAAATATTTTACAGTGTAGTTTTCAATCACTAAAATCAAAATCAAATCAACTGAAGATTTTTATCTTCATGAGCTTTGAAATTCAAAATAAATCATCATTGGTGTTATAGGTATTGAATCAAAAAATTATTTTTGTATATCAATTTCAGCAACTTAAAATGATTTAATGTTGTTTGATATCGTTTTTATGCGTTTAATCGTTTTTTTGGTCACTTTTTTTTCAGCATATAGTTTTTTGAATATTTAGTATATGAATTTAAAAAAATAAAGGCGACTATACTATTTCATCGAATTAGATGAAAATCGAACTGGTCGAGTTATTATTTGTTCAAACTCTATTTTGATACGCTAAACAGTAATAATAAAATTTTTGAATTTCATCGAATTGTATAGTAGATTAATCTGTTTGTATATTCGAAATAGTGAAATTGTAATCTACTGATTTTTATTTGTATATATTGTTTGTGTTTATATATGTTGATTATGTTTGTATATTTGCGGGTCTGCATATGTATTTTAATTATATTTTTCAGTTTCTGCATATGTATTTTTCTGTTTGACATATGTATTTTACAGGTCTGCATATGCATTCATAGGTTGTTATATGTATTTTTCATATTTTTTAGCTTTGTATATGTATTTTATGCAAATCTATACATATATCTTTCAAAACACATATGAAAATACATTTTTTATTGAAATCAAATACATATATATTTACATAGAATTTTTAGCAAGTACATATACGTAATTGTACATGTATTAGTTATTTGTAATGTAATTGCATCTTTTTTCTGATTATGCATTTACTCAGATATGTATTGTTATTTACATACAATACTTAAAAAATGGTCACATTCATACAATACATTTCAGTATTTTGATTACCTATATGTATATGTATATAGTTATCATTTTTGTTATAGAGATTTTGTGTTTTATATGTTTATATATACATATGAGTCAAATATGTATTCCTGTAAATACATATATATGTATGTTTTGTAATGTAAATACATATACAGATCTGTATGACTATTTATTTTATATATTTTTTAAATATGTATATATGATATAGATATTTGTATTTTAAAAATAAAAGCTAGAGATAAAAGAGTAAAACACACACACAAAAAAAAAAAGAGACAAAAACGAAAATGAAGAATCCAAAAAAAAGGAAGTGAAAAAGAAAAAAAAAAGAAAAAGAAATAAAAATGTAAAAATAAAAGAAAAAAATAGAAAAAAGAGGAAGAAAACGAAAATAAGAAATGAAAAAGAAAAAGAAAAAAAATGAAAAAGAAAAAAAAAGAGAAATTGAAGAGAGAAAATAAAGTGGAAAGAAAAAATGGTAAAAGAAAAAGACATCAAAATAAAAATAAAAAAACAAGATAGAAATAGAAGTGTAAAAATAAAAACAAAAAAAATAAAAAAATAAAACTAGAAAAAAGAAGAAGAAAACGAAAATAGTAAAAGAAAAAAAAATATGAGAAAGAAAAAAAATAAGAAAACAAAAAAGAAAAAGGAAAAGAAGAAGAAGAGAAATAGAACGAAGAAAATAAAGTGGAAAGAAAAAAATAGAAGAGAAAAATGAAAGAGAGAAAAAAACGATAATGATACTTTATTTTGATTTTTTGAATATCATGAAGATAATAATCTTCAGATTTGAGTTTGATTTAGAAAAAGAATCTACTAATTTAAATTAGAGTAATTTTTGAAAAAAGAAATTTACTGCTTTAAATAACAGTAATTTATGAAAAAAGAATTTACTGCTTTAAACACATGAGATAATTATTTCTTATTTAGCTCAACTGATTTGAGTAAAAGAAGGACAGTAAATCTTGTTGTATATGTATTTTAGTAGCAACACTTTTATAAAATACAAAATTTTCCCTTTTTTTAACCATGTAATCCCCCCAAATCTTCCACTTAACAAAGCAAAAAAAGAAAATACAGTATGTTTTTTTATATTAGTTAATCCTTTCAAATTTTTAATAGTGTTGTCTTTTCATAAATTTCTCTCATATACTTTCCTTAGTTCTTCCATATTTTCTTTTCTTTGATATTAATCTTCATAATTATTTTAAATTGCCTCCATCGCATAAACTTTTATCATATTATTGAAGCCCACATTGTAGCCTTAATTTTTTTCATACACTAATATTTTTTTTTCATGTTTCTTCACAATGTAAATTTTATTCGTGAATCAAATTTTATACATTAGTCAACGTAAATTTTATGTTTTTATTCATGATTTTTAATTATTTTTTTTGTAGGAAATAGTGAATTCAATGAATAACTTTTCATACATAGCTGATACAAAATCAATGTTAGAAATTTTATTGAAAACTCATGTTTTACAACTTTTTTATGTGTATTTATTACAAACAATACAACTTGATAAGCAGCTAACAATTACGAAAGATACATCAATTTTTATAAAAATATTCAAAATCCAAAAAATAAAAGTACACCTAAGCTAATTAAATTTAGCATATTTTACACACAATTCATACATAAAACATGTTTATATATATCCATGATCTTTTAAAAATGAAATAGCAAATTCAGTGAACAACTTCGTATTCATGATTCATATCAGTTTGTATATAAATTTCTTACATACAAATACGTATAAATGAAAAAAAAATGAGATAAGATACTATTAACCCCTTAAATTATAGTCAAAGTAGTTATGACAAACCTAACATTCTCGGGGATCCTATTACCTCTCTAATCTATTTAAAGTGTAACAAATACACCATTCAGTGTTAATATGTCACAGAGAGTGTGTTCACTCTCTTGGAAGCAAGTGAGGAGCGAAAAATAAGGCAAAAATCTGATCAATAATGGACACATGTCCCTTTTTAATTAGACATTTTATAATTAATTAGTGCACATAATTATAAAGATTAAAACTTATATATATTTAATAATTTTCCTTTATTTATTTTTAAAAATTATTTCCCTCCTCATTTTTAAACTTTTATATTTTTCTCCTTTTCTATTTCACTAATTTTTATATTTTAAATATTTAAAAAATTACGTTTTTTAAAAAGAAAACAAGAAAAAAAATTCTTTGTTTTAACATTTTTTATTTGATTTGCTTCACTTTCTTTTTATATCCGTACAAAGTTACCTTATTTTAAATACAAACCATTGAAATCAAATTCAAAGGAAAGATAAAGAAAATAAAAAATAATAAGAAGGTAAAAACATTATGTGCATTTCGAAAAAATTTAAATACAAAGAAAAATAAGAATGAAAGTGAAAATAAAACAAATTGTGTGTTTTTTTAGAATATTAATACAAGAAAAAATTTAAAAATTATTTGTATTTGTAAAAATATTAAATACAAGGCAAAGAGAAATAAAAAAAAGTACATGTATTTGAGAAAGTTTTAAATACAAGGCAAAGAAAAATAAATTTTTTTTATGTGTATTGAGTTATTTTAAATATAAGACAAAGAAAATAAAAATAAATAACTAAAAAAGATTTTAAAAAAATATTTATACACATGACAGCGCATGTATAACACCACAACTAATTGAATTGGGTTGTGGTGCCACATCAGAACTGAAGGACGTATTTATTACATTTTAAAATAGTTTAGGGGGAAATAGGACTCCCGTAAAGTTTAGGTATGTCATAACAACTTCAACTCTAGTTTGAGGAGGTAACAGTGTCTTATCTCAAAAAATTAAAGATACACCAATTTATATATAGATTTTAGACATGCAACAAATAAAAGCAAATCTTAGATGATTAAATGTACCATATTTTATGCACAATTCATACACTAAAATATGTACAAGTAAGCCTTGAATGAAATATTGATATTTCATATTGATTTTATTTAGGTTTCATACACGAAAATTCTAAGAAAAATTCTAAGTAATATGTATATGAATTATATATATAGAGAGAGAGAGAGAAGTATCGATTACCCCCTGAACTTGTCACGTTTTATTCATGGTACACCTGAACTTTGACTAGTCCTAAGTACCCCCCCCCCCTCCCCCCGAACTTGTTCTTTTAGTATGTCGTGTGCCCCTTTTACGCTGATGTGGCAAAATGTTTGATTTCAACCTCCATCATGCGCGTGATGGAGGTATTTTTATGCCAAATCAACATTTTTAATGATAAAAAAACAAAAAAAAATCTATTTTTCTTTAATTTTTTCAAAAAATTTAATTATCCCTCTCCCTATTTATTATCCCTCTTCCTTCATTACTTTCAATCTAAAAAAAAAAATCATCCTTTTATTAATTTTGTAAAACTTCAGTTTATTAATTAGTTTATGAAATAAAAATTTCATCCGTTTATTAATTTTGTAAAAATTTCATTTATAATCTAAAAAAAAAAAAAATCATCCGCTTATTAATTCAATCTAAAACTCCAGTTTCCATTCCTATGAAACTCCTTCAATTTTGTAATCTTAATTAGATATATCATATGAGTTATTGTAACTAAATAAATGTACTAAATATCGAAGCAGCTATATTAAACAATATTAACAAAACAAATACTAAAAAAACTTAGACACATACTTATAATAAATGTAGTTATATTAGTTATCTGTTTTTAATCCCTAACGATTTGATTTTCGATTTAACCGATAAAAAAATACTCATAAAGTAGAAAAAGTAGTAACTAACATGAAAAGAAACCGAATCTTAGTTGCAACAAAAATCTTACATATATATATATATATATATATATATATATATATATATATATATAAAAAAAATAATAATTTAATATAATCTTATTAGGTTATCGGTTTACCCAATAACTTAATAAAAAAATTGAAATCGAATCAATAACCCAATAATTTTTTTTACAAAATTATTAAAAAATCGTTAACCCAATAACGATAAATCAATAATATTTTTATTGATTTGATTTTTGCACACCCCTAACTTAAATTACAATTTCTCATTCCTTTAATTATAATAAGAAACGTATTTGTGCATATGAGTCTCCTCAAAATCCTAATCGAAACACTAATCGAAAACTACTATGAAACACTAACCGGAAAAAATAATTTCATATTATGAAACACTAATCGGAAAAAAATAATTTCATATTTTTAACACAAAAAAAAATATAAATTTTTAAATAATAGTTTACTTGATCGACGTAAATTATACCTTTCACTATTTTGGAGTAGAGAAAAATTGAAAAATATAATTTTTTTAGAGAGAAATAGCGATAATTAAGGGTAGAAATAGATTATTTTTTAATATAGGACAAATATAAAGGAAGTGAATGGTATTATCCACGTGGACAGCCACATCAGCACGTGTTCGCGCGTGTATTACACGCAATGGACAGTGGGCCGAAAAGGGTGACGCGACATACTAAAAGAACAAGTTCGGGGGGGGGGGGGGGGGGGGGGGGGGGGAGGGTTGCTTAGGACTAGTAAAAGTTCAGGTGTACCATGAATAAAACGTGACAAGTTCAGGGGGGTAATTGATACTTCTCTCTCTCTCCGTCTCTCTCTCTCTCTCTCTCTCTCTCTCTATATATATATATATATATATATATATATATTATTGAAAATTTTGAAATATTTTTATTTTGTATTATAATATTTTCATTTGAAATAAGAAACCAACCATCTATGAAAGAAACTAGCGGCGATTGTTATCTTTCGAAAAGCAATGTCTTATTTTAAAGGTGATTTTTTTCTTTTTACAAAAATAGAAAATTTGTTTTTCTTTTGTTTTAAAATTTGCTATGACTTGCAATCTAAGAAGTAGGGGTGTACATAGGTCGGGTTGGTTCGGTTTTTATTAAAAAAAAAAATCAAACCAATCATGTCGGTTTATTAAAACTATAAACCAAATCAAACCAACATAAAATTGATTTTTTCGGTTTAGGTTTTAGTCAGCTTTTTCAGGTTTTTTGGTTTTTCCGGATTTTTTTAATAATATTTAGTTTTTACAATTATATTGTGATCGAAGACTAGATCAAATATGTTTTCACTCATGTGCTAATGAAAAACCATAATTATGAAAAAATGAGGAGCGAAAAACTCTCTTGAAATTAAAAAGTGAGATGAAGAGTGAAAAGTTTAGGTTTTAAGTTTATATTGAGTTTTGGATCATTTAATTAGCAATTAATGGACAAATATTACAACTTAAAGGCCCAAATTTAAATATATATCTACATCTACTTTCAAATTATTGAAAATTACTAAAACTAGTTGAAAAAGTATTTAAAAAGTAGATTATAATTAATATTTTATGTATAAAAAAGTTCCAATATTATATCTATACTATATTAAAAGTGTGAAGGGCCTTAAAAATGACGTTTGAACTTTTTTTCCTTCATTAGAAGCCTCTGCAATAGATAAAAACGTCTTTTTACTATTTTTCTCAATTTATTATTTAATTAGATTAAAGACTCCTAAAATATATGAAAAAAATTTAATAACTCCTAAAATATATAGAAAGAATCCTGATAAACTAAAAACTTCTAGTACTTCATAATTTAAAATTATAAAGAAGAATAAGTAGAATATTATGAATAAAATTGTAGGACAAATCAAAGTTAAAAAGGGAAGAAATTGTTGTGCACGTAAAAAAAATGAGGCGGAAAAATTTATATTTAATTATATGATTTATAGAAGCAAAACTTTATAAATAGAATAAATTTAATTTATTGTTCCTACGCATGAGTTTTAGGATTTAATAACATATATTTGTTGATTTTGATTATTTAATCTAGGTAATATTTAGTACTTCTAAAAATAGAATTTTGTCTTATATAAAAAATATTCTTTATAATTCTATTTAAGTAATATTTTGGATCAAAATTTATACGAAAAAATTCTTATATTGTACTTTTGCTTTTTATTTTAGTTTTAATTCACGTGTTTTCTTACTATCATTATCATCATCCCTTTTGCCTTTATTTATTTCTTTTAAATCATACCTTTAAAGATTATATATGAAGAATAATAATCAACAATTGACATTAATTCTCTCTTTTGATAATTTCTTGTGTTTCTCTTTTAGTTGAAAGTTTCTGATCGAAAAATTGGATAAGTATGTTGCCGCCGAATGAAATTGTCAAAAAATCAAAGGTTTATTGCTCTTTTTTTCTTTTACTTTCTTTGCGAAATCGTGGCATAATTTTGATTATCGTGACATAAAAAAGGCTCCAATCCCATTTTTCTTTTTAAAAAAAAAAATATCAAGGTCACGAATTAGGATAGGAGGTTAAATTCTTTTTTATTTATGATTCATGTTTTTTGTAATATCATAACTTTTATGTACAATTCAACCACTATAGAAATCCATATTATTTGTAAGTGAGACATATTAATTGTTATTTATGTTAAAGAAAATCGTACTACTAATTTATGAGAATAACATAAAAAAGACGGCTATGGAATTTCAAAGAATAAAACAAAATCGAAGCAAAAAAGTTGTTTTTAGTATAGTCATTTTCACCAATATCACATTATGCATAGTACCCTCCTCTATCGAAGGTTGGGTTTGATTGAGTTGGTTTTAGTTTATATGTAAATGTTTTGGTTGCTTGTAATCACATGTGGATATTTGATCTTCATAATCTAAATTTAAAGATTTGATGATATGGAGCCACATAGAAATGTAGATGTAGGAATTAGACTAAATATAATTCAAATATCTACTTAAAAAATCTGACTATATAGATTTGAGATATGAACACGAAAATTCGACTGATATTTATGTAAGGAGGAGGATCCGAACGCTTATATATAAAAGGCCGTTATTCAACATTCTTCATCACAATTTTTTAAGGTATTATTCTCTCAATTATTTTTGCCTTCGACAATATTGCATTTTTTTCTCTAGGAATATTTCTTTTATCATCTTTTGTGCATGTAATTGATAAGGTTTTAATTTTACTGTTGTGTCCAATTTTAGTCTTTTTTTGGCATAAGATTTGTAAGCAAGTGATGCTATTATAATTAGATATCTTCGTAAAAATTTATAATCCACTCTATTTGAGTAAATTACTATTTAACTTTTTATAATAAAGTTATATATAAATATCTATATAAGTTTTCGCAATAGACAAAATCTTCTAATTTTAAATAATCAAAGGTTACATGAGCGAAACACGTGCGGTTAAACTAATATATATATATATTATGTCGGTTTGACTTTTTTTTGGTTAACACCAAACCAAACCAAGAGTGGTCGGGTTTTTTTCTCGATTTGGTTTGATTTGTCGATTCGATTTGACTTGACGGTTTGATCTGTACACTCCTACTAAGAAGTATTGTTATGACTTGTAATAAACCATCTAAGGTTGTATATTTTGTTTTTTGTTTTTCCTTACAAGAATAAAATAAGAAAAATTGAAGTTTGGGCCCTTTATCAAGGCCATTTCGAATCTGCCCAGCCTTTGGGCTTAATTTCATGGACTTTTTGGTTATCAGTTGTATATCATAACGTTTCTCTTCACGTTTCCTACATATTCGATGTATATATGGTTGTATTTCAACTATGTATACAAGTCTTTTGGTCTTCCACCTCTATATATTTGTTTCCCTTCTTACCTCCTTTCTTTTGAACCTATGTATTCGTGTATATCTGTTGTATACCAGCATTGTATTAGTCCATTTGGGTCTTTGGCATGAAGTTTGACTCGAGAGTAGGAGGATTTGTTCCCGAGAAAATGCAGGGGAATCCGTTGTCATAGGGATTTCACATGCATAAGATAAGAAAGGTAAAGATTAGGATCTAACTTGCAATATAATTTCAAGATAACGTGGCAATGTTACTAATTGTTCATAGAGACATGAATGAAAATGACAGACTCAAACCATGTGTGACACGACCCGAACTTCGGTCCATGTCGTATGGGCACCTCAAGCTCACATGAACCAAAGGTCGCCCCGATAACCCAACCTAATCTTTAGTAATTATCCACAAGGGTCGGATGGACTCTGACCATATAGTCAGATAGCGGAAATGTAAGGCTAGAAAGATAATATCTAATATTTCATTAATAACAACATTCTAGCTAATCAGCCCAAGTCCACAATCATCCACAAAACCTCTACCAAACCGAAATCGATAATATATCGGGACAAGCCCCCGACAATAGCCAGGTACCATCCTACACAATTCTATGACATATGGCAACGTGCCTATAAAAGATAGGTCTTACGGAGTATGAAAGCTCACCACTTCAAGGTCAATGCACGAATCCGCTCGAACACCTAATCACTGCGTAGAAGAAGAAGATGCTCCGACCCCTATGTCGCATGAGGACATAGCATCCGGAGATGGTTAGCAGTTAGAGCGCTAGCATGTAACTCAAGGATAAGAATAAAATAATATCATTCAATAACAAGTCAATATATCATGTTCAACAATATTACAATTATCTTTACATATAGGTATTTCACATGCAAGTCAAGAGACCCGGGGTGTAACAACGTTTTTATACATTCATTCATTCATAAGGTATAAAGTAGAGAACACCGACAATCCACACTTAGGTTCAACCATTATTATTAGGCATAGAACTTTAATCACATTCTTAAACACATACTCATACACATAAACATATACATCATGTTCATATCATGCCACAAATGGAACAAGACTTAGCATGCATTCTCAAATCATTCATTCATGAACATAGAGTGAAGAACTTTCAATCTTCCACCTTACCAATTTTATAACCTCAAACTTCGTTATTACATTAGCCACGGGGATCCGAACCCCAAACCAACTTAACCAATATACCACATTTGACCAAGTCAACCAAGTTGACCCATTCGACCAATCTCATTGCCTTTTCATTGAACTAGGAACTCGAATCACTAGTCTTATTACCGGTCTAGGAACTCGAATCACTGGTCGTGTCATTTGATGAGGTATTCTAACCTCGACCAATCTCATTGCCTTTTCATTAAACTAGGAACTCGAATCACTAGTCTTATTACAGGTCTAGGAACTCGAATCACTAGCCGTGTCATTTGATGAGGTAATCTAACCTTAAGAGATCTCTTCAAACTAGGAACTCAAATCGCTAGCCATATCACCGATCTGGGAACTCAAACCGCTAGCCGTGTCATTAGACGAGGAAATCGAATCACTCATTGCCCATTGGACTAGGAACTCGAATCACTACTTATTTCATTAAACGAGGAACTCGAATCACTCGTTGTTCATTAGAATCATCGGTCGACGTTGAACTCTCGACTCATTAGTTCATGCATTTACATACATACAACTTATATCACATTTAGGGGTTACAGATCATTTAGCCAATTCAACATCATACATGACCACATGGTCCTTATGGGAGCCTTCATTGCTCAACCACTTCGTTAGGCCAATGCCTTAACTCATTTCATCATACAATGCAATTTCTGGTCCTCATGACCCACACAAACTATTCTCATTTCATTAACAATATTATATTACGTGTTTACCATACTTGGGTCCATACACAATTCAAGTTCAAGTTTAGGAAGTTGAATCCCTCTTCTTAGCCATTAAACCAACATGGTCATAGTTTAACAATTTACATGGACAACAAAATCAACACAACATCACTCACCAACCATTCATACTTATAAAGCCATCACTTCATTCTAAGCCATATGTTAATTCATTACATGATAAACAAGGTTCATATCAACCATTTAACAAGCATTCATAATCATGATAACTCAATACATGGCCAACAAGGCCTTTACCAACCATCCACAAGTATTCACATTCATTTAGAATTATCATGACTCATTCATGTTTACTAGGCCAATTCAATAGATACACAATTGACCTTCACAAAACTATTTAACCATTGATCATTTCAATAGGCCACATGCATTGACTCAACACATCTTTAGTTTTATTTATGGTCACCAAAACCCAAATAACCATTCACAATTCATTAGCAAGCTTTCACCATATTCTCACCACATTTAGGCTCAACACGCATAACAAGTTCATTTTGATGGTTAGGGTTTCAAACCCTTATTAGCCATTATCCCAACAATAACATCAAAAATACATGTCTCACAATGACTTTAACATATCATTTACCAATCATTCATGCTCATCGGGCCATTGCCCTAACTCAATACATCATCAACATGTAACTAGACATTTCACTTAGACATTTTCACAAACATCTTGCGTACATACCTCTACCAAGGCTATATTTCAAAGAAACAATCATCAAATTTAGGGTTTATCAAGACTCATTGGTTAGACTACAAACAACAAGAACCCACACATGCAAAACACCAACAATAACATATATAGACACAAGTTTAAGCAATAGTCAACATTGTTCATCATTAGGCAACAAAACCCTTTTGATTTGATTTCAAAACCACCATGTACACTTGCTAATCAAAGTGTGAAATACATGGGTTTAGAGTTATTTAGAAAGGGGAAGAGGTACATGCCTTAAACAAGATGACACACCAACAACCTTGACTCCTTCTTGCCATTAGATGAACACCCTCCAATCTTGCTCCAAGAAGCTTTTTAGAGTGTTTGTAACGTTTAAGTCTTGTAAATGAAAACTTAGGAGGATACCATGCCTTATATAGTGAAAGGAACTAGGGTTTTAGGCAAAGGAAATGACCAAAAGGTCCTTAACAAAAAAAGATGGAAAGTACACTTGTGCAGGGGTACGACTCCCCCATACGGTTCATGTGGCAATCGTGACCTAGGGTACGAGTGGTACCCTAACTCGTACCCTATGCTTCTCCTAGGTCAACCACACTGTTGTGGGTACGAGAGGTCACCTTTGAGTCGTAGCCAAAGGGTACGACTCATTCCCCAATCGTGAACTTCACCCATAACAAAAACAGTCCATTCTAGGTTTGGTTTTCACTCCATACGACCTTGTAGTATACGGCTCGTATGCATGGCTACGACCAAGGGATGGCTTTGTCGTATAGAAGATAGTATGTTACCTTAACATACTACTCAAGGTACTAAAGGAGGGGGGGGGGGGGGAGAAGGGCACAAGTCGTGACCAAGGGAACGACTCAAGCCCTTCAATCGTACCCACCCCAGAGACATCAAAAGGAGTTATTTTTTAGTGGTTCAAAGTCTATGTGTGTTTCAATTCTCCCCCGCTTGGACCATGCATCCTCAAATGAGGGGCGAGGCAAGCATAAACACAAGTTAACACATCAACATGCACCAAGACAACCTTTACAAAAATTAGAAACAACATACAACAAGGACACAACACAACACCTATCATGATCATCACCAATCAACCAAAATTTTTTGCAAGGCCACATTCTTGAGTGTTTCAATGTGGGACAAGTCATGAGCATTATCATTTAAAAGAAGCAAAAGAGAAGACAAAACACATAACAAAACTTTTTTTTTTCAACTTCCACTAAATCAATACCCACATAATAAACTTCTTTATCGGAATAAAGAAAATCTCACCGTGAAGAATTCATCAAGACCAACTTTCTAAACAAGGCACATTAGAATGATGTTACTTAGCCCAAATCCATTCATATTTGTAAGGACTCAACTACTCAAGAATAGGTCAAGATCATGCATCTATCATTTCTTAAATGTATCAGTTAATTAGTAAAGACACACATGGTCTTAATATTATCAAGATGACGATGTAATGACATATGTTCAAGGCAAAACAACATTAGTACTCACTGTATGCTTGCACATAGTATTCCAGATTCAACATTTTAAAGAAATTGTTACATATTTGAGTTTTTGGGAAAGGGAAATATGAATATTTAATCACATCGCCATTAATTTCCATGATAAAGCTAGCTAAAGGTATGCCCTAGAAAAGTAGAAACTTAAAGCATTTTAGATACCCTGGTCTAAAAAATTTCACAACATATGTGATCTGTCCGTGAATAATTTATACGCATGTATAAAAGGAAGAAGACGAGTATCTTGGACATAAGAACAGTTAGGAAGAATCAGATAGACACATTCAAGGTCTCTCCTTAACCCTAACTCATCTTAATAAAAATAGTTATTATGCACCTAAAAAACATAAAAAATAAGAACCACTAGAAACTAGCACTTAAACCGACATTCATACATCCAAAACAAATCAATAGAAGTTTCATGCTTTAGTTTTCTATAAGCACGACATAGTAATACAGTTATGAAGACAACATAAAACAAGTGCACAATTCCATAAAGCTCAAGGCTTTTCGACAACATGCTGACAAATTAACTTTAATCCTTAATTTTAAGACCGCCACTACATCAGACACATAATCAACAAGACCAGTCCACTTATTGAGTCAAATGATTTGATACGTTCAATAATAAATCGTGGTGGTGCTATAAATTTCAGTCACACTATTTGAAGAAGGAAAGTAAAAAAGATGAGGAATTTACCTATTTCAGAGTAACGATACGGGACTAGGACCCACCCCCACTTGATTCTTATCCAATGGAGCTCAAACGAGAGGGTTGATCTTTTTGAGTTGTATTACTCGAGAATTTTGGTTACATGAAGTAAGCATGCGCCTCCAGAATCTCCAATTTTTTTTCAAAAATCCTCACCTCTAAACACCATCCCACACTACCTATTTATAGGGAGAAAATAGGAATCATTTTAGGGGAAAACAGAGGGATAAAGTAGGAATTTTGATGTGAAACTTGAATTTCAAAAGTGGGATAAGGTCGACAGCAAAGAATCGGCACTAAATTGATGAATTAGGATGGAAAGAAATTGGGAAAAATCAAAATTTCTTCAAGAACCAATAGAAATTGCGCAAGTGTGTACGAATTCGTATAATTTTGCCCAAAATTACAGAAATTGAACATTGGAGGAGCCACCTAAGCATTTTTAGAATGTTTCGTGCTTGGTACAAGTCCTCATGTGCGATTAACATGTTCATGGGAGGGAAAAGAGAAAAAGAAGAGGGAAAAAGGGTTTTGGTGTTTCGTTGGTGTCGTTGTAATTGAACGTTGTTGCTGGTATTGTTCATATTGTTATTGGGTTATGTCAAGTATTGATATTACTCTGTTGTTGTATGTTGTTGATTTAATGGGTTGGTAAGAAGGGGTTATAAGGTGGTGGGCCGGGTTGGTTTAAGGAATCAGGGCTGTATTATTATTATAGAATGGATTAGGTAGAATAATTTAGAAGGGGTAGAGATTAGGCTATTTTTTAAAATAAACTACCAACTGAAATTTTACTCAATATTATTTAAATTTAAATCAAACTGAAAATCGACTAGCCAATTACATTGCAATTTTGACCAATTTAATTTTAGTTACAATAAAATTTAATCGATTGGCTAAATTGAATCAAAGTTTGAAATAAGTTAACAATCGATAATCCTGAGTATCTTGGATTAATAAAACCAATTTTTTTTTTCAAAGTAATTCATTTTAACAATAAAATATATTTAAATCAGGATTTACCCAACTGAACTAATTTTCAAGACGAGTCTTGATTAAAATTTAATTTTTGATAAAATAATTCTTAAGTAACAAAATTATACAATCTCGTATATATGAATACATAAATATATAATCTCTATTTAAAATGATAAAATTTACTCAAATACATATTTCAAAAAGTTTTTCTCCAGATAAAATAATTATTTTGATTTTATTTAAAATCAAAGCAACTCAAAATTAAACCTAGTCAAAGAGAACCAAAATTAGTTGTCAATAACTACCCCTTCCCTTTGGGTAGGGTGAATGCAAGTAATCCTGGAAAAATGGAGTTTGATATTTCTAATTTTATCTGATCATAAATTCGCTTCTCAAAATTGGTTGATTTTGGCACGAGCTTCATGGAATTATGATTGAACCTTGATGTTGGGTTTCCAACATATCTCAGATTGAATGAGAATTCAAACCACTTGTAGTTCATAAAGCTTGATTTTTAAGCACAGTTTTTAAGGAAATCACTAGCTATTCTGATTTTGAATTTTGGCAAAACCAAAAAGATGGAGAATAAGAGGATTGATGGGAGTTTGGAATGCAGTCGAGTTTTACATATAGAGCCCAACCTACATATCCCTAGAACTCACGAAATTAGATTACTTGTAGTTCAACTCGATTGGTAGAAACGATAGTCTTTTATTTAAAAACAACCTTTTGCTCGGGATGAGTGACAAGTAAGACGAGATATAGAAAAGAGACTTGTACCCTATTAATCATGAATATGGAGCTATTCACATCCATAGGTGATAATTTACTAGGACATAA
Organism: Capsicum pubescens; assembly: GCA_030864215.1. NCBI lineage: Eukaryota > Viridiplantae > Streptophyta > Magnoliopsida > Solanales > Solanaceae > Capsicum > Capsicum pubescens. The sequence continues at coordinate 108,635,681 of CM061544.1, forward strand.
TTTCCAAGGCTCTAGAAGTATTGTCAGTCGAATTTAAAAGAAAAGAAAAGTTACTTCCAGGGCGAGTTTTGAAGTGGCCTAAAAGTAAAACTAAAATCAGAAATGCCAAATACCCACATGTCTTCTAATAGGGTCGTGTCTTGATGTTGTGGAAGTCATCCTTTAGCTTGCATCCAATGATTTTGATACTCCTCTTCGGACAGTTCGCTTCTAAGAAAAAGTTTCATGTTGTGCCACGTTCTTTTTGGAGTCAGCAGCACCTGTGATTTTGTTTTGAGATTTTCATTCTCTCGGATACTCTTAGCAACATCTTAAACAAAATGATTAGTGATAAAAATAATTCAATAAGGAGTAAATAGTCTTTTACCATATTCTCGTGTGAATTATTTATGACCAGTAGTGCCATCCTTTTCTGTACTTCTTTTGGAAGACAATGATTTCCACAATAGTATAGGCACTGTAGACACGTGATTTTTTATCCTCCCCAAATTTTAATTTATTTATGAATATTAAATATTTATATCGATCCGATATTATTTTAAATCTTACTTCATTTTAGTAAATTTTTAGTTAAAAATGAATAAATTAAATAAAGTTAATTTTTAGACATTTTATTTTATTATTATTATTATTATTTTATTTATTTATTATTATTATCTTTATCTATTATTATTATTACATTTTTTTTTAAAAAAAAAAATAATCAATTTAAATTTTAAATCTCTCCCCCCTTATCTGATAACTTTAACCCCCCCCCCTCCCCAAAGAATCCCCCTATTAATGGACTCTTTACACCCCATCCCCCCTTCTCTCCCCGCAAAAAAGAACAAACTATTTTTTATCAGACACTGCAAAAAGAGAAAAGAAAAAAGAAAAAAGACAGAGTGAAAATCAGAGAACAACAATAAAAAAAAAATCAGATTAAGAAGTGAGAAAAGAGAGTTTTCTAAAGGTTTGTGGGTTGGAGTTTGGCTTTTGGTTCCTATTTTGAGTTTCCGGCGAAGGCGTCCTTCTTTCTATTATAGTTATTTTACTGTAGAGGTTAGTATTCTATTCTTGTTCTATATTTCTAAGTTTCGTGTAAATTTGGAGATGTGAATGCCATTCTCTATTTCAGTTTTATGGAATAAATATAAGTTTCGTGTAAATCTGGAGATGTGAAGGTCATTCATTCTCTATTACAGTTTTATGGAATCTGAAGGCTTTATACGTGACCTTATCATATTCAAATATTTTTTTTTTATTATTACTGTGTGTAGATATATTCTTTTCTGACGTGAGATTCATTATTTTCTTTATATTTAGCTTTGTTTACTTTAAAAAAAAGACATCTTTTCTCCCCTGAACTTGTCCTCCCAACTCACTTTAGCACTTAAACTTAACTTTCATTTATTTATCCCCCTGAATAACTTTAAAGTAAATTTTTTTTACCCTAAAAAAACTATACCACTCTCACTACGGAGAGTGAAGTACACACGCCCCACGTCATTGCCAAATCAGTGCCACATTAGTGTCATGTCATTTCCACGTAAGAAATCTCATTTTTCTTCACACCCCCACCCCTCCTTCTTCAGATCAGATTCCCCCCTCCTCCCTTCCGCCCCTTCTCCCCCCCTCCCCACTCTTCCAACCCCTTCCCCCCGCTTTTCCAGCCGCTTCCCCTCACCCGTCCTCCTTCTTATTCTTATTCTTCATATAAAAACACCCATTTTTCTCTTTCTTTCACCATTGTTGCAAGTTTTTCAATGAATTTTTTACTTCATCAAATGAAAAATTGACTTGAACAAATTCAACAATGGACTAAATACAAGTACATGATCACAAAAACACATCAATACACAAAATCTCAAATCCAAATTCTTTCACATTAACCAAAACTCAAAACCCCAAAACTCCCAAAGTTTTAATCTTCTACTCAAAAATGTCTACAAAAATGGTATAAACAGTCCCAAATTCAGAAATGGCATAGATGGTATTTGCATGACATGAAATTCTTGGCCAAGAACCAAACTTGTTCATCAATCTTGAAGCCTTCTTGATTGTCGAAAAATAAAATTTTGGATCAATTAGGACTTGATAGGAAGAGGGTTACGAAGAAACGGGGTGGGGATATGAAGAAGATGAAAAAATGGAGTGTTGGGGGGTGGGGTGGGGAAGGGGAGTGAGAAGAAGATGAAAATGTCTTCTGTTGAAGAAGACATGCCTTTTCTTGATTTTTTTTAATTAATATATATGTATCTATATAAATAATAATAATAATAATAATAATAATAATAATAATAATAATAATAATAATAATAATAATAATAACAACAACAATAAAGTGGGCCCTTTTTTAAAAAAAAAAATTTCACTCATGTTTTTTTTTTGCCACGTCAGTCATAGGGGGTGAATTTAATTCACTTGAAAGTTGTTAAGGAGGGTAAATAAACGGAAGTTAAGTTTAAGTGCTAAAGTGAGCTGGGAGGAAAAGTTCAGAGGGGAAAAGATGACTTTTCTCTTTACTTTAACTAGATTTGAGTTCATGTTAACAGTTTTACCATTCTATTAGATAATGTTTATCAAGTATTTGTGTAAATCATTTCGGAATTGGTTTATGTCTTGATGTTAGTTGTTTTTAAAAAAAAATCTTTCTTTGAAAACCTTCAAATGATATGTGTTTCTTTTTGGATAATAATTTGGTTAGTTTATTTAAAGAATAATAAGGATTTTTTTTTATTTTTTATTTTTGTTCTTCACTTAAGCTATTTATCCGAAGCATGCGGTCATTCCCTTTTAGAATAAGTTTTCTTTTAGCAAGTGTTTCACGTCTAGGTCGTTCTTGCTAAATGTATAAACAAGTTATGAAAAGAGCACTTAAGAAAAAGATAGGAATTTTTTTATTTTTTTTTTGGTGTAAAGATAAGTCATTGTTATGCTCTTAACATTTTGTTTTGTTTTGTTTGGTTAAGTTTTCTCCTCCTCTGTGTATTATTTTAAAAATCTAAAGCTATGGGAGTTCTCCACTTGCATGTGTTTCCGTAAGTTAATGAAATTTTAAGTTATTATACTACTAGGTTGCTGGTATATCTTAGCAAATTATGACCTTTTAATAATATATATATTTACAGTGATATATAGCGTCAAAGTAATTAGTTGGGATCCTAAGGTTAATGGAATAAACTATTTTAGTTGTGTATCTATGAAGATTTTGTAATTGAAAATATCATTTTTTTTCCTCGTGGAGTTTAGATTTGCTTGGGTATAGGTGAGAATAAGTGTATTTCTGGGCACGTTATACTCAACATATTTTTATTTATTTATTTTATGTTATTTTATAAAAATAAAAGTTATTTTTATATTTATTTTCGGCATTTTGTTTCTTCATCTCTTTCTTCGTGTGCCAAAATTTGGTGTTAAGATGTTATATACTATCATTTAAATCTGGTTGTTTCTACTTTTTTTATTTTTAATGAATTCCTATCGGACATGAACTTGAACTAACCTGATTTAAATCAGATCATTATTTAATCAGTAGAAGTTCTAAAAAAATGGAATTTGAGCCATGAAAATACAAGACCCTAAATATTTCATTAACATTTGTAAGGGTGTAAGATAAGTTGCGGATTAACTCAAAACTCATTGTAAATTTGAGAAGAAAGAGGAAACATTAATAAGAAGAATTGTCTCGAGTTTACAAGAGACAAACCAACGCCTTTAATGTTAGGCAAGTTTAAACGCGTTTAAAATATTCGTCTCAATTAAAGAATGCGGCGTACGCATCTTTTCGAGACATTTTAAAATTCAAGGATGCAATAATGCACCTTGATAAATATTTTTTAAAAATTAACTTTTGACCGATTTATTTAAATAAGATAATAGACAAATTTTAGATATTAAAAATGAGCAAACTTAGGCCCTTAACATAATTTAGCAAAATAGTTTAAGTCAAGATAAGTCAATAAAAGCGACCGTGCTAGAACCACGGGATTCGAGTGGTGCCTCATACCTTCTCCTCGGTCAACCAAAATTCCTTACCCGATCTTTTGTTTTTGCAGATCAAATAAAAGAGTCATTTCCTTTTGATTAGGGATTCAAAAAGGAGACTTGAAACACCATAACTCGATTTCAAGCGGCGACTCTGTAAATCAATTAATCCCTATTCAAAACCGTCACTTTAATTTGAAAGACTCTTTTGACTCGGACCTCGAGCGTAAAAGGGGTGTGACATCTCTGGCGACTCCGCTGGGGACAATATAAGAATTCGAGCTTTTGATATTGACTTTACTTGCTTTAATTATTTTGATATTGTGTTTGTTGGCCTTATGTGTTACTTGTCGCTCATTTACTGCTTTGATATTATTTGAACTGTATTTATAAACTGTCCTCTCTCGCGCATCTCCCTCTGAGTCTCTGAAATATGATAGAAGGAATGCAACGCATGCATCCTACTTTCTTTTTTAGATAGCCGGAGTGTCAAGACACCTGGTGAAGGATTATAGTCACACATATTAGGCGGGGTTCGGATCGACAACAAAGTCGGAATAGCCCTGCTACCGAACAAGTTGTCCCTCCCCGACTCGAGTGTCCGCTCGGGTAAGCCAGTCTAGACATCTATCCCTATTAGGCTTAAACTTAAAAGAACTGAAAACTCAGAATCTGGTTATCCCTATTAGATTCTGCTTTATTTGCATCATATGTATTTGACTTAGTGAGATTCGGCACAGGGGTCGGGTCTGTCTAGGACAGGTGTCCCTTTTTGACCAACATATGCATCTTACGTGCTCTTTGACATTTGTTTGGAAGGCTATTTGATTGTTGACCGGCTTTTAGGAAACTTTAAAATGCAAGAGATTAAATTATCCTCAAATTTAGTGAATCATTTTTCAAAGAAAATTATTATTTTTTTTTAAAAAAAAAGAAAAATATTAAAATATACAACAATATAGTTTTTTATGAATTACGAGGGTCTGATTCTCACTCTTTAGTGAGATACGTAGGAAATCCTGCCTGGGATACGACCTTGTATTTTGAAAAAAAAATATTTATTCACAAATTTGTTGAAGGATATTTTTGAAAAAATAATAAAATCAACAAATAATTATTTTTATGAATATTATTATCTTTATTTTTTTTCTTTTTTCTTTTTTCTCCTCAAAATTAGTTTTAATACAAATCCTAACAGTCCTGAACCTTTAGGGGTCGTGAGGCTGAAATTTTTATGCAACTTTATACATAAAACAATCATTTTTCTTTCTTTCTTTCTAAGTCATTTTATTTTCTTTTCCTTTTCTTGTAAGTGTACTTAGTGGTATTTTCTCCCAAACATATAGTTAAAATTATCTAGAGGTCTATTATTGCAAAATTTTTGATAGAGTCGATTTAAATAAGTATTTTTCCCCAAAAAATATTGCCATTCATGTTTCCCTCACTTTCATTTTTAATAAAATCGTTCTTTGCATTTAAGTCCCAATTTAATGGTCGCACTAGTTCTCACGAGTCAAGTTAAAAATTCTTTTCAAAAATTAATAAATTAAGTTCTGCCTAAGTCTAAACATTTATTAATCTCATGTCCCTGTCAATAGGTATAAAATATCTCCTCCTGTTCATGGAAAGCGTCAAAAAAGAAAGAGGGATGGGAGTGTACCGCTTCAGGTTGTGGATTGTACCTCTTTGCAACTTTGGTTATGGTGGAACGAAATGGATACATTTGATTATGCTTAGATACATAAGTATTTGGTTTTTTTGACAAGTATCATGACAATCAACCCAAATAGGGAGGTGATTGATACATTGCTGAATTTCTAGGACCCGAGAAATAATGTATTCCGTTTTTCAGATTTTGAGTTGACACTAAATTTAGAGGAGATAGCGGGCTATGTTGGATATGGGGATTTGTATCGGAAAAAACTTATAGCCCCTAGACTCATCTCGATAAATAGATTCTGCAAGCTCATGAACATACGGAACTCAAAAGAAGAATCAATGAAAAAAGGTTGGGTCTCCTTGCAGTTTTTGTATGAAAGATATGGAAGGCAAGAGGAGTTTGAGGAGTTCGGTAAACAACTCTGTAACAAGGGAAGTTTTAAGGCTTGGAAAGTTCATAGATGGTTTGCATTCATGGTAGCCTTTTTAGGCACTATGGTCTTCCTGAAGAGAGAGAAAAATTAATATTCGTTTAGCTGGAGTGGTACAGATACTGATTAAGAAAGATTACACCATGGTACCAATAATCTTGGCCGATATTTACCGTGCTTTGACCGTTTGTAAGAAGGGAAAGAGTTTTTTCGAGGGATGTAATAGCTTGCTACAGATGTGGATTGTGGAGCACCTTTATCGACGTCCTACAGTGGAAAGGTTTAATCCTGAAAGATTCAATCATATCAACGATTACGAGAAAAGGATGGATAAATATAAGTGTCCAAAAGGAATTAGAGATTGGGATAAACTTTTTCGTTCTCCGACGGCAGATAAAATCACTTGGAATCTCCCTTGGTTCCCCTGGAGGCAGGTCATATATAGTTCCACTTTTCTGTCGTTCTTGCTATTAATGGGTATTAGGGGTGTTCAACCGTACGTTCCATTGAGGGTCCTATGTCAGCTCGACAGACGTCAAGTAATTCCCATAACAAAAATATGGTCGAGTTTGTATTTGAGGTCAGACCAGAGATTCCACTTCCAGAGGGATTGGCCCAGCAGATTTGGGATGGTTGTCGTATCATGGGAATTGAAACAATGGTCGTAGAGCGTGAGAAAGGAGAAGTACACCCAGACTACCGTGAATGGTTTGAAGAACAGTCGAGTCCACCAATCAGACCAGAAAGAACGGTTAAGGGACCTATAGATTAAGAAGCTGCAATCAGAATAGGGATCGAGAGAGCCATGCGATAACATCATGAGGCCAACCAAGCTTTGAAAGAAAAATTAGAGCATGCCAGGGCAATAATAGAAGAACAACAAAAACAATTTGCTGAAGAGGAAGCTAAGTCAGCTGATATTGAGGTCGCACTTCGGGGACAAATCAAACTGGCTACCACTAGGGGGTCACACATTGCAGAACTTGCCGCATCTCGCCGATAGCAGTTGTAAGAAGTTGAAAAGAACATGCAAGAAGAATTTAATCGAGAGAGATCTCAGTGGATCCGTGAAAGAGGGATATTGAGAGAACAGTTGGAGGTTGCTTCTGCTCGTGAACAACATGCAAGAGAGATGGTTGATTTTCGAGATCGACAGGCCCAAGAATGGGATCAGGCCTTTAGTTTCCTTCGAGTTAAGGTCCGCCGTGTAGCACAGGATACCGCCAGAATAGGTTTGGATTATCAGCAGTTGGATCGTGAAGACTTTTTAGCACAAGTACCAGCTTTCACACATCATCTCACTACTTCATTGGAGGACATATACTTGGGTTTGGGAGGTCATATTAAGACGAAGTCTCCTTGATTGAGCATGTTGAAGCTACAAGAATCAGTTGAATACTTTGAGACATTGGGGTTCAGTTGTATGAGTGGTTAGTTGTTTCCTTTGTCATATTTTTCAGTTTCAGTTTAAAAACTCCTTGTTCAGATGTTATATCTTGTAGTTAATCGTATTTGTTTAAGTTTAGTTTTATTGTCAGATGTCGGTTAGTAGGTTTTATCTTAGGAGTTGGGTCATTTATTTTATCGTATTTGTATTTGAAAATTATGGAATGTAATGAAATTGACCGTTTATTTCTATATATATTATATAAATTTTACTTCACTTACTTTATTTATTTTCTTAAAAAAAAAAAATCAATCTTTTTATTAATTTTTTTGAACTACGCAAGATCTGATTCATGTCTTGGCATGATACGTAGGCAACCCTCAAAGGGTTTGATCAAAATTTTTCAAAAAAGTGCGCCTAGAAAAAATGGGATGAAACATAAGGCCTTCCGTGATAGGTTGGGAAATGCATCTAGAAGCATAACATACAACGTTACATTATAATGTGTTAAATATATAACACTCACCCGTTTGCTACTTGGTCACAGAAAGATAAAGTAGTTGGTGGTTGGTTTGTGGTTTAAACTGGCATCATATCCGTACAACACCAGATACCAGGAAAAAAGAAAAATGACCCACAAAGAGGGTGTAGGGTCTGACAGTGAGGAGGAGCAAAATCAGTTGATTTCGCTAGAATTAGCATCAATGGAAGAGGTTAAGTTATTGAAACAACAGATGGCGAAACTGTACCAAGCTTGGTTAAATGGACAAGCCTCACCCTCCTCAATCCCTGGACTTGCGAATATAAATGATCCAAATCCTGCTTAAGCTCAAACTAGCAATCCATTTTACCCTCCTGGATTCGGCCCATATGTTAATGTGTCTGGTGCTGCAGGTACTTCTACCATGCACCCACCAAATCTGTCTGTCACAAATAACTCATTTTTCACTTTTGTTGCACCAGCTACTACGGGTCTTCAATCGACAGTACAAAAGAGTATGGGGGAACCAAGTCATGATCTGTTGTATCCTCTTGAAATGACTTTCAAACCCCAAAATCCACATTATCATGCTTACCAACACGATTCTCCTATCGTGATTGAGAAGATTGTTAAGAATAAGGAACAAGAGGAGATGGCTAGGAAAGTAAGAAGCTTAGAGCAGAGTATGAGAAATATGCAAGGATTAGGAGGACCAAAAAGTGTTTCATATAAATATTTGTGCATATTTTCAGATATCCATTTGCCGATGGGGTTCAAAATACCCAAGTTTAACAAATATGAAGGTCATGGCGATCCTGTGGCTCACTTAAAAATGTTCTGCAATCAATTAAGGGGAGCATGAGGAAAAGAAGAATTATTGATAGCTTACTTTGGAGAAAGCCTGACAGGAATAGCTTCTGAATGGTTTATCGACCAAGACATTTCTCGTTGGTACGTGTGGGATGACATGGCTCGGGATTTTGTTCAATAATTTCAATATAACATTGAGATAGTGTCAGATCACACTATGCTGGCCAATATGAGAAAAAAAATGACTGAAAGTTTTTGAGAATATATTGTCAGATGGAGAGAGCAGGCTTCAAGAGTCAGACCATCGATAAAGGAATCTGAAATAATCGATCTCTTTCTGCAAGCTTAAGAACCTGATTATTTCCATCACTTACTTTCTACTATTGGAAGCACATTTGCTGAAGTTATTAAAGTTGGAGAGATGGTAGAGAATGGAATTAAGTCAAGAAAGATTATCAACCAAGCTGCTTTGAAAGCAACAACACAGGCAATTCAAAGTGGTTCAGGAAGTTTTGGGGGAAAGAAAAGAAAGAAGGATGTGGCAACTGTTGTACCAGGTCCACGACAAAATGGAGAGCTGCGCGTCAGCCATACGCACAAAACCCATTGTATTTCATTCCATCCCCTAGTATCCAATTTACAATGTGCAACCATATGCTCGGGCTCCTTCATACCCGCAATGGCATGCACCAGCCATCCAAAATCGTCCTCCAATCCCGAAAGTTCGACAAGGTCCCCCTAGATCTACTTTCCGGCCTAGAGTAGACTTCAAGATGGCTAACATGGGAAAAGATAATTTCACTCCCATTGGAATATCTTACACAAGCTTATTTCAAAGATTAAGGGACATGAATGTTTTAAGCCCAATCACGAGAAGGATTCCGAATCCTCCACCAAAAAACTTAGATTATTCCAGAAGATGTGCATATTGTTCTGATGTCCCAGTGCACGGCACAGAGAAATGTTGGTATCTAAAAAGAGCTATTCAGGAGCTGATTAACACACAGCAGATCATGGTACAAAGTCCAGACGCTCCGAATGTTAATCAAAATCCATTGCCAGATCATAATGAAACAAACATGCTCGAAGTGATACCCAGTGGTAAAGATGCTGCGATTTTCTTCAAGCCGATCGTTAAAATTAAAACTAATTTGGAAAAATCAGCAAATGATGTAGATTTGCCGAAAGAAAAAACTGGAAAAGTGGAGGAGGTGATAATAAAATTCGAATCATCGAAAGTTCCTTTGGTCGTGGGGAAAAAAATTCTAGAAAGTGTTGGGTCAGGTCAAATAAAACCAAAGCTCATCGTTCCTGGAAAACCCACTAAGCCTCTTTTAATCATAAAAGGAGCTCTCATAGCTCCTATTGTTATTAAACCAGTGTCACAGCTACCAATGGTTAATACCAAGTCGGATCCTTGGAATTACGATAGCATTGTGATGATGCACAAATGGAAAGAAATAATTGAAGATGTAGACGGAATAGGGGGATTAACTCGATCTGGGAGATGTTATGCCCCAGTAGAGTTAAGAAAGAATAAACAAGGCAATGAAGAAAGAATGACAGTCAAGAAGCCAATTACTGATGAAGAAGCTGAAGAATTCTTAAAGAAAATGAAATTGCCAGAATATTCTGTTATAGAACAGTTGAAGAAGACGCCAGCACAAATTTCTTTGTTGTCTTTAGTGATACATTTAGAAGATTACCGCAAGGCCATAATGAAGATTCTTAGTAAGGTATGTGTTCCCAGTGAAATTAAGGTGAATCAGCTGGAAAAAGTTGTTGGAAGGATCCTTGATGTAAATAGGATCACTTTCTCAAAAAAATTACCTATAGAAGGTATCGGACACAACAAAGGTCTCTACATTACTGTGAAATATGAGCATTCCGTCGTCACTCGAGTGTTGATTGATGGAGGATCAGGTGCTAACATTTGTCCTATGTCAACTTTGCAAAATTTGAATGTTAATATGAAAAGGATCCGACCTAATAATATATGCATCAAAGGTTTTGACAGAGCAAAAACTGATGCCATTGGGGAAATAGAGTTCATATTGACAATCAAACCTGTGGATTTTTCCATGGATTTCTAAGTGCTGAACATTGATGCTTCATATAATATGTTCTTGGGAAGGCCATGAATTCATAGGGCTGGAGCAGTTGCATCAACGTTGCACTAAATGGTCAAATTTGAACATGATAGGCAAGAGATAATTGTTCATGGGGAAATAGACTTATCCATGTATAAAGACTACTCTGTTTCCTCCATTGAAGCAGATATTGCATATAAAGTGCTAATTCATCAAGCTTTTGAGGTAGTGGCTGTTGAGCATATCCTTGAGGGGAATCTCATCGCAAGACCACGATTGTCCTCAACATCTGTTATGGTAGTGAATGAAATGTTGAAGCATGGTTTCGAACCAGGAAAAGGTTTAGGGATGTTTTTCCAAGGCAGGGCTCATCCAATAAACATCCATGAGAACCTCGGTACCTTTGGTTTGGGATACGATCCCACTTTTAAAGACGTAAAGAAAGATAAAAAGCATAAGAAAGAGTCATGGTCACTTACCAAGCCGATACCTCCACTTCACGAGTCCTTCATCAAAGTCAGTGTTGTTGAGTCTGCTGCTGATTCAATGAATAATAATGATATAGAGTTGATTGACCTTTTCCAGAACATGTTCATTGAAGCTAATATGGTTAAAATTGGGGAAGGTACCAGCAAGCCAGATGTGCAGTTTATGGGTCCCTGATGTCCAGCTTAATAATTGGGAGACCACTCCTCTCCCTGTTGTGAATGAGTCTTGGTAGTTTGTTTTTCTTTCAGTCTTGGTAGTTTCTTTATTTTTCTTTCTATAATTTAAATCGTTCTAGGATTGTAATTCATATCTTTAACTTGGTATTTTAGGTTAAAACTCTTTTTATATTTGTTTTAAATAAGGTACAGTTTCCCTTTATTTTATTTTGTGTCCAATATTTACTTATTAATTTTCTATCATACAGTTCTTTCTATGCCGATTCTAATGATATGACATGCATGAAGAATTGCCAACCAGATTTAAAAAACTAATCTAATTATGAAATAATGAATAAAGAAGTTGAATACGATGAAGAGGAAGCATTTGAGGATATAAGCAAAGACTTCAAACAGTTTGAGAATAAGTCAAATCTCAATTTAGATGAAACTGAGGCGATCAATTTAGGATATCATGAAAATATTAGGGAGACTAAGATAAGTGTACATGCTTAACCACAACAAAAGAAAGCTACAATTGAAGCTTGTTTGAGTACAAAGACATCTTTACGTGGTCTTACGATAATATGCCTGGTTTGAGCACCGATTTGGTAATTCATAAGTTGCCAATTGATCCTGTTTTCTTTCTTGTCAAGCAAAAGTTAAGGAAGCTTAAAATTGACATGAGAGTAAAAATCAAAGAGGAAATCACAAATCAACTTGAGGCTAAAGTCATCCGAGTGGCCCAATATCCTACTTGGTTAGTAAATATTATCCCTGTTCCAAAGAAAGATGGGAAAATTCGGATATGTGTTGATTATCATGATCTAAATAAAACAAGTCCGAAAGATAATTTTCCACTTCCCAATATCCATAGTTTGTTGGACAATTATGCCAAGCATGATCTTGCGTCATTTGTGGATTGTTATGTGGGGTATCACTAGATTATCATGGATCCAGAAGATGCAAATAAGACATCATTTATCACGACATGGGAAACATATTGTTATCGAGTTATGCCTTTCAGATTAAAAAATATTGGGGCAACTTACATGAGGGAAATGACCACAATGTTTCATGACATGATGCATAAAGAGATTGAAGTTTATGTGGACAATGTGATCATTAAGTCAAGAGAGCAGTCTGACCATGCTAGAGATCTGAGGAAATTCTTTGAAAGGCTTTAAAGGTATGATCTCAAACTTAACCCCGCAAAATGTGTATTTGGAGTTCCATCAGGAAAACTCTTAGGGTTTATAGTCAGTCGATGCGGCATTGAGTTGGATCCTTCAAAAATAAAAGCTATTCAAGATTTGCCTCCACTAAAAAGTAAAACGGAGGTGATGAGCTTACTTGGAAGGTTGAATTATATCTGTAGATTCATTGCCCAACTTACAACAACCTGTGAACCAATATTCAAGTTGTTAAAGAAGAATGCTAAACTTGAATGGACTGAGGAATGTCAAGAGGCATTTGATAGAATTAAGAGGTACTTGTCGAATCCGCCTATTTTGGTTCCTCCGGAGCCAGGTAGACCCTTGATATTGTATATGTCTGTGATAGACAATTCTTTTGGTTGTGTATTGGGTCAATATGATGTCACAGGTAGAAAAGAATAGGCTATCTATTACCTTAGTAAAAAGTCTACCACTTATGAGGCTAAGTGCACTCTTCTTGAAAAGATATGTTGCGCCTTAACTTGGGTAGCACAAAAGCTGAAGCATTACTTGTCATCTTAAACTACTTACCTCACCTCTCATATGGATCCCTTAAAGTATATATTTTAGAAGCCTATGCCTACAGCAGACTCGCAAAATAGCAGATGCTACTCACAGAGTTTGATATTGTCTATGTGACACAAACTGCAATGAAAGCTCAAGCCTTAGTGGATCATTTGGCTGAAAATCCTATCGATAAGGAATATGATTCATTAAAGACTTACTTTCCGAATGAAGAGGCCTTATGTGTTGATGAGGTTATTTCTAATGATTTCCACTCAGGTTGGAAATTGTTCTTTGATGGAGCTGCTAATATAAAAGGAGTAGGGATAGGGGCAATTCTTTTTTTTAAATCAGAACAATATTATCTGTAACAGCCCAACTTCGATTCTACTGTACCAACAATATGGCAGAATACGAAGCTTGCATTTTGGGTTTAAGATTAGTTATTGATATAGGAATCCAAGAACTGTTGGTATTAGGAGATTCAGACTTACTAGTCCACCAAATCCAAGGAGATTGGGAGACTCGTGATTCAAAAATCCTACCATATCGAGGTTGTTTGTAAGATCTTTGTCAACGATTTGTATCAGTAAAGTTCAAGCATATTCCCAGAGCTCATAATGAGATTGTTGATGACTTTATCTTCGATGCTCCAATATCCCGACGAGACTTATATTAACCCCATGCATATACAAATCCATAATCAACATGCATATTGCAATGTGGTAGAAGAAGAATTTGATAGGGAGCTATGGTTCCATTATATCAAAGAATATATTCAGACTGAAAAATATCATGTGCATGTCAATGGTAACCAAAAGAGAACCATTCGACGTTTGTCTAGTGGATTTTTCCTAAGTGGGAAAATCTTGTATAAGAGGACTCCATATTTGGGACTTTTAAGGTGCATAGATGCTAAAGAAGCTTCAAAAATCATGACTAAAGCACATTCTAGGATTTGTGGACCACACATGAGCGGGTAGTTTTGGAAAAGAAAATACTTTGATCAGGTTATTATTGGCTCACCATAGAGCGAAATTCCATCCGTTTCTTTCGTAAATGTCATGAATGCTAGGTACATGGGGACTTCATACATTCCCCCCCCCTCCATCTGAGTTACATACAATGACTGCTCCATAGCCTTTTGTGGCTTGGGGAATGGATGTAATTAGACCAATTGAATCGAAAGCCTCGAATGGACATGGGTTCATCTTAGTAACTATTGATTATTTCACAAAGTGGGTAGAAGCAACAACTTTTAAGTCAGTGACCAAGAAAGCAGTGGTTGACTTTGTTCACTCCAACATCATTTATCGATTTGGCATTCCAAAGATAATTGTCACGGATAATGCTGCAAATCTCAACAGTCACTTAATGCAAGAAGTGTGCCAGCAATTTAAGATTATGCAAAGAAATTCAACTCCTTATCGCCCAAAAGAAAATAGAGTTGTAGAAGCCACCAACAAGAACCTAAATAAAATACTTCGTAAGATGGTGCAAAGATCCCGACAATGACATGAAAAGTTGTCTTTTGCTTTGTTGGGTTATCGTACTATAGTTCAAACTTTAATTGGTGCAACTCCTTACTTGTTGGTGTACGGAACTGAAGCAGTTATACCTGCAAAGATTGAGATTTCATCTCTTCGAGTAGTTGTGGAAGCTGAAATTAATGATGATCAATGGGTCAAGGCTCGATTAGAGCAATTAAGCTTGATTGATGAAAAAAGATTGACGTCAGTATGTCAAGGACAATTATACCAGAAAAGAATGGCACTGGTATACAATAAAAAGGTGCGTCACAGACATTTTGAAGCTGGTCAGTTAGTACTAAAGACACATCCTCCCCCATCAGATTGAAGCCAAAGGCAAATTTTCTCCTAATTGGCAAGGACCATTCATGGTGAAGAAAGTGTTACCTAATGGCGCGTTATATCTGACTGATGTAGAAGGCAAAATGAAAGGAATGCCAGTCAATGTTGACGCAGTTAAAAGATATTATGTATGATATTCATGTATAATTATGCTATGTATGTTTTGTACTTACATTTTAAAAGATTGAAAGGATGAAGGCATTTTGTTCTACTATCCGAATAATACCCTTGCTTACCCTTTTTGAGCTTTTATCTTTCTTCGTGCCCCCTCTTTTGGAATCAAATTAAAGTCAGAAAGTTGGAAAAAAAAAGAGTTAAATTTTTTTTGTTAAAGTTGAAAAAAAAATTGTTAAAAAAAAATTCAATCAAAAAATCAAAATCAAACGAAAGAATGACATTCCTGAACTACGTTTGACCTGATTCTTGCTATGACAAGATACGTAGGCAGCCCTACTCTGGGGTTCGGTCCAACCAAAAGAAAATTTCAAGTTACCCAGAATGAAATAAAACTGAGGCAAAGTTTATTTCCTTAAAAAGTTGATTTCAAAAGTTGTATGTTTTACCCAATGTCATATAAATTTTGGAGCCCCATGCCGCCCTTTCTTTCTAACCCTTTCCAAAAGCCAAGTTACAACCAAAGAAAGACCTTCAGATCAATCTTTGAGAATGTCAAGGCTTAACATCTTATGGGTGCATGATATTTCATATTTTGGGTGTTATTTTTCTTCAATAATAAAATTAAAAAAATAAAAATGAGAGAGTCATATTGGTGAAAACCCTATGGGCACTATAAGGCGACAGTGAGTTGAGAAAGAAATGAAAATAAGATAGACTCGTTGGGAAAAAACCATTGAGATGCCATTAGTGGAAGGAGGGTTGTTATCCAGAAGGAACAAGTTCAAGATTGACTTAATTTTAAGATTCAATAAGTGGACAAAAGTTGTTAATGATTGGTATAACTAGATTAGGTTGTTTAATTCAAAATGCATGTCATAATCATCGAAATCGGTTTCCTCATTCAGATAAGTTTTGCTTTTTATTTTTGAAAAAAGATGCCTATTGTCTTTTTTTTTCTTTTGTTTTATTTTATTTTGATTTTTGATTTTTTGTATCCTTGTCATCAAATGAAAAATTATTGTCATCTTTTGTGTATTTTTGAGTCAAATTCGCATCAAGTTGAGTTAGAAAGGACTCAAAACTTGCTACCAATGGTACAAAGTAAGACAAAGGGTCGATGCACAAAGACAACGTTTCAAAGTAAAATAAAGTACTAAGAATAATTGTGATCTGACAATTTTGGACTCGTGAAAAGATAAGAGGTATATTGTAGTTAAATCCAGAAACATCATACAAGAGAAATATGCTTTGAATTAAGAGTTTCAGTAGTCGGAATTTGGATCAGAAGTATAAAAGGTCAACAAATATTTATGAAAGGGTAAAAAAGGAGTTGAGCATGGCAAGTGTGAGACCAGTCACTTCAAAAGCCAAATGCCACAAACTAACCACCACATGTTTTAAAACCCAGAATTTTTCTTTGTTTGAAACAGAGATGGAATGTTATTTTCGTATAAAAGGATGCAATTTCACAATTATGTCAACGGAAGGAGCATGGTTATAGCACACGATGCTAGATTTCGGTTATGGTAAATTTTATTCTTTGCGAGATGTATTTACTAAAGCTATTCCAGGCTTTGATTTATTCTTTCACTATATTTTTTAAAACATTAAAATTCGGTGACACACAAATTTTTCCCGTGAAAACTGGGCAAAAAATTTTATGTATGAAGAATGAAAATTTATTTTTTGCTCAGGACTCTCCTGAAGAATGGGAAGTTATTTTTGCTCAGGACCCTCCTGAAGAATAAGAATTTATTTTTTATGCTCAGGACCCTCTTGAAGAATGAAAAATTATTTTTTATGCTTAAGACCCTCCTGAAGAATGAAAATTTATTTTATGTCCAGGACCCTCCTGAAGAATGAGAATTTATTTTTACACAGGACCCACCTGAAGAATGAAAATTTATTTTATGTTCAGGACTCTCCTGAAGAATAGGATGTTATTTTTCTATTTCACTATTTACTTTGAGTTCAGGAGCCCGCCTGAAGAACAGGGTGAAGAAAAAGAAAGTTCAGGAGCCCGCCTGAAGAACAGGGTGAAGAAAAAGGAAGTTCAGGAGCCCGCCTGAAGAACATGATAAAGAAAAAAAAGTTCAAAAGCCCGCCTGAAGAATAGGGTGAAGAAAAAGAAAGTCTAGGAGCCCGCCTGAAGAATAGGGTGAAGAAAAAGGAAGTCCAGGAGCCTGCCTGAAGAACATGGTGAAGAAAAAGGAATTCCAGAAGCCCGCCTGAAGAATAGGGTGAAGAAAAAGGAAGTTCAGTAGCCCACCTGAAGAACAGGGTGAAGAAAAAAGAAGTCCAGGAGCCCTCCTGAAGAACAGGGTGAAGAAAAAATAAGTTCAGAAGCCCGCCTGAAGAACAGGGTAAAGAAAAAGAAAGTTCAGAAACCCGCCTGAAGAACAGGGTAAAGAAAAAGAAAGTCTATGAGCCTGCCTGAAGAACAGGGTGAAGCAAAAGAAAGTTCAGGAGCCCGCCTGAAAAATAGGGTGAAGAAAAGAAAGTTTAGGAGCCCGCCTAAAGAACAGGGTGAAGGAAAAGTAAGTCCAGGAGCTCGCCTGAAGAACAGGGTAAAGAAAAGAAAGTCCAGGAGCCCGCCTAAAGAACAGGGTAAAGAAAAGAAAATCCAGGAGCCCGCCTAAAGAACAGGGTAAAGGAAAAGCAAGTCAGGAACCCGCCTGAAGAATAGGGTGAATTTTCAAAATTCAAGTCATGAAAATTCGAATCAAGATTCCAAAGATTGCAATTTTCATTTGTATTTTTTATTTTTTATTTTATTAGTCATTTGATGTAAAAAGCAGAAGTCGTTAACCAGAAACTCAACGGAATCTCACTCGACGTCTAATTCATTCTCTCACCATGTTACCTTTGAACTACTCGTGACCTGATTCCCTTATAACTCGAGATAGATAGGAAGTCCAAAATCAGGACTCGGTCACATTTTTTCTTTTAATTAAATTTTATTTTATCCTTACCTTTTAAATAATTGGAGGGTAAAAAATCATATCTTGTCTACTTCTTTATATGAAAACTCTTCGAGACTCCACACAAAGAGAGGCAAAAATATAGACACGTGATTTTTTATCCTCCTCGAATTTTAATTTATTTATGAATATTAAATATTTATATCCATCCGATATTATTTTAAATCTTACTTCATTTTAGTAAATTTTTAGTTAAAAATGAATAAATTAAATAAAGTTAATTTTTAGATATTTTATTTTTTTCTTATTTTATTCATTTATTTTTATTTATTTATTATTATTATCTTTATCTATTATTATTATTATCTTTTATTTAAAAAAATAATAATTAATTTAAATTTTAAATCTCTCCCCCTCCTATCTGATAACTTTAACCGTTCCCTCCCAAAGAATCCCCCTATTAATGGACTCTTCATCCCCCCTCCCAGAAAAAGAACGGACTATTTTTTATCAGACACTGGAAAAAGAGAAAAAGAGAAGGAAAAAGACAGAGTGAAAATCAGAGAACAACAAAAAAAAAAAAACATCAGATTAAAAAGTGAGAAAAGAAAGTTTTCTAAAGGTTTGTGGGTTGGAGTTCAACTTTTGGTTTCTATTTCGAGTTTCCGGCGAAGGCGTCCTTCTTTCTATTATAGTTACTTTACTGTAGAGGTTAGTATTCTATTCTTGTTCTATATTTCTAAGTTTCGTGTAAATTTGGAGATGTGAATGTCATTCTCTATTTTAGTTTTATGGAATAAATATAAGTTTCGTGTAAATCTCGAGATGTGAAGGTCATTCTCTATTACAATTTTATGGAATCTGAAGGCTTTATATGTGACCTTATCATATTCAAAAATACATTTTTCTATTATTACTGTGTGTAGATATGTTCTTATCTGACATGAGATTCATCATTTTCTTTATATTTAACTTTGTTTACTTTAACTAGATTTGAGTTCATGTTAACAGTTATATCATTCTATTAGATAATGTTTATCAGGTATTTGTGTAAATCATTTCGGAATTGGTTTGTGTCCTAATGTTAGTTATTTTTAAAAAAAAATCTTTCTTTGAAAACCTTCAAATGATACGTGTTTCTTTTCGGATAATAATTTGGTTAGTTTATTTAAACAATAATAAGGATTTTTTTAAAAAAAAAAATTAATTTTTGTTCTTCACTTAAGCTATTTATTAGAAGCATGCGGTCATTCCCTTTTAGAATAAGTTTTCTTTTAGCAAGTCTTTCACGTCTAGGTCGTTCTTGCTAAATGTATAAACAAGTTAAGAAAAGAGCACTTAAGAAAAGGATAGGAATTTTGTTTTTCTTTTGGGTGTAAAGATAAGTCACTGTTATGCTCTTAACATTTTGTTTTGTTTGGTTTGGTTAAGTTTTCTCCTCCTTTGTGTATTATTTTGAAAATCTAAAGATATGGGAGTTCTCCACTTGCATGTGTTTCCGTAAGTTAATGGCATTTTAATTTATTATACTATTAGGTTGCTGGCATATCTTAGCAAATTATGACATTTTAATAATATATATATATTTGCAGTGATATATAGTGTCAAAATAATTAGTTGGGATCCTAAGGTCAATGGAATAAACTATTTTAGTTGTGTATCTATGAAGATTTTGTAATTGAAAATATCATTTTTTTTTCCTCGTGGAGTTTAGATTTGCTTGGGTTAAGCGAGAATAAGTGTATTTCTGGGCACGTTATACTCAACATATTTTTATTTATTTATTTTATTTTATAAAAATGAAAATTATTTTTATATTTATTTTCGGCATTTTGTTTCTTCATTTCTTTCTTCATGTGCCACAACTTGGTGTTAAGATGTTATATACTATTATTTAAATCTGGTTGTTTCTACTTTTTTTATTTTTAATGAATTCCTATCGGACATGAACTTGAACTAACCTGATTTAAATCAGATCATTATTTAATCAGTAGAAGTTCTAAAAAAATGGAATTTGAGCCATGAAAATACAAGACCCTAAATATTTCATTAACATTTGTAAGGGTGTAAGATAATTTGTGGATTAACTCAAAACTCATTGTAAATTTGAGAAGAAAGAGGAAACATTAATAAGAAGAATCGTCTCGAGTTTACAAGAGACAAACCAACACATTTAATGTTAGGCAAGTTTAAACGCGTTTAAAATATTCGTCTCAATTAAAGAATGCGGCGTATGCATCTTTCCGAGACATTTTAAAATTCAAGGATGCAATAATGCACCTTGATAAATATTTTTTAAAAATTAACTTTTGACCGATTTATTTAAATAAGATAATAGACAAATTTTAGATATTAAAAATGAGCAAACTTAGGCCCTTAACATAATTTAGCAAAATAGTTTAAGTCAAGATAAGTCAATAAAAGCGACCGTGCTAGAACCATGGGATTCGAGTGGTGCCTCATACCTTCCCCTCGGTCAACCAAAATTCCTTACCCGATCTTTTGTTTTCGCAGACCAAATAAAAGAGTCATTTCCTTTTGATTAGGGATTCAAAAAGGTGACTTGGAACACCATAACTCGATTTCAAGTGGCGACTCTGTAAATCAATTAATCCCTATTCAAAACCGTCACTTTAATTGGAAAGACCCTTTTGACTCGGACCTCGAGCGTAAAAGGGGTGTGACAGGCACAACAACCATCTCGGTTGGATATAGTGGGCTTTTGGCAATTGACTCTTTATTCAAAATAGGGTGGCTCTCTTGGCCACCTATGATATTTTGGATAAAATGGTCCCTGTAATCGTTTGTTATTTTGCTTTATATGATAAACTTCTCTGCTACCAGTAAGTTTTTGTATTTGATACGATAACCTTCTCAGCTATTAGTAGTGATCTTTTGCATGTGACCTCGGGTAAGTCTTGCGCATCTTTTGTATCGACACGACTTATAAATATCTCTCAAATTATCAATTTTGGGGTAATCTTATGTATTATTCAATGTTGGATATGAGGCAACTTACAAATATCCTTTGGGTTGATAGACTTTGGTTAATACTACATATTATCTGAACTTGGATAAGAGATGACTTACAGATATCTCTAGAATCACCAGTTCTCGAGTACTCCTGCACATCATCCGATCTTGGGTACAATATGGCTTATAGATATCTCTCAAATTGCTAGTCTTTGGGTAATCCCACTCATAATCAATCTTGGATATAGTGCAGCTTATAGAGAACCCTCAGACTATCAATTTTGGGGATCTTGCACATCAACTGATAAGGATTTAGTTGTGGGTCACTATTAACATTCAAGTTGCCAATTTTTGGGTAATCTCCCATACTATCTGATTAGGATGATGTCGCAACTTATGAATGACCCATAGACTATCAACTCATGGATAATCTTGAAGACTATCCTATATCAAATATTATGGATGATTAAAGACCCTCAAATTGTCAAATTCTGGGAAATCTATAATGTCATCCACCTTCAGATAGTGACTTAAAGACGTTTTCAATGATGTGCTTTTCAACTTCATATGTTGATGCATTCAAATGTTGATAGATAAAATACTGAAATATCCTCGACCCTGGGCTATATCACCTTTTGCGTGGTCAACAGATATAAACACGGAGATATCCTTGATGACAGATTGTGTTATCTTTGTGTGGTCAATGAATATGGTGCTCCAAAGCATCTTTCAAAGTAGACTTTATCGTCTTGCATGGTGAGTAGTTACAGAGACTTATCTGAATGGTATGATGGCCCTCTTGGCATAAAATGAAATGGACCTCTCGGTAGTGGAATAAAATGGCCCTTTTGATATGACCCTCTCGGCAATGGGATCAAGTGGGCCTCTTGAAAATGGAAAGAAATGACCCTCTTTGCATGTAATGAAATGTCTCTCTTGACATGGAATGAAATAACCCTTTCGGTGTGGATGAAATGGCCCTCTCGGCAATGCAATGAGATGTGGTTGAATGTAATAAAGTGTGATGGAATATAATGAATGCAGTGAATTGCAATAGTATATAATAGAATATCATGGTATGCAATGGCATTCAATGGGATTTAGTGGAATGCGATGAAGTGTAATGAAATATTATGAAATGGAACAGGATGTAATGGGATGCAATGCTATGTATTGGAATGTAATAGGACACAATGAATTGTAGTAGAATGCAAATGAAATACAATGGTATGTAATGGAATGAAGTGGCTCTCTCGACAGTTGAAGCAAATCTTTACCCGAGTCTTTTTGTCAGTGTGTTAGCTTTCTGCATGAACCTGTACTTAAGGTAGATGGTTAGTAGGCACAATATCGCTCTCGCTGGTGACCATAGTCAAGCTTTATGCAAGTTTAATAATAAATACTCAGCATCATAATACGAATAACTTAGTATGCTATTAATCTTCTCTTTTCAAGGAAGTATTTAAACAACAAGTCATCGGATGTAAACCAATGGGTGAAATCCCTTTCTGAGGACATCTCGAATATCGTTTGTTTTGACTCGCGTGAAGGAGGACTTTCTGCTCTTCCTCCTATTAAATAATCCTTTTGATTGTGTCCTTATCATGCCGACTCCATTGAATGTACTTGCGCTCAAGGTAAACTTTTAGTAGACATAGAGTTGCTTTTGTTAGTGACTATTTTTAGAAAATATTCTGAATTAGATATTCATAAAGAGGATAAGACGTTTGTGTTTGTCATCCATAGTCTCGTGAAATGATATGGATAAGTCAAAAGGTCCTTGATAAATGGGTAATTGAACCTGTCTTTGGGGCCATCCAAAAGTACCGTTCTTGAACATTATATGCTTTGGTGCGGTTCTCAATTCACTTGGGGATTTTTAAAGAAGACCCTCATTTTTGTGCATTGCTCCTTGCATCCACAATTATTAGCTTTGGGTAAAACTACTCCTTTTTAACCTCCTTCGATCTTTGATTTGGTTCTTTCCATCTTTCTGATGTTCCATCATGATTGGACTTTAGCCCTCATTCCCCATTATAATAGATGTAAGGTAAAACTAGAAAAGTAGAAAACATGTATAGATTTTCTAATATAGTTATTTTTGAAAATTTGAGTTTCAACAAACTTGTGTAAAAGCTTTTAAAAAATCTCTGCCAGTCATGTCATGTGCTAGCTCAATGAACGTCTCCTGCTTGAGGTCTGACTATATCTAACATTTTATGAGGGATTTTTAGAAACTCGTTATCGTTGGTGGGCAGTTCCATAACATAGTTTTGTAAAAGTTCTGTCAAAGTTGTAGATTTAGTTATTTAAACTCAATCGCAGTTGGTGATTTTTGAAGGTTGGCTTTGACCTCCTGGTGCTAAGGAATTTGGAATTCATTTTGGTATTTTTGTAGAAATTTTGAGGACCTCCTCAAAAAAATTTCCCCAGTTTGATACTATCTGAGATAATCTTAACATGCGACGATCTCAAGATTTTCTCCCAAAATCCATGTTGGTCTTCCTTCTCTCTACCGGAGGATGATCTTCTTCTTTTGAACTTTTGAGGTTTATTCTCAAAAAATTTGCCCAATTTTCATTTTCTGGGGTGATATAACTGAGTTGTTGGGGCACCTACATATCTCGTTGAAGCAAGAATTAGGTCAAACGTAGTTCAAGACTATGTTATGGGGACATAGGAAAACTCTAAAAGATTGACCGAAGTCGACTAGGCCACCTACGTATCTCATTATAGAGAATTAAGGTCTTCATGTAGTTCATACATAAAAGAAAAGGTAAATTTTCATAAGGAATTGATCAAAGCTGACATAGACCGCCTACATATCCCATTCTATAGAATTCAAGTCAAACATAGTTTGTACATAAAGGAAAAGGATAGATTTTCCTAAGGGATTGACTGAAGCCGAAATAGACCACCTACGTATTTCATTCTTGAGAATTAAGGTCAAGCATGGTTCATAAAGGAAAAGACAGATTTTCCTAAAGGGTTGATCGAAGCCAACATAGGCCGCCTACGTATCACATTCTAGAGAATTTAGGTCAGATGTAGTTTGTACATAAAAAGGGGGAGATAAATTTTCCTAAGAGATTGACCGAAGTCAACATAGGCCGCCTACGTATCTCATTCTTGAGAATTTAGGTCAAACACAGTTCGTACATAAGAGAAAAGGGAATTTAAGCTACTATAAAAAAGATCACATTAAGAAAAGTATGAATACAAAGAAAGAAATACAAAGAGAAAGTTAACTTCAGACGTAGTATCTCTTGATAGCGCCAGAGTCGATTAATCTCGGCTACTCTTGATGTCCAACTCAGACAAAACCACGATGTTTCTATTATTTTGGTGCAAATTTCCTTTTGCACATATATCAGTGTAGGAAGGATTGACCGTCCATTTATTTGGATTGAATTTAGGATCAAGTGGCGACTTGTGGGCACAATGTATGTGCTTAGCTTTGGTATACCACTATAAAACCATTTGAATACATCAATGTATTCTTTGAGTAGCTTGGTAAGCTCTCTCTTCCTTGTTTTTTCAGATAAATACCAATTGTGGTCTCGTGAACTTTGTTGTACCCAGATTAACCATCTCAGTCTACTGAAGGATGGGGCTTTCCCAGCTCTTGAAGTTCTTCAGTTAATTATTCTATAACTATTGCCTTTTTGTCATACTCTTGCCATTCATCATTATCTGCCTCATTTTATTCATTTAACTCTTGGCATGACATCACATTAGCAGGTTTTAAATTACTATTATTGAAATAAATAAACAAACCAAGTTAAATAATTAAAAATTAATTCAAAATAGAAAAATAAACCTAACATAATTCAAAATAGTTTTCTAGATAAAGGGAGGCCCTTTTATTGAAATTTGGGAAATATTTACAAACTATGGCTCATGACCCACACAAGTACGGGACCATGCCTTTTTGAAAACATTAAAAATGCAAAAAGATAATTTGTAAGATAAAAAGTGGATCATGGGTCCTCCTCTAAATCAAAACTAATTTAAAAAAAAACTAGAATTAGCCTTTCATCTAGCACAAAAGGCGAGGAGTCATGAGTAGAGTGGAGGTCCAATTCTGCAAAGTCTCTCCAGAAGTTGGTTTCCTCACCCCACTAGCTTCAATATAGCATTACAACCTTCAAACAAATTTCCTATCCCATTCTTTAGACCATCGTCTGTCGATATCTCACGTATAAGGAGTGACTGGTATAAGTGTGGCAATGGCTTTGGAAAACACATTTTTGCCTTGCCTTCTATCTTCTATAGCCCCTCTATATTGATATTGATGATATACTTACTGTCCAACCATTCCTCTTCTATTTCAATCATATTGACAACAGTTCCTCCGTGGTTAGGCAATAGATTACTATTGATATTCAGTGTTGGTGCCTAAAGAGTAATAACTTTATGATTAATCAAGTCTTGGATCTTATGTTTCAATTTAATACAATCTTTGGTACTGCGCACGACTTCTCCTAAATGATAGGCACAATTTTAATCAGCACGGTAAAATTAAAAATTATTATTGGTGGGTTTTGGTTGAATAGGTTGGAGATAGTCGACTGCTCTTAATCTTTTGAAGAGTTGGGTGCGAGTTTCATCCAGTGGTGAAGTTTCGGGGAGGTTTATTTTCAATATTTGGACAAAAAAGGTTGTAGTTGTTTTAGTTGGTGGGAGGTAGAACTTGATGATAATTTGGTGGTGCTTAGACATTGTCCTGGTGATTTGGAATGGTGGTTTGGACACTAGGCAGATAATTCAGTTGTGGATCTTGATATTGAGGTAATATATTTGGTTGTGGAGCTTGGTATTGAGGTTGGGAATAGAAGACAAATTGAGGACTCGGGGTGGTGGAGAAGAAAGGGTATTCTTGGGTATAAATTTCCTTTTCAACTTAGTAACAGGATTAGCGGGTACTGCAGTCACATCTTCTTCTTCTTCTTTGAGAACTTGAAAGACCTAGATGATATTGGAGTCTTGATAATCTTTCCCATTTGAATGCCTTCTTCTTGTGAATCATTGATTTGTACTAAATTTGCGAATGTCACACTAACCGTCGACACTATTGTAGTATAAAATTCTTTTTCTTGAGCACGGGAAACACTGATACCGTCATTGGAGGTTGTACTTTAGCAGCTTCCTTCCTCCAGTGATAAGCATAGTCTCGAAAATACTCATTATTTTTCTGCTTAATCTGGTCTATAAATGTCAGTCAAGGACTATTTCTACATTATATGCAAACCTGTCAAGAAAGTCTTTGACTAGTGCCTTCCAATCGGACCATTTTTTCAATTCCTGGGATGTAAACCATTCCAGAGCTTCGCCGCTTAAACTTTGACTAATTAGGAGCATTAGCAACACCTCATTCCTTCTATTTTTGATCATTTGGTCATAATATCTCCTTAAGTAAGCCATGCGATTTTCAGTGTCATCGAGTGTTTCCAGTTTGGGGATCTTATATCCTTTTGGTAGGTCTACATAGAGATGGACACATAAATCATCATAACCAAGGACATTATTATCCATTGTCCCATAAGACTTTTTGATGCTCATAATATCTTCATTCATTGCCAATAAATTTTTTCATACTCGATCCTAAATTTTTTTTCTTGCTCCTCATAGTGGTCTACCTCGGGCGTTAGGAAATGGGTTATAAAGATCAAGAGGTATGACGACATGACAGGGCTCAAGTGATTTACTGAAGAGACGAGACCTTGAAAGCTACTTTTCAAGTGTCAAAAATGTTTTGTCAATCGGGGAAGGTTTTTGGTGACAAGACCTGGAGATATCAGAAGTGAGAATGCTGACATGAGTAATGAAAAATCCTATGACAAGCAGATAATCTTCCATTTCTTGATCTGGGGGAACATGTCAAGAAAGAGAAGCCCATTTCTAATCCCTGCTTCTAGAGCCTGTATCTTGCTCAAAACAAAATTTTCATGACCGGAGTCAAGGCATAAAGCGTAGCACTGGAATTTCTATGTAGGCATTTTTTTATCGAGGGTTATAATCCCTCTCTTTTCACACTTTAACCTAATCCACTAATGTTCAATCATTTGTTGACCTTTCCTTGAACCAATCACAGAATTCTCAACTGAGTTGTTTAGGTTCTGTAATTCCATCTCTAGTTAGGGCTTTCAACAATCCTTCTTATTTTAAGATTCCAACTTAAAAATCCATACTTATTGACTAAATTTTGGCTTTCTAGCTTGAAACGTAAGGGCTAAGAGAAATTCATCCTTGGATCAATGAAATAGTTGAATTAGCATTAATGATAGCAGCAGATTGAGATATTGGGTTTTCTAATTTATTGCTCTTGCCTTCATTTTAGAGTTCCCAAACTGAATAGTAAGCATAGATGTGACATAGCCTACTTGGGATTTCCTGCACAATCTGTTAAACTGCCAGGACTGCATAGAATTCATTTGGAAGGATCTTATTTTGAAAAGGCGATCAAAATGGTTCCAAACCTCTATAACTTCTTTTTTTGTCATTCTGCTCTGTCGATCAATGGTACTGTAAGATTTCTGTAACCCCCATAATTTTTGACATAATGATTCCTACTTCCTAACCATAGTTGGCATATAGCTTGTAAGACCCCGTAAAATCCTAAGTCTAAAATTCAGCTCATTAAGCTTTACAAGCTCTAACACTTAGAATATTTTGCTAAGTTCTCAAGACTTAGTCTCATTTTTATACTTCCAAACTTTGGGAATTTATTTGGCGATCTTTCCGACCTCCGTTTTTTGATTTTCAAGTTGCGTTACGATCGGTCAAACTCTTAGTACATCCCGGGTGAGTTTTAGAATTTTTATAGTAGTGTAAGGGCATGTTTGGTTGCCCGAACCAGTAGCTAAAGGCGTTTGAGCCGCGGAGCCCTCTTATAGCCTTTGTACTCAGTTTTTTTCAGCATTTCAGGGTCAACTTCAAACGATTATAACTTCCTGTATATAATGAACTGGGAGAACTGCTATATATAAATGGAAAGCTCTTTGAGTCTTCTTTCTAATGCAATTAGTTTCATCCAATTTAGACATCTGAGTAAAAAGTTATTATCGATTTACTTCAGCCTATCAGACAGTCAATTAGGGACAGATTTGACCTTATTTGTTTTTCTAGGGGTATTTTGGTCATCTTCCACCCCTATATATACCACAAACACGGGATTTTTGCTCAATTACAGCAAAATATACTCTCCTCTCTCAAAAACCTCTCAAGAACAAGGCTAGGGTTTCAATAGGGAATCCAAATTCAAGACTCAAATCCAAGAATCTCTCCGTCAATCTTCCAAAAATCAAGAACTAAGGTATGCGTTGTATTGATTTATGGATCCCTTTCATCCATAAAGCTCAAAAACCCTCTTTTTCATTATAAAGTATGATTTCTATATTGTTGGGTGTTGATGATCATGTTGTTGATATTGGGTGATTCCCAAGATGGAATCTTTATATGTTTTTATGAATTCATGATATCATATGAGTTGGAAACATGTAAATTTGATTGTTCATGATGTATAATTTGATGATTTCACCTATGCTTAAGATGTGCATGTAAGGTGTTTGATAAAATGCCTAAAAAACTAGAAATCATGCAATATAGCTAAATTGTGACTAAGTGAAGGATTCATGATATGCCCTTACGTTCCAATGACTTCTATGTTGATAATGTGCCTTGTAAATGTTGTTGGAATACTCATGAACTATTCTTATGAGATTATGCTATGTTTACTTGCAAATCCTACTTATGAACAAGATGTATGATAACCATGCAATCCACATGAACTTCCATGTTATTGGTATGTGTTGCCAATATGATTATTCAATGAACATGATATTAAGATTGTGCAAGTACTTCCATGTGATATGAAATCCTTTCCATGTAATACATTGTTGATAACCATGCTTAGTATGAGATCCCTACTTATGATATTATAAATTATGGACTCTGCTCTTATGATCAAGTCAGTCATGTGTGTCAGTTTCCTTCCATAGAGTCCTGGGGGTACTTGTACCCAAAAAATATAGCTGTGTACCTAGAGCCATGTCATATTTTCACGATACTCTCAGTCAAGCCATGTTCAGTAGACTTCAGTCAGACTCATGACTCAGGAAAACTCATGTAAAGGCAGTATCAGTTCAGTTTTACTCAGTACTCAATAATCTACGTAATCTCAGTAATATTCCGTCAGTCTATGGAATTCAGTAAATCTCAGTATCAGTACAATTTAGTTCAGTATTCAGTTCAGAAATCAGTAAACTCAGTCAGCTAACAGAACTCAGTAGCATTTAGTCAGTTAACAGAATTTAGTAGTGTTCCGCTAGTCATCAGAACTCAATAAACTCAGTCCATGTTCAGTTCAGTTAAACAGAACAATCAGTAACAGTTCAGTTAGTTCTAGTATGAACTAGGAAATCAGTTCAGTATAATCAGTTCAGTGTCATTCAGTTGGGGGTAGGATTCAGCACCGAGCGAACCCAAGGATGGGAACTCACCTGCCAGTAGAGGGTGTGATTCTTAGAAGCAGTCCTTGCGTTCCAGAACTATGTAGCCAGCATAGGTTGAGACATCAATACCTGTCAGTTGAGGGTAGATGAGGTGGATTAACCTGTCAGATGAGGGTTCCCACCGTTCTCATTAGAGTACTTGCCAGATGAGGGTCACTCACAGCTTGTCCTTACCAGTGGCGCGGTATTGACACCCTTCCAATCAGGGCAGAGATTGAACCCCAGCTTAGCTATTATAGTGTATTTGGGGCATGTCGGTTAGATAACTACTTCCCACAGTTTCAGTATCAGTCTCAGTAAAAGAACTCAGATAGTTCTTCAGGATATCAGGACTGTCAGATACAGTCAACTCAGATATAGTACGGAACTCAGCTAGTTCCATCAGATTTAGGACTGTCAGAGACAGTCATTCATGTTATCAGTTATCAGAACTCATGTATCAGATATATCAGTTATCAGAATTCAGTTATCATTCCTGATATGTTATCAGTAAATACATGTCATCAGTATTTATACTCAATCGTCATGTTATCACGAGCTCAGTTTTAGGACTGTTATATACGGTCAATCAAATCAGTTCTTCATAATCAGAACTATCAGAAATAATCATTCCTTTATCAATAATATAGTATTAGTCTCCCAGTATTCAGTAATACAGTATCAGTTCCTCACTTATTAGTGAATTACATATCAATATCAGTAAACTCAGTCATTTAGTATCTCAATATCAGTAAACTCAGTCATTCAGTATCTCAGCATCAGTAAACTCATTTTGTCAGTATTCAGACTCAGTAGTCAGTATCACCACGAGTTTAGTTGCAGTTACGTATGTATGTATGTATTCTCACGTTCATATCAGTCAGCATTGTTCATGCATATAAAACCCTTTGCATTTAGCTTACCTCACTCGTATACTCAGTACATTCAGTCGTACTGACGCATTCGCGCTATGGTGTTTTATTTGATGCCATAGGTACAGAGGCATGAGTTTCAGAGCAGCAGTAGCGTTGTAGATTTCAGCAGTCAGTGCTCCTCTTCATTCGAGGACAATATTATTATTACTTTATTACAGTATTTCAGATTAGTTTTTCAGTTCATGGAGTTAGTTGGAGACATGTTCCTTCAACTCCTTATTCAGTTCAGTTAGAGGCTTTCAGACTAGATGTCAGATTAGATGTTCAAACTTCAGTATTTATGTTTCTTTTTGGTATTGTTATACCATGTTTTTCAGATATGTATCAGTATTGAACCTTATGGCCTTATAGTTCATGTTTTTGCATATTTTATGAGATATTATGCAGTTTACAGGTACAGATATCAGTCATGGGTTAGCTTGTGGTCCTTCGGGGTTATGAGCACCGTGTAGCATTTCGGTTCAGAAAATCGGGGCGTTACATAGCTCCTCCGATCATACTTTAGTATCACATCGTAGACCCAAACCCCAATACTATATTCCTTATCAGTAAACCAGAACATAGTGCATAGGTACTCTTCTAGAACTTTCATCACCTATGGTTGATTAAGAAAAAAAAATTGGAAACAAGAGGCCAATTTTTTTCTCTAGTTTTTATTCTAGAATTTTGCATCTATTATTCTAGTTATAGATGAATGTTTAGTGATAAGAGAGTGTTGTTTTACGTTTCATCTTATGCTCATATAGAATGCAATATGTTCTCCACTTTTGGATCTCGCAACGAGAGAACATATTTTTTTCTCTGACTTTCTCTCTCATTCGCGGAGAGAAGAAAGCAAGCTTTTCTCCAGCTACCGCCATCCTTGGGAAACCAAACAACCTATCAAAGAAAAGGTATGCATCCTCTCATCAAAATTGAGCAATAGATCTTAGAAGAATTCTACTTTGAAGCACGACTCTTTCTATTTTTGTACTAGCATTTGAGTTGTCTCTCTTCCTATTTTAATCGAAACACTCGATGCAGATAGCTCCAGTGGGCATCATTATTTATCATGTCAATATGGAATTTTGGTCTATTTTTTAAGGTGATAAAAAAGATTCGACAAAAATCGGGCATACATTCAAGAGAGGGATAGATTAGTTTGTGTCTAGGTCTAGGGGACGGGTGACCTAAACCCTCTTTCTCCGACAAGAGCTATCTAACCTCTGTTGTCTTTCTATAACTTATCTTACTCGCTCTTACCTCAGTTCCTATTTTTTTTTAGAATACCTTCCCAGCTGCCTCTGCTTTCATTCGGACCTCGAGAAACCTTTGTTTTTTGCTAAGGTCATTATTTACATTTTTTCATTCCCCTCCTCAAAATAAAAAATTCATGAACACTATTGGAATGGCATAACAGCAATACCATAACAGATATACTTACCGACAAGAGAGAGTGAGACTGACCTACCCAATAGAGAGTATACTAGAGTGACTCCTTCCTATCACAACAAGGCTTGAAAAAAGAATTTACCACGACCTTATTTACCCGCCTTACATATGGTAGATAGGATTACCTGTACCATGAGTCTTATATACTGTGTTACTATCACCTCATATTGATAAAAAATCTAGAGAATAATTTTGGATTAAAATTAAGAAAGAATTTCTAGTCATAAAAATAGAAAGGCATGAATTGCACAGAAACTGAAAGATTAGGGCTGACAGAAAACACTCATTTGCATGCTTAAAGGCTTAATCCTATTTTGATTCCTAAGCCTTATACCTTTCTTCGAGAAGTACCATGCATAGTTGCCCTTGTCCTTTCTTTCTATCAATCTCACCCAGCAAGCCACCCCAAACCTGCAACCAAAAAAGGTAAGAGCCTAGTGCGAGCCTTATTTATTAGTTTAGCATAGTCAAGCTTTCTACTCATGTACTCTAACTTCACTAATGAGATAAGGTAGTTGGATTACTTACTTGTTAGAGGACAGGTGGTGAACTAATTACTCTTCTTAGAGAGAAGAAGACATCGTTCGTTTGATGAGAAATAAAAATAAATATAAAAAATTTGAGTGGCTAAAGTTTTTTATTAACTCGACTTAAGCTCATCATAACCTTTTTTGATCTTTTCTTCATGTTCTATTGATTAGAAGCATCCAGCAATGCCTTGCCGGTTCAGAATTCAAACACAAAATGGCTAAAATTTCTTATCCTGTTGAAGGCTTATAAATTATTTTCCCCAAAAGATCGAGCTTACCCCATCTCAGTTCAATCTTCTTATGAACGTAAATCATTTGCGACCAAGATCAAGCGGGAAGGAATGCGACAGAGCCTGCCCTATCTAAAAGTGATTTGTGCTAGACGTTGTTGGGTCTAAGTGTCTTTTCTGCTGAGGCATAAGAAATAGCAAATAATCTTTAACGTTGTAGTTTAAGTGGTCCGCTGTCTAACATCGGTTTTATCTTATTCATGTTCTGCCTTAATAGGGCCTTTTGGCAGTGCAAAAACAACCTTATTAGAGATATTGGGAGAAAGATTGCAAGAAAATGTCAAAGGAACTATCATATACAATGTCATCCCATATAATACAACTATCAGTAGGAGGTTAATAATTCTTTTTTCCTTCTTTTTCTGTTGCCTTAAAACCAAGAATATAAAAAAGTATTTCTTCAATATACATGATTTTGTATTAACTTCCGTATCGAATTGAGAAATATTGTGCTAGGTGGGTTTCGTGACATAATATGATATGTTTTTTCCATAATTAACTGTAGAGAAAACCTTTATTTTTGTTGCATTCTTAAGACTTCTAAGCAAAAAGTGGTTGGAGGCACAGGTCGAACATGAGAAGAATTTAGGATAGTAGTGGAAAGATTTTGGTATGTTGAAGCATGATTTAAGGATGAATGAAAGCTAGGGTGCAGGTAAGAAGGACATTTTGGGGGTTGTAGGTATTTTGTAGAGTTTGCGAGTGATTTTGTGGAATTTGGGAATGCGTTTGTAGAGTTTGGGAATGAATTTGTGGAGTTAGGGATGGGTTTTGTGGATGGTAAGCATCGAGTTGTTGTCTCAATTGGTGTTTTGGATAGGTGGAGTATGAGTTTGATGAACTGGTAGATTATTGATGAGCGTGTCTGTAGGAAGTTGAGATGTAGAGGCAGACAATATGTAACTTGGATGATCTAGAGGTTAGTGACGTTGGGAGGAGAAATTTAAAGTAGAGGCTCGTGCCCTCCTGGGATAGGATCATTAGCGATGATAGTCAGATTAGCCAAGTCTCTACTATGATTCATCTTATTTTGGAGAATTTCTAGCTTTCTCATGAGTTCAGCAAACAACTCAATTTGTCCCACTATCATATTGTCCTTGATAGCTAATGTGTTGTCTTCGTCTCTTCTACTCATATTTGAATGATGGCTAGGGGCCGGGGAAAACTTGAATCAAAACTCGTATAATCAATTGCCAAACTTGAACCAAAACTTATATCATGTATAATGCCAAAATTGAATCGGTCTTAAGATCATAACTCCCTGAACTTAAACCGAAACTAGTATCAACTCCAAAGTACAAATATAACATAAAAATCATGTATCTAGCCTCTCCAAACTCTGAAATATGCAATGAAAAGGTTTAATTGGCCTATAAAGTTTACAAGGAGCTAATGATAGTCTTGGCCTAAGATGGGCTGGAGGGGCCTAATTCTAATTCCTAAAATTCATTCTAAGGCAAATTCTACCCGAACTAGGCTAAGGTATCTAATTTCATTATTAGATATTAAATAAGCCACATTTAGACCTAAGATAACAATTCTACCTAAAGGATGGGTAACTAAGTCAATTATGCCTAAATAACGGTTCCTTAATAGATCCAAATTACACTAAACATACCTACAAGATCTAATTTCCAACCCATATCTAGCATATTATCATAAATATACTATAATAAATCCCAGTCTAAAAGAATGATAAACCTAACCTACCTGAACCAAATAAAGCCCGGTGAAATCCGCTAACTCAGTGATTTTTCTTTTCAAGAAGCTTCCACATGTGCCACTCTATCAAAATGATAATCTACTAATCAATACATGAACAACGGTAGTCATATTGTATTTTTTGCTTCGGGTCCAAAATTACATAAAAATTCCATGAGGAGCCCACTTGCGGAATCGCACTTTTGAATCCGTCAACACGTCCCTCTATGTTTAAGGAACATTTACCCTCAAGAATGGATATATTCTGAGCTCAAATGGTGCTAAAATCAACCCACCAATAATCTAAGGATTTGGAGAAATAATTGAGAAATTAACCATTAATTTAAATGAAAACTCACTAAGAATTCAAGGAAAACCGAGTAATACGAGCTCACAATCAGCCTAAAATCACCTAATAAATATTTTCCCAATTTTTCACACTCTTTAGCGCTCCAAGCTCTTGAACTTGTGGAAAAAGATAGGGAGAAAATTGACCAAAGGGGCATTTAATGCCACCAGGTGCCACTTAAGAAGACTCTTAATCACTTAAGCGGTCATTGCTTAATCGGCCAAGTACCGTTAAGTGAGACTTGCTATCATTGCGCACATCACTTAAGCATCTCAATAGTCGCTTAAGCAACAATCGTTTGTGCCTTAATCAGAGAGAGTCTCATTTAAGCGACCCTCAGCCGATCAAGCCAGGTCACTTAAGCCATCGATTAGCCGCTTAAGTGGCATCCATTTAAGCAACCCAAGTGTCACTTAAGTGGATGTACCAACTAGGGACTTGGAAAATTCCAAGAATCCATCGACCCCTCGAGATTAATTGAAAATCTCATGAATGCAAATAAACTATGCTACCCTATCAAATTCAACATTTTGGACTCAGTGGCATGGTTAAAATTTCTATCTGATGTTGTTTCGATAAAAAGTGGGTCCCATACCCAAGTGTCATTTTTATCAATTTTTTGCCAATAGCCCAAAATGAGTTCGAAAGCCTTGGGTCCTGAACCAAAGGTCCACCTAGTCTAAAATCAATATTTTAGAGCTGAGGAATTGTAAAAATTGGCATACGAGGTCGCTTGACTAAAGTTTTTTCTTGGTAGCCAATTCATCTCAATGAAGAATTCAAATTAGAAAATTGTCTTAAAACCAAATAAACTACGCGGTAATCGAATTGTCATCTCAAGCAAGTCATAAATTACTTGGGCCAGCTATAGTAAATCTCTAAATAGTGAAAATACTTGAAAATACAAAAAATAACTTGGAGGGCCATTACACTCACCTATCCATCCAAGTCTATATCTGTCAAAAATAGCCTTATTATAGGGGATCCCTGCTAAGTCTGTTGTCCTGATGCGGGGCTCCTCACCTATGCTCCATCTATGCCAGCCCTACTTAGTCAGCTCAATATTATGATCATAGATGTCTTGTACACTCCTCCTCTGAATCTCTAGAGCTGCTAGTGTAATAGAGGTATGTGTGAACCCCTGTACCTCTACAGTTGAAGTTGATGCAGTAGCATCCTCACCAACCTTTGAGGACTCTGCCGTCTCTTTGGGCTGAAGAGTGGTTGTTTCCTCCTTACTATCGTTAGAATCAGATACCTCTTCTCCCACATTAGACTAGGGAGGAGTAAGGGAATGAGGTGATGATCTCTATGCATTCTTCATCTGAGGTTTTTGTCTGTGCAATGTGATCTAGTGGGGCTTGTGGTCTAGGCTGTGGCGCACTCTTAAGTGCCAACTGAGGTGAATACTATATGGTCCCCTTGGCTTTGGTATCCCTCTCAGACTGATGTCGTTTATGGTGAGGTAACAATGAGGAATCGTCCATTGAGTACGCCTCTATGGACCCACTCTTCTTAAATGACTTATCTCGGAGTCTAGACTGTGGGTCCTGGGCACGGTCTTATGTGCTCCCTTTGGTGGCATGGTACCTGTAAAGAAAAGGGTTAGTATCCAAACTACATTACTAGGCAAACATTAAAATCAATTAGCAGTTGTCAAGTCGTGGACCATGCTTGTGAATTGAGAATTCCAGTTCATGAGTTCAATCCAAAACTCATGTACTGAGTTCACGAGCCATGACTTGGACTTAGAAAGTCAGATCAAGGTTCTGAGATTCAGAATCTCAGGTCTGATTTCCATGAGTCCAATCCACGACTCGTGAATGCAATTCACGGGTCGTGGGTTGTAATTGTGAGTTCAAACCTGAGAATAAACAACTTGGCTCAGATTTTGGATTCTAATTGACATAATATTTCACCCATTCAGTTCAAATTAGAGCAAACTTCACAATTTCACCCATTTAAGTTAAATTGGTCTAATTTGGGGAAACAACTACACATAAATCATTTCCTTTCTCTGGGTGATGAAAATTAATCCCACAAACATCACCTAATCATAAACTTGGGGCACTTAGAGAATATACCTTTTTGCATAGATAAAAAATTGAAGAAGGAACAAATTGATTTCGCAAATTTAGAGCCTCTCACACGTGTGAATAGGGTTGGGGTGATTTGATTTTAGTGAAGAGTGAGGTAAGGTTGTGTTTTGTTTGAGGTAAGAGGGAAGTATAAGGTAGAAGTGTTTGAATTTAAATGGGAGTTGATTTTCTTTATTTTGGATTGGGTTTTAGGTTTCATTTAAGGGAATGGGTCGAGTCGGGTCTGGTCGTGATGAAAATTTGAAAAATAATTACTTTAATATTTTCCATCTTTCCCATATAAAGCTTAACATGTTGTCCATTCACCTTAAATGGGACATCACCATCTCGTTGTATCTCGATTGCACCATGTGGAAATACTCTCATCACGGAGAATGCTCCAGACCAACTAGACTTCAACTTGCCACAAAAATGTCACACCCCTTTTTTGCTCGCGGGTTCGAAGGTCGAAGGATTTTTCCAATTAAAGTGACAATGTTGAATAGGGATTAATTTATTTACAGAGTCGCGACTTGGAATTGAGTTTTGGTGTTCGAAGTCACCTTTTTTTGAATCCTTAATCAAAAGGAAATGACTCTTTAATATGGTCTGCGAAAAAAGAAGATCGGGTAATGAATTTTGTTGACCGAAGGGAAAGAGTGAGGCACCCCTCGAGTTCTGTGGTTCTAGCACGGTATCTTTTATTGACATATCTTGACTTAAATTATTTTGATAAATTTAGTTAAGGCCTAAATTCGCTCATTTTTACTATACCAAAAATTATTTAAAAAAAACTCTTGTATTGAATTGGTGAAAAATTAATTTTAGAAAATATTTGTCAAGGTGCATTATAGCATCCTTGGATTATTTTTAAATATCTCAGAAAGATGTGTACGCCGCATTCTTAATTGAGAGGAAAATTTTAAACGTGTTTCAAATTTGTTTAGCGTTAAAGGCGTTGGTTAGCCTATTATAAATTCAAGACATCTAAACTTAATCTTTTCTTTTAAAAAAAAAGTAACAATTTTTCCTATTCATTTTATCCTCTCTTTTTGATTTTTCTTTTAGATTTACAATGAGTCTTGAATTAATCCGCAACTCGCTTCATTCCATCACATTATACTATCCGGGCACTAAATAGTAATCTAAAACCAAATTTCCATTTCCTCCATTAATGCTACTTGATAATTTAAAAAAAAAAAATTATAAAATAATAATAAAAATTTTGAATATTAGAATTAAGAAAAATAATACAAAACATCAAATGTGATGACAAAAATATTAAATTTAACCTTACTTAACTTAAAACATGAAAATTAATTTATTACACATTAAAAAAACACTTGAAGATGAATTCAACGTGAATACTCCATTACCATAAGAATAATATCACATGAAATAATACTAAAAAGTAAAAATTCTACTCATGTATTTAATATAAATTAATAGAATTATACATTGAACGGATAATTTTTACGTCCAACTGTTCTTCTATGCAATAATAAAGAAACACTGATTTCATGGCATCATTATTCATAATGATCTTATTTTTCATTTGCAGCAAAATTTATTTTAACCCCTTTTCTCTTCCTAATTTATTTTTACATAGTAGAAATAAAGATATCATATACCATTTCCGCTTATTCAGAATATAACAACATAAAATTATGAACATATACATGCTATAAATATTAGTAATAAGTTAAACAC
The DNA here is from genome assembly GCA_030864215.1 of Capsicum pubescens. Classification (NCBI taxonomy): domain Eukaryota; kingdom Viridiplantae; phylum Streptophyta; class Magnoliopsida; order Solanales; family Solanaceae; genus Capsicum; species Capsicum pubescens. Next base: position 108,674,268 of record CM061544.1, read on the forward strand.
ATGTGAAACTCAAACAACTTCATATATTGAAATAATGTATCGTTGTTTCGCAATGATACATTATGAGAATGAAAATTTTAGGGTTACCTCTTGTGAAAATAAGTCGCATGCAAAATAAAGAAGAATCATGAACTCGGAATCATGAATCGAACCTCAAACTCTTAGTTGTTTCAAAATCTAACTTGTTATCTTTGGAGGTTTGTTTCGTTTGTTTCTAAGTCTTTTCTCTTATCCCTTTTCTCTCTTTTTTTTAATGCATATTGCTTTCTGAAAAACGTTAGGAGGGAGTAGTTTCCTTTTAATGTTGTTGCTGGAAGAAGATGTTTCTCACGTGGTAGAATCACATGATTGGGAGGTTCTTTGGGGGTTGTAATTGTGAGGGAGTATATTGGTAGTAGGAGGAGGAGGTTTATTTCCTTCCTCTTTTTTTGGTTTCTTTGTCCATGGTTTCATTATTTAGGGTATAGGGTGGGAAGTTGAGGGAGTTGAGGGGGTTGAGGGAAATCAGGGGGTGGTTGGGGTAGTTTTTTAGGATAAGATTTCTTTTTTATTTTTAAGAAAAAAATAAGATAAAAAAAATTAAGATAAAATAAAATAATAATAAAATATTAATTAATTATGTTTTTATATTAAAAGAAAATGTAAGAAAAGTTTATAACAATCTTAAAATAAAATATAGTTAAAAATATTAAAATTACTAGCTTATTTATTAAAATTAAAAGAAGAAAAATGTTTTTGAATTTCTTTTCGTATTATTTTTATTAAAAAATAAAAAATGAAAAAATCCCAAAAATGTAACTTTATTTATTTATTTTCAACTAAAACTTATTAAAAATGAAAGAAGAGTTAAAATAATATCGTACCAAATATAAATATTTAATACCGAAAAATATATATATTAAATTTGGGAGGGTCAAAAATTACGTGTCTACATTTTGCCCCTCTTTGTGTGAAATCTGGAAGAGTTTTCATACAAAGAAGTAGACAAAGTGGTGATTTTTGATCCTCCAATTATTCAAAAAGTAAAAATAAAATAAAATAAAATAAAAGATATGACCGAGTCCTGATTTTGGACCGCCTACATATCCCGGGTTATAAGGGAATCAGGTCACTTGTAGCTCAAAGGTAAAATGGCGAAAGGACGAGTTAGAGGTCGAGTGAGGTTCCGTCGAATTTCCAGTTCACTACTTCATGTTTTTACATTTAAATGAATAACAAAAATAGAAAACGAAGATACAAGTAAAAGATCTTATCTATGCAACTTTCTTAAATCTTGATTTGGACTTGAAAATTCACCTTATTCTTCAGGCGGGCACCTGATTTGCAGCTGATAATGTTCACCCTATTCTTCAGGCGGGTTCCTGATTTGCTATTTCTTCACCCTGTTCTTCAGGCGGGCGCTCCTGATTTGTTTTTCCCTTCACCCTGTTCTTCAGGCGGGCTCCTGGACTTACTTTTTTCTTCACCCTGTTCTTCAAGCGTGCTCCTGGACTTTATTTTTCTTCACCCTGTTTTTCAGGCGGGCTCTTGGACTTGCTTTTTCTTCACCCTGTTCTTCAGGCGGGCTCCTGGACTTACTTTTTCTTCACCCTATTCTTCAGGCGAGCTCCTGGACTTACTTTTTCTTCACCCTGTTCTTCAGGCGGGCTCCTAGACTTCCTATTTCTGATTTTTCAAATATGTTCCTGAACTCAAAATAAAAGGTGAAACAAAAAAATAACATCTCATTCTTCAGGAGGGTCCTGAGCGAAAAATAAATTTCCATTCTTCAGGAAGATTCTGTCTTATTCTTTACCCACGAAACTTCTTTCATCTGTCAACATTTTCATTTTTTTCATTTTTTCATTATTATTTTTTTGCCCCAGTTAGTATTGGGAAAATTTGTGTGTGTCACCAGATCTTAATGTTTTGAAAAATATAGTGAAAGAATAATCGAAGCCTGAAATAACTTTAGTAAGTACGTCTTGCAAAGAGTAAAATTTACCCTAACCAAGATCCAGCATCATGTGTTGTAACCATGATTCTTGCATTGATAGAAGTATGAAATTGTATCCTTTATCTGAAAACTTTAATATGAAAAAGAATATTCCATCTCTATTTCAAACAAAGAAAAATTGTGAGTTTTAAAACATGTGGTGGTTGGTTTGTGGCATTTGGCTTTTGAAGTGACCCCTCCTGCACTTGCCATGCTCAACTCCTTTTCGAATCCTTGATAAATATTTATTGACTTGTCATACTTCTGATCTCAAATTCTGACTACTTAGACTCTCAACTCGAAACATATTTATCTTGTATGACGTCTCTGGGTTTAACTTCCAACACACCTTTTATCATTTCACGAGTTCAAAATTATCATATCACAATCATTCTGAGTACTTTATTATACTTTGAAATGTTGTCCTTGTGCCTCAAACTTTTGTCTTGCTTTGTATCATTGAAGAAGTTGTTAACAAGTTTGAAGTTCTTTATCACTTAACTTGACATGAATTTGACTCAAAATACACAAAAGATGACAATAATTTTCGTTTGATGACAACGACACAAATCCAAAAATCAAAATAAAACAAAAAGGAAAAGAAAAAAACAATAGACATCACTTTTTCAAAACAAAAAGAAAAACTTATCTAAATGTGAAAGTTGATCCCAGTGATTATGACATGCATTTTGAATTAAACAACCAGATCTACCCATACCAATCATTACAACTTCTGTCCACTTATTGAGTTTGAAATGAAGTCGTTCTTGAACTTATTCCTTCTGGATCATAATCATCCTTCGGCTAGTGGCACCTCAATGAGTTTTTGCCAACGAGCCTATTTCATTTTCATTTCTTTCTCAGCTCACAGTCGTCTTATGGTGCCCAAAAGGGTTTTCACCAATAAAACTCTCATTTTCATTTTCATTTCCATTTTTTTAGAAAAATAACACCTGAAATATGAAATATCATGCACGCATAACATGTTTAGACTAGAAATTCTCAAAGATTGATCTGAAGGTCTTTCTTTGGTTGTAACTTGGCTTTTGGAAAGGGTTAGAAAGAAAGGGTGGCATGAGGCTCAAAATTTACATAACATTGAGTGGAACATATAACTTTTGAAATCGACTCTTTAAGGAAATAAACTTTTGTCCCAGTTTTATTTTATTCTGGGTATAACTTGAATTTTCTTTTGGTTGGACCGAACTTCAGAGTAAGGCTGTCTACGTATCTCGTCATAGCAAGAATCAGGTCAAATGTAGTTCATGAAAGTCATTCTTTTGCTTGATTTTGATATTTTTTCTTTTTTTTTCGTCATCAACATCATTTTTTTCAATCTTCTTCTTCTTCTTTTCTTTTTTTTTTTAAACTATTGACTTTAATCGATTCCAAAAGAGGGGTACGAAAGAAAGATAAAATCTCAAAGAGGGTAAGCAAAGGTTGATATATTATTCAGATAGCAAAATAAAATGTTTTCATCATTTCAATCTTTTAAAATACAAGTACAAAACATATATAACATAATTGTACATGAATATCATACATAATATCTCTGTCAGCATTGACTGGCATTCCTTCTATTTTGCCTTCTACATCAGTCAAATATAATGCACCATTAGGTAACACCGTCTTCACCATGAATGGTCCTTGCAAATTAGAAGAAAACTTGCCTTTGGCTTCAATCTGATGGGGAAGGATGCGTCTTAGTACTAACTGATCAGCTACAAAATGTCTGTGGCGCACCTTTTTGTTATATGCCCGTGCCATTCTCTTTTGACAAGTTGTCCATGACATACTGATGTCAACTGACCAGCTACAAAATGTCTGTGGCGCACCTTTTTGTTATATGCCCGTGCCATTCTCTTTTGACAAGTTGTCCATGACATACTGATGTCAATCTTGTTTCATCAGTTAAGCTTAATTGCTCCAATCGAGTCTTGACCCATTGATCATCATCAATTTCAGCTTCCACAACTACTCGAAGAGATGGAATCTCAATCTCTGCAGGTATAATTGTTTCAGTTTCGTACACCAACAAGTAAGGAATTGGATCAATTAAAGTTCGAACTGTAGTACGATAACCCAACAAAGCAAAATACAACTTTTCATGCCGTTGTCGGAATCCTTGCACCATCTTACGAAGTATTTTCTTTAGGTTCTTGTTGGCAGCTTCTACAGCCCCGTTCGCCTTTGGACGATAAAAGTTGAATTCCGATGCATAATCTTAAATTGTTGGCACACTTCTTGCATAAAATGACTATTGAAATTCGCAGCATTATCCGTGACAATTATCTTTGGAATGCCGAACCGATAAATGATATTGGAGTGAATAAAATCTACCACTACTTTCTTAGTTACTGACTTGAAATTCATTGCTTCCACCCACTTCGTGAAATAATCAATGGCCACCAAGATGAATCTATGTCAGTTCGAGGCCTTCGGTTCAATTGGTCCAATTACGTCCATTCCCCAAGCCACAAAAAGCTATTGAGCAGTCATTGTATGCAATTCAGATGGAGAGAAATGTATCAAATCCCCATGCACTTGCCATTTATGACACTTACGAACGAAGCGGATGGAATCTTGCTCCATGGTAAGCCAATAGTAACCTGCTCGAAGTATTTTCTTTGCCAAAACATATCCGTTCATATGTGGTCCACAAATCCCAGAATGTACTTCAGTCATAATTTTTAAGCTTCTTTAGCATCTATACACCTTAAAAGTCCTATATATGGAATCCTCTTATACAAGACTCCCACACTTAAGAAAAATCCATTGGCCAGTCGTTGAATGGCTCTCTTTTGGTTACTATCGGCATGTATGGGATATTTTTAGGTCTGAATATATTCTTTGATATGATAGAACCACGGCTTCACATCAAGTTCTTCCGCAACCACATTGCAATATGCATGTTGATCATGAATCTGTATATGCAAGGGATCAATATGAGTCTTGTCGGGATATTGGAGCATCGAAGATAAGGTCGCCAAAGCATCAGCAATCTCATTATGAGATCTGGGAATATGTTTGAATTTTACTAATATAAATTGTTGACAAAGATCTTGCAAACAACCTTGATATGGTAGGAGTTTCGAATCACGAGTCTCCCAATTTCCTTGAATTTGGTGGACTAACAAATCAGAGTCTCCTAAGACCAATAGTTCTTGGATTCCCATGTCAATAGCTAGCTGCAAACCAAGAATGCAAGCTTCATATTCTACCATATTGCTGGTACAATGGAATCAAAGTTGGGTTGTCACAAGAAAATATTGTCCTGATTCAGAAATAAGAACTACCCATATCCCTATTCTTTTTACATTGGCAGCTTCATCAAAGAACAACTTCCAACCTGAATGGCAATCATCAGAAATAAACTCATCAATACATAAGACCTCTTCATCTAGAAAGTAAGTCTTTAGTGGCTCATATTCTTCATCGATAGGATTTTCAGTCAAATGATCTGCTAAGGCTTGAGCTTTCATTGCAGTTCATGTCACATCGATAATATCAAACTCTGTGAGTAGCATCTGCCATTTTGTGAGTTTTTCTGTGGGCATAGGCTTCTAAAAAATGTACTTTAAAGGATCCATACAAGAGATAAGGTAAGTAGTGTAAGATGACAAGTAATGCTTCAGCTTTTGTGCTACCCAAGTTAAGACACAACATGTCTTTTCAAGAAGAGTGTACTTAGCCTCATAAGCGGTAAACTTTTTGGTAAGGTAATAGATAGCCTATTCTTTTCTGCCTGTGACATCATATTGACCCAATACACAGCCAAAAGAATTGTCTAACACAGACATATACAATATAAAGGGCCTGTCTGGCTCCGGGGGAACCAAAATAGGCGGATTCAAAAAGTACCTCTTAATTCTGTCAAATGCCTCTTGACATTCTTTAGACCATTCAACTTTAGTATTTTTCTTCAATAACTTGAATATTCGCTCACAAGTTGTTGTAAGTTGGTCAATAAATCTATTGATTTAATTCAACCTTCCAAGTAAGCTCATCACCTCCGTTTTGTTCTTTAGTGGAGGTAAATCTTGAATAGCTTTTATTTTTGAAGGATCTAACTCAATGCCACGTTGACTGACCATAAACCCCAAGAGTTTTTCTGACGGGATTCCAAATACATATTTCGTTGGGTTAAATTTGAGATCATACCTTCGAAGCCTTTCAAAAAATTTCCTCAGATCTTTGACACGGTCAGACTGCTCTCTTGATTTAATGATCACGTCATCCACATGAAATCCAATCTCTTCGTGCATCATGTCATGAAACATTATGGTCATTGCCCTTATGTAAGTTGCCCCAGTATTCTTTATTCTGAATGGCATAACTCGATAATAATATGTCCCCCATGTCGTGATAAATGATATTTTTTCCGCATCTTCTGGATCCATAATGATCTGGTGGTATCCGCATAACAATCCACAAAAGATGCAAGATCATGTTTGGCACAATTGTCCAACAAAATATGAATATTGGGAAGTGGAAAATTATCTTTTAGACTTGCTTTATTTAGATCACGATAATCAACACACATCCGAACTTTGTCATCCTTCTTTGGAACAAGGACAATATTTGCCAACCAAGTAGGATATTAGGTCACTCGAATGACTTTAGCCTCAAGTTGCTTTGTCATTTCCTCTTTGATTTTTATACTCATGTCAGTTTTAAGCTTCCTTAACTTTTTCTTGACAAAAGGGAAAGCAAGATCAATTGGCAACTTATGAACAACCAAATCGGTGCTCAAACTAGGCATATCATCATTAGACCATGCAAAGATGTCTTTGTACTCAAGCAAAGATTCAATTATCTCTTACTTTTATTGTGGTTGAGCATGTACACTTATTTAGTCTCCCTAATATTTTCATGGTCTCCTAAATTGATAGCCTCGATTTCATCCAAATTGAGATTTGACTTATACTCAAACTGTTTGAAATCTTTGTTTATATCCTCAAATGCTTCATCTTCATCGTATTCAACCTCTTTATTCATTATTTCATAATTAGATTGGATTTTTAAATCTGATTGACAATTCTTCAAGCATGTCATATCATTAGAATCGGCATAGAAAGAACTGTATGATAGAAAATAAATAAGTAAATATTGGACACAAAATAAAACAAAGGGAACTGCATTTTATTAACAACAAATATAGAAAGAGTTTTAACCTAAAATACCAAGTTAAAAATCTGAATTACAATCCTAGAATGATTTAAATTATAGAAAGAAAAACAAACAAACTACCAAGACTAGAAGAAAAACAAACAAACTACCAAGACTCTTTCACAGTAGGGAGAGGAGTGGCGTCCCAATTGTTAAGATGGACATCAGGGCCGATAAACTGCCATCTGCATTACTGGTACCTTCCCCAATTTCAACCATATCAGCTTCAATGAACATGTTCTGGAAAAGGCTAATCAATTCTGTGTCATCATCATTCATTGACTCTGCAACTGGTAACATGGAGGACCCAACAACACTGACTTTGATGAAAGACTCGTGAAGTGGCGGTATCGGCTTGACAAGTGACCATGACTCTTTCTTACGCTTTTTAGCCTTTTTCATGTCCTCAAAAGTGGGCTCATATCCCAAACCAAAGGTACCAAAGTTCTCATGGAGGTTTAATGGATGAACCCTGCCTTGTAAAAACATCCCTAGACCTTTCCCTGATTCGAAACCATGCTTCAACATTTCATTCACTACCATAACAGATGTTGAGGATAGTCATGGTCTTGCCATGAGATTCCCCTCGAGAAAATATGCTTAACAACCATTATTTCAAAAGCTTGATGAATTAGCACTCTATCTGCAATATCTGCTTCAATGGAGGAAACAGAGTAGTCTTTATGCATGGATAATTCTCCTTCACCGTAAACAACTATTTTTTGCCTGTCATTTTCAAATTTGACCATTTGGTACAACGTTGATGCAACTGCTCCAGCCCTATGAATCCATGGCCTTCCCAATAACATATTATATGAAGCATCAATGTTCAGCACTTGGAAATCCGCAACAAAATCCACAGGCCCAATTGTCAATATGAGCTTTATTTCACCAATGGCATCAGTTTTTGCTCCGTCAGAACCTTTGACGCATACATTATTGGGTCGGATCCTTTTCATATTAACATTCAACTTTTCCAAAGTTGACATAGGACAAATGTTAGCGCCTGATCCTCCATCAATTAACACTCGAGTGACGAAGGAATGCTCACATTTCACAGTAATGTAGAGACCTCTGTTATGTCTGGTACCTTCTACAGGCAATTCGTCGTCTGAGAAAGTGATCCTATTTACCTCAAAGATCCTCCCAACAACTTTTTTCAGTTGATTCACCTTAATCTCACTGGGAACACATGCCTCGTTAAGAATCTTCATTATAGCCTTGCGGTGATCCTCTGAATGTATCAATAAAGACAACAAAGAAATCTGTGTTGGCGTCTTCTTCAACTGTTCTACAACAGAATATTTTGGCAATTTCATCTTCTTCAAGAATTTTTTGGCCTCTTCTTCAGTAACTGGTTTCTTGAATGTTATTTGTTCCACATTGCCTTGTTTATTCTTTCTTAACTCCACTAGGGAATAACACTTTCCTAGACAGGTTAATCCCCCTACTTCGTCCACCTCTTCGATTATATCTTTTCCTTTGTGCATCACTACAATGCGATCATAGTTCCAGGGGACTGCCTTGGTATTAACCATAGGCAGCTGCGACACTGGTGTAATAACAATAGGAGCTACGGGAGCTCTTTGTATGATTAAAAGAGGCTTAGTGGGTCTTCCAGGAATAATGAGCTTTGGTTTTACTTGATCTGACCCAACACTTTCTGGAATCTCTTTCCCCACGACCAAGGGAACTTTTGATGATTCAGATTTTATTATCACCTCCTCCACTTCTGCAGGTTTTTCTTTTTCAGATCTACAGCATTTGCTGATTTTTCTAAATTAGTTTTAATTTTAATGATCGGCTTGAAGGAAATCACAGCATCTTCACCACTGGTTATCACTTTGAGAATGTTTGTTTCATTATGATTTGACAACAGATTTTGATTAACATTAGGAGCGTCTGGACTTTGCGCCATGATCTGTTGTGTCAATCAACTCCTGAATAGCTCTTTTCAGATACCAATATTACTCTGTGTCGTGCCCTAGGGCATCAGAATAGTGCGCACATCTTCTGGAGTAATCCAAGTTTTCGGTGGAGGATTCTGAATCCTTCTCGCGATTGGACTCAAAACATTCATGTCCCTCAATCTTTAAAACAAGTTTGTGTAAGATATTCCAATGCGAGTGAAATTATATTTTCCCATGTTAGCCATCTTGAAGTCTGCTCTAGGTCGAAAAGTAGATCTAGGGGGACCTTGTCGAACTTCCGAGATTAGAGGATAATTTTGGATGGCTGGTGCACGCCATTGCGGGTAAGAAGGAGCCCGAGTATATGGTTGGGCATTATAAATAGGATACTGGGGGAAGAAATGAAATATAATGGATTCTGCGCGTATGGTTGACGCGCACCTCTCCAATTTTGTTGTGGACCTGGCACAGCAATTGCTACATCCTCTTTTCTTTTCTTTTCTTTCCCCCCGAAACTTCCTGCACCACTTTGAATTGCCTGTGTTGTTGCTTTCAAAACGGCTTGGTTGATAATCTTTCCTGATTTTATTCCATTCTCTACCATCTCTCCAACTTTAATAACTTCAGCAAATGTGCTTTCAATAGTAGAAAGTAAGTGATAGAAATAATCAGGTTCTTGTGCTTGCAGAAAGATATCGATCATTTTATATTCCTTTATCGATGGTCTGACCCTTGAAGTTTGCTCTCTCCATCTAACAGTATATTCTCGAAAACTTTTAGTCATCTTTTTTCTCATATTGGCAAGTGCAGTGCGATCTAGCACTATCTCAATGTTATATTAAAACTGTTGAATGAAATCCCAAGTCATGTCATCCCACACGTTCCAACGAAAAATGTCTTGGTCAATAAACCATTGAGAAGCTATTCCTGCTAGGATTTCTCCAAAGTAAGCCATGAGCAATTCTTCTTTTCTTCCTGCTCCCCTTAATTGACTGCAGAACTTCTTCAAATGAGCTACAGGATCGTCATGACCTTCATATTTGTCAAACTGTGGCATTTAGAACCCTAGCAGAAAATGGACATCTGGAAACATGTACAAATCTTTATATGAAACACTTTTTGGTCCTCCTATCCTTGCATATTTCTCATACTCTGCTTCAAGCTTCTTACTTTCCTAGTCATCTCCTCTTGTTCTTCTTTCTTAACAATCTTCTCAATCACGATAGGAGAATCGTGTTAATGATCATGATAATATGGATTTTGGGGTTTGAAAGTCATTTCAAGAGGATATAGCAGATCATGACTTGGTTCCCCCATATTTTTCTGTGTTGTCGATTGAAGGCCCGCAGTAGCTGATGCTATAGAAGTGAAAAGCGGGGTATTTGTGACAGACGAATTGGGTGGGCGCATGGTAGAAGTACCAGCAACACCAGACATGTTAGCAAATGGGTCGAATCTGGTGGGTAAAATGGATCGCCAGTTTGAGCTTGGGCGGGATTTGGATCATTTGTATTTGAATGTCCAAGGATTGAGGAAGACGGGGCTTGTCCATTCAAGCAAGCTTGAAACATCTCCGTCATCTGTTGTTTCAATAACTCAATCTCTTCCATTGATGCTAATTCTTGCGAAATCAACTGATTTTGCTCCTCCTCACTGTCAGACCCTACACCCTCTTTGCGGGTCATTTTTCTTTTTCACTTGTATCTGGTGTTGTACGGATGTGATGCTAGTTTAAACCACAAACCAACCACCAACTACTTTATCTTTCTGTTACCAAGTAGCAAACGGGTGAGTGTTACATATTTAACACATTATAATGCCACATTGTATGTTATGCTTCTAGATATATTTTCCAACCTATCATGGAAAGCCTTATGTTTCATCCCGGCTTTCTAGGCGCACCTTTTCAAAAAGTTATGATCGAACCCTTTGAATGGTTGCCTACGTATCATGCCAGGACATGAATCAGATCTTGCGTAGTTTGAAAAAATATATGTCGTACAAAACTAAGCCTTAAGACCCCTAAAGGTTCAGGACTGTTAAGATTTATACATATTTTATTTTGTAAAATCTACCCTCATGATCCCTAAAGATTCAGGACTATTAAGATATACAAAAATTAGACTTGAGGATTACAAAAAAATAATTATGAAAGTAATCATATTTTTAAAATCTTTCCCAATACATCTCTGACTAATTTTCAAAAGATAGGATCGTACCCCGAAAAGGGATTCCTACGTATCTCACTAAATAGTGAGAATCAAACCTTCGTAGTTCATGAAGATCTTAAAAAATAATTATGTATATTTTTTAAATCTCTTTGAAAAGGATATTATTAAATTTGAGGACAAAATCTTCTCTTTACATTTCGTCAAGTTGCCTAAAAGCCGGTCAACAATCAAATGGCCTTTCAAATAAATGTCAAAGAGCACGTAGGATGCACATGTTGGTCAAAAAAGGGACACCTGACCTAGACAGACCCGGCCCCTGTGCCGAGTCTAGCTAAGTCAAATGCAGATGATGCAAATAAAGCGAAACCTAATAGGGATAACCAGATTCTGAGTTTCAAGGTGCATTATAGCATCATTGAATTATTTTCAAATATCTCAGAAAGATGTGTACGCTGCATTCTTAATTGAGAAAAAAATTTTAAACGTGTCTAAAATTTATTTACCGTTAAAGGTGTTGGTTAGCCTATTATAAATTCAAGACATCTAAACTTAAACAATTTTTCTTATTCATTTTATCCTCTCTTTTTTATTTTTCTCTTAGATTTGCAATGAGTCTTGAATTAATCCGCAACTCGCTTCATTCCATCACATTAAACTATCAGGGCACTAAATAGTAATCTAAAACCAAATTTCCTTTTCCTCCATTAATGCTACTTGATAAAAAAAAAATTAAAATATAAAATAATAATAATAATTAAAAAAAAATATTAGAATTAAGAAAAAATAATACAAAACATCAAATGTGATGACAAAAATATTAAATTTAACCTTACTTAACTTAAAACATGAAAATTAATTTATTACACACTTTTAAAAAAACACTTGAAGATGAATTCAACGTGAATACTCCATTAATTTATTCTTTCACTCCATTATTCATAATGATCTTATTTTTCATTTGCAGCAAAATTTATTTTAACCCTTTTTCTCTTCCTAATTAATTTTTATATAGTAGAAATAAAGATATCATATACCATTTCCGCTTATTCAGAATATAACAATATAAAATTATGAATATATACATGCTATAAATATTAGTAATAAGTTAAACTCATATGAAACTCAAACAACTTCATATATTGAAATATTGTATCGCTGTTTCACGATGTTACATTTAATTATGAGAAAGAAAATTTTAGGGTTACCTCTTGTGAAAATAATTCGCAAGCAAAATAAAGAAGAATCACGAACTCGGAATCACGAACCGAACCTCAAACTCTAACTTGCTATCTTTGGAAGCTTGTTTCATTTGTTTCTATATCTTTGGAGGCTGGTTTCGTTTGTTTCTAAGTCTTTTCTCTTATCCCTTTTCTCTCTTTTTTTAATGCATATTGCTATCTAAAAAACGTTAGGAGGGAGTAGTTTTTCTTTTTAATGTTGTTGCTGGAAGAAGTTGTTGTTCACGTGGTAGAATATTGGGAGGTTCTTTTGGGGTTGTAATTGTGAGGGAGTATATTGGTAGTAGGAGGAGGAGGTTTATTTCCTTCCTCTTTTTTCATTTCTTTGTCTGTGGTTTCATTATATAGGGTATAGGGTGGGAAGTTGAGGGAAATTAGGGGTGGTTGGGGTAGTTTTTTAGAATAAGATTTTATTTTTTTAAGAAAAAGATAAGATAAAGACATCCCTTGGAAATAACTTTCGACTCTAAGATATGATATGAACCTCCTTTTAGGCACTAGATAAATACCTTCCCACTCAATGACTGGTTCATTAGGAAATTTAAAACTAACGTTACGAGTTCGACAATCTAAAGAGGCATAGCACGAGTGCAACCAATCCATCCCCAGTATGACATCGAAATCAACCATGTCTAATTCAAACAGATCCACCAAAGTCTCCCGACCACCCACATACACCACGCAACCCCTATAGACTCTCCTAGCAACCACAGAGGCACCCATTAGGGTAGAAATAGAAAAGGGGTCCAAAATACACTCAGGATCAAAACCAAAATGCACAACCACAAATTGAGTCACATAAGAAAGAGTGGACCCTGGGTTAATTAAATAGTACACATCACGAGAAAAGAGTTTCAACATACCAGTAACGACATCAGGTGATGCCTCGGACTCCTGATGAGTAGTGAGAGCATAGAGTCGGTTTTGGCCAGTGCCGAAGCCAGATGGTGCACCCTTTGGTGCTGGGGTTGATAATGAGTCAACCAAAACCTTGTTTGCCCCAGAAGCAACCTTACCAATGGGATAGTATCTAAGCATATGCCCTCGATGACCACAGTTAAAGCATTTTTTCCTTCCCGCATCACAGAAACCCCGATGCAATCGACCATAAAATCTGTAGGGAGGATATGATGGAGCTAATTGGGCCCCACTAGCCTGAGATTGGGCACCCAGTGCCCGAGAACCATCACCACCCTAAAATGCCTGTCACCAGATGGCTTTAGGTTGGGAGCACTAGCCGTTGAATAGGACCCATAATTTTTCACTTCTTTTTGGGCCACTTTCCACCATCCCTGTCGATCTACTGTTGACCTCCTCCTTGATCTGAATGTCAAAATTTCTTGCTCTGCCTTTCTCCAATTTCAACCTGCCTCCTCTTCTCTTTCTCTACTTATTGCATATACACAACTAGTCTAAAAATATCCATGTTCTTGTTCAACAAGGCAGCCTTACTCTCCAAAATCAAGTCTCAGGATAACCCAGAAGTAAACTTCCTCATTCTAGCTCTCATACTAGATACTAACTTTGGAGCATACCAAGATAACTGGTGAAACTTCAAGGCATATTACTTGACTGATATCTTGACTTGCTTCAGGTTAACAAACACTTCCATCTTCGCCTCCCTCAGTTCTTGAGGAAAAAAAAGATCAAGAAAAGCTCTAGAAAAGTCATTCCACAAGGTGGACTCCATATCCACACCTCTGAGTTGCTCTCACTCTTCATACCACTAATGAGCTACATCCTTCAACTGGTAGGTTGTAAACTCTACACCTTCCACCTTAGTAGCATGTATCACCCAGAAAATCTTTTTCATTTCATCTATATAGCCCTGAGATCCTCCTCAACTTTCGCACCAGTAAACACAAGAGGATTCAACCTCATAAATTGGACAATTCTAGTGGCCCCAGGTGATGGAGCAACAGAATCCACACGCTCAGTCTGAGAGGCGACCAACTAAGTGAGCAAATGGATCGACTGGCAAAATTAGGCATTAAACACGTCAGCTTGAGGTGCCTAAGTAAGGATAGAAGGAACCGGTAGAGCTCCATTAGGACCATCAGATACAGTGGCCCTAGACCTAGTTTGAACCCCTGGGTAGGATGGGCTCTATTTCTATTATCCTCAGTTATGACAGAAAGGTTCCCACGAATATCAGATCTTCTCGGAGGTAAGACCTGAAAGGCAAACAAACAGGAATTAGAGAGATCCAAGATCATAGACTCTACAGCCCAAAAATAGAACTCAAGAAAGAAAAACTTTTCCAAATGTCTCGTATCCTCTCCCTTATGAGTGTGGTGCGCTACACACACTTAAAAGAGACTTTACTCGACACAATTTTGTAGACACCCAATTGACATGAACCTACGCTCTGATACCAATCTGATATGTCGGGTATCTCAAGTCCAACCAGGACAGGAGACCGCCTCCAATACCCAAACCATTGACCATCCTTTACCCCATGTCGGATGATTTCCAAACATATAACAAGATAAAATAGTATTAATTTGAAGACATGATAACAAGTCTAAAATCAAAACCAAAATCCACAACCAATTAACCATCCAATACCAAACCCAATACCAATGCTAACACAAATACCGACACCGCTCATGCCCATAGTAGTCCAATAAAGCCTCTAATCAAAACCAAAGAATATGCAGTCGGGACATGCCCCCGACCATAGCCAAAACAAAAACAAAAGAAATAATGACATAAGGAAATCCATCGCATTAAATGGGGCCTTTCAAAGTATGAAAGCTCTCAGTCTGACTTAAAAGTTGTCCCCGAATCACCGAGTCACTGAGTAAGAGGAGTGGCAGTATGGTCGGTTCCTGTATCGCGTGGGGATACAACACCCGAAGACAGTTAGCAAGGTGAACGCTAGCAAGTAACTCATAGATGATGATAAAGTAATGTCATTAATCCAAAACCAAATCAAACCAATACAATAACCATATGCAAATACATACATATATATACCAATATACCATACTGGAATAGGGAACAAGGTTTAGCATGTATTTTAAAACCTTAACCTAGATTGTGTAGCTAACGTCATAAGTCCACCCATGGGCTACATGGGTCTAGTATTATCCCCTGAACGGGCCCCAACGCATGTAGCCGTACGAATTGGAGATACCATAGATGGTCGGAGATTTCTTTATACCATTCACCCTCCATGATACATATATACGTGTATAGGATTGGGGGACTCCTTTGTACCCCACAAGCTCAAGGTCATCAAGACCACCCCTCATGTCGGCAAACATGAGTTTTCAATGTCCGTCCATCAGACTCGCACCTTCACGGCTAGCTATCATAATCCCCATGATTGCCCAATTAAAACATTTAACACATAACAAACCACTAATACCAGGAGTCAATTATTAAGGCATTATTATGTGGTGTCGTCATACTGACTATAGCTTGCAAGCAATGGCATTAAGCCAAGACTTAGGGTATTCCCATGTACCCCGCAGACTCCATTATTAAAATCACTTGGGAAATTCCCATGTATCCCACAAGGTTTTCAAAACCATCATTAACTATTTTTTCATTTATGCAATCCATTAATTCAAGTAATAAATCAAACCATACACCTTGGGGATTCCATCGTACCCCTAATTCAAATTCCCACTTTTCTCATAACTATAAACCAATTTTACAATACAGGGTTGGGATCATAACCACTTCAAAAGTCACAAGTTTAGAGAAAATTACCATTCTTAAGTTCAACCACCATACCCATGCACCCCCAGGTTCAAAATCATATTTAAAACATAGAAAACCATAATTAAACCATGGAAAAACATTATTCAACAATAAGCTTTCAAAAACCCCAACCTTTATTTCAAAACCATAATAATACCATGAAATCCATACATTAAAATATGTGTTTTTAATAAAATAACAATGAGGGAAGAGTAATATGCCTGAAATACCAAGAAATTTGGAATATGTCCTTAGAACGCTAGATGATCACTTTCTTTGAAATCCTAGTCTTAGCTTGAACAAAGAGTTTGAGATAGAATTTTAAGAGTGTTATTGGGAATGATGTGATAATAAAGTTCCAAGAAAGGTTTTAAGTTGTGGGGTCCAAGGGGTTAAAGTTTAAAATGTCTAGAATGCCCTCAACTTAAAAGCCAAAAAAAGTGTCGCCCTTGGCTACAAGTCAACCATTGACTAGTAACCGTTCCTTACGACTCGTGACCATGAGTCGTAACCAAGACAGTGACCAAGACCCCCATACACTGTCAACCTTACGACTCAACCTCCCAACTCGTAACCAGTCCCTACGACTCATAAGGTTCAGTCGTAGGAAACACATAATTCAAATGGATTAGACACTGGAAAACCTACGATTTCACCACATGACTCGTAACATATCCCCAAGCTCTTAGTGAGCCACTTGTACTCAGAGCATAGTCAAGCCACAAACTTACTGATTTGGTTATAGCTCATCCTAACGAGTCATCACCAGTCCTTGTAACCATGGCAGAAACCCAAACACCATCCACTGGACACCTTACGACTAGGGCCACCTGATCCTTCAAGACATCATATAACTCGTATGGGCAAGTAATAATCAAGGCAGTGAGTTGAGAGCTCAAAAAATCTTCAAGGGCCAAAATCCGAGGTGTTTTATTTTGGTTATTCAAACATAAGCTGGAGAATGTTAAAAAAAACACTGAGTAAATGGAGCACAGACATGTTTGGTGATATTTTTTAGTAGCTAGCTATTAGAGAAGAAATTATGCAGATTAAAAAAAAGCTTTTTGAGGAACAACCAGCTCAACAAAACAAAAGTGTGTTACAATAGGCTCAAGCAGATTTTAAAAGGTATCTTCACCTTGAAGAACAGGTCTGGAGATAAAAAGCTGGCATAACCTGGTTTAAGAAGGGGGACAAAAATATAAGATTCTTTCATATCCTGGTGAAAGGAAGAAGAAAGAGATTACAACTCAATAAGATTCAAAAGGATGATGGTGACTGGGTAAAATATAGCAATTTGATTACTGATGAAGCAATTAAATGTTTTCAGGATCAATTTATTCAGAAGGAAAAAGGGGCTAATTTTGGGTTGCTGAATTATATTCCAGAAATAGTGATCGGGGAAGATAATATGATACTGAATGCAATCCCAACCATGGAAGAAGTTGGACTAGCAGTTTTCTCTCTTAATGGAAGTAGTACTTCAGGTCCAGATGGCTTCACAGGTTTGTTTTATCAACAATGTTGGGACATTATAGGAGACGAGGTTTTGAAGATTGTAGAAAGTTTTTGTGAAGGTAATACACTCCCTAAAAGTATTACTTATACAAATTCGGTTTTCATACCTAAGAAGGAGTGGGTGGAAAGATTTACATACCTCAGACCTATCAGCCTTAGGTATGTAAATCCATTCAGCTTGGATTTGTTTTATATTTAGGGCATGTTTGGTATGAAGGATGGTCCTTGGTCATGAGCCGGGGGTCTATCGGAAACAGCCTCTCTACCCCCGTCGTGGGTAGTGGTATGGACTGCGTACATTTTACCCTCCCCAGACCCCACTATGTGGGAATATACTGGGTATGTTGTTGTTGTAGACCTATCAGCCTTAGCAATTTTATTAATAAGGTTATTTCTAGGGTGATTCATGATAGATTGGAAAGGTTACTTCCAAAACTAATATCCAGTAATTAGTCAGTGTTTGTTAAGGGAAAGAGCATTATTGATAACATTCTTTTGGCTTAGGAGATAGTATCTGACATCAGGCTAAGAGATAAACCAGCTAATGTAGTTTTGAAACTGGATATGTCTAAGGCATATAACAGGGTTTCTTGGCTATATTTGACTAAGTTTATGAGGAAAATGGGATTTATAGAAGCCTTTAAAGTTATGATTTGGAGGTTAGTGGCAAACAACTGGTACTCTAATCATCATTAATAGGCTGTCACATGGTTTTTTATCATTCTACTAGAGGCTTAAAACAAGGTGATCCTCTATCGCCAACTTTATTTATTTTAATTGCTGAAGTGTTGCCAAGTTCTCTAAATGCTCTGTTTGAAAATGGAACGTATAAAAGGATATGGTTTGCCTAAATAGAGTAGGAACCTAAACCATCTTGCATATGCAGATGATACAATAATCTTTACCTCAGCAGATAAATCATCAATGCAAGTAGTGATAAAGGTTTTCACAGAGTATCAGGAAATATCTGAGCAGCTTATAAATAAAGGTAGAAGTTCTTTTTACATGTATGAAAAATGGTAGTATCTTTGATAAATGAAGTGAAAGATATAACAGATTTTTCTCGTGAACAGTTTCCTTTCCAGTATCTGGGGTACCCTATTACCCATGCTAGAAAAATAAAAGAGTACTATAATGTACTCATCAAGAAGGTGAAAAGCAAACTTCAAAACTAGAAAGGTAAATTACTTTCTTATGGGGGAAAAAAAATTTAACTACTAGTGTACTACAGAGCATGCCTTTGTATTTATTATCAGCTGTGGTACCTCCTAAGTTTATTATATGAACTTCATAAGATTTTTAACAGATTCTTATGGAGCACTAAAGAGTAAGGTAAGAGTAAACATTGGTTGTCATGGGAGAAGATATGTTTCCCAAGGAAAGAGGGAGATGTGGGCTTTAGAAACCTTTTTGACATATCTAAGGTTATGTTTGCTAAACTATGGTGGATATTTAGAACCACCAGGTCCTTGTGGACTGACTATATTCGGAATAAGTATTGTAAGAAACTTATCCCAACAGTAGTCCAGTGGAAGGATGGCTCTCAAATATGAAAGAAAATGCTAGAGGCAAGGGATGCAATTGAGCAAGAAATCTCGTGGGAACCAACTATGGGTTCATCTAATATATGGTTTGATAACTGGTCAAGACTGGGTGCTTCGTATTATGTGGTTGATGTTGATTTTCCTATCAACGAAAAAGGTGACATTGAAAAGCTGATGACAGAGGACAGACGGAACAGTCAGAAACTGGAGAGTGTGTTACCTTCTGATATCACTCAACACATTATGGACAACATAATTATCAATCAGAATGCATCACCATGGGACTTTCCCTGGTGGTTGCCAACAACTAATGGGAAGTTTTCAGTGTCTAGTGCTTATTAGTTGGTTAGATATAGAAAGGATGTAGAGGGTCAGTGGAAGTTCATATGGAGTAAATGGGTTCCAGAAAAGATACTTTTTTCCTCTGGATGCTATGGAATTTTAAACTTCCTGTTGATGACATATTGCAAAAATGTGGTATCAACTTGGTTCTAGATATAAGTGTTGTATAATACCACATTTAGATATTGTTCATCACTTGTTTATTTCCAGCAATTTTGCAACTATGGTGTAGGACAACTATGCAGTGAGTTTAGAGGTGGAAGGACCATTTATACAATGCCATCAAGCTTTGTCAAAGTGGTGGAGTATAGGTTTTAGGGAGAGAATTAAGCCAATTGCTCAGGCTATTCCAAGTTTCATATGTTGGCAGCTACGAAAAAGGCAAAATAAAATAAGTCATGGGGGTTCCATGTCAATGCATAGGGTCATTTTTTAGATTAATGATAATTTACATCATTTGACCCTTGTAAGATATCCATGGCTAAAGGAGGTTCCTAAGAGGTGGCCTTTATTGACTGAATTTTTGTAGAATTACTGGATAAAAGTGAAAATAGAGGTAATCAAATGGAGTAAACCTGCACAAGGATGGTACAAATACAATTGTGATGGCACTTCAAAAGGGAATCCTGGCGCAAGTCCAATTGTATATTGTATTAGAAATGAAGATAGTGAGCTGGTTTATGCATTTTGTAAATAGCTACAGGAGAATACTGGCATTTATGCAGAAGTATTAGCCATGAAAAAAAGCTGCAGCTATGATGTAGAACATCAAATGTGGAAGGTGAATGGGAAATCCCTTGGAGTATACAGGAAATTATCAGAAGAATAAGGGATCTTAAGGAGTTAGGTTTAATCAGAGTACAACACATATACAGGGAAGAAAATTCCTTGGCAGATTTTTTTAGCTAACTGGTGTTTTAGTTTTGTAGGTACAACCAGCTTTAACACATTAATGGAATTGCCCAAGAGAGCAAAAGCAATTTTAATTCAAGATAAACAGCAGCTACCAAATCTAAGAATAAGAAAGATGAACCAGCTAGCACCAAATTAAGTCAAAGTATCTAAGGTCTCATAAAATACTCCCAAGGTCATCAAGGCAAACATACATGGGAGGTTCAAATACATCACAAAGCTTATACAGAAATGCAGGTACCACATGAACAGGACAATAGTGGAATTGTAAGTTCGCTACATTTTGTAGAATTGCTTACACTAATGTAAAGGTGGTATTAATCTCTAAAGAGGTTCATTCCTTTGCAAAAGAATAAGAAAAACTACAAACTAGTAAGTTATAATTGCTAGAGATAATCGGATCTGATTCTTACAAAACTAACATACCGTTAAGTATTGGAAATTAAATTCTTTTAGAATCGATTACATAACACCGGGTGAGAGATTTTAGGTGACTTGAAGTGTAATTGATCCAAAGCTACTTAAATCTCAAGGTTAGTTTGCACATATAAGACCGATTCCTTAAAATAGAGTAGCATACCTTTTAGCCATTTGTAAATGGGAAAGAATGTGATATCCAGAATCTAAGTAACATAAGAAGCTTCTGCAACAAGATCTAGTAAGAGCTTTGTCAATTCGTAATGGCAGTGTCAACTATGAATCTAAATGAAAAAAAGAAACACTTAGCTCTTAAAGATTTGGAAATTTCGAGCTCAGTAATGGAGTTCACGAGGCGACACCACCACCATAGCAACAACATCATTATTGGTCGACTAAAGAAAATGAGTGGTCGATTTGTACTGGAAATCACAAGGTGACATCACCACAACATCATCGGTGGTCGACTGAAGAAGATGAATGGTCGACTTGTACTAAAAATCATAAGGCGACACTTCTACCATAGCAGCATCGTTGGTCTCTACCATAGCAACATCGTTGGTCGATATCTCTAAAAGATTCATTACCTGTCCAACCTTCCTAACCTGATAAATGATCTTTGATTTTATTTGTTATCATTTGGACCGGGTCACTTTTGGCCCGGTCTGGTAAAGATCAGATTTTGTTTTTTAATAAATGGGCCCTAAGCCCAACTTTAATTTGTACTGTATTAAAAGTGTGAAGGAGCTTAAAAACTTTATTTAAACTTTTTATCCTTCATTAAAAGACTCTCTAATAGACAAAGTTGTCTCTTCACCTATTTGTAATACTAGTTTAGGTATACGCGATTTGCGCGTGTACCTCACTTTATTGAGTTCAAACGTTACACTAAATAGGATATTTGTTTAAATAATAAAGATGAACACAATAATTAAATTCAACATCTTTTGGGAAATTTATTTAATTAAACCTAACATTTACCAAAAAAAAATCCCAAAGCCGATCGACATTCATTTACCACCGATAAACTGCAATAAAACAATACGATGATAGAGACATCAAAACAATATAATTAAATCTAACTTTTACACAAAATTTCCTCAAAATCGTTTGACACTCATCTACCACCTGTAAATTATGAAAAAATAATACGACAATAGAGATATCAAATAATACAACTAAACTTTATCTTTACACAAAAAGAATCCTCAAAACAGAGATATAAAAATAATATAATTAAACCTAACATTTACCTAAAAAATTCCTCAAAGCTGACTGACATTCATCTACAACCTGTAAATTCATCTACGACCTGTAAACTACAACAAAATAATACAATAGTAAACACAAAGCTTCAATTTTGATGAAAATAATTCTTATCTGGGCGAAAATTTTGACACTAAACTATAGATAGATTATAGATATAGAGTATAGATTAAATACAAAAATTAAATATTAGTTCAACATTCAAAAGCAATTTTCCCACGAAAATAGGTATAAAATTGGCAGGATACCTCTTCCATATAAAAAAGACTATGTTTCACCATCCAAAAAAAGATTCCCACCAAAATAGGCATAAAAATTTGCAGGAAACCTTTTCTATATAAAAAAAAACTTGGTTTCTATATTTAAAAAAACAACTTATTTTCTATATAAAAATTGGCTAATGTTTAACGATGATAATTTATTTATTTATTGTGTATTAGGTTTTTACCTTATTGGTTGTATCAGAACTTTCATACAACTAATATTGTGTGTTACTGTTTTCCTTCATACTAGTTTAGGTGTACGCGCCTTGCGCGTATACCTCACTTTATCGAATTCAAATGTTATATTAAATAAGATATTTGTTTAAATAATAAAGATAAATACTATAATTAAATTCAACATCTTTTGGAGAATTTATTTAATTAAATCTAACCTTTACCAAAAAAATAACCCGATCGACATTTATCTACCACCTGTAAACTGCAACAAAATAATATGATGATAGAGACATCAAAATAATATAATTAAATCTAACTTTTACACAAAAAATTCTTCAAAGTCGTGTGACACTCATGTACCACCCGTAAACTATAACAAAATAATACAACAATAGAGATATCAAAATAATACAACTAAACTTTACCTTTATATAAAAAAAAATCTCAAAACAGAGATATAAAAATAATATAATTAAACCTAACCTTTACCTAAAAAAAATCCTCAAAGCCGACCGACATTGATCAACTACCTGTAAATTCATTTACAATCTGTAAATTATAATAAAATAATATAATAGTGATCACAAAATTTCAGTTTTGATGAAAATAATTCTTGTCTAAGCGAAAACTTGACATTAAAGAATGACTTGAATGAAAACAAAGAAGATATATATATACACACACGATGAATTCTATTATGTTGACAAAAACAGTGAAAAAGTTGAGGGTTAGAAAATTAAACATCCACCAATCTAGACATGCAACTGAATCAAGTTAGATGAGCGTCAATTATATTTTCCCAATAAGTAAATTAGTTTCTTCTCTAATTTAACGTGCATCTCAATATGTATAAAAGTATTTCCTTAATAGAATACTATTTTAGGAGTATTTTTCTATCCTATTTTAGGAGTAACTTTCTAATTAATCAGTACAAAGGAAAATATTAATTGATTCTCCTTCCATATATTTTAGGAGTCTAGTTAATATAATAAAAATAATTAAATAATAAATTTTTAAAATAGTGAAAAGACAGTTTTGCCTAAAGGAGAGTCTTTTAATGAAGGACAAAAAGTTCAAATCACTTTCTAAGGGTCTTCACACTTTTAATATATTACTAGTTTAATCGCACGTGCCTCGCACGTGTAATAGTTAATTATTTAAAATTAAATAATTTTATCTATTGCGAAGATTTTTAATTAATGTAAAAAGTTCAAACACTTTTCAAAGATCCTTCATACTTTAATATAATAATATAAACATAAACATATATTTTAGGGTAAACACATATATTTTATCATTAGAAGTTTCAAGTGGGCTAAGAGAGACGCATTGATTTGAACCATATTTATGGTGCGGTTATATTTTTTTTCTTATATTTAAAATCTTTTCTTATTTTTAAACTCAAATCTTTACAAAATCATTGATTATATTTTTATTACGTACTTACAACTTTTAAAAATTTGATACTTCTTAAAAAAAAAATATTCTAACGCATTTATATTTATTTTAAAATCAGATTTAGTTGATTTAAAATTCTTAAATCAATAAAAAAAAATATTAGTTGTCATTCTTCTATATGAAAAGGTTTTATTATAAATATATTTAATTAATTTTCAAATCTTAAATATTAAGAAAAAATAGTGAAACTACAATTTTGTTTAAAGCAAAACTTTTAATGAAGGACAAAAAATTCAAACAATAATAATCAAATTGAAGAATAAATTAACAAACTTACCCAAAAATAGTAGTTATTTGAGATGACCAAATGCTACAAAAATAAAATTAAAAAATCAATAAATTTGATAGGCACAAAAATAGGAATACATAAGAATTCTACCATGCAAAGATAGAAAAGGCAGATTTCATGAACTATGTCATGAATGCGTTCCAACATAATTCATAAACATGTTATTAGAAAATAAATAATTAAAATAAATACAAAACATGTCAACATAGGGAAATAATGACATTAACATATACTAAAGAGGTAAAACCTCAACCAAGTTTGGTTGGCCTAGTGGTTAGCTCACTAGGTTGCTTAAGCAAATGTCGGGGGTTCGATTTCCGCCTTGTGCATGCAACAATCAATTGGTCAGCGACAAACTCTTAAATGGAGCTCAGATCCGTGAAGGATTATTGTACATATGCTTTCAAAAGAAAAAAAATTATAAATCACTTATAAAATTAATAATAAATCCTATACCACTTGCAATTCGTAGCAGATTAAGATTCCTTTAGTGAAGTGATACACAAATTAGGATTTCTTTATCGTGATCTCCACAATTCTAATTTTGGAAAAATACTAATACACCATATTTAGTTGGTTGCAATCTTTAAAGTCATAAAGTCCTAAATATTAGAGAATTAATTAAATTTCTATTTTAAAATAATTTTCAACATTTAAATATTAGGAAAAAAATAGTGAAAAAACAATTTTGTCTAAAGTAAAGACTTTTAATGAAGGGCAAAAAGTTCAAACAATATTTCTAAGATCCTTCACACTTTTAATATATTATAGATATAGATTATATGTATAGATTATAGATATAAATATAGATATAGATTATAGATATAGCTATAGATTATAGATTATAAATATAGATACAGATTATAGATTATAGATTATAGATAGATTATAGATTATAGTTTATAGATATAGATATAGATTATAGATTGTAGATTATAGATTAATTACTAACCAATTAATGCTTTCAAGTATTTTAGGTAAACTAAAAATTTTGAAAAAGAAAAAGAAGAACTAGCGTATGTTTAAAAGTTTTTATATGAAAAATTTCAACTAATCTATATTTATAATCTATATCTATATCTATAATCTATAATATATTAAAAGTGTGAAGACCCTTAAAAAATGATTTGAACTTTTTGTCCTTCGTTAAAAGACTCTTCTTTAGATAAAACTGTCTTTTCATTATTTTTTAAAATTTATTATTTAATCATTTTTATTATATTAACTAGACTTCCTAAAATATATGACAGGAGAATTAATTAATATTTTTCTTTTTACTAGACTTCCTAAAATATATGGTATGAGAATTAATTAATATTTTTCTTTCTACCGTTCAATTAGAAAAATACTCCTAAAATAGGACTCTATTAAGGAAATACTTCTATAAATATTGAGACGTACGTTAAACTAGAGAACAAACCGATTTGCCTATTGGGAGAATATGATTGATGTTCATTAACTTGATTTGATTGCATGTCTAAATTGATGGATGTTTGATTTTCTAACCCTCAACTTCTTCACTGTTTTTGTCAGCATAATAGAATTTAATATGTGTTTATATATATATCTTCTTTGTTTTCATTCAAAATCATTCTTGAGGGTCAAAATTTTCACTCAGACAAGAATTAATTGGATCAAAATCGAAGTTTTGTGATTACTATTATAGTTTTTTTTATAGTTTACAGGTCGTAGATGAATGTCGGTTGACTTTGAAGAATTTCTTGTATAAAGGTTAGGTTTAATTGTATTGTTTTGATATCTTTATTATCTTATTGTTTTATTTTAATTTACAGATGCTAGATGAATATGGGTCGACTTTGAAAATTTTTCTTAGGTAAAGGTTAGATTTAATTGTATTATCGTAATATTTCTATTAATTTATTATTTTGTGGTAGTTTACAGTTCGCAGATGAATCTCGATCATCTTTGAGAATTTTTTGTGTAAATTTAAGCTTAATTGTATTGTTTTGATATCACTTTTATCGTATTATTTTGTTTACAGGTGATAGATAAATGTTGGTCGGCTTTGAGAAATTTTTTTATGTAAAGGTTAGGTTTAGTTGTATTATTTTGATTTCTCTATTATCGTATTATTTTGCTATTGTTTACAGATAGTAGATGAGTGTCAGACGTCTTTGAGAAAATGTATATGTGTAAAGATTAGATTTAATTATATTAGTTTGATGTCTCTATCATTGTATTATTTTGTTGCAATTTACAGATGGTAGGTGAATGTCGATCGAATTTTAAAAATATTTTTGGTAAAGATTAGGTTTAATAAATAAATTCTCCATCTTTACATACTCAAAAGATATTAAATTTAATTATTATATTCATCTTTATTATTTAAACAAATAATCTATTTAATATAATAGTTGAACTCATTAAAGTGAGGTACATGCTCAAGACGCGACCTAAACTAGTTGAAAGAAAATAGAGAAAGTTCAAAGGAGTTCTAAAATATATGGTAAATAAAAATTATAATATTTAACAATTGTAAATCAATTAGAATTTAATCTTATGTAAAAAAAAATCAACAATTCTATTTAAGTGATATTTTCTATTAAAATTTATAAGAGACAATTGTTCTTCTACTTTTCTTCTTATTTTAGTTTTGATTCAAGTCGTCTTCTTACTTTCATTATAATCCCTTATGCGTTTTTTTATTTCTTTTAGTTTATAGCTTTAAAGATTATATGAATTATAAATAATCAACAATTGACAATGAATTCTCTTTTTTTTGATGATTTCTCATGTTTCTCTTTTAGTTCAAAATTTTGGATCGAAAAATTGAACGAAATAAGCATGTTGCAACCGAATGAAGTAGCAAAAAATTTAAAGGTTTGTCTCTTTTATTTTTTTTCTATCTTTATTTAATTGTGACTCAGTTTTGGTTATGTTATTTAACTATAGTTTGGTATACTATTTATTAGTATTGTAGTTGAATCTTCAATTAAACTTATTTGTTGAATTTGAAATAAACTTATAGTTAAGTGTTGAATCTTGATATGCAAATTTTTATTTGAATGATGAACCCATAAATTAACTTGATCTTGTGTGTTAGTTTTCTCTTCTTTTACTAAGAAATTTTGTCAGGGTCGAATTTGGATGTTGTTTTCTAGAAAATCTTGAGAAATCTAGCAGTAGATGTCTGGAATTGAAAAAATATTAAGATTAATAACAATTTCATCGTCTGGAATGGGCTCGAGTTCTCTAGAGATAGATTAATCAAAATTAGACGAAATAAGCATGTTGCAACCGAATGAAGTAGCAAAAAATTTAAAGGTTTATCTCTTTCTATTTTTTTTCTTTCTTTGTTTAAATATGACTCAATTTTCGTTATCTTATTTAACTATAGTTTGGTATACTATTCATTAGTATTGTAGTTGAATCTTCAATTAAACTTACTTGTTGAATTCGAAATAAACCTATAGTTAAGTATTGAATCTTGATATGCAAACTATTATTTGAATGATAAACCCATAAATTAACTTGGTCTTATGTGTTAGTTTTTTCTTATCTTACTAAGAGATTTTGTCAGGGTCGAATTTGGGTGTTGTTTTTTAGTAAATATTCAGAAATTTAATAGTAGACGTCTGGAATTGAAAAAATATTAAGAGTAATAACAGTTTTGTCGTCTGAAATGTGCTCGAGTTCTCGAGAGATAGATCAATCATGTCTCTCTCTCTCTATATATATATATATATACACACACACACACACATACATATATATACACATATATGTGTGTGTGTGTGTGTGTGTGAAATGGAGGCGGAATCTTGTGTGACAAAAAGGTACCTCCCAAGCTTAAAGGAAAGTTATGATGGTTAGATCCACTTTGTTGTATGACGCGGAGTGTTGGCCTGTTAAAAAGGCCCACATCCAGAAAATGAAGGTGACAGAGATGAGAATTCTTCGATGGATGTGTGGGTATACTAGGAAAGATAGAATTAGAAATGAGGTTATTCGAGATAAGGTGGGAGTGGCTTCGATGGAAGTCAAGATGAGGGAAAAGTGGTTGAGATGGTTTGGTCATGCGATGAAGAAGAGCGCAGATGCCCCAGTGCAGAGGCATGAGAGGTTGGCTAGGGATGGTTTCAAGCGAGGTACAGGTAGACCGAAGAAATATTGGAGGAAAGTAATTAGACATGACATGGAGTAGCTCCAACTTACCGAGGACATGACCCTTGATAGAAAGGTGTGGAGGAGACTGATTAGAGTAGAAGGTTAGTCGGAGTTTAAGATGTTGTATCTTTTGGTGTGTTATTTGGAGTATCTTGTTTATGGTATTATTGGATATGTTAATTTCTATTGTATCTTGTTTTTTTACTTTTCCTTATCTATATTGTTTTATTTTGAGCTGAGGGTCCATTGAAAACAACCTCTCTATCTCACATTTGAGGTTGTGGTATGGACTGTGTACACTCACCCTCCCAGATTCCACTTGGTGGGAATACACACACACACATATATATATATATACACACATACACACACACATATATATACACACACACACACACATATAGATGTATATACACACACACACACACACACACACACACACATATACTAGTTTAGCCGCACGTGCCTCGCACGTGTAACATTTAATTATTTAAAATTAAATGATTTTACCCATTGCGGAGATTTTATCTAACGTTTTTATATTTATTCTTAAATTTTTTAAATCTTCTTAAAATCAAATTTAGTTGATTTAGAATTCTTAAACTAATGAAAAAAGAATTAGTTGTCATTAATTCTGATGTCTTCTAATAAGGAAAGATTTTACCATAAATATATTTAATTAATTTTCAACTCTTATATATTAGGAAAAATAGTGCAAAGACTATTTTATCTATAGCAAAATCTTTTAATGAAGGGCAAAAAATTCAAATACTATTTTTAAGATCCTTCACACGTTTAATATAATATAGATATAGATACACACACACACACACACATATATATATATATATATATATATACATAGATATATATATACGATCGTCAGTTTTCAATTCTAAAAGAAATTATTTCTCGAATAGTTAGTAAACAACGTCTACTTGTTTCATAGTTTGATTTAGGTTTAGATCATTAGCAATTCAATTTTTATATTAATTATTAAATAGCTTGAGATAAACGTGCAGCGTATGTTCACATAAACTAGTTAAAAACAAAAATCTGGCCAATCAAACAAGACAAACAATGTAATTACTCTCAATTTAATTCTCAATGTGGCTTTCCAAACAGGCCCTAAAGAACACGGAGTATGAGAGAAGAAAAAAATGAAAAAAGAAGTGGGGATACATACGTCTTTGTAGGAGAAGTGACAAGGGCATAACTGGAAATTGAAATATTCTCACATTATATAGTAGGATATAGTTATCGGCACCCAAGCAAACCCTCCTTTCTGTCTCTTGATTTTTCCCTTCTCTGCGGCTAGGGTTTTAGCTCACTCTTCTCCTCACAACACAAGGTTAGCTCTCTACCCCCCCCCCCCCCCGGTCCCCATGCCCAACCCACACCTAGTCTCCCTAATGGGTATCCAATTTTATGCTTTTCTTGAATTTTTCGTGCACATATGTTTTTTGTTTGTTTGTACATGTCTCTGATGAATTGTGTTTGTTAGTATGCTTATTTGTTTGTATAATGTTATTTGAATGCTGTTGGTTTGAGTTATTATAGGTTTTGGATGAATTGATGTTATTGATTGGATTTGGTTTATTGTTTCTGGATCTTATAATCTGTTAAAAAAAGTTGCCAGCTTTGTGGTTGAACTATGTATATGGTATAATGAAGATATGTTTGCCGGAGTTTTGTTCCTCTTAGATAACACTACTTTGTGGATTGCTTTGGACTGCTTTTGCTTGAGCTAAGGGTCTATTGGAAACAACCTCTCTATCTTTGAAGGTAGGGGTAAGGCCTGCGTACATTCTACTCTCCCCAGACCTTACTTTGTGTAGTTATACTCATTATGTTGTTGTTGTTGTTAGATAACACTATTCTCTCCCTCCTAACCTGAATAGTGGAATTTGATTTTCTAAGGATGACAATTGAATATTTTTAAATGAAATTTAAGTACTTTGGAGCTATATAAAAGGGATAAGTGACCAATTTTTGAATGACCCCTTTTCACTTATTGATTTTGTAAGCTCCCTAAGCATTTAGATGGTTCTGTTTCGGCTTATTTTAGTTTGCAATGAGGCTTATTTTGCTGTCTGTTTTTTGGCATCCTCTGGATTCTTATATCAATGATCAATTTTTAATAGCTCAGAAAACTGGTCTACACCAAAATAATGATGTAATGTTCCTGGTCTTACCTTTGTTAAGTTGGTACGTGCTATTAGCTCCAACATTCATGTGTTCTTGTGTTTTGAACTTCTATATAGAAGCCTTTATTTTTTAGTTTGTGAATTTTCTGGATGTGGTTTAGTGTAGTTTATGACTCTCTACCTCCATGAGGTAGGGGTAAAGGTTTGTGTACACTCTACCCTCTCAGACCCCACTTGTGGGATTAAGCTAGGTGTGTGGTTGTTGGTCTTAGTGTAGCTTTCGTGGTGATTGAATGGAATGCACTAAGCATTTAGTTTCTTGATACTTGTTTTTTGAGAAATACTAACTTTTGGTGCTTTTCTGGGACAGATGAATGTAGAAAAGTTGCAAAAGATGGCTGGTTCGGTCAGAACTGGTGGAAAGGGTACCATGAGAAGGTCTGTTTAGTTTTCTGTAGTTTCTGTGACTCTTACCACATGGAAATAGACAATGTTTTGTATTGAGAAAGAATGTATGCTCTTGTCGCTTGCTCAAAAGATTCCAGTTACTTAAGAGCCTGTTCGACCATGGTTGTTTTTCATTTTAATCCCGGCAGAATTGTCCACTTTATTTCAAAGTCACTGTTTGGTCATAAAATTTCCAAATCCAACTTGGAGTTATTTTCCAAATTTTAGAAAGTGCTCCAAACCTGTTTTCCTACTCCATCATCTTAAATTGCAAATAAATTTCTCCATTCTCTCTCTCCTTTGCAAAATATATAAACAAGCAAAATTCAATCTTCAACCCCCAATTTCATAAATTCCAAATAAGATGAAAAATATTTGGAATATAAGCCAAACTTAGTTTTGTAATGATTAACAAGTGTGTGACTTAGGGTCAAAACTTGATTGAGTAATGGAGAGGGACATGAGAGAAGTATTGATAAGGTATCTTATTTTTCTCATTCATGTTTACTGAATGAGTGCTGCTTCTGCAGAAAGAAGAAGGCTGTACACAAGACAACTACAACCGATGACAAAAGACTACAGAGCACCTTGAAAAGAATAGGTGTCAATGCCATTCCTGCTATTGAAGAAGTCAATATTTTCAAGGAGGATGTTGTTATCCAATTCATTAACCCCAAAGGTATAAATATAATCTATATTTCACATAGTTTAGTCATCGGTCATTTTATTGCCATTCTAATATCCTTTTGTTTATGAATTCTGTTCAGTTCAAGCATCAATTGCTGCAAACACGTGGGTAGTTAGTGGTACCCCTCAGACAAAGAGTACGTGTTCTAGTCTTTCCTCATGCCTCACGTTACTTGGTAGCCGGTGTATCTTTAGAATGCAACTACAATATTAACTTTATAACTATGTCACAAAACAAATTATACTTTGAGACCAAGCACGTGCTACAGCTCTTAGAATTGCTGGTTTGTGTATGATGCACAAGAAGTTCTAAGCTTATATTTCTCTCCTCTTGCAGAATTGCAGGATATTCTTCCTCAGATTATTCACCAGCTGGGTATGTGTCATTTTTTGGCCACACTTGTGTCGTGAGAAAGGCTTGAAGAATTAAACATATGTTTTGATTGTTGAAATATACATTTTTCAGGTCCTGATAATTTGGAGAACTTGAAGAAATTGGCTGAGCAGTTCCAGAAGCAGGCACCTGGTGCTGCTGCAGGTACAGATGCGGCCGCAGGTGCTGTTGCAGCACAGGAAGATGATGATGATGTACCAGAACTCGTGGCTGGTGAAACTTTTGAAGCTGCTGCTGAGGAGGGTCACACTTCCTGAAGTTTTTGTTGAAATTTCCCTACTTTCAATGTTCTGATATCAGATTTTACCTTAGCTTCTGAGTGCTATATTTCATGTCTATCTCAAAAGAATTCTTAAATGCTTTTAATAGTAAGCCACTCTTTGCCCTTCAAAACCTAATACTCTATTTTAGCATGCCTATTTTTCTGTCAGTATGTCGATAGTATTTGTTATTCTATTACATAGATGACGGAGGCTTTTCAGGTTGTGTAATTGTGATTGAGCAGTTAATTTGGTAGACTCGTGAATCCGAGTGAGCTTAAGAGGCCATGCAGTAGCACTTTGAGATTGCTTTGTGGGAGCCTCTCAACTATTGACTTAACGCTTCCATCCAGTGTGTGGTATTTTCTATTGATTTAGATTCGTGCCTGGAAACTCGAGACTTGATTATACATGGTGGTTATTACCGCTTCCCTGTTTCAGCACTCACTTTTTTTTAGTAGCATTGCACATTCGAGTATCGCCATGCAAAAGAAGGGGCAATAATGCAAAAGAAATTTTAAGTAATTTAATTTTAAAAAGGAAGACTCCAGTGTGCTTTATCAATTATTTGTCTAAGCAATCTGTTAAGCAATCTGTTGATCACAATGAGTTACTACTTTTCAGATAATGAAAATCTATATATATTTCTACTATTAATAAGAGTGAAGAAGCAGGCAGCTCTTTGCAAGCATGCCTGTTTCTTCATCTGCTTCAGTTGCTCCGCGATTTTACTATATTATTTCTAATTAATTATTTTAAGTTAATTAATTATTTTAAGTTACTATTAATAAGAGTAAAGAAGCAGGCAATTCTTCGCTAACATGACTGCTTCTTCAGTTGCTTCAATTAATTATTTTAAGTTATTTATATATAAAAAAATTAATAATACTTAATTAAAAAAAAGGTAAAATAGACATTTATGACATGTCTATTTCAGCTGCTTCAATTGTAGTTTTATTATATCACCTCAAATTAATTATTATAAGTCATTTAGGTATTAAAAAATAATAATATTTAATAAATAATAAAATAGATATTAATGATAAATCAATTCTTGATGTTTTAAATTAATATGACATCTTATATAAAACTTATTTAAAAAAATTCATAAGTATGTTTGTTCCATGATTTTACTATATTACCTCTAATTAATTATTGTAAGATATTTACATATAAGAAAATTAATAATATTTAATAAAAAAAGATAAAATAGACATTTATGACATGTCTATTTCAGCTGCTTCAATCGTAATTTTAATATATCACCCCTAATTAATTATTATAAGTCATTTATGTATTAAAAATTTAATAATATTTAATAAAAATAAAATTGACATAAAATAATAAATTAATTTTTGATGTTTTAAATTAACATGACATCTTATATGAGATCATTTTTTTTTTTCACAAATATTTTTTTCATAGTATTTTTGCTATATCAATTCTAATTAGGTATTATAAGTCATTTAGGACATATCCACTTCGCTGCTTCAATCATAAAATTTGGTTGACTCTCGAATTTATTTCAGTGCTGCTTAAACTGAAATAGAAAAAAAAGTATTATAAATCATAATAATTTAAAACTTAAATTATTTTAAGAATATAATTGAATATCAATGCCACAAAAATTTGGATAAGGAGAGTAACATATATTATTTAAAAATTACATAAAAAATATTATAAATTACAATATCTAACAATTTAAAATATTTCAAAACATATTAAGAATTTAATTGATTATCTAAATTGTATTTGTGTCACGTAAATTCGGGATAGTTTTGACATTTTATAATTTGCATGTTTTATTGTTTTAATTTAGTAATTTGTTGATCCAAATGATGTTTTCGAATTTAAAATGTTTTAAAAATTTAGTACTTTGTTTATTTTAATTTATTTACTTTATTTTGGTAAAATATTATATATTTAAAAATTATGCAAAAAAATAATTATAAGTCAGAACTATTAACATCTTATAATATTTTAAAAACATAAAGTAAAAAATATGATTGACTTTTGAAATTCTAATAGTGTCACATAAGTTGCGATAAAACAAGTAACATAAATTATTTGAAATTACATTAAAAGATACTAAAATCACAAAGATTAACAACTTAAAATATTTTAAAAAATATATTAGTAAAAAAAAATTTATCGACCCACTAAATTCTAAAATTGGGATAAAGCAAGTAACATAAATTACTAAATTACATAAAAAATATTATAAATCACAATGATTAGCAACTTAAGTTCTTTAAAAAATTATATTAATAAAAATTTGATCAACACTCCAAATACTATTTGTGCTACATAAATTGAGATAACGTAAATAACATATGTTGGGCCCGTGCTGGCACGGGCTACAGTATCTAGTATCTAAATAAAGGAGAAACATAGTTATGCTTATGTGGCATGCTTTAGAATCAAGGAATGCTATTTATCTTTTTTCTTCTTTTTTTTTTTGAGCTTTTGTTATTGTTTTAAATTTTTATTTCAATCAATTGTTTGCTTTAATATTTTAAGTTTTAAAATTTCAACAGATTTCGTATTGGTCCCTCGAGACCTCCACTTTCATGGCTCACCTACACAACCCTCTTTCAAGCCATATTAACACATTTATCACACATTCTCATTCATCGAACCATACTATACATTTAGGCATACACTGTTGGTATCGTCATGCCAACTACACTTGCAAGGTAACATCAACATGCTATCAAAATTCCATTAACTTGGGAAAATGACTTCCTGTGTTCATTAAATCAAGCAACCATGTTTCAATAACCACTTTATATCATGCAATTATTCCAAAAATAGTTTGATGCAATTTTACTCGTACTCAAAATCACTTTCATAAAATTGGGTTTGGGTTATTACCAATTCAATTATCAATATTCACAAAATTTGGGGATATCACAATCTCCTAGTTTATTCATCATACCCATGTATCAAATGGATTTCAAAACCACCATTTAAACCATAATCAATGCATATGTAAACATGAAACATCACTAAAACTATAGTCATTCAAAACCCTCAACCCATGTTTCAAAACCAACATCAAAACCACATGGAGAGCTATTTAAAACACATGCTTTCACAAAGTAATAGTTGGGGAAGAGTAACATGCATGCTTCTCCTCTTTAATGCCTCTTCTTTTACAATTTTCATCTTACTAAAAAACCTCTTTAATGCCTGCTTCTCTTCCTCTTCTTTAGCGGTCTTTACATCCTTTCACTTCTTCCTCTTTATTTTTTCACTTCCTTTTCCGCTCTCTCTCTATATGTCCTGTTGTTCCTCTCAAATCATAATGCAAATTTTCTTTTTTGAAATTGGCATTCTTTTTTGGTTGGTGTTATATATTTTTTATTCTTTATTATTCTCACTTTTGCTAGATCTTATATGGGCTTTCACCTACTCCTGAAAGGTAAATCTTTTTTTTTTTTCTAATTTTATAATGCGTTTTTTTTTTATGTTTGATTGGAAATTCATGTATGTGTATTCAGTATTCTAGAATTCTATTTAATTGTGGTAAGTCATTCTTTTCATTGTTTTATCAGTAAGAAAGGATAGTTTTTTTGGCTTTTTATTTTTTAAAAAATCACTTGGTGTTTGATATCTGAATTAGAATTCCACTAATTTGGATTTAGATCGGTAGATTCCTATAGTTTCTTTATCTCAACTCTACAATACTTTTGGATAGTTGTACTTTGAGGAAAAAAAACACACTTCACATTTTTTTTAAAAGTTCTTTGTAAAATTTGGTTATGGTTATTTGCTTAACGTTTATTTCCCAGACCCTACATTATTAGAGGGAAAGAAAAAAAAAAACATGATTAACTTATTGTTGTTATGTCCTTTGAGCTACCAAATAATTACCAACTCAAATAGAAAAAATTGATAAAGAATGTGAAAGTTATATATTATGTAATCTTAACAGTTTAACTCAATCTACACAACATTTTAGAATTTCGAGAAAATTATACTTGATGCGTGAAGATAAATTTAAAAGGAGTCATATCATAAGATTTCTCAACAAAGTACATGAAATAAAAAATTGTAGGTTATATTTAACTGCATATGCTTTGCGTACTCATATTATTTACACTATTAACACATATAAGCTAAAATCTTAAAAAAGGAAGAAGAGATACATACAAATTGAAAAATTAAAAAAATAAGAAATATAGTTCAACATATGGGTGGAGAATATTGTCTAGGAAGAAAAAACAATGGAAGTTTGAGCATTAATTGACTACTCCCTTTATTTTTTTTAAGTGTTCTATTTAGGTTGGACACACCTCATGATAAATTCTTTATTTCTATAAAATTTAAAGTACTTTTACTATTATTGTAATACTCCGTACTTTTACCTAGCTTAAATTCGTCCCAAAAATATCAAAGACTTGTTTTAAAGATGAATCCACTTTTATACACGTGAAATTTCTAAGATTTTCACTTTTTGTTGAGTGGAAAATTGAATAAGCTTTCCATCGATACCCATTTCATCAAAATTCGGTATCGGAGTAGAAAGTTATGGTCGAAATACAGAAAGCAGTCAAAACTACCCAGGTGCGACGGTGAGAGCCGATGGACCGTCGAGCTAGCGACGGACCATAGCCCAAGCCGTCGCAACAGAGACAGTGAGACCACATTCTACCTAAGAGCGATGGCTCAGGCCGACGGACCATCGAGCTAGTGACAGACCATTGCGCAAGCCATCGTAGGAGAGGCAGTGAACCCCTATTCTGCCCAGGTACGACGGTCAGGAGCGACGGACCGTGGACCCAGCGACGGACCGTCGCATATTTCGTTAAGTTATTTTAAGTCATTTTTAAAAAGGGCTTTTTGATCTTTTACCACCCTTTCTAATACCTAATAATATCAGATCAAGGCATATAAGTTCATTATCCATCTACAACATCAAATTAGGGTTTTCTCTCAAAGATAATCCCCAAGAACAAGATCCAAATCCTTCTTCAAGAAACTAAGAGATACAAGTTCTTCAAGTCCAAGGACTTCAAGCAACTCACAATCAAGGTATGTTATGTGTTGATTCATGGGTCCCTTTCACCCATGAAACTCAAGAATCTCTCGTCAAAATCCAAGATTTGCGTATTTATGAATGCTCAGGATGTAAATTGAATTGAAATTCATGTTCATGATGTTGTGGGGTTTTGATTTATGTTTTAAATTACATATTTCAATGATTGACCCTAGTATATGAAGATTTGCATAATAATCATGATAAACCCTTCAAATTAGCAAATTTATTTATGCAACCATGACAATTAGATGCATTGATGATGGTATAACCAAAGTATGCTCCCCATGTGTTTGATTAAATTTCCATGTGAAGAAAAAGTACCATACTAGTGTGATAATATGAAATCCCCATTCATGTACAAGTTTATGCATGTCAAATGTTCGATGAAATATTTTAGTCAGTAAATTATGAATACATATGTAGCCCTTGTGGTGTTTTAGAACTTGTACTTCATGAAATCTCCAACTTATTATATTATGGATTTTTGATGTTGGTCATGTATTCAAGAAAGTCATGCTTTGTCGATTTCTTTCCATCAAGTCCTAGGGGTACTTGTACCCGAAAAATATAGCTGTGTGCCTAGAGCCAGTGTCATGTTTTCACGATATCCTCAGTCAAGCCATGATCCATAGAACTCAGTCAGTCATGTGACTCAGGAAAGCTCAGAAATCCAGTAATCTTAGAAATCTCAGACAGTTATCAGATCTCAGTAGCATTCCGTTAGTCCACGGAAATTCAGTTAGCTCAGTCCAGTCAGTTCAGTTAATCATGTTCAGTGTCTATTCAGATGGGAGTAGAAATTAGCACCGAGCAAACCCAAGGATGGGAACCCACCTGTTATATGAGGGTGTGAGTCTTAGAAGCAATCCTTGCGTTCCAGAACTACGTAGCCAGCGTAGGTTGAGACATCATAACTGTTATATGAGGGTAGATGATGTGGCTTAACCCTTTATATGAGGTTCCCACCGTTCTCACTAAAATTACCTGTTATATGAGGGTTACTCACAGATTGTCCTTACCAGTGGCGCGGTATTGACACCATTTCAATTGGGGTTACAGATTGGACCCCAACTCAGCTATATTGTGTTATTTGGGAAATATCGGTTAGATGACTACTTCCCATAGTTTCCGTTATAGATCATGACTGTTAGATACAATCATTCAGTTTCAGTAATAGAACTCAGATAGTTCTACAGAATTCAGGACCATCAGATACAGTCAACTCAGAACAGAACGAAACTCAGTTAGTTCCATCAGAACCTAGGCTATCAGATATAGTCGCTCAGTATCAGTTATCAGTACTCATGTTAGCAGTATTCAGACTCAGTAGTCAGTATTATCACGAATTCAGTTACAGTTATTTATTTATTTATGCATTCTCACGTTCATGTTATATAGTCAGTTAGCATAATTCATGCATTTTGAACCCTCTGCATTCAGCCTACCTCGCATGCATACCAGTACATTCAATCGTACTGATGCATTTGCGTTATGATGTTTTATACCATAGGTTCAGAAGCACGAGCTCCAGAGCATCAGTAGCATTCCAGTATCGGCAGTCAGAGTTAGCAGTGAGTCCTCATCCTTCAAGGACATGACCATTACTTTATTATCTCATTAATTAATTTATTTCAGTAGTTGGAGTTAGTTGGGGACATGTCCCATCAACTTCTTATTCAGACAATTTAGAGGCTTTCAGACTAGCCTGTTCAGATAGTTATTTCAGTTGTTTTGGTATTGATATACCATATCTTCAGATGTTATGTTTTATCAGATCTTTGAACCTTATGACCTTTCAGCCTTTATTTTCGCATTTATACAGTATTTTATGCAGTGTACAGGTACAAATATCAGTCATGGGTTAGCTTATGATCCTTCGGGGTCATGAGCACCTTGTGGCATTTCGGGTACCAGACTCGGGACGTTACAGTTATACACCTTATTAATTTTAGGTTGGGCACCCCCCTAATCTCTTCTCAATTAATGATCTTGATAATTTGAACAAGAGCGTAGTAGGGAGATTTTAACCAAATTATTCTTGAAAAAATAACAAAACACTTGAAAAGAAATACAAACACAATCTAAATAGAACACTTAAAAAGAAATGAAGAAAATACTTAATAGCAATACAGGGAGTTAGTGATGTTATTTGTTGGCTCAATAGTTATGACTTTTTGAGAAAAAATTTTGCTAACTATATAATTAGTCGCATCATTATGTGGATGTGCTTTCTTTGATAAGCTCTTTAGGGGTCGTTTGGTAGAGTGTATTGAAAAGTTAACGAATGGATTAGTTTAATGTGTATTACTAATACCTTGTTTGGTATACTTTTTCACCTTATATATAACTAATGTTTGCATTAGCATTAGTTATACACTCTATTGTGTATCGAGATGTGTATTACTAATACCTCAAAATTCATGGTATTAGCAATGCAATGGATTCAATGCATGAATTAACATAATTAAAGATACTATTATCGCTCAAAAAATTTCCGCATCCTTTCCAGCATATATTTGGAGGATATTTTTGTAATTTTTTTCCTTTAAAATTATTTAATTTATGTATTTTTAATATATCAAACACTGCATAAGAAAAATACAAGCATAACTAATGCAAACATAGCTAACACAAGCATAACTAATACAAGCATTACTAACTCACCATATTTTGCATTATTCTTAGACACTCTACCAAACGATCCCTTAATGTGGATTACTTTCTTTAATAAGCTCTTTATTTAGTTTGAGTTGTGCTATAGCATATAATTGAACTTTGTTCAGTGTCACAATTGGCAATTATAAAATTAAATTTTTATTTGTGTTCTTTATCACAAAAAAATTGCAAATAAAAGAATCTTTCCATTGTATGGAGTCAATTTCATTCTTTATATTTCAAGTTAAACTAAGGTTATCAAAATTTAGTTTTACAAATTTGAATTTATTGCCTTGTGTTTGCAAATATAATTTCTAAATTCATTTAGTTTAAATGGTAATCAACATAGCTGATTTATTGTCGTTTGCAGGTTAGAATTTGTCACTCTCGAAGCAACTTTGAATGATCTTGTATTATTTTTTTTCCAGCTTTCTGATAGAAAAGATGAAGAAATCATGTCAATATGAAACTTCACTAAAATAAGAATGTGAATCCTTTGTCATCTGGTGTATACAAATAATTATTTTAGGTGACAATAGAAACAAATTAAATTATGGTGTTTAGGCAGGACATGTTCTTTGATCGTAGTAGATTTTCTTATGCATTTTCTATGATTTTGTGGTTTTAGATAGTCCTTATAAGGTTGTTGCATATATTCTGTTTTGTGAATTAGTAAGGTGCATGATCAACAATCGACGGTAATAATCTTTTACTATTCAAATGGAAATATGATCATAAGAATTGGTGACATCGAGAGTCGTGGTTATATATATGTATATATATATATATCAGACCAAAGTTACTTAAAAGATCATCATATCTCAAAATAATAAGTATCATGATACGTACGAAGCGTGGATAAGTTAACTAGTAACAAGAATAAAGAATGGTATTTACATTGTCGATATTTAAGTAGATATCGTTCAATTCAAGGGAAGGGCGCTAAAGCTAAAATTATCATGTAACTCAGTCTTTATGCAGCTTAATAAATATAACATGTTCTTTATGCAGCTTAATAAATATGGCTACAACGATTAACAAGATTATTATTTAGCAGATGAAAAATATTTGTACAAGTTACAACCTAGTAAAACAAGGTATGTTTTTTTTTTTGCCTGCAAGTAAAACAAGGTATGTTGCAAGAACCTACTTGCATCGAAGTGGCAAATGAGGAGTGCACTAAGAGCGTCACCATTTCATACAAAATTTTGAATACTGCAAGATACTCGTGTAACCACATCTTGAGTTTGGCCGATTAACATAACTGAAACTGATCTATTATATAAGGTTACAAATTACAATCTTGTACATTCTATTTCGTTGGAAGTCCTAAAAAAAGATTGAAAACTATACATGTATATTGCAAAAAGAAGATTTCTTCTTATAATTTGCCTCGAACAACCTCCTTGTTTGTCTTTGCTGATTTGTCAAAAAAGGAGGAACACAACTCTTAAAGGGAAAAAAAAAAGATGTGATACGTCACCTTTTGTCCTGTAACTCTGCAAAAGGTATAAAGACAACCAATGATTCGTCTAAACTAGAAGCACCCGCTCTTCTACATCTGTGATTTGGAAACCTTAGTAAAATGTCCTGGAGTCTCGCTATTTTGTCCTTGATTCTACAAAGCTTCTGCATCTCAGCTTCAGCTTCTTGTATTTTTTCCCGCTCCTTAAAATTGAGTTTTCTCCTTTCTTTTTTTGCTCTCTCTCGCAGTAGTTTCAGGCTCATGTCATCGCCAAATTCTACAACTGTCTGCTTTGGAAACACAAAAGTTCAGAACAAAAATTTAATGTACGACCGTCGTTCAACTAGACTTTCTAAGTGAATAACGACTAAGACCAGAAATACACCTGTCTTTCAAATAAAATGAGCACTGAACAATAACTAAAAAAGAAATACGGGAGATTCTAGATTCTACCCGTTGGAAGTTCTCTAGAAAAAGCTGAACTAACTTCTGAAGTTCAAACTTGAAATGAGAAATTGCAAGCAAATTAACCCAAACCCAGCCAGGTTTAAAATATACTGTGTTTGACATGGCATAGATTAATAAAACGGGAGAGCTTATATGATTTCATTGATAATCTGGGTATCTGGAAGCATCGACATGTGCTAATCAAGCATCAGCTATAGGATAATAGCAAGAATAGCTAGCTACCTTCCCAATCCCTGCAGCTAAATTAAGATAGCATTCTTTATATTTTAAACCTGCAGTGCATATCACTTGGTATAAAATCCTCTCACCGGCAAAAAGTACCTTCTCACCAAGAAGATGAGCTATTTCTTTTTTCTTCTTATTCGCGTTTTTTACTTTCCTTTTTCTTTTTCCTATAGTTAAACCCCCGTAATAAGCATTTTAACGAAGAGAGAGTGACTCCAAGCTAAAAGGTAAAGCATAAACACAATATTTTCTTTATATACATTAATGTAGAAGGCCAAATGGGTTCTCAGCTAACTAAACGTACCTCTACTTTATATGTTGATTGCTTTATTGCTTTTTTGACATGCTTTTTCTTGGAAGGACGGATCACCAAGTTGGGAGTTTCTTCATTAGGTGATCTCCCAAGATTTTTAGGTGCCTGGGCTGCATTTTCTTCTGCATCACTTGACGAAATATGCTCTGCTGGTTCACCCTTTACAGTATCAGGTATACGTCCTACTGATGTTGTAGGACTAGTAACTTCGCATGGTTTTGTGCTCTCAGCCTGCTGATACCCATGAATAAAAGAACTTCAGGATAAAAATATCCAGCTCCAGGCTAAATGTTATACAGCCCCTAAAGTTCAGGCGGTAATGAAATCGCCACCATATAAAAGAAAAATAGAAAAGTACAAAAAGAACTGTAAGAGAAAAAATGACAGGAGACGAGGCTCTGAGAAACTTAAACGGTGAAGGACACCTGTAATCTTTAGCTCAATCCGTACCTTTCTAGCCTTAAGGGCTATGTACCGTGCATTCTTGAACCATTTGTTCACCTAGAAATAGCATGTAAAAGACAAATAAGCAAATGGGAAATATAAAGCGAACAGATTAAGATAGCTTCCATGTTGAAAGTTGCTTTAGGAATGCACGTTTTTCTTTTCTTTTTTCTCCGGTTTATTTTTCGTACAAATCCTAGTTAAATTAGGATTCCTATCCTTGGTAGGAAACTGATTAGTAATTTTAATTTTGGTAGAAATAGGTTGTTTCTTTGTCCTATTTTTAGTTGTAATAGCAACTATTAAAGTTAACCAGCTGATGATCAATAAGATACGGCTTTTACAAGAAAATAATCAACCTCTCTGCATATTCTCTTCTTTAAACTCTATCTCTGTTTTAGCGGCTAGCTTTTGAATTGAATTCCTGCGTTATTTCCCTTTAACGGTTTTAAACCAACAATTGGTATCAAGAGCCAGTTTCTTGAGGGATCTGTGAAAGAGATGAATTCTGAAAATAACTTTTCCCAAATAGCTCCTCCTGTCTTTGATGGTGAGAATTACCATCTTTGGGCAATAAGAATGGAGACTTATCTTGAGGCTTTAGATCTTTGGGAAGCCATGGAGGAGGATTATGATGTTTTTCCGCTGCCCGATAATCCCACGGTGCCCCAGATCAAAAGTCAAAAGGAAAAGAAAATCAAAAAAGCAAAAGCAAAAGCAACTTTGATTGCTAGTGTTTCTCCAAAATTTTCATGAGAATTATGGTCTTTAAATCAACAAAAGAAATTTGGGATTATCTGAAGGAAGAATATACAGGAGATGAAAGAATACGAGGCATGAAGGTGTTGAATCTAATAAGGGAATTCGAATTGCAAAAGATGAAGGAATCTGAGACCGTCAAAGAGTACTTAGATCGACTTCTTGACATTGTTAACAAGGTAAGATTGCTTGACACAAAATTTAAAGATTCAAGAATTGTTAAAAAAATTCTTGTTACGGTGCCTGAAAGATACGAAGTATCAATTAATACCTTGGAAAACACAAAAGACCTGTCCAAGATTACCTTGGCAGAATTGTTAAATACATTACAGGCGCAAGAGCAAAGGAGGCTTATGAGATAGGATGGTATGATTGAAGGAGCTTTGACAGCCAACCACAAGACTCAAAGCAAGGGTAATAATTCAAAGAAAAACTACCCACCTTGCCAGCACTGTGGCAAAATAGGCCATCCTCCATTTAAATGTTGGAAGAGACTAGATGCAC
This sequence comes from Capsicum pubescens, assembly GCA_030864215.1. Lineage (NCBI taxonomy): Eukaryota > Viridiplantae > Streptophyta > Magnoliopsida > Solanales > Solanaceae > Capsicum > Capsicum pubescens. The sequence goes on from CM061544.1 coordinate 108,718,568, forward strand.
AATGCAAGATTTGCAATCAATTTGACCATGAAACTGTGATTTGCAAAAACAAATCTAAAAAATATGAAGCAGAAGCCCAAGTCATCAAAGAAGAAGAAGATCACTTATTTGTGGCAACATCTTAAACCAAGAAATCTGATTTTTGGATGATTGACAGTGGTTGTACAAACCACATGACATATGACAAAACTCTTTTTAAAGAGTTTTTGCCTTTGGAAAATAAGAAAATCAGAATTGGGAATGGTGACAATATTCCTGCAGAAGGAAAAGGGAATGTTGCAATCAAAACAATTTCAGGTACAAACATAATTTCAAATGTCCTTTACGTGCCCAATATTGATAAAAGTTTGTTAAGTGTTGGTCAACTAATGAAAGAAGGATTTAAACTATTGTTTGGAGACAAATATTGTCGAATCTTTGATTTCACTAATCATGAGAATTTACAAGTTGATATGAGAGACAAAAGTTTCTTATTTAATCCAACAGAAGATGCACACAAGTCATGTAAGAACAAAGATGAATTGACAAATTTATTCAAGAGGTCAAATTTAGACGAAGACGAGACTGTAATCTACAATTTCTGATTCAAGGAGGAGTGTTGGAAATACGTCTCAGAAATAAAGTAGGAGTAGATAATTAGACTCCTATGTGGCTTAGACTTAGGAATTAGTTATCCCTTTATTATTTGAATAGGAATTAGTTATCCCAATTCAAATTGAAGTGTAGTTAGAAATTTAACTATAAATATATGTTGAGTTATTAATAAAATAATTTCCTTTGACAATACAATTGCAGTATTTTCTTCTCTCCAACTCTTTCTCTATTATTTCTCTAATTTCAAAGCCAAAAACAAACATTCCATCAACCTATCAGTCACAGGAATCTCAAGAGACTTAGGTGCGTTTGGTATGAATGAAAATGTTTTCCACAGAAAATACGTGGGTTTCTTACTTATTTTTCGGTGATAGTAAACAGAAAATATTAGCCCAAAAGCATTTGATATTAGTCTAGGCAAACACTATGTGAGTTGGGTGGATGATAGGTGTGTGGTGATGGTGGGATGGGGGCTACAGGTGGTGAAGGTGGGGTGTGTTAGAGAATGAGGAGACAATTAATGTGGAATGCCTATGGAGCATGGTTTCCCTACTTTTATTAGGGAAGTCATTTTCCTTATTTTTAAGGAACTTGTTTTCCTGGAGGAAATATTTTCCAAACATTTGGACTAAACAAACATGGGAAAATTGCAAAACATATCTCCATACCAAACACATCCTTAAGGTTTAGGCTTTGGAACGTCATTATTTATAATAAGATAAATCATCATGCAGCCAACTCCCAATTTTCTTCCTCCCTTACTTTCCCTTTTTTTCCTGACCAAGAGCATGTAACTATCCTAAGGGCATACGGTTTGTAGCCAAAACATGTAACAAAATCAGTTGTTGCTAGAGTAACACTTAATACTTCGTGGACTATTGACCAATTAACTTGCCATTTTCTAACAGTTGTGACTGACTATACATGTTAGCTCATATAATCACCGGACTGCAGTACTACAGGATCTAAACTTTCTAGGTGTCTATTGACATATCACAATTATCATTACCTTCTCATATTCAATACCCAGCTTCTTGGAGAGGTTCTCCCGCACGTCTCTAGATGGAAGTTCACTCTCAGCAAATACACGGCGAAGTTCCTGGTAAAGCTCAGAAGTATTAAGCAGTGAGAAAACTCTAAAAGATGCTTCCTCTTTGATGCAACAACGAATAATGCAAAGAGGCATATTACCTCAACTGCATCAGGAGGAATCCTGAATATTTCTCTCTTGGCTGGTCGACCGAAAGACTCTTTTTCCACTTCATTTGCTGTTTTTTCTGAACAACTTTTCTCACTTTTGAAAAGGGTTATAAGGGTGCTTGCAGCATCTGATTCAGACTCCTTCCGGCTACGCTTTCTTTTACCTGGACCCCAATCTTCGTCTTCACTATTTTGCTCAATTGCGGGAGCATGCTTTCCAAACATTTCCTGTGATACAAAAGAGCATCATTGATTTCTTGTTAGCAGCATGCAGTAAAAAGCCAAAGAGCAACTTATCGATAATAATGTACTCACATCATTTAACTTGATATAATCAACAGCTCTTCTCTGTCTGGGGGCAGATAGAACATCGACGTCAGTTGTCTCCTCGTAATCTAACCCAGCAATCTGTTTAGACAAATAATCTTTTCCACTGCTTCCACCTTCTGGCTTTCCTGTTAAAGCTAACAATTCATCTTCAAGTGATTCTAACATGCTTCCACTGCTTCCTTCACTAGAAGAACCACTATCAAAGCTATCAGTACTACTGTGACTATTAGCAACTTTTTCAGGATCATAGTCATCATCTTCGGAGTCATCAGATGGCCAGTCTTGTTCAGGGCATAACAAGGACTCCTCACCTTCAGGCCGAAGAGCCTCTTCCTTAAAGATATCCTGTATTAATCAAATAGATATGTCATCATTAATTACTGATCAACACATAATTCTTGAGGGGTGAAAAATGATCTTATAGAGAGTACAACAGTATATTACTCAACCTCCCAGTTACTATCCATAGCAAAGTGGGTGCCGATATGAGCATTTGTTGCTTCTATTATTTCCATCTTACACTTGCAAAATTTGCAAAACCAGCCTTCATCATCTGGTGGTACTGCAAATTATCATTTGTTTTGGAATAAGTTTTCATAAAAATATGAGCCAGCAGCCATTTAGCTAAACAAAAGTTATAAATTTCAGATGTAAAGCTCTGCTCTGCATAAGCAGTTGAAGAAAAGAGAGAAATGGAAGCATATGCAAACTAACTTACTATTTTCTGTTGATAGTGGAGGATTAAGACATTTTTGATGGAAGGCGCAGTTGCATGTACCATCACAAAGTATGATGTCATTGTCAGAGAAAGCTTCTTGCAATTTGCATTTGGCACAAATAATCTGAAAATAGAACAAGAAACTTTGAACTCTGCATCCGAGTTTGATTATCTGTTTATTTATGCAGATTTTTTCCTATTTCTGCTTCGATGCTGCTATGAGTTTAAAGGGGGGTAGGGAAATAAAGTGCAATAAACAGAAAAGAGAACCGACTATCATTATACTGGGTGACATGCAAGTTTTAGCAAAGTCAAAGACAAAAACACTTTGTGAAAGGATGCTTACATGATCGTGATGGACAGATCCATCTGGAGCAATAGCAGAATCATCAATCTGCCCAGCAGAGCTAAGCAGATCCAGATGATGAACTATCTCCCTTATTCCAAGCTTGCAGTTTAATATTTGTTTCTTCGCTCTCTGTAGTTCTTTTTCTGGCCTAATTTTTTCTCGACTGGATGCAAAGACAAAAGTTGTCACATTAGCTGCTCGCTTAAGGATAAAGTTACACTAATATTTACATATTGAATTTGTTTAAATAGGCCAGAGCTTGTAAATGCTCCTTTACTTTTGTGCTGATTCTACTGTTAAGGGTTTAACTGTAGGGTAGCCACTTGTGCAGTCCACAATATTTGGGTTGCAGGACAGAAAATGAGGGGCGTCAAAATTGCTACCCTACTTCTAAACATAAATACATCTCTTAGACTGGAAATAAATTGTATCATGTCTTGTCTTGTCATATACAAAATCCCGAACTCAGGTCCACATTTAAGTTAAAGTTCCTCTCATTACTCGACTAATAAATCTTATAATCCCACTCCGTCCCAATCTTACATTTGACACATCATGTCTCTCATATCTCAAACAACATTGATGAATTAACTCACAGCTTTTTTCCTTTTAAATATTTGACTTAGCGTTATTTCAAGTCTACAAACTTATTACTATTAACAATGCCATTATACAATGTTCAAGCCCCATTTTGCCATAACAACACCATCCCTAGGTGGAAACTCAAATAGAGAGACAGAAGAGCTATAAGCCGTTTTGGCAAATGACTGAAGCTGTAGAGAAAATTAGCAAACTTGACAAAGGTGCTAGTCGCACACATGAAGGATAAGTAAACTATACCCTATCCTCTCTAGAATGGTAGTGGTGGTGGAGCCACCCTTGTCAGTGGCTGTAATTTTACACTCTTTCGCTAGAAAATTACATTTTGTAGATGGGTAATTTTCTTTTTTAAGTATATATACTATATGTTGAATCCCCTTGGCTTCTCCTATGTTTAGTTCTATATATGACTCCCCTTATTGAAAATCCTAACTGCACCACTAGATGGAAGATTCTGAGGTGATGAATGCATATTGTATTTCGGTGACTGGATGGAATTTTCATTTCAGAAGCAATCAGTCTGATTGGGAATTGGCAGAAATAGATGAGTTTAATCAGAAATGAACTTTGTAATTCTGGACAAAAACAATGATTCTATACAGTGGTTAGCCTGCAAAGATGGGGTCTATACTGTTAAATCCTTTTAAAATTTCATACAAAAGGAAAAGGAGAGTTATGATAATCATTAGCCTTGAAAAAGGATCTGCAAGACCATTGTTTTATGGCCCCTAGTTCTGGATCGAGTTGCTGGACGACTAACTTGGAAGTTAGACCTAATGTTATGGTTTAAGCCCTTGTTTTTGTTTCGTGACTTGCCTATGATTGCTGAAGTTTGCAGCTCATTCAGGGATCTGCAGACCTGGGAACTTGTTTGAGAAAGTCCCGACTCTCTTGATAAAATCCAACTTGTTTTATTAATAACGCCAACTCTATTAAATAGAGGTTTACAGTGGCAAAGAGTCCTAACAAACTAGAAATAGAAAAAGCCATATAAAACTGAATTAACAAGAGTCCTAATCCACTAAGGGAAGTTCTATTCTACTAACAAAATAATTCAGAAAATAAACATCATTATTAGTCCTATTAATCCTATTAATTCTTGCGTGGAATATTGTTTTCCGACAAAAGCATCAATAACATTATCCCCTTCCCGGAGAAAAAGCTTGTCCTCAAGCTTGAAGTCTGGAAAGGCAGATTTGAAATGATGCACTGTCTCCCAAGTGGAGTCCTCAACAGATAGGCCGCACCACTGCAACAGAATTTCTCAATTACCATGATTCAGACGCGATTTGAGCACGGAGCAAGGGGTGGGAACAACACGCCCTTCTTCAACTGGTGGAAGAGTAGGTGGAGTTGTAGGTAGCTCACCCTTGAATGGCTTAAGAAGTGACACATGAAACACATCATGAAGTTTGCAACCACTTGATACCTAGGACAATGTCAAAAGCATCCAAAGGAATCACATATAAATCAACATTGAAGGAATGGTTAGCTACAGAAAATTGCATTGCCATGCAAATGCCCAAACTGGAAATTTTCTCTCAATTTGCCACTGATACATAGAGATTTCTTCGACATTGGATAGACAAATCTAAACATTGGGCAGCCGTAGAGCTAATAAAATTATGTGTACAGCCTGAATCAACTAAGCTAAGCAACAACTTCTTATCAATTACAACCTGCAACTACATAGTATCGGCATGTTGTTTGCCTGTGATAGCATGGAGTGAGATGGCAGGCTCTCCACTATTCGTTGGTACATCTTCATATTCCAACTTCTTATCAATTGTAGCTTGCAACTGCATATTATCTGCATGTTGTTTGTTTGTGATGGCATGGAGTGAGATGGAAGGCTCTCCACTATCTGTTGATACGTCTTCAAATTTTGCATCCTCTATTTCCAGCCAAAATAAATTTTTGCACTGATGGCCTTGAACATAAGGATCATCACAGTTGTAGCACAACCCTTTTGCTCGCCGGGCAGCCATCTCGGCACGAGTCAACCTTTTCACAAAAGGATTAGTAGCAGTTACCTTAGCCCCCGAAATTACTGCTGCAGCGGTAGTCCTTGAGGTTGAATTATAGCCCCTTTGTGTGCTAGAAGAAATTTGTATCTTCTTCTCAAATGCTCTCGACAAACTCATTGCCTGTACTAGGTTAGATAGATTTTGTAATTCAACATCGAGACGAATCAAATCAACTAAACCCGCTGTAAACATATCTACTTGTTGGTCTACACATACAGATGATGCACGAACAACATCATTTGGAAGTCCCTCTGGTAATCTTCAACAGAACCATTTTGTTTCAAGTTGATCAGTTCCGCTAATGGATTGCTTTTCATTGTGGGCCAAAATGAAGAGTACAATATTCTTTGAAGACACCCCATGTTAAATTTGGTTCCTCCAGTTCTAGTTGATAAACCCATAATTGCGCCTCCCTATCATGTGAAAAGCAGCTATGCCTACTTTTTCTTGGTTGGCAGTACGCTGGTTAGCGAAAAATTTCTCACAAAGATGAAGCCAAATAAGAGGATCTTCATGTCCATCATAAGTTGGAAAATCTAATTTAGTGTATCTGGGAACTATACCTCTTCCTCCATTGTTGTCATCAGTCCCAAGGTTGTTGTTTCTTCCTCCTAGACGCACATCCAGTTGTTTTCCTGTGTTACTGGTTCGTTGAACAGAAGCAACACTATTGTCTCCAACTTCAACTCCCTTTGCACATGCCGTGGTGCGGATTAAGGTTTCAATTTGTTGAGATAATTGCTGGAATTTGACGTTCAACCTTGCTTCTGAAGCTGCTACTTTTGCTTCGGTCTGAGTTTGGGCTTCCAGTAATAGACTTTGCAGCCTTGCTTCTCCGGTACTCTTGTCCATGGTGACAAGCTCTGATACCAAATTGTTATGGCCCCTAGTTTTGGATCGAGTCGCTGGACGACTAACTTGGAAGTCAGACCTAACGTTCTGGTCTAAGCCCTTGTTTTTGTTTCGTGACTTGCTTACGATTACTGAATTTTGCAGCTCATTCAGGGAACTGCAGACCTGGTTTGAGAAAGTCCCGACTCTCTTGATAAAATCCAACTTGTTTTATTAATAACGTCAACTCTCTCAAATAGAGGTTTACAGTATCAAAGAGTCCTAACAAACTAGAAATAGGAAAAGCCATATAAAACTGAATTAACAAGAGGCCTAATCCACTAAGGGAAGTTCTATTCTACTAACAAAATAATACAGAAAATAAACATCATTATTAGTCCTATTAATCTTATTAATTCTTGCGTCTGGAATATTGTTTTCCGACAAAAGCATCAATAACACATTGTTCTTATGAAGGTTACTTGTTTTGGTTGTGATATAAGCTGAATCGGTGCTAACCTTTTTGATCCAATAATTCAAGGTCAACACAAAGAGATCCAAGCCATGATCACCTTATGGACGCAAAAACGTGTTTGGAGGACCCTTTTGGATCTCCCAGCAGAGCAATACAACATGTGGATAATAGCTTGGAGCACGACAGAAGCTATATCCGATGATACAATCCAAGGGACCATTAAGCAACATCGTGTTTGGATGATAGCTTGGAGCATAGGAGGCGCATCATTAAAAGTGTCAATTGGGTCGCTTTGTCATATTGGGTCATTTTTTGACCCATTTTGTAATAAATAGCTCATGGCTATAAATAGCTAGGATTTCCCTTTTCTTAGACTTGGATGATTTTGGATGAACGTAAGCTTGTTGGAAGCTTATTGATTTGCTTAGAAACGTTGGTTGTGAGGGGTTTAATTACCCTTTCGGTCGTCGTAGGAGTTAGGTGTTTGTTTTAGGATTACGTTCAAGAATCATTGGTTTAATATACCTTTGGTTTGCTTACGTTCCTATTCTTGTGTCTATCTTTTATCCCTTTTCCTTATTGTCTTTCAATTGTTTTCGTATTTTGGTTCGTATTAGGTTGGTTGGCTACACATGGGGCCTACTTAACTCAAGATAAATTGCAAAAGAAAGGCTATATATTATGTGTAGTAGATGTGCTTTATGTGAAAGCTCCTCTGAGACAACAGATCATACTTTTCTCCATTGTAATTTACAAGGCTGATACGGGCCTATTTTTGACTATCCATGGACTACGTTGGGTACACGTCAACGCTTCAAGAGCCTATTAAGCTACTGGAAGTCATTGGAGGCTGGAAGGAATCCAAAGAAGACTTGTATGTCAATCCCTTTATGCGTTGCTTGGAGTGTATGATTAGAAAGTAATAGGTAGGTGTTTTGACAGAAGAAAGAAACATATCTCTTTGGTTAAGAGTAGATCTATTCGTAATTTGTATTACAGGAAAAAAGGAATTGTTTTTAATTTGAGTGATATGCTAGATTTGTTAGCTTCTACAAGTTTATAATGTAAAACAAGTGCACCTCTGCTATATTTTTTGCAGTACTATATTTTTTTTTTTGATAAAGGTAATGTTGTATTCATCGGCATTAAGGGTATGCTGGAGACCTCCAAAAATTTTCCAACAAAAATAGAGAAAACTAGTAGATTACAACGATCCTATAAAGTCTAAAATCTGTGCATCTTCTTCTATCCTTTCTTCTTTACACCAAAAATAAAAAGTAGTCAAGCAGTTCCATTTGACTCTATCTATTAGGTTAGCTTTGTTTTCGAAGCATCTGCTATTTCTCTCCTTCCAGATTGACCACCAGATGCAAGATGATATTATACTCCACCATCTTTTCTGAGATTTGCTCCCCCTCTTCTGATCCAGCAACTAAGAAGATCTATTGTATGCTCAGGCATAACCCACTTAGTTTGTGTCGATCCTAGAAATAGATTCCACAGCTGTGTTGTCACTTTGCAATGGAGAAATAGATGCTTATTGGTTTCCTCAGTCTCATTGCAAAGAGAGCAACAAGAGGCTATCCGAAAGCCACTCCTTTTCAGTCTCTCATGTGTAGCACATGCTCTTCTGGCAACTAACCAAGAGAAGCATTTTATCTTGGTTGGCACCTTATTTCTCCATATTTGTTTCCAGGGCCAGACTTGCATCCTTATTGCTCTTTCACTTCCTTAACATATAGTCTGTTGACAGAAAAGATTCCATCTCTGGAGTGCTTCCATCTGATAGAGTGATAGAGTCATGCTCTGTTGATAACCCCTTGAGTCCATTCAATACTTGCAATAGCTCGGCCACTTTCCCAATCTCCCAATCATTTAAATGTCTCCTGAACACAATATTCCATCCCTGTTCGGGCCATACCCCAGCCACTGTTTCTTCTGGATTATGCACAACGAGAATAGGTCTGGAAATGAGACCATTAAAGTCTCGTTTCCAATCCAATTCTCCTACCAGAATAGGATTTTAGTCCCATTTCCCACTTTGTAGACTATGTTTCTGCTAAGATCTGGCCACAAGTTCCTCATTGATCTCCAAGTTGACACCCTATAAGTGCTATTCACAGAGCTAGAGCACCAATTTCCATTTCGTTCATACTTGTTGGCTATCACCTCCCTCCACAATGCATGTTCCTCAGTGGTGTACCTCCACATCCATTTAGACAGGAGACATCTATTTTGTAGCCCTAAGTTTCTAACTCCCAATCCACCTGATTGATGTAACTGTACAATCTGGCGCTTGACTAAATGCAGACCCTTTCCCTCTTTATTGCCATGCCACAAGAAATCTCTTCTCAATTTGTCAAGTCTTTCTTCCACCTTGACAGGTAAAGGAAAAAGAGACATAACATAAGTTGGAAGAGAATCCAAGACTAAATTGATCAAAGTGACTCTTCCTCCCAAAGAAATATACTGAGCTTTCAAGTTGGATAATTTTTTCTCTGTCTTTTCAATGATGCCATTCCATATTTCTAGCTCCTTATGTTTGTGACCCAGTGGCATGCCCAAATATGTCGTTGGAAGTTGCTCTATTCTACACCCCAATATACTTGCAAGACTTTGCAGTTGTGAGACTTCTTTAATTGAAAAAATACTCTTTCTCCAATTTACAGATAACACGGAGACTGCTTAAAAAACCACTAAAGTCACTCTTATGAAGGCAACCTGGTCAGTTGTTACTTCACAAAAAATAATTGTGTCATCTGCATAAAGTAGATGACAAATTTACATAATCCCCCCAAGAGAATTGTTAACTTTGAAGCCTCTTATCCAACTACTTTGGACGGCCACTCTCATCATGCTATTGTAGCCCTCCATTGCTAGCATGAAAAGAAAGGGAGAGAGTGGATCTCCCTGCCTGAGACCCACCCCTTTCTAATGGAAAAGAATCAGTAGATTCTCCGTTTACAAAAATGGAGAACCTAACAGTTTTTATGCAAAAGTCAACCCACTTCAGCCATTTCGCCCCAAACCCCATTTGCTCAAGTTCAAGTATTCTGATCAAGAAGCCCCAATTGACATGGTAGTAAGCCTTTTCAATATCCACTTTGCACATAATTCCTGGATCACCCCCTTTAAGCCTAGTGTTCACACATTCACTTGCTATTAGTGCAGCATCAATGATTTGCCTTCCTTTAATGAAGGCCATTTGGTGTTTGTTTACTAACTTGCTAATCACTTTCTTAAGCCTTTCCGCTAAAAGCTTAGCAATGATCTTGTAAATTCCTCCTATTAGGCTTATAGGTCTGAAGTCTCTCAAGTCGACTGGTCCGACCTTCTTAGGAATTAATGCAACAAAGGTTGCATTCAGGCTCTACACATGATAATCATGGGAATGCCTCAAGGTGCTCATAATATCTTCCTTTAAGTATTTACCAGAAGTTCTGATAGAAACTCATTGGGAAGCCATCGGGGCATGGGGTGGGGCCTTGTCACTAGCACACAACTTGAGTGCCTCAAAAACTTCCTCTTCTTCAAACTGTCTATGTAGCCACTCTTTTTCTTCCCCGCAAATGCTTTCACTTCCTTGGAAGATAAAATCTGGCCTCTATCGTTCTGTTTCCTTGTACAGATTCGGGTAAAAACTTACAATTTGTTGCTTGATTAGCATTGGTTCAGAAATAACTGCCCCTTCCACTTCTAAATTTTCAATTAAATTGAATCTCTTGTGAGATGTGGCAATTCTGTGAAAGTACTTGGTATTTTTATCTCTATGTTTGAGCCACTGTACTCTAGACCTCTGTCTCCATGTTATTTCCTCATTCCTAGAAATTACAGCAAACTCATTGAAAAGGTGAGCTTTATGTATCATCTCCTCCTCATATAATGATCTTTGCTCCTGAATTGCTTCAATGTTGGCAATCTGATTCAGCACATCCTCCTTTTGGTGTTTCCAGTTATCTCTGTTTTCCAAGCCTCATTCCTTTAATTTTCCTTTGAGCAGCTTCAATTTTGTGGCTAGTGTGTAGGAGGCTGATCCACTAACAGAGAAAGAGTTCCACCATTCTTTGACTTTATTACTGAATCCTTCCACCCCAATCCACCATTGTTCAAACTTGAAATACGTCTTCCTAAGGTTTAACTCTCCACAAGTTAGAGCTATTGGACTATGATTGGTACTGTGCTATCAAATAATTCTTACCTTGTAAAAGAAAAGCACAGATAAGGGATAGCTTCAGAATAGGTGGCACAAGATAGTTTTTCCGTGTCATAAGTAGATCTCTAAATGAATAGGTCCAAGTCCAACACCCTGACAATTGAAATTGCTGAAAGAAGATGAAATAAACCTAAAATCACATTGATGAAAATTGTCTCAAAACACATAAATCTCTCAAAAGCCGCGTGAACTTGGTGAATAACAGAACAAAATGGAAGAAAAGAATTTATAAAGGACATAACAATTAGTTAAGATTAAGGTTTTAGCTGTTGTTGATACAATTACATCGGTAAAGTGCTAAATCGGGAGTATTTTCAATTGGGTTGGAGATTGATATGTCAAAGTAAAAATAAGTGTGAGATTTAGAGAATCTATAACTTTATAAGCCTCTGGAGTTTTGTGTGATAAGAAGATACCTCCCAAGCTTAGAGGCAAATTCTATTGAGTGGCAGTCCGTCCGGCCATGCTGTATGGAGCGCAATGTTGGCCAGTTAAGAACTCTCATATCCAAAAGTTTAAGCGGAAATGAGGATGTTGCGTTGGATTTGTGGACTTACTAGGGGAGATAGGGTTAAGAATGAGACTATTTGGGAGAAGGTGGTAGTGGCTTCGGTGGAGGACAAGATGCGGGAAGTGAGGTTAAGATGGTTTGGGCATGTGATGAGGAGGGGCACTGATGTCCCAATTCGTAGGTGTGAGAGGTTCACTTTGGATGGTTTCAGGCGGGGTAGAGGTAGGCTGAAGAAATACTAGAGGGAGGTGATTAGACAAGACATGGAGCAGTTACAACTTACTTACTGAGGACATGACCCTAGATAGGAAGGTATGGAGGACGCGAATTACGTTAGAGGACTAGTGCGCGTGGGTGAAGCGTAGCTAGTAGATAGGAGTGCTTTGGTGTAGCTTTGCTAGGTTGTAGGGCTTTGCACATAGGTTGGAGTTTCTAGTTAGGAGGGTTTGGGTGAGGTGTGTGCTTTCAATTAGATAGTGTATGGTACTACACTGTGGGTGTCTTATTTCTGTTATTTCATCTTCTTTCATGTTTTATTACGACTTTGTTTACTGTCTGATGTCTGATCCCACGATGTGGGAATACACTGGGTATGTTGTTGTTGTTGTATAGCTTCATAAGCCCTTAAATTGTCTTAAAACACAAGTTATTAAGTATTGGAATGGAAGGGCACATGAGATTGGAATGTTACAGAGGATTCATATAACCGACTATCACTACTTTTTGAGATTGAAGCATAGTTGTTGTACTGATTCTAGATTTTCTCTATAGTAATTCTCATTTGCTAACGGATCCCAATAATTCCAAGAATTAAACAGTCCAGGCTTGAGTTAGTTGCATCTGTCATTGTTGGTCATGAGACCCTACCTTCAAGAGCCATAGTAATAAATTCTGAAAGCAGGTACACCTAGCTGATTTCCCAAAATAAATACCATGACGATGTAAGAGACCATAATATTACATGGACGACCATACACTTTATAGTTGTATCAAGTGGCTACATTTGTGTTTTTCTTCTTCTGTCTCCTTTTTTCTGGGGTAAGTACCATTATCTACTTCTTTTAAACAAAATGTGCTAAACATTTTTTTCTCATAACTATAACAACATTGTGCAACTCAAACACGACAGTCTTTCACACTATTTGAACCAACTTCATATCCAACTTTCTTTTCCAGTTTTATATCAAAATGGTACATCATTTCAACTCTCAATAATTAAAACCATACAGACATTGAACCATGATATTCCATTGAAGAGCAAATGCTATGAGCTATTTTGAACCACGTGGAATCTCTCCCTAACAATGAACTTGAATTTTCGTTCTGCTAAATCTCTTACTAGAAGCTATAGGATATTTGCATAATAACTTTATACCCTTCAGGATATCAATTCAGCAACTGGTTGAAGCAACTGCCCAGCACCCTCACGATTTAACAGTAGGGGAACGTTTCATATCTTTAATGCAAACATTCAGGTTCCTCAATCTCCCATTCCTAAAGAGCAGACAACAAGTTTGAAAAATTTACGTAGAAAGGCTTATTAGATCAGAGCAATCAACCATAAGCGAAAGGTTAAACTTTTTAGTAAATGGTTAACAGGGAAACAACTCCCTCTTTTTAGTTAATAGTTAACAAGGAAACAACCCCATCAAACATACATATTTGTCACACCTATGACCCTTTGGACACAAACATTTTACTTGTACAATTTGTTTCTTCAGTTTCTTACCATTTGAGGACCAAACAGTTACCATACTCGATAACGAGTCTCTAGGAAAGACAAATACATTTATGTAGATAAGAAGGATAAAGTACACACCTCTGACCTTTCCAGCCTTCTGCAGAATAAGCATCAATAAGGTTCTGCTCTAGCTTCATCTTGATCAAGAGGTATCTTGTCCTCCTTTGTAAACGTGAAACATCATCTGGATCTGCATCACGTTTTCTTCTCCTCTTTTTTCTCCTTCTCTTTAACTTTTCAGACCCAGTATCCAGGTTTTCATGTTTTAAATTGTCCTCCCCTTGGCAGCTCAATACGGACTGCTTCTTCGATGATTCAGCTTTTTGCAGTATTTCTTTCTTAAGTATGTTTCCCCCAGAACTGCACCTTCCCTTACCTTCAGCAGCAACTTTTCTCTTTGATGAAGATGCCTGAGTAACCTTTCCATGAGATTTTGATTTCAGCTTAGACCTCTTTTTCTCTAATCTTCTCAACACATTTTTTACTTGTGATGAACTCAAAACTTCTTTATGCAGATATTTATCTGTTTTTCCAGGCATCGTAGCTTGTAGTGTGACATTAAAAGTCCTACAAGGACAAGACAATCGATGATCAATAACCTCTAAGACAACATGAAAAAGACAGATGAGAAGACGTCTTTTTTTTCGATTAATAAGAAAATGTCAAATCTTTGTCAAGCCAAAGATACAAAAGTTGCAGTTCTTGTTTCAATGTCACTTTTAGTTAATATATACCACAACATATATTCGCTGAAAAGAGGAAGAAGGAAAAGAAAAGAAATAAAAACTGCCTAGTACCTCTTAGTTCACTAGGAAGCACAAGTACAGTACACGTGAATCGCTTCTGCTACAGACAAGAACTTTCATATATGTTAAAACTATTAACATTCCTCGAACACAGCAACTGTTAGTGAAGCATGCTAAATAATAAGCAAGACATATGAGCAACTAACAAGATACTCACGGATTCACCTCTACGATCTAAACATTGAGAAGTATAAAGAACCAATAATGAAGAAAGGCAAATTATGCTCAACTCAGTAACGAAGAAAACAAGCAACCTTTTCGAAAATAAAAGAAACAACAACAACATACCCAATTAATTCCACAAGGGTCTGGGGAGGGTAGTGTGTGAGCAGACCTTACTCCTATTAGGTAGAGAGACTGTTTCCTATAGACACTCGGTTACTTACTATTAGAGCAAAACTAGTTTAGTCTTAGATCAGAATCAATTTTCAGATGACAGGGAACAGTGCTGGAACTCATCAGACAAGTTGACTTGTCACTGGAAAATGACATTCCAATAGATATTTGGGAAAAATTTGGAATTTGCTTTCACCTAATACAATCACAAATCCAATGTAGCTAGCTCACAAACAAGATCCAATCTTTCAATCAAACTCTTCCCCAAAATAAACTCCAATTTTCAAGTCATTAAAAACTAGATGCCAATCCCAATTTAAGCATTCTATGCACAACAAGAGAAAAACTCAATGCATTCAAGTAACACATACATTCACACTACTAATCCGTTATCACTTACACTGCCAACCAAAGATCGAATTACAAACAGAGACATATACACATAAACAAAAGACTTCAAATTTCAATTATCGATCAGCCAGTTCATAACCCCAATTAAGCACATTCAAGAAAATACAAAATAGCTAACACTACGGAAATTTGACAAACACCCACAAAAGATTTAACAAAGAATTGTCTGATAAACCAACAAAGACTAAAAATTTATCATAATTAATAAAATGGGTATCCTTAAAAATAGGAAAACACAAAAGGCTAACCTTAAAGGGGAAGAGTTGGAGAAAGATCTGAAGAGTAGCAAAGATTCATCAAACGGTTAAGTATCTAACATTCTAACTATTTTTGAATGCAGAGAATTTCCACCTTGTTGCTCTTGGGAATAATTTGGATTAAGATAAGTACTAGTCAATGGTTTAATGAATCATGGGAATAATAATGATTATACTTCATTTAGTGTTCAAATATTAGTACTAATGCTTTTCACTAATTAGTATTCATAACTTGCCGTTTATGTCTGTTTCTTTTTCCTTAATTGCTTCCAAATATTGAGTTTCTTTTTTGTTTTAATTATTATTTTTATATATACACCAAATTTTGTATCACTATAACTAATTAAAACAAGCAGATTGTCACAGTTAATTGAATCTCATAAAAGGATAGATCGATACACTAGAGATTTCACTATGTGCAAGATCTGAAAAGGAATCGAACCACAAAGAAATTATAAAAGACACAATTAATTAAATTTTATAATATGATAAAAGTATATTTTCTAAGTGTAATTGAGTCTCGCTTCTTGAGTTCATTCTAGTGTACAGTTAGATAACAAATTTATACATCAAATCAAAGTAAGTTAATTAGGTATTCTTAGAATAGACCTTCACGAAATTAAATTAAAATAAAGAGGGTATTGCAAAGATAAATTCAATGGGTCAATATGGAGCGAAAGAAATAAGTGGAGTTATTCGATATAATAAAAATAATTCAATTATAAATTTCATGAAATATTATTTTATAATTTATTGAATTGAGACATTTTTGATTAATTGTGTCTCCACTAACAACTTCTTTGAATTCTCAACATTAATATAGGAAAACTTGGCTAATGATTCTTGAGAAAATTGAAGAAAATGTGTCTTTTAAGTCTTGAATGAAAGATTGGTGACATTGACCAACTTAAAGGGTCAAACATCATTAGAAAACTTGATTAAGTTAATTGTGGACTTGATTAATATTTTCAAAACTTTCTAATCTTTTCAAAAATACAAATCAACCCAATCCACACTCCTCTTCAATCCAAATCAACCAGTCTCTCTCCTCTCTCCTCTCTCTCGACAACTACTCTCAACTCTCTCCCAACCAATAGTTCTGCAAATTTCTCCTTTCAATCCTCGGCGATTTCAACATACGACGACAAATAGTTGGGCTTCAAGTTCCTTTTCGACTTCAACCTTCAATCGACGTGACAGCCTTGCGCTCCGGCCACAACAACTTCGAATTCTTCAACCTCCAATCGACATGATAGCCTTACTCTCTGGCTACAACAGCTTCGAATTCATCATCATTCTTTTTCTTCTTCACAGGTAAAAATTTATGGCCTTTTTAGTTTTAAAGAAAACGAGGAACTTGAGCCAACTTCTCTTATAGTATTGGTTAACAATTTCAATATTTATTGCTTTAATTTGAAATGCGGTCCCAATAAAACTCTAATTTCTGGTATTTCTTCTCTTCTCTTTTTGAAGTGAATTATGATTTTTTGTTGTTTGTTGCATTTTTTTGAAGTTTGATTTTTGTTGTTTGTGTTTATAAAAACAAAATAATGATTTGGGTTAATTTGTTTTGTTCTTGTTTTTGGTAAAAATGGTGATATTGCTGTTTTTCTGTTGAACAAAATTGTGCTACTGTTTTTTGTTTTATCCAACAGATATTCCATCTGGTGCAACATATTAACCATCTGATGCAACAGATTTGTCAGATGATGCAACGGATCAACCATATAATGCACCAGAGGAACCATCAGATTACAATTCTGATGCAACAGATGATGTGTGAGCCCATGCTAATACATTTACAGCTTTTAACTCTAAATAATTGCAAAGTTTTGAGCAACTTTAGTCGTTTTTGATTAGTTTACTTTGATTTTGCAGTATAAGTAAAGAAGAAGGGGAACCACAAATAAAGGAAACAAAAAACATGAAATCGAAAGCAAATAAAGAACAAAGTGTGGCTGACGACATCCATGACACGTCGTCAGCCTGGTGATAGGCTGTCAAGGATGCCGTCAACCTTAAACAGAAGATGGAAGTTGCAGGAAGTTTTGTGACGACATTCATGATACGCCATCAAGATGATGATAAGGCGTCACTGTTATTGTCAACCTTAGGCAGCAGAAGCTAAACTTGCAGAGAAGCTGACGACGTCCGTGATAGGCCGTCGTCACGAGCGCCGTCATCTATTCCGAAGAAAATCTGAACTTAAATTTTATTTCCTTATTTAGGGTTAACTATTTAAAGCCTTATTTTAGTTTTTTTTTATTATTGATTCGATCATTAAGGATTGGACATATCCTACAAGATATAATAACGATATTTCTCTCTCTCTCTAAAACCAATATTTTGGAGTTTTGTCTTGTGATTCAATTCAAAGTATACTTTTGATTTTCTTCATCATTATAAGTTAATCCTTTCAGTTATGAATTCAATTTGCATACTTGTTTCTTGCATCATGAGTGACTAAACACCATTAATCTGGATTATGAGATCTAGGGTTAGGTCATGATAAGGTGTTAAATGCTTAAGATTTAAGAGGTGTTAGGATTTCTTGGTAATTCTGAGATTATAATTAAAGTCTGCTGGTTGCAAACAGTAGGCGTACCAACTTTGATTTGCTTGAGAAAAAAATCATAAACAGTAGGAAGTGAATTATCAACAGGGACTCGAAAAGACTTTGTTTAATAATCAGCACTGTAACAAGGTTGATTAACCTGAGGTAAAATCTGGACAGTGAGTAGCGATTCCCTAAGTCCGAGAGGATTAGGAAATTAGATGCTTGAATAGGTCGAGAGACATTCGAGCATATCATCGATAAAGATAGCTTGTCATCCTAACCACCGTGAGAATCTTGAGTCACCTTTAGCATCTGTCATGTACCGTAAGCCTTAGTGAACATAATTCTGGTTATTTCATAAACTCTTGATTGACAAACACTGAAATTAAAGTGACCAAAAATTATTTGCTAATCTCCAAAACTCCCATTTTTTCTTTTTATATCGTTTGTTTGAATTTAACTTGTAGCTTTAGTTTCAAACTAGTTTAATCGCCACTCACATTGTTCCCTGTGGGATTCGATCCCAACCTAGTTGGGTTTTATATTGACAACGATCGCTTACACCCATTCAAGAGTGTAATTTGAGCGTTATAAAAAATGGCGCCGTTACCGGGGAAAAATGTGGCGTATTGAGTTGGTTTGGAATTTTAGCCTACTAGCTTGAATTCAAACTTATAAATATTTATTTTTAGTTTTCTTTTATTTCTTGTGTTAGGTAGATTTTTATTTTAGTTTACTTATTACTATGGCATTGTGGAATGAACATGAGTTTAGTGGTTGGAAATCTTATCTTGATGATCCATGTTCATATTGTGATGGACCTCACTTTTGGCAAGATTGTAGATATGCTCTCCGGAGAGAGATGTGTGCACCATCTCCATCCTACCGGGAGTATGATTGTTCTTTATGTGGTGGTCGAGATGGACATTGGAGTGATTACCAAATTCCCCCTCCCCCTATTGCGCTAACCCAAATTATAGTTCTTCTTATGAGTTTGATAGGTCTTATGGTCAAGAAAAACAAGAACGAAGCACCGGTAAGAGTGGCATTAAAGCTATGTTTCAACGAATGTTGGATCTCCAGAAAGAAACATATGATATCATATGTGATATGCGTCAAGACATGAAGCCGATCATTCATGAGGAGATGGATATAGAGGTCAATTATTCAAAGCATTCTTCTATATTATGTTTAGATGATATCTTGTCTGTGGAATCATTTAACATAATGAAAGAGTGTGAAGATGAGGAGCAAGAATCCTATACTGATGATGAGCTTGATGTTGATCTTTCATTGGAGATTTCCCAACCAACCGAACTATTCATGAACGAAGATGCCAAAGAAGAGAAAATGGTACTAGAATTGAAAAAAAAAATTAAGAACAATCCTTGTGAAGACTCTAGTCCATTTCGGGGTAAAGATACTAATAGAGACGCTACTCCAGAATTGAGAGTCAGTCCTCATTCGAACCACTTTTCAATATTATGCTTGATGGATGTGATGAAAGTCGAACCACCCAAGCAAATGATAAATTTTGAAAATGAGGAGGAAAATTCTTACATTTTGGAGTTTATCTTTCCAAAAGGGTATACTACAACCCCAGTCTTGAAGGCCAAGAAGCTTAAAGATCGATATCTATTTAGTGGCTTTTTACGATCCTTATCGTTGCCTAATGAGCCCACACGAAAGTTCGATGCAAAATTGGGCAAGCGGTTCAAGTCTTCGAAGTGGTGTGATAGAACATTCCTTATCATGCCCTCACATTTGCCCAACGGACCTAAAAGATGTAAAGATAAAAAGATGGGCTGACAATTTAAATCGTCAAAGTAGAGGGATAAATGATGACTGGATGTTGTCGTGCCGCGACACTAAATTAGGCGCTTCTTGGGAGGCAACCCAAGGTATTTTGTTGTTTGTATTCGTATTATATGATTGACATCATATTTTCGCACCCATGGTGCCACAGGTATGTTTCTAACTCTCTTGTTTTGGTTTGACGCATTGGGGACATTGCATGATTTTAAGTTGAGGGTGTTGCGGCTACTTGTGGGTGTTGATGTCCTCCTGGATTTTTTGTTGTCGTACCTCTTTTCTCTGGAGTCTTGTTCCTAGTAGAGCCGGAATGTTTAGGCGTATTGCGCTTGTTTTGTGATGTGTTGTAGTTGACTAGGAGAAATACAAGTAACTAAGGCAGTTAACTTGTTTTTATGATTTTTGAGCACCTTTCCATTGGTCTGATATATTACTATGTGAATTGCATCCATTTTTTACCACGGTGTATCTTTTTGTGGCATTAGTTTGGCAACTGAATAACCTTTGTTAAACAAGTGCATGAACTGGATAAGTAGTGATATGTGAGATACTTGTGTGCCTTGTGTGTGTAAGGTCTTACTCAGTTCCCGTTGTGTGTTGAATCTAGAACTTGCGCTGTTAGTCTTGCCATGGTCATAAGATAGAAGTTAGGAAAAGATCATAGGCCGTTTTTTTATTTTAGCCCACTTTAGCCAAAATGATCTTCCCTATGTCCATAATATCTCTTGATCCCTATTTTGAGCCTAATTAACCTATTTCTTTCTACGATACCTCTCACCTTCCCGTTTACATCATAATGAACCTGTTTTGGCCCTAGTCCTCCTTGACACTGTGCACCTTGACTTAGGCAAACAACCTAAGTTGAGGGTGGCTATCATAGGGGTGCGTGATACAAAATGAGTATGAAGAGAGGAAGAATAAAAGAAAAGAATAAAAAGTTGGGTGCGGTGAAAAAAGGAATAAGAAATGAGAAAGTTGTGTAAAAGATGATAAAAAAATAATATGACAATTGAAAAGACCGTATCCATCTTGAGCATGTGTGATCAATAAAAGAGAGGAAGAAAAGAAGGTTGGGAGTTGAAACCCCAAGAGTTTAGTGTAGTGTCAAGGAGGCATAGTCACTCTGAAATATCCATGAATATCATACCAGCCCCTAGCCTACGTTACAAGCTTAAGAAAAGCCCTATAGTGATCCTAACTGACCTGTCTGACGACTTGGGTACTGACTATAAGGGCAAGCCTATGGCATTTGATGCGCAATGTTGAAACTTCGTTCTGAGAGTGAGTTTTGTGTTTATCCCTGTGTTTATGTATGTAAATTCTGACATGAGTGAAAAAGGGATTTCTTTGTTGTGAGGGCACACTAGGTATGTTGCTAATCACTGCCTTATTCAGATAATGTGATTTGGGTATGTGTTGGGTTGTTATTGCTAAAATTCTTTCCATATCTTGATCCTCATGAGTTGCATGGGTGTTTTCAATAATAGACACAGTTGCTCTTAATTTGACTGACCTTGGAGATGGTGCATGTATTCTGAACTGATATGAGTAGTTAGCTGCCAACTTGTACTTTGTATACTCTTGGTTATGTTCTGGTTGCTTGAGGACAAGCAATTGTTTAAGTTGAGGGTGTTGATGTGTGAGCCCATGCTAACACATTTACAGCTTTTAACTCTAAATAATTGCAAAGTCTTGAGCAAGTTTAGTCGTTTTTGATTAGTTTACTTTGATTTTGCAGTATAAGTAGAGAAGAAGGGGAACCACAAATAAAGGAAGCAAAAAGCGTGAAATCGGAAGCAAATAAAGAACAAAGTTTGGCTGACGACATCCATGACACGTCGTCAGCCTGGTGATAGGCTGTCAAGGATGCCGTCAACCTTAAACAGAAGATGGAAGTTGCAGAAAGTTTTGTGATGACATTCATGACACGCCGTCAAGATGATGATAAGGCGTCACCGTCGTTGTCAACCTTAGGCAGCAGAAGCTAAACTTGCAGAGAAGCTGACGACGTCCGTGATAGGCCGTCAAACTCCTGATAGGCCGTCACGAGCGCCGTCATCTATTCCGAAGAAAATCTGAACTTTAATTTTATTTTCTTATTTAGGGTTAACTAGTTAAAGCCTTGTTTTAGTTTTTTTTTTATTATTGATTTGATCATTAAGGATTGGACATATACTACAAGATACAATATATAATATTTCTCTCTCTCTTTCTCAAAAACCAATATTTTGGAGTTTTGTCTTGTGATTCAATTCAAAGTATACTTTTGATTTTCTTCATCATTGTAAGTTAATCCTTTCAGTTATGAATTCAATTTGCATACTTGTTTCTTGCATCATGAGTGGCTAAACACCTTTAATCTAGATTTTGGGATCTAGGGTTAGGCCATGATAAGGTGTTAAATGCTCAAGATTTAAGAGGTGTTAGGATTTCTTGGTAATTCTGAGATTATAATTAAAGTCTGCTGGTTGAAAACAGTAGGCATACCTACTTTGATTTGCTTGAGAAAGAAATCATAAATAGTAGGAAGTGAATTATCAATAGGGACTCGGAAAGACTTCGTTTAATAATCAGCACTGTAACAAGGTTGATTAACCTGAGGTAAAATCTGGACAGTGAGTAGCGATTCCCTAGTCCGAGAGGATTAGGAAATTAGATGCTTGAATAGGTCGAGAGACATTCGAGCATATCATCGATAAAGATAGCTTGTCATCCTAACCACCGTGAGAATCTTGAGTCACCTTTAGCATCTGTCATGTACCCTAAGCCTTAATGAACATAATTCTGGTTATTTCATAAACTCTTGATTGACAAACACTGAAATTAAAGTGACCAAAAATTATTTGCTAATCTCCAAAACCCCCATTTTATCTTTTTATATCGTTTGTTTGAATTTAACTTGTAGCTTTAGTTTCAAACTAGTTTAATCGCCACTCACATTGTTCCCTATGGGATTCGACCCCAACCTAGTTGGATTTTATATTGACAACGATCACTTATAGAGTGTAATTTGAGTATTATCAATAGATTAATCATCTAATGCAATAAATTTAGCATATGATGCAACAGTTTAACTATCTGATGCAACAGATTAACCATATGTCGCAACAGATTAAGCATCGGATAAAAAATCTGATGCAACTGATTAACCATCTGATGCAACGGAAGAACCATCGGATTAATGATCTGATGTAACATATGAACATCCTGTTGGATAGAATCCTATCAACTCTTCCAATAGGACATGTCCAAGACATGATTTTCCAATTGATCATTCATCTGCCGCGATAGACGATCCTATGCTGGAAGAAATCTAAATAAAATTGACTGTTGATAATTATTCCAACAGATCACTCATGTGTTGCAACAGATGTATGACCTGTTGCACAGACCTTTCATCTTTCTCAACGGATGAGTGATATGTTTTGTATTATCATAATAGATTACTCAACCGTTGCTGCAGGTTAGTTAACTGTTCTGACAGATCACTCATATGTTGCAATAGATATGTGATTTGTTGCACAAACCATTCATCTTTCTCAACAGATGAGTGATATTTTTTGTATTGTCGCAACAGATTACTCAACCGTTGCTACAGGTTATTTAACTGTTCCAACATAACACTCATATGTTACAACAGATGATGTTGCAACAGATGTGTGATCTGTTGCACATACCATTTATTTTTCTTAATAGATGAGTGATATGTTTTATATTATTGCAATAGATTACTCATCCGTTACAACAGGTGATTTAACTGTTCCAATGGATCACTCATGTTACAACAATGTGTTATCTGTTGCATAAACCATTCATCTGTCTTAAAAGATAAGTGATATATTTTGTATTGTTGCAACAGATTGCTCATTCGCTGCAATAGGTTTGTTATATGCTGCAACAGATATACTACCTGGTGCAATAGATAAATGATCTGTTGGAACTGTTATTTTACTGTTTTGCTTGTTAGATTTACTGTTATCCCTTTTTAATGATGCATTAATCAACTATAATATATTTTTTTATGTTCCTGTTAATTTTAGATAATATGGCTCCCAAAAGAATAGAAACCGAATCAAGTCCAAGTAAAGGAACAAGTGAAGTATCTAGGCTACATCCACCACTCTATGAGCTTGCTTTACAAGCGTTCTCTCAATCAGGAGAAGAATATGATAAACACGGAGAAGAGGAATATTTCAAAAGAGATGATCCAAATGCTAATAGCCCTTCCGCCGAAGAGTTGGTCAAAACCTTCAGCATTGATCATTATCTTGTGATAATGCAGTGTGATGGTGCCACAGATTTAATGGGTGATTTCGTGGTTAAGTCTGTAGACACGTAATTTTGTCCGCCTCCAAAATTAATTTTACTCATTTTTACCTCTCCCTACCTACCCCTACCCTACCCCTACCCTCATCTAATCCACCTACTAGGCTGCCACTCCCGCGTGCCCATCCCACTTTTCCAACAACAACTTCACTGCCATATACAATACATATACACTCACTGATACAGGGAAGTGGGGCAACAAAACACCATTCTAGTTTTTTTCTTCTCCACTCACACATTCACTGGAGGAGATACACACACGCACACAAAAAAACCCACCAGAAAACACACGTACCCCCCACACAGTGAGTGAAAAAAAAATAAAAAATGAAGAGAATTTGAAAGATTGAGAGAGGAAGAGAGATCGAGAGAGAGTAAAAACCAAGAAAAAACATGTGAGAGAGATTGAAATCGAGAAGTGAGGTGGCCGGAGAAAACACGAATCGAGAGAGTTAGATAGATCGAAGAGAGAGAGTAAAAACAAGGAGAGAAAGAGGGAAAACTGGTGGTGGCTGACTACTCCGGTGATGTCTTGCCGGAAAAATGTTACTGCCGCTTGGAATTTGATCTAATTCTTCTTTTTTCATTCTTTTTTTGAGCTCGTCGGAGTTTCATTATCTCGTCCCATTTCGGGAAAATTTTGAAACGATGATAGTTACTCTGATTCCGACGAGATTCATAAAAGGTTAGTTGGAAATTGGTGATTTGGGGTTTGAATTAAGATCTTGGGTTGTGTTTGATTTCTAGGTTTGCGGGTCATTCATTGTGAGGCTTTTCATCATTTTACAAATTCGTTCGGTTGAATTCGATATCGAGTTTGGAGTTGTTGGTTATCAAGGTTCAAATCGAGGCATTTTGGATGCAGTTCTATCTCTGATATATTGAAATCGACACTTGAGGTCCAATCCTTTGACTCCCTCTTTTCGTTTTGTTTCGATTTGGTACATTGATGTTATGATTGTGCGTTGTTGGTTATGATTGGATGATCTTGTTGGTGTTCATTATTATTGATTCGTGAATAATTAATCATGATGTGAATTTGATGTTAGCATGGGTTTGGATAATTGCTTTGTGTGAAAATTGACGTATAAGAGGGAATTCGGGGCAAAATTGAGAAATTGATAAAAAGTGTGAATTTGGATGAATTAAGATTCATTGATTTTGGTTTAATTTGGTTTGAGCATGAAAGTTGTTGGAACGTGATAGTATCATGATAGGATGAAATTGATAGGCAAATGGTAGGCTGGGTAGGCAAATTTAAGAATAACGATTTGTTGAGTATTTGAATATGTGTGTGAATGATTTGTTCTATTTTTATCTCATAAAAATTGAAATTGTACTCATTTGACCGGGGAATGCCCCGAGGGATTTGTATTGATTTATCCAGTGAATGCCCCAAAGTATCATGTACATAGAGGAGGCTCGTGATCAAGGCCCGAGGCATCGGGTAAGACATTAGAGCGTAGTTTTAGGATTAGCTTGGAATAGGATTTATATTTTTTGTATTTTTTCTATTTTTGGACTGTATATTTGGGCTGGACACTGTATTTTGGATTTGTTTTGTTTTATGTGTTTGATTGATTTTTTTATGTGTTTTGTGTGGTTTATACATTCGTAATATCAAATTAGCCGATACGATCCACCAAGCGACCGTGGTCGAACCACGGGATCGAGGGATGCCTAACACCTTTCCCTCGGTCAACAAATTTCCTTAGCTGGAATCTCTGTTCGCAAACCAGTTTTAAAGAGTCAAATCATTTCGAAAAGGATTTTCCAAAGGTGACTTGGGACCGAATTATGTCAAGTGGCGACTCTGAATTTAATTGTGAAATGAATCCTTTTTTAAAATAAATCTTTATTTTTGTCACTTTAATAATAAAACCCTTTCAAAACTTAAAATCTATTCTTTTGGTAAAAAAGAGGGTGTGACAGTTTGGCGACTCTCACACTATATTTGTATCGAGCTTGCGCCAGAGCTTTCATACCCTTTTTTAACTCCAAAAAGATTATTAGATTTTAAGTTCGAAAGAGTTTTTATTATTAAGTGACAAAATGAAGATTTTTGTTTCGAAAAGAATTATTTACATTTTTTCATTTCAGAGTCGCCACTTGGCATAATCCGGTGTGCCAAGTCATCTTTGAAAAATCCTTTTCAAAACGATTTGACTCTTAAACTGATTTGTGAACAGAGATGCCGACCAAGGAATTCTGTTGACCAAGGGAAAAGTGTTAGGCTCCCTTCGATCCCGTGGTTCGACCACGATCGCTTGGTGGAGCATATCGACTAATTTGACACTATGAATATATAAACCACATAAAACACATAAAATAAGCAATCAAGAAAACAAAACAAAACAAGCCAAAATTTAGTGTCCAGTCTAATTATACAGTCCAAAATAAAAAATGAGAAAATATAAACCTACGCTAACCTACACTAGTCCTAAACTATGCTTCGATGCTTTACTCCACTCGATGTTCTGGGCCTTAACCATGCACCGTCTTCAAGTATAACTTTCTCGAGGCATTCCCCGGATAAAGCAATACAGATACCTCAGAGCATTCCCCGGCCAAATGAGTACATTTTTTCAATTGCGATAAAACAAATCCATTAAACACATATCTCAAATATTCCATCAACTTTACAATCCCTAAGTTTGCCTACCCCTACCGTTTGCCTAACGATTCACGGCCTAAACTATAATACTATCAAACTTAACAAGGTCGACGTTTATTCCGAATCAAGCAATCGTCACTGAACCAACATAAATCATTATTCACTTTTAACAATTTTTGATCTTTTCCACCAAAATCCAACTTACCCCCAAATCAACTACGTGATTAACATACTTCACACAGAATAAACAATTAAATAACGATGAGCAAAATCACCTCAACCAAATTCAATCAAAAATCACATCATTCAAAAATATTCATGAAAAAAGATATGAGAGATAGAATTGGACCTCAATCGTTCATTTTATTCCAAAATCAGTGATGGATCAGAATTCACAAAGCAACAGAACCTCGACCCAATTGGAAGCTCAACGTCGAACCCGTAACTTGAACAAACCAATAAAAATCCGAATTAACCCGAATGAACCAACTGACCCGTTTTGATTTTTTATTGTAGTCGAATGGAATTTGGTCGGAATAGATTGAAAGAGCTCGGGTTTTATGGGTTTGATCTCCGACTTACTATTTCTGGCGAGAAGATACCGTTTCCGGCGATGGGTAAACTATTTCTATTTCGCCGGAGCTGGGAAAGGATGAAACTGGTGGCGTTTCGACGGAGAGGGTATTTGAGTTTTCTGATGAGAGTGGTGTCTCGCCAGAATAGTGCTCTTCGATCTTTCTCTCAATCGCTTCTATCTCTTTTTTTTGTTATTTTTCTCAAATCCACCCCATTTTTACTCTTCCCTCTCCCTGTATGTGTGTGCCCTCTTCTCCAATTCTGTATGTGTGTGAGAAAAATGGTGAGCGGAGTGTGTGATTTCATGGGTGAATTGTGAGAGAATTCAATAAAAGGTCAGTGTGTGTGCTTCTCCCCTTTTTTCGTGTGCTAGCTGTATGTATTTGTGTTTAAAGGAGTCAATCCTAGTGTGTATTGCGGGTGGATTATTGAAGAAGATGGTGGTGTGTGTTGTTGGTTGAAAAAAAGGAGTGTTCACGTGAGTTTGTGCAGGTTAGTGGGTGAATTAGGTAGGGGTAGGTAGGGTAGGGGTGAGGTTAGGGGTAGGGTAAAATGAGTAGAAATTAATTTTTGGAGCGAACAAAATTACGTGTCTACATTATGCCCCTCTTTGGATGTAAACACAAAGTGTTTTCAGACAAACAAGTAGACAACGAGACAAAATTTTGACCGACCATTACTCAGAAGAAAGAAACATAAGGGAGGAGGGAAATCGAGTCTTGATTTGGCTATCCTACCTATCCCAGTTATAAGAGAGTCAAGTCACATGTAGTTCCAGAGTTGAAAATGAGATGGACTATACCGAGTTGGAGAGTCGAGTGAGGTCCCATTGAGGTTTTGATCTGCGACTTTGTCATTACATCAAAATGAAATTACAAGTTAAAATGATAAATGAAATTACAAAAGACCTATCTATACAACATTTCTCAATTCTTGTCTCAAGTCTTCGATGCATTCAAAAGTGACGAAAGATCTATCTTCTTTGAGTTGAACTTGAAAATAAATTCTTTCTCCATACAAAATTTGGTATTAGAGATGAACTCAAAATTGACCATGTTCTGCAGGTGGTATTTCTGAACTTGAACCTGGATTTGAAATTCTTCACCCTATTCTTCAGGCGCGCTCCTGACTTGTAATTTTTTACCTTGTTGCTTGGTTTTCCATTTATTCACCTTGTTGCTTGACTTTCAATTTCATCACCCTATTTTTCAGGCGGCTCCTGACTTGCTATTTCATCATTTTTCAGTTTCATCACCCTGTTCTTCCAGTGGGCTCCTGACTTGCTACTTCATCACTCTGTTCTTCGGGAAAGCTCCCGACTTTCAATTTCATCACCCCATTCTTCAGGCGGGCTCCTGACTTTCCATTTTATCACCCTGTTCTTCAGGCAGGTTCCTGAAATCAAAATCAAAACTAGAACGAAAATTATCCCACACAAAGATTATGATAAAGAAAGATTTCATTTTTCTTAAAATAAAGTCTCATTTTACAGGAGAGTTCTGAACAGAAAGTAAAGTTCAATTTTTCAGGATGGTCCTGAACAAAAAGTAATATCCCATTTTTCAGGAGGGTCCTGAACATTAAGTGAATTCCCTTTTTTCAGGAGGGTCCTGAACATGAAGTGAATTCCCTTTTTTCAGGAGGGTCCTGAACATAACATAAATTTTCATTTTCCAGGAGGGTCCTGAACATAAAGTAAATTCTCATTTTTCAAAAGGGTCCTGAACATAAAATAAATTCCCATTTTCCAGGAGGATCCTGACTATAAAATAAATTTTCATTTTTCAGGAGGGTC
Source organism: Capsicum pubescens (assembly GCA_030864215.1). Classification (NCBI taxonomy): domain Eukaryota; kingdom Viridiplantae; phylum Streptophyta; class Magnoliopsida; order Solanales; family Solanaceae; genus Capsicum; species Capsicum pubescens. Next base: position 108,747,647 of record CM061544.1, read on the forward strand.
CTGAACATAAAGTAAATTCCCATTTTTCAGGAGGGTCCTGAACATAAAATAAATTTTCATTTTCCAGGAGGGTCCTGAACATAAAAATAAATTTCCATTTTCCAGGAGGGTCCTGAACATAAAGTAAATTCCCATTTTCCAAGAGGGTCCTGAACATAAAATAAATCCTCATTTTCCAGGAGGGTCCTGAACACAAAGTAAATTCCCATTTTCTAGGAGGGTCCTGAACACAAATTAAATTCTCATTTTCCAGAAGGGTCCTGAACATAAGTAAATTCTCATTTTCCAGGAGGGTCTTGAACATAAACTAATTTCCCATTTTCCAAGAGGGTCCTGAATATAAGTAAATCTCTATTTTTTAGGAGGATCCTTAACATAAACTAAATTTTCATTTTCCAGGAGGGTCCTGAACATAAACTAAATTCCCATTTTCCAGGAGGGACCTGAAGTGAAATTTTGTATAACGTGCAATACTTTTAATTTTTTGCCCCATTTTCATTAAAAGCTTTTGCGGGTGTCAAACGCAATCACAACTACTTACAACAGTGCATAATGCAAAGATGAAGCAAGATCCTGATCAATAAATGCCTCTTTTGAGGATAAAATTGAATGTCTGAGACCAATAAATCCCTCTCTTAAGAATGAAAGTGAAGGGTCTTTGCTAAAGTGCATCTTTTAGAATTAACGATTCAAATTAGAAAGTGCATCTCCTAGACATGAGACATGAAAGACCCAAACTAGAGAATTTATCTCTAAGGGGTACAAGATGATGAGTGTTACCACAACTGGGATTACTAAACCTACACAGCAACACTGCATTTGCATTTATGGAAACGAGGAATTGTACCTCTAGATATTTGTGCTTTGAAACCCTTAATTAGAAGGTCGCAATTATTCCTGTTTTATACAAAGAAAACTTGTGAGTTTAAAACAGGGTGGTTGGCTTGCGGCTTTGGATTTTGAGGAAATTTCTCTTACACTTGTCCCATTTAGATCTTGCTTCCAATCATTAACATTTTCCATTGCCTTGGGCATCATTAAACCCAACTTAGATTATTAAGAGTGACTCTGAAACAAACACAGTATCTCTACTTTGCCGTGCTTATCAGATAAACCCTTTAAACCTTGGTATTTTCACAAGTTCCTAGACTTATCTATTGACAAAACTTCCCGCATGCCTTATTTCAGCTCACAATTATGTCTCTTTCATGTGCTGGCCTTTTGTCTTGCTTTCTGCAATTGAAGAAACTGGTAGCCTATTTTGAAATTTTTTCTCACTTGTTTTGACATGGACTTGACTCAAAAATAAGAGAAAAATGACAATGATTTTTATTTGAATAACTGACTCTAGAAAATAAAATAAAAATAAAGAGAAGAAAGAAAAAGACAATGAATGTCCCCAAAGAAATGAAAAATTTATCTAAAAATGATAGTCAACTCTAATGATTATGCCATGCATTTGGATTAATTTGCCTGGTATTTCTACCCACACTTTCTACCAGCTGTTGTTGAGTTAATGGTCTTGAAACTGAGTTGCTTTCTTAGGTCAATTGCATTTAAGACCTCATTCGGCTAGTGACATCTTGAAGGGTTTTTGCCGACAAGCCTCCCTCATTTTTCTCTCGGCTCACCATTGCCTTATGGTGCCCGTGAAGGTTTTCATCAATAAGACTCTTATTTTTATTTTTCTCAATTACCATCGCCTTACGGTGCCCGTGAGGGTTTTCACCAATAAGGGTCTTTCATTTATATTTCTCTCTTGATTCTTTATGCTGAGGAAGACAAGTAGTTCCCCAAATGCATCCTCATATCCATTGCATGATTAGCCTTAACATCTTCAAAGATTGATATGAAAGTCTTTCTTTGATTGTAACTCAACTTTTGGATAAGGTAAGAAAGAAAGGATGACATAAGGCTCAAACGATAATTGAAGTGGGATAGGACTTACAACTTTTGGAATCGACTCAAACAATGAGGATTAACACATGCCCTAGTTTCTTTTGACTGGGCAATTCCAAATTGTTTATTTGGTTGGATTGAGCCCCGAGCAGGGCAGCCTACGTATCTCACCCCTGAGAGAGGAGAATCAGGTCACGCGTAGTTCTGGCAACTCATTTTTTTTGCTTGATTCTAATTTTTTTTTCTTCTTCTGTTGACTTTTTTTCTCTTTGGGATTTTCTGACTTTGCTTTTTTGGACACTCTTTTCTTTTCTTTTCTTTCTTTTGACACATTTTTTCTCTCTTTTTCACTTTTTTTCTTTTTTTTTTGAAAACTTTTTGACTCTTAATTTTTACTCAAAACTTTTTTTGAATTTTGTTGTCTCTATCTTGATTCCAAAAGAGGGATATGAAAGAAAATAAAACTAAGGCTCAAATGAGGTAAACAAAGGATGCCACGATGTTTGGGTAGCAGAATGAAATGCTTTTGTCATATCAATCCTTGAAAATGCAAGTACATATCATGCAATATGAAAGTGAAAGATGAAAATCATTTGTGACATCTTTTAAGCATTAACTTTGACTGAGTCTGTGTGTCACTACTCTTGCACTTTATTCAACATATCACTCCACTTTTGTTGTACATTCCTCATGATGAAGGACTTGACTTCGTGGAATTGATTATCTTTTTGTTTCTCTTGTTGTAGGATCTCACATTTTGACCTAATTGAGGCATGTCTTTCAATTTATGACCAAGTTATTCTTGTGATTCTCAAAATAATTGCCTTAATTTGAAAGAAGGCTTCAATTCGGTCACCAAATGTCTCAACACTCTACATATTTTCTCAGATGCTTTTTCTAACTTTAGCCCTCTGATTCAAGATTTCATGGTTAAATTGGATTTTAAGATCCAAATGAAAATTCCGCTAGCATGTCATATCACTAGAATCAACATAACATGTACTATGTAAAGAAAACAAACAAACGACACATATTTAAAACACAAAGGAAAAAGGGACACTCCATTTAATTAAGATAGAAGGGTTTGAACATAACGACAAAACAAGATAGATCCCAAACTACAACCCTAAAATAATTTGGATAACAGAAAATAAAATAAAACAAACTACCAGACCTCTTTCTAGTAGGGAGAGGGGTGACTTCTCAATTGCTCATCCTGATATCTTAGCCACTGGTTTGCATATCAGCATGACTAAAGCTTTTCTCAATGGCAATGTTCTGCACCATAATTGATTTATCTTGAATCATCTTTTCAATTTCTCTTTTTTAAAGCATGAAAATCTTCAATACTGTGACCCTGAACATCAGAATGATATGCACATTGTACATTAGGATCAAAACTTCTTGACTGCGGGTCAGAAGTATACCCAAGGAGAGGAGTGATCATGCACCGCTGTCCTAATCTCTGGAATAAACTGGTATATGACCCTCCAATTGGTGTAAAGTTATCTCTTATCTTCTGCCTTATTTCATTGTTTGACTTGGATCAAACATCGGGCCTAGAAGGGCTTTGACATGTTTGTGGAGTTGGAGGATGACTCTGAGGAGTTGGTGTGCTCCATTGTGAGTAAGAAGGGAGTTAAACATATGGTTGTGTGAAGTATACTAGATATGGAGGTGGGGAAATAGAGTATAATGGATTTTGGAAGGGACTATAGAGAGCTTGGGTATGGACTTGGGCTTGAGACCGATGGTAAAGACGATGTCGTCTTCTTGGATGTGCCCGTTCTCCAACTACAATAGCAGTTGTACCTTTCTCATTCTTCTTCCCTCCAATTTCCCTTGATTACAATATTGTCCCAAATGTTTCACGGATTCCTTCTGTCCATCTTGCTCCTCAAGTTTTGACATCTCAAGGGTTGGAAGAAGGTTAACACTTGGAGACATACCCCAATCTTTGTATGTAACATCTTTTTTACCCGCAGGTCCTAGGAAACTTTTCCTAACATTTTTTGCATTCTTCATTTTTCCAACCATTTTCTCTGGCTCTTCTGGCAAGCTAGACTTCTTGTTAAGAAATTTTGGTGGTCCAATTAACATTGATGTGGGCTTGGGAGTATAGCAATGATCATCAAGAGTATTAAAAATGGGTCCACTAGAAGATTGGGGCAGCACAACCGTTGGATTGATAGCCAAAGTGGAAGCCTTAGTAGAAGGTTGAGCAACAAAAGCATAGAAAGTATGTCGTTTTGTCAATGTAGCAGGCTTATACTGAGAAGCGAGAGGAAGAGTGGTGGAAGTATTGGGATGATTTTGGCTTGGAAGGAATTTTGAGTCATGTTGCAGTGCATCAACAACAATAGGAAACTGACTTTGCAATTTTGATGAAAAACTTGAGGTATTTGTAGGATCAATAATGGAAAATGGAGGAGGAGGCAACCCACTGGCCCAAGCTCGGTGAATTTCATTCATTTGTTGTCTTAGCCTCCTAATCTCTTGCTTTAAACTCTCATTTTCATAACTCTTTGTTGCATCCATGATGTCACTCCCTATATTCTTGTTGGACACAGCTAAACCTTTTTTTCAGATTTGGTGTGATATGGAGAACCAACTACAATGCCACAATTCCACAAACCAACCACCTTAAACTAACTGAACAAGAGATAACAAACGTGTTAGAGTGCAACACTTCTTCAAAACTCTTTTTCTGCTTTTCTTTTGAAAAGATCACCAAACCCGAGAAGGGCGCCTACGTATCTCACTCCCAAGAGAGGAGAATCAGGCGTGCGTAGTTCGTGAAGTCTTGCCAAAATGACCAATTAAATTCTTTTTCCTTTATTTTTCTTTTTCTTGAAACTTTAAAAAATAAAAGAAAATAACAAATTGTCACAAGAATTGACGAAAATCTTTTTGAATTTTTCATCTTAACATCCCTATACAAAATATCATCTATGATTACCAAAGAAAATCTTTTTGGGTTTTCAATTTTGCATTTCATACGAAAATAAAACTTGAAACTATTAAAGGAAAATCTTTTTGTGGTTTTCTTTTAGAGATGTATATGAACACCTACTCTAAATGAAAAGTGAAGAAAATCTTTTTGAATTTTTAAATAAGATCCCTGAACCAATAATAGGTTGTCTACGTATCTCACTCCCGAGAGAGGAGAATCAGGGGTGAGTAGTTAATCCAGATTGGACAATTAGGGATACTGATGAACCATAACTTGAGGGATACGATAAAGGCAGATGATGAAAAACGTCAATAAAATCTTTTTTTTAGTTTTCAATTGGACACTTAACATAAAAATGACACCAACAACTATGAAAGAATTTTTTTTTTTGGTATTTTCGTTATATGAAATGAACAAAACTTCTACCATCTTTTTTTTTGAATTTTCCTTTTATAAAAAACTCCTAAAAATATTTTTGAAAATTTTGAATTATGAATATATGCTAAAGGAGAAAGGGGAAAATCTTTTTGTTTTTTTTTGTTTTTGAGTAAATGCGTGAAAAGGGTAAGAAAATCTTTTTGGATTGTGAAAAATAAAAGTCTTAAAGAACTCTAAAAAACTACGAAACTCTTTTTTCTTTTTTTATTTCTTTTATTTCGATTTTTCATACCTACACACCTTTCTTTAATTCTAGCACATGCTTTTCCCAAAACCAATCTGTCAAATGACCACGTTACCCTCAGAGATGTAACATTTAGCATGTAGGGATGCTTTATAGGTGAGTCTTCTACAAAAGACCAAGTGGGTCCCACTAGGTCTCAATATGATGCTGATAAGCATGACCTAAAGGCTGACCTACACTGGGGTTCACTAACAAAACTGTTCAGGGGAGCGTATGGTCGATAATGGCTGCTTTAGCTTTCCACCCACTCCATACCAGCCGACGGTTCCTCCTCTTAAGATAAGGGTGACTCAACTATAGGTCGTGTACACAGCGTCTCCTATGGACTTGTTGCAGAAAGAATTGACTCGGGTTATGCAAATGATGTCAGATATAAAACGGTAACACATAAGATGAAAAACTGTAAACATGTAGCACATAGGCACTCAATGATGATAAAAAAGTACAAACAATAACACAAACAATGTCCATACACCCACAATGACGAACTAAGCCGATATAACTCCAAAATAAGCTCGAATTCTGGAAAAGATCCCCAAAGAGTCGCCAGAGATGTCACCCCCCCTTTTTAACTCCAAAAAGATTATTAGATTTTAAGTTCAAAAGAGTTTTTATTATTAAGTGACAAAATGAAGATTTTTGTTTCGAAAAGAATTATTTACATTTTTTCATTTCAGAGTCGCCACTTGGCATAATCCGGTGTGCCACGTCGCCTTTAAAAAATCCTTTTCAAAATGATTTGACTCTTAAACTAATTTACGAACAAAGATCCCGACTAAGGAATTTTGTTGATCGAGTGGAAGGTGTTAGGCACCTCTCGATCCCGTGGTTCGATCACGATCGCTTGGTGGAGCATATCGGCTAATTAGACACTATGAATGTATAAACCACATTAAACTTATAAAACAAGCAATCAAGCAAACAAAACAAAACAAGCCAAAATTTAGTGTCCAGTCCAATTATACAGTCCAAAATAAAAAATGAGAAAATATAAACCTACGCTAACCTACACTAGTCCTAAACTATGCTCCGATGCTTTAATCCACCCGATGTTTCAGGCCCTAATCATGCACCGTCTTCAAGTATAACTTTCTCGCGGCATTCCCTGGATAAAGCAATACAGATACCTCGGGGCATTCCCCGACCAAATGAGTATATTTTTTCAATTGCGATAAAACAAATCCATTAAACACATATCTCAAACATTCCACCAGCTTCACAATCCCTATGTTTGCCTACCCCTACCATTTACCTAACGATTCACGGCCTAAAATATAATACTATAAAACTTAACAAGGTCGACGTTTATTCCGAATTAAGCAATCGTCACTGAACCAACATAAATCATTATTCACTTTTAACAATTTTTGATCTTTTCCCCCAAAATCCAACTTACCCCTAAATCAACTACGTGATTAACATACTTTACACCAGAATTAACAATTAAATAACAACGAGCAAAATCATCTCAACCAAATTCAACCAAAAATCACATCATTCAAAAATATTCACTAAAAGAGAGATGAGAGATATAGAGTTGGACCTCAATCGTTCATTTTATTCTAAAATAAGTGATGGATCAGAATTCACGAAGCAATAGAACCTCGACCCAACTGGAAGCTCAACGTCGAACCCGCAACTTGAACAAACCAACAAAAATCCGAATTAACCCGAATGAACCAATTGACCCATTTTGATTTTTGATTGTATTCAAATGGAATTTGGTCGGAATAGATGGAAAGAGCTCGGATTTTGTGGGCTCGATATCCGACTTACTATTTTCTGCGAGAAAATGCCATTTTTGGTGATGGGTAAACTATTTCTGTTTCGCTGGAGCTGGGAAAGGATAAAACTGGTGGCGTTTCAATAGAGAGGGAATTTGAGTTTTCCGACGAGACACCACTCTCGCCGGAATAGTACTCTCCAATCTTTCTCTAAATCACTTCTATCTCTCTCTCTTATTGTTTTTCTCAAATCTACCTTATTTTCTCTCTTCCCTCTCCCTGTATGTGTGTGCCCTCTTTTCCAATTCTGTGTGTGTATGAGAAAAATGATGAGTGAAGTGTATGATTTTGTGGGTAAATTGTGAGAGAATTTAATGAAAGGTTAGTGTGTGTGCTTCTCCCCTTTTTTCACGTGCTAGCTGTATGTATTTATGTGTAAAGTAGTCAATCCTAGTATGTATTATGGGTGTATTATTGAAGAAGATGGTGGTGTGTGTTGTTGGTTTAAAAAAAGAGAGTGTTCACGTGGGTTTGTGCAGGTTAGTGGGTGAATTAGGTAGGGGTAGGGGTAGGTAGGTTAGGGATAAGGGTAGGGGTAGGGTAAAATGAGTAGAAATTAATTTTTGGGGTGAACAAAATTATGTGTCTACAAAGTCATCCATGGAAAAATCTTTTGACGCCTTCAGAAAAATACTTTGAGAACAAAAATTGGATGCTTATTTCAGGGACAACTACTTTGAGAAATATCTTGATTTGCCGGAGGACAACAATGCTTGTTTCCAAATCAATATGGTATATGAACTTCTCAAGCGTAGGTTTATATATGAAAACAAAAATAAGATGAATGAGGTGTGGATAAATTACTGTGGCATGCCTGTTTGTTTTGGTTGGAAGGAGTTAGCTATAGTTACTGGACTAAAATATTATCCTCCTTCTCAAGTTATACCTATTCTAACCCAAAAAAAAAGTACCCCGCACACCCAAAAAAGACAAAGGCAAGTCGTGTGATCGTCATAATCTGGTGTCCATTGTTGGTCCAAGCTTTAAAAACAAAAATTTGATAGAAGCGTTGAAAGGTAAAACACTTTAAAAGAAGCACACGCAGTCATTATGCTTGGTTTGATTTGTACATAATATTCTTTGGGCGAGATACATTAACAACAACATAAGCATTGGTTTAATAAATCTCTCTGAGGATCTTAAAGAGTTTAACAACTATCCTTGGGGTTATGAAAGCTTCAAAATGACTGTCCAATATTTGTTGACTCCGTTAACGCCAAAGACAGTCAACTTATATGACTTTCCATGGGCCTTCATGGTAAATATTTCTTTCTTTTATTATGATATCATTCATTTCTTTTACTCAATAATGGTTTTGATTTATTGGCATTATTTTATAGGCTTGGGCGTTTGAAGCCATTCCTTATTTGAGACAACAAGTGAACTATCAAGAAGAAGTTTCTCGTCCAAGAATCTTAAGATGGTTTGTCGGCCAAAACTGATAAAAATGCAAAATTTCTTGATCTATTCAACCCCCCGAAGGATGCAGTAAGTATAATTATAATTAAGTTTTTATTTTAATTAATGATTTTTGAATGATCTAATCATCATTCTAATATATGTAATGATTTATGTTAGATTGTGCATCCGTCGCTAGTTCCGACTAATCGAGAGTTGAAGATGCTATTTTTTCTTACTTTACGATCTATGCAAACTTTATCAGACCCTAAGGTCATCGACAGTATAAAAATAAAATTATTTGTAGCAATAGCCATTACAAGAAAAGTAATTTCAGAGGGTGGACTTGTTGTTGTTGATGTTATTAGTGGTGATGAAGATGTTGGTGGTGGTAGTGGTGCTGCTGTTGGTGCTAATGATGCTCCTCTTACAGTATTTAAAATAAACCATTATGAGTATGATCATACTGGCTTACAGATTTTGCCTCTCCCAGCGAATGTTCTACATGGAAATGTCAAGACTGCAGGGCGAAACATGATGTAGTGATTAATGCTATTAATGCATTAACTGCTTTTGTAAAGGAATTAACATCTATGAGGGGTGTCATTCCATCAAAGAGGATTTTATTTCCATCTCCTCCATTAGATATTAAGGCTAAGAGGAGATGGAAAGTGATTTCCAAGGCATTATCAAGTATCCAAAAATGCGAAATTACAACTCCTCTGTTCGTGTGTTGCATTGAGCAATGTACAATGTCCAAAGAAGAGCAGCACAAGCTGAATAAGGTGAATATATATGTCTTTTAAATAACAAACAGACATATTTTTATTTCAATAGATGACACATCTACTGAAAATTATCAAACAAATATATACATCTATTGCAATAGTTGACAAAATTGTTGCACTAGATAAAGTATCTGTTGCGGCATATGTATCGTCTATTTTAGGAAATCAAATAGCTCTTCGTAATGCTTTTATTTGTACCAAAAGATGACCTATCTGATGCAACAGATGAGTCATATGTTGTAACAAATGGTTTATCCATTGGAAATTATCATACGGTCTTCCTCATGTAGAAATTTGACCCAACAGTTAATTCATTGTTGCAATAGAAATATAATCTATTAGGGATAATTTAAAATAAGAGGAAGACCTGTTTGATTTACTAGAAAAGATGAGTTATCCTTTTCCATTTTGTTGTATCTTCGTGATTAGCATTGACCAATTATGGCTTTCCAGGTGGATGTAGAAGATACTGTTGAACAACATTGACAATATGCTACTCTACTCTTTTTATGGAAATACAGAGAACAGAAAGCACAGAAACCGTACATAAGCGATAATAAAGATCCATGACAAGCAAAGCCGAATTCCATAGCACCGGATGAAGCACAACTTGTCCATATTGAGTAGATCTTTATAGCTTGAGTCTGTCAAAGTAATAACCTTACCCCTCCATAGGAATCCCTAGCATCAATACTTAAATTGTTGATGTATTTGTTGAGATCTGTACCCATAACAATTTTTTTACATTTCATTTATTCGTTGATTTTATTTCAGCTAATTTCTTAAGGCTTCGATTTATTTTATTTTGTCTATGAATTTTATTTTTTCCTTAGATTTGAACTTATTAATTGAAATGGAATACTAGATTCAAATATTGCGACTGATAATGTATCTGTTGCAACAGACGACATATCTGTTGGAAAACATCGAACAAATTTGACATATGTTGCAACAGGTAGGTAATCTGTTGGAATTTATCAAACAGGTCTTCCCATTGCTACAACAGATAGACTTAGATAGAAATATCGACATAATTCAATAGATGACCAACCTATTACAACAGATAAACTATATGTCAAAACAGGTAGAATATCTATTACAACGGATGGAGAATCTATTGCATTATAAAAATTCAACTTTCATTGGACATAAAAAAATTACCACTACATGTAAAAAAGTGAAAGTGAATTGAAATAAAAAAGGTGGCACCCATCGACAGTGTTCAGTTTAAACACCTAAAATAAAACAGACATCAAGTGGATAGTGTTTATTTTAAACACGTAAAATAAAATAGGCACAAATGTGTCAGGTTAGCACTTTTTGCTGACTTGGCGTCTGATTTGGCCTCCAACGGTTATTTTTCCCTCAATGTCTTATATATTTATCTTCTTCCTAAATTTAACCCTAAATTCCCAAATCTTCTTCTTTGTCGTCATCTTTTTTTATCTATCCAAATTCTTCAAATTATCTGCATTTATTTTTTCTTTTCTTCATCTTTTTTTTTCCAACTGAGCTTGACAATGTTGAGCGCATCTTCCACTGTTTTTTGTGAAAATGATTTTTGATATTGTAAGTGCGGTCATAAAGCTCTATTGAAGACTTCTTGGACTCAACAAAATCCAGGTCGTAGGTTTTTTACTTGTAAGATTTCAAAGGTAATATTTTTTTTATTTAATTAGTTGATTAATTATTGACTTGTAATTATTTTATAATTGCGTTCTTGTTTTTATAGAAATTGGGTGGATGGGATTACTTTGATTGGTATGAAGAGCGACACCCTTCATAAGCAAATCGTGTAATCTGGGGTTTGTTGAACAAAGTCAAGGCTTTTGAAGAGAAACAAAATCGAACAAGAAGATACTACATTGTTGTCGTTATTGCTACTGGTTTGGTGCTGTTGGGCACATGGATATTCAAGCCTAATTGCTGAAATTTTCATGGTGGTGTATTTGCTTCTAGTTTGGTGTTGTCGAGCACATGGATATTCAAACGTAATTATTGCAAAATATCAAATAGATTTAGGCATATGTTGTAAAATTTAGGTCATCTATTGGAAATTATCAAATAGGTCTTCCCACTGTTGCAACAGATTAGACTTAGATTAGATAGAAATAACATCGATATAATGCAATAGACGACCAACCTATTGCAACAGATAAACTATCTGCCAGAACAAATAGAATATATTTTACAACAGATTGACAATCTATTGCATTATAAAAATCTCAACTTTCATTCATCAGAATAAAATTATTGCCACTACATGTACATGTAATTTAAAGTAAAGTGAAGTGTGACTTGAAATAAAAAATTGTTATTTCACAGGCTCTTCTATATACACAAGCTCCAAGCGTCCAGTTAGTACCCCATAAGCCCAGAACTCTTGCAGGTTTTCCATAACGTTGTCGCAAAAAAAGGTCGTTGGCTCATCCATTTCTGTGCCGGTCAGCAAATATTCGATGTGTGCAAGAGCGTGCGAGCCGCTTGCGTAACCGGTATTATTTTTTGGAAGGGTCATGCCCTTGTTTCGACCTTGAAAATTCCATGAATTTTCATCAACACTTCCTTTGGCAAATGATTCATCAATTTACTCTCCCTCAACAAGATAGGCAACAACTCCATCAGTGGCTGCACGAGGAGAAAAATATCGACCCCGTCGACGACAGGTTTGTTGCAGTCATAAAATTTGATCTTTCCCTCCTCGAGTAGTATATCAACAACCCGATAATGTATGTCGTTCACGCTAATGACTGTAAGAATCCTCTTTGCCTCAGTCCAGCTCTTGCCGTGTAGATTTGGCCTCTTCTCTCTAACATGTTTTATCATTTCTTCTTCCTCCAAGTCTAATATAGAAACTAAGAAATCAAGTCCCACGCCATAGGATGACGCTTCAAAATTGAGTTGATCGTACTTATCCTTGAGCTTCTTGCAGAAGTCGAGGTTCATTATCCTATCGGCAACGTCATAAGCTTCCGGGTATGTTAATTGCCTTTTTCTCATGAGGCAGAGAATTTTGTCAACATGCTGTGATATAAGAAGAAAATTTTTAAATAGGTTAGTAATTGTAAAGATGGTCCATCTGTTGCATAGGGTTCTCTGAATCAATAATCCAACGCAACTTATGCAACAGATGGATAGTAAGTTGCAACAGAACCACTACCAGTTGCACCAGAATACCCAGCTGTTGCAACAGATTTCACATATGTTGCGTAACTTCTTCTTTATGGGGTAGATTAGATTATAAATATAGATTAGGAAAAGTAAACTTGCCTTGTCCTCGTACCATATACATATATCTGTCATAGTCTGGAAGTCTTGGGGGGAAAAGGAAGGCCTGGTGTAATTTGGTGCACCTTGCTTGTCATTCTTGGCCTGTCGCAGATCCCTCTTCTCTTTGGCACCAAGACACGTGTATATGTCCACCTTCTTGAATATCCGTTGAACTTCAATAGTTTTTTGAGAGGGAGGAGTTGCAATTATTTTTTATTTCCGACAGGAGAGTACGTCAGTTATTGCTCTTTTCTTCCTCCTAACCAACACTGTAGGAATGTATGGATCCCTTACTTTCTTAGATGGTATGACACCCCTCTTAGATTTGAAATCCTTGATAGCTTTATAGATAGCCTCTACTTTTTCAAAGAGTTTATCCTGGCTATCCTTGCACTCTTTGCATTCACAACGAGAACATGAGGGTGAAGAAGGGTGAGAGGGACCTGTGTAAAGGTGAAAAGGGGTATTTTCAAACATATTTATTTTTTATTAAGAATTAATATGCTCATCATCATGAGTGGTAGAAGCATCAGTATGCCTACCACCAACACCAACAACTCCACCAGAAGAAGCACCCAGATCTGCCTTAGTAGGTTGGTCATGAAGAGCCTCAATATTAGGCTGACCTTGCCTAACTGCTCTTCTTATGGCTGTTGCTCCAGCCAATTCTTTCCTTATTAACTCCACCATTGGGTCTGCTATAGTATCAACATGACCTAGAGTAATATAAAAAGTCATCAACGACTTCTCCTCAGTAGGCACGATCTATGGATGCATCACTTAGAAAAAAAAGACAGATACATTTAAATCATATAATATAATAATTTTCACACTTAGATTAATATTTTAACAGTCAATTTTTGCAACAAATTAACAATATGTTATATCAGATTACCCATCTTTTGCATAGTTTGTAGTAGATAGTTAAAATCCATTTGAGTCGGGTTCAGAGAACCAGAGCAACACATGGATAATCTGATGTAAAATATCAATCATCTGTCGCAACAAATTACCAATCTGTTGTACCAGTTGCATAAGATGGGTAATCTGTTGGGTTACATGTTATGAAATAGATGATCTGTATGTGTATTAACAATATGTTACATTAGATTACACATCTATTGCATAATTTATAGTAAATGGTTAATATGTTAGGAGTCGAGTTCAGAGAATCAAAGCAACAGATGGGTAATCTGATGTAAAATATCAATCATCTGTTGTAACAGATTATTCATTTGTTGCACTGGTTGGCACAAGATGGGTAATCTGTTGCAACAGATATCCCATCTGGTGCATCATATATAACATCTGTTGTACCAGATATAACATCTGTTCAATATCTATCTTTCAACTTTCATTGAGTAAAATTATTTTACTTGAAGAAGACATACTGTATCATCCGGATGGTTAAAAAGATCAACCTCCTTAATTTTGGTGTTGCTATTTGCAGCCAACCACCTAAACATCCTTGGATGAGAAACCTTATCCGGGTAATCCATTAACTGCTTTCGGAGGAGAGAAATAGCTTCAAATGCCCAAGCCTAAAAAATGTAAACAGGAAGCAAGCAAAAACAAGTCATAATAACTATATTCAATATAACTTAATGGATGAGTTAAAATAGTGATTAATTTTACCATGAAATCCCGAGGAAAACCGCATAATGAGGTTATCCCCGAGGATAGCTTTGTCAGTAAATATTGGATAGTCAAGTAGAAGCTGTCATATCCCCAGGGATAATTGTTGAATTTATTAAAATCCTCAGCACGCACCAATAAATCATCTTCTATGATCTTGTTGACGTCTCTTGCCAATATAACCGAATGGGCAAACCAAACTAAGCACAATTGATCCCTGTACTGCTTTGGTATGGTTTTATCTATGAGATCTGTCAACAAATACGATGCTTTGTAGCCACGTCGAGCAACGTCAAACAACTTATCTATTTTTTCCTTGCGTTTTCTTGCTTTGGATCTTTTGCGGGGTGTTCCCTTGGCGATAGGTAATTTTTCTAGACGATGGTATCTCAAGCCCGTCACCATGGCAAACTCTTGCAAGCCAAAACAAACCGGCATGCCGAAGTAGTTGATCCAAATTTCATCCATTTTTTTGTCCCCCTTCTTCAGATCTTCATCATCCCTGTAAGACCCCACAAAATTCTAAGCTTAACTCAATCCGTTAAAGCTTGAAAAGAGGTCCCAGACTCAGAAATTTCAGCTAAGTATTTACGCTAGAATTATTTCAGCCTTCATAGGTTGGAGACTCTATTTCACCTCCCTCATGACCTTAAAGTAATAATTTTTAGGTTGAATCATGATTAGGAATGTCAGTGGGTATTCTCGGACAAGTTTTGAATTTTTTGGACTTCGTTTGGATCACATTTGAAAGCTCCAACCAGTGGATCGACGCGATATCGATGCGCCGCATCGCTCATCGTGTCGATGAATATTTTTCTCCAACTCCCAGTGCAAATTCTAGTGAACTGATACGGACTCGACGTAGCGTATTGGCCATTGCATTGATGCCAATGATACGGTATGTCGATCTGCGCATCACTAGGCACGTTTTCAGTCTTTAAAAAACCACATCAAGAGAGGTATTTGGGTCATTTTCCACTTCTATTCAGCCCCAAAAGCACGAAATTAAGTCATTCCTAGGGCAAAATTCATGCTTTCTCTCAAATTGCTCTAAAAAACAAAACCCTAGGACATCAATTTCAAGATCAACCCTCAAGAACACTTCATCAATCTTCAAGAATTCAAGCATTAAGGTGTGTCAAGTGTTCATCCAAGGGTCCCTTCCACCTTTGGAGTCCAAGAAACTCTTTTTAACTTTAAGTAAATTGACTTCATGATTTTCATAATTTGGATTAAAGTGTATTCATGATTATAATGTTGATTGGGTTTCTATTCCACGATTAAGTGCAAGATTTATGAAAAAAAGCAATTATTATGTATGTAGTATCATGTGAATTCATGTTAAAGCCTTGAAATTGTGATGCTCATGTGTTGATTAGTACTATGTGCATATACATTGCCTTCCAAGTGTTTTATGAGTTGTTCATATGAATTAAATAGTGAGATTATATCATGTTAGCATGTATACTAGTTCATACCATTCAAATGTTTGATAAAATGTCTCTATAGATGCATTAAGAACAAGTGTGCATTTCTATGCTATACAAGGTCATGTGATGCTTTACTTTTCATACTATTGAGTCCTAGGGGTATTTAATACCCGACAATTTAGCTGTTTACCTAGAGACAATGTTAATTACAGAATAATTTCAGTCATGTCACGATCAGTAGTACTCTCGATCAGTTACAGAACTCAGGAAAAACTCAGTAGACTCAGTATCAGTCCAGTTCAGTTCAGTATTCAGTTTAGAACTCAATAGTATTCATTTTTGAACTCAGTAAACTCAGTCAGTTCACAGAATTCATTCAATAATCAGTTCAGTACTCATAGAACTCAGTATTAGTCCAGTCCAATTCATATAATCAATTCAGTGTCTTTCAGTTGGGAGTAGGATTCAGCACCGAGCGAGCTTAGGGATGTGGGCTCACCCATTAGTTAGAACTGAGATCCCTAAGTTCCAGAACTATGTAGCCAGTGTAGGTTATGAGTGTCACCCATTAGATAGGACTGACATACTCAGGGATCACCCGCTAGTCAGGACTGATCTCAAGGGTCACCCGCTAGACTAGGATTGACCCCATAGCTAGTTGTCTTTACCCGTGGCACGATACTGACACTCTTCCAATTAGGGTTATAGATTGGACCCCAATTTAATTATCTTATTTGGGTCATGTTGGTTAGATAATTACCTCTCACAGTTTTAGTTTTAGATTCAGTCTTAGTCTAAAACTCAGTTCAGTTCTACAGATTCAGGACTGTCAAATACAATCACTTAGCTCAGTATAAAACTCAGACCATCTCTTCAGAATCAAGACTATCAGATACAGTTACTCAGTTATCAGATACACAGTATCAGTAAACTTAGATATTAGTAAATCAGTAATTTGGAACTCAGTATCCAGTGTTATCATGATCTCAGTTATAGTTTATGTATTCATGCATGTACTCTCACTCAGTTATATTCATGTCATTCAGTCAGTATTGTTCATACATATGAAACCATGCATCTCAGCCTACCTCACTTAGCATACCAGTACATTCAAAGTACTGATGCATACCTTTCTTTTGTGATATAATGTCTTATATCATAGGTTTAGACGCATGGGCTCCCGATCATACTTAGCATCTCGATCTATCAGCAACAGACTTAGTGGTGAGTCCTCATAGTTTGAGGACAGACTTATTATTTCAGTATTTCAATATCTCAGTTTATCAGTTTTTAAGTAGTCGGGGTTAGTAGGAGGCTTGTCCCATTAGCTCCTTGTTCAGACAGTAGAGGCTTTTCATACTAGAGTATTTCAGACAGATGTATCAGTTTTCAGTATTCATTATTTACTTTAAGTTTGAACCCTATGGTAAGTTTCCTCCTAGTTTTTGCATAGTTACATAATTATTATTCAGATATTACAGCAGGTACCATTCAAGGGTTAGCTTGTGGTACCTTGGGATTATGAGCACCGTATAACGTCTGGGGTACAGAATTGGGGCGTTACAATCCCCCACGTACTTGATCCTATGCTTGAGAAGACCATATACCATCCTCATATAAAAATAGGCAGGGGACTCAGGCAACTCAAGAAAGCGTCCAAAGCAGCTCTTCTTAAAAAGTTCATCTATGTTTTCATCCTTCATAATTTTCCTAAAATAAATAAATTTACTTCCCATCTGATATTTAAGTACAATTGCACCAGTTAGTTCTTCTTCTATTGTTTTGTCATTTATCTGCATCGTAAATTGAAACATGTCAATACTAAAAGTTATTGACAGGATCATGCTGGGATATCGATATTAATTCACGCCCCATTGGTGATCCATTATCATCATGTTGATGATTATCCTCTTTCTCTTTCTCTTTCTCACTCTCTAATTCCTCTTCTTTCTTACTTTTATTTTCTTCATCACCATCTATAGACCCTTTTACACCTCCCTCAATGTTGTTTTTATATCTCTCCTTCGCTTCACTTTGTTTCCCTGACTGAGATTGTTCAGGAAGCTCCTCCGAATCCTTTTGTACAGTAGCCTTTTTTTTAGGGTGGTCAGACGTTGATCCACTTTCACTTTCTTTTCTTTTGGGAGACATGTTTTACCTACAAATAACAGAAAAACAAAAATTACATTACAATTGATGTATGCATAAATTTTAAAAAATACATTATAAACACCACCAATAACGACACACCAACAACCACCACCACAATAAACACTACTAACTAATGCCATAAGCACCACGAATACCGACACCACCGACAGCCACCACAAATACTACCAACCAATGCCACCAAAAACACCACCAACCAATGCCACCAATAACGACCAACAGTGCCACAACCACCAGGAAGACGACGACGACCACCACCACTACAAACACCATCCAACAATACCACGACAGTCAACGAAACACTGTAATAGAAACTAGGGTTTTCTCGAGTTTTTTCTACAATTTTAGCATCAAAACTCAAATTGTAAACCCATTCTCAAAGATAATACAACTAAAAGTTTTCTTTTTAATCATTAACTTAAAAGCCCTTATTTTTTTAGAATAAATAACAAATATAAGACTTTTCTCAAACTCTGTTACCTGTGAAGACAGAGAAAATGACTGATACAAGAAAGAATAAAGTAAAAAATAACACCAATGTGGTCTGAAATAAGAAGAAAATCAATCTGTTGTAAAGGGTAGAGTAATTTATTGAGTAGTTCTAGTTGTTGTCTGTACTGTATAATTAAGTGAGAAAGAGAAAAGAGCGAGAACTCAAGATTTGAAATGATGAAATGTTTTTCTCGCAAATGGACGATTTGTATGGGTTGATTTGTATTTTGGAAAAGAATGAAAAGTTTTGAAAATGTTAATTTGGTCCGAATTGATCTTAATTATTTTTTAAAATTATAAAAGATATGCATATTTTTTAACCCTCTCATCATACAATTACCAAAAGACTTAATTGAAGTTGTAGTTGACCCTATGAACTCACCCACCCTTGGTCCTAGATTAATCAATTTAGGTATATGAACTCAATTGAAATTATATAAAAATAAATGTTCAACCTGTTGCATCAGATACTTATCTATTGTAAATTATCAAGCAGATTAAGTAATTTGTTATGATAGATTACCCATCTTTTGTAAATTATCAAATGGATTATCACATGTCGCAACAGATTACCCATCAATTATAAATTATCAAATAGGGGCTGCCATTTATTGTAGTTGACCCTATGAGAACTCACCCCTCGTCCTAGATTAATCAATTAAGGTATTAGTATAACATAATTAAGGTATTAGTCTAACATATAAGTTAGTAAGAATTAGTTTAGCTCAAAGTGATCGATTGATGACTCTGGTCGGGAGGAACGCAATACCGTCTCATCATTCAATTGCCAAAATACTTAGTTGAAGTTGTAGTTGACCCTATGAGAACTTACCTCTGGTCCTAGATTAATCAATTAAGGTATTAGTATAACATATGATGTAGTAAGAATGGGTTTAGCTCAGAGTGATCGATCGATAACTCTGGTCAGAAGGAACACAATACCGTCTCATTACTCAATTGATAAAAGACTTAATTGAAGTTGTAGTTGACCCTATGAGAACTCACTCCAGGTCCTAGATTAATTAATTAAGGTATTAGTCTAACATATGACGTAGTAAGAATCGGTTCAGCTCAGAGTGATCGATCGATGACTCTGGTCGGGAGGAATGCAATACCTTCTCATATACAATTGCCAAAAGACTCAATTAAAGTTGTATTCGACCTTATGAGAACTCACCCCTGGTCCTACATTAATCAATTAAGGTATTAGTCTAACATATGAGGTAGTAAGAATTTGTTTAGCTCAGAGTGATCGATCGATGACTCTGGTCGGGAGGAACATAATACCGTCTCATCATTCAATTGCCAAAAAACTTAATTGAAGTTGTAGTTGACCCTATGATAACTCACCCCTGGTCCTAGATTAATCAATTGATGTATTAGTTTAACATATGAGGTAGTAAGAATCCATTCAGCAGAAGTGATTGATCGACGACTCTGGTTGGGAGGAATGCAATACCATCTCATATGCAATTGCCAAAAGGCTCAATTAAAGTTGTATTTGACCCTATGAGAAATCACCCCTGGTCCTATTTTAATCAATTAAGGTATAAGTCTAACATATGAGGTAGTAAGAATTGGTTCAGCTCAGAGTGATCGATCGAAGACTTTAGTCAGGAGGAATGCAATACCGTCTCATCATTCAATTGCCAAAAGACTCAGTTAAATTTGTAGTTGACCATTTGAGAACTCACCCCTGGTCCTAGATTAATCAATTAAGGTATTAGTCTAATATGTGAAATCAATTGAAATTGTATAAAAACAAATGTTCAACCTGTTGCAACAGATTAACCATCCGTTGTAAGTTATCAAACAAATTAAGTCATTTGTTGCAACAGATTACTCATCTATTGTAAATTATGAAATAGATTAAATAATCTATTGTGACAGATTATCCATCTGTTGTTAATTATCAAATAGATTGTCACATGTCGCAATAGATTACCCATCTATTATAAATTATCAAATTGGGGTATCCATCTATTGTAGTTGACACTATAAGAACTCACCCTTGGTCCTAGATTAATCAATTAAGGTATTAGTTGAACATATGAGGTAATAAAAATTGGTTTAGCTCAGAGTGATTGATCGATGACTCTGGTTGGGAGGAATGTAATACCGTCTCATATGCAATTGCCAAAAGACCTAATTAAAGTTGTAGTTGACCCTATGAGAACTCACCCCTGGTCCTAGATTAATCAATTAAGGTATTAGTATAACATATGAAATTAATTGAAATTGTATAAAAATAAATGTTCAATCCGTTACAACAAATGTCTTTTCTATTGGATTTAATCAAGCAGATTAAGTCATCTGTTGCAACTATTACGCATCTGTTGCGACGGATGACCGAGCTTTGGAATTTTTCAAACATAATTTGTTATCTGTTGCACTTAGATATTTTAAGACCCTTTTTTAAAAAAGCAATTTAGGTATTTCCTATCCAAGATAAAAAAAAGTTAAAATACTAAGGTGGTAAAAAATATTACTTGGATAACTCAAAAATCTCCCGAGTGAGTAGTCTTATCTGGTCTTTTCAATGTCACCGTCTCCTCGTGCCCCTCAAAATTCAAAAGTTATTAATGAATATTTAAAACCCATATCTAGAAGAATACTCTCTCCTTCAGCCATAACATAAGTAAGACTCAACTCATCTATCACTTTTTCTTTTTTATTCTCAATTCTTTTTCTTTCCTTTTTCCTATTTTTTCTCTCTTCTTTCGGATGAGGATCCTTTCGGATCTCAACCGATCAATATCTTTTCTCGACTGAACTGGATGTTCTGATCCCTTTGCCTTTTTCACATTGCAGGTATGGTTCACTATTGCTCTTTCCATCTCGTCTTCTTCTTTGTATGCCATTTAAATTAGATATTTACATCTGTTGCTATTGATGATTTATCCATTACCAGTTTCCTATTTATTGAGAAAATTAAAGAAAAGGTGACTTTTAAGTCTTGAATGAACGGACTGTTGTTTTATATCTGTTGAGAAATACCTCATCGGTTGAACAGATGGGTAATCTGTTGCATCAGATTGGTCATCTATTGATTCACTTAATTTTGTGTTACCCTTTTGTACAGACGGAGCAACTGTTTGAAGAAATCAAATAGTAGCAAGGCTTGTTTGATTTATTCCAATAGATGACCCATCTATTGCAACATGTCATCCATCTGTTGCAATAGATGCCTCATTGATTGAGCAGATGGGTATTCTATTGCATCAGATTGGTCATCTGTTGATTCACTCAATTTTGTGTTACCCTTTTGTAATGTTCTTTTTATTCTTCTCTTGTTTGACATCAAATGTATTTCTCTTGTTTGTATATAAAAAGAAGTGAAATTGGATCCATTTTTGGCCGACCAACATTAAAGGCTAGAGTAAAGATGGATTCGAAGGAATAAGCTGCTTGCAGATGGAACAACTTCATATGTGGGAGGTATGTATTACTGATCAACCTATTGTGAAAACACACATCCAGTACAGTGATTTTGTGAATGTTTGTTATTTACCTATTAGGCGTTAATTCTTCAAATAACATATGGCATTTTACAGTTAAGATTATTAGGTTCGAACTGGTAAGGATGAGGGACCAAGTAGGTGGTGCCGATACCCTATTATAATTTAATGACCATTTATGCTCATGTTTTTGCGTCAAGTTTGGGGAAGGGCTCAAGTTTTTGGCGGCAGTATAAATATCCAATAGTGATTGGACCGATTTTAATGGCTCTATGGACTTCTTGAAAGGCCTCCGAATCCTCACACTGCAGCAAATAATGATGGAACCAATAGAAATTACTCTGGTCCAAATTTATATGGATGGGTTATGGAGGAGACTATTATACAGTAGTAAGTGCTTGGGAGAATACCTGCGCAGGAAGAGAGAGATTGAGAGAGCCATATATTATCTCAGACCTTGTTTAAGAGAAAACACAGGGTAGGAAGGAAAATGTAGCAAAATTGGCTGATGAAATTGACATGAAAAATGAAAAAATAGAATGAGCTGCAAATGTGAAAGTGTATCCAAAAATGAATATCCATCAGTCGTTGAAGAAAAATAAGAATGTTCAAGAGGACTTGAGCTGGTCACTTTGCTAGAGACTGCAACTAGCGAGCGTGACCTCAATGAAGACCCACAAATATAGGACCAACACTCTAAGGAAGTATCTTCGTGAGCACGTAAGGTGGAAAGATTGTTGGTCAGAAATTGACACCTTGGCTTCTCTTATTTTTAATTCAGGAGTTGTTTGTTCAGTTTTCAATTCTAACCGACAATCGTATCAATTTCCTGTGCTCGCGAAGCTTCTTCCTTAGAGTTCTGGTCCTGCACTTTATGAGAGTCTTCATTGAGGCCACGCTCTCTAGTTACATTATCAAGTAAAGTGTCCAGCTCCAGTCCTGTTGACCATTATTTTTTTTTCAACAACTGACGGATTTTTATATTTGGATACACTTCCATATTTGACGCTCATCCAGTTTTTTCATTTCTCATGTCAATTTAATTGGCCAGATTTGCTAGAATTTCCTTGCTTGCTTTCCTATGTTTTCTCTTAAATAAGGTTTGAGATGATATATGGCCTTATCCACCTCTCCCCTCTGCACATGTATTCTCCCAAGCACCTTCTACTGTATAAAAGTCTTCTCTAGCAATCCATCCATATAAATTTGGAATAGGGGAATTTCTATTAGTTCCATCATTGTTTGCTGCAGTGCGAGGCTTTGGAGACCTTTCAAGAAGTCCATTGCACCATTAAAACCGGTCCAATCACTATTGGATATTTACACTTTTGCCAAAAACTTGAACCCTTCCCCAAACTTGAGACAAAAACATGAGCATAAACCGTCATTAAATTGTAACAGGGTATCGACACCACCATCTTGGAACCCTTCGGCCTTATCAATTCGCACCTATAAAACTAAACTGTACAATGCAGGATCTTAGTTGAAGGATCAGTGTCTAATTGGTTAAAAACTACATTCACAAAATCATTGCACTTTATGTGTGTCTGTCACGATAGACTGATCAATAATACATAACTACCACGTATGAAAGTGGATCCATTGCACACACCTTATTCTTTCTACCCCATCAAGACAGTGTTGTTTATTCATATGCCGCATGTGATGACTACTAAAAAAGAGGTGTGAAAATTCCTGACTTTTTTATCTTAACACATTCAAAACATCTGATGAATCGAAATCTCTATCCGTTGCAAGTGATGAATCAACTGTTGGAAGAAATCAAAACATCTCCTCTAACACCCATCTATCGTAACAGATAATCCATATATTACAACAGATTATAAATCTGTTGCGATAGACCAGACATTGTTTATTCATCTGCACACATATGATGACTATTAAGAAAGAAGTGAAGAGTCGTGACTTTTTATCTAACACATTCAAAACAACTGATGAACTGAATTCTCAATCTGTTAAAACTGATGAATCAACTGTTAGAAGAAATCAAAATATCTCCTCCAATATATGATCCATCTGTCGCAACAGATCATCTATATGTTGCAACAGATGTGTAAGACCCCAAAAAATTCTTAGCCTAATTTAGTCCTTTAAGCTTGTTAAGGGGTCCTAGACTTAGAATATTTTAACTAAGTCTTCAGACTTAGTGTCATTTTAGCCTTTGGAAGTTGGAAATCCTATTTCATGACCTTTACATCCTTTAAATGTTGATAATTGAGTTAATTCATGATCAGGAATGTTCGTAGGTGTTCTCAGACAAGTTTTAGATTTTTTGGACTTCGTTTGAAGCACCTTTGGAATCCCAAACCAGTGAATTAATGCAATCTTGGCACGCCTCATCGACTATCATGTTAATAAATATTTTCCCCAACTCCCAACGTCAAATTATAGTGAACCGATGCGGACTAGACGCGGCGCAATAGCCACCGCGTCGATGCCAATGATGCGGCGCGTCGGTAACACAATTTTTCAGTATTTAAAAGACCTTGTCCCTGGGGGTATTTGGGTCGGTAATACAGTTTTTCAGTCTTTAAAAGACTGTGTCCCTGGGGGTATTTGGGTCTTTTTCCCTATCCTTCAGCCCTCAAAACTCAAACTTAAACCCTTTGGAGAGCAATTATACTCATTTATTCTCTAATTTATTCAAGAATCAAACCCTAGGTGTTCAAATTTCTAATCAAGAACTCAAGAACACACAATCAATTTTTCAGAATTCAGGCACTAAGGTATGTGAAGTATTCATCCAAGGGTCCCTTCCACCCTTGGAGTCCAAGAAACTAGTTTTAAACTTCAAGTGTATGGATTTCACTAATTCCATGTTGGGTATGATAATATTCACATTTATAATGATTAACTGTGTTTCAAATCTATGTTTTATGATAAGTTTCATGTGGGGTTAATTGATTTATATGTGTGATCATGTGAAATCATGCTAAAGCCTACAAATTGTGAATTTGGTATTTGGAATTGTGTGCTCATATGTTGATTAGTATTATGTGCATATTTTATGCCTTTTAAGTGATTGATGAATTAAGCATGTGAGTTGAATAGTGAAATTATATCATATTAGCATGTATTCAAGTTCATGCCATGCAAGTGTTTGTTAAAATGCACCAATGAATGAATAATGATTAAGTACTTAGCTTACATATTTCAAGTTTGTACCATGTCTCTTAATTTATGTTATCGAGTCCTGGGTGTAGTTATACCTAACAATTTAGCTGTTTACCTAGAGCCATGGTCAGTCATAGAACAGTATCAGTCACATCACAATCAGTAGTATTCTTAGTCAGTTACAGAACTCAGGAAAAACTTAGTAGACACAGTACTAGTCCAGTCTAGTTCAGTACTCAGTCCAGACCTCAGTAGCACTCTGTGCTCAGTTAGTTAATAGAGTTCAATAGTGTTCCATCAGACTACAAAACCCAGTGATCTCAGTTCAGTTCAGTCAATCAGTAAGATAAGTAGCAATTTAGTCCAGCCTAGTACAAACTAGAAATCAGTTCAGTGTCCATTCAGTTGGGAGTAGGATTCAGCACCAAGTGAGCTTAGGGATGGGGGCATTCCTGCCAGCAGAGGATTTGACCCTTAGTAGTAATCTCTGCGTTACAGAACTACATAGCGAGCGTAGGTTTAGATATCTTCCTACCAGACATTATGAGGGTTGATATATCTCACCTGAGTTTTCCTGCCAGAGACGGTTGATGAAAGAGCTTTGTGTCTGAAAGGGTTAACTCGCAGCTTGTCTCTACCCGTGGCACAGTATTGATACCCTTCTAACTGGGGTTACAGGTTGGACCCCAATCAGTTTAGAGAGAGGCATGTTGGTTAGATGATTACCTCTCACAGTTTTAGTATCAGTCTTAGTCTCAGAATAGAACTCGGTTTAGCTCTCCAGAATTTAAGACTATCAGATGTAGTCACTCAGCTCAGTATGGAACTCAGTATAGTTCCACAAAATTTAGGACTATCAGATACAGTCATTTAGAAAATCAGTAATACAGTATCAGTAAACTTACAAACCAGTTAATCAATATTCAGACTCAGTATTCATTGTTATCTTAATCTCAGTTACAGTATACGTATTTATGCTTGTACTCTTATTCAGTCATACTCATGTTATTTAGATAATATTGTTCATGCATATGAACCCATGCATTTCAGCCTACCTCACTGAGTATACCAGTACTTTTAAAGTATTGACGCATGTTTTTCTTTTCCACTATGATGTCTTATATTATAGGTTCAGATGCACGTGATCCAAAGCACCCTTAGCAGTTCAGATTATCATCTTTCTAAGTAGTGGTGAGTCCTCATAGTTTGAGGACATGCTTATTATCTTTTTAGTATTTCAGTATTATTTTTAGTAGTCGGAGTTAGTTGGGGACTTTTTCATCAACTCCACAGTCCAAACAACTTAGAGGCTTTCCAGAATAGAGTATTTTCAGATAGTTGTTCAGTTTTCAGTATTTATGAGTTTTGGTATTTTGATATCGCATTCAGATTTATTCACAGATTTGAACATTATGGCATATGTTCCACCTTTTTCCGTAATTATTACAGTGTTATTGTTCAGATATTTTAGTAGGTACCAGTCATGGGTTAGCTTATGCTCCTTTAGGATTATGAGCACTGTGTAGCATCTGGGGTACAAACTCAAGGCGTTACAAACTTGGTATCAGAGCCTAAGGTTCAATAGAGTCCTAGGAATTCTGAAAACCATATATATTAGAGTCTTGTGCATGGGTGTGTAGCGCGCTACACTTATGAATAGGAGGCTACGAGATGTTTTAGGTATAGTTTCCCTTCTTTTCGTATTCATATCATGCAGTAAGCATGAGCTCCAGTTACACTCTCTATCTAATCATAGTTTCTTTTCTATTTATAGAATATGCCTCCAAAGAGGAATGGGAGACCAGACAACCCCTCAGCCCGTCCATCCAGATCCTTTGGGCGAGCATGTCTCCCATGCTGAATTCAGAGCAGCATTCACTACCTTAGCTCATTCTGTGGTAGCCTAGAATGAATATCTAGCTACTGTTCCGGCCAATCCAGTGTCCAACACTGCTGCTGCCAGGATTTGGGATTTCACCCAAATGAACCCTCCATCGTTTACCGGGTCTAAGTCAGATGAGAACCCTCAGGAATTTCTTGACCAGGTGCAGAAAGTTACTGATATTATGGGGGTAACTGCTGTTGAGAGCGCTGAGTTGGCCGCATACCATTTGCAAGATGTGGCTCACTCATGTTTCAAATAGTGGAAGGCAGAGAGGGCCGCAGATGCAGGGTCCATTAAATGAGAGGAGTTTATAGTTACTTTTCTGGGTAGGTTCTTCCCACTAGAGTTGACGGAAGCAAAGGTTTTAGAGTTTATAAACTTGAAGTAGGGCAACATGATAGTACAAGAGTATTTCTCAAGTTACTCAGTTAGACAGATATGCCCCGCATGTCATAACAGATAGCAGATCTAAGATGAGTAAATTTGTGTCAGGGGTATCTAGCAGTGTGGTCAAAGAGTGTAGGGCTGCAATGCTGATAAAAGAGATGGACATATCCAGGCTCAACAGATGGAGGATGCCAAGAATAAAGAGAAGAAGAGGGAGAATAAGAGAGAGAGGATAGGTAGTTTTATTTTGCTCAGCCTAAGTTAGAGGGTGGGAATCATTCTCAATTCTGCCTAAAATCTTCGGTTCCAGTCTCCATCCTCAGCTAGTACTCTTGTGCTAAAATTTAGAGATGGCAACAGAGATAGGGCATCATGACCTAAGCCCCAGGGCAGTGTTAGCAGTGCCCAAACCAATTTCTTTTGCCAGAAATATGGCAAAAACCACCAGGGTATCTGCAGAGCTGGCAGCGATATGTGTTTCGGATGTGGCAAGCCAGGCTACAGGGTTAGACAGTGTCCTCAGGTGGGTTTTCAGAGTCAGCATAGTCATCCTCCATCTCAGTCTGGTCGGCCAAATTAGCAGGGTGCCTCTTCCAATGCCACCAGTGGGAAATGCCCAAACAGACTCTATTCTCTTTAGTCCCAACAGGATCAGGAAAGTTCTCCTGATGTGGTCACTGGTAGGTTACAAGTTTATCATTTGAATTTTTATGCTTTGCTAGATCCAGGAGCTTCTTTGTCCTTTGTTACTCCATATATAGGAGTTGATTTTGGAGTCAGTTCTAAAATTCTAGCAGAGTCTTTCTTAGTTTCTACCCCAGTGGGTAAATCTATCATAGCCCGGTGGGTATACAGGAACTGTCTGGTTATGGTATCTTAGAAAGTCACTTCAGCAGACTTAGTTAAATTAGAGATGACCGATTTTGATGTCATTCTTGGCATGTATTGGCTTTATTCCTACTATGCCTCAGTCAACTACAAAAATAGAATTTTCTAATTTTAGTTTCTGAATAAACCCGTCCTAGAGTGGCGGGGTAGTACTTCAACACTTAGGGGTCATCTTGTTTCTTACCTTCGGGCTAGAAAAATAATATCTAAGGGATGTGTCTACCATTTCATTTGAGTCAAGGACTCTAGTTTAGAAACCTCTACTCTACAATCAGTACCAGTAGCATGTGAATTCCCAGATGTATTTCTCAAAGATTTTACCGGAGTTCATCCCGAAAGGGAAATTAATTTTGGAATCGATCTTTTCCCAGATACTCAGCCAATCTTTATTTCACCATATATAATGGCCCCAATAGAACTCAGAGAATTGAAAGAATAGTTACAAAATCACCTAGATAAGGGATTCATCCAACCCAGTGTGTCCCCATGGGGTGCACCAGTTCTATTCGTATGTAAGAAAGATAGTTCTCTCAAAATGTGTATAGACTACCGTTAGCTAAATAAAGTCACGGTCAAGAACAAGTATCCACTTCCCAGAATCGATGACTTGTTTGACCAACTTCAGGGTGCCAGTTAATTTTCTAAGATAGACCTCAGATCAGGCTATCATCAGCTCAGAGTCAGGAATTGTGACATCCCGAAGACAACCTTCAAAACTCGGTATGGTCACTTCGAATTCTTAGTCATGTCCTTTGGTCTTACCAATGCTCCAGCAGCTTTCATGGACTTGATGAATCGTGTGTTCAAGTAGTACTTGGACATGTTCCTCATAGTCTTCATAGATGACATTCTTGTCTACTCCCGTAGTGAACATGATCATACAGACCATCTCAGAATAGTATTGCAGACCCTCAGAAATCATCAGCTATTTGCCAAATTCAGTAAGTCCAAATTTTGGCTAAGGTCAGTAGTATTCCTTGGCCATACGTCTCCGGTGATGGCATTAAAGTTGATCCCCAAAAGATCAAAGCAGTTAAAAACTGGCCTAGACCCATCTCTCCATCAGATATCAGGGGTTCTTGGGCTTGGACGGCTATTACCAATGGTTTGTTCAGGGATTTTCATCTATTGCATACCCTATGTCCAGATTGACTCAGAAGAAAGTCAAGTTCTAGTGGTCAGATTCCTGTGAGAAGAGTTTTTAAGAGTTGAAGACTCGACTCACTACAGCTCTAGTTTTGACCCTACCAGATGGTTTTGATAGATTTGTTGTGTATTGTGATACTTCTAGAGTTGGTTTAGGGAGTGTTCTGATGCAGAGAGGTAAGTTCATAGCCTATGCCTCTTGATAGCTTAAACCCCATGAGAAAAACTACCCTGCTCATGATCTTGAGTTAGCAGCAGTAGTGTTTGTCTTACAGATTTAGAGGCACTATTTGTATGGTGTGCACATTGATGTGTTCACTGATCATAAGAGCCTGCAGTATGTGTTCTCTCAGAAAGACCTCAACCTCCGTCAGAGAAGGTGGTTGGAGTTGTTGAAAGACTATGACCTGAGTGCTCTGTATCATCTGAGCAAGGCCAATGTAGTGGCTAACGCTCTCAGTAGAATGTCTATGGGTAGTGTTCTCCATGTTGAAGTCAATAAGAAAAAGTTAGCCCAGGAAGTTCACCATCTAGCCCGACTAGGTATTCGCTTAGTCAATTCAGCAGAAGGTAGTGTATGGGTGGAGAGTAGCTCAGAATCATCCCTAGTTTCCGAAGTGAAGGAAAAGTAGGATGGGGATCCCAGTATAGTCCAGTTGAAGGATCCAGTCAGAGATCAAAAGGTAGAGGTTTTTTTCCAAGAGAGAGATGGTGTGTTGCTCTGTCAGGGTCGGCTATGTGTGGTAGGTATAGATGACTTGAGGCAACGTATTCTTGCAGAAGCACATAGTGCGCGCTACTCTATTTATCCAGGGGCCACTAAGATATACCATAATTTGCGGGAGATCTATTAGTGGAGTGGGATGAAGAGAGATATTACAAAGTTTGTGGCTAAGTGCTCAACATATCAGCAGGTTAAGATTGAACATCAAAAGCCTAGTGGGTCCATGAAGGAGTTTAGTATTCCTACCTAGAAATGGAAAGAAGTGAACATGGACTTTGTGATGGGTTTGCCTCGTACTCATCGTCAGCAAGATTCAGTTTAGGTCATTATAGACAAGATGACCAAATCAACTCATTTTCTACCAGTCCATATCTCTTATTCAGTCGAGGATTATACCAAACTCTATATCAGGGAGTTGGTCAGATTGCACGGTGTTCTTTGTCCATTATCTTAGATAGAGGTACCCAAATTACCTCTTATTTCTGGAAGACATTCCAGAAGGGTCTTGGTACCCGAGTTTATCTCATTACGACCTTTTATCCTCAGACAGATGGTCAAGCAGAGATGAACATTCAGACTCTAGAGGATATGCTGCGAGCGTGTGCGATAGACTTTAAAGGTAGTTGGGATGACCACTTGCCTTTGATTGAGTTGGCATATAACAACAACTATTATTCCATCATTCAGATAGCTCTGTTTGAGGTGATTTATGGGAGGAGATGTAGATCTCCCATTGGTTGGTTTGAAGTGGGTAAGGTCATAGTGGTAGGGCCTGACTTGGTATTTGATACCTTAGAAAAAGTCCAGATGATCAGGGAAAGGCTTAAGACAGCTCAGAGCCAACTAAAATCATACACAGATATGCGAAGGAAGGATCTCAAGTTTGAGATTGATGACTTTGTGTATCTAAAAATCTCTCCCATGAAAGGAGTGAAGAGATTTGGCAAGAAGGGGAAACTCAGTCCCCGATATGTCGGTCTTTACTGAATTCTCAGCCATTTTGGAAAGGTAGGTTACGAGTTTGAGTTGCCTTCAGATCTATCTTCAGTTCATCCAGTGTTCCATGTCTCCTTGCTAAAGAAATGCATAGGTGACCCAACAGTCGTAGTCCCTGTTTAGGGCATAGATATTCAGAACAGCCTCTCTTATGAAGAGATTCCTGTCAAAATCTTTAACTATTAGATTCGTAGACTGAGGAACAAAGAAGTCTCTCTAGTCAAAGTTCTTTGGCGGAATTGGTCCGTTGAGGGAGCTACTTGGGAAGCAAAAAAAGACATGCAGACCAAGTATCCTCATCTCTTCTATGCTAATCCAGACTCAGCTTAAGGTAATAGTTTTCCTTAAGATTATTCAATTTCATGCTCAGATTTTCATTACAGACTTGATATCAGTTACCATTGCATGATCAGTCATATGTTCATGAGTCAGTTCAGTCATGTATTCATGCATCAGATATGTATGTTCAGTAAGAAAAACTCAGTTTATCAGTAATTCTAGTCAAGCATTCATGAATTAACTCAGTCATGTACTCATGCATCAAATATGCATGTTCAACATGAAATTCAGTATGTCAGTAATGTCAGTCATATAATCATGTTCCAGATGTTCATGTCCAGTAAGTAAGTTTAGCCTACCAGTTTCCTCAGCTTAGTCAGTCTCATTCATGGATGAATGTTCCTAATGGGGAGATAATGTAAGACCCCACAAAATTCTTAGTTTAATTAAGTCCTTTAAGCTAGTCAAGGGGTCCCATACTTAGAATATTTTAGCTAAGTATTCAGACTTAGTGTCATTTTAGCCTTTGGATGTTGGCAATCCTATTTCGTGAACTTTACGTCCTTTAAATATTAATAATTGAGTTAATTCATGATCAGGAATGTCCGTAGGTGTTCTCGAACAAGTTTCAGATTTTCAGACTTTGTTTGAAGCACCTTTGGAATCCCAAACCAGTGAATCAACGCGATCTTGGCGTGCCGCGTTGACTATAGCATTGATAAATGTTTTCCCCAGCTCCCAACGTCAAATTCCAGTGAACCGACACGGCACATTGGCTATTGCATCGATGCCAATGATGTGATGCTTCGGCCTGTGCATCGGTAACATAGTTTTTCAGTCTTTAAAAGACTGTGTCCCTAGGGTATTTGGGTCTTTTTTCCCCGTCCTTCACCACCCAAAACACAAAATTAAACCCTTTGGAGAGCAATTATACTCATTCATTCTCCAATTTACTCAAGAACAAAACCCTAGGTGTTCAAATTTCTAATCAAGAACTCAAGAACACACCATCAATTTTTTTGAATTCAGGCACTAAGGTATGCGAAGTGTTCATCCAAGGGTCCCTTCCACCCTTGGAGTCCATGAAACTATTTTTAAACTTCAAGTGTATGGATTTTATGAATTCCATATTGGGTTTGATAATATTCACGTTTATAATGATTAAATGTGTTTCAAATTCATGTTTTATGATAAGTTTCATGTGGGGTTAATTGATTTATATGTGTTATCATGTGAAATCATGCTAAAGCCTTCAAATTGTGAATTTGGTATTTGGAATTGTGTGCTCATATGTTGATTAGTATTATGTGCATATTTTATGCCTTTCAAGTGATTGATGAATTAAGCATGTGAGTTGAATAGTGAAATTATATCGTGTTAGCATGTATCAAGTTCATGCCATGTAAGTGTTTGTTAAAATGCCCCAATGAATGAATAATGATCAAGTACTTAGCTTATATGTTTCAAGTTTGTGCCATGTCTCTTAATTTATGCTATCGAGTCCTGGGGGTAGTTATACTCGACAATTTTGATATTTACCTAGAGCATGGTCAGTCATAGAACAGTATCAATCACGTCACGATTAGTAGTATTCTCAGTCAGTTACAGAACTAAGGAAAAACTCAGTAGACACAGTACTAGTCTAGTCTAGTTCAGTACTCAGTCCAGACCTCAGTAGCACTCTGTGCTCAGTCAGTTAACAGAGTTCAATAGTGTTTCATCAAACTACGGAACCCAACGATCTCAGTTCAGTTCAGTCAATCAGTAAGATCAGTAACAGTTTAGTCCAGTCTAGTACAAACTAGAAATCATTTCAGTGTCCATTCAATTAGGAGTAGGATTCAGCACCGAGTTAGCTTAGGGATGGGGGCATTCCTGTCAGCAGAGGGTTTGACCCTTAGTAGCAATCTCTGCATTACAGAAC
Organism: Capsicum pubescens; assembly: GCA_030864215.1. NCBI lineage: Eukaryota > Viridiplantae > Streptophyta > Magnoliopsida > Solanales > Solanaceae > Capsicum > Capsicum pubescens. The sequence goes on from CM061544.1 coordinate 108,780,969, forward strand.
TACGTAGCCAACGTAGGTTTAGATATCTTCCTGCTAGACATTATGAGGGTTGATACATCTCACTCGAGTTTTTCTTCCAGAGACGGTTGATGAAAGAGCTTTGTGTCTAAGAGGGTTAACTCACAACTTGTCTCTACCCGTGGCACGGTATTAACACCCTTCCAACTGGGGTTATAAGTTGGACCCCAATCGCTTTAGAGAGGGGCATATCGATTAGATGATTACCTCATACAATTTTAGTTTCAGTTTCTATCTCAGAATAGAACTCAGTTCAGTTTTACAGAATTCAGGATTATCAAATGTAGTCACTCAGCTCAGTACGAAATTCAGTATAGTTCCATAGAATTCAAGACTATCAGATATAATCATTCAGAAAATCAGTATATAGTATCAGTAAACTCACAAACTAGTTAATCAGTATTCAGACTCAGTATTCAGTGTTATCACGATCTCTGTTATACTATACGTATCCATGCATGTACTCTTATTCAGTCATACTCATGTTATTCAGATAATATTGTTTATGCATATGAACCCATGCATTTCAGCCTAACTCACTGAGCATACCAGTACATTTAAAGTACTGGCGCATGCTTTTATTTTTCACTATGATGTCTTATATCATAGGTTCAGACGCACGGGCTCCAGAGCACCCTTAGCAGTTCAGATTCTCTACTTTCACAGTAGTGGTGAGTCCTCATAATTTGAGGACATGCTTATTATTTTTTTAGTATTTCAGTATTATTTTCAGTAGTCGGTGTTAGTTGGGGACTTGTCCCATCAACTTCATAGTACAGACAGTTTAGAGGCTTTCCAGATTAGAGTATTTTCAGACAGTTATTTAGTTTTCAATATTTATGAGTTTTGGTATTTTGATACCGCATTCAAATTTATTCATAGATTTGAAACTTATGGCATATGTTTTGCCTTTTTCCATAATTATTACAGTGTTATTATTCAGATATTGCAGTAGGTACCAGTCATGGGTTAGCTTATAGTCCTTTGGAATTATGAGCATCGTGTAGCGTTCGGGGTACAAACTCGGGTCGTTATAAGATAGTAAATCTATTGCGATAGATCAGATAGGGTTATTTATCTGCACGCATATGATGACTATTAAAAAAGAGGTAGTGGTGACTTTTTATCTAACACATTCAAAATAGCTGATGAATCGAATTCTCTATCTGTTACAACTGATTACAACTAATGAATCAGTTGTTAGTTGAAATCAAAATACTCCAACATATGGTCCATCTGTCGTAACAGATAATCTATATGTTGCAACAGATGGTAAATCTGTTGTGGAAGATGGACGATGTGTTGCATCAGCTTAATAATAACTGTTGTTATCAAGTCTCAAAACCGTTTTGAAAAGGTGAGAAGTATTAATGTAAATGAAAAAGTCGCTACTTTTCATAGAAAATAAAATGCCACCAGTTTGAATGTAATTAATACAATGGAGCTTAACAAACGTGCCTTTTGTCCTTACACATCCGGATTCAATCCTCTATAAATAGGTCCCTCCTTAATCTTCATTCTGCTAAACTTTATTTATTTCTTATATTTTTTCTTTTCGTGTGACATCTTCAATAACTTTTCTTCAAAGAGCATATTCCTTTATCGTTGAGGTAAGTTTTTTTCGGTGTAAATCTACCAGTTTGTAGTATACATTGTATTACATTTGGACTCTTTTCTTTACATTTGTCAATTCATGCATGTTCTAGATATGGTTGATCCTGTTTGGGACATTGTTATTCTGCGTGACATAGTGTGGGAACTTCAGATACAGGTTAATGACCTGCAGAGGGAGTTGGTCATTGTGAGAGCGATAATGTTCAGAGAGATGCAGAGGCTGATGAGGGCCCTGCTGCTGCGAGTTGATTGACCAGCTGTCATTAATGATGATGATGATGATAATAATAATAATAATTAGAAAGTGTTTTTTCTTTTAGCATATGTATTTTAATTTTTCTATATCGAATCTATACCTAATGTATTTTATTTTTTGTTTAATGAAAAATTTATTTTTAGTCAACTTTGGCTTTTTAATTCTTATTCAATTTTCATTTTGTCTATTTCTTCTTCTAAATATTTTACATGTTAACATGTCAACGGTTGGAGGTAAGGAGCAATTTTAAATCCAGTAGCAATAGTAATTTTGAATTTCGAGTTCTTTCAACAGATGGACCATGTGCTGGAATAGATTGGTCTTCGGTTGGGTTTCTGTCAATAGATTATCCATCTATTATGACAGATTTATCATCTGTTGGAGGAAAGGATTCCAGTTTTATGGAACTGTGTTGTGTTCTTCAAGCTAATATCCATCTGTTGCCACAGATGGGTAATCTATTGAAAATACTTGTGGTCTGCTGTATTATTTAGTTCATGTTTTGCCTCTTTTTATTAATGCACAAGTTATTAAAAAGATATCTTATATATAATAAATGATAACATTACGTTCACAACAATGATTTAAATATATAAAAGTACACCACAAACAACAACACAAGTTTTTGCAATTACAACGATCATGGTGGATTACGATCTGAGCATGAAGTTCTTTTGTGGCCAGCGCGCTTACATACGGAGCACTTATTTCTTCTTGATGAAAATGATTCTCCAACTCCACACCTCTTCTTATATTACTTTCTTCCCGATTTGATAGTTCTTGGATTAATATATGGAGGAGGTATTAATCTCCCCATAAGCTCTGCAAAAATAACCCAAGATTCTTCGGAAGGCACCGGAGTAATATACCCACTATACGCCATTTCATATTTTTTCACCAAATAATATTGAGAGGAGTGCTCGTAAATTTCAACTCCTACCGTATTGAGCTCAAAGCGCTGCCATAGCATGTGGACAGGGTATTTTGTCCAAGTCAAAACCTCTACACGTACAAGATCTTGTTTGAAGATCGACTGTGGTAACATCACCATGACCGGTGATACTGAATTTATAATCTTTTATTTTATGAGATAATAACTTATTCCCCAAACTGACGTTCGTTAATATTATTTTTTTGATTTCGAGAACAAATCAGATTCTTTTTTGGGCACTTGAACTGCACACGCCTTCCGTTAAAAAATTCGCCATACTTCTTGCTTATTTTTTCAAACATAGCCTTGATGGAAAATTCTCTTTCATTGCCAAACAATGAATTCACTGATTCAACTATGTTTGATGTCATAATATTGTACTTATAGAAAAGAATCACTTAGTACGACATCATACTAAACTTGTAACTCAAACAAGACATTAAATCGATAAGAATATACCTATCTACCGGACAGAATGCCCGGGTCCATCTCTCAAAATTAACACGTATGAGAAATTCTGCTACCTTGGGATTCACATCCATTATTTGATTGAAATAGTCTAAAAAATCCTCTCTACTATATGCTCTAGTTGCTCTATAAAAGGGGTCACGACCCTTTCATTGTGACAGTAGGTCGGAATGTTCTCTCCAAGATGCCTGATGTAACAACCAAAGTAAGCTGAAGTGAAGAAATGTGAACCCATCTTTGGAATACTTGGATGCCTATCCGATACAAAACACAACTCTTCGGTATCTTCGACGCATCTTCCCAGTTGTTTAAAAAAAATCCATAAGGGGTATCACATTCCTTGTCCGCTACACAAAAAAGTGATAGAAAAGATGTGATTCTCCGCATCTTGTGCCACCGCCGCTAGCAGAACTCCATTACCTGCTCCTCAAGAAGGTCCCGTCGACGGCTATGGCTTTTATCGAATGTAAAAAACCTTGAATCCAAAAATCATAGAATACAAAAAAGTACTTGAACCTTCCGTTTTCATCAAGATGCAATGTTGTCTTACTTTCGGGATTTGTGGACTCAATCATGTAACGGTAGCATCCAGGAATGCATACCCATGCTCGAGTGTCCCCCTAACCAAGTCCTTGGCATTCCCCATGGCTGTATATATCTTCCAATAACTAACCAATACACCCAATTCTGTAAGTAGTTGATTGGCCATAATCCTTGTTGAAGGGCCTTTGCCATCGGGGAAACTACTCCTGAAATATTTATCGAGGACCTTTGCCGTGGCATGAGAATTTTGGCCCGAGATGTGATTTGAACCACATGTGTGATGCTTTTTATGTTTATGAATAATGAATACTTCAGAACTTGTGTACTTCACCGCTCTCAACCACCACTTGCTGTTCGAATTAGCACATTTAAAGCAAAAGACACTGCTCGAATTAATCACCTTCTTTATTCTGAAATCTTTTTTCAAGTAAGAAATAAACAAAGTGGTAGATAGTTTATTCTTGTCCTTGAATGACATTCCAACAAAAAATTCAGTCCCATCGTCTTGAAGATTTCCAGACCATGTTGATTGAGAAGAACTGCACATCGTATTGTTCGCATCAACGAGCGTAGGTATTTGGTCATCATTTGGAATATTCATGTCTAGATCATCCAACCTATCATCAAAGATGTCTTCTTGTTTTTCTTTTTCTACGTTCTGGTTCTTATTCTCTTTCATCTTTTCAACCATGTACACCCTTAACACCGGCCTGGATGAATCACTAAGATAAGAATGCAACCGGACCTGATCGATTATCTTGAAAGGCAATACCCTCTGATTTTCAAAGGAGCTGTGCATGTAGCTGACGATGAGTTCTTTTGATTGATAATTCAGTCCACAATAACTAATGATTAAGTTCACAAAATCATAATATAAAACATCACTTTGGACTGTCATAGCTATCGTTTCTAGAATTTTACCCTCATTCCAACGCCATACATATCAATTGCTTTTCTCGATGCGTTGACCATGACAATCTACCCCTATTATTATTGATCCCTCCATTAGTGGTACCTAAATAAAGTCATTTGTTAAAATTTTTTTATAGTGATTTCATAGTGTTATAAATGAATCCCAACAGATGAATAATTAGTCGCAACAGATTACTTACCTATTGGGATTCATGTTATGCTTCTGAAGCTGATTTTAACAGACGAGTCATTTGTTGTAATAGGTGAATCATATGTTGCAACATGATATATATCTGTTGGGATTGATGTAACAGTACTGAGGAACCTTTGAAGCTGATTCCAACAGATGAGTGACATGTTGCAACAGATAATTAACCTATTGTGACAAATGACTTACCTGTTGTAACAGATGACGATCTATTGGAATCGAGGTTAGGTTCTATCGCAACAGGTTACTAATATATTGCAATAGATATTTATTGTCTGTTGGAATGGAGTTTGGGTTCTGTTGCAATAGGTTAATAATCTGTTGCAATAGATACTTACCCTGTTGCAACAAACAACACATCTGCTGGAATTGAGTTCCGATTCTGTTGTAACAGATTTATAATCTGTTGCAATAGATATTTATCACGTTAAATCAGATAACTAATATGTTTAAATAGATAAATAATCTATTGCAACAGATGACCCATCTGTTCGATTCATGTGACGGCATATAGAACCATAAACATGAATCCAACATATCAGTTTTCCATTGAAACAAATGTCTCATCTGTCATAACAGATGATTTATCTGTTTAAACATATGGATCTTATGTTGGATTCATGATCGGGTTCTATCCATTATCGAAAAACTACTCAATAGCAGTTACCCAGATGAAAAATTCAACTAAAAATCATAATTTGACTTACCAAAGTCACCTATGAAGTAATGCCAAAGTGAAAAGTGATGTACGAAATAAGATTTGACCTAATAAATTGGTCAAATAGCAACAGTAGCGGTAACAACAACAACGACGACGACAATGGTCAACAAGAGGAAGATAAAGATGATAATAAAGTATAAGATGATGATAATGAAGCAGAAGATGATGAATAAAGCAGTAGCAACAATGAACAATAAAAATCGCTAAGAGAGAGAAAATAACAATGGATGAGAAGAGAGAGAAAAGTGCCATTTTTTTCCTCCATTTCTTGTTATATTAGATAAACATTTGGATCAAAGTATAAATTTAAAAACTTGTGGGCTATTCTCAAACTTACCAAACTTTCTTAATCCATAATAAAGTAATTGTCACCTCCACTCAATTATTAAGACTTGTGTCATCTACACCTCATTTTAAAACTCTTTTGTCACCTACAACCCAAAGTCCTATGATTCTTGAAGTCTCAATTGACTTAGTAGAGGTACTAAAAAAATTAAACAAGATCACAACTCCTTATACCTTCTTATCTTTGAATGGAGGTCATTGGTGTTAATGATACAAATAACTAATGAATTATGATTTAATTATTCTCTCCTAGAATTTATTCGATCGAAGTAACTAATAGCTTATTTGGCAAGCTTATTTTTCTTCAAAAATATTTATGTTTTTTCAGAAGTGCTTATTTAAAAAAAAAGTGCTTATTTTTTTAAAGTGAGGTGTTTAGCTGTTTTTAGAAGAAAATAAATATTTTTGGAGAGTAGTAAAATTATTTTTTAGAATTTGAAAAAAGTAGTTTTTGAGAAAGATACACTTAAAGCACTTTTTAAAAATTTGGCCAAACACTAACTATTGCTCAAAAGTGTTTTAAGTTTATTGGTCAATCACAAATCGTTTCTCGCCAAAAGTACTCTTTTGAAAAAATACTTTTGAAAAAAAAAGATTTTTTAAAATAAGCCAATTTTAGAAGTTTGGTCAAACACATTAGAGTCAATAATTAGACAGATCTTCATTAGAGGGTATTTGACCATGATAATTTTTTACTTTTTTTCAAAAATTATTTCACTTTAGTGAAAATTGTAGCGTTTGGCCATAAGAATTTCAAACGCAATTTTAAATTATATTTAGAAAAGTCAATTTTTTTTATTTTTTTCACTTTAATTTCTCTCACAAAAAGTAAAAGATGACTCTAATTTATATTTGTGGCCAAACACAATGCCAAACTCTAACTTCTATTCCAACACCAAAATTTTTTAGTTTTCAAGGCAAAGCACCTACATATTCATGACCAACACAACTCCAAACTCCGGCTTCAACTCCAACTCCAACAAAAATACCTACTAAATATATTTATCGTGAGCTAAACCAGATAACAGATCTCCTGGTAAAAAAGGGTGAGAAGAAGAAACTTTTTGACAAGCTAAAAGTTCTCCATATATCACAAAAATTTCATTCTTAATTTTATCACATAATATCACCATAATAGCAGAAAATCTGCCTTTTATTTTTGAAGAATACCTAAAGTCCGATCTCTTTTCTCAATCCCTAAGATTTTGCCTTCGCTAACATAATAATTGAACTCTTTATTAATGAAAGAGTCATCGTATAAAATTATGTATAGTCATAATAAATATACTTACTTCACTTATTTTTACTTATCACGTTTTACTTTCGAGAGTCAAACTGCATGTAGTTTGATCAATATTTTAAGATGTATTTTTTCTCATCATATTAATGCGAGAAGGATTACAACTTCTAACATTTTTTATATAATTTTTGGACATCTAAATTTTAAATATTAAATCAATCTTCTTCAAGTAGCTTTATAGTTTATTCAAATTAATTTCGTAAAGCAAAATATGACAGATAAAATATAATTTAAGGGAGTAATAATAAAAGGTAAGACTTGAAAGGTACCAAAATAAAACAAAGGAAATTGACTTTTATGGTAATATTATATATGTTTGATTTTATAAATTGAATTTTTGATGTTAATAGGAAACTTATTATATTCTAATATACTATCTTTATCTTGAAAAAATAATAATTTTAGTTTTCGTGTTACTGCATTATTCTTATTTTAAGCCTCATGATGTTTGATTAAGCATATTTAACTTTCAGTTAAGCACTGCGTGTGAGTTTAGTCTTTTAACTAACATACATTAAATAAAATAACAATCTATTAAATCACAGAGAGACAAATCAAGTATGTATGTCTCTAATGTTTTTATACTCCATGATCATTTCTTATAAAATATATTCTAGTGGATTATGAGAAAAAGAAAAACTTGTTGTTAGTAAAAATGAAGGGGAAAGAAATTGGGGAGACCTTCTTTGTGGAAGAGCCAAACCAATATAAAAGTAAAGACATATTGTGGGTGAACTAATACAATTACTTTTTTTCTTTATATGTTCTTTAAATAAGTTAAAAAATAAAGTGGTTATTTTCAAGATCTATCTCTGAATCATGTACAACCATTTTTCTTCGAGGTTTAATTCTTCTTATTTTATTTTAGATTTCTATCTTGTAAACTCATTAAATCTCTTCTTCCAAAGAGATTTATGAGTAGGTAAATCTCTTAATTTCTAGGTTTGCGGTTCAACATGAAAGTTGTAGCTTGAATATCATATTATATATTTCGATTTTCATCTACTGAGTCATTTATTTCTTCTTACTTTCAATTATTAGTTTGACTGAGCACCTTGCAAATATTATCTAGGGCTTATTTGTTGGACTTGAAAAAGGAAACGACAATTATAAAAAGAGAAAATAGGGCTAGTTTGTGAATCTTATAGGGAAAAGAAATCGATTTGTCACTGAGAATAGAAATATACCCTGTGACCTAGCTTAGTTGATACAAATGATATCCTTATGCACTTCACTATTAATCGATGACCATAGAAATATAGGCGATAGGGGTAATCGAGTAGACTTAGAGTTGTTGAAAAATGCTCAATATAGCTACAATTAACCTGCAACTAGTAACTCAGGAAATCAAATTTGGCGGATGATTGGATATCTCAACTAGATTGTTAAAATATCACAACCCTAGATCTTTTCTCAATTTGATTTGCAATACATCTAATCCACGACTTGTTTACAACTATTTTTATTTACTTTCAAAACACATATATAACTCTTTATTATTAGTTACCAACTGAATAACTCATATAAGAATTCAAACTAGAAATCAATTCGTCAAATTCTTATAGGTATGATATCTGAATTTACATCCTTAATTACTAGTACGACCACATACACTTGTGTATGCGAAAGGACACACCAAATTATTAATCTCAAATTTCTCTATCAGTGTGCCTTTTGAATTTGTTAAAATTAGAACAAGAAAAAGTTTGGGATTGCGAGGCAGGGTTGCACCGCCGTAAGGATCCACGCCAAGGCATCCATGTACTAACTTTCTATGCAAGATTAAAAACAAAAAGAAGAATTAAATGGATACTAACCCCCTTGCGGATAAAGAGGAAGACAATGAGAATTAGAGAGATCAGAGAAATAATACTCAAAAGTAGAGTTCTTATTTCTTTTTCTTTCTTAATTGTATGCAATAAAAGTAACATAAAATACATGATGTGCCCCTCTGCAAGTTAACGCACCGTTATTTAATTTGTTCCACATTAGTTGCAGGACTAAAATCATGTGCAGTACTTAATTAAAGGTAAAATGCGCTTAACTGGATATGTCATGACCCAAAAACTAGGGGTCATGATGATACTTATTGCGTTGATCCTTGAAAAATAAGCCAATTACCCAAACTAATATAAAATATGAAATAAACCCAAATTTCCAAGGTGAGACTTCTAGAATAAAGTCGAACCATACACTTACAATAGTAGAGTAAGTCTAGCTATTAAAATAATATCATAAATCATTTCAACATCTGGTGTCATAGTGTAAGAACAATCTAAATTCATCTCAAAGTTTGATATACAACTGAAAGTACGAAAAACTACAAGTCTATCTCAGAATTCAAAATAAGACATAAACTAGATATGATGAGGTTGGAGGTCAACTCTGAAGGCAAATAACGGCCACTACCTCATATGTATCACAAATCTCTGACGAACTCAGCTACTGCGCGACACACACGTATCGGATCTGAATTGAAAGGACATATTAGGGATGAATACGACCCATTGGTACTCAGCAGGTATCAACGACCGACTGAGCAAAGTAGAAATAAGGTATATAAATACATACTATGAGCACGTCACCTGTAATAAGAAAATATCCCAAACAGTAGTTCACACCATCTCCACTAATAGTTATAAATATATCACATAAATCAGATACAAGTATGAAAAATAAATACAGAATAGATAGACATCAAATTAAACACAAAAAATAGCACTGAAGATGCACAATGTATGAAATATAATGAGGATGATAATGATGATGATGCAATATGTTCAAGGTTATTGCATAACCTTCGTATACACCTATCGAGCATATGTGCTTCTAGGTAAGGCCCATAAGGGGTTCGAAACTCATATACAATCTCAATACTTAATCCCATTCTCAATATCCATATCTGACTCGTGGGCTATGATAGAGGATTTTGTAAAAGTATCACATTTTTGTCAAAATTAGTCTTTCCACAATAGTATCAATATCTCATAAATGTATGTATGTATGATATGAGGATGTAATGCTCAAAGTCTTAAAAATAAAGAAAGAATCGAGAAAAGGTTTTTTTTATACTATGCTGGGATTGACCGCTTAAGCAGCCACTTGACCGCTTAAGCGGTCACTGCTAAAGTGGTCTAGTGTTTCTTTAGCAGTACCCGCGAGCTGTACAATCCGCTTAATCAGACAAGGGGCCGCTTAAGCGGACAAGGGGCCGCTTAAGCGGACAGGCCTCCACTTTAGCGGGCTCGAATTGGTGAGCTGGGTCGCTTAAGTAGCCTCTGCTAAATCGACCCAAGTGTCACTTTAGCAGTTGCACCAGCTGGGACTTGAAAATTTTTCAAGTTCTCACCGATCCTTGGAATTCACTCAAAATCTTAAGAACGCAAATGAACTATGCTACCCTATCAAATTTGATTTTCAGACTCAATAACGATGTCATAATTTTGAAAAGAGGTTGTTTTCACATAATTGACCCTCGAGACCCAGTTTTACAATCTTCCAAAACAAGTATCAAAATGAAAATATAAAAGTCATAAAATCAGATCAACCACACTACCAACCCAAAATCGACGTTCCTGATCTTCTAGCGCAGTCCGTTTTGCCATCTAACACACAAAATAATAAATATTGACCAAAATCAACTATAAAGCCTTTTTAACCTCTAAAAACCACAAACTCGCCCAAATCGCACCGTAATGCATTGAGAACTATGCCAAACTTCCACACACCACAGAAATATTAGGTAGAAATGACATAGATGGGTAAAATGGTCAGAATACATAAAAATGCAAAAGTCACAAAATCAAGTGCTTACAATATATACCACTAAGAATCTAGTTCGTCCTTGAACCAAAGCAAGAGAAGATACCCGAATCAGTGAAAAACTGAGGATAGCTACTCCGCGTGTCAAAATCAACCTCTCAAGTAGCCTCATCTATAGGACGGTGTCTCCACTAGACGTTAACCACTAGAATATCTCTAGAATTGAATCGTCTAACATCCCTAGTTAAAATAGAGATTGACTTCTCAGCAAAGGACAACATATCATATAACTATATTGAATCCCAACGAATGACATGATAGTCATCCGAAATGTAAAGCCGCAGCATGAAAACATTCCCAATAGTTTAAAAAATATCAAATGGCCCAATATACCTGCGGCTAAGCTTTCCCCTCTTCCCAAACTTCATCACACCCTTCATGGGTGAAACATGAAGAAAAACTCGATCACCCACACCAAATCTCAAGACGCAAAGTCTACGATCCATATAACACTTCTAGCTACTCTGAGCCACACAAAGTCTATCCTGAATGATCTAAACCTTATCCAAAGACTCCCGAAGCAAGTCTATACCTCAAGGTCTAACCTCAAAAACCTCAAACAAACCTACTAAAAAGTGGCAATGCCTACCATAATGCTTCAAAGGGTGCCATCTCAATACTGGAATGGTTATTATTATTATACATAAATTTTTCCAAGGCCAAATGTTGTTCCCGCTGACCTCTAAAATGTATAACACAAGCGAGGAGCATGCCCTCCAAAACCTGGATAGTCCGCTCTGACTGACCGTCGGTCTGGGGGTGAAAAGTTGTGCTAAGGTCAACTTGAGTACCCAAGTCCTCTTGGAATTCCTTCCAAAAGTAAAAAGTGAACACTGAACCTCTATCAGAGATAATAGATACTGGTACACCATAAAGATAAACTATCTCACGAACATAGATATGAGCCAGCCTCTTAGAACTAAAGAAACCTGAATATGGATGAAATGAGCTAATTTGTTCAATTGATCCATGATGATCCAAACACTGTCAGAACCACAAGAAGTATGAGGTAACCCAGTCACGAAGTCCATAGTAATCTATTCTAATTTTCACTTGGGAATGGACAACCTCCGAAGCAAACCGCTAGGCCTCAAAATGCTCGACCTTTACCTGTTGGCAACATACGCAATGAGCTACAAAGTGTGCTATATTTTTCCTCATACCACCCCATTAGTAGTGTTGTCTCAAATCATAATACATCTTAGTGACTCCTGGATGAATGGAATACTTGGAACAATGAGCCTTCTCCAAAATCAATCTCACCCAATAACCCACTCTCAGCACACAAACTCGACCTCCAATCCTTAAAACACCATCATAGTCAAGTTAGGCTTTCTTAGCCTCATCACTCAACACCTTATCTTGAATCACTCTTAAACCAAAATCAGCAAACTAATGAGCCTGAATCTGCTCCATTAAAGAAGATCTAGCCTTAACAAATGTCAACATGCACCCAGGTGTCAAAATATCAAGCATAATTATTTGGTTAACCAAATACTAAACCTCTAAAGCCAAAGGCCTCACCTGGGTCAAAAGATGCGCCAAGCTATCTATACTAGTTGACTTCCAGCACAAGGCATCTGCAACCACATTAGCCTTACCAGATGATAAAGAATAGTAAGATCATAATCCTTAAGCTACTCAAGCCAACAATGCTTCCTTATATTATGGTCCCACTGGGTAAAGAAATCTTGAAGTCTACGGTGATTCGAGAAGATCTTACAACGGAATTTATAAAAATAGTGCCTCCACTACTTTAAAGCAAACACAATCGTACATAACTCCAAATTGTGGGTAGGGTAATTCTTATCATGGGGCTTTAACTGGTGTGAAGCATACACAATTACCTTACCCAACTGCATCAACCCAACACCTAACCCAACACCAGAAGCATCACAGAAAATGGAAAAGCCCACTCCTTCCTTGAGCAAGGTCAAGATAGGGGCTGATATCAATAAATCCTTAAGCTTTTAAAAGCTCACCTCAGAAGCATTGGGCCACTAAGGAAAATCTTATTCTGAGTCCACTTGGTCAATGGAGCCTCAATAGATGAAAAACCCTCAACAAAGCACCGATAGTATCCAACTAAACCAATAAAACTCCAAATCTTAGTAGGAGAAATAGGCTTAGCCCAATCACAAACTATTGCAACCTTAGCCAGATCTACCATGATACCATCCTTGGTCATAACATGACCCAAGAAAGAAATAAATTCCAACCAAAACTCATACTTAGAGAACTTAGCATACAACTTCTTATTTCTCAATATCTAAAGTACAATTCATAAATACTCCTCATGATCGGTCTCACTCTTAAAGTAAACCAAGCTATCATCTATAAATACGATGATAAAAGAATCAAGATACGGTGAAAACATCCAATTCATCAACTCCATGAACGGGGCTGGGACATTGGTCAACTCGAAGGACATGACTAAGAACTCAGAATAACCGTATCGCATCTAAAAAACATCTTCAGAATATCTGAACCTCTAATCCTCAACTGGTGATACCTAAACCTCAAATAAATCCTGAAGAACACTGAAACACCCTGAAGCTGATCAAACAAATCATTAATATGAGAAAGAGGATACTTATTCTTAACCGTCACCTTGTTTAACTCTTGGTAATCAATGCACATATGCATGGATCTATCTTTTTTCTTCATAAATAGGACAGACGTACCCCAAGGTGATATATTGGGTCGGATAAATCCCTTATCCAATAACTCCTATAACTAATTCTTCAACTTCTTCAACTTCATAGGTCCATCCTATAAGAGGGAATAGAACTGGGTTTGGTGCCTGACTCAACATTAATAGAAAAGTCAATATCACGATCTAAAGGCATACAGGAAAATCCATAGGAAAGACATCCATGAACTCATGGGAAATACGAACAGAATCCAATGGAGGTGGTAAAGCAATACTAGTATCATGAATATGGGTTAAGTAAGACAAATATTGCCTTTTTACCAAACAATGAGCCTAAAGAAAGGATATAACTCTCTTGGGACAAGAATTAAGCATACCCTTCCAAGCTATCCTTAGCACACCCGACGAAGCTAAAGTCATGGTCTTAGCATAACAGTCTATAAGAACATGATAGATAGCTAAACAATCCATACCCAAGATGACATAAAAATCTACCGTATCTAGGATAATCAGATCTACCCCAAGTCTCACGACCCACAAAGATCATAACATAAGAGTGGTGCACCTGATCTACTACTAAAAAGTCTTCTATAGATGTAAATACACAAATAGGCACGACAAGAGGCTCACTAGTAGTATTAAAATCCAAAGAAAAATATGCAGACACATGGGAGAAAGTCGACGTTGGATCAAATAACATAGATGCAGATCTGAAATAAATAGAGACGATACTTGTGATAATAATTTCAAAAGCCTTTGCTTCAGGTCTGGTTGGTATAGCATTACGCTTTCCACATCCACTACCGGACTGAGTAGCCCTACGACTACCATCATGAGAACTACTACCTCTAATAGTACCTCTACCACCCTCAGTATTACCTCTCACTATCGATATATGGGTAAGCCTAAAAACACGATGGGGCAATCCTTGTCCACATGGACAAACTCATCATACAAATAACAACCTCTACGGCCTAACTCAATTTGAGAGGAATAATTAAGCTAGAATGACCACCCTAGGGAAAAGCTCGACTACCCAAAGTCGTTGAACCATAATCCCTACTGTTGACCTCTACAAGTGTGCCTACGCTGGTTTACTATGGTATCCACAAAAACTTCTAAAATCTTTGCCTTGAGGAGTATGACCACTGAACTTACCCTTATGGTACTTCCCTCTTAGAACCTTCCTAAGATAGTAAAAGGATGGACTCGATCATCTTAGCATGATCCACTATACTCTGAAATGATGCCCCTAACACTACCATCTAGGCAGTAGCCAACTGAAGTGAAATATCTAATCCCTTTATGAACTTTTGAATGCTCTCTAACTCGATGGCAATACTGGTGATAGAATATCTGGACAAGGTAAGAAAGTGTGCCTTAGATTCACCCATAGTCATGGAGCCCTGCTCCAGGTGATCAAGTTCATTTCTTTTCTGATCCATCAAATTGAATGGCATGAATCTATCTACAAAGTCATTATTAAACAGATCCCAAGTCATCTCTGACAAACCAAGAGGTTTACAAGTAGCAAGTGACCTCCACCAATCTCTGTCTATATCTCTCAGCTAGTAGGTAGTGTAAGCAACTCCATGTGACTCAAGTGATGTAAGGTTATTTAACTTCTCCCGATAATCAATCAAGAACTCACAGGCATCCTCGCCCACAACACTACTAAAATTAGACAAACCTAAATGAGTAAATCTCTCAAACCTCTTCTGATCTTTATATGACATAGCAAGACCTAAAAAAATAGAAGATATAGTAAATTTGGTAGGTTGTGATCCTACCTGAGGAGGTAATATAAATGAAACCTGAACTCCTAGACTCAGAATATCATTTTCAGGTGTTGGCTCAAAAGAAGGAGTAACGCTCAAATCCTTTGGAATACCATGAGTAGATGTCGATACCAATGGAGGAATCACACTTGGAACTAGAGAAAAACCATAAACAAGTAAACCTACCACAGATAGAAGTACAACACTCAGAGCTAGAGGAATACCAAGTGAACTTAATGAAACACCCTCCAATTGAGTCAACAAAGAATCAATAAATCCTCTAAGACTGGGGTGGAAGAGCTCAATAGAACTCGAGTAGGACCTATATCTATAGCATGCTCAACCTCACACTTAGGGGAAATCCCCCTATTACTACCTCTGAAAGAGGTAGATCCTCATGCCCATCCTTTACCTTGAGAACATCCACGACCCTGCCTCATCCCCTAGGCCAGTCTGTCTCCTTGGGTGTCAGCTCCGCATCCCTAGTTTCACTAGATCTAGTCCTCACTATCTATGCAAAATAAAACTCATTTTAGAATATAGGGTACTGATGATGTCCAAACAACACCTCTCTCAGATGATGATACAGTCGCTGTCAAAATATAGTAACCCAATAAAGATTAGGGTCGAATCCCAAGGGAGCATGTGGAATCATAGATCTCAACAGTTGTAGTCAATAGGCAGAACAAGAAAAGTAAGGGTTTTTTTGTGTAGTAATCGCAAACAAGTAACTGTATCAACTTCAGTTGTAATCAATCATAAGTGAACACTAGGATTGTGTTCCCCCTGGCTTCTAAACTCTATAGGCTTATCTTGCTTTGTTGAACTAACCAGATACTTTGTATGCAGAATTGATAAGTTATGTACCTTCTGCAGTCTTTTGGATGAGTAGAAGGATTTCACCCTTTACCTTTTGAGTCTAAGGATGTCGCGTTACTAACCCTTATCTTAATCCCAGTTAACTATTATCTTTTAAGTGTCTATTTATTACATAAAATCTATCCATCTTACTTAGATGAAATCTAGAAGCATGGATCGACAGTTAAACTCCAAGTTACTGTTGTTTTTATATTTTCCTAGTCACTACTCCTCTTTTGGAGTAAGTAATAATATCTAGGTGGGATCCTAATATGTGCACCCGTTAAGAAAACTATTATAATAAAGATAAAGCAATGTATGCATAGGTATCAGTTTACAACAACAACAACACTTCCCCTACTTCATCAATCCTCCAGGGTTTTCACAACCCTAGCCATGGATTTTATCCGCTCATGTTTATGAAGAAATCAGTATCATTGATATTCAAAAACATAGATGAAATCACAATGCTAAGAAATATAAAGACCCACAACAATACTGAATTAATCAACTGAAGTCAATACAGGAGAATCCCAAGATAAAAATCAAATCTTGGAATCAAAATATGTTTGTGTGTATGAAAAGTGCGTCACTCCTACTAAAAAACACATAAAAGGGTATTTATAGTACAATAGATAACCCTAATATTGAATCCCAAATAAAATAGGAGAAACCATGGTCGGTGGCCATATGTGGTCTGTACTTGCGCTCTGATCCTGAGCGTAGGTAGTACCTGCGGTCAACAGGGTAAGTGTAGGTACTGGGCGGATGTACCGGATGAAAAAATAATTTAAGTCAGGTCTCGGGATTTTGGACTTCTGGCACTTGCTTTGCGTACTTTCGGTCTGTAGGTCATACATGCGGTCTGTAGGTTGAATTAGTAAGTGCCGGGAGTCATCTTTTCAGTTTTTTCTCAATTCTCGAACATGCTTTAATCACGAACAAGCCGAAAAGTGTCCCGAACATCCATAATTGCTCCAAAATATCCAAAAACACCTTTTTTCACCCTTTTCACAAACTTAGCATCTAAAACATGATTTACTACAAAACATACCCAAAATGCATTATATCTAACAAAATAACCTCAGAAACTTGCATATTTTTCTTATTTTAAGCGTCAAAAGTGCTATATTTGTATAGCACATCAACACCTTCAACTTAAAACATTTGCATGTCCTCAGGCAACAAAACACAACAAAAATAAAAATGATGCTTAACTAGGAGAATCTAAGTTATTCAAGGCAGTCAATCAATACTTAAAACTCAAAACACCTCACCTCCTCCAACCTTATTTTTCAAAACCAACTATGTATGAAATAAAACACATTAATGTGACACAATAGGTCCAAGGTATGGCTATTACATCAGCAACAGACAACCACTCATATTTACAAGTTACACTACTCGAAACAAGCAAATAGCTAGCAATATGACTCAAGTGACCTCACACAAATATTTCCTACTCACTCATATGAAATAATGCATATCAATACAGGGAAGGTAAAGAGACACTCACACTCAGGAGAGAAGTTCCAATCTATGTGCATCAAATACCATAGGCTTGCCCTTATTTTCTTTATATTAGCATTCAGATAATCAAGTTAGGATCATTATAGGACTTTTCTCAATTTGTAATGTAGGTTTGGGGGTTGGTACGGTATGTATGGACATATCAAGTGACTAAGCCTCCTTGTCACTACTCTAACCTTGGGGTCTCACTTACTAGTCAATTTCTTTTTTTACACCCTTTATTTCCCCCTTTTTATTCTTTATTACACATTTAGGTTGGGTTTGGTCTTTTACTCTTTCTTTTTTGATTTTTCACAATTTTTCTTTTCTTTTTTTTCTTTTCTTTTTCAACCACACCCAACCCTACTAACTTTTTCTCTTATTTTTTTTTTCATACCCATTTTACACTATGCACCCCTATGATGGCCACCCTTAACTTAGGCATACTGCCCGAGTTGAGGTGCACAATGTCCAAGGAGGACCAAGGCCAAAATAGGTTCATTATAACATAAATAGAAAGGTGAATAGGTGAAACAAGAAAAATAGGCTACAAGGCTCAAAACAGGGATCAAGGGATACAATTCACACATGGAAGGTCATTTATGCTAAAAGTGGACTGAAATTAATAATGACCTATGATCCTTTTCTAACTGACTATCTTTTAACCTATGCAAGACTAACCAAGCAAGTTCTGAATTTAACACACAAAGGAAACTAGGTAGTATCTCACACACATGGCACAGAGTTAATATTACCAACTACTACCTATCCAATTCATGCCATTATTAGCAAGTGATTATCATGTTCCTAATCCTAATGTCATAACAAGATCCACAATGTTCACACATATAGACATTCACACAGTTTTAAAATACAAAATTTTGAAGGGTATACAAAATCAATCAAAATAAGAATACTACCCTAAATACTTAAAAATCTCCTAATTACACAAAAAAAGACAATATGAAGTAAAACATAATATAACATAAAATTATCCTAGACATGTTGGTTCTACAACCATACCACAGTTGACAGAAAAAGAAACACGACCATAAAAACCCACGTCGGCATGGTATGCCCACCCCCAACTGAAAGCTGAGCATTATTCTCAATGCAAAAAGTAAAATGGAGGGAAGTGAGAACATACCTAGTACGCATTAGGTGCCCGAATCATGAGCATCCCCAGATGGGGGCATATCAGTTAGCGGAGGTGGTGGAGGTGGAGATGCACTACTAGATGATCCACCCGCTGCTATAGTTGTACTTATCTTCCTATCAACGAATGCAGTCTTTATCAAATCATGTCTGGACCTTTTAATGGCCTAGTCATATGGTATATCAGGATCCTGCAAGTCGTTTATATGACCTTTCTTGTCCCCAACTACTGGGACCTCATCATCATTCTCTCCAAAGAAATCAAACTATCTCAGTGCATATGGGGGTGATATCTAGACCATCGGGGGTATAAATAAGGGAATAACTGCTGCACAACTCTTTGTGAGAGAGCGTACTTCTGCTTGTAATATATCTAACTCCTCTCTCATATGGGATAGATATAGTATATTTGTCTATGTGAATCGGGTTGTAACCCATCTCTCAAACTCATTGAGTCATGTCTGGTAGTCAGCACATAGCTCAGACAGTGTAGCTCTCTGTGCAGCCTCCCATTTGGCCTCTTTCTTCTCAAATATAGTCCTAACCCCTAATCTCATTTACTCATGGAGAGTAGTCATCTCAGTCTTAATAACCCTCAACCTAGCATACCTGGCCCTCTGTATGTCCACTAAGATCTGTAAGAACTCGCTAGATATAGTAATCATACCTAAGAAAGGAGCTATAATGGATGGGTGAGTAGGATCTGAAGGTACATCAACCGACTCTGAGGTCAAAGTCGGGGATGAAGAAGTAGCTGGTGTCCCCTCGCTTTATGTACCCAAATATGGAGCCTCTCTTTTCTCCCCTATATCCATATAAATACTAAAATCCACATTACCTCAATGTGCATCATCAGGCTTTATGGAAATAGTTGGGCCCTCAATCTTGGCCTGTGGTACTTCTACCTGCTCTCTTGATCTCTTGGAAGGAACTGGATGTACCATATCCTTTATAGTCTTTGTCTACACAGTCGTCATCACAAGTACCATCACGTCTAGTCCTGGTATCTCAGGAATAGCGGACTCATCACACAACCTCTGAATCATGCAATGGAATGGCAGATTAGTTAATGTCACAAATACTATGTAATGTAACTCATGCCAAAGGATGGAAGAAAAATCAACAACATATTCGGCCATCATACAAGCAACCAGTGTTGCTTCTCCCACATTGATGCATTATCTAAAATAGTGGGTATCAGTCGGTATCTAATCAACAACCACTAAAACTTGGCCTCAAATATCATTAGACTCTTTTTTATCTCACCATGACCCTCAATCTATGGGGTGGCATCACCCAAAGGTTAAATATAACTGGCTACCACCTAGTCATCTCAACCCTCTCTAACGGTGCTCAACCTCCCTGATAAGTCGTCAATTTGATGACTTGCTAGAATATTTTAAGCCTAAATTATCATGTTTTTTCCATTAATTTGATGATACTCTCTTACTTAATGCTCATTTATGTAGGTAAAAGTAAAAAAGGAAGAAAGGCAAGTCATTCAAGTCATCAGAAGGACAAATGTGAAGGAAAAAAGTCACCCTCTTTGCATCCACTTCGCATATGCTTTGAAGTTGCTAGCCATCTGCTCTTAATCTTCTCTCCATCCACTTTGGATCCACTCAATCAGATCAAGAACAAGGTGGCAATTTTGTAATTTTCATCAAATATGGAGTGGAGTTTAAAAATAGCTCATTTTTTAAGACCTAGCCTTCATCTTTGGAAGATAGCATCTCTATTAGCTTTTTAGCTTCTCTCTTCTCAACTTATAATCTATCTTTTCATCTTAGAAGAATTTTGTACTAAGCTTGAATGAAAAATATATGTTAGTGATTTTCCATTGAAGAATTATTGAAACCCGAAGTGTGGAACTACATTGTCTCTATTTCTTATGGATGAAGTCAGTGATAACTTTGGTATATTCTTATCCCTTTTATCTATGAGTAGCTAATTCTAAATCTTAGGGTTATGCTTGCTTAGGTTGTGGTAGTGCATGGGTTTTAGCTAATTATTTTCTAATTAGTTAGTTGTGATGGGTATTGCATTTATTTCATGAATTAACTAAGAGTTGGGGGTTTCAAACCCCAACCACCCTAGAACCCATGTCATTCTTGAAAGAGGGGACATGGGTGAGGAATAAATACAACTAATAACTTGATTCATTTCATTTAATGATATCTCTTAGATATAAGAATGTTAATTGAGGCAATAGATGTGGAAAATTGTCACAGTTGTGAGGTGTTCAAAAGAACCCATTTGTGAAATATGGTTTTGTAATTGAAAGATTGACACTAATACATTGAAAACTAGCCTACCTATGACTTTTAGCTAAAAGTTGGATAAATAGCCAAGTATCCATGCATGAACTCACACCTAGAATTGCATAACCCCAAGGCTTATTCTCAATTGAATTCACTCTTAGAATTTTTCAATGTCAAGATAGTGCACTAAAATTGAAGTAGTTGTCATTTATAAACACGTTCAAACTAAATCCCCCATTTTACATTTATATTTGTTTTATTCACACTACGGGTCATCTTTTAGTAGACTATCAATACTCTTGAGTTTTGAATTCCATGCTTTCACTCCTTGTGAATTCGACCCCAATCTGAGTTGGGTTATTATGTTGACAATGAACGCTTACACCCATTCAATAGTGTAATTTGAGCATTATAAAAAATGGCACCGTTGCTGGAGAGTGAAATATAGTTTTCACTCTTGTAATGTTTTTAGTTACTTTGGGTTAGCCGTAGTGTTTTATTTTACATTATTTGGTGTTTTTTTTCTTTCTCAGGTGTGCATAATAGTATACACGATACTATGAGTCAACACGGTAGTCATACCGGGATGATTGATGGGTATCATGAGGATGAGGATCACCTCAGTGATGCAAGCCGAGCTAGTGCTATTTGTATTCCACCGATGGAAGGAAATAAAGTATTTCACATTACTAGCATAATGATTCACTTACTTTAAATGAAAGGGTTATTTGGAGGCCAAGCACATGAGGATTCTAATCTACACTTGACGAATTTTATTGAGGTGTGTTCTCCATTTGACATACCCCACATATCTCAAGAGTCAATCCGGTTGCGTATTTTCTCATTCTCTTTAATGAGAGAAGCAGTTTTATGGTTGTGGTCTTTGCCCGCGGGGTCTATCACTTCATGGGTTGGGCTCATGGAGGCATTCTTGGAAAGATACTTCCCCCCTTCTTGGATGTTGCAACTAAGGGATGAAATCATCAACTTTTGCCAACTTAATGGAAAACCATTATATGAGGCTTGGAAATGATTCAACAACAAGTTAATGTAGTGCCAAAATCATAAGGTTCCGGATAAAATGCTCCTTCAAATTTTCTATAGGGATTGGATCAATTGAATAAGACGGTAGCCGATAATGCGGATGGGGGTTCTCTTATTAGACTATCGTATGGTATTACATAAACTTTATTAGATCAAGTGGACAAGCAAAGTAAACAGTGGCACATAAGAGACACCAAGGTGGCCGTGGAGGCTCCCTCCGCATCTTTTGTGAGCCAAGAGCAAAAGTAAAAAATAAAGAAAAAGATGCAAATATGGCTAAAGTGATGACGCAACTTGATCTTCTCACCAAATATGTAATGGGAGATCCTCCTAAGGCGGTTAACATCGTTTCTTCTAAGAGTGATAAAGCTTATGATGATGAGGAAATAGAGTCCCTTGACAAAGAAATTCGATTTTTGTCAAACCAATAGGGGGTTCCCGCCCTACCTATCAAAGGCAAGGTGGGAATCAAGGTTGGAAGGAAAAAGATTATGATAGAGATTAGCGTGATAGAGATCATAATTAGAGAGATAAGGAGAGAGATTATAATCGGTATGTACCTTCACATGATAGGGCAAAGGGTAAAGCATCAAGTTTCATTGACTCGGATAATCTTAAAAATGAAGATGTCCTTGCTTGGATTTTAATGGGAGTTGAGGGGACCAACATGATGGTAAAAGAAATGAAAGGTTCTTCTCACAACTAAATCAAATGGTGACATCTCACTAGGCCTCTATCAAGCAATTTAAAACTCAATTGGGCCAAATCTTGACACAACTTAATGCAAGACCAAAGGGTGGATTACCTAGTGACATGGTTGTCAATCCTAATAACAATGCTCACATCATGGCTATTATCACTAGGAGTGGTCAAAATCTTGGTACAGATATTGTTGATCTTGGTGAAGACCCTAATGAAAAGACAAATGAAGAACACACTAATGTAAAGAGAAAACGGCTAGAAGAGCTATTTGATAATGATCCAAAACTTAATGAGACAAGTGTTAAACAACCGATGGTAGTTGAAGAAAATATTGAAAGTGAGAAAACTCCGAAGGTGGTTAATGATGATATTCCAAAAGTGGATGAAACTCTAATTATTCCATTACCATGAATCAAAATTCCTCCCCCATTCCCACAAAGGATCAAGAATAAGGATGATAATACCAAGTTCAAAAAGTTTCTTGCGAAGTTTAGCAATTTATTGGTAAATATTCCTTTGCTAGAAGCTTTACAAGAAATGCCCGGGTATGCTAAATTTATGAAAGACTTGATTACAAAAAAGTGAGTCATGGATTTTGAAATAATTGAGGTAACCTACAATTATAGTGCTATAATGTCTAGAACAATGGTGATGAAGAAAGAAGACCCGGGCGCATTCACTATTCCTTGCACTATCAGGGTCAACAGATTTGAAAAAAAACATTGTGTGATCTTGGGGAAAGTATTAATTTGATGCTATTTTCCTTGTTTCAAAAGTTATGATTGGGTGCTCCTAAGCCTACCACTATGAGGCTTCTAATGGCCGATCGTTCAATCAAAAATCTCGTGGGTGTGTTGTATGATATTTTGGTGAAAGTTGTTGGTTTATCTTTCCAACTGACTTCGTTATTCTTGATTGTGAGATTGATCATGAGGTCCCAATCATTCTTGGTAGAACATTCTTAGCTATCGGAAGGGCCTTAATGGATATGGAATGTGGGGAGATGAAATTTTGGGTGAACAATGAAGAAGTATCCTTCAATGTGTGCAAGTCCATGAAGAAACCCATGGACTTGCAAGTTATTTCGGTGATTGATGTGGTTGATGATGAGGTAGCTAACACTGTTGAAATAGATTTTGTGATTGACCCATTGGTGGGTGTATTGTGGAACTTTGGAAGTGAGGTGGTTGAAGAATATAATGAGGTGGTAACTTTATTAAAGGGTCTTGGTTCTTACACCAAGAACCCGGTCAAATTGGATCTTGATTTGAAAAACCGTGAGAGTCCACCCACCAAGCCGTCTATTATTGAACCACCTCAACTCGAACTTAAGTCGTTACCATCCCATCTCCAATATGTTTTCATGGGTGAGGAAAATACAATGCCAATCATTGTAGCGGGTGATCTTGAACCTTGTCAAGTGGATGCCTTGAAATCAATTGTGAAAAAGTTTATTCGTGCTATCGGATGGACTATCGCAGACATAATAGACATTCCTCCCAGAATTTGTTCTCATAAAATCAAGTTAAATGTTGATCATGTTCCTAATGTGGAACATTAAAGAAGACTAAATCAACCGATGCAAGAGGTGGTCAAGAAGGAAATTATTAAGTAGCTTGATGCGGGAATTATCTACCCAATTTCAAATAGCACGTGGGTGAGTCCAGTCCAATGTATTCCTAAGAAGGGTGGCATGACGGTGGTCCCGAATGAGAATAATGATCTTATACCTATGCGCTCGGTCACGGGTTGGAGAGTGTGTATGGATTATCGCAAATCAAACTCTTGGATAGAGAAAGACCACTTTCCCATGCCCTTTATGGATCAAATATTGGATAGACTAGCCGGTCGAGGTTGGTATTTCTTCCTTGATGGTTACTCGGGGTACAATCAAATTTGCATCGCCCCGGAAAATCAAGGAAAGACCGCTTTCACTTGTCCATATGGCACATTTGCTTTCAAGAGAATGCCCTTTGGGTTATGCAACGCGCCGGCCATGTTCCAACGATGCATGTTGTCAATTTTTTCTGATATGGTGGAGGATACAATGGAGGTCTTCATGGATGACTTCTCCATGGTTGGGGATTCATTTGATTCTTGCCTTGCTCACTTAAGTAAAGTCCTTGAACGATGTGTGAAGACTAATCTTGTTTTGAATTGGGAAGAATGTCACTTCATAGTTAAGGAAGGCATTGTTCTAGGCCACAAAATTTCTGGAGAGGGCATCCAAGTGGATTAAGAAAAAATTGAGGTAATTGCTAAGTTACCCCCACCGATCTCCATGAAGGATGTTAGAAGTTTTCTCGGTCATGTCGGGTTTTATCGGCACTTCATTAAGGATTTCTCAAAGATCGCTCATCCTTTATGCAAGCTTCTTGAAAAGGAGGCAAAATTTGAATGTGATGATGATTGTGTAAAGGCTTTTAATTGTCTCGAGGAACTCCTTGTGTCGGATCCTATCATAGTAGCTCCAGATTAGTCATTGCCCTTTGAATTAATGTGTGATGCAAGTAGTGTTTCTCTAGGCGCAGTTTTGGTCCAAGGAAAAGAGAAGTTGTTCCACCCAATTTACTGTGCAAGCAAGACGTTGAAAGATGCTCAAAGTAATTATACGGTTACGGAACAAGAGTTGTTAGCGGTGGTGTATGCTTTCGAAAAGCTTTGGGCCTATTTTTTGGGCACGAAAGTGGTTGTGCACACGGACCATGTAGCCTTTAGATATCTCATGGCAAAGAGAAAGGCAAAACCTTAATTGATTAGGTGGATATTGCTCTTGCAAGAGTTCGATTTTGAAGTAAAAGATCAAAAGAGATGTGAAAATCAAGTAGCCTAACACCTTTCCTGCCCTGAATCCAATCATGAGAAGTTGGGAGAGATTGATTTTGATTACACCTTCCCCGATGAGCTAGTCATGTCACTTTCGGGAAGCATTACACCTTGGTATGCGGATTATGCTAACTATATTGTGAGAGGTGTGCTTCCCGATGAGCTCAATCATTATCAAAAGAAGTGGTTCCTATTTGATGTGAAAAAGTAATTTTGGAATGAACCATTCTTGTTTAGTGAGTGTACGGATGGTGTGATCCGTAGGTGTGTCATGGAGGAAGAAATGAGAGATATTCTTGAGGCGTGTCACTCTTCGCCATTCGATGGTCATCATCGTGGGATCCAAACGGCCGCTAAGGTTCTTCAAAGTGGATACTATTGACCTACCCTTCACAGAGATGCTTATGACTTGGTCAAAACATGCCCTCAATGCCAAATGCAAGGTGGTGTTCGAGAAGGCATGAGATGCCTCTTAAGCCTAATCTTGAGGTTGAACTATTTGATGTGTAGGGGATCGACTTCATGGGTCCCTTTGTGAGCTCATATGGTAATAAATATATCTTGGTAGCCGTCGATTATGTCTAAAAGTGGGTGGAAGCCATTTCTTTACCAAATAACGAAGGTAAGAGTGTCATTTTTTCTTGAAGAAGTACATCTTTACAAGGTTCGGGACTCCAAGGGCAATTATTAGTGATGACGTCTCTCATTTTTGTAATTAGGTCTTTGGAGCTTTGCTTGATAAGTATGGGGTGAAGCATAAGGTTTCTACTCTTTATCACCCCAAACTAGCATCCAAGTGGAAGTTTTGAATAGTAAAATCAAGTCCATCCTTGAGAAAACCGTGAATGTTGGATGTACGAATTAGGCGAGATAACTCGATGATGCTCTTTGGGCATATAAAATAAGCTATAAAACTCCTAGTGGTATGTCCACCTACCAATTGGTGTTTGGAAAGGCTTGTCACTTACCCGTTGAGTTGGAACATAAGGATTTATGGGCTTTGAGAAAGTTGAATATGGATTGGAAGGATTCTTCAAAATTGAGAGTGAATCCACTTCATGAGTCAGAAGAGTTTTAACTCAAAGCATATGAGAGCTCCGTGTTGTACAAAGAGAAGATGAAGAGGTGGCATGACACCAAGATATTAAAGTGAGAGTTTCATGTGGGTGATGATGTCCTCCTCTGCAATTCAAGATTGAAACTCTTTGCGGGAAAGCTTAGATCGAAGTGGTCGGGCTCGTTCGTGATCACAAATGTTTATCCTAGCGGAGTTATTGAGTTGGAAGATCATAAGAAGAAGAAAATTATGGTGAATGGGCAACGATTGAAACACTATCATGTGGGTGAACCCGGAGCGACTAAGGTTGAGTTGCTTTGCTTCAAAGATCCAAAATAATGACCAAATGATGTCGTACCACGACTATACCTACGACACTTCTTGGGAGGCAACCCAAGATTTATTTTTGATGTTTTTTATTTTAATTTTAGCTTAGTTTTGATTGATTCAGGTAATAAAGCAAAATTGGGGTGCGAGAAGTGAGGTTCAGAAGCTCAAAATTAAGCCCCGGACCAAGAATTTAACACACCAAATTCAGGCACTAAGTTGTAGTGGCCTGCGCTAAACCTGCTTGAGCAGTCCAGCCGCAAGTCCAAAGCATCTGGAGAGTAGGCAGTGTGAAAATAAAGACAAGCAGCAACAACTATTCTGCAATAACCTACACTGGACTTGCTCAAGCAGTCCAGGCGCAGGTCAGGCGCACATGGAACGTAGCACAGGCCATTTTCACTACAGGTAAACTGTGTGGACCTGCATTGGACATGTTGCAGCAGTCCAGACGCAGGTCAGTGGCATGTTGGACACAAGACAACCTGGTACTTTTTGCCCCGAAGTGCGCTGGAACTGCTTAGGTAGTTCAGTCGCAGGTGCAAAACAGATGGGACACAAGTTGAACTTTAAGTTGTTAAGTTATAAAAATGGGTCGGATCTTTTTGGGCTGACCCGACCCGATCAGCCCAAAATCTTTTTAAAACACATAAAACATCTCCAAAACCAGTAATCATTGAACATTCTCTGTTTCTTTTATCTCACACTCAATCTCAACGACTCTTTTCTCTCAAACTTAACATTCTCTCTTTCTTTAACAAAAATTTAGCTACCAAGAATTGAGATAATTTTTTTTGACCTGTGCTTCACTTTTCCTCTCTCTTAACTCAAGAAGGGTATGCTCCTTCATAGTTTCACTTTTAAATTCTCTTCAAAATGGACATTGTGTTTCATACCTTATGATGATTGGTCACTTGAGTTTGGCATGTATGATTTGGTTGGGATGATTATTACTTTTTGGAGTCCTTATGTTGTCATTGATGTCTTGTTTCACTTGTTTGACTAATTATACTCTCTTAAATGAAATTAGTGCACCATGTGTTTGACAAAATATCCATTGAACCTTTCTTGCTTATTTTGTGTGGTGGGTGGATCAAGTATGATAATATAAGCGTCTTGAATGTGTTTGGAGATTATTTGGTAAGATGGGCTTGTTCTCTTGTGCTTCTATTCTCTTTCTCCAAGTTCTTAGATATAATGCCCACCATGTGTTTGTTGAAATGATAATAAGAGAGAAATTTCTTGTATGCTTGGAATGGTCAATGTGATTCTCCTTAGGGCATAATGTGGCCATTGTTTATGCATTATTATGAGTCCAGTTGATCCTAAAAATGAAATATTCGGTAGTCATTGGTTGAAGGAGTTTGTTGAGTAATATGGCATCCATGGTTCTTGTTTGTCACTATGCCTAACTGGGAGACATGAATATTTGTACCTAATGATAGATTGGATGACATCATTCTTAGGGGTATTGGTCATTCTTGTTTTCATTGGAGGTTTGGACGTCCTATGAACTAGTTGTGTGAAATGTGAAGAATTTGAGATAATTTAGAGCCCAAATGATTGAAGTGTTGTAATGAATGCATCCCATGGTCTCTAATGATGAAATTACCTTGCATCTATCAAACAAACATTTTCTTTTCTTTATTTCATTCTTTTTTTTCTTAAGTGTTAAGAAAGAAAATTAAAGATAAGAAAAGAAAATATTTTACCTTTTCTCTTTTGTTTTGGTTTTGTTTTGTTTCTTACTCATAAGTATATATCCAATGAAGAGCTTGCCACGAGAAGCTAGAAAGGGTAATGCCCCGGATAAAGGCACAACAAAGGCTACCTCCGCAAAGGGAAAAAAATCAGTCTCCAAAAATAGTTTGAAAGTCCCAAATGTCCAAGCTACTATTGATAATACACGGGTGGTTGGAAAGGAGGCAGATCAAATTTGATTTAGTGTGGATGGTGTGAAGGAGTTATATGATGATTGGGTAACTACTCGGGGCTTTCATCCCGAGAATGTCTTTAGCATGAAGGGAGTTGACACCCATTTCCTCAAAATCATCACTGAGGTTGAAGAACGGTTATGGGAGCTCTTCACGGATATGACGCCTTCTACTCACCCACTATGCTATTTCCGAGATATTGTTCATGAATTCTATGTTTCCTACATTGTTCAGCACAATGCACAAAAATATAAAATGTCAATTACCGAACAATCGTGTCTCGAGAGTGTATTAGTTTGAGGGGTGGATGTTCCTTGCACAACCTCGGAGATCAATGTGCTTTATTTTGCTTGTGACTTAGATTCCACGGTGAAGTACAAGAAGATGATATTTGGCAGACATCAAAGCTTTTTCGTGGCTTGCTAAGGTGATTGCTAAGGGCCTTCCTCCATGGGCTAATGGTGAAGGTCAAATCAAGAGGAGAGATCTTTCAATTCAAGACAAACGTTGGCTTGGATTTGTGGGTAATCATCTACTTCCCTCAAGAAATGACCAAGATATCGTATTGCGGTTGATAGGGCTATCATTGTTGAATGCATCATGGATAAAATTGAGATCAATCTGGGAGAGTTTATTGCGGAGACGATGAAGGTCAGGGCAAAGTAACCGGGCACTTTATTGCCCTTTCCAACACTCATATCTATGCTTTGCCTTAAGTTCAAAGTCCTACTACTCTTTAAGGTTGACAGACGGGTTATATACACCGGAGTCATTGACATCACACATTGCAAGGATGAGGATAACCTTATGAGCATAAAGAGGAAAGCTTTGGTTTTGGTAGACTCGGGTGCGAAAGGTTTGCCGAGCTCAGAGGGAATGTAGATCCCTACGAATTCTACACTTGATGCTAAGACTTATCATGATTCCACTGATACTCCTCCATCATCAAGCACTGCACCACCACCTCGGTCCACACAATCGTCATGGTCTTCTATAGTGAGTTTGCCAAGGTTGTTTCCATGAATTTAGCAAACAATGCTACTCTTACCCGATTGGTGGCGGAAATTCCCCAGTTAATTCAGGCTGCTATAGAACCTCTTCGTGCCCACATAGCGAATTTAGAGCAGGGAGTGGCCACACTTGAGGCGAAGGGAGATTGTGAGGGAGTGGCATCTGTAAGGGCAGACCTTGATAGTTTACGGGTGGTGATTCACTCCGAACAACCCTCTTTTGGTATTGATAAGGTGAAGATTACTTTTCCTCTGAAGAATTCAGGCCTAATGCTTCCATTTGATGATTTATTCGGAAAGGGTCATGAGGACATTAATGATATGGCCGAGGTTGATCTTATAGAGGGGCTACCTGAGGCCCGACAGGTTGAGCTCGCCTTGCAATTATCCAGAGATGAGGAGAAGGCACGGATGGTTGGGGCTAGTTCTAGCACTCGACGTGATGAAGAATCAACCTTCATAGCAGACTCGATAAGAGAAGCCCAGTCTGACGAGGCTCCTATTGAGATAGAGAGATCATTCACCGATAGGGATACGAACGCCTAGTGTGCCAAGGGAGTCTCTAGCCTCCTCTACTCTTTTTTAATTTTGAATTGGGGATAATGCAATATCTTTATGGGGGGACAATTTTATGATTTGTTTGATGATTGGTACTTACTGTTTTCCTTTTGTGGCATTTGGTTGGAAAGATTGTATGTACATACTCTATGTTATCACTTTGATGTTTATGTGTACACACTATATTTTGTAATGTTTTTATATTTTGTCTTGTTTTTGTTTTTTTTCTTTCATTCTTATTGACATTGCTTTGGATGAGCCCTTGTCGGGCAATTTGATAATAATGTCAAATATTGTCATTTTGTTGTTGAATTTATGTCATGCACTTAATTTAAATGTGGTATCCGATTGTGCGCACTACTCATGTCGCCTTTTGTATATATGTGTCCAATAAACTCGAAGGGTTTTCTTCGAAACTCAGTTCTTTCCTAAGGAGCAATTTTTTTTTTCTCTTTCTTTCGATCTTTTATTTTTATTTTAGTTTAGTTTCATTGTCAAACCGAGTGATAATTCACCCATGAGGGATGATGAGGAGACATCCTTAGGTGAAGTATCCAGTCATTTTGGTTAACTAGGAAGAAGCAAAATTTCAAAAATACATCCAAAATGTCATTGGCAAGGAACGAAATGTTTTTGAGAAAAAACAAAAATATAGTTGTAAGATCAAGGATGTTTTGAGTTTTGTTTTGAGTGAGACCATTAAACTTAATTTTTGAGATGTCTCTTTACAAGGATGAGTCGTTGACTTGGAGTAACTTATGAAGCTCAAATTGCTCAAATTGGTTGGGAAACTAACTTATTGCTCAAATTGGTTGGGAAACTAACTTTTTGCTCAATGAGTAAGATGCCATGAGTGGTGATATTTTTGAATAATTCTTGTATATATGTGTAGTCTAGAACTTGACCCGAGTGTATTCAAAGCAAATTTCTAGGCACTCTTGGTTTGGAGAATGACCCGAGGCCCTTTTTGACCCGTCACATAGCCTGATTCCCACCTTAACATTGTTTCCTAGTTAACCCATTTGAGACCTTTTGACCATCTTTATTTCTTATTTTAATGATAGCCATGCTAAAACACTTAAACCCGTTTGAAAATCTCTGTTTTGGAACTTAACCTCCTTTGATGCATTGCATGATTCTAAATAATGGATTATAGGCAAAAGCCTAAATTTGGGGGGTTGTGTATTTGGGAGAAATTGATCAAAGAAAAGATAAGAAAGGCGTGTAAGGTTGTCAACACATGTTCTTAAAAGACAAGAGATGTGCTTGATGATAAATTGAATAGCCTAGCCCATAGAACTTGAAAAAAAACAAAAAAAAAAGAACAAAAATTGGAGGAGTGAGGGGCTAAGAAACACTTATAGGTAGAAAATCTCTTGAAAAGGTCAAAGAAGTAAAAGAAAGAAAATGGTGGCGTTGAATTGTTTGGTAAATGTTAAACAAAAAAAAGTAGAAAAATATGGGAAATGATTTGAAGAATAATAAGGAGGATAGTTTGAAATTTTGAGGGTAGAAAGGATTGAGCGATTGTATCAAATGAGGTCTTTTATTCACTTGATCCATATATATTCCTTCCCGCACTTTAAACCTTCATCTTGACCCGCAAGACCTTGGTGATTCCAAACTAAGTAAGTCTACATTAGTGGTGAAATACACAAAGGGCAAGCCTATTGTTCTATTCGATGTACTTTAATTTCTTTGTGACAGTGAGTGTGAATTCTTTCTTTATTTGAGATTCCTTAAAAATTGAAATGTCTTTGGTGTGTAGAGCTAACTCTTGCTTATGAGAGAAATCGGTACTTTTGGGTAGAGGGTAACATTTTACTATCGGTTTGGGTAAATGAGTAAAATAAGTTGCATTGTGAAGATTGAGACAAACTTTGATGATTTTGTGTCTTATCATAAGATGTTTTGTGATTTGGAAAATTCATTTGATACAAACTTGCATCCTTGCTTCATAAACATTGCTTATTGAAAAGCTTTGGTTTACTTGTTGCCATGACATGTGTGGAAAGTGTTTGTAGAGATTTGTTAGCTTATTCCTTTAGTATAACTTTCTTCTAGGTGGATTTGGGTTAAATACCCTATCTCATTGAATTATTCTTGGTTGCTTGAGGACAAGCAATAGTTTAAGTTTGGGGGGAGGGGGTTGATAAGTCATCAATTTAATGACTTGCTAGCACCTTTTAAGCCTAAATTATCATGCTTTTCCATTGATTTGATGATACTCTCTTACTTAATGCTCATTTATGTAGGTAAAAGTAAAAAGGGAACACGGGCAAGTCATTTCAGTCATCAAGAGGCCAAATTTAAAGGAAAAGAGTCATCCACTTTGCATCTACTTTGAAGCTTCTAGCCATCTACTCTCAATTTGCTCTCCATCCACTTTGGATTTGCTTAAGCAGATCAAGAACAAGGTGGCAGTTTTGTAATTTTTATCGAATATAGAGTGGAGTTTAAAAAGAGGGCTTTATCTCATTTTTCAAGACCCAACCTTCATCTTTGGAAGATAGCATCTCTCTTAGCTTTTTAGCTTCTCTCTTCTCAACTTAGCATCTATCTTTTCATCTTAGAAGAATTTTGTACTAAGCTTAAATGAAAAATATATGTTAGTGATTTTCCATTGAAGAATTATTGAAACCCTAAGTCTGGAACTACAATGTCTCTATTTCTCATGGATGAAGTCAATGATAACTTTGGTATATTCTTATCCCTTTTATCTATGAGTAGCTAATTCTAAATCTTGGGGTTATGCTTGCTTAGGTTGTGGTAGTGCATGGGTTTTAGCTAATTATTTTTCTAATTAGTTAGTTGCGATGGGTGTTGCATTTATTTCATGAATTAACTAAGAGTTGGGGGTTGCAAATCCCAACCACCCTAGAACCTATGTCATTCTTGAAAGAGGGGACATGGGTAAGGAATAAATACAACCAATAACTTGATTCATTTCATTTAATAATATCTCTTAGACATAAGAATATCAATTGAGGCAATAGATGTGGAAAATTGTCACACTTGTAAGGTGTTCGAAAAAACCCATTTGTGAAATATGATTTTGTAATTGAAAGATTGACACTAATACATTGATATCTAGCATTGACACTAATACATTGATATCTAGCCTACCCATGAATTTTAGCTAAAATTTGGATAAATGGCCAAGTACCCATGCATGAACCCACACCTAGAATTGCATAACCCCAAGGCTTATTCTCAATTGAATTCACTCTTAGCATTTTTCAACGTCAAGATAGAGCACTAAAATTCAAGTAGTTGTCATTTATAAACACCTTAAAACTAAATCCCCAATTTTTCATTTATGTTTGTTTTATCACACTACGGGTCATCTTTTAGTAGACTATCAATACTCTTGAGTTTTGAATTCCATGCTTTCACTCTTTATGAATTCGACCCCATCCTAAGTTGGGTTATTATAGTGACAACGATTGCTTACACCCATTCAAAAGTGTAATTTGAGAGTTATTACTCCCGCATGATATGTCGATCACGTGTGACCCTTAGTCTGTGGTCAAACTCAAGTATAATTGCAAGAGTAATATAATCTGAGCCAAAGATAACTCTGCGGATATTGTCTTTCGAAATCTCAACTCTGACCCCTCTAACCAGTGTATGATCAAGATGTGGTTGCCTCGTAAATCTCACTAGGCCTGGATGTTTATGCATAGGAAGGACTACGGTAGCTTTGTAGGATGTATAAAATTCCCACACCATAGTCGGGTTGTAAGAACCGAGTGGCCTAGTTATCCATTTTAGCTGATATCTATCAAATGCCACCCGTAAATGTGGTACTTGATCTAGACCCGATAGGTCAATTCGACACTCCTCATAAATGCACCTCATAGGTCTTCCTGCCTTCCAAACACAAATATCAATAGTAAATATCTCCCGTATCTCTTCCACACACCACCTTAGATGTTCCTCTTAAGGAGGTGCATCTGAGGCATGCGCGGGTGTGGGACTCTGCCCCTGCTGTACTGATATATCATAGGTATCCTGCTTTGTACCCTACTCAGACTGGGGTACATCTGTCTATTATATATGAGTAACGACACCCACCTCAGATTGAGGCACCGCTGATGGCTTCTCCTACTCTACCTCCTCGGATGAATCCTGGGACCCCTCTTCATACTGGGGGTCCTGAGCAACAACCTATGGAGTAAACTCAGAATCTATCTCCTCCTCCTCATCATCATCATATGGAGGAGTATGGGGGGTAACATCCTTACCGACTTCATTCTTGGTCGGGCTGCAACTGTCTGAGAAACCTAGCGTGTCTGTTCTCTCGTAACTCTGTGTGTCACCTCAACTGCAGTGCCTCTATGTCGCTGCCTCGGTTACTCCTCCACTGAACCACTAGGCTCGAGATACTTGGCCCATATCCTTGAGGTACCGACCTTCGTCTTCTTCATAGCCTTAGGTGCCATATGTACCAGAAAAATTAGTTCTTAGTTTCCAACAAAAATAAGGGATAACAAAAGTTGAAGAAAAACTCAAAATTTGAAAAGTTCAAATGTTTCCTCAATTTTCACACCCCTATAATCTATTTGAAATCCCAACAAGTCTAATGTGCACACATCTACCATAAATCTGAGATTTCAAAGCAAACAAACATGCTTAACTAATGGTATTACTTTAGTTCATTCAAGTTCAACTTCAGGTTAGGGCCTAACTTTAGATTTTTCTTCAAAACAACGCCCTAAATTATGATTTTAGGCTATTTCAAGGATCCTATATACAAGCATGATAGATTATATATATTTTACAATGGAATACAATTATCAACTTTTTTAAACAATAAATAGATCAAGACATAACCATTAAGAGCCGAGAAAGTTTGCTCTTTTATGAAGAACAGAAAGTGAATAATGAAGAAGTCAAGCAAAATAAAAGTTGGAACTTGTTTTTAGAATGTTGGGATAAGTTGGTATCTCAAATAAGTGTCAATTTAGCCTTTACTTAAGTGTGGGGTTTGTTTTTGTTTTAAGAGGGAAGTTTGAATTCAAAGAGAAAAGTAAAGTTTTGAGGATTTGAATGAGTTAGAATGAGGTTAAGCTTGTTTAAATATAGGTGGGGGTCTATTTTAGGTCATATATATGTGTTGGTGGGCCCAAAATTTAAATGAAAAATTGGACCCACTTTTTGGCCTAGATGAGACTTTAACCTGCACCTGCCACCTGCGGCCTGCAACCAACAGGTGTAGGGCCAAAAATTTTGGCCTACTTTCTTGCAATCCGAACTTGGTGTTTTGATATTTTTCCAGCTACTTATGGTCCCACAACCTAAGTTTGAGGTCCCAAAAGTATAAATAGATGCCAAAGTCTGTAACTTTCCATTTTTCATTCTCAAAATTTCAATTTTTCAATTTATTACTCAACTTACCGTGTGGGACTTGTGACCATGATGGGTTGATCACACTAGCCCTTTACCTGGAAATCGATGAATGTGGTAATTTTTACCATATTTTGGGTAAGTCCAAGAGCTAAAAACCTATATAAAAAAGAAAAACAACAAAAACGTGAACACTAAAAATAATGGGTTGCCTCCCACTCAGAGCTTGATTTAACATCGCGGCACGAAGCGACTGTGTTGGTTACTCAAACTTCACCAACAAGTCCATGGGTTTCCTCCCATGCAACACTTGATTTAACATCACGGCATGACACGGGTATCTTGGCTACTCAGAATTCATTAAGATATGAATAGGGGTATCCTCCAGGGTTATTAATACAATTAATCACTAACACTACCCTCATGTTGGTTGGATGCTTTATTAACTTTTGGATGTTGAATGTAGCCTCTTCACCGTTGACTCTGAATTTTGGCTCACCTTTCTCCATGTTAACCATATCTCTACTTGTGGCCATAAACAGTCTTTCTAATATAATGGATATCTCGGTGTCAACCTCACAGTCCAGGATGACAAAGTTAGTCGGAGAGATAAGTTATCCTCCCTCATAATTATATCAAAAGATATTCTCAAAGGTTTATTCACAGTGCGGTCAACCATCAATAGCCACATCAAAGTCAGTTTCGGATGGTTCAAGACCAATTGCTTGAATATGACCAGTGACATCAAATTAATGTTGGATCCTAAGTCACACAAGACTTTATCAAATTGGGAGGACCCAATAGTGCATTGTATAGTGAATGCTCCGGGATCATCCTTTTTCTGCGCCAAAGACCTAGTCGTGACTGCACTGCAGTAGTGCACATGTAATGGTCCAACCCACTAGTGATATTGTCTTTTTTGTGCCCAGGCCCGTATGACTTTATAACACTTCATTAAGGAGTAAGGCTTGCTTTCTTATTTACCCAACATCTCACCTATATTTTACTGATGTGGGACTCTTTATCCTAAGTTAGGGTGTTACATACATCCCCCTTTATGGACTCAGTGTCCTCGCTGAGGTTTACCCCACTGAATGGGATTTGCCTAGACTCAGGACTGAGGTTTTCCTAAACTCAAATTTAACTCTGGCCCACATCAATAGGGCTGACACAGGAATGACTCTGATACTATTTATAATGGGCCAACCCACTAGTGATGTTGTTCGCTTTGGGCCCAGGCCTATACGACTTTAAAATGTGTCACTAAGGAGTAAAGCTTTCTTACTTATTTACCCAACATTTCTTCTATGTTTTTGCTGATGTGGACTCCTTATCCTAAGTTGGGGTGTTACACCACACCATCAACATCCTTAATTATCACTTTTTTCTTTCTTGTAACCAGTTGTTTCATGAATCTTGAATATCCAAGCATTTGCTCTAACACCTCAAGAAGAGGTATGTTTAAGATCAAATCTTTCAGAATCTCAATGAATCACTTGGACTTACCTTCCTCTTTCTTTTGCCTCAATCTCTGTGGAAAAGGTGGGGGTAGTCTCAGAATTTTTCTAATTTTTGGCTCAATGACCGAACCCTTACCTTTGTCTTCAGTAGCTTTACCTTTATCACTTGTTACCTTCTCGGACTCAACAACACGTGTCTCATCATCAGCATCTTCTGAAGCAGGTCGTGGGGGATCCATAGTAGTGATACCACTCCTTATGGTAATAGCAGTTACATGACCATTATTTTTCAAAATTTTATACAGTGTTGCTAGAAAGGGTGCCTGGCTTCCTCTAATTTAGAGTTTCTGACATCTTCCCGAACTGGTGCTCCAACTGCTTGATAGTAGTGGCATGTGACTCGACCTTCTGGGTCAATCCTAAAATATCGGCCTTAATCTCCTTAAGGCTGATCTCTTGATTTTTTTGACCCTTTACCAACTTAGCCAACATCTCTTCCATTCTGTATTCTGCATCTCATCTGCCAGGTGAAATGTACCTATCTCCCTTCTCTCTATAGTCATCCTTCTTTCTCCAGTCACCATCTCGCTCTCTATTAATCTCTGTATCTGTCATAGTAGTTCCGACCTTGGTTCCCTTGCCCTTGGGATAAAAAACTCACTAATTGACGATCTAGATAATTTGCTTTCTCCTCCAATTCTGACTCGTAAGCTTTGGAAGTTGACCCCAGTGCTGCTACTGCATTCACTTTCTAAGAAATCGTTGCTGCAAGATGCTTCGCTAATACCCCAAGATCATTTCTTAGCAATGTAATATCTTGCGCTACTATTTCATCAACTACTTTCTGGTCGCAGGAGGCACCAATAACATTGTGCCATATCCCCTCTCAGCCTCCCGAGTTTGCCACTCTCGGTAAGTGAGCGATATCTAATCTAACATCTCTGAAGCTGCCTCCAAACGTAGTCTCATAAAAGCTCCTCCAGATATGGTGTCTTCCATGGCTCTGGAGCTGATGGTCAAGGCTCGATAAAATATCTCCAATAACCTCGTACCTGACAACTGATGGTTGGTCACCATACTCAGCTTTTTCTTGAACCTAAGCCATGCCTCGTACATAGATTCTGACTGTAGTTTCCTGAAATTATAGATCTCGTTCTTAAGCTACAACATCCTGGATGGAGGAAAGAACTTGTTCAAGAATTGCCTGCGCAACTCATTCCATGTAGTGATAGAGCCTTTTGGTAGTTCCCCTAACCATAAAGATGCTTCTCCTGTAAGTGAGGCGGGAACAACCTCAGTCTGAGTGCTTCCTGATTCACTCCTGGATTTGTATACAAACTATAGATCCTGATGAAATTGGCAAGGTGCAAGTTTGAATCATCTGTAGGCAGACTTGCAAACACACCCTTTAGATTCAGAAGTTGTATCATTATGCTCGTGATGTCAAACTTGATGCCTGGGGGTAAAACAGAAGGAACTATCGCTCCAGTCTCTGCCGGATCAACATATCCTAAGTATTATTCATCATTTATATATGGATGCATATACTGATATGCTAGTATTACTAGAACACGGTCACCTCTATCTCTGTTCTAGTTTCCACCGAGTGCTACTCGGTAGTCTGCTGCTTGTCTTTGCTCAACTAGCTTTGACTCCCTAGCTACCTGCTAAGCTTCTTCTATTACCCTCCTCTTAACTCCAGCTTGAGATAACATCTCACCAGTCTGTTGATCAAAAATATCATGTACTCCTTTGGGAGGAGGGGGAAGTACAACATCACGAACCCTTTCAGGAGGTTTATTTCTTTTCTACTCAAACATCCTACTCGGTGTTTGTGGGATTCTTTTTGGATTCAGATTCAGTGGGAGTAAGGGATTGCCTCTACTCTCTGTGATAGGCATACACTGGTATATTCCCAACTAAAAACAAAAACAAAAAAGTAAAACCCATAACTACAACAACCTCAAATCACAAATTAACACTGCGTCCCCCAGCAACGGCACTAAAATTTTGATGACGTCCAAATAATCCCTCATCTCAGAGGATGATATAGTTGTTGTCAAAATATAGTAACCTAACAAAGGTTGGGGTTAAATCCCAAGAGAAGACGTGGAATCATGGATCTCAACAGTTGTAGTCAGCGGGCAAAACAAGAAAAGTAAATAAGGGTTTTTTTGTGTAGTAATCTCGAGAAAGTAACTGTATCAACTTCGGTAATCAATAATAGGTGAACACTAAGATTGTGTTCCCCATATTCTCAACTCCGTAGGCGTATCGTTCTTTGTTGAACCAACCCGATACTTTGCATGCATAATCGATAAGTTATGTACCTTCTGCAGCCTTTTGGACGAGCAGAAAGATTTTACCCTTTACCTTTTGAGTCTCAAGATGTCGCCTTACTAACCCTTATCTTGATCCCTATTAATTATTACCTTTTGAGTCTATATTTATTAGATGAAATCTAACCATCTTAGTTAGATAAAAACTAGAAGTGTTGATAGACAGTTAAACTCCAAATTACTGTTGTCTTTATCTTTTCCTAGTCACTACTCCTCTTTTGGAATAAGTAGCAATATCTAGGCGGGATCCTAACGTGTGCACCTGTTAAGAAAACTATTATAATAAAGATAAATCAATACATACATGGGTATTAGTTCAAAAAAACAACAACACTTTCCCTACTTCGTCAATCCGCCAAGGTTTCCATAACCGTAGGTATGAGTTTTAGTCACTCATGCTTGTGAAGAAATCAATTTCATTCATAATCGAAAGTATAGATCACAATGATAAGAAGTGTAAAGATCCACAATCGTAAATGAATTAATCAACTAAAGTCAATACAAGAAATTCCAAGATCAAAATCAAATCTTGGAATCAAAATATATTTGAGAATATCAAAAGTGCATAACTCCTACAAAAACACATAAAAGGTAATTATAGTACATACCAAAGTCCGAATGAAATAGGAGAAAATAGGGTCATTGGACACATGTGTTCTGTGCTTGCACCCTGACCCTGGGCGCAGGTAGTACCTACGGTCAGCAGGATGCGCGCAGGTACAGGATGCAGGTATCAGATGAAAAAATCCTGCAGGCCAATTCTTGGGATTTTGGACTTTTGGCACTTGTTTTGCCTACTTGCGGACCGTAGGTCCTATATGCGGTCCGTAGGTTGACTTAGTAAGTGTCGGGAGTCATCTTTTCAGCTCTTCTTCAAATCTCAAACTTTCTTTGATCACGAACAAGTCGAAAAGTGTCCCAAATATCCATAATTGCTCCAAAAATAGCCAAAAACACCTTTTCTTCACCTTTTTCACGAACTTAGCATCTAAAACATGATTTCCTTCAAAACATGCCTAAAACGCATCATATTAACAAAATAACCTCAGAAGCTTGCATATTTTCCTTATTTTAAGCATCGAATGTGCTATACCTCTATAGCACATTAGGTATGAAAAAACCCACACGATAAGGAACACAATAAGGAGAGTCTGCTAAAGATATCTTATAGCCTCTCAAAGATAGATACAGACGTCTACATACTGATCCACGAGACTCTACTAGACACCTGGTTCTTACACTAATGAGACCAATGAACCTGTCTGCTCTGATATCAGTTTGTCACAATCCAAAAACTAAGGATCATGATACACTTATTGCGGCTGAGCCTTGACAAGAAAGCCAATCACCCAAATTGACATGAAATACTAAATCAACACAACCTAAGGTGAGACATCTAGAATGAATTCGAACCATACACATACTATAGTAGTGGACGTATGAATATCAAAATATTATCAAAAACTATCCCAAAACCTAGTGTCATAGATAAGAATAATCTAAATATATCTCAAAATCTGAAAATATATCTGAGAGTACAAAAACTACAAGTCTTCTCAGAATCCAAAATAAGATATAAACTAGATAGGATGAGGTCGGAGGTCAATTCTGTAGGCAAAGAGTATCCACTACCTCGTATGTATCACAAATCTCCACACGAACACAGCTGTTGCGCGATACACTCATAACTGGATTTGCACTAAAAGAGCACAGTAGGGATTATTAGTTTCTATTTGACCTTAGTAGGTATCTGATAACGCTCAAACTACAACTCTCGTAAGAGTGTAAGTGGTCGTTGTCAAATATATAACCCAACTGGGTTGGGTATCGATCCCACAGAGAATAGCCGGTCACTAAGTAAGCAAAGATTATTAGACTTTTGGTGCAAGTCTCGTAAAAGGGGGGATTTTGTAGCATGCAATAATGTAACAAAATAGTAGAGTAAAAATGGAAAATAGCAAAGTAAAAAGGAAAGAATGTTCAGTAAGATGTTTAACCAATGAGAATTGAGAGTTGGGGTTATGTCCACCGTATGAGTTATACGTCTCTATTGGCTATGAGTTATGCGGAATTCAGACATGCATGTGCTTATAGAGAATTGTATTCTATGGTAAATCCAGGCGTCTTTCGACCATCAAGGATTATTTCACTTTAACTCTTTCGATCTTAAAGCGTGTCTAACGGTACAAATTCTCCAAGAGGTTAATCCAGTTACGGCACTAACTTTTTAACAGGGGTTGGTGCCCTA
This sequence comes from Capsicum pubescens, assembly GCA_030864215.1. Classification (NCBI taxonomy): domain Eukaryota; kingdom Viridiplantae; phylum Streptophyta; class Magnoliopsida; order Solanales; family Solanaceae; genus Capsicum; species Capsicum pubescens. The sequence continues at coordinate 108,823,175 of CM061544.1, forward strand.
TTACCTTGACATTATCTCTTTTCCAGACATATAACTTTTCTTTCGAACAAGTTAATGCTATACTGGCGTATTCTATGCGTTTGCAACCACAAGAATTTGCATTAAGATGAAGAGAATAATGATATAAGCATCATACGAGTCACGAACTCACAAACTCATAGCAATAGATAGTATCTCATAAGGCTTCCATAACCCCAACAGAGAAGTTTAGCTATTCATGAGTGCGATGGAAATCACAATAGACATTATCATTATATCAAAATAGGATCTCACGTGTAGTATGTGTCTTGTGGCGTGAAGTCCTTTGAGAATAGCGTTTCTCTTGTTGTGTAACTTAAGATCGAATAGATGAAGAGAAAGTAATAAGAATTAATTGAATAAAAAGTAAAAGTATGAGAATTCGAATTGATGGAAGAATTAGAATGATTCGGAACTAGAAGTAGAATGCCTAAAATCTCTAACAAAATAGGGTATTTATAACACCCATATCCTATTCCTACTAAGCTACTGCATTACTTATCCTAGTCCTACTAGGTTACTGCATCATTATCCTAATCCTAATAAGTTACTGCTGATCCCAAAGTCTTTGGAAATGCTGTTTTTTCCCGGGACAGATATTCCATGCGTCACTTTTGGTCCTTGGCGTCCAAGCTTTCCCTTCCTTCTTTCGTGAAGCTTCCTTGGGCGTCAATTTATCCATAATATGCTGAAATCTGCATCATTTATACTTGAAAACTTGCTAATCACGTTTGTTAGCTCACTTACAGGAAAAAGGACTAAAAGTGCATGAATTATATATTTTGTCCTCAAAACTTAGCTAAAATATGGGTAAATTATAGTACTTTAGGCGTGTAAATACGCCTATCATAAACACCCCACACTTAAAGCTTTGTTCGTCCTCGAACAAAATATCATGTCCATCTAAACATCTACTTAGAGTTTCACAGTAACAACACAAAATTTTCATCAAGACATGCACGATAATTATAAACAAAGAGTAGTTTTCTAATCACTTCTAGAAACAATTCAACCTCTAATATAGACTCGTGATGATGGTTAATTCGTATTCAAAAGTTAAGGCACAAAGAATCATATACGACTTGCCCAAAACTCATCAACCATGTGTGTCTCACATAAGATATTACCCATAATCATTCTCAAATATTGTATTTTTCAGAACATGGGTATAGGATTATCCTTGCTCTCACTCTCACAAAGAATTCATATGTTTGTAACTGATGACCATAGGCTTGCCCTTAATGTAATGCTCCACTAAATATCAGAATGCTAAGCTTAGGATCAAATAGGTCTTCTATAGGTTGTAATGTAGGCTAAGGGACGGGTAGGACTATTTTGGCCAGAAATAGTGACTAAGTTCCTAAGCGCTTTAATACATCACATTATGCCATTAACACTCTCTTTTAATCAACCCTGCTACCTTTCTTTCATCTATCACCCCTTTTCACCTATTTTGCCATTCAAGCATAATTATCTTTTTATTTAATCATAAACACAATTTATCTTTTTGTTTTTCTATTTCTTTTTTTTTTTTTATAACACACCTCCATGATAGACACTCTTTTTCATAATAACTTCAAGAACCAATACATTCTAAGGCTTCATACTCACCCAATTTCTTCTTATTTTGTCACATGACTTTACACTTTAAAGCACTTAGGAATTTGGATCAAATTATGGTCTTGAAAAAATGGATTAGGCTACATATGAGGCTGTCAAAGAAAATGGCTAAAGGCTCAAAGGGGTTGACTAGGATAATGTCCACGGGTAGGTAAAACGAAGGTAAACAAGTATCGGTTGCCAAAGAAATGCCTAAATCATCTCCTAGACTCACACTCTTTATTTCGCTTTACACACACACCAGGCAAGTTCTAGCATCAGTCACAAACACAGAATATACTATCATCTCACACACACAAGGCACATGGTTAACTTTATTGGGAGCAGTATAGACTCTTGACCTAACAGATGAATGAATTAAACCACACAATTATCACACAGTGAGTCACACTTAGAGCCTAAGTGTCTCAATAGTAATGATTCTAGCACAAACTCTTGTCATAACACCATGCCGCCTATCAGAACAATTTCATGCATCAAAATCTAATAAATTTAAAATTTAAACTAACTAATTACGACTAATTAAAACAAACAAGAACTAGAATAAATGCGAATGCAGATAAAGAAGTATAGCATGCAAATACCAGCACCCCACACTTAGACGGGACACACTGTCCTCAGTGGAGAATAAATAAGAATAACCTGGTTAGTCGGACTCCTCCTCTATGTCTGGGGTCACACCCCCTTCGTTGGAATCATCATAGGAGTCGTCGTCATCAGAATTCTCCTCCACGTCGGAGTCTGGCATTCGTTGATTATCATCGGTTGGCACATCGTCATCAAGAGGTTCCTCGAAGTATGTACCTACTCCACACATTGCCTTTGCATGCTCATTAATGGGGTAGTCATAATCCATCTGTTGGAGCTCTGCAGCAGTTGGAGCACGACCCCCGCTCATCATTGTAAACCGAGTCATGCCATAAAGATGGCGAAAGAAACTCTCATCTCGAGCATGCCTTTCTGAAGTGGTAAGGTTGACTCCATGCGTGGTTTCAGCATCTTTAACCTTCGTGAGGTTAACCTTATTTGGGTTGTGTGGGAGTTTATGATCAGCGGTTCCTCTTCGATGTCTTCTTTCCTTAGTATTGCAGTCAACAGGTTGCCAAAAATGAAGTGGGACCTCTTGTGTAGCCTAGCTTTCCGCATTGTGGAACGAATAATTGCCCCAACGTTGATAGGGACATTCGTCATCAATGCGTATACCAAGCACACTCTATCTCTTGTTATCTTGGTGTACTGAGTCCCTGGAATTAGGCATGATTTGACTATGCGCAACCATATCCTTGCTTCCCTATTCAAAGGAGCATATGGGAAGGTGTTGTGTCGACCAGTGTCCTTGTGTCTACTCCAGCGTGCCATGGATCTTGTTCCACAGAGTGTGTGTCGAATAGATCTATATGGAGGTCTACTGTACAGCTCCTTGAATGGTGATGGATCGACTGAAGGCAAGCCAAGAAAGGAGTTGAAGAAATCCGCATTGAGTTGTAAAACTTGGCCCCGAATCTTGACCTCGCTTCCTGTGGTTTTCGGTGACCAGTTGGCAAAGAATTCTCTTGTTAAATCGATATTGCATTCTCCCATGTCTCGGAAGATGAAATCCAGATGTAATGCCATGATCTTGGCCAACATGCGCGGTTCTTTCTTTGCTAGGCTTTCCTTGTTTATCAAGTCCACATGAACATATTTTCTTTCTTTGTTGTTACTATACCATTCCTTTGATTCCTCCTCAAGAACCCATTTTATTCCGAACATGCGGCGTGGTAATTGCATCGAGGATGATTCTCCTTGCTCTTTTCGGCCTCTTTTCTTGCCTTTTTGTGAAGTGGTAGCCTTATCTTTGCCTTGTCTTGCTTTGGGTGCCATTGTACCTGAGACTAAAATAATGTTCATGTTAGCATCATCTCGATGGATACAATCTATAAACGAGCAATAGAGGCACCACCCCACACTTAGTTTGTTGGTACAGACTAGTGAAGTGAAAGTGGTCGACTAGTCAGACTTCATCGACATACGTTTTAGGTGCTATATTCCAACAATAAAATCAGAGCAGTCATACTTCTTGTAATCTTGGCAATACTTTCATGTTTGATATATCAAGACTACAACATAGGGATTGAATCAAGGTATAGTATCTAAATAATCACAACCTCCTATGTCGGTAGGCAACTATAATTCTTATCCCGATGAACAAGTCATTCCAACATGTAAGTATTCAAGTGACAAGATTATGCAATTTTTGTGACCATATTAATTCCGCAAAAGTATGACAGTGCATCAAAATCAAATACAAGTTGGGAACAAGTTAAGATCATTCTTACGTATACGTTCACTCACTTGGTTGTATCACAACAATTCAATCACTTTCAAATCACCAATACTACTTCAAGATTTAGCAATTCATAATAGGCGTAGTAGCGTAGTACTTACGGAATATAAATGAAGAACAAAGTAGCACTTACTTGATTGATGACTTTGGATGATGTTCTTGTGAAGAAGAAGAGCAAAAGGAAAATTTTGGAGTGGATTTGGGGACTATAGGCGGCTCTTATGCTAGGTTTCCAATGTGTTTTTGGTTCAAGACTAAGTCTCATATTTATAGGAGAAGGTTGGGTCGGGTTTTGACCCATTTAAAATTGGATTTGGAGACAAGAAATGACCATAGGCGGCGCCTTTTGCTTTGCCTATGCTTGGCATAGGCGGCGCCTTTTGCATAGCATTGTTGAGCATAGGCGGCGCCTATGCCATGGAATTCTTAGGCATAGGCGGCGCCTATGCCATAGAATATGAGATTCAGAGACAAAAGGCATTGGCATAGGCGGTGCCTATGCTATGGCACACTTGGGCATGGGCGGCGCCTATGCTATGGCACACTAGATTCCGAGAGCTTAGGCCATAGTATAGGCCTTGCCTTGCTCGTGGCCTAGTTTTATATAGGCCTAGCCTTGTTCATTGCCTATATTTTCATAAGCAATGCCCAATCCATAGCCTTTTTCTTCTTCATCACTAACTTACCACCTTTTACATGCAATACGTCCAAATCAAAATTTGAAACCAATCTCCTTGTTTACGCCTCTTGCACCTATACTTGCTCAAAGACAACAAAAACGATTAGAACGATGGGTTGCCTCCCATCAAGCGCCTTAGTTTTGGTCGTGGCACGACTCTTATTTTTGGATTTTTATTTATCAAAAGCAAACACGTAAACGAAAAAAAATGATAAACGATGGGTTGCCTCCCATCTAGCACTTGATTTATTGTCGCGGCACGACATAGTTACCTCGAGTACTTAGACTTCGTCGAGATAGATGGTGGCCATATAGTTTATCGAGTCAAGGGGACCGATATATGGTTTTACTTGTTGGCCATTCACCTTAAAGACAACACCATTAACGTCTTCTAGCTCAACTACTCCAATCGAGTAGACTTGGGTAACTTTGTACGGACCAGACCATTTGGACTTTAACTTACCTGGGAATAGCTTCAGTCTGGAATTGAAAAGAAGTACCATATCATCCTTTTGAAAGTTTCGTTGAACAATCCGCTGATCATGATACTTTTTCATCTGTTCCTTGTAGAGGTCTGCTCTTTCGTATGCATGTAGACGAAATTCATCCATCTCATTCAGCTGCTCCAATCTCAGATTCATGGCATCATCCCAATTCAAATTAAGTTGCTTTAACGCCCACAATGTTTTATGCTCGAGCTCAATGGGAAAGTGACAAGCCTTCCTATAAACTAGTTGGTACGGGGACATGCCAATTGGCGTTTTGAATGCAGTCCTATAAGCCCATAGTGCATCGTCCAGCTTCCGAGACCAATCCTTCCTATTAGCATTTACAGTCTTAGCAAGGATTTGCTTGATCTCTCGATTGGAAACCTCTACCTATCCACTAGTTAGTGGGTGATAAGGTGTGGCTACCTTATGTTGCTTGACACCATATTTGGACAATACGGATTTGAATAGCTTGTTGCAAAAGTGAGATCCTCCATCGCTTATAATAGTACGTGGTACTCCAAAGCGAGAGAAGATATTCCTCTTCAAGAATGCTACAACACGCTTTCCCTCATTGTCGGCCAATGCTACTGCTTCAACCCATTTTGAAACATAGTCTACAGCAACTAGGATATATTTCATTCCAAACGAATTTACGAATGGACCCATGAAATCAATACCCCATACATCAAAGAGCTCTACTTCAAGAATTTTTGACATAGACATCTCATGGTGTTTTGAAATAGCACCTTGTCTCTGACATTGGTCACATCTTCTAACAAAGTCGTAGGCATCTCTAAATATCGATGGCCAATAATATCTAATTTGCAATACCTTCCTTGCTGTCCGATTACCTGCGTGATGTCCCCCAACTTGGGAAGTGTGACATGCTTCCAATATATTAGGCACCTCTACATGGGATATGCATCGCCGAATAACACCATCCGTGCATCGTCGAAACAAGTATGGCTCATCTCAAAAGTAGTGTTTTACATCATGCATAAACTTCCTCCTTTGATGGTAAGATAAGTTTGCAGGTATCACATTACTCACCATAAAATTTGCAAAGTCGGCATACCATGGTAACTCTTCCATTATCGTGGCTAAGATCTCCTCGTCAGGGAATGCATCATCAATCTCGATTTCAGGCTGCGCTATATGCTCATTCTCGAGTCTAGATAGATGATCAGCCACTTGGTTCTCGCAACCTCTTCTATCTTTTACCTTGAAATCAAATTCTTGCAGCAGTAATACCCATCGAATTAGTCTTGGTTTTGCATCCTTCTTTGTCATTAGATATCTTAGAGCTGCATGGTCTGTATGAAAGATCACTTTGGTTCCCAACAAATAAGCACGAAACTTCTCAAACGCATACACGACCGCTAGGAGCTCTTGTTCTGTGATAGTGTAGTTCTTTTGGGCTTCGTTCAGGACCTTGCTCGCATAGTAGATAGGATGGAATAAATTCTCCTTTCTCTGGCCAAGTACAACGCCTAATGCTACTCCACTGGCGTCACACATGACTTCAAATGGTAAAGACCAATCTGGTGCTACCATGATAGGAGCTTCAATTAGTTTTCCTTTGAGGCATTCGAATGCCTTCAAACAATCTTCATTGAAGTCAAATTTTGCATCTTTCTCCAAGAGTTTGCACAATGGACTAGCAATTTTGGAGAAGTCTTTGATAAACCGTCGATAGAAACCTGCATGACCGAGGAAACTACGGACTCCCTTTACTGAAATTGGGGGTGGTAGCTTCTCAATAACTTTAATTTTCGCTCGATCAACCTCAATTCATTTTTTGGAGATTTTATGCCCAAGGACGATACCTTCGTTGACCATAAAGTGGCACTTCTCCCAATTCAGCACTAGGTTGAATTCTACACATCTTTGCAACGCCATACTCAGGTTTGCTAAGCACGCTTCAAACGTCTTGCCAACAACTGAAAAGTCGTCCATGAATACCTCCAAAGTATCTTCAACCATATTAGAGAAAATGGACATCATACAACACTGAAAGGTGGCTGGTGCGTTACATAGCTCGAATGGCATACGTTTGAAGGCAAACGTACCATATGGACATGTGAACGTTATTTTTTCTTGGTGTTCGGGGGTAATACAAATCTGATTATAGCTAGAATAACCGTCTAAGAAACAAAACCATCCTTTCCCCGCTAATCGATCTAGCATTTGGTCCATAAATGGCATTGGAAAGTGATCTTTGAGCGTCCATGAATTTAGCTTTCGGTAGTCCATGCATACTCTCCATCCGGTGACGGGTCTGAGTGGAATAAGCTCATTCTTTTCATTCGCGACCACCGTCATGCCTCCTTTCTTGGGAACACATTGTACCGGGCTTACCCATGTACTGTCAGAGATTGGATACACAACTCCTGCATCTAACCACTTAATAATTTCTTTCTTTACCACTTCTTACATAGGTGGATTGAGACGCCTTTGATGCTCAATGGTTGGCGTGCAATTTTCTTCAAGCTGAATCTTGTGTGTACAAATCCCAGGTGGAATACCAATAATATCTGCGATGGTCCATCCGATGGCTCTAATGTACTTCCGTAAAATAGCAATGAGAGTTGCAACTTGTTGCTCACCCAAATCTGCCGCCACAATGACTGGAAGTGTGTTTCCGCTTCCTAAGAATGCATACTTTAAATTACTAGGCAGCTCCTTTAATTCTAACGTGGGTGGCTCTTCAATAGATGGTTTAGCTGGTGGTATGGGTCGATTTTTGAGATCAAGGTCCAGCTTCTTGGGAGCATGAGGATATGACCCAAATCCTGTTAGAGCATCAATAGTTTCTTCATAGTTTTCAGCATCCTTACTCTCTTCATTCATGAGCACAACCACCAATGGGTCATCAATAGTTTGCTCTTCTTCAAGTAATTCTTTTTCATCATCAACATAAACATCTGCTACTGAGAATACGTTCAGATCTTTGGGTTGCTTCAATGATTTGCACACGTCAAAGCGAACTACTTCATCATTTATTCGGAATGAAAGCTCATTAGCTCTCAAATCAATAAGCACACTTCCCGTAGCGATGAAAGGGCGCCCCAAGATTATGGGAACTTCTGAGTCTGCCTCACAATCCAAAATAACGAAGTCCGCTGGAAAGATGAATGAAGAAACCTTCACCAATACATCACATAGAATACCAACAGGTCGTTTTACCGACCTATCCGCCATTACGAGCCTCATATTGGTTGGAGTAGGATCACCCAACCCCAACTTTTTGTAAATGGATAGTGGCATCAAATTGATGCTGGCTCCTAAATCGCATAATGCCTTGGCAAAATTCAAAGATCCAACGGTGCAAGGAATAGTGAAAGCACCGGGGTCAGCCTTCTTCTGAACTAGTGATCGGGTAGCGATTGCGCTGCAGTGATGAACATTATCTTTCAACTCATAGCTTGCTGCCCGCTTCTTTGTCAAAAGATCCTTCATAAATTTCGCATACCCAGGCATTTGTTCAAGTGCCTCCACCAATGGAACATTAATGGTCAGCTGCTTTAACATAGTCATGAATTTGCTGAACTTTGTATCGTCCGCCACCTTCTTCAATCTTTGAGGAAAAGGTGGTGGTGGATATGGAATTGTTTTCTCCACGACTTTCTTCTCCTCTTGCCTTCGTTTTTCAGCCTTTTCAGGCTGCAACATACTCGGTGTACCGTCATGGACGTCGTGGGTGGATTCTACGACAGCTTCTCCTTTTGCCTTGTCATCAATGTCTGCTACTTCGTCAACCACTTGCTTGCCTTTTGATGAAGTTTCCAGCACCTTACCGCTTCGGGTAGTAATGGCCATGCATGACCCATCATTCCTTGGGTTTTGCACAGTGTCGCTAGGTAAGGTGCCAGTCTTTCTTTGATTGAGTGCTGCTGAAAGTTGGCTCAATTGCTGCTCTATTTGCTTGATCGAAGTGGAATGTGAATCAACCAATTGCTTCATTGAGGACAAATCATTTATTACCTCCGTTACTCCCGCGCTGGTTGCTTCCACTCCTTTCAACAATTTAGCCATCATCTCTTCCATATTTCCAGAACTAGATGTGGTGGTGTCACGTCTTCCAGGGGGAACATACAAACCACTTTTGTCATTCTTGTTCTTCCAACTACCTTGGTCCTTTTTTCCAGATTTATCATAATAGTTCCGACCTTGGTTTCCTTGGGTATTACCTCAGAAACCCCCCTGATTGTTCAAGTAGTTGGCCTCTTCATCCGAATCAGATTCGTCTCTTCCTTTTGACGCAATGGCTTTGACTTTTTCGGTCTTCCCTGATAATAGATGCTTTGTAAGAAGATCCACTTGTTTCTTCATGTGCGCCATATCTTGATCACGTTCTTCTTCTCTTCTCCTTTGGTCTGCAGTCATGCCTATAGATAAAGTGGGGCTTGCTACCTCAGAATCCCTGGTATGCCAAGCTCTACTTTGCTTCGTCATCTGGTCTAGCATATTGCTTGCCTGACCAAAGGTGAGATCCATGAATGATCCTCCAGCCGCATTATCCACAACTGGTTTAGTTATTGAATTCAAGGCTCTGTAAAGTATCTCCATTAGGTGAACATTAGTCATGTGATGGTTTGGGCACCTCATTAGCTTCGTCTTGAACCTCTCCCATGTTTCATGAAGGGCTTCAGTTGGAAGCTGACGAAAGTTGCTGATTTCATCTCTCATTTGTGCTCTTTTGGATGGAGGAAAGAATCTTTCTAGGAAAGCGTCTCTTAATTGCCTCCAATTTGTAATAGAATCAGGAGTCAACCCATTCAACCATAGAGTTGCCTCCCCAGACAGAGACAATGGAAATAGACGTAATCGAATTGCATTCTGACCAACGCCAGGATTGTCAAACGACTTGCATGTAGAAATAAAGTTGATGAGATGCATATTCGGATCATCTCCTGCGAGTCCACCAAATAAACCTTTGAGCTGCAATAGTTGAATCATGGTGCTGGTGATATTGAACTTTGCTCCAGGTGCCAAGGGCGGAGGAATAATAGCTCCTGTAGCACCAGCTCCATCCAGATCGTCATCATCATCATCAAAAGGAGCCTGCACAGCTCGGCGGTCAGGTCTCATTCTAGCTTGACGATCTCTCCTATGCATAGGTGCCGCCACCTCATCAGTACGCCTAGGATTTAGTAGCTCCTCATCACCCAGGTCCTCATCATCAGGATTTGTTGCACGACCTGGGTTATCAATATTCTGTTGATGCACTTAAGCAGCTTCCAGTGCAGCTAGTCTAGCCTGCTCCTGTTGAGCCGCCCTTCTGTCAATGTCACGTTGTGCATCCATTCTGCCAATAAGTTGTGGTTCAGGGTTTATGGGTAATAATGGTTGACCAGAACTTCGAGTATTTGGCATGCACTGAACAAAACCTACAGAAAACAAAAAACAACAACTAAAAGTAAAGTACGAGAATCTTTGACCAAAGGGTCTAGTAACTATCACAAACTTAGTTGACAACCGTATTCCCCGGCAACGGCGCCAATTTTTGATAACGCTCAAACTACAGCTCTCGTAAGAGTGTAAGCGGTCGTTGTCAAATATATAACCCAACTGGGTTGGGTATCGATCCCACAGAGAATAGTCGGTCACTAAGTAAGCAAAGATTATTAGACTTTTGGTGCAAGTCTCGTAAAAGGGGGGATTTTGTAGCATGCAATAATGTAACAAAATAGTAGAGTAAAAATGGAAAATAGCAAAGTAAAAAGGAAAGAATGTTCAGTAAGATGTTTAACCAATGAGAATTGAGAGTTGGGGTTATGTCCATCGTATGAGTTATACGTCTCTATTGGTTATGAGTTATGCGGAATTCAGACATGCATGTGCTTATAGAGAATTGTATTCTATGGTAAATCCAGGCGTCTTTCGACCATCAAGGATTATTTCACTTTAACTCTTTCGAGCTTAAAGAGTGTCTAACGGTACAAATTCTCCAAGAGGTTAATCCAATTACGGCACTAACTTTTTAACAGGGGTTGGTGCCCTATTACCTTGACATTATCTCTTTTCCAGACATATAACTTTTCTTTCGAACAAGTTAATGCTATACTGGCGTATTCTATGCGTTTGCAACCACAAGAATTTGCATTAAGATGAAGAGAATAATGATATAAGCATCATACGAGTCACGAACTCACAAACTCATAGCAATAGATAGTATCTCATAAGGCTTCCATAACCCCAACAGAGAAGTTTAGCTATTCATGAGTGCGATGGAAATCACAATAAACATTATCATTATATCAAAATAGGATCTCACGTGTAGTATGTGTCTTGTGGCGTGAAGTCCTTTGAGAATAGCGTTTCTCTTGTTGTGTAACTTAAGATCGAATAGATGAAGAGAAAGTAATAAGAATTAATTGAATAAAAAGTAAAAGTATGAGAATTCGAATTGATGGAAGAATTAGAATGATTCGGAACTAGAAGTAGAATGCCTAAAATCTCTAACAAAATAGGGTATTTATAACACCCATATCCTATTCCTACTAAGCTACTGCATTACTTATCCTAGTCCTACTAGGTTACTGCATCATTATCCTAATCCTAATAAGTTACTGCTGATCCCCAAAGTCTTTGGAAATGCTGTTTTTTCCCGGGGACAGATATTCCATGCGTCACTTTTGGTCCTTGGCGTCCAAGCTTTCCCTTCCTTCTTTCGTGAAGCTTCCTTGGGCGTCAAGTTATCCATAATATGCTGAAATCTGCATCATTTATACCTGAAAACTTGCTAATCACGTTTGTTAGCTCACTTACAGGAAAAAGGACTAAAAGTGCATAAATTATATATTTTGTCCTCAAAACTTAGATAAAATATGGGTAAATTATAGTACTTTAGGCGTGTAAATACGCCTATCATCAGTATCATAGGCCGACTGAGCAAAGCAGAAAATAAGGTATATAAATACATACAGTGAGCACGTCACCTGCATTCAGTAAATATCCCAAACGGTAGCTCACACCGTTTTCACTAACAGTTCTAATATATAACACAAACTAGATACAAGTATGAAAAATAAATACAGAATAGATAAACATCAAATCAAATATGAAAATACAACACCAAAAATGCATAATATATGAAATATAATGTGGATGACAATGATGATGATGTGATATGTCCGAGGTTATTGCATAATCTCCATGTACACTTATCGAGCATCTGTGCTTCAAGGTAGGGGCCATAGGGTGTTCTCAACCCATATACAATCTCAATACTCAATTCCAGTCTCAATATCCATTTCTCTTCTCCGACTCGTGGGCTGCGATAGAGGGTTTTGTAAAAGTGTCACATTTTTGTCAAAATCTGTCTTTCCACAATGGTATCAATATCTCATGAATGTATGAATGAAATAAGAATGTAATGCTCACAGCCAAACCAGAATGAGGATCTCAAATCCAACCAATATACGCACACGTGAGCTCAAACTCCACTCAATATATCGACCATCCATGGTTCAATATAAGCCATGTATCATTAAAGTAAAATATTCAAGTAAGTTATCAATAATAACACAATAACCCTAACTTCAACATTTCTAACACAAGGAAAGCAATCCAATGTATACACAAGACCAACAATATTAGATAAGACCCCCATATGGGTCACACATAACAAATATCATCTCAGATCACCATTAATAACAACTTAAACCCCCATGCGGCACACAACATTAATAAAATTATTTTCATAATTATTACCTATACCCACAATATACTTTTATATAATCATTAACTCTCTAGGCCAGTCTGAAGAAAGTTAAGCTATAACCTACCTCCTTACGCTGAATTCAAGCCAAAAATTCCTTCACACAAAGATTTTCCCCTCTCGAACAACCTTAAAATCAACAAAAATATACAAATATAGGATATAATGCACCAAAAGAAAGTCAATTATACCCTTATTGCCTATCTTCAAATCGGGGCCAAAATAGACCCTCAAAATGAGTTTTCAAAAAGAACAGGTAAAACCAAAATTTTAGTTCATAAACACATGCCCCATGATTTAAGGAAGCTGTAAAAGAAAACCCAAGTGAAAATGGGTTAAAAACGAGATTTAAATTGGATAAAAACCATTTTTAGGCCTTTTGGGCTAAAATATCCAAATTTCACTTTTGAAAACACAATTTAGTGGGTTTTAGATGATGAGAATAGTGATTTGGATCTTACCCAAGCTTGAAGATGGAAGAAATCACCCAAAATTCTCTCAATCACAAGCTGAAAGTCTCAAAAATGGGAGAAAAATTGATAAAATACCTTTTATACTATGCCAAGCTTGATCGCTTAAGCGATCAAGTGCCGCTTTAGCGGTATCCGCGAGCTGCACAGTCCGCTTAAGCGGATAGGGCTCCGCTTTAGCGATCCCTAATTGGTGAGCCGGGTTCCTTAAGTGAGCGGTTGGCCGCTTAAGCAGCCTCCACTAAAGCAACTCAGGTGTCGCTTTATCAGTTGCACTAACTGGGACTTGAAATTTTTTCAAGTCTCCACTGACCCCTCATGATTCATCCGAAATTCTAAGAATGCAAATGAACTATGCTAACCTATCAAATTCAACATTTGGAACTAACTGACGATGTTAGATTTTTGAAAAGAGGTTGTTTTCATAGAATTGACCCCCATGATCTAATTTCACAATCTTTCAAACCGAGGTCGAAATGAGATATAAAAGTCATAAAATCAAACCAACCACGCTACTACCAAATTTGACGTTTCAAATCCTCTAGCACAGTATATTTTATCATTCGACACACAAAACAATAAATATTCACTGAAGTCAACTATAAAGCCTTTTTAACCTCCAAAAATCACAAACTCACACAAATCGTACCGTAATGCATTAAGAACCATGCCAACTATCTCCACACTGAAAAACATCAGATAGAAACCACAAGGTGGGATAAAATAATCAAAAAATATAAAAATAAAATATTCACAAAATCAAGCCCTTACAGGATATTACGAAGACTAAAATAAGAATAGTGCAATAACACAAGGACTAAAAATATTATTTTTCCTTTTATCTTTAGATTATCCAAAAAAGTTGCTCTATATGTTTGAAATTTTAACATCTATAGACCACTATATTGAACTTAATTAAGAATCTAAATGAATTGCCATATGTAAATATGTCTAATTAGAAATTGACGGAGTAATGAGAAGTATGCTTGGTACATATTGTATTATGGTAATAATTATTTGGAACAAATTTTCTTAAGTAAGAAAAATATATTTTAATTACCAAAAAAATATAAATATAATTGTTTTAATCAAAATTGTGAGTATAAATCTATATATTTTTTATTTTTCCGTCGACTCAAAAATCAAGGATAGTGATAACGCCTATCTAACTCACCGATAAACAAGCTAACTCATGGACCATAAATTAAGAATATTATGATAAGGTAGAAATTTAACAGAATAACATTGAATAATATAAGTAAGGAAGTCTTTCATTGAAATCTCAATTGCAAAAATAAAAACAATAACTACAACTCTCCCAAAACTCCAAAATCACTAGTACAAATAAGAAAGGCTAAAAAGTTGATAAAGGAGCACAAATTGAATAAACATAGAATATATCTGAGTACTCTACAGAATATATCTGAGTATTCTACAGATCAACCAAACAACTACCTCAAGATCCAGTGACAGCTCCGGGTATAAGCAAACTAATGTCCGAGAGCACTTGACTTCGAACCTACACGGGAAAGTGCAGAAAAAATATGTGTGTCAATTCATGTACTCAGTAGCATCGTCAGTTGACTCTAATTTAGAGCAATGGTGAGGGTATTCCCTATATTATCTAACCTTGCACTTAAATTCAGATAAGTACATAAAACCAAATAGTCATGAACTAACAACTATTCGCCTAGAACAGTCCAAATATACAAAGAAGCACTCATCAATTAAAGTCGGAGAATCATCAACCACATTCCACAATCATTAAGTGCATCAAATAGAATCATATACAACCCAAGTAAAAGGAATGAATATATGAATGTGCGTATATGTTGTGTATACATATTTTATCCTGTATAGCTATCTAGGATCTACCAGGGACCCACGAGCTTCATATACTGGGCAAGCTTGTCGTACACTCCCAAATATCAATAATAATAACGAGCAGACAGTCCACTCTGATTCATATAGCATTAGATAGGCGTATCACTCCAATCTATACAAAATACAATATATGATGTGCAACTCTGATCTGATCCTATAAGAGGAAGTGTATCTCCAATCAAGACATTTCATAGCATAAGTTAATATAGTTAACAAATCAAGTTCTCCTTAGTTAAAATTCACAATCAATATCAACTCTTTCTTTTCAACCTCGGATATAAGAAATCTCAATTTTTTATTAATTATTGTTATTATAATTAGAAAAGTTCTCACGGAGAAATAAATCATCAACTAACATGTTAAATAAGTCATTTAGGGTGTGTTTGATATGATGGAAAATGTTTTCCTCCATACCAAACACACTCTTAGATACAATTCACAATGATCATATTAGAAACTAAAGGAAAATAGTCTAAACAAGTTAAAAAATTATTTTTATCCTTCATATAACATTTGTACTGGCACGTATGCTCATTACTTCGCCTATATAGAATCCTCATTTCTCCATTACTCCTCACAGAAATAATTAACACATAGATACTTTAAAAAAAGTTGAAGAAATCTTAACTTGTCCTAAATAATGTCCGAAAAGTTCAATCAAAGTCTCTGCTTTTCATAGAGCCCCCAAATGAGCCTAACTGATCAAATATATATTTTACATATGAAAATGAAATCAATAACATTCAATTGGCATACTTTAATTTTGAATCCAAAAAGTTAATTTCGAGCCTAAAAGAACAAAATTAGAATTTTATCTAAAAAACATGACCCATAACTTAAGGACTCAATATGAAATTTGATAAAAAAAATCGAGTTCAAATTGACCTTCACAACCTCAAAATACAAATTCATAACTTTAGCCCCCAAAATCCTCAATTTTCCGATTCAAAAATCAAGATTTTAAAGATGAACTCATAAGCAAAACATTAAGAAAAATGTAAATATAAGTTAAGAATCATATCCAAAGAAGAACCCTTGAAAGTCACCATTTGAATCTCCCAAAAAATAAGTTCCTAGACTTTAAAATCGAGATTTGAAATAATAAAAAAAGCTTAAGGAGAAAAAATATTTGTTGAGATCTAGCCTGCATGATACACACGTGTTTAAGAATCCTTCGTAACAACGAAAATCACTTGCAACGCCGCTCATTGCAAGAGCGTCCTCGGTATATAAGAGTAAGACCACATGAGCAAAAAAAGCTCGCAGCTATGAATCCGTCGATGCGGACGAGTCTCATCACCTAGCTCCATAGGAGAGGCTCCAGTAGTGTGGCCAAATCTCACAGACACAGACACACCAGACACCAGCACCATCGACTCTGCCAAAACAAATCCCAAATCCTAAATAAACCATTAAAATTTATCCGAAATTCTGTGTACATAAATCAAATATACTACTTGAATAGAAATGATATTTTAATTACAATAGAAGCATCAAAACCCCAAGCAGAGACTGTCTTGATCAAATATTGACCAAATCAAACCTTAGCCTTAAATTTTTAATTTTTCATCCAACTACTCAATATCCCTCTGAACACTTTCGTACCTGAATCAAAAGTTCCACTAATCCAAAAATCACATTTTGAAGCTGATGAAACTGTCAAAATTTCATTTCGACCTCGTTATCATCGTGATGATTTTGGTCAACTCTACATATTTCCAAAATAAATAAAAAAATATAACTCTTACCCAACCATCATGGGAACCATGCCAACCACGCCCACCGACTACATATATCATAAAGCAACTACGAGGAAGGATAATATGATCAAAATACATAAGCAATAACAAATGATCGCGAGGGTTGTTGCTTTTTCTCTCTAATTTTTTCTGTGATTCGACGACTATCAATAGCGTATTTGTTGAATATAGGATGTGAGGTAACTTTAACAAAGATAGTATTTGAGGTATTAATCTCTTTATGGATACATAAGAATTTTTTAAAATTTCGAGATAATGATTTCTTTATAAATTTTCAAGAGCTTATGGGATATTCAAGATGTTCCGTCAAGGAGATATGTCATCATTTATATAAGCGTGAGCTAGGGTTTAGAGTGGAGTAGCCTCAAAAAATCCTAATAGGATTGAACTGATCTTATAGAGTTCCATAAAATTTGATGTTTATATAGATATTTTGTTTGAAAAAAATAATTTTTTTTATTTCTGCTTTTCATTTTTTAAGAATCAAAATTTTTTAGCTTCTCCCCAACAACATAAAAATTGTTTCTTTTTTTTTTTAATTTTAGAATTAAGGGTAGGATTAGAGGAAATGAGGAAGGAGATTATAAGGTGAAGAATCGAACCATCAACACTAACTGAACTATTAAGATTGTTTTGGAGAAAAGCTACTTATGCTTCTAACTAAAAGTAGTTTTATTTATTGATTAAACACCTCAAATTTTTTTAAAAAAGTTCTTTTTGCCTCAAAACCACTTGGCCAAACGGGTCTAACAACATAATGATCAGATATTCAGTATTCAAAATGGCAAACATGACAGAAATCTCATACTGACAAAACTAATTTTACTAAGCGAGAATAATTAAAACTTACAAAAGAGAACCCATGTGTCTTTCCTTTTTCCTTTTTTTTTTTTACTTTAAGTAAAAGTTAGAAAATGGAGGAAGAAATCAAATGTCCTTTGATAGTTTTCTTTCTTAAACAATCAAATGAATGCCATCTTTCCTTAATTTGTACATTTTGCCAAGTTTTTTTTCCTGTTAAGGAACCAATTCTTAAAATTTTATTTAATAATTCAAACACTTTTTTTTTGGTACATTTACTTGATAATAATATCTATGTGATTTTTATAAAATTGTACTTATCTTGATAATAATATCTATGTGATTTTTATAAAATTGTGCTTATTGATACGGATAGTCAATCTAAAACTAGGGTCATCTCGCAAAAAGTACATTTAGCAACAAATTTCTGTGATACAATTATCTTGGATCACAAAGAATGATATAAAGTAAAAAAGGCAAAAACTTACATCTTTAACATATATATGTAAGATACAATCAAATATAAAAAATATTTTGTAATAAAGGAAACACAAGTTCAAAACACACTTGACTAGAACATATTTTGCAGCAATTCGGATCACTTCAATAGATCCATACATATGAAATCTACAACTTAGTGCTTTCCATGGCTCTCTTGATGTTTTTTATGTTCAAGATGACGAAGTTCTTCAGGGAGCGCGACCAAGTATGAGAAAGCTAAGCCACCAAAACAAACATGATACACAGGTTCAAACGCACTAGTTACGATATATCTGGCATGATAATTTTCTAAGCGTTTGGCTATAAATCTCCCAAAAAATGAGAACATTGTGAATAATCTATACAGGAAATTAGAAGAAAAAAGGAGAAGAATCACAAAAGGAAGACAAAGTAGAAGCTTTGGAAATGGAATAAAGACATAAGAAGTTGGGTTGTTGTTATTGTTTCTTTTTAATTAACGATGTGTCCCAATGTGATCCTTAAGTTGTGGATAACGTGAGGCTCTTTTTTTTTTTTTTTTTTTTTTTTTTTTTTTTTTTTTTTTTGACAATCTCTTTTGTTTAAGTTCAGTTATACATATTTGGTGTGTGCGTGAGCGAGAGTTAATAGAATTGATTTCGTGGTCACAAAATGTACTACTCCCTTCGTTTAAAAAAGAATGATCTATTTTTTTTTTTAATTCGTTTAAAAAAGAATGACCCTTTTTTCTTTTTAGCAACTTTTTAATTTTAACTTTTCAC
Source organism: Capsicum pubescens (assembly GCA_030864215.1). Classification (NCBI taxonomy): domain Eukaryota; kingdom Viridiplantae; phylum Streptophyta; class Magnoliopsida; order Solanales; family Solanaceae; genus Capsicum; species Capsicum pubescens. The sequence goes on from CM061544.1 coordinate 108,842,188, forward strand.
ATGACATGTTTAAGACCACAAGATTGAAGGGTAATTTGGTACATTTGACATATCTTTAATTTAACATCACACGATTCAAAAGTCTTCTTTATTTTCTTAAACTTCATGTCAAGTCAAATTAGATCATTCTTTTTTAAACGGAGGGAGTAATAATTATTTGCACCATTCTACTGTTTATATCAAATCATATAATTTTTATTATACTTAGGGGTCGTTTGGTGTGAGGTACTAAAATATATAATTTTGAAATAAAATAATATTCCCGGGATAAATTTTTTGATGCATTGTTTGATTACCAATATTCGAAATAACTTATCTCGAGACTAATAAATAATACTGGGATAAGTTATCCCACACGTGGTGGGTAGGGGTATACAGACCAAACCATCAAGTCAAATCAAACCGAAGAACCAAACCAAACCGAGAAAAAAAATCGACTTATGGTTCGATTTTGTTGGTTTGGCGTTTGAAAAAAAAACGACCATTCTTGGTTTAGTTTGGTGTTAACAAAAAAAAAAGTCAAACCGAACTCAAATCAAACCGACATAATATATATATTTAATTTAACTTTTTATACATAAAATATTAATTAATCTAATTTTTCAATTAGTTTTATTAATTTTTAATATTTAGAAAGTAGGTGTGTATATATATGCTAATAAAATGATCCAAAACCCAATATAAACTTAAAACCTAAACTTTTCACTCTTCATCTTACTTTTTAGTTTCAAGAGAGTTTTTCGCTCTTTAGTTTTCATAATTGAGTTTTTTCATTAGCACATGAGTAAAAACATATTTGATCTAGTCTTCAATCACAATATAATTGTAAAAAATAAAGATTATAAAAAAAATAGAGGAAACCCGAAAAAAACGAAAGAACCGACTAAAACCTAAACCGAAAAAATCGATTTTATGTTGGTTTGATTTGGTTTATAGTTTTAATAAACCAACATAATTGGTTTGATTTTTATTCAATAAAAAACCAAACCAACCCGACGTATGTACACCCCTAGTGGTGGGATAATAATCCGAACACAATTTATCCTTGGGATAAACTATAAATTGACAAAATAATTCCTTTGATTATCACTTTATATATATTACTTTATTTATTTATTTTATATAAAATATAAGGTATTTGTATAACAAGATAGATTAGATTTTAATGCGAATGAATATAAAACTTATCATATGAAGTTCAAATTTTTAAATGAGATGAAAAGATAAATTTAAAAATTTTGTGTATAATATTTTGTTGTTTTTACACAAGTTTTTCATCGTTTTTATTTTACTTTTTCTACCAATTTACTCAAATATTTTTATCTAAAAATCCAAAAATAAATAAATCTAACTACTACACGAATCATCGTTATATATGTTTTGGAGAAAGTAAAAAATTCAAACTTACAAATAAAGAGAAAAATCATATGAATCAAATAAATAATTTTTTAAGTTGAGTAATGGAGAATCTAGCTAGCTATTATGTTAAAACCTTTTTCAAAACTATAGCTAATAACATTTTTTCAAATGATTTTACTATATATATATATATATATATATATATATTACTTTACTTTACTACTATATATAAGAGAGTATGTGAGATTTTATTAGCCTCGCAACAATTTTTTTTTTTATCATTTTATCTCTAATTTAAATTTTAATTACTTTACAAATTTTTATTCATTTTGATAAATTTGAACAATTATATGAGCTTATTAAATGCTACAAAAGTGATGAGTAATGAAAAAATGATAGTGACACCATAAAAACTATTTATACAATCAAGTTCAAAATTGATGCAAAGATTTACTGTCTTTCTATTTTGTAGAAATGTTTATTAATCGTATGTATTTTAGATTTTCATTTTTCCTAATAAATGGACATAAATTTTCATTTTTTCTAACAAATTTATCATGGACAAGTTATTAAAGTATGTTGAAATTCCCTTAATACATTCTTAATTATTAAATAAAAAATATTTTTATATTTAGCTAAAAATATTTAAAAATTTAACTTTTAAAAAAATACAATTTGACTCTCCAAATATTAATGATACTAAATAATGAAAAATGAGAGTAATTCTTTTTCACATTTTTTTATGATGGATTTTTTTGACAAAAAATGAGATTATCAATATTTTATGAAATTTAGAACAAAATCAGTAATTTAACATGAAATATTAGATCTTCATACACATTTAAGAAATATCAACATAAATTTCTTAACATATATTTTTAGAAAAAAGAAACTAATAAAGTTAAAATAAAAAATTAGTAACTTTTAAATTTCTTTTGTATGATTTAATATGAAGGAAAACAATTAAGCTAAATGTTATGAAGGGTATTTTAGTAAACAAACAGTATATTCTTACAAATAATGCACTACATATATATTATTTTTAGTACCACAAACCAAACAACCACTAAAAAATAATATCAGGATAACTTATCCCAGGACAACTAATCCCAGTATAACTTATCCCAACATAACTAATCCAGTATAACTTGTTTTCAAACCAAACGACCTCTTAGTGATTTAATAGGGCAAAAATACATGTTAGTTATAAATGGTTAAGTGTTAAAGATAGGTACAAACACATGTCATGAATTTATTGACTTGATATAAAAATCAAATGTGAATAAGTAGTATTTATCCTTTGAAAACCTTGTAAGTTGTGAACTATGGCTGGGCATACATTCTCCAAAACCGAATTACCGAACCGAATCGAAAAATTTGATATTCGATATTTGGTAATTCGGTATTTGGTATGGTAATTGGGAGTCAAATTTTAAAATTATGATATTTGAGTTCGGAATTGGTATATAATATTACTACCGTTTGGTATTTACCGAATACCAAATTATAGTTACCTGACCATAGTCCATAGGCCACAGCCCACAAGTCCAAATTAATATTCTAACTTCTGTACAAAAGATCCAAAAAAATCCCACAACATAAAAATCAATAATACCATACTAAATTTAAATATTTCAAAACCCTATACTATTTATAAAATAAGTCAAAATCCTCAGCTCTTGCTCAGTTGCTCTATACAACTATACCTTTTTATTCCGTATAAATTGAACTCCCGCAAAATTTTCATCTTCTTTTGCAGAAGTTGTTATTCTTCTTTTGCCGGAGTTGTCTTTCAATGTACAGTTTCATCTTTTAATTACCGTTCAATTATTTTTGTTTGATTTTTATCCCGATCTATTAGAATATAGATGTGATGCTATTTTCAGGTTATTCTATTAGGCACAGTTTGATTTTTTCTATTATTTCTTCAATGAATTGTGTTTTAATCTGATTGATTTTTTAGCTGATTTTTATGATTTCATATGTTCTTATATTTTCTCTTTGTCTTAAAACGTTGAATAGATGGATGATGACTCAAGTCAAGCACTCGGTGTGATTACGAGTGAAAACGCACATATGATTGAGTCTCTCAATTCAACACCAGAAGATGATCAACTATCGACAAAGAGAAAATCTATGCTACCTAGATCTCTTGCTTGGCCGCATTATGAGAAGTTCGTAGAACATGGGGTTACCAAAGCAAAGTGTAAGTATTGTGATAAAGTTCTTAAAGCTGCTTCTAGAAATGGAACAACCGGGCTGAATAATCATTTGAAAATTTGTCCTAAAAATCCAAATAAAGTAAACACTTTCAAGCAAAAATATATAAACTTTCCACTACAAGGTGAGAAAGGTGATGGGGCATCTTGGAGTTTTGATCAAGAGGTATCTAGGAGGATTTTAGTTGAGATGTTAATTATTGATGAGCTTCCTTTTTGTTTTATAGAGAAGGAAGGTTTTAAGAAGTTTATGAGAAAAACTCAACCTTTATTTTGAATTCCCTCCCGCAGGACATTGACTAGGGATTGTTATGTAATTTTTGGTGAAGAGAAATAAAATTTGATAAAGTATTTTAAAGAAACATCACCTAGAGTTTGTCTAACCACAAACACATGGACTTCTTTACAAAGAATAAATTATATGTGTCTAACAGTGCATTTTATTGATAGTGATTGGGTCTTGCATAAACGGATTTTAAACTTTCAAGTTGTCTCTAGTCATAAGGGTAACGAAATGGCCCGTTGTGTTAGTACGTGTTTTCTTGATTGAAAATTAGACAAAATATTCACTATAACATTAGATAATGCTTCTTCAAATGATGTCATGGTAAAAGAATTACACAAACAATTGGTGAATTAGGGATCTAACATGAAATTTGGCGAGCATCTTCATGTCAGATGTATGGCTCACATTCTCAATCTTATAGTACAAGATGGCTTGAAGGAAATTGGTGCATATGTAAAACGTGTTAGACAAATGGTGAAGTATATTAAAGTATCTCCTGCAAGGATTAGAAAATTTAACGAATGTTGTGAATTTGAAAATATAGAATGTAAGAAGTCATTGTGTTTGGATGTTCCTACTAGGTGGAATTCTACCTATTTGATGTTGGATACTGCACATCATTTTGAGACTGCATTTAATAGGTATGATCGTGAAGATAGTGGATTGTCAATTTATCTTGCTACTAATGTTCGTGAAGATGGAAGTATTGCAGGTGTACTTAAAAATGATGACTGGCAAAATGTGAGAAATGTGATAATATTTCTTAAAAGGTTTTATGATCTAACTGTGAAGATTTCAGGTGCACTCTATGTTACTTCTAATGTTCATTTTAAAGACATAGTTGAGCTTTACAACTATTTAAAAGATGATGATCTTGCTTTGAGAAAAATGGCAGAAAAAATGAAAGAAAAGTTTTTCAAGTATTGGGGTGCTCCTGAAAAAATGAATAAGCTATTCTTTATTGCCTCTATCTTAGATCCTCATAACAATCGTGTGTATGTGGGAGACGCGCTTGTGGATATGTATGGAGGGAAAGAGAGAGTAAAATAAGAGATGAAGTGGAGACTTATATGAAATCTCTGTTTCAGGAGTATGCGAAAAAATTCTCTAATGCATCTCGACATACATCTTCGCTCTCTAATTCATTGGGTGAGATACCAAATATATAAAACTCTAACATTAGCACAAAATCAGTAAAAGTGAGAAATAGGATTGAGATGAAAAGGAAAAAATAAGATACTACAAGTTCGGGTGGTAAGTCAGAGTTGAAAAAATATTTCAGTGAAGAACAAGAGCCTGATGATGAAGATTTTGATATTTTATCATGGTGGAAAATTACTTCTCCTAGATATAAAGTTCTTGTCGAGATGGACCATGATGTGTTGGCAATATCGATTTCTAGTGTAGCATCAGAATGTGCATTTAGCACTGGAGGCTGTATTATTGATTTATTTAGGAGTTCATTAACTCCGGAACTAGTGTAAGCTCTTATCTGTCTTCAATATTAGTATCGAAGTGAGCCTCTTCCTATAGACGTTAAAGAAAATTTTGATGATCTTATACAACTTGAGCATGGTATATTTTTGTGTTTTTTCTATTTAAAATATTTTTTACTTAGTCTAATTATATGACACCTTAGATCTCTTCAGACATGATAGATATCTTGAGAGATCCCGTCCTTACATGATTTCTAGTCTCAAGTTGCCTCAATCCTCAGGTAAGTTTTGACTTCTTGATCGGTTTAGTTTACTTTTTGTTAACGATTTTGCTCGTGTCAAGGTGGTTTTGGATAGTTTCTGCTATTTGGTGATATATATAACTTTAATGTTTAATGATTTGTTAAGATTGAGATGGAGTGTTAATATGAGACAATTACGCATGCCTTGAAAGAGGTATAATGTCTTATTTTATATATTAGAACTTGGTTTGAAGCTTGCTAATGAGATTTTCATTTTTAGTTTTTTCTCAATGTTGTGACTATGGCTAAATCTTGATGGATTTTGGTGAGCAATAAGCCTTTATTTCTGGAGGAATAGAGAACTCACACAAGAACAAGAGTGAAATGACTAGACTGTTTTAAACTGTTAATATTAGCATGGCTGTAAGCATTAACTTAATTTTCTATTAAAGAGTGAATAATTATGAATTAAGACCATAACATTTGGTGTGTTTTGGAATTGAATTAACTGATCCATTTGATAGCTGATTCTGTATGTTAGTTAATTTGTCATCATGCAAGTGTTATGTTCGTCTGCCGTTTATAAACTGCTAGCTTTTTAAGTTGATGAAGCCATTGTTTCTGTAGCCTTTCCTTCAAAACCTGCAGTTTGTTCATGGTTTTGATGTAAAAAGTTGATGTTGTGCAATTTAAGTTTGTCACATAAGTTGTTGTGCACCATTTCTAAGTATAAAAAAATGTAGTCTATTGCCTTTCCTACAGAACTTGCAGATTGGGTTCATGTTTTTTATATGAAAAAAAAAGGCATGAGCAGAAGCAATAAATACATATATTAAAGGTATTGGTGGCTCCTCAGGTTAGCATGAAATTAAGTTTGAGCCAATTTTATGACATTAGGTTATTTATAGACGGATAGTATAAGATAGTATGTGGCACTTTTTACATTAGCTCTTACCCATGCTTGACACAAAATGTGGCAGTTGATGGCGGGTGGTATTGTACTAAAAATGGAGTACCTACTGGTGAAAATTAGCTTGGATGTTGCCATGTTGGTGCTTGAAGAGAATTGTAAATTCTATAACGGTAAGAGAGTACTCAAAGTTCACGTCAATTATCTAAGGAGAGTTCAAATTTGTAGTGAAAACACAGACTATTTAAGGTCTTGGATTGAACAAATGTATAAAATAAATTACAATCTGACAATGATCAAATAACATGCCCTACAACTATGTGATAATTCTTGAGCAAAATGATTAGAAACATGTTCTCCCTCACACCATGAAGGAATTTACAATGAGCAATGATGCTAGAAATGTCGTCAAATTATGCATTTCAATTAAGACACATTCAACTGATTTGCTACTTTGCAACTGTCACATCCCTTTTTTGCTCGAAGGGTCGAGTCGAAGGATTTTTCCAATTAAAGTAACGATTTTGAATAAGAATTATTTTAGTTATAGATTCGCCACTTGAAATTGAGTTATGGTGTTTCAAGTCACCTTTTTGAATCCCTAGTCAAAATAAAATTGACTCTTTATTATGGTCTGCGAAAATAGAAGGGTAAGGAATTCTGTTGACCAAGGGAAAGGTGTGAGGCACTCCTCGAGTCCCGTGGTTCTAGCACGATTGCTTTTATTGACTTATCTTGACTAAAACTATTTTTGATAAATTATGCTTGGGCCTATGTTCGCCCATTTTTAATTATATCAAAAATATTTGTCTACACCTCTTATATTAAATAAATCGGTGAAAAGTTAATTTTAGAAAACTATTTGTCAAGGTGCATTATTACATCCTTGAATTTTTAAAATATCTCAAAAAGATGCATACGCCGCATTTTTAATTGAGACAAATATTTTAAACATGCCTAAAACTTTTCTAGCGTTAAAGAATTTTATTTTGTCTCTTGTAAACTTGAAACAATTTTGTCTTATCTACTATTTTTAATCCCGTTTTATCTCTTTTCTTTTTATTTTATAAATTATGGCTATTATATATATATAGAGAGAGAGAGAGAGAATTTATGCTTGGCGAACAAAATTCTATATAGGCTAAACAAAATTAATGAAAAGCAAAATAACATAATCACATGATAAAGTTAAGTAATAAAGTTATATTTAACAAAATTATCATAACGAAATTAACAACAAAAAAAATAAAAATAAAATATTATCACGTGTTACATTTAACAAAATTACCATAACTAAACTAACATGAAAAAAAAAATATATATATATATATATAATCATGCAAGTTTTCTTTCTTTTTAAACAAAAAAACTGTTTTACTCTTTCCTTATTTCTTTTTTTTTAGAGATAATGCATCAACCCCCCCCCCCCCCCCGAACTTGTCTTCCCAACTTACTTTAGCACTTAAACTAACCTTCCATTTATTTACCCCCTTAACATCTTTGGAGTGAATTAATTTCACCCCTTAATATATAATACCACTCTCTTGAGGGAGAGTGCATCACACTCGCTGACACGTCAGTGTCACGTAAATAAAGTATTTTTTTTAAATATTTTATATATATATAAGTAATATATATATATAAATATTATATATATAAATAAATATTATATATATAAATATTATATATATATATATATATATTTTTTTTTAAATATATATAAAATATTTTAAATTTTAAAAATAACCCCACCCCCCATTTTTCATCTTCTTCATAACCCCCTCTCCCCCCCTCCTCTCCAGTCTACCACCACACCTACACACATCCCGTCCACCCCAGTCCACTCCCATACTGTCACACCTGCACACACCCTCATCCATCTCCTTCCACCCCCATAGCCACACCTGCATACACACGCCATATTTTTCGGTGAATTTTCGCCGAAAAACTCCATTACCACCATAAAAAATACCATAAAATAGTGATAAAAAACTCAACTACCTGGTAAATTCAATCAAATCAACACCAAATTCTCTAAAATCAACAACCAAACATTCAAATCATGTCAATTTTTTAATTTTCAAATTCAATTTTATTTCTTTTTTTATTGGGGATGAAGGAGGAAAAATTAGAGGTAGGGGTGTGATTTGGTAATTGGAGAAGTAATTGGGGTTAGATTTTGGAGGGGGGCTGGTGGTGGTGGTTGGCGGGTTTGGGAGGAGATTAGGATGGGGGGGTGGGGGGGTTAGAAGAAGAAGGAGAGAAATTTTTATTTTTTATTTTTTATTTTTTTGTTATATATATATATTAGTAGGCATTTTAAAAATAAAAAAAAATCACGCTTTTTTTCTATTTTTTTTTTTAAAATGCCACATCAGCATTAGGGTTGGAATTGATTCACTTTAAAGATATTAAGGGGGTAAATAATTATTCGTAAAGTTTAAGTGCTAAAATAAGTTGTCGGGACAAGTTCAGGAGGGTTTTCATGTATTATCTCTTAATTTTTATTATACTATTGCTTTTTTTTGTCTACTGTTTTTCTTATTTCTCAAAATTCCTATCTTTCTTTTGTTTTTAACTCTCTGGTCATTTTTTTTAAACTACAAATCATTACTCTAAATCTATGATAAAACAACCTATATTCTTAACATACTATGTTTCTCATTTTATTTTCTTGTTTTTGCATGCATGCATGAGTCATAAATAAGGGTATATAACATAACTACATACTAATTGCATGTCAACTAACACAATTTTACATATTAAAACAGCAATAACTTTAGATATTATCTCATTTTAAATTCAAAACCAATCTAATTAATATTATTTCGAAAAATAACACACGAGTTATAAATAAAGACGTAGACACAAACAACATATAAACAACAAACTACACATAATAAATAATATAAAAATCCACAAGAATAACTTTAATCATGCTTCAATCAACTTAAAACTTATAAAATGGTACAAAATCGATAAGAACTTGAAAGACGAACTGATTAAAGAAAGTACGAACGACGTCCGAAAACTCGAACAAGACTCCAAACTCAAACTCTAACTCTTTTTCTTTCTTTCTTTTTCCTTTCTACTACGTCTGTTTCTTTTCCTTTCTTCCAATTTTCTCTAACTTTGTTTTTCTTGATTTTTCCCTCTTTGTTCTCTCTGATCTTTTTGTTTTTCACTGTTTTCCTTCTTTTTCCCTTTGTCTGTTTTTGTTTCTTCTTTTGTCCGTGCATGCATCTATGTTTTCACTCCATTTTTTTTCTTTCACAAAATATTCTCCCTCCTCTTTTGTTTTTTTTGTCCGTGTGTGTTCGTTCTTCTTTTTTTCTTCTGTGTGTGTCTTGTCCTCTCCCGTGTGTAGTATTGTGTGTAATATATAGGGTGTAGGGGGGTTGAGAAGTTGAGGGAAGTTGAGAGAAATTAGGGGGTGGTTAGGGTAGTTTTATAGGATAATGATTCCTTTTTTTTAAAATTTAAAATAAATAAATTATATATAAAATAATAATAAAAAAAAAATATCAAATAATTAATTTTTTATACTTAAAAAAATATAATAAAAATATAACTAACCTAAAATAAAAATATAAATAAAAGAAAATAAAATTACTAGCTTATTTAAAAAAAAATCTAAAATAAAATAAAATAAAAATATAGTTTTGAAATTTTTTCATATTATTTAAAAATAAAAATAAAATATCCTAAAATGTAACTTTATTTTTAGAATATTTTCTCACAATTTTTAAAATGAAAACTACTAAAAAGTAAAATAAGACCTAAAGATAACATTGGATAAAAATAAAAATATTTAATGGCGAAAAATAGGTTAAGACTCGGGGAGGGTCAAAAATCATGTGTCTATATTTTACCCCTCTTTGTTTGAAATCTCAAAGAGTTTTCATACAAAGAAGTAGAAAAACGGATGATTTTTGACCATCCGATTATTCAAAAAGCGAAGATAAAATAAAATAAAATAAAATAAAAGATGTGACCGAGTCCTGATTTTGGACCGCCTACATATCCTGGGTTATAAGGGAATCAGGTCACATGTAGTTCAAATTTAACATGGTGAGAGAATGAGTTAGGGGTCGAGTGAGATTCCGTCGAGTTTCCGGTTAACGACTTCTGCCTTTTTACATTCAAATGACTAACAAAAATAAAAAAAATGAAAAATACAAGTGAAAATTTCAATCTCTAGAATCTTAATTCAAATCTTCATGACTTGAACTTGAAAATTCTCTCTATTCTTCAGGAGGGCTCCTGACTTGTTATTCATTCACCCTGTTCTTCAGGCGGACTCCTGACTTGTTACTTCGTCTTCACCTGGTTCTTCAGGCGGGCTCCTGAACTTTCTTTTTCTTCACCCTGTTCTTCAGGCGAGATCCTGGACTTTCTTTTTCTTCACCCTGTTCTTCAGGCGGGCTCCTGGACTTTTTACTTCTTCACCCTGTTCTTTAGGCGGGATCCTGGACTTTTTTTTCTGATTTTTCAAAATATGTTCCTGAACTCAAAATAAAAGGTCAAACAGAAAAATAACATCCCATTCTTCAGGAGGGTCCTGGACATAAAATAAATTTTCATTCTTCAGGAGGGTCCTGCTCTATTCTTCAGGAGGATCCTGTCCCATTCTTCAGGAGGGTACTGAGAAGAAAGTAAAATTCAATAAGCACGAATAAAATTTTTGCCCCAGTTTTGTACTAGAAAATTTTATGAGCATCATCAGATTACAATTTTTGAAAAGTACAGAAAGAGTGTGAATCAAAGTCGTGCTAAAGAAATACATCTCGTCAGAATAAAACTGATAACCAAAATTAGGAAGTGTGTCTCCTAAGAGTTAAATTGAAGGACTCGACTAGAAAGTGTGTCTTCTAGGAGTGAATGTTCAAGTTAGTAAGTGCTTCACCTAACAAATGAAAACTGACTTATTTAGACTAGGAAGTGCGTCTCCTAGGGGTTAAATGAAATGACTCGACTAGAAAGTGCGTCTTTTAGGAGTGAATGTTCAAGTTAGGAAGTGCTTCACCTAACAAATAAAAACTGACTTATTTAAACTAGGAAGTGCATCTCCTAGGGGTTGAATGAAATGACTCGATTAGAAAGTGCGTCTTCTAGGAGTGATGGTTCAAGTTAGGAAGTGTTTTACCTAACAAATAAAAACTGACTTATTTAGACTAGGAAGTGCGTCTCCTATGGGTTGAATGAAATAACTCAACTAGAAAATGTGTCTTCTAGGAGTGATGGTTCAAGTTAGGAAGTGCATCACCTAACAAATAAATACTGACTTATTCAGACTAGGAAATGTGTCTCCTGTGGGTTGAATGAAATAACTCAACTAGAAAGTGCATCTTCTAGGAGTGATGGTTCAAGTTAGGAAGTGCATCACCTAACAAATGAAACTTGAATTATACAGACTAGGAAGTGCGTCTCCTACGGGTTGAATAAAATGACTCAACTAAAAAGTATGTCTTCTAGAAGTTAAAGCTCAAATTAGGAAGTGCATCACCTAACGCATGAAAAATGACTTACCCCAACAAGGAAGTACGTCTCCTAGAGGTATAGGATGATAAGTTTTCACTATGATTGTGATTACTGAATATGTTTAGCAATACCTCTTGCATTTGCAAAAGTGGGAAATTGCATTTTTTGATATTTAGGCTTTGAATCCCTTGATTTGGAGGTAACATGTTTTTGTTTCATATAAAGAAAAAATTTTAATTTAAAAAATACGGTGGTTGATTTGTGGCATTCGGCTATTGAGGCGATCTTTTGCACTTGTCATGCCCAGCTCCATTGCAAATCATTGATAAGTATTGTTGACTTGTTGTAGTATTGACCCCAAATTCTGACTACTAAAACCTTTTGACTCAAATCATATTTCTCTTGCATGATGCCTCTGGATTCAGCTTCAAATACACCTTTTATACTTTTATGAGTCCAAAAACTGTCGGATGACAAGCATTCTCGAGTACTTTACTTTATTTTGAAGCATGTTAACTTAGTGTATCAGCCCTTTGTCATGCTTTGTTCAATTGAGAGAGTTGGTAGCAAGTTTTGAAACTCTTTCTTACTTGACTTGATGTGAATTCGACAAAAAAAAAAGAAAAAAAATGCGAAAGATGACAATAATTTTTCATATGACGACAAAAATTCAAAAATAAAAATAATAAAAAGAAAAATAAAAGGGAAAAGGGAAAGACAAAGTGTATCTCTTTTTCAAATCAACATAAACGAAAACTTATTTGAGTGTGATAGCTGATTCCAGTGATTATGATAGCCATTTTTTAATTAAACAACCGGATCTTTCCACACTAATCATTTATCAACTTTTGCCCACTTATTGAGTTTGAAACCGAGCCACTACTGAATTTGTTCGCTTTAACAATACTTTTTCGGCTTGTGGCACCTCAATGGATTTTTGCCAATGAGCCTATCTCATTTTTATTTCTTTCTCAGATCACCGTCGCCTTATGGTGCCCAAAAAGGTTTTCACTAATAAGACTCTCTCATTTTTATTTTTATTTTTCCCTTTTTTTTTAAAAGAAAATAACACCCAAAATATGAAATATCACGCACCCATAAGATGTTAAGCCTTGACATTCTCAAAAATTGATCTGAAGGTCTTTCTTTGGTTGTAACTTGGCTTTTGAAAAGGGTTAGAAAAAAAGGGCGGCATGAGGCTCAAAATTTAAATAACACTGGGTGAAGCATATAACTTTTGGAATCAACTCTTTTAAGAAAATAAACTTTTTCCCCAGTTTTATTTCATTTTGGGTAACTTGAATTTTCTTTTGGTTGAACCGAACCCCAGAGTAGGGATGCCTACGTATTAATAGACAGTTTCTTTTTGAAACTGTCTATTAAGTATTTGTAATGGTTTAATCGCTCTTTCAATCTTTTACACTTGAGAAAATGGTCAATTACCCCTCCAACCTTTAGTCAAAATCCCAACTACACACTCAACCTTTACTAGAGTCCCATTAACCCCCTAAATATTTTCTTACTGTATTTTATACCCCTCCCATTGCTGACCTATCATGGGAGGTGAGAACACCTCCAATAGGCGCGTGAGTTGAAGAATTAACCCTTTAAAATTATTATTTTAAGTGCCAAGTGTATAATACAGGTCATTATTTTTAATTGTTAATTAATGTTGTCTTCTCCAATTAATAAAAGGCCCAACAGAATTCTTCATCTCCAAACGCCAAATCTCATCTCCGAACATGTTTGCGCGTATTGTGGCAATGCTGATCACTACAAAATAAATTTATCTCTTTCGCCGTTTAAATTGAAGAAGTTGCTATAATGGCATCTAGAAGGATTTCTAATTCACCATAATTGCAAAATCTGACTAGTAAAATGCTAGATTTCTTCTCTTTGATCTACCCAACTGTAATATCACAATTTTGTCAACATAATAAATGAACACGAAGAATTTTCATCTAATTTCCAAATCGCAGAAAAACTTGTCTACACCTATTTTCGTTATTTAATAATCCACGAAATCAAGAGCAACCCGTACCGAATTTCACATGCGAACAAATCTGTTTCGTTCATTTTTCAATGAATTTCGACGGAACTAGTGGATTTATAGCGAGATGGGCTTGTTTCAGGCATTTTCATCGCTAATTTGGTATTTTCGATTGTTTTATGACGAGATTTGGTCCAAAAAAAATGGAAAAAATAAGTTGGTGGTGATTTGGATTTAAAAAGTGGTTTCGCCGGAGTTTTTCTGATGAAATTTCGCCGGCGAAAGATGAGAAAAAGAAGTTGTTTTTCCCCCGATGGACCTCCCCTCTCTGTTTTTCCCTCTTTCTCCCTCTTTATCCATTTTTTCTTTCACTGTTTCTCCCATCTCTCGCGTTTGGCTGTGTTGTAGTCTATGTATTGTGTGCGTCTTTTTGTGTGTTGTGTTGTAGATGGTGAGTGTGTATATAGAGAGTTGTGTGTTGTGTTGTAGATGGTGATTGTGTGTATAGAGAGCTGAGAGATCTGTCATTTGTGTGTTATCCATGGAAATGACCTATTTTGTTTTAGAAAAAAAGTAAAAAAGTAAGAGTGGGTCCAGGCGCGTGTATACATGCATGGGTTATTGTTTGGTTTATATTGACAGGTCAGCAATGGGAGAGGTATAAAATACAGTAAAAAAATATTTAGGGGGGTAATAGGACTTTAGTAAAGGTTGAGTGTGTAGTTGGGATTTCGACTAAAGGTTGGAGGGGTAATTGACTATTTTCTCTTTACACTTTTATGTATGTGTTTCAAATAATTCACATGGCTGTGCAAGGTTGAAGGTTAGTTGGATTTGAAATTGATATATACCATTACTTGATTGAACTTTCTATTTTTATACAAGTCAAAATTTTGTATTTAAATTATTGTTGGGTCATTTTTTTTTTTGAGTCATTAGTAGTTGAATTGTCCTTAATCAAGATGAGGATTTTTAATTTGCTATGGCAAGGGATATATTGAAAGGCAAGAGTGGTTATGTGTTTCAGAGTTTCCATGTGTGTGTCAGTGTATGTATGTCTTATAATACATTTCTTTTTCTTGATAATTCTAAAACAATCATTAAATTGATGCTACATCGAACATCTTCTCTATATAGGCTAACGAAGAATCTCATTTGATCTAATTTGAATAAGTTAAAGATTTGATTCAATATAATGCATAAGATGTTTAATGAAAATACATTTTTATGTGGTTGATTTATATCTTTTAAGGTAGATAAAAAATGATCGTGAATATGTATGTGCGCTGCTGTAGTTACACTCAAGACTATATATTGACACCCTCTTCTACGAAGAACAAAAGAAAGAGATCATTCATTTCTACTTGTGTAAAAATTTACGGAAGGATTAAAAATACAAATACACTTTTGATTATGAAGAGAACTTCCTTGTAATTGATTTATAGTTTGACAAGTATGATTGTTACATATATGAATTTATGACACTCTTTCTCTCTCATAGTTCATTAATCTGAAATACTTTTTCTCTTAGAAAAACGTATATAGATTAGTAGAAAAAAATTGGCTCAAATACCCTTCGTGAAAAAATTATATCAAACATATTTATATATATATATATAAAATAATACTGTGTGTATAGGTCAAAAACAACATTTTAGAAATATATACTAAAATTTTGAATATCTTAGCAAATGTTCTAACTTCGTCACTGATAGACTACTAAAAAACATGAAAATGATGGTTGATTAGTAAAAAATAATATTATATTCTGAAAATCAAATATAATTTTACTTAATTTTTGAATAATCTTGCGAAGCGTAGAAATATAATATATTTCTACAAGATGTGTCAATGATTCAATTTATATTTATTCTTCTTTTATGACTGTTTTTTTCTTTCATTAGAAGTACTAAAATATTTTAATTTAAAAAGTCATTCGTAACTGACACCTCCTCTTCTTCTTCACAACTTCTACTCTTAATTAATAGTATAAACAAGTCACATTAATTAACTTAATCTATATTTAATTTTATAAAATATATAATTGAGGCAGTAAAAAAATATGTTTTGAGTCCAACATCTATAATTACTATCATTTTTCTTAATTTTTTACTCACTTTCTTGCTTATAATTAACTGTCACAAATTTTTATTTGACTATGCAACGGATGCAAAAATGAAATAATGTAAGTTATGACTTTAGTTACAATTACAAGTTCATCATTGTTACATGAATAAGGAGTAATTAAATATCAACAACAACAAAAAAAAACACTAAAAGAAATAGTACTAAAGAAGCAGCTCTCAAAGCATTTTATAATTATGAGGGGGTACTAAAAAGGTTAATTGTTGTTGCTCTTTTTATATTTTCTTTCTTCTATATATAATATTATATAATCTCAAATACAAGTAAAAAATTTATTACACGAATCTAAGAAATTGAACTTGAATTTTTTTTTTAACAAAAAATAGACCATCATTCTTTTTAGATATAGAAAGTTAGAAGAAAAAGAAGAGTCATAACATATTGTTTTGCTCATCCTAAATTTTTTTAGTGGAATGATTCTACATAATTTTTAATTGAAATATGTCCCAAATTAAGAATTAACTTTTTTTCGTATTTAATCTAAAATAGTTCTCACAAATTCTTCATATATATAATTAATATAAAACATAATAATATTAAATTATTTTAATTTTTTCAATAATCACACGAAGTGCGGTCAAGTACACTAGTTTGGAATATTGTTGATTTCATTTTTTTCTTAACATTTCCTGGAATCCAAGCTACTTATCCAATTTTACTTTAAAAATTAAATTTTCTGTTCAATATGTATAGTATAAATTCCCCTCTTATTATACGCAAGGACTATTTTGTTTTAAATATAGGTATGTGTGACTGTGTGTATATTTAAGTTTCGTTTTTTTTATTCTCTATTGTTTATATTAATAAATGAATTTTGCTTGTCTTTAATACAGTATTTTTAAAATTATAATTAAAATTTACTTACAAAATAAATATATTTTAAGTATTTTTACAGAATATACTTCTATTTTTTCAATTACTATTGTATTACCGGTATTGAAATATATTTATAAGTTTATATTACTAGTTATTTTCACTTATATAAATAAAAATTAAAAATTTGATTTTATTATCAACAAAATTCATTTTTTTATTCTACTCACTTATTTCATTTAGAGCATCATTAACTTATATATTCTACTAGTGTCATTTGGCCCGTGCTAAGTTCGGACCCAATCTATATTAACATTTATATTTGTAATTTTTTTTTCTATTTTTGTTACTTTTAATTTTTTTTTGTTTTTGTTACATTATATTAGTTAAAGATAGTTTAATAATTTCTAAATATTTTTGAAATTTTAAATTATATATCAATTTTAAATTTTTAATCCTATTTTCTTTTTCATTTCATTTCAAAAATGGTTAGATTGATTATCAACGGATCATACATATAATTATGCTTATCGATTCGGCTTATTGGTTATTGATTTTTAAATGTACTAATCCACTAGTCAACTGATTAGATAACGATTGGTTCGATCTCAGATTAATTAGCAATGAACCGGACGATTATTGGGCGATGTATTGAATAAATCTAAGTAACAATGAAATATTGAGAGGTTATCTATATGTCCTCTATTTCTTCACTGACTAAGTTGTTTGTATATAGTGCTCATCTATTTATCAATTGTTTTGGTTTGTGGAGTTTTCTTCGTACAATATTTTTAATAGGCTATAATATAAACTCAAATGAGATTTTTCTTCAAAACTAAACTGTATGTAGAAATTATTTGTAATTATTGGGTCAACTATAAAAATCAAAACTTTAATATAATATGGTTTGATAATTTTCATCTTTATAGTAAACTTTGTAAAGAACACGTTGGAGTTGTTTCATTTTTGTTGTGGTCCTTCCCGTAGTCAAGAATAATTTATCTTTTCAATTAAGAATTAATTTCAGATTTCATTTATTTTTTTAGAGAGATCGACTACACTTTACGGTTAGAAGTCACAAGAAGTTGCTTATTTCCTAATCTAAGAAGTAAATAGAATACTGATTGAGCTTTTAATTTTTGAGTTTATACAAGAGATACTTTATATATCTAGGGGTAAAATGTAAATATGACAATTCTTAACAGGTTAACGATTTGTCCGATGGGAAAATCGAGTAATCTGCCCGCATCGATAAGTCATTAACTATAAATTTTAATTTGTTCACCAACCATTAATCCGATAACTCATTACCAACAATCTAAAGATAATTTTACATTTGAGTTATCGATTACGGTTTGATTTTGAATAACCCTAATTTTGATTCTTTCTACATATATTTAGTGTAAGACCACAAAATTTAAAAATGTTCATTACTTTTTAACATTTTGTGCTAAGTCAAATTCAGACAAACAAATTGAACTGAAGAGAGTAAAAGTTTTTGTAAGTTTAAAATAATTTTTTAAAGAGTATATTATAGACCTTTTTTTTTAATTTTCCAAGCCAATGCATGCACCAAAACTCTTCTCCTTTTTGTTTTATTGGAAGTTCTTAAATTAAAGTCTTTAACGATCTAAATTAATGTTTTGCCTTATATTGAATTAATTTCATTATTTTTTTCCAATTAAACATATATTGGCTAACCATTTCTTAAAAAAGTACAATATTTAAATGATATAAAAATATTTGATCCTACGAATTGTTGTATGATCCCGTCAATAAAGTTAATATATAAATTAAGAAAGAATTTAAATTAACTAAAATAATTAAAAGATCTGATTTAAAAAATACTTTGATAGATGTTCCTTCGATGGGTGAAATCTTATATTGTTATTATGACGTCAATTAGGTATAAAGTAAACAAAAAATTTCTTTTGAGGACTAAACAAATTAGGTCTCTCTTATTATTATTATTTCCACATAAAAGAAGACCATAAATTCTGATTAATTTTTAACTGGTTAGATAAAGATCTTTTATGGTGTCACTTTCACTTATTTTATGACTCATCACTTCTTATATGATATTGGTAAAATAGTTCGGTGCCCCCTTGTACTATGTCCGTTTTGTAATGTGGACACTTCTACTTACATATTGGTCATCTGGACCCTTGAACCCACTAAAAAGCAATATTTCAAATCCTTTGACCGTTGATCAGGCCTATGTGGCATTAAAAGAGCTGACTAGGACAAGACACCTGTAGACATGCATCTAGGGTGCGAGTGAGGGTTAATTTTTGATCAATTTTATATTAAAATAATTAAAAAAAATAAAATAATATTAAAATAAAAAGGTTCTCTTTTCCCTCCATCTTTTTAATTTAAAAATATTTTTAAAATTTAAAAATAATAAATTAAAAAAAAATAAAAAGCCCCCCTCCCTAAGCACCCTCCCCGTCCAGCCCACCCCACCCTTCACCCTCATTCAGCCCCTCCCCTCCCCTCATAGACACCACCCCACCCCACCCCTCACCCTCATCTAGCTCTCTCTCCCCCTCCCCCGTCCAGCTACCCCTACCCCATTCTTCACCCCCGTCCCCTCTCCAGCCATGACTTTTATGACTGCTATGGCAATCACCATTAACGCCCCCACCTCCACAGCCCCAAGGATCTCTCTTCGTCTTTTTTTCTTCATCATCATATATCCCTTGTTTTTGCTGTGGTTGATATTGTTGTTGTTGTTCATTGTCAAAAAAAAAATAATTATTGTTGTTCCTGAAGAGGGTCTTTGTTGGTTGATATTGTTGTTGTTGTTCATTGTCAAAAAAAATAATTATATATCCCTGAAAAGGGTCTTTGCTGTGGTTGATATTGTTATTGTTCACTGTAAAAAAAAAATTATTGTTGTTCCTTGAAGAGGGTCTTTGATGGTTGATATTGTTGTTGTTGTTCATTGTCAAAAAAAAAAATTTATATATCCCTGAAGAGAGTCTTTGTTGTGGTTGATATTGTTATTGTTGTTCATTGTCAAAAAAAAACAAATTGTTGTTGTTTTACTTTAATTTTTTTTTTATTCACATTCTCAATTAATTTTTTTTATTTTGTTTAGGATTAATTTTGTAACTTTTACAAATTGTTAAAGATATTTAAATAAAATTTGAAAATTCATTATGTTTGTGTATGTGAATTTATAGTTAAAACTTTAAATTAATTGGAGAGAAATTTTAATTATTTAGAATACATTTGATGTTTAATTAAATTTACTGTGTTTGTGTATTAGAATTTATAGTTAAAAATTTAAATTTAAAATTTATTGTGTTTGTGTATTAGAATTTCTACAATTTATAAAAAGAATTTATTTATTTAAATTTATTTTAATATTTAATTTCTTGTATAGCATTTTAAAAATAACATAAAATTTAATGTAATACTTAAAAATGACACGGCGGCTGATGTGGCAGCTGACGTGGAAGATGTGAAAGTTGACATGACAGCTGATGTGGTGAGAGTGTGTTATACTCACCAAAAAAATAGTTAAAATGTTATTTTTTAGTAGGTTAAGGGATCCATATGACAAACATGTAAGTAGAAGTGTCCAACTTACAAAATCAACATAGTACAAGAGTCCATCAAACTATTTTGCCTTATTTAATAAGTTCATATAATTGTTCAAATTTACTAGAGTAAGTGAAAGCTTGCAAAATCATTAAAATTTAATTAGGATTCATGTGGATAAAATGAATTTATATGAGGACTATCAAATTTAAAGATCCTCTCCTATATATAGTTATAAGTTGCATTTGGCCCGCGCTCAAAGTTTATGTTTGTAATTTTTTTAAAATGAAAAAGGGCCTAAAATGCCCTTCAACTATGTAAAATGGTGCAAAAATGCCCTCTTTCTACCTATTGGGCCTAAAATGCCCTTTTCGTTTACCTATTGGGCCTAAAACGCCCTTCTCACCTACTTATTAGGACTAAAATGCCCTTTCTGTCTACCTATTGCGCCTATTTTGCCCTTTTATTTAGGCAAATTTCATGGAAAGACCATCCTTAAAACTTAATTACATAAATAATAATACTTTTTCAGTATTACAAAAATAAATGTTTTTTTTTTACATATGTATCCATTTAAAAAAATCAGAAAAGATAATTATAATTCTTAATTTAATGCTATAACTAATTATCAATTCACCTTAATTTAAGAGATATATTTTTAATCTTCAAATTAAAAGTAGAAAAGATAATCTCTGTTTTCAAATCTCTCTCTCTCTCTTATATTCAAAATTCATTTTTAAATAAACTAAGTATTCTATTATTTGCTCGTGTATGTTTCGTTTTGTTTTCACATATGTTAATCATCTAGTAATATTTTATTATCGTGTATTTTGAATTCTAATGTATTGGGTTAACCATAATTTCAAATGAATAAATATTTATGGAATAAAAATCATTATGTTGGAAGTACAGTTATACCATGTTTTTTTGTTGTATAAATATAATTTATGTCAAAGTCAAATTATTATATATTTTTGATATAATTTATGGGATAAATATTCATGGTATATCTCATTATGTCGGAAGTACTTTTCTTGTTAAAAAAATATTTATTAAATATAAATATATATTTTCAATATTACATGGTATAATCTTTTTATATATAAAATATACCATATATGTTTATGGTATAAATATAATTTATATGGTATAAATACAATTTGTATAGTACAAATATACCCTGTATTTATATATAAATATAATTTGTATAATATATAAATATACCATGAATTTTTATGGTATAAATATACCATATATTTTTATGGAGGAATCGTGAAAGTAGGCTATAAAAATGAAAAACATAAAATTTTGATATAGTATATAAAAAACGAATAAATAAAGGCTTCCATAAAGATAGACAATAAATAAATATTAAAATTTAATATATAATTATTTTTCTATATATTAGAATCTGTTATAAAAGTAAATATTTTATATTCTATATCTAACAACCAACTAATACACCTATGTATATATAATAATTTTTTTAAAATGGCTATTTACGTTTTTTTTCTTTTTATTTATCAGATCAATTTAGAATGACAAAAATTGATATTGTGAACTATTTATTTGGTTAATATTAATAAAGATAATAGGAATTTTATGTAGTTTAATAAAGATAAGTTGTGGTCTTATATAATTTTTTTTCTTAAATAAAAAGGCAAAATAGCGCCAATATGTAGATAGAAAGAGCATTCTAGGCCCAATAGGTAGACAGGAAGGACATTTTAGGCCCAATAGGTAGACAGGAAGGACATTTTAGGCCCAATAGATAAACGGAAGACATTTTTGCACCATTTCACATAATTGAAGGGCAATTTAGGCCCTTTTTCGTTTTTTAAATCTTGTTGCTATTCTTGTTTTTTATTTTTATTTTATTTTTGTGACATTGTATTAGTTGTAAAGATGATAATATCTCAAGATTACTAATATTAATTATTTTTTTCCTTAAAGTTTATTTTAGATTTCCTTTTTAGTTTCAAACACATGCATGCACCAACACTATTTTTTTTAATGGTAGTTTTGGAGATTAAAGTCTTTAATGATCCATACCTTATGTTAAATTAACTTCATCATTTTTTCTCAATTCAATTTATATTGGAAAATCTATTTTTCATTATGTTTTTCTCAATTAAACTTATATTAATTAACCCATTTATTACAATAAATAAATAAATTCTAACATTCAAAGTAATATAATAAATTTTTAATATTGCAAATTTTTGGATGATAACATCAATAAAGTTAAATTATAAATAAATATAGAATTTAATTTAAATAACTAAAAGACTTGATTCAATAAAATATTTTTGTAGATGTTCCTTCATATTAAACCACACGAAAGAAATTGAAAAGTTACTAATTTTTTTTTAAACTTTAATAGTTTCTTTTTCCTAAAATACATGTTAAGAAATTTATATTGATATTTTTTAAACATGTATGAAGCTTTAATATTTCATGTTAAATTAGTTATTTTGTCCTAAACTCTACAAACTATTGATTATACCATTTTTTGTTAAAATGTTCACTATAAAAAAATGTGAAAAAGAATTACTCTCAATTTTTCATTATTTAGTATCATTAATATTTGAAGAGTTAAATTGTATTTTTTAAAAAATAACATTTTAAATATTTAGCTATATATAAAATATAATTTTTTATTTAATAATTAAGCATGTATTAAGTTAAAAGGAAATGTCAAGATACTTTGTTTACTTGTCCATGATAAATTTGTTAGAAAAAATGATAATTTGAAATAAGATTACTAAACATTTTCAAAAAAAATAGAAAGACAATAAAATTTTAGATCAATTTTGAATTTGATTGTATAACTAGCTTTTTATGGTTTGTTATCGTTTTTTCGTAACTCATCACTTTTATAGCATTTAATAATCCTATATAATTGTCCAAATTTACCAAAATGGATGAAAATTTGAAAAGTAATTAAAACTTAAATTAGAGATAAAATTGACAAAAAGATTTCATATGAGCACTACCAAAATCTCACATTCTCTCTTATATATAGTAGTAAAATAATATAATTAGTACTTCCCATTTTTTGGCCTAAAAATAATATTTATTTTTTCTACAGAAAACTTATTTCTTACATGAATTTAAGGATGAAAAAATAGCATCATTTAAATATATAAATGAACTAATCTGTTGTAAAGTTGGATGTCATGTGTCCTTTTGGAAGGACATGTGGCATATATTGTGATAGATAAAAGAGCCTAGTCATACTATACCTCTTCCATTATTTAATGTCTTTAATTCTTGTCTTTGGCTATATATATATGGCTATTATCAATGAATGGAATAGATAGAATTTGTACTCTTCTTTCACATTCTAGTCCTTGTTATTTTAGTATATAATTTTATATCACGTTATCAGCACGAGCCTCTGCAAAAAACTTTTCAATAATATTTAAAGGTTAGTATTTAATTTTCTTAAATAATGTCTAATGTTTTCAAACGTGAATTTAGTGCCCTAGATATATCAGACAAAACTTATATGTCCTGGGCACAGGATGCCGAAATACATTTGAATGCGATGGGTCTAGCAGACACCATAAAAAATGACAATAAGGCATCAAATCAAGATAAGGACTAGGCCATGATATTTCATCATTATCATCTTGACGAAGGTTTGAAAATGGAATACCTCACGATTAAGGATCCCTTATATTGTGGAAGAATTTAAAAGAAAGATACGACTACCTAAAGATGGTCATTCTTCCACAAGCTCATTATGAATGAACCCATCTGAGGTTGCAAGATTTTAAGAATATAACTGATTATAATTCTGCGATGTTTAGAATTAAATCACAGTTAATTTATGCAGGGAATATATCACAGATCACAACATGTTAGAGAAAACATTTTCTACTTTTTCCGCCTCGAGTATGCTCCTGCAGCAGTAGTACCGAGAATGGGATTTAAAAAATATTCTGAATTGATTTCTCATCTTCTTATTGCTGAACAACATAATGATCTTTTAATGAGAAATCATGAAATTCGACATGTTGGTACTACTCCATTCCCTGAAGTGAATACTGTAAATTTTTACCCAACCAAGCGTGAAAGAAGTCCTGACCTCAGTCGTGGTCGTGGTCATAGAAGGTATTTTAATCAGGGTGATCGCCTTGTAATAAACAACAACCCTCAGCACCAACAGTGCAAAAGGAAGGGTGAATCTCCTGAAGCAGCGCCAAGGATGAACTCTGAAAGTAAATATTATCGATGTGGAGGAAAGGGATGCTGGTCGCATACCTGTCGTACGCCAAAACATCTTGTAAAGCTCTATCAGGTGTCCCTTAAGAAAACAGATAACGATGTTGAAGAAAACTTCCTCTTTGAAGATAATGTTGATCCCATGGACTTGGAAGTTTCAAATTTCTTTGTGGTTCCTGAAGAATATGTAAATCACCCTGTCGGTGACAATTATGAAATAGTATGATTATTTTACTTTTCTGTTCAAGTTATATTAGTTTACTTTTTTGTTATTTAGTAATCTCGTATATAAATAAAGTTTGTATAATATGTTATGTGCTAGTAATGTTATAATTTTTATTTTGTTTATATTTTCATTTTGAAGAATATGGATACCTCTCAAATTTTATTTGGATCAATAATCGATCGTGACGATATTTGTGTAATTGATAGTGGGACAACTCACATAATATTTAAAGATGAAAAATACTTTTCCTGCTTACTTAGAAGAAAAGAAAATGTCACAACTATAACTGGCAATTCAAAATTAATTGAAGGCTCTAGAAGAGCTACTATATTTCTACCTAAGGGGACAAAATTATTTATAGAAGAAGCATTATTCTCTTCTAATCCCCCCAAAACTTGTTAAGTTTTAAAATATCCACCGAATTGGATATCATACTGAGATAATAAATGAAATAAATGTTGAATATCTTGGCATTACCAAGAATGTATCAGGTTAAAATCAAGTGTTGGAGAAATTACCAACTTTGTCTTCTGGCTTATACTATGCAGAAATTAGTACAGTTGAAGCACACTCTATCGTAAACTAGAAGCTTACTGATCTAAATACGTTTGTACTTTGAAACGATTGAATATGCCATCTTGGCTCAATAATGATGAGACGAATCGTTGAAAATTCAAAAGGACATCCGTTAAAGAACTTGAAGATTCTTACAACTGATGAATCTTCATGTGTTGCTTGTTATCATGGCAAACTGATAACTAGGCCATCGCCACTAAAAGTTAGCGCCGAATCTCCTCTGCTTCTAGAACATATACATGGGGATATATGTGGGCTTATTCACCCACCTAGTGGATCATTTAGATATTTTATGGTCCTAATAGATGCATCTTCAAGATAGTCATATGTGTGCCTCTTGTCATCTCGCAACCTGGCATTTGTAAAATTATTGGCACAAATAATACGATTAAGGGTGCAATTCTCAAATTATCCCATTAAGGCTATTTGCCTCGATAATACTGGAGAATTTACATCCCAAACTTTTGATGATTATCGTATGTCAGTTGGGATAAGAGTTGAAAATCCAATTGCTTATGTTCATACTCAAAATGGACTTGCTGAGTCATTTATTAAGCATCTACAATTGATAGCAAGACCATTGCTTATGAAAATGAAATTACCCATTAAGGGTCATGCTATCTTACATGCAGCATCACTTGTTCATCTCAGACCAACTCATTATAATAAGTACTCCCCATTACAATTGGTCCTGGGTCATGATCCAAATATTTCCCATCTACGAATTTTTGGATGTGCTGTATATGTTCCAGTTGCACCACCTCAGCGTACTAAGATGGGCCCTCAGAGAAAGTTATGAATATATGTTGGGTTTGAGTCACCCTCTATAATTTGCTACCTTGAACATTGACGGGAGATTTATTTACTGCTCGATTTGGAGATTGTCAATTTGATGAAACAAATTTCCTGCAATTAGGGGAAGAAAAACATGAACTGAAAAGAGAAATTGCGTGGAAAGTTTCAACATTATCTCATTTTGATCCACGTACCCCCATATGTGAAAATGAGATCCAAAAGATCATTCACTTATAGAAACTGGAAAATCAGATGCCAGATGCATTTACTGATTTGAAAAGGATAACCACGTCACATATCCTTACAACAAATGCGCCTATCCGAATTGAAGTTCCAAAAGAACCATCTTCTAATGTAATAGCTTCTGAATCCCAAACACGCCTGAAGCGTGGTGGGCCTTTAGGTTCAAAGGATAAAAATCCTAGAAAAATAAGCGCAAAAAATGATAAAGATAATATTATAAAAGATTCTCCTGAAGAGACTCAAAATCTGATTAATCCTGATATTCCTGAAGAAATCAGTGAACCCGAGACTCAAGTGAATGAAGAACTTTCAATAAGTTCTACTAGTAATGAGGTAAATTTAGATCAATTGAAAATTATGGTGGATAGTGTTTTTGCATATAATGTTGAATGAAATATCATGCAAGACAATGAGGACCTTAAACCTCTATCTGTCGAAGAATATTGATGAATAAAAGACTGGACAAAATGGAAAGAGGTAATTCAATCAGAATTGAACTTAATTGCTAAACGAGAGGTTTTTGGGCTTGTAGTCCAAACCCTAGATAGTGTAAAACCAGTCGGATATAAATGGGTCTTTGTACGTAAAAGAAATGAGAGAAATAAAATTGTAAGATATAAGGCAAGCCTTGTTGCACAAGGATTCTCTCAAAGACCCGGTGTCGACTATGAATAAACATATTCACCTATTATGGATGGAATAACGTTTCGATACCTCATCGGTCTAGATGTACATGAAAATCTTGAAATTCATCTAATGGATGTGGTTACAACTTATCTTTATGGTTCACTTGATAACGATATTTACATGAGAATTCTAGAAGGATTAACGATGCCTGAAGCATATAGTTCAAAGTCTAGGGAATTATATTCAATCAGATTACAAAGATCATTGTACGGTCTAAAATAATCAGGGCATATGTGGTATAATCACCTAAGTGAGTACTTGAAAAGTGAAGGATACATAAATGATTTCATTTGTCCTTGTATTTTCATTAAGAAAACCACGTCAGGGTTTGTTATACTCGCTGTTTAAGTGGATGATATAAATCTCATTGGAACTCTAGAATAGGTCCAAAAGGCAATTGAATATCTAAAGAAATAATTTGAAATGAAAGATCTTGGAAAGATAAACCTTTTTCTTGGTTTGCAAATTAAGCATTTAGCAAATGGAGTCTTCATCCACCAAACTGCCTATACCCAGAAGGTTTTGAAACATTTTTACATGGACAAAGCATATCCATCAAGTACTCCAATGATTGTTCGATCACTTGATGTAAGTAAAGATCCATTTCGACCTCTGGAAGAGGGTGAAGAGATTCTTTGTCTCGAAGTACCATATCTCAGTTCTATTGGTGCACTTATATACCTCGCTAATTCCACAAGGACGGATATAACATTTTCTGTTAATTTTCTAGCAAGGTATAGTTCTTCTCCTACGTGAAAACACTGGAACGGAGTTAAGCATAGATTGAGGTACCTAAAAGGGACTATTGATATGGGTCTATTTTATACTAACAAAGCTAGTCCAGATCTTGTTGGTCATGCAGATGCAGGTTATTTATCTGACCCACATAAAGCACGATCTTAAACAGGCTATGTGTTTACATATGGAGGTACTGTAATATCATGGCGACCGACAAAGTAGTTCGACAAAGAAGTCCATTGTTGCTACTTCTTCTAATCATGCTGAGATAATAAAAATCCATGTGGAAAGTAGAGAATGCATATAGCTGAGATCAGTGATACATTCCATCAAAAAGAGATGTGGCCTGAAGCTCGATATCAAGGTACCCATGGTCATATTTGAAGACAACACAAAATGCATAGCTCAATTTAAAAACGGATTTATGTAACGACCCAAACTCACCTCCCGATATGTGACACGGTGCTTAAGGCTACAAGTATCCCCAAGCTAACCCATTGAGCCTATCACTACTTATAATAACTCATTCAAGAAGGAACATACAAAACACTGGAACTGTCATATCAAATAAAAGAAAATACGAAGGTAATACTCGGTCCAAATGACCACAATACTGGAAATCTCAACACAACCACAGTCTGATAACTAGTTTGGACAAAACCTCTACTACTCCATTAACTCGAGAGCCATTGGGACAGGTCCCCAACTGACTCAAACTGAACTAAAAGTAATAACATAAACACTCGAATACTGCAATATCTGAAGATAGGTCCTTGAACCATGAGGACTCACCACTGTGGAGATATACACAAAGGTACTCGGAAATCACTGATGAGGCTGGGCATGAGCACCTAAACCTACATTAGAAGACAATGTAGCACATAGACGTATATGTGGATCAACATTTGGGAATGTACTGAGTATGTGGGAGTGTATGCATTTACATAAAATAATGTCAATACTCTTTAATCAAATCATGCATGCAAATAGGAATGACTCACACGGCTTGAATAAGTCTAAAATGTAAAGCTCATAAATCATGTAGAATGAATCATGTAACACAAATCTCATGAGTCATTATACTTTGGCTTTAAAATATGTACTCTTCTCTTATTCTCATTACTCATAGGCTGAAGGAAACTTTAAACAATACTTTCAACTCATGCATATATCTCATGGGGAGTAAAACTTCTTTAATGCTCAAGAACATATAACTCTTTCGAACTCAAACACTTGGAACTCAGAATCATATAACTTGGGTTTGAAAACCGGTGATCAACTCGTATTAGTAGAGAAAACTACTTCCTTCTTTGGAAAATACTTAAAGATGTTCATTTATTTTAGAAAATATCTCATCCCAAAGCTTTAGGGAAAATATTCTATCTCAATGGAAAAATACTTTAGTTTAGGGAGGTTCTCTTAACCAACATAAACCATGCAAGCTACATGGAGTCCAACATATTGTCATCCTAAGGAAGAGACCTCACATTGAGGAGAGGTGTCATAATCTTGCCAAGGAGTATAACCTTAACTCAGTGATCACTTATCTCGGCCTCGGGCCCAATCATCTTGGCCTTAGGCCCAAAATCTCAAACCTACGGTGGCACATAGTTCTAGGGTAAGAAACCATAGTAACTTACCCAACTCGATGCTAAATACTAACCCCTTTAGTTTATCTCACTCATCTCATAAAAATCCACTTTCAAAATAATCTCATGGTTCATAAGAACCCAACAATCAAATCTGTAATCTCATGTAGTGAAGTGGATTTCAAAGCTCTATGACCATTAGGTCAAAACATTTCTCTTTAATCTTAGAATACTCAAATCATGGGTGCTTATAGCATAAAAGTTCATAAAATTGCAAGTCTCAAGTAGGGCTTAATGGCCCATAATTCAATCTCAAGTTAAAACTCATCATAATGCATAATAGATAGTATATAGATTCATAAATCATATTAAAATCTGGAATTTAAAGCAATTTAGCTCATAATCTCACCATACTCATATACTTCAATATCTCAAATATTTCAACTATTAACTTCTTAAGGATTAAAATCATGGGGTATAGACCCAGCTGCAATTTCTCAAGAAAACATGTAAAAATCATGCCATTAGACTCTCAATTCATGGGAAACATCAAAATCTTGCAACCAATAACAATGGGTGAAAAACCCTAATTCAATTTAATGTAAAATCTCATGGGTTGCAGAAAATTGTAGTTTAAATAAGCCTTTGGGCACAAGGGTGAAAGGATTACCCATGTTCAAAACCCCACATACCTTAGATGATGAAATTGGATGAACAAGCTTGCTTCAAACTCTTCTTCTTACTCTTGAGAGAGGATTCTTGCAACCCTTGAACTTGGGGAACTTAAATATCAACTCAATTTGTAGAATTTATGGTGAGTTCTTGGATTTCTTGGAGAAGGGTTTTAGATTTGATCTTGAGGGAGAAACCCTGACTCTCTTGTGTTTTGGATGATGAATGAAGTCATTTGCTTCGTTTAGAATATATCAGGGTATAAAAAAGTGGAAATACCAAAAAGCCCTTTTAAAAATGAGTTAAAAATACTGAACGGGGGCTGCGACGGTTTGAGCGATGGTCCATCGCTAGCTTGATGGTCCATCGCTAGCTTGATGGTCCGTCGGATTATCCGTTGCACGTCGATCGGAAAAATAATACACTGCCTTGATGTGAAAGTCGAAGCAACGGTCCGTCAGAGCCTTGACAGTCCTTCGGATTGTCCGTCGCACGTTGGTTAGGATGAGACCACACTGCCTCAGTGGCGACGGTCTCAGCGATGGTCCAACCCAGCATTGATGGTCCGTCGCACTTGGGGCCGGAAATAGAGTTACTACCTTATTTGCGATGGTTTGAGAGATGGTCCATCACAAACTCGACGGTCCATCAGATAATCCATCGCACCAGCATAGTTCCGACAACTCTCAGTAAAACAACCATAACTTCTCACCCCAATGCCGGATTTGGACAAAATTGGTATCGTTGGAAAGCTAATTCAATTCTCTACATAAAAAAAATTCAAATTTAAGAAAATTATATATGGTTTAAACACCAATCACTTGGGAATTATATTCTCAATCTTTTAGGGTCGGAATTACACCTCACTTGACACGCTCTAAGGGTTGGACTACGAGAGAACTTTGTGGGGTCGGTATTACAATTTATAAAAGGAGATAGAACGAAGCATATTTTTCTAAAGTTATTCTTTACACATGATCTCCAGAAGAATAGTGATATTGATGTACAATAAATACGTTCAAGTGACAATCCAGTAGATTTGTTCACCAAATCTTTACCAACTTCAACCTTTAAAAAGATGGTACACAAGATTAGAATATAAAGACTAAACCAGTTGAATTGGGGTATTCATCAGGGGGAGTAAGAATATGCATTGTACTTTTTTTTCTTAACCAAGGTTTTTATCCCACTGGGTTTTTCCTGGTAAGGTTTTTAATGAGGCAACACTCAAATGCATATTCAATGAATTTTTTTACATGGGCATCCAAGGGGGAGTGATGTAAAGTTGGATGCAATGTGTCCTTTTGGAAGGACATGTGGCATACATTGTGATAAATAAAAGAGCCTAGTGATACTACACCTCTTCCATTATTTAATGTCTTTAATTCTTGTCTTTGGCTATATATATATGGCTATTATTAATGAATGGTATAGATAAAATTTTCACTCTCCTTTCATATTCTAGTCCTTGTTATTTTAATATATAATTTTATAGCAAATTCAAATTTTGTTCTCTGAACTCTTTACTTATTTTTTTTTTAAAAAAGAAAAAAATTGATTCCAATAATTTCCCCGCAAGCATAATGTTACTGAGAATGAAAGGATATTAATATGAGTTTAACCATGGTTTGGGAGTATATTCTAGTTAATGACTATTGATCATTAGATTTGAAAATGGACAAGTGTAACTAGATTAGCATGGTACTGGATGAACTGGACACTATCTATATTGGAGAGAAGGGGTGGTGCTACCTTTGCTTAAGGAGGCTTGTAAGACCTCAAATTTTGGCCCATCGAAAATTTTGAGTTTTTCATTTCATTGCTCAGACTACGACTCAGGTTATGATTCGTGGTCACTCATTACGGGTCGTAGGACCCTAATCGTAGGGTGACCAGAGAGGTTGCCCAAGTTTTTTTTATGATCATGACTCAAACCTAATGAGTCGTAAAGAGTTATCATGAGTCGTATAGTGTGACTCGTGACCAAACCAGTGTAGGTGTTAAAGTCATTTTTTTGATTACAACTAGGGCCCTATGAGTCGTAAGACTCGAGTACGAGTCGTAGGGCATGACTTGTAAGATTAAAAATAAGAAGGCCCCATATCTCTACTCAGATTATGAGTCATAGTGACGAATCATAACTAGACGTCATGAGTCATGATATGACTCGCAACCACTGGGGGCAGTTTTTTCTGTGTTTTTGTTGGGGGAACCTTTTCCATTTTCCCTTTCCCAATTGAGACCCATGACTTAAAAACACTTTGGGGTCCTATTATCACCCATAAAAAATCAAATACACTCTATATTCTCTCTCAAATCTCCAAGTCAAGAATAACTACGGTTTCTCAAGGTTGGTCATCTAGGGCTCAAATATTGGTTTCGTCTCTATAACTTTTAATATCCCAAGTCTGTAATCTCTTCCCTTAAACTTATTTTGTCTAAAGGTATGGGTTTTATTGTTATTCATGTGGATTTAAATGTGGAATTGATTTGGGTTGAGGATTTTGGAATGATGGTTACTTGAATTGGACTTTCATTGCTATAATGCATTTATTTATAATTTATCTATGTATTTTAAAATCCATTGGGGTGCATGGACAAGGTGAATGGGATGAGAGTCGAGACATTCTCCCAGTTTAATGATTTGGTTTTAAATTTGGTTTTGGAAATTATATTTCCTCAACCTACTTGCAAAAATTAACTTTGAAATATGAATATTCATATAGTTTGACTTACTCTCCTAAAAATATTGCATTGCATAAATGGTTATACGGATAAAAATGGCTTTAAAGGCCTTGTTGTCCATGTTTTTGACTTAATGAATAGTAGGTGTCAAGGCATTCCCCGAATTTGATTTAATAAACAAAGGGGGTCGGGGCATTCCCTCAGGATAATCAAATAGGATTGGCATAATTATAAGCTAGAAATTATAACTGGTATGATGATACCAATGGTTTGTGCCTTAATAGATGGTCCTTGGATTAATGAGCATGAATGTGTAAATATTTTAATTGGGCTTAAAGGGGGTTGTGTAGCTGGCCGTGAAGGTGCAGGTCTCGGAAGGTGCATAGATCACACTTTATTTATATCTCTATATGTATCTTGTATAGATGTGGGGTCGGTGCATTTCCTAGTCTTCCAAGATACATTCAGTTCATGCGGCTAACACGTATTGGGTCTCATTCGGTGGGGAAAGCCGAGCCCATATAGCCCGTGTGACTTTTTATGGCGGTTGTTGCTACACAGTCTAGGTTAATGCTTAAACTTCATGCTAAACCTTGTTCCATATCCCAATATGTTATATATTTATATGTATAAAATTGTGCACATATGGTATTGGAATGATTTTGGACTGATTGATCATGACATTATTTTATCCCTTCCTTGAGTTACATGCTAGCACCCACCTCGCTAACCTTCTCCAGACGCTGTATCCCCATGCGATGCAGGGTTCGAAGACACTTTTATTTTCTTGTGCAGTGGTAGGTGAATTCTGGATTGCCTAAGAGTCATCTTGAAGTGGTGAGCTTCCATTCTTTGGAAGACCCTCATTTTATAGTCTTGTTTCATTTATGTCTTAGACTATTTCTATGGTTTCTTTTTGGCTATGGTCTGGGGCATGCCCCGACTTTAGTTGTTATGGATTATTAGAGGCTTTATGGATTACTGTGTATTGGGATGGTTGTTGAAATTCTTAGATTCCTGTCAAAGCTAATTGATTTATCTATCTTGTTATATGTTCGAAACTCAGCTCTATCTTGTTATATTTTCAAAACTTATCCGCTACTAGTTGTGTTATGTTCTGGTTAGCTAGGTTAATGGGGGTGGTCTCCAGTCATTGGTAGACTTGATATACCCTTTACAATTACGCCTTGGTTCGGGTCGTGACAAGCTTGGTATTAGAGCACATGTTCATGGTCATTGGGTGTCTACGAAGCTATGTCAACTAGAATCTCTTTTATGGGTGTGTAGCACACCACACTTATAAGGGACAGGCTACGAGGCATTTAGGAATGTTTCCACTTTCTTGTGATCTATCTTTGGGCTATAGATTCTAAGGTCTTGAAAAATACTCTAATTTCATTTGTTTGCATTTTAGATCATGACTCTCTGAAGATTTGATGCTCGTGGAAACTCTCCTGTCCAACCTGAGGATAATGTGGATGGAACTCGTTCTACTTATGGAGTACAGACCCGGTCTGGGTTCCCAACTCCCAATTGTACTACTCCTTGTAGAGTTCTAATAATCCCTACCATTCCTTCTCGGGCTTCTTGGGCTGATGATGTTCATGCCCCATTGCCTCAAGGAGATATTTCTAATGTCGAATTCTGTCAATTTATTCATTTGCTAACTCAGTTGGTAACTTCTCAATGTTGTCAGCCTGATAGTATTTGTTCTGTTTCTCTATCTTCTAAGGTCACTAGAGTTGGCCAGTTTATGAGGTTGAATCCTTCAACCTTTACAGGCTCTAAGGTTGAGGACGATCCTCAGGGGTTTGTTGATGAGATAGAAATGATCTTCAAAGTGATGCATGCTACTAATGTGGAGGGTTGGAGTTTACCGCATATCAGTTGAAGGATGTGGCATGGTACGATGAGTGGGAGCATTCGAGGGGTGATGTTGCTGAGTAAGCTAAGTGGGAGGCATTTTCTGGTGCCTTCCTTGATCATTTCTTTCCTCAGGAGTTGAGAAAGCTAAAGCAGAAAAGTTTGTGAACTTGAGGCAAGGTAGGATGAGTGTAAATGAATATTCCCTGAAGTTCTATCAGGTGTCTCGTTACGCTCCAGAGTTGGGTGTCTAGCATGAGGACTAGGATAAGAAAGTTTGCTTTGGGTTTGTCTTGGGACTTGGTTTTAGAATGTAAGGCTGCACTGTTGAATAATGACGTGGATATCTCTAGGTTGGTGGTTTATGTGTAACAAGTTAAGGATGAGAAGAAGAAATAAATGAAAATGGGGGAGAGGAAGAATAAAAAGTTAAGGTATTTAGAGCAGGGTGAAAATCAACAGCATAGTGGTAAAGATAGTAGGTAGTGGGCAAGAAGAGGACTTGGGGAAATTCAGTTTCATATTCTACAGTTAGTGCTCCTTATCTTATGCTGTTTGGTGATTGCCACTTTCAGTCAGCCTCGTCTTATCCTTTTTATAGATTTTGTGTACTGATACACCATGGTTATTCTGAAGAGAGAAGGAATTGGTGTTTCAGTTACGGTCAGCATGGGCATATGAAGCAAAACTGTCCTTCAACTAATGTTTCTCCTGGAGCTAATAAGGTTTCAGTTTCTACTTCTTTAGCTCCTGTGCCAAAGGGTTCTACTTCTGACACCGATACTGGTCGAAATCATCTTTATGCCCTTTACATCCATCAAAACTCTGAGACATCTCCTAATATTGTCACTAGTATGTTACAACTTTTCTCTCGTGATGTATATTATCTTCTTGATCTGGGGTCTACTCTTTCTC
Organism: Capsicum pubescens; assembly: GCA_030864215.1. Classification (NCBI taxonomy): domain Eukaryota; kingdom Viridiplantae; phylum Streptophyta; class Magnoliopsida; order Solanales; family Solanaceae; genus Capsicum; species Capsicum pubescens. Next base: position 108,877,837 of record CM061544.1, read on the forward strand.
ATGTGACCCCCTATGTGTCTATTCATTTTAGTTTTGGTCCTAAGTTTATTTCCAATCCCTTCTCTATGTCTACATTGGTGTGAGATTCTATTATGGTTAGAAACGTCTAAGGGGTTGTGTGGTATCTATTGGTAATAGGGAGACACTGGTGGATCTGATTAAATTTGATATAATAGATTTTGATGTGATCTTGGGGATAAATTGTCTCCATTCGTTCTACTCTTCCTTGGATTGTAGGACCTAAAGGGTCAGTTTCCAATTCCTGAATGAACTGGAAACTGAATAGGAGGGGAGTTCCCAAGTTCCTAAAGGAAGATATAAGACCCCGCGAAATTCTAAACTCAATTCTGTCTTCTAAAGTTTGTCAAGGGGTCCCAGACTTAGAAAATTTAGCTAAGTGTCGATACTTAGTGTTATTTTGGCCTTCGTAAGTTGGAAACCCTATTTCACAATCCTTATGACCTTAAAGTATCAATTTTTAGGTTGATTCATGATCAGGAATGTCCTTAGGTGTTTCCGGATAAGTTTTGGATTTTTTGGACCTCATTTATACCATGTTCAAATGACCAAAACAATGAGTCGACACGATCTTAATACGTCGCGTCGACAGATAATTTTTCCCTCAGCTCAGTACAATTTCCAGTGAATCGATGCAGACTCAATGTGGAGCATTGGCTATCACATCGATACCAATGATGCAGCGCGTTGGCTTGGGCGTCGATGATTCAATTTTTCATTAATTAAAAGACCGAGTCCTTAGGGGTAAATGGGTCATTTCCCCACCCCATTCAGCCCTAAGACACGAGATTCAACCCTTATTAAGCAAAATATACTTGCTTTCTCTCAAAATCTCTCAAGAACAAAACCTTAGGGGGGATCAATTTCAAATCAAGAACTCAAGAAACTACCACCAATCTTTTAGAATTTAGCAACCAAGGTATGTTATGTGTTCATCCAAGGGTTTCCTTCCACCTTTGGAGTTCAAGAAACCTTTTTGAAGCTACAAGTTAAGGGTTTAATGAAATTTATGATTTGATTTGACTATGTTCATGATTATTATGTTGCTGGGGTTTTCTAATACATAATTAGTTGCAAGATTCATGTGAAATCATTTATTATATGTGTAGAGTTATGTGAATTCATGCTAAAGCCTTGAGATTATGAATTTGGTGTTGAAATTGTGATGCTCTCATGTTGTCTAGTGTTATGTGCATGTACTATGCCCTCCAAGTGTTTGATGAATTGTTCATGTGAGTTGAATAATGAAATTATAGCATGCTAATATGTATTCCCTATTCATGTACAAGTTAATGCATTACAAGTGTTTGAGTAAATGTCTCTATGAATGAACTATGGACTAGTATGCATTGTTATGACTTTTACGACTATCCTATGCTTTACTTTTCATGCTATAGAGTCCTGAGGGTATTTATACTTGACAATTTAGCTTTTTACCTAGAGCCAGTGTCAGTTACAAAATAATCTAAGTCATGTTACGATCAGTAGTACTCTTAGTCAGTTACAGGACTCAGGAAAATTCAGTAGTACTCAGTAATCAGTCTCAGTTCAGTATACAATTTAGAACATAGTAGTATCCAGTTCAGAACTCAGTAAACTCAGTTAGTTCATAGAATTCAGTCAGTAATCAGTTTAGTACTCAGAGAACTCAGAATCAGTCCAGTTCAGATCAGTAAAAAATCAGTTCAGTTCAGGTATAAGTACGATTAGTTATAGTTTAATCCATCCTAGTACAGTTTAGAATTCAGTCCAATATCTATTCAATTGGGAGTAAGATTCAGCATCGAGTGAACCCAAGGATGGGGACTCACCTGCCAGTAGAGGGTGAAATTCTTAGAAACAATCCTTGCATTCCTGAACTATGTAGCCAGCATAGGTTAAGATATCTTCCTGTAAAATTAGGGTTGGTGTATCTCATTTGAGTTTTCCTACCAGCGAGGGTTGATGGAAGAGCTTCCTATCAGAGAGGGATAACTCACAGCTTGTCCTTACCCATGGCACAATATTGACACCCTTCTAACTGGGGTTACAGGTTGGACCCCAAATCAATTAGAGAAGGGGCGTGTTAGTTAAATAATTACCTCCCACAGTCTTAGTTTCAGATTCAGTCTCACTATAGAACTCAGTTCAGTTCTTCAGATTCAAGACTGTCAGACACAGTCACTCAGCTCAGTACAAAACTTAGTATAGTTCCATAGAATTAGGACTGTCAGATACAGTCATTCAATTATCAGTAATTGAGTATCAGTATACTCAGATATCAGTTAATCAGTATTTAGACTCAATATTCAATGTTATCACGATATAAGTTACAGTTACGTATTCATGCATGTACTCTCATCCAGTTATACTAATGTCATTCAGTCTGTATTGTTTATGCATATGAACCCATGCATTCCAGCCTACCTCACTTAGCTTACTAGTATATTCAAAGTACTGATACATACTTTTATTTTGCGCTATGATGTCTTATATCATAGGTTCAGACGAAAGGGCTCCCGAGCACTCTTAACAGTTTAGATTCTCAGCATACAGAGTTTGTGGTGAGTCCTCATAGTTTGAGGATATGACTATTTATTTCAGCATTTCAGTTTATTTTTAGCAGTCGAAGTTAGTTGGGGACTTGTCCTATCAACTCCACAGTTCAGGCAAATTAGAGGCTTTTCAGACTAGAGTATTTTCAGACAAATGTTTCAGTTTTGGTATTGTTATACCTCATTCAAATTTATTTTAGTATTGAACCTTATGGAATATTTTCCGTCTAATTCCACATATTATAGTATTATTATTCAGTTATTGCAGCATGTACTAGTCATGGGTTAGCTTGTGGTCTTTTGGGATTATAAGCACCGTGTAGTGTCCAGGGTACTGACTCGGGGCATTACAAACTTAGTATCAGAGCCTAAGGTTCAATAGAATCCTAGGAAGTTTGAAAGCTGCATCTAGTAAAGTCTTGTGAATGGGTGTGTTGCACGCCACACTTATGGATAGGAGGATACGAGATGTTTTAGGAAAAGTTTCCCTTCTTTCAGTATTCATGTTGTGCGAGTGAGCATGAGCTCCAGTTAAATTATCAGTCTAATCCTTTCCCTTCTATTTATAGAATATGCCTCCAAAGAGGACTAAGGGAAGAGGAACGAGAGACCAATCAGAACCTCAACCCGTTCAGGAAGATCCCCTAGACGAGCACGTCTCTCATGCAAAATTTAAGGCTGCATTCACTACTCTAGCCAATTCAGTTGCAACTCAAAATAAACGACCATCTACTATTTTGGCTAACTCAGTGGCCAATACTGCTGCAGCCAGGATTTGGGACTTCACCTAAATGAATCCTCTCTTATTCTCAGGTTCTAAGTCTGAAGAGAACCCACAGGAGTTCCTTGATCAGGTTCAGAAAGTCACAGATATCATGGGAGTGACTTCTAGTAAGAGTGCTGAGTTAGCCACCTTGTAACTACAAGATGTATCCGATATGTGGTTTAAGCAGTGGAAGGTAGACAAGGGTGCAGATGCAGAGCCTATAGATTGGGAAGAGTTTGCTACGACTTTCTTAGATAGATTTTTTCTCATAGAGTTGAAAGGAGCCAAAGTGTTAGAGTTCATTAATCTCAGGCAAGGTAGTATGAGTGTGAAAGAGTATTCCCTCATGTTTACTCAGTTATCCAGGTATGCTCCCCATGTAGTAACAGATAATAGATCCAGAATGAGCAAGTTTGTGTCTGGGGTATCGGGTAGAGTGGTTAAGGAGTGCAAGACTGCGATGTTGATTAGGGAGATAACATATCAAGGCTTATGGTCTATGCTCAATAGATTGAGGAATAGAAACTTAAGAAAAAAAAGAGAAAATAAGAGAGCCAGAACGGGTAGCTTTAGTTTTGCCTAGCTAAGCTCAGAGAGTGGTAACCGTTCTTGATTTAGTCAGAAGTTTTCAGCCCTAGTTCCATCTTTAGCTAGTACACCAGTACCAAGGTTCAGGAATGACAGTCATGATGGGATGCCAGGCTCCAAAACCCAGAGTAGTGCATGCGGTGTTCGTACTAATCCGCTTTGTGAAGAATGTGGTAAGAATCATAAGGGTATGTGTAGAGCCGGCAGTGATATGTGTTTGGATATGGCGAGTCAGGTCACAGAGTCTGAGACTGTTCTAAGGCTGGTCTACGAAGTCAACACAGTCATTCTTCAGCTCAGTTCGGTCGCCCGAATCAGCTGGGTGCCACTTCCAGTGCCACCAGTAGGCATCACCCAAATAGGCTTTATGCACTTCAGTCCAGGAAAGATTGGGAAAGTTCCTCTGATATAGTCATTGGTACATTATAGACCTCCTATTTATATGTTTATGTCTCATTAGATCTAGGAGATTTTCTGTCTTTTGTAACTCTTTGCATAACGGTTAACTTTAAGGTTAGACCAAATATTAACAAAACCTTTCTTAGCATCCACCCCAGTGGGTCAGTCTTTCATAGCCTGGCGGGTATACAGGAACTGTCCGGTTATGATATCTTAGGAAGTCAAGCTTCTAAATTTCAGTAGTAATATTGATAGGTGTAGAAAAGTAATGGGTGGGAATGATGCCCAACCCATCTTTACCTCAGTTCAAAGTTTTGTACTTCAGTCATCATGATACCTATGCATGCTTTACATCTCAGCTCCATGAACACAACTTATGTTTATGTACTTTCCATAGAATCGTGTACGTTTCCAGTTCTTAGTATAAGGAGTTCCAGTTCACTCAGTAGTACGAATCATGTTCCATGAACACGGAAACTCTAAACTCAGGTCATGCAGCTCATGACTTCTGTACTTATGCCTTACAGTGTGTTCAGTCCCAATTACCATCTGAATCGTAGTATCAGTCACAGTTTTAGCTATAGTGTCAGTCTAAGTCCAGTAATCAAATCAGAAACTCAGTTCAGCTTCAGGTTTTCTCGACTATAGCATATAATTATCAATTACTCAATTATTAGTATTTCAGTACCTCAGTTTACAGAATATTCAGAACCATGTTATAGGCTTGGTCTTGCATTCTCAAATAATATAGCTTTCACGAATTCATACTTAGTTATCTCATATTACCCAGTCAGTCCTTACCTCATATACATGATACTCTACAGTTTCAATCTAGTTATTCAGACTAAGTACAGTTCAGTCTTGCGGACCCAGTATTTAGCTATCAATCATTTAGTTAATCAGATAAGTTAGTATATTTATGCATTTGTGCTCAATGCCCATATTAATACTTTTAGTAGTCTCAGGTGAAGTGTCGTAATGAGGTAGAGAGTGTAGTTGAAAGAGTGTCAAAGAAAAGCTCCAGTTGAGGATAAGTTTTTAATATGAGTTAGTCCGTAAAGCCAGTAATTCAGTTTAGCAGTTAGATGAACAAATCGCGTGGTGTGGTTTTTTATTTTTCTATCTAGTCGCACTATCCGAAGTCTCATGAATGTAACTATTCTAAGATGGACCAACCAGGTAGTTGGATGTTCAGCTCAATTCATGTATCATGTCTCAATTTTAGGCCCCAGATATTCAGTTAGGATTTATTTTGTAGGTGCCTTGTGCATTACCCCAGTTTTCCTTAGTATCTCAGAAAAGTCAGCATTCTTCGAGGGACATAGTATCCCAAGAGAGAGATGCACTATAACCCCCGATCTTTTATGTCCTAAACCTCCCAATTTCTTTTCACGTGACAAATCCAGTTTGGAGTAGTGGGTACTCATAAGTTGACCCTCAAGTTCCAATCTCAGTCATTAGCCACGTATTCAAGTGGCTCAGTTCAGTTTACGATATTCAGTTCATGTATCATATTCCAGTATCAGTCCTGTTCTCATGTTCCCGTTCATGCATACTCCATAAATAATCTTGGGTTCATCAGTATTTTTTAGTTTAAGTAATAGTTTTTCCTTCAACTTACTTAGTTCTATGTTCAGATTACCTTTACAAACTTGGTATCAGTTAACGTTGCATATTTATTTATGCATTTATGAGTCAGTTCAGTCATGTATTCATGCATCATATATGAATGTTCAGTTTGAGAAAATTCAGCTTATCAGAAATCTCATTCATGCATACACGAATCAGCTCAGTCATGTACCTATGCATCAGATATGCATGTTTAGTATAAAAACTCAGTATATCAGTAATCTCAGTCATGAAATCATGCTTCAGTTGTGCATGTCCAGTATGTACTTTCAGGTTATTATTTTCTCCCATCTTAGTCAGTCTCATTAGAGGATGAATGTTCCCAATGGGGAGATATTGTAAGACCCCACAAAATTCTAAGCTCAATTATGTCTTCTAAAGTTTGTCAAGGGGTCCCAGACTAAGAAAATTTAGCTAAGTGTCCATACTTAGTGTTATTTTGGCCTTCGTAAGTTGGAAACCCTATTTCACAATCCTTATGACCTTAATTAAAGTATCAATCCTTAGGTTGATTCATGATCAGGAATGTCCTTTGGTGTTTTCGGACAAGTTTAAGATTTTTTGGACCTTATTTAAACCATGTTCAAATGACCAAAATAGTGAGTCAATGCAATCTTAACGCTTCGCATCATCCATCACATCAACAAATAATTTTTCCCTCAGCTCAGTGTAATTTCCAGTGAATCAACGTGGACTCGACGCGGCGCGTTGGCTATTGCATTGATTCCAACAACGCGATACGTCGGCCTGTGCATCAATGATTCAATTTTTTAGTAATTAAAAGACCGCATACTTAGGGGTAAATGGGTCATTTCCCCACCCTCATTCATCCCTATGACACGAGATTCAACCTTCATTAAGCAAAATATACTTGCTTTCTCTCAAAATCTCTCAAGAACAAAACCCTTAGGGGGATCGATTTCAAATCAAGAACTCAAGAAACCACCACCAATCTTTCAGAATTTAGCAATCAAGGTATGTTAAGTGTTCATCCAAGGGTTTCCTTCCACCCTTGGAGTTCAAGAAACTTTTTTGAAACTATAACTTAAGGGTTTAATAAAATTTATGATTTGATTTGACTATGTTCATGATTATTATGTTGATGGGGTTTTCTAATCCATGAATAGTTGCAATATTCATGTGAAATCATTTATTATATATGTAGACTCATGTGAATTCATGCTAAAGCCTTGAGATTGTGAATTTGGTGTTGAAATTGTGATGCTTTCATGTTGTCTAGTGTTATGTACATGTACTATGCCCTCCAATTGTTTGATGAATTTTTCATGTGAGTTGAATAATGAAATTATAGCATGCTAACATGTATTCCCCATTTATGTACAAGTTAATGCATTACAAGTGTTTGAGTAAATGTCTCTATGAATGAACTATGGACTAGTACGCATTGTTATGACTTTAACGACTATGCTATGCTACTTTTCATGCTATCAAGTCCTGGGGGTATTTATACTAAAAAATTTAGATGTTTACCTAGAGCCAGTGTCAGTTACAAAATAATCTTAAGTCATGTTACGATCAATAGTAATCTCAGTCAGTTACATGACTTAGGCAAATTCAGTAGTACTCAATAATTAGTCTCAGTTTAGTATTCAGTTCAGAACATAGTAGTATCCAGTTCAAAACTCAATAAACTCAGTCAGTTTATAAAATTCAGTCAGTAATCAGTTTAGTACTCAGAGAACTCAGAATCAGTCCAGTTTAGATCAGTAAAAAATAAGTTCAGTTCAGGTATAAGTACGATCAGTAACAGTTTAATCCAGCCTAGTACAGTTTAGAATTCAGTCCAATATCTATTCAGTTGGGAGTAAGATTCAGAACTAAGTAAACCCAAGGATAGAGACTCACCTGCCAGTAGAGGGTGAAATTCTTAGAAGCAATCCTTGCGTTCCTGAACTACGTAGCCAACGTAGATTGAGATATCTTCCTATAAAATTAGGGTTGGTATATCTCATTTGAGTTTTCCTTCCAGCGAGGGTTGATGGAAGATCTTCCTATCAGAGAGGGTTAACTCACAACTTGTCCTTACCCATGGCACGGTATTGACACCCTTCCAACTGAGGTTATAGGTTGGACCCCAAATCAGTTAGTGAAGGGGCATGTAAGTTAGATGATTTCCTCCCATAGTCTCAGTTCCATATTCAGTCTTAGTATAGAACTCAGTTCAGTTCTATAAATTCAAGACTGTCAGACACTGTCACTCAGCTCAGTACAGAACTCAGTATAGTTCTACAAAATCAGGACTATCAGATATAGTCATTCATTTATTAGTAATTCAGTATTAGTATACTCAGATATCAATTAATCAATATTCAGACTCAGTATTTAGTGTTATTACGATCTCAGTTACAGTTACGTATTCATGCATGTACTCTCATCCAGTTATACTCATGTCATTCAGTCAGTACTGTTCATGCAAATGAACCCATGCATTTAAGTTACCTTACTTAGCAAACCAGTACATTACAAGTAATGACATATACTTTTCTCTTGCGCTACGATGTCTTATATCATAAGTTCAGACACACGGGATACTGAGCACCCTTAGCAGTTCAAATTCTAAGCATACAGATTTAGTGGTGAGTCCTCATAGTTTGAGGACGTGATTATTTATTTCTGCATTTTTGTTCATTTTTAGTAGTCAAAGTTAGTTGGGGACTTATCCCATCAACTCCACAGTTCAGACAGTTTAAAGACTTTTCAGACTAGAGTATTTTAAGACAGATGTTTCAATTTTGGTATTGTTATACCGCATTCAGATTTATTTTAGTATTGAACCTTATGTTATGTTTTTCGCCTAATTTCCATATATTACAGTATTATTATTCAGTTATTACAGCAGGTACCAGTCATGGGTTAGCTTGTGGTCCTTCAAGATTATGAGCACCGTGTAGCATCCAGGGTACAGACTCGGGGCGTTATAGAAGATTTATTTCTTATCTTAGAGCTCAAAAGTTGATTTTCAAGGTCTATCTATACCATCTAGTTCTGGTTGAAGATTCTAGATCTGGGGTTCCCTCTTTACAATATTTCCCTATTGTTAATAAGTTCCCCAAGGTGTTTCTCAAAGATCTTCTAAGTGTTCTTCCCAATAGGGAAATAGACTTTAAGATTGATCTTCAACTGAATACCCATCTTATCTCTATTCCTTCATAGAGAATGGCTTTGGTTGAGTTGAAATAACTTAAGGAGTAGTTAAGGAATATTCTTGATAAAAGTTTTATCCATCCTATTGTCTCTTCGTAGGGTTCTCCTGCGCTTTTCATGCGTAAGAATGATGGTCCCCTTTGGATGTGTATAGATTATCGGTAGCTGAATAAGTTGATGGTGATGAATAAGTTTCCTCTTCCTAGGATAGATGATCTCTTTGACCAACTTCAGGGTGTTATGTGCTTCTCTAAGATTGATCTTCGATCAGATTATTATCAGTTTAAGATTAGTGAGGTAGATATCCCTAAGACTGCTTTCAAAACATGATATGGTGATTAAGAGTTTCTGGTTATGTCTTTTTGGTTGACTAATGCTCCGGCTGCATTTATGGATCTCATGAATCGGGTATTCAAATAGTTCTTGGATTTGTTCGTTATCATATTTATTGATGATACTTGGTGTACTCTTAGAGTGAGGAGGATTATGCCAATCACGTCTGAGTAGTGTTGCAGACTCTAAAGGATCAACCATTGTATGCCAAGTTCTTAAAATGTGAGTTTTGGTTGAATGCTATGACCTTTCTGGGTTATTTTGTTTCCAATACGGGGATCATAGTAGATCAACAAAAAGTTGAATCAGTTAAGAAGTGGCCTAGACCCACGACTCCAACCGACATTCGAAACTTCCTAGGTTTAGCCGAGTATTATAAGAGGTTTGTGGAGAGATTCTCTTCTATTCCTACTCCATTGACTAAGTTGACTCAAAAGAAGGTGAGGTTTCTATGGTCCGATGCTTGTGAGGGTAGTTTTGTAAAGTTAAAGGATAAGTTGACTTCCGCATTAGTTTTGACCCAGCCTGAGGGAACTAATGGTTTTGTTGTGTACTGTGATGCATCTCATGTGGGATTAGGCTGTGTCTTTATACAATATGGTAAGGTGGGGGCTTATGCTTCTAGAGAACTTAAGGTTCATGAAAGGAATTATGCGACTCATGATCTAGAGTTGGCAGCTGTGGTGTTTGCATTGAAGATTTGGCGTCAATACTTGTATGGAGTGCATGTTGATATATACATATTTAGACCATAAGAGCTTGCAATATGTGTTCACCTAGAAAGAGTTGAATCTTATGCAAAGAATATGGCTTGAGTTGTTTAAGGTCTATGATATGAGTCTTTATTATCACCCATGTAAAGCTAATGTGGTTGCTGATACTCTTTACAGGATGTCTATGGGTATCTTGTCTCATGTGGATGGGGAGAAACGATGATTGCTAAAGGATATTCACCAATTGGATAATTTGGGAGTTCATCTTTTGGACTCCAAGGATGTAGGGGTGATTGTTCAAGAGGTGGTGAAGTCATCTTTTGTTGCTAAAGTGAAGGATAAATAAGTTTTGGATCCAATCTCGATGCAGAATAAAAATAATTTGGTCCAGTAAAAGGTTATGACTTTTGAGATTGGTCATGATGGTATCTCGAGGTACCAAGGCAGACTATGTGTTCCTGATGTGGATGGGCTACGATAAAGGATTTTGACTGAGGCTCATAAGTCAAGGCATACAGTTCATCCTGGTTCAACGAAGATGTATCATGACTTAAAGGAGATCTATTAGTGGAACAATATGAAGAGAGATGTGGCCAATTTTATGGCTAAGTGCATGGTTTTTCAACAATTCAAGGTTGAGCACTTGAGGCTCGGTGGATTGTTTCAAGAGATTGAGTTGCCTATGTGGAAATGGTAAGTGATCAACATAGATTTTATTACTAGCCTTCCATGATCTCAAAATCAGCATAATTCAAATTGGGTCATCGTGGATAGAATGACTAAGTCTGCTCACATTTTGCCTGTGAGGACTACTTACTCTGGAGAGGATTATACTAAGTTATTTATTCAGGATTTTATCAAGTTACATGGTGCTCCAGTTTCCATTATTTTGTATCGAGGTATGCAATTCTCTTCTCACTTTTGGTATTCATTTCAGAAAGATTTGGGGACTAAGGTGAACCTTAGCAGTGCTTTCCACCCTCAGATAGATAAATAAATGGAGAGAACTATTCAGACTTTGGAAGATATACTATAGGCTTGCGTGATTGATTTTAGAGGTAGTTGGGTGGATCACTTGCCTATCATTGAGTTTGCATACAACAAAAGTTATCACTCCAGTATAGGGATGGCTCTTTTTAAGGCTCTTTATGGTAGGAGATATAGATGTCCTATTTGGTGGTTTGAGGTTGGTGAGACTTGATTGTTCGGTATGGACTTAGTTCACTAAGCCATGGAGAAGGTGAAGGTGATCAGGGATAAGCTTAAGACTGTTTGGAGTCACCAAAAGTACTATACGATGTGAGGCGAAGAGAGTTGGAATTTGATGTTGGTGATTAGGTGTTCTTAAAGGTATCTCCTATGAAGGGAGTGATGAGTTTTAGGAAGAAGGAGAATCTCAGTCCCCATTATGTTAATATGCAATCAATTATAAGGATAGTGGGTGATGTTGCTTATGAATTAGATTTTTCTTCAAGTTTAGGTTCAATTTATTCAGTTTTCCTGTGCTGATGTTGAAGAAGTGTGTGGGCGATCCTTCTCGGGTAGTGCCTATTGAAAGTTTTGGTATGTCGGATTCCTTGTCTTACGAGAAAGTCCTGGTTGAGATTTTAGATAGGCAAGTCCTTCATTTGAGGACTAAGGATGTAGTTTTGGTAAAAGTCCTTTGGAGGAACCATTAGGTGGAAGAAGCTACTTGGGAGGCCAAAGAGGACATGAAGTCCAGATATCCGTTCTTATTCCCCGCATTGGAGAATCAGACTTAAGGTATAGGTTTTCCTACTCCTTTTGTTTTCTAACTTTGTTAAAGGAATTGTGGTCACATTTCCTTTTTATAATCGTACTATGGATGCCTTGACTCATTATTCGGGGATAAATGATCCTGGAAGGGGAGAGGGGGTAATGTAATGCCCCAGAGTTTAGCCTATTAAAAATTTTAAGTTTTCACTTCACTGTTCGGACTATGACTTAGGCTATGAGTCATGGTCACCCATTACGGATCGTAAGACCCCAATCGTAGGGTGACCAAAGAGGTTGACCAAGTTTTTTTTTGATCACAACTCAAACCTAATGAGTCGCAGGGAGTGGTCACGAATCGTAGAGTGTGACTCGTGACCAAACCCATGTAGGTGTTAAAGTCACTGTTGTGATTACGACTAGGGACCTATGATTCGTAAGACCCAAGTACGCGTCATAGGGAATGACTCATAAGGTTAATAGTAAGGAGGCCCCATGTATCTCCTCAGACTATAAGTCACGGTGATGACTCGTAATCGGATATCACGAGTCGTGATGTGACTCTTAGTCATTGGTGGCAGTTTTTCTTGTGTTTTTATTGGGGACACCTTGGTCATTTCCCCCTTTTCCCAATTGTTACCGATGACTTAAAAACACTTTGGGGTCCCCTTATCACCCATAAACAAATTAAATACACTCTGTCTTCTCTCTTAAATCCCCAAGTCAAGAACAACTAGGGTTTCTCAAGGTTGGTCATCCAAGGCTCAAAGATTGTTTTTTTCTCCATAACTTTTGATATCTAAGGCATGTAATCTCTTTCCTTAAACTTGTTTTCTCTAAAGGCATGGGTTTTATTGTTATTCATGTGGATTTAAATATGGAGTTGATTTAGGTTGAGGATATTGGAATGATGTTTACTTGAATTGGATTTTCATGGCTATAATGCATTTATTTATGTTTTGTATATGTATATTGAAACTCGTTGGGGTGCATGGGCATGGTGAATGGGATGGGAGTCAAGGTATTCCTTCAGTTTGATGATTTGGTTTGAAATTTGATTTTGGAAATTGTGTTCCCTCAAACCACTTGCAAAAATTGGCTTTGAAATATGAATAGTCACATGGTTTGACTTACTCTCCTAAAAATATTGCATTGCATAAACGGTTAAGCAGATAAAATGGATTTGAAGACATTTTTGGATATATTTTTGATTTAATGAGTAATAGGGGCCGAGGCATTCCTCCAATTTGATTTAATAAACAAAGGGGGTCGTGGCATTCTCCCAGGATGATGAAATTGGATTGGCATAATTATAAGCTTGCATGCATCACTGGTATGACGATACCAATGGTGTGTGCCTTAATGGATGGTCCTTGACTTAATGAACGGGAATGTGTAAATATTTTAATTGGGCTTAAATAGGGTTGTGTAGATGGCCGTGAAGATGGAGGTCCCGGGTGGACCAATTCTAGAAACCCACATTTGCTGATCTGGGGGTTGGTCTTAATGACTGTGTGCAAAGATCATACTTTATTTTTATCTCTATATGTATCTTGGATAGACGTGGGGTCGGAGCATTCCCTGATCTTCCTAGATACCTCTGATTCATACGGCTAACACGGATTAGGTCCCTTTCGGTGGGGGCTAGCCGGACCCATATAACTCGTGGGTTTAATTTTATAAAGGTTGATTCTACACAATCTAGGTTAATTTTTTAAACTTCATACTAAACCTTGTTCCCTATCCCAGCATGTTATATATATATGTATGTATTAGATTGTGTGCATATGGTTTTGGAATGATTTTGGATTGATTGATCATAATATTATTTTATTCTTTCCCTGAGTTACATACTAGTGCTCACCCTGCTAATCATCCCTGGACGCTGTATCTCCACGTGATGCAAGATCCGAAGATACTTCTGTTTCCTTGTGCAGTGGTAGGTGATTTTTGGATTATCCGAGAGTCATCTTGAAGTGGTGAGGATCCATTCTTCGGAAGACCCTTATTTCATGGTCTTGTTTCATTTATGTCTTAGACTATTTCTATAGTTTCTTATTGGCTATGGTCGGGGGCATGTACCAACTTTGATTTTTCAATTATTAGAGGCTTTGTGGATTACTGTGAATTGCGATGATTGTTGAAATTCTTAGATTCCTTCCTGAGCTAGTTGATTTATCTATCTTGTGATATGTTCAAAACTCATCCGCTGCTAGTTGTGTTGTGTTCTGGTTGGCCTGGTTAATGGGGGTGGTCTCCTGCCCTTGGTGGACTTGAGATAACCATCACGACTAGGCCATGGTTAGGGTTGTGATAGGGTTCATCTGAACTCCCTTCGACAAAAAACTGTAGTACTTTTATACTAATTTATCTGGTTAAAAATATTTTATGCATATATAGTAGATGTTGAACACCTTTGACTAGTTTGTATATTTACTTCTGAACCCCTCAATGAAAATTCTGGCTTCGCCACTACTGAAGAGGATCCTCTTCCCAATATTCCATGTGAAAAGGTGGACCTAAAAAGCTGCTAAAAAATAAAATAGTTATTCTTTTTTAAAACAAATTAAAAAAGAAAGTACGTCAAACAAATTAAAACGAAGAAAGTAGTAATTATTGAGGAGAATCACTTATGTATACAAGATCAGACCCATATATTATGAAACATAGTATATAGATTTTTGTTTACCAAACATAGCAAGAGTTGTTCTCAAAACATACATGAAATTTCGTTCAAGATCTTGAAATTTCACTCAAAATTTCAAGTATGAAACTATATAAAATCGGTATGAAATATGTATATTTTCTCATGGCATTGAATTTCGCTCATATTTTTCATATATGTGAACTGTACACAATCGATTTGAAATATGTTTATAATCTCTCTCAAGACTTAGAATTTTCCTTAAGTCTCTATTTAACCTTAACTTATATCTTATTTGGGTAAGCTTCTAAAATCAGCTTATTTTAAGAAGTGTTTTTTTTCAAAAGTGCTTTCCAAAAAAGTATTTTTGGTGAGAAGCAGTTTGTGTTTGATCAGTAAATTTAAAAAGTGCTTTTGAGCATCAATTAGTGTTTGACCAAGCTTTTAAAACCGCATTTAAGTATATTTTTCTCAAAAGTATTTTTTAAGAAGAAGTAATTTTAGGAAAAAACTTGGTATTCTACTTGGTCAAATAAGCTACTAGTAAATTAGTAAATTAGATGAATTAGTCACTTTTTGGACAGTATTCTACTTGACATGTGTTCATATAAATTTTTATCATTTAACACGGTAGCTCAATATGGTATGGTGTAACCACCAAATAAATATAATTTTTTTTCAATATTTTCTAGGGTTTTGGTCTACTAATGAAAGCGCAACGGTTGACGTGAGCTAGTTACACGTTAGATTTAAACCTTGCTATACATAAAAACCTTTGAATGTGATGGAACAAAAGTGAAGGGACAAATAAAACAGGAATTAACATCTAGAACAATAGATCCCAATTGGGAAGCAGGCCAAGTGAGGTCCTTCAATAAGTACTAAAATAAGGCAACATCTAGCTAGTTCAAAGTAAAAACCAAGAAACAAGTTTCATAGAGGGACAAATTATGTTTTTAACATGTCAATTTTCATACAATAATGACATCAAAGGTTCCTATGTCACTGATTGACAACTTTCACCTTCCCATTGTGGCAAAAGATATACTTTCTCCATCTTAATTTATATGACTCACTTTTCTTTGTAGTAGGTATAAAAAAGGATGGAACAATTTTATTTTTAGTAACATATTAGATTTAAAATGTTCATTTTACCCATAATGAAATGATTTATAGCCACACAAATATCTATGAATTATTTTAGATAAATTTCCAAAATCTTTCTTTCTTTCTTAAACACCGTGTCTTGTCAAACTACCACATAAATTGAGACAAAGTAACACAAAAGTGTTTTTTCAATGCCAAGCAATTTATATTATTATCTATTGTTGTTTTCATACCTCAAATTCGAGATTTATTTAGTTTCCGTTGATTCGCACATTGTACAGAATTTTGAATTTGTTGGTCATGCTCTCTAAGTTACAGGTTTTGAGAAACTAAGACAACTAAGTAAACTAGTGTTGAAAAAATTACTACAACATTGATATTGGAACTGAAATTAATAATAATAAGTAAATATTCACAAATATTGTGTCGTGGCAAGCCACTTCCTTGAAAATGATTTCGGATTGACTCCAGTGCAAATCCTTCTAGCCGATCGCCCCCAAGGTTCCATGACTACTTTCAAACATGTTCACTCGTTGTTGGAAGTGTGGAGTTGCAGAAACTATTGCCTAGAAATTCACAAGGAATAGGAAATCAATGAGGACAAAGTAATTTAGAAAGAAAGTTAAGAAAAGAGAATGATATTTCTTTTTGTGAATATGTCTTTTCATGAAGAGAAGAACATAATTATATAGGTGTGAGAATTGTATGTTTTGGTGACCAAATAAATAAGATATAAGTTGATATCTCATTAAGGACATACGTTTCACTAAAGAATGAATCTGAGTTTTATTCTCATCACCACAATTACTTTGAGAGAATGAATGTGAATTTTTACTTTGCATTTTCATCTGCGCAATCAATTGCAGAGAAATAAATACAGTGAACTCATTATTTGTATTGTCATTCATGAAGGAAAAAACTCACAGTCCCCCACAAAATGCAAAGAAAAAAATAATAGGAATAGTTTCTAGACAAAATAAAGGAACATGTACTAAAGTATCAATATCTTTCAATTTGAATTGATACGTAGTGAAACGAGGCAATAACAAGTATCCACAAAGTGAAGTACTCTTGAACTAAATAGACATAAGTTGATACCCTTACAATACATACCATATCCTTGATTTATGCATACTCCGAGATACCCATGAAGTACTTTTATGGTTATGCACACAAACCATGGAACTCATGAATGCTCTAGAAAAATGAACCAAGTCTTTCATAAAAGGCGACCACCCTTTACACTCACGTAGGTGATCCATCAAATATATATCATAGTCCACCTCAAGACTATGAATCATTAAGAGAAAATTAAGATCAATCTTATAATACACTACCTCGCACCATAGGGATAGGATATGTAGTGTTAATTAAAGGCCTATATAGCTTTATTTGACCACAAAAGGAAATCAACGATACTATATCAATCCATGGGCTTTAGCCCCATCTTCATTGATGATTCAAGGACTATTATTCTTGTCAAACCCTTAGTTGTAGAATCCGCTAAATTTCTTTCAGACCTTATATATTCCAAGGAAACAACACCATGTTTCAACAATTATTTAACTGCACCATGTATGATGCAAATATGTCTTTTTTCCATTGTATACATGTAACACCCCAAATCTGATACCCGAAATGCTCACAGTGCTCATGAACCCGAAGGACCATAAGCTAACCCAAGACTGATATCTGTACCCGTATACTGCATAAAATACTGAATAATGCAAAAACATATACTGTAAGGCCAAAAGGTTCAATACTGAACATGATCTGAATGATATAACATCCGTGTGGGGGTAATGGAATGCCTAAAACTAAACTGAAAATACTGAAGTCTGAAATATGATAGTTTAGAAAGCATCTAACTGATTGAATTGTCTGAGTAAGGATTTGATGGGACATGTCCCCAACTAACTCTAACTAATAAGCTAATTAATGAGATAATAGAGAAATAATCGTGTCCTAGAATGTCGAGGACTCACTTCTAACTTTGACTGCTGAAAATGGAATCTACTGCTGATTTGGAGCTCGTGTCTCTAAACCTATGGTATAAAACACCATAGCGCAAATGCATCAGTACTTTGAATGTACTGGTATGCATGCGAAGTAGAATGAATGCATGGGGTTCATATGCATGCACACATAGTAACTATATCCAAAAATCGTGATAACATGAGTATGCTGATGACTAACATGACTAATGAACGAATTTTGATAACTAATAACATGAATGGCTGTATCTGACAGTCCTGAATCTAATGGAACTAGCTGAGTTCTGTACTGTATCTGACAGTCCTGAATTCTGAAGAACTATCTGAGTTCTTTTACTGAGACTGATAATGAGACTGTGGGAGGTAGTCATCTAACCGATATGCCCCAAATAATGCATTATAGCTAAATTGGGGTCCAATATATGCCCTGATTGGAAGGGTGTCAATACCGCGCCACTGGTAAGGACAACATATGAGTGACCCTAATATAACAGATAAATCTAGTGAGACCGGTGGGAAACCTCATATAGCAGGCTAAGCAACCTCATCTACCCTCATATAGTAGGCTATGATGTCTCAAACTATGCTGGCTACATAGTTCTAGAATGCAAGGATTGCTTCTAAGAATCACACCCTCATATAACAGGTGAGTTCCCATCCTTGGGTTTACTCGGTGCTAATTTCAACTCCCATCTGAATAGATACTGAACATAATTAACTGAACTGAACCTGGATTGAGTTACTAAATTCTGTTGACAGATGGACTATTACTAATATCTGACAACTGACTGAGTTCATGAGATCATGGAGATTTCCTGAGTCATAAGACTGTTTGAAGTCTAAGGATCATAGCTTGATTGAGAGTATCGTGGAAACATGACATGACTCTAGGCACACAGCTAATATTTCAGGTACAAGTACCCCCAGGACTCGATGGAAGGAAACTGACCAAGAATAACTTACTTGAACATATAACTAACATCATAATCAATAATACATTTATAGAACCGTTCCATCAAAACATGTGATAGGCATAACTTGTACATACATGGGGATTTCTTGATATCATACTAGTTGGATATTGTTCCTTCATCTAGGCATTTAATCAAACACATGGTAGGCATAACACATGTTGACAACATTATACAATAATTAATCATCATGATTCATCTCTAATTTCATCATCCTAGGATTTATTCATAGGTTCACATGAATATACATCTATACAAATCAATTCCACATAAAATTGATCACCCAACATGGATTTGAATTCAATTGATCATTCTAAACATACACAAACCAAACCCAACATAAAATTCATAAAGAAATCCATAAACTTAAACTTAGAAAAAAGATTCTTGGGCTTCATGGATGTAAGAAGTCCATGAATGAACACTACGCATACCTTAG
This sequence comes from Capsicum pubescens, assembly GCA_030864215.1. Taxonomy (NCBI): domain Eukaryota; kingdom Viridiplantae; phylum Streptophyta; class Magnoliopsida; order Solanales; family Solanaceae; genus Capsicum; species Capsicum pubescens. The sequence goes on from CM061544.1 coordinate 108,896,871, forward strand.
TTCATGATTTCGTGAAGATTGACGGAGAAACTTTTTTAGAATTGGATCTTCTATGAAAACCCTAGCTTGTTCTTGAGAGGTTTTTGAGAGAAGAGAGTGTATTTTGGGTGAAAAGTGGATGAATCACGTGTTAAAGGGCTTATATAGGGGTGGAAAGTTTACCCTTTTAACCCTGGATGCATCATTTAATTTTAGTAAAATTTTCCCGAACCGAACCCCTGGCGCGACGCGGCGCTATCACGCCATGTCACTAGAATTTGACAATTGGGAAACTGAGGGATGGCGCAATGCGGAGCCATCGCGTTGCCCCTTCTTTTGCAACCTGAAACTTTGGCACGACGCGGAGGAAATTGCGCTAAGACACTGGAAAAGGACTATTCTGAATTTGGGCCCTGGCGTTACCCGCCATAATTGCGGAACCTACTGGAATTTGCCAAATCGCCAAAGAATATTAACTAGAGGGACTTATTTGTTCCTCAATCTACGAGTCTGATAGTCTAAGATTTCGATTGGAATCTCTTCATAAGAGAGAGTGTTCTGAACATCAATGATCTGAATAGGGACTACAACTGATGGGTCACCTATGCACTTCTTGAGAAAAGAGACATGAAAGACTGGATGAACTGAGGCTAGATCTAAAGGCAATTCAAGCTCATTGTCTACCTTGCCAAAGCGAATGGGAATATTGAAGGGACCAACATATCGGGGACTGAGCTTTCCCTTCTTGCCAAATCTCTTCACTCCCTTTATGAGAGAGATCTTTAGATAGACATAGTCACCAATCTTATACTCGAGATCTTTTCTACCAATATTTGCATAAAACTTCTATCCGCTCTAAGCAGCCCGGAGTCTTTTTTTTATCAACTGGACTTTTTCTAAGGCGTCGAATACCAAGTCTAGACCTATAACTGAGGCATCACTAACTTTGAACCAAACAATTGGAGATCTACATCTCCTACCATAGAGAGATTCTAATGGAGCTATCCAAATACTGGAATGATAGATGTTGTTGTATGCAAACTCAATCAAAGCTAAGCGGGCATCCCAAATTCCCTTGAAATTGATTGCACACGCCCTTAGCATATCTTTTAACATCTGAATGGTCCTTTCTTCTTGACCATCTATCTGAGGATGAAAGGCTATACTAAGATAAAATTGGGTACAAAGACCCTTTTAGAATGCTTTCCAGAAATGAGAGGTGAACTGGGTACCTTTGTCTGAGATAATGAACACCGTGCAATCTGACCAACTCCTTGATGTAGAGTTTGGCATAATCCTCAGCTAAATAAGAGGTATAAACTGGAAGAAAATGAGCTGATTTGGTTATTCTATCTACATTGACCCAGACTGAATCATGCTAATGATGAATTCGAGGCAAACCCGTCATGAAGTCCACGTTCACTACTTCTCACTTCCAAGTAGGAATACTGAACTCCTTCATGGATCCACTAGGATTCAGATGCTCTATCTTAACATGCTGACATATAGAGCACTTAGCCACAAACTCTGCAACATCTCTCTTTATCCCACTCTACCAATAGACTTCCCGTAAGTCGCGGTACATCTTTGTGGCCCAATGAATAGAGTAGCATGAACCGTACACTTCTGCAAGAATTCACTGCCTTAATTCATCTACACCTGGAACCCAAAATGACCCTGACAACACAAAACACCATCTCCCCCTTGAGAGAAAACCTCTACTTTCTGATCCTGAACTGACTCTTTCAACTTGACAAGGCTGGGATTTCTATCTTGCTTTTATTTTACCTCGGAAACTAGAGATGATTCTAAACTACTATGAACCCATATATCACCCTTATCTGTATCGACTAAGTAAATGCCTAGTCTGGATAGCTGATGGACTTCCTGAGCTAACTTTTTATTACTGTCCTCAACATAAGAAACACTACCCATGAACTATCTATTGTGAGTGTAGGACACTATGTTGGCCTTGCCTGGATGATAAATGACACTTATGTCATAATCTTTCAAGAGATCTAACCATCTTTTCTGACGCAAATTGAGATCTTTTTGAGAAAATACATACTGAAGGCTTTTGTGATCTGTGAACACATCTACATAAACACCGTATAGATAATGCCTCCAAATCTTCAAGGCAAAGACTACGACTTCTAACTCAAGATTATGAGTCGGATAATTCCTCTCATAGGGCTTAAGCTGTCTGGAGGCGTAGGCTATGACCTTACTATGCTGTATGAGGACACAACCTAGACCTACTCTAGATGCATCACAAGACACTATGAACCCATCTGAACTATCTGGGAGAGCTAAGACTGGAGCTGAGGTGAGTCAAGTCTTCAACTACTAAAAACTCTTCTCACAAGGATCTGATCAGTGAAATTAACATTTTTCTGAGTTAATATGGACATAGGGGATGCAATAGAAGAAAATCCCTCAACAAACCGTCTGTAATAGCCAGCCAAACCCAAGAAACTCCTAATATCTGATGGAGAGCCAGGGCGAGGCCAATTTTTTACTGCTTCGATCTTTTGAGGATCCACTCTAATGCCATCACTGGAAATGATATGACCAAGGAATGCTACTGACCTTAGCCAAAATTTGCACTTACTAAATTTGGTGAATAGCTGATGATCTCTGAGAGTCTGAAGTACTATTCTGAGATGGTCTGCATGATCACGCTCACTGCGGGAATAGACCAGAATATCATCTACGAAGACTGTGATGAACATGTCCAAGTACTGCTTGAACACACGGTTCATCAAGTTCATGAAAACGGCTGGGGCATTGGTAATACCAAATGATATGACTAGGTATTCAAAGTGACCATACCGAGTATGGAAAGCTATTTTCGGAATGTCACATTCTCTGACTTTGAGCTGATGATAGCCGGATCTGAGGTCTATCTTAAAGAAATAACTGGCACCCTAAAGATGGTCAAACAAGTCATCGATTTTGGGAAGAGGATACTTGTTCTTGACCGTGACCTTATTGAGTTGACGATAGTATACACACATCCTAAGAGAACCATCTTTCTTGCACACGAATAATACTGGTGCGCCCCACAAAGAAACGCTGGGCCTGATGAATCCCTTATCTAAGAGATCCTTCAATTGTTCTTTCAGTTCTCTAAGTTCTTCTAGTTACATTCTGTATGGCGGAATAGATATAGGCCGAGTATCTGAAAGAAGATCAATGCCGAAGTCTATTTCCCTTTTGGGAGGAATTCCTGGAAGATCTTCGAGAAAGACATCTGAATATTCACCTACAAATGGAACTGATTCAAGTCTTGGAGTTTCGTAACTAGTGTCCTTAACTCAAACAAGATGATAGACATATCCTTTAGATATCATTTTCCTTGCCTGAAGGTAGGAAATAAGCTGATCTCTGAACGCTGAAGTACTACCCTTCCACTCAAGGATGGGTTCATTTAGAAACTGAAACTGGACTATTCTTTTTCTGCAGTTGACTGTGGCATAGCAGGAATAAAGCCAATCCATGCCGATAATGACATCAAAACCAGTCTTCTCTAATTCGACTAAGTCTGCTAAAGTGACTTTCTGAAATATCATAACCGGGAAGTTCCTGTATACCCGCCGGGCTATAATAGTTTTACCCACTGGGGTAGAGACTGAAACGGGATCTGTTAGGATTTCAGGACTGACTCTGAAATCGACTGCTATATAAGGAGTAACAAAAGATAAAAAATCTCCTGGATCTAGCAAAGCGTAAACATGCACACGAAAGATCTATAACGTACCGATAACCATATCAGGAAAATTTTCCTGATCTTGTCAGGACTGAAGAGCATAGAGGTGATTTGGGCGTTGACCACTAGTAGCACTGGAGGTGGCACCCTACTAATTTGGGTGATCGGACTGAGCTGAGGAGCGATTATGTTGATCCTGAGGACCTGGATGAGGACAGTCTTTTACTATATGGCCTGGCTTGCCACATTCGAAACAAATACCACTGCCATCTCTGCAAATACTCTGATGGTGCTTGCCATGACTCTGGCAAAGAGGATAGGTGTGGGCACTGCTAACACAACCCTGGGAATTAGTGCCTGGCGCTCTATTTTTGTTACCCTCTCTGAACTTAGGAACTGGAGCACTGGCTGAAGAAAAGGCTGGAACTGATGTCTTAGGATAAAACTGGGAACGGTTTCCTCCTTCTGATTTAGGCTGAGCAAAGTTGAACCTACTTGTCTTCGCTTTCTTATTTCACTTCTCCCTCTGTTTAATCTTCTGCTCCTCTATCTAATAAGCATGAGTCATAAGCCTAGCTAAAGTTATGTCACTGTTCAGCATGGCAGATCTGGACTCATTTACCATACTATCATTTACCCCTGAAGCAAACATACTCATCTTGGCTCTGCTGTCTGCAACCAAATGAGGGGCATATCTAGCTAATTGAGAAAACTTAAGAGAATACTCTTTTACCGTCATATTTCCCTGCCTGAGGTTGATGAATTCTTGTACCTTATCCTCTCTAAGCTCTTGGGGAAAGAATCTATCTAAAAATGCAGTGACAAACTCCTCCCACTCTATAGGACATGCATCATCTGACCTCTTTGACTTTCACTATTTGAACCAAGTATGAGCCATATCCTGCAACTGATATGCAACTAGCTTAGCACTCTCAACAGTATTAACCCCCATGATGTCTTTCACCTTCTGAACCTCATCAATGAATTCCTGAGGTTCCTAATCTACCTTAGACCCGAGGAAGGATGAATGATATATTCCGGTAAAGTCCCGAATCCTAGCTGCGGCTGAGTTGGCCACTAGGTTAGACGGAATGACTGCTGGCTGTTCATTTTGAGCGACAACTGACTGAGCAAGATTAGTGAATGTGGCCCTAAACTCCACATGAGAAACATGATTGCCCAAAGGATCTTTGGGCTGAGAGGTTGACTGATTTCCATTTCTTCATTTAGGAGGCATGTTCTATAGAAGGGAGGGAGAACAGATTAGACTAAGAGATTGACTTGAGATTATGCTTACTGGCATGACATGAATACTGAAAGAGGGGAAACTGTTCCGAAAACACCTTATAGCCTCCTGTACATAAATGTGGCACGCAACACACCCATGTACAAGACTCTACTAAATGCGACTTTCAGACTTCCTAAGACTCTATTGAACCTTAGACCCTGATACGTGATGATAGGCGAATTTACACGCCTATATCAATATATTTTGCCCATATTTTAGCCTAGTTTTGAGAACAAAGTATATATTTTATGCACTTTTAGTCCTTTTTCCTGTAAATGAGCTAACGAACATGATTAGTAAAGTTTCAGGTATAAATGATGCAGAATTCAGCAATTTATGGCTTACTTGACGCAAAAGAAAGCTCACGAAGGAAGGGAAGGGAGTTTACACGCCTAAGGACCAAAACTGCTGCATGGAAAATCTGTCCCGGGCTAAAACAATATTTCTGAAGACTTTGGGGATTTGCAGTAACTTAGTTGGATTTGGACAATGATACATTAACCTAGTACAATTGGGTTATGTATTTCATTAGTTTATTTGGATTATGATAATGTTACATTAACCTAGTACAATTGGGTTAAGTATTACATTAGCCTAGTAGGATTTGGTTAGATATTTTATTTATCTAGTAGGATTAGGATATGGGTATTATAAATACCCTATCATGCTAGAGATTTTGAAGAATCTGGGGGAGAACACAACACTTCCTTCCATCCCTCTCATCTTCCACTACAAACAATTCTACAACTCTTCTAATCTTTCCATTAATTCTATTTTTCTTCTTCTACTCTTCTATTCTTAAATTCCACAACAAGAGAATCGTTACTTTGCCTAGGAATTCACGCCTCACTCCTACCACCTAAGCTACACAAAATTACTCAATCTTGTGGTATAACAACAATGTCAATCGTGATCTCCTTCGCATTCATGGGTAACTAAACTTCTCTGTTGGGGTTATGGAAGCCGTATGAGATACTATCTATTGCTGTGAGTTTGTGAGTTCGCGACACGTATACTGCTTATATCATTATTCTCTTCATCTTAGTCTACATTCTTTGTGGTTGCAAACGCAAAAATACGCCAGTATAACATTTAACTTGTTCGAAAGAAAGGTTATCTGTCTGGAAAAGAGATAATGTCAAGGTAGTAGGGTCACCCTCTAAAATTCCCTACTAAAAAGCTAGTGCCGTAACTGGACTAACCTCTTGGAGAATTCGTACCGTTAGACACGCTTTAAGCTCAAAAGAGTTAAAGTGAAATAATCCTCGAATAGGTCGAAAGACGCCTGGATTTACCATCGAATACAATTCTCTATAAGCAGTTGCATGTCAGAATTCTACACACTCATAGCCAATAGAGACGTATACCTCAGAAGGTGGACATAACCCCAACGCCTCAATTCTCATTGTTTACAACTTACGTAACAATCTTTCTCTTTTACTTTGCTATTTTCAGCTTTTATTTAATTATTTTGGTGACACATTACAAATCCCCCCTTTTTACGAGACTTGCACCAAAAGTTTAGTAATTTTGCTTACTTGTTGGCCAAGCTATTCCCTGTGGGATCGACACCCTACCCTGTTGGGTTCTATATTTGCTAACAACCGCTTTACACTCCTACGAGAGCTGTAGATTGAGAGTTATGAAAAATTGGCGCCGTTGCTGGGGAATACAAGTGTCAATCATGTTCGTGATAATTACTAGACCCTTTGGTCAAAGATTCTCGTACTTTTACGTTTAGTTTTTGTTTTTGTCTACTGCAGGTTTTTATTTTAGTGCATGCCCCATACTTGAAGTTCTGGTCAACCATTATTACCAATCAATCCTGAACCACAACGCATTGGTAGAATGGAACCACAAGCTGAAATCGCAAGGATGGCTGCTCAACAGGAACAAGCAAGATTGGCTGCCCTTGCCGCAGCCCAGGTTCAACAGCAGAACATTGATAACCCTGTACGAGCAACAAATCCTGACGATGAGGATTTAGGTGATGACGAATTACTAAACCCAAGGCATGATGCTGAAATCACAACACCTGCCAACAGAAGAGGTCGACAAGCTCGGTATAGACATGATCGCCAACCTATGCAGCCAACTTTCTACGATGATGATGATGATCTTGATGGTGACGGAGCCACTGGAGCTATAATTCCACCACCATTAGCGCCCGGAGCCAAGTTCAACATCACAAGCACCATGATTCAGTTATTTCAACTCAAGGGATTGTTTGGTGGACTAGCAGGCGATGATCCGAATATGCATCTCATCAACTTTATTTCTACATGCAAGTCTTTTGACAATCCTGGTGTTGGTCAGAATGCAATTCTATTACGTCTATTTCCATTGTCTCTGTCTGGGGAGGCAACACTATGGTTGAATGGGCTGACTCTTCAATCACAAATTGGAGGCAATTGAGAGACGCTTTCCTAGAAAGATTCTTTCCGCCTTCCAAAAGGGCACAATTGAGAGATGAAATCAGCAACTTTCGTCAGCTTCCCACTGAAGCTCTTCATGAAACATGGGAGAGGTTCAAGACAAAGCTAGCGAGATGCCCAAACCATCACATGACTAATGTTCACCTCATGGAGATATTGTATAGAGCCTTGAATTCAATAACTAAGCCAGTGGTGGATAACACAGCTGGAGGATCTTTTATGGACCTCACCTTTGGTCAAGCAAGCAATATGCTAGATCGCATGATGAAACAAAGTAGACCTTGGCATACCAGGGATTCCGAGGTAGCAAGCCCCACTTTATCTATAGGCATGACTGCAGACCAAAGAAGAAGACAAGAAGAACGTGATCAAGATTTAGCGCACATGAAAACGCAAGTGGATCTTCTGACAAAGCATTTATTATCAGGGAAGACCGAAAAAGTGAAAGCTGTGGCGCTAAAAGGAAGAGACGAATCTGATTCGGAAGAGGCGGCCAACTACTTGAACAATCAGGGGGGTTTCCGTGGGAATACCCAAGGAAACCAAGGTCGGAACTATTATGATAAATCTGGAAGCAAAGACCAAGGTAGTTGGAAGAAAAACAATGAAAAGAGTGGTTTGTACGTTCCCCCTGATAGACGTGATACCACCACATCTAATTCTGGAAGTATGGAAGACATGATGACTAAATTATTGAAAGGAGTGGAAGCAACGAGCGCGGGAGTTACTGAGGTAATTAATGATTTGTCCTCCATGAAACAACTAGTTGATTCTCATTCCACTTCAATCAAGCAAATAGAGCAGCAATTGAGCCAACTTTCAGCAGCACTCAATCAAAGAAAGGCTGGCACTTTACCTAGCGATACTGTGCAAAACCCAAGGAATGATGGGTCATGCATGGCCATCACTACCAGAAGTGGTAAGGTGCTGGAACCTTCAGCAAAAGGCAAGCAAGTGGTTGACAAAGTTGCGGACATGGATGATAACGCAAAAGGAGAAGATGCCGCAACAACCAGTCCTGACGTCAAGGACGTCATGCCCAGTGACGTGCAACCTGAAAAAATGGAAAAACGGAAGCAAGAGAAGAAGAAAACCGTGGAGAGAACACTTCCATACCCACCACCACCTTTTCCCCAAAGACTGAAGAAGGTGGCGGATGACACTAAGTTCAGCAAATTCATGACTATGTTAAAGCAACTGACCATTAATGTTCCATTGGTGGAGGCACTTGAACAAATGCCTGGGTATGCGAAGTTTATGAAGGATCTTTTGACAAAGAAGAGGGCAGCAAGTTATGAGTTGAAAGACGATGTGCATCATTGTAGTGCAATTGCTACCCGATCGATAGTTCAGAAGAAGGCCGACCCCGGAGCTTTCACTATTCCTTGCACCGTCGGATATTTGAACTTTGCCAAAGCATTATGTGACTTAGGAGCCAGCATCAATTTGATGCCATTATCGATCTACAAGAAGTTGGGGTTAGGAGATCCTACTCCAACCAATATGAGGCTCGTCATGGCAGATAGGTCGGTAAAACGACCTGTTGGTATTCTATGCGATGTCTTGGTAAAAGTTTCTTCATTTATCTTTCCAGCAGACTTTGTCATCTTGGATTGTGAAGCAGATTCTGAGGTTCCCATAATCTTGGGGCGCCCTTTCCTTGCTACAGGAAGTGTGCTCATTGATATGAGAGCTAATGAACTTTCATTCCGAATAAATGACGAAGTGGTTCGTTTTGATGTTTGCAAATCAATGAAGCAACCCAAAGATCTTAGTGTATTTTCGGTGGCTGATGTTTTCTTTGATGATGAGAAAGAACTACTTAAAGAAGAGCAAATTATTGATGATCCCTTGGAGGTTGTGCTCATGAATGGAGAGAGTGAAGATGCTGAAAATTCTGAAGAAGCCATTTGTGCTCTATCGGGATTAGGAACATATCGCTATACTCCCAAGAAGCTGGATCTTGATCTCAAGAATCGGCCTACACCACCAGCTAAGCCATCTATTGAAGAGCCACCCACGTTAGAATTGAAGGAGCTGCCAAGTCATTTGAAGTACACATTCTTAGGAAGCGGAAACACTCTTCCAGTCATTGTGGCAGCCGATTTGGGTGAGCGACAAGTTGCAGCTCTTATTGCTATTCTACGCAAGTATATTAGAGCTATTGGATGAACCATTGCGGATATTATTGGTATTCCACCTGGGATTTGTACACATAAAATTCAGCTTCAAGAAAATTGCACACCCACCATTGAGCATCAAAGGCGTCTAAACCCACCTATGCAAGAAGTGGTGACGAAAGAGATCATTAAGTGGTTAGACGCAGGAGTTGTGTATCCTATTTCAGATAGTACATGGGTAAGCCCTGTACAATGTGTTCCCAAGAAAGGAGGTATGACGGTGGTCGCGAATGCAAAGAATGAACTTATTCCACTCAGGTCCGTCACTGGATGGAGAGTATGCATGGACTACAGCAAGCTGAATTCTTGGACACTCAAGGATCACTTCCCAATGCCATTTATGGACCAAATGCTAGATCGATTAGCGGGGAAAGGATGGTTTTGCTTCTTGGATGGTTATTTAGGCTATAATCAGATTTGTATTGCACCCGAAGACCAAGAGAAGACAACGTTTACATGCCCATATGGTACGTTTGCCTTTAAACGTATGCCATTCGGGTTATGTAACGCACCAGCCACCTTTTAATGTTGAATGATGTCTATTTTCTTTGATATGGTTGAAGACACTTTGGAGGTATTTATGGAGGACTTTTTAGTTGTTGGTGAGTCTTTTGAAGCATGCCTAGCAAACTTGAGCATGGCATTACAAAGATGTGTAGAGTTCAACCTTGTGCTGAATTGGGAGAAGTGCCACTTCATGGTAAAAGAAGGAATCGTTCTTGGGCACAAGATCTCTGAAAGAGGAATAGAGGTTGACCGAGCAAAAATTGAGGTTATTGAGAAGCTACCACCTCCAATTTCGGTGAAGGGAGTTCGTAGTTTTCTTGGCCATGCTGGTTTCTATCGTAGGTTCATCAAAGACTTCTCCAAAATTGCGAGTCCATTGTGCAAACTATTGGAGAATGATGCAAAGTTTGACTTCAATGACGATTGCTTAAAGGCATTCAAATGCCTTAAAGGAAAACTCATTGAAGCCCCTATTATGGTAGCACCAGATTGGACTCTCCCGTTTGAAGTCAAGTGTGATGCTAGTGGTGTAGCCGTTGGTGCTGTTCTTGGTCAGAGAAAGGAGAAATTATCTCATCCTATCTACTATGCGAGTAAGGTCCTAAATGAAGCCCAAAGGAACTACACTGTTACTGAACAAGAGCTCCTAGCGGTTGTGTTTGCATTTGAGAAGTTTCGTGCCTATCTATTGGGTACTAAGGTGATCGTTCATACAGACCATGCAGCTCTTAGGTATCTAATGACAAAGAAGGATGCAAAACCAAGGTTGATTAGATGGGTATTGTTGCTGCAAGAGTTTGATTTCGAAGTCAAAGATAGACGAGGTTGCGAGAACCAAGTGGCTGATCACCTATCTCGACTTGAGAATGAGCATGTGGCACAACCTGAAATTCAGATTGATGATGCATTCCCGGACAAAAAGATATTAGCGACAACAATGGAGAAATTACCATGGTATGCCGACTTTGCAAATTTCGTGGTGAGTAATGTGATACCTGCCAATTTATCTTACCACCAAAGGAAGAAGTTTATGCATGACGTACAACACTACTATTGGGATGAGCCTTATTTGTTTCGACGATGTGCGGATGGTATCATTCGACGATGTATATCCCATGAAGAGGTGCCTACTATCTTGGAAGCATGCCACACTTCGCAAGTTGGAGGACATCACGCAGGCAATCGGACGACCAGAAAAGTATTGCAAAGTGGTTATTATTAGCCTTCGATATTCAGAGATGCCTACGACTATGTTAGAAGGTGTGACCAATGCCAGCGTCAAGGTGCGATTTCAAAACACCATGAAATGCCCATGACCAAAATTCTTGAGGTAGAACTCTTTGATGTGTGGGGTATTGATTTCATGGGTCCATTCGTGAATTCGTTTGGAATGAAGTACATCTTGGTTGCTGTGGATTATGTTTCGAAATGGGTAGAAGCTGTAGCATTGGCCGACAATGAAGGAAAGCGTGTTGTAGCGTTCTTAAAGAAGAATATCTTCTCTCGCTTTGGAGTACCACGTACTATCATAAGTGATGGAGGATCTCACTTCTGCAACAAGCTATTCAAATCAGTTTTGGCCAAGTATGGTGTCAAGCAACATAAGGTAGCTACGCCTTATCATCCCCAAACTAGTGGACAAGTAGAAGTTTCCAATCTCGAGATCAAGCAAATCCTTGCAAAGACGGTTAATGCGAATATGAAGGATTGGTCTCGAAAGCTAGATGAGGCACTATGGGCGTATAGGACTGCATTCAAGACACCCATTGGCATGTCTCCTTATCAACTAGTCTATGGGAAGGCTTGTCATCTACCCATCGAGCTCGAACACAAGGCATTGTGGGCATTGAAGAAATTAAATTTGAATTGGGATGATGTGAAGAATCTGAGGTTGGAGCAGCTGAACGAACTAGATGAATTCCGTCTCCATGCATATGAAAGGTCAGAACTATACAAGGAGCGGATGAAAAAAGTATCATGATCAGCGGATTGTTCGACGAAACTTCCAAAGGGGTGATATGGTACTTCTCTTCAACTCCAGATTTAAGCTCTTCCCAGGTAAGTTAAAGTCTAAGTGGTCTGGTCCATACAAAGTTATCCAAGTCTACTCGTCTGGAGTAGTCGAATTGGAAGACAATAATGGTGTTGTCTTCAAGGTGAATGGCCAACGTGTTAAGCCTTATATCGGTCCTCTTGACTCGATGAATTCTATGGCCATCACTTATCTCGACGAAGTCTAAGTACTCGAGGTAACTATGTCGAGCCACGACAATAAAAAAAGCGCTAGATGGGAGGCAACCCATCATTTTATCGTTTTATCGTTCTTTTTTTACTTGTTTTGCTTTTGATAATGAAAATCCAAAAATAAGAGTCGTGACACGACCAAAACTAAGGCGCTTGGTGGGAGGCAACCCATCGTACTAATCGTTTTCATTTGGTTTTAAGAAAATAGGTGCAAGAGGTATTCAACGAGGAGATTGATTTCAATTGACGATTTGGACGCATTGTATGGTAAAGTTGGTAAGTTAGGAATAGTGATGCATAAGTCTATGGATTGAGCATTGCTCATGCCAAACTAGGCATCGAGGAAGGCTAGGCCTAGGTAAAACTAGGCCACGAACGATGCACAACCTATCCTATAGCCTAAGGTCTCGGAATCTAGTGTGCTATACACTATGCGCCGCCCATTCCTAAGTGTGCTTTTGACTATGCACCGCCTATGCTATAGCATTAGGTCTCAGGATCTCATATGCCATAGACTATGCGGCGCATATGTCCCTAAATGCCATAGACTATGCGCCGCATATACCATGACTATGCCGAGCATTATGCGCCGCATATGTAGCATTTTTGTCTCCAAAACCGATTGTAAATGGGTCAAAACCCGACCCATTCTCTTCCTATATAAAGGGTACTTAGTCTTGAAACATAACCACACTAGAAATTAACCTAAAGGCGCCGCATTCCCTCTCCAAACCATCCCAAAATTTTTCTTTTTGCTCTTCCAATTCACAAAACCATCTCCAAAAGCTTCAAGCAAGTAAGTACTCTCTTATTCTTCATTTATTTCTTGTAAGTACTAAGTTGATATGTCTATTATAAATTGCTACATCTTATAAGATTGATTGGTGATGTTCATGTGTTTTGATCATTGATACAAAATCATGTGAGTAAACATATACGTAGGAAAATCTTGACTTGTTTTCGACTTGAATTTAGTTTTAATAGCATTGTTATACGATTTGCGGAATTGCTATGGTGACGAACATTGACTATCATGTTATGATCTTGTTACTTGGATACTTACATGCTAGACTATCCCGTTCATCGGGATAAGCCTTATAGTTGCCTACCGACTTAGGAGGTTGCGATTGTTGAAAACATCTATACCATGTTACAACCCCTATGTAGTAGTGTTGTTATATCTAACATGAAAGTAGTGCAATGGCTGCAAGTAGTAATACATTACTGATTTTCTTGTCGACATATAATCCTAAAATGTATGTCGACGAAATCTGAGTAATCGACCACTTTCACTTCACTGATTTGTGTCAACAAAACTAAGTGTGGGGTGGTACCCCTACTGCTTGTTTATAGATTGTATCGACTGAGATTGTGTTGCCATTAACACTATTTCTAGTCTCAGGTACAATGGCACCTAAAGCGAGGCAAGGCAAGGAGAAGGCTACCACTTCCCAAAAGGGCAAGAAGAGAGGTAGAAAGGACCAAGGAGAATCATCCTCAACACAACTACCCCGCAGAATGTTTGGAATAAAATGGGTTCTTGAGGAGGAAGCCAAAGAATGGTACAGGAACAACAAAGAAAGAAGATATGTTCACGTTGACCTGATCAACAAGGACACCTTAGCGAAGAAGGAGCCGCGTATGTTGGCGAAAATCATGGCATTGAAGCTGGATTTCATCTTCCGCGATATGGGAGAATGTAATCTTGATTTGACAAGAGAGTTTTACGCCAACTGGTCACCGAAAACAACAAGCAACGAAGTCAAAATTCGGGGCCAAGTGTTACAGCTCAACGCGGACTGGATCAACTCTTTTCTTGGCTTACCTTCGGTCGACCCAGCACCATTCAAAGAGCTGTACAGCAGGCCTCCTTATAGAGAAATTAGACACACACTTTGTGGAAGTAGATCGATGGCAAGGTGGGGCAGACATAAAGACACAGGACGACACAACACCTTCCCCTATGCTTCACTGAATAGGGAAACAAGAATCTGGATGCGTATTGTCAACTCATGCCTTATTCCTGGGACTCAATACACCAAGATATCAAGAGATAGAGTGTGTTTGGTCTATGCTTTGATGACGAATATCTCTATCAACTTTGGGGCAATCATTCGCTCTACCATGAGGAAGGCCAGACTCCACAAAAGGTCCCACTTCACGTTTGGAAATCTGTTGACAGTAATCTTGCGGAAGGAGGATATCGAAGAGGAACCAGCTGACCACAAACTCCCACATAACCCAAAGAAGGTTGACCTTACTAAGGTCAAAGATGCTGAAACAACTCATGGTGTCAACCTTACTACTGCGGAAAGACATGCTCGTGATGAGAGTTTCTTCCGTCATCTTTATGGCATGACACGATTTACTATGATGAGTGGTGGACGTGTTCCAACTGCTGCAGAGCTCCAACAGCTGGACCACAATTATCCCATGAACATGCATGTACGAGAGATGTGTGGAGTGGGCGTATACTTTGAGGAACCTCTAGATGATGATGTGCCGACTGATGACGATCGACGCTTGCCAGACTTTGACAAGGAGGAGAACTCTGACGACGACTCTTATGATGATTCCGACGAAGGGGGTATGACCCCCGACATTGAGGAAGAGTCCGACTAACCAGGTTCCTCATATTTATTTTCCACTGAGGGAAGTGTCCCGTTTAAGTGTGGGGTGGCGGTATCGTATGCTATACTTCTCTATCGCATCTATGTTTGTTTTTTTTTTTTTTTTTTTTTTTTCGTGTTTTAGTTTTTTGGTTTTTGTTGTTTTTTCTAGCTTCGCATGAAATTATTTTGATAGGCAGCATGAGATTATAACAAGAGTATGTGCTACAATTGTGACTATTGAGACGTTTAGGCTCTAGTTGTGACTCATTATGTGATATTGTGTGGTTCAATTCCTTCACTTGTTGGGTCGAGAGTTTTGGGTAGTTATATATGATTCCTTGTACCTTAACGTTTGCATGCGAGTTGATCACCATCACGAGTCTATGCTAGAGGTTAAATTGTTTCTACCTATAATCGAAAAGCTACTCTTTGTTGATAATTGTTGTGCTTGTCTTGACAAATGTTTTGTGTTGTTGCTGTGAAACCCTAAGTTGATGTTTAGAAGGACATGGTATTTCGTTCGAGGACGAACAAAGCTTCAAGTGTGGGGTGTTGATGATAGGAGAATTTACACGCCTATATCAATATATTTTGCCCATATTTTAGCCTAGTTTTGAGAACAAAGTATATATTTCATGCACTTTTAGTCCTTTTTCCTGTAAATGAGCTAACAAACATGATTAGTAAAGTTTCAGGTATAAATGATGCAGAATTCAGCATTTTATGGCTTACTTGACGCAAAAGAAAGCTCACGAAGGAAGGGAAGGGAGTTTACACGCCTAAGGACCAAAACTGCTGCATGGAAAATCTGTTCCGGGCTAAAACAATATTTCTGAAGACTTTGGGGATTTGCAGTAACTTAGTTGGATTTGGACAATGATACATTAACCTAGTACAATTGGGTTATGTATTTCATTAGTTTATTTGGATTATGATAATGTTACATTAACCTAGTACAATTGGGTTAAGTATTACATTAGCCTAGTAGGATTTGGTTAGATATTTTATTTATCTAGTAGGATTAGGATATGGGTATTCTAAATACCCTATCATGCAAGAGATTTTGAAGAATCTGGGGGAGAACACAACACTTCCTTCCATCCCTCTCATCTTCCACTACAAACAATTCTACAACTCTTCTAATCTTTCCATTAATTCTATTTTCTTCTTCTACTCTTCAATTCTTAAATTCCACAACAAGAGAATCGTTACTTTGCCTAGGAATTCACGCCTCACGCCTACCACCTAAGCTACACAAAATTACTCAATCTTGTGGTATAACAACAATGTCAATCGTGATCTCCTTCGCATTCATGGGTAACTAAACTTCTCTGTTGGGGTTATGGAAGCCGTATAAGATACTATCTATTGCTGTGAGTTTGTGAGTTCGCGACACGTATACTACTTATATCATTATTCTCTTCTTCTTAGTCTACATTCTTTGTGGTTGCAAACGCAAGAATACGCCAGTATAACATTTAACTTGTTCGAAAGAAAGGTTATCTGTCTGGAAAAGAGATAATGTCAAGGTAGTAGGGTCACCCCCTAAAATTCCCTACTAAAAAGCTAGTGCCATAACTGGACTAACCTCTTGGAGAATTCGTACCGTTAGACACGCTTTAAGCTCGAAAGAGTTAAAGTGAAATAATCCTCGAATAGGTCGAAAGACGCCTGGATTTACCATCGAATACAATTCTCTATAAGCAGTTGCATGTCAGAATTCTACACACTCATAGCCAATAGAGACGTATACCTCAGAAGGTGGACATAACCCCAACGCCTCAATTCTCATTGTTTACAACTTACGTAACAATCTTTCTCTTTTACTTTGCTATTTTCAGCTTTTATTTAATTATTTTGGTGACACATTACAAATCCCCCCTTTTTACGAGACTTGCACCAAAAGTTTAGTAATTTTGCTTACTTGTTGGCCAAGCTATTCCCTGTGGGATCGACATCCAACCCTGTTGGGTTCTATATTTGCTAACGACCGCTTTACACTCCTACGAGAGCTGTAGATTGAGCGTTATCAATACGAAGTTTGAAACGCCCCAAATATGATACCCAAAATACTACACGGTGCTCATGACCCCGAAGGACAACAATCTAACCCATGACTGATATCTATACCTGTATACTGTATAAAATATTGAATAATGTGGAAATATGCATTGAAAGGCCATAAGGTTCAATACTGAACATGATCTGAATGATATAACATCTGTGTAGGGTAATAGAATACCCAAAACAAAACTGAAAATACTGAAGTCTGAAAGATGATAGTCTGGAAAGCCTCTAACTGACTGAACTGTCTGAATAAGGAGTTGATGGGACATGTCCCCAACTAACTCCAACTAATAAACTAATTAATGAGATAATAGAGAAATAATCATGTTCTCGAATGATGAGGACTCACTTCTAACTCTGACTGCTAAAACTGGAATCTACTGCTGATCTGGAGCTCGTGTCTCTGAACCTATGGTTTAAGACACCATAGCGCAAATGCATCAGTACTTTGAATGTACTGGTATACATGTGAGGTAGGCTGAATGCATGGGGTTCATATGCATGAACAATACTGGCTAACTGAATAATATAAACGTGAGAATATATGCATGCATACATAGTAACTATATCTAAAAATCGTGATAACATGAGTATGCTGATGACTAACATGACTAATGATTGAATTCTGATAACTGATAACATGAGTGACTATTTCTGATAGTCCTGAATCTGATAGAACTAGCTGAATTCTGTACTGTATCAGAGTTGACTGTATTTGACAGTCCTGAATTCTAAATAATTATCTGAGTTTTTTTACTGAGACTGCTACTGAGACTGTGGGAGGTAGTCATCTAACCGACATGCCCCAAATAATGTATTATAGCTGAATTGGGTTCCAATCTATGCCCTGATTGGAAGAGTATCAATACCACGCCACTAGTAAGGACAACATGTGAGTGTCCCTAATATAATAGGTAACTCTAGTGAGAACGGTGGGAACCCTCATATAAAAGGCTAAGCCATCTCATCTACCCTCATATATTAGGCTAAGATACCTCATCTACCCTTATATAGCAGGTTATGATGTCTCAACCTATGCTGGCTACATAGTTCTGGAATGCAAGGATTGCTTCTAAGAATCACACCCTCATATAACAGGTGAGTTCCCATCCTTGGGTTCACTCGGTGCTAGTTTCTACTCCCATCTAAATAGACACTGAACATAATTTACTGAACTGAACCTGGACTGAGTTACTGAATTCCGTTAACTAAGGGAATATTACTGATATCTGACAACTGACTGAGTTCATGAGATCATGGAGATTTCCTGAGTCATAAGACTGTCTGAAGTCTAAGGATCATAGCTTGACTGAGAGTATCGTGGAAACATGACATGACTCTAGGCACACAACTAATATTTCGGGTACAAGTACCACCAGGACTCGATGGAAGGAAACTGACCAAGAATAACTTACTTGAACATATAACTAACATCATAATCCATAATACATTTATAGAAGCATTCCATCAAAACATGTGATAGGCATAACTTGTGCATACATGGGGATTTCTTGATATCATACTAGTTGGATATTGTTCCTTCATCTAGGCATTTAATCAAAGACATGGTAGGCATAACACATTTAGACAACATTATACAACAATTAATCATCACGATTCATCTCTAATTTCATCATCCTAGGGTTTATTCATAGGTTCACATGAATATACATCTATACAAATCAATTCCACATAAAATTGATCACCCAACATGGATTTGAATTCAATTGATCATTCTAAACATACACAAACCAAACCCAACATGAAATTCATAAAGAAATCCATAAACTTAAACTTAGAAAAAAGATTCTTGGGCTTCCTGGATGTAAGGAGTCCATGAATGAACACTACGCATACCTTAGTTCGTGATTTCGTGATGATTGACGGAGAAACTTTTTTAGAATTGGATCTTCTATGAAAACCCTAGCTTGTTCTTAAGAGGTTTTTGAGAGAAGAGAGTGTATTTTGGGTGAAAAGTGGATGAATCACGTGTTAAAGGTCTTATATAGGGGTGGAAAGTTTACCCTTTTAAACCTAGACGCGCTATTTAATTTTACTAAAATTTTCCCGAACCGAACCCCTGGCGCGATGCGGCGCTATCGCGTCATGTCACTAGAATTTGACAATTGGGAAACTGAGGGATGGCGCAATGCGGAGCCATCGCGTTTCCCCTTCTTTTGCAACCTGAATCTTTGGCACGACGCGGAGGAAATCGTGTTAAGACACTGGAAAAGGACAATTCTGAATTTGGGCCCCGGCGCAACGCGCCATAATCGCGAAACCTACTGGAATTTGCCAAATGCCATTTCCTCCTGTGGCGCGGTGCGCCACTGACTAATA
This sequence comes from Capsicum pubescens, assembly GCA_030864215.1. NCBI lineage: Eukaryota > Viridiplantae > Streptophyta > Magnoliopsida > Solanales > Solanaceae > Capsicum > Capsicum pubescens. The sequence goes on from CM061544.1 coordinate 108,916,232, forward strand.
TGGCACTATTTTATGATGGGAACTTGAAATAGTCGTAACTTCTGACCCGGTTATCGGATTTGGGCGAATCTTATATCGATGGAAAGCTTATTGAATTTTCCACATGACAAAAAGTGAATCTTGAAAATTAATCATAGAATAGCCATCATTCAATTTAGAATCTAATACTAGATATTCTTGAGATGAAATTAGCTAGGAAAAGTATGGGGTATTACAATACACTATTTTCAGCAATTTCAATTGCCATCTGTGAGTCACAATGTAAAAAATTGGTGACACTTATCTTTCCCATAATTTCACATCTGCCAAAAGGTTTCTCAGCTATTCAACTTCTTTATGTGCCAGCTCAAAAGCAATTAATTCATATTCTATGGTAGAACGTGATATACAAGTATGCTTTGAAGACTTTCATGGAATAGCAGCTACACCCAAAGTAAACACATAGCCGTTGTTAGAGATAACTTCATCATTGTTAGTTACCCAGTTTGCATCACAAAAACTTTTAAAAATAGTAGAAAATTTATCAAAAGCAAACACTAATCCATAATACCACTCAAATATCTTAACAAGAGATAAAGAGTATTAAAATTTTCACTACTGAGATTATGAATATATCTACTCAATATGCTAGCATAAGCTATATCAGGCTAAGTATAGCTCATGAAAAATATTACACTTCCAATTATTTTAGTATATTATTTTGAGAAATACTGGAATCTTTATTCTTTTTCAAGTGTATAATAGAATCAATCATAAGGAGTTCTCATTGAAACTACATCAAAACAATCAAATCTTTTCAACTTCTTTCTAATATAATGAGACTGACATAAAGAGAAACCATTAACAGTTCTTATGATTTTAATCCCTAGAACCACATCAGTTTCTCCGAGGTCTTTCATTTTAAATTTAGAAAATAAAAATTTCTTAATATGATTTACGATATTCACATTAGGGCAACAGATTAACATCTCATCTACATATAAATATATAATCACACAATTTAAGTCTATCGTTTTAGAATAGACACAAGTATTAGATGAATTAACAACAAAGCCATTATCCATTAATATGAAATTAATTTTTTTATACCACTGCATAGGTTCCTTCTTAAGTCCATATAAGGACATTCTCAATTTTCATACTTTATCCTCTTGTCCTGGGACCACAAAATCCTCAAGTCGAGTCATATAAGACTCTTCTAACAAGTCACCATTTAAAAATATTATTTTAATAGTCATTTGGCATACCACTAAACTATGAATAACGACAAGAGAAATATGAATCCTAATGGTTGCTATTTTATTTAGAGGAGAATATGTATCAAAATAATCCACACTTTTTTTTTGGTTAAAGCCTCTTATCACAAGTCTAGACTTATATTTATCAATTGTGCAATCAGGCCTCAATTTCTTCTTAAATATCCATCTGCTACTTATGGGTTTACAACCTTTAACCAGAATATTCTTTCAATGTATTATTTCTGGGTCCAATGGAATTCATAGGTATAGGAAGAAGCCCTATAAAATAGAGATCTTTTATTTCGACCATATTTCAATTATTAATAAGATATATAAAGACCGCTACAACAAAGAGTATTACACCCTTGATCGCGAAATATCGATTTCTTGTTGATCCCTGTGAATTGCGTGAAAATAGGATACTACAAATTCAGGGGTCAAAAAGTTTTAGAAAACATTCTTAGTGGAAAAAAATCACACAAGTCCCAAGATAATTAGAGACTGTAGAGTCTAATTCACATTTAATAGTATCTTTCCAAAATATTGCATCTATTAAACTCATTGCTTCATTATCAGTCTTAGAGTGTTCTTCCATTAAATAGATAGACACTAATTGATCATTTAAAATATTGATATCAAAATCCTCAGTTAAGAAGGTGGTGATAAAATTAGGATCAAAACTAGTCTCAATTCTCCATATTTTACTCCTTCTAAATTCATTTTCATGCTTATTAGTAATAACATCAGATGAAGGCATAACATGAGGGTTAACAAACATACATATAAAGTATTATTTTGTACATCATCAGACACATTATTTTTTAAAGGAAAAATATGCTCAAAAAATTCCACATCTCAAGGTTTACACTAGAACACTTATTTAATGATCTAAATCTATATGCAACACTATTTTGAGTATAACCAATAAAGACAGTGTCAAAAGCCTTAGAGCCTATATTTACTCGTTTAAAATTAGGTGGACCATCCTTAGCCAAACACCCCTATACTTTCAAAAATTTCAAGTTAGAAGCAAACCCTTTCCACAATTCATATGAGGTCTTGTCTAACTTTTTATGAGAGTATCTATTAAGAATATAGCATGTAGACAAGGGAACTTTCCCCCACATATAGTCCAGTAGACCCAAGCTTAAAATCATAGAATTCATCATTTCTTTAAGGGTTCTATTCTTTCGTTCGGCTACACCATTTTGCTGGGGAGTATAGGTAGCACTAAACTCATGGAGTATATCTTTTTTTTCACAAAAATCTTATAGAGTTTTAGCATTATATTCATCACCCCTATCCGATCTAAATCTCTTGATTTTTCTATCAAATTGATTTTCTTCTTCTGCTTTTAATTTTTAAATCACGCTCCTCATCTTTTGAAGTAAGGAGATATACCTTAGTTTACCTAGAAAAGTCATCTAAAATAGTAATGTAATACTACTTTCCATCTTTGCTAATAGTTTTTTTGAAATCTGCCAAGTTCAAATGTATTAGTTCAAGCAATTCAGTCTGTCTACTAGTAAGATGTTTAAAGAGTTTCTTGACATGCTTTGCTTTTAAACGCGCAAGACATTTAGAAATATTTTCAATATTTAGTGCATGAATTAATTTCATTTTTCTAAGTTTTTTAAGAGAAACAATATTAACATGACCTAGTCTACCATGCCAGAAATTAATAGACTATATAATATAAGTAGAATCAGAAATACTTGCATTATTGGCAATCTTTTGAGTAGTTTCAGTATAAATAAACCTCCACTAAGGTATTCCTTTCTAAAAAAGTCTCCTCCATGAGAAATAGCTATTTTATCATCTTCAAAATAAGTTTAAGACCTACTCTATTGAGAATTGCTCTAAAAACTAAGTTTCTACTGAAGGAAGGAACATATAGAACATTGTTCAAGATTAAAATTTTACTAGAAATTAATTTAAATAAAAATTTTCCTTTACCCATAACATTAACAGTACTGAAGTTACCCATATAGACGCACTCTCCATCAATGGACTCGATTAAGTCATGGAACAACTCTTTACCCTTGTAGACACACTCACCATTAATGGACGCGACAAAGTCATGGAATGACTCTTTATTGACATAGAAATGTCTAGAAGTTCTTGTGTCCAAGACCCAGTCTATCTTTTTAGCCACCAGATTCATCTCGAAGACTATTGTAGTGATCACTTCATCACCCTCAGCAAGATGAACTAGGACATCATTTTGTCCTCCCATTTTTGAGTTTTGCAAACTCTCACATATTTCTTTCACACATTTGTAAGTGACAAATAAATCAAACATAATATTAGTTATATGACTCAATAAATATCCTCTAGCATTTTTGCTATCCTTTTCAAAATTCTTTTTAGTAGATTCATCAACAACCATAATAGTGTTAGAACTAGTAGTAATGTTAGAACCATCAGTAGGAGGTTCATTAAACAAAACATAATCAACTACTATTTGTTATAAGAAAATCACAAGTTTTTATAACCAACATTTAAAATTATTTTCGTCCAATGGCTCAAGTTTTGACAAATTAGGAAAAGTTTTGTTCAAAGAAATAACTATTTATCGATATTGTATGTAAGGAACACTTTCAAATTATTGGAAAATAACTAAAATATTGATATGGGAACTCAAAAATTAAAAATAATAAGTAAATAGTCATAAATACATTATCATGGCAAGTCAATGTCTTTGAAGTGATTTCGGATTGACTTCGGTGCAAATCCTTCTAGCCGATCATTCTCTAAGGTTCCAAAGCTACCTATAAACATGTGCACTTGTTGTTGAAAGTTTTTATTTGCAAAAACTATTGCCCAAAAATTCACAAGCAATAGGAAATCAATAAGGACAAAGTAATTTAGAAAGAAAGCGAAGAAAAGAGATGCTGTTTCTTTTCGTGAATGTGTCTTTTCATAAAGAAAAGACCACAATTATATGGAATTATGGAATTATGTCCAAAAAATATTTGATTATGAGAGTATCATGATTTAATTTGTTAAGACTTGATTTATACTATCATTCCACTATTTCCTTATTATGAATTTATAATTGATATTGAAAATTCTATATCCCTACTATGGGTTGATGTCTCAAGTACCTTTAAATGAGAGTTGGATGGAAAATTGAGAAATGTTGATAGTGAAGTTGCAATGAGTCTTGGTATTTTTTGGATGATTTTGATGAGTTAAATTGTTGAAAATATTATGTATTGAGTCTTCATATCCTTGTCCAAATGTCGAGTCGGTTATGGTTCAATGCATTGATACCTTGTTGATGTTGAGGAGGATTAAAATTTTTTGAGCTAAAATGTGTTGACCTAGGAATCCACAAATTGATATGATTTGATAAATGAGAAAGAGATTTGATTTGGTCTTTATGATAGAACCTTGTGATGTTGTGGTGGATTTCCTAACGTGTTCTGATCTTGTTGGGGAGTAGTACTTAGAACCGAGAGGGAAATTTGGTATTTCCCCAAACGTATGTGCCACCGTAGGGTTGTTTGATGATGATATAATTGGCCAGAGAGCCCAATTGTGATTATTACAGCTTTAAGGTCGTACTCCCTGGCAAAGAGTATGACGCTCCCGCCAACGGGGGTTTCGAACGATGGTATTCCACGTAGCTCATGTGGTGTTGTCGGTTATAGGAAACTCCCCTGTCCATAAGAGTCATGTTTATTGAAATACCGAGTCACTCCGAGTTTTGATGTGGTAAGTCAAGTTGCCTATGATGATCTATAATGATTTATGAGATTTTTCTCCTACATTTCCTAGATAAGATGTTATGAGTTTCATGATTCAATGTCACTCAATCCAGGTGTGTCATTATGGTCCGTATGTATGTTTTTACCAAATTTATGATATTATTTATATTTTGCATGCGCCCCCACATACTCAGTACGTATCTTATGCTGACCCATATATTTCTCTATGGGCTACATTCTTTCCATGATGTAGGTTTAGGTATTCAGGTGTAGCCGCGACAATGATATCTGAGTGTCGTATCTACGTTTCTTCAGTGGTGAGTCCTCATGGTTCGAGGACCAAGTTGCTAGTTTTGGTGTTATTGTTTTGTGATCCCTTTGGTCTGTTGAGTCAGTTGGGGGATTGTCCCAATAGCTCGTTGATTTTGTTGTATAGAGGCTATGTCAGACTAGAGTATTGTTGGGTTGGTTTGTGTATAGATATTCCATATATGTACAGTCTAACGATATTCCATGCCATGAGCGATATGATATGATATGTACTTATATATATTTCCTTAGCGTAGCGTGTATGTTGTTGTGTTGGAACCCAAGGGTAGAATTTTGGCTTAAATGGGTTAGCTTGAGGCTACGTGTAGCCTTGGGCACCGTGTGGCATCTGGGGATGATATTTTGGGGTGTTACAAACTTGGTATTAGAGCTTATGGTTGTGAAGAGTCCTAGGGAGTCTGACAAGCCGCGTTACGTAGAGTCTTGAGCATCTGTGTGTAGCGTGCCACACCTATGATCAAGAGGTTGCGGGGCGTTCTAGGAAAAGTCATTTCTTTGTTTCTACAAGAGTCTATCATGCTTACAACTGTTTCCTTCTACTGTTAATTCATGCGTTCTTCCGATAGAAAATGCCTCCACATCGAGCTCACGGAAACAACAACCAACCTCAACCCGTTGATCCGTTACATGAGACGGTATCCCATGCCAAATTTTGGGCAGCTTTTCAGACACTAGCCCAGGCAGTTACCGCCAATACCTAGTCCAACGCTCCACCTCTGCAGGAAAATAATTCGGCAGCAACACGAATTCGTGATTTTATGCGGATGAATCCGCCAGAGTTTCTTGGGTCGAGAGCAGGTGAGGACCCGCAGATGTATGTTGATGAAATGAAGAAAATTACACAGATTATACACGTGACCGAGGAAGAAAGTGTGGAGCTGGCTTCTTATCGGTTGAAGGATATTGCCTATGACTGGGTGCAGATGTAGAATAAGGGTAGAGAGGAAGATACTGTTCCGGTGACTTGGCAATTGTTCCAAGATGCTTTCTTGGATAGATTATTTCCTCTTGAGTTACGGGAAGCTAAGATAGAGGAGTTTATGAATTTGAGACAAGGCTCCATGTCGGTTAAGGAGTATTGTCTTAAGTTTAATCAGCTATCGAAGTACGCTCCCAATATGATGACTGACTCGAGGACTAGTATGAGCAAGTTTCTAAATGGGGTGTCGAGTTATGTGGTGAAAAAATGTAGATCTGCTATGATCAACTGGGAGATTGATCTTCCTAGGTTAATGATTCACACCCAACAGATTGAGTCAGACAATATAAAGGAAAGAGAAAGAGTAAGAGGGATTAAGAGAGTCAGATCGGAGCAACAGGGGTATGGTCAGACTAGATTCTTCGGAGGGAGTCGCCCTCAGTTTCAGAGACGTCCATTTATACCTGCGCCTTCCTCAGCTAATGCTCCCGTATATCGGGGCAGGCAGGAGCTTGGGAATAGGTCGGTACCTTCCAGGTCTCAGGACAGTGTAAGCATCCGGCCTCATCCTCCTTCGTGTGCTAAGTATGTTAATGACTATTTTGGGGAGTGTTATATAGGGAAGCAGGGCTGTTTTAGTTGTGGAAAGTTGGGCCACATACTTAGAGACTGCCCGTATGCCAGACAGCGGAGTCGTAATGCCCGTCCCCAGAGTCAGGCTACCAGTGCCCCGCCTCCCGTAGCCCGTCCATTTCCTCCTCAGGGTGCTTCATCTAGTACTGCTGGCGGTCAATGCCAGAATCGTTTCTATGCTATACCACCTCGTCAGGAGCAGAAGGACTCTCCCGATGTTATCACTGGTATACTCTGTGTTTTCTATTTTGATGTCTATATGTTGATGGACCCCAGTTTGAGTTTTTCTTATGTGACACCTCTGGTTGCTGTAAATTTTGAAACGGATCCTAAACTAATTTCTGAGCCTATTTTGGTTTCTACTCTGGTAGGAGAGTCTGTCATTGCTAAGCGGGTGTATAAGAAATGTCCCATTACTGTCTTTCATCGAGTTATGTATGCTAATTTGATTGAGCTAGATATGGTTGACTTTGATATCATTCTGGGTATGGATTTGCTTCACTCATGCTATGCGTTTATTGATTGTCGTGCCCGTGTGATCAAGTTTCAGTTTCCTGATAAACCTATCCTCGAATGGTCCGGGAGTTCTGTGATTCCTAAGGGTCGTTTCATATCCTATCTCAAATCTAGGAAGTTGATTTCCAAGGGTTGCATCCACCATTTGGTTCGGGTTAAAGACACTAAGTCTGAAACCCCGACCATTCAGTCAATTAATGTTGTTAATGAGTTTCTTGATATCTTTCCGGAAGATCTCCCTGGAATACCTCTTGATTGAGAAATAGAGTTCGGGATTGACCTTCTTCCCGATACTCAGCCTATTTTCATTCCTCCGTATCGTATGGCTCCCACAAAACTTTATGAGTTGAAGGAGAAATTGAAAGATCTTTTAGACAAAAGCTTTATCAGACCTAGTGTGTCCCCGTGGAGTGCACCTGTCCTGTTTGTGTCTAAGAAAGATGGATCTTTGCGGATATGTATTGATTACAGGCAACTTAATAGGGTTACTATCAAGAATAAATATCCGCTTCCTTGAATTGATGATTTATTTAATCAATTGCAAGGTGCAAGCTACATTTTGAAGATAGACCTCAGATCCGGTTATCACCAACTTAAGGTTAGGGAATGTGATATCCCCAAGACAGCCTTCCGAACCCGTTACGGTTATTTTGAATTTCTAGTGATGTCTTTCTGGTTAACTAATGCTCCAGTGGCTTTCATGGATCTTATGAACCGTGTATTCCGACCATATCTGGATTTATTTGTAATAGTGTTCCTTGATGATATTCTTATTTACTCCCGAAGTGAGGGTGATCATGCGGATCATCTCCAAATCGTGTTGGAAACTCTTCAAACTCATCGGTTGTATGCTAAGTTCAATAAGTGTGAGTTCTGGCTGAACTCTGTAGCCTTCTTGGGTCATGTTGTTTCTTCCGAAGGTATTAGAGTCAATCCTCAAAAGATAAAGGCTATAAAGAGTTGGCCTAGACCTATTTCTCTTTCTGATATCTGAAGTTTCTTAGGTCTAGCTGGTTATTATCGTCGTTTTGTTGAAGGGTTTTCATCTATTGCATCTCCTATGACCCGTTTGACCCAAAAGAAAATGAAGTTCCTGTGGTCCGAATCTTGCGAGAAGAGTTTTCAGGAGTTAAAGACTCGACTCACTTTAGCCCCTGTGTTGACTTTGCCTGACGGTGTTGATGGTTTTGTGGTGTATTGCGATGCTTCCAGAGTCGGTTTGGGTTGTGTATTGATGCAAAAGGGCAAAGTTATAGCTTATGCTTCCAGGCAGACCTTGAATTAGCTGCCGCGGTTTTTGCTTTGAAAATCTGGAGACATTATTTGTATAGTGTCCATGTCGACGTCTTCACGGACCATAAGAGCTTGCAGTATGTATTCACCCAAAAGGAGTTGAATCTTAGGCAGAGACGATGGTTAGAACTGTTGAAAGATTATGATATGAGCGTGCTATATCATCCGAGAAAGGCCAATGTAGTAGCAAATTCCCTTAGTCGGAAGTCCATGGGTAGCGTAGCACATATGGAGATTGGTAAGAAGGAGTTGGCCCGTGAGGTACATCGTTTGGATAGATTGGGGGTTAGGTTGTTTGGTGATGCTGAGGGTAGTATAGGAGTGCAAAGCGGTTCCGAATCCTCTTTAGTTTCGGAAGTGAAGGAGAAGCAAGACAGGGATCCTACCTTGGTCAGGTTAAAAGAGTCAGTTAAAGACCAAAAGGTGGAGGTTTTCTCCCAAGGGGGAGATGGCGTTTTGAGACTCCGAGAAAGATTATGTGTTCCTGATGTTGATAACTTGAAGAACAGGATTATGGGGGAAGTGCATGGTACGCGATACTCCATCCATCCTGGTGCTACCAAGATGTACCATGATTTGCGGGAAATCTATTGGTGGAACGGTATAAAGAGGAACATAGAAGAATTTGTGGCGAAGTATTCCACGTGTCAACAGGTTAAAATAGAGCATCAAAGGCTCAGTGGCGTAATGCAATAGTTTAGCATTCCTACTTGGAAGTGGGAAGAAGTGAATATGGACTTGATAGTTGGTTTGCATCCTTCTCGTCGCCATCATGATTCGATTTGGGTTGTCGTAGATCGGCTGACGAAATCAACTCATTTCTTGCCTGTGCAATCATCGTATACAACTGAAGATTATGCTAGAATATATATTCGGGAACTCGTCATACTTCATGGAATCCCTTTGGCTATTATTTCTGATAGAGGTACTCAGTTTACCTCTCAGTTTTGGAAATCTTTCCAGAAGGGTCTTGGTACCCAAATTCGTTCAAGTTTTGCTTTCCATCCGCAAATAGATGGTCAGGCCGAGCGGACCATTCAGACTTTAAAAGATATGTTGAGGGCTTATGTGCTTGATTTTAAAGATAGTTGGGATGATCACTTAGTATTAATCGAGTTTGCTTACAATAACAGTTTTCATGCTACTATTGGAATGGCCCCATTTTAAGCTTTGTATGGTAGAAGGTGTAGATCACCATTGGTTGGTTTGAAGTTGGTGAGGCTGCCGCGACTGGAACGGATGCGGTGTTCAAGGCCATGAAGAAGGTTAAGTTAATTTGGGAAAGGTTGAAAATCGTCCAAAGTCGTCAAAAATCATACGCAGATGTAAGGAGGAAAGACCTTGAATTTGATGTTGGTGATTTAGTGTACTTGAAAGTTTCACCCATGAAAAGGGTGAAGAGATTTGGGAAGAAAGTAAAACTAAGTCCCCGTTACATTGGTCCCAATAAGATTGTGGATCGCATTAGGAAGGTAGCGTATAAGGTTGAATTCCCGCGGAGTTATCTAACGTCCATCCGGTTTTCCATGGTTCTATGCTTAAGAAGTCTATTGGTGATTTTGTTGTGATTGATCCTTCCGAAAGCTCGGGTAATCAACAGTCTTTCATATGAAGAGATTCCGGTTGAGGTTTTTGACTTTCAAGTTCGTAGGCTAAGAAACAAGGAAGTTCCTTTGGTTAAAGTGCCTTGGCGAAATCAATCCGTGGAGAGTGCTACTTGGGAAGCCGAAGCGTATATGCGCGCCAAATATCCCCACCTCTTTCCTATGAATCCTGAGCATGTCAAAGGTATCGTTCTCTTTTGATTTAATCCTTATTGCTATGTTTATCTTGGCTTGTGTGTTTTCTATGATATCCAAAAAAATCTAGAATGGAGTATATGCTTGGGCAAGATGATTTTTCTCTATATACTCATTTTTATAGTATTCTTGACCTACCTATCAACATTCAGGGACGAATGTTTTCAAGGGGGAGATGATGTGATGCCCCGGAATTTTTTTTTCGTTAAGATCTCGGACGAAAATGTGTTGAATTCTGTTCTTTATCATGATTTATAATTTTTCTGTGTGAAATTTCTAGATATGCGACCCATCATCACGTAGATCATCGAATAATATTTCCAACGATATGTGGATCATCCAAAACGGACACTCGAGCGATGAGTTATGATCATTCCGATCTAACCGTGAATAGTGGTGAACAGTAAATGTGCAGGAAAAAATACTGAGGCCAGGCGAATTTTAGGGTCAACTTCAAACGATCATAACTCCTTGTACATAATTATCTGAGTGAGCTACTATATATCAACAGAAAGCTCTAAAAGTCCTCTTTCCAATCAAATTGGTTTCATCCAATTTGTCCATTGGAGCAAAAAGTTATGGTCGATCTACTTCAGCCTATCAAAACAGTCCACCAAAGGACAGATTTGACATTATTTGATTTTAAAGGGTATTTTGGTCATTCCCACTCCAATCCATCCAGGTAAACCATGGATTTAAGTCCATTAAGAGCATTCAATAGCTCATTTTTCTCCAAAATTTCCTAAGGCTCAAACCCCAACCCTACTACTCCAAATTTCATCCTTCTAGTCTCTTGATTGAACCGTAGAAATTTCAAATTGATTTGGGATTCGAGTTGATCATGGTAAAGGCTTCGAGAAGCACCCTTTATTTTCGTGAATAAATTTCCGGAGTCGGAAGTTCATATTCATCTTCCATTTTTAGGTATGTGGGGCTTTGAACAAGATTATTCTTTCGATCTTGTGCCCGGTATTTTTGTTGAATTACATTGACATGAGATTTTACATGTTTTACCATGAATTGGAAATATGGTTTTATATCTTATATTATTGTCCATGAGCTATGGAATTATGTCCAAAAAGTATTTGATTATGAGAGTATGATGATTTAATTGGTTAAGCCTTGATTTATACTATCATTCTACTATTTTCTTATTATGAATTTATAATTGATATTGGAAATTCTATATCCCTACTACGGGTTGATGTCTCAAGTACCTTTAAATGAGAGTTGGATGGCAAATTGAGAAATGTTGATATTGAAGTTGCAATGAGTCTTGGTATTTTTTGAATGGTTTTGATGAGTTAAATTGTTGAAAATATTATGTATTGAGTCTTCATATCCTTTTCCAAATGTTGAGTCGGTTATGGTTCAATGCATTGATACCTTGTTGATGTTGAGGAAGATTAAAATGTTTTGAGCTAAAATGTGTTGAGTTAGGAATCCACAAATTGATATGATTTGATAAATGAGAAAGAGAATTGATTTGGTCTTTATGATAGACCCTTCTGATGTTGTGGTGAATTTCCTAAAGCGTTTTGAGCTTGTCGGGGAGTAGTACTTAGCATCGAGAGAGAAATTTGGTATTTTCCCAAACCTATGTGCCACCGTAGGGTTGTTTGATGATGATATTATTGGCCAGAGAGCCCGATTATAATTATTGCAGTTTTAAGGTCGTACTCCCTGGCAAAGAGTATGATTCTCCCGCCAATGGGGGTTTCAAACGTTGGTATTCCACGTAGCTCATGTGGGGTTGTCGGTTATAGGAAACTCCCCTGTCCATAAGAGTCATGTTTATTGAAATACCGAGTCACTCCGAGTTTTGATGTGGTAAGTCAAGTTGCCTATGATGATCTATAATGATTTATGAGTTTTTTCTCCTACATTTCCTATCTAAGATGTTATGAGTTGTATGATTCAATGTCACTCAAGCCAGGTGTGTCATTATGGTCCGTATGTACATTTTTACGAAATTTATGATATTATTTATATTTTGCATGCGCCCCCACATACTCAGTACGTATCTTGTGCTGACCCCCATATTTCTCTATGGGCTATATTCTTACCATGATGTAGGTTCAGGTACTCAGCCGCAACCACGACAGTGATATCCGAGTGCCGCATCTACGTTCCTTCAGTGGTGAGTCCTCATGGTTCGAGGACCAAGTTGCTAGTTTTGGTGCTGTTGTTTTGTGATCCCTTTGGTCTGTTGAGTCAGTTGGGGGTTTGTCCCAATGGCTCGTTGATTTTGCTGTATAGATGCTATGTCAGACTAGTGTATTGTTGGGTTGGTTTGTGTATAGACATTCCATATATGTACAGTCTAACGATATTCCGTGCCATGTTCTATGTGATATGATATGTACTTATATATATATCCTTAGCGTAGTGTGTATGTTGTTGTGTTGGAACCCAAGGGTAATGTTTTGGCTTAAAGGGTTATCTTGAGGCTACGTGTAGCCTTGGGCACCGTGTGGCATCTCGGGATGATATTTCTGGGCGTTACACCATCATCCTATCTCAATCCATGGGATTTAGCCCCATTCCCCTTGATGATACAAGGACTAATTTCCTTGTCAAACCCTTGATCATAGGATCTTCTAAATTTCTTTCGAACTTTGCATATTCTAAGAATATAATATTATGTTTTAATAGTTGTTTAACTGCATCATGTCTGATGAAAATATGTTTTTTTTCCATTGTATATATTATTTTTAGCAATCCTAATTGCTGCCTGCGAGTCACAATGTAAAGAAATTGGTGCACTTGTCTTCTCTGTAATGGCACATCCTCCAAAAGGTTTCTCAATCATTCAGCTTCTTGCCCTGCTAGCTTGAGAGTAATGAATTCAAATTCTATGGTAGAACATTCTATAAAAGTCTGTTTTGAATACTTTCATGAAATAGCACCTTCTCCCAAAGTAAACACTTTGCCAATGGTGGAGCTAACTTCATCATTGTCAGTTACCCAGTTTACATCAATAAACCTGCTAAAATAGCAGGAACTTTATTAAAATGCAAACACCAATCCATAATACCTCTCAAGTACCTTAATAAGCAATGGAGAAACTTCCAATGTTCACTACTGGGATTGTGAGTATATCTACTCAATATGATAACTACATAGGCTATATCAGGCCGAGTGTAATTCATGAGAAACAAACACTCCCAATTATTTTAGCATATTCAGTTTGAGAAACACAAAAATCTTTATTATTTTCGAGTGTATGCTAGTATCATAAGGAGTTCTCATTGAAACTACATCAAAACAATCAAATATTTTCAATACATTTTTAATATAATGAGACTTACACAAAGAGAAATCATTAATAGTTTTTTTAATCCCTAAAACCACATAAGCTTCTCCAAGTTCTTTCATTTCAAATTTAGAAAATAAAAATTTCTTAATCTCATTTACAATATTCACATTTGGGAAAAAGATTAACATGTCATCCATATATAAACATATAATCGCACAATCTGATACCATCATTTTAGAATAAACACAGGTATCAAATGAATTAACAACAAAGCCATTATCCATTAATATGAAATTAAATTTTTTGTACCACAGATTAGGTGCCTGCTTAAGTCCATATAATGACATTCTCAATTTGCAACTTTATCCTCTTGTCCTGGGACCATAAAACCTTCAGGTTGAGTTATATAGAACCTTTTCTCTAAACCACCATTTAAAACTGTTGTTTTGACATTCATTTGGTGTACCACTAAACTATGAACAACGTCTAGAGAAATAAGAGTACTAATGGTTGCTATTTTAGAAACTGGAGAATAAATATCAAATTAATCAACACCTTTTTTTTGGTTCAGGACTCTAATTATAAGTCTAGTTTAAATATTTATCAGTTGTGCAGTTAGGCCTTAATTTCTTCTTAAATATCCATTTGTTACTTATGGTTTTACACTCTTTAGGCAAATCATACAAGTCCTAAGAGTAATTAGAAACTATAGAGTTTAATTTATTTTTAATAGCCTCTTTCCAAAACATTGCATCTATTGAACTCGTTGCTTTATCATAAGTCTTGGAGTGTTCTTCTGTTAAATAGATAGACACTAATTCATAATTTAAAGTATTGAAATTAAAATTCACTGTTAATAAGGTGGTGATAAAATCAGGACCAAAACTAGTCTTAATTTTATATCTTTTACTCCTTTTAAGTCCAATTTCATGCTCATTAGCAATAACATCAGATGCAGGCATAACATGAGAGTTTACAGACATATATATAAAATTATTATTTTGCGCATCTTCAGACATATTATTTTTCAAAGGAAAAATATGCTCAAAAAATTCTGCATCTCTAAATTCACAAATAGAATAATAATTTAATAACCTAAATCTATATGTAACACTAATTTGAGCATAACTAATAAAGACATTGTCAAAATTCTTAGAGCCTACATTTACCCGTTTAAAATCAGGTAGACCAATCTTAGCCAAACATCCCCACATTTTAAAAAATTTCAAGTTAGAAGCAAACCCTTTCCACAGTTCATATGAGGTCTTGCCTAACTTTTTATGACAAACTCTATTAAGAATCTAGCATGCAGACAAGGCAGTTTCCTCCCACATATAGTCAGGTAGACCCGAGCTAAAAATTATAGAGCTCACTATTTTTTTAAGAGTTCTATTCTTTCGTTCGGTAACACCATTTTGCTGAGGAGTATAGGTAGTACTAAACACATGGATAATAATATTTTTATCACAAAAATCTTCTAGAGTTTTAGTATTATATTCATCACCCCTATCCAATTTAAATATGTTGATTTTCCTATGAAATTGATTTTCTACTTCTGCTTTGAATTTTAAAATTATGCTTTCAGCCTCATCTTTAGATTTAAGGAGATATACCTTAGTGTACCTAGAAAAGTCATCAACGAAAGTAATGTAATACTTCTTTCCACCGTTGCTATTAATGTTCTTGAAATCTGCTAAGTCTGAATGTATTTGTTCAAGCAATTCGATTTTTCTACTAGCAATAAATTCAAAAAATTTCTTGACACACCTTTCTTCTACACTCGGAGGACAATTAGAAATATCTTCAATATTTACGGCAGTAATTAATTTCATTTTTCTAAGTGTCTTAATAGAAGTAATTTTAACCTGACCTAGTTTACCATGCCACAAATTAATAGACTCTACAATATTAGTAGAATAAAAAATACTTGCATTATTTACAATCTCTTAAATACTGTTCAGTATAAATAAATCTCTACTATGGTATCCCTTTCCAACAGAGTGTAATTCCCCAAAGATACCCCCTGGATGTCATATGGTGCTTAGGACTATAAGTAGCCCCAAATCAACCCATGATATCTTTTCAGTTTTGAACTCTACTACATGTAAACTTGAAACATGAGTTGAATAGAAGAAAACTTATAAAATAGGTTTAAATAAAAGAACAATCTCAACAAAGTACTGCAACTTAGTAACATTCAAATTAATGAGAACCTGAAAGAACACATCATCTGACTAGTCTTGACAAACCTCTAACTATATTAAAGAGCCACTGGATTGACCCCAACTGACCCAAAATGAAAACATAACTTTTCAACTAACAATAATAACGATCACCTAAAATCAAAATAAGTTTGGTCCTTAAACAATAAGGACTCATCAACTGAATAGATGTAAGAAGTGGTAATCGTGGCTAGTCATATTGCTGGGGATGAACACCAGGACCTACATTATGAAAAACTAAAACCACATAGACATATATGTGGTTAGTACTTTTGGAATATACTAATTATATGGGGTGAATGCAATAAGTAAGAACTGATATAAATCATAATCTCAAAACATGCATGCTAAGTGTAAATAGACTCACCCTAATCATAAATAAATTGAAACCTAAAAAAGCATAAGCTTAAGTCATAAAGCAATATATGGTAAAGTTAATGAGTCATTACTCTTAGTTTCTAAAATTAAATTTTTTGTGGAAGATTCTCAGAACCAGCATAAACTATGTGAGCTTGCATTGAGTCCACTGTCTGACCTATGTTGAGGAGGGCTGTTCTATTCTTTCCATCAGCATATAACCTGAAATGAACTGGAGTAATCACTAAATTGAGCCCATTTGGGCAAGGGAGACACTCTCTGTTGAGGTCCCTTAAACCTATGGCGGCACGTACTTTTTAGGAAATAGGATGCGTTGAACCTATATTTCACTCTTGCTGTTAAATACTACTCCCAAAATATATACTCGCATGCTCATACTTAGGAAATTCACCTTAAAATAGCATATGAGTTTATAAACTAAAAAATAACTATGCTTCTCTTACTTAGATCATACACATAAAGAAACGTGTGAATTTCATATCATGTCTAGGATAAGATCCTTACTGAAATCTAAATAATGCTATAATAATTTGAAAGTTGACTTAGTAAGTCTAAACTTCTTATAAAATAAGAGAATTATGCTAAAATTATATGCTTTTAATTGTCATATGAATGAATCATGCTAAAAATCATGTACATTTATCAACTCGTGGAACTTCATGTCAAAATTCTAAAATTCATCTCATAATAAAAATCATGTAAGTAAAAACATGAGTAAAGGTAAATTCTTGTGCTAACTGAACTTTAAGTCACATGATAAATGAACCCTAGCCATCAAATCTTTAAAACTCATGTAGGAACTCAACTTTTGGGAACAAGGATGAAAAGTCATGCTTGTTCAAACCCTACATACCCGGCCTTAGTGAATTACTTGGAGGAAACCCGAATTAGAACCTTGATAACATGAATTTTGAAGAACAAACTCCTTTTTTGAGTACTTGAGGGTTTAGGAGAAGAAGTATCGTATATTCTGAGTTATA
The DNA here is from genome assembly GCA_030864215.1 of Capsicum pubescens. Classification (NCBI taxonomy): domain Eukaryota; kingdom Viridiplantae; phylum Streptophyta; class Magnoliopsida; order Solanales; family Solanaceae; genus Capsicum; species Capsicum pubescens. The sequence goes on from CM061544.1 coordinate 108,933,512, forward strand.
GGGGTAGAAATCACATTTATTATAGTTAGAAATTAATTTTAGGGGTAAAAGACCGAGAAGCCCTTGAATAAAACTTAAAAAAATAAAATTTGGCATTTCTGCGTCCTTGGGCGTGATACGCCCTTATCGTGCTACTTAAAGGGCGTGGCATACCCTTATCACGATACACCAAGGGTGTGGTATGCTCTTATATCAGCACGCCAAGGGTGTGGCATGCTCTTATTGCAGCACACCAAGGGCATACCTTGCTCTTATCACAGGCCCTAACTGTTTTGGTGTTTCAAATATCCCAAATACGTTCTAAAAATTTTGAAACACTTCCTAATACCCGTTATCATTCCTTATCATAATACAACTCAAAAATTATAATAAAATGAAAAAAAGTATCAAAATAAAATCATTGCAATCATGGGGTCTAACATTATTTCCCCATTGGGACCATTTATCTGCGAATGAAGGTTGGGTTGGGTAAAACCTACCTCATGGGTTTGCTAAGCAGAGATATGAAATTTGTCTTAACTTACAACTAAAATCATTCACCTTGATCATGAACTTAGAACTAAAATAACTTATTAGATATGAACTTTGTAGGGTAAAAGTATAGATATTTATGAATATAATAGATTGGAAAGAATTTCTTACCTCAAATTGACTCTATCCTAGAAGTGAAGAGATACGGATATCAATTCATAATGTCTGCTTCTAATACCCATGTTTCACCCTCAACTGTCTGATTTCTCCAAAGAACTTTCATCGGAATAACTTCTTTGTTCCTTAATCTTCTATCATCAATCGAGGATTTGAACTAAAATCTCCTTATAAGATAGACTATCGCTGTAACGACCCAATTTTCTAGAATCGAAATGTCATATGGTGCTCATGATCCCGAAGGACCACAAGATAACCCTCTACTGATATCTGTACCTGGATACTGCATAATATAGATAATAAATGCAGAAACTGGCCATAAGGTTTAAAACATCTAATACTACTAAAAATTTAAAACTGAGTACTGATATATCTGCCCAAAAAGCATCTAAACTGTCTGAGCTGTGGAGTTGATGGGATATGTCCCCAAATAACTTCGTCTACTGAAAATAAACAAAATCTAATGCAATAATGATAAAAGGGTCATCCTCGAATGAAGAAGACTCACTGCTATGTCTACTGCTGCTGACTGGGACTGAGCTGCTAAGGGTACTCTGGATCTCGTGCCTCTGAACCTATGGTGTCAAATAAAACACCATAGCATAAATGTGTCAGTACGGGAATGTACCGAGTATGAAGATGAGGTAAGGCTAAATGCAAGGGTTTATGCATGAACAATTACTTAACTGAATAATCATGAGAGTACTGAATGAGAACACATGCATGAATGAATAAACCATAACTACTTCCATCACGACTCTGAATACTGAAACTCAGATACTGCATTACTATCATCTGAACTCACTACTAATACTAAGATACTGAACAACTGAATCATATAATACCGATAACTGAGTACTGGAGTTGAGATCAGTCTTATCTAGCGAGTGATCTTAAAATCTTAGGATACTGAAGCTGATTGACTAAATATACTCATGTCATTGACTGAATTTTGAGATTTCTACTCTCGAATGACTGCATTGGAGATCAAACCTCTCTAACGGATGATTCCGGAATCTACTATCAATGATAAGTAAAGATCATGTCTGAATCTAACAACAAGAATACTCAACTGAATCTGAGATTGAGATCAAGCCTATCTGTCGGGTGATCTCTAGATATGATAACAAGAATACTCAACTGAATCTGAGACTGAGATCAAGCCTATCTGACGGGTGATCTCTAGATTTGATAACAAGAATACTCAAATAAATCTGAGATTGAGATCAAGCCTATCTGACGGGTGATCTCTAGATCCGATAACAAGAATACTCAAATGAATCTGAGACTGAGATCAAGCCTATCTGACGGGTGATCTCTATATTTGATAACAAGAATACTCAACTATATCTGAGACTGAGATCAAGCCTATCTGATAGGTGATTTCTAAATTTAATACTGAATAATTTTATATGAGACCAAGCCTATCTGGCGGGTGGTCCATGAATCAATAGAACTATCTGAGTTCCTCACTGAGATAGATGACTGTATCTGACAGTCCTGATTTATGAAGATTAATATGAAACTGTAACCGTGGAAAGTAGTCACTTAACTGACATGTCTCGAATCTTAACTGGTGGGGTCCAACCTGTAACCCCAGCTGGAAGGATGTCAATACCGTGCCATGGGTAAAGACCTCTCTAGTCAAGTCTATCTGATGGGTGACCCTCGCAGGAAGTCAAGCCTAAGGCATATAATAGTCAAGCCTATCTGACGGGTGACCAGCCTTTCCTGACGGGTGACTCCTGCATCCCGCGCTAGCTACGCAGTTTTGGAGTTCAGGGATTGCTCCTAATGACTCGCCTCTCTAATGAGGAGCTGCCATCCCTGCCGTCGCTCGGTGCTAGCTCCTACTCCCAACTGAAAGACTCTGAATTGATTCTTAACTGAACACAAACTAAGATGAATCTGATACTGATCATGTTTCTTGAATGGTCTGACTGAGTTAAGCTGAATTCACTTCGTTCTGTATTTGACGGAATACTACTGAATCTCATTATCCGACTGTATGATACTGAGTTCCAAACTGAACACTTGAATACTACAAGGTCTGAGCTGAGTACAAAACTGAGGCTAGATTACTAGCGATATTGAGATTATGACAATTACAGAGATTGTTGAGATTTTTTAAGTTTTGTATCTGTCTGAGAATACAGAGTTTGATAACTCGCTGAGTTCTGAGAATCATGGCTCAACTGGAATTATCGTGAGAACTGACATGTCTCTAGACAACAGCTAAATTGTCGGGTATAAATACCTCCAGGACTCAATAACATAAAAGTAAAACATAACCATTCTTGAATAATCAAGACCATGGATAATCATTCACCATCACAATCACTAAGGCATCACTTCAAGCATTTAGGAATCGTAAACATGTAATAACATAGGGGGACATGCTATTGGATCATATTCAATTCAACAAGGTCTTGCATCAAACACTTGGCATGTATTAAAGTATTAGCATGTATCATAGAGCACATAATTGGGGAATTTTATGCCATCATGTCACAATTCATTCACTAAGGCTTTTCAACAAATACTTGACAAGCATGGGCTTGCACACGATTGGGGATTTCTAGTCAACATGCTATAATGTCTCTAATTCCTTAACATAAGCATTTTATCAAACATATGGGGAGCATGCTTTGCTTATTCAACAATTTTCTTCACTTAATTGACATGAACACATCACTTAACAAGCAAATTGAAGAGGGTTTATCATGACCATCACATGAATATCACATACAAGGGTCAAAGCTTGAAAACCTTACAAACAAACATGAATCAAAACTCAATAATAACATGAACATCAATTTCAACTCACATGAATCATAGAAACCCACAAATATAAGATCTTTGAATTTTAGAAAAGGGTTCTTGATTTGATTGGATGCAAGGGACCCAAGAATCAACATCTACATACCTTAGAGAAACTCATTCTTGAAAGCTCTTGGAGAGATTCTTGATTTCTCTTGATTTTTCTTGAAGAAAAAGAAAGGGTTTTGATTTTTTAGAAACCCTAGTTTTTGATGTTAAAGATGAAGAATGAAATTGTGAGCCTTGATCGGATATAAATAGGGCCTGAAAAGAGTAGGAAAAAGACCAAAAAACCCTTTTAAAATTGAGTTAAAAATGCTGAACAGGGTCTGCGACGGTCGAAGTGACGGTCCATCGCTCAGTATGACGGTCCGTCGGATCATCCGTCGCATATCATTCAAAAAAAGGACACAATACCTCGATGCAATAGTCTCAGTAACGATCCGTCATAAATCCAACGGTCCATCGGACCGTCCGTCGCACATTGGCCAAGATAAGGTCACACTGCCTTAGCGCGATGGTCCGTCACAGCCTCGACGATTCATTGTCCTATCCGTCGCACGTAGACCAGGAAAGGGAGTGACTACCTTGGTTGTGAAGGGCTGGGCGACGCTCCTTCGCAAGATGTACGATCCGTCAAACCGGCTGTCGCACCTGGGCGGTTCCGACTGCCTTCAGTAAAACGGCCATAACTTCCTCGTTTGATACTGGATTTTGACGAAATTGGTATCGATAGAAAGCTTATTCAATTCTCTACCTGAAAAAAGTCAATATTAGGAAAATTATACACGGTTCAAAATATTACTCACTTGGGAAGACACTTCTCAACCTTTTTGGACCGGATTTATGCTTCACTTGACGTACTCTAAGTCTTAGATTACGAGAGAAATTTGTGGGGTCTTACAATTGCTCACCCCAATCCTATCTATGGGCACTAAAAAATATAGGCCCCTAATGTACTTTTATATCATCGATACATGAAAAATAGGATAGACAATGGCTAACTTTGATAGAAGGTCTAACTTATGAGGACCAATGTATCGAGGACTAGAATTTCCCTTCTTCTTAAATCTTAGTATCCCCTTCAAAGGTGACACCTTCAAAAATACCCAATCACCTCAATATTTAGTTTTGTCAAGACCTGAGGCTACCCCTTGGTCGCGACAACGGTGCTTACGGCCATAAGTGACCATAAGCTAACCTATTATCTGGTACCTATTATGAGCACTCAATAATATAATACTAGAACCACATGTACAAAAGATAAACTGATAAAATGTTGTAATCACAAACACTGAAATATAATCCAACATATCTAAAATAACAGAATATACTGAAACTAAATGAATGTCTATCTGTCTAAAACAACTGATAAAAAATGAAAACTCACTGACTGTCCAACTATCTGAAAGCCTCTAAAAATCATGAGGATTTGATGGGAAAGACACCCCAACTAACACCGACTGATTGAACATGAATAGATTCTAAAATAATAATAAAATATGTCATGTCCTTGATAGAAGAGGACTCACCATTGATGTTGCTAGATAATGCTGGTCTACCTAATTACGGTGTGAAAATTGAGCACCCGAACCTATGTTATAAAATAACATAGCGCAAAATAAGAGTATGCAATCAGTAATTTGAATGTACGTGTACGTGAGATAAGGACTAACTGAAATGCATAAGACAACTAAACATGGACACATGAACATGTAAAACTGAGAATGCAAGACCAAGCATAAAAATATACTGAAATAATCTAAAATTTAAATAATTGAACATTTTAAATCTATACACTTGGTCATGCAAACCTAAACTGATCTATTCTGAAAACTACACTGAGACTGAGGTAGCTGACTACAATCGACATGCCCCAATCTGAGCTATTGGGTCCAACTTGTAACCCAGTTAGAAGGTTGTTGGTACCTTGCCAGGGGTACCAACATATGACTGACAATGTGGATCCATAAGGATGATGTCCCGAAGAACGAGGGTGTCATGCCTCTACTGAAGGGGGAACCCTCATAATCTATGGTGGAGCTGTAGGTCTGCAGCTTAGAGACTATTACTAACAACTCATGCCTCTACTAACAGGGGAGTCATCATTCCTGTGTTTCACTCGGTGCTAAGTGTTACTCCCAACTGAATGACACTGGTGTTATTAGTCGTTCAATATGATATGATATTATACTTATAAGTGCTCAACATGAACATGATATTCTAAATATGATATTAAAATCATGGCCTGACTAACTTGTTACTTGATAATAGAAATCATTTAAGGAAACATAGGTATCAGGTGTTCATGACCCACTAACACCAGATGATTACAAAAATACGACAACAATATTTAATCAATGATAGGAAGTCATAATTCAGAGACCCAATGATTGTAAATTTTAATAACTGCTGAAATACATGAATTTGAACATGGGAATGTGTTAAACATGGAAAAACAATATATTTAGATGGTTTAATTTGTAAATTGATGACTCATCATGAAATCAAGGGGATAAGGCATGGAAAATTGTAATTCGAAACATAAAATAACTTAAATAACATGGAAACACATGTTGGCATGGATAAAATTTGATTTACCAAGAAATTCAAGCATTAACTCCATAAATTTCATGGAATATTTCACAAAATAGGATAAAATTAAAGATTTTAAACTAAAAGAGTGTTTTTAGGCTCAATGGAAGGAACCCATTGATGAATACCCCACATACCTTGAATTGTTTGACATGATGAAGTAGACTTGAATTTGGGACTTGAAAGATGAATTTGAAGAAAAAACCCTAGTTATTTTTCTTGAGTATGAGAGAGTTAAGTGTTTGACATTTGGGGGGAAATAAGCCCATTTGATGGTTATAGGTCGTGGGATGAAGTTATATGAGGGGAAAAAGAATAAAAAGCACTTTAATTGAACATTACAGAATTTATCTCTAGTCCATATAAGTTGACTATACGAATCATATGGTGAGGGTATGACTAGCTTCTTGACTCGTAAGCTAGGAAGAATATAAGTGAGTATACACTGGTCAACATACAAGTGGCACTTACAGATCATAACATCTTCATACTACTAGTAGCCTCTACTTATAACTTGGACAAAATCTCACCTCACCTCACACTGACTTGGCTACAACTCACTTCATACGACTCGTATGATGCATATACGACTCAAGGAAAGTAGTCATGCCTTTTACAAAAAGTGACCCATCTCATACCTTCATGGATACGAGTTTAAAAAATGACTTATATGGTGTGTATACGACTCAAGGGATGAGTCGTATGATACAAAGAAGTTTTTAGAGATGTGGTATTACAATATCTCTTCCTTGGGAACATTCTTCCTTAAATAAGATTGGTTGATGAGATACTAAGGAAATTGAGATCATATATTGAATGTTCATAAATTGAAACATGATTAAACAACCGAGTTTGATACATGATACATGGACTCGATTGATTTTATGAATTCATGTAATGACATGAGAATGGTTACATAGCTGAAACAGAGACCGAGAAAGAGTTGATTTAGAAAAAATTGTTACCTCAAGATGAGTTTGAATTCGTGGAGAAAAGATGAGGGTACTTGGCTCACATATCTGCTTCTGCTTCCTAAGTAGCTGCCTCAATAGATTGTTTTTTCCATAGAACTTTCACCAAGGGAACCTCATTGTTCCTCAACCTACGAATCTGATGGTCAAGGATCTCAGCTGGAATCTCTTCACCAGAGAGATTGTCTCTCACATCCACACTATCTAAAGACACAACTGAAGCTGAATCACTAATACACTTCTTTAACAAGGAGACATGAAAATTTTGATGCACTAACACCAAGTCTGCATGCAACTCTAGCTAATAAGCTACCTTCTCAAGGTGACTCACAATCCTATATAGGCCAACATAGCGGGACTGATCTTTCCCATCTTGCCAAACCTCTTCACCCCTTTTATGGGTGAAATTTTTAAATACACAAGGTCACTAACATCAAACTCAAGATCTCTTCCCCTTATATTGGCATAAGATTTCTAATGACTCTGAGCTGTTTTAAGACTCTCTCAAATTAACTAAAATTTCTCCATCACCTCAAACACTGAATCTGGCCCTATCAAAGTAGCCTCACCTACTTTAAACTAACTAATAGGAGATCTACATATCCTCCCATAGAGAGCCTCAAACGGAGCCATCTGAATACTGGAGTACTAACTGTTGTCATAGGCAAACTCAATCAAAGGTAAGTGGTCATCCCAACTACCCTTAAAGTCAATAAAAAAGGCTCTCAACATATCCTCTAAGGTCTGAATGGTCCTTTCTTATTGACCATATGTCTGAGGATGTAAAGCCATATTGAGATGAATTTGGGTACCAAAACCCTTCTGAAAAGCCTTCCAAAAGTGAGAGGTAAACTTAGCACCCCTATAAAAATGATAGACAATGAAATCCCATGATACTTAACCAAATACTTGAGATAGAGTCTAGCATAATCATTAGTTAAATATGAAGAAGGAACTGGCAAGAAATAGGGTGACTTGGTCATCCTATCTGTAATAACCCATATCAAATTATGCTGATGATGTGTGCGAGGAAACCCTTTCACAAAATCCATGTTCACTACCTACCACTTCTAAGTAAGGATGCTAAACTCTTGAAGTGTACCACTAGGCCTTGGGTGATCAACCTTAACTTGTTGACAGTTTTAACAGTTGGCCACAGACTCTGCAATATCTTTGTTCATACCACTTAACCAATAGATTTACTGTAAATCACGGTACAAATTAGTGGCTCCTAGGTAAATAAAATACCGTGTACCATGCACTTCTATAAAAAATTACTATCTTAACCACCAGCGCATGGAATACATAATCTTCCCTAACAATGAATGATACAAGTCAAATGGTCGTCTTATATTTTGATGACATCTTTAGAGGCCAACACCTATAAAATCAAGACGTGGTCACCTCAAGGACACATGGACATGCATGGAGGACCCATTTTGAGCATAAACAAGGATGTGAGTGGAAGATTGCTTGGAGCATTGAAGACTTGAGGACTCACAGATTTTGATAACACTTAATGGCTCATGGTTTGATCACCTCATTAAGGGCATTTTGGTCACTTCACTTTGCCCAAATGCACTCCATGGCCCCCACCCATTAAGGATATTATTGTGATTTTTGTCTTGTCTTGTAATAATATAAATAGAACATTTTAGGTCTTTTCTCATTAGTTTATGAATCATGAAATATTGAAACATTGAAATTCTTTTCTTTGAGAGTAGAACACCTTGGTTTAATCTTAGTTAGGTCTTGGAATATCCATTGTAGTTTTGGGCTTGAAAAAGCTAGTATTGACCTTTGCTTGAAAATGGTGGACCTTGAGGTGCGTTGGTTCCTTTAGCGGTCACCGTAAGAGTGTGGTGTTGATTATTACATTCATTAGGGGTTAGTGTTGAAATACACTTGGTTCTTAATCTTGTAATAATCTTTGTCTCACTATCTATCCTTTTCATTCTTGTAAGCTTGTTGTGTTCTTGTTCTCTACTCTCGGTTTGTGTTTGTTCTTGTTGGCTAAAATATTGCCTTCTTGTTCTTTATCTTATGTGTTTTTAAGCTAGTTTGGGTTGTATGAAATACATATCAAAGACTTTGTTATCTTCTCATTCTAGTGTTGTATTGTGAATCCGAGAGAGGTCTCTAATCGGTCCAAGGATCTTAGTGATTTGTGGACTATTTTGGAGTATGTTTGTGAACTGTTTTAAGTCACTTTGTGTGTTCTTTGTTTTTCTTGTATCAATGAGGCACACCATCTCCCCTTGAGAGAAGCCTCTTCCTTATAATCTCTAACCACCTTCTTCAACTTGACCAAACTAGGATTCTTATGTTACTTTTTTTCACTTTGGCGATCAATGAAGATTTCAAACCATTTTGAACCCATATGCTACCTTCAACTGAATCAACCAACTGAACACCTAATCTAGCAAGCTGATGAACCTCATGGAATAACTCCTTATTTTCTTCCTCAACATGAGTAACACTACCCAAAGACAATTTACCAAGGGCATCCTCCACTACATTTGCCTTGCCCGGATGATACCAACACACTTATGTCACAATATTTTAATAATTCAAGCCTCCTTCTCTGACAAAGATTCAAATATTTCTGTGTGAACACATACTATAAACTTTTATGATCAGTGAATATATTAACATAACCCTATAAAGATAATGCCTCCAAATCTTTAAGGAAAAAACCACAACTGCCATCTCAAGATTATAGGTTGGGTAATTCTTCTCATGAGGTTTAAGCTATCTAGAGGAATAGGCTATGACCTTACCTCTCTGCATTAGCAAATATCCAAGACCAACTTTAGAAGTCTCATAGTACACTACAAATCCATCTGAACCATTTGGCAAAGTCATGATTGGGGAAGAAGTGAGTCTAGTCTTCTACTCCTAAAATCTCTTCTCAAAGGAATCTGACCACTGAAATTTCACTTTCTTTTGAATCAGTCTAGATATGGGAGAAGCAAAAGAATAAAACCCTTCAACAAACCATATGTAATAGAAATATAAACCCAAGAAACTCATGATATCTAATAGAGAGATGGGTCTAGGCTAATTTTTTACTACTTCGATCTTTTGAGGGTCAATTTGGATGCCATCACCAGAAACTATATGACCAAGGAAAGCTACTGATCTTAAACAAAATTTGCACTTACTGAACTTAGCGAATAACTGGTGATCTCTAAGGGTCTACAAAACAACTCTCAGCTGGCCTGAATGATCATTCTCACTACGATAATAGACAAGGATGTCATCAATGAAGACTATGACAAATATGTCCAAGTACTATTTGAACACCCTGTATATCATATCCATGAAAGTTGAATGGGCATTTTTTAGTCCAAAGTACATAACCAGGAATTCAAAGTGACCACACCGAGTCCTGAAGGCTGTCTTCACAACGTCATATTCTTTGACTCTAAGCTAGTGATTGCCGAATTTAAGGTCTATCTTAGAGAAATAACTTGCACCCTAAAGTTGGTCGAACAAGTCATCAATTCTGGGAAGAGGATACTTATTCTTAATTGTGACTTTGTTCAACTGATGGTAGTTGATGCATATTTTGAGAGAACCATCTTTCTTACACACGAAAAGGACTAGAGTGACCCATGGGAAAATGATAGGCCTGATAAAACCCTTATCTAAGAGATATTTCAACTGCTCTTTTAATTCTTTAAGCTTAACTGGAGCCATTTTGTAAGGTAATATTAAAATAGGTTAGGTATTTGGAAGGAGATCTATTTGGAAGTCTATCTCCCTTTTGGGAGAACCTCTAGAAATATCCTCTGGGAATACATCTAAAAATTCTCTTACTACAGAAATTGACTCAACGCTCCAAGTTTCAAAATTGGAGTCCTTGACTCAGACTAAATGATAAACACACCTCTTGTATATCATATTTCTTGCCTTGAGATATGAAACAAACTGACCCTTAATCACTAAAGTACTACCCCTCTATTCGATAATTGGTTTATTAGGAAACTAGAATTGAGCAATTTCTTTTCTACAGTCAACTGAGGCATTACATGAGTGGAGCCAATTCATGTTGAGAATGAAATCAAAATCAGTCATCTCTAACTCCACAAGATCAACTGAAGTAACTTTATAAGACATTGTGATCGAGAAGTTTCTGTATACTCATCTGGCTATAATAGACTTACCTACTGGGGTAGACACTGAGAATAACTCTACTAATGTTTTGGGACTGATACTGAATTCGACTGCTATATATGGAGTCATATAAAATAGTGAAGCTTCAGGGTCTAACAAAGCATAAACATGCAGATGAAAAACTTGCAATGTACCCATAATCATATCAGGAGAACTTTCCTGATCCTGGTAAGTCTGGAGGGCATACAATCTATTTGGCACTTCCCACTGGTGGCACTGGAGGTGGCACCCTGCTGAGTCTAGTGTTATTCTAGTGCTACTGAAGAGTTTTTCTGACCCTGTTGACGATCATTCTTGCCCTTCCGCACGCTTACGTGCCAATCCCTGATCCTATGGCCTAGATTGCCACACCCAAAACACATATCACTTCTATCTCTACACTCACCCTGATAATTCTTACCACACTTTTTGTAGAGCGTATTGGTTCGACTACTGTTCACACTACCTTGGGACTTAGAGCTTGGCGCTCTATCCCGACTATCTTTCCTGAACTTAGGCACTGTCGCACTAGCTAAAGATGGAGATGGGCTAAAAGGTTTTGGCAGAACTGGGATTAGTTATCGCCTTCTGACCTTCGCTGAGAAAAAAATAATACTACCTGTTCTGTCCCTCTTATTCTCTCTCTCTTTAAGTTTCTCCACCTCAATCTTCTGACCATGAACCATAAGTCTAGAAAAGTCTATCTCCTTAATCAATATGGCAGTCCTACACTTCTTGACCATACTATCAGTTACACCAGATATGAACTTACTCATCCTAGACCTATTGTCATCCACCATAGTAGGAGCATACCTCGCCAACTGAGTGAACTTGAGCAAGTAATCCTTCATGGTCATACTACCCTGCTTTAAGTTTATGAACTTCTAAACCTTATCTTCCCTACTATAGTAGGAAGAACCTATCTAAGAAATCAATGGCAAACTCCTCCCACTCCATAGGCTTTACTTCCACACCCCTATCTTCTTTTCACTGCTTAAACTAGGTCTGAGATTCCCCCCAATAACTGATAAGTAACTAAGTCTGCACTCTCACTCGTAGTGACACCTATGATGTCTGTCACTTTCTGCACTATATCCAGAAACTCCTGCGGATCCTTCTCATACTTGGATCCCTAAAATAAAGAGGGATTCATCCGAGTAAAATCCTGAATCCTAGATGCAACTGTATTTGACATTAGATTGGCTGGGGAAATAGCCTGCTGGTTGTTCTGAACAGCTACAGAATGGAATAAGGCTATGAAAATGGACCTGAATTCGGTGTGAGAGATATGATGTTCAGGGGATCTTCCTGAATAGGTGGTGGTGCGGGCTAATCCCCGTTGCTCCGTCCGTTGTTTCTTCTAGGAGGCATTGTATATAAATAGAATTAAGTATGAGTTATAAAAAGGAATTCAGTAGAGCTCTTGCTCTTTTGCACGACATAAATACTGAAAGAAGGGAAACTTTGCTAAAAATATCTCATAGCCTTTTGTCCATAAGTGTAGTGCGCTTCATACCCATGTACAAAACTCTTCTAAAAGAGGCTTTTAGACTTTCTAGACACTTTAAAACATTGGGATATGATACCAAGTTATGTCACAACCCAAGGCTACCCCCTGGTCGCGACAACGTAGCTTACGCCCATAAGTGACCAAAAGCTAAACCATGATCTGGTACCTGCTTTGAGCACTGAATAATATAATACTAGAAACCATGTGCATAATATGTTGTAATCACGAACACTGAAATATAATCCAACATATCTAAAGAAACCGAAATGACTGAAACTGAATAAACGTCTATCTGTCTGAAATAACTAATAAAAATGGAAAATTGACTAACTGTCTAACTATCTGAAAGCCTCTAAAAATCATGAGGAGTTGATGGAATAGACCCCCAACTAACTCCTACTGACTGAACATGAATAGGCACTGAAATAACGATAAAATATATCATGTCCTTAATAAAAGAGGACTCACCACCACTGCTACTGGATAATGATGGAATACCTAAGTATGGTTAGGAAACTAAGCTTCCTAACCTATGTTATAAGACAACATAACACAAAATAAGAGTATGCAATCAGTACTTTGAATGTACTGGTACGTGAGATAAAGACTAACTGAAATGTATAAGACAACTAAACATGGATGCATGAACATGTTAAACTGAGAATGTAAGACCAAACATAAACATTTACTAAAATAATCTAAAATCTGAATAACTGAAATCTGTATAACTGAACATCTAGAACCTATACACTTGGTCATGCAAACCTTAACTGATCTATTCTAAAAACTACACTGATACTGTGGGAGTTAACTATACCCAACATGCCCCAATATGAGCTATTGGGGTCTATCTTGTAACCCCAGTTAGAAGGGTGCGAGTACCTTTCCAAGGGTACCAACACATGACTGACAATGTGGATCCACAAGGTTGATGTCCTAAAGGACGAGGGTGTCATTCCTCTATTGACGGGGGACCCCTCATAATCTATGGTGGTGCAGTAGTTCTAGAACCTAAGGGCTATTATTAACGACTTATGCCTCTACTGATGGAGGAGTCGTCATCCTTGTGTTCACTCGATTCTAAGTGTTACTCCGAACTGAATGTCACTGTTGTTATTAGTTTTTTAACATGACATGGTATTGTACTTGTAAGTGGTCAGTATGGACATGATATTTTGAATATAATATCAAAACCATGGTCTGACTAACTTGTTACCTGAAAAAAAAAATCATGTAAGGACGCATAGGTATCGGGTATTTATAACCCACCAATACTAAATAATTACAAAAATATAAGAATAACATTTAAACAATGATAGGAAGTCATAATTCAGTGACCCAAAGATAGTAAATTTCAATAGCTTCAGAAATACATGAATTTAAACATAGAAATGTGTTAAACATGGGAAGACAACATATTTACATGGTTTAATTTGAAATTGATGACTCATCATGAAATCAAGGGTATAAGGCATGGGATATTGTGATTCAAAACATAAAATAACTTAAATAACACGGGAACACACGTTGGCATGACTAGAATTTGATTTACCAAGAAGTTCATGGATTAACTTTAAAAAATTCATGGATAATTTCATAAAATAGGATAGAATTCATGCTTTTAAACTAAAAGAGGGATTTTTAGGCTCAATGGGTGGATGAAACCCATTGATGAATACCCCATATACCTTGAATTTCTTTACTTGATGAAGTAGACTTGAACTTAGGACTTGAAAGATGAATTTGAAAAGAAACCCTAGTTATTGTTCTTTAGTATGAGAGAGGAGATTAACGTGTTAAGTGTTTGAGATTTGGGGGAAAATAAGCCTCTTTGAGGGTTATAGGTCGTGGGTTGAAGTTATAAGTGGGGAAAAAGACTAAAAAGCCCTTTAACTAAACATTACAGAATTTACGCTAGTCCATTCGAATCAATCATACTACTCGTATGGTGAGGGTACAACTGGGCTTGTTAACTCGTAAGCTAGACAAAATCTAAAAAAGTATCCACTGATCAACATACTAGTGGCACTTACGACTCGTACCATCTTCATACGACTAGTAGCCGCTAGTTGTAGCTTGGACAAAATCTCACCTCACCTCACACTGAATTGGGTATGACTTACTTCATACGACCACTTCTAAAAAAGGCCAAAAGCGACGTCCAGTGTCGGTTTTTGGCCAAAAGAGAAGAAAAAGCGTCACTTTTTAGCATCGCAAAAAGAGGCGTTGTTTTTTAAAAACGACGGCCTGCGTCGCTTTTATTATGATAGTTAGTGTCACTTTTAGGAAGAACAAAATTTAAGTTATTTTTAAAAAAAGTGACGTTGTGCGTCGTTTTTTGTTCTTCATGTGAAGAACACATGATGAACCAAAAATATCGGACATCATCATTTTATTGAAGAAAAGAAATAATTTTTTTCCAAAAAAATTGACACTGTCCGTCGTATTTTGAAAAAAATAAATTATTTTTTTAGAAAAAACGTTTGTCGTCGCCTTTTGTTCTTCATAATGATTAAAAAAGTGATGTTGGTCGTCACTTTCTATTCTTCATAATGAATAAAAAATGACGTTGGTCGTCGCTTTTATTCTTCATAATGAATAAAAAAGTGATGGACATCATCATTTTTCTTTAAAAAAATTACTGATTTAAAAAGTGATGAATAGCATCGCAGTTCTGGAAATGTATTTCAAAAAAGCGACGGACAAAAGGGACCCTGTCCGTAATTTTTCTGTATTTTTTTGAATGCAGAAATCTGCATATACTAAATCCCAGCTGCCAAATAAAAATGCAATTCAATATATACAGCCTCATGCAACACACATTATTACAATAATCATACAACACACTACATCAACAAATCATTTAAGCAATTCAAATTAACAACACTTAAACAATCAATCCAACAACATCCAAAACACTTAACAATGAACCCCTCAACATTCAAAATACTTACACTCCTAAAGGTTTTTCACAAGTTAAAATCTAAGTTCAAGTATATCTAAAAAATATCTAAAAGTTAAGTCCAACAACACTAAGGAGTAGCCCCAACAAACTCCTCATCTCTCTCTGTTTCCTCTTCGCTACTTGAATAAGGAGCAACGACCTATGCCAAGGAATGTCTAAGATGTGCAATCTGATATGAAATAGCAACATGTCTCTAAAAAAAGTGAAAATAGCTTGATCGTGTTTTGCCAACCAACAAAAATTATCTTAAAATTAATTGACGAGTGTTATATGATATATATATATATATATATATGTAATACTAGTAAAGTTAACTAAATACTAATTAAGTTTAATATACGTTAAAGTCTTGAAACATGACTTGTTTAGAGACTATTGGAATGTACCACCACCCGTGCCAAGGATACGTACAAAGTCTCCTAACGCTCTCCTTTACAGCCTCATTAACTACTTTTAAGGTGGGATACCACTTGTAAATAACATAATAAGTATGTACGTTTGAATATTTTATTAAAGAAAAAATAAACCTATCAATTGAAAAATAAACTTACGAAGATCCATCAGGCTCAATAAACACTCTACCTAGCATGCCCATATCTCCAGGAACTAGACCAATCAGATCTGCATAAATATCTTCTTCTAAATGAGGAGGTGGAGGAGAAGGTGAAGGTGTAGGTGTAGATAGTGGTGACTTGATCATTTTAAAGTCACAAGTACACATTTTAAAAACTACAATTAACCATTATCAACTTTCTAATTCATTTCTCAAGTAACTAATCTTAACCATTTTCAAGTCGCGAATTCAAATTTCAAGTGACTACACTTTATCAATTTGGAGTCACTAGTACACATTTCAAAATACAACACTTAACCATTTTCAACTCTCTTATTCACTTCTCAAGTGACTATACTTAACCATTTTCATTTCATGAATTCACATTTCAAGTGACTATACTTGATCAATTTTAAGTCACTAGTACATATTTCAAAACACTACACATAACCATTTTCAACTCTCTAATTCTCTTCTTAAGTGACTAAACCTAACCATTTTCAAGTCATGAATTCACATTTCAAGTGACTACACTTGATGAATTTGAAGTCACTAGTACACATTTCAAAACACTACAATTAACCATTTTCAACTCTAAAATTAGCATTTCAAGTGACTAAACTTAACCATTTTCAAGTCATGAATTCACATTCAATTGACAACACCAAATCAATTTCAAGGCATGAATTCACACTTTCAAGTGATAACACTTTACTAATTTCAAAACACAAGTTTACCTTTCTAGTAACTACACTAAACCATTTTGAAGACAATAATTCACTTCTCAAGTGACTTCACACTTGATTAATTTAAAGTCACTAGTACACATTTCAAAATACTACACTTTACCATTTTAAACTCTCTAATTCACTTCTCAAGTGACTAAACTTAACCATTTTCCAGTCATAAATTCACATTTGAAGTGACTACACTTAATGTATTTGAAGTCACTAGTACACATTTCAAAACACTACACTTAACCATTTTGAACTCTCTAATTCACATTTCAAGTGACTCAACCATTTTAAGGTCATAAATTCACATTTCAATTGACAATGCAAAACCAATTTTAAGTCATGAATTCACAATTTCAAGTGATTACATTTTACTAATTTCAAAACACATGTTTACCTTCCTAGTAAATACACTAAACCATTTTCAAGTCACTAATTCACTTCTCAAGTGACTCCACACTTGAACAATTTTAAGTCACTAGTACACATTTTAAAACACTACACTTAACCATTTTCAACTCTCTAATTCACTTCTTAAGTGACAAAACTTAACCATTTTAAAGTCATGACTTCACATTCAAGTGACTACACTTGATCAATTTGAAGTCACTTGTACACATTTCAAAACACTACACTTAACCATTTTCAACTCTCTAGTTCACTTCTCAAGTAACTAAACTTAACTATTTTCAAGTCATGAATTCACGTTTGAAGTGACTACACTTTATCAATTTGAAGTCACTAGTTACACATTTTAAAATACTACTCTTAACCATTTTCAAATCACTAATTCACTTCTCAAGTGACTAAACTTAACTATTTCCAAGTCATGTATTCACATTACAATTGACAACACCAAGCCATAAATTCACACTATCAGGTGATTACACTTTACAAATTTCAAAACACTAGTTTACCTTTAAAGTAACTACACTAAACCATTTTCAAGTCACTAATTCACTTCTAAAGTGACTCCACACTTGATCGATTTTAAGTCGCTAGCATACATTTCAAAACACTTCAATTAACCATTTTCAACTCTCTAATTCACTTCTTACGTGACTAAACTTTACCATTTTTAAGTCATGACTTCACATTTCAAGTGACTACATTTGATCAATTTGAAGCCACTAGTACACATTTCAAAACACTACACTTAACCATTTTTAACTCACCAATTCACTTCTCAAGTGACTAAACTTAACCATTTACAAGTCATGAATTCATATTTCAAGTGACGACACATGATCAATTTAAAGTCACTAGTACACATTTCAAACCACTACACTTAACCATTTTCGACTCTGTAATTCACTTCGCAAGTGACAAAACTTATTTATTCAGAAGTCAGGAATTCACATTTCAAGTGACTACACTTGATAAATTTGAAGTCACTAGTAAAAATTTCTAAACAATACACTTAATCATTTTCAACTCTCTAATTCACTTCTCAAGTGACTAAACTTAACCATTTTCAAGTCATGAATTCACATTTCAAGTGACTACACTTGATTAATTTGAAGTCACTTGTACACATTTCGAAACACTACACTTAACCATTTTCAACTCTCCAATTTACTTCTAAAGTGACTAAACTAAATCATTTTCAAGTCATGAATTCATATTTCAAGTGACTATACTTGATCAATTTGAAGACTCTAGTAAACATTTCAAAACACTACACTTAAGTCATTTTAAACTTTCTAATTCACTTTTTAAGTGACTAAACTTAACAATTCTCAATTCATGAATTAACATTTCAAGTGACTACACTTGATCAATTTGAAGTCACTAGTACAAATTTTAAAACACTACACTTAACCTTTTTCAACACTCTAATTAACTTCTCAAGTGACTAAACTTAACCATTTAAAAGACATGAATTCACATGTCAAATGACTACACTTGATCAATTTGATGTCACTAGTACACATTTCAAAACACTATACTTAACCATTTCAAGTCACTAATTCACTTCTCAAGTTACTAAACTTAACCATTTACAAGTCCTGAATTCACATTTCAAGTAACTACACATCATCAATTTGAAGTCACTAGTACACATTTGAAAACACTACACTTAGCCATTTTTAACTCTTTAATTTACTTCGCAAGTGACTAAACTTATTTATTTTGAAGTGAGGAATTAACATTTCAAGTGACTACACTTGATCAATTTGTAGTTATTAGTACAAATTTCAAGACGCTACACTTAACTATTTTCAACTCTCTAATTCACTTCTCAAGTGACTAAACTTAACCATTTTCAAGTCATGAATTCACATTTTAATTGACTACACTTGATCCATTTTAAGTCACTAGTACACATTTCAAAACACTACACTTAACCATTTTCAACTCTCCAATTAACTTTTCAAGTGACTAAACTTAATTATTTTCAAGTCATGAATTCACATTTCAAGTGACTATACTTGATAAATTTTAAGTCTCTAATACACATTTCAAAACACTACACTTAAATCATTTAAAACTTTCTAATTTACTTTTGAAGAGACTAAACTTAACCATTTTCAAGTCATGAATTCACATTTCAAGTGATCAAACTTAACCATTTTCCAATCTAGAATCACATTTCAAATGACAACACCAAACTAATTTCATTCCATGAATTCACACTTTCAAGTGATTACAATTTATAAATTTCCAAACACAAGTTTACCTATCAAGTGACTAAACTAAAACCATTTTTATGTCACTAATTCACTTCTCATGGGACTTCACACTTGATCAATTTTAAGTCAATACTACACATTTCAAAAAACAACACATAACCATTTTCAACTCTCTAGTTCACTTCTCAAGTGACAAAACTTAACCATATTCAAGTCATGAATTCACGTTTGAAGTGACTACACTTTATCAATTTGAAGTCATTAGTTCACATTTCAAAATACTACTCTTAGCCATTTTCAACTCTATAATTCACTTCTAATGTGACTAAACTTAACCATTTTCAAGTCAAGAATTCACATTACAATTGACAATACCAAACCAATTTCAAGGCATAAATTAACACTTTCAGGTGATTACACTTTACTAATTTCAAAACACTAGTTTGCCTTTCCAGTAACTACACTAAACCATTTTCAAGTCACTAATTCACTTCTCAAGTGACTACACACTTGATTAATTTGAAGTCACTAGTACACATTTTAAAATACTAAACTTAATCATTTTCAATTCTTTAATACACTTTTCATGTGAATAAACTTAACCATTTTCAAGTCTTTAATTCACATTTCAAGTGACTACACTTGATTAATTTGATGTCACTAGTACACATTTCAAAACACTACACTTAACCATTTTTAACTCTTTAATACACTTTTCTAGTTACTAAACTTAACCATTTTCAATTCATGAATTCACATTTCAATTGACTACACTTGATCAATTTGAATTCACTAGTACACATTTCAAATCACTACACTTAACCTTTTTGTACACTATAATTAACTTCTCAAGTGACTAAACTTAACCATTTAAAAGTCACGAATTCACATTTCTAGTGACTACACTTGATCAATTTGAAGTCACTAGTACACATTTCAAAACACTACACTTAACCATTTTAAACTCTCTAATTCACTTAGCAAGTGACTAAACTTATTTATTTAGAAGTCAGGAATTCACATTTCAAGTGAATACACTTGATCAATTTAAAGTCCATAGTACAAATTTCAAAACACTACACTCAACCATTTTGAACTCTCTAATTCATTTCTCAAGTGACTAAACTTAACCATTTTCAAGTCATGAATTCACATTTCAAGAGGCTACACTTGATCAATTTGAAGTCACTTGAACAAATTTTAAAACACTACAATTAACCATTTTCAACTGTCGTATTCACTTCTAATGTGACTAAACTTAATCATTGTCAAGTGATGAATTCACATTTCAAGTGACTATACTTGACCAATTTGAAGTCTCTAGTACACATTTCAAAACACTACACTTAAATCATTTACAACTTTCTAATTCACTTTTCAAGTGACTAAACTTAACCATTTTCGATTCATGAATTCACTTTTCAAGTGACTACACTTGATCAATTTGAAGTCACTAGTACACATTTTAAATCACTACACTTGACCTTTTTTGACACTCTGATTAACTTCTCAAGTGACTAAATTTAACCATTTAAAAGTCATGAATTCACATTTTAAGTGACTACACTTGATCAATTTGAAGTCACTAGTACACATTTCAAAACACTACACTTAACCATATTCAACTCTCTAATTCACTTCTCAAGTAACTAAACTTAACCATTTTCAAGTCATTAATTCACATTTCAAGTGGCTATAATTGATCAATATAAAGTCACTAGTACACATTTCAAAACACTAAACATAACCATCTTCAACTCTCTAATTTACTTAGCAAGTGACTAAACTTATTTATTTTGAAGTCAGGAATTCACATTTCAAGTTTCTACACTTGATCAATTTGAAGTAACTAGTACAAATTTCAAAACACTACACTAAACCATTTTCAATTCTCTAATTCACTTCTCTAGTGACTAAATTTAACCATTTTCAAGTCATGAATTCATATTTTAAGTGTCTACACTTGATCAATTTGAATTCACTAGTACACATTTCAAAATACTACACTTAACCGTTTTCAATTCTCCAATTAAATTCTCAAGTTACTAAACTTATTCATTTTCTAGTCATGAATTCACATTTAGAGTGACTATACTTGATCAATTTTAAGTCTCTAGTAAACATTTCAAAACTCAACACTTAAATCATTTTAAACTTTCTAGTTCACTTTTCAAGAGACTAAACTTAACCATTTTCAAGTCATGAATCCATATTTCAAGTGATCAAACTTAACCTTTTTCCAATAATGAATCACATTTCAATTGACAACACCAAATCAATTTCAATTCATGAACTCACACTTTTAAATGATTACACTTTACTAATTTCCAAACACAAGTTTACCTTTCAAGTAACTAAACTAAAACCATTTTTATGTCACCAATTCACTTTTCATGTGACTACACACTTGATCAATTTGAAGTCACTAGTAAACATTTCAAAACTCTACACTTAACCATTTTCAACTCTCTAGTTCACTTCTCAATTAACAAAACTTAACCATTTTCAAGTCATGAATTCACGTTTAAAGTGACTACACTTTATCAATTTGAAGTCACTAGTACACATTTCAAAATACTACTCTTAACCATTTTCAAATCTATAATTCACTTCTCAAGTGACTAAACTTAACCATTTTCAAGTCATAAATTCACATTACAATTGACAATCCCAAACCAATTTCAAGTCATAAATTCACACTTTCAGGTGATTACACATTACTAATTTCAAACACTAGTTTACCTTTCAAGTAACTACACTAATCCATTTTCAAGGCACTAATTCACTTCTCAAGTGACTACACACTTGATCAATTTGAAGTCACTAGTACACATTTTAAAATACTAAACATAATCATTTTCAACTCTATAATACACTTTTCAAGTGACTAAACTTAACAATTTCCAGTCATTAATTCACATTTCAAGTGACTACACTTGATTAATTTTAAGTCACTAGAACACATTTCGAAACACTACACTTAACCATTTCTAACTCTGTAATACATTTCTGAAGTGACTAAACTTAACCATTTTCAAGTCATGAATTTTAATTTCAATTGACTACATTTGATCAATTTGAAGTCTCTTGCACACATTTCAAAACACTACACTTAACCATTTTCAACTCACTAATTCACTTCTAAAGTGACTAAACTTAACCATTTACAAGTCATGAATTCATATTTCAAGTGACAACACATGATCAATTTGAAGTAACTAGAACACATTTCAAAACACTACACTTAACCATTTTCAACAATCTAATGGACTTCGCAAGTGACTAAACTTATTTATTTAGAAGGCAGGAATTCACATTTCTAGTGACTACACTTGATAAATTTGAAGTCACTCGTAAGAATTTAATAACACTACACTTAACCATTTTAAACTCTCTAATTCACTTCTCAAGTGACTAAACTTAACCATTATAGAGTCATGAATTCACATTTCAAGTTACTACACTTGATCAATTTGTAGTCACTTGTACACATTTCAAAACACTACACTTAACGATTTTCAACTCTCCAATTCAATTCTAAAGCGACTAAACTTAATCATTTTCAAGTTATGAATTCGTTTTTCAAGTGACTATACTTGATCAATTTGAAGTCCCTAGGACACATTTCAAAACACTACCCTTAAATCATTTTCAACTTTCTAATTCACTTTTCAAATGACAAAACTTAACAATTTTCAATTCATGAATTCACATTTCAAGTGACGACACTTGATCAATTTGAAGTCACTAGTATACATTTCAAAACACTACACTTAACCTTTTTCAACATTCTAATTAACTTCACAAGTGACTAAACTTAGCCATTTAAAAGTCATGAATTCACATTTCAAGTGACTACACTTGATAAATTTGAAGTCACTAGTACACATTTCAAAACACTACACTTAACCATTTTCAACTCACTAATTCACTGCTCAAGTGACTAAGCTTCAGCATTTACAGGTTATGAATTCACATTTCAAGTGACTACACATGATCAATTTGAAGTCACTAGTACACATTTCAAAATACTACACTTAACCATTTTCAACTCTCTAATTCACTTCTCAAGTGACTAAAGTTAACCATTTTCAAGTCATGAATTCACATTTAAAGTGACTACACTTGATCAATTTGAAGTCACTAGTACACATTTCATGACACTACACTTAACCATTTTCAACAATCCTACTAACTTCTCAAGTGACTAAACTTAATCATTTTCAAGTAATGAATTCATATTTTAAGTGACTATACCTGATCAATTTTAAGTCTCTAGTACACATTTCAAAACACTACACTTAAATCATTTTAAACTTTCTAATTCCCTTTTCAAAAGACTAAATTTAACCATTTTTAAGTCATGAATTCACATTTCAAGTGACCAAACTTAACCATTTTCCAATCATGAATCACATTTCAATTTGAAGTCACTAGTACACATTTCAAAACACTACCCTTTTAAACTCTCTAATTCACTTCTCAAGTGACTAAACTTAACCATTTTTCTGTCATGAATTCTCATTTAAAGTGACTAAACTAGATTAATTTGATGTCACTAGTACACATTTAAAAATACTAAACTTAACTATTTTCAACTCGCTAATTCACATTATAAGTGACAAAACTAAATCATTTTCAAGTCATGAATTCACATTTCAATTGACAATGCAAAACCAAATTTAAGTCATGAATTCACACTTTCAAGTGATTACACTTTACTGATTTCAAAACACAAGTTTACCTTTCAAGTAACTACACTAAATCATTTTCAAGTCACTAATTTACTTCTAAAGTGACTCCACAGTTGATCAATTTTAAGTCACTATTACACGTATCTAAACACTACCCTTAACCGTTTTCAACTCTCTAATTCACTTTTTAAGTGACTAAACTTAACCATTTTCAAGTCATGACTTCACATTTCAAGTGATACACTTGATTAATTTGAAGTCACTAGTACACATTTCAAAACACTACACTTAACCATTTTCAACAGTATAATTAACTTCTCAAGTGACTAAACTTAACACTTTAAAAGTCATTCAAGTGACTACACTTTATCAATTTGAAGTCACTAGTACGCATTTCAAAATACTACACTTAACCATTTTCAACTCTCTAATTCACTTCTCATGTTACTAAACTTAACCCTTTTAAAGTCATGAATTCACATTTCAAGTGACTAGACTTGATCAATTTGAAGCCACTAGTACACATTTCAAAATACTACACTTAACCATTTTCAACTCTCCAATTCACTTCTCAAGTGAATAAATTTAACCATTTTCAAGTCATGAATTAACGTTTCAAGTGACTATACTTGATCAATTTGAAGTCATTAGTACACATTTCAAAATACTTCACTTAACCATTTTCAACCCACTAATTCACAACTCAAGTGACTAAACTTAAACATTTACAAGTCATGAATTCACATTTTAAGGGACTACACATGATCAATTTGAATTTACTAGTTCAAATTTCAAAACACTACAGTTAACCATTTTCAACTTTCTAATTCACTTCTTAATTGACTAAACATAAACATTTTCAAGTCATGACTTCACATTTCAAGTGACAACACTTGATCAATTTGAAGTCATTAGTTCACTTTTCAAAACACTACACTTAACCATTTTCAACACTCTAATTAACTTCTCAAGTGACTAAACTTAACCATTTAAAAGTCATGAATTCACATTTCAAGTGACTACACTTGATCAATTTGTAGTCACTAGTACACATTTCAAAACACTACACTTAACCATTTTTAACTCACTAATTCACTTCTCAAGTGACTAAACTTAACCATTTAAAAGTCATGAATTCACATTTCAAGTGACTACACTTGATCTATTTGAAGTCACTAGTACGCATTTCAAAACACTACTCTTAACCATTTTCAACTATCTAATTTACTTCACAAGTGACTAAACTTAATCATTTTCAAGTCAAGAATTCACAGTTCTAGTGACTATACTTGATCAATTTGAAGTCTCTAGTACTAAATTCAAAACACTATATTTAATTATTTCAACTCTCTAATTCACTTCTCAAGTGACTAAACTTAATCATTTTCAAGTCATGGATTCATATTTTAAGTGTCTACACTTGATCAATTTGAAGTCACTAGTAGACATTTCAAAACCCTACACTTTACCATTTTCAACTATCTAATTCTCGTTTCAAGTGACCAAACTTAACCATTTTCCAGTCAAAAATCATATTTCGATTGACAACACCAAACTAATTTCAATTCAAGAATTCACACTTTCAAGTGAATACACTTTACTAATTTCAAAACACAAGTTTACATTTGAAGTAACTAAACTAAACCATTTTTATGTCACTAATTCACTTCTCATGTGACTACACACTTGACCAATTTGAAATCACTAGTACACATTTCAAAATACTACACTTAACCATTTTCAACTCTCTAGTTCACTTCTCATGTGACTAAACTTAACCATTTTTAAGTCATGAATTCACATTTGAAGTGACTATACTTTATTAATTTGAATTCACTAGCACACATTTCAAAATGCTACTCTTAACCATTTTCAACTCTCTAATTCACTTCTCAAGTGACTAAACTTAACCATTTTCACGTCATGAATTCTCATTTCAATTGACAACACCAAACCAATTTCATGTCATGAATTCACACTTTCAGGTAATTACACTTTACTAATTTTAAAATACTAGTTTACCTTTCAAGTAACTACACTATACCATTTTCAAGTCACTAATTCACTTCACAAGTGACTACGCACTTGATCAATTCGAAGTCACTAATACACATTTTAAAACACTACACTTATCATTTTCAACTCTCTAATATACTTTTCACGTTATTAAACTTAACCACTCTCAAGTCATTAATTCACATTTCAAGTGACTACACTTGATCAATTTGAAGTCACTAGTACACATTTCAAAACACTACACTTAACCATTTTCAACTCTATAATATACTTCTCAAGTGACTAAACTCAACCATTTTCAAGTCATGAATTCAAATTTCAAGTGACTACACTTGATCAATTTGAAGTCACTAGTACACATTTCAAAACACTACTGTTAACCATTTTCAATTCTCTAACTTATTTCTCATGTGACCAAACTTAGCCATTTTCAAGTCATGAATTCACATTTCAAGTGACTACACTTGTTTAATTTAAAGTCACTAGTACATATTTCAAAACCCTACACTTAACCATTTTCAACTTTCCATTCACTTATCAAGTGTCTAAACTTAACTATTTTCAAGTCATGAATTCACATTTCAAGTGGCTATACTTGTTCAATTTGAAGTCACTAGTACACATTTCAAAACACTACACTTAACCATTTTCAACTCTCTAATTTTCTTCTCAAGTGATTAATCCTAACCATTTTTAAGTCATGAATTCACATTTGAAGTGATTATACTTGATCAATTTGAAGTCACTAGTACACATTTCAAAAAACTATACTTAACCATTTTTAACTATCTGATTCACATTTCAAGAGACTGAACTTAACCATTTTCAAGTCATGAATTCACATTTCAATTGACAACACCTAACCAATTTCAAGTCATGAGTTCACACTTTCAAGTGATTACACTTTACTAATTTTCACACACAAGTTTACCTTTCAAGTAACTACCCTAAACCATTTTTGTGTAACTAATTCAATTTTCACGTGACTACACACTTGATTAATTTAAATTCACTAGTACACATTTCAAAACACTACACTTAACCATTTTCAACTCTCTAATTCACTTCTCAAGTGACTAAACTTAACCATTTTCAAGTCATGAATCCATATTTCAAGTCACTACACTTTATCAATTTGAAGTCACTTGTACATATTTCAAAACACTAATGCAACGCCCCGAATCTGGTACCCGAAATGCTACACGGTGCTCATGACCCTGAAGGACCACAAACTAACTTATGACTAATATTTATACCTGTACACTGTATAATATACTGTATATATATATTTATACACTGTAAAAAAATGCGGAATAGAAGTTGTAAAGCCGTAAGGTTAAAATTGAATAACTGATAAAACACTAAATATGTATGGAGTATCGAATACCCAAAATAACTGAAATACTGTCTGAACATACTATAGTCTGAAAGCCTCTAAATTGTCTGAAAACTGTGGAGTTGATGGGACATACTAACTCCGACTACTGAAGTAACTAAGTACTGAAATCATGAAATAACAAATCATATCATCCTTAATGAATAAGGACTCACTGCTGACTGACTGTTGATATCTGGAATCTACTAATGCTTTGGAGCTCGTGTCTCTGAACTTATGGTATAGGACACTATAGCACAAATGTGTCAGTACTTTGAATGTACTGGTATGGAAGTGAGGTAGACTGAATTCAAAAGGGTTCATATGCATGGACAACACTAACTGACTGAATGATATGAACGTGAGAATACATGTATGAATATGTAACTGTAACTGAGATCGTGATAGGAATGAATACTAAGTTCTGACTACTGAGTCTACTAATAACATGGATTTATAGACATCTGAGTTTATTGATGTTGGGATACTGTATGTTGAGGTACTGATACTACATTATGGATAGATGAATAACTATTTTTCAGTAGTTGTTATTATGAAGAACTGGTCTGATTGACTATATCTGACAGTCCTAAAGCTGAATACTGATAACATGAGTTTCGTATAACTAGTTTACTGATACTGAGCGATTGTATCTGACAGTCTAAGTTCTGATGAAACTAGCTGAGTTCCATACTGTACTGAGTGACTGTATCTGACAGTCCTAAAATCTATAGAACTATCTGAGTTTTATTACTGAGACTGAGACTGAAACTGAGATGGTGGGAGGTAATCATCTAACCGACATACCCCAGAACTGAACAGGTAGGGTCCAACTTATAACCCCAGGTGGAAGGGTGTCAATACCGTGCCATGGGTAAAGACAAGCTATGAGGTAACCTTCTCTGATAGAAAGCTCTTCCGTCAACCCTCCTATAGGAATAGCCCTAAACGAGATGTATTAGTATCCCTACGCATAGGGTTACATATCAACCTACGCTGGCTACGTAGTTCTGGAATGGAAGGATTGCTTCTAAGGATCACACCCTCTACTAAATAACAGGTGAGTCCCTATTCTTAGGTTCACTCGGTTCTGAATCCTACTCCCAACTAAATAGATACTGAACTGATTAACTAAACTGAACTGATACTAATGGTATTGTTTAGCGGAGCTAAACTAAGTTCACTGAGTTCCGTTGACTGACGGAATGCTACTGAGACATGATGACTGACTGAGATCACTGAGATTTTTGAGATAACTGAGATTACTGAATGGGACTGGACTGATACTAAGTTTACTGAGTTTTCCTGAGTCACATGACTGACTGAATTCTACTGATCATGGCTTGACTAAGAGTATCGTAAAAACATGACATGGCTCTAGGCACACAACTAAATTATTAGGTGCAAGTACCCCTAGGACTCGATAGAATAAAACTGAAAAGGCTTGACACTTTTTATCACATGACCAATATCAACAATTCATAATTTCATAGTTGGGAATTTCATGAAGCACATGATCATCATAATGTTGTACATGGATAGTAATGCGTATAAACATGGCATAACTTCATACTTCTAATCTTATGAAAATCCCATCAAGCAATCACAATGCATATGTTTAGCATGGGAATCATCTTAATCAAATAGGTATAGCATAACTTAAGAGGCATGACATGATCTTGACATATGGAAACTAAGTACTTGATCATTATTCATTCATTGGGGCATATTATCAAACACCTTGCATGCACACATAGGGCATAGGTATGATTATCGATTTAATACAACATGGTTCCATAATTTAACTTAATTGCATGAATTTCAACCCTATACTAACATGGTTTCATAAAAACATGATAAAGACGCAATCTTGGCAATCATACAACAATAACAACATGAACATAATCAATTCAAAACAAGAACATCATGACATATAGTTTAAAATAGGGTTCTTGAGCTTCATGGATGAAAGGAGTCCATGAATCAACACTGTACATAACTTAGTTCTTGATTCTACAAAGATTGACGGAGAGATTCTTGAATTTGAGTCTTGGATTTGAATTCCCAATTGAAAACCCTAGCTTATTCTTGAGAGAAACACTATATTTTGGGTGAAATATGGATAAATCACGTGTTATTGAGTTTATATTGGGGTAGAAAATTGACCCTTTTAACCTTTGCACACGTATTTAAATTCTGTAAAAATTTCCCGATTTGGACCCATGGCGCGACGCGACGCTATCGCGTCGTGTCTCTGGAAAGTGACAAATGGGAAATTGCATGGTGGTGCAACACGGAGCTATAGCGTTGACACTTTGTTTGCGACCGGGAATTTTGGTGTGACGCACCATTATCGCGGAGCAACACTAAAAATTGACAATTGCCATTTAAGCTGGCTCTGCAACACGCTGATGGCTCAAGTGATACACTGTCTCACTAAAAAGGCTCTAACTCTTCGCCCGAGTGTCGGATTTGGGCGAATTTGGTATCGATGGAAAAGTGGATTCATCTTTTAAAGAAAGTTTTTAACATCTTTGGATGATTTTAAGATAGGTAGAAGTATGGGGTATTACAACTACACTTAACCATTTTCAACTCTCTGATTCTCATCTCAAATTACTATACTTAACCATTTTCATTTCATGAATTCACATTTCAAGTGACTATACTTGATCAATTTGAAGTCACTAGTACACACTTCAAAACACTATACTTAACCATATTCAACTCTCTAATTCACTTCTCAAGTGACTAAACTTAACCATTTTCAAGTTATTAATTCACATTTCAAGTGGCTATACTTGATCAATTTAAAGTCTCTAGTACACATTTAAAAACACTACACTTAACCATTTTCAACTCTCTAATTTTCTTCTCAAGTGACTAAATCTAACCATTTTTGAGTCATGAATTCACATTGGAAGTGATTACACCAAACCAATTTCAAGTGATGAGTTCACACTTTCAAGTGATTACACTTCACTAATTTCAAAACATAAGTTTAACTTTCAAGTAACTACACTAAACCATTTTCATGTCACTAATTCACTTATCAAGTGACTATACACTTGATCAATTTGAAGTCACTCTTCTTTAATAATCGACTAAACCCAAAAAGCACTGAATATTGAATGAAGTAATGGGCCTAGGCCAGTGATTCACTGCATCATTTTTTGATGGTCTACATAAATATCTACACCCAAAATCATATACCCCAAAAACGTAACAGACTCCAACAAAAATTCACACTTACTAAACTTTACATACTACTGATGATCCTTGAGGGTCTGCAACACTATTCTCAAATAGTTTTCATGCAAATCCTCACCTCGATAATAAATAGGTATGTCATCAATAAAGACAATGAAAAACATATCTAAGTACTATTTATAGACCCTATTCATTAAATCCATCAGGTTGCGGGAGCGTTTGATAGCCTAAAAGAAATAACTACAAACTCAAAGTGACCATACCAGGTTCTAAAATTAGTCTTTGAAATGTCACACTCTCTAAGCTTCAACTAATGATACATGACCTGAGATAAATCTTTGAAAATACATGGGCGCCCTGAAGCTGGTCCAATAAGTCATCAATTCTGGGATAAGGTACTTACTATTGATGGTGGCTTTGTTTAACTGTCTGTAATCAATACATATTCTAAGAGTATTATCCTTCTTGCACATAAATAATACTTGAGCAACCTTTGGAGAAATACTACAACTGATGAATCCATTATCTAAGAAGTCGTTAAGTTGTTCTTTCAACTCTTTAAGCTCAACTAGACCCATACAATTAAGAAGAATGGAGATAGGCTAGGTATGCAGAAAAAGATCAATCCTGAACTCAATTTCTCTATCGGGAGGTACCCCAGATAGATCCTCTAAGAAAACTTCAGAAAACTCATTGTCTGGATGGTTGGGGTTTCAGACTTGGTATCTTTAACCCAAACTCAGAGGTAGATACACCCATTTGATATTAAATATTTGGCTTTGATATAAGAGATGAAACGACCCTTGGGAGATACTAAACTACCCTCACACTCGAGGACCAACTCATTAGGAAACTGAAACTTCACCACTCGAGTGCGACAATTAACTAATGCATAGTATGAATGGAGCCAATCCATGCTCAGAATAACATCAAAATCTATCATCTATAGCTCTATTAAATATGATAAAGTGAACCTATGGATAAATATAATAGGACACTTTCTACACACCCGTATAGAGACAACCGACTCACTCATTGGAGTAGAAACTGAGAAAGGTTTCAAAATATTTTCGGGACTTACACCAAAGTTAACATCAACAAGAGGGGTCACAAAAGGAGAGGGTTGAACCAGGATATAATAACATATAAACATCAAGGTAAAATACATAAATCATACCAATGACTACATATGGGGATGCTCCTGACGGGGCGGTAAAGCATAAAATCAGTTCTGATGCTGACTGCCATTGGTACTAAAAGATGCGCCTTATTGCAGGGTTGAGCAGCCTGACTGAGCTACTGAAATGGTGGATTGAGTTTGAGGTAGAACCTACCTACTTTATTGTTTATAATAAGGGAATTTCTTGATCCTATGGCCCATCTTACCATAACCATAACAATAATCTCTACCCATTATGCACTCGCCTGAATGCTTCCTGCCACACTTTGTGTATGTCGGATTTATCCTCCCCCAGAAATGCTACCCTGAGATCTAGTAGCCAGTGCCCTCCCCCACTACTCCTACTTAGTTCTTGGTGTAGGGACACTGGCCGAGCACGGTGCATGTGCTAGTGAACAACCCTAAAACTGAGAATGATTTGTCCCTACTGACTTTTGCTAACTATACTCAAACTGTTTGGTTCTAGACCTCTTAACCCTTCTCTCTCATTCTTTTAATTTCTACTTCTTAATCTGCTGAGCATGCGGAATCAATCGAGAAATATCCATATCCCTAATCAACAAGAAAGTACTGCACTCCTTGACTACCAGGTCAGAAACTCTAGTGAAAAACTTACTGATATGAGCAACGAAATCCGAAAACAACTCTGGTGCAAACTTTGCTTGCTGAGATAATATTTAGAAGGCAACCCAAAAATTATCATGAGAGATATTCTCGTTCAAAGGGTCTGTAGGTGGGGGTGGGGCTAGTTGGTCTATATTTATACGAACGGAAGATATACAAAGAGGAATTCTCCATCACATGAAAAATTACTTTGAGTGGATAGAGATAACTTCAAAGGACGATAGAGATTATGAAAAAAAGAATGGTTCCTAATATTTTCCACAACCTCTCTCTCATAAGTGGGGCGTACTTCACACCCATGATCAAGTCTCTACATAATGCGGATCATCAAATTCCCAAGGATTTCTTAAAACCTTAGGCTCTGATACTAAGTTTGTAATCAGAGATATCCCCTAGACATCACACGGTGCTATGGGCTACAAGTAGCCCCAAACTAATCCATGATATCTATTCAACACTAAACTCTACTATATGGAAACTTAAAACATGAGCTGAACTGAAGAAAGAATATAAAGTGGGTTTAAATAAAAGAATAATCTCAACAAAGTACTGCAACTCAGTAACATTCAAATCTATGAGAAACTGAAAGAACACACTATTTGAATAGTTTTGAAAAGACTCTAACTAAAATGAAGAGCCTCTGGGATAGACCTTAGCTGACCCAAACTAAAAGTATAAATTTTGAACTAACAATAATAATGATCATCTGAAATCAACACAAGTCTGGCCCTCAAACTAACCAATAGGATAGATATAGGAAGTGGTGTGTGGCTAGTCGTGTTGCTGGGGATGAACTCTAGAACCAACATTATGAAATAATGTATCCACACAGACATATATATGATTAGTACTTCTAGAATGTACTGAGTATATGGGTGAATATAATAAGTAAGAATTAATATAAATCATAATCGCAAAACATGCATATCTAAGTGTAATTAGACTCACCCTGATCCTGCATAAAACTAAAATCAAAACAAAACATAAGCATAAGTCATAAAGAAACATCTGGTAAAGTTAGTGAGTCATTATACTTAGTTTCTAAAATCATCTTTTCGGTGGGAGTTCTCATAACCGACATAAATCATGAGCTAGCATGGATTCCAACGTTTGACCCACATTGAGGAGAGCTATTGTATCCTTGCCATTGATATAGATTCTAAACTAAACTGGAGTGATCGCTAAACTTAACTCATTTGGGCAAGGGAGACACTCTCTGGCGAGGTTCCTTAAACTTATGGTGACACATATTTTTTGAGAAATACGATGCGCTGAATCCACATTCCTCCCTCGGTGCTAAATACTACTCCCAAAATATATACTCATATACTCATACTTATAAAATTCACCTTCAAATAGCATATGAGTTTATAAACTAAAAACCAACTATGCATCTGTTACTTAATTCATACTCATAAATAAATGTGTGAATTGCATATCATGTCTGAGATCATAAGATCCGTACTAAAATCTAAATCATGCTATAATAATCTGAAAGCTAACATAGTAAGTCTGAACTTCTTATAAACTGAGAGAATTATGCTAAAATCATATACTTTTACTTGTAAACTTACTGAATCATACTAAAATCATGTATATTTATCAACTTATGGAACTTCATGTCAAAATGCTAAAATTCATCTCATAATAATAATCTTGTAAGTAAACACATGAGTAAAGATAAATTCTTATGCTAACTTAACTTTAGGTCACATGATAATATCATAATTTCTAAAACATGAAAAATGGGTATGAACCCTAGCCATCAAATCTTTAAAACTCATGTAAGAACTCAATTCTTGGGCACAAGGATGAATGGTTATCCTTGTTCAAACCCCACATACCTGGACTAGTGAATTACTTGGAGAAAACTCAAATTAGAATCTTGAAAGCTTGAATTTTAAACAAGAAACTCCTCTTTTGTGTTCTTGAGGGTTTGTGAAAGATGGATCATAAATTCTGAGCTATGGGGTTAGAAATCACATTTATTATAGTTGGAAAATTATTCAAGGGATAAAAGACGGGAAAGCCCTAAAAAAAACTTAAAAAATTAAAATTTGGTATTTTTGTACCCTAGGGCATGGCACAATCTTATTGCTCACGCCAAAGGTGTGGCACACTCTTATCGCGACATTCCAAGGGCATGTCATGCTCTTATCGCGGAATGCAAGGGCGTGACATGTTCTTATCATGGACCCTTGCTATTTTGGGGTCCCAAAATATCTTGAACTGCATTCTAAAAATTCTGAAATACTTTCTAATATTTATGTTATCATTCCTTATCATAATTCAACTCAGAATTCACAATAAAATGCGAAGGAAGTATCAAAATGAAAATGTTGAATCTTAGAGTTTAATATAAATTCTCCTCCACGAGAAATAGTTATTCTATCAACTTAAAATAAGTCTGAGACCTACTTTATTGAGAAGTACTCGAGAAACTAAGTTACCATCGATGGAGGGAGCATATAGAATATTATTCATGACTAATGTTTTACCTGAAATTAATTTGAGAAAAAAAATTCCTTTACCTATAACTCTAGCAGTAGTGGAGTTACCCATGTAGACACATTCATCATCAGTGGACTCAAAAACATTATGGAACAACTCTTTATTGGCGTAGAAATGCATTGAAGTGCCTATGTCAAACACCCAGTTAGTCTTGTTAGCCACCAGGTTTGCCTCGACAACGACTGCAACGATCAATTCATCGCCCTCAACAAGATGAACTTGGATATCTTTTCATCCTCCCTGTTTTTAGTTTTGCAAATTATCACATATTTCTTTAGCGGATTTGTATGTAACAAATAAATCAAACAAAGTATTAGTCATATGACTCAATAAATATCCTCTAGAATCTTTTCTATCCTTTTCAAACTTCATTTTAGCAAATTCATCAACAACCATAATTCTGTTAGAAGCAGTAGTAATGTTAAAACCATTAGTAGGAGGTTCATCAAACAAAACATAATCAACTTCGAATTGTTTTAAGAAAATCAAAAGTTTTTGTGACCAACGTTTAAAATAATTTTTGTCCAATGGCTCAAGTTTTTATAAATCAGAAAAAGTTTGGTTCAAAGAAATAACTATTTATCAATATTGTATGTAATGAACTCGCTTTTAAATTATTGAAAAAATTACTACAATATTGATATTGGAACTGAAATTAATAATAATAAGTAAATAGTCACAAATACTATGTCATTACAAGCCATTGCCTTGAAAGAAATCTCGGCCTGACTCCGGTGCAAATCCTTCTAGTCGGTCTCCATCAAAGGTTCCAAAGTTACTTTCAAACATGTGCACTCATGGTTGGAAGTTTGGAGTGTCACAAACTATTGCCTAGAAATTCACAATGAATAGGAAATCAATGAGGACAAAGTAATTTAGAAAGAAAGCCAAGAAAAGAGAATGATATTACTTTATGTGAATTTGTCTTTACATAAAGAGAAGACCACAATCATATAGGTGTAGAAATTATACGTTTTGGTGACGAAATGAGTAAGATATCAGTTGATATCTCATTATGGACATACGTTTCACTAAAGAATGAATGTGACTTTTATTCTCATCACCACAATTAATTTGAGAGAATTATATGAGTTTTTACATTGCATTTTCATTTGCACAATTAATTGCAGAGAAATGAATGTAGTGAATTCGTTGTTTGTATTCTCATTCATGAACGGAAAAATATCACTACTAGATAAATCGATTCTAGAGTCCTATACCAAATGTATGAAGGTACATCTAACTAATTCCTAAAGTATATTCTTTCAATTGATTTAATTGTATCCTCTATATATCTTGTTGTTAAGATACATCTTCGTGGTAGTCAAATCACAAGCTAACAAATAACACGGGCTTCTTGGACAAAAAGATACTTTACTAAACAATATTTGTATTTAGACACAAATTTAAATTCCTTACCAAATATCCCACTAATAATGACATTATCAATCCTACTTCCAACGCAACCACTTTTACACCACTATGTTTTAAAATAGTGAAAATGGTCAAATTTACTCATCTACTTTAGAAAATTGACTAAATATATGTCCTTTATCATACTTTGTACTCTTAATTGTTTAGAGGCCATTTACAAGGGGTCATCACCATTTAACACCTAAGGAAACATGTTGATGATTCTTATATATTTATTTTGCATGTATAAGAGTTGAGAGCTTTAAGAAATATAGAGTACTTATTGTTGATGGGAACAGATTGGATGAGAACTTTTTCAGGAGTAGAGGTGTATTGTGTTTCCGTAAAGTATTTTCAGTAGCTCAAAGCAACCTCAATGGAGCCCCACCTCTTCAAGGTAAGATTAATGGCAATGTCAACATAAGATTCAATTCTATCCATTAGATCACTCTTATAACTTAACCTAATTAATTTGAATGTGATTTATACGGTTATTGTTGGGTTCAAAATCTAGAGGGCGTCATGCGGAAGCTTAGAATTTGCAAACCAAGACGGTGATAATTTAGATGACAAATAAAAATATACTAAAACGTAATATTATTGATGTAATTTGGCCAATTGGCCTACACATAAAAATTAATAATAAAGAAAATATAAAACTGTTGGGAGAATATCTCCCCCTAAACAAAACTCTTTAAATGACTATATTTTGTGGATCGTATTATTTTATAGTATGAGAAGATGAGTGCTGTATTTATAAACGTCCAAAATCATTCCTCCAAGAAAGAAGTTAGCCAAATATAAAAAACAATTATATTTTCCTCAGGTAAAGTAAAAATAATTATGGTATTAATTTTATTTTCCTTCAAAGAAAAATAAAACTTAAATTTGGTAAGAAAATTAGGACAAAAACCTAACAGCTATATGGTAGAATTAAATGTCAGTTCTTTCTCTCAGTACCATCTTCCTAGATGGTGCTCCGTCGATATGTCATGAGTTGAACTTTTTCGTTGTTGAAAATTAGACTAAACGGTACTTGCTCCGTTTAAAAAAGAATGATCTACTTTGACTTGACACAAAGTTTAAGAAAATAAAGAAAACTTTTGATCTTGTGGCCTTAAATTAAAGTTGTATCAAATGTACCAAATTGTCCTTTAATCTTGTGGTCCTAAACATGCCACGTGGAAAGTTGAAATTAAAGTATTGCCAAAAAGGGAAAGGGGTCATTCTTTTTTAAACGGACTAAAAAGAAAAGTAGGTCATTCTTTTTTAAACGGAGGGAGTATAATTTAAGATCAAATGTCTTCTTTGGTAATGCTTATGAATAAACATTATGAAGGACTGACATTAATAATAAAAAACCTAACAATGGATTATGAGAAGATTTTGAAACGGAGGGAGTATAATTTATGATCAAATGCCTTCTTTGCTAATGCTTATGAATAAACATTATGAACGACTGACATTAATAATTAAAAACCTAACAATTGATTATGAGAAGATTTTGATGTTTATTATAGCCTATAACAAAATTCTGGCTTAATTTACTATCCTTTTATTTTTCCTACTTGGATTTTTATCTCTTGAACTTACCTTACAATTTTGGTTTGCATGTTTCCTATATTTTTTGCTTACTAACAAAATAAAACATGTATAGCAGTAATAAAACATTTATAAAAGTTATCTACATATTCATCTTATAGGCTTGTGTGATCATAATATCTTGAAGAACCAAGTTTTAGAAGAAACAGCTTCAGTGGAAAA
Organism: Capsicum pubescens; assembly: GCA_030864215.1. Taxonomy (NCBI): domain Eukaryota; kingdom Viridiplantae; phylum Streptophyta; class Magnoliopsida; order Solanales; family Solanaceae; genus Capsicum; species Capsicum pubescens. The sequence goes on from CM061544.1 coordinate 108,971,886, forward strand.
GTCCCTATATGTCTTGGAAACTTAACACTTGTGATCTCACTCAAAATTAGTTTCCCTCTGCACTTATAGGCTTGTGTGATATCAAATATCTTGAAGAAGTAAGTCTCAGCAGAAATAACTTGGAAAACTCCCTACGTGTCTTGGAAATTTAACATTTCTTCGAATAATAGATTGCAGTCGAAATCAGTGTACTGGAAATATTGCCTCATCTCCACTTGCAAGTCACTTATCCCTTGAATATCTCTTGTTAGCAGGGAACAACTTTGAAGTACCAAGTTCATTTGAGTTGTTTGCTAACCATTCAAAGCTTAAGATTGTTTTCGCTGACCAAAACTTAGTAATAGGACAAACTTCGTCCAAAAGCTGGGTACCAAAGTTTCAATTGGAAGCCTTATCTTTAAACAACTACTCTCAAATACCAATTTTCCTACATTATCAACATCATTTAAGACTTCTTTGTCTCTCGAAATGCAACATTGGTGGGAGATTTTCGAATTGGTTGCTACAAAACAATCCTAGACTTGGAGAAGTACACTTGGATGGAAATGCATTCACATGATTTCTTCAATTTTTCTTCCTTCCTAATCTGAAGGTATTTGATATCTCGAACTACAAGATTCAAGGACGACTTCCTCCTCACGTTGGGTCCATTTTCCTAAATCTGATACTATCAGTGATGTCCAGTAATGTACTTAAAGGCTTATTGCCTTCAAGTCTGGGTGACATGAAAGACCTTGAATGCTTGGATTTGTCAGGCAATAAACTAATTGGTGGCCTACCAAGTGGATTGGCTCATAAAAGATCCAATTTGTATTTTCAGCGATTATTGAATGACACGTTGAAGGGGAAAATATTTCCAGTTTCAGCCAACATCAAGAATTTTAAATATTTATACTTGAATGAGAACATCTTCTCAGGCCCAATTCCACAAAAGTTATCCACTGGTCAGTTAAGTACATTGGATTTAATTTGCAATAACTTTTTAGGAAAAATACCGGTGTGGCTTGGTAATCGCCGATCCTTGACCTGCCTGGAAATGTCAACGAACCATTTTAATGGCCATATTCCTCCTGATTATTGTAGACTTGAAGGACTTGAGGTACTATATCTCTCTGAAAACAACCTTGTTGGCATGCTTTAGTGCTTTGTATTACTTAAGTCTGTGTGTGTATGAGCAAAAACAAGTTACAAGGGAAATTTAACATGTTTTCAACCTCAGATTTGTAAGTGTTGGATCTAAGAGATAACAACATCTGTTGTTCCATTCCAAAATGGTTGGGCAGTACTCCTGACATAACCACCTTACTCTTGAAAGGAAATCATCTTCAAGGCACCATTCCTCCACAGGTATGTCATGTAAGTTACTTAAGGATGCTGGATCCATCTCATTATAATCTCTCAGGATATGTAGCATATTGCTTAAGAGACATAATGGAACAAAAATGGGCCACAGAAATGTACCCATATACTATATCATCATTTGATATCCAAGATTCCAGTTATTTGAAGGAGATATCATGATAGATGTATAGTCGTTGATTGCATCGTCAATCGAATCATCATCGAAAACTTTCTTTCTTGATAGAATTGTATGGGTTGGAGCAGAGTTTACGACAAAATATAATACCTATTCCTACGAAGGTAGCATTGTTGATGATATGTCTGGAATTGGTATTTCTTACAACTAGCTAAGAGGTGAAATACCCAAGGAACTTGGTAACCTTACCAAGCTTCATGGACTTAACTTATCAAATAACTACATTACTGGAATGATACAATCAAAATTCTCAAATCTAGAGAATTTCAGAGTTTGGATCTATCATACAACAACCTGACTAGAAGGATTCCCACTCAACTTCTAGAATTGACAACTCCAGCAGTGTTAAGAGTGGTACACAATAATTTAACAGGTATGACTGCACATCATATAGCACAGTTTGCAACTTTTAATGAAAGTAGTTACGTTGGAAATCCTTATGTTTGTGGTCTTCCATTACATATCAATTGCATGGAGACTAAATTACCGATGTCACCTCTTGGACCAACAGATGTTGTGAAGAAGCAGATACTGGTTTCCCAGATATCAAGTCCTTCTATATTTCCTTTCTTGTGGCATATGCAAATATAGTGCTTGTAATGGTTGTAGTCCTATGTGATTACAAAAATGAGTGTGTATCAAGAGAGTCAAGCTAACACAAGAGTAACAAGATGAACAACAACAATGCTAGTGAATCGAAATAGGCCACTCATGGCTTCACTAGACTTCAAGGTTTACAAAAAATGACAAGATGATAGAGATTACAAGATTACAATTACAAAAACAAGAGCAACAAAGTGGCAACAACTATAGTGAATCGAAAATGGCCTCATATGGCTTCATTATGCTACCACACAAACAACAAGATTACAAAGTGAAAGATAGTAACTTGACATACAATATTCAAGAATCTAAGAACCTTAACAACATGAAAGAACCCTAAGACTAAAGAATATTAACACCAAGTTCTTACTTGGACCAAGAGGAACTCAATGACCTTAAGATCCTAGTTTCTAGCCAAGATACAACCCAAGTGTCACTCCTCTTGGGAATTTAGGTTTTGACCTTCTCCATTGGTAGAGAAAAGATAAAAATATTACAAGTCTTGTGTTCTAAAAAATATCATGAATGAACTAACTAAAAGACTAGCCCTAATAAATGACTTATATAGTCAATTACAAAGGAGGGAAAAAGACTAAAATACCCTTGACATTAAGTGGGTGGGTTTAGGGTGTTTTGTTGGGCCTCTTCATACTTTAATAAGTATAGTCCCTTAGATAGGCTCACAAGGCTCACACACGGCCAAGGATATGAACAAGGCTTGGAGTCATTGCATCTCACGCGCTTGACTTCGTGTGAAAGGTCTCGATCTAGGAATTCCCGTATCATCCTCTCCTTCTTGAAGAGAATTTATCCTCAAATTTGGATCATTGTCATCCTTCACCGTTTCCACCCGAGAGAGGTCACACACGTTGAAAGTGTTGTGCACTTGATATTCCGGGGGTAGATCAATCTTGTAGGCGTTGTCGTTGATCCTTTCTAATACTTGGAATGGGCCATCACCCCACAACATCAACTTAGCATTCCTGTTAGACGGGAATCTATCCTTCTTTAGGTGCACCCATACCAATTCTCCCGGTTTAAGAATGATTTTTCTTCTTCCTTTGTTGGTTCGCCTTGCAACTTCTTGTTTTTTCTTCTCGAACTGAAACTTCACCTTCTCATGTATCTTCTTCATGGCCTCGTCCCGTTTGCTTCCATCTAATATTATCACAAGATCACTTGGAAAAGGGGTTAAATCCAAAGGAGTGAGGGGGTTGGTGTTGTATACATACTTAAAGGGTTTCATCCCCGTGCTTGAGTGTATAACACGATTATAAGCAAACTCAATAAACGGTAAGTGCTCCTCCCAAGAAGTCATTTTTCCCTTAACCATGGACTGTAGCATAGACCCTGAGGTCCTATTTACTACTTTCGTTTGGCCATCGGTTTGTGGGTGGCATGAGGTCGAAAACAACAACTTAGTACCGATCCTATCCCACATGGACTTCCCAAAGTGGCTTAGGAATTTAGAATCCCTATTACTCACTATGGTCCTCGGAACACCATGAAGTTTTACAACATTATCAACAAACAAAGAGGCTACACTAGGCATATAATCACATTTGGAACAAGGAATAAAGTGAGCCATCTTGGAAAACCGATCCACCACGACAAAAATACTATCCCACCCCTTTTTAGTTCTCAGAAATCCCAACACAAAGTCCATTGATACGTCAAGCCTAGGGCGCAAAAGGGTAGACAATGAGTTGTACAACTCGTGGGGTTGGAGACGTGACTTGGCTTCTTTACACTCAACACATTGGCCGCAAATCTGGGCCACATCCTTGTGCATTCTAGGCCAATAAAATTGTTCTTCCAAAATTCCGAGGGTCTTCTCAACCCCAAAATTGGCCATTAGACCACCATTGTGTGGTTCCCTCTCAAACAATTCTCTCCACGAACTTGAGGGAACACACAATATTTTACCCTTAAACAAGTATCCATTTAATTTGGTATAGGGATGGGAATCCCTATCTATATACTACATATCCCTATCCAACTCTTCACTTTCCCTATAGATAGGAGCGAAGTGAGGGTCCTCGGGATATAAAGAGTTGAGGCTTTTAAACCCCATCAACATAGATGACAAAGTAGACACAAGCACATGTTTTCGGGACAAAGAATCGGCAACCACATTATCTTTACCCTTATTGTAATGAATAACATAAGGGAAAGTTTCAAGAAATTCAATCCATTTGGCATGCCGCCGGTTAAGCTTGTCTTATGCCCATAGATGCTTCAAGGATTCATGATCCATTCGGATCACGAATTATTTAGGCCACAAATAATGTTGCCAAGTGTCCAAGGCTCTAATCAAGGCATAAAACTCTAAATCATACGTAGAGTAGTTTAGAGTTGCTCCTTTGAGCTTTTCGCTAAAGTAGGCAATAGGCTTCAATTCTTGCATTAAAATCGCGCCTATGCCAACTTTGCTAGGATCATATTTGACCTCCAAAGTCTTGTTAAAATTTGGCAATTGTAGCAATGGGGCCGAGATAAGCATAGCCTTTAAGTCCTCGAAGGCCTTAGCTTGCTCATCTCCCCACTTGAAAGACCGATTCATTTTAATCACTTCGGTCAAAGGGGTGGCAATGGTGCTAAATTCTTTGACAAAACGTCTATAAAAACTACCCAGCCCATGGATGCTTCTCACTTCACCTATGGCTTTGGGAGTTGGCCAATTTTAAATAGTGTCTATCTTAGATTCATCCACTTCGACCCCTCTTGAGTTCACCACAAACCCAAGAAATACAACTTCATGGACTCCAAAAGAATACTTTTCTAGATTAGCATATAACTTCTCCTTTTGGAGGATATCAAACACACATTATAAATGCTTTACATGCTCATCTAAGTACTTACTATACACCAATACATCATCAAAGTAAATAAAAAAAACTTTCTGATAAATGGCTTCATCACATAATTCATTAGCCTCATGAAAGTACTTGGAGCGTTTGTTAGGCCGAATGGCATAACTATCCATTCATAGAGACCGAATTTGGTCTTGAAGGCGGTTTACCATTCATCACCCAATTGCATATGGATTTGGTGATAGCCAGTCCACAAATCAATTTTTGAAAACTAACACGAACCATTAAATTCATCAAGCATATCATCTATCCTAGGAATAGGGTGATGATATTTTATCGTTATCGTGTTGATGGCTCGAAAATCAATGCACATACGTCAAGTCCCATCTTTCTTGGGAACTAGTAGAACCGGAACCACACAAGGGCTCATACTCTCCTTGATGTACCCTTTGTTGTGAAGTTCCTCAACTTGGAGTTGCAGTTCCTTGGTATCCGTCGGGTTGCTTCTATAAGATGGTTTCTTGGGAAATTGTGAGCTCATACCAAAATTAATTTGGTGCTCAATTCCCCGAAGTGGAGGCAATCCATTTTGCAATTCCTTTGGGAAGACATCCTCGTAATCCCGCAAAACATTAGAAATATGAGGAGAAATGGAAACATTAGCGGGGTTAGTATTAGAACAATGAGCCAAGAGGAGCATTGGAGTATCCTCGTCATGATACACAAATAGTTTCTTCCTCCTCGCCATCATCACCATGCTCCCGTGCCCCTTAGAATTTAGGGGCCTCTTGGCTTCCCCTACCCCCTCACTCTCGAATTCCCCTTTTTTTCCTTACTCCCGGCCTTCTTTCCCTTTTCCCTCAATTCACGCATCTTTGGGTGTAATTCATTCACTTGGGAAGGCAATAATAGATGAAGAGCGACCTTTCAGCCATTCTTATCAAGTGTATACCGATTAGGCCTTCTATCTTGTTTGGTTAACCTATCATATTGCCAAGGCCTTCCTAACAACAAGTGACGAGCTTGCATTGGTATCACGTCACTAAACACCTCATCATGGTAGTTGGCTACCTTAAAACGTATCATACATTGACTTATGACCTTTAACTCGCCGCATTCATTCAACCATTGCAACTTGTAAGGACTAGTGTAAGGTGTAGTCGGTAATTTCAAGAAGTTAACCATTGCTACACTAACCACATTCAAACAACTTCCACTATCTATCACCATTGCACACACACTTCCCATCATAAGGCATTTACTATGGAATAGATTCTCCCATTGGATAGGATCATCTATCGCCTTACTAATCATGGCACGCCTCACTACAAAGTTTAGAACCACGTACTCCCCTTATTGAGGATAAGCATCCTCACAATCATCATTATTATCATGTGGTTCCCTCTTGGCCGTCTCTCTATCTTGAGGCTCGGGCTCACTCTCATCACCCTCAATACAAAATTCTTCACTATGGAAATATAATCTACCTTCCTTAAGATTACATTGCGTTGGTTAGGGCATTCATTGGCTTTATGCCCCCAACCTTGGAACTTGAAGCATTGGAACCCTTTAGGATTAAGATACTTGTGAACTTCTTACCTCGGAGGGATTTAGTGGAGTGTTTTGGGCTCGGGCATCCTAGTAGTGGCGGGTTGGTCCTTGTTTTTGGGCCAACCAGAAGAGGATTGTATCATATCCTAGCTCCTCGGCCAACCCGAGGTTGATTGTACCTTTGCTTTGAATGACGACCTCTCTTTAAGTTCCCTTTTAATCTCAAGATCCACTTGGAAAATACCTCCGACGGTATCAAACATGTGAAGTGTCAAATGAGTGAAGATCTCTTTGTTCAACCCACACCTGAACCGAATGATGTCATGACTAATTTGTTCACCACGATGATCAAGTTTCAACATGAGTTGTTGAAACTCATCATAATATGCCATAGAAATTCGATTCCCTTGCCGTAAGTTGTACAATCTATCAAGAAAGTCATGACGATAGCTTTCGGTAAGATACCGTTGCCTCATTAGGTACCTCAATCGAAACCATGGTGGTGGTTTCCCCTCTACCAACTCATTGCCAAACCGCTTGAAGTATTTCCACCAAGTGTTAGCATAGCCTTCAAAATGAGCTATGGCTTAACAACTCTTCTTCTCTTCCAATATATCATTCACTTGACACACTTTATCACACACCGACTCCCAAGAAAGATATACCTTGGGGTCACTTTCACCCTTAAAGATAGGTAGGCTCAATTTGATGGTATTGATGCCTACGTCTCTCTCTTGGTGTCGGTTTCTCCTTTCTCCATACCCTCGGTATCTTTTTGGATCCACACTCCCCCTATCATCTCCTCCTCTCTCATGTAAGCATCATCAAAGTCTCCATACCCTTGATAATCATCTCTACCATATTCCTCAAAGTGGACAAGATTGTTTTGTATTTTTGGAACTGGATTTGGAGGGATTGGATTTTGTGGAGGTGGTAGTCTATAGTTTAGTGGGGCTCGGAAGGGTGGGTTTGGATTTAGTGGAGGTATTAGACGTCCAAGTCCCTCTTATGGAATTTGAGGAGTTTGGGAATGGGTTGGTCTATTGGAGTCTCAGTTGAGGGGGTTATGAGTGCTTTGGCTTATGACATTTAGTGGAGCTAGTGAAAGATTTGGCGATTGTGGCCATGTTTTGAGAGTAACGGTGGCGGAGGAATTTCTATCATGAAAACTTGAAAAAACATGTCGAGGAGTAGAAGGGTGAGAGTTCCTTTGACTCTCCACTTGTTCTAACCTCCCACTAATAGTCGTCACTTCCTCGTTTATGGCTCCCACGTTTGTACTCAACCCTTCAAGAGTTCGAGTCATAGCCTCAAGAGTGACCCTCATATTCTCCATTTCATTAGAATCCACGGATTGAGATGTAGTTCCATCCATTTTCAAGGTATCACCTACAAAAGCAACAAATAAGTTAGTTTAAAACCCCTCTCCTCACTCACACTCAAGCTCCACAAGTGTTGTAGACTGGCTAGTAACCCGTGAATCCTTAAGGTATGAGTATGCTCTTGTCAAGAATGAATTCTTTTTTGAAACTCAAAGAATTACCGTCGAACAAAAATCAAGGAGTTACAATTTATTCAAATGACAAAAGCACACAAAGAAGCGATGACACGAATACAAGGCTTCAAAGGACTAATTGACAACCTAATAGAAATGTACTAGGTTGCTAATTAGTTCTCAAGTCAATTAGAAGAAACTAAGAATCAATAATTAGAAAATAGAATATCCAAATTGAGCTTAATTAATGATGTGAACAGTGATTAAGGTGACATGGAAGTATGGTATTGGTCACGGTCCATACATTTTGTTCATCAACTTGAAGCCTTAATCTTCACAATTTTTGTAATGGATGACTTTGCTTTTGGTGGGAAAGTAAGGTCTTGTAACTTCTTTAAGCCCAATCTTAAATGGCAATACTTGACTTGTACCAATCTTACAAAATAAGGTCCCTTAAAAGGTGGTAAAAGTTGTTGAAAAGTAATGTCAATTCATGGAAGTGATGTTCTCAAGTTTTCTCACAAACAATTTTACACTTTGTCATTCAACTTTTTTTTGGATCTATTTTACTCTTTTTAGTGTTTAAGACATGAGTTGAAGAGAAGATCAAGATGAGTACAACAACAACACCTTCTAGAACACAACAACACACCAACAATGACCACTTTAATGTCCAAACACAATCCACAACACACGGCCAACTTCAAGAACAACAACAAGTCACTTATCATTAAGCTCAAATTTAGATCTAGACACTTTTTGTGTTGATGAGAAAGAAACCAACGCAAGAAATAAACTAGACAAACAAAATTTTTGTAGATCTAACTATCAACTTTTGACCAAGACAACAACACAACACAATTTTCTCGACCAAGAACAAGATTGACAGATTTCTCTTTTTTCTGGAATTTTTTAGATTTTGATAATTTTTTTTGTATTTTTTTTAACTACCAAGCCCAAGATTTATTTTGTTGGAACAAAATCAACCACAAGATCTGATACCAAATGATACAAAAATGAGTGTGTATCAAGAGAGTCAAGACAACACAAGAGTAACAAGATGAACAACAACAATGCTAGTGAATCGAAATAGGCCACTCATGACTTCACTAGACTTCAAGGTTTACAAAAAATGAAAAGATAATAGAGATTACAAGATTACAATAACAATAACAAGAGCAATAAAGTGGCAACAACTATAGTGAATCGAAAATGGCCCCACACGGCTTCACTATGTTACCACACAAACAACAAGATTACAATGTGAAAGATAGCAACTTGACTACCACTTTGATTTCAGAGCTATGTTATTTAAAAATAGAGAAGTTGTATGTATTTATTTAAGGAAGTATGTATTTATTTAAGGAATGCATATTATGATAGAACTAAATTTAGAAATCTACCAAAATATTATAAATACTAGTGAATAAAATAGACCAATCCCAAAAATATAAGGCACTAAAACAAATATTATCTGAGAAACGAAGAGAATTAAAAATAAGAAAATAAAGACTACAGTATAATTTAATTGTTGGAGTATGTCAAAAATCAATAAACGCACAAAAAGAAGAAATATCATATTTAGAAGCTCTAATAGATAACCTAGAATACATATATCAACATGACTTATATACAATCAAATAGATAAAATGAATAAAGAAGAATTCATAATAGATGAAAAATATATAAAAATCACGAAGGGTTAAAAATAAGAATAGTATTTTCTAATTTAGGAAGAAGATAGAAGAAAATAGGTGAACATTTATATTTAATGTTAGAAAAAGAAGAATCAAAATTAGAAGATAAACTAACAGCTATGGTAAGAATAGCAAAAGAAAATGAAGAAATAGACAGAAAAAAAGAAATAGAAAAAATAAAACAACAAACTACAGACGAAATATGGAAAATAGAAGAAATAAAAAATAATAGGATTACTGAGTTAGAAAAAGAATTACAAATACTAAAAGACCTATATGAAAAAAAGACAAAGAGAAAAAGACGAAAAGGATAAAGAATAGAAACTACTAGATGAAATAAGCCAATTTAAAGAAAAATTACAAACAAAAAATGAAGAATTTAAGACCAATGAATTCAAAATAAATACAATAGATACTGAAAAAATAAATGATTATGATTCAGAAGATAGTGAAACATATACAGAAATTTTAGAAAGAATAGAAGATCTAGAAATTAAGGAAAAAGAACCAGTTAATAAAGAAAATATAGAAGAAATAAATCTTCTTGATAAAAAAGATGACGAAAACATAATACCTAGTACATTAGAAATAAGAAAATCAAAATATAATTACAAAAATAAGTACAACCCAAAAAATAAATATAGATGGATACCAAAATAAATAGTTAATAAAAATTACAACTTCTTAGATTTAGACTGTATAATAAACACAGATAAGATGATACAATTATGGGTAGGATATATATCAAAATATTTACTAGATAATAGCATAGACACAACAAATACACAAGAATATATAGAAAGAACACTAATAGGAACGGTAAAATTATGGCTATCAAATTTAACTGAAGAAAGTAAAAAGGTACTAAGATCTGACAAAAATACAGAAGGAACAACTAAAGAAGGAACAACTAAAGCATCACCCATAGAAATATTAAAAAAATATGTAAAGGCTATAAGAAATGAATTTAGTAGTATAGAAACAGAAGAAGAAGAACAAAATATAGAAAAGGATACAAATAGGAATTTAATGTTGAAATTAGCAATATGTAATATATGCTACATAGATGAATATACATGCGCATTCAAAGAATATTATTATAAGGGAAAATATGATGTAGAAGAAAGTAAGGAAATAAGGAGATTATATTTTAGCAAACTACCTGAACCATTTAGTTCAAAAATAATAAAAAGTTGGGATGAAGCAAAAATAGTAGATACTCTAGAAGCAAGGATAAAATTTTTACAACAATGGTATAGGAATATATGTGAAAAATACAGGGAAGAATTAAAAATGGAAAAAACATTAATAAAGAATTTAGCATGTTGCAAAGATAAAATAGCACTCCAATTTGGATGTGAAGAAAAATACTACAAGAAAAGAAAAAGACATAAGAAATATAATAAATATAAGAAATCCCAATATAAATATAAAAAATCAAGAAAAAGATATTACGTAAAAGACTATAAACATAAAAGACCATATAGAAAGAAGAAATCTATAAAAGAATGTAGATGCTATAATTGTGGAAAATTAGGACACCTAGCTAAAGATTGTAAAGTACCCAAAGATCCAAAAAAGAAACAAATATCAGAAATAAAGTAGAAAATACATAATATATGCAAATAGATTATATAGATTATGAATTAGAAAGTGAAGATAGTATATATGAAATCTCGGAGAATGAAACAGATAACAAAATAGATAGCAAATTAGATGAATTAAATGACTGAAGAAAGTATACAAATAATAAAAAAGAAAGAATATTTAAATGAAGAAGAAATAGACCAAAAAATTATATTTGATAGTAATATATTTCAAGTAATAAAAAGAAAAGAACTAGACTTAAGTGTAGAAAAAATATTTAAAATACCAACAATAAGGAATATATTTAATAGACGGAAAGAAGAATACTACGTTGTGAGCCAAAAAGAACATATAATAGATTGTTGTTACGCGAAAGGAAAAGCTAGTATACCACTAGTAACAAAAAGAATAGTTAATAAAGTAATACAAGATATAAAAAGTAAAGACCCAATAAAATATGTACACCTTAGAGGAACAAAAATATTAATAAAAACATGTTTTAGAGAAGGAATAGATACACCAATATAACTATATTTAGCAGACGATAGGATCGTAAAAACTATAGAAAAAAGCATAATAAGTTCTATAAGAGGGAATCTAATATACCAAAAATTTAAATTTATAATAAGTGCAAATTATTCAGTACCAATAACAAATAAAAATATAGATAAGTCATTAGTGTTATATTGGAAAATATCAGGAATAGAATTAACTCTAGGAAGTAAAATATTTACAGCAAGATGTAAAAATTTATATGTATTAACGACAAAACATAAAATAACTGTAAAAAATAAAATAAACAAAATACAAATAGAAAGCCCTTTTGAGAAATTTGTAAAAATCATAGATAACAATGATTATAGCTACCAAAATATGGATATAGAAGAAGATTTGGAAATAGTAAATGAAAGAATAGGAACACCAAGAAGAATATCTTGTGAAAAATCAGAACCATAAAAAAGAATAGCATATGAGATAACTCCAAAACCTAACCTAACTCAATATTATATAATAGGAACAATAGATGAAAAAAAATATTTAATACTAATAAACACAGGACAAGAAGATAATTATATAATGAAATACTTAGTAAAAACCAAAGAAATTAAAACAAATAATGATAAATGTTCAGATTTGCCAAGAAACCTAATAATTATTAAAAATACGATTGAAAAAGAAATTATAATAGGAGCCAGAAAGATAAAAATTGAATTTGAAGTAAAAGAAGAAACACAAAAAACAGATATAATATTAGGAATAAAATGGTTGGAACAAGTTAAACCATACAATATAGAACATACCCCATTAACCATAACGTATAATAAAGAAAAATTGTTAATAAAAAGAGCTTTAATATGAAAATATACGTACTCATGAAGATAATAGTAGAAGGATATTATAATAGATATTATACGCCAATGATAGATACAGGAGAAGAAACCAATTTATGTAGATATAACTGTTTACCAGAAAGTAAATGGGATAAGATAAGAACACTAATAGTAGTTAAAGGATTTAATAATGAAGGGATTCTAATTACATATAAAGCTAGAAATGTAAAAATACAAATATGGGATAAATATTAATAATAGAAGAAATTTATAATTACGAACTAACATAAAAAGATATGCTTTTAGGAATGCCATTTTTAGATAAACTATATCCACACATAATAACTAAAACAGACTGGTGGTTTACAACACCATGCAAACAAAAGGTAAGAGCAAAAAGAGTTACTAATAGAATAAGAAAGAAAACAAATTAGATAAAAGGAAGTGAAAAAATTACACAAAAATTAAAAAATCTAAAACTACTGAAGACACGATAGAATTAATTACATTCTCTATAAATAAGAAAGAAATGCCCATATTTTCAATAGATAAAGTAGAAATAATCAAAATTAAATTAAAACAACTATATAGTGAAGATCCATTAAAAGAATGGAGAAAACATAAAACTACTGTAAAAATTGAACTAATAAATAAAGATAGTATAATAACTCAAAAACAACTAACATACAATTTTGATGCTCTAAAAGAATTTGAAATGCATATAAATGAACTATTAGAAAAACAATATATACAAAAAAGTAATAATAGTAAACACACTAGCCCAACATTTATAGTAAATAAACGTAGTGAACAAAAAAGAGGAAAAAGTAGAATGGTTATTGACTATAGAAACTCAAACGCAAAAACTATGACATATAATTACCCAATACCAAACAAAATATTAAAAATAAGATAAATACAAGGATATAATTATTTCAGCAAATTTGATTGTAAATTAGGATTTTACCATTTAAAATTACAAGAAAAATATAAAAAATTAACTGCATTCACAGTACCACAAGGATTTTATGAATGAAATATACTACCATTTGGATATAAAAATGCATCAGGAAGATATCAATATTTTATGGATAATTATTTCAAACAATTACCTAGTTGTATAGTATACATAGACGATATATTCCTCTATTCAAAAACTAAAGAAGAACACCTAAAATTATTAGAAAAATTTATAAATATAATAGAAAATTCAGGAATAAGCTTAAGTGAAAAGAAGGAAGAAATAATGAAAAATCAGATAGAATTTTTAGGAATACAAATAGATAAAAATGGAGTAAAAATGCAACAACATATAGTACAAAAAATAATAAATTCAAAAGAAGAATTAGATACAAAAAAGAAGTTACAATCATTTTTAGGATTAGTAAATCAGGTAAGAGAATATATACCAAAACTAGCAGAGAATTTAAAACCATTACAAAAAAAATTAAAAAGGATGTAGAATATAATTATAGTGAAGAAGATAAATAACAAGTGCAAAAAATAAAGATACTTTGTAAAAAACTACCAAAATTACAATTCTCAGATGAAAATAAATTTTTTATATATATAGTAGAAGCAGATGGAAGTGAGCATAGCTACGGAAGAGTACTCAAATACAAGTATGAAAACAAAAAATTAGAACATCATTGTAGATATTACTCAGGAACGTTTAATGAAACAGAAATAAAATGGAAAATAAATATAAAAGAATTATGTTCATTATATAGGTGTTTATTAGCATTTGAGCCATATATTGTATATAACAAATTTTTTGTACGAACAGATAATACACAGGTACGATGATGGCTAACTAAGAAAATACAAAATTCAGTAACAACAAAAGAAATATGGAGATTGATATTAAATATATTGAATTTTACATTTATAGTTGAAATAATCAGTACTAACAAGAATGTTATTGAAGATTACATATCAAGACAAAGCTACACAAACTGATATAACAGAAAATGATACATTAGAAGAGATACTCAAAACCCTAACTACGTTTTCACTGAAAGTGGACAGTATGGTCAATGAGGTAGAAAAGCTAAAGACTAATGAAGGTAAACTGAAGTCTAAAGCTACAAGTCAGCCACATGACTATAAAAATGCAGAGCTATGTCGATCGGAAGACATAAAAAATCTAGAGCAAAAAGGAGATGTTGGGACACACCATAAAACCCATAATCTTTATCAATCTATGTCTGCAAGTACAAGCAAAGGAGTTAGTAGACAAGGATTAAATCTGAACAAGATATTTAACAAACCATTTATACCAAAAATACCAAATGACACTTTATTCATACCTCCACAAACTACCACATATCTAGAAAGTTTGAACCAAGACAAAAAATCCTATAATCATATAACCCGAGCATACATAAAAAATATACACAAAATACAAACTTACCTAAATCTTAAACCCAGAGCTATAAATATTCAAGAACCAAACACAAACTATATAACCCAAAAACTACAAGGATACAACAAGTAAATCGCACTACCAAAAACCAATCCAAACCTAGTTAGAACTTATTTTAGTTATGGACTACTTAATACCGTGTATACCCAAGACGGAAATAAAATATCAACTATACTTGAAATATATAGAGCATTTTTGACCTACAAGAAAATAACCAAAGGAAACCTATTTTTTTATAAAGTTTTATAATGCCCCAGCAGAGATATTATATAACAAAATTAAACCAGTTATACAAGTTGTAAAAATTAGATTAACCAGAGATATGATTATACCAGAAGATATTGGACAACATCCAGAAATACCTAAGGTAGAAATACCAGATTTCTGTGCAAATAAATGAATTATTGGAATATCTACGATTATTCAAAAGCTAGCAAATAATTATCTCAAAGGGAACCCCATATGGAGTTACTATTCGCGAGACCAGCTAATGATCTATTCAAATTCAAGGGAGCTACGACAGTCAGATATAAAAGAAGTTCAAAAATAGATAATGACATTAATCAATCCAGAAAGACAACCAACTACGAGAGCAATTAAGAAAGAATTTATTTTAGAAGAATTATTGACAAGATATTGCAAATTACTAGGACATAAATATTCAGATCATCAATGTTCGAGATGTAACGGAGAAGATAATATTATCCCAGAAGTCCAATTAAAATGAAAGATAAAGACAAAAATCAACCAAGAAGATAAGGATGAAAAGAAGCCAGCTGAAAGATAGACAACATGAGATAGAAAACACCATAAAGAAGGACGGACCAACGAAAAAATAAAAGCAGGAGACAAGGAGACAAGATATTAAAGCTATGAAAGTCACATGTGAATTATTAAATAACTTTTTTGACTTGTAAAGACGTAAATTATTGTATAGTATTTATTAGTCTTTACTAGTTTTTGACTTTTTTGGCAAGTGCCATTATTAGTTTTTTACTTTTTTGACAAGTGTAGAATAGGAATAGTGTTAGGATTTTCATTTTGTAGATTATAAATGTAAGCCAGTCGGCAGATCTAAGGCAAGACTTTCTACACGGAAAGCAAGTCTCCTTGTACACAACCAAAAATATCTCAAAATATTTAATAAGATATTCAGTTTTATACTCAACTATGGAAAATCAAAGCTCAGAATCATCAAACCTACAAGAACAAGTATTTTCATTTATAATTATGAATAGCTAAATTCATAAATTCCTAACAATCATGGTATAATAAAATAAGTTCATATTAGTTACTATATAGTAGAATTATTCAAAGGATAATATGTTCTGAAGTTTATTAGCTAAGAGGAAAAGGAGAAAAATTTGCAGAACTATGCCATCCTAAAGGTGAAACCAGTAAGGCAGAGAAGCCGTGATAGGGTAGTAACCAGAGTTAAGAAGCTGTTTAGGGAAGAAGTATCCAAACGAACCAAGCTAATAGTGATAGAAGAGAATAATTATCTAAGGATAATCTAGTACGTAGTGATCTAACATGACCATATTTTGTTATGTATATGATTGAAGGGAATATTTTGAAATAAGCATCATATGAAATAAAACGACTAACTACTTATCTGATGAAATGATAGATAGGGTCAAGATACTTATTTTGTATATAATTAAGGATATAAAAATAATAGATATAAGAAATCTCAAATGGGAAAAGATATTTGATTTTGCAAATAAGTTACTAAATATTGAATGGATAGAACAAGAGCTAGAAAATATAGATTTTGATGGTAGATATTATTATTCAAATTGGTATTACTCAGAATAAAATGATAAATTATGAATACTTAGAATATTGGCAAAAAGATATGGAGCAAATAAGATTGATAGAAATACTTATGAAAAAGAATCTGCTCGACTACATAAAAACTAGAAATATGGAGCATATAGTATACCTTAAAATAATATAGAAGAATTAATAAGGTTAAAACAAATAACTAAGAAATGCTATGACATAGCATTTCAACAAATATGATAAATCTACGTTTACAAGTACCCCTATGATAAATCTAGTTTTACAAGTACCCCTATGATAAATCTAGTTTTACAAGTACCCCCCGTCCCTATATGTCTTGGAAACTTAACACTTCTTCGGGTAATTGATCTCACTCAAAATTAGTTTCCCTCTGCACTTATAGGCTTGTGTGATATCAAATATCTTGAAAAGGTAAGTCTCAGAAGAAATAACTTAGTTGGAAAACTCCCTACGTGTCTTGAAAATTTAACATTTCTTCAAATAATAGATCGCAGTCAAAAATTAGTTTACTGGAAATATTGTCTCATCTCCACTTGCAAGCCACTTATCCCTTGAATATCTCTTGTTAGCAGGCAACAACTTTGAAGTACCAAGTTCATTCGAGTTGTTTGCTAACCATTCAAATCTTAAGATTGTTTTTGCTGACCAAAACTTAGTAATTGGACAAACTTCTTCCAAAAGCTCGGTACCAAAGTTTCAATTGGAGGACTTATATTTAAACAACTACTCTAAAATGACAAGTTTCCTACATTATCAATATCATTTAAGACTTCTTTGTCTCTCAAAATACAACATTGGCGGAAGATTTTTTAATTGGTTGCTACAAAACAATCCTAGACTTGGAGAAGTTTACTTGGATGGAAATCCAATCACATGATCTCTTCAATTTTCCTTCCTTCCGAATCTGAAGGTATTTGATATCTTGAACTACAAGATTCGAGGACGACTTCCTCCTCACGTTAGGTCTATTTTCCTAAATCTGATACTATCAGTGGTGTCCAGTAATGTACTTAAAGGCTTATTTCCTTCAAGTTTGGGTGACATGAAAGACCTTGAATGCTTGGATTTGTCAGGCAATAAACTAATTAGTGGTATACCAAGTGGATTGGCTTGTAAAAGATCCAATTTATATTTTCAGCGATTATTGAATGACACGTTGAAGGGGAAAATATTTCCTGTTTCAGCCGTCATCAAGAATTTTAAATAAATATACTTGAATGAGAACATCTTATCAGGCCCAATTCTATAGAAGTTATTTACTGGTCCGTTAAGTACATTAGATTTAAGTTGCAATAACTTTTCAGGAATAATACCGGTGTGGCTTGGTAATATCCGCTCCTTGACCTCCCTGGAAATGTCCACGAACCATTTTAATAGCCATATTCCTCCTGATTATTGTATACTTGAAGGACTTGATGTACTAAATCTCTCTGAAAACAACCTTGTTGGCATGCTTTAGTCCTTTGTATTAATTAAGTGTGTGTGTGTATAAGCAAAAACAAGTTATAAGGGAAATTTAATATGTTTTCAAACTCAGATTTGTAAGTGTTGGATCTAAGAGATAACAACTTCTGTGGTTCCATTCCAAAATGGTTGGGCAGTACTCCTGACATAACCTCCTTACTCTTGAAAGGAAATTGTCTTCAAGGCACCATTCCTCCACAGGTATGTCATGTAAGTTACTTAAGGATGCTGGATCCTATTGGATTCAAAATTGAGAGGGCGTCATGCGGAATCTATTAGTTGCAAACTATGATACGATAAATAAGATGACAACGAAAAATAATACTAAAAACATAATTTTATTATATGATTTGGCCAATTGACCTACATATAAAACCTAATATTAAAAAGCATAAAATTAACGAGAGAGAAAATCTCTCCCTAAACAAAGACTCTTTAAAGACTACATTATGGATGCTATTGTATTATTGTATGAGAAGAGGGGTCTTCTATTTATAGAAGCCCAAAACCTTTCCTCCAAGAAAGAGGTTTGCTAAATATGAAAAAGTTTTATATTTTCCTTTCAGGAAAACTAAAAGTATTTATGGTTACTTTTATTTTCCTTACAAAAAAAGTAAAACTTAAATTTGGTAAGAAGATCGGGGAAAAAATCCTAACAAATCTCTCCTTTTTGGCTTGATTTTCTGGCAAAATATTTTTGATCCTTCTTCTTCACACGGTCTTCATATATCAACGATCTTCATATACCACTGCTGCTTACCATTATTAAAATTTGATATGGGTTAAAAGTTGGAGCCCTATGAATTAAAAATAAAAGCACGGGTTGATAAGATTACAAGTAGAGCCTTGTGCATTGAAAGTGAGCACAGGATAAGAGTGGAGCCCAACCGTTAAAAACAAATGCACGAGTTTAAAGGAGCCCAAGCGTTAAAGCAAGTATGGTTTCAAAATTGAAGCCCATAAACATGGGTTGAAAATTGATTTTGGTTTTAAGGTTGGATTAGCATCATGATTGTTGAACATTTGTTTGAAAGTTTTCTCCACATGTAACTTTTTTAGGTATATATGTTCATTATCATCCAAATTGTTGCAGCTTGATTTTGAAACACCTTTAAACCTGTTTAATCTCATCTCACATACTATTGGACCATTGAACCGTAAGCTCTGATACCACTTGTTGGGTTCGTAATTGAGAGGGCGTCATGCGAAAGCTATTAGTAGCAAACTATGAGACGATAAATAAGATGACAATGAAAAACAATACTAAAAACATAATTTTATTATATGATTTGACCAATTGTCCTACATATAAAAACTAATATTAAAAATAATATTAAAAAGCATAAAATTAATGAGAGAGAAAATCTCCCCCTAAGCAAAGACTCTTTAAAGACTACACTGTGGATGTTATTGTATTATTGTATTATTGTATGAGAAGAGGGGTCTTCTATTTATAGATGCCCAAAACCTTTCCTCCAAGAAAAAGGTTTGCCAAATATGAAAAAGTTTTATATTTTTCTTTCAGGAAAAGTAAAAGTATTTATGGTTACTTATATTTTTCTTACAAGAAAAAGTAAATCTTAAATTTGGTAAGAAAATCGGGGCAAAAATCCTAACAGATCCTTCTCATTATAATTCTCTTAGGAATTTAGGGTTTGATCTTCTCCAATGGAAGAGAAAAGTTAAAAATATTACAAGTCTAGTGTTCTAAAAAATATCATGAATGAACTAACTAAAAGACTAGCCCTAATAAATGGCTTATATAGTCAATTACAAAGGAGGGACAAAGGACCAAAATACCCTTAACATTAAGTGGGTGGGTTTGGGGTATTTTGTTGGACCTCTTTACACTTTAATAAGTATAGGACCTTAGATAGGCTTACAAGGTTGACACACGACCAAGGATGTGAACAAGGCTTGATGTCATTTCAACTCACGCGCTTGACTTCGTGTGAAAGGCCTCGAGATAGGAATTACCTATCATCCTCTCCATCTTGAAGAGAATTTATCCTTAAATTCGGATCATTGTCATCCTCTACCGTTTCTACCTGAGATAGGTCACACACATTGAAAGAGTTGTGCACTTCATATTCTAGGGGTAGATCAATCTTGTAGGTGTTGTCTTGATCCTTTATAATACTTGGAATGGGACATCACCCCGCAACATCAACTTAACATTCCTTTTAGATGGGAATCTATCCTTCCTTAGGTACACCCACACCCAATCTTCCAATTGAAGAATGAGCTTTCTTCTTCCTTTGTTGGTTAGCCTTGCAACTTCTTGGTTTTTCTTCTCAAACCGCAACCTTACCTTATCAAATAGCTTCTTCATAGCCTCGGCCCATTTTTTTTCCATATATGCTTATCACCAGATCACTTGGCAAAAGGGTTAAATCCAAAGGAGTGAGGGGATTGGTCTATATACACACTCAAAGGGTGTTATCCCCGTGCTTGAGTGTATAACACGATTATAAGCAAACTCAATCAACGGTAAGTGCTCCTCCCATGAAGTCATTTTTCCCTTAACCATGGACCGTAGCATAGGCCCTAAGGTCATATTTACTACTTCCGTTTGGCCATCGGTTTGTGGGTGGCATGAGGTAAAAAACAACAACTTAGTACCGAGCCTACCCCACATGGACTTCCCAAAGTAGCTTAGGAATTCAGAATCCCTATCACTCACTATGGTCCTTGGAACACCATGAAGTTTTACAATATTATCAACAAACAAAGAGGCTACACTAGGCGCATCATCACATTTAGAACAAGGAATAAAATGAGCCATCTTGGAAAACCAATCCACCACGACAAAAATACTATCGTTCCCCCTTGTAGTTATCGACAATCCCAACATAAAGTCCATTGATATGTCAAGCCAGCGGCGCAAAAGGGTGGACAATGGGGTTTTCAACCAGTGGGGTTAGAGCGGTGACTTGGCCCCTTTGCACTCAACACATTGGCCACAAATCCGAGCAACATCCTTGTGCATTCTAGTCTAATAAATTGTTCTTCCAATATTCCGAGGGTCTTCTTGACCCCAAAATCGCCCATTAGACTGCCATTGGGTGCTTTTCTTTCAAATAATTCTCTCCACATACTTGAGGGAACACACAATTGTCTACCCTTAAACAAGTATCCATTAAATTTGGTATAGGGATGGGAATCCCTAGCTATAACTTACCTATCCTTATTCAGGTCTTCAGTTTCCCTATAGATAGTAGCAAAGTGAGGGTCCTCGGGATATAAAAAGTTGAGGCTTTCAAACCCCATCAACTTATATGACAAAGTAGATACAGGCACATGTTTTTGGGATAAAGCACCGACAACCACATTATCTTTACCCTTCTTGTAATGAATAACATAAGGGAAAATTTCAAGAAATTCAATCCATTTGGCATGCCGCCGGTTAAGCTTGTCTTGTGCCCATAGATGCTTCAAGGATTCACGATCCGTTCGGATCACGAATTCTTTAGGACACAAATAATGTTTCCAAGTGTCCAAGGCTCTAATAAAGGCATAAAACTCTAAATTGTACGTAGAGAAGTTTAGAGTTGCGCCTTTGAGATTTTCGCTAAAGTAGGCAATATGCGTCAATTCTTGCATTAAAACCGTGCCTATGCCAACTTTGCTAGCATCACATTTGACCTTAAAAGTCCTGTCAAAATTTGGCAATTGTATTAAAGGGGCCGAGTTGAGCATAGCCTTTAAGTCCTCGAAGGCCTTAGCTTGCTCATCTCCCCACTTGAAAGACCAATTTTTTTTAATCTCATCGGTTAAAGGGGCGATAATGGTGCTAAATTCTTTGACAAAATGTCTATAAAAACTACCCAACCAGTGGAAGCTTATAACTTCACGTACGATTTTGAGAGGTGGCCAATTTTTAAAGGAGTCAATCTTAGATTCATCCACTTCGACCCCTTTTGAGCTCACCACAAACCCAAGAAATACAACTTCATGGACACCAAAAGAACACTTTTCTAGATTAGCATATAACTTATCCTTTCGGAGGACATCAAACACTCATTGTAAATGCTTTACATGTTAATCTAAGGACTTACTATACACCAATACATCATCAAAGTAAACAACAACAAACTTTCTGATAAATGGATTCATCACATAATTCATTAGCCTCATGAAAGTACTTGGAGCATTTGTTAGGACAAATGGCATAACTATCTATTCATAGAGACCGAATTTGGTCTTGAATGCGGTTTTTTATTCATTACCCGGTTGCATATGGATTTGGTGATAGCCACTCCTCAAATCAATTTTAGAAAAAAAATACGAACCACTCAATTCAGAAAACATATCATCTAGCCTAGGAATAGGGTGATGATATTTTACCATTATCTTATTGATAGCTCGACAATCAACGCACAAACACCAAGTCCTATCTTTCTTAGGAACTAGTAGAACCAAAACCGCACAAGGGATCATACTCTCCTTGATGTACCCTTTGTTGAAAAGTTCCTCAACTTGGAGTTGCAATTCCTTGGTATCCGTCGGGTTTCTTCTATAAGCCGATTTGTTGGGCAATTGTGAGCTCGGAACAAAATTAATTTGGTGCTCAAAGCCCCAAAGTGGAGGCAATCCTTTTGGCAATTCCTTTGGGAAGACATCCTTGTAATCCTGCAAAACATGAGAAATAAGAGGAGAAATGAAAACGTTAGCGGGGTTAGTATAAAAATAATGATCCAAGAGGAGCATCGGAGTGTCCTCGTCATGATCCACAAATAGTTCCTTCCTCCTAGCTATCATCACCATGCTCCTATGCCCCTTAAAATTTAGGGGCCCCTCGGCTTCCCCACCCCCCACTCATGGATTCCCCTTTTTTTTGTCACTCCAGCCTTCTTTCTCTTTTTCCTCAATTCCCACATTTTTTGGTGTAATTCATTCACTTAGGAAGGCAATAATGGATGAATAGGGACCTTTCGGCAATCCTTCTCAAGTGTATACCGATTGAACCTTTCATTATGTTTGGTCGACCTATCGTATTGCCAAGGCCTTCCTAACAACAAGTGATAAGCTTGCATTAGTATCACATCATAAATCACCTCATCATGGTAGTTGGCTACCTTAAAACGTATCATACATTTCCTTGTGACCTTTAACTCGCCGCATTCATTTAACCATTGTAAATTGTAAGGACTAGTGTGAGGTGTAGTTGGTAATTTCAAGAAGTTCACCATTGCAACACTAACCACATTCGGACAACTTCCACTATATATCACCATAGCATACACACTTCCCTTCACAAGGCATTTAGTATGGAATAGATTTTCCCGTTAGCTAGGATCATCTATCGCCTTACTAATCATGGCACACCTTACTACAAAGCTTAAAACCACGCACTCCTCTTCATGCAGATAAGAATCCTCACAATCATCATCAATATCATGTGGCTCCCTCATAGCCGTCTCTCCATCTTGAGGCTCGACCTCACTCTCATCACCCTCAATACCTACTTCTTCACCAAGGAAATACAATCTACTTTCCCTTAGGATTAAATTGTGTCGGTTAGGGCATTCATTGTCTTTATGCCCCCAACCTTGGCACTTGAAACACTGGAACACTTTAGGATTAGGATACTTATGAACTTCTTGCCTCAGAGGGATTTTGTGGACTGTTTTGGGCTCGGGCAGCCTAGTAGTGGCAGGTTGCTCCTTGTTTTTGGACCAACCCGAAGAGGATTAATTCATATCCTTTCCCCTCAGCCAACCTGAGGTTGATTGTCCCTTTGCTTTGAATGACGACCTCTCGTTAAATTCCCTTTCAATCTCAAGAGCTGCTTGGAAAATACCTTCGACGGTATCAAACTTGTGAAGTGTCAAATAAGTGGAGATCTCTTTGTTTAACCCACACCTAAACCGAATGATGTAATGACTAATTTGTTCCCCATGATGATCAAGTTTCAACATGAGTTGTTAAAACTCATCATAATATGCCATAACACTTTGATTTACTTGCCACAAGTTGTACAATCTAGCAAGCAACTCATGACGATAGCTTTCGGGAAGATACCATTGCCTTATTAGGTACCTCAACCGAAACCATGGTGGTGGTTTCCCCTCTACCAACTCATTGCCGAACCGCTTGAAGTATTCTCACCATGTGTTAGCATAGCCTTCAAAATGAGTTATGGCATAACAACTCTTCTTCACTTCTGAGATATCAATCACTTAAAACACTTTATCACACGCCGACTCCCAAGAAAGATATACCTCGGGGTCAGTTTTACCCTTAAAATATAGGTAGGCTCAATTTGATGGTATTGATGCCTACGTCTCTCTCTTGGTATCAGTTTCCCCTTTCTCCGTACCCCTGGTATCTTCTTGGATCCATACGCCCCCTCTCATCTCCTCCTTTTCCTTCATGTAAGCATCATCAAAGGCTCCATACCCTTTATAATCCTCTCTATCATATTCCTCAAAGTGGACGGGATGGTTTTGGACATTTGGAACTCGATTTAGAGGGATTGAATTTTATGGAGGTTGTGGTCTTTAGTTAAGTAGGGCTTGGAAGGGTGGGTTTGGATTTAGTGGAGGTATTGGACGCCCAAGTCCCTCTTGTGAAATTTGAGGAGTTTGGGAATGGGTTGGTCTATTAGAGTATCAGTTTAGGGGGTTATGAGTGGTTTGGCTTGCGACATTTAGTGGAGCTAATGAAGGATTTGGCAATTGTGGCTATGTTTAGGGAGTAACGGTGGAGGAGGAATTTCTATCATGTCCACTTGACGAAACATGTCGAGGAGTAGAAGGGTAAGAGTTTCTTTGACTCTCCACTTGTTCTAACCTCCCACTAATAGTCATCACTTCTTCCCTTATGGCTCCCACTTCCGTACTCAACCTTTCAAGAGTTCGGGTCATAGCTTCAAGAGTGACCCTCATATTCTCCATTTCATTAGAATCCACGATTTGAGATGTGGTTCCCTCAATTGTCAAGGTATCAGCTACAAAAGCAACAAATAAGTTAGTTTAAAACCCTTCTCCTCACTCATACTCTCTTGGTTCACTCACACTCAATCTCCATAAGTGTTGTAGATTGGCTAGTAACCCGTGAATCCTTAAGGTATGAGTATGCTCTTGTCCGGAACGGATTGTTGTTCGAAACACAAAGAATTCCCGTAGGACTAGAGTCAAGTATTTACAACGTATTCAAATGACAAAAGCACACAAAGAAACGATGACGAGAATACAAGGCTTCAAAGGACTAATTGACAACCTAGTAGGAATGTACTAGCTTGCTAATTAGTTCTCGAGTCAATTAGAAGAAACTAAGAATCAATAATTAGAAACTATAATATCCAAATTGAGCTTAATTAATGACCTAAGAAGTGATTAAGGTGATGTGGAAGCATGGTATTGGTCATGGTGCATACATTTTGTTCATCAACTTGAAGCCTTAATCTTCATAATTTTTGTAATGGATGACTTTTCTTTTGGAGGGAAAGTAAAATGTTGTAACTTCTTTAAGCCAAATATTAAATGTATATACTTGACTTGTACCAATCTCACAAAACAAGGCCCCTTAAAAGGTGGTAAAAGTTGTTGAAAAGTAGATGTCAATTCATGGAAGTGATGTGCTCAAGTCTTCTCATGAACAATTTTACACTTTGTCCTTCAACTTTTTTTGGATCTGTTTTACTCTTTTTAGTGTTTAATACATGAGTTGAAGAGAAGATCAAGATGAGAAAAACAACAACACCTTCAAGAACACAACAACAACACACCAACAATGGCCACTTTAACGTCCAAACATAAGCCACAACACACGGCCAACTTCAAGAACAACAACAAGTCACTTATCATTAATCTCAACTTTAGATCTAGACACCTTTTGTGTTTATGAGAAAGAAACCAACACTAGAAACAAACTAGACAAACAAAATTTTTGTAGATCTAACTATCAACTTTCGACCAAGACAACAACACAACACAATTTTCTCTGCCAAGAACAAGATTGGCAGATTTCACTTTTTTTTTGGAATTTTTTAGATTTCAACAATTTTATTTTTTGTATTTTTTTAACTACCAGGCCCAAGATTGATTTTATTGGAAAAAAATCAACCACAAGATTTGATACCAAATGATACAAAAATGAGTGTATATCAAGAGAGTCAAGCCAACACAAGAGTAACAAGATGAACAACAACAATGCTAGTGAATCGAAATAGGCCACTCACGGCTTCACTAGACTTCAAGGTTTATAAAAAATGAAAAGATAATAGAGATTACAAGATTACAATAACAATAACAAGAGCAACAAAGTGACAACAACTATAGTGAATCGAAAATGGCCCCACACGGCTTCACTATGTTACCACACAAACAACAAGATTACAAAGTGAAATATAGTAACTTGACTTACAATATTCAAGAATCTAAGAACCCTAACAACATGAAAGGTCCCTAAGAATAAAGAATATTAACACTAAGTTCTTACTTGGACCAAGAGGAACTCAATGACCTCAAGATCCTAGTTTCTAGCCAAGATACAACCCAAGTGTCACTCCACTTGGGAATTTAGGTTTTGAGCTTCTCCAATGGAAGAGATAAGTTCAAAATATTACAAGTCTTGTGTTCTAAAAAATATCATGAATGAACTACCTAAAAGAGTAGCCCTAATAAATGACTTATATAGTCAATTACTAAGGAGGGACAAAAGACCAAAATACCCTTGACATTAAGTGGGTGGGTTTGGGGCTGTTTTGTTGGGCCTCTTCAAACTTTAATAAGTATAGGCCCTTAGATGGGCTCACAAGGGCCTCACACACGGCCAAGGATGTGAATAAGGCTTGGAGTTTTTGCAACTCACGTGCTTGACTTCGTGTGAAAGGTTTCGAGCTAGGAATTCCCGTATCACTTTGGGTAACCCCCTGCTGGAGAAATGTTTGGTTTTATTATGTTGAGTCCTTCATGTATTCTTGCTATGACTTCTTTGCTTCCAAAATGTAAACTTCACATATTAAGGTAACTTTTACGTAAATCATATGCATGAGTTTTGTTCCTTATAACTTCTTGTTTCTTAGTGCTATGTAAATTATTATTGAGTTGCTAGTATCTGATTTTATTGACACATATTCGAAATCATCATAACCAATTTCACAAATCATCAGAAAACACAAATCTTTCGCACACTAGTATACAAACAAATGATAAATGTAACTGTTAAAGAACATTCTTCAGCAAAATTAAGGAAAAGACTAAGTTTCTAACAATTTTTCATTTGCTAGCATCTATATTAATAACACATATTCGAAATCAACTAGCCGATTTCACAAATCATCAATAAACACAAATCTTTCCTACAGTAGTACACAAACACATGATAAATTAAATTGTTAAAAGAAAATTCTTTAGCAACTTTAAGGAGAAGACTAAATTTCTAACAATTTTTCAGCAGCATAACAAATTTCTAACCCTTTTTTAGCTGCTAGCATCTGTTTTCTATTTTCATACCACGTATTCAACTTCAGTGTTACCTTGATTATGATCTCTTGGGGTTCACCTTTAGTATCATCATGTCGGTTCATCCATATTCCCTTGCATATTACTTTCCACTACTTTCCTCTCACCCTTTCCTTACAAATCCTTCCATACAAACACTATTATAATGTAGCTTCTTGGTTTTCTTGCGTTTATATTATTGTAATTTTAGGTCATTTCTGGACTATATTTTGTAGTGTAAAAAATATGACCATGCAACCACAGTTCCTTCATGTCTCGGCACAATATATGCCCAGCATGTTATGCCTTATTTATTCAATTTATATCCAGTATTTTGTCACGACCCAAAAACTAGGTCATGCTGACACTTATCATGGTCCAAGAATGATAAGTAAGCCGACCACTCAAATCTGATAAAGAAAATACGAAAATAACTAAGACGAGACATCTAGAATGAAGCCAAACCAATATTAGACATAAACGAAACGAAAATCTGAATTACATAACATAAAACCCCCAAGAAGTGGTGTCAAATTGTAAAACATCTAATACATCATAAAAATATAAAGTCTATCTCTAAAAATATGTAAAGACATAATAAGGTAGGAGGAGGTCCGAGAGTTGAATCTAATCCCTAGACCAACCCAGTACCTTGATCACAATCTCCAAAAAGTAAGAATCAGCTATCATGTGGAGTTCTCGTACTAGGATCTGCACTGTAAGGATACAATTGGAGTGAGTACGATCCACTTGTACTCAGTAGGTACCATAGGTTTACTGAGCAAAGTAGAAAATAATATAAGTAAAATACACTAGAGCATGTCACCTGAAAGCAGAAAAGTCCCAAATAGTAGCTCACATTGTCTCCACTAACAGTTCTAATATATATAAGTACACAGAAATAGAAATAACACAGACACAAAGAAGGATACATGAAAATAAACATAAGTCAAGGAACTAAGAAAAACAAGATGCGAATGCAAATGCAATGCAATATGGATGAGATGAATGATGATAACAATCGCATAACTTTTTGTATACACCCACCTAGCTCGCAGCTACCAGGTAGGACCCATGGGGGGGGGGGTTCTCAACCCATATAATATATCTCAATCTCAATCCAACCTTTTTGGAAAATGACTCCAACCAAGGGTTTTTCAAAAAATGAGTCATTTTCCTTCAAAAATAGGATTTCTCAATGGTATCAGCATCTAATAAATATATGTGTATGGAATGAGGATGTAATTCTAACAATCAACTCAATATGATGATATCCAATCTATTCAATATGTATGTATAAAAGTGAGCCCAAAAATTAACTCAATATGCCATAATTCTTGATTGTCAACTCCAATTAGGCACCATCAGAATAAATATGCATGCAAGATATCATTAATATTATATTAATCCCTAACTCGGGTATTCTTATGCTAATAAAATGATTAAATAAGACCTATATTAGCAAAATAAGCCCCTGTATGGGGATTATATCTGTCACGCCTAAAAATAACCCCTAGGCATGATTGGCTATCGCTAACACCATGACACGACCTAAATTAGGGTCTTGTCGTAATGGGCATCCCAAGTCTAATAAGGACCGGGGACCACCAACATTACCCAACCCAACCTCCAAACACGTACCCTGAGTCGGATGAATTCCAAATACATAACAAGATAATGTTTATTACAATTCCAGACTCTGGGATAGGTCCATGACCGTGACCAACCCAAGCAATCCAACCAATAACCAAAACCAAACCAAAATAATAATCAAGTATGAGTCTATAACATAATAGGTGGAACAATCATAAATACTGTCAAACGGTATCAACCCCAATATCAATGCCAATACTAAGGCTGACACCAATACTGACACTGCCCATACAACCCATAGTAGCTCCACAAAGCCTCTAACCAAAGGTAAAATAATTTCCAATTGGGACATGTCCCCAATCATAGCCAAAACTAATGTCCATGAAATAACTAAAGTACGTAAAGACATTCATGATATGAAATAGAGCCTTCCAGAATATAAAAGCTCACCACTTTAATCCAATAGCTGATCTCGAATCTGATCACTAAGTAGGAGGAGTAGGATGGCCGATTCCTGCATCGAGTGGGGATACAGCCGCCCCAAGATGGGTTAGCAAGTGAACGCTAGCAAGTACTTCAGATAAGGATAAAATAGTGCCAACTTTTAAAACCAAATAAACAACCATATGTATACACAACCATACATACATATATATAACCATGTTGGGAAAGAGAACCAAGTTTAGCATGCGTTTAAAACCATTAACCTAGGTATGTGTAGCTCAACTGTCCTAGAACCACCCACAGGTTATATAAGTCCAGTGTAACCCCCTGAACGGGTCCTGATGCATGTAGCTGCATGAACCAGAGATACCATAGGAGTAGGGGATTCTCGAGTACCCTTCGCTCTCCATGATACATATGTACAAGTGTACTTAGGGGATTCTCGTGTACCCCGTAAGTATCATATATGTTCTCCATGATCAATCCTCATATCGGCAAACATGAGTTTTAAGTGTCCATCCATTGGGATCACACTTTCACGGTTAGCAATCACACCCTGCCATTATTGCCCAATTAAAACCATTACTATACAACCAAACCACCATTCTATTTATTATTAACCAAGGCTATAAGTAGTGGTATCGCCATGCCGAATATAGCTTGCAAGAAATGTCCTTAGCCATCTATTTTAAAAGAAGGGATTCCTATATACCCATAGATTACATTATTAAGTTGACTTAGGAGAATCCCATGTACCCCGCTAGATGATAATTATTAAGTTTGCTTGGGGGATTACCCTGTAACCCACAAGGCTTTCAATTAGACCAACCATAACTACCGAGACTTTACCATTCCAAACCATTTACACCATTTATACCATTTAAGGTTCCATTACCAAGTTATACCATGCAATAGTTCCATGAAAGCCCAACAATGTAGTAAAAGCATTCTCATAGGAATTTTATCAAACACATTAGGGGCATAGTATTTCCAAAACCAAAACTAAGTACCAATTAACCATTCCCATGCAATCAAATGTCCAAACCACCATTATAACATGTAAATCTATAATTAAAACATGGAAAAACCATAACCAAGCATTTTCAACCAAAACCCCCAACATATATTTGAAAACCTAAAACCATACAACAATTATGCCATGAAAATAATTCTTAAAACACTACTAAAAAAACTGTAAAAAGAGACCAGAAAAAGAGACCTCATGAGGTCTCTTTTCCTGAAAAAGAGACCTCATGCGGTCTCTTTTCCTGAAAAAGAGACCTGAAAAGCGTCTTCAATGGTAGGTCGCAAAAACATAGGTCACTTTTTGTAAGAGACCTCACGAGGTCGCTAAAAAGTGACCTCACGAGTTCACTGTGTAATTTTACAATTTTTTCAAAAAGAGACCTCATGAGGTCGCTAAATATATTTTTATTTTTTATTTTTTTAATGCAATGCGACCTCATGAGATCACAAATTTATTTTTTTACTTTGTTTATTTTTATTAACAGAGACCTTATGAGGTCTCTTTTATGCATTTTCTAAATATAAAAATGCAAAGAAAGAAACCTCATGAGGTCTCTTTTCTGAACTAGTAGTAAATTGCTGCTTTTGCAACTACCCACATTCATTTTAATTCAATTCAATAATATATAAAATTCTATAAACTACATATTAAATGTCCTCTAATCTACACTATATCAAAATCAGCTTTGAAGCAATGCAAAATTGAATAAAAATTACACAAAAGTCATAAGTAATACACTTTCATTTCAAACTACTTCAAAATTTTTGAACATTCACAAAATACTTGATAATTCTTACAAATCATCACAAAGAACATAATTTAGTCTATTTAATACAATACGAAACTCCAATAATGTAGCAGTATCTTTGCCACATGATCCTCATCCTCATCCTCATCCTCAGCATTAGTGGGCTCATCTCTGAACCACTGTATTGACTATATACTTGAGCTGAATACATCAAAACTTGGGAGGTCTGCATCACCGAGATATGGGAAGTTTCCCAATGCAAGTAATTCGTCTAATTAGGCCTTAATATAACTCATCTGAAGTTTCTTAGGACCATCTGAATATGAAAATTATTAAAGTAGCTACAACTATCCCCATACCTTTAACACCTTACTAGTTGAAACAAGTAAACAATCAGCATGACCTTAAAAGGTCAATATGTTTAAATAATAAACATTTCAAAAATAATGTGGGGTATAGAAGTGGAACAAAAAGATAAAGGAATTATACCTCTATATCTTCACAATATGATAGTTTTCAATGCATAACTCTCATCTTTCTCCCTCCACAAAATTAACTAAGTCCAATCCACCACTACTCCAAATTGCAGTCCTGCATTACAGATTAACACTTTTAATTAGTAATAGCTAACAATGCATCAAAGTTGTAGATTATGTAGTCCTACAACTAATATAACCTACATATAAATACTTGGTGTTTTCATTATTTTAGGAATCGAATTGTAACTTTTTTCTACTTAATGTTGAAGCACTTTGTAAGATTTTTTTTTAAAAGAATAATTGGCTTCAAGTTAGAGTTCTTTTGTTCCAATTTTAAGTTCAAAGTTCAATCCTAAATTCAAAATTCTAATTCTCTTCTAATTTAGTTTAAGTTTCAACTTAAGACTTGTCTTATTCTAAAATTCAAGATCCAATTTATATTTAAAGGCTTAATTCAAAATTCTACAACCAATGTATAACTAATTACTTTCAAGAAGAGTCAAGTTAAATTTAATAAATTCAATGCAACTATCAATTCAACAATGGAACTATAAATTCAAAGTTCTACAAACCAATGTAACTTATAACTAATCAGTTTTGTCTCATCAAAAGGCAACAAATATGGAACTTATCCAAGATGTCAATAAGTTGTAGAGGAACAGAAAATAAAAAAACTTATTATATAACACATTCCATCACTTTCAGGCCTCTTATTTCATTCCTTCAGATTGAGCAGCAGATGTGCTACTGCTAAGTCATAACTAATAGACATCCTAACATATATAGAGTGGTAATGATAAGTCTTAACGTTCATTAACATGCTTCTGAAATCTTTAAGGAAACAAATTTTCAAAAATAAACAGCACCCAAACAAAAGGAAAGAGTCTTGAAAAGAAAGAAACTTTTGATTTCTCGAGATTATTTTTCATATTTCACCAACCAAAAAACTACTTATAGTCAATTACCCAATAAAATCTTAAGTTATACCTCCTAACATAATAAACCTAGGGGCACGACTACTAAAACACTTGCAAGGGAATAAATATATGACAATAGAGTATACCTCCTTCATTTTATCGACAAAAAGTTCCTAAATCATGGTCCATTTACCCCTAAGATGCTGCTGAATATTATAAGCCAACAGTAGCCAGTAATATAATTGGTTAAGTTCTAATTCTAAGACTTTTTGAATTAGCATAGTTTGAAAAACCTAAGTAATAGTACGTTCTTCGTAGAATTTTTAATTTACCATGGCTTCTTATGGTTAATACTAGGTAAAAATGATGTATACCAGATGAAGCAACATAAATATCAGAGGAGAAATTAAAATTTTTGCTAAGGATGATTTAATCCAAACATACAAAAAAGTAATCTGTAACTTTTATACTTTATATAATTTACTAAATGTACAATGTAATTTTTTGACGAAGAATATTCAACTGGCCAATGTAATTAAACTCACAATTATTGTGTGTAAAATTCACTGTTACCACTAGACTATAAGTGTTTAGAGTATACTAGGAGGTCAAAATTGATAATTAACCATCTAAATGATGTTGAAGGTTATGTTGTATATACTGTTTGTAGGTAATTTAATGTTAATAAAGTATAAAAGAATTCCTCAGTTGTAGTGTCTTGTCATGCTAATATACACATAGCTAACATTATATTCAGCATTCGTCATCCCACATCAATAGAAAATGAAAGCAGAGAGTTGAGATTAAGGAAGTAGGAAAGAGGAGCTCCGTGAGCGAAGTAAAGCATACCTTTCTCTTTGGCTAAGATATAACTGAAAAATCTTATAGGCCACCTTACCTTTGCAGTAAAAAAAATAGTCTAATTAGTTAGCTAAGTATAGGTAGGCAATGTTCATGAATAATGGTTCAACCAAGTAATCACTAATGACCAAATCTATAAAATATCCAAAATTCAACAAATAGTCATGATAAAAAAAAGAGACCAAAAGAAATTCTCAACAATTTCAACCTTGTCTCAATTTAAAGGAAAAATCCAACAACAAAAAAATTCCTAAAAGTGGGGGACTGGGTATCAGTCCTTACCGAAATTGAAAAAAACAAGAAGAAGAAAAAGCATACGTACCTTGGAGAGCGGACTGGGTACCTGGGTGGTGGAGCAGAAAATGACGAAAACCAGAAGAAGCTAGGGATTATGATAGTGAGAGGGGGAGAAAGAGTAGGGGGTGAGGGGTAGGGGTGGGCGGTTGGGGTTTTTGGGAATGAGATGGAGTGTGGTGAAAAAAAAAGACCTAAAAGTATATTTTATTTTATTAAAAATAGAGCAAATATTAGATGTTAAATGTTTTACTTAAATAATCAATATCAGGTATTTTTTATAATATATTTTAATTTTTTTTAAAATGTTTAGCGACCTCGTGAGGTAGCTATTCTTTTTTAAAATTTAGTTTCGACCTCAGGAGGTCGCTATTACTATTTGGCGGATATTTTTTTTATTTAAGCAACCTCATGAAATTTACTTTTATAAAAGAAAAAAAATATTAAGGATAAAAGTGACCTCATGAGGTCTTTTTTTCACGACCTATTTTTGAGGTCTCTCTTTTTAGGTCTCTTTTGGGAGTGTTTTTAGTAGTGAAACATGCATTTAGTTGGAACAAACAATGAGGGAGGAGTAACTTACCTTAGATTCAGAAGAAGATCAGAAGAAATAACCCCTATGAGCCTCAATTGACTACCTTAAAGGAAACCCTAGCTTTTGCTTAACTGAAGAGCCTTAAGAGATTTTGAGAGAGTTTAGAGTGTTTGATTGATTGCAAATAAGTTAACGAAACTCCAAAAATATATTTTTAAGTCGTGGTGTCCCAAGGAGTTATAAGGGAAAATATTCAGAATATCCCCAACTTAAACTGTATTAATTTCCCACAGGAGGGTACGACTCCACCATACCACCCGTACCCTACCATATGAGTGGTACCTACCACTCGTACGCTAAACCTCCCCTTGGACCCAACACTATCCAACATACGACCACCCAAACCAAACTGTATCCAACCATATGACTAGTACTGTGCAATCGTACCCTAGGCAGAATCATGAGGGGTTGACATTGTCCAACATACGAGTTAGACTATACAACTCATACCCTATCTCATGACTCATGATGAGCCGCTCATACTCAGATCCAAGTTAAGTTATTAATTTTTAGATTAAGTGAAGGAAAACCCAAACCAACAACCTGTCACCCACCATATGACTTGTACCCACCTAAGTCATACCCATTCTAGAAACTCAACCACCCAACACCACCCAACACTGGACAACATACGACTGGGTCACCTGACTCGTACCCTATCATACGACTACCTCAACTCGAATGATGTACAGAAGCCAAAAACTGAGAAATTTTCTAAGGGTCAAAACCTAAGGTGTTTTACACCACGTGCTGGGAGAACCAATTTTTCATACATTTACAATGTTTATAAGGACTAACACTACTAGAAATTACCTCTTTGGAAATAGTTCAAAAATAGTTGCTATAGATACAAAAATCATTGCCATATAGATACTGCAATAGTTTGGAAGGCGTCCCATATGTGAGCGTTGACATAGATCTATGGCAACGATTTAAACGACGGTTATGGTGAACATTGCCATAGAGCTACCTATGTTAATGGTTTTGTACACCTCCTGTTGGGACGGGTCCAAGTAGCTCTAGCAATGGTTGTGAACCATTGCATTAGACCATATTGCAACGCCAATAAAGTGTTGCAATAACCCTATTGCAAAAAATTTATTATTCTATTACAACTATTTCAAAAATCTATTACAATGCTTATTTATATTTTGCAATGTTTTTTCACGACCTGTTACAACTATTTTTGATACCTATTGTAATGATTTTTTGATCTGTTTCTATAATTATACATATACACACACATCACAAAACAATATCTTTCATTTATATAATAATTTAAAATATGCAACAAACTAGTAATCTAAACCCAAAATCAAAGTTAAATGATTAGTTTTACCACACATAGTATCAAGTTCGAGTGGATATAAGTTTGAAGAAATACAATATCAAAATGATCGATATTAAAGCATCTACATCAATAGTTCAAAAATTTTCTCAGGTCAATGTCTTCACTATTTCTTTCTTCATGATCTCCTTCTTTATTTTGGACACCTATAAAAATAGAATAAACAATCTCAATAAGCCAAGGAACACTCAATTAATGTAGATCATAAATTAGTAAGAGATATCTTTAAGAACACCGCGAGTTGATCATCAGAATCACATCCCAATATGTTTAAACTCTAGTATTTTATATTTGTATACTATAGGAACCACAAAAGTAAATTCTCTTCCACTTTTAATATTTTATGAAAATTAGCATAGATGGCCAAACAACCTATTTTAAAAATTTCACAAAATATATATAGTCCAAGAAAGATATCTTGCAATTCCAATTTGAAACATAAATTGCTTAGGTTAAAGCAAAAGAAATGGTGCATACATGGAGAAAAGACGTTGCAGTTAAGAAACACGCTAGTGGTGAAACTTTTCCAGATCTACCATGTCACAATGAAAAGTATTTTAAAATCGACCTAACAACCACACATAATATTCAAAAGCTTCTCCAATTCTTAGGAGATGAAATCTTTCCGACAAAAAGTACATGAGCAAATCCAAACACGAACATATTCTCAACTTGCAGAACAAATTATAGTGAAAAGAGGTGTATAAATGTAAATAGCTCATAGTGACATGTTTGATATGTCATTAAGGCTAACCCATGAACATTTTAACTTTCCCTCCTTTGCAATTAATTTGTGGGACCCTAAGCCACAATAAACGAATAATCAAAAAGTTAAGACACTGGAAAACTATAAAATAAATCTGCAAAGAGCATATTAGATGGGAAGGGCAAAAATTTTCTTCTATGCATACGAACATTGTAATGGTTGGCTAAATAACACATGCTAGCTAATCCTAAGGCTAAGCTCAACAAAATGAATAACCACTATGTATGAAGAAATCATAGGACTCAAGTAAAATATTTGACTTGTCATTTAGGTAAGAACTCGGCTTAGCATCCTTAGCAACTAATCAGCTGGACCCTAAAATCAAGTAGTATATTCTTAGCAACCAAATTTGTGTGTCTACTCTTAAATTTGATACAAGAGTTCCATTTCAGGGGTATGTTGTGTATATCAGAGCCTAATCAATTAGGTGAGGAAAACTGACTAAATATTGAATTTGAGAAAAAGAATATGGAGTTGACCGAGCCAGATTTATGTAATACATAACTGGTTAGAATAACTTTGCTAATGTGAAGGAGGAAAATTTAGGTAATAGATATAGTTGGTCTCACTCCCAGATAAAGGAAGAGAGGTTGTGGTAGGTGGATAAATATTAAAATAGTCCAATTATGAGAAATCTTTTAAATGGGTTATACGGAATTCCTATAGCCGAACTCAACTAGTTTGGGATTGTTCATCTAGCTGATTGATTGATATTCGGGTTAAAATAGCAATGACGGTTGAAGTATAGTTCCTTTAGATGACTTATTTCACTGTTTATTCTGTTAATGGTCACAGATATAGGTCTATCCTATGAGTCAAGAAAGAGCCTAAACAGAGGCTTCATTTGTTGCCCACATGTTCCTGAGACTTTGCATTCTTTAATAAATGCTTTTGTATTAGCTAAGCCGCTGCTCTTTTATGAATTAATCCCCCTTAAATCATCATTACACCCTATCACTATTTATTTAAAAAGGGTAATAACTATATTTTAAGAATAGAAAAGGTTGGAAAACTCCATCTGCATATGTAAGAACAAAGGATTAAATAGTCTCCTGCAATAGCTTTCTTTTAAAATTCACCATTTTGTGTCCAACTCCACTTTTTCACCGATCATTACTTCTATATATGGATAACTATTAGTTTCTATTCATTACTTTGTTAATTGATCACACTTTTGTAACAAAAGAACTACAATAATTATGCCAAAAAGTCCAGGAAAACTATAATACCTGATTACAATTGTACCATGATATATTAACTCAAAACTAGAATAACTGGAAAATATAATTTGAAATATCAAATACTGAAAGTCTAAAACACAACTGCTAGTCTAGTCTGACAAAGCCTTTACTACTAAAACTGGAGAGCCGTTAGGACAGACCCCCAACTGACTCGATCTGATATAAAAGTAATAATAACTGAAAATGTGAGAAAGTAGGTCCTCAAACCATGAGGACTCACCAACTGTAGGATGTAGGCA
The DNA here is from genome assembly GCA_030864215.1 of Capsicum pubescens. Lineage (NCBI taxonomy): Eukaryota > Viridiplantae > Streptophyta > Magnoliopsida > Solanales > Solanaceae > Capsicum > Capsicum pubescens. The sequence goes on from CM061544.1 coordinate 109,010,196, forward strand.
AAGGAACTCGAGAATCATGGTCACTGCTAAGACTGAGCTCCTGAACCTACATTATAAGACAATGTAGCACACAGATGTATATATGGATCAACACTTTGGGAATGTACTGAGTATATGGGGGTGTATGTATTTATATAAAACAATATCAATACTCTTTAATAAAATCATGCATGCAAATAGGAATGACTCATATGGCTTGAATAAGTCTAAAATATAAAACTCATAAATCCTAAATAGTGAAACATGTAACACCAATCTCGTGAGTCATTATACTTAACTTTAAAATCTATACTCTCTTCTTATTCTCAGTACTTGAAGGTTAAATGAAGCTTTAAACAATACTTTCAAACTCATGCTTTTATCTTGTGGAGAGTAAAACTTCTTTAAAACTTAAGGACTTAGAACTTTTAGGAACTTTTAACACTTGGGAACTCTGGAACTCTTTTAGACTCGGGAGTTTCTTCTAACCGACATTAACCATGTGAGATACATGGAGTCCAACATCTTTACCACGTTGGGGAGAGATTTTCTACCCTTGCCATTGGAATAGAACCTTAACTTAAGTGATCACTATCTCGGCCTCAGGCCTATAAATCTCAATCCTATGGTTGGACGTAGTTCTGGGGCATGAAACCTTAGAATCATACCCAACTCGGTGCTAAATACTACTCCCATACTCATCTAAGAGCTTTTAGGAAATCCACCTCAAAATAACTTAAGGGTTTATAATGAATTTCAAAATATATTCCTCTTTACTTTAAATCATAATCAAATATGGATTCCTATCTTAGCTTAGAACCAAAGGGTCAAATCTTTAACTAACATTTGAAAATAGCTTCGTTATGGGGTACTCATGACCCAAACTGTCTTGAACAATAAATCTTAAAATGGGGGTCTATTGACCCAAACAATAAATCTTAAGTCAACATCTCAAAATTCATGCTTAAGAATGCAATTACTCATAAGGTATCTTGAAATCTGTAAATCTCATCAATAAACATAGAAACATATGCAAAATCATGCTATTTGACTTTTAATTCGTGGGAAGTATCAAAACCTTGCAACTAATGATAATAGGTGAAAAACCCTAACTCAATTTCATGTTAAATCTCATTAATTACAGAAAACTTGTAATTTAAAATAAGCCTTTGGGCACAAGGGTGGAAAGATTACCCTTGTTTGAACCCCACATACCTTAGATTTTGAAATTGGATGAACAAGCTTGCTTGAGACTCTTTTTGGAACTCATGAGAGAGGGTTATTGAAGCCTTTGACTTGGGAACCTTGAATCTTAACTCAATTTGTAAAATCTATGGTGAGTTCTTGAATTTCTTGGAGGAAGATTTGGATTTGATCTAGAGGGTTAATCTTAAGAGAAAACCTTAGTTTTTGATGTCTATGAAGAATGTGAAGCTATGTGCTTCATTTTGGCTATATCTGAGTGTAAAATGGGTGGGAAAAGACCAAAAAGATCTTGTAAAAATGACTTAAAATTACTGAACGAAATAGGCGACGGTGGTTGCGATGGTCTGTCGGTCCTGATCGTTGCACCTGGACCAAAATTAGACTTTCTACCTTTCCTGTGACGGCTGAGTTGATGGTCCATCGCTAGATCGACGGTTCGTTGGACTTAATGTCGTGCCTAACTAGAATAAGGCCTCACTACCTCCTCTGTGATGGTTTGGGCAATGATCCGTCGTAAGATCAACTGTCCGTCAGCTCTCTCCATCGCACCTGGGAAGTTTCGACTGATTTCTGTAAAATGTCCATATCTTTCTCTTCCGGTGTTGAATTTTGATGAAATGGGAATCATTGAAAGATAATTCAATTACCCACACGATAAAAAGTCCAAATTAGGAAATTTCCATATGGTTTAAACACTAATAACTTTGGAAGCCATTTCTTAGTCTTTTAAGAACGAAATTAGGCTTCAGTTGATAGGCTCAAATGGCTTAGACTACGAGGGAACTTTGTGGGGTCTCACAATATCTCCCCCTTGGAAACATTCATCCTCGAATGTCTCTAGTTAGGCTTAAAGTACAGAGAAATCAGGGGAAGCACAGCTGAAACAAATCGCTAAACTGACTCTATATCTTTCTGAACTTTTGAATACTTTGGGAAGTGCAAAAGCTTACACAAGAATAGATACATAGACGAACTTTGATTGGAAAGGAACTGAATTAAGAAAGAATAATACCTTCAACTACATCTGAATTTGCGGAAAAGAGGTGTGGGTACTTGACTCGCATGTCTGCTTCTGCTTCACAAGTAGCACCCTCAACTGACTGGTTCTCCCAAAGAACTTTTACCAAGGAAACCTCTTTGTTCCTTAGTCTACGGATCTGAAGGTCTAGAATCTCATCATACAAAAGACTTGTCTGAACATCTAAGCTTTCTAGAGGATCCACAACAACGGAATAACCAATACACTTCTTGATCATGGATTTGTGAAAGATGGAATGAACAACTGACAGATCTGTGGGTAACTCAACTTCATAGGCTACTTTCCCAACACGACTCAGAACTCTGTAAGGACCAACATAATGGGGACTAAGCTTCCCTTTTTTTCCAAACCTTTTCACCTCTTCATAGGTGAAATCTTCAAGTACACCAAATCACCCACCTCAAACTCAAGATCTCTTCTTCTCACATATGCATATGACTTCTGACTACTTTGGACTGCCTTCAACCTTTCTCTAATCAACTTAACTTGCTTTATAGCCTCAAACACTACATTAGGTCCAATCACAGCAGCCTCACCCACTTCAAACCAACCTATGTTTGATCTATATCTTCTACCATATAAAGCCTCAAATAGTTCCATCTTGATGGTAGCATGGTAACTATTATTATAGGCAAACTCAATCAATGGTACGTTCCCATCCCAGCTACCTTTGAAATCAAGAGCGCACACCCTCAACATATCTTCTAAACTCTGGATGGTCCCCTCAGCCTGACCATCTGTCTGCAGATGAAAAGCGGAACTCAAATGAACTTAGGTACCAAGAACCTTCTAGAAAGATTTCCAAAACTGCTAAGTCAACTGAGTACCCCTATCCGAGATGACGGACAAGGGAATTCCATGCAACCTGACTAACTCCCGGATATACAATCTAGCATAATCCTTAGCTGTATAAGATGTATGCACCGGCAAAAAATGTGCGGACTTAGTCAACCTGTCTATAACAACCAAATAGAATCATGATGACAACGCGAAAGAGGTAAACTAGTCACGAAATCCATATTCACCTCTTCCCACTTCCAAGTGGGTATACCAAACTCTTGCAACTTACTGCCAGGTCTTTGGTGCTCTACCTTAACCTGTTGGCACATTACACACTTTACCACAAACCCTACTATATCCTTCTTCATGTCACTCCACCAATAGATTTCCGGCAAGTCACAGTATATCTTGGTAGCACCGAGATGAATGGAATACCGTGCACTATGCTCCTCATCCATAATTCTCTGCCTCAAGTCACCAATACATGAAACACAAATCTATTCTGACATCTCAACACACCATCTCCCTCTTAGGAGAAAACCTCTACCCTTTGGTCCTTAACTGACTCCTTCAGTTTTACCAAATTAGCATTCATGTCTTGCTTCTCCTTTACTTTCGAAACAAAAGAGGATTCAAAACTACTCTGAATCCAAACACTACCTTCAGCTGAGTTAAGCAATCTAACACCCATTCTAGCCAAATGATGCACTTCACGAGGCAATTCTTTATTATCCTTGTCTACATAAGCCACACTACCCATAGACAACCCACTAAGGGCATCTTCCACTGCATTAGCCTTGCCCAGATGATATAGCACTCTCATATCATAATCCTTTAGCCACTCTAACCTCCTCTTCTATCTAAGATTCAACTCCCTCTGAGTAAACATATACTTCAGAATTTTATGATCAGTGAACACATCAACATGAACACCATACAGATAGTGTCTCCATATTTTCAAAGCAAAGACCACAACAGCTAATTCTAGATCATGGGTTGGGTAATTCTTTTTATGCACCTTTAACTGTCTAGAGGAATAGGCTATAACCTTACCTCTATGCATCAACAAACAACCCAAGCCAACCCTAGAGGCATTAAAAAACATCACAAAACCATCCATACCATTAGGCAAAGTCAACACAGGGGCTAAGGTGAGCCGAGTCTTCAACTCCTGAAAACTCTTCTCACAGGAATCTGACCAAAGAAACTTAACTTTCTTTTGGGTCAACCGAGTCATGGGGGATGCAATAGAAGAGAAACCTTTAACAAAATGGAGGTAGTAGCCATCTAGATCCGAGAAACTTCTAATGTCAGATGGAAAAATAGGTCTAGGATAATTTCTTACAGCTTCTGTCTTTTGGGGATCGACCCTAATACCTTCGGCTAAAATAATATGACCCAAAAAGGCTACTAATATTATCCAAAATTCACACTTGTTGAATTTGGTGAACAACTAGTGATCTCTAAGAGTCTGCAGGACAATTCTAAGATGATCCACACGGTCATTCTTAGTACGGGAGTAAAAAAGGATATTATCTATTAACACTATTACAAACATATCAAGATATTGCTTGAACACTCGATTCATGAGGTTCATAAAAGCCGCTGGAGCATTGGTTAGCCCGAAAGACATGACTAGAAACTCAAAATGACCATAACAGGTTCAGAAGGCTCTCTTTGGGATATCACACTCCCTTACTTTAAGTTGATGATAGCCGGATCTCAGGTCTATCTTGGAAAAATAACTTGCACCTTGCAACTGATCATACAGGTCCTCAATTCTTAAAAAAGGGTACTTATTCTTAACTGTGACCTTGTTAAGCTGACGATAGTTAATGCACATACGCAAAGAACCATCTTTCTTTCGCACGAATAGGACGGGTACCCCCAAAGAAGATACACTGGGCCTTATGAATATTTTATCTAAAAGATATTTGAGTTGCTATTTAAAATCCTTAAGATCTGTAGGTTTCATACGGTAGGGAGGAATAGAAATAGGCTGAGTGTCGGGAAGAAGGTCAATCCTGAATTCTATCTCTCTATCGGGAGGTACCCCTGGGAGATCTTCCAAAAGAACATTAGAAAACTCATTAACAATATTAACTGACTGAATAGTTGGAGCCTCGAACTTCGTGTCTTTAACTCTAACTAGGTGATAGATGCAACCTTTGGATATTAGCTTTTTGGCTTTGAGATAGGAGATAACATGACTCTTGGGAGATACTGAACTCCCAGACCACTTAAAAACTAGTTTATCATGAAACTGAAACTTGACCACATGGGTACGATAGTCTATAGATGCATAACAAGAATGAATCCAATCCATACCCAAAATAAGGTCAAAATCCACCATGTCCAACTCTATCAAAGCAGTAAGTATGACTCTATGAAGAATAGTAACAGGACAATTTTTATACACTTGCTTAGCATTAATTGACTCCCCTACTGGAGTAAAAACTAGGAAAGGCTCAGGAATCTTTTCGGGACTCATTTCAAAATTTACAGCTATAAGTGGGGTCACATAAGAGAAACTTGACCCGGGGTCCAACAACACATAAACATCAAAGTGAAAGACGCAGAGCATATAAGTAACAATGTCGAGAGAGTCATCCTGCTCCTGGAGAGATGGTAAGGCATAGAATCTGTTCTGGCGCTGACCGACATCAGTGCTAGAAAAAGTGCCCTGAGGAGGGGCTGGATGGGCTACAAGAGCTGATGCACTGGTGGCATGTGTCTGGGGTCGAGAATCTCTGTTCCCCTGCCTAGCATGCGGGAACTCTCTAAGTCTATGGACCATCTTTCCATAACCTAAACAACCCCTCTATTCAGCCAACTACTCGACGGGATGGGTCCTACCACACTTAGCACAAGAAGGATAACTGGGTCTGTTACTCACGCTATTCTGCGACCTAGACATAGAAGGCCTGTTCCTTTGCTCATGTCTATTTCTAAGTGTGGGAACACTAGCTGATGATGGTGCTGGTATAGACAAATGCCTCTGGAACAAAGGGCGGTTCCTTCCATGGGACCTAGTCTGACCATACTCATGCTTCTTGGATATAGCCCTCTTGTTTCTTCTCACTCTTATATCTTTCCCTTATTTTGTTTATCTCTATCTGTTGTGCATGCATCCTCAGTCTGGACAGATCCATATCTCTATTTAGAATCACAGTCCTACACTCTTCAACACCAACCCAGATACATCTATCACGAACTTGCTCATACTAGTTCGGGTGTCAGCCATCAAATCAGGAGCATATTTGGCTTACTGGTTCAACTTCAAGCAGTACTCCTTAATAGTCATGGATCCCTATCTCAAGTTTATAAACTCCTCTATTTTTGCTTCCCTCATATCTAACGGGAAGAACTTGTCCAAGAATGTATCCTGGAATACCCTCCAAGTAATAGGGGCAGCATCTTCCCCTCTATTCTTTCTCAATGCAACAACCCATTCATAAGCAATGTCTTTCAGACAATAAGATGCTAGATCTACACTCTCTTCCTAAAAAATATACATGACTTGGGTGATCTTCCTCACCTCCTTAGGATATAACTGTGGGTCATCACCAGCCTTATACCCATAGAACTTTGGCGGATTCATCCACATGAAATCACGAATCCTAGCAGCAGCTAAGTCGCATCCCTGCTGATGTGAAACTTTGTCCTGGTTATTGGCCTGGATATTCGCTGTGACTACTTGGGCTAATTCCTGAAAGGCCGCCCAAAACTCAGTGTGAGACACAGTCTTATTCAAGGGATCAACAGGATGAGGTTGCTCATTATTGTATCTGTGGGAATTCGCTCTTTAGGGAGGCATTTTATGAAATAAGAAGGCATGCATTATTAGATGATAGGGACCACTATAGGCACGATAAAATCTGAAAGAAAGAAACAACTTTTTCCTAAAATGTCTTGTAGCCTCTTGCTCATAGATGTGGCGTGCTACACACCAATGATCAAGACTCTACTTAACGCGGCTTGTCAGACTCCCTAGAACTCCTTAAACCTTAGGCTCTGATACCAAATTTGTAACGTCCCAAAATTTCATCCCAGAGCATCACACGGTACTTAAGGCTACAAGTAGCCCCAAGCTAACCCTTTGAGCCTGTTACCATCTCTATCTCTCACTTTGGGATGTCAAACCAAACAATAATACCATGATATATTAACTCAAAACTGGAATAACTGGAAAACATATTTTGAAATATCAAATACTAAAAGTATAAAACATAACTGCTAGTCTAGTCTGACAAAGCCTCTACTACTCAAACTGGAAAGCCATTGGGACAGACCCCCAAATAACTCAAACTGATATGAAAGTAATAACAACTGAAAATCTATGAAAGTAGGTCCTCGAACCATGAGGACTCACCAACTGTGGGATGTAGTCAAAGGCACTCGGGAATCACGGTCACTAATAAGACTGAGCACCTGAACCTACATTATAAGATAATGTAGTACACAAACGTATATGTGGATCAACACTTTGGGAATGTACTGAGTATATGGGGTTGTATGCATTTACATAAAAAAATATCAATACTCTTTAATAAAATTATGCATACAAATAGGAATGACTCACATGGCTTGAATAAGTCTAAAATATAAAACTCATAAATCATGAATAGTGAAACATGCAACACAAATCTCGTGAGTCAATATACTTAACTTTAAAATCTATACTCTCCTCTTATTTTCATTACTTGAAGGTTAAATGAAGCTTTAAACAATACTTTCAAACTCATGCTTTTATCTTGTGGAGAGTAAAACTTCTTTAAAACTTAAGGACATAGAACTTTTAACACTTAGGAACTCTGGAACTCGTTTAGACTCGGGAGTTTCTTCTAACCGACATTAACCATGTGAACTACATGGAGTCCAACGACTTTACCACGTTGAGGAGAGCATTTTTAACCTTGCCTTTGGAATAGAACCTTAACTTAAGTGATCACTATCTCGGCCTCAGGCCTATAAATCTCAATCCTATGATTGCATGTAGTTCTAGGGCATGAAACCTTGGAATCATACCCAACTCGGTGCTAAATACTACTCCCATACTCAGCTAAGAACTTTTAGGAAATCCACCTCAAAATAACTCAAGGGTATATAATGAAGACCAAAATATATTCTTCTTTACTTTAAATCATAATCAAATATGGATTCCTATCTTAGCTTAGACCCAAGGGGTCAAATCTTTAACTAACATTTGAAAATAGCTTAGTAATGGGGTACTCATGACCCAAATAGTCTTGAACAATAAATCTTAAAATGGGGGTCTATTGACCCGAACAGTAAATCTTAAGTCAATATCTCAAAATTCATGCTTAAGAATACAATTACTCATAAGGTATCTTGAAATCTGTAAGTCTCATCAATAAGCATAGAAATATATGAAAAATCATGCTATTTGACTTTCAATTCAAGGGAAGTATCAAAACCTTGCAACTATGATAATTGGTGAAAAGCCATAACTCAATTTCATGTAAAATCTCATAAATTTCAGAAAACTTGTAATTTAAAATAAGCCTTTGGGCACAAGGGTGAAAGAATTACCTTTGTTCAAACCCCACATACCTTAGATTGTGAAATTGGATGAACAAGCTTGCTTGAGACTCTTTTGGGAATTCCTGAGAGAGGATTCTTGAAGTCTTTGACTTGGGAACCTTGAATATTAACTCAATTTGTAAAATCTATGGTGAGTTCTTAATTTTTTTGGAGGAAGATTTGGATTGGCTCTAGAGGGTTAATCTTGAGAGAAAACCCTAGTTTTTGATGTCTATGAAGAATATGAAGCTATGTGCTTCATTTTGGCTATACCTGAGTGTAAAAAGGGTGGAAAAGGACCAAAAATCTCTTTTAAAAATGACTTAATTTCACTGAACAAAATAGGCAACAGTGGGTGTGACGGTCCGTCGAGGGGCCGACGGTCCGTCGTCCCTAATCGTCGCACCTGGGCCATAATTGGACTTTTTTCCTTACCTGTAACGGATGGGTCAATGGTCCATCGCTAGCTCGATGGTCCGTAGGCCCTCTCCATCGCACCTGGGCAGTTTCAAGTGCTTTCTGTAAAATGTCCATATCTTTCTCTTCCAGTGTCGAATTTTGATGAAATTGGTATCGTTGGAAAGATAATTCAATTTCCCACTTGATAAAATGTCAAAATTAGGAAATTTCCATATGGTTTAAACACTAATAACTTTGGAAGACATTCCTTAGTCTTTTAAGAGAAAAATTAGGCTCCACTTGATTGGCTCTAATGGCTTAGACTATGAGGTAACTTTATGAGATCTCACAATATCTCCCCCTTGGAAACATTCATCCTCGAATGTTGCTAGTTAGGCTAAAAGTACAGAGAAATCAAAGGATGCACAACTGAAACAAATCGCTAAACTGAATCTATATCTTTCTAAACTTTTGAATACTTCGGGAAGTGCAAGAGCTTACACAAGAATAGATACATAGATGGACTTTGATTGGAAAGGAATTGAATTAAGGAAGAATAATAGGTTCAGCTACATATGAATTTGTAGAAAAAAGGTATGGGTACTTGACTCGCATGTCTACTTCTGTTTCCCAAGTATCAGCCTCAACGGACTGGTTCCGCCAAATAATTTTGACCAAGGTACCTCTTGGTTCCTTAGTCTACGGATCTGATGGTCTAGAATCGAATCATACGAAAGGCATGTCTAAACATCTGAGATTCCTAAAGTATCCACAGCAACAAAATCACCAATACACATCTTTAGCATGAAGATGCAAAAGACGGGATGAACAACTAACAGATCTGCTGGGTAACTCAACTTCATAGGCTACTTTCCCAACACGACTCAGAACTCTATAAGGACCAACATAACAGGGACTAAGCTTCCCCTTTTCTCCAAACCTTTTCACCGTCTTCATGGGAAAAATCTTCAAGTACACCAAATCACCCACCTCAAACTCAAGATCTCTTCTTCTCACATATGCATATGACTTCTGACAACTTTGGTCTATCTTCAACCTTTCTCTAATCAACTTAACTTTCTCCATAGCCTCAAACACTGCATCAGGCCCAATCAAATCAGCCTCACCCACTTACAACCAACCTATGGGTGATCTACATATTCTACTATACAAAGCCTCAAATGGTGCAATCTTGATACTATCATGGTAACTATTGTTATAGGAAAACTCAATCAATGGTAAGTTCTCATCCTATCTACCTTTAAAATCAATGGCACACGCCCTCAACATATCTTCTAAAGTCTGGATGGTCCTCTTCCTGACCATCTATCTGTAGATCAAAAGTGGAACTCAAATGAGCTTGGGTACCAGTACCCTTCTGGAAAGCTTTCTAAAACTGCTAAGTGAACTGAGTACCCCTATCCGAGATGATGGACAAGGGAATTCCATGCAACCTGATTAACTCCCGAATATACAATCTAGCATAATCCTCAGCTATATAAGATGTATGCAGTGGCAGAAAATGCGCAGACTTAGTCAACCTATTTACAACAACCCAAATAGAATCATGATGACGACGCGAAAGAGGTAAACTAGTAACGAAATCCATATTCACCTCTTCCCACTTCCAAGTGGGTATACCAAAATTTTACAACTTACTGTCGGGTGTTTGGTGCTCTACCTTAACCTGTTGGCATGTTGCACACTTTGCCACAAACCCTGCTATATCCTTCTTCATACCACTCCACCAATAGATTTCCCGCAAGTCACAGTACATTTTGGTAGCACCGAGATAATGGAATACCGCACACCATGCTCCTCAGCCATAATTCTCCGCCTCAAGTCACCAACACATAGAACACACAATCTATTCTGACATCTCAGCACACTAGCTCCATCTTGAGAGAAAACCTCTACCTTTTGGTCCTTAACTGACTCCTTCAGTTTGACCAAATTAGCATCCATGTCTTGCTTCTCCTTCAGTTTTGAAACTAAAGAGGATTCGGAACTACTCTGAACCCAAACACTACCTTCAGCTGAGTCAAGCAATCTAATACCCAGTCTAGCCAAATGATGCACTTCTCCAGCTAATTCTTTCTTATCCTTCTCTATATGAGCCACACTGCCCATAGAAAACCTACTAATGGTATCTGCCACTACATTGGCCTTGCCCAGATGATACAACACACTCTTATCATAATCTTTTAGCAACTCTAACCAACTCTTCTGTCTAAGATTTAACTTCCTTTGAGTAAACATATACTACATGCTTTTTTAATCAGTGAACATATCAACATTAACACCATACAGATTGTGTCTCCATATTTTCAAAGAAAAGACCACAACAGCTAATTCAAGATAATGGGTTGGTTAATTCTTTTCAAGCGCCTTCAACTGTCTAGAGGCATAGGCTATAACCTTACCTCTCTGCATCAACACACAACCCAAGACAACCCTAGAGTCATCACAATACACCATAAAACCATCCATACCACAAGGCAAAGTCAACATAAGGGCTGAGGTGAGTCGAGTCTTCAACTCCTGAAAAATCTTCTCATAGGAATCTGACCAAAGAAATTTAACTTTCTTTTGGGTCAACCAGGTCATGGGGGACGCAATACAAGAGAAACCTTCAATAAAATAGTGTTAGTATCTATCTAGACCTAAGAAACTTCTAATGTCAGATGAAAAACTAAGTATAGGCCAATTTCTTACAGTTTTTGTCTTTTGGGGATCGACCCTAATACCTTCAGCTATAATAATTTGACCCAGAAAGGCTACTGATATTAGCCAAAATTCACACTTGTTGAATTTGGTGAACAACTGGTGATCTCTAAGAGTCTGCAGGACAATTCTAAGATGATTCACATCGTCATTTTTAGTACGGGAGTAAACAAGGATATCATCTATGAACACTATGACAAACATATCAAGATATTGCATGAACACTTGATTCATGAGGTCCATAATAGCCACTGGAACATTGGTTAGACCAAAAGACATGAATAGAAACTCAAAATGACCATAACGTGTTCGAAAGGCTGTCTTTAGGATATCATACTCCCTTACTTTAAGTTGATGATAGACGGATCTCAGATCTATCTTGGAATGAGGTCTCACTGACTTCTCTGCGATGGTTTTGCCGATGGTCCATCGCTAGCTTGATGTTCCGTCGACCATCTCCATCGCACCTGGGCAGTTTTGACTGCTTTCTGTAAAACATCCATATCTTTCTCATTCGGTATTGTATTTTGACAAAATGGGTATCATTGGAAAGATAATTAAATTTCCCACACGATAAAAAGTCAAAATTAGGAAAATTCCATATGGTTTAAATACTAATAGCTTTGGAATCCATTTCTTAGTCTTTTAAGAATGAAATTATGCTTCACTTGGTAGGCTCTAATGGCTTAAGACTATGAGGGAACTTTGCGGGGTCTCACAGTGAATTACCTCATGAATAGGAAAGATTGAAAACCATTGGAACTTGTATCTCTGACTTCTAGAATGGATTGCTAGCTATACAAATTGAATTATACTAAAAGCTTATACTCAACTATACATTCCACTTGTACACCAACATGACATTCAAGCCTATATTGATAACCATATATGAACTTGTAGACAAACCACCATAAAAAATCTTTGTTATTTTCTCTATACCTCTATCCTTATAATTTTCATACACTAGCCCAAGAAAGCTCACATAGAATTTTAACTAATCATGACATAAGGAGAGGTCACTGAAAGTTAGAACATGAGGACCTGAAACATGAAACAATAACTTTGACACAGAACTGAGACCTGAGGAATAAAGTATCAATGTTATGAATTCGTTAGAGAGGTCTAAACTGAGGACACACATGGCATAAACTGAATTTCACTAATCATTATAAGTGTAGCATGAGTATCTGGATTTGAACATACTGTAAGGCACGGGTACATGAGTCATGAGCTGCATGAACTGATTTTAGAGTTCATGATGTCATGGAATATGATTCGTACTATTGAGTGAACTGAAACTCCTCATACTAGGAATTAGATGCGTATATGATTTTCTATTAAGTGCATGAATATGAGCTATGATGATGGAGTTGACATGTTAGGCATGAGTAAATATCGTGATGGCTGAAAAACTTTGCACTGAGATAAGAATAGGTTGGGAATCATCCTCCCTTACTGCTTTTCTATACCCACTGGCACTACTACTAGAATCTGAGAGCCTTACTTGGTTACTTGTTCTATCATCTCCCCTTCAGCTTTAAGACATCGTCTTAAGTCTGTGATCACTTTACTAAACTCTAAACTAAACTGCAATCACTTTAATCAAGAGTCTGGGGTATAATAATACACATGAATAATAAACTCATCCGCACCATCATACTTAATCTTGAATCAATAAACTTAAATTCTTGCATACACTATTCAAGCCTGCTGATTCACCTTTCGTACAACTAGCCCCATGAATATATAATTTGTTCAATCTGGATAACGTTATCCCAACTTTACTACTGCTAAACTTCTGGGTTTATGATTCTAACTCTAGATCACATACTGTAAAAGGAATTTAGAGAAGAGATTTGAAAGCATATCTGAATTTGGCTCAATGCATGATTTCCACAAACATGAATGAAATATTTAAAAATTTAGGATATAAGGGTACTGATGGGATACTTTCTGAGCCAACATGCAATCCCATAACTGTCTATAGGAACTGGCTGAGGAAACACTATTTGTAAGGACTAAAGTTTCACTCTTTCTGTCACCTCAAAACTAAGGCAGAGTTAGCATGAATAGTACAAGATTAGGATCTGCATAAATTTCTTAGATAATACTTCTACTGCCCTGTAGCCTTTCAAAGAAAAGTACTGACATCTCCTAAATGGCCTGTAGCCTTTCAAAGAAAAGTACTGACATCTCTGTACCATTTCGCAAGACTCTACTAGAAATAGCTTCATAGACACCCTAGGACACTTGAACTCTGTGCTCTGATACCAAGTTTGTAATGACCCAAGACTACTCCCTAGTCATCACACGGTACTTGGAACCATAAGTGATCCCAAGCTAACGCATTAACTGGCACACTGTAAAGCAACTGAATTATAACATAACTAATAGCTATTCTGCTGTACGAAAACATAATCATACTAAAAATCTAAAATTGATACAATGTTGATAAAGCTTTACAATCTGATAAATCTGAAGGATGAAACTAAAATTACATGACTGACTTTGACTGACATCTATGAAGCCTCTGCTATACTGACTATAGATAGCTGGGACATGCCTCCAACTACCACTAATGAATACACATGAATGTAAATGAACTGTATATGAAGTAAAATTATCTAGTGTTCCCAAAGTAGGAGAGCTCATCACCTTCTGAATGGAATCTGCAACTGTTTGATCATGATACATAGGCTATAACTGATAACTACATTATGACACAATGTAGCAAAAAATGAGTAGAATAAGTAGCCCAAACTAGTATATAATGGGTAGATTTTGTAAGTCTGTCCGTAATCATCCAAAATGAGTCCTGTTTCTTGAAGGTATTCAACAACCTAGCAACAAAATCAATAATAATCTGTTTCTCACTTCCATTCTAGTATGGTAAATTTTTGCATTATTCCACTAGGTTCTTGATGTTCATATTTTACCTGCTAACAATTTAAACAACTAGTCACATGTTTAAAAATATCAACCTTTAGACCTTTCCATCAGTACAATCAGCACAAGTCTTGATATATTTTTGTAGAACCAGGTAGGATAGATGATGTCGTCCAAAACTATACTTCCAAGAAGTATAATACGGTCGAAGTAAAATATAGTAACCCAACATAGGTTGGAGTTGAACCCACAGGGAATAGGTGAAATATCTCTCACGAATCTAATAAAGTAGTCAAAAAATACATAAAAAGTAAATTGGGGGGGTTGCTGTGAAAATAGTAGCAACAAATTTTGAGAGCTTTAGTTGAAATTAATCGGAGATGAATATTAGAACTGTGATCCCCATGGCTTACTAAATCTGTAGACTTATCATGCTCAATCTGACCAACTCAATTCAATACATGCAGAATCTGACAAGATAGGTATCACCAACCATCTTATGAATACCTTGGTAAATTTCACTCTTCACTTTTTGAGTCTCAGAGTGTCTCCTTACTAACCTTTGTCTTTAATCCCAGTTCAATGATCTCCTTTTGGGTGTGATGTTGACTAGAAAGGGGTTGGTAGCCTCGAATTGCTGTTGTAAACTTCTTTTCCCAATCTTGACATCTCTTGTGAAGATGATCTGGAATACAGGCAAGTTATTAACTTCTGTAGTAGTTAAGAAAGCATAAAAACCAAAGAAGACCAAAATACATATATACACACTAATTTAGAAGGACCTCACACTTTCCCTAGTTTGTTATTCAGCCAGGTTTCCCACAACCCTAGTTAGATGGTTTAGCCGCGCATGTTGCAAGACGATCCATGAAATTCAAAAAAGAAAGCATAAGATGAATCTCACAACAATTGAAGAACAAAAACCAAATTCTCAAATCAATAATCAACCAAATAATCAAGAACAAAGGATTCCAAGACCAAAAGTCAAATCTTGAAATAAATATATGTTTGTGAATACATAAGCTTGTACAAAATTGTCAAAAGAGTATTTATAGAGTATGTAGAAACCCTAAAAATCCTAACCAAAACAATCAGGGAAAACTGGGTTGGTGGTCACTTACAGACCCACTTACGGGCCGTAAGTGGTACTTATGCCCCATAGGTGGGTGTCGTAAGTGACCTAAAATCTTTAATATTTAGAATTCTACAAAGTTTCCACCTACAAAGGAAACTATAAGGAGTAGGTGGTACTTACGACCTGTAGGTAGCCTCATCGTAACTGTCACATAAAATCTACAAACTTCTGAGTCTCTGATCTTTAATATCTTACACTCACGATGGTACTTACAGCGACGTAAGAGGTACTTATGCCCCGTAAATAGTCCTTCATCAAATTTAGACAAAAACTTCAACTTTTAGGATCTTTAAACTTAACATCTCTGAGACCCATGAGGCAACCCATGATGGTCGTATGTAGTACCCACACCATGTAGGTAGGCTTGTAGGTGGGGTTTCCTGTACAGATTCAACTCTTTTTCTCCGTTTAAGCTCCAAAACATAGTTTCCTGCAGCATAGACACAAAACACATCATATCTGAGAAAACTGACCTAAGTACTTTCATATTTTCTAATTTTAAGCATCGAAAGTGCCATTAAATCATGACATATCAACACCTTCAACATAGAATATTTGCATGTCCCCAGTCAACAAAACATAACAAAAATAGCACGACGATGCTTAACTAAGAGAAACCTAAGGTATCTACGGCAGTCAACTCAATTTTAGCTTAAAAAACATTAGCACCTCTTATTTTTAACTTTTCAAACCCAACTATATGGACATATGTAGACCAATAATGAAAAATAAAGAAATCAATCTATGGCATTACATTAGTAACAAATAATTAAGCACATGTAAAAATTACACTACCCGAGTCGACAAACGGCTAGCAACATAATCCTTGTATCTTTATAACAAAGAAGTCCTACTCTCACAATATGATTATGCATGTCAATATGGGGATGATAACAAGACACTCACACTCATAAAAGAAGTTCCAATCTCTGTGCATAGAATACCATAGGCTTGCCTTTATTTGCTTTACCTTAGTTTTTCGGAAAAATAGACTAGGATCAGTATAGGATTTTATTTGGCTTGTAAAGTAGGCTTGGGGATTGGTATGGTACATTTAGGACTTTAGTGACTAACCCTCCTTGACACTACAATTACATTTTGGTGCCCACTTCTCAACCAACTTTTCCTTTATTCCTCCCTTATTTCTCCCTCTTTTATTTTGTTGCTTATTCAGGTTAGGTACGGTTTCATTTATTCTTTCTTTTTCTTTTTCATTTTTCCTTTCTTTTTTATTTTATCTTTTTTTCCACCACTCCCAACCCTAATTTTTTCTTTTATTCAAACTCTTCTTCATACCTAATTCTAATTACTCACCCTACCCTCAACTTAGGTGATTTGCGCAAGTTGAGGTGCACAATGTCTAACGAGGGACTAGGTCCAAAATAGGTTCATTGTAACTAATGTTAAAATAAGAAAATGATCTATGCAGGCTTAAAATTGGGATCAAGGGATATTTATTCTCATTCAAAAGGTCATTTAGGCTATGAGTGAACTGAATCAAGAACGTCCTATGATTCTTTCATTATCGACTATTCTACGACCTGGGAAAGACTAATTGAGCAAGTTCTGGATTAAATGCATAAAGAAAATTAGGTAAGCAATCTCACACACCCTTAGAACAGGGTTATTTTACCAACTACTACCTATCCAGTTCATGCAATTGTGAAGCTATGATTATTATATTCCTAATTCTAATTCCATAACAAGATTCATAGTGGTCACAAAGATAAACACATCACACAATTCAAAACAAAACTTTTTGGAGCGGTATCCTTTTTCTCAAACATTTTAAAACATCAAAATATATCAACTATTCTTAGGTATCTTATTTTTCTCCTATTTAAACACAAATAAAACATAACTCATGTATGACACAAACACAAAAAAAAACTAAACATACCAGTTTTACTATGATAGTACGACCAACAGGAGAAGAAACATGGAAAAAAAACCCTCGATTGTGGTTGAACTCCATCCACAACTAAAATACCAGGAACTATCCCTAGTGTGTAACTACAATACAAAACTTGGGAAGAAGGACATACTTGGGATGATCTAGGCATCCGTCTTATGCTCGCCCCCATCTGTGGCATCTAGTATCTCAACTAGTGAAGGCAGTAGTGGTGATGGGTCATGACTAAAAGATGCACCTGCTGCTATCTTAGCTCATCTCTGTTCATCATCAACTGCAGACTACGAGGACTCATGGGAGGCCTTTTTAAGGGCCTAATAATATGGTATAGTATGGTCCTACAAATTAGCATTTCTAACTCTCTTGGTCCCAACCATTGAGACCATCTCTTCCTCAGTGAATAGGTAAAAATGCATAGGTCAGTGTGGAGGAATGAGTTGTGTAAATTAAGGGATAATTAGGGGAAAGGCCAAAACCTGACTCTCAATACGAGAGCGCACCTCCGTACGTAGCGTGGCTACCTCTTTTCAGATCCTAGCTAGATTAGGAGCCTATATATCTCTAAATTGTGCATACACCTAAATCTCAAAAGCATCGATCCATGAGAGAAACTTCCTAGTATACTCCATCATCTTAGCTCTCAACTCTACCCTTACTCGAGCCTCAATATTTTCTAAAGTCGTTTGAACCCAAGTCCTGATTAGCCCATACAATAAAGTAAACTCAGACTCTACCTCAATAAGGCGGGCGATAGTCTCATCTTGTCGCTCCACTAGACGCTTAAGAATTCATGTGGTAGCCTAATAAAATCTATAGCTGTGAAAGTAGGGTAGGGTCACAGTAGAAGCCCCAGCTAGCTTAGATGTAGAAGTTAGGGATGCAGTAGACATAGATGGGGACCACTCCCTCTCTATAACAACCTCAGGTGCATCTATCTACTTTCCCATATCAATATCAACATCTATGTATGGCTTATCAACATTCTCTTCCAGAGCTGAAGGTCCCTCAAAATGGACCAGAATAACTATCAAAGGTGCCTAAACTTTCTGCATAAGGACCGAGTTTGCCGGATCCTTGATCAAAATAATATCCACGATGCTCATCACCTTAATCCTCCTATCAACCTTAGGTATATCCTACACACCTAACACCTTATACAACCACTGAATAAAATACAAAAAAGAGAAGAGTAGTAGTCTCACCTAATGCACGGGAATATACCTCTAGCCTCATAAGTGTAAAAATGTCAATCTTATACACCGTAAGAAAACTATCTACCAGTGTAGCTCTCTCCCATGTAAGAACATTGTACGATGTTATTGAACTCAATCTGAAGTGCATTATATCCCACTAAAAGTTGGCTACAAAGTGCAATGCCGCCTTCTTAATCTCCCCCTACCCTCTATCCATAGGGAATTATCATCTAAATGAGAATCTGACAGCTATCCACCTCAATAAATTAAGCCTCTATTGTCAAAAGTCTATATCTCTCATGGAACATCTGTCACACACAATTCTCATCCAAAAATCAAACTCGACTGTAGATGTCGGTCCCTCATAATCTAGGCCAAATAGCACTTGGCGGATGGCCACTGCAGGTATATCTACTCTGACCCCTTAGACCAATGTATGCTTTAACAAAGGTTGCTATACTGCTCTACCCTTCCGTGGGGAGTTCAACTATAGAGTGGAGGCATATGAAGCATAAAACTCCAAGACTGGAGCTCGGATGTAATATCCTTGAGGCAGAGTTATTCATCTCAACCTATACCTATCAAAGAAGGCTCGCATGTTTGGTGCCCCTTCTAGACCCATCTGTCTATCCTCCACTCAGTTTTAATGACCCTCTTAGGCCGACCCATCTCAGTAATATAGTTCCCTTTCATAGATGTGCTGCAACCCCACTACACACTATCTTAGGTTTATCTTAGCTATTGGTACAACCGAGATGTATGTAGATTCTAAAGTAGGAGCGACCGGTGGTGTACTAGTAGGTTAAGCATCCTGTGTAGATGGCTGTGTGACAGGTATAAAAGATGATAAAATCTGATGCGACACTTGAGTTGTAACCTTCTTAGACTAGGGTGAAAATAATGCGATTCACTCTCCTAACTGGACTCATCCTCTAACTCCTTCTCAGACTAGGGGCCGTGTGTGTTCTCCTCCTCAATAAAAATAGAATCAAAATCGGATTCAACCTCATCTTCGTATCTTGAATCCTCTTCCTTATCTGTATCATCTTCTAAAGCACACTCTCCCTCCTCAAACTAGGGAGAGTTTTTTCATGAAGTCCATTCTGTTTTCATCTCTTAGTTGGGATTTTGTTTAGATGTAGCCATCTGGGCCTCAACCTGTGTAGGTGCGAACTAAGTTTTTGATACGAGACAAATGGCCATCTTATCTTTTGATGACATCTTTAGAGTCCAACACATAGAAGCTCAAGAATTGGTAACCTTGAGGATATGAGAACATGTATGGAAGACCCACTTTGAGTATTCCATTAAACAAACCCGTGTGTGGAAGATTGTGTGGGGGCTTACATTTGATGCCAATTCGAGACTATAAGTTTTGAAGTGTGACCCCATGGTTTTGGAGCATTGAAGAAGCAACCTTCATTAAAGGTATTTTGGGGTGTGCACATGTTAAATAAAAAACCCATGACCTCCCCTTTCATTAAGGGTAGTTTGGCCCATTATACTATTAATAAGCTAGGCTATATATAGTCTCTTATTACGTTTTTTTTACTTTAGTTGTTTAATGATAAAAAAATATGAGACATTGAAAATCCTATATCTTGAGAGTAGACCACCTTAGTGTAGTTCTAAGTTAGGGCTTGGACTAGCCATTGTAGCTTAGGGCTTGGAAAAGCAAATATTATTTTTTTCTTGGAAACGGTGGATCTTGAGGTGAGTTGATTCCCTTGGCGGTCACCGTAATAGTGTGGTGTTGTTGTTACATTAATTAGGGGTTTAGTTATTGAATCACACTTTGTTCCTAAGTCTTGTAACAAATCTATATCTCACTATCTATCCTTTTATTCTTGTAATCTTTTTATTGTTTGTAGTGGACTGTTTTTGTGTCTTGTTGAATCCGAAAATTTGTGTTCTTGTTGTCATCTTGTTCATCACGATTTGTGGCAGTTTTTTGTGTCAAATACACCTTTGTTTCTTGTATTCTTTTTGTATTTGTCGAATACAAGTGAGGTATCCATTTGGTCCACGATTTGTTGTGATTTGTGGACTATTTTGGAGGGTGTATTGAACTGTTTTGTGGCTGTATCGTGTTCCTCTTGTTTGTGTTGTATCTAAATGAGAATGAAATAGTCCACAATTTCCGCAAAATAGTCCACACGACAAGACACCAAACAAAAACAACAAACACAAACTTAAACGGAAAACAATATAGGTAACTTGACACAAAGAGAACACATAATGTAGCAACTAAAGAGTAAATTAAACTCAAAAACCTCTACAAAATATGTTAACAAGCACCAAGTTCTTACGGCGATCGCCAAGGGAATCAACTCACCTCAAGATCCACCATTTCCAAGAAAAGAACAATATTGGCTTTTCCAAGCCCTAAACTACAATGGCTAGTCCAAGCCCTAACTAAGAACTACACTAAGGTGGTCTACTCTCAAGAGAGGATTTTCAATGTCTCATATTTTCATCATTAAACAACTAAAGAGAAAAAACCCTAATAAGAGACTATATATAGCCTAGCTTATTACATAGTATAATGGGCCAAAATACCCTTAATGAAAGGGGAGGTCATGGGTTGTTTCTTTAACATGTGAACACCCTAAAATACCCTTAATGAAGGGTGCTTCTTCAATGCTCCAAAACCATGGGGTCACACTTCAAAACTTGTAGTCTCGAATTGGCATTAAATATAATCCCCCACACAATCTTCCACACACGGGTTTGTTTAATGGCATGCTCAAAATGGGTCCTCCATGCATGTTCTCGTATCCTCAAGGTGACCAAGTCATGAGCTTCTTTGTGTTGGTCTCTAAAGATGTCATCAAAATATAAGATGGCCATTTGTCCCGTATCATCCTCCTCTTCTTGAAAAGGATTCGACCTCGAATCCAAACCTTGCAAAACCGAAGAGAGGACAAAAAAATACAAACTCCTCATGGAATGAGGGTTAGGGTTAGTACAACAAATAATCTTAACATGCCAAGGTTGCACATATTTGAAATATAACCAAGGATCCTTTGAATGAAATATTAAAAACTCAATGAAATATGTACGAAGGATTTGGTTATGGGAGTCACCAAGAGTGACACTTTGCTTGTCATTTAGACCAAGAAACACGTTGGGTGCACCAACATCACCATTTCCATATTTGGCACAGGGGTCAAACAGGAAGAGTGGCCATAGACACGGGTCTAGACAACACTCCCATTTCTTGGGGTCTCCACCCAAACTAAATGACATACTCTCTACAATAGCATACCTATCATCGAAAGAAAATAGTGAGTAGATAAAAGTATCACTCAAGTAGACTTCTACTAAGGTGCCCCCATGTGTGTACTCACTACTAGTTTCCCAATCATCACCATGAGTAGTCTCAACAATAAAGTCACACAAAGTAGAAGGAGTAACTTCCAAGACTACGCATTCCTTACCCTTAAGAGTACTCTAATCTTCCAAGAAGAGATTTCCATATTTAGGAGGAATGTTGTCACACCATAGTGGGTTAACATATAGGCTATAGCCTCGAAGGTAAGCTATACCATCTTTTTCACCACTAGGCTCATTAGGAGTGTTTATATCATTTTCAAACAATACATTATACCTAAAGAGTGCATGATCCAACCCACGGGAAGATTTGGAACAAGGAAGTTCCTCACTCTCTAAGAGATCAATATCAAGTTTCAAAGCGGTTTCAAGCATAAGATTGTCCCAAGAATAGCTCTCGGGTTCACTCCCCTTTTGTTGACCAACTTTTTCAAATAATTTACTCACTTGAGTTTGATTAATCACATCACACACATACTCAAGAGGTGTACAATTTTCACAAATAGGTTGATCAACACCAATTACACAAGACGATGTACATCTATTCAACATATGGGCTTCAATACTAGGTGGACATAAATTGATCTCACAAGAAGAGTAAATTTGGTCATCAATAGGATCAACTAGTGTATCCACACTCACAACATGTACATCATCAACAAAAGGCAAACAATCATTAGACTCACAAATAAGTATGCTACTACTCACACTCAATAGGCTGCTAGCCACACAATTATCATTCACATGCACAAAAGTGTAAGAATTAGCTATTTTACCTTGAAGTTCTTGAGTCGACTCTTCTTTGTTGTGTTGTGAAGGTCCTCCACAAGCTTGGGAAGCAACTTCACTTTGGCATTTCTCTCCTTCACTTTCCATGTGGGTACCTACACAAATTTCCTTAGAAATAGAAGGACAAACAATGTTAGCTCAATTTGGTGGCAATCCCCTCACTTCGTTCCACACAACCTCTCCTTTTTACACTCTTATTACAACCTTGAACACCCTTACTTCTCTTAATCTTTTGTCTCTCATAAACATTCGGATTGGAGTAAGTATTCACTTCTCCTTGCGGCTCGGGCATCATGTATGTCATGAGGTGATTTCCCCACCGGTCTCTTATAACATTAGGCCAATTTTGCATATTTGGAACTCTATGTTGTGCAAACCAATCGGCACCTAAGCATACATGACCGTATGTCAATGGAAGAATATCGTACCACATATCCTCATGCTATTCAAATTGGGAGAAGACAACTTTGACCCTCTTGGTGGCCTTAAACCCATCCAAGAAGTATGGAACAAGTAAAGGATCGCGAAACAACCCCAAGTAGTCAACCATGGATGGAAGGATATAGTTTCTACAGTACCTATCATTTAATACAATGAGGCAGCACGATATCCCACAAATGGTCACTTTTACGGAGTATACACTCCTTCTCGGATCAACAATGTAAGGCACATGAGTACCTCTCGGTTTTGATGATGCATACCCTTTTTTTCTTATTGGACAACCTCCACTAGAGCTAGTATAACCATTCACACTATATCGACCTTGATAAAAAGTACTACAAGGTAGAGGATATGAATCTTCACACTCCTCACCTGTACTCTCATCATAACTCTCATAAGCTTTGCGAATGAAAGGGTTATACCTAACACCAAATCTAGGTTCGGAGTGAGAAGTGCAAGACTCCTCACATGCCTCAATGTCCTCATAAGATCTATCACGAGGTCCTACATCATCTCCAAGTTCACCATAAGCACTAGGCACTTCATTCACCTCATTTTTTCCCTCAAAACCATAACTCTCAAATCTGCCCAAGTTTTGATCATGGCTATTTTCATAGCCTCCGTAATCTCCCTCAACTTCGTAGCCATAAAACCCCTCACTACAATCATAGTCTCCCATGTTGTAGTCACAATAATCTCCATCTATCGAAGACATGTTCCCCTTATATCACCTTTGTACCTACACAATGAACAAACAAGATTAGTAGTAAAATCTTCTCACCAACACTCGTATACACCCACCTTTGTGATTCTCACAATTGGAGCGGCGAATATTGAAAGTTTCTTATACTTCGGTAGTCAATAGGATGTCAATTCTACTTGGCATCCAGAATGGATTCTTGTTTGATCTACTCAAGACACAAAAATAAAATTTACTTACAAACTTGAAACAAAGAAGTTACTACGAGTTAAAAATGAGAAAAACACACAAATAACGAAGACACGAAAGAAACGGATTCAACAATTAATCTACAGCTAAGTAGGTGATTACTAGTTGTTAATTAATTCTAGAAACAAGACATGAAACTAATGAAACATTAAAATGAAACTAAGAATCTAAAATTTTTGAGCTTAAGCACTTTCGGTGATGACGTGGCAGCCTCTCATTGGTTGTTGAAAATTATCAAAAGTTTTGAGAATTTTATTTTTTGTTTTCAATTTGTATTGATCAATGTTCAATTGGAAGAGTGTATTTTCGGTTTGGGAGGGAAACAACAAGACTTAGAGGCTTTTCAATGTTCAAATAAAAGGCTCGACTTTTCTTTCACCCTTTTTGCAAAACACCTTTTGAAGTCTTTGTCCCCTTTTCCTCTTTTGTAGGTATTGGGAAGACCCTTTCTTTCTTTTGGTAATAAGAGCTTTTGAAAGTCTTTTGGCCCCCTTTCTCCCTTTATAATAGTCTTGGAATGTGTTTCAAGACTAACAAGACCACACCTTCTTTCTTCTTTGATTTTAGATCAAACAAACCACTTTCTCTTCAACAAGATATGAAGATGTTGAAGAACACCAAGAACACCAAGAACACAACTTTGAATCTTGGAGTTCTAAGGTTAATGTTTGACCTCCCAAACATCAACAACACATATTAAAGATCCAATGTTCAACAAAAACATCAAAAAAACGTTTTTCCAGCCACCAATCTTCAACAACAACATCACCAAAATATTTTTCCAGCCACCAATCTTCAACAACAATATCAACAACCTTCCAACATTCAAGAACCACTTGGATTTAGCTCAAAATTTAGATATAGACTCTATTAGTGCTAGTGAAGAAGGGACTAACACTAGAAACAACAAAACACAAAAAAACACAAGAAAACCAAGCCTAAAATCTCGGCCCAAACACAAAAACGGGACAAATTACTTTTTTTTTGCGTTTTTCTATTTTCCAACACTATTTTTGTGATTTTTCAAGATAGTAAGCCCAAGATTGATCTCGTGGGAACGAAATAAATGATGGCTTTGATACCAAATGATACCAAATGGTATCTAAATGAGAACGAAATAGTCCACAATATTCGCAAAATAGTCCACACGACAAGACACCAAACGAAAACAACAAACACAAACTTAAACGAAAAAGAAGATAGGTAACTTGACACTAAGAGAACACATAATGTAGCAACTAAAGAGTAAATTAAACTCTAAAACCTCTACAAAATAAGTTAACAAGAACCAAGTTCTTACGGTGACCGCCAAGGGAATCAAATCACCTCAAGATCCACCATTTCCAATCAAAAAATAATATTGTCTTTTCCAAGACCTAAGCTACAATGGCTAGTCCAAGCCCTAACTAAGGTGGTATACTCTCAAGAGAGAGGATTTTAAATGTCTCATATTTTTATCATTAAACAACTAAAGAGTAAAAAACCTAATAAGAGACTATATATAGCCTAGCTTATTACATAGTATAATGGGCCAAAATACCCTTAATGAAAGGGGAGGTCATGGGTTGTTTCTTTAACATGTGAACACCCCAAAATACCCTTAATGAAGGGCGCTTCTTCAATGCTCCAAAACCATGGGGCCACACTTCAAAACTTGTAGTCTCAAATTGGCATCAAATGTAAGCCCCCACACAATCTTCCACACACGGGTTTGTTTAATGACATGCTCAAAACGGGTCCTCCATGCATGTTATCGTATCCTCAAGGTGACCAAGTATTGTGATTCTATGTGTTGGCCTCTAAAGATGTCATCAAAAGATAAGATGGCCATTTGTCCCATATCATTTTTTGACTGAGTCTGTGCGGGGGCAGGCTGAGTGCTCTAAATGCCCAATATAGGTGCAATAATAGTCGTTTCATCCTTAACTTGTCTCTGAGAGTGACCCCTGGTCCGTGGGGCTGATGTTATGTCTGGGAAAACTAGGTACTCTTCTACTAAGCCACTACGCTCAAGGGATTCGTCCCAAAGAATCGACAGCACTCCTTTCTTTTGGGATAACTTAGATGCTATGGTACCTGAAAGAGTAGTTATTAGTGCTTGAAATAGAAGAAGGAAACAAAATTGTTGAAAACAAATCTAAACAATCAGTGTATGCTACCTATGACCCCATCTACAGGCTGTAGGTGTCAGACAAAGCCTTGAAACTTTAGGGCTTCAGGTCTGACACCTATGATGGAACTGATAGACTGTAAGTTCCACTTACATGGCTCGTAAGTCCCATCATAGGTAACCTCCTGAAGGTATGTTATTTTTTCTTAAATTGTTCATCGACACACAATATATTTTGCATATTTAAGTCCAATTTTGCACACAACAACATTGATCAAATTAAAATCATAGGTATTGCATAAAAACTTTGGGTTTTCACCTACTATTTTCAAATTCTATTTCCTTTTAGGGCATGATTACACATTCCCTATTCAAGAACAATGCAAAATTTTATGTTTTGATCCTTTTAGGCTTCTACTAACAAGGGATTTGAGTTGCATTCGTCTATAAAACATTCTCAAACTATCAACTCAAGTACTATACTAATACCACCGTTTAATACTAGTAGGAGCAAAGAAATTTACCTCGGATTCAAGTGATGGATATGAGAAGTTGATTATCTTGATAAAAACCCTAAAATATAAGCTTTGTGTTTGCAAGTGAACTTTTGGTACTTAGATTATGAAGGATTCTTTCCTTTTATGGAGTCTAGAGGGTGTTGAAGAGTTTAAATTTAAGAGAGAGTTATAAAATTCTGAGAATATGGGGCAAAGGAATCAGTTTTAGGGATTTTAAGGGTAATGGTTAGGTCGGATCAGGTCAGGTCACCTGGGCCCGACTTAGATTTAAAAAATTAGGCCAAAATTTTTTCGACCACTTACGATGCCACTTATGACCCCTATGTGACCTTCCGTAAGTGGCAGAAAATTTTACAACCTCTCTGAACTTTGCTTCTGATTTCAACAACCCCACTTACGAGGTCGTAAGTGATACTTATGACTCTTGTAACTGGGCTTGTATCTAAAAATTTAGAGGCCCAAAATTTCCAGATTTTACCTCTGACATCTACTGCATCACTTACCCAGTTTAGGTGGGACTTATGACCCCCATAAGTATTAACCCCCTATTTACATATTATGTTTTAATAATGACAAACTAATAAAAAATATATGCAGAATACATTGCAGATATGATCGCATTAAGGAAGATCTTCTAGGATAAAATTATGGAGGAATATCTTGGGTGATCCCTCCCTAGAAGAAAGCTAGCGCTGAATCTGGAAGCATATCAGTTAATACCTCATCAGATCAAAAAATATAAGGAAGGTGACTGTCAATTAATAACAATGACATACCATAAGGAACTATGCAAGGAAAGAATATGACACCCTCTACATGGATATATCTTATATGGACATGTATGGTTGTGAGCTTATGTTCGAGAAAAGAAGGTTGTATCATATATGCAGACATATCTGAGTGAACATATCACATGGTGCAATTCATCAATCAAGGAATCAATTTAAATCCTTGATTGAGAAGAAATCCCTTGGGTTTCCTTATAGAGCAAGAAGCCAAATCAGTTGAAGGCTATAAAAGAAAAGATTGAAGACCAAAGACCTCTCGCAACTTCATAGGAAATTCTTAGTGTATCTCAATCTTAGTCTTAATAAATCTTTTAACTCCTTAGTTTACAATTATTATAAAAGAGAAAGATCGAGTCAACTTAGTTATACCAGTTGAGGCTATGTCACATAATCTGAATAACAAAATAAAATTTAGATCTTGTCCACTACATTTGTACTCTGATTCTACTTTGAAAGACTCTAAGGAAATCCTTGAAACCCAAGGGGCCTAGAAGTAGGCACCACATTGATGTTTCGAACTAGGATAAATCTCTGTGTCATTTACTCATTTATTTATTTATCTGCTTATAAATTTAAACTTAATATATTTTGTTTAGTACTCTATTCTGCAGGTGAGTTGGCTGTCAAGACTGACCAGTTGACTCAAGAAAGATTTTTCAATTCACCTCTCTCTTGAATTTCAATTGGTATCAGAGTAGGTCTCACCAACAACGTTTCTTAATCGCACGTGAGAAAATATCCAATAGCAAACTATAAAATTCTAGGATCCTTCCTTCAAGATGGTCACTCATCCACTAGACCACCATGCTTCAATGGACAACACTGCTCCCATTAGAAGAACAGGTCAAATTTTTTTTTTAAGTCAAATGAATTCCAAGCATGGGCTGTTATGAAGGGACCAAAGTCAATTACAGGACTCAAAGAAAAAAAAGGAAAAAAGGAATCAGGTAGTTTTGAATTGGACGACTTTGAAAACTTTAAAATCACCAAAGGACAACAAGAGGTAATTCAAACTAACTCAAGAGCTATTAGTTTACTCTATTATGCAGTTAGAGAAGTAGAATATAAAAATATATCAACTTGTGAAACCACATATGAGTGTGGGAAAAATTATAAGTAAACCTATGAAGGAACCACCAAATTCAAAAAGGAAAGAATCGGTGCTCTGGTCAATAAGTTGGAGCTCTTCAAAATAGAAGAAAATGAAAATGTGGAATCAATGTTTGCTCGATTCAGCAAAATTGTATGCATACTAAAATCCTTGGAAATAATCTATCCAAATAGTATACGAGTCCAAAAGCTTGTAAGAAGTCTCCCAAAGGAATAGGAAACGAAACCTGCTATTTTGGAGGATGGGGAGCTCCATAATATAACCACGACTAATTAAGATATAATCTCATTGCCTATGAACAAAAATGTATTAACAGGTACATCAAGAAAGAAAATAAGAAACTAGTAGATTTTAATATCGTTACAATCGGAGAAGAAGAAATCCTAAAAACTGAAAACAGTGAGGGAATGGCCCTCATAAATCACAGATTAAGACAAATCTTGAAATAGAGGCAGTAGATACCACAAGGATAAAAAAATAATGAATTCACCAAGAATGATGATCGATGTTATTACTGTAGAAGAACTAGACAATTTAAACAAAACTGTCCTGAATTGAGAAGAAGATCATTAGAGAAAAACAAAAACTTTGGGGCATAGAGTGATGAAGATAAAACTGAAGAAGAGATGGAAACGACCAATATGTGCTTCATGGTAAAAGATGAACCAAGTGAGGTAATACCCTACAACTGTCATAATTGAAACATTTTGCAAAAAAATCTTAGTATGATTGCTGACAAGCTCCAAAAAGTTATTAATGGATACAATAAACTTGCTCAAGAAAAGAAAGGTTGAAAAGATCGATTAAAACAAAAACTTAAAGAGGTAAGAAGAAACTGACAATTTGAACTTTTAGCATGTCAAATCAAAACTGACTTGCTTCAAGAGAAACTTGATGAAGAAAAAATACAGTTAAATAACATCAAAATATCACTAAGTCACAATTCCATAAGGTCAAAATCCTTTAAAACTAAACTAAATTCCTCGTCAAGTTTGTTGAGTCGGCTAAAATGTCTTTCTCTTTTCAAGGGCCTGTTGCTACACTTGTGGAAAAAGGGGCACAAATAACATAACTATAGACAAAGGTCAAAAGGTGTGTGGGTTTGGTCCAAAGAAAGAAATTCTATCCCTCAAGGACCCAAGACCACTTGGGTACTTAAACAAAATTAATCTTCTTGTTTTGCAGGAACATATTTGTAAAAGTTATAGGAAACGAATGTGCACCTTCAATAACGGATGTTATAGACACATAACTGAAAAGAAAGAA
The DNA here is from genome assembly GCA_030864215.1 of Capsicum pubescens. Lineage (NCBI taxonomy): Eukaryota > Viridiplantae > Streptophyta > Magnoliopsida > Solanales > Solanaceae > Capsicum > Capsicum pubescens. The sequence continues at coordinate 109,040,298 of CM061544.1, forward strand.
AAAATTTTCTCTTTAAAGAAAATTGAAGGAGGATCAATCAGATTTGGAGACAATGCCAAAGGTGATGTCATTAGAGTTGGCTCAGTAAAGATCAACTCCTCTTGTAAATTTGTTGAAGTCTATCTCATGGATGGACTCAAACACAACCTGCTAAGTATCAGTTAACTATATGATGCATGATTTGGAGTATCCTTCAAAGATGAGAGTTTCTCCATCAAGAATAAAAAAAGAGATATTTTTCTTATCGATTAATGTGGACAATATTTATGTTCGTAATAATCCTATTTTTGATACTCTAACTTGTCTCACTATGAAAACCAGTGACACATGGTTGTGGTACTGAAACTTTATCATGCCAGCATGCACGCTATTGAGAAACTCTATAGACTTGAACTGGTAAAAGGTCTGCCAAAGCTAAAGTTTGAGAAATATTGCATTCGTGATGCTTGTCAACTTAGTAAACAGACTAGGACATCATTTAAAGTCAAAGATAGTGTCACTACCACCAAACCTCTTCAAACATAGACGTGCATTTTTTTGGCACCACTAAGACCACAAGTATTAATGGATAAAGATATGTATTTTTTTATTATTGATGATTATTCTTATTTTACTTGGGTAATGTTTCTTGCTCATAAGCATGAAGCATTCACTATTTTTGAGATCTTTTGTAGAAGAGTACAAAGAGAAGCAGGCCATCTCATCACCTATGTTCATAGTGATCATGGAGGAGAATTTGAAAATAAAGCCTCTGAGGAATACTGTAAAGCCTTTGAGGAATTCTGTGCTCAAAACAACTACTCTCGAAACTTTTCATCTCCTCGATCTCCCTAACAAAATGGTGTGGTAGAATGAAAGAATAGATCTCTTTAAAACACCGTAAGAACCATGCTTCTAGAACATAATATACCAAATCATTTTTAGGTAGAGGCAGTAAGCACAACATGTCACATTCTCAATAGATGTCTCATCAGACCAATCCTAAAGAAAACTCCCTATGAACTGTGGAGAGGGAAAAATCCTAATATAATTTATTTTCATCCTTTTGATGCAAATGCTTTATCGACAACAATGGTAGGAATAACTTAGAAAAGTTTGACCCACTAAGTGTTGAATGTATTTTTCTTGGGTACTCTCCCACCAATGATGCTTACATAGCCTATAATAAATAGACACTATATGTTGAAGAATCTATGCATATTGTATTTAATGAAACTATCACTCCCTTATGATCTTGAGTTTTGATGAAGAAGAGGTAAATCATCTACAGTCATGAGTCAAAGAAAGTATAACTGCTAAATAATTGATCAATGAGTCAACTACAGTTCATACAGAGTCAGCCCCCGTTGATGAAACAACAAAAAAATGTGCTAAGAGAATGGAGACATATGCAAGTTTTCCTAATGAATTTATCATTGGAAACCCAGATGATAAGATTCAGAAAAAACCCTCATTCAGAAAACATACGTCCATTGCTCTTATGTCCCAAATTAAGCCCAAGAAAGTTAATGAGGCCCTCAAAGATGAGTCATGGGTTAGGTCTATGAAGGAAGAATTAGAACAGTTTGGATGAAATCAAGTTTGGAACCTAGTTTAAAAACCCAATAATTGTTCATTTGTTGGAACCAAATAGGTCTACAGGAATAAATTAAATAAGAAAGGTAAGGTTATCAATAATAAGGCAGACTCGTAGCTTGAGGCTACTCCTAAAAAGAAGGTATTGATTACGACAAAGCCTTTTCTCCTATAGCGGATTAGAATCGATTCAAATTTTGTTAGCTTTTTTTGACTTCAAATGCTTTAAATATATCAAATGGATGTTAATAGTGCTTTTCTAAATGGGTTTATTCATGAGGAAGTTTATGTAAAACCACCTCCGGGCTTAGAAAATCCATCCTATACAAATTATATTTTTAAATTATCAAAAGCACTCTACGGTCTCAAATAAGCCCTCAAGGCTTGGTATGAGAGGTTGAGTACTTTCCTGTTAAACAATAATTTTTAAAGTGGTAAAATTGATGCCACTCTTTTTGCTCAAAATCAAGATTCTAATATACTCATTGTGCAAATTTATGTTGATGATATTATCTTTCGTATTCCCAACTCTCTTTATGTGAGAATTTCGCAAACTTAATGAAAGGCGAATTCGAAATAAGTCTCATGGGAGAACTCATATTGTTCTTGGGACTGTAAATCAAGAAAACTCTCAAAGGTACTTTTATTAGTCAAGCCAAATATACAAACAAACTCATTAAAAAGTTCAAAATGGAAAAAAGAAAGTTTTACGAAGCTCCAATGAGTCCCTCAACAATTCTTGATTCAGACACATTCGGGAAAGATGTTGATGAAGAAATACAGAGGGATGATTGGATCACACCCTTACTTGACCACAAGTCAACCAGATATTATTTTCAACGTATGCAATTGTGCAAGGTTCCAGTCAGGTATCAAAGAGTCCCATCCAAATACCGTTAAAAGAATCATTCGATATCTCATTGGGACGCAGAACATTAGACTGTGGTACCCTCATTCCTCACATTTTGATTTAATTGTCTATTTAGATGATGAATTTGCAGGTGATAAGAATGCTAGAAAATAAACTAGTGGAATGTTTCAGATTCTTGGAAATGCCCTAATTTCATGGCATGGCAAGAAACAAACTTCAGTTGCTCTATTAACCACTGAAGCAGAGTACATATCTATTGGAAGTTGTAGTACTCAAATTTTATGGATTATGCATCAATTACTTGGTGAACAAAGTCGGAACCATAAAACTTATTCTCACCAACCTTGAACCATCTAATAGGATACCTACACCTCCTATCATACAAAGACTCAAAAAGAGCCATCCCGATACTCAAGTGATAGCTATTAGTATACACAAAATCAACGAAAGGAAAATGGTCGCCCCAACTACCACCAAAATTGATCACAAAAGACCTCAACATATCTTCTAAAGTATGTATGGTCTTCTCAGCTTGTCCATCCGTCTGAGGATGGCAAATGGTGCTGAGATTCACCTTAGTCCCCAAACCTCACTAAAAAGAATGCCAAAAGTGAGATGAGAGATAAGTACCTTTATCAAATATAATGGAAAATAAAATACCATGCAACTTCACGATCCCCTCATGAAGAGCTTAGCATAATCCTACGCCAAATAATTAGTCCTCACTTGAAAGAAGTGAGCGGAATTAGTTATCCTATCCACGATGATCCAGATGGAATAAAACTAATGATGGGACCGCAGAAGCCCAGTAACAAAATCCATATTTATCACTTTCCATTTCCACATCGGAAATTCAATCTCTTCAGTCAGCCCACCAGGCCTCAAGTGCTCCACCTTCACTTGCTGAAAATACAAACACTTGGCCACATCCCTCTTCAAATTATTCCACCAATAAATTTCTCTTAAGTTATGATACATCTTCATTGAACCAGGATGAACAGTGTACCTCAACTCATGAGCTTCAGCCAAAATCCTCTCTTGTGGATCATCAACATATGGAACACATAACCTGCCTTGGTACCTCAAGGTACCATCTCAAAATCCATCACCTTATGGGGACCCACATCATCCTTGATCTGCATCAAGATAGGGTCCAAGAGCTAATTATCCTTCACCTCAGCACCAAGAGATGAATTCGCCACCTCTTAAACAATCACAACACCATCCTCAGAGTCCAAGATATGAACTCCAAGATTATCCAAATGGTAAATATCCTTCACTAGTCCCCACTTCTCCTCGTCTACGTGATATAAGCATCCCATGGACAACCTGCTAAGAGCATCAACAACCACATTATATTTACCTAGATGATAATGGAGACTCATGTCGTAGTCTTTGTGAAACTTAAGCCATCTTCTCTACTTGAGGTTCAAAACTGTAACGCCCCGGGAGTACACCTTAGATGCCACATGGTGCCTACGGTCTTGAGAGACCACAAGAGTGTCAGTCCCAAACTGGCGGGTGATCCCTAAGAGTGTTAGTCCTAAACTGGCGGATGACATCTTATAACCTACACTGGCTACGTAGTTTGGGAACTTAAGGATTAATCCTAAGGACCTAGTCCTAACTGGCAGATGAGTCCCCATCCCTAGGTTCTCTCAGTGCTGAATCCTACTCCAAACTGAAAGACACTGATTACTAAACTGAACTAACTAAACTGGACAAGTAACTGATCATGATGACTAACTATGTGCTAATTCTCATGATTTATCTAAAACTATTCGGAATCTACTAAAACTAAGTAAACACCTAAACTTTGGGTATTCATAACCCCCAGTACTCGATAGCAATAACAATAGGACCACATGAAAGCTTTGAAACCATGGAAGGAAGTCATTGCTCACAATTATTCACTTAAGCATTTCATCAAACACATGGGGATTAGGACTTTAACATGGGGATTCTTTTTAAACATGAAAAGGTAGCACAATCGCATGACCAAATCATATACTAGGGTTTTTATTTTGTATTTGTATGAACATGATACGGAAGTCACAATATTTAAAAAATACCATAATGTATTCCACGTGAAATCAATTGAAAACATCACTTGAAAATCGAATTACCAAGACATAGATAAACATACTTCAACTTTCAACGTGTAAGGACTTTTTCTATCAAAAACTCTTGGAAACATAACAAAGGGTCATTATTTAAACCCCAATCATTTAGAAATTTCATCAAACACTTGAAATTCATAGACTTGACATGAGAATAGTCAAAACATGAGATGCTAACATAATAGAAATACTACAAATCATGGATTTGGGGAGTTAACATATGAATAACACTATTCAAACGTGTAAGGTTTAATTTCAACAACAATTTCTTGTAAACATCATGTAAAAATCAAAATTCATGGGAGTTCATGGATAAAGTTCATAATAACATGTAAAGATCATTCTCTTACACTTAATATTGGATTCTTGGACTCCATGGCTGGAAAGGACCTATGGATGAACATCTAACATACCTCAAAATCTTAAATCTTTAAGGAGAATAACTTTTATTGAAGGTTCAAGAATGGTGACGCTTGGATTTTTGCTCTTTGGAATGGAGGAGGGTTTTTACGTGAGTTGATTTCAGGAAGATGGGCAAATAAATTCTTTTTGGGTGTTATAATTTGTGCTTTGGACGTTTGGGGTTGAGGGGAAAGGACCAAAATAACCCTTGAACCTTAAGAAGAAAAAACTTTAGGGGAATAGCCCTCATGGAGAGACCTCTAGTTTGGTTAAGCATCCCTTGCGACGTGATCCCCAGTCGGTTTGAATATCTATGGTGTCACAGGGCTATCGCGACCCCTTACTACCTCTCATAGAAAATGCCATAACTTTTCACTCGGGTATCAGATTAAGGCAAAATTGGTATAGTTGTAAAGATGACTCAATTATCTACAATTTTGTGCGTCTTGAACTGCAAATTTCTACGTATATCAAAATTTATACATGTTCAAAGTAGACCCTCATAGAATCGAATACTAAACTTTGGTTGAATGAAAGGCTCTTAGCTCAACTTTTTCTAAGTGTTTCCTATGAACATTTTTCAGATCGAAAGCACATAAAACACGAGTATAAAGATTATGAAACTTATATTAATATGGGAATCATTTGGATTATGGCTTATACACATAGGAACGATAGTTTAAAGACTAGCCCAAAAATGTGGGGTGTTATATTATCTCTCTCTTGGGAATATTCATCCTCGAATGAGACTAGACAGACTAAGAGTATAGTACAAAGGTAAGTGAGATCATATTCTAAACATGAATTACTAAAAACATGATTGCATAACTGATTCTAAAACATGATACATGAACTGAATATCATAAACTAAACTAATTTCTTGAATACATGCAATGACACGAGAATGGTTATAAGGATGAGATAGGACGAGAGAGTTCACTTATGAGTGACCATTACCTCAAGATGAATCTGGTTTCGTGAAGAAAATATGAGAGATTTAGGACATGAAAACTCGGGGCATTGCGATATCTTCCCCTAGGTATAGTTCATCCCCCCGAATGATATTGACTTGGCTAAAATACTAAGGAAAGACTAAGATGATGCACGAGACACTTACGTACTGAATCATGACTGAATATCTAGGATCTAAAACTAAGGCCTAAGGAATAGAGCATCCATAACATGAATTCATCAAAGAAAACAAATCTGAGGATATACATAACAAAAATCTGAATTTTCGCTAATCATTGGGAGTGTAGCATGAGTACTGGAACTGATCATACTGCAAAGCATGAGTACATAAGTTATGAGCTACATGACCTAATTTTTTTGGAGTTCATAAATTCATGGAACATGGTTCTTACTGCTTAGCAAACTGGAACCCCTTATACTAGGGACTGGAAGAGTACATGGTTCTTTATGATGTGAATGAAATGAATTATGGTCATGGAGCTGACATGTAAGGGACGAGTAGATATAGTGATGACTTGAAAACCTTACACTGAGATAAGAATGGGTCAGGAATCTTCCTTCCCTATTGATATTCTACAATACACTGGCATCACTACTAGAATCTGAGAGCCTGACTTGGTTACTTGCTCTATCATCTCCCCCTTAGCTTAAAGTCATCATTCTAAGTCTGGGAACCACTTAATCAATATCTCTAAACTGAACTTCCACCACTTTACTCTAGAATCTAGGGCACAATAATATGCATAATTGGTAAACTCACCCTAAATGACTATGCCCAATAATGTAAAACTTTCTCCTAGTACTTTCTTCTGAGATACAACTCTTATCCTCTATAGACCCAACAATTATTACGTAACAACTTAAAATTGACTAACTTAGAATTTTCAACTCCTCTTTCTATTACCTCAACCTTCAAAGATTCAAACTTAGATTATAACACATAGTATGGATATCCCCAAATCGTTAATAACTATACTATTTTCACCATAGCCTACAAATATCACAACCACAACATATGTTTCGAATCAACAAATTTAAATTCTTACATACACTACTTCAAGCCTACTAATTCACCTTTCATATGACTAGCCCCAGAAAATATAATCTGCCCAAATTCAAATAACACCATCCCAACTCTACTACTATTGCTAAACTCCTAGTTTCATACTTCAAATTCTAGATCATATGATATCGTAGAATTTTGAGAAGGAAACTAAAAACATGTATAACTCCTAAGAGTTGAGGTACTATCCCTTTATTTAATGACTAGTTCATAGGGAAACTGAAACTAAATGACTCTATTTCTGAAATCAACTGAAGTGGTTTGTTGGGATACTGTAACCGGGTAATTTCTATATACCCTTCTAGATGGAAGAGGTTTACCTACTGGGGTAGATACTGAGAAGGGCTCCGCTAATATTTTAGGTCTGACACTGAAGTTGACAGCTATATAGGGGTTACAAGAGAAAGTAAAGCTTCGTGGTCTAGTAAAATATACACAAGAATATAAAAGGCCTATAACGTACCTATAAACACATTAGGAGAACTTTCCTGATTATGTCAGGACTGAAATACATATATCCTGTTATGATGTTGACCACTGGTTGTGCTGGAAGCAACACCTTACTGAGTTGGGTGACCAGATGGGACTGGAGGACAGTTGGACTAACCTTGCTGACCACTCTTTGGGTAATATCTGACTCTGTGTCCTAGTTTTCCACACCCAAAACACACATCACTGCTAGATCTACACACTTTTATAATTCCTACCATATTCTTCGCAAAGTAGATTAGTATGAACACCCTTCTCACTACCCTATGACTTAGAGCCTGGTGATCCATCTCTACTTTCATTCTTAAACATAGGCACTGGTGCACTGGCTTAAGGCAGAGCTGGGGATGAGAATTTCTGTCAGGATTGGGAGCGGTTGCTACCCCCTGACCTTGGCTTAAAACTACTTATTCTGGCCCTCTTATTCTTTCTCTATTTCTTCCTACGCTCTCCCTCATTATGCTGAGCATGAATCAAAATCCTAGATACGACAACAACCTTCAAATTATTCTCAGCAACTACTAAATAAGATAAGGTAGTGAAAGCAGCTCTAAACTCTACATTGGAAACATGCTCATTCAGGGGATCTTCCTGAACAGGTGGAGGTGTTGGTTGGTTCCCGTTCCTTCTTTCGTTAGTCTTTCAGGGAGGTATATTCGGTAAATAGAAGGAAGAGATGAATTAGACAGAGAGTTTAGATTGAGCTCATTTTCACTCACATGATATGAACAATGAAAGAAGAGAAACTTTTCCTAAAAATGTCTTATAGTCTCTTGTCCATAAGTGTGGTGCTCTTCAAACCCATGCATAAAACTCTACTCAATATGTCTTTCAGACTCCCCAGGACACTTTAAAACCTTAGAATCTAATACTAAGTTTGTAATGCTCCGAGAGTACACCCTGGATGCCACACGGTGTTTCTACTAATGCACTGGAAAGTCTAAGTACGATCAGGAATCTGAGCATCCAAACCTATGATATAAGACAGCATAACACAAGAAACGAGTATGCGATCTATACTTTAAATGTACTGGTATGCTAAATGAGGTTAGGCTGATATACATGGGTTCATGTGTATGAGTAATAACTGACTGAATGTATAGCATAAGGTATTGAGTAAGAATGCATGAAAATTGTAACGACTGAGAATGCATGACCAAGCATAAAACAAGTTCTGAAATAGTCTGTAAATAGAAATACTAAAATCTGATAACTGAATAACTGATAAACTATATGCTATGGTCAACTAAATTTTGAACTGATTACTGAAAAAGAAACTGTGGGAGGTATCATCTAACCAATATTCCCTAGTCTGAGCTAATCAGGGTTCAACCTGTGACCCCAGTTGGAAGGGTGTTAGTACTGTGCCATGGGTACTAACAATGGATATGAAGTTAGTCCTAATCTAACCGGTGATCCCTAAGAGTGTCAGTCCTAAAATGGAGGGTGACATCTCATAACCTATGTTGGCTACGTAGTTCGAGAACTTAGGGATTTCTCCTAAGGACCCAATTCTAACTGGCGGGTGAGACCCCAACCCTAGGTTCGCTCTGTGCTGAATCCTACTCCAAACTGCATGACACTGATTACTGGACTGAACTCACTTAATTGGACAAGTAACTGATCATGATGACTAACTGAGTGCTAATGCTCATGATTTATCTAAAATTATTCTAAAGCTACTGAAACTAAGTAAACAACTAAACTTCAGGTATTCATAACCACCAGGACTCGATAGCCATAACAATAGGTCCATATGAAAGCTTTGAAACCATGGAAGGAAATCATTGTTCACAATTATCCACTTAAGCATTTCATCCAGTGACGGACCCAGATTTCTTACCAAGCGGATTCAAATATGTAGGGAATGGGGATAAGGAAAATTAAGAATTGGGAATTAATGGGAATTGGTGAATTATTAGGAAATTAGTTATGGAAATTTTTGGGAAAAGAAAAAATTGTACGTTTTTTGGCTAATAAAAAAGGTAAGTGCTGGTTGTGCGTTAAAAAAAGGAACAAAAATAAAACTACTCTACACAGGTTCGAACTAGCAATGTGGACATCAAGAGTTGAACCAACTACCAATGCGCCAAGCATTCAACATATGTTTAGTGTGTTCAAACTCAGTATATATCATTTAAATTTGTATAGGACTGAATATATATACGTAAATATATAGTGTAATTTTTCAACGAAGTGGGTTCATATGAACCTACTTCAACCTATGTGGGTTCGCCCCTGATCAAACAAATGGGGACTAAGACTTTAACACGGGGATGCTTTTTAAACATGAAAAGAAAGCACAATCATATGACCAAATCAAAAACTAGGGGTTTTATTTTGTATTCATATGAACATGATATGGAAGTCACGATATTTAAAACATTCTATAATGCATTCTACTTGAAATCAATTGAAAATATAACTTGAAAATTGAATTACCAAGACATAGCTAAACATACTTCAACTTTCAACGTGTAAGGACTCTTTCTATCAAAAACTCTTGGAAACATAACAAGGGGTCATTATTTAAACCCCAATTATTTAGACATTTCATCACACACTTGAAATTCATTGACTTGAGCATGAGAATAGTCAAAATATGAGATGCTAACATAATTGAAATACTAAAAATCATGGATTTAGGGAGTTAACATATGAATAGCACCATTCAAACGTGTAAGGTTTAATTTCAACAAAAATTTCTTGTAAACATCATGTAAAAATCAAAATTCGTGGGAGTTCATTGATAAAGTTCATAACAACATGTAAAGATCATTATTTTAAACTTAAAATTGGGTTCTTGGACTCGATGGGTGGAAAGGACCCATGGATGAACATCTAACATACCTCAAAAGCTTAAATCGTGAAGGAGAATAACCTTTCTTGAAGGTTCTTGAATGGTGACTCTTGGATTTTTTCTCTTGGGAATGGAGGATGGTTTTTACGTGAGTTTATTTGAGGAAGATGGTTAAATAATGCCCTTTTGGGTATTATAATTCGTGCTTTGGACATTTGGGGTTGAGGGGAAAAGACTAAAGTAACCCTTGAGCCTTAAAAAGCTAAAACTGTAGGGGAATAGCCCCCGCAGCGCGACCCCTAGTTGGTTAAGCAGCCCTCGCGATGAGACCATTAGTCGGGTTGAATTGCCATGACGGTTCTGGGCTATCACGACCCCTTACTGCCTCTCACAGAAAATGTCATAACTTTTCACTCGGGTATCGAATCAAGAAAAAATCAGTATCGTTGAAAAGTTATCTCAATTATCTTCAATTTGGTGGATCTTGAACAATAAATTTCTGCGTATAACAAAAATTATACACGTTCAAAGTAGACCCTTGTAGAATTGAATACTAAACTTTGGACGAATGAAAGGCTCTTAGCTCAACTTTGTTCTAAGTGATTCCTATGAACATTTTTCACCTCAAAAGCATATCAAACACGAGGATAAAGATCATGTAACTTATATTCAAATGGGAATAATTTTGATTATGTCTTATACACGTAGGAACGACAATTCAAAGACTAGCCCAGAAATGTGGGGTGTTACAAACACCTTCTGGGTGAACACATACTGCAAACTCTTATGCTCCGAGAAAATATCAACATGGACTCTATACAAATAGTGACGCCAAATCTTTAAGGCAAAGACCCCAGCCAGTAACTCCAAATCATGAGTGGGATAGTTCTTCTCATGTACCTTTATGTGGCTATAAGCATATGCAACCACCTTGCCATGATGTATCAACACACAACCCAATAATACCTAGGACGCATCATAATAAACAAAAAAATCATTGGTACCCTCGAGCAGTGTTAAAATCAGAGTAGAAGTCAACCTATCTTTCTCAAACTCCCCTCACAAGCATTTGACCACAAATATTTCACCTTCTTCTGGGTCAACTTAATTCAATGGAGCCACAATAGCAGAAAATCCCTCCACAAACCTTCTATAATAACTGGCTAAACCCAAGAAGCTGTGGATATCGATTGGAGTTATGGGTATAGGCCACTTCTTAACCACCACCACCTTCTATGGATCCACCGTGATCCCTTCACTAGATATAACATGACACAGAAAAGTAACGACATTCAACCAAAATTCATACTTCAAGAACTTAGCATACAAATGTTGATCCTTTAGGGTCTGCAGCACAATATAGAAGTGATCAGCATGATCCACCTCACTCTTCGAATATACCAAAATATCTTCAATGAACACAATGATGAACAAATCCATAAAATAACAAAATACCCAATTCATGAGATACATAAATGTCGTCGGGGCATTATACCAATTCGGACACTTGGCCAAATCAAAATTCTACCCTAATCATTATCTTGGTATAAATAGGAAAAAATGTTTCTCAATTCAATAGTTTTTGAAATTGGTTGTTCAAGAAGAAAAATGAAAAAAACTCAATATTGCTCAAGTTCCAAGTTTCTTTGGCAGAAAGAATATTATTCTTGAGTCAAGTCTTGGTCTACAATTGAATTACTCGTCTTATAAGATTAATGCTTTTCTTGTGTCTTCAGAGTGCTTAGGTAGAGTTACCTGTGTTGATATTGGTTAAAGTTAATCAATATTGAGAAGAGGTATTGACAGTGTTGTTAAGGAGAGCTTGTAATAGAGTTGTTACAAATTAGTAAAGCTTTGATTAAGTTCCAAAGAGGTCTATAATCATGAGTTTGATTATAGTGGTTTCTTGAGTGGTTGTGAGGGAAAACCGTGGTTTTTCCTCCCTTGAGCAAGGAGGTTTCCATGTTAAATCATTGTGTTCCTTACTTTCCTGCAAAGTTTTATTTCTTTATTGCTTTACTTCTTTATTGCTTGTGTCGACTCTAAGAGACCTGGTCCCTTACAAGGTGGTGCACCCCCTCCCTCACATTTTATCAATTGGTCAACCCAAAATACATGACCAAGAACTCAAAATGACCATAAAGGGTACGGAAGTCAGTCTTAGGAATATCCTCCTCCCTAATCTTTAGCTGATAATAGTCCAAATGGAGATTAATCTTGGAGAAATACTTAGCTCGCTAAAGTTGGCCATACAAGTAATCTATCCTAGGAAGAGGGTACTTATTTTTCACCGTCACCTTATTCAACTGATGGTAATCAATGAATATCTAAAGGGAACCATCTTTCTTGCACAAGAAAAGAATAGAAGCACCCTATAGAGACACACTAGGGCCAATGAAACCCTAATCAAGGAGATATTTCAATTGCTCCTTAAACTTCTTCAACTCAGTTGGAGCCATTCTATAGAGAGGGATCAAGATGGGATGCGTGTCTGGAAGAAGATAAATCCTAATCAATTTTGCTATCAGGAGGAACCCTAATAAGATTATCAAGGAAGACCTCAGGATATTCACTAACTATGGGTACAAACGATAAGGAAGGACCCTCCGAGTTAGACTCTTTAACCCACATCAAATAATAAAGAGACCCTTTGGAAAACAATTTTTATGCTCTAATATATGATATGAACCTACCTTTAGGAACTACGGAACTCCCTTCCCACTCAATAACCAGCTCATTCAAAAATTTAAAAATGACCTTACGGGTCTGACAGTGTAAAGGGGCATAACACGACTTTAACCAATCCATTCCTTAGATGACATCAAAAGCAACCATGTATAATTCAATCAAATCCTCCAAAGTTTCCCTACCCCATATAGATACTACACAACACCTATATACTCTTTTAGCAACCACAAAGTCACCCACTCAGGTAGAAATAGAAAAGGGGTCTGAAATACACTCGGGACCAAAACCAAAATGCACAACCGCATAAGGGGTCACATAAGAGAAGTATACCATAGATCAAGAAAGTAATATACATCACGAGAGAAGAGTTTCAACATACTTCTAATGACATAAGGAGATGCCTTGAACTCCTGATGGGCAGTAAGAGCGTAGAAATGGTTCCAACCAGTGTCGGAGCCAGAAATGGAACCTTTTGTTGCAAGAGCTAATGGAGTAGTAATAGGAACTTTGTTTTCCCCAGAAGCAACCTAGAAGGACAATCCCTCTAAATATAACCAATTTGACTATATTGAAATCATGTGTTCCTCCCCATTTCACAAACACCATGATGCACCTGACCATCAAATCTACAAGGGGGATATGATAGAGCTGATTGAGTCCTACTGGCCTGAGGCTAGGCACCTTGTTCCCTGGGACCAACACTATTCTAAAACAATGATCACCCAATGACTTCAGATAATGAGCATTAGCCGTAAAGTAGGAACCATAATTGCCCTACTTTTTCTCAGACCATTTTCACTATCTCTACCACTCTGGTGCTGACCTTCACCATAATCCAAAAACCAAAACTTCTTATTCCACCTTTCGCTCATCTCATCTTGCTTCTTTCGTTCCTTTTCTACTTATTGCATATATACCACAAGTCTAGAGATATCTATATCCTTGTTCAACAAGACGGCCTTGCTTTTTAAGATCAAATCATGGGACAACCCAGAAGCAAACTTCCTCATTCTAGACCTCATACTAGACACTAATTCCAAGACATATCACGACAAAAGATGGGACTTCAAGGCATACTCATTTACCGTCATCCTGTCTTGCTTTTAATTCACGAATTCCTTAGTCTTTACCTCCCTCAACTCCTGAGAAAAGAAGTGATAAAAAAAGCACTAGAGAAGTTATCCCATAAAGTTGACTCAGGATCATCACCCCTAGACTAGTCCTATTCCTCATACCACTGATACGCTACCTCCTTTAATTGATAAAAAAAAACTCCACACCCTCCACATCAGTAGCATGCATCACATGGAAAATTATTTCCATCTTATTAATGATATTTTGAGGATCTTTATATACTTTAGAACCAGTAAAATTCAAAGGACTTAACCTCATAAATTGGCCAACTCTAGTGACGTTAAAAAATGGAGCAACAGAAGCAACACACTCAGTATGAGAGGACACCAATTAGATAAGAAAAATGGATCGAATGACGAAACTCAACATTAGACACACCAACTTGAGGTGTCCAAGGAATGCTAGGGAGAACCGATGGAACTCCACGTGTGGTAGTACAATTAGGATCTAGAGCTTTAGATTGGGTGTGAAACCATAAGTAGTATGAGCTCCATTGATATTTTCCTCAAATGATACAAAAGAGTTTCTGCAAGCATCAGATCTTTTGGGAGGCATGATCTAAAAAGGGAACATATCAGAATTAGAGGTGTTTTCAAGATCTTAGACTCTATAGCCCGAAATAGAACAATAAGAAAGGGAACATTCCTTAATTCCTCGTATCCTCTTTCTTATGAGTGTGGTGCACTATGCACCCATAAAAGTGACTCTACTTGACACGACTTTGTGGACACCCAATGACACCAAACCTAGGTTCTGATACCAACTTTTTCATGATCCAAACCAGGTCCTAGCCATGAAGAGTATCTCAAGTCTATCATAAACTAGAGACCACCCTCTATACCTAGCCAAAACATCACACTCTACCTAATGGTGGCTGAATTCCAAACATATAACAAAATAGCATAAGATAATCTCAAAGAATTTAAGATATATTTATGGACAGTAATCGTCAATCAATGAAAAACAACCAACATAACCACCCAAGTCCATCGTAATCCACATAGCCTTCTAACAAAATCGAAATCCATAAAGTGTTGGGACATGCCGCCGACCCTAACAATGACAATAATAATGTTAATGATAATGTGAACTCTCAATTCTAATCAATAAATGGAAACTGATGAAATGTTCAACGTCTTCCAATATGAAAGCTCACCACTTTACCACCAACGTCTGACGAACTAAATCGATCCACCTAACACTGTCCAAGAAAAGTAGAAGTTTCTCTAATACCTGCATCGCATGGGTATAGAGCATTTGGAGATGGTTAGTGGGTTGAGAACTAGGATGTAACTCAAGGATAAGGGATACAATAATGCCAAGTCAAATCCAATTCAAAACCATGTGAACATTATCATATACATACAAAAATAATATGTCGGGAAAGGGAATAAAGCTAAGAATACACTTTAAAACTTTAGCGTAGATTGTGTAGCTCAACCATCATAAGAAAGACACCACGAGCTTTATGCGTCCATCTCTCCCTCAACTGAAAGGGTCCCAATACATATAGCCGCACGAACTAGAGGCTATACATATGTACCATGGGGGACTCAAACACCCTGCCATACATTAAAGGTGACTTAAGCAGCAATTTATTTAACATGGGGGACTCAAACCTCCCAATCATATAATAATAATAATAATATGGGGGACTCGATCCTCCTGGTCATTTAGACCCCAGCGCCACGGGACCTCCACTTTCATGGCCCGGCTACACAACCCTATTTTAAGCCTAATGAAAATATTTAACACACATTCCTAATTTATTGAACCAATTATGCATTTAGGAATCCCATTGGTATCGTCATACCAACCCCTCTTGTAAGGTCATTATAATGACACAACCCATTAACCATAACACAGGAGAAAGTCATGACCCCTTAGGTTCAATTAACATTCACACGGGGAATCTACATAACCCAAAGTTCAATAAAATCATACTATGGTTCATTAACCTTTTATGCCAATGCATTAGTTTAAGTGGGTTAGTCAAAACATATAACAAAGCCATGTATCATTATTAATTTTACATTTAGGTTGAGGGAACTCAATTTCTAAAACCATATGTCAAAGAAAAATTCATCACAATTAGGGAAAACCCCTTAGATTATTCACCAATCCCATGAACCTCACAAGTTTAAAGCCATTGACATTGCATGAATAATGCATAGTAAACCAGGGGAAATCAATTTAAGAACCTTTCGTGTCAAAGTCCTCAACCATATCAAAACCCTTATTTCAAATCCACATAATTAGCCATGTAAATTCATGCATTAGATAAAATGAGTTTAAGGGTAGAGTCACATGCCTAAAATACCCAAGATTATGGAGAGAATTCAACCCTTGAAGCTCTACTTGACCAACTTCCTGGAAACCCTATGTATTGATGCTTGAGAGGGTTTGAGAGAGAAGAGAGTGTATTTGATGTATATTATAGAAGAAAATAGGGTCCTAAGTATGTTTATAGGTCATCGGTTATTATTGGAATATGAGAGAGAAGTCTAAAACACCCTCATTAAAAAGGGTGAAAAATAAGCCTCCAGTCATTACGGGTGACCTTATGACTCGTAGGGTTACCCTACGATTTGTTTCCCCTTAGTCGTAATCTGAAAAGTGTCTCAGACCACCAATACTAGTTTGGTTACAGAAAGGAACTTACGACTTTTAATGAGTCCATACAACTCATAACATCCTAGTCGTACTTAGTACAGAATACTTTATGCATCACATGAATTTCCTCATGGAAAGGACTATACCAGTCATGTAGAGTCCTTACAACTTGTAACATGGTAGTTATAGTAAAAAAAGTGACTAAAAATCTCACTAGGTATATTACGACTAGATTGGATGACCCCTAATGAGTTTCTATGACTCACAAGGAGAGTCGTAGTCAGGGCAATAAACTCAGAACACAGAATTTTCCAGGGACCAACACCTTGGGTGTTTCATGACTAGGAATAAAAATATAGAAGTTTTTCCTAAAGAAATATAATAGCCTCTCAAAGATAGATATATACATCTATAGAGTGATCTGCAAGACTCTACTTGACATCTTACTCTTACATTTATGAGATTGGTTAACCTGACACTTGTACTAATTTGTGATGACCCAAAAACTAGACCATGAAGACACTTATCATGGACCATCCTTGATAAGTAAGACGACCACTCAAAATTGATAAAGGAAACTGTAACTCCCCGAGTCTACACCCCGATGCCACACGATGCTTACGAACCCAAAGGACCACAAGCTAACCCATGACTAGTACCTGTTGTGAGCACTGAATAATAATACTAAAATAATGCAGAAAATAGGTTGAAATGCCATAAGGTTCATAATCTGAATATTGATAATAATAACATCTAACAATAATATCTGAAAATTGAATACTGTATAAACTAGTCTAGTCTGAAAAGCCTCTATATGAACTGTTTGAAAGTGGAGTTGATGGGACAAACCCCTAACTAACTCCATCTACTAAAATACTGATAAACTAAAATACTAAAATAAAGCATATCCTTGATAGATGAGGACTCACTACTAACTCTGCTACTGCTAACTGAATCTGACTAAGTGTGGTCGGGAACCTGAGCATCTGAACCTATGATATCAGACATCATAGCGCAAAGACAAAGTATGCATCAGTATGTGGAATGTACTAGTATGCTAGATGAGGTAATGCTGAATGTAAGGGTTCATATTCATGAACAGTAACTGACTGAATGATATAGAGTAATTGAATATGAGAGTACATTGATATCTAAAACTGTTTTAAATACTCAGTATGCAATACTGTGCATATACGTGTATACTATATCTAACCTTTTACTGAAGATGAGTGTTGATTTCTGATATCTAAGATTCTGATAGCTGAATTACTAATAACTAAATTACTGATAATTGGGTGGCTATTTTTGACAGTCCTGTTTCTGTAGAATTAAACTGAGTTCTATACTGAGACTGAAACTGAAACTGTGGAAAGTAATCATCTAATCGACATGCCCCAAATAAGATAACTGGGGTCCAACCTGTAACCCCAATTGAAAGGGTGTTAATACCATGTCACGGGTAAAGACAAGATGAAAAGTTACCCTCATCTGGCAAGTACTCTAACGAGAATGGTGGTACCCTCAACTGGAAGGTTAAAACACCTCATCAACCCTCAACTGGTAGGTTGATGTCTCAACCTACGCTGGCTACATAGTTCTTGAATGCAAATACTGCTACTAAGGGTCACACCCTCTATTGGCAGGTGAGCCCTCATCCGTGGGATCACTCGGTGTTGAATCCTACTCCCAATTGAATAGATCGTGGACTAATTATTAGAATATACTGGATTTGACTGAACTATTACTGATCATATTAACTGACTAAACTGGACTGAGTTCACTGAGTTATATAACTGACTGAGTACTATTGTTTTGTGAAATGACTGAGACTATTCTGTAACTATGGTAGCTCAAGGTAAACAGCTAGATTTTCGGGTATTAGATACCTCCAAGATTTGATAGCATGAAAAGTAAAGCATAGCATGATCTTCAAAAGTATAATAAGGTCCACTTGTTCATAATTCATTCATAGAGACATTTTATCAAACACTTGTAGGGCATAAGCTTGTACATATGCTATCATGTCATGATTTTACCATTTAATTCACACGGGCATTCTATCAAACACATGAGGAGCACAACTTAATGCATATAATCATGGACAACATGTAAACATTGTAACTACAACACCCAAACATGCTAATTAAAGGATTATAACATGGGAATTACATAATTCAATATACATGCTATTCCGATTACATAGAACCTACAATTAATCATGGATTGAAACTCAATTAATGTCATGAACATGAATAAAATCCAATTTTAAGCATGTAAATCATAAACCAATAAGCTTGTAGTGTCAAAAATGGATTCTTGGACTCTATGGGTGAAAGGAACCCATAGCTGAACACCTAACTTACCTGGGAATATTAATTCTTGAAGGTTCTTGGAGTATTTCTTGATCTTTGTTCTTGATTCTTGAAGCTAGGGTTTTGCCTTTTTGAGAGAGAATGATTTAATTTGGGATAAAATTGGGTGAATAATGATATAAATAGGTTAATTAGGGGTTAATTACGTGTTTAAGAATGATCTGGATCATGGAAAAATACCAAATTACTCCTGGAAAGAAGTTAAATTTCGTCACTAAAATATCTCGAGTTTGTCCATCACCGCGACACGGTGGCATCACGGTAAGCCACTAGAATGAGGCTGGCACTTTTCATAAAAGGATGAACATGAATTGGGTTTGTGGTGCGACACGTGGTATTGTGTTGCCACACGTAAAAATGACAATTGGGAAAATGGCCCTTGGCGCGACGCAGTAGGATCGTGTTGCCTCACTGGAAAATGACAATTATGAACTGGAACATTAGTGTGATGTGCGATTATCGCAATGACACAATGGATTTTGACAATTGTCATTTGGCCTGGCTCCACGATGCGGTGATGTGCCATTTAGCACACTATTTAAAAAAGTTGCCCTACTCTTCGCTCGGGTATCGGATTTAGGCAAATTTTATATCGTTGAAAAGCTAACTGAATTTCCTACGCAATGGTAAGCTCTAAACTAAAAAATACTTAGTGTTTTAATAATTTTATATATGAATACTCATGTACTGAGAGTTAAATTAATCTAGGGAAATACGGGGTATTATAGAAACATGAAAATAGCTAAGATGAGACTTTTAGAATGAAATCAAACCAATATAAGACATAAATGAAACAAAAATTTGAATAACATAACATAAAAACCCCAAGAAGTGATTCAATGTGTAGAGTATCTAATATATCATCTGTATATAAGTAGATACAAAGTTTGTCTTCAAAATAAGTAAAGACATAATAAGGTAAGAGGAGGTCCGAGAGTCAACTATGATCCCTAGAGCAACCTTGTACCTCAATCACAATCTCCAAAAAGCACGAATCAGCTGCCGCAAAGAGTGCTCATACTGGGATCTACGTGGAAAAGGAATAGTGGGAGTGAGTATGGTCCATTTTTACTCAATAGGTATCATCGCTTGACTGATCAAAACAAAAAATAAGATAAGTAAAATATACTATGCACACACTACCTGCAAGAAGCAATTCCAAAATGGTAGCTCACACTATCTCTACTAACAGTTCTAATGTATACACGTACATGAAAATAGAAATGACATAGATATAAAAAAGGATAATGAAACTAAGCACAAGTCAAGGAACTAAGAAAAATAAGCAAGTTGTGAATGCAAATGCAATATAGATGAAATGAATGATAAAAGTCATTAAATGACTTTTTTATACACCCAAAGAGCTCCCAGCTATAGAACAGAACCCATGAGGGGTTTTCAACCCATATACTATATCTCAATCTCAAGCCAACCTATTTGGAAAATTACCTTAGACAAGGGTCTTTCAAAAATAAGTCATTTTCCTTTAAAAATAGTATTGCTCAATAGTACCACCATCTCATGAATTATGTATCGAATGAGGATGTAATACTCACAATCAACTCAATATGATGATACTCAATCCATTCAACAAGTATATATATACATATGAGACCAAAAATCAACTCAATATTCCCATAATTCATGATTGTCATGCAAGACATCATTAATATTATATAACCCCTAACTCGGGTATTTTTATGATAATAAAAGAAACCAATGTTCAAATAAGGCCTCTATTAGAAAAATAAACCTCCGTATGAGCATCATATCTCGAATAAAGACATTCCAATGCATAGATAAGTCGTTGATGTCAAATAAAGCACCCATACGGGAAACACTCAATATCAAATATCACAAGTCAACAACAACAAAATATAAGCCTCCACATGGGAACATAATAAAAAAAATCTCGATTACAAACCCCATAACTATTTTCCCCAACCCATAGCATGCTTTACTTATTTATTAATTACCCAGCTCAATCTGAAAAAAGTTAACCCATAACCTACCTCAAAATGCTGAAATCCAAGTCTAAAGTTCTTCAACATGGAGTATTCCTATCACGGATCGAGACTATCCCTAGTCATACCATGGTGCTTGAAACCACAAGTGATCCCAATCTAACCCATGGACTAGCATACTACTTGATGAAAATGTAATCATGGTATAATCTAGATAATTATAATACTGATAAATTTTACATCTGATAAAACTGAAGAAAGAACTAGAATTTACATTTATAACTCTGACTGACTATCTATGAAGTCTCTACTATACTAACTATAAATAGATGGGCCATGCCTTCAACTACCGCAAATCAATACATATGAATAATCAAAGAAAAATACATGAACTACTACTAACTAGAGTCCCTAAAATAAGAGAACTAATTACCTGCTAGCTAGAAGCTGCAGATTGTTTGATTATGCCATGTAGGCTACAACTGGTACCTACATTATAAGACAATGTAGCACATAGACATATATGTGGATCATTACTTTGGAATGTACTGAGTAAGTGGGGGTGAATGCAATAGGTAAAACTGATTTCATATATAACTTTAAAACATGCATGATAAGTACAAGTAGACTCATCAAGAGACTAAAATAATCTGAAAGCTGAAGTATCTTAAAGCATGAGTAACAAAATAATCTAATAAGCTGGTGAATCACTACACTTAGTTACTTGAATTTTTACTATTATAGAATAAGAAGAACTGAAGCTGGGATACGGTAAAACATGAATACTGAATGAAAATCTTATGTAAAGCTGAACATGTTGTAAAACTGAACTAAGGATCATGTATGGATACTGAGCATGCAAACATGAACATGTAAAACTGAGAATGCAATACTAAGTAAAACATGTACTGAAATGATACGAATACTGAATAATTTATAAAATTGTCTGATTTAATAACTGGTAATCTGAGTACTTGGTCAAACAAACTTGAACTGACATAATTTGAGTACTGGCTGACTGTGGGAGCTATCATGCAACCGTCATAAACCATGTGAGCTATCATGGAGTCTAACGTCTAACCTACGTTGAGGAGAGTTGTTCTATCCTTTCGATCAGAGTAAAACCTGAATTGGTGTGATCACTAAACTGAGCCCATATTGGGAAAGGGGAAACACTCTCTGGCGAGGCCCCTAAACCTACGGTGGCACGTAGTTCTGGAACTTAGGGACTGCAACTAACATCTCATGCTTAACTGATGGGGGATCTGTCATCCCTATGTTTACTTGGTGCTAAATCCTACTCCCAACTGAAAGACACTGAAATACTAATTGGTGTATGCACTACTAGTGATAGTTGATAAGCTCAAGCCATGGTATTCTGAAAATAATAGTGCATACGAATTTTGAGGGAACTATAAGAATATAAACTGATAATGCTCAACATGATCATGGTCTAACTGATATGTTACTCAAAAAATGGAAATTGTGTAAAACACATAAATATTGGGTGTTCATAACCCGCCATCACTGAATGACCATAATATATAATGACAAAGCATATAAACTATAGTATGAGATCATGGTTCAAAGACCCAAAACATAGATATTTCATCAAACATGTTAGAATTATGAACTCGAACATGGTAATGAGTTAAACATGATATATCAACATGAGTACATTGTTAAATTCATAAATTAGGGATTTAACATGAAATTAACTTGAATATGACATGGGAAATTGGAACTTGAATCATGAGCTAATTCTAACTTTTCATGGAATCTTATGTGGACAGATCAGTATATAAGCATGATACGTGGATTTTAGTATGAAAGCATACTAAACTTAAGGGACTAGAAATTTCTCATCAAAGTAATAGAATTCAAGATAAGACATCAAACTTGTAGTTGGAGATATGAATAGATACGACTCTTATGCTTTTTAGTCCCTTAATCACATGATAATGCTATATTTTCACAAATAAGGATTTGGGGATGAATTCTATCTTAAAACATGTACCTTTAACGTGAAAAGTCATGAATTTGGACACAATGTTGAAAGGTTAACCTTGTTAAAAAACCCACATACCTTAATTGATGAATTCTTGAAGAAATCCTTGAAATTGAAGCTTAAATCCTTGTGTTCTTGAGAGAAAAAGCTTGGATTATTGTTCTTGGGAAATGGGAGGGTCTTTACGTAAGTTGGTTTGAAGAATATGGGCAAATAATGTCCTTTTGGGTGCTTTAATTTTCCTTGGACATTTGGGGCTGAGGGGAAAGGACCAAAGTGCCCCTTGACCCTTAAGAAGCTGAAATAGAGAGGGAATAAGCTCCGCATCATTTCCCTTATCACATCAAGAGAGAAACGTGTTTCACCCCTTATCTCATTGAGAGAGAGAAGCGCCATGACCAAATCGTAGACCCTTACTGCCTCACACAAAAAAGGCCATAACTTTTCTCTCGGGTATCGGATTAAGGCGAAGTTGGTATCGTTGGAAAGATATTTCAATATATATCATTTGGTGGGTCTTGAGCTGAAAAATACCACTTATATAAAAATTTATACATGTTTAAAGTTGATCCTTGTGGAAGCAAACACCAAAATTTGGCCAAATCAAAGGCTCTTTAGTTCACTTTGCTCTAAGTGAACATTTTTCACCTCATAAGCACTTCACACATTAGGATAAAAATCATGACACATGTATTCAAATTCCAATCATAGAATTAGAGTTTACACATGTAGGAACGATAGTTTAAAGTCTATCCTAAAAATACAGAGTGTTACAATTCCCCTTGCAAATGACCTCAAATTTAACTACAACATTCAAATATAGCACCTACGTATTAAAAGAAATTCAGAGATACCCATATTGCCCATATTTGGGCCAGGTCCAAAATGGATACGAAAAATGAGTTCAAAATCGAAAGGGATAAAACAAAAAATTTGTTTAAAAAACACATTCTTCAAGGTTATAGGAGTTTACAAGACAAAATCCATGCAAACATGAGTTAAAAATGAGGTCCAAAATGAAGAAAATCCTTTTAAAACTTTATCGATAAAAGCCCTAATTTTCCATTTCCAAAACATGGTTTAAAGGTGTTTTTGAAGATATAAACAATGAAAAATTATGGGATTATGAGTTTACAAGTTATCCACATAAAATTCAATGTTGAAACCCCCAAAAATTCCCTTTTTCAAAGCTTAGAGGTCCAAAAATAAAGTAGAATTGAAAAAATACAGTATTTATATTGTTCATTGAATAGTACCTTGCGATCGCAGAGCCCACCTCACAATCACGGTCAAAGTTTGACCAGCCATAAAATTGTCCTTCACTCAAACATTTGCATTCATGACAACCTCATTGTGTTTGTGAAAAAGGATGCCATTGACCTTCATGATTATAGACACCGCCTCACAATCACGATGCAGGGTAATTTTCTTCTCCGTATTTGTAGCCAAGGGCTCTCCTTCCCGAAGAAGGGTCCATGCAACAGATATATGTTGTGCATAAGCTGATTTTGCAAGGTTTGAATTCTCTAAATGGACCGTCGGGATTCGTTTGGGACCCGATGACAACGCCCAAGAGCACACACAAGTGTACGTGGTCTACCAAGTAATATAGTGACCTTCAAGAAAGTCGAATATGATCCCATAGGGACTATTCTAACAACTATTATATTCTAGTTTAAATTCTAAGATTAACTTGATGCAAGCGTAACCAAAAAGAGTTTTGAATATTTTTAAACTAAGGTAAAGTAAACAATGCATAAAATAAAGGACTTGAGACAATCAATAGAGTAAATACAAGGGTTAAAGAACTTCAAACAATCATACTATGTTATTGAACTTCATTCGTTAACTCGCTTATCTTGGTTATTGATTCTTAGGGTTAATTGCATGATCATGGTCTCCCGACCTCTAATCGTTTACCTAATTTGGACATTACAACTACATCATTGAGCGGGGATGTAATAATCCAATTAAGTTCTTTAATCCATCATCCTACATATGAATCAAGTAAGGCTTCTAGGTATATCCCTTTTCTAGATGCTAATTTGAATTCCTTATTTCATAAAAGAATAAGAACCCTACTTTGTTCATCCCCACATTCTATCTCCCTATTCCCTCTCCCTAGATCACAAGGTTGACAATATATGTATTCTCAGGGTGATCAATCCTTAAAATAATTAAAACAAGAATAAACGAGAAACTAAATATGATAAGTAAATTAAACGAAATCAATTCAAAATAATAGTAATCATGTTCTTGGATTTAACCCCGGAAAGGGAGTTGTTAGCCTCTAATAGTCATAATCATCACCTAATTAATTGTATGAATGATCAAATCAATAAAGAAGATAAATTAAAGAATGAAAAAACTAAAAATAAAGTTGTAGAAGCCTCCTCAATTGTCCAAGACGTCCAATATGATTTACAATCTGTGAAATTTATGTATTTATAGTAAAGTGGATAGCCTAAGTCATGCAGGGAAAGGATGCCAAGATTGGCCGTGTGTAGGATATTACTAGTCTGATGCGTTGCTTGCTAACTTTGATTAGACGATGCGTCGCATCACATAATCAAGTCAAGTAGAAACTGTATCACTTTTCTTGTTCAAGTCAACTAGGCATGGTATCATGGATGAAGTGCGTTGGCTCACTGGAAGTTGCATCCAAAAATTTGGTTAAGTGTTGCCTCATCCATCCTTTTTTCCCATGCCTTGTGGTGTGTTTCCAATGAATTTACAGCCTTTATATAATCAATATATCACCATAATCAACTTACAAAACATCCTACATC
Organism: Capsicum pubescens; assembly: GCA_030864215.1. Lineage (NCBI taxonomy): Eukaryota > Viridiplantae > Streptophyta > Magnoliopsida > Solanales > Solanaceae > Capsicum > Capsicum pubescens. The sequence continues at coordinate 109,066,158 of CM061544.1, forward strand.
ATAATACACCAAATATTAGAGATCAACACAACACTATCAAGAACAACAAACTCAAAACACGAGCTAAGCTAGTTCACATTGATCTTCAACTTATTGTTCCGACTCTTGACTTAATCAAATTGAACTTTGAGCATTATAAACAAGTTTTCCAACATATAAATTCACTATTAAACCATTTGTAACTCATTAAACACACTGGAATCCAACGAGATCAACTAGACACACACCTCTCTCAAGCTACTAAAACTAGTTTTCTCAGTTGAACTCTAAATGGCTCAATTAAGCACAAACGAGGTAGACCAAAGAAATATTGGAGGAATGTGATTAGACATAACATGTATTAGCTTTATCTTATAGTGTACATGACCATGTATAGGATGTTGTGGAGGAGGAAAATTAGAATAGAGGGTTAGTCTTAGATAGTAAGTTGTATGTTTTGGTGTATACTTGAAGTATGTTTCTTTGGGTATTACTGAATATGTTAATTACTATTGTATCTTGTTTTATCACTATTCCTTATCTTATCTTAGATTGATTTATTTTGAGCTGGGGGTCTATCTAAAATAGCCTCTCTATCTCACGTTTAAGGTAGTGGTATGGACTGCGTACACTTACCCTCCCCAGACCCCAGTTGGTGGTAATATATTGGATATGTTGTTGTTTCTGTTTAAAAGCACTTTTAACCATTGTAATCATATACTTGAACACTTACATGCTTATCTATATCATCATCACCCATAAAGCACATGAATTATCCTAAAAATAAGGCTAAATGAGCTAGAATAGTAACACTAGAGTGCATAAATGCTCCCAACATCACTCGAAAGAAGTAAACCATATATGATACTAGGCTAATTTCGACGTTCTATACTCACTAGAAATATTGGATTTTAAAAATAGAATTTTGTATCAATAAACTAACCCCTAAGGCCTTATTTTACTATTTTTCTTTAATACCCCAAAAATCCAAGCCAATTCTAGAGTCATGTTTTAAGATCATGCATATTACATCATGTCTCTTTGGTAGATTAATGAGTTAGTTTGAGGTATATTAAGTTATCAAATAACTCTTACCTGTTAGACGAATCAAAATAATTCTTACCGATTGAATTTCGTATAAGAATGTTGCTTTAGTCAACTTCAAATGATCATATTTTTTACTATACAAAGAATTTTCCAACTCACAAACCACCAAATGGAAGAAAATGGAATTAGTTTTCCAGTGATACTAATTTCTCCCAAATTCGATACTCAGGTGAGAAGTTATGGCACTTTTGGTGAAAAATAGTATCCCAACGCGATAAGACCGCATCGCGGCGATGGACATTTTCATGTTCTCTCTTTTCCAGTGTGTCACCGTGACAAGTACCACATCATTATAAGGGGAATTTTTGCAGTTGTCAATTTCCAGTGAGACACTGCAATAGCCATCACATCGCACCAAAAGTCCAGTTGGGAATTGTCCGTTTTCAGTGGCGCAACGCGATAGCACTGCATCGCGCCGCAGGAAAAAATAGGGTTCTTCAATTTTCCAGTGTCCCATTAAATATTGTACCTCATCGCGCTAGAGTCAAAAATTGCGATTATTAGTTTTGCCACTAAAATTTCAGGGATCGTTTGGTCTTTTCCCAAGCCCCTAATCCGTCCAAACATGAGATTTAACCCCTAATAAAGCATTATTTGCTCATTATTCCACTATTCTATCAAATTAAATTAATCTCCCTTCAAAAACCAAAATCCTAACCTTCAAAATTCAAGATGAAATTTGAAGACCTCACCACCAATTCTCACGAATTCATCAACCGAGGTATGTTAAGTGTTCATCCATGGGTTCCTTTCTCCCATGGAGTCCAAATATCCTCTTTTAAATTTAAAGTTGTGATATTTACAAGTTATTATGATTTTAAATTGTGATTTTAACCATGAACTCCCATGAATTGAAATTATATACCATGATTACACGAAATTGAGGTTGTTTATCAGACCCCACATGTTTTAATGTTGTTATTTATTGAATTAAATAATAATTAAGTGTTATTGATGTTTAAATCATGCTATTACTCCAAGTTTCCTACTATTCCCATGATTAGCTTAAATTATAAATATCAAGTGTCTGATAAAAAGCCTACAAGAATGAATATTTGATAAAAGCTTTCATGTTATGTCCTCCAAGCTTAAGTACTATTTTAGTATTATTGCTATTGAGTCTTGGGGGTTATGAATACCCAAAAATTTATCTATTTACCTAGTCTCAGTATCTTTAGAATAGTTTCAAAATATGTTATAAGCATTATCAGTTCAGTCAGTCATCAGAATCAGTTAAACTTAGAACAGATCAGCATTTTGAGTCAGTTTAGTTGGGAGTAGGATTTAGCATCGAGCGAGACCAGAGATGGAGGATTCCCTATCAGATAAGCGGAGTCGTTACTAGTATTCCCCGTACTCCAGAACCTTGTAGCCAGCGTAGGATATGAGGAGTCACCCGTCAGATCAGGTTTGACTACCTCGCAGGGGTCACCCGTCAGTTTAGGCTTGACACCATTAGTCCTTTGGGATAGTACATCAGTATATTAGACCCACACAGTCAGCGTTAGTACTTGTGGCACGATACTAACACCCTTCCAACTAGGGTTATAGGTCGGACCCTAAACTTGCTCATTTGGGGCATGTCGGCTTGATGATAGCTCCCACAGTCTTAGTCCAGTAATTAGTTCAGTAATTCAGTTTCAGTTGCTTGACAATAGCATACAAATATCAATGATTCATTTATCAGATTTTAGTATTTTGGTTTATACAGATCATATCAGAATATGTTATCTGCTTGGTCATGCATCCTCAGTACTTACATATTTCATGCATCCTCAGTACTTACAGATTTTATGTATCCTCAGTATCTATGGATTTTATGCACTCTATTCACTACTTCATTATATATATATATATATATATATATTCAGACAGTTATTATTCATGTTCATGAAACCATGCATATCAGCCTACCTCATTTTGCATACCAGTACATTCAAAGTACTGATCGTACACTCTTTTCTTGCACTACAATATATCATATCATAGGTTTGGATGCCCAGTTCCTGAATCGCGTATAGAATTACCAAACTATCAGTCGTAGCAGTGGAGAGTCCTCATAATTTGAGGAAAGAATATTTTATTTCATGTTTTTAGTCTAGTAGTTAGTTAAAGTTAGTTAGGGTCTGTCCCATCACCCATATTCAATCAATTTAGAGGCTTTCAGACATTTTAGATAGTCGATCGATTTATCTTTATTTTATCAGATTCAGACAGTTGTTTTCCAGAATTTATGATTCAATATTCTTTTAAGTTGCTAAAACCTTATGCTTATCAGTTGTTCTTTTGTAAATGTTATTATATTATTAAGTGCTCACAGCAAGTACCAGCTCATGGGTTAGCTTATGGTCCCCCGGGACTGTAAGCACTGTGTGGCGCCTAGGGTGTACTCTCGGGGTGTTACATTTTCAAACATAGAATTAAAATGAGATATACTAGTCCTAAAACCAAACCAACCCAGCTACTAACCAAAATTTAACATTTTAGATCTGCTGGTGTAGTTTGTTTGACATCCGACACTCAGAGAAACAAATATTGATCGAAGTCAATTATATGGCTTCTCAAGCCCCTAAAACCCAAAAACTTGTGCAAAATCATTCTTGATCGCTTTGGGAACCTGCCAACCATTCTCGAACCTAAAAATTAATATATAAAATCTATAAGGATGGGTGAAGGGTAGGGGTGGGTTGCTCCTCGACTCAACAAACTGTTCTTAGAATCAAACATGAAACAAGAATTAGGAGATAAAAATAGTAAAAAGTGCAGAAGTACAAAAAAGTAAGGACACAAGATTTTTACATGGAAACTCCTTCCTATAGAATGGGAAGAGTTTGCTACAGTTTTCTTACATAGGTTATTTTTGTTGGAGTTGAGAGAAGCTAAGGTGTTATAGTTTATTAACTTGAAGTAGGTCAACATGAGTGTGAAGTAATATTCCCTCAAGTTTACTCAGTTAGCTAGGTATGCTCCTCATGTGTTAGCTGATAGCAAGTCTACGATGAGTAAGTTTATGTCTGGTGTATCTAACAGTGTGTCCAAGGAGTGTAGGACTGTAATATGGATTAAGGAGATGGAGTTTTCTAGGCTTATGATACATGCTCAATAGATTGAGAAGTAGAAGACTAAGGAGAGATAGGGAGAACAAGAGGTCCAGAGTAGGTAGCTTTAATATCAATCAGTCAAGGTCATAAGGTGGTAATTGTCCTTAGTTCCATTAGAAATCTTCAGTCCCAGCTCTATCTTCAGCTAGTGCCCCAGTACCTAAGTTCAGAAATGATAATCAGGATAGGGAGCCAGGCTTTAAGTCACAGAGTAGTGTTAACAGTGCTCGTACAAATTCTTTTTTCCAGAAATATGGTAGAAACCATCAAGGTGGGTGTAGAGCTGACAGTGTTGTATGCTTTGGGTGTGTCAATCCAAGCCATCATATTCGGAACTGTCGGGTAGTTGCTAAAAAAGGTAGGGATTTATGCCAACAGGGTCAGTCCCATCAGTCATCAGTTCCAGTTGGTCACTCAACTCAGCAGGGTGCCACTTCTAGTGCTACCAGTGGTCAGTGCCTAAACAGATTGCATATACTTCAGTCCTGATAGGATTAAGAAAATTCTCCTGATATGGTACAGGTCTTTCATTTACATGCTTATACTTTATTAGACCCAGGAGCTTCTCTTTCTTTTGTAACCCCTTATGTAGCCGTCAACTTCAAAATTAGTCCCAAAATCCTAGCAGAGCATTTTTCAGTGTCTACTTCAGTAGGTGTCTCTATTATAGATATATAGGTATACAGGAACTGTCTGATCATAGTATCTTAGAAAGTCACTTCAATAGATCTTGTGAAGGTAGAGATGATGGAGTTCGACATCATTGTCGGCATGGATTGGCTACACTTAAGTTATGCTTTTGTTGATTGTAGAAACAAAATTGTTCATTTTCAGTTTCCAAATGAACCAGCCCTCGAATGGAGGGGTAGTACTATAGCACTTAGGGGTCAGCTTGTTTCGTACCTAAGGTACATAAATATGATATCCAAGAGGTGTATTTATAATCTTGTATGAGTCAAAGACCCTAATTCTGAGACTCCAAACCTTGAGTCAGTTTCAGTAGTTAGGGTATTTCCAAATGTGTTCCTTGACGATCTTCTCGAAGTTCCTCCCAAAAGGGAAATTGACTTCGGAATAGACCTTCTTCTAGATACTTAACCTATCTCCATTTTTCCATACAGAATGGCTCCATCCAAACTTACAGTATTGAAAAAATAGTTGAAAGATCTCTTAGATATGAGATTTATCAGGCCCAGCATTTCCCCATGGGGCTCTCCAATCCTATTAGTGCGTTAGAAAGACGTTTCTCCTAGGATTTGTATTAACTACCATCAATAGAACAAAGTCATAATCAAAAACAAATATCCATTTCCTAGAATTGATGACTTGTTCGACCAACTTCAGGGTGCCAGTTACTTTTCTATGATAGACCTTAGATTTGGCTATTATCAGCTCAGAGTCAGAGAGTGTGACATTCCAAAAATAGCCTTCAGAACTCAGTACAGTCACTTCAAGTTTCTAGTCATGTCCTTTGGTCTCACGAATTCCCCAGCAGCCTTCATGGACTTGATTAAGCAAGTGTTAAAGAAGTAATTGGATATGTTCGTCATAGTCTTCATTGATGGTGTCCTTGTCTACTCCTATAACAAAATTTATCATACAAACTACCTCAGAATAGTATTGCAGACTCTTAGATACCATCAGTTGTTCGCTAAATTCAGTAAGTGTGAATTTTGGCTAAGATCTGTATCTTTACTTGGCCATGTTTTTTTTGGTGATGGCATTAGAGTTGATCCTCAATAGATCGAGGCAGTGAGAAACTAGCCCAGACCCATCTCTTTGTCAGATATCAAGAGTTTCTTAGGTTTGGCTAGATATTACTGATAGTTTGTTAAGGGATTTTTGTCTATTGCATCTCCCATGTCCAGATTGACTCAGAAGAAAGTTAAGTTTCAGTGGTTAGATTCTTTTGACAATAGTTTTTAGGAGTTAAAGACTCGACTTACTATAGCCCCAATTTTGACTTTTCCAGATAGTTCAGATAGGTTTGTTGTGTACTGTGATACTTCCAGAGTTGGGCTGGGATGTGTTTTAATGCAGAGGGGTAAGGTTGTGTCCTATGCCTCTAGAAAACTTAAGCCCTAAGAAAATAATTACCCTACCCATGATTTTGAGTTAACAACTATTGTGTTTGACTTAAAGATTTGGAGAAACTATTTTTATGGGGTGCATGTTGATGTCTTCATAGATCACAAAAGCTGGCAGTATGTGTTTTCACAGAAGGATTTGAATTTGCGCTAGAGGAGGTGGTCAGAATTGTTGAAAAATTATGACATGAGTGTTTTGTACCACCCAAGAAAGGACAATATATTGGAAGATGCCCTAAGTAGATTTTCTATGGGTAGTATTGCCTATGTCGAGGGCGATAAGAATAAGTTAGTATAGGAAGTTCATCAGCTTGCCAGATTAGTTGTTTGTTTGGTTTATTCAGCTGAGGGTAGTGTTTGGGTTAAGAATAGTTTAGAATCTTCTTTGGTTGCGGAAGTGAAAGAAAAGCAAGATAGGGATCCTAGTCTATTGAAGCTGAAGGAGTCAGTCAGAGATCAGAAAGTAGAGGTTTTCTCCAAAAGGGGAGATGGTGCATTGTGCTGCCAGGGTAGACTTTGTGTGTCGTATGTTGATGAGTTGAGATAGTGAATTCTTATAGAAGCACATGGTGCACGTTACTCTATTCATCCGGGGGCTACGAAAAAGTACCGCAATTTGCGGGAAATCTATTGGTAGAGTGGGATGAAGAGAGAGATTATAGAGTTTATAGCTAAGTGCTCCACATGTCTGAAGGTTAAGATTGAATATCAGAAGCCAAGTGAGTCTTTGCAGGAGTTCAGTATTCCCACTTGGAAGTGGGAGGAAGTGAACATGGATTTTGTGATAGGTTTTCCTCGTACTCATCAGCAACATGATTCAATTTGGATCATTATGGAAAAAATGACCAAATCAACTCATTTTTGCCACTCCATACTTCTTATTTCACCGAAGACTATGTCAAGCTCTACCTCAAAGAGTTGGTTAGGTTGTATGGTGTTCCATTATCTTTAATCTCAGATAGAGGTACTCAGTTTACCTCTTACTTTTAGAAAGGTTTTTAGAAGGATCTTGGTACCCAAGTTCACCTCAGTACAACCTTCCACCCTCAGATAGATGGTCAAGCAGAAGGACCATGTAGACCCTTGAGGATATGTTGGGAGTGTGTGTAGTTGACTTTAAGGGTAGTTGGGATGATCACTTTCCTTTAATTGAGTTCACGTGTAATAACAACTATCATTCCAATATTCAAATGGCTCCATTTGAGGCCTTATATGAAAAGAGATGTAGATCTCTGATTGGTTGGTTTGGCATAGGAGAAAGTGCGCTAGTAGGGCCTAACTTGGTGTTTGATGCTTTAGATAAAGTTCAGTTGATCATGGAGAGGCTTAAGTTATCCCAGAGCCGACAGAAATCTAATGCAAATGTGACAAGGAAAGATCTTGAGTTTGAGATTGGTGATTTCATATATCTAAAGATCTCTCCCATGAAGGAAGTGAAGAGGTTTAGTAAGAAAGGGAAGCTTAGTCCCCGATATGTTGGCCCTTATAGAATTTTGAGTTGTTTTGGAAAGGTGGCTTATGAGCTTTAGTTGCCTGCAGACTTAGCATCAGTTCAGCCAGTATTCCATCTCTCTTTATTATAGAAGTGTATTAGTGATCCATCTATAGTTGTTCCCTTAGAAAGCATAGATGTTCAGAACAGTCTTTCCTATGAGGAAATTTCAGTCAAAATTCTTGATCGACAAGTTCTTAGACTAAGGAACAAAGAAGTTCCCCTAGTCAAAGTTCTTTGGCGGAATCAGTTCATTGAGGGAGCCAGTTGGGAAGAAGAAGTAGATATGCAGACCAAGTACCCTCATCTTTTCTCCGCAAACTCAGACTAAGCTTAAGGCAACAATCTCCATAAAATTTCCCTTTTTCCATGCTCAGTTTCAGTTGCATATCATTCTCATGTCAATCATGCATTCACATAACCAGTTCAGTCATAAATCATGTTTTGGACTCAGTCATGTACTCATATTTTCATCACGTATATTCAGCATGTGACCTCAGTCTCTCAGTGTTTTCAGCTTAAATAGTCTCATTCGAGGACGAATGTTCCTAAGGGGGAGATATTATAATACCCCAAAAATCTATGCCAATGCTAGAGTCATGTTTCAAACTCATGTATATTACTTCATGGTTCTTTAGTAGATTTATGAGTTAGTTTAAGGTATATTAAGGTCTCAAATAACTCCCAGCTATTAGACGTATCAAAATAATCCTTACCGATTGAATTTCGTATAAGAATGTTGCTTTATTCAACTTCAAATGAGCATATATTTTTCTCTACTTAGAATTTTCTAGATCTAAACCCACCAAATGGTAGGAAATTGAATTAGCTTTCTAACGATACCAATTTTTCACAAATCCAATACTTGGGTGAGAAGTTATGGCACTTCTGGTACAAACTATTATTCCAATGCGATAAGGTCGCATAGCGATGATGGCCATTTTCACGTTCATCCTTTTCCATTGTGTCACCGCGATAATCTATGCATCATGCCAAGGTTCATTTTTGCAGTTGTTAATTTCTAGTGAAGCGACAAGATAGCCATCGCGTGACGTCAAAAGTCTAGTTGGGAATTGTCCTTTTCCAGTGGCACAACGAGATAGCACCGCGTCACGCCACTGGGAAAAATAGGGTTTGTTAGTTTTCTAGTGGCCTGACGTGATTGTACTGCATCACACCGGTGCTAAAAAAATGGGATTATCCGTTCCTCCACTTAAATTTCAGGAACTGTTTGGTCTTTTCCCAAAGCTCCTAATCCGTCCAAACACGGTATTTAAGCCCTAATAAAGCATTATTTTCTCATTATTACACTATTCTCTCAAATTAAATTAATCTCCCTTCAAAAATAAAAAACCTAACTTTCAAAATTCAAGATCAAATTTCAAGAACTCACCATCAATTTTCACGAATTCATCAACCCAGGTATGTTAAGTGTTCATCCATGGGTTTCTTTCACACATGGAGTCCAAGTATCCTCTTTTATATTTAAAGTTGTGATCTTTACAAGTATGATTTTAAATTGTGATTTTAACCATGAACTCCCATGAATCGAAATTCTATACCATGTCTACACGAAATTGATGTTGTTAATCAGACCCCACTTGTTTTAATATTGCTATTTACTGATTTAAATCATAATTAAGTATTATTGATGCTGAAATCATGCTAATACTCCAAGTTTCCTACTATTCCCATGATTAGCTTAAACTATGAATATCAAGTGTTTGATAAAATGCCTACAAGAATGAATATTTGATAAAAACTTTCATGTTATGTCCTCCAAGCTTATATACTATTTTACTATTATTGCTATTGAGTCCTGGGGGTTTTAAATACCCAAAAACTTAGCTATTTACCTAGTCTCAGTATCTTCAGAATAGTTTCAGAATATGTTATAAGCATTATCAGTTCAGTCAGTCATCAGAATCAGTTAAACTTAGAACAATTTAGCATTTTGAGTCAGTTCAGTTGGGAGTAGGATTTAACACCGAGCTAGTGCAGGGATGGAGGCTTCCCCGTCAGATAGGCGGAGTCGTTAGTAGCAGTACCCGTAATCCAGAACTATGTAGCCAATGTAGGATATGAGGAGTGTAACACCCCGAATCTGGTACTCGGAATGCTACACGGTGCTCACGACCCCGAGGGACCACAAGCTAACCCATGACTGATATATGTACCTGTACACTATATAACATACTAAATATAATGCGGAAATGGAATTGAAATTCCATAAGGTTCAAAACCGCAAGACTGATAAAATATAATATCTGAGTGGGGTAATAGAATACCTAAATCTGAAATACTGTCTGAACATACTGTTGTTTGAAAAATGATCATGATGGAACTAGATGATTTGATGGGACATGTCCCCAACTAACTCTATCTTATGAATTAATTAATGAGCTAATAAATAAATGATCATGTCCTCGAAAGATAAGGACTCACTACTAACTCTGACTTCTCAGACTGGAATGCTACTGATTCTCTGGAGCTCATGCTTCTAAACCTATGGTATAAGACACCATTGCACAAATGCATCAGTACCTTGAAAGTACTGGTATGCATGGAAGGTAGGCTGAATGCATGGGGTACATATTCATGAACAATACTAGCTAACTGACTAATATGAATGTGAGAATACATGCATGAATACGCCGTAACTATATCTGAGATCATGATAACATGAATTTATTGATAACTAACATGACTGATAATTGAATTCTGATGACTGATGTAACTGCTGACATGATTGACTGTATCTGACAGTCCTGAATCTGATGGAACTAGTTGAGTTCCATACTATTCTGAGTTGACTATATCTGACAGTCCTAAATTTTGTAGAACTATCTGAGTTCTATTACTGAGACTGAATGACCGTATCTAACAGTCTTGATTCTATAACAGAAACTGCGGAAAGTAGTTATCTAACTGGCATGACCCTAATACGCCATTATGGCTGAGTTGGGGTCCAATCTATAACACCAATTGGAAGGGTGTCAATCCTGCGCCACTAATTAGGACAAACTATGAGTGACCCTCATCAGATAGTGTCCCCAAAAGAGAACGGTGGAGCCCTCATCTGACCGTGCTTATCCACCTCATCAACCCTCATCTGACAGTGTTGATGTCTCAACCTATACTGGCTACATAGTTCTGGAATGCAAGGATGAGTTATAAGAATTACACCCTCATCTGACAGTGTATGTTCCCATCCTTGGGTTCACTCGGTGCTAATTCCTACTCCCATCTGAATAGACACTGATCATGGATTACTGAACTGAATTGGACTGAATTAACATGAGTTTCGTTGACTGACGGAATAGTACTGAGACTACTGTATTTCTGAGCTTTCCTGAGTCACATGACTGACTGAGTTCTATGGATCATGTCTTGACTGAGGATATCGTGAAAACATGACACGGACTCTTGGCACATAGCTATATTTTTCCAGTACAAGTACCCCCAGGACTTGATAGAAGGAAACTGACAAAGCATGACTTTCTTGAGTACAGGACCAACATCAACAATACATAATCCATTGGTTAAGACGTTTCATCAAACACTTGACATACATAACTTGTACATGAATAAAGATTTCATATTAGCATACTAGTATGGAACTTTTTCTTCACATGTGCATTTAATCAAACATAGGGAGAGCATGCTATGGTTATCCAATCATCAACACATCTAATAATCAAGGATACATCAATCAACTTGTGAATTGAAGGGTTTATCATGAATACCACGTAATTCCTCACATACTAGAATCAATTCTTGTAATTAATAGTCTATACATTGGAATGAAACCAAACAACAACATGAACATCACTTTAGAATTAAATCAAATCATGAACATTCGTAAAAATACAAATCTTTGATTTTGAAAAGAGATTCTTGAGACCATGAATCAACACATGACATACCTTAGTTCTTGATTTAGCAAAGATTGACGGAGATACTTTCTTGAAATTGAATCCCCAATTGAAAACCTAGCTTGTTCTTAAGAGAAAATGGAGAGAAATTAGTATATATTGGGTTCCAAATAGCTGAATCTTGTGTTAAAGGGCTTAAATAGGGGTGAAAAATTGACCCTTTTAACCCTGGATGCGTCTTTTCAATTGGTGAAAATTTCCCGACCAAGACCCCTAGCGCGACGCGGCGCTATCGCATCGTGTCACTGTAATTTGACAATTGGGATATAGGGAAATGGCTCGACGCGGATCCATAGCGTTGCCACTTCATTTGCAACCTGGAAGTTTGGTGCGACGCAGATAAATCCTATTGGGACACTGGAAAAAGGACAATTTCCATTTTATCTTATGGTGCGGCGTGCCATTGACCAATATGGTGTTGTTTTATGATGAGGACTTGAAATAGTCATAACTTCTTACCCGGTTATCAGATTTAGGAGAATTTTATATCGATGAAAATCTAATTGAATTTCCCACATGAAAAAGGTGAAAATCTTGAAAATCCCCCTTGGAATAATTATCATTCAATTTAGAAGCTAATACTTGACATTCTTGAGACAAAATTAGTTAGAAAACTTTGGGGTATTACAATATCTCCCCTTTGGGAACATTCATCCTGAAATAAGAGTGACTGAGAGGGGAGAAACAATAAACCAAATTATATACTGAACATGAATACTAAAACATGACTACATAACTGATACTTTTTAGATTCATACAGAGCATGCATATTTGATGCCTGATTTCATGACTGAGCTAATACATGAATGTATGACTGAGAGTACTAATAATCTGATCACACATATTTGATGTGTGAATGCATGACAGAACTGATTACATGACTGAGATTTCTAATAACTGAGTTTTCTCAGAAGGAGAATGCATGTCTGATGCATGAACACATGACTAATCTGATGCATGAACATATAATTAGATATGCAATGGTACTTAGTACTAAATTTAAAAATGAAATCCTAAACATGAGGCTGATACCAAGTAGTAACTGAAATTTGGACATGAAAACTGAAAATCTTAAGGAGAACTATTACCTTGAGATTGATCTGAGTCAGCAGAGAAGAGGTAAGGGTACTTGGTACACATGTCTACTTCTTCTTCCCATATAGCTCCCTCAAAACACTAATTTCTCCAAAGAACTTTGACTAGAGGGACTTCTTTGTTCCTCAGTCTACGAGTCTGGTAGTCTAGAATTTTGAATGGAATCTTCTTATAAGAGAGGCTGTTCTGAACATCTATGCTCTGAAGAGGGACTACAACTGCTGGTTCACCTATTCACTTCTTGAGAAAAGAGACATGGAAGACTGGATGAACTAAGGCTAGATCTGAAGGCAATTCGAGCTCATAAGCTACCTTGCCGAAGTGACTGAGAATTTTGAAAGGACCAAAATATCGGGGACTGAGCTTTCCCTTCTTGCCAAACCTCTTAACTCCCTTCATAAGAGAGATCCTTAGATAGAAATAGTCACCAACCTCAAACTCAAGATCCTTTCAACGCACATTTGCATAAGACTATTGTCGGCTCTGAGCAGCTCAAAGTCTTTCTCTGATCAACTGGACTTTCTCTAAGGCATCGAATACAAAGTCAGGTCCTATCACCGCGGCCTCACTAACTTCGAACCAACCGAATGGAGATCTGCATCTCCTACCGTAGAGAGCTTAAAATGGAGCCATCCGAATACTGGAATGATAGTTATTATTGTATGCAAACTCAATCAAAGGCAAGTGGTCATCCCAACTACCCTTGAAGTCAATTGCACATGCCCTTAGCATATATCTAGGTTTTGAATGGTCCTTTCTGCTTGACCATCTGTCTAAGGATAAAAGGTTGTACTGAGATGAACTTAGGTACCAAGACCCTTTTGGAATGCTTTCCAGAAATGAGAGGTGAACTAGGTACCTCTGACTAAAATAATGGATAATGGAATACCGTGTAATCTGACCAACTCTCTGATGTAGAGTTTGGCATAATCCTCGGCTGAATAAGAGGTATGAACTGGAAGAAAATAGGTTGATTTGATCATTCTGTCTACAATGAACCAAACTGAATTATGCTGGTGATGAGTATGAGGCAAACCCATCAAAAAGTCCATGTTCACTTCTTCCCACTTCTAAGTAGGAATATTAAACTCCATCATGGGCCCACTAGGCTTTTGATGCTCTATCTTAACCTGCTGATATGTAGAGCACTTAGCCACAAACTCTGCAATATATCTCATCTTTCCACTCCACTAATAGATCTCCCATAAGTCGAGGTACATCTTTGTGGCCCCGGGATGAATAGAGTAGCGCACACCATGCGCTTCTGTAAAAATTTACTGCCTTAAGTCATCTACACCTGGAACACAGAGATGACACTGACAACGCAATACACTATCTCCTCATTGGGAGAAAACCTCTACTTTCTGTTCCTTAACTAACTCTTTCAACTTGACTAAACTGGGGTCTATATTTTTCTTTTCTTTCACCTCAGAAACTAGATATTATTCTAAGCTACTCTGAACCCATATCTCACCCTCCTCTGAATTGACTAAGTGAATGCCTAGTCTAGAAAGATGATGGACTTATTGAGCTAACTTCTTCTTACAATCCTCGACATGAGTAACACTACCCATAGACAGTCTACTGAGAGCATCGGCCACTACATTGCCTTGCCCGGATGATAAATGACACTCAAGTCGTAATCTTTTAAGAGCTCTAACCACCTTCTCTAACAAAGATTGAGATCTTTCTAAGAAAAGACATACTGAAGGCTCTTATGATCAGTGACCACATCTACATGAAGTCCGCACAAGTAATGCCTCCAAATCTTTAAGGTAAAAACCATAGCTGCTAACTCAAGATCATGAGTAGGATAATTCTTCTCACGGGGTTTAAGTTGTCTGGAGGTGTAGGATATGACCTTACCATGCTGCATGAGTATACAACACAAACCTTCTCTGGATGTATCACAGTACATTACAAATCCATCTGGACCATCAGGAAGAGCTAAGACTGGGGTTGAGGTGAGTCGAGTCTTCAACTCCTAAGAGCTCTTGTCGCAAAGATTTGACCACAGAAACTTGACTTTCTTCTGAGTCAATCTGCACATAGGGGATCCAATAGATGAAAATCCTTCAACAAATCATCTGTAATAGACAACCAAACCAAAGAAACTCCTGATGACCGATAGAGAGATAGGTATGGGCTAGTTTTTTACCTCTTTAGTCTTTTGTGGATATACTCTAATGCTATTAACGGAAATGATATGTCCAAGGAATGCTACTGACCTTAACCAAAATTCACACTTACTGAATTTGGCAAACAACTAATGATTTCTAAGAGTCTGAAGTACAATTCTGAGATGGTCTGCATGATCATGCTCACTGAGGGAATAAACTAGAATATCATATATAAAGACTATGACAAACATGTCCAAGTACCACTTGAACACATGATTCATCAAGTCCATGAAAGCTTCTGGGACATTGGTAAGAGCAAAGGACATGACTAGGAATTCAAAGTGACCATACCGGGTACGGAAGGCTATTTTTAGAATGTCACATTCTCTGACTCTGAGCTGATGATAGCTGGATTTGAGGTCTACCTTAGAGAAATAACTGGCACCCTGAAGTTGGTCAAACAAGTCATCAATTCTGGGGAGAGGATACTTGTTCTTGACCATGACTTTATTCAGCTGACGGTTATTAATGCATATTCTGAGAGAACCATCTTTCTTGCGTATGAATAAGACTGGTGCACCCCACGGGGACACACTAGGTCAGATAAATCCCTTATCTAAGATATCCTTCAACTTCTATTTCAGTTCTTTGAGTTCTGCTAGTGTCATTCTGTATGGCGGAATAGATATAGGCTGAGTATCTAGAAGAAGGTCGATGCCAAAGTCTATTTCCTTTTTAGGAGGAATTCCTGGAAGATATTCAGGAAAGACATTTGAATATTCACTAACTACTAGGACTGTTTCAAGACTAAGAGTTTCAGAACAAGTGTCCTTAACTCAAACAAGATGATAGACATATCCTTTAGATATTATTTTTTGTGCCCAAAGGTAGGAAAAAAACTGGCCTCTGAAAGATGAAGTAATACCCCTCCACTCTAGGATGGGTTCATTCGAAAACTAAAACTAGACTATTCTATTTTTGCAATTGACTATGGAATAGCAGGAATGAAGCCAATCCATGCTGAGAATGATATCAAAATCAGTCATCTCTAATTCGACTAAATCTGCTGAGGTGACTTTCTGAAATATCATAACCAGGTAGTTCCTGTATACCTGCTAGGTTATTATGGTTTTACCCACTGGGGTCGAGACTGAAAAAGGCTCAGCTAGAATTTTGGGAATGATTCCAAAATCTACTGCTATATAGGGAGTGACAAAAGACAAGGAAGCTCCTGGATCTAGCAAAGCATAAATATGCACATGAAAGATCTGTAACGTACTAGTAACCACATAAGGAGAATTTTCCTGATCTTGCCGGGACTGAAGATCATACAGTCTATTTGGGCATTGCCACTAGTAGCATTGGAAGTGGCACCCTGCTGATTTGGGAGACCGGACTGAGCTGAGAAATGGTTCTGCTCACCCTGATAACCTGACTTGGGACAATCTCTGACTCTATAGCCTGGCTTTCCACATTCAAAATAAAAATCGCTACCAGCTCTGCAAGTACCCTTGTGGTTCTTACCACAAGTCTGATAAAAGGGATTAGTTCGGGCATTGCTGATACTACCCTGAGACTTAGAGCCTGGTGCCCTATCTCTATTTCTATCCCTGAACTTAGAAGGTGGAGCACTTGTTGAAGAAGGAGCTTGAACTGATGACTTACGATGGAACTGAGAGCAGTTTTCTCCTTCTGATTTGGGCTGAGCATAGTTGAAAATACCTGTCTTTGCTCTCTTATTTTGTTTCTCCCTCTTCTTAAACTTTTGATCTTTTATCTATTGAGCATGCCTCAAAAGCCTGGATAAATTCATATCACAATTCAATATCACAGACCTACACTCGTTGACCACACTATCGTTCACCCCAGAAACAAACTTACTCATCTTGGGCCTGCTAGCTGTAGCCACATAAGGAGAATATCTAGATAATTGAGTAAACTTAAGAGAATACTCTTTCACCGTCATGTTTTCCTGTCTGAGGTTGATGAATTGTAACACCTTAGCCTCTCTCATCTTTTGGGGAAAGAATCTATCTAAGAATGTAGTGACAAAATCCTCCCACTCAATAGGCCCTACATCATCTGGCCTTTCTGACTTCCACTATTTAAACCAAGTGTGGGAAACATCCGAGAACTGGTATGCAACTAGCTCAGCACTCTCAACAGGATTAACCCCCATGATGTCTGTAACCTTCTGAACCTGATCGATGAATTCCTGAGGGTCCTCATCCGACTTAGACCCAAGAAAGGATGGAGAATTCATTCAGGTGAAGCTCGAATCCTGGCTGCAGCTGAATGGGCCACTAGGTTGGCCGAAATAATGGTTGGTTGTTTATTCTAAGCAGCAACTAACTGAGCAAGAGTAGTGAATACAACTCTGAACTCTGCATGAGAAATATGTTTTCCCAAAGGTTATTCGAGCTGAGGGGCTGACTAATTTCTATTTTTTCTTTTAGGAGGCATGTTCTGTAGAAGAAAGGGAGAAACGAATTAGATTGAGAGATTGACTTGAGATTATGCTCACTGGCACGACATGAATGCTGAAAAAGGTAAAATTATTCCTAAAACATCTTATAGCCTCCTGTACATAAATGTAGCGTGCAACACACCCATGTACAAGACTTTACTAGATATGGCTTTCAGACTTCCTAGGATACTATTGAACCTAGCTCTAATACCAAGTTTGTAATGCCCTGAATCTGGTACTCAAAAGGCTACACGATGCTCATGACCCCGAAGGACCACAAGATAACCCATGACTGATATTTGTACATGTACACTATATAACATATTAAATATAATGCAGAAATAGAGGCTGAAAGGCCATAAGGTTCAAAACTGCATGACTGATAAAATATAACATCTGAGTGGGGTAATAGAATACCCAAAACTAAAATATTGTCTGAACATACTGTAGTTGGAAAAACCTCTAAAACATAAATTTCTGGATAAGGAGTTGATGGTAAATATCCCCAACTAACTCCATCTTATAAATTAATTAATGAGATAATAAATAAATGAACATGTCCTTGAAAAATGAGGACTCACTGCTAACTCTGACTGCTGAGAATGGAATGCTACTGATGCTCATGCTTCTGAACCTATGGTATAAGACACCATAGCACAAATGTGTCAGTACTTTGAATATCCTAGTATGCATGGAAGTTAGGTTGAATGCATGGGGTCTATATGCATGAACAATACTGGCTAACTGACTAATATGTACGTGAGAATATATCCATAAATACGTCGTAACTATATCTGATATCATGATAACATGAATTTACTGATAACTAACATGATTGATAATTGAATTTTGATGACTGATATAACTGATGATATGAGTGACTGTATCTGACAGTCCTAAATCTGTTGGAACTAGCTAAGTTCCATACTGTTCTGAGTTGACTATATTTGACAGTCCTGAATTCTATAAAACTATCTGAGTTCTATTACTGAGACTGAATGACTGTATCTGACAGTCTTGATTCTATAACTGAAACTGTGGGAAGTAGTTATCTTATCGACATGCCCCTAATACACCATTATGGCTGAGTTGGGACCCAATTTATATCCCCAATTGGAAGGGTATCAATACCGTGCCACTGGTAAGGACAAGTTATGAGTGACCCTCATCTGACAGTGTCCCCAAAAGAGAACGGTGAAGCCCTCATTGGATAGTTCTTATCCACCTCATCAACCCTCATCTGATAGTGTTGATATCTCAACCTATGCTGGCTACATAGTTCTGGAGTACAAGGATAACTTGTAAGAATAACTCCCTCATCTGACAATGTGTGTTCCCATCCTTGGGTTCACTCGGTGTAATTCATACTTCCATCTGAATAGACACTGATCATGGATTACTAAACTAAACTGGACTGAATTAATTGAGTTTTGTTGACTAATGGAATAGTACTAAGATTACTGTATTACTGAGCTTTCCTGAATCACATGACTAACTGAGTTCAATGGATCATGGCTTGACTGAGGATATCGTAAAAACATTACACGAACCTTAGGCACACAACTATATTTTTTGGGTATAAGTACCCCCAGGACTCGATAGGAGGAAACTGACAAAGCATAACTTTCTTGAGTACAAGACCAACATCAACAATACATAATCCATTGGCTAAGACGTTTCATCAAACACATAACATACATAACTTGTACATGAATGGAGGTTTCATATTATCATACTAGTATGGAACTTTTCCTTCACATAGGAATTTAATCAAACATGGGGAAGCATGCTATGGTTATCCAATCATCAACACATCTAATAATCAAGGATACATCAATCAACTTATGAATTGAAGGGTTTATCATGAATACCGCATAATTCCTTACATACTAGAATCAATTCTTGTAATTAATAGTCTATAACATGGAATGAAACCAAACAACAACATGAACATCACTTTTCAATTCAATCAAATCATGAACATTTGAAAATATACAAATCTTTGATTTTGAAAAGATATTCTTGAGATTCATGGATGAAAGAGACCCATGAATCAACACATGACATACTTTAGTTCTTGATTTATCAAAGCTTGATGGTGAGACTTTATTGAATTTGAATCCTCAATTGAAACCCTAGCTTGTTCTTGAGAGAAAATTGAGAGAAACTAGTATATATTGGGTTCCAAATAACTGAATCTCATGTTAAAAGGGCTTAAATATGAGTGGGAAATTGACCCTTTTAACCCTGGATGCATTTTTTAAATTGCTGAAAAATTCCTGACCTGGACCCCTGGCCCGATGCGGCGCTATCGCACCGTGTCACTGGAATTTAACAATTGGGAAATAGGGAAATGGTGCGACACGGAGCCATCGCATTGCCACTTTATTTGTGACCTGGAAGTTTGGCGTGATGCGGAGAAATTGAATTGGGACACTGGACAAAGAACAATTGTCATTTTATCTTGTCACACGGCGCGCCACTGACCAATATGGCGTTGTCTTATGATGGGGACTTGAAATAGTCATAACTTCTTACACGATTATTGGATTTAGGCAAATTTTATATCGATGGAAAGCTTATTGAATTTCCCACATGAAAAAAAGAGAAAATCTTGAAAATTTCCCGAGAATAAATATCATTTAATTTAGAAGCTAATACTTGACATTCTTGAGAAAAAGTTAGTTAGGAAACTTTGGGGTATTACAAGGAGTCACCCGTCAGATCAGGCTTGACTAACTCGCAGGGTTCACCCATAAATTTAGGCATGACATCCTTAGTCCTTCGAGATAGTATATCAATGTATTGAATCCACACATCCAGCGTTAACACCCTTTCAACTGGGGTTACAGGATGGACCCCAAACATGCTCATTGGAGCATGACGTTTAGATGATTGCTCTCACAGTCTCAGTCCAGTAATCAGTTCAGTAATTTGATTAACCATAGCATACATATATCAGTGATTCAATTATAAAATTTAAGTATTTAAGTATTTCAGTATTTACAAATTATATATACAACATATTATATGCTTCATCATGCATCCTCAGTACTTATTAATTTTATGCATCCTCAGTACTTACAAATTTCACGTATCCTCAGTATCTACAGATTTTATGCACTCTATTCTGTACTTCATGTTATATATATATATATATATATATATATATATTCAGATAGTTATTATTAATGTTCATGAAACCATGCATACCAGTCTACCTCATTTAGCATACCAGTACATTCAAAGTACTGATCGCATATTCTTTTCTTGTGCTATGATGTATCATATCATAGGTTTGGACGCCCAGTTCCCGGATCACACATAGACTTCCTAGACTATCAGTCGTAGCAGTGGTCTGTCCTCATAATTCGAGGACAGACTATTTAATTTCATGCTTTCAGTTCAGTAGTTAGTTGGAGTAAGTTGGGGTCTATCCCATCAACTCATATTCAGTCAGTTTAAAGGCTTTTGAACATTTTAGATGGCCATCTGGTTTATCTTTATTTTATTAGATTCAGACAGTTGTTTTCCAGAGTTTATGATTCAGTATTATTTCTAGTTGCTAAAACCTTATGGCTTATCAGTTATTCTTCCGCATATGTTATTATATTATTCAGTGCTCACAGCAAGTAAAAGCTCATGGGTTAGCTTGTGGTCCCCCGAGACTATAAGCACCGTGTGGCACCCCGGGTGTACTCTCGAGGTGTTACATTTTCAAACGTAGGATTAAAATAAGATATAATAGTCCCAAAACCAAACCAACCCAGCTACTAATCGAAACTCAACATTTTAGATCTGCTGGTGTAGTTTATTTTCCATCCGACACTCAGAACAACAAATATTGACCGAAGTCAATTATATGGCTTCTCAAGCCCCTAAAACCCACAAACTTGCACAAAATCGTTCTTGATCGCCTTGGGAACCTGCCAACCATTCTCAAACCTAAGAATTAATATTGAAAAACTTTAAGGAAGGGTGAAGGGTAGGGGTGGGTTTCTCCTCGACTCAAGGAACTGTTCTCCGAATCACACACGCAACAAAAAATAGGAGATAAATACAATAAGAAGTGCAGGAGTACAGAAAAGTAAAGACACGGGATTTTTACGTGGAAACTCCTTTCTCAAGGAAGAAAAAACACGACCTGCCTCTAGGATTTATAGATCCACTATATTCAAGAAACCTCTTGAATACAGACTCTAAGGATTAACCTCTTAATTCTTTTCCCTAGCAATAACTCTATTACAAGGAAACCAAGCAGTAACTCTTCTGCTTCCACCTCTAGCAAACTCTAACTGGTCTCCTCAAGCTAACTCTAGCTTGGACAATCACCTAACTCTAGATGATTACAATGACATAATCACACCACAAACCTACTAACTTCATAGGCAAGCATTTACGTACAAAATACAAAGACTCGACTATAATAAGGAAATAAAGATACAACTCAATGAACAACAGGTTCCCTGTTATAATTCCAACCTTTGATTGTAGCACAACACTACTTCGGAAAGATCTTTAATTGTGAGAATATGGAAGTGTTGATTTTCTTGTTGAGGAATATCAACATTATATATTGTGACACAAGAAAACTTAGAAGTAATCTCATTGGTTGAGACAAAAAGGTGGCAGCAATTTTTTACCAACTTTTGTACCATGTGTCAGCTAGACTGTTGACTGTGACAATGATAGGTGAGCCTAACCTGTTCCCTAATACGTATAGGGCCTTTGTCATCACAACAAGGTTTTCAGTGAACATTTCCCAAACTATGAGTTTGTAAATCATCAAAACTAAGGACTTAACAATTTCCTTTTTTTATGATAACAAACCCATACAATGAGATCAGCATACTCAGCATCTTCAATTAATTTTTACACAGCATCGCCTACACCTCAGCAACATAACATAAGCCATAAGACCACATGCCAAACCACTTTTCCCAACCAATTCCCTCTATCACTGATGCCTATAAGAATACAAGTATCTTTCACATTATTCCCCCTATCGATTAGCATTTAAGTTCCCCCTAAGTGAGAGAACTCCTATTTTTATCAGCACAATACCAAAGCCATAGACTATATATCTACACAGCATACTACACATATTTGCACAACACCACAGCTGACAGACACATTACATATGTACTCATATATAAGGGTAGACTACACATCACATTTCCCCCATTGGACATTATCAAAAAGGTTAAGCAGTAAACCAGGCAGAGATAAGTCATACATGCTAATTTATGGCCATAGAGAAAACACTTACATGAGTAAGAGAGGATTAGATATAAACAGGAGAAGTGATAGCATTAAAAGAGAAGTCATCCATTCTTGCATCAAGTAATACCATAAACCACTTACAAAATAATAACTATAAAATATTAAAAATAATTGTGTCAGACATTCACCAGAAAAAAAATAGTTAAGGGAACTAAGGAGAAAACTAGGATGAAGAAAGAGGGAACCAGACAGTATATGATTTCAGGGAGGAGCTTTAGACAAATATACTTATTTTCTGACTTCTCCACCCTTTCTTGCAGGGTAGCACTTGCAGCATACACTTTCTATCCTAAATTTGTTTCCTCTTCACTTTCTGTCTACTAAAGCATCCTTCATCACACTTATGTTTGCATCTCGCAGAGCAAGCAAAGCAGTTAGAGTCTTTATTTCTTTCTTCCACTGATT
The DNA here is from genome assembly GCA_030864215.1 of Capsicum pubescens. NCBI lineage: Eukaryota > Viridiplantae > Streptophyta > Magnoliopsida > Solanales > Solanaceae > Capsicum > Capsicum pubescens. Next base: position 109,089,229 of record CM061544.1, read on the forward strand.
TTGTTCATCCATAAAATTAGACACTTGAGACTTAGGCTCTCTACCACTCATCTTGAGAGAACATTTATTTTCCTTATGAGCTGAGATGCCATACACTTCCTTCAATAGATCATCATTCACTTTTCTAGACTCAATGTTAAAGCAAGCATATACCCTATTCATCCATAACCCATAGGGTAGCCCATGCCTTTCAGCATTGGAATTGATGAAATTGCTTATATGCACAATAATAATGGCCGGGAGGGTAACTTTTTTGTAACTAAACAGTATCTCCATTAAAAAAAGATCGGCACTAGTAATAGTGGTCATTGTATTGCATCTAGGAAGAAGTGTACTTGTCACAACTGACACATCAATTTAAAGACTCTCTTAATAACCTTTTTGTCAGAGCCTTCAAGGTGTGATCCATCAAGTACACCACAAAATTTTAAGAACTCAACAGACCCCTTCATCGACATTATGTACTTGATCCCTAAAGTTGGAACACAAATCATTTCAAAGAGAATATCTTTATTCAAACCTATTTTAATACCATTTACCAACGAGGTTAGATACAGACCATAAGCAGAAATTTCCAGGTTTTGATAAAACATCTTCACCTCCTACTCATATAGATAGGATTCATTAAATTTGAGTAAATGGTCCCAATTTTGAAAATTTAACATATTAACCAACTCTCTCAATTCTGGTACTGTGGGGTTAAAAATTCATCTTCCTAAAACTTCCTGATGCTTAAGCATCTCTTCCTCTTACCTTTCCCTTTTTGACTTGCTTGAGTTACAGCCAGGTTCCTTACCAACAATGTGACACGACCTTTTTCTCTTTTGTTTCTTTAGAAATTCATCCTCACTTCTTCTCTAGTTTTCCCTAACACCAGTAATGTACTTCTCATAATTAGAGTCAGAACCCTCACCCTCATAGTCACTCAAACCTACAATCATGCGCTCAATCTCACTACCTTTGCTACAATTAAAAGTGTTCTTAGTATTATTTTTCATCCTTCAAAGACTATTTTCCTTGTAGAGTCCAAATCAATTCTGACTGTATCTTTTTGCTCTTTCAGTTCTCTTTCTTAAGTGATTTCTAGAATACCTCTTCTATTTCTTGATAAATAGAGATTTGGAAAAGTAAAGGTTTGGTACTAGAGTTAGTCTATCTAGGGGATCCTACCTTTTTACTTATGTCTAAATTAAAAGCCCTTCTTTATCAAAGAAGGAGTACTAGAGAATGATAAGAGGAATGAGATATCTGAGTATTTAGAGATCTAATGAAATTTGATAAGAGAGATTTTTTTATAAGAAAGATAAATAATTCTAATTTTGGTATTTATAGCATGAGATAATGGATGAGATTAAAGGCTACGATGAGTCTGAGGGCACGTGTTCAAATAGATGGATGTGACTATTAATTTCAAAGGACAAGTAACTTTCTTTTGAGAGTGGTGGGAAAATGGCATGGTAAAATCATTAAATATTTAAACAGTCATTATTTAAGAATGGTGAGTGGTACTAACCTGATTAAGATCTTGGTTCCTTAGAAGGATAAAATTTCAAAGACTCACAACTCTTTCTATAGCCTTTCTTCCTTTCCATAGGTGTATATCTGCAATGATATGAGATTGAATTAAACATGTATGCCAATGTCCAGCTAGGATACCTGCTTACCATTTCATTGTCACCAAGAATCTTTGAAGGAAGCCACCATTTATCGAAATGACCTAGGCTTTGTCTCCTCTGTTCTTTCTTAACCAGTTCCCTACAAACATTCTTAAGGAACACAAGTGAATACTAAAAAGAATTTTCCTCCTTGTAGGCTTAATACAAGAGGTACTATTTAAACCTTTTCTTTATATTCTCTGGGCATCCATTTTTAACCACTTTTGTATTTGCTACTTTTCCTTGCATTGCCCTACATCACAAATCAATCATTAGTCTTAGGAATCCACTTTATTCTAAGTTCTTAATAGGAGCATAGAGGATGGATTAGCTTTTTCTTGCTTCATTTGGATAATCTTCTTTTCCCCTTTTTTAGAGTGATGAGTTTTTCTATCTCTCTCTGATTTGTTTCTTTGTAAGGACACATTTCTCTTGAGTGCCTAGCCTTTTCACATTGTGATCTTGAGTGATCATCCTTTCCCTTTGTGTGCCTGTCAGTATAGATAGAATATTTACCTTAACATTGAGTCTCTGAACCACTCTAGCTAGTTGGATCTTGATTGGTTATCATTGCAAGTGCTTGTGGTGAAGAAGTCCATATGAATGATTTTGCATGCTCAATTTTTACTCTAGCTAGTCCAATGACTTCTTCTTCATATTTTTCAAGAGTGTTCTTCAGCTTCTTCTTGTCTTTAGTTATCTCATTTAGGGAATCAATCAGTGTAGAGGCAAGACATCTCAACTTATTGAGGGCGTAATCCTTCAAATTCTCTTTGATATCTAAGAGAGTTGAAGGTCTAATTTCATTTTCATCTATGTCTTCCATCAAAGCAAGGAGTGCACAAGAGACATATATTTTTCTTTTATTTCCATACAGGGAATGTCATTATTTTTCTTAGACTCAATTGAAACACTTGATGAATCATTCCACCAAGCTACAAGTACCTGACTAGCAATTTTGTCGTCCTTATTTTTCCAGTTACACTTAATAGTGACCCTCTACTTCCCCTTTTTAGACAAAGATTCAAAATTTTCCAAGGCTTTGAGAACATTTTTTTGCTACGCAGGTTATTTCACTATCTTCAGTGGTGTAAGTAGCTGTGAAGCCTCCATTATTCAGGATCCTTCCAAGGTGTTAGACTTATCATGGAAGACCCACTCTAATCCAAATAAAGGGTTGGGGTAGGTTGCTTCTCGACTCAGGGAACTATTCCTATAATTGCATATGCAATAAGAATTAGGAGATAAATACAGTAAGAAGTGCAGAAATACTAAATAGTAAAGACATAGGTTTTTTATGTGGAAACTCCTTGCTAAAGATAGAAAAACCACAACCTTCCTCAAGGATTTCAAGATCCACTATATACAAGCAACCTCTTGAATATAGAATCCAATGATTAACCTCGTAATCCTTTGTTTCCTAGAAATAACTCTATTATAAGGAAATCAAGCAGTAACTTTACTGCTTCCACCTCTATTTAACCCTAACTAGACTCCTCAAGCTAACTCTAGCTTGGACAATCACCTAACTATAGATGATTACAATAAGATAGTCACATCAAGCACCTACTAAAATCAAAAGCAAACATAGTCAAGTATTTAAGTTCAAAATACAAAGACTCGACTATAACAAGATAATAAAGATACAACATAATGAACAACAAGTTCCCTATTATAGTTTCAACCATTGTTTACAGCGCTGCACCAAAGATCTTTAATTATGAGAATGGAAGTGTTTGTTTCTTGTTTAGGAAGATTAGTATTATATATTATGACATAAGGAAACCTAGAAGCAATCTCATTGGTTGAGGCAAAAAGGTGGCAGAAAATTTTCACCAACGTTTGTACCATGTGTCAGTTGGACTATTGATTGTGATAGCAGCAGGTGAGCCCAACCTATTCCCTAGTATGTAGAGGACCTTTTTCATCACAACAAGGGCTCCAGGGAACAGGTCAATCATCAAAACTAAGGACTTAACAAAGGGCAAAATACTCAAAATGCATAAAAATGAAAATTTCATAAATTCAAGTCATTACGTGTTTGATTAGGTTCAGCGAAAGATAGAAATATCCCAATGACAAAAAATATTTTATTAAGGGTAAATGAGAAGTTTAAAGTTAAATTATTTCCAAATTCAAATATAGAAATGTGTTGTTTTTTAAGACAACTAATAACTTGAATATTGTCTTCAGAAAACTTGACACCATGTTCCTTAAGTCTCTTGAGATCACAATTCCATGCAATCAAAAATAAGGTACAAACTGCATGACATTTTCAACATTGCTAAACCTTCCAACTTAATAACATTAGGATTTAGGGTAATCGCCGAGCCTTCTCAATATGATGATCTCTCTCTATCTATAAACTTGACACTCAGAATCAAGATTGTCAAAATGAACCTTCTCACTAGCAACAACAGTATTTAGCAAAACATCGCGCGTCTTGTACACATTACTAAAAGTTTCTTTTCCACTCTTATCAATCTTCTCAAAATTATCTTGGACACCATCCCTTATCGCTTCACCAACAACTACAATAAGCCAATTTGGCCATCCAGCACCGACTAGTTCACCTTCTTTCCCTTTTGGTTCTCCTCTTCCTAGTCTTGGATTTGGTTTTTGTCTCTCGATCCTTCTCTACTGATTCATTTCTGATGGTTGATTTCCTATGGCTGGATGCCATAGTTTTCCAATAAAAAACTAATACAATCTTTTATTACATTTAGTTTAATACATATTGCACTTCCCTAAATCTGCAGTTACATACCCCAAAAACCAAACATTCATAGGAAAGAAGTATGACATACCAATTCACAATATCAAAGCTATTGACTCCATAAAACAATAATATTAGGAATCTTTATGAGGCTTATTTTGCTGACAACTTTGATGGGTTATCATTTCATGAAAATGACTTGACATATAAAGTTGATTCTAAAAAAATTTCTGAACTTATGAAAGATGACAATGGATCTGGGAGGATTCCAGGGAGAATTACTAGTTTAAGTGATCTAGATCAAAATATTTAAGCAGTTATTTTATTAAGTGATGCATATGGTGCTGAAGGGGAGCTTGGCATTCTTCAATCTGAGAAGCTTATGGAGCAGGATACGTGTTGTATATTTTATGCTCTGATGAGTGGAGTTGGTGGTGCCATTTCTATGGAAGAATTTTTATTTCCTTCACCATATGGTAGTTTGCATACTGGATATCCCCCCTTTTATTGAAACTCAACAATATTATACCATTTTCTTTCACTGTTGATTCATCCCTCCATAGTTATTTTGTTGAGTTAGGAGTTGAACCATAATATTTTGTACTTCGCTGGTCAAGAGTGCTATTTGGACCTACATTTGCACTTGAGGGCCATTACTTTATCATCCAATTTTATCACGTACAAATATGCACCCTCAACTTACTGGTGGAAAATATTCTATGCATTTTTAACTCTTAAACCAATTATATTGAGTTGTCTGCTTAGATCCATCAGTACATCTATATCCAAATACATTATACTAATATATTTGTATCAGTGGTAAGAAACTGACCTTTCAACTTTAATTATGTCACTAGTGTTAAAATGCTATAAATAAACCTCTCAAATCTCACACAAATTCTACATGATTAGAGTATTGCTTGAGAAGATATAAAGAGAGTGGAAATTTTATTGAATAGAGTTAGTTACAATGAGATCATTAGATGAGGTATTTATAGACTCACTCACATGATCCTCACATGACCTTCTAGAATCTTCCTAACTAACTCTCCAACAACTTGAGTTGACTCCCTAACAACTTGATCTACCACTAGCCACTAACTAATAACTAACTACTTTTGACTAACTAACTATTATAGGCAATGGAACAGTAAAGTGCTTATTTGATCAAATGTAACAGTGCAACCAGCTAATTCTTTGCATCTTAACACGCCCCCTCAAACTACAGGGTGCAAAATGCTAAGCACACCAAGCTTGCCTAGGAGGTGTAGGTGTTGGTTTTGACTCAGACTTTTAGAAAGAATATCTGCAATTTGGTGATTTGTTGGAACATACATAGGTTGCACTAGCCCTTCTTTGATCTTATCTTTGATGAAGTGGTAATCGATCTCAATATGTTTTGTTTTTTCATGATAAATGGGAATAGCTACAAGCTGCATAGCATACTTGCTATCACTAAATACTGTAATTGTCTTTCTGAGAGGCACTCCCGTTCTGAAAATAAACCTTCCAACAAGTGATTTCTGCCAAAGTTAAAGCCATGCTTCTGTATTCTGCTTCAGCTGAACTCCTGGATACAGTCTGTTGTTTCTTTAATTTCAAGGATATTAATGAGTCACCAAAATAAATCACATAACTAGTAATGGACCTCCTTGTGTTTGAACATATCAATTTTGCAGTAGGTTGACCTTTGAGCCAGATGCCTTGACCTACAGTTCCTTTTAATTATCTTACTATCCTATTTGTTGCTTCCATATGTGATCTCTTAGGATGTTGCATGAACTGACTCAGAGTTTGCATAGCATAACTAATATCTGGCCTAGTTACAGTTGTATACATCAGTTTTCCAATCAACCCTTGGTAAGAAGTGACATCCTTGAGAGTAATGTCCCCAGGCCAGTAACACCTGCTGCCTTGCCCACCTCAATTAAGGTCAACTTAGCATTAGTTTCCAATGGGGTAGGAGCTGGCTTTGCACCAGAATGTCTTGTGTCTACAATAATCTCCAATATATATACTTTCTTTGGTTCAAGATTAAACTATTTGAGGATCTTAATACTTCAATGCCCAAAAAATACTTCAGCTCCCCTAAATCCTTGAGTTTGAATTGCTTGTGTAGTATTGCCTTTTCATAATTGATCATATCAATGTTATCACTAGTAATGAGAAAATCATCCCCATTATCATAACCATCACTTCAACCCCCTTTAAGGTAAAGAGTGAGTAATCATAAGAACTATGAGTGAAGCCTGCATGAAGCAGGGTTGTGGTAAGCTTGATATTCCATTGTCTTGAGGCTTGCTTAAATCCATACAATGACTTAATTAATTTGCAGACCTTGTGTTATCCAGCCACCTTGAAACCATTTGGCATCACTATGTAGATTTCTTCATCTAATCACCCTATAGAAATGCATTATAGACATTATAGACACCCTGTAGAAATGCACCACCCCTTGGAGACTGCCAATGCAATAACACACCTAACAGTAACCATCTTAGAAAATGAAGGAAAATTATCATGGTAATACAATCCCTCCTATTGACTATACCCCTTAGCCACCGGTCTTGCCTTGTACCTTTCAACTTCACCATTAGCCTTGTATTTAATTTTGTACTCCCACTTGATCCTATGATGTTTTTGTCCTGAGGTATATCAATAACTTCCCAAGTATGGTTATCTTTAAGATCCTTGACTTCTTGCTTCATAGCTTTAATCTATCTCTCATCCTGAATAACTTGAGCATAAGACTGAGGTTCAACTAAGGCTGAAATGTTAGATACAAAACACTGATAACTAGGAGTGGTACTAACATATGACAAGTATTTTTTCAGGGGGTTCTAGTTTTCTTCCTTCTTCCTGGTGAGGTGTAATCGATTATCCAAGCAAGCTACTTAGATACTCTAGATGATCTCCTAGGAGCCACTTCTGTAGGTAATGAGGATAATGTACCAACATCTAATGAATTAGGAAGATCCTCCACTGATGTACTAGCTGTAGCCTCTGCAAGAGCCTGACTGATATTTGGTGGCTCAAAAACTTGATCAAAAAATCTGATGTTTCAAAGGGATCTACATATACATCTATATGTGAATCAGTAATAGCACTTGGATTGAGATAATCTGTAGGTGAGTCTAAATTTTTTCTATCTGGAAAAGAAAAAGAGTCTTCTTGGAACACAACATCCCTAGTGACAAATATCCTGTTACTAAGAACATTAATCAGCAAATATCCCTTTTGAGAGGCTGAATATCCCATCAGTATTGCAGTCATTGCTCTCTCTAAAATGTTATCACCTTTTGGGACCATTGAAGTCTAACACTTGCAACCAATAACCCTCAAGTGTGTCAAATATGGAACCTTACTAAACATTATTTCATAAGGACTCTTACCACTAATAGATGAACAAGGTAATCTATTAATGAGATATACTATAGCTTTCACATTTAATCCCCGGTATCTAATAGGTATTTGACATTGAAATCTAATTGTTCTTGCTACATTTAATAGTTGCCTATTTTTCCTTTCAACTACACCATTTTTTATGGTGTATAAGGATAACTACTTTGATGTAGTATTCCCGGAGACTAAGGCAAGCCATTACACTGAGAATTAAGAAATTCCCTTCCGTTATCTGATCTAAGAACTTTTATTTGTGCACCAAACTGATTTTGAATCATAATCAAGAAGTTTTTAATAGCCACAATGCATTCAGACTTTGATTGCAACAAATGAATCCAAGTATATCTGCTATGATCATCTACAACAGTTAAGAAATAATGTTTTTTATCAAATGTTGGAACTGTATAAGGTCCCCAAAGGTCTATGTGGATAACATCAAAACACTTTGTAGCTCTAGAATCACTGTTAGGAAATGCTAGTCTAGTTTGCTTAGCTAATAGACTTACATGACACTTATTCAATAGCTCTAAGTTTGTGTTGTGTCTTAGAAAACTGGGGGATCTCAATACTTAAGAAGAGGGATGCCCAAGCCTTTTATGCCATAGACTGCAGTCCAGCACATCCCCTTTTGCAGCTATCTTTTGATTATCATTACCTTCCAACCTACAGAAATTTATTAGTATGTACAATCCTCCCTTCTCCTTACCATTCCCCTTCACCTTGCCACTGTGAAAGTCCTAAAATATGCAAAAATTAGGATAGAATGAAACAAAACATGAAAGTTGTTTGGTCATCTTGGATACTGACAATAAGTTAAGTTTGAAGTCAGGGACAAATAACACATCACTCACAACTTCATCCCTAAGTACTTATGCTTCCCCAACATGTGATATATCTTCTCTAACTTCAGTAGGTAAATTCACCTTATCTCTATATTTATGTACTATTCTATGGCAATGCGAAAATATGTCTTTATGTGCTGCAACATGGTGTGTTCCACCAGAGTTGACTACCTACTCATGTGAGTTAACATGTGGTGATAAGAAAGTAACTATACCTGACATATCAGCTTTCTTAAAATTCAGTGTATCTTTGTTCATCAATGTTATTATTTGTTTGTACTCCTCCTCTTAGAAAATATGTCCCTTGGATATCACAGTACTATTGATGTCTTTACTTCCTTGGCTATTGATTAAGATCTTGAACTTGATTCTTTATTTGACTGATTTCCAGTGATATTATGAGCTGGAAAAAAATTGGTAGGCTAATCTGCAATTTGATGGCCAACATACCTTCTATGAGCTTGATTGTATAAAAGGATTGATACGGTACTCTAAAGTTACCATTGAAATTTCCCTTCTTTTTATACTCGTAATCAGAGGGATACCCTATCAACTTATAATAGGTTTCTTTTGTGTGTCCAGTAAGAATGCAATAGTCACACTTCTTCCCCTTGAAACCTTGACTTCCATAACTAGTAACTATAGCATTCTTATGTACTTGCATAGCTATATGCTCAGCCTTATCACTCATAGTTACAACCCAAGCAAGCTATTGAATCTCATCTTCCACTATTATTGGATATGCTTGGTTTAAGGTAAGTGTAACTCCCCTCATTAGGATCTGTCTCTTAGCCTGATCATAGGAATTATTTAGTACACTTAGGAATTGGATTAATCTTAATTGTTATAGGTAATCTTCATACTCTTTAGACTTGATGCAATTACATGATAGATCTAGAACTACAACAACATACTCACTCTATAAGTTCTTTAACTTAGTAAAATATTCAAAAACTGAATCAGTTCCTTGATGAAGGTTGTTGATCTCTTTTTGCAAATGGTAAAGCCTCATACAATTCACTTTATCAAACATTTCCTTGAGATTGTCCCATACATCAGATCCATTTGTCACATACACAATACCACTCAACAATTTAGCACTGACTGAACTCATCAACCATGATAACACTACTGCATTGCAGGTCTCCTACTGCTCATGTAATTCCCCTCTATTTGTATCTTTGCTATATGTTCTAGTCACAAAACCATACTTTCTCTTTCCCAAAAATTCAATCATCATTGATATACTCCATATTCCATAGTTCTACGAGCTTACCAGTTTAATTGGAATCAACACAGCTCCAGCCACATCTAAAGCTCCTAAGAATAGAGGATCACTAGGATCAATCTTTGGTGTCATTGTTGCTTCTCACAATATGGCTTAGAGTGACTTAAAATATCAAATTCTCAAGGCAAAAAATATACTAAATACTTTTGGATTTCACGCAGGATCTCAAACAAAGGAGAAAATAACTCGAAATTTACCGCTTCTCAAGACAGAACTGTAAACTCTCTCTTCAGCTCACTAAACAACAACTAAAAAACTGTAACAATGGGAATATAAATATGATCAATACCTTCTTATAAATCTCCATGATCGTCGCTCTGATACCATATTAAAATGCAGTAAATACACCTCTCAAATCTCACACAAATTCTACATTATTGGAGTATTGTTTGAGAAGATGTAAAAAGAGTGAAAATTTTATTGAATAGAGTTAGTTACAATGAGATCATTAGATGATATATTTATAAACTCACTTACATGACCTTCTAGAATTTTCCTAACTAAATCTCCAACAACTTGAGTTGACTCTCTAACAACTTGAGCTGCCACTAGCCACTAACTAATAACTAACTACTTTCAACTAACTAACTGTTATAGGCAATGGAACAGTAAAGTGCTTGTTTGATCAAATGTAACAGTGCATCCAACTAACTCTTTTCATCTTAACAACTAGGATTACTTGCAATACCAGCAGTCTGTTTATGGTATATGCTACACAAAATATGATATGATTTGCTCTTTCATATGGCCTATTCATTAATTAACCACTAATCATTTGTGCAGGTGATTGAATTAGTCTTTTTGTAAGATCGCGGTCAATTTGGTACCTTAAGAAACCTATCCAAAAATATTCTAACTGGTAAAGGCTAGTAACAGCCTTGGCAACTCTAAAAGAGCTTCTGAAAACCAGCAACCTCCTCTCAGAGATGAAAAGAGACATAGAACACATTAAGTATGTACATAGGTTTAGCAATTTAGAACATTTCAATTTCAGAATAATTGTGTCTTATTCGGCTTCTCATATCTCCTGACAGTGAGTGATTTAAATTTTTGGTATGTATCCTAGATCTTATATGTAAGTATATATCCCCTTTGAGTATTATTATTTATTTATGAAATTTAGTAGTAGATGATATTTCTGGCCACACATGTCAATGCTCTTGCTTTTCAATTGCAAGCAACGAGGGAACTAAGTCTAATAAGTTGTTGGTTAGCGTAAATTAACCAACAACTTATTAAGTTCAGACAATTATCAATCTATATGATAAATTAACATAATAAAGTTTGTAGTCAAATAGAATGCGAAGTATTAAAAAACTAGTAATAAAGTTTGTTGTCAAAAGTATGTCATTTCTTGTAAATCAAGCGAATCACTAAAATACTACTTTAACTAAAATATTAACAATCGGAATGCTTACTCTATTTATGTAAATAGATGAATTCCTGTATTAGGGTAGGAATCCTCTAATTAGTTGGTACTAAAAATTATATTTTGATGAATAATGACCATGGAAGCTAACTTAGTGAAGTTAAGTGACTTCGGAAACACAATAAAGTTTAGTTATTATGAAGGAAAATTACCCAAAGTTGACTGATTTTCAAAAGACAAAACTAAGTTGAGCGACCATAGATGCATTAGGCAATTTGAAATTTTGGCCAAAATCATCGAATGGAGAATCACAAAGCTCAAAGATCTTATACAATTACTCAACTTCAGTTTTACCAGGCACAATGAGCTTTCCCAGTATATAGTTCACCAAGTACACAACCAACACTCCATAAATAAACTCCCACTCCATTAGAATTTGATCCTAGCAGAAGTTCTAGTGGCCTATACCAGAGAGTCACAATCTTGCTAGTTAAGGGCATGCTTTGTTCTGGATAAAAATATGTTGACAACCTAAAATCTGTAATTTTCCAGATACCATCTTTATTAACTAACAAGTTAGCAGTAATTATATCGTGATGCAAGATACCAAGGCTATGACAGTAATCAAGCCCTTTAAGCAGCTAGAACGTGTAGCATTTGATCTCAGGTTCAGAAAATTTGACACTATTTTGTTCTTGAATTCCTTTGAGATCATATTCCATGCAATCAAAACCAAGGTCCAAATTGCATGACATTTTCGACGTGACTAAACCTTCCAACTTAATAATGTTAGGGTGATCTCCAATCCTTCTCAATATGATTATCTTGGTTTCCATAAACTTTCACACTTTAAGGATCAAGATTGTCAAAATGTACCTTCTTTATAGAAGAAACCTTATTTATCAAAACATCGCGATCCTTGTAGACATTATTACTATAAGTTCCACATCCAATCTTATTTATCTTCTCAAAATTATCAGCTCTTCTTGAAAGCCATCTATTTATTGTTTTACTAGCAACTACAACAAGCCAATTAGGACATCCAGCAGCAACTAGTTCAACTTTAGTGCCTCTTTGTTCTCGTCTGTTGAGTCTTGGATTCGATTTCCGTCTCCTAGCATAAAGGATTTCATCCTTCTCTTCTGATTCACCTGATTCATTTCTGATGGCCGATTGAAACTTTCCCATGGCTGGATCCCATGGTTTTCCAATTAATAAACCAATCAAGTCTTTGAAGGGGAACCTTATGTGAGATTTTCCATTCATGAAATCAATTCATGAATGACAATGAATTCATTGCATTCATTTATCTCTAATTAATTATGCAGATTAAAATGCAAAGTAAAAAAAACATACATTGTTTAATGATATGAAATGAAACACTTTTCTTAAATGAGATAATAACTTATCTCATTTATTTTTTCACCAAAAATATTCATTTCCAAACCTATATAATTGTGTCTTTACTTGATGAATAAACACATCCAAAGAAAGAAATACCATTTACCTATTCTTGGTTTTCTCTCTTAATTGCTTTCTCATCATTGGTATTCTATTCCTTGTGAATTTCTGGGGCAATAATTTGTGCAAGTCTAAACTTCCATCCACGAGTGCACGTGTTTGGAAGTAGCTGTGAATCCTTGGGAAGCGACCGTCTAGAAGGCTTTGCAATGGAGTCAGGCCGAAATCACTTTTAAGGCAGTGGGTTGCCACGACACAGTGTTTTGTGACGATTCTTTTACTATTATTAATTCCAGTTTCATATCAATATTGTAGTAATTTTTTCAACTATTTGAAAGTGATTTCCTTACATACAATATTGATAAATGGCTATTTTTTAACACAACTTCTTATGATTTATCAAAACTTGAGTCATTGGACCAAAATAATTTTAGACGTTAGTCACAAAAACTTCTAATTTTCTTTAAATAATTAGAAGTTGATAATGTTTTATTTATTAATGGTTCTAACATTATTACTAGTTCTAACACAGTTATGATTGTTGATGAATTTGCTAAAAAGGATAGCAAAAATGGTAGAGGACATTTATTGAATCATATAGATAATACTTTATTTGATTTATTTGTTACTTACAAATCTACTAAAGAAATATGGGATAGTTTGCAAAACTCATCACAGGAGGACAAAATGATGTCTAAATTTATCTTATTGAGATGCATCAGGCATTTCAACGCTAATAAAAAGTTGTTCCATGACTTTGTCGAGTCCACTGATGGCAAGTACGTCTACATGGGTAACTCCACTACTGCTAGAGTTATGGGTAAAGAAAAAATTTCTCTTAAATTAAATTATGGTAAAATATTAGTCTTGAATAATGTTCTATATGTTTCCTCCCTCTACAAAAACTTAATTTCTGGAGCACTTCTAAATAAAGTAAGTCTTAAACTTATTTTTTAAGTTGATAAAATAAATATTCTCATGGAAGAGACTTTCCTGGAAAAGGATACCTTAGTGGAGGTTTATTTATACTGAACATTATTCAAGAGATTATCAATAATGCAAATATTCCTAATTCTGCTTATATTGTTGAGTTTATTAATTTATGTCATGGAAGGCTAGGTCATGTTAATATTACTTCTATTAAAAGACTTAGAAAAATAGGTTTAATTCCTACAATAAATATTGATGATATTTCTAAATGTCCTCTGTTTCTAGAAGCAAAGCATGCTAAGAAACCTTTTAAATATGTTACTAGTAGAAAGACCGAATTGCTTGAACTAGTACATTTAGACTTAGCAGATTTTAAGAACACTATTAGTAAAGGTGGAAAGAAATATTACATTAATTTTGTTGATGACTTTTCTAGGTACACTAAGGTATGCCTCCTTAAGTCTAAAGATGAGGTTGAAAGCATGTTTTTAAAATTCAAAACAAAAGTAGAAAATCAATTAGACAGAAAAATCAAGAGATTTAGATCTGACAAGGGCGGTGAATATAATACTAAAATTCTAGAATATTTTTGTGAGAAAAATGGTATCATCCATGAGTTTAGTGCTCCTTATACTCCTCAACAAAATTGTGTATCTGAACGAAAGAATAGAACTCTTAAGGAAATCATGAATTCTATACTTTTAATAGAGTCCCTCATAAAAAGTTAGACAAGAACTCATACGAGTTATGGAAAGGATTTGCCCCTAACTTGAAATTTCTAAAAGTGTGGGGGTGTTTGGCTAAGGTTAGTCTACCTAATTTTAAATGAGTAAATATAGGTTCTAAGACCTTTGATACTGTCTTTATTTTTTTTTCTCAAAATAGTGTTGCATATAGATTTATGTCACTAAATGATTATTCTATTTGTGAATCTAGAGATGCAGAATTTTTTTAGCATATTTTTTCTTTAAAAAATGATATGCAAAATAATACTTTTATATCTATGTATGTTAACTCTCAAGTATTGCCTGCATCTGATATTATTTCTAATGAGCATGAAAATGAACTTAGAAGGAATAAAAGATGTAGATTTGAGACAAATTTTGGTTCTGATTTTATCACCACTTTTTAACTGAGGATTTTGATATCGATACTTTAAATGATGAATTAGTGTCTATATACTTAATATAAGAAGACCCTAAGACATATGATGAAGCAATAAGTTCAATAGATGCTATATTTTGGAAAGATGCTACTAAAAGTGAATTAGACTCTATAGTCTCTAATCACACATGGGACTTGTATTATTTTCCTAAAGGTTGTAAACCCATAAATAGTAAGTGGATATTTAAGAAGAAATTGAGTCCTGATGGTACAATAGATAAGTATAAGGCTAAACTTGTGATTAGGGGTTTTAACCAAAAGAAAGGAGTTGATTATTTTCATATTTATTCTCCAGTGACTAAAATAGAAGCCATTAGGACTCTTATTGATCTAGCCGCTATTCATAGTTTAGTAGTACACCAACTGGATGTCAAAACTACATTTTTAAATGGTGATTCAGAGGAAGAAATCTATATGACTCAACCTAAGGGTTTTGTAGTCTCGGGACAAGAGGATAAAGTATGCAAATTGAGAAAGTCCTTATATAGACTTAAGTAGGCACCTAAGCAGTGGTATGAAAAATTTAATTTCACATTAATAAATAATGACTTTATTGTTAATTCATCCAATACCTCTGTTTATTCTAAAATGATAGGATAGGATTATGTGATTATATGTTTATATGTGGATGACATATTAATCTTTGGCCCTGATGTGAATGTTGTAAATGAGACTAAGAAATTTTTATTTTCTAAATTTGAAATGAAGGACCTTGGAGAAGCTGATGTGATTTTAGGGATAAAAATCAAAAGAACTGTTAATGGTTTCTCTTTGTGTCAGTCTCATTATAGTGAAAAGATATTGAAAAGGTTTGATTGTTTTGATGTAGTTTCAGTGAGAACTCCTTATGATCCTAGCATACACTTGAAAAAGAATAGAGATTCTAGTGTTTCTCAAACTGAATATGCTAAAATAATTGGGAGTTTAATGCTTCTTATGAACTATACTCGTCCTGATATAGATTATGTTGTTAGTAGATTGAGTAGATAAACTCATAATCCCAGTAGTGAACACTGAAATGCTCTTCATCTCTTGTTAAGGTATCTGCAAGGTACTATAGATTGGCGTTTGTATTTTAATAAATTTCCTTCTGTTTTAGAAGGTTTTTGTGATGCAAACTGGGTGAATGACAATGATAAAGTTATCCCTACTAGTGGCTATGTGTTTACTTTGGGTGCAGGTGTTATTTCATGGAAGTCTTCAAAATAGACTTGTATTGCACGTTCTACCATGGAATCTGAATTCATTGCTCTCGAGTTGGCAGGGTAAAAAGGTGAGTGGCTGAGAAATCTTTTGACAGATGTGCCTTTATGGGGAAGACAAATGTCACCAGTCTCTTTACATTGTGACTCACAGGCGACAATTGGGATTGAAAAAAATAGTGTATACAATTGTAAAAAGAGACATATTCTCATCAGACATGGTGCAATTAAATAATTGTTGAAACATGGTGTTATTTCCTTGGAATATGTAAGATCCGAAAAAAATTTGGCAGATCCTATGACCAAGGGTTTGACAAGGAAAATGGTCCTTGAATCGTCTAGGGGGATGGGGCTAAAGCCCATGGATTGAGGTAATATGATGGATACCTATTTGTGGTCAAACGAAGCCATATAGGACGTCAATAAGTATTACATATCCTATCCCTATGGCGTGAGGTAGTGTATTATAAGGTTGAGCTTATTTTTTCTCTTACTGATCCATAGCCTTAAGGTGGTCTATGAGATAGACTTGATGGATCACCTATGTGAGTATAAAAGGTTGGTCACCTTTTTATGAAAGACTTGGGTTGTCTTTCTAGAGCACTCATGAGACCCAAGGTTTGTGTGCATGACCATAAAAGTACTTTATGAGTATCGCGAAGTTTGCATAAAATCAAGGATATGATATGTGTTGTGGGGGTCTCAGCTTATATCCATTTTTTTCCAAGAGTACTTCACTTTGTGGATATTTGTTGTTGCCTCATTTTACTACGTAGCAATTCAAATCGAAAGATATTGATACTTAAGTACATGTTCCTTTCTTTTGCCCAGAAACTATTCCGATTATTATTATTTATTTATTTTGCATTTTGTGGGGGACTATGAGATTTTTCGTTCATGAATGATAATGAATTCATTTCATTCATTTATCTCTAATTAATTATGCAGGTTAAAATACAAAGTAAAAAAACATACATTGTTTAATGAGATGAAATGAAACACTTTTCTTAAATGAGATAATAATTGATCTCATTTATTTCTTCACCAAAAACATTCATTTCCAAACCTATATAATTGTGTCTTCACTTGATGAATAAACACAACCAAAGAAAGAAATACCATTTGCCTATTCTTGGCTTTCTCTCTTAATTGCTTTCTCATCATTGGTAATCTATTCCTTGTGAATTTTTGGGCAATAATTTGCAACTCCAAACTTCCAGCCACGAGTGCGGAAGTAGTTGTGGATCCTTGGAAAGCGACCGGCTAGAAGGATTTACACCGAAGTTAGGCCAAAATTGCTTTCAGGGTATTGGCTTGCCACGACACAGTGTTTTATGACTATTCTCTTACTATTATTAATTCCAGTTTCATATCAATATTGTAGTAGTTTCTCCAACACCTTGGAGGCTGAGCAATTGTAAATTTTTTTCCGTCTGATCTATAAATTACTGTGTTCGAGTTGCGATCTGACATATAGATTCACCACTAAGAAAAAGAAAAAGCGACCACTTGTGATCATTTTTTTCTTTTTTTTTAACAAAGTGGTTTTAATTAAAAATCGACCACTCGTGATTGTTTTTATATTTTAAAATTGTCAAATAATTATTTCAAAATTCTTCTTAAATTTGATATTAAGTATATGTTTTTTAAAACAAACACCGAACACTTGTGGTAGATTTTTGATTAAAAAATAGTTTAAAAAATCGACCACTTATGATCGATTTTTAATTTAAAAATATTATGAAAAAACAACCACAAATGGTCAATTTTTTATTTTTTTAAAAAATATATTTCTTAAAGTCAACTATATTATAAAAAATAAAATGTTTTTTAAAAAACGACTACTTGTGGTCAGTTTTTTATTCAAAAAAATTAATAATATTATGAAAAATCGATCAAAAGTGATCGATTTTTTATTAAACTAATAAAAAGAAAATATTTCTAAAATCCGATCACTTGTAGTCGGTTTTCTAAAAATATTTTCTTTTTAAAAATTTTCTTATCAAAAGTGGTCCGTTTTTTTTAAAAAAAATAAAAAAAGAAAATATTTACAAAAATTGATCACTTGTGGTCAGTTTTTTATTATAAAAATATTTTTAAGAAACCGACTACAAGTTATCGTGTTTTATTAAAAAATAAATTAAAAATATTATGAAATACCGACCATGTTTTGATTAAAAACATAAAAATAAATATATCAAGTGGTCAGTTTTTTATTAAAAAAATTAAAAAATAAAATATCTCTAAAAAACCGACTGCAAGTGATTGGTTTTTTTATTAAAAAACATTAAAAAAAAATATTTACAAAAACCGACCACCTGTGGTCAATTTTTCATAAAAACAATTAAAAATAAATTTATTTTTGATTAAAAAAATAAAAAACAAAAATATTTGTAAAAACCGACCTCAAGTGGTCAGTTTTATTAAAATAAATAAATTAATAAAATATATAAATTTGTTAAAATATTAATTAATTAATACATAAAAGTGTTAAAATACGTATATATACATCAAATACATGAGTATATTAATTATGTAATAAAACGTATTTCATATAGACTCTGATGAGTTATCGGTTAATTTAGCTTACATTAATATAACTAAAACAATATATTATTACTTTGATCATTTCAAATTCAAGTATTTAATATATACTTGGCTACATTTAGTTAGCTTTTGGCTTACATCAATACACGATACATACACACACACTCTCTTTTACTATCGACTATAATGTTCTAAATACATACTATATGCATCACATATACATGAGTATTGTAATTACCCCATAATACAACATGTATACTATGATGAATTTGATGATATTATTATAACTTCAATAGTATATTATTAATACTTTGATAGTATGATATCAACGTACAATTCAATATATTTAGATAGATTCAGTTAATTTTTAACTACTATGTACATCGATCACTACTTGAGATATAGGTAACTATCAACTTTTTAATACGTACTATATACATCACATGCACGTGTATTACCTCATAATACAACGTATTCCTTATAATCTGAAGAATTATCAGTTATTTACCATACATTATTAGAACTCCAATAGCATATTATTACCTCGGCCGTATGCTATCAACATATTCAATATACTGGTATACATTCAGTTATCTTTTGACTACTAAGTAATTAACGACACAAGATATACGTGTATATATATATACTCGATGGACAATATATTTATCTTATTGAACATAAGAAAAAAATTATGTTTAACGTTATTTATTTATTTCATTTATTATATTTAACATCTTTTAGTTTGTTTTTTTTTACAAAAATCAACCATAAGTGGTCGGTTTTATTAAAAAAGTTAATTAACAAAATACATAAAAGCGACCACATGTGATCGCTATTATATATTTAGTTAATTAATTTTATTAAATAAAACCGGCCACTTGTGGTAGATTTTTGTAAAAAAAAAAAAACTAAAGAATATTAAATATATTATATAAAATAAATAAATAGCGTTAAGCATAATCTTTATTTTTTACTTATGTTTCAATAAAATAAATATACTGTCCATCGAGTATATATATGCGTTTATATCTCGTGTCGTTATTTACGTAGTAGTCAAAAGCTAACTCAATGTATACAAGTATATTGAATATGTTGATATCATACAGTCGAGGTAATAATATACTATTGGAGTAATAATAATTTAAGGTAAATAACCAATAATTCTTCAGAGTATAAGAAATACGTTGTATTATGAGGTAATATACACGTGCATGTGATGTGTGTGTGTATATATATATGTATATAGTATGCATACTATATACATATAGTATGCATACTATATACATATAGTATGCATTACTATATTATATATATAGTATGTATACGTATATCTCATGTAGTGATCCATGTAAATAGTAGCCAAAAACTAACTGAATCTATCTAAATATATTGAATTGTACGTTGATATCATGCGATCAAAGTATTAATAATATATTGTTGAAGTTATAATAATACTATTAATTCATCAGAGTATACACGTTGTATTATCGAGTAATTATAATACTCGTGTATATGTGATGCAGTAGTATGTATTTCGAACTTGATTGACGATAGTAAGTGCACACACACACACACATATATATCGTGTATTGATGTAAGTCAAAAGCTAGCTGAATGTATCCAATTATATATTGAATACTTTAATTCGAAGCGATTGAAGTAATAATATATTGTTGAATTATATTAATGTAATCTAAATTAATCGATAACTCATCAGAGTATATATGAAAAACATTGCATTATAGGATAATATACACGTGTATGTGATGTATATAGTACACATTTAGAACTTGATAGTTGATGGAGTATGTGCCCGTGTATATTTATGTGTGTGCGTGTTTGTGTTTATCTCATGTAGTGATTTAAGATGTACGTAAATAAAAGCTAATTAAATGTATCCAACTATATATTTAATACGCTGATATAATACAATCAATCGATCGAGGTAATAATACACTATTAGAGTTATAATAATGTAAGTTAAATGACCAATAATTCATTAGAGTATAAGGAATACATAGTATAATGAGGTAATGTACTCAGGCATGTGATGTATATAGTTCATATTCAAAAGTTGATGTACATGTGTGTGTATATATGTATATATACTTGGATACATTTAGTTATCTTTTAACTTACATCAATATACAATATATACTAATGTAAGATAAATTAACTGATAACTCATCATAGTCTATATGAAATATGTTGCATTACATAATTAATATACTCGTGTATTTGATATACATAGTACGTATTTAGAACCTGATAATCGATAAAGTGTGTGTGTGTGTGTTATATGTATGTATGTATGTATATATGTGTATATAAATATATGTATATATGTATCCCATGTAACTATGTACGTAGTACATAGTTTGAAGCTAGGTAAATATATCCAATTATGTATTGACTATGTTGATATCATACGATTGATTGTACAAGGTAATAATATATTGTTGAAGTTATAATATAATAATGTAAGCTAAATTAACCAATAATCAATCAGAGTATATATAAAATAGGTTGTATTACAAGGTAATATACTCGTGTATGTGATATATATAATGTGTATTTCAAAGATGACAGTTAATCGAATATATATATGTATATGTATGTATCTCTCGTGTAGTGGTGTTTAAGTGTAGTCACTTGAAATATGATTTAGTTACTTGAAAATGGTTATATGTAGTTACTTGAAATGTGAATTAGACTTGAGAATGGTTAAGTGTAGTCACTTGAAATGTGAATTAGTGACTTTAAAATGGTTAAGTATAGTTACTTGAAATGTTAATTAGTTATTTGAAAATGGCTAAGGATATTGACTTGAAATATGAATTAGTGACTTGAAAATGGTTAGGTGTAGTCACTTGAAATGAGTAATAGTGACTTGAAAATGGTTAGATATAGTGATTTGAAATGTGAATTAATTACTAGAAAATGTGTATCTTTAATCAATTGAAATATGAATTAGTTACTTGAAAATAATTATCTATAGTTATTTGAAATGTGAATTAGGAACTTGAAAATGGTTAAGTGTAATTGACTTGAAATATGAATTAGTGACTTGAGAGTGGTTAAGTATTGTTTTTTGAAATGTGAATTGGTGGCTTGAAAATGGTTAAGTGTAGTTACTTGAACTATGAATTTGTTACTTGAAAATGGTTAAGTATAGTTTCTTTAAATGTGAATTAGTTACTTGAAATTGTGTAACTATAGTCACTTGAAATATGGATTAGTGACTTGAAAATAGTTTAGTGTAATGACTTGAAAATGTGAATTAATAACTTGAAAATGATTAAGTATAGTTACTTGAAATGTGTATAAGTGAGTTTAAAATGGTTAAATATAGTGAGTTGAAATGTGAATTAGGTACTAGAAAGTGGTTAAGAATAGTGTTTTTAGTTACTTGAAAATGTGTAAATGTAGTCACTTGAATTATGATTTAGTTTCTTGAAAATGGTTATGTGTAGTTACTTGAAATGTGAAATTGTTAGTTGAAAATGGTTAAGTGTATTCACTTAAAATGTGAATAATGACTTGAAAATGATTAAGTGTAATGACTTGAAAATGTGAATTAGTTACTTGAAAATGATTAAATGTAGTTACTTGAAATGTGTACTAGTGAGTTTAAAATGGTTAAGTATTGTGAGTTAAAATGTGAATTGGTTACTAGAAAGTGGGTTAGTAGTTTTAAATGTGAAATAGTTACTTGAAAGTGCGAACTAGTAACTTGAAAATTACTAAGTGTAGTCACTTGAGAACGTGAACTAATGACTTAAAATGTTAATTTGCTACTAAAAAATGGTCAAGTATAGTTACTTGAAAATGTACTAGTGAGTTGAAAATGGTAAAGTCTAGTGAGTTGAAATGTGAATTAGTTACTTGAAAGTTTGTTAAGTATAGTTTTTTTGAAATGTGAATTAGTTAATAGAAAATGTGTAAGTGTAGTCACTTGAAATGTAAATTAGTTATTTTAAAATATGTAAGTGTAGTCACTTAAAAATAATTATGTGTAGCTACTTGAAACTGATTACGTATTGTTACTTAAAATGTGAATTCGGGACATGAAAATGGTTAAGTGTAGTCACTTGAAATGTGAATTAGTGACGTAAAAATGGTTAAGTGTAGTAATGTGAAATGTGAATTAGTTACTTGAAAGTGGTTAAGTATAGTGTTTTGAAATGTGAACGAATGACTTGAAAATGATTAAGTGTATTGACTTGAAATGTGAATTAGTGACTTGAAAGTGGTTGATGTTGGGTGTATTTATGCACCCAAGTGTTGCTATTCTAGCTTATTTAGCTCTGTTTTAAGGACGATTCATGTGTTTTATGTATTAATAATGATATAACTAAGTATCTAATTTAAGTATGTGATTACGATATTTAAAGGTGTTTTCAAAAAAGTTTGGGTTTAAAAGGATCATTTAGAGTCTAGACGAGAAAACTAGTTTTACTAGCTTGAGCTAGGTGTTGTTCTAGTTGATCTCAATGGATTTTAATGTGTTAAATGAGTTCAAAATTGTTTGAATATGTAATTTTATGTGGAACAACTTGTTTGTGATGTGCAAAGTTCAATTAGATTAAGTCAAGAGTCGAAACAATAAGTTAAAGATCAATGTGAACTAGCCTAGTCTTAGCTTGTGTTTTGGATTCATCGTTATGTATGGTGTGTTATTTTGAGCTCTAATATTTGGTGTTTGATAATTTTGGTGCTTTGTGAGTTATTATGGTGATATATTAATGACATACAAGCTGGAAACCAAAGGAAATCAACACCAAAAGGCAAGGGATGAAAGAGGGAAGTAAAAGACTTAGTCGAATTTTGAGAGGCTACCTCCAGAGAGCCCACGCATTTGGGGAGTGACACGGACCTATTTTCACTAAAAATACAACACCCTTGGACCTCTTTCCAAATGAAATGCAAGGATTCATGGACCATATTTCACACACGGCATAGTGTGCACACTGATAAATACACGACCGGTACTTAGTATTGAGTACTTTTTGGACGCTTTGGGAGCTTGTGGAGGTTGCTACACATATTTTTAGGGATTATGTAACGCCTCGAATCTGGTACCCGGAATTCTACACGGTGCTCATGACCCTAAAGGACCTCAAGTTAACCCATGACTGATATCTATACCTGAACACTGCATAATATATTGTATAAATGCGAAAATAAAGGTTGTAAGGCTATAAGGTTCAAAACTGATAAAATAATCTCTGAATGATATGGTATCACAATACAAAAAGAAAACCTGAAATAAACTATTTAAACATGATAGTATGAAAAGCCTCTAACTGACTGAACTGTCTGAATAAGGAGTTGATGGGATATGTCCCCAACTAACTCTAACTACTGAAATAAATTAATTAATGAGATAATAAAGTAATGGTCATTTCCTCAAAGGATGAGGACTCGCTGCTAACTCTGACTACTAAGACTGGAATGCTACTGATGCTCTGGAGCTCGTGCTGAACCTATGGTATAAAACACCATAGGACAAATGCGTCAGTACGTTTGAATGTACTGGTATGCATGTGAGGTAGGCTGAATGCAAAAGGGTTCACATGTATGAACTATACTAACTGACTGAATAACATGAGGGTGAGAATACATGCATGAATGCATAATAACTGTAACTGAGTTTATGATAACATGATTACTGATAACATAAGATACTGATAATTGTATAACTGAAATAACTAACACTGAGCGACTATATCTGACAGTCTAGTTTCTGATGAAACTAGCTGAGTTCTATTCTGTTCTGGGTTGACTATATCTGATAGTCCTGAATTTTGTAGAACAATATGAGTTCTATTACTGAGACTGAATGACTATATCTGACAGTCCTGGTTTTGTAATTGAAAATGTGGGAATTAGCCATCTAACCGATATGCCTCAAATAACATAATATAGTTGAGTTGGGGTCCACTATGTAACCACAATTAGAAGGGTTTCAATACTACGCCACTGGTAAGGAAAATCTGTGAGTAACCCTTACATAATAGATAACTCTAGTGAGTACGGTGGGAACGCTCATATAATAGGTTAAGCTACCTCATCTACCCTCATATAATAGGCTATGATGTCTCAACCTACGCTGGCTACATAGTTCTGGAATGTAAGAATTGCTTCTAAGAATCACACTCTCATATAACAGGTGGGTTCCCATCCTTGGGTTCGCTCGATACTAATTTCTACTCCCATCTGGATAGACACTGAACATGATTAAATGAACTAACTGGACTGAGTTAACTGAGTTTCGTTGACTGACGGAATATTACTGAGATTACTGAGTTTTCCTGAGTCATGAGACTGAATGAATTCTATGGATCATATCTTGAAAACATGACACTGATTCTTCGCACATAGCTAAATTTTTCGGGTACAAGTACCCCCAGGACTCGATGGGAAGAAACTGTCAAAGCATGACTTTCTTGAATACATGACCACATCAACAATCCATAATATAATAAGTTGGAGAATTCATGAAGTACAAGTTCTAAAGCACCACAATGGCCACACATATATCTTTAACTCATTGACTAAGGCATTTTATCAAACACTTGACATGCATGAACTTGTACATGAATAGGGATTTTATATTATTATACTAGTATGGCACTTTTCCTTCACATAGGTATTTAATCAAACACATAGGGAGCATGCTTTGGTTATACAATCATCAACACATCTAATAATCATGGATACATCAATCAACTTGTAAATTAAAGGGGTTTATCATGGTTATTATGCAAATGTTTATGTACTAGGGTCAATCATTGGAAAAATGTAATTTAAAACATGAATCAAAACTCCACAACATCATGTACATAAATTTCAATTCTATTTATATCATGAACATTCATAAATACACAAATCTTGTATTTTGAAAAGAGATTCATGAACTTCATGGGTGAAAGGGACCCATGAATCAACACATGACATACCTAGGTTGTGAGTTTCTTGAAGTTCTTGGACTTAAAGAACCTAAATTTCTTAGTTTCTTGAAGAATGATTTGGATCTAGTTCTTGGGGATAATCTATGAGAGAAAACCCTAATTTAATGTTATAGATGGATAATGAAATTATGAGCCTTGATTTGATATAATTAGAGGTTAAAACGGGTGGAAAAGACCCAAATATCCTTTTAAAAATGAGTTTAAAATAACTAAACGAACTATGCGACGGTGGGTGCAACAGTTCATCGCAGGGTCGACGGTCCGTCGGTCCTGACCGTCACACCTGGGCAGAATAGGGGTTCACTGCCTCTACTGTGATGGTTTGGGTGACGGTCCATCGCTATCCCAATGGTCCATCGGCCTGAGTCGTCGCCCTTAGGCAGAAGGTGGCCTCACTGCCTCCGCTGCGACGGCTTGGGCGATGGTCCGTCGCTAGCTCGATGGTCCGTCGACCCTCACCATCGTACCTGGGCGGTGTTGACTGTTTTCTGTAAAATGGCTATAACTTTCTACCTCGATACCAAATTTGGACAAAATTGGGTTCGTTGGAAAGCTAATTCAATTTCTCACATGACAAAAAGTGAAAATATTAAAAATATCACACGTATAAAAGTGGATTCATCTACCAAAGTAAGTTTCTAACATACTTGGGATGATTTCAAGCTAGGTAGGAGTACGAGGTATTACAATATTGATGTTGGGAGTATTTATACCCCTAAGAACCATAATTTACCCATATTTTAGCTAAGTTTTGAGGATAAAATATATAATTCCTGCACTTTTAGTCCATTTTCCTTTAAGTGAGCTAACCTATGTGATTAGCATGTTTTCAGGTATTAATGATGAAGATTTCAGCACTTTGTGGACCTTTGGGCAGCAAAGAAAAACTTCATATAAGAGGGAAGGCAGCTTTTGGAAGCTTGTGGACTGAATGTGATGCATGGAGAACTTGTCCCGGGCAAAATCAGTATTTCTAAATACTTAGGGATGCAGCAGTAACTTAGTAGGACAAGGATGTTATAAAAACCTTATTTGCTGAATTTTTCATCATTCATTCGATCATTATTATTCAGCACTTTTCATTATTCAGTTTACAGATTCTGTAAGTTTAAGACAGAGAAAAACGCAAAGGCTACACGAACGACTAAAGGGAGGAAAAATGTCAACCTCTTGTTTGACGCCAAACTCATCCCCATCGTGAGATTATTCTAACTTTGGTATGATGATGATGTCTTCTTTGATTTCAGTTGTACTCATGAGTAGCTAAACTTCTCTGTTAGGGTTATGGAAACCTTGTAAGATACTATTTGTTGCTATGAGTTTGTGAATTCTTGATGTGTATACTACTTATATCATTACTCTCTTCGTTTTAATTAAATTCTCATGGTTGCAAACATAGAGAACATGCCATTATAGCATTAACTTGTTCGGGAGAAAAGTTACATGTTTGGAAAAGAGAGTGTGATAAGGAAATAGGGCTTCTAACCTATATTTACACGTTAATGCCTTAACTGGATTAACTTCTTGGAGAATTTGTACCATTTTTTATACACTTTAGGCTCGGGAGAGCTAAAGTGAAATAAATCCTTGATGGTTGGGAAACACTTGGATTTAGAATTAGAATACGATTCTCTATAAGTGCATGCATGTCTAAATTCCTCGTTACTCATAGTTAATAGAGAAGTAGAAACTACAAGGTGGACATAACCCTAACTTATTATTCTCTGTGATTAACCTTTACTAAACAAATCATTCATTCGTTACTTTGATATTATTAATTCACGCCTAAATCAAAACCCCCCTTTTCCGTGGAATTTTTGACCAACAGTCTACTAACAATTACAACACTTAGTGACCAAGTATTCCCTGTGGGATTTGACACCCAACCCAGTTGGGTTCTATATTTGACAGAGACCGCTTACACTTTCTAACAAGAGCTGTAGTTTGGGAGTTATCAAATTTTGGCGCCGTTGCCGGGGAATACGATTGTTAACTAAGTTTGTGATAGTTACTAGACCCTTTGGTCAAAGATTCTTGAATTTTACTTTTTGTTTGTTGTTTTTGTTTTGTTCAGGTTTGGTAGAGTGCATGCCAAATACACGAAGATCTAGTCAGCCATTATTACCCATAAATCCTGAACGACAACTTATTGGCAGAATGGATGCACAACGTGACATTGAAAGAAGGGCTGCTCAACAGGAGCAGGCTAGGTTAGCTGCGTTGGCAGCTGATCAAGTGCATCAATAGAATATTGATAACCCAGGTCGGGCAACAAATCCTGATGATGAGGACCTGGGTAATGATGAGTTACTTAATCCACGGCGTGCAGATGAGGTGGCAGCACCTGTGAACAGGAGAGATCATCAAGCTAGAATGATACCTGAACGCCGAGCTATGCAGGCTCCTTTTGATGATGATGATGACGATTTGGATGGAGCTGGTTCCACAGGGGCTATTATTCCTCTGTCTTTGGCACCCGGAGCCAAGTTTAATATCACTAGCACCATGATCCAGCTGTTGCAACTCAAAGGGTTATTTGGTGGACTTGCAGGCGATGATCCGAATATGCATCTGATCAACTTTATCTCAACATGCAAGGCGTTTGACAATCCAGGGGTTGGACAGAATGCGATCCAACTGCGTTTATTTCCATTGTCTCTATCTGGAGAGGCAACTCTATGGTTGAACGGGCTAACTCCTGATTCTATTACTAATTGGAGGCAACTGAAAGACGCTTTCCTAGAAAAATTCTTTCCGCCATCCAAAAGAGCACAATTAAGAGATGAGATCAGCAATTTTCGACAGCTTCCAATTGAAGCTCTCCATGAAACATGGGAGAGGTTCAAGAAGAAGCTTATGCGGTGCCTAAACCATCAGATGACCAATATCCACTTAATAGAGATATTATACAGGTCTTTGAATTCGGTGACTAAGCCAGTGGTTGATAATGCTGCAGGTGGGTCATTCATGGACCTTACTTTTATTGAGGCAAGTGATATGCTAGATCGTATGACAAAGCAGAGTAGAGCTTGGCATACCAGGGATTCTGAGGTAGCAAGCTCTACTGTATCTATTGGCTTGACGGCAGAACAAAGGCGAAGAAAAGAGGAACATGACCAGGATATGGCTCACATGAAAACGCAGATGGATCTTCTTACCAAGAATTTATTATCAGGGAAGATCAAAAAGGTTAAGGACGTTGTATCACAGGGAAGAGATGAATCCGATTTTGAGGAGGAAGCAAATTATTTGAATAATCAGGGGGGTTTCCGAGGCAATGCCCAAGGAAACCAAGGTCGGAACTATTATGATAAATCCGGATACAAGAATAAGACTGACAGGAGTGTTTTGTATGTTCCTCCTGGAAATCGTAAGGTCGCGGCATCTGGCTCTGGGAAGATGTCCATGGAAGATATGATGGCTAAGCTGTTGAAAGGAGTAGAGGCAACCAACACGGGAGTAACGGAGGTAAAAAATGATTTGTCCTCAATAAATCAATTGGTTGATTCGCATTCCACTTCAATAAAATAGTTGGAACAACAATTAAGTCAACTATCAGTGGCACTCAATCAAAGAAAAGCTAGCACCCTACCTAGCGACACCGTGCAAAATCCAAGGAATGATGGATCATGTATGGCTATTACTACTAGGAGTGGTAAGGTGTTAGAAAATCCATCCAAAGGCAAGCAGGTGGTTGATAATATAGAAAAGAATGTGATTGAAGCAGATTGTGATGATTCTGTAGAAGCTGAAAATCAGAATAAGAAAGTTCATGACACTACACCTAGACGTCACCAGCCTGAAAAGATTGATAATCGAAAGCAAGATAAAAAAGAAGTGGTGGAGAAAACTCTTCCCCTTCCACCACCACCTTTTCCTCAGAGACTGAAGAAGAAAGCTGATGACACCAAGTTCAGTAAATTCATGACTATGTTGAAGCAACTGACTATTAATGTTCCTTTGGTGGAGGCGTTGGAACAGATGCCTGGGTACGCTAAATTCATGAAGGACCTTTTGACAAAGAAGCGGGCAGCAAGCTATGAGCTGGAAGATAATGTTCATCATTGCAGTGCAATCGCTACAAGATAATTAGTTCAGAAGAAGGCAGATCCTGGTGCTTTCACTATTCCTTGCACGGTTAGATCTTTGGATTTTGCTAAGGCATTGTGCGATTTGGGAGCTAGCATCAATTTGATGCCGCTATTTATTTACAGAAAGTTGTGGTTGGGTGATCTTACACCAACCAATATACGGATCGTAATGGCAGATAGGTCGGTAAAATGACCTGTTGGTATCTTATATGATGTATTGGTGAAGGTTTCCACCTTCATTTTTCCTGCAGACTTTGTTATTTTGGATTGTGAGGTGGATTCTAAAGTTCCCATAATCTTGGGGCGTCCTTTCCTTGCAACAGGAAGTGTTCTTATTGATTTAAGAGCTAATGAGCTTTTATTTTGGATGAATGACGAAGTGGTCCATATTGATGTATGCAAATCAATGAAGCAGCCCAAAGATATGAATGTGTTCTCTGTAGCTGATGTTTATTATGAAGATGAGAAAGAATTATCTGTAGAGAAGTAACTTATTGTTGATCCATTGGCTGTTGTTCTTATAAATTTTGAGCGTGAGGATGTTGAAGAGTATGAAGAAACTATTTTTTCTCTAAAAGGAATAGGGTCATATTCTCATGCTCCTAAGAAGATGGACCTTGATCTTAAGAATCGACCTTCACCACCAGCAAAGCCATCCATTGAAGAACCACCAGTGCTAGAATTGAAAGAGCTGCCCAGCCACCTGAAGTATGCATTTTTGGGAAGTGGTGATACACTTCCAGTTATTGTTGTGGCTGATTTAGGTGAACAGCAAGTAGCGGCTCTCATCTCTGTTTTAAAAAAATACAAGAGAGCCATCGGTTGGACTATTGCTGATATAATTGGTATCCCTCCTGGGATATGTATGCACAAGATTCAGCTCGAAGAAGATTGCGTGCCCACAATTGAGCATCAACGTCATTTGAATCCACTTATACAAGAGGTGGTGAATAAAGAAATTATTAAGTGGTTAGATACTGGGGTAGTGTATCCAATCTCCGACAGTAAATGGGTGAGTCCGATACAATGTGTGCCCAAGAAAGGGGGCATGACGGTAGTCGCAAATGAAAAGAATGAGCTAATTCCACTCAGACCTGTCACAGGGTGGAGAGTGTGCATGGACTACTGGAAGATGAATTCGTGGACGCTAAAAGATCACTTCCCAATGTCATTCATGGACCAAATGCTTGATCGATTGGCAGGGAAGGGATGGTTTTGTTTCTTAGATGGTTATTCCGGCTATAATCGATCTGCATTGCTCCTGAATATCAAGAGAAGACAACTTTTACATTCTCGTATGGTACGTTTGCTTTCAAACGTATGCCATTTGGGTTATGTAACGCACCTGCCACTTTTCAGCGTTGTATGATGTCCATTTTTTTCTGATATGGTTGAAGACACTTTGGAGGTGTTCATGGATGATTTTTCAGTAGTAGGTGAGTCGTTTGAATCATGCTTGGCAAATCTGAGTATGGCGTTGCAGAGATGTGTTGAATTCAACTTGGTGCTAAACTGGGAGAAGTGCCATTTTATGGTGAAGGAAGGCATTTTTCTTGGGCATAAAGTCTCTGAAAGAGGAATTGAGGTAGATCGAGCCAAGATTGAAGTTATCGAGAAACTACCACCTCCAATTTCTGTAAAGGGAGTTCGTAGTTTCCTCGATCATGCAGGTTTTTATCGGAGGTTTATTAAATACTTCTCCAAGATTACTAGTCCATTATGCAAACTTTTGGAGAAGGATGCAAAGTTTGACTTCGGTGAAGATTGCTTGAAGGCATTTAAATGCCTCAAAGGGAAGCTATTTGAAGCTCCTATTATTGTAGCACCTGATTGGTCTCTACCGTTTGAAGTGATGTGTGATGCAAGTGGGGTAGCTTTGGGTGTTGTACTTGGTCAGAAAAGAGAAAGGCTATTTCATCCAATATACTATGCGAGCAAGGCCTTGAATGGAGCCTAGAAGAACTATACCGTCACGGAACAAGAGCTTCTAGCAGTTGTTTATGCTTTTGAAAAGTTCTGTGCTTACTTGTTGGGAACCAAAGTGGTGGTTCACACAGATCATGCGGCTCTGAGATATTTAATGGCAAATAAGGATGTTAAGCCAAGGCTAATTCGGTGGGTGTTATTGCTTTAAGAATTTGATTTCGAGGTAAAGGATAGAAAAGGTTGCGAAAACCAAGTAGTTGATCATCTATCTAGACTTGAGAGTGAGCTCATAGCACAACCCGACCTTGAGATTAATGATGCATTTCTCGACGAAGAGATCCTAGCCACTATGGTGGAAGACTTACCGTGGTATGCAGACTTTGCGAACTACGTGGTAAGTAAAGTGATGCCTGAGAATCTCTCCTTTCATCAAAAGAGAAAGTTCATGCATGATGTGAAACACTACTTCTGGGATGAACCGTATCTTTTTCGATGATGTGCTGATGGTGTTATTAGGCGATGCATCTCTGATGTGGAGGTGCCTAGCATCTTGGAAGCAAGTCATGCTTCCCAAGTTGGGGGTCACCATGTAGGTGATCGGACAGCTAGGAAGGTATTGCAAAGCGTCTATTATTGGCCTTCATTATTCAAGGATGCCTATGATTTTGTAAGAAGATGTGATCAGTGTCAGAGGCAAGGCGCGATTTCAAAGCACCATGAGATGCCCATGTCTAAAATTCTCGAAGTGGAGCTATTTGATGTATGTGGTATTGATTTCATGGGCCTATTTGTGAATTCGTTTGGGATGAAATATATCCTAGTTGTTGTGGATTATGTATCCAAATGGGTTGAAGCGGTAGCGCTGACTGATAATGAAGGTAAGCGTGTTGTAGCATTCTTAAAGAGAAATATCTTCTCTCATTTTGGGGTACCACGTACCATCATAAACGATGGAGGATCACACTTTTGCAACAAGCTGTTTAGATCCGTGTTGGTGAAATATGAGGTCAAGCAACATAAGGTAGCTACACCTTACCAACCACAAACTAGTGGGCAGGTAGAGGTTTCTAATCGGGAGATCAAGCTGATCCTTGCTAAGACTGTAAATGCTAGTAGGAAGGATTGGTCCCAAAAGCTGGATGATGCCTTATGGGCTTATAGGACTGCGTTCAAGACACTAATCGTTATGTCACCTTACCAACTAGTTTATGGAAAGGCTTGTCACTTGCCAATCGAGCTCGAACATAAAGCGTTGTGGGCGTTGAAGTGGCTTAACTTAAATTGGGATAATGCTATTAATCTGAGATTGGAACAGCTGAATGAGATGGATGAATTCCGTCTACACGCGTATGAAAGAGCAGACCTCTACAAGGAACGGATGAAAAAGTACCATGATCGGAGGATTATCCAACGAAACTTACAGAAGGGTGATTTGGTACTTCTTTTCAACTCTAGACTGAAGCTATTTCTAGGTAAGTTGAAGTCTAGATGGTCTGGTCCATTTAAAATTAGCCAAGTCTACTCGTCTGGAGTAGTAGAGTTAGAAAACAATGATGGTGGTGTCTTTAAGGTGAATGGACAACGAGTGAAGCCATATATCGGTCCACTTGACTCGATAAAATATATAGCCACCGTCTATCTCGATGAAGTCTAAAGTAATCGAGATAACTATGTCGTGTCGCGACAATAAATCAAGCGCTACATGGGAGGCAACCCATCATTTTTAATAGTTTTGTTTTACTAGGAGTTTGTTTTTATTAAATAAAAATCCAAAAAGAAGAGTCGATCCACGACCAAAACTAAGGCGCTTGGTGGGAGGAAACCCATCCGTCTAATATTTTTTTGTTGTTTTGGATTAAGTGTAGGTGAAAGATGTATAAAGGAGGAGATTGGTCCCAAATTTTGAGTTGAAAGTGAGCCATGCTAAAGGTGGTAAAGTAGGAATGATGGAGCAAATGCTATCGGCTAGGCATTGCCTATGCTAATCTAGGCAATAGACAAGGCAATGCCTATACTAATCTAGGCAATGGACAAGGCAAGGCCTATGCAAATCTAGGCAATGGACAAGGCAAGGCCTATACCATTGCCTATTCTTACTGCCTCACATAGGCAACGGACAAGGCATTGCCTATGCAAATCTCGGCAATACCATAGGCGCCGCCTATGTAAATCTAGGCAATACCATAGGCGCCGCCTATGCCATTGCCTATGCTCACTGTTTCAACAAGGCATTGGCAAAGGCGTCGCCTATGCCCAACAAGGCATTGACAAAGGCACCGCCTATGTCCAACTAGGCATTGACAAAGGCGCCTCCTATGGTAAGCATAGGCAAAGCATTAGGCGCCGCCTACTTATGCCTTTTTGTCTCCTAACCCGATTTTACATGGATCAAACCCGACCCATGGCTTAGTCTATAAATAGATCTTCAACCTTAGAACAAAATGCACTTGTTTGCTCAACCTAGGCGCCGCCTAAGCTTCCCAAATCTCTCAAAAGTTTTCTTTTTGCTCATCTAATCTTGCAAGATCATCTTCCCAAACAATCGCCAAGTAAGTTATTCTTTTATATCCCGTAGTTGTTGCAATACTACGCTTATAATGGTATTTTAGATTTTGGAGTGGTGTTTGGTGATAAGAGTATGATTGGTTTGTTATGATACATCTAGATTGAGTGAAAGAATACGTGTAGGTGTTCTTGACATTGTTCCGACTTGTACTTGATTGTTATACACTGTCATATTTTTATGGAGTCAAAATTGTGAAGTTAATGCGTAATCTTGAACGTTGTAAGCTTGAATGTTTGAATGACTCATTCATCAAGGTATGGATTATGATTGACCACAAGTATACGATGGTGTGATTATTTCTATGCAATAACCTGATAAGAACTCTATGTGGTAGTCTTGTTCAAAAAGTGCATAAATCCATTGAAATGAAGTTGGAAAGGATAGTCAAGATTACATGAAAATATGATTGTGCTAAACATGTTGGAACATATCGCCTAAATGTATGTCGACGAAATCTGAGTAATCGACATCACTCACTTAATTAGTCTGTGCCGACAAATTAAGTGTGGGGTGGTGCCATCACTGGTTGTTGTTCGATTATAGTGAATCTTCCGAGATGAAACTAACATGACTTTATTTTGATCTCAGGTAGAATGGCTCCAAAAGGACGACAAGGAAAAGAAAAAGTGTCCACCTCACAAAAAGGTCAGAAACGATCAAGAAAAGTGCAAGCTGAGTCCTCCTCTTTGCAAGTGCCTCGACGCACTTTCGGGATAAAATGGGTCCTAGAGGAGGAAGGAAAGGAGTGGTACAAGAACAACAAAGTAAAAAAATAAGTTCACGTAGATTTGATGCAGAAGGAGAGTCTAGCAAAGAGAGAGCCCCGCATTTTGGCTAAAATCCTGGCACTAAATCTTGATTTCATTTTCCAAGATATGAGGGAATGCAATCTTGATCTAACGCGAGAGTTTTATGCCAATTGGTCCCCAAAGACTACCGGAAGTGAAGTAAAGATTCGGGGCCAAGTCTTGCAATTGAATGCGGAGTTCTTCAACTCTTTTCTGGGCCTTCCATCTATGGATCCATCACCACTCAAGGATCTTTATCACAGACCTCCCTACAGGTAAATCAGACACACACTTTGCAGAACAAGGTCCATGTCCCGGTGGATTCGTCACAAGGATAACGGTCGGCACAATACCTTCCCGTATGCTTCCTTGAACAGAGAAGCTCGTATATGGTTGAGGATAGTCAACTCTTGTCTGATTCCAGGGACACAGTACACAAAGATCACACGTAATAGAGTATGCTTGGTGTACCCTCTGATGACTAATATTCCCATCAATATTGGTGCGGTTATACGATCGTCAATGCGTAAGGCTAGGCTGCACAAAAGGTCCCATTTCAGCTTTGGAAATTTGTTGACTGCGATCTTAAGGAAGGAGCACACTGAAGAGGAACCATGTAGATCATAAGCTTCCAGACAACCCGAAGAAGGTTGATCTTACGAAAGTTAAAGAGCATGAAACTGGTCATGGCATCAACCTTACCACTGCAGAGCGGCATACTCGAGATGAAATCTTCTTTCGCCATCTATATGGCATGACGAGGTTTACCATGATGAGTGGGGGTCGTATTCCGACTGATGCAGAGCTCCAGCAGTTGGACTATAACTACCCGATGAATAAGCATGCGCGGGCTATATGTGGAGTAGGGGTACATTTTGAGGAACCTCTCGATGATGACGTGCCGACTAACGATGATCGCCGACTTCCAGACTCAGATGTGGAGGACAACTCTGATGACGACGACTCTGATGATGATTCCGACGCAGGGGGTATGACCCCAGACATAGAGGAGGAGTCCGACTAATCAGGTTTTCCTTATTTATTTTCCACTAAGGGCATTGTGTCCCATCTAAGTGTGGGATGCTGGTATTTGTATGTTGTATTGTACTTCTTTGCCTACAATTTATTCTTGTTCTTGTTTGATAATTAGTCGTAATTAGTTATTAAATTCTAGATTTTTTTTAGATTTTGCATGAAATTGTTCTGATAGACGGCATGGTAGTATAATAAGAGTTTGTGCTAAATCATTACTATTAAAACATTTAGGCTCTACGTGTGACTCACTGTGTGATAATTGTGTGGTTTAATTCATTCATCTGTTGGGTCAAGAGTCTATACTGCTCCCAATAAAGTTGACCGTGTGCCTTGTGTGTGTGAGGATATAGTATATTCTGTGTTGTGACTGATGCTAGAACTTGCCTGGTGTGTGTGTAAAGCGAAATAAAGAGTGTGAGTTTAGGAGATGATTTAGGCATTTCTTTGGCAGCCTGTAATTGTTTACCTTCTTTTTACCTACCTTTGTACATTGTCCTAGTGAACCCCCTTTGAGCCTTTAGCTATTTTATTTAGTAGCCTCATATGTAGCCTAATCCATCTTTTTTTCAAGACCATAATTTGATCCAAACTCCTAAGCGCTTTAAAATTGTAGAATCATGTGGAAAAATAAAAGGAGAATGGTGAAAGTGATGCCTCAGGGTGTATTGGTACTTGAAATTGTTGTGAAAAAGAGTGGCTATTATAGGGATTCTTGCTTAATATAAAATATATATATATATATATATAAAATAAAATAAAAAATAAAAAAATAAAAAGATAGTTGTGTTTATAATTGAATAACAAAATAGGTGAAAAGGGGTGGTAGATGAAAGGAAAGTAGAGGGGTTGTTTAAAAGAGAGTGTTAATGACATAACGTAGTGTATTAAAGCGCTTAGGGAACATAGTCACTATTTCTGGACAAAATAGTCCTACGTATCCCTTAGCCTACATTACAACCTGTAAAGACCTATTTGATCCTAAGCTTAGCATTCCGATATTAGTAGAGCATTACACTAAGGGCAAGCCTATGGTCATCAGTTGCAACATAAGAATTCTTTGTGAAAGTGAGAGCAAGGAGAGTCTTATACCCATGTTTCGAATAATGCAAAACTTTTGAGTGATTATGGGTGATATCCTGTGTGAGACACATATGGTTGATAATTTTTGGGTAGTGTTATATGATTCTTTGTGGCTTAACTTGTGGATACAAATTAACCATCCTCACGAGTCTATGTTGGAGGTTGAATTGTTTCTAGGAGTGATCAAGAAACCTACTCTTTGTTAATGATTGCCGTGTATGTCTTGTTGAACATTTTGTGTTGCTACTGTGAAATTCTAGTTAGATGTTTGCATGGATGTAATATTTTATTCGAGGACGAACAAAGCTTTAAGTGTGGGGTGGTGATGTTGGGCGTATTTATACCCCTAAGAACCATAATTTACCCATATTTTAGCTAAGTTTTGAGGATAAAATATATAATTCCTGCACTTTTAGTCCATTTTCCTTTAAGTGAGCTAACCTATGTGATTAGCATGTTTTCAGGTATTAATGATGAAGATTTCAGCACTTTGTGGACCTTTGGGCAGCAAAGGAAAACTTCATATAAGAGAGAAGGCAGCTTTTGGAAGCTTGTGGACTGAATGTGATGCATGGAGAACTTGTCCCGGGCAAAATCAGTATTTCTAAATACTTAGGGATGCAGCAGTAACTTAGTAGGACAAGGATGTTATAAAAACCTTATTTGCTGAATTTTTCAGCATTCATTCGATCATTATTATTCAACACTTTTCATTATTCAATTTACAGATTCTGTAAGTTTAAGACAGAGAAAAACACTAAGGCTACACGAACGGCTAAAGGGAAGAAAAACGTCAACCTCTTGTTTGACGCCAAACTCATCCCCATCGTGAGATTATTCTAACTTTGGTATGATGATGATGTCTTCTTTGATTTCAGTTGTACTCATGAGTAGCTAAACTTCTCTGTTAGGGTTATGGAAACCTTGTAAGATACTATTTGTTGCTATGAGTTTGTGAATTCTTGATGTGTATGCTACTTATATCATTACTCTCTTCGTTTTAATTAAATTCTCATGGTTGCAAACATAGAGAACATGCCATTATAGCATTAACTTGTTCGGGAGAAAAGTTACATGTTTGGAAAAGAGAGTGTGACAAGGAAATAGGGCTTCTAACCTCTATTTACACGTTAATGCCTTAACCAGATTAACTTCTTGGAGAATTTGTACCATTTGTTATACACTTTAGGCTCGAGAGAGCTAAAGTGAAATAAATCCTTGATGGTTGGGAAACACTTGGATTTAGAATTAGAATACGATTCTCTATAAGTGCATGCATGTCTAAATTCCGCGTTACTCATAGTTAATAGAGAAGTAGAAACTACAAGGTGGACATAACCCTAACTTATTATTCTCTGTGATTAACCTTTACTAAACAAATCATTCATTCGTTACTTTGATATTATTAATTCACGCCTAAATCAAAAGCCTCCTTTTCCGTGGAATTTTTTACCAACAGTCTACTAACAATTGCAACACTTAGTGACCAAGTATTCCCTGTGGGATTCGACACCCAACCCAGTTGGGTTCTATATTTGACAGCGACCGCTTACACTTTCTAACGAGAGCTGTAGTTTGGGCGTTATCAAATATCTCCCCCTTGAGAACATTCATCCTCGAATGAGACTGAGTGAGAAGGGAGAACATAAACTAACATACATACTGAACATGAATAACTAGAACATGATCGCATGACTGACATGACTGATTACTGAATATATCATACTTAACTTGCATATCTGATACATCTGTAACTGATTCATGAATACATGACTGAGTGTTCTGAGATGAACTTGGGAACCAAGACCCTTTGGGAACGCCTTCTAGAAATAAGAGGTGAACTGGGTACCTATGTTGGAGATAATAGATAACGAAACTCTGTGTAATATGAACAACTCTCTGATGTAGAGTTTGGCGTAATCCTCAGTTGAATAAGCGGTATGGACAGGAAGAAAATGAGCTGATTTGGTCATTCTGTCTACAATGACCTAGACTGAATCGCACTGGCGACGAGTACAAGGCAAACCTGTCACAAAGTCCATGTTCACTTCTTCCCACTTCTAAGTGGGAATACTAAACTCCTACATGGACCCATTAGGCTTCTGATGCTCTATCTTAACCTGCTGACATGTAGATCACTTAGCCACAAGCTCTGTAATATCTCTCTTCATCCCACTCTACCAAAAGATTTCCCCAGGTCGCGGTACATCTTTGTGGACCCTTGATGAATAGAGTAGCGTGCACCATGTGCTCCTGCAAGAATTAGCTGCCTTAAGTCGTCTACACCTGGAACACACAGAAGACCCTGACAATGTAATACACCATCTCCCCCTTGGGAGAAAACCTCTACTTTCTGATCCTTCACTGACTCTTTTAACTTGAAAAGTCTGGGATCTCTATCTTGCTTTTCTTTCACCTCAGAAACTAGAGATGATTCTGAACTACTCTGAACCCATATGTCACCCTCCTCTAAATCGACTAAGAGAATGCCTAGTCTAGAAATATGATGGATTTCCTTAGCTAACATTTTTTTACTATCCTCAAAATAAGTAACACTACCCATAGACAGTCTATTGAGAGCGTCCGCCAAAACGTTGGTCTTTCCCGAATGATAAAGGACATTCATGTCATAATGTTTCAAGATCTCTAACCACCTTCTCTAATGAAGATTGAGATCTTTCTGAGAAAAGACATACTTATAGTCAATCTTCATTCTTCAAGGAATGAGGACAAAGTTGATGGTGAATTCTTGAGATTTGTTCTTGAATTGTGGAGGCTAGGGTTCTTATTCTTGAAAGAGGGCTACTTTAATTTGAGTAATTTGTGAAATAATGATCATATAATTCTCTTTTGGGACTTAAATCCTGTGTTTTGACAGATTTGGAGCTATGGGAAATGACCAAACGATCCCTGGACATTAAAAATCCCAATTTTGGGGCTTACCGCTAAGTGGTATTGGTACCATCGCTATACCACCGTTGAGCGGGATAATAGCGGTGACATACTGCCTTGGGATGACTCTGATTGGAAGGTTTAACTCTGAGTGGTATTGGCTTCACCACTTTTGTACCGTCGAGCGTTGTTATCGCGATAGCTCACTGCCTCACACGAAAAATTCTATAACTTTTTTCTCGATTATCGGATTTAGGCGAAATTGGTATCGTTGGAAAGATAATTCAATTATATATCTATTGGTGGGTCATGAGATCAAAAATTATTAGTAAAACAAAGTATATGCTCTTTTGAATTTGACTATAACAACATCATTCTCAAGAACTCAATCGATAAAGTGTTTTTTGATTCGTCTAATAGCTATGAGGTATTTGAGGCCTTAATATACATCAAAATCACTCGTAAAACTATCAAAACATTATAATTAATTTCTCATGAGCTTGAAGCATATCCCTAACATTGTGCTTGGATTTTTGGGGCATTATAATATCTCTCTCTTTGGAACATTCATCCTCGAATGAGATTGGTGAAACTGAGAACAATAAGGAATTTTGGTTACATGCTGAATAAACGTGATGGAAAAGTGATCACATGACTAAGTCTGCAACATGATACATGACTGAACTGGTTCTATGAATGCATGACTGACGTGAGAATGATACGCAACTAGAACTGAGTATGTAAAAGAGAAATTTTAAGAAGATTATCACCTTAAGCTGAATTTGAGTTTGTGGAGAAAAGATGAGGGTACTTGGTCCGCATATCTACTTTTGTTTCCCAAGTGGCTCTCTCAATGGAATGATTCTGCCAAAGAACCTTGACCAAGGGAACTTCTTTGTTCCTTAATCTACGAATCTGTCGATCAAGGATCTCGACTGGAACTTCTTCGTAAGAAAGGTTGTTCTTAACATCTACGCTCTCTAAAGGGAAAACTACAGATGGGTCACCAATACACTTCTTCAACATGGAGATATAGAATACTAGGTGCACTAATGCTAGGTCTGCAGGCAACTCTATCTCATAAGACACTACTCTTCCCCTTCTTACCAAACCTCTTAATCCCCTTCATGGGAGAGATTTTCAAATACATAAAGTCACCGATCTCAAATTTAAGATCTTTCCTCCTCACGTCTATATACGATTTTGTCGGCTCTGGTTTGTCTTAAGCCTCTCCCTAATCAACTGTACTTTCTCTAAAGCATCAAACACCAAGTAAGGCCCCACCACCGTGGCCTTACCTACTTTAAACCAATCAATAGAATATCTACATCTCCTCCTATAAAGAGCCTCAAATGGATCTATCTGAATACTGGAATGATAGCTATTATTATACGTGAATTCAATGAAAGGCAATTGGTCATCCCAACTACACTTAAAGTCAATTACACATGTTCTTAACATATCCTCAAGGGTCTGAATGGTCCTCTATTCCTGGCCATCTGTCTGAGGGTGAAAGGTTGTACTGAGGTGGACCTGAGTACCAATACCCTTTTGGAAGGCTTTCCAAAAGTGTGAGGTAAACTGTGTACCTCTATCTAAAATGATGGACAATGGGAAACCATTCAACCTAACCAACTCTCTTATGTAGATCCTGGCATAGTCCTCGGATGAATAAGAAGTATGGACTGGTAAGAAATAGGCTGATTTGGTCATCCTATCCACGATGACCCAAATCAAATCATGTTGATGATGAGAATGAGGAAAACCTTTCACAAAATCTATGTTCACTTCCACCCACTTCCAAGTGGGAATACTGAACTCCTGCATAGACCCACTAGGATTTTGATGCTTAATCTTCACCTGCTGATAAGTGGAGCACTTAGTTATAAACTCTGCAATATCTCTCTTCATCCCACTCCACCAATAGATTTCCCGCAGATTGCGGTACATCTTCGTGGCCCCTAGATTAATTGAGTAACACGCACCAGGCGCCTTTGCAATAATCCGTTGTCTCAACTCATCAACACACGGCACACACAGTCTACCCTAGCAAAGCAACACACCATCTCCCCCTTGGGAGAAAACCTCTACTTTTTGATCTCTGATTGACTCCTTCAGCTTCACTAGACTAGGATCCCTATCTTGGTTTTCTTTTACTTCGGCAACCAAAGAAGAGTTTGAGCCTCAGAATTTGAGTCTTTAACTCAGACAAGATGATGAATACACCCCTTGGATATCATTTTCCTCGCTCTAAGGTACGAAATAAGTTAACCCCTAAGCGTTGTGGTACTACCCCTCCACTCAAGGAATGGTTCATTCAAAAACTAAAAATGAACAACTTTCTTTTGCAATCAACTGAAGCATAGCATGAGTGGATCCAATCCATGATAAGAATGATGTCAAAATCTATCATCTCTAGCTCCATAAGATCTACTGAAGTAATTTTCTGAGACACGGTAACTAGAAAGTTCCTGTATACCTGTTGGGCTATGATAGACTTACCCACTAGGGTAGACACTGAGAAAGGCTCTACTAAGATTTTGGGATTGACTTCGAAGTTGATAGCTATATAAGGGGTTACAAAATAAAGAGAAGCTCTGCGTCTAATAAAGCATAAATTTGTAAATAAAAGACTTTCAACGTACCGGTGAGCACATCAAGAGAATTTTCTTGATATTGTTGGGACTAAAGTGCATATAGTCTATTCTGGTGTTAACCACTGGTGGCATTGGAAGTGGCACCTTGCTAAGTCGGGTGACCTGATGGTGCTACTGAAGAGTTAGCCTGACCCTGTTGGCAATTATTCCTACCTTTCCATATACCTGTCGGACACTCCCTCAATCTATGGCATGGCTTTCCACATCCAAAACACACATCATTTCCAGCCCTGCACACACACTAATGATTCCTCCAGCACTTCTGGCAAAGTGGATTAGTTCGAACACTACTAATACTGCCCTAAGGCTTAGGGCCTGGCGTCATCTCCCTGTTATCATTCCTAAATTTGGGTACTGGGGCACTAGATGAAAATAGAGCTGGGACTAAAGATTTCTAATGGAATTAAGGGAAATTACCACCCTCCGACCTTGGCTGAGAAAAGTTAAAGCTACCAGTCCTTGCTCTCTTATTCTCCCTCTCCTTCTTCTTAATCTTATGCTCCTTAATCTAGTAAGCATGGACCAACAACATCGACTGGTCCATCTCCTTTATCAATATTACAATCCTACACTTCTTGACCACACTGTCAGACATCCCTGACATGAACTTTCTTATCCTAGACCTATTATCAGTCACCACATAAGAAGCATACCTAGCTAGCTGAGTAAACTTGAGGGAATACTCTCTCACACTCATGTTTCCCTGCCTCAAGTGGATAAACTATAACACCTTGGATTTCTTCATCTCCAACAAAAATAACCTATCTAAGAAGGCAATAGAAAACTCTTCCCACTCTACAGGCCCTGCATCTGCGCATTTATCCCCTTTTCACTGCTTAAACCATATGTAAGCCACATCATGTAACTGATATGTAGCTAACTCGGCACTCTCACTAGTTTCTACCCCCATAATATATGTGACCTTCTGCACCATGTCAAGAAATTCTTGTGGGTCCTCTTTAGACTTAGACCCAAAAAATGAAGTAGGATTCATTCGAGTGAAGTCCCAAATTCTAGATGCAGCAGTATTGGCCACTGGGTTGGCCTGAACAGAAGCTTACTGAGCATTTTGAGCCGCTACAAAGTTAGCTAGAGTAGTAAATGTAGCTTTGAAC
Source organism: Capsicum pubescens (assembly GCA_030864215.1). Lineage (NCBI taxonomy): Eukaryota > Viridiplantae > Streptophyta > Magnoliopsida > Solanales > Solanaceae > Capsicum > Capsicum pubescens. Next base: position 109,132,929 of record CM061544.1, read on the forward strand.
TCTGTATGTTCATGAGAAACATGCTCATTTAAGGGGATCTTCCTTGACGGGTGGAGGTGCTGGTTGGTTTACATTTCTTCTTCCATTTGTCTTTCTAGGAGGCATGTTCTATAAACGAAAGGGAAGTAGATTAGACAGATATCTTAACTGGAGCATCATGCCCTTTAGCACGAAATAAAAACTGAAAGAAGGAAAACTTTTCCTAAAACACCTCATAGACTCTTGCCCATAAGTGTGGCGCGCTTCACACTAATGTACAACACTCTACTTAACGCGGCTTTCAGACTTTCTAGGACACTTTAAAACCTTAGTCTCTGATACCAAGTTTTTAACACCCCGAGAGTACTCCCTAGGATCCATACAGTGACCACAGGCTAACCCATGAGCAGGTACCTGCTGTGACCACTGAGTAAAACTGGTATCAAAATATCATATGCAGAAATAAACTAAGGAATGCCATAAGATTAAGTCATAAATATGGTAAGTCTGTAAGACAAAAAAAATAATACTGATAATGATAACTAAAATCTAAAAATTGACTAACTTTCTGTACTAGTCTAAAAAGCCTCTACTGATTAAATAAGAGTTGATGGGATAGGCCCCCCAACTAACTCCAACTAACTACTGAGCTGAAAGAATGAAAACAAATATAGTTTATCCTCAAAATATGAGGACTAACCATTGCTACAACTGATAATCTAGAAAGTCTATGCATGATCCGAGAACTGAGCATCCAAACCTAAGATATGATACATCATAGCACAAGAAAAGAGTATGCGATCAATACTTTGAATGTACTCGTATGCTAAATGAGGTACGCTAATATGCATGATTTCATGTGCATGAATACTAACTAATTGAATAGCATGAAGTACTGAATAGAATGCATGAAACCTGTAAGTACTAAGGATACATGACCAAGCATAAAATATATTCTGCATATAATCTGTAAATTGAAATACTGAAATTTGATAACTGATTAACTGATAATTGTATGCTATGGTCAATGCAAACCTGAACTGATGTATACAAAAGACTGAACTAAGACTATGAGAGCTAGCTATAACGACATACCCTAATATACTATCAGAGAATAACCTGTAACCCCATATGAAAGGGTGTTAGTACCGTTCCATGGGTACTAACGCTGGCTATGTGGATCCACTAATCTAATGTTCCGAAGGACGAGGGTGTCATGCCTATCTGACGGGGAACCCCTCAAATCCTACGCTGGCTACGTAGTTCTGGAACCTAGGGACTGCTACTAATGTCTCATGCCTACTAACGGGGGAGACAAATACCCCATGCCTACTGACGGGGGAGACGTCATCCCTATGTTCACTCGGTGCTAAGTTTTACTCCCAACTGAATGATGTTGAATTCAAAATAGGTCTAAGTTTAACTGATTTTGATGACCCACTGAACTCATAATGCTCATAACATATTTTGAAACTATTTTTAAGATACTGAGACTAAGTAAACAGCTAAGATTTAGGGTATTCATAACACCCCGTGCTCGATAATGATGGAAATAAAGTAGTACTAAACATGGGAGTACATAATATGAAGGCATTTATTAAAAATCCATTATTGTAGGCATTTCATTAAACACTTGTAATGCATAGTTTAATCTAAGCATAAGAATAGTATAAAACTTAGGGTAATAGCATGATTTCAACATCAATGATGCTTAATCATGATTTAATTCAGTAAATAACAACATTAAAACATGTGGTATTTGATAACAAATATAATTTCATGTAAACAGGGTATAGAATCAAGATTCATGGAGATTTATGGTTAAAATCACAATTAAAAGTCATAATAGCTTGAAAAGATCATAACTTTGTATTTATAATTGGATACTTGAACTCCATGGGTGAAAGGAACCCATGGATGAACACTTAACATACCTGGGTTGATGAATTCGTGAGATTTGATGGTGAATTCTTGAGATTTGTTCTTGAATTATGGAGGCTAGGATTCTTGTTCTTGAAAGAGGGCTACTTTAATTTGAGTAATTTATGAAAAAATAAGCATATAATGCTCTTTTGGGACTTAAATCCTGTGTTTGGATGAATTTGGAGCTATGTGAAAAGACCAAACGGTCACTGGACATTAAAAATCCTGATTTTGGGGCTTACCACTGTGCGGTATTGGTCCCACCGCTATAGCACCACTGAGCGGGCTAATAGCGGTGACCTACTACCATGGGAAGACTCTGATTTGAAGGTTTACCACTGAGCAGTATTGGCTTCACGGTTATTGCACCGCCGAGCGCTGTTATTGCGACAGCTCATTGTCTCACACGAAAAATGCTATAACTTTTTGCTCAGTTATTGGATTTGGGAAAAATTGATATTTTTGGAAAGATAATTCAATTATGTATCTGTTGGTGATTCATGAGCTCAAAAATTCTTAGTAAAACGAAAGATATTCCCATTTTAAGTTGACTATAATAGCATCATTCTTAAGAACTCAATCGGTAAGGGGTATTTTGATTCATCTAATAGCTAAGTGTTATTTGAGGCCTTTATATACATCAAAATCACTCGTAAAACTATCAAAACACTATAATTCATTTCTCGTGAGCTTAAAGCATATCCCTAACATTGGGTTTGGATTTTTGGGGCATTACAGATGACCCGAATAAAATAAAACTAATTTTGAAATCAAGGAAGACTGGTAATGAAATCCATATTAATTATATCTCATTTCCACACCTGCAGTTCAATCTCTTGAGTCAACCCATTGGGCCTCAAGTGCTCAACCTTCACTTGTTGACACACTATGCATTTAGCCACAAAACTGGCTACATCTCACTTCATATTGTTCCACCAGTAAATCTCCCTAAGATCACAATACATATTCATCAAACTAGAATGAATGACATAACGCGACTCATGAGCCTCGACCAAGATTCCATAAGATACCATTAGTACCAACCTCAAAACCTACAATATTTTCCTAACCCACATCCCTCTTAATCTTCATTAAGATAGGATTAAGTACCTATTTCTGTTTATCTCTGCAAAAGGGATGACTAATACAAGCATGAAGAGCACAAAGAGTACGAGGTATTGTCAAAGGTTTAAGTTGCGGATTGAAGACCCTTTTGGAGCCTTTCAATCCTTGTTCATGCAAATAGGAGCTTAGCCTTGTGAAGAAGAGATTTTAATACACTCCAAGGCAGCCTTGAATATACTCCAAAGGAACCTCAACTTAGGTACATTATGGTCTTTTGACACTCTCTTTCTACACTCCAAAGGAGCAACCTTCATTAAGGGTATTTTTGTCATTTAGTAGTAATAAGTATAAATAGACCCTTTAGCTTGTATTTTCCTTAAACTTTGATGAAATTGGATATTACTCTTATATTGTAGTTTTTAGTCTCTAGTTTTATCTCTTAGAATCTAAAAATTGGTCCAAGAACATTTGAAGTTAGGGTTTCACTTGTTTTGGATAATTTGGCAAGAAAGGTGTACTTGAGGAAGAGTGTTTCCTTTGGGTCACCTAAGAGGAAGGTTTGAACTCTTATTTATGAGGTGTGTTGAAGATTTTGAAACATCTTCTAGTGCTAATCATTGAATAGAAGTAAGGGTCTTTCTATCTATCCTTTAATTTCAAGCATTCTTCTTCTTCGTCTCTATTCTATGTGTTGTTTTCTCTTTATTTGGTTTCTGGAATTTGCATCTTAGTAGCCAATTTTGTGTGTTTGGTAGTCTTTAGGCTATAATTTGGTATCAAAGCCATGTTTTAGGGTTGTTCCTACAACCCTAAGTCTTGGATTATTGATACCAACAAAAAAGAGTGTAGAAAATTTAAAATCTCACAAAAAAATTCTTAACCCGTTTTTGTGTTTTGACAGATTTTTAGATCTTAGATCTACTTTGTTTTTGTGTGTTTTGTTGGTTTCTAGTGCTAGATCCTTTATTTCTAGAACATAGGGAGTCTAGGTCTACTTTTAGATTGAAGTTTGGTTGAGTTTGAGCTAAGAACCTCCATGAACATGGTGTTTTGAAGCTTTTGTGCTAGATCCAAAATTTAACCTTGTGATTTAGGCGTGTTTGGTGGCTGATTTTTGGTTGGTTGAAGCTGTTTTGGGCTAAGGAACCTAGAACTTCAAAAAAATTCAGATTTGGAGTTCATTTGCTAGGTGGTCAAACTTGGTCAGCGCTTGAATATTCATTTTGTTCATCCATGATCTTCATAACTTAGTGAAGAAGGATATTCAAAGTTCTTGTTTGATCCAAAAAAGGGAAGAAAGAGAGTGAAAAGGTTGTTTTTTCAAAAGCATATTCAAAGAATATTCCATTCTTCCAAAAGGAAGAGGGGACAAGGGGACAACAAAGTACAATTGCAAGTACAAAGGGGGGACCAATTCATTTCTCATCCATTTTGAAGCTTGAAAAGGCTTCAAACTTGAAATTTTTCCCTCCAAAACCGAATTATCTTCCTTCCTAAGAGATGTTGGCTGAAAAAAGTTGGGAAAAATTTTTGGAATTTTAAAAAGTGACAACCAACCACGTAGTGCCACATCATCACTTGTGCTCAACCAAAATTCACCCCTAAATTTAGATTTCCTAGTTTATATTTGTTGTTTCTAGTTGCTTTTGTGTTGATTCTATAACAAATTAGCAAGCTAGTAAGTACCTACTAGGTTGATAATTAGTCTTGAGTCCATTTTGTTCGTGTCTTCGCTTTTTGTGTACTTTTCTCGTTTCTAAGTCGTAGTATTTTGTTGGTTCAAGTTCGTCCATCACTTATTTTGAGTCGTTTCAAACGAAGATCCATTCCAATTCAAAGCTTCTCACCTCTCAAGTAACTTTCCAAGTATTGTCGGTTCTCCAACACTTGTGAATCCAAGTGTGAGGTGAGTTGAGTGTGAGTGAAGTGAGGCTTTTGAACTAACTCGTTTGCTCGTTTTGTAGGTTATTTTGCTTGCTGTTTTTGTACTTCGTAGGTACGTTTTCCATGGAAACCGAAGGTACTACTTCCCAACCTTTGGGAAATGATCTTATGGGAGCTTTGATGGCCCAAATAGAGGCCTTGAGTCAAGAAATGAAGAGCGGAAATGATGCTATAAGGAGTGATATGGATTCAATGAGGGGTGACATGATTAGAATTAGAGCGAGGGTTGATAGACTATGTCCACCGAAATCTCCACAATTCCAAACACCTCAAGTCCAAAGATCCTATACTTTACAAAATCCAATGACTCCTCTCCATGAGTTAGAAACCAAATAGAGTGAGTCCAAGCCTCAAGATGGAGAGAAAATTATTAGTGAGGTACAAGAAGAATGTGAACAAAGAAGGGAAAAGGAAGGGAAAACCATGGGTAGTGAAGTTGGAAGGGAAAAAAATGCTTGATTGTGGATCTTGTCCACAAAGGACCCTTTTTATTCACTAACCCAAATACTAGCATTTTGCCTAGTATTTTATCTTCTCATGTGCAGGTTCAAGACCCTATAAGTCCCGAGGAGAAGACCAAGGAAGTTTCCTTCAAGCCCTTGGCCAAAAGTCCCCATTGTGGGACAAGCGATGAAGAAGTGAATCCAAAGGGAAACCTTGACATATTCCCTTGTAATGTGGAGCATGAGGTCTGCCATGATGAGAAACCAAGTGAAGAAAACACTTATCATAATCTACAAGGTAACAAAGCTATTTTCTACACTCCTAAAACTTACATTGTTGTGATGTGGCTCGTAGTAGCCAAAGTGGTGTAGTTTCGGATTGGATTAGTCAAGAAGTGTATGAATCTCCCTTTTGTGATACTCTTGGTGTTGATAGGTTGTATAAGGACCAAACTCTTGTTGTGAGTACACAGGCTCTAGTTGATCCTTTAGATGACAAAATCAATTCTTTTCGTAAGAATGATTTGTGTCCATCTAGTGCTAGCACTTATAACTTGAATAAGGTTCCATTATCATATGACAAGAGTATTCACAAAATACATGACCCTCTTGTAGATGATAGTACCTTGTTGATGTCTTCACACTTGATTCCTTCCTATACTACCTCTTTGCCTATGATGATAACCATGTTAATTTTGAATTGATATTATGTAGAGGTAGTAAGCTTGGTGGTTGTTTTCCTTTCTTGAATGAAGATGATTGTGAATTTGACGCTCTAGTAAAAGGAATGACTAACCTCCGCTTAGATTCTTGTATATTTCTTCCATTTGACCCCGAAATACTCTTGAAATATGAAGGTTATAGTTGTTGGTCGTGCTCACTTACTTTCGATATTGATGCTATTCATGTCTTTGGTATCCTATATTCTAAGCTTTTCATGTTAAATACCAAGGATAAGTGGATGTATATTAAGTGTTAACCACCTTGGAGTGATGATATAATTGTGGTACTAATGATAACCCTCCTACCAAGAGGATGATGTGCTTGTTTTCTTCCCTCTTTGGTTTTGCAAGGTGTGAATTTGAGGAAAAATTCCTTTCAAGATGGAGAGTATGATACAAGCATGAAGAGCACAAAGAGTATGAGGTATTTTCAAAGGTTCAAGTTGCGGATTGAAGACCCTTTTGGAGCCTTTCAAGCCTTGTTCATGCAAATAGGAGCTTAGCGTTGTGAAGAAGAGCATTTAATAAACTCCAAGGCAGCCTTGAATATACTCCAAAGGCACCTCAACTTAGGGACATTATGGTCTTTTGAGACTCCCTTTCTACACTCCAAAGGAGCACCCTTCATTAAGGGTATTTTGGTCATTTGGTTGTAATAAGTATAAATAGACCCTTTAGCTTGTATTTTCCTTAGACTGTGATGAAATTGTATATTACTCTTATATTGTAGTTTTTAGTCTCTAGGTTTAGCTCTTAGAATATTAAAATTGGTCCAAGAACATTTGAAGTTAGGGTTTCACTTATTTTGGATAATTTGGCAAGAAAGGTGTACTTGAGGAAGAGTGTTTCCTTTGGGTCACCTAAGAGGAAGGTTTGAACTCTTATTGGTGAGGTGTGTTGAAGATTTTGAAACATCTTCTAGTGCTAATCATTGAATAGGAGTAAGGGTCTTTCTATCTATCCTTTAATTTCAAGCATTCTTCTTCTTCATCTCTATTCTATGTGTTGTTTTCTCTTTATTTGGTTGCTGGAATTTGCATCTTAGTAGCCAATTTTGTGTGTTTGGTAGTTTTTAGGATATCAATGACTTCACCACCTTTTGCACAAACACACTACCATTCTCAAAGTCCAAGAGACGAACTCCAAGGTTAGCCAAATAGTGAATATCTTTTACCAACTCCCACTTATCCTCATCCATATGAGATAGACTCTCTATGGATAACCTGATAAGAGCATTAACAACCATATTAGCTTTACCTAAGTGATAGTGGAGACTGATGTCGTAATCTTTTAGAAACTCCAGCCACCTCCTCTACCTGAGATTCAACTCCTTATGGGTGAACACATATTGTAGGTTGTTATGATAAGAAAATATATCCACATGGACTCCATACAAATAGTGACACCAGATCTTCAATGTGAACACCACAGCTAACAACTCCAAGACACAAGTCGGGTAATTCTTCTCATGAACTTTCAACTGCCTAGAAGCATAGGCCACCACCCTACCATATTGCATCAACATATAACCAATTCCCACATGGAACACATAACAATAGACAATAAAACCATCAGTGCCTTCAGGAAGAGTCAAAACTGGAGCTGAAGTCAACTTTTCTTTCAGCTTCTCAAAACTATCCTCACAAGTGTCAAACCATAAAAACTTCACCTTCTTCTGGGTCAACTTAGTCAGAGGGATAGCTATAGTCGAGAAACTCTTAACAAATCTCCTATAGTAACTGGCTAAACCCAAAATTCTTGGAATATCGGTTGGAGTCGTGGGCTTAGTCCACTTCTTAACCATTGTAACTTTCTGCAGATCCACCATGATACCTTCACTAGAAATGACATGACCCATAAATGTAATAGCTTTTAACCAGAACTCATACTTTGAAAACTTATCATACAAATGTTGGTCTTTCAAGGTTTACAACACGATACGGAGGTGATCGACATTATCCGCCTCACTCTTGGATTACACCAAAATATCATCTATAAACACAATAACAAACAAATTATGAAACTGATGAAAAACCCTATTCATCAAGTCCATGTATGCTGTCAGGGCATTAGTCAAACCAAAATACATGACTAAGAACTCATAATGACCATACCGGGTTCGAAAGACAGTCTTAGGGATATCCATGTCCCTAATATTTAGTTAATGATAACTGAACCTAAACTGGTCAAACAAATCATTAATTCAAGAAGGAGGATACTTATTCTTCACTTAACCTCATTCAACTGACGGTAATCAATGCATATTCAAAGGGAACCATCCTTCTTATGCAAAACAAAATAGGAGCACGCATGGAGACACACTAGGATGGATAAAACCCTTGTCAAGGAGGACTTTCAACTGCTCCTTAAGCTCCTTCAACTCAACTATAGCCATTTTATAAGAAGGATAGAGATAGGACAAGTATTCGAAACAAGATCAATCCCAAAATCAATCTCCCTATCGGGAGGGATACCAGGAAGATCATCAGGAAAAACCTCAAAAAATTCATTAACCACGGGAATGAAGGTCAATGAATGACCCTCCGAGTTCTAATCCTTAACCCAAATTAAATGATAAAGACATTCCTTAGAAATCAACTTCCTAGCTCTAAGATATGATATGAACCTTCCCTTATGCACTACACAGTCCCCTTCCTACTCAATGACCGGCTCATTAAGGAATTTAAACATGACCTTACGGGGTTGACAATCTAAGGAGGCAGAGCACGAATGCAACCAATCCATCCCCAATGTGACATCAAAATCAACCATGTCTAATTCTATCAGATCTACCAGAGTTTCTCCACCACCTACAGATACCACACAACCCCTATAGACTTTTCTAGTAACCATCGAGTCACTCATTAGGGTTGAAATGGAAAAGGGATTAGGGATACACTTGGGATCGAAACTAAAATGCACATCAATAAATAGGGTTGCATAAGAAAGAGTAGACCCTGAATCAAGCAACCAATACATATCACGAGAAAAAAGTCATAATATACCAGTGATAATATCGATAGATGCCTCAGAGTCCTGCCGGGTAGCAAGAGCATACAATTAATTTTGGCCAGTGTTGGTACTAGAAGTAGAAGCAGCACCCTTTAGTGCAGGAGCTGATAAAGTGGAACCAGAAATATTATTTTCCCCCAAAGCAATCTTAGAGGGACAATCCCTCTGCAAGTGACCACATTTAAAACACTTGTTCCTCCCTCTTCACAAAACCCATGATGTACCTGCCCGTAGAATCTACAAAAAGTATATGATGGAGCAGAATGAGCCCCACCAGCATGAGTTTGGGGGATCTACACCCTAAATCTACTATCATGCTGAGAACGACGATCACCCGATGACTTCAAATAAGGAGCACCAGCCATAGAGTAGGAACCAGAACTCCCCCATTTCTTCTTAGACCATTTTCCACCATCTCTACCACTCTACTATTGACCTCTACCCTGATCAGAATATCTAAACTTTTTATTTTGTCTTTCTCCTATCTCTGCCTGTTTCTTCTTTTCTTCCTCAACCTACTGTATCTACCCAACTATTTTGGAGATACATATATCTTTGTTCAACAAGGCAACCTTACTCTTTAGAATTAAATTAAGGGACAATCCAGAGGCGAATTTCCTCATTCTATCCTTCATGCTACAGACTAGCTCGGGAGAATAATGGGACAACTGATGGAATTTCAAGGCATACTCCTTGTCCTTCATCCTGCCTTGCTTCAAATTAACAACCTCTTTTGCTTTTGGCTCTCTCAACTACTGAGGAAAGAAGCAGTCCAGAAAAGCACTAGAGAAATCATCCAACAGTATGGATTTAGCACCATCTCCCTTAGAGTGTTCCCATTCCTCATACCATTGGTATGCTACATCCTTTAGCTGATAGGCAGCAAATTCTACACCCTCCACATTAGTAGAATGCATAACGCAGAAAATATTCTCCATATCATCAATGAATCCTTGAGGATCCTCCTCAACCTTAACACCAGTGAACACAGAAGGGCTCAACCTTATAAATTAGCCAACCCTTGTGGACTCAGAAGATGGAGTAATAAAAGCTACACACTCAGAATAAGAAGCTACCAACTGATCCAACATATAAATAGACTGATAGAATTCTCTATTCAATACTTCATTCTAAGGAGCTCGAGGAGGACTAGAGGGGACCGGTGGAACTCCAGGAGGGCAATCAGAAACTAGACCCCTAGACCGAGTTTGTACTCTATAAGCAGGGTGTGTCCCATCCACATTTTCCTCAAGTGGGACAGAGGATTTTTCATGAGCTTTAGATCATTTGGGAGGCATGATCAGAAAAGAGAACAAATGGGAATTAGAGAAACTCACGCCCTTAGACTCTATGGCTTAAAATAGAATAACAAAAAGGGAAAAAATTCCTAAATATCTCATAGCCTCTCCCTTGTAAGTGGGGCACGCTACACACCCATAAAAGAGACTCTACTCGACACAGTTTTGTTGGACACCTAATGACATCAAACCTAGGCTCTGATAACATATTTTCACGACCTGAACTAGGGCTTGGCCGTGATGGGTATCTCAAGTCCTGCGTGGACCATAGATCACCCCTACACCTAACCAAACCAAACACATAACTCCCCAAGGTTTCCTGAACTCCGAGCATATAACAAGATAAGAGAATATCAATTTAAAGACATTAAAATAAGTCTATAACCAAAACCAGTCGATACCAGTATCAATGTTAATACTAATACCAATACTTACACCGCCCATGCCCACAATAATTCGACAAAGCCTCTAATCAAAATCAAAGAATATCCAGTCGGGACATGCCCCCGACCATAGAAAAAACCAAGACCAAAGGAATAGTAAAGTCATAAAGAAATCCATAGCATAAAATGGAGACCTCCAAAGTATAGAAGCTCACCACTTCAGTCTGACTCAACGGTTTGTCCTTGAATTACCTAGTCACTGAGCAGGAGGAGTGAAAGTACGACCAATTCTTGCATCACGTGGAGATATAACGTCCCAAGACGGTTAATGGGGTGAACTCTAGCATTTAACTCGGGATAAGATTTCTTGCATCACGTGGAGATACAACGTCCAAAGACGGTTATCAATAATTTAAAACCTTTCAAAAGACAATGCACATAATCAAATGCATATATATATATATCACATGCCGAGATAGGGAATAAGGCTTAACATGTTTTTCAAAACTTTAGCCTAGATTGTGTAGCTCTACCGTTATATAATAGTACCCAAGGGCTATATGGGCCCCATCTCTTACCCCTTGATCGACCCCAGTGCGTGTAGCCACATAAACCAAAGAATAATCTCATAAATATGTATATAGGTGACTCAAACCCTCCAACATATACCAAGGTGACTTAAGAACCCGATCATGTAATGATTTGGGGAGGGGGGAACTCAAACCTCCCTAATTATGAAATAATAATAAGGGGGACTTGAACCTCCTTGGTCACTTTCACCCCCGTGTTGGCAAATTTGGTTTCCAGTATCGGTCACTCGGACCTCCACCTTTATGACTCAGCTACACAACCCTTATTATAGCCTAAATAAAACAAGTATCACACATTCCCATTTATTTAACCACATTAAAGCATATAATGTTGGTATCGTCATATCAACTACACTTGGAAGGTAACAACATGCCAAAACAATTCCTATTAACTTAGGGAGAACAACTCCCTTTGTTCATTAATACACATTAGGGAACACTGACTTCCTTTGTTCATTAAATCATACCATTGTATTTCAAATACCATTTTATGTCATGCAATAATTCAAGACTAGTTCAATTTTATAAATTCCCACAGTTCTTATAATCAAAATCGATTTAGCATTATGAGGTTGGGGTCATAACCACTTCAAAAGTCACAAGTTTAGGAAAATCACAATTTTGTAGTTCATTCACCATAACCATGTGCCCACAAGTTCAAAACCATATTAAGGCATGAAAATCATATACATAAACTATGAGAAACATTGTTCAATTCATAACATTCAAAGCCCCCAACCTTTGTTTTCCAAACCAAAACATTGATCTTATGAACAATTTTTTAAATAACATGATTTTACAAAATTAATAATGAGGGAAGAGTAACATGCTTGAAATAGTAAGATGTACAGAGAGAAACTGCCCTTGAGAGCCCTAATTGATCAACCTTTTGAAACCCTAGCCTTAACTTGAACAGAGATTTTAATAGTGTTTTATTGGAAATGATGTGATAATAAAGTCCTGAGAAACACTTTAAGTCGTGGGGTCCAAGGGGTTAAAGTGGAAAATGTTCAGAGTTCCCTCAACATAAAAACTAAAAAAGTGTCTCATTTTACCATGAGTCGACCCCTTGACTTGTAATCACACCATATGACTCATCACCACGAGTTGTAACCAAGAGAGTAATTAAGACTCCAATACACTGTCGACCTTACAACTCGACCAACCCATTCATAATGAGACCCTACAACCCGTAGGGTTCAGTCGTAGTCAACACACAGAATAAAATCTAGGACTTACACTGGACAGTTACGATTTCACCTAACGACTCATGACATATCCTTACGGCTCTTAGAGAGCCACTCGTACTCAGAGCAGAATCAAGCCTTAAACTTAGTGGTTTGGGTAGGACTCATTCCAATGAGTCGTCAAGACAACCTACGACTCCAGTGGTCCAGTTGTAACAAAGGCAGTGAGCCCAAAGCTCAAGAAATTTTCAAGAGCCAAAATCCGAGGTGTTTTATGTTGTCACTTGAAATGTGAATTAGTTACTTGAAAATGATTATGTGTAGTTACTTGAAATGTGAATTAGAGACTTGAGAATGGTTAAGTGTATTCACATGAAATGTGAGTTAGTGACTTAAAAATGATTGTGTAGTAATGTGAAATGTGAATTAGTTACTTAAAAGTGGTTTAGTATAGTGTTTTGAAATGTGAACTAATGACTTAAAAATAGTTAAGTGTATTGACTTGAAATGTGAACTAGTGACCTGAAAGTGGTTAAATATAGTGTTTAGAAATGTGAACTAATGACTTGAAAATGGTTAAGTGTAGTCACTTGAAATATGAATTAGTTACTTGAAAATGGGTAAGTGTTGTTATTTGAAATGTGAATTAGTTACTTGAAAATGTTGAAGTGTAGTCACTTCAAATATGAGTTAGTGCCTTGAAATGGTTAAGTGTATTAGCTTGAAATGTGGTTGGTAATTTGAAAACTTTTATAAGAACAACTACTTGTGGTCGTTTTTATTTAATTAGTTAATTATTTTTTTTTAAAAACCAATAAGTGATAGATTTTATTAGAAAAAATATTTTTTAAAACAAAAATGACCACATGTGATTGCTTTTATTAAAAATTTATTTAATTAGTTAAATAAAAGCGACTATATGTGGTCACTTTTATTATAAAAGAATTAAATAAATAAATAAATAAATAAATAAAAGCGACCACATGTGATCAATTTATTTAAAAATTAATTAATTAAATATATAATAAAAATTTAATTAATTAATTAAAAGCGACCACATGTGATCGTCTTTGTTTAAAAAAAATAATTAATTAAATATATATAAGTGGTCGCTTTATTTTATAAAAAATGAATTAATTAAATATATATATATATATATAAAATATATATATATATATATATATAATATAAGCAACCACATGTAGTCGTTTTTATTAAAATTAATTAATTAATTAAATAAATATAATTGACCACAAGTGATTGATTTTATTATACAAAAAGAATTAAATAATTAAATAAAATCTACCATAAAAAATTATATATATATATATATATATATATATATATATATATATATATATATATATATATAAAAGCGGCCACATGTGATATCTTATTTTAAAATTAATTAATTAATTAAATAAAACTAACTACAAGTGGTCGCTTTTATCATCAAAAGTATTAAATAAATTCAATAAAATCGACCACACGTAGTCAATTTTATTATAATAAATATTTAAATTATTATATTATTATTTTAATTATTACTATATAGAAAGATGAGTTCAAGGACGATCAAGAGCATATTTGTCCAATATCAAAAGGTACAACTTAAAATAGGTGTACATTGTGACGTGAAAGTTATGAATTTTCAAAAGAGCCATTCAAGTTGAAGTAAATGTGATGGTCATGTAGAAAGAGTATAAAATATCATTTGTCATATCTATTAAAGTGGGGTCTTATCTCTTGTAAAAATAGTCATTATAGAATCAAGGCGATAAACTTTTTGGCATTTTCTTTTATATATATCTCTATTATACTATATGTACTCTATTGTTTTATCTTTCTATAAAATGTTCGTTCTATATAACAAATACCCTCTATTTTAAATTTCTTAAAATAGGGTTAGATCTAATCTAATTGATGTATTTTGATATTCCTTCAAATTTTATTCTATTTATCATGTTTACTGAAAATGATTAAATATATTTAAATAATTATTATTTTAAAAATCAACATATTATTTATTCACATGTTTTCACTTGTAATTTTGCATAATAAATATAAAAATAAATAAATATGATATAAGAATATTATTAAATTGTGATCAAATAATAAATAAGATTAATTTGATAGAAAAAAATCTTTAATATTCTTTTAGGGCACATAAATAAGACAATATGACAAATTAAATGGACCGAATGTAATTAATGAAATCAAAGTAAACTAGAAAAGTTACACAGTTTTATATTATGGTTCTTCATTTAAGCAAAAAAACAAGTTTGCACTTTATTTCATATTATGTAGTTGAAACTAATTTAAATACAATTGAACTACTATACATGAGTTTAATAAGCAAATTTCAAGTTAAATTTAATTAATTATAGTAGATTATTTAGTTTAATTTTCAAGTTATGAATTAATGCATAATTCTAATACTCCAATATTTTGTCTCAAACGAGAATAAGAAAAATGAGTTATTTTTAACCAAACAATTTGTTTAGCAAAATAATAATAAATTTCATGAATATATTATTGTGGGTGATGCAGTTTTATTAAATTTAAATTCGTACAAAATTTGAATTATATTAAATTCAAAATATATTAGTCCCAAATGAATATTGTGGATTAATATAATTGAATTAATTATTTAAGTCCAAATGTGTAGGAATTTAAATAAGACCCAATATTTATTGGGTTAGTCCATTAATTTGGGCTACAAATGATGAGCTCACTTTACTAAGCCCAAGATATTGTCATGTTCTAGAGGTCCAAATAAGCGCCGCGTGTCAAATGACGTGGCATGTCAAGTTAAGTAAAGGAGTCAATAGGACTGTTCCACATGTCAAAATGATACAGCAGGCCCATCAAATAAAAGCCAATAAAAAGGCGTCACATCACTTAATTCTGATTGGTCAAAAGATGTCCATATTCATCGTGACTCTTCCTTTCCTACAACTATAAATAGGGGTCTCATAATTCAGAAAAGGGACCCCAGAATTCTAACAAGTAGCAAGAGAAAGTTTGTGGATCAAACGCCATAATTTCTCTAAAAAGATCAGGCATTCAAATCAAGTTCATCAAGATTCAAGATCTAGAATGCCATATTCAAGAACAAGCTCAAAAGCCCTTGAATTCAAGCACAAGTCAAGATCAAGTCCCTCAAGTCCAACAAATTAAGTTCAAATTCAAGATTAAGCTTCAATCCCTTGAATTTATATTTGAAAAGGTGAATCAGAGGATTCATAGAGATTGTAACACTCGCATTGAAATCAATAAAATTGATTGTTGCAATATTTTCTTGTCTCGAATTATTTATTTTTCGGTCTCAAAATTTTATTGTCCAACAAATTCTGGCATGCCCAGTGGGACAATCTCTACCTCTAATCTCAACTTTTCATACTTCAAAGTTGAAGAACAACGAAATGACTTCCAACAAGGTCAACTCTCAATCAACTGCTTCCAAGGTTGTTGACTCAAAGTTCTCTGCTGGAGTAGAAAACATCCTTGGTGTTACTTTTGGAACCTTAGGAGCTGTCACAAGGAGCAAGGCTGGCTTGCTAGGACAACAAACACATCCAGTGTCGTCCGCGCCAACTCCAATTTTTGGATCTTCAACCCCGAAAGGAATAAAGTCCAATGCAAGTGTTTCAAAAGGAGGAAGCAGTGTGGCCGAATCACTGAAAAAGACTCTAGCTCTACTTGAGCATTCCGGTTCCAAATACTTTGGAGCCAAGAGCGATGGTCGTTCAATAAATGCGTCATCTCCACTTACACTACATAAGCTAAGTACTTCAAAGATTAACTTATGTGATAATCCGTGTTACTCTCCAACATCTCCGGTGATCATGCAAGCAATGGTAACTGATACCTCATCTGTGGAGGAGCAGCTTGTGAATCTGACAAAGGAAATTGAAGGCCTGACCAACTATGTTCAGAATCAAGAGGCTAGGATTGATAAGATAGTGGATAGGGTGGAAGGCTTGATATACGGAGAATATATCCATGCGCCGGGAAAAACTCCAGAGGTTCATGAGATAGAAAATCCTGTGAAATAAACACCATCGACTAAAGAGGTGCAAGTTTCTGCTGAGGGAATGATCCCGATTGGGCAATTGAGGGAATTTATTGAAGGGACCCTTAGAAACAAGTATGATGTTATCACCAAGTATTCCCTTGCATATGACAAGCCTTACACTGCAAGAATAGATAGCCTCAAAATGCCTGCTGGCTATCAACCCCCCAAATTTCAACAATTTGAGGGCAAAGGTAACCCAAAACAACATGTCGTACAATTTGTCGAGACATGTAATAATGTTGGAACTTACGGTGACTATATTGTCAAACAGTTTGTTCGTTCCCTAAAGGGAAACGCCTTTAATTGGTATATGAATCTCGAGCCTAACTCCATCAATAGTTGGGAGCAACTGGAATATGAGTTCCTGGATCGCTTTTATAGTACAAGGCGTACAGTGAGCGTGGTAGAGCTCACAAATACTCGACAAAGAAAGGACGAACCAGTCATTGACTTCATAAATCAATGGAGAAATACTAGCCTAAACTGCAAAGATAGGCTCAGCGAAGCTTCTGCGATAGAGATGTACATCCAAGGAATGCACTGGGGGCTTCTCTACATCTTGTAAGGAATTAAGCCAAAATCCTTTGAAGAGTTATCTACTCGTGCTCACGATATGGAGTTGAGCATGTCTTCTGCTGGAAAGGAAAAAGCGTCTATCCATGACCCTCGAAGGGGAAAAGATAAGCAAGAACCTAAGAGATGGGGTAAGTTTGTCCCCAAAAATGATAACAAAGAATCCATGAATGTTGATGTGTCTCCTGTGAAAGTCACCACAAAGGTGAGCAAGAAGTAAAGTGTAAAGACGACTTCTGGAGCACGTCCAAATCAGAAAACGTTAAAGGAGATGCAAAAAAAGGAATATCCCTTCCTTGATTCTGATGTTGCTGAGTTTTTCGATGAACTCCTCCAGTATAAGCTCATTGAACTCCCAGAAATGAAGCATCCCAATGAATCCATAAGGACCAATGACCCTAATTATTGCAAATATCATAGGCTCATAAGTCACCCTTTGGAGAAATGCTTTGTCTTTAAAGATAAAGTTATGCAACTGGCAAAAGAGAAGAAAATCTTATTCGACAAGGAGACAGCCAGTTCGCATCAAATCTCTATCACTTTTGGCTCGCTCGGCCTGGTTAAAATTTATGTCAAGGAGCATAATGAGGAGATATTAGAGCCTGACAGATCTTCGGTTGATAAAGACGATAATGAAGGTTGGACTCTAGTGACTAGACACAAACGCAAGAAGATGAGTGTGTGAAAGAAGACGTACGAGCAGCCAACCGGAAGGAAAGTAGTGAAGAAACTAAGGAAACAGAAGTTGGTTGCACTTCCAAAAAGGACAAGGGTGACGGAGCTTCACCATCAGAAACCTCGGCGTCCGGTAACTTTAGAGGAATTCTTACCGAGTTGGTTCCGTAATAACACTGCCCAAGTCAACCTTGAAGCATCTTGTTTTAATACCGCCAAAGAGGGGGAAAAGGGTGAGAATCTACCCATGGAAGTTCTTTCATCTTCCGAAAGGTTGGCTGAAACTCTTAGCGAAGAGGCACATGTGTGTGATACAAAAATAACATTCAAAAATAATGATCTTCTTCTTGGTGAGACCCTACATAACCGTCCCTTATACATGGTGGGTTAAATTTTAGGAAAGAAGATCAATAGAATCTTGATAGATGAAGGATCTGGAGTTAATATCCTGCCTATCCGTACGATGAAGGATCTTGGCGTCGCTACTAGCGAACTGGAAAAAAGTCGTATAATGATCCAAGGCTTCAACCAAGGGGGCCAAAGGGCCATGGGATGTATCAAGTTGGGGATTAGTATGGATGATTTTCAATCAAACCCATTGATGCATGTGATCGATGCCAAAACTTCATACAATGTATTGCTTGGTAGGCCTTGGGTGCACGGGAACAAAATTATCTCATCCTCTTACTATCAATACTTGAAGTACCTCAAAAATAAAGTGGAAAGAACGATTGTCGCCGAAGACAAGCCATTCACTGAAGATGAGTCACATTTTGCCGATGCAAAATTCTACTTATAGAATCATATTATAGATGAGAAAGGGATTAAGGATGTAACCAAGACCAAGTGTGACGATCTTGCATCTAAGAAGGTCACGGTGACTATTGAAAAATTCATCAAAAGGAAGCCTTTCTTCATTTTGAATAAAGAAAGCGTCGCTCCTACGAAGAAGAAGGCAGTTCCTATTCTTCGCTACGTGCCAAAGGTAAAGAAAGAGGAAGATTACTCACCTAATGACAAAGATAATGTGCTAAAGGGGATAAATTTACCTGTCAGGAAGATTGATGCAATAAATCCATCCTCAAGGCCACTTGGGGAATCTGTGGCTAAAAATCTGCCACCAGATATGGCACTCCCTACAAAGCGTACAAAAGAAGGCTTTGATCCAAATGCATAAAAGTTATTTGTAAAGGATGGATACATTCCTAATTAGCCATCAAGGTTGGGAAAACTTCCATCGGAGGGTAACACCAGGCAAGAACGTGAAGGACTAGGATACACGCAGCCACCTCTAATTCGCATCTCTATAAGAAGGGCAGTCAGTAATTACATCACCGTGGAAGAAGAATCCACTGCCGCTAATAAAAGACCCTCCATATTTGATCGACTTGGAGAATCAACCGCAAGAATTTCTATGTTAGAAAGGTTGGGTCCTACAAATAAGAAGAAAAACAACAAGCGTCAAAGAAGTCGTCAAAGCACGATGCTGCACTCTTCATTTAAAATCCAGAAGGATTTCAAAAGTTTGATTCTTTCTAGAATGAAGAGACAAACGGAACTGGTAGTTTCATGCAACGAGGTGTTAAAAGCAAAGATACATACTATGGTTTATACTAAGCAACACGAAGAAGATGAAGAGAGTGTTGGCTCCTCATATCATATATCCATCAATGACGATGATCCTCAAGAGGAGGAAGATGCTGGAGATGCTCCATCGCAACTTGAAGAAGGAGTAAAGGCCACATGGAGATGCTCCATCGCAACTTGAAGAAGGAGTAAAGGCCACAATAGATCCCTTGAAGGAAGTTAATCTTGGAACCGATAAAGAACCAAGACCAACTTACTTGAGTGCGTTTCTAGAAGTAGAGGAGAAAATCGCTTATATGGACATACTCAAAGAATATATGGATGTCTTCGCCTGGAGCTATAAGCAAATGCCTGGATTAGATCCAAAAGTAACGGTCCATCAGTTGGCGGTCAAGAATGGTGCTCGTCCTGTTAAGCAAGCCCAAAGGCACTTTAGGCTAGAGTTAATTCCATTAATTGAAAATGAAGTTAACAAACTCATTGAAGCTGGATTTATTCGCGAAGTCAAATAGCCCACATGGATTTCAAGTATTGTTCCAGTAAGAAAGAAGAATGGCCAAATTCGAGTTTGTGTCGACTTTCGAGACCTCAACAACGCCTGCCCTAAGGATGACATTCCAATTCCCATACCAGAGTTGATGATTGATGCCACCACTAGTTATGAGACAATGTCATATATGGATGGTTCATCCGGATATAATCAAATCTGCATGGCACCAAAGAATGAAGAACTCACTGCATTTCGTATGCCCAAAGGTATTTATTGCTATAAGGTGATGCCTTTTGGTTTGAAGAACGCTGGCGCCACTTATCAAAGGGCTATACAGAATATATTTGATGGCATGCCCCATAAAAATGTTGAATGCTATGTAGATGATCTAGTGGTGAAGTGAAGAAAGAGATGCGACCACTTAAAAGACCTAAGAATGGTATTCGAGTTGCTTCGAAGATATCAACTTAGGATGAATCCTTAAAGTGTTCCTTTGGAGTTACTTCGGGAAAATTTCTTGGCTTCATTGTGCGACACCGAGGAATTAAAATTGATCAAGCTAAGGTTGATGCAATTTTGAAGATGCCCGAGCCTCAAGATATTAATGAGTTAAAAACCCTTCAAGGAAGGCTAGTATATTTAAGGAGGTTCATCTTAAACCTAGCCAGAAAATGTCAACCATTTAGTCATCTCATGAAGAAGGACACTTCCTTCGAATGGGACCAAGCTTGTAGTAATGCCTTTGAGAGTATCAAATCATACTTAATGAAGCCACCAGTTCTTACGGCACCCATACCTGGGAAACCATTGATACTCTACATCGCGGCACAAGAGAGGTCAGTTGGAGCACTACTGGATCAAGAAAATAGTGAAAGCAAGGAAATCTCTCTTTACTATTTGAGCAGAATGATGACGTCGAATGAGCTAATGTATTCTCCAATTGAAAAGTTATGTTTGTCATTAGCCTTCTCGATTCAAAAGATGAAGCACTACTTTCAGGATCATGTTGTTTGGCTTATCTCAAGGGTAAATTCCATCAAGTTTGTAATATCGAAACTAGTCCTTAGTGACCGACTTGCAAGATGGTACCTTCAATTTCAACAGTTTGAGATTGTGTATGTTCCCCAAAAGGATGTAAAGGGACAAGCATTGGCTGACTTTTTGGCAGACCACCCGATACCTGATGATTGGGAACTGAGCGATGAACTTCCTGATGAAGATGCAATGGTCATTGAAGCTAGACCCCCATGGAAGATGTACTTTGATGGTGCCGCACATTGAGATGGAGTTGGTGCCAGTGTGGTGTTTGTCACTCCACAAGCATCCCATACTCTTTTACCCTAACAAATCGTTGCTCTAATAATGTTGTTGAATATCAAGCTTTAATACTTGGACTTGAGATAGAAGTTGACATGAAACAATTGTAATTACGAGTCCTTGGTGACTCCCAGTTGGTGATCAAGCAGCTTTTGGGAAGCTATGAAGTCAGAAAGCCTGAGCTACGACCATATCATGATTATGCACAAAAGTTGATGGGGTGTCTTAGAGGAGTAACCCTCCAACATGTGCCAAGGAGAGAAAATAAGCAAGCTGATGCCCTAGCTTCTCTGGCCTCAATCTTGACTCTTCCAAATCAGACCCAAGTTATTGTCCACCAAGAATAGGTAGTACCAGCGTCAGATGAGGATGTTGAAAACAAAGTTGAATACCTCGTTGCCGTTTCTGAAGCTGTAAAAGAAGATTGGCGACAACCTATCATTGATTACTTATGTTATGGGATAATTCCAAAAAATCCAAGGAGAAAGACTGAAATTCGTCGTCGTTTACCTCGCTTCCTTTACTACAAGTACATACTGTACAGAACATTATATGAAGGAGTACTCTTACGTTGTTTGGGAGAGGAAGAATCAATTCAATCTTTGCAAGAAGCTCACTCGGGAGTTTGTGGATCACATCAGTCTGGACCGTAGCTCCATTTTCATATTAAAAGAATGGGATATTATTGGCCAACGATGGTGAAATATTTCTTGGACTATGCTAGAAGATGCAAAGCTTGCCAATTCCATACAAATTTCATACATCAACCTCCAGAGGTACTACATCCAATTGTAACGTCTTGTCTATTCAATGCTTGGGGGATGGATGTTGTTGGTCCACTACCAAAGTCTTCTGGTGGACACTTATACATCTTGGCCGCAACAGATTACTTCTCAAAATGGGCAGAAGTTGTGGCTCTCAAGGAAGTAAAGAAAGAAAATGTTGTAAAATTTATCTGAGTGAATATCAACTATCGTTTTTGAATTCCTCAGTACATAATAACTGACAACGGCAAGACATTTGATAACAAGTTGATGAACAAGATCTGTGACCTCTTTGGCTTCAAGCAGCACAAGTCTTCAATGTATCATGTTTCCGCCAATGGTCTAGCTGAAGCCTTCAACAAGACTTTATGCAACTTGTTGAATAAAGTTGTCTCCAAATACAAACGAGACTGGCATGAGCGAATGGAAGAAGCTTTATGGGCGTATATAACAACTTACCGTACACCAACGCAAGAAACCCCATACTTAGTTTCTTTTGGAGTTGAAGAAGTCCTGCCACTTTAGCGTCAAATACCTTCTTTGAGACTGGTTATTTAAGAAGGGCTCATCCATGAAGAAAATACTAAGTTGCATCTTGCGGAGTTAGAAGCTCTTGATGAGAAGAGGCTGGAGGCTCAACAAAATCTTGAATTCTATCAATCCCGGCTATCTCATTTTTTCAAAAAAAGGGTTCGCTTGAGGTGCTTCCAAGTTGGATATCAAGTTCTTGCAGTAAGAAGGCCCATTATCACTTCTCATAAGTCTGGGGGCAAATTCACTCCAAAGTGGGATGGAACATATGTTATAAAAGAGGTATATTCAAATGGTGCTTATAAGCTTGTCGATGTAGATGGCGTGAGGGTTGTCCCCATCAACGCCAAGTTTTTAAAGAAGTACTACCCTTGAATAAAGATGACACTCCTTAAGGCACAAGTATAAACTGCATGTCCACTCCTGGCCCGCAAGAGTATAAACTGTGAACGGCTCACACACACAAAAAAAAATCAAATAAATGTCCGCTAGGTTGAAAACTTCAAAAGAGTCGGCCTAGGAAAAAAAACCCCACCCAGAACTACGTTGTGACTTGATCCTCTTTACTGAGTTACGTAGGCGCTTAGAATTTCATTCTGAGTTCAGTTGCATGAGTGTCAAAAAAATACATATCCCTGTTTGATCCGTCGTATGAAAGTCAAATCTGCATGCATCGCAATTAAGTGTTAGAATTATGTCAAATACTTGTGGCTCAATGGGGGCAACCCATCAAAAGAAAAGGAAGCTCTTTCGATGGGATTTGGAATACCCATAGCATACAGTTAAGACATAGATCTACCACACATGGAATTATCAATTATGAAGTTAAAAGATTTAATTCTTAAGTCTTTCAAATTGAAGTTGTAAGTCCAACTGGGTTGTGAGACAAAGACGTGAAGCCAATGAGAAATAATTTTGGAAGAGAAAAGCCAGAGCTTAATACGACGACATCAATGGATCAAAGTAAGCAAGCAATTCTTGGGGTTGGAATTCAAAGGAAATATTAAAATAAATGTGCAATATAAAAAAAAGAGTTTCCATTATGACTAATAAATTCGACTACTCAATAAAAAGGGTGAAATAAAGAAACAAGAAGGTTTGAAGGAAGACATATCCTAAGGCTAATCTAAGTATAGCTTATAATTGACTAAATCTTGTAAAGCAGCCTCTAAGACTTGCTTCTTCTTCTCCATGACTTTGAGGCTTTTGTTATTGCAAGGGAGACATCAGAACACTTGGAAAACTCTTCTTCAGCAGCTAAAACTTTGGATTCCATCTCTGCATCTCCTTGCTTGGCAGCATCTCGGCGAGCTTTCAATTTCTTCACCTTCTTTCTCGCCTTCTCAAGAGATTTGTAGGTGGCAGAAACTTCTTTATATTTCTCATCCCTCTCTCTCGATAAAAGCTCAAGATGTTCTTTGGCTTTTAAATATGGCTCTGACTCTTTAATTGTTGTGGTCTTATCAACAATAGAGGATCGTACTTGGTCATAGGAAGTCGCCATCCCAAAGAAAGACCCTAATAAATCCTGCAAGGGGAAATATCTGCCCCCATTCCACTCATGTCATTGAGTATGACTTCAACGTCACCTTGGATAGAAGAAGCACGATTCGGAGTAAGTCCTGCAAGTTTGGTACGGATACTAGCCCAAGCCTTCATGATAAATTCTTTTTTATGATCTGAAACAACCTTCTTGCCATCAAAAACAGACATGGTTACTGCTGGTTTCCGGGAAAGTTTTGACTCCACATTTGCTTTGACTTTCCCGCAAGATTTAGAAGTAACTTCTTTGGATGACAAAAGTAACTTCCTTGAGTCTGGACCTACTACAGACTCACTACTATCTTGTGGATTACTTTGATGAGGATCTTCCAAAATTTGGACATCGTCTGGCCGCACCTACAAAGAAAAACATAATATGAGGGGTATATAAAGGCAATGCATATACTGTGAAATAGTAAAAGAGTTGTCATTACCTTTTCGATAGCTGGCGGAGTCTTGGATGAACTAGCAAGAATCTCCATATTGGTGTTAGGATCATCGCTCTTTGCCAAGGATAGTTTTACCTTCTTCCAGCAACGATCTCCATGACTACTCTCGCTCTCGTCTTGA
Organism: Capsicum pubescens; assembly: GCA_030864215.1. NCBI lineage: Eukaryota > Viridiplantae > Streptophyta > Magnoliopsida > Solanales > Solanaceae > Capsicum > Capsicum pubescens. The sequence goes on from CM061544.1 coordinate 109,157,602, forward strand.
GGTGGTCGTTTATTGAAAGTCTGTTGAGTTAGGACAGGCGACTCCTCCTTTTGAGTTTCTGCATGTAGAGGTCCCTTAACCCTGAATGGAATGACTTCCTTAGGTTTCAAAATAGAATCCTTAACCACAACTGGGACCTCCTCACCATGTTCTTGGGAGTGTCGATAATAGTACCTATGGCATTCACCACAGATTGCAAGTTAACTTTAAGAAAGTGTCCATGAACTTTGTCCCACCAAGATTTATACGGAGTGGATGAATGTCTTCGCGCATTAGGTGTGGATTTAGGGAAAGTTTCATTTGACATAGAACTATTCAATACACAAAATTGATGAAATTTAAAGCCTTCATCTAGTGAAGCACTGCGAATATCATTTTCCAAGATTCTAGGAAGGCCTTGGTAAAACCCAAATTGATGGCTAAATCGGTGTGGACTGTATGGATCATGTATGAATGAACCTCCATATCTAAAAAGGAGTAAGCTAAAATAAAGGCTCATGAAGTAGCTTATCTCTGACTCTTCATTCTTATCATCATCCATAAAATAACAAGGACTGGACTTGTTTGGCATAGTTGAATTCCAAATAGCAGTGTCCCCTTGATGGATGCGCTTTCTGGCAAGCTCTCCATCAAAGTACTTTGCCCCGCCTTCTCCGGAATATGTCTTCACCAATGGAATAGATGGTCCATTAGAAAATGAAAAATGTGTCTTAAAATAGTAAGCAAGTCAACCATACACATAATGGATAGGAAAGAAAATTCTGAGTTGCTTAAGCTGCGAAGATTTATAGACCCTGTTGAGACCATTATAAATGCTTGATAGGACTGGAACTGCAAGATTGAAAGTTTGCTTATCCGCAATCATGGTTGCTACTCTAAAATTTCCCGGGCGAATAAAATATCCATCCTTAGAGGGAAATACAAAAGTGCACAACCAACATGATAGGAACACTGCCAAATATGTATCAGTCCTATGTTCATACTTCATTCCAAGTGTAGAAAATGTGGCATCATCTGCGCTTGACCACTTTACTGCATTTGGAATAGTCCCAATTGGGTTATGAGTTGACTTCAAGTGAACGGATTTTTTCTCCTTCCTCGGTGGAGCTGACTCATATCTTAATACCCTTTTGCACCAAAACTTTATCCACTTGCTTAGAGAAACTCTCGTATTAGAAGTCACTCCTTCTTGAAGATGTTGGAAAGCTACAAATAAGAATTCACAAGAACGAGGAATAAATATCTCATTCTTTTCATCAACACCTGTAAGCTCTTTCGCTTTGGGCACTACTTCTTCATAAGGAAGGCCTCCGATAGGAAGACCTCCAATATTGTATAAATCCCAAAGGGATATGGATATCTCTCCAACAGAAGTAAGCAATGTGTTGGTAATTGGACACCAAGTCTCAAAGAATGCCTGTAATATGTTCGAATTTCGATCATATGTAAACAGTGAAGCATAAACAGCATCATATATTTTGGCTGCCTTCAAGGATTGTGCACTTCTAGCCAATATGTCCTCGGTCCATTCCCAATATCCTTGAGTATGACAATATTCACCGATTATCTCCATAGTGTCCCTCCAACGTACTTCTTCTTTGAGTACCCGATGTCCTAAGCAAGAAAGGGTGCTCGCAATATTCAATTGACATTGATTGGGAGTCTGAAGAAGCCATACTTTAACCGACCGATTAGCACAAATGTTATGTTCTTAAAACCAATCTGACATATGGAGAGAATTTTGCAAGGGTGGCCACAAATCTGCATGCTTGCCTGCTATTGGAGTTTCAGTCAATAACCTAGTTAAAACCGTACCATCATCAGCCTCAATTAGAAGATACTTGTTGTTAGAAGATAAAGATGTGTAGTCTCTAAAGTGAATTATATCTGCAAGCTGCAAGAACAAAAGAATCTTGGTCAAACACAGAATCAAGGTTCAGGAAAAAAAAATACTTGCAAAAATGCAGTAGAATTAAAAAAAAAGAGTCTTCTATGTTTTGGCTTTGGTGAAATACAATCACGTATACTTGAAGTCGAACTTGTTAGGTCTTAAGGTGATGGAGGCAAGGTTAAACCCTTTTCACCTTAAGCTAACCATTGGAAAGGGCCCATACTTAAAAAAGACCATTGCATAAGTGCAATAATGAAAGGGCCCATACTTAAAGAAGACCATTGTATGAGTGCATCAATGAAAGGGCCCATACTTAAAGAAGACCATTGCATAAATGCATTAGTAAAGGCCCATACTAAAAGAAAACCATGACGTCTTCAAGAAAATTCTTTTGGTCTTAAGGTGACAGAGGCGAAGTTAAACTCTTACCACCTTAAGCCGGCCAATTATGCGTAAGTCTTTCGGTCTTAAGGTGATAGAGGCGAAGTTAAAATCTTACCACCTTAAGCCAGCCAATTATGCTTAAGTCTTTCGGTCTTAAGGTGACAGAGGCGAAGTTAAACTCTTACCACCTTAAGCCGGCCAATTATTGTATATTGCTACCTGTTCAATCCTAAAAAAAAAAAAAGGGAATACCTCGTGGCGGATGCTCGGACGTTTTGGCTGAAGCTACTTCTAAGTTCTTGAAATTATGCTACAAAGGTGAAAAAATTATTGGTATTTATAGATGTGTAGGGGCGGTGGTATCATACCATTAAGAGACCCAATTTGAGTTGAAAAGGATTAATACAATCCCATTTGGACTTTAGTACTAATACAGAAAACGGTGGCAGCAATATGGCACCAATATGGCAAATGTTTTTCTATAACAAAAAGGTATCAAAGGTGAATAATGATTGGTTGTTTTAGGGAAAAGTCAACATCATTTTTTTGTTTTGATTTAGGTTGCCACGTAAGAAAAATAAAAGGGAAATGTAAGGGGTGTTTTTCCCTTTTATGCAAAACTAATATCATGATTGGTCCGTATTATTTCTTTTTGTGTGTATACTTCAAGTTTAGTCAAAAAAATTTGACAAGTCTTGAAGTAGGGGCATTTGTGGGTGATGTAATTTTATTAAATTTAAATTCGTATAAAATTTAAATTATATTAAATTCAAAATATATTAGTCCCAAATGAATATTGCGGATTAATATAATTGAATTGATTATTTAAGTTCAAATGTGTAGGGATTTAAATAAGACCCAATATTTATTGGGTTAGTCCATTAATTTGGGCTACAAATGATGAGCCCACTTTACTAAGCCCAAGATATTGTCATATTCTAGAGGCCCAAATAAGCATCACGTGTCAAATGACGTGGCATGTCAAGTCAAGTGAAGGAGCCAATAGGACCGTGCCACATGTCAAAATGATACAGCAGACCCATGAAATAAAAGCCCATAAAAAGGCACCGCATCACTTAAATCTGATTGGTCAAAGGATGTCCATATTCATCATGACTCTTCCTTTCCTACAACTATAAATAAGGGTCTCATAATTCAGAAAAGGGACACCAGAATTCTAACAAGTAGCAAGAGAAAGTTCATGGATCAAATGTCATAATTTCTCTAAAAAAACTCAGGCATTCAAATCAAGTTCATCAAGATTCAAGATCTAGACCGCCATATTCAAGAACAAGCTCAAAAGCCCTTGAATTCAAACACAAGTCAAGATTAAGTCCCTCAAGTCCAACAAATCAAGTTCAAATTCAAGATTAAGCTTCAAGCCCTTGAATTTATATTTGAAAAGGTGAATCAGAAGATTCATAGAGATTGTAACACTCGCAATGAAATCAATAAAATTGATTGTTACAATATTTTTTTATCTCGAATTATTTATTTTTCGGTCTCAAAATTTTATTGTTCAACAATTATATTTGAGAATTTGAGTTTTTACAAACTTTATGATTGTAGCAAATTAAATAATAAACCTTTTGAATACAAAGCAAGGTTTAATACATTGATCATTTTTGAAACATCTAACTTATTGGCTAATGGAAAAGTAAATGAATTTAAGTTTAATACTATTTAAATAAAAATTCTAAAATATAATTTGAAAAATTAGATAACTTATTAGCATTAATAAAGACAAAATGTGAAATAAACTGATAAAAATACAAGTATACCCCATACAAGACGTAAAGTCATAACTTTTTTATATCCTTTATTTCTTTGTAATGATATGTTTCATTATAATGTTCATCAAGTTGGTCATTATTTTCGTTTGTTAAACACCTATAAAACATATTTAAATATATTCAAAATTAATTTATATATGAATCAATATTCTTTACTTTTTTGTATGACTATAAAAATGATTAATATATTGACATTTATAATTTTAATTTATTCTCTTATATAATTTTAAAATAAAGTCAAAAAGGAAAAAAACACATTAAATTGATTGTTTAATTCAACAGAATGTGTTTCACTTGAAGTTAAAAATGCATTGAAGCATATGATAGTTTAATGTTAATTAAGACAATTTAAATAAACAATAAGTTATTAAATAATAGTTTAATGTTAATGCTAGGGATGGTTTCAAGAGAGGTAGAGGTAGACCAAAGAAATACTGAAAGGAGATGATTAGACATGACATGGATCAACTTCAACTTACCGAGGACATAACCCTAGATAGGAAGTTGTGGAGGAGGCGAATTGGGGTAAAAGGCTAGTCTGAGTTAGGATGTTGTATGTTTTGGTGGTTACTTGGAGTATCTTGCTTTTGGTATTATTGGGTATGTTAATTTGAATGTTATTTTGTTCTATTACTATTCCTTATCTTGTCTTAGAATGCTTTATTTTGAGCTGGGGTATATCGGAAACAACCTCTCTATCTCACTTTGAGGTGGTGGTATAGACTACGTACACTTACCCTCCCCAGATCCCACTTGGTGGGAATATACTGGGTATATTGTTGTTGTTGTTGTTGTAATAAATATATTTTATTATAAAGTCTAATTTCTATTATCATTTTCTATCGTGTTTGTTTTAAAATACTAAGGATTTATTTTTGAAAACCTTATTAAATGCCTATATAAATATTTAATCGATCCCTTCATTATCTAGTAAATAGGGTAACTTACATCAATAACAACAACAACAAACCCAGTGTATTCCCACAAAGTGGGGTCTCGGAGGGTAAAGTGTACGCAGTCCATACCGCTACCTCTAAAGAAGTAGAGAGGCTATTTCTAATAGATCCCCGGCTCAAGATAAAGAATAATAAACAAAAGCGTAATGAAACATGAAGTAAGATGGATGGTATCACATAAAAAGGATTAAGACATAAATATAAATCAAAGCAGTATGAGATAAGGTAACCAAGTGCAACGTGCAATAAGAGATAAGAAATAGGGCATCCAAAAAACGACACCCACCTAGTAGTAACAAACAGTCACAGGACAGAGACACCCTCCACACCCAAATAGGGTAACTTACATAAATCCTGGATATTTAACAGGTTGTAATAGTTTTTATCATAACTTTGTTAAATTACAAGATATCCCAGATTTTGATTTGTAATACATATCTTTAGCCTTGATACATATGCATTGTGATACATTTGTAACTGAATGGTTAGTTAAATAAGTAACTGATTTTCATTTATTACGAGGAGTAAATAACACTCAAATCGTGACATAAATACATCTGGTTTTAAATGTATCATAATGATATATCTAGTAAAATTACTCAATACCCAATCAAAATTCAATCTCACACAAAAATAAATAATTCTCATTTGTCAAACATATGTTAAATGTACCAAAAATTTATATATGAATCAAAAATATGAATTAGTATCAAAAAGTATCTGTCATATGTATCACCAGTATTCTGACAACAAATGTATCACTCATAATATCACCAATTTACTGACAACAAATATATCACTCATATGTATCACCGTTTATATATAGTACGAAAATGTATCAAGAAATTAACAACATTATATATGTATCAAGCGCATTAACCAAAAATATATATATCAATGCTGAATTTGATATCTAATTATGTGGAACATTGCAGTGGTCATCATCATTGTCATGATTTCGTCGAAAACTATGAGATTTTTTAGCTTGTACAGTATGATGACTATTTAAGAGAATATGAATTTTGTTAACATGAAGCACACAGTAAAACTTTCAAAATTTCAAGAAAAAAATTAATAGAGATGGAAAAAAATTGAGCCAAATTGTAAGTTGCAAATGATTGAATCTGATGAAAATTTTTTTATTCGACTTTTTTTTAGATATTTAAGAAATTCTCTCTCATTATTTACTTTCCTAAAATAAATGCAAATATATGAATTTCTTATCTAATATGTATTAAAAGGAAAAGGAGAAACATGAGATTTTATGAAATATTTTAAAAGATAAGAAATTTTATGTATTTATGCCTCTTAAATTTGTGTGTTTGAGTAATGTATCCTAATAAATAAGTAAAAGTGATTATATATGGTCTTTTTTGTTAATATATATATATATATATATATATATATATATTTGTTAGAATTAATTAATTAATTAATTAATTAATTAAAATCGACTAAAGTAGTCGCTTTTATTTAAAAATTAATTAATTAAATAGTAGTCGATTTTATTAAAAAATTCATTAATTAAATATATAAAAGCGGCTATTTTTTTTTTTTGATAAAGCAAAGCAACCACTATTTTATCGTTGTGGTCGGTTTTGTGATCGCAAAATTAGGAAAAAACGACCACATGTGATCGTTTTTCCTACTTTTTTTAGTAGTGGTTATGGATTTGAGCTGCGAAAGTAGTCACTGGTACTTATATTAGAGCAGCACCCCTTATCTAGAGCCTGTACAATTGCAAATGCTTTATGCACCGGACTGCCCTTTAAACCAATCAAGTCTTTACATTTAAATAAAAATAGTCTTTCCTAAATATGTGGTTGCATACCGAGGAAAGTCAGTGCCAACGAACTTGACTAGTAGGAAATACGTTGTCTCCTAATCTTTTATTATTTTCAACCATATCATTATTCTCTTTCTCCCAATTACAAGGTGAAGAAGTATTAAAACCTTCATTATTGTTGTCAAAACAATTACTACGTCATTTGTTGAAAATCTGGAGAATTACTAAATTATTACTTAAGGTAACGTTAATAATTTTTCATATAACTAAAATCCTAATAATTGGAATGCTTGCTCTATTCATGTACAACAACTCCCCAGTATAATCTCATAATTAGAGTATAAAGAGTGTAGAATGTATGCAAATCTTGCCCCTATCTGTAATACCCCGAATTTTTTTCCTAGCTAATTTCGTCGCAAGAATGCCTAATATTAACTTCTAAATAGAATGATGATTATTCCGTGAGGAATTTTCAATATTTTCACTTTTTCATGTGAAAAATTCAATAAGCTTTCCATCGATAAAAAATTCGCCCAAATCTGACACCCGGGCGAAGAGTTAGAGCCTTTTTAGTGAGACAGTGTATCACCTGAGCCTCCAGCGCGTCGCGGAGATAACTCAAATGCCAATTGTCAATTTCCAGTGTTTCTCCGCGATAGTGTCTCATCGTGCTGAACTTCCAGGTCGCATACAAGGTGGCAACGCGATAGATCCGCGTCGCGCCCCCGTGCAATTTTCCATTTGTCACTTTCCAGTGACTTGGCGCAATAATGGCACATCGCGTCAAGGATGAAAATCGGAAAATTTTCTCAGAAATTAAAGACATGTCCTATAGTTAAAAGGGTCAATTTCCCCACCCTATATAAGTCTTATAACACGAGATTTGACCATAATTCAGCAACTTATACTCAATTACTCTCAAAAACTCTTAAGAACAAGCCCTAGGGTTTCCATAGAAGGTTCAATTCCAAGGGAATTCATCGTCAAATTTTAAGAATCTCTCTGTCAATCTTCACAAAATCACGAACTAAGGTATGCGTAGTGTTCATCCACGGATCTCTTTCATTCGTGGAGTCCAAGAATCATGTTTTAAATAACCTATTGTGATTTGCTTGTTGTGATTTGTTCATGTTCATGTTGATAGTTGTTATTTATGATTCAAGATGGTGTCTTGATGACTTTCCATAAATTATATGAGTTTGTTGATTGAAAACCTATGAATTTGGGTAGTTTTAGATTCTTAAATTGATGATTTCACCTATGCTATAAAGTGTGCATGTAAGGTGTTTGATAAAATGCCTAGAATAATAGAATCATGTTCCTTATGACTCAATAGTCTCTAAATAACAAGTCCATGCTAACCCTTATGATGCAACACAATTTCCATGCTCTTGTTGTGTATTGACTGTTGTGTTATGCAACGTTCATGATATTGAAATCATGCAAGTATGTACATGTTATATGAATTCCCTTCCATGATCAAGACTATGATAACCATGTGAAGCATGAAATCCCTTATTTATGGCATTATGAATTATGAACTCTATTCCTATGATCAAGAAGTATTATGGATTGTTGGTGTTGGTCATGTATTCAGGAATGTCATGTCTTGTCAGTTTCCTTCTATCAAGTCCTGGGGGTACTTGTATCCAAAAAATATAGTTGTATGCCTAGAGCCATGTCATGTTTTTACGATACTCTTAGTCAAGCCATGTTTCATAGAAGTCAGTCAGTCATGTGACTCAGGAAATCTCAGAAATCTCATGAACTCAGTACTCAGTAAGATCAGTAATCTCATTAACTCAGTCAGTTATCAAATATCAATAGTATTCTGTCAGTCGACGGAATTCAGTAAACTCAGTCCATGTACAGTCAGTCAATCATGTTCAGTCTCTTCAGATGGGAGTAGAAATTAGCACCGAGTGAACCCAATGGTGGGAACACACACTGTCAGATGAGGGTGTGATTCTTAGTAGTCATCCTTGTGTTTCAGAACTATGTAGCCAACATAGGTTAAGACATCAACACTGTCAGATAAGGGTTGATGAGGTGGATAAGCACTGTCAGATGAGGGGCCCACCATTCTCTTTTGGCGACACTGTCAGATGAGGGTACCCACAGTTGTCCTTACCAATGGCGCGGTATTGATACCCTTTCAATCAGGGCAAAGATTGGTCCCCAGCTCGACTGTTCTAGCGCATTTGGGGCATGTCGGTTAAATAACTATTCCCACAGTTTCAGTATTAGTCTCAGTAAAAGAATTCAGATAGTTCTTTAGATTTTAGGACTATCATATACAGTCAACTCAGTCACAGTACGAAACTCAAATAGTTCTATTAGGTTTAGGACTGTCAGACACAGTCACTCATGTTATTTCAGTTATCGAAACTCCGGTATCAGTCATGCTAGATATCAGTAAATTCATGTTATCAGTATATAGATTCAGTTATCATGTTCTCACGATCTCATTTACTATGTATTCTTGTGTGCACTCTCACGTTCATATTAGTCAATCAGTTATTATCATTCATGCATGTAAGCCCCATGTATTCATCCTACCTCACACGTATACTCAGTACATTCTTTTGTACTGATGCATTTGCGCTATGGTGTTTTTTTTATATTATACCATAGGTTCAGAGACATGACTCCCAGATCAGCAGCATCAGTAGCATTCTAGGGTGCAGAGTTTTAGTAGTGAGTCCTCATTCTCTGAGGACATGATCTTATTTTATCATATCAGTTCAGTTTTTAGTTGACGGAGTTAGTTGGGGACATGTCCTATCAACTCCTTAGTCAGATAGTTAGAGGCTTTCAGACGACTACAATATTTTTTATGTTTTTCAGACTTTAGTATTTCAGTTTTGTTTTGGTATCGAGATACCACTCTATGTCAGACGTTATTATAATTATTCAGTTATATTCAGTATTGAACCTTATGGCCTCTCAGTGCATGTTTTCGTATTTGATGTGATATTATGTAGTGTACAGGTACATATATCAGCCATGGGTTATCTTGTGATCCTTCGAGATCATGAGCACCGTGTAGCATTCCGGTTCAGATAATCAGGGCGCTACAAACTTAGTATTAGATCCTAAGGTTCAATAGAGTCCTAGGAATTCTGAAAGCCTCATCTAGTAGAGTCTTTTACGTGGATGTGTTGCGCGCCACACTTATGTGCAGGAGGCTATGAGATGTTTTAAGAAACAATTTCCCTTCTTTCAGTATTCATGTCGTTCCTGTGAGCATAATCACAAGTCAATCTCTTAGTATAATCTTTTTCTCCTCTTGATTTCAGAATATTGCTCCAAAGAGAAGAAACCAGTCAGCTCTTCAGCCCGAAGATCTTTTGGGCGAGCATGTTTCTTATGCGGAATTCAGAACCGTATTTGCCACTCTTGCTCAGTCAGTAGTTGCCCATAATGAGCGGCCAACGGTTATTTTGGCCAACCTAGTATCCAACTCAGCCGCAGCTAGGATTCAGGACTTCACCCGAATGAATCCTTCAACGTTACTCGGGTCTAAGGTAGATGAAGACCCTCAGGAATTCGTTGATCAGGTCCAGAAAGTGACATATATTATGTGGGTGACTACTGTTGAGAGTGCTGAGTTAGCCGCATACCAGTTGCAAGATGTGGCTCATACTTGGTACAAGCAGTGAAAGTCCGAAAGGGTAGATGGTGCAGGTCCTATAGAGTGAGAGGAGTTTTTCACGGCTTTCTTAGATAGATTCTTTCCCCAGGAGCTGAGGGAGGCGAAGGTTCTAGAGTTCATCAACCTCAGGTAGGGAAATATGACAGTGAAAGAGTATTCTCTAAGGTTTACTCAATTATCCAGATATGCCCCTCATGTGGTTGCAGACAACAGAGCTAAGATGAGCAAGTTTGCTTCAGGGGTAAATAATAGCATAGTTAATGAGTGCAGATCCGCCATACTAAATAGTGACATGACTTTAGCTCGACTCATGACTCACGCTCAGCAGATAGAGGAGTAGAAAATTAAGTAGAGGGAAAAGCAGAATAAGAAAGCTCGGACAGGTAGCTTTAATTTTAGACAGCCTAAATCAGAAGGAGGAAACCATTCCCAGTTTCATCCTAAGTCATCAGTTCCAGCTCCTTCTACAGCCAGTGCTCCAGTTCCTAAGTTCAGAGAAGGTAACAAAGATAGAGCGCCAGGCTCTAAGTCTCAGGGCAGTGTCGGCAATACTAGAACTAATCCCCTATGTCAGACTTGTGGTAAGAACCACAAAGGTGCTTGTCGAGCTGGTAGCGATGTATTTTTAGGTTATGGAAAGCCAGGCCACAGAGTCAGAGATTGTCCCCAGTCAGGTTATCAGGGTCAACAGAATCGTTCCGCAACTCAGTCCGGTCGCCTGAACCATCAGGGTGCCACTTCTAGTGCTACTAGTGGGTAACTCCCAAATCGTCTCTAAGATTTTCAAACCCAACAGGATCAGGAAAATTCTCCTGATATTGTTACTGGTACATTACAGATCTTTCATGTTCATGTTTACGCTTTGATTGATCCAGGTACATCCTTGTCTTTTGTTACTCCTTATATAGCAGGTGATTTTGGAGTCAGTCCCAAAATTTTAGTAGAGCCCTTTTCAGTAGCTACCTTAGTGGGTAAAACCATCATAGCTCGGTGGGTATACAGGAACTATCTGGTTATAATATTTCAGAAAGTCACGTCAGCAGATTTAGTCGAGTTAGAGATAACTGATTTTGATGTCATTCTCGGCATAGATTGGCTTCATTCCTTCTATGCCACAGTCGACTGAAGAAATAGAATAGCTCAGTTTCAGTTTCTGAATAAACTCATCCTAGAGTGAAAGGGTAATACTTCAGCGTTCAGACGTCAGCTTATTTTCTACCTTCAAGCAAGGAAAATGATATCTAAGGGGTGTGTTTATCATCTCGTGCATGTTAAGGACTCTAGTTCTGAATCTCCAAGTATTAAATTAGTCCCAGTAGATAATGAGTATTCAGATTTATTTCCCGAAGATATTCCAGGCATTTCTCCCAAAAGGGGAATAGACTTCGGCATAGACCTTCTTCCAGGAACTCAGCCTATCTCTATTCCTCCATACAAAATGGCACCAGCAGAACTCCAGTAACTGAAAGAACAGTTCAAGGATCTCTTATATAAGGGATTTATCAGACCCAGTATTTCCCCATGGGGCGCACCAGTCTTATTCGTGTGCAAGAAAGACGGTTCCCTCAGAATGTGCATTGATTGTCGTTAACTTAATAAAGTCACGGTCAAGAACAAGTATCCTCTTCCCAGAATCGATAACTTGTTTAACCAATATCAGGGTGCCAGTTATTTCACTAAGATAGACCTCAGCTTAGGCTACCATCAGTTCAGAGTTAGAGAATGTGACATTCCGAAGACAGCTTTTCCGTACTTGGTATGGTCACTTTGAATTTCTAGTCATGTCCTTTAGTCTTACCAATGCACCAGCAGCTTTCATGGACTTGATGAACCATGTGTTCAAGCAGTACTTGGAATGGTTCTTCATAGTCTTTATAGATGATATTCTAGTCTATTCCCGCACAGAGCGCGATCAGGCAGACCATCTCAGAATAGTTCTCTAGACTCTCAGAGATCACCAATTATTCACCGAATTTAGTAAGTGAGAATTTCGGCTAAGGATAGTAGCATTCCTTGGTCATATCATTTTCGGTGATGGCATTAGAGTAGATCCTCAGAAGATCGAAGTGGTAAGAAACTGGCCTCGCCATGTCTCTCCATCAGATATCAGGAGTTTCTTAGGCTTGGTTAGCTATTACAGATGGTTTGTTGAGGGATTTTTTTCTATTGTATCCCCTATGTCCAGATTGACTCAAAAGAAGGTCAAGTTTCAGTGGTAAGATTCTTGCGAGAAGAGTTTTCAAGAGTTGAAGACTCGACTCACCTCAGCTCCAGTTCTAGCTCTTCCAGATGGGTTTGTAGTGTACTGTGATGCATCTAGAGTAGGTTGGGGTTGTGTCTTCATGCAGCATAGTAAGGTCATAGACTACGTCTCTAGACAGTTAAAGCCCCATGAGAAGAATTATCCTACTCATGATCTTGAGTTAGAAGCCGTAGAATTTGCCTTGAAAATTTGGAGGCATTATCTCTATGGAGTTCATGTAGATGTCTTGACAGATCATAAGAGTCTTTAGTATGTCTTTTCTTAGAAAGATCTCAATCTTCATCAGATAAGGTGGTTAGAGCTCTTGAAAGATTATAAAATGAGCGTCCTTTATCATTCAGGCAAGGCCAATGTAGTGGACGACGCTCTCAGTAGACTGTTCATGGGTAGTGTTTCTCATGTTGAGGATAGTAAGAAGGAGTTAGTTCAGGAAGTTCATCATCTTGCCAGACTAGGCATTTGCTTAGTTGATTCTTTAGAGGGTGGTGTATGCATTCAGAGTAGTTCAAAATCATCTCTAGTTTCCGAGGTAAAAGAAAATAAAGACATGGATCCTATCCTTGTCATGCTAAAAGAGTCAGTTCAGAATCAGAAAGTAGAGGTTTTCTCCAAAGGGGGAGATGGTGTTCTTCGTTGTATAAGTCATCTGTGTGTTCCAGGTGTAGATAACTTGAGGCAGCAAATTCTTACAGAAGCGTATGGTGTGTGATACTCTATTCATCCAAGGGCCACTAAGATATACCGCGACTTACGGGAGATCTATTGGTGGAGTGGGATGAAGAGAGATGTTGCAGAGTTTGTGGCTAAGTGCTCTACATGTCAGCAAGTTAAGGTAGAGCATCAGAAGCCTAGTGGTTTCATGCAGGAGTTCACCATTCCAACTTGGAAGTAGGAAAAAGTGAACATGGACTTCGTGATAGGTTTGCCTCGAACTCGTCATCAGCATGATTCATTTTGGGTCATAGTAGACCGAATGACCAAGTCAGCTCATTTCCTTCCTATTCATACCTCTTATTTAGCCAAGGATTACGCCAAACTCTATATCAGTGAGTTGGTCAGATTACATGGTATTCCATTATCTATCATCTCAGACAAAGGTACCCAGTTCATAGCTCACTTTTGGAAAGCATTCCAAAAGGGTCTTGGTACCCAAGTTCATCTCAGTACAACCTTTCATCCTCAGATAGATGGTCAAGAAGAAAGGACCATTCATACTTTAGAAGATATGCTAAAGGCATGTGCAATTTATTTCAAGGTTAGTTGGGATGACCACTTTCCTTTGATTGATATTGTACACAACAATAACTATTATTCCAGTATTCAGATGGCTCCATTCGAAGCTCTCTATGGTAGGAGATGTAGATCTCCAATCGGTTGGTTCAAAGTTAGTTAGGCCTCAGTCATAGGGCCTGACTTAGTATTTGATGCCTTAGAGAAAGCCCAGTTGATCAAAGAAAGACTACGGGCTGCTCAGAGCGGACAGAAGTTTTATGTAGATATGTATAGAAAAGATCTCAAGTTTGAGATTAATGATTATGTTTACCTCAAGATCTCTCCCATGAAGGGAGTGAAGAGGTTCGGCAAGAAAGGAAATATCAGTCCCTGATATGTCGACCCCTTCAAGATTCTCAGTCGCTTCGGTAAGGTAGCTTATGAGCTCGATTTTCCTTCAGATCTAGCCTCAGTTCATCCAGTCTTTCATGTCTCTTTTCTCAAGAAGTGCGTAGGTGACCCATCAGTCGTAGTCCCTATTCAAAGCATTGTTTTTCAGAACAGCCTCTCTTATGAAAAGATTCCAGTCGAAATCTTAGAATATCAGACTCGTAGATTGAGGAACAAAGAAGTCCCTCTAGTCAAAGTTATTTGGCGAAATCAATCCATCGAGGGAGCTACTTGGGAAGCAGAAGCAGACATGCATGCCAAGTATCCTCATCTCTTTCCCTCCAATCTAGATCAATCTTAAGGTAACAGTTCTCGTTAAGCTTATTCAGCTTCACGTTCAGTATTCAGTGAAAACTTGTTATTCAGTTTCATGTGCATGTGCCATCACAAACTTGGTATCAAGTGCCATTGCATATTCGGTTATGCATTTATGTACAAACTCAGTTATATAATTATACATCAGACATGCATTCTCATTGTGACAAAATTTAGTTCCTCAGAGCACTCAGTTATGCATTCATGAATCAGTTACACATGCATCAGATATGCATGTTTAGTATGTTATGTTCAGCTTATCAGTCATGAGATCATGATCCAGTTATCCATGTTCAGTTCATGTTTATCTTATTGTTCCCCCTCTCATCCAGTCTCATTCGAGGACGAATGCTTCCAAGGGGGAGATATTGTAATACCCCAAATTTTCTTCCTAGCTAATTTCATCCCAAGAAGGCCTATTATTAGATTCTAAATTGAATGATTATTATTCCATGAGGAATTTTCAAGATTTTCACTTTTTTTCATGTAGAAAATTCAATAAGCTTTCCATCGATATAAAATTCTCCCAAATCCGACACCCGGACGAAGAGTTAGAGCCTTTTTAGTGAGATAGTGTATCACCTGAGCCTCCAGCGCGTCACGGAGATAGTTCAAATGCCAATTGTCAATTTCCATGTTGCTCTGTGATAGTGGCGTATCGTACTGAACTTCCAGGTCCCAGACAAGGTGGCAACGCGATAGATCCGTATCGCGCCCCCGTGTAATTTCCCATTTGTCACTTTTCAGTGACTTGGCGTGTCGCGCCGAGGATGAAAATCGGGAAATTTTCTCAGAAATTAAAGACGTGTCCTAGGGTTAAAAGGGTCAATTTTCCCACCCTATATAAGCCTTATAACATGAGATTTGACCATAATTCAGAAACTTATACTCAATTACTCTCAAAAACTCTTAAGAACAAGCCCTAGGGTTTGCATAAAAGGTTCAATTCCAAGGGAATTCATCATCAAATTTTAAGAATCTCTCTGTCAATCTTCACGAAATCACGAACTAAGGTATGCATAGTATTCATCCACGGATCCTTTTCATTCGTGGAGTCCAACATGTTTTAAATAACCTATTGTGATTTGCTTCTTATGATTTGATCATGTTCATGTTGATAGTTGTTATTTATGTTTCAAGATGGTGTCTTGATGACTTTCCATAAAGTATGTGAGTTTGTTGATTGAAAACCTATGAGTTTGGGTAGTTTAGATTCTTAAATTGATGATTTCACCTATTCTATAAAGTGTGCATGTAAGGTGTTTGATAAAATACCTCGAATGAAAGAATCATGTTCCTTATGACTCAATAGTATCTAAATTACAAGTCCATGCTAACCCTTATGATGCAATACAATTTACATGCTCTTGTTGTGTATTGACTGTTGTGTTATGCAACGTTCATGATATTGAAATCACACAAGTATGTACATGTTATATTCATTCCCTTCCATGATCAAGACTATGATAATCATGTGAAGCATGAAATTCCATATTTATGGCAGTATGAATTATGAACTTTATTCCTATGATCAAGAAGTATTATGGATTGTTGGTGTTGGTCATGTATTCAGGAATGTCATGCCTTGTCATTTTCCTTCTATCGAGTCCTGGGGGTACTTATACCCGAAAAATATAGTTGTGTGTCTAGCGCCATGTCATGTTTTACGATACTCTCAGTCAATCCATGTTCCATAGAAGTTAGTCAGTCATGTGACTCAGGAAATCTTAGAAATCTTATGAACTCAGTAATCAGTAAGATCAGTAATCTCATGAACTCTGTCAGTTATCAGATATCAATAGTATTCTTTCAGTCGATGAAATTCAGTAAACTCAATCCATGTACAGTCATTCAATCATGTCCAGTCTCTTCAGATGGGAGTAGAAATTAGCACCGAGTGAACCCAAGGGTGGGAACACACACTGTTAGATAAGGGTGTAATTCTTAGTAGTCATCCTTGTGTTCCAGAACTATGTAACCAACATAGGTTGAGACATCAACACTATCAGATGAGGGTTGATGAGGTGAATAAGCACTATCAGATGAGGGGCCCACCGTTCTCTTTTGGGGACACTGTCAGATGAGGGTACCCACAGTTGTCCTTACCAGCGGCGTGGTATTAAAACCCTTTCAATCAGGGCACAGATTGGACCCCAGCTCAGCTGTTCTAGCGCATTGAGGTCATGTCGGTTAAATAACTATTCCCACAGTTTCAGTATTAGTCTCAATCTCAGTAAAAGAACTCAGATGGTTCTTCAGATTTCAGGACTATCAGATACAGTCAACTCAGTCATAGTACGGAACTCAGATAGTTCCATCAGATTTAGGACTGTCAGACACAATCACTCATGTTATCAGTTATTTCAGTTATCAAAACTCGGGTATCAGTCATGCTAGATATCAGTAAATTCATTTCATCAGTATATAGATTCAGTTATCATGTTCTCACGATCTCAGTTACTATGTATTCATGTGTGCACTCTCACGTTTATATTAGTCTGTCAGTTATTTTCATTCATGCTTGTAAGCCCCATGTATTCAGCCTACCTCACATGTATACTCAGTACATTTTTTTGTACTGACACATTTGCGCCATGGTATTTTTTTATGTTACACCATAGGTTCAGAGACACGACTCCCAAATCAGCAATAGCAGTAGCATTCCAGGGTTCAGAGTTTTAGTAGTGAGTCCTCATTCTTTGAGGACGTGATCTTATTTTATCATATCAGTTCAGTTTTCAGTTGACGGAGTTAGTTGGGGACATGTCCCATCAACTCCTTAGTCAAACAGTTAGAGGCATTCAGACGACTACAGCATTTTTCATGTTTTTCAGACTTTAGTATTTCAGTTTTGTTTTGGTATTGAGATACCACTCTATGTCAGACGTTATTGTTATTATTCAGTTATGTTCAGTATTGAACCTTATGGCCTCTCAGTGCATGTTTCCGCATTTTCATGTCATATTATGTAGTGTACAGGTACAGATATCACCATGGGTTAGCTTGTGGTCCTTCGGGGTCATGAGCACCGTGTAGCATTCCGATTCAGATAATCAGGGTGTTACACTACTGTTGTGAGATAGAGAAGTTGCATTCAAAAGACCCTTGACACAAAAATAAAGTATCAGATACAGCAATGTAATGAATGAGATAGTAAAGTAGCAAGATGCAAAATAAATGCAACAACAGATAGCAATACACATCGAAGAATGAGAAACCACACAATAACGTAATATTTGTAGACACGTAAAATTTATTGTATCAAATTCATATAAAATTTGAATTTGATCCATATTTTATTGGTCTAAAATTATTTTGGGCTTAAAAAATTAATAAGCCCATTTTATTCCTCATCAAGATCCATCTCACCTGAGCCCAAACTCATCAAGTAATGTGGCATCCCAGTCTAATTCAAGACCAATGAGATGCTGCCACATGTACAAATGATGTGGAAATCTCATTCAAATTCAACAACCAGTCAAAAGGCGCCAAGTGTCAAAGTGACATATTTCAACCAATCACAAACAACTAGGCCTACCCCCTACAACTATAAATAAAGGGTAACATAATATTCTAAAAAGGAAAAAAAAAAGGAGACATTTCAAAAGAGGACTTTGACAAGCATCGGCAATGTCGGCATTGACTATCAAGTTCTTGCAATGAGAAAACAATGGAGTTTTTCCCAGAGATTATTCCAAAAGTGACAAAATATTTTTCGACATTCCCGATGATTGAAATACGTCTCTAGGAGTCCAAATCATCCAACGATTTGAGAAATACGCTACTGAAGGAAGATCATTTCTAAGTTTAGGAGAGAAGAATCAAGAGAACAATAGAATTGTACTCACAAGATTCATTTAAATAAAATTATTCTTTTTATTTATTTTATTTTTTCTTGCAGTTAATTTTCAGCTTTACGAAAATTTGTTGCGAACAAATTTTGGCACGCCCAGTGGGACCAGTTCTTCTCTTCATATCTTCCTTCTACAAATTGAAAAAACACAAATTCAACTACTACAATGGACTTCGGAAAAATCAATGAAGTTTCGTTCAAGAAGTCTACTACTGCCATGTCTACTGAGATCACACTTGTTGACCCCATCAATCGCCGCAATCTCAATGATTGTTCTTTCGATGGTTCCCAATACTTCATCTTTTAGGAGATGATGAAAAGGAGAAAATCTTAAATTTTGGCTGTAACTACAACCCCTGGGGGCAACTTTGCATTTATGTTATCAGATGAACCGTCTGAAACTGTCAACAACTTTGGAGAATTTGAGGACTTAACGAATTCTCCAACTTCAACAAAAGTCAACACCTTCATGGTTGATGCAGTTGACATAGATGAGAAGTTTGCAATGGTGGAGCAAACCATTCAAGCCTTGAAGAAGTCTGTTGAAGAGAAAGATCATTAAATCACCCAACTTATGAGCAAGTTAGATCTCTACAATCCTGGAAAGTCAAATTATAATCTAACACCGCAAGAAAATATTGATGGTGAATCTCTCATCAAGTCAAGTGACAATCAATGTGTTGATTGATCTACTTCAGTGGCTACTCTAACAGTTCAACAACTTCAAGATATAATTGTAAACACCATCAAGGCACAATATGGCGATCCGTCACAAAGGTTCGTAGGATGCTCAAAGCCGTATTCTAAACGAATCGAGGGTTTACCAATGCCAGTTGGATATCAACCGTTAAAATTTCAACAATTTAATGGAAAAGAAAATCCAAGGCAACACATCGCTCATTTTGTTGAAACTTGTAGCAGTGCTGGCACACATGGTGATCTTCTTGTCAAGAAGTTTGTTCGCTCTTTGAAAGGCAATGTCTTTGATTAGTACACAGACTTGGAGTCTAAATCAATTGATTGTTGGGAGAAACTAGAAAGTCAGTTCGTAAATCATTTCTACAGCACCGGTCGTACATCCAGTATGATGAAATTGACAAACACAAGACAAAGTAAAAATGAGATTGTAGTGGACTACATAAATTGTTGATGAACATTGAACTTTGATCACAAAGATCAAATTTCTAAAACTTCGGCGATTGAAATTTGCATTCAAGGGATGCGGCCTTGTGTATATCCTTCAAGAAATTAAGCCTCAAACTTTTGAAGAATTAGCTACGCGCGCTCATGACATAGAGATGATATTACAAATCATAGAATGGTGTCACTTGTTTTTTATCCTAGGAAAGAAGTCACAAAATTCAAAGATTCATCTGGAGACCAAATTGGGGAATCTATGATGACAACTGTGAGCTTTACGAAGGCCTCCACAAGACAAAAGTTAAAAGAGAAAGCTCCAAAGCAAAAAATGCGAGAGATGAAAAATCAACCAACCTTGAAGGAGTTACAAGCAAGGGGATATCATTTTCCCAACTCTGATGTTCCTGAAATTCTTGACGAGTTGCTAGCCAAAGAAGTCATTGATCTTCCTAAGTCAAAGCAACCAGAAGAATCAAAAAAATTTGATGATCCTAAATACTGCAAATTTCACCGCATTGTTGGTCATCACACCACAAAATATTTCACCTTGAAAGAAAAGATCATGACGTTAATGCAAGAGGGAAAGATCATCATTGATGATGGCGATACAGTTGATGTAAATCATTTTAGCACCAAACTTCACCATATGAAAGGTTCAATCGCAAAAGCTTTACAAGCCATACACTCTGTGGGATCACCAAAAGTTGAAGAAATCAACATGCTTCAATTTGGGAGCTTTGACCTAATTGGGGTTCCATCCTTGAAGAAAACAACGAGAAAATCCATGGAAAATGACTTCTCCTATAGCAAGAAGGGTGATACTTAGACATTGATCGCTCGCAAAAGAAAAAAATATCAAAGGGCTTCTAAACTCCAACTTCCAAAAGTTGACACAAGATCAAGTGCAAATTTGCTTCAACCAATGGGGGCAATAAATACCAAACTGAAGTGCAACCATACTCCATTACAAAGGGTTGGAAGAAAAGTTACATTACAAGAATTCTTCCCTAAAATGCTCCTTGCTGCACGAGCTTAAACTGCAAGTCAAAAATGTTCTTTGTTGCACGAGCTTAAACTGCAAGTAAAAAATGCTCCTTGATGCATGAGCCTAAATGCTCCTTGATGCATGAACCTAAACTGCAAGTCGAAAATGCTCCTTGATGCACGAGCCTAAACTGCAAATAAAAAATGCTCCTCGACGCACGAGCCTAAACTGCAAGTCAAAACGCTCCTTAAGGAATGAGCTTAAACTGTATGTCACTCCTAGCCCGCATGAGTCTAAACTGTGAACGACCTTCAAAAAAAATTATTATTAAAAAAAAGTATGAAGCTTGAATGCATATTTGGAGTCCTTTGAAGATGTCGTCCTTAAAAAAAAAGAATTCTTCATTATCTCTCAAGCAATAAAGTCTTCTCGACAAGGAAAAGACTTGTGGTACTTTGAATATTGATCTAGTCTGGCCTTCAACATATTGCGGAAGTGATGCGACAGAAAACTTGAAGTAGATGATGAAATTCATGAAGTACCCAAAATCTGATGAGAAATAGAGTATCACAAGATTTAGGCTGCAACTTTAGAAAATTACCTGGGAAAATATAGAAGTTCTATGATGGTGGTTTTCACATGGGACGTAGCTCTACAATTCTACTTTTCAATGCAAAAAATGAAACTTACTTCCGATACTCCCACGTTGAGATATGAAATTTATCGTGACGCTGCGCAATGCTGAAATAACTAACGAACCAAGATTAGAAGGCCGTTTTTGTAGCGACATCTGGGAGGATTCAGATGCAATATGATTGTGGTTTCCATGTGAGATGTATCTATGAAAATCTACTTTCTAATGCAAAAAACTTCACCTAATTCCGGTATTCCCACGTCGAGATATGAAATTTATCGTGACACTGCATAATGCTGAAAAAAAACTAGCGAACCAAGATTAGAAGGCCGATATTGGAGCGATATCTGGGATGATTCGGATGTAATCTGAATGTGATTTCCTCATGAGATGTAGATCTATGAGTCTAGTTTCTAACGCAAAAAACGGCTCCTGATTTTGATGCTCCTAAGTCAAAATATAAGAGTTTTGTGAGACTGCACAAAACAAGTAAAAAGTGATGAAATAGAACTGAAGGTCTGATTTTGAAACGATACCAGGGCAGATCTAAAGATAAATTGAGCGTCGTTTATGCGTAGAACGTAGCCTCATGAGTCTACTCCTTGTGTCAATATTATCAATATAGATGGCACCACGTACGTGCTCCTTGAAAAGAATGAGATGCTCTCACTCGAAGCCTCTTTATCGCCGAGCCCCACGGATGAAATGCACCACACACTTGCTTTGCAGGGATGGACTGCAGACACTAAGAACTTCATCATCACAAGGTCGCAAGAATGACAAGTACATGCTTACTGAAACTAAAATGGGGAACTTTCAGCGTCGTTAAAGATGAAATCAGATCATTCCAAGTCACTTTCTTAGCAAGCAGTAAAAAAGTAATGCACCAAATGGTTCAACATCAATCATGTCGACCTTTTTGGTTTGAAATCAAGACAATTTGCATAAAAATGTACCAAAAAAATGAAGTTGGAACACATCTACAGTGTTGACCAGATGAAGCTTCTCGGTTTTATGCGGATTGATGTCAACTACATGAAACTTCAATCTGGCAATAAGTGTCGGTACCAAAC
This sequence comes from Capsicum pubescens, assembly GCA_030864215.1. Taxonomy (NCBI): domain Eukaryota; kingdom Viridiplantae; phylum Streptophyta; class Magnoliopsida; order Solanales; family Solanaceae; genus Capsicum; species Capsicum pubescens. Next base: position 109,179,992 of record CM061544.1, read on the forward strand.
GCATGATGCTTCGATTTGGCATGATCAACATTGGTAGAAACACATCAGCTTAGTTCAACATGGCTGATATCGATGTCGATTAGCATTAAATTTGGTTTTCAATCATTGATCTTTTATGCCGAGATTCAAGGAGTTTTCTATACCAAGATTTAAGGAAATGGGCACAAATTTTCTTGCCAAGGATAGAAAAGAGTTCCTCCAAGTGTCCGTTTCCAAGTCGTGAAAGGGAATATTGCTTGTCAAATCCTTAAAAATATGGGTGAAACACCTAGTTGTTTCTCATTAAAAACTGCGACTCGAAAAATGATGTCTCAAGTGGTTCCTGACCAATCATCCGGACAATGTTTGTATATGCTTGGTGTGATATCGACACCACTTGTATTTTTTTCATGAACCTACAAAAAAAAAAGTAAAGAAGAGTGATCACGAACAGACTATCTGGAGTCACGACATGACAACTTATAGCGTCAACTTCAAAAATTAATTTTCATTAATACAGAAGGAGTTTGACATTGATTTTTGGATATGACGCAGCAATACAAGTCTAGTCTCTCCAGAACTAAGTATTTCAATATATGAACATTCCTACAGTCGGATATGATTTTTACTTTGTAAGTGTTTGAAGTTGAAAATCAGGAAAGACACTCCACATATTTCTTCGGTCAATGTTGCGGGGAGGTTTTATACTTTGCGTGACGTCCACCAATGCTGCCAAAATGGTTGAGGTGCACCAACAGTGTATTCCAAATACATGGTCACAAAGAGGCCAAGGGATGTCTTTGCAAGGGTTACGGATTTCAAAAGATTGTGGTTGATGTGATTTCATAACATCTCCTTATATAAAGGCTCCTATGAAGAATTTTCAGTTTGTGTACAAGAAATGTTATGGTGAAATTAGAAGATGAGAATTCTTGGTAATTACAAATTGCCAATCAGTTGAAAAATTACCATATTGAGGAGATTTCATTGGAGGTGACTTTAATTCTTTCTTGAAATCAAAAGGAAAGTTAATATTTTTTTCCTTTGGTACATGAAACCAAAAGGGAAGTTGATATTTTTCTTTGGTACATGAAATCAAAAGGAAAGTTAATATTTTCCTTTAGTACAAAAAGATCAAGTCAATTTTTTCTACTTCATATGCGCAATATGTCAAGTGAGGGGTTGTATTGATCCTTTTAATTCAAATACATTGAGAGGGTCACAATTGTAGTGCAAGTAAAATCTACTTAAATAAATATTAAGGCGATGATTTCTCATGTTCCTACTTATCCAAGAAGAGTAAAATAAAAAAATTAAGTTGGTAATTTTTTTTAATACTCTGGAAATTTTATCGAGCTTGTACTCAATTGTGGACGAAAAATGAGGATCACCATAAACAAATCGCTGGTTATTTTTACGAAGACTTTCACGACATAAAAGTTCATGGAGGAAACTTTAGTTAGACCACTCGCAAGTATTGGTCTAACTAGGATGCACTGATGAGAAACAAATACCTTTATAGTCACGAGAATGAAAACACATTCATGAGTACTTCAAGTCTCGCCGCCAAGTTTTGGCAAGCCTACACGTAGACCAACCTTGAAGTAGGGGGCATTTGTAGACACGTAAAACTTTTTGGATCAAATTCATATAAAAATTGAATTTGATCCATATTTTATTGGGTCTAAAATTATTTTGGGCTTAAAAAAATAATAAGCCCATTTTATTCCTCATTAAGGTCCAGCTCACCTTGAAGCCCAAACTCATCAAGTGACATGATATTCCAGTCAAATCTAAGACCAATGAGACGCTGCCACATGTACAAATGATGTGAAAATCTCATTCAAATTCAACAACCAGTCAAAAGGCGCCAAGTGTCAAAGTGACATATTTCAGTCAATCACATGCAACTAGGCCTACCCCCTACAACTATAAATAGGGGGTAACATAACATTCTAAAAAGGAAAAAAAAAAGGAGACATTTTCAAAAGAGGACTTTGACAAGCATCGGCAACGTCGGCATTGACTATCAAGTTCTTGCTAGGAGCAATCAACGGAGTTCTTCCCGAAAATTATTCCAAAAGTGACAAAACACTTTTCGACATTCCCGACGATTGAAATACATCTCTAGGAGTCCAAATCATCCAACGATTTGAGAAACACGCTACTGAAGGCCCTCAGATCATTTCTAAGTTTAGGAGAGAAGAATCAAGAGAACAACAGAATTGTACTCACAAGATTCATTTAAATAAAATTATTCTTTTTATTTTGTTTTATTTTTGCTTGCAGTTAATTTTCAGCTTTACGAAAATTTGTTGCAAACAGTTACTACTAAAAGGACGAGGAGAAGATCGAGGAGGCTATCCCATTTCATCTCCCACATAAAATGCAACAACTCTCACCTATCTACTAACCTTGTACCTTAATCCTCAACTTTCATACCTAGGTCATGTCCTCACATAAAATGTGACAACTCTCACCTATCTACTAACGTTGTACCTTAATCCTAGACTTTTACACCTAGTTCATGTCCTCAGTTAGCTGATGTATCATTGTCCTTTCTAATCACCTCCCTCCCCTCAATTCTTTGAACTACTGCTACCTCTTCTTACTCCTGCTCCAACACACCCATATAAATAATCAAATTCATGTACAAGGAGATTGAGAATCCTCAACCTAATCAAAATATGATTTCTACCTCATTGTTGTTATGATAAGAAATTATGTGTCATTGTCCTTTCTAATCACCTCCATCCCCTCAATTCCTTTCTAATCACCTCCCTCCCCTCAATTCTTTGGCCTACCTCTACCGCTTCTTACTCCTCCGCTTCTTACTCCTGCTACAGCCAACACACCCATATAAATAATCAAAATTCATGTACAAGGAGAATTTGAATCCTCAACCTAATCAAAATCTGATTTCTACCTCATTGTTGTAAGAAATTGTCTCATTCATGTAATGAGAATGTCGAGAACAAACTTGGGATGTTCTCAATCTTCACAGTAAGAATCCTACCTATTTATAAACAGAGGGACATCACCAAAAACCGAAATACCAAATCACATCGGGATTTACAGTACCGCTTACAGTACCGATTACCGAAGTTTGACAATCGGATGGACCGAACTTTCAAAGTTAAATATTTGGTATTTACTTTTGATTACCAAAACCAAACTTTGGAAATATCAAACTTAACACCTAACGCCCACCCCTGGCTACAAACGTACAGAGGATTAAGCAACCATTTTTATTAATTAAACACAACCTCGCTAATCAAATTAAGAACAACATTTAGATATCTGGCCAAAAAGAAGAGAACGATATCTATTTGCAATACATTTGATGACCTCTCAAAACACATGGTAGAGACAGTTTTGGCCGCTGTAAATTTTGTAAACAAGGAAAGTTTCTTTATCCCTCTGCTATCTGCAGCTGCTACTTGCTCTGTACAGTCTAATCAATGTTGTGAAAACCTGGAAGTAGGGAAGTGATGAAGCCAAAGACAATCATTTGGATCTCCTTTGCAATACCCCACCAGCGGTTGCCACCATCGGCAGCTCCAGGTTCCAGTGCAGGCTCATTCTCGCCAACCCTATTTATGTCGTTACCTTGTTGATTCTCATTCTCACCTTCAGGTTGTCGCTCTGCCACAACATATGACAAAGAAGAGTTACAGAGATGTTCCAGTATCCACATTAATTCTTATGTTTAGAAACATTCCATGAATGCACGCATTTCCTAGAAGACATTCCGGACCAACATGAAAGCAACATTCAGTTAATCTTGGTAAATTGACATAACTGGTTTTATAAAGGGGGATTAGAAATTCGAAATCAACAAACAAAATAAGGTACCATACATCAAAATTACCATGAGCTATCAATTAGACCGTCACTCCAGCCTACGATGCGTTTTTCTTTCTTTTGATAGAGTTGAGTTTTATTCATGTAAACGGCAATGCAACAATGGGCAGCCATTACAACGACGGCAGAGTCCCCATGCACACCTAGGATGTTTTTATCTATTCATTGACATAAGTTGAAGGAAAGTACCTCCGGCTGCAACATTGTCATTTCCTTGCCTTCCAGCACCTGGTGCATTATCTGCCCTGATAGCTGCCCTAGGTGGTTGGGGAGGTGCAGCTGCCCTCTGCATTCCTTGTGAAAGCCACCGTATCAAAGGTGCAAGAGCTCCAGTTTGATATCTACAATAATCAATAGGGAAACATATGGTGCCACTTAATGACAAAGCAAAAAGAAAAGGACATGTATTCCAATGAACACAATAGTAAGTCTTCCCTCGTCAATTCAACCAAAATACAAATTATATGATAAAAAGAAAAAAACTATGATACAAAAATATGGAGGCATTATAGCACTAATTACACTTATTCAAGTTGGTTACTGTGGTAAGCAAGCATATTTAATGGGGCCAGTAAGCCAGAAAAATGATGGGAGAAAAGCTAGAGGGTTCATCTTCAAGACAATGATCATTTCACTTAAGTGATCCACAATGGAACAAAGAGAGAATGGGACACAAAAAGCACCAAAAATTAATGCCAAAGAAAGGAAAACAAGGAAATCGGGATAAGATGAACCATAAAAAGGAAGTGAAGATCTGAATGTTATTTAGGAGAACAATAACGTAGGGCCAACTTAGCTGATTTTTTTTCAAAGAAAAAGAGAGCTTTATTGTTATCTGTTAAATATATCCACATTCTTGTTCATAATAGTTATGTTACCAGCTATCTATGATGTATTAATGTTATTCCCAAATTGGTTACTCAATAATCTCTACTTTGCAGAACTAGAAGCATCCAAAAAATTCTCAATGGTCACAACAGCTTTCTAAGACCAAATTTGATGATATTTAATAAATAAATAAATAAATAAAAGGAAAATAAAAGTGATCATAATTGACATATACTTACAAATAGACAAGTGAAGCTAAAAACACCAGCAGAATAAGCCTCTGTCTTGATCCATCTTGATTGAACAAAAAAATCACTGCAGCCAACTTCAAAATTAGCAGGAGATCTAGCTGAAATGCAATTTGAAATCTTCTGACAACTATTTGTCGTTGGGGTCCAAGCTGTTGTTGCTGCTGTCCCATCTGACCTTGCTCCTCACCAACGGCTCCATTTTCTGGAATACTAGGTCCACTATCAAGAAAAGCCATGCTTTTTTCTTTTAGAAAGGAGAGACTAATAAGACTGCTTCAAAGGATTTTTATGGAAGTAACCCTTTTAAGAAATTAAAAGTACAACTTCCAATACTTCAGGTGTAAGCACTCAACATCGGGGCTTCATGTTTTGTCAGACTATAGAGGCATATGAAGGGAACGAAGGTATCAATAACATGGCATGCAATTGATTGGATATATAACTACTAGTTTCCAGGCGCAAGAGAAGTTTGTATGGCTTCATTCCAAGTATTTTAAGTTAATGTCATTTAAACAGATGATAAGTACAGCAAAGGTAGGCTTCATTCCTACTCTTGGATGATTCTTCAGGGTTGGAGTATTCTAGGCCGCGGTAACTTTAGTACTTCAATTGTCTAGCCAGAGGTGTTAATCCGCTGGTGCTATGGGCTTGGCAACTTTTTAAGAAACGGACCAAAATTGGTTAAACTGCACTTCTACTGATGTATCAGAGAATTCCATAAAAACCTACATGTTGCACTCCTGAATAGAGATCTTCAGCTTTGATTATAAAAGCATTAAAATACCATACAGAAATCCACAATTCTTGCTACATCAAATAAGGGAGTCAAGAACGTGAGTTACACTAGGCATATTCATTTATCTAATTGAATATGATGCCATTAATTCAACCAAACACAGGAAAATAAGGAAGCCTAAAGTCACTCGAAGACTAGATAGTTTAATTCCTGTGTTGTTCCATGCTGGAAGAGAAGTCAGCCATGCCAATTACAGAGGCTATGCAAGATGATGACTATGATGATGACAACTTATACATTGAAGTCTCAAGGAAACTTACGTAGGTACAGCATAGGTAAATGGGATTAGTGTGTTTGGCGGAAACCCTGTATATTGTCCCGTAAAAGGAGCAACAGGTACAGCATAAAGGCCTGGTCCATGATTCAACTCCTCCTGGATTGGCGGCATATCGAAAGCCCGAGGAAGTAGTGTGGGATGCACGGCTTGGAGCATCTGATAATTTAACAAAGGTGTACCATGAAATGATGGGAGCTGAAAAGACAGATAAAAGAATTAGAGCATAATCTCAAATGCAATTAAGCACGTTATTTCACAAAAAGGTTTATAAAAAGCCTAGAAAGATCCAACTGAAAAGGAAAAGTTTGTGGCTGCAAAATATCCAGACTCTCAAAGTTGCAACGGCATTTCCTACAAAAAGGTGGCTAGTAAATCCTTTTGAATTCAATGGGACTAATAAGACAACTCACATGAAGGTATTGCTAGAAACGGACCAAGATTTATAATCCTAATTCAGCCATTGTCGTGAGTGGTGCAATCATGTTCACAACAGAGAAACATCTTTCCCTGTAACTCTTCCAAATTACCACTCCATTAATCTTGACTTGATGCACGCAGCCCTAAAACCAGTTTGAATTTCCGAAAGGTAGGATTTGAAGAAAGATTTTACTCTAAAGATGGAACTGTTATGGTCTACAAGTTGAATAAAGAGTAATTTGTATAATTTGACAAATTGGGGAACCAAGTTTATAGGACACATATTTTAAATCAAAATGAAGAATGCTATAAGCAATTTGGATAAACTTATCTAGGTCTATCTTATTTTGTATGATTAAACATACCTAAAAGTAGAAGTAAAAACTAAAAATAAAAGATATGTCAGTAAAGTGGGATGTACAGTGCTAAATGAGCTATTTATTGGGTCTTAAATTCCGATCAGTATAAGGTTGTACAGAAGTTTCCTTTTCCTCAATGTGCGAAATCAGTTTTAAATCCAATCAGTATCCAAATGTAAACTGATAATCAATCTCTGACTATCCACTACATCATGGCTATAATAAAGGGTGCACAACACAAGAAAAAAGAAGATTCCAAATGGAACCACATACTCGTATATGAAGCAAAAAAAAGTCATAGATGCATCAATACATTAAATAGACAATTTATAATTCGTATGCTTCAATTTGCAATGTAGCTCTCCTAGAGCCAGAGGATTCTGCAGCTAATCGGTAGTATTTCGTGGCTCTGGAAAGTTGAAAGGACATCTGTTTTTTTTTTTGGTTTGGGGTAAATACCAAGTGGGGGCACTTTACCTCTTTTTCTTCCCCCAGCCCAGATTTAGTGATTCAGCACACATTTAGCAGGTCCAAATAGATAGACATATAGCATCCTCGGTGCGCAAGCATGACATTGACTCCCACCAATGTTCGAGCCGTAATTAATGGTTTACAAATAGAGGATGTCGGATGCTTGATAATGACATCATCGCAAGTAAATCAAGAAATTCATTAATTTATTCAAGATATCAAGAAATTCATTAATTTATTCAAGATAAGTAGCACCCAAGACACTGTATTTCTCTTATATCTCACTTGCACTCAAAGACACGTGCTAAGGTCTATGTACAACGGATACCCAAGGACACGTGTGTGAGGTTTGTGTATAACGGACATTAATTCCTGACACTTAAAAGACATTTAACTCCAAAGATTTAAGCCCGGTTAATGACAAGTGAGGTTGTTCCAGTGGTGCACAAGGACTCCACTTTTAACCTAGAAGTTGGGAGCAAATTGGGAAGGCACAGTTGTTGACTCTTGGAAGAGGGTTTTGAGGTGTGGTTATACTGTATCAGCATCCCCACCCCCACCCCCACCCCCCTCTCCAACCACCAATCTAAACAGGAGAAAAAACTATTTAAGCCCAAAAATCTTTTTTATTTGATAACTGTGGTGTCCGAGCCAGCTTGCATGCACCTCGGCTACTTCCATAAATACACGTCACCTCTAACCGGCAACAGATACCAGGCCACCAAGGTTAGACCAGATACTGTCTATGCTGGATCTCATGGTGCTCAATCAACTTCATTGATCACTAGGCCACACCCTTAGGTGCTTTAAGCTCAAAAATCTGATAATTATTTTACCTTGTACCTAGAAAACCCAAAAGATTTACCTTAAAAAAGCATACCTCTTTCCTACTATCTTATTTCCCCCACATCAACATCTTTAAATCATAGGACCAAGATCAAATTGTCCCAAAATCTGAAAAAATTCATGAATTATACTGGCATAAAAAATAAGAAAAAACCGAACCTCAACAGCTCAAATAGATTGCAGACATTATACAATCAGCAACTACCAACAAGAAAACCAACAATGAATTTCCACAAAAAAATCAATTCTTGAAATCAACCAAAAAAATCCAAAAAGTATTCAAATCACGTTCATACCAAACATACCCAACAAAGAATTTCCAACAAAAAAATCAATTCTTGGAATCACCAAAAAGCAAGATCTTAAATGAGAAAACGGGCACCTGAGGTTGTTTATTGAGTGTAGAAGCAGAAGAAGATGATTGCTGTTCCGGGGTTGAGGAGGGATTTTCATGTTCCGCCATTGAAGCTTTTTCTCAATTTTCTTAATCTTTTTTTTTTTGTTTTTCGTTTTTTGCTTCAATTGTTCTTGAAGAACGGTGTTCGCTTTACCCCCTTTTCAATAATAACGATGTTTCTGATTTTGCTCTCTAGTTTTACAGCTACGTATTATTTCATTATCTGCCCCAATAGCAACAAGCCACGTTGTTTTATTTGGTGTGAATCATCTCGCTCATGTTTGGAGTATAAATAAGTTTCTCCCTTTTTTCTTCATTTTTCGGACGAAACATCCAAATTTGCTTGGAATTGTTTAATTTTATCCTTAATTATATTTTTAATATAATTAAATATTTAAATTTACTTCTCTATTTTTATAATTATAATTTAAAGCTCTTTATTAATTCTTCACATTTAAATATTATGTACCTCAATTATAAAAGTCCCAAAAGATTCAACATTGAGATGCTCAACTATAAAGAAAAACTCAGAACAAAAGAAAAAAATATATAGAAGGATGGAGGTTTAAAGAAAGAATGTATTGACTTGTGTATGTTGATATGTAATCTTTTTAATTGAAATGCTACATAGCTTATATTAGTAAACCGAATAAATGAGAATCTATTAAACATCTGTTTTAATGGAACAATATTTCTAATAAACTAACTAATTGATAGTCATAACTAATTAACTTAATGCTGACTTGAACTAACTAATTTCTTAAACTCGATTACACTGAGCTCTAATGTGTAATATACTCCTTCAAATAGATCTTTGACCTCATGGAACAAAATATGAAAACATGTTCTTCAAGACATTAAAAAAATTCCTAGTTATATTATCGGAGGGAGACCTCTCCTATTTGACTAAAATTTGTGTAACTTCTTTGTTTTTTCATTTCATCATTCCCCTTTGTATGATAGTGCTAGGACTTGAGCATTGAGGTTGTACAATAGCTGTGATAGGATAGTAAGCCGGTGTTTGAATTAACATTTTTTAAGTGACTTATAAGCTTAAAATTAATAAAGTAAAAAGTCAGTATTAGCTTTTGACTTTTTTTAACAACTTTTAAATCTAAAGTAAAGTGTTCAAAAATATTTTGTCTTTGCCAAACACCTTCAAAATTAAAAAATTCTTAAAAATAAAAACACCTAAGAGAAGTCAATCCAAACACTCTCGAAGAAATTTGTTTAGGCTAACTTGTGAAAAGTCTTAGTTGAAAGAGTGTGTCGCTTGTAAGGTTGTATTTTGAAATAGACCTAATCTCCACTATCAAACACCCTATCATTCTTATGAAAATTTACATGTTTATTCTCAGTTACACTCTCAACAAATGGTACCTAAGTAGCTGCAACTTTATTGCTTTATTAAGCAATGTATTATTTACCTCAACTAAATTAATCCTCCTAGTAGATAAGACAACTAGAAAAGAGAGTCTTTCATATAGTGCTTCATACGAGTGGTTTGGATGACATAATGGTAAGAGGTATTGTACCAATACTTAACCATGCCTAAGCAGGAAAATCAATTGGGTAGCATTATCATTACAAACACACTTTAAACTAATTTCCAAATATTTATTTAACACTTCACTTTGCCCATCAGACTCCAGTAGTATGTTGATGAAGTGTTCAATCGGAGCCTTTAGAGTAAATAATTCCTGCCAAAAGAAAGAACACTACAACTCCGTCACTGATAATGACATTAAGTCATGTAATCTTACAATAGTATATAGATAATATTATATGTCTAGGTGAGATGGTTTTGCTGATAAAAGTAATAAGGTGTCCTTTCTTCATGAATAAAACCTTCAATATCATAACCACTTTCACTCAACAACAAATGTCTTAGTAACACATGGTAGAGATAAAACAAAATCTTTTATCAAAGCCTCCTTTATTACTTCACACAAAAGAAAGTTTCTTAGATTTTTTTTCATTCATTTCCTCTATACTTAAAAGTTCTTTTGTTGACCCTCTTATAATCCATGAAACTACCAGTAAGGGCGACTTACTGTCACAATCTAAAACAACAAGAGTTATGATGACACCTATCCTAACCCAAATCATGGTAGGTAAGCCAAACTTAACAAACAAAATCAACTTAAAATAAAGAGAAATCATAAAGTATCAATAGAAATAACTCGAAGTAAATTCAAACATCCTCAGGTGGAAGTAAACATACATTAAAATCTCATGACTCAGTTATCACGAGTACAAAAGAGACCTCTAAATAGAATGTCAAAACTGTAACACATATCTTTCCAAGATGTAAGTAAGACATGACAAAAATATAGAGAAAAATGGGACAATGTCCAAGCATAAAAGTTTACTAAAACTTTGAATCAACAACTTCGCACGATTAAGGGCCACACTAGCAACTCGTACTAAGATTCGCATCAGAAGGATGCAAAAAGGTAGGTGAGTACAACCACTAGTATTCAGTAGGCATCATAACTTACTAAGCTCAAGTAGATACTATATCGAATAAAGCATATTATATCTAACCCTACACACATGAAGGTCCACAGACCAATAATACAATATAATAAAGTATACTTCACAGCATAATAATGATGAACAAAATATGCAATGTGATGCTATACTATGAAATGAAATGAAAAAGGCAAATGCCTATTGATATGCACCCACTCCACAGTGACATCCTTTGAGGTGGGACCCATAGAGAACCGTGAGAGCTATATACCCTATTTGGTATATTACATCGATAAATCCATTTGGCATCTTACCTGATTAAATCAATAAAAGTTGGTTTATTTTCTTTCAAAATCAGTGTTTCCAATAGTGCAATCCCATGATCCATGAAATTAATGAATATGTGTGAACAAAAAATAAAATGAATTTAGTTGCATTAGATATATTTAAGGCAATACTCAACTCATAAGCATAAGCACATCTATAAGCCTCAATATCAATTAAGATTTCAAACCTCACCCATAGGTCACTTTCTATATCATTCATATTATGGCATTTAACATTTCATGCAATGAATGATGTATAAGATTGCCAAAAGTACGACATACAAGTCAGAAAATCTAAGTCTTAAGTCACTTATCAATGTACGTCCTTATTTAGACATCACATTATCAATGCAATAGCCCACTTTACAGGATAAGTCAGTGCCTAAGATAATTAGTTTGAAGAGAAGTAAGTCATAACCTACCTCAAAGTCAAACAATTACATCACAAATCACCAACAAAGTGTCTTTCTTTTGAGACAATATACACTCCCTCTCAATTTATAAAAAATAAGTTCTACATATGAATATAAGTCCATTCATACCTATATCCATATAATCTATTTGGGGTCCCAGCAACAACCCCAAATGTAATGACCCTCCAGGTTATTTCTGTATTTCCATACATGTTCACTTTTAAGAGATTTTCTATAGTTGCCTCAAGTCATTTGTGACTTACAGGAACTGACATTTTTTTTTTCGAGCAGTTCATTTGGTTTTTAAGGCCAATTCTTTATTTTAAAGTCTTTGCTGGTAAGGATTGGGTATCAGGTGTAAATTTTAGGTTAAGGACCTCGTATGCCAATTCTGATAGTTCCATTAGCTCCAAAACATCGATTTTAGGCTAGGAAAACCTTTGGTTTAGCTCCCAATTCTTCTGGACGCATTCCGGGCTATCAGTCAGAATTTGGTAAAAGTAACCCTTAGGTGTGGGCCCCACATCTCATTGAAACGACCCCATATGGAAATTTTGATGGAGCCATTGAGTCTAAAATATTAAATTCTATAAGGTAGCAATTAATTTGCATTCATGGATTTTGAATGAATCCCGAGGGGTCGGTAGAAACTTAAAAAATTCTATGTCTAGCTGCTGCATGATTTGATTGATGCATCCACTAAAGCGGACCTTTGATCACTTTAGCATCCAAGTGGTCGCTTAAGCGGCTGTGACTGGTCCAGGACATGTTATTTTGGGACCCTTATCACTAAAGTGGTTATCGCATAGCGGCACCTTGTCCTCTTTAGCCAAGGGTGACCTAAGCCGAGTATTTCTTTAGCGGTGACCGCTTAAGCGCACCTGTGAGGGCATTAAATTCAGCCTTTTACCCAATTTTCTCCCATTTCTCATAAGTCTCAAGAGCCAAAAATCCCTAGAGGGTGTTGTAATTTGGGAGACTAATCTTTGGGTAATTGTGGGGTGTTAGTGGGCTCGAAATAATCATTTCCTCATCTTAAACCTTGTAAGTTTTCATCTAATTCTTGGTTAGTTCTCCAATTTAGTCATAAATCCCTAGATTCTTGATGAGTTGATATTGGTATTGTATAAGCTTAGAATTTGCCCATACTTGAGGGTAAATAATCCTTGAGCATAGAGAGACGTGTTGATGGTTTCAAAAGTACGAATTCTGCAAGTGGGTCCCACATGGGATTTTGACTTTATTTTGGATCTAAAGCATACAAATCCAATATGCATACCATTTTTCTCATATAAATGCGTAGATTACTATTTTGATAGCTTGGCATTATATAAAAGCTTCTAAAAAAGGGAAATTGCCAATTTAGCGGGCTTTATTGGGCTTTCTTCGGGCGTCCAGGTAGGCTAGGCACACCTTCCTCAGGTTGATCTTAATTATAGTATCAATATGATATTGTGCTAGTTTTGGGTTGGGAATTATGACTTAGAGGTATATTTAGTATGAATTAGATTACTTAGTCGATTCAGGGACTGTAATTAGGTGTATTTGACTTAACTACTCGTTCCTTAGGTAGAACTATTATCTTAGAACGCAATGAGGCATAACTTTCACCTTGTAGTGGGTTTTGACACCTTAGTCTACTTAGGGACAAATTTTTCTTTAGAATGGAATTTCAGGGTTTGACGTGGGACCCTTCAATCCACCTTAGTCCAGGATTCCTATTAGCTCCTTGTAGACTCAATAGGATTTTATGTGATACCTTAGATACATTCTTGAGCCCGAGGAGGCTTTAGGAATATTATGGCTACTTCTAGACTTGTGTTTGGGAGATGATAAGGCCGATTCGAATCTGGCGAATTATGATACTAAGATTGATTCAAGTCTGACATCTACAATTATATTATTTTTGATTCAAGTCTAACATCTATAATTATATTATTTTTAATTCAAGTCTGGCTTATAAGACACTACTTTTGGTTCAAATCTGTCTTTGAGTGGTCATTTTTTATGGTTACTGAACTAGTTCAAGTTTGGTCTTTATCGTATGAAAGATCTAAGGTTATGGTATTGAGATTGGAATGGTTGAAATATTTATTGTTGTTACTTCTTCTTGATTGCATTCACCGAGCTTATAGGAGCTCGCGTTGGATTATTTACTTTTATTTTTATCTTCTGGGCTTATGAAGGCCCAGTTATGCTAGCTCCAGATAAATAATCGAATGTGAGCTCCCATAATCTAAGAGTATATGTTGGTTTCTAAGATTTATTTGGTTTTACTCTTTCACAAATGGCTAGTACATGAGCTACTGTTACTAGAGACGAGGACCCCGAGTCTGCAACTAGGGATCCTACCAGAGGATGTGGATGAACTAGAAGTCATGTGCAGGTAAGAGTTGCATCCCTAGCTAGAGATCATGATAGGCAACATAGCCTACCTGATCCTGCATTAGAGATTCCTCTACCCCAGCCAATAATAGGCAAGAAGGCAGCCCAGGCTCTATTGGGGTTTATTTCTTCATCGCTGCACAGAGATGATTTAGTTTAGATATTAGGTTTGGTTAGTGGTGCACCTTCTAATGGTGCCCAGTCTATATATTAGAGTAGTACCAAGGTAGGGACATAGCCTATAGCTGCGGCTCTTATAGTTGAGATCCCTCCGACGCTGATAGTTGCTCAGTTGGTAGTTGACCAACCTTCTATGTCTATTGATGAGAAAAAAATATTGGGTATATTTTTTATATTGACTTCACCTAGATTTGTTGGGGCACCGAGAGAGGATACATATGTGTTCTTGGTTGCTTGCGAGGACAGGCTCTATAATTTGGGCCTAGTTGAGACTGGTGGTGTTGACTACACTACTTTTTAGTTAGATTTGGAAGCTTGACATTAATGGAGAGGTTAACTTGGTTCCAAGTCATCTGGATCTCCCCCATCGACATCAACTCAGTTCTCTGTGGATTTTTGGGAGAAGTATATCATAGCCTTAGAGAGTGTTAAATAGATCAGTTTTTAAGATTGGAGTAGTGTTCTATGATCATCTTGGATTATAAGGCTCTATTTCATGAGTTGGCCAGGAATGCTACTCTATATTGCCAACCCATTATGAGCGCATTTGGTGTTTTGTTCGTGGATTGAGACTTCCACTTCGCATGGATAAACAGAGTTTGGTTGCCTCTGGCAGGTATTTTGTTGAGGTTTTTGATCATATCCAGATCATGAAGGAATATATTGTGAGGCCCAAGGGGAAAACGATATGAGGACATGTTACTAAGGTAGTTTCAGTAGGAGCCAAAGTGGCTCATGGTTATGAGGTAGCGGTTCTTAGGGTAGGTACCCTCCATGCTAGTCTTATCAATACTAGTCAAACTAGTAGGCCTATTTATGCTACTCTTTAACTTACTAATAGGTTCAGCCCCAGCTACAGTAATCGTCCTGGCCAGAGTAGTGGTCAGCCTTTGAGAGAGGCATATTTTAGGTATTCTAGTCGATGTGGTTATTTTGGGTTAGCTGGATCTTCTCGATATAGTACCTGCCTAGGGCCTGTTATAAGTGTGGGGCCTTCATCCATTTCTCTAAAGAGTGTTCCTGGCACGGGGTAGTTGTACTTGTAATGCAAATTATTTTTCCAATTAAGGTAGTGCCACCCCTAGCTAGAATTGGTATACAGGGTTGTCAGGGTAGATAGGATAGGTGATTGATTAGGCGCCCAGCTAGATGGTAGGTGAGGTCATTTATATATTGTACCTAGTAGACCATAGGCAGAGTCTTCGAGATGTTATTATTAAAGGTACAATCTCAGTGTACCATCAATCTAATTTTGCATTATTTGATCTAACTTTTCTTATGTGTCTACTTATTATACGCCACAATTAGAGTTATCTTAAGATTCTTTATTTTTGCCATTATGTGTGTCTACTTCCGTAGGTGATTCTTTAGTAGTGGATCGGGTTTATAGATCATGTATTTTGATTTTTTGAGAGTTTGACACTTAGGCTGATCTTATTGTGTTAAATATGGTATAGTTTGATATGATTCTGGGCATGGATTGGTTATCCTCTTATTATGCGGTCTTAGATTATTTTGCCAAGACTGTTACCTTAGCTATGTCCGGTATAACCCTGTTGTGTGGAAAAGATCTATTAGCCGCGACAATGGGTATTATTTATGTTTGGGCTAGGATACCCATATCGAGGGGTTACGAGTCTTATCTTTCTTATATTTTTTATGTTAGTACAAAGTGTCCTTCGCTAGATTCTGTTCCTATAGTTAGTGATTTTTCAAATTTTATTCCTATCGATATACATGGCCTTCCTCCTAAGTGTGATATTGATTTATTATTGATCTTGAGATGAGTACCCAACCTATTTCTATGAAAACTTATCGTATGGATCGTGATGATCTTAAGGAACTAAATTCTCAACTTCAGGATGTTCTAGTAAGGGTTTCATTAGGCCTAGTGTATGATCTTAGGAACATTTATATACCTAAGGGTCATTATCTATGCATATTTATAAAGGTGAAATTGTGTATTTATATGTTACATGAAGTGTTTAGAGTATTTAAGGTGCTTTTGCAACAAGTTAAGAATCAAATGATCAAATAGAGTTTAGACGAGAAAACTAGTAGTCCTAACTTGAGCTATGCTTGGTTCTAGTGTACTTTGATGAGCTCTATTGTGTTGTATGAACTAATGTTTGTTATATAATGTCTTAGGATACCACTGGAGTTGTTTTAAAATCTATTAAAGCTTATAAACAAGTAATGAGAAGTGGGGAAACAAGGATCAAATGTACGAGAAGTTAGGAGTAAAAATAAAGTAAATTCCCACCTATTTGGAGCTGCCTTTCATCGCACCCCCTAAAGCTGGCTATGGGCTGTGCACTGCCCTTCCATAAGGAGAGGACACAATGGCTCAACCTTGATTTGGGTGGGCACTTATAAGACCCCACAAAATTTTAACTGTTTTAGTTTTGACCCTTCCGCTGCACAGTGTCAATTTTTTTCCAAAATTATGTTAGGAATGTTAAAAGGGTGTTTTGGGAAAGTATTAGAATTTTTGAAAGGGGTTCGAGGTTGTTTTTATACCTTGAGACAGTGAGGGTCCGCGATATTGGCATGCCAAAAAGGTTAGCCTCCGCGATAAGAGCGTGACATGAAGGCTACCCTCCGCGATAGCGGTATACCACACCACTATGTTAAATTCATGCAGTTTTTGTTTTATTCACTTGGGTTGAGGAGCATTTGGCCTTTTTACCCCTTATATGACTTATAAACATAAAAGTGACCCCTTTTCATCAGTTTTAAAAGAGCAAAATCATTCTTTTTCCTCCCTAACTCAAAACCCAAGAAAGCTCAAGGTTTTTTAAGAAATCACTACTCCGCGCACCAAACTTTGAATTTTGTTCGATTCTTGTGTGTCTCATGCATGTTGCTCAACCATAACTTGTAATTTTACATTACATCCTAAATTGATTGGATATTTCTGTGTTTTAAAATGTGGGTTTGAAATTAGTATGGGAAATTTTGACTTGATTTACTTGAATTGATTTCCCCATGTTTTAAATTGTTTATTCATGCTTTAAATTATGGTTATGGGGACTGAATTGGTGTATTATTTTAATGGTTGGAATGGGGGACATGGTTTTCCCCAAATTGATGGAATTTTGGCTTGGTAATTACATTAACCTCAACCCACTTTGTAAACTTGTGTTTGGATGTGGATAATTTCATGGTTTAACTTGTTTTTGAACCCATTGCATTGCATTAAAGGATTAATAAATTAATATCATTTTGGAATGGCCTTGGTGGCCATGGATTGGATTTTAAATGGAACATGGGAGTCAATTTAGTTATATGGATTGGTTTGGCATAATTATATTAGTTGGCAAGCATATTGGTATGACGTTACCAAGTGGTAAATGCCTTAATGAATGACTCCTAGCTTAATGATCGGTTATGTGAAAATTGTTTTAAATTGGGATTAAAGGAAATTGTGTAGCTTACCATAAAGGTGTAAGTCCCGAGGAAATCAACATGGGAAACCATATTTTCCAGCGTTGGTGGTCTATGTAACTGTGTGCTTGGTACACACATTATTTCTATATCTTTGAAGGGATATAGCCTTGATATCCTTATCCTTTCCTTAGTTTTTTCTCAGTTCATGTGGCTAACACGTACTAGGGCCCTTCCAATAGGGGAGCTCAACACATATAGCCAATGGTTGCCTTTAGGACGGATCGAGCTATACAATTTAGGTTAAATCTTTAAACTCTCATGTTCATGGCCCTTGTACCTATCCCGACATCCTATTTTTATATATATGTATATTAATGTGGTGCATATGGTTTTGACTAGATTTTGGTAATTGCATTATATTACCTCTATCCCTGAGTTACATGCTATTGCTCACTCCATTGACCATCCCTGGATGCTACATCATTTCATGATGTAGGTTTTGAAAGGTTTTCTATTACTCCTGTTCAACGTTAGGTGATTCAGTATTCCTGTGGATTTGTTGTGACGTGGTAAGCCTCGATCTTTTGGAAGGCCCTATCATTTCATCAGTTTCTTTATTATTTTCAATATTGTTTAGTATTCTATTTTGGATTCTTTTGGTCATAGTCGGGGGCATGTTCTGACTTAGTTAGTATTTCTAGTTTTAGAGGCTTTTGTGGATAAATATGGGATGATTGTGTATTTTGACTCTTAGAGATTGATTAGACTTATTTATCTTTATCATATATTTTGGTTGTCTTTCGTTGTTTATTATTAATGTTCTCTTGAGGTAAGGCTAACAGGGTGGTCTTCGACCTACGGTCGGCTTGAGATACCCTTCACGGCCAGGCTCGGGCTTGGATTATGACAAGGTTGGTATCAGAGCAAGTTTTAGGGTTGTTGGGTGTCTATAAAGCCATGTCGAGTAATGTCCCTTTTATGGGGAAGACTACGAGGCATTTAAGAATGTTTTCCTTTTTGTGTTCTATTTTGGGCTATAGAGTCTAGTTGCTTTGAAATTTCTCTAACTCCTGGCTTAGTTGCATTTCATATCCTGCCTCTTTGAAGATCTGACGGTCGTAGAAACTCTATTCCATATGAGGATAATGTGGATGGAATTCACCTTATTCATGGGATGCAAACCCGATCTAGAGTCCATGTTCTCGACTGTACCGCTCAACATTGAGTTCCATTGGTCCCTACTAGTCCTCCTCGGTCTTCTTGAGATAGTGACAATTATGCTCAGTTACCTCAGGGAGATATCTCTAGTGCAGAGTTCCATTAGTCTATCCATATGCTTACTCAATAGGTGGTATCACAATCTCATCAACCTGATCATGTTAGTCCTATTTCTAGTTCATTTGAGGTCACTCAGGTTGATTAGTTTATGATGTTGAATCCCTCAACCTTTATAGGCTCTAAGGTTGTGGAGGGTCCTCAAGGATTTATTAATGAGATGGATAAAATCTTTAGGGTGATGGATTCTTCTTATTCAGAGGGTATGGAATTTACTGCTTATCAGTTGAAAGATGTAGCTTATCAGTGGTATAAGAAGTGGGAAGTGATTATATTGAATCGACTGTGTGGGATAACTTTTAAGGTGCTTTTATTAATAACTTCTTTCCTCAGGAGTTGAGAGAAGATAAGTCTTAGGAGTTTGTAAACTTGAAGCAGGGTAAGATGAGTGTTAAGGAGTATGCCCTAAAATTCCAACAGTTATCCCATAATGCTCCAGAGTTGGAGTCTAACATGAGGTTCAGAATGAGGATATTTTCTTATGGGTTGTCCCATGATTTGGTGTTAATGGTGGTTTATAGCAACCGATAGAGGATAAGAAAAATAAGCGAGAAGAGATGGGGGAAAGGCAGAACAAAAAGTTTTGGTATTTAGAGCAGGTACAGATCAGTAGAACAGTAAGAGAGATGGTAGGCTACTGAGTAAGAAGAATAATTGGGAAAATTCTTATTCGAAAGCTAGTGCTCCTTATCCTAATCCTTCAGGTGATTGTTGTTTTTAGGCTAGCAGTGGTGCTAAGACACAGGGAGCCCAATCTCAGGGTAGTGAAGCTCAGTCAGCCCTACCTATCATTCTTGCCATTTTTGTGGATAGCTTCACCATGGATATTGTGAGGAGGGAAGAAATCAGTGCTATAATTATGGTCAGCTTGGTCATATGTAATGAGATTGTCCTTTAGTTAAAGTTTCCACTGGGGCTAATAAGGTCTCAATTGCCACTTTTTCAGCTCCTACATCCAAGGGCACCACTTTAGGTACCGACACTGGCTAGAATCGTCTTTATGCTCTTGCTACTCGTCAAGAATTTGAGGCATCCCCATACGTTGTTACTGTATGTTACAACTTTTCTTTTGTGATTTTATTGCTTTCTTGATCCAGATTATACACTATCTTATATGACTCCTTATGTGGCTCTACACTTTGGTTTTGATCTTGAAAATATTTTTGACTCCTTTTTTTTATGTCTACTCTAGCGGATGATACTATTGTTGCTAGAAAAATCTTTAGCAGTTGTGAGGTGTCCATTTATCATAGGGAGATATTAATTGATTTGATAGAAATTGATATGATGGATTTTGATGTAATCTTGAGGATGCATTAGCTTTATTCATGCTATGCTTCGCTGGATTGTATGACCCAAAAGGTCAGTTTCTATTTTCCTAATGGACAAGTGATTGAATGGGAGGAAAGTTCTTTAGTACCTAAGGGGAGGTTTATTTCCTATCTTAGAGCTCAAAAAATAATTTCCAAAAGGTGTCTGTACCATCTAGTTTGGGTTAAAGATTCTAATTCTAAGAGTGCCACTTTGCAATCTGTCTCTGTGGTTGATAAATTTCCTGAAGTTTTCTCAATGATCTTCCTAGAATTCCTCCAGATAGGAAGATAGACTTTAGGATTGATCTTCTACCGTATACCCATCCTATTTTTATTCCTCCCTATAGGATGGCTCCGACTAAACTAAAGGAACTTAAAGAGCAATTGAAAGATCTTCTTGATAAAGGATTCATTCATCCCAGTGTTTCTCCATGAGGTACTCATGTAAATTTTGTGTGAAAGAAAGATGGGTATCTTCAAATATGTATAGATTATCATCAGTTGAATAAGGTTACAGTGATGAATAAATATCCTCTTCCTAAGATTGATGATCTTTTCGATCAGCTTCAGGGTGCTAAGTATTTCTCTAAGATTGGTCTTCGTTTGGGTTATCATCAGTTAAAGATTGGGGGGTTGATATACCCAAGACTGTTTTTCAAACCTGGTACAACCATTATGAGTTTTTGGTTATGTTGTTTGGGTTGACTAAAACTCTAGCTACTTTTATGGATCTTATGAATTATTTTTTAGGCAATTTTTAGATTTGTTTTTATAGTCTTCATTAATGACATCTTGGTGTACTCTAAAAGTAGGGAGGATCATGCCAATCATCTTTGAATTGTGTTGCGGACACTTAAGGACCAAAATTGTATGCAAAAAATTTTAAGTGTGAATTTTGGCTAAGTGATGTGACCTTTCTTGGGCATGTTGTTTCTATTGAAGGGATCAAGGTGGATCCACAAAAAGTTGAGGCAATTAAGAAGTGTCCTAGTCCCATGACTCCAACCAACATTAGGAGCTTCTTGGGCTTGGCTGGGTATTATAGGAGGTTTATGGAGAGTTTCTCATCTATTGCTGCTCCGCTGACAAGGTTGACTTAGAAAAATATTAAGTTTTTTTAGTTCGATGCTTGTGAAGGTAGTTTTGAGAAGTTGAAGGATAAGTTGACTTCTGTGCCAATTTTGACCCTACCTGAGGGTACTAAGGGGTTTGTTATGTACTATGATGCATCTCGTGTGGGACTACGTAGTGTGTTGATGCATTATGGTATGGTTGTAGCCTATTCTTCCAGGCGAATTAAGGTTCAAGAGAGGAATTACCCGACTCACGATCTAGAGTTGGCGGCTGTGATTTTTGTGCTGAAGGTCTGGCACCATTCCTATATGGGGTGCATGTGGATATTTATTCAGACCATAAAAGCTTGCCATATATGTTTATGCATAAAGAATTGAACCTCTGGTAGAGGCAGTGGATCGAGCTACTTAAGGATTACGACATGAGCCTTCACTATAATCCAGGTAAAGCTAATGTTATTACTGATACTCTTAGTAGGTTATCTATGGGGAGCCTATCCTACGTTGTGGATGAGAAAAGAGGGTTGTGAATGATATTCATAGATTGGCTAATTTGGGATTTCGTATTTTGGACTCTGAGAATAGTGGCGTGATTGTTTAAGAAATGGTTAAATCATCTCGTTGTGCTGAGGTGAAGGAGAAACAGGCCTTAGATCCCATAATTATTCAAATTAAGGAGGATGTGCGTCAGGAAAAGGTTATAGCTTTCGAGATTGGGAGAGATGACATCTTGAGGTATCAAGGAAGGTTGTGTGTTCATGATGTTGATGGATTGCGGTAAAGGATTTTGACCGAAGAGTGAGTGTAGATATACATTTCATCCAGGTTTGACGAAAATATATCATGAATTGAAAGAAATCTATTGGTGGAACAATATAAACAGGGATATGGAATTTTTTTTTGCTAAGTGTATGGTTTGTCAGCAAGTTAAGGTTAAACATTTGAGGCCTAGTAGCATGTCCCAATAGATAGAGTTTCTCATGTATAAGTAGGATATGATTAATATGGATTTCATTACGGGTGTTCCACGGTCTCAAAATCAGTATGATTCCATTTGGGTCATTGTGGATAGATGTCTGTCATGACCCGAGACTACCCCTAGTCATAACATAGTGCTTGAAACCGCAAGTGATCTAAAGCTAACCTAAGAGCTAGCATGATACTTCAGCAACCGATTTAAAATATATTACAAAACTTAATTTGCTAAGCAGAAGAATAATCCTGAAAAGTCTGAATAAAATTAATGCTGATACAGTTTACATCATGAAAAAACAGAAGAAAAAAACTCAAATTACATGACTGACTCTGACTGACATCTATGAAGCCTCTACTATACTAACTATAGATAGCTAGGATATGCCTCCAACTGCGACTAATCAATATATATGGAAAATAAAAAAATATAGTACATGATCTACAACTGTCTGTAGTTCTCGAAATAGGTGAACTTATCACATGCTGGCTGAAAGCTAAAACCTGTCTGAACCTAGTGTAAGAGCTACATATGGTACCTACATTATGAAGGATGTATCCATAAACACATATATGTGGTCAGTACATTGGAGTGTACTAAGTATGTGGAGACGAGCACTAAATCATGGAAATGTTTCAAATATGTTATAAAACTGAGGATATAAGTTATTTGCTGAAATATACATTTGAAACATGACTATACGTGAAAACAGTAAATCATAGAGAATTTAGAAATCATGAGCTAAAAACAATCATGTAAGCTAGGAGGCGGTAGAAACATAAATGCTGTAAGAAATTCTCTTGTAAGGCTGAATATGTTGTAAAAGCTGTACTGAGGATGACGTATGAATACTTGGTCTGAAACTATGTGGTAGAAACTGACTTAACTCAAGGTTTGAATATATAAATATACTGAGAATGAATGAATAAACATACAAAACCAACATAACATGTACTAAGTATATCTAATTAACTGAATGATTAATGTCTATGTGACCGAACAACTGAAATCTGAGAAAAGGGATAACTAACATCGGTATGTTGAGTAGTAGATATATGAATACTGATCATGTAAAACTGAACTGTACTTAGTCTGAATAACTAGACTAAAATTATGGGGTACTATGCAAATGAGATAAGGACTAACTGGACAACATGAGATAACTAAGCATGAATGTATGAAAAACTGTAATATCTGAGAATGCAAGACCAAACATAAGCATATTTCAAAAATAATCTGTAAACTAAAAGACTAAAATCTGATAACTAAATAACTGAGAATCTGTACACTTGGTCAATCAAACCCGAATTGAAAACATACTAATACTGTACTGAGACTATGGGAGCTATCATGTAACTGACATAAACCATGTGAGCTATCAAGGAGTCCAACGCCTGACCCACATTGAGGAGGGTTGTTCTATCCTTGCTATCAGAGTAGAATCTGAACAGGTGTGATTACTAAATTGATTTCCCGAAGGTCTAGGGAGTCAGTCCTAACTGGCGAGTGACCCCTAAGAGAGTATCAGTCCTAAACTGGAGGGTGACATTTCATAATCCTACGTTGGCTACATAGTTCTAGAACATAGGGACTGCTGCTAAGGACCCAGTCCTAACAAACGGGTGATCCTCACCCTTAGGTTCGCTCGGTGCTAAATTCTACTCCTAACTGAAAGACACTGAAATACTAACTGGTGTATGGTATGATAACTGATAATTGATAAGCTCAGGTCATGGTATTTTGAAAATAACAGTGCATACAGATTCCGAGGTAATCATAAACATATAAATTGATAATTCTCAACATGATCATGATGTTATAAATAAGATATTAAAACCATGGTCTGACTGACTTTTTACTTGGAAAATAGAAATTATGTAAAACACATAGGTATTGGGTGTTTATAACCCACCAACACTGAATAATCATTAAAACATGACAGTTAAATTCAAACTCTACTATTGAATCATGGATCAACTCAAGAAATGGGCATCTAATCAAACATGAGGAAAACAGGAATTTAAAACATGGGAATGTTGCTAAAAATCATGAGTTTAGGATCTATTATGGAATTCACTTGAATAAATTATGGAAAACTTAAATTCATAGAATGAGGAATTCAAAATCTTGCATGGGATCATACATGAGATGAATTGAATTAAAATCACCATGAAAACATGAAATTTAATCTTTCTTGAACGTATAAAATACCATAATGATAGAAAATTCATTCTTTAATTGAAAGAAAAGGTTTTTTTGGACTCCATGGGTGAAAGGGACCCATGAATGAATACCCCACATACCTTAAGCCTTTAAATTGAGTGGAAAACACAATTCTTGATGCTTTCTTGGATGTTCTTGAACTTTGGAAACTTGGAATCTTAATTCTTTGGGGAAAAAGGAATTGAATTTGATCTTGGGGAAAGGAGAGGGTTTTCTTGACAGAAAAATTGGAGAAGAAGGGCCAATAACGACCTAAAAGATGCCCCAAATTGTGTTATGGACGAGTGGGTTGAGGTGGGAAAAGATCCAATTGCCCCTCAATTATTTAAATAAAAAAAACCGGTCGTAACTATGTCACTGCTATGTGGTCTTATTGCGGTAGCTTACTAGTGCTGACAAAAATGATCATAACTTTCTGCTCGGATATTGGATTAAGGAGAAATTGGTATCGTTGGAAAGCTAATTCAATTATCTACAATTTGATGGGTCTTGAGATGAAATTTTTTATTTATGTAAAAAGTTATACACGTTCAAAGTTGACCCTTGTAGAATCAAATACCGAAATTTGGCCGAATCAAAGGCTCTTTGATCAACTTTGCTCTATGTGATTCCTATGAAACTTTTCACCTCGAAAGCACTTCGCACACTAGGATAAAGATTATTATGTATGTATTCAAAGATAAATCATGGGATTAGAGTTTACAAATATAGAAATGATGGTTTGATTTCTAGCTCAAGAATGTGGGGTGTTACACTATCTCCCCCTTGGAATAATTCATCCCTGAGTGAAACTGGTTTGATTGAGAATACTAAGGTAACTATGACCATATACTAGACATGCATTACTTAGAACATTATTGCATAACTATGTCTGAGCATGATACATGAACTGAACTAATTTCGTGCTTACATGCAATGACATGAAAAATATTATAGGGCTGCGATAGAAACAAGAGAGTCAACTTATGAGTAACCATTACTTCAGGGTGGATCTAGTTTCATGAAGAAAAGTTGAGAGGTTTAGGATATGAAAACTCTGGATATTACAACATCTCTGCCTTGGGATTATTCGTCCCCCGAATGATACTGACTTGGTTGAAATACTAAGGAAAGACTGAGATGATGCACAAGACACTTACGAACAGAATCATGACTGAATATCTGAATCTAAAACATGATGAATGAACTGAACTAAATTCACAATTTACATGGATGTGAAAAAATTACATCTTGGAATCACCATACTCATGAAACTTCAGATAGTAAGACTAGATCAAAAGATGGAAAACTATAGAAAAATATCTGTCTGATTGCTAAACTGAATTACTGGTTGTACGGAATGAATTACACTGAAAGCTTATACTCAACTGGAGTATTTCTTCAACACTCTTATTAAGAAGTTCTAATAACATTAGGGAGCAAAGGATCTTAGGCATGATCT
Source organism: Capsicum pubescens (assembly GCA_030864215.1). NCBI lineage: Eukaryota > Viridiplantae > Streptophyta > Magnoliopsida > Solanales > Solanaceae > Capsicum > Capsicum pubescens. The sequence goes on from CM061544.1 coordinate 109,206,004, forward strand.
GAATAAGATATCCGAGTAAGAAATATTAATATGGCTTTAACTCTGTAACATGAAACATAGTTCTATAAAACATAAGATAGAATAGAATTACTAGGCCTTGGGCAATGCAACTGCCTAATTCAAACTTATCCTCGTTCCTTAAATTTAAATATTTGCATGGGTACACATAACTACTTCAACCAAGGTCTGAGTTGAGCTACGTAATACCACTATGTTCAAGCCCAACTAGAAATTACAAGGTACTGCACATAACACCATAATACTAGTCTGTTCCATGAAAACAAGAAACACTTACTCTCTCCCATCTAAACAATTGGTCATCAACACTATCTTGACCTAAGGAGAGGTCATTGAAAGGTTAGAACATGAAGATCTGAAGCATTAAAGAATACTATGCATAACTTGGACACTTAATTGAGGCCTGAAGAATAGAGTATCCATGACATGGATTAATTACAGAGATCAAAACTGAGGATATACATGACATAATCAGAATTTCACTGATCATTAAGAGTGTAGAATGAGTACTTGGAACTGAACTTACTGTAAAGCATGAGTCTATAAGTCATGAGCTGTATGACTTGAGTTTGGACTTCATAAATTCGTGGAATATGATTCATATTGTTGTGTGAACTAGAACTCCTCATGCTAGAAACTGGAAGCATACATAATTTTTATGGCAAATATATAAATATGAGATATGATCATGGAGCTGACATGTAAGGCATGATTAGATATTGTGATGACTGAAGTATAAAACTTTGCACTAAGATAAGAATGGGTTGGGCATCTTCTCCCCTATGGATGTTCTACAACATACTGGCATCACTACTAGAATTTGAGAGCCTAGCTTAGTTAATTGTCCTATCATCTCCCCTTAGCTTTAAGCCAACATTCTAAGTCTATGGACCTCTTTAATAAACTCTAAACTAAACTGCAACCACTTTACTCTAGATCCCGAGATATATCAATACATATAAATAATAAACTCAACCTGAAAGACTACATCTGAAAATGTAAAACCCACTACTAATACTTCTTTCTGAGATACAACTCTTATATTTTTATCACCTCATAGTCATTATACAATAACTTAAACACTTACTAACTTACAATCTTCATGAGTATCACCATACCTTGAGTTCACACCATCTAGATCTTCAACTCTTCTTTCTATTAGCTCAATCTTAAAAGATTCAAACTTAGATTCTAATAATTAACATGGATATCCCCAAACCTTCAATGAACCCTACAAATATCCTTCATAGCCTACTAATATCATATCTAAACCATTAGAATTACCATTACATCAACATACCCAACATTAACAAGATATAATTTTAAATCAACAAACTTAAATTTTTGCATACACTATTTCAAGCGTACCAATTCACCTTTCATACAACTAGACCTATGGATACATAATCCACCAAATTTAGATAATACTATCCCCACTTTACCGCTACTAAACTTATGGGTTCATGCTTCTAACTCTATATTATATGCTGTCATAGGATTCTGAAAAAGGATCTGAGGTCACATATGACTTTAGCTTGGTGCACAATTTTTCATAAACATGAATGAAATCTTTCAAACTTCAAAAATTAAAAGCACTGATGGGATGATTTTGAGCCTGTGCGGAATCCCATAATTGTCTGTGGGAACTATTTGAGAAAGCTCTATCTGTAGGAATTTGAGCTTGATTGTTTCTGTTACCTCAAAAATAGGTAGAGTTGGCATGAATAAAGCATGATAAGAATCTATATAGGTTTCTTAGAGAAAACTTCTACTGCATGATCTGAGACATGAAAGAAGGGAAATATTTCTTAGATACCTTGTAGCCTCTCGAAAAAAGTACAGATGTCTCCATACCATTCCGTAAGACTCTACTAGACACGGCTTTATAGACACCCTAGGACACTTGAACTCTGTGCTCTGATACCAAGTTTGTCATGACCTGAGACTACTCCCTTGTCATAACACGGTGCTTGGAACCATAATTTCTCCCATACTAACCCATGAACTGGCATGATACTTGAGCAACTAATTTGAAATATATTAACAAACTTAATTTGCTGAGTGGAAGCATAATCCTAAAAAGCCTAAATAAAGTTAATGCTGATACAGTTTACATCATGAAATAACTAAAGAAAGAAACTCAAATCTATGAAGCCTCTACTATATTGACTATAGATAGTTGGGACATGCCTCCAACTACCACTAATCAATACATATAGAAAATTAAAAATATAGTACATGATCTATAACTGTCTAGAGTTCTCAAAATAGGTGAACTTATCACATGCTGGCTGAAAGCTAAAACCTGTTTGAACCTGGTGTAAGAGCTACATATGGTACCTACATTATGAAGGATATAGCCATAAACACATATATGTAGTCAGCACGTTGAAATGTACTGAGTATATGGAGACATGCACTAAATCATGGAAATATTTCAAACATATTGTAAAACTGAGGATATAAGTTATTTGCTGAAATATACATTTGAAACATAACTATACGTGAAAATTATAAATCATAGAGAATTTAGAAATCATGAGCTGAAAATAATCCTATAAGCTAGGAGGCGGTAGAAACATAAATGCTTTAAGAAATTCTCTTTTAAGGCTGAATTGTACCGAGGATGACGTATGAATACTCGGTCTAAAACTATATGGTGGAAACTGACTTAACTCAAGGGTCTGAATATATAAATATACTGAGTATGAATAAATAAACATACAAAACCAGCATAATATGTTCTAAGTAGATCTGATTAATTGAATGACTGATGTCTGTGTGACCGAACAACTGAAATCTAAGAAAAGGGATAACTAACATCGGTATGTTGAGTAGCAGATATATGAATACTGATCATGTAAAACTAAACTGTACTTAGTCTGAATAACTGTACTGAAATTATGGGGTACTGTGCATATGAGACAAGGACTAACTGAACAACTTGAGATAACTGAGTATGAATGCATAAAAAACTGTATTATCTGAGAAACAAGACCAATCATAAGCATATTTTTGAAATAATCTATAAATTAATATACTGAAATCTGATAATAGAATAACTGAGAATTTGTACACTTGGTAAAGCAAACCTGAACTGAAAATACATTGAATACTGTACTGAGACTATGGGATCTATCATGTAACCAACATAAATCATGTGGGATATCATGGAGTCCAACGTTTGATCCACGTTGAGGTTTCACAAAATTGAATTTCCAAAATATTTTTAGTAGTTGTCAATAGAGATCTTTAGCGAAATTGCTTAATGATTATGCGAAAAACTCCCTTAGATTTTGTCTATAACATATATTTCAGACCTTATGATTTTTACTATTAAGTTTACCTTTTTTATTTTAGTTTTTTTATATATAACAAATCTTTTACCTATTTATAATTAATGTATGAATATTAATTTGCGTGATTTTCCCAGACAATATGCTCTTTTACTTAATTAATCAATTATAAATTTTTTAAAACCTATTCCATTAAGTTTCATTAAAACAGAGACCCTACCTATGATAGCTTTTAATTTAAGTCGGGCTGTTCCATCGTTGCCGTCTGAGTAGAACCTGAATAGGTGTGATCACTAAACTGATGTCCAGAAGGACTAGGGAGTCAGTCCTAAATGGCATGTGACCCCTAAGAGAGTGTCATGCCTAAAATTCTGGGTGACATACCATAATCCTACGCTGGCTACGCAGTTCTGGAACTTAGGGATTGCTGCTAAGAACCCAGTTCTAATAGGCGGGTGAGCCCCCATCCCTAGGTTCACTCAGTGCTAAATCCTACTCTCAATTAGAAGACACAGAAATACTAAATGGTGCATGCACTGATAACTGATAACTGATAAGCTCAGGTCATGGTATTTTAAAATTAACAGTGCATACGAATTCTGAGGTAAACATAAATATATAAAATGATAATTCTCAACATGATTATGCTGTTCTAAATATGATATTAAAACCATGGTCTGACTGACTTGTTACTTAAAAAATGAAAATCATGTAAACACATAGGTATACGGTGTTCATAACCCACCAACACTGACTGTAGTATTGAATCATGGCTCAACTCAAGACATGGGCATCTCATCAAACATGGGGAAAACATGAATTTAAAACATGGGAATGTTGCTAAAAATCACGAGTTTAGGATCTATCATAGAATTCACTTGAATAAAGCATGGGAAACTTAAATTCATAGCATGAGGAATTCAAAATCTTACGTGGGATCATACCTGAGCTGAATTGAATTAAAATCACCATGGAAACATGAAATTCAATCTTTATTGAACATATAAAATACCATAATGATAGAAAATTCATTCTTTAATTGAAAGAAAAGGGTTTTTGGTATCCATGGGTGAAAGAACCCATGAATGAATACCCCACACATTTTAAGCCTTTAACTTGAGAGAAAAACACAATTCTTGATGCTATCTTAAAGGTTCTTGAACTTGGGAAACTTGGATTCTTGATTCCTTGGGGTAAAAGTATTTGAATTTGGTCTTTGGTAAAGGAGAGGATTTTATTGAGAGGAATATTAGAGAAGAAGGGTCAATAACAACTCAAAAAGATGCTCCAAATCGTATTATGGACGATTGGGTTGAGGGGAGAAAATACCCAATTGTCCCTCAATTATTTAAATCAAAAATACCAGATGCAACTATGTCACCGCGATGCGGTCTTATCACGGTAGCTTATTGGTTCTGACAAAAATGATCATAACTTTTCGCTCGGGTATCCGATTAAGGCAAAATTGGTATCGTTGGAAAGATAATTAAATTATATACAATTTGGTGGGTATTGAGCTGAAAAATTCCATATATGTAAGAATTTATACAGTTCAAATTTGACCCTTGTATAATTGAATACAAAAATTTGGCCAAATCAAAGGCTCTTAGCTCAACTTTGCTCTAAGTGATTCCTATGACATTTTATACCTCAAAAATACATCACACACTAGGATAAATATCATGACACATGTCTTCAAATATAAATCATGGCATTAAAGTTTTCAAACATAGAAACGATAGTTTGATTTCTAGCTCAAGAATGCGGGATGTTACAATGAATATGTCTTCTCACTTTTTACTTATGAGGACTGACTACTCCGGAGATGACTATGCAAAGTTGTTCATTGAGAAGATAGTAAAGTTTCATGGGGTGACAATGTCCATTATTTCAGACTAAGGTATACAGTTCTTTCTCAATTTTGGCGTTCATTTTATAAAGGTTTAGGTACTCAGGTGAACCTTAGCACCGCTTTCCACCCTCAAATAGATGGACAAGAAGAGCATACAATTCAAACTTTGGAGGATATGATAAGGGCCTTTATGATTGATTTTAAGAGAATTTGGGTTGACCATTTGCCTCTTATTGGGTTTGCCTATAATAACAGTTACTATTCTAGTATTCAAATGACTCCTTTTGAAGCTCTTTACGGTAAGAGGTGTAGGTCTCCTATTGATTAATTTGAGATAGGTAAGACTAGTTTGTTTGGTCCTGATTTGGTTCACCAAGCTATAGAGAAAGTTAAGGTAATCATAGAATGATTTAGGATTACTCAAAGTTGACAAAAGTCTTATACAGATGTGAGGCAAAGGGAATTAGAGTTTGAAGTGAATGATTGGATATTCTTAAAAGTGTGTCCTATGAAAGGATTCATGAGATTTGGGAAGAAAAGGAAGCTCAGTCCTTGTTATGTTGGTTCGTATCAAATTATAAGGAGAATTATGAGTGTTACTTATAAGTTAGAATTGCCTACGAGTTTGGATTCTATTCATCTAATCTTCTATGTGTCTATGCTGAAAAAAGTATGTGGGTGACCTTTACTTGATAATGCCTATTGAGGATGTTGGTTTTTCAAATTCTTTGTCTGATGAGAAAGAACCAATTGAGATATTGGATAAACAAGTTCGTATATTATGGACAAAGGACGTAGCTTTGGTAAAGGTTTTTTGGAGGAATTAAAAGGTGAAAGAAGCTACATGGGAAACTGAAGAAGATATGAAAGCTAAGTACCAGGGGAACCACCGTTCTTATTCCCCGGTTAGATGAAAGTGCTTAAGGTATTAGTTTTATTTACCTCTTGTTGCATTCAAAAATTGTTATTTGAATATGATGTATTCTTGCTATTCTCGTGCTAAAAGTATCCTAACTAATCATTCGGGCATGAATGATCCTAAGAGGGGGGACAATAAAAGACCTCACAAAATTTTAACAATTTTATTTTTGACCCCCCCATGTGCGTAGTATCAATTTTTGGCATGAATTATGTTTAGGGATGCTAAAAGGGTGTTTTGCAAAGTTTTAGAATTTTTAGAAAAGTTTGGGATCATTTTGGGACCCCGAGGCAGCGAGGGTCAGTGATATTAGCATGCCATAGAGGTTAGCCTCTGCGATAAAGGCATGACATAGAGGCTACCCTATGCGATAGCGACGTGCCACACCATTATGTTAAATTTGTCCAGTTTTTGTTTTATTCACTTGGGGTAAGGGTTTTTTAGTTTTTTACCCCTTGTACAACTTATAAACATAAAAGTAACCCTTTTTCATTAGTTCTCTATGATCTAAATCATTATTTTTCCTCTCTAACTCAAAACCCAAGAAAGCTCAAGGGTTTTCAAGAAACCACTACTATGGGCTCTAAACTTTGAATTTTCTTCATTTTCTTGTGTATTTCAGGTATGTTGCTCATCCCTAACTTGTAATTTTACATTAGACATAAATTGAATAGATATTCATGTGATTTAAATTGTGGGTTTGAAATTGGGATGGGGAGTCTTGATTTAATTGACTTAAATTGCTTTCCTCATGTTTTGAATTGTTTATTCATGGTTTAAATTGTGGTTATGGGGACTAAATTGGTGCATTGTTTTAATGGTTAGAATGGGGGACATATGTTTCCCTAAATTGATGGAATTTTGGCTTGGTAATTGCATTAACCTCAACTCACCTTATAAACTTGTGTTTGAATGTGAATAATTGCATGGTTTAACTTGTGTGTGAACCCATTGCATTGCATTAAAGGATCAATAAATGAATATGGTTTGGGAATGGCCTTGGTGGCCATGGATTGGATTTTAAATGAAACTTAGGAGTCTATTTGGTTATATGGATTGGTTTTGCATAATTATATTAGCTTGTAAGCATATTAATACGATGATACCAAGTTGGTAAATGCCTTAATGAATGACTCTTGGGTTATGGTTGATTATGTGAAAATTGTTTTAAATTGGGCTTAAGGGTGCCTCATCCAGTTCCACTAGTGGGCAACGTCCAAACAAACTCTACGCTCTTTAGTCCCGAATGGATCAGGAAAGTTCTCCTGACATGGTCACTGGTACGTTACAAGTTTATCACTTACATGTTTATGATTTGCTAGATCCAGGAGCTTTATTGTTTTTTTTACTCCTTATATAGAAGTTGATTTTGGAGTTAGTCCCAAAATTCTAGCAGAGCCTTTCTTAATCCCTACTCCAGTAGGTAAATCCATCATATCTCGATGGGTATACAGGAACTGTCCGATTATGGTATCTCAGAAAATAACTTTAGCAGACTTAGTCAAATTAGAGATGACTGATTTTGATGTCATTCTCAGCATGGATTGTCTTCATTCCTGCTATGCCTCAGTCAATTGCAGAAATAGAATTATCCAATTCCAGTTCCCAAATAAATCCATCCTAGAGTGGAGGGGTAGTACTTCAGTGTTTAAGGGTCATCTTGTTTCTTACCTTCGGGCGAGAAAGATAATATCTAAGGGATGTGTCTATCACCTTGTGCGAGTTAAGGAATTTAGTTCAAAAACCACTACTCTTGAATCAGTGTTAGTAGCATGTGAATTCCCAGATGTATTTCCCAAAGATCTTCCTGAAATTTCTCCTGAAAGGGAAATTGATTTCGGAATTAATCTTCTCCCAGATACTCAGCCCATATCTATTCTGCCATATAGAATGACACCTGCAAAACTTAGACAATTGAAAGAACAGTTGAAATATCTCCTATATAAGGGATTCATCAGACCAAGTGTGTCCCCGTGGGGTGCACCAGTTTTATTCGTGTGTAAGAAAGGTGGTTCTCTTAGAATATGCATAGATTACCGTCAGTTAAACAAAGTTATGGTCAAGAACAAGTATCCACATCCCAGAATTGATGACTTGTTTGATCAACTTTAGGGTGCCAATTATTTCTCTAAGATGGACCTTAGATCAGGCTATTATCAGCTCGGAGTCAATGAAAGTGACATCCTAAAAATATCTTTCCGAACTTGGTACGATAACTTTGAATTTTTAGTCATGTCCATTGGTCTTACCAATGCCCCAGCAACCTTCATGGACTTGATGAACCATGTGTTCAAGAAGTACCTGGACATGTTCGTCATAGTCTTCATAAATGACATCTTGGTTTACTCCAGCAGTGAACATGATCATGCAGACCATCTTAGAATAGTATTGCAGACTCTTAGAAATCATTAGTTATTTACAAAATTCAAGAAGTGCAAACTTTAGCTAAGGTCAGTAGCATTCCTTGGCCATATCGTTTCCGGTGATAGAAATAGAGTAGATCCCCAAAAGACCAAGGTAGTGAGAAACTGGCCCAGACCTATCTCTCCATCAAATATCAAGAGTTTCTTGGGTTTGGCTAGTTATTACCGCAGGTTTCTTGAGGTATTTTCATCTATTGCATCCCCTATGTCCATATTGACTCATAATAAAGTCAAATTTTAGTGGTCAGATTCTTGTGATAAGATTTTTCAAGAGTTGAAGACACGACTTAACTCAGCCCCAGTCTTGGCCTTACCATATGGTTCAAATGGATTTGTGGTGTACTGTGATGCATCTAGAGTAGGTTTGGGTTATGTCCTCATGCATCATGGTAAGGTTATAGCCTATGCCTTCAGACAACTTAAGCCCCATGAGAAGAACTATCCTACTCATGATCTTAAGTTAGCAGCTATAGTTTTTGCCTTTAAGATTTAGAGGTACTATTTGTATGGGGTGCACATTGATGTGTTCACTAACCGTAAGAGCCTCCGGTATGTGTTCTCTCATAAAGATCTAAACCTCTATCAGAAAAGGTGGTTGGAGTTGTTGAAAAACTATGAAATAAGTGTCCTTTATCATTTGAGCAAGGCCAATGTAGTGGCTGATACTTTAGTAGACTATCTATAGGTAGTATTGCTCATGTTGAGGACAGTAAGAAGAAGTTAGCCTAGGAAGTACATCAGTTAGCTCGACTAGGTGTCCGCTTAGTCGACTTAGCAGAAGGTATTGTGTGGGTGCAGAGTAGTTTAGAATTATCTCTAGTTTCCAAGGTGAAGGAGAATCAGGATAGAGATCCCAGTATAGTCAAGTTGAAAGAATTAGTCAGAGATCAGAGGGTTGAGGTTTTCTCCCAAGGGGGAGATGGTGTTCTGCGTTGTTAGGGTCGTTTGTGTGTGCCAGGTGTTGATGACATAAGACAGAGAATTCTTGCAAAAGTGCATGGTGCGCGCTACTCTATTCATCTAGGGGCCACTAAGATGTACCACGACTTCTGAGAGATCTATTGGTAGAGTTGAATGAAGAGAGATATTTCAGAGTTTATGGATAAGTGCTCGACATGTCAGCAGGTTAAGATTGAGTATTATAAGCCTAGTGGTTTCATGCAAGAGTTTAGTATTCCTACTTGGAAGTGGGAAGAAGTGAACATGGTCTTTGTGATGCGTTTACCTCGTACGCATCGCCAACATGATTCAGTTTGTGTCATTATAGATAGGATGACCAAATCAGCTCATTTTCTTCCAGTCCTTACCTCTTATTCAGCCGAGGATTACACCAAACTCAACATCAGAGAGTTGGTCATTTTACACGGTGTTCCATTGTCCACTGACTCAGATAGAGGTACCCAGTTCACCTCTTATTTATGGAAAATATTCTAAAAGGGTCTTGGTACCTGAGTTCACCTCAGTACAACTTTTCACCCTTAGATAGATGGTCTAGAAGAAAGGACCATATAGACTTTAGAGGATATGCTGCAGGCTTGTGCGATAGATTTTAAAGATTGTTGGGATGACCACTTGCCTTTGATTGAGTTTGCATACAACAACAACTATCATTCCAACATTAATATGGCTCTATTTAAAGTGCTTTATGGGAGAAGGTGTAGATCTCACATTAGTTGGTTTGAAGTGGGTGAGGACAAAGTGGTTGGGCCTAACTTGGTATTCAATACCTTAGAGAAAGTTCAGTTTATCAGAGAGAGGCTCAAGAAAGCTCAGAGCTGACAGAAATTGTATGCTGATGTGCGCAGAAAGGATCTCGAGTTTGAGATTAGCGATTATGTGTATTTGAAAATATCTCCCATGAAGGGAGTGAAGAGGTTCGGCAAGAAGGTAAAGCTCAGTCCCCGATATGTCGGTCCCTTCAAAATTCTCAGTCACTTAGGCAAAGTAGCTTACAAGCTTGAATTGCCTTCTGATTTATCTTCAGTCCATCCAGTGTTCCATATCTCCTTGGTTAAGAAGTGTATAGGTGAACCAACAGTCGTAGTCCCTACAGAGGGCATAGATATTCAGAACAACCTCTCTTTTGAAGAGATCCCAGTCGAAATCCTTGACTACTAGACTAGTAGACTAAGGAACAAAGAAGTCCCTCTAGTCAAAGTTTTTTGGCAGAATCAGTTTGTTGAGGGAGCTACTTGGGAAGCAGAAGAAAACATGCGGACCAAGTATCCTCACCTCATCTCCGCTAATCTAGACTCAGCGCAAGGTAATGACTTTTCTTAAGATTATTAAGTTTCATGCTTAGATTTCCATTACAAACTTGGTATCATTTACCTTTATATATTCAGTTATATGTTCATGAGTCAGTTCAGTCATGTATTCATGTATCAGATATGCATGATCATTATGAGAAACTCATCTTATTAGTATTCCCAGTCATGTATTCATGAACCATCTTAGTTAGGTACTCATGCATCAGATATGCATGTTCAGTGTGATAATTCAGTATATCAGTAATATTAGACCTATAGTCATGTCCAAGATATTCATGTCCAGTAAGTATATTTAACTAACTAGTACTCTCAGTTCAGTCAGTCTCATTTGAGGACGAATATTCCTAAGGGGGAGATATCGTAAAACCCCATAAAATTTCCTAGCTTAATTCAGTCCTTTAACCTTGTTAAGGGGTCCCAAATTTAGTAAATTCTAGCCAAGTATTCATACTTAGTTTATTTTTAGGCCTTCAAAAGTTGGCAATATCATTTCGCAACCTTAAATTCCTTTAAATGTCTATATTTTAGTTAATTCATGGTCAGGAAGGTCAATAGGAGTTCCTGGACAAGTTTCAAATTTTTTGAACTTTATTTGAAGCTCCTTTGGAATCCCAAAATAGTGTACCAATGCGATCTTGGTACACCGCGTCGCCTATCGCATTGGTTAATATTTTCTTCCTCTACCAACGTTAAATTCCAGTGAGTCGGCGTGACGCGTTGGATATCGCATCGTTGCCATTGACGCGCCACATTGACCTGCGCGTGGGCAATCCAGTTTTCACTCATTAAATGATCACGTTCTTGGGGGTATTTGGGTATTTTTCCCCTGACTCTCAACCCCCAAAACACGAAATTTAATATCCTAGGAAGCAAATAAACTCATTTTTTCTCAATTTCTCTCAAGAAAAAGCCTTAGGGTTTTTAAATTTCAAATCAAGAACTCAAAATTCCACCATTTATTTCCAGAAATTCTTCAACAAGGTATGTAAAGTATTCATCCAAGGGTCCCTTCCACCCTTGGAGTTCAAGAAACTTCTTTTAGAAAGCATGAATTGTGATTTCCATGTTGTGGGTTTGAATGTAATCATGTTGATGTTGTTGAATGGGTTCCAAGTTGAAATCTTTATGTTTTTCTTAATATTATGATAGCATGTAAGTTGAAATTTGATTCTCTTATATTGAAACCCTTGAATTATTAAGTCATGATGTATTAGCATTGTTGATCATACCCAAGTATAAAGCTACGCCTACCATGTGTTTGATAAAATGCTAATTGAGACTATGGTGCTTTTGTGATCCTTTGGTGGTCTAAATGATGAACTTATGCTATACCCACATGTTCATAATGTCTTTCATGTTAAAGCTATACCTTGTATGTGTTTGATGAAATGCCTCATAAGATTGTATTGTGAGTTGTTGACTATTGTCAAGTATTCAAGAATTGTCATATCTTATTATTTTCATGCTATCGAGTCCTGGGGGTATTTAATACTTGATAATTTAGCTATATGCCTAGAGATAGTGTTAGTTACATAATAGTCTCAATAATGTCACAATCAGTAGTACTTTAGTTCAGTTACAGAACTATGAAAAACTCAGTAAACTCAGTATCAATCCAGTCCCATTCAATATTCAGTTCAGACCTCAGTAAACTCAGTCAGATAACAGAACTCAGTAGTAGTCCATTAGTCAATGGAACTCAGTAAACTCAGCTCAGTTTAGTTAATCAGTACAATCAGTAACAAATCAGTCCAGCCTAGTTTGAACTAGGAAATTAGTCTAGTCTCTATTCATTTGGGAGTAGGATTCAGCACCGAGTAAACCTAAAGATGGGGACTCACTTGACAGTAGAGGGTGTGATCCTCAGAAGCAGTCCTTGTATTCCTCAACTACGTATCTAGCATAGGTTGAGACATTAAAACGTGCTAGTTGAGGGTTGATGAGGTGGCTTAACCTAACAGTTGAGGGTCCCACCATTCTCATTTGAGAACCTGCTAGATTAGGGTATATCTTTAATGTCTCTACCCGTGTAATGGTACTGACACCCTTCCAACTGGGGTTATGGGTTGGACCCCAAACTTATTAAAAAAGGGGCATGTCGATTACATGATTACCTCCTACAGTCTCAGTCTTAGTCTTCAGTAAAGAACTGAGATAGTTCTACAAATTTTAGGACTGTCAGATACATTCACTCAGCTCAGTACGGAACTCAGCTAGTTCCATCAGAAACAGGAATGTCAGACACAGTCACTCAACAAACAGTATATCAGTTATCAGTTATACCAGTTATCAGTAATCTATGTTATCAGTAAACTTAGTATTCAAAATCCTTATGATTTCAGTTACAGTTATGTATTCATGTATGTATTCTCACACAGTCATGTTCATGTTATTCAGTCAGTTATAGTTCATGCATATGAACCCTTGCATTCATCCTTACCTCACTTTACGTACCAGTACATTCACACATATTGACACATATTTTTGTTTTGTGCTATGGTATTTTATACCATAGGTTCAGACGTAGGGACCTAGAGCATTCTTAGCGGTTCAGACATTCAGTCAGCAGTAGTAGACTAGAAGTGAGTCCTTATCATTCGAGGATATTCTTTTATTTCATTATCTCATTAAATTTAGCATTTCATATGATAAAGTTAGTTGGGGGATTATCCCATCAACTCCTTATTCAGATAGTTCAGTTTAGAGGCTTTTCAGACTAGATGTTCAGATAGTATTCAGTATTTCAAATTCTGATGTTTTATCAGACTTTATCATTTTCTTTTCATCAGTATTATAGTTTTGAACCTTATTTCATTTCATCCCATTATTCCATATTATACAGTGTTATTACTCAGTTATTGCAGTAGGTACCAATCATGGGTTAGCTTGTGGTCCATCGGGATTATGAGCACCGTGTAGCATCTGGGGTACTAGAGCCGAGGCATTATAATATTTGAAAAAAAGGGAAGCTCAGTCCCCATCATGTTGGCCCATATTAAATTGTGAGGAGAATTTAGAATGGTACTTATAAGTTGGAATTGCCAATGAGCTTGGAGTCTATTTATCCTGTTTTCCATGTGTCTATACTAAAAAAATGTATGGGTGACCTTTCTTTAATAATTCCTATTGAGGATGTAGGGGTTTCAGATTCTTTGTCTTATAAGGAAGTCCCGATTGAGCTATTGGATAGGCAAGTTCGTAGATTGAGGATAAAGGATGTAGCTTCTGTGAAGGTTGTTTGAAGGAATCAAAAGTTATAAGAAGATACATGGGAAGCTGAAGAAGATATGAAGGATAAGTACCCTTTTTTGTTCCTCGAGTTGAATGAAAGTACTTAAGGTGTGAGTCTCATTTCCCTCTTGTCCTATTTTGAAATTTGTCAATTGATTCTGGTGCATTCTTGTTAATGTGATGGTAAAAATAGATTAACTCCTCATTTAGGGATGAATGATCTTGGGGGAGGGGTAATATAAGACCCCTAATAATTTCAATGATTTTATTCTTGACCCTCCCGCGTGCATAATGTCAATTTTGGACTTGAATTATGCTTAGAGATGTTAAAATGGTGTTTTGGGAAAGTTTCAAAATTTTTAGAAGGGGTTCGAGGCTATTTTGGAACCCCAAGGTAGTGTGGGTCCATGATATTGGTGTGCCATAGAGATTAACCTCCACGATAAGGGCGTGGCATGGAGGCTAAGTCCACAATAAGGCCGTGCTATGCCGCTATATTAAATTTGTCCAATAGTTGTTTTTTTTCACTTGGGGTGAGTGGCTTTTGGTCTTTTCACCCTTTCCACGACTTATAAACATAATAATGATCTTTTTCCCTCCAGTTTTAAAGATCAAACACTCCTATTCTCTTCTCCAACTCTAAACCCAAGAAAGCTCAAGTGTTTTTCAAGAAATTCATTGTCCAAGCTCCAAAATTCAAATTTACTTCAATTTCTTTTGTATTTTAGGCATGTATCTCATTCCCTAACTTTATTTTTTTTTATTGTGGCACTTATTTACTCATTATCTATATGGTTTGAATTGATGGGTTGGAAATTGGGTTGAGGGTTTTTTATTGGTATTACTTGTATTACTTTTCCTATGTTTTCAAATTAGTGATTTATGCTTTGAATTTTTGGTTTTAGACTGAATGGGTGCATGGTTATGTGAACTAGAATAGGGAACATATTTTTTCCCAAATTAATGACTTTTTGGCTTGGTAATGGCATTAACCCCAACTCACTTTGTAAATTTGGTTTTTGAACATGGATAATTGCATAATTCAACTTATATAAACCCATTGCATGACATTAATAGATAAATGGTTAAAATGAATTTGAAAGGCCCTTGGTGGCCATGGTTTGGATTTTAAATGGACTTGGGAGTCTAATGGTTACACATATTAGTTTGGCATAATTATATGAGCTTGCATGCATAATTGGTATGATGATACCAAGTAGTAGATGCCTTAATATAGGACTCCTAGTTTAATGGTTAGGGATATGTGCAAACTATTATAATTTGGGCTTAAAAGGAATTGTGTAGCTTACCATGAAGGTGGATTCTCAGGGGGACTAATATTGAAAACCATATTTGCTGACGTCTAGGTCTATTTGACCATGTGCTTGGTTTACACATTATATTTTGGGAAGGAAGATCCTTGGCATTTTTAGCCCTTCCTTCTAATTCTTTAGTTCATGCGGCTAACACACGTTGGGCCCCTTTCAGCAGGGGGAGTTGAACCCATATAGCCCATAGGTGCCTTTAGGATGGATCGAGCTACATAGTTCAAGTTAATATTTTAAACTCTCATGTTCATGAACCTTGTCCCTATCCCCATATCCTATATATATGTATATATAATTGTTGTGCATGTGGTTTTTGGCATTGGCATTATTTTATTACTATCCCTGAGTTACATGCCTTTTCTTATCCCGCTAACCGTCCCTGAAGGATACACCATTTCATGATGTAGGGTCTAAAGGATTTACTGTTGCTCTGGTGCAATGTTAGGTGATTTGATATTACTGTGGATCTTCTGTGAAGTGTGAGCCTCCATTCTTTAGGAAGGCTGGTCATTTCATCTATTTTCTTTATTTCTTTGTATTTCATCTAGGATTATTTTGGTCATGGTAGGGGGCATGTCCCCATCTATTTGGAATTTTATGTTTTAGAGGATTTTATGGACAAGTGTGGGTTGCATATTGGGTTTGATTCATAGAGTTTACATTAGATTATCTATCCTTCTTATTATAATTTGGTTGGATTTTGCTGTATTATTTTATTGTGTTCTGGATGTCAGGCTAAGGGGGTGGTCTCCGGCTCATGGTAGGCTTGAGATATCCATCATGACTAGGCCCTGGTTTGGGTCTTGATAGTAGTCTCGAATGGCAGGGTGATATTTCTAGAAGTATGGTGAAAAATCTTATAGGTATGATTAAGATGGATAGTGTCACAACATTGGCTACTTAGTTGGTATCCTTTCAGAACTAAATGATGACACAGTTTAGAATGTTAAGTATGAATCAGCCTTATGCCCAAGTTAATGCTTTCAGTAGGATCAAACATGGTGTGAAATTTGTGGAGGTAGTGGTCACTCTGTAGGCTTATGTGGAGAAAATTTGGAGTCCGTTAATTTAGTAAGAAATGCATAAAAGGAAAAGCTGAATTACGATAATACCTACAGTCGAATTTAGTAAATTGATCCTAATTAGTCATGGGGCGATAATCAAGCTCAAACTCAATAATTTTAGCAGCACTAGAGCATTAAAAATAAATACTCAGGCTAGTAATATACAAGAAACTTTGAAAAAGATCTTGGCCAACCAAGAAATAATAGTCGCGGACATCAAAAATAAAAAATTGGCTCAGAAGAATTTAGAAACATAGTTAGGGAAGGTAGATCAGGAAAAAAACACAAGACCTCAAGGGGGTTTCCCTAGTTAGATAGAAAATCCAAAGAAAGTGATGGAAATCACCTTAAGAAGTGTTAGAGACCTGATTAACAAACCTCCAAAGAAAAATAAGGAGGTATAAGTAGAGCTAGTCCCACAACAAGCAAATGAGAAGCAAGTGGCAGCCAAAGAAGCTGAAAATTTGGGGAAGTCTGAGTGCCCAAAAACAAAGACAGCTGAACATCCACCAGATAGGTCATCACCCCTATTCTCTCAGAAGCTTAAGAAATCTAAAGAAGATGCTTATTTTAAGAAGTTCTTTGATACATCCAGAGAACTTCACATTAACCTTTCTTTGTTAGATGTTTTGTAGGAGAATGCCTATGTATGCTAATTACTTGAGAGGTATGGTGACAAATAAGAAAAAGGCAGGTGACATTGAGATGATAACACTTACTGAGGCGTGCAGTTCAGTGGTGGTGAGCAAGATGCCCAAAAGCTCAAGGACCTGGAAGTTTTACCCTCCCCATACAAATTAGTGAAAGTGATGTGGTCCAGTCTTTGAGTGATTTAGGGTCAAACATTAACTTCATGCCTATACTTATGCTTTATACTCTTGTTTTAGGGAAAATGAGGCCATGCTCCGTTATGCTCCAAATGGCGAATAGAACAAGAGTGGTTCCCATAGAAATCATAGGGGATGAACTCATTAAGGTTGGTACATTCAT
The DNA here is from genome assembly GCA_030864215.1 of Capsicum pubescens. Lineage (NCBI taxonomy): Eukaryota > Viridiplantae > Streptophyta > Magnoliopsida > Solanales > Solanaceae > Capsicum > Capsicum pubescens. The sequence continues at coordinate 109,223,395 of CM061544.1, forward strand.
TATTCCTATTGACTTTCTTATTCTTGATTATGATGCAGATGACGGGGTACCAATCATATAGGGGCATCTATTATTGGCTATAGAAGGAGTACTAATAGATGTGATAGAGGGTGCTCTAAAAATGAGATTTAATGATGAAGATGTTGTCTTTAGAGTGTACAAAACACTCAATACACCCTCACATTACAAAGATTTGTGTATGATCAAAGCTATGGAAGTGAAAAAGTGTGCGGTGAAGGAGTGGAAACATCAAATTACCTCTTTGGTCACTCTCACAGAGTTTCCTAAAGAAAAAATTAATCCCAAAATTGAGAAATTTGAAAGGGAGCTTGAAAAAGTAAGCATAGAAAGAGTTGCTTACATTGAGAGTAAACACTCAAATCGTTAGAAAAAAATAAGAAGATGTGCTTCGAGTAGGAAAAAGAAGATGAAGAAACATAGTTGAGAGTTTTGATGTGAGCCGTGTTGTGACAATAAATCAGACGTTGTTTGGGAGGCAACTCAAGTTAAGGTAGGTATTTTATTTTCTAGATTTTATTTAGTATCACCGGTGTTTTTGTTTTTGTTTGAGTTAATAGGTTGAAGAAAAGTCTGAGTACCAAAGATCTAAGCTAAGGATCATGGCAAAAACTGAGTGTGGGATCCTCTGAACCCTCTTCAATAATCATGATGCTACTATCTAGGCCTAAAGTCCTAGGGAGTATTTCTATCCTTAATTTTAATTTATACGTTGGGGACAAAGTGTGATTTTAAGTGTAGAGTGGGGAAATCTTTCGATTGCTTAGGGTGAAGTATTGCAATAGGATTATCATGCTTAGTTATTTTCTAGTTGTTGACTAAATTTAAAAAATTATAAAGATTTTAGATTTGTTTATTTTTAGTTTTGTTGGTGTCTGGTCAATTGAAGCATAGTTCACCCATCCCTTGGTTTACTTTTTAATTATTTCTCCAAGGGATTCCATTTAAGACAATATTCTTTTTTCATTTTTAGGAGTAATTTTAAAATTTGTCATTAGGAATAAATGAGATGTTCTTACTAACTTCTTTGTATGATTACATGATGCAAGTTATTTTCGAATATAAAAGAATGTATGGTGAGTTTAATGACTTTTTTTGAGACACCTAGGCTCATTTATATGACTCTTGTGCGATATTGTCTTAATTCTAAATTCCTGGTATTTCTTGGTTGAGAATCTATCAAGATTTTGCTTTATTTGAGCATGTGCCATATGTCAGTAAGGGTTTTTATAGTCCATGTATGCATATTGATATCTAGAACTTACCTGGTGTGTTTGTAGAGCAAAATAAATAATGTTGGGTATAGGAGACGATATAGGCATTTCTTTGACATCCATATTTTATACCCTATTTATCCACCCTTATTGCATGATCTTAGTTAGCCCATTGCGCCTTTAGTCTATTCATTGGTAGCCTTATGTTTTAACTTATTCCTTTTCTTTCAATTGATTGTAATCTGACCCAAATCTCCTAAGATCTTCAGTTGAATCATTGAGAGGTTAAGGAGTGTAGAACTAAAGAAGTAAAAAGTAAAAGTGAATCCCTAAGAAGATATCTATTGATGTGTTGTAAATATTTATGTATTGTTGTTGGGAGTGTTGTAACGAAAAGAAAAAATGATCAAAAGTGAATCATGTATTGATAGAAAATAGTCCCTCCTTAAGATGTGTGAACTAGCTTAAAGAGATGGGATAAAATAATAGAGAGGTAGGATAATAAAACGGTGAAAAATTTAGTTGGTTAGAGAAGACTCTAATGTAAAGTATGATGTATTAAAGCACTTAGGGAAGAGAGTCACTATTACTGGCCAGAATAGTTCCTACTCATCACCTATATTACAACCCAACGTCCTACCTGATCTTTATCCTGGATATTCTAATATTAGTGGAATACCACACTGAAGTAAATCTTATGGTTTATCTTATGTGACATGTGAGTTCTTTGTTAGAGTGAGCAAAATTTGATCCTTACACCTATTCTTGTGATAAATTGCTTATTAGTGAGTGTATATAGATGACTCTCTCGTGGTGAGGGCACATGTTTAATGATTGATAGGTGACTTACATGATATCTTGGTTGAGTAATGTGTATAATTTTGCCAACTTTGTAGAGTCAATTTTTGAGGTTAGGATGTTTTTAAGTAGTGTTCATGAGTTTTCAATTGTAATATGACATGCTTATTATGGAGCTTGCCAATCATGTAGTCATTCTAGTTCTAGCTTAAGTGTCTTAGTTGTAGTAATGATGTTAGAGTCTTCTTGTATAGTGCTTGATATACAGAGATATTCTAGGACGATCAAAAGCTTTAAGTGTGGGGTGATTATCTTAGGCGTATTTATACACCTAAGGATCATTATCTATGCATGTTTAGCTTAGTTTTGAGAAATTATTGATTTTATTAATGAGTTATCTAGGTGAAATTGTGTATTCATATGTTACGTTAAATGTTTAGAGTGTTTGATGAGATTTTGAAATAAGTTAAGAATCAAAATTATCAAATCGAGTTTAGACGAGAAAACTAGTTGTTCTTGCTTGAGCTATGCTTGGTTCTAGTGTACTTTAATGAGATCTATTGTGTTGTATGAACTAATTCTTGTTATATGATATAGTAGGAGACAATTGGATGTGTTTTTGAATCAAATTGAAGCCTACAAACAAGTCATGAGAAGTGGGGAAACAACGATCAAACATATAAGAAATTAGGAGAAAAAATGGAGCAAACTCCCACCTTTATGGAGGTGCCTTGCACTGCACCCAAAAATATGGAGATGGTTTATGTGCTTTACTCCCTAGGGAAATGGTACATTGCCTCAACCTTTCTTTGGGTGTGTGCCTTACCCCTAAAGGCTGGCTTTAGGCCTTGCGGCGTGAGGCATCTCCCGAGGTGTTCAAAAATTGTTTTTTAAGTCTTTTAAGTAAGGGGCAATGTGGTAAATTCATATATTACGTGTTGGGCTTCCCATGAACGACCTAAATAACTATAAAAGGAGTACTTAGTCATAATTACCCGACACATTTGAAACAACACAAGATTGGAGAAAAAAGAAGGCATCTAAGTGCTCTATAATAGGGTTCTTTCTTCCTTACTTTAGTTTCTTTGTAATTCTATTATGTATTCCTTTATTGTGATTCATTGTAAGAATATGAGTGGATAAACACCCTTATTCTCGGTTGAGTCTATGAACATTAGTACTTAGCATTCAGTCAAGTTGGTTTAAAGTTGATTATCATATTTGATTGTTCATATGTTCTTGCTAATACTATTTTGTTAACTCGCGACCTTTAGAATACATTTATATTTCTATAGTGATCCCACAAGGTGGAACAATATATAAGAACATAGAGCATATGGAGTGGTTTCTTGTCCTTTATATAAATTAAAGTCAGTATTTGTGGTTAGGATAGAACTATACCTAATTTGCTTTATTTGGTTCAAATACAAAATGAAATACAAATGTGTTTGCATTAGTTCTCACATTTACGCTCAACACTTATATAGATTATTTGAGGCTTGAAAGACTATAATCATGTTATAAACCCCGTGAATTAACCACTAAGATAATTAACGTAATCGATGAGATTATAGTGTGTCGCCTTGGGGTGCTCCTGTATCATTAGTAATGAAGAAAGATAATTCCTTATGTATGTGCATTGATTATAAATAGTTGAATAAGGTGACATTAAATAATAAATATCTTATGCCTTGTATTGATGACTTGTTTAACTAGCTTTAGGAGCAGTAGTGTTTTATAAGATTGACTTGAGGTCTGGTTAGTTTCAGTTAAGAATTTAGGCTGAGGACATCCCAGAGATAGCCTTCAGGAATTTCTATGGCCAGTATGAGTTCTCGGTGATATCTTTTGAGTTGACTAATGCCTTGGCGACATTCATGGATTTGATGAATCACGTGTTCAAAACAATTTGGATTCCCTTGTGATTTTGTTCATCAATGACATTTTTATGTATTTGAAGAGTAGGGGGAAAGTATACAATATTTGATGATTATGCTCTAGACTTTGAGAGATAATAGGCTTTTCACCAAATTCTCAAATTGTGAGTTCTAGCTTGAGTCGATGAAATTCTAGGACACATGGTGTCTAAGGATGGGATTATTGTGGACTAATAAATATTGAGGCTATTCGTGATTGGATTAGACTTACATCTCCGACTGAGGTTCATAACTTTATAGTTTGGCTGGGTGACTACAGCCGATTTATTGAGGGTTTTCCTAATATTGTAGCACCAATGACTAGAAGGAGGTTTCTTTCTAATGGTCTGAGGAGTATGTGTTGAGCTTTCAGAAGCTCAAGGATTTTCCCACTTTATTTTTTATATTGGGTCTTTCCTATTGAGGGCGAGGGGTTCATCGTATATTATGATTATTTTGGGGTTGGTCTAGGTTGTGTGTTGATGTAGTAGGGATAAGTTATTGCTTATGTATTGAGGTAATTGAAGGTGTACGAGCGTAAGTATCCTACTCATGAGTTAGAGTTGGAGATGGTAGTTTTTGTGCTTAAGATTTGGAAGCATTATTTATAGGGTGTGCATTATGATATCTACACTGATGATCGTAGTCTTCAACATCTTATGACCCAGAAAGAACTTAATTCTAGGTTGCATAGACGGATGAAGTTGCTAAAGGATTATGACATCTCTATTCTATACCATTCGGGCAAGGGGAATGTAGTAGTAGATGCTTTAAGAGGGAAGACATGAGTATGGGTACCTTGTCTTCTATTTTAGCTTTTGAGAGGCCATTGGCATAGGACATCCAGTCCTTAGCTAATATTATAGTATGACTTGATATTTCTGATTCCAGGAGGATCCTTGCTAGTGTTGAGGTGAGGTATACCTTATTTAAGTAGATTCAAAGTAACCAGATTGAGAATAGAGGACTTTGTGTCATTCATTAGGGTATTTTGAGATATCATGGCCACATTTATGTTTTGAGGGTTGGTAATTTAATTTAGTTGATGTTACATAAGGCTCACAACTCTAGATACTCTATTCACCTGGGATAATTAAGATGTATAGAGATTTGAGGAAATACTATTGGTAGAGTGGCATGGAGAGATAGGATGGACTTTATGGCTTGTTGCTCATGTAATCAGTAGTTGAAGCCTAAGCATCAGAGGCCTGGTAGTACGATTCAGAGATTGCTTATTCTTAAGTGAAAGTGGGAGCATATCACCATGGACTTTTTTAGTGGGTTGCCTCACACCTCCGGCGGTTCTAACAATATTTAGGTCATTATAGATCGATTGAACATATTAGAATATTTCCTTCTTATCCAAATGTCCTTTAGTACTGAGTGGTTAGCCCGTATCTTCGTTCTTGAGATAGTTCGCTTGTATGGAGTACTAAAATCTATTATTTCAGATAGAGGCTTGATATTTACATCTAGCTTCTAGAGGGATTTTTAGGAAGAGTTGGGTACTCAGGTAGATCTCAACACTACTTTTTACCCTCAGACTGTCGGGTAGTTGGAGCGGACTATTCAGGTTTTTGAGGATATGCTCAAAGCTTTGTTATAGATTTTGGAGGTCAATAGGAGAACACTTATCTTTGGCAGAGTTCACATATAATAATAACTACCATTCAAGTACTGATATGTCACCATTCGAGGCATTATATGGTAGGAGTTGTCGATCTCTAATTAGATGGGTTGAGACCTCCAAGGTTAAGCCCCATGGTACTGCCTTACTTTGGTAGTCGTTGGATAGAGTAATGGTGATTTAAGGGCAGATCAAAGTAGGTAGAAGGATTATGCAGATAATATACTTTGTGCCTTGAGATTACAGTTAAAGATTGGGTATTCCTTCAAGTATCGGCCATGAAGTTTGGGAGGAAAGGCAAATTTATCCCCAAATATATTGGACCTTTTGAGATCCTTTGCGAAGTTGGAGATGTGGCTTATGAGTTAGGCTTGCCCCTAAATTTTTCCATCGTTCATCTAGTTTTTCATGTTTTTTACAATATGACGTTACATTCTCGATGAGTTACATATGCTCTGGTGGGACTCTGTTCAGCTAGATGGGAAGTTGACCTTTGTAGAGAAGCCAGTTATCATGTTACACAAAGATATCATGCATTTTCGCTCTAGGGAGATTCTAGTAGTTAAGGTTCAGTGGAGACATTTCCCAATAGAGGAGGCTACTTAGGATATCGAGAGCAAGATGCATGCCCAGTATTCTCACCTGTTCAAGCCTTCAGGTACATTCTAACTCTTTATTATAGCGAACAAAAGTCCTTTTAGTAATGGATATTGTCATGACCCTCTAGGTCATTTTTTGAATTTACATATATTTCTTCCATTTAGAGCTTTCTTTTAGCTGCCCCAAGTCATTTGTGATTTGCTGGAGCTGACAATTTAGTTACTGGGCATTTTATTTGTTTTGTAGAGCTAATTTTCTATTTTCAAGTCTTTACTGGAAAAGGATTTACTATCGGGCATAAACTTTAGGTTCACTACCTTGTATGCCAATTCTGACAGTTCCATCAGCTCTGGAATGTCGATTTTAGGCTAGGGGGACCGTTAGTTTTGGTCCCAAGGCTTCTGAACTCATTTTGGGATATTGGTTGAAATCTTATAAAAGAGATCTTTGGTGTGGGGACCATATTTCATTAAGACGACCCCAGATGGAAATTTTGATGGCTCCATTGAGTCTAAAATATTGAATTTGATAGGGTAGAATAGCTCATTCATGGGATTTCGAATGAATCCCAAAGGATCGGGGGAATTTGGAAAATCCTAAGTTCAACTGGTGCATTATTAGTTGATGCATCCATCCGCTAATGCGTACCTTTATTAGTTGCATTAGAGGAGGCTACTTTAGTGGCCATGTTGTCACTTTAGCGGTCTTGGATTGTCCAGGCCAAGTTGCTTTAGCGGTTCCTATACCTCTAAAGCGAGTGTCACTTAAGAGACACGTTGACCTCTTTAGTAAAGGGTTACCAAAGCCATGTATCTCTTTAGTGGTCGTATGCCGCTTTATCAGTGACTGCTTAAGCTGTTAAGTGACAGTTTAAGTAGTTAAGTGACAGATTAAGCAGTACTTGGGAGGGAACTAAATTCATTCCTTTACCCAGTTTTCTCCTATTTCTTATAGGTCTAAGAGACAAAAAAACCCTACAAGGTGTGGGAAATTGGGAGACTAATCTTTGGCTGATTGTGGGGGTGTTAGTGGGCTTGGAATAATCATTTCCTAATTGTAAACCTTGTAAGTTTTCATCTAATTCTTGGTTTAATTTCCGAATATAGTCATAAATTCCTAGATTCTTGATGAGTTGATATTGGTATCGTTTGAGATCGGAATTTGCTGATTCTCGAAGGTAAATGATCCTTGAACATAGAGAGACATGCTGAAGATTTCAAAAGCTTCATTCCGCAAGTGGTCCTTACATGAGATTTTGACTTGATTTTGGATCCAAAGCATAAAGATGCAACATAGGTACTATTATTCTCACATTAATGCATACATTACTAGTTTGATAGCGTGACATCGTACACAAGCTACTAAAAAATGAAAATCACCAATTTAGCAGGCTTTATCGTGCTTTCTTCGGCATCTAGGTAGGCGATGCTTACCTTCCTCCTTGATTGAGCTTGATAATAGTATCGATATGATATTGTGCTATTTTTTGTTGGTAATTAGGACTTGGAGGTATATTTAGCCGATTAAGGGACCATAATTAGGTATATTTGACTTAACTACTCATTCTTTAGGTAGAATTGCTATCTTAGGATGCAATGAGGAATAATTAGTACCTTGTAGCTGGGTTTGACACCTTAGTCTACTTTGGCATAGATTTTTCCTTACGATGCACTTTTGAGGGTTAGAAGTAGGACCTTGTGGTCCACCTTAGGACAAGATTCCTATTAACTCCCTGTAGACTTAATAGGCTTTTATGTGTTACCTTAGTTACATTCTTGAGCCCGAGGAGGTTTTAGGTATATTATGGCTTTTTCTAGACTTGTGCTTGGGAGATGATAAGTATACTTTGATTCTAGCGAATTATGATACTAAGACCGGTTCAAGTTTGGAATCTACGTTTATATTATCTTTGATTCAAGTTTGGCTTATAAGACAATACTTTTGATTCGAGTCCAGATTTGAGAGGTCATTTATGATGGTTATAGAACAGGTCCAGTCCGATGTTTATTGTATGGAAATATCTGCAATTATGGTATCGAGATTAGAATGGTTGGAATATTTACTATTGTTACTTCTTCTTGATTGCATCCACTTGGCTTATGGGGGCTCGCATTGGAAAATTGACTTTTATTTGTGTCTTTTGGCTTATAGGCCCCCATTTATGCTAGAAATAGCTATGTTCTCTTTAATATTATTATTTCAGTCATTTACTTTCAGTATTTGAAGTATCAGTCTCGGTTTTGCCTTTTTCTCTTTGACTTAGCTTATTGTATAATATTTTATTATATTTATATTATGATTTTAGTCCAGTCAACCGATGATGTCTATTGAGTACTCATTGCTTTAGTACTCATACTGCACATCTGCACCCTTTTTTGTTACAAATTCAAGTACTAGCTGCCGCCATTGATGAGCTCTTGGAGCCAAAGTTAACTTTCTCTTCTTTCTTTATTTTTGGATGGTCTTTCTGTTTTGAGACTATTGTATATTGACATTGATAGTACTCTTATTCTTTTGTTAGAGGCTCTTGTACCAATCTTACTAGGTCGTGGGATGTTATTACCCCTTCTAGTATCTCTCTTCAATTACGTTATTAGTCTTATGTTTTATGGCATGTAGTTTATTTACTTGCATGTTTCCGGCATTCACACCATTTTCCCACCAATTATCCCATTACTTGTAGTTCCAGGCTACGGTTTTTCTTACCTGCTGCTGACATTAAGTAGCTGCCATTATGACTCGTGAAATCAGGTCATGACAGCAAGCCCTTATAGGCAACATTAAAATTTTATTTAAAAACATGTTATCCATATCTTACAGAGTTCAAATATGAAATTTCATAAGCAAGTTGAGTTAAAATTGACTTTGAAATGATCAAACTACTCTCTTAACTTGCCCAAAAACTCCCAAATTTTCACATTGAAAAACCAACATTTTGATGATGGAACCATGAATAAATCACTGGTAAATTTGTAAGAATGGTACAAGAATCTTATCCCGAGAAGAATCATTTGAAAAATGCCTTCCAAATCTTTTAAATTAGTTTTGAAAAATGCCTTCCAAATGATTTGGAATTCGAAAAAGGAATTCGATATTTTGTCTTGGTAAAGTGTTCTTAGTGATTGCAGGACCCACCATTCCAATTCATTTGAAAAATGCCTTCCAAATATTTTAAATTGGTTAATCAACCATGTCAACTTCCAAATCTTTGAAAATGAAACTCACGTAATACTTAACCAATCACCTCAGGAACCAATCCACTTACGCTTGGAGACTACAAATACTATAAAACAACTATGGAAGGGGTGAAATAGAAAAAATGATACAAAATTAGAAAAATCACTGTGAGGGTTGTTACATCATCCACCATTAAAACACACATTCATCCTTAAACATAGGATAAAGAAGGTACATGAGCTATCAAGAAGATGTGGATATCTACTTTGCATGTCCAACTCTAATTTCCAAATATCCTCCTCAATCATTCTATGTTTCCATTAATGTTATCTGTTGGACCTCAACTACCAAATCTGTCTATCCAAAATAGCTACATGCTCTTCTTCAAATATGAAATTCTGATCCAAATACACCAAATTCCACTGAATAACAAGAGAATAATAGAAATAGAAAACTGGATACACACATAAAAGACCTAGTGGTAAATCCAACTTAGACTACACCTCACTAATATGCTGAAGGATCTTTAAAGGGATAATAAACCCCAAGATAAGATTTCCATTTTTTTAAAACCTCATCACACCCTGTATAAGTGATACCTTCAATATAACCCCACCAATCATGAAAAGTTATGAACTATCCGATCTGCATAACTCTTTTGCCTACTCTAGTTTTCAGAAGCAAGTCATGGATTAACTTCACCCTATCTATCAAATCTCTAAACAAGCAATTCTTCATGGATTAACCTTAAATAAATCAAACAAACCAACTGGAAACCTATACTTCCTCCTATATAGAGCCTCAAATAGTTCTATTTAAATGTTGGATAGTAACTGTTGTTTTAGGAAAGCTCCACCAAGGATAAGAAATGTTCCCACTAACGATCAAAATTCAACAACATCCTTGAAGCATTTCTTCCAAAACCTAAATAACCCACTCTAACTGACTGTTTGTCTGTGAGTGAAATGCTGTGCTTATCTCTAACTGAATGCCCAACTCTCACTGTATAGAACTCAAAAAGTATGTTGTGAATTGAGTACATCTATCTGAAATTATGGAAATGGGCACACCATACAACATAACTATCTCTCAAATATTGATCTTGACCAATCTCTCTCTCTCTATTAGATTAATCTTTACTAGTATGAATTGAGCTGACTTTGTCAATCCATCCATGATCACCCAAGTAAAATTAACTTTCCCAAAATCTGAGGCAATCCAACCATGAAGTAAGTAGTGATATGCTCCCCTTTATACTTAGGTATAGGCATCCTCTGAGTCATACCACTTGGTTTCTTGTTCTCACACTTAACCCTGATGATAATTCATACACTTCACAAACTCCACGATGTGCCTCTTTATCCTAAAGCACTAATAATAATTCTTTAGGTCAATATACACTTTGGTTGTACTTAAATGAATAGAGTATCTCAAACTATGAGCCTCCTCCATGATCAATCTAGTAAAGTCACCAACCCTAGGAACACAATTCGACCCTTGATCCTCAAAATTCTATCTTAGTAAGGAATCACTTCCTTAGCTTCAACTTTCAATCTTTAATCCTGAATGACGTACCATTTCTCATTCTCAAATTGTCTACACTTAATCTACTGCATCAACAACGTCTATTCTTAGATACAAAAAAGTACTCTACCATGTTCAGATATATCAAGTCTTATAAAAGCTATTGGCTTAACTCAAAACATCCATATCCAAAGGTCACTCCTCGTCAAAAACAAGGAAAGTCTATCATTATCATACTCACAAATTTCCTTCTCAAGGCGTCCGCCACTACACTAGCTTTACTCATATGATAAAAATAGTTTTGTCATAATCTTTTCAACTATTCCAACCATCTGCTGTGTGTCAAATTCAAATCCTTCTAATTGTATACTTACTATAGACTACGATGATTGATGAACACCTCACAATGAAATCTATTCAAGTAGTTCCTCTATAACTTAAAAATGAATACTACCACTACCAACTCTAAGTTATAAGGGGATAGTTCTTCTCATGTGTCTTCAACTGCCTTCAAACATAGGCTATAAATTGTTCCTTTAACTTTGGGAGCCATAATATAAGAAGGGATCAAATTTAACTTAATGTTGTCAAGGCCCAAAATAAAAAGGGTTGTGGTGGGACCCACCCCAGCCAACAATGGTAGGAAAGCAAAAATCAACAAACAACATCAACTTAAAATAAATCCAGTACTGTAAAGCATAGATATGAATAACTCATAATAATTCTAAATATCCTAAAATGGAAATAAAGTAGTTCACTAAAACTCCTAAGGCTTAGCTATTAAAAGTACAAGAGTGAGATTTAAAATGGAGTTCAAAATTGAAATACATAACTGTTCAAGAAGTAAAAGAGACAAAAATAAAAGATAGAGGAAACTGGGATGATCTTCGAATAATGGAGCTAACTTCTACTTTAAATCAACAAACTCCATATGATCAAGGGTCGTTCTAACAACTTTTACTAGGTAATGCATCAGAAGGATGTAAAATAATAGAGGGACTACAACCACTAGTACTTAATAAACATTATAAGCTGACTGAGCTCATGCTAATACTATATTAAATAACAATACTATCTCTACCACTTGTACACAGAAAAATCCCTGTAGTTCAATATCAGTAGTAAATAAGGAAGACTTTAAGGCATAACAATTATAAATAGATGATGCAATGCTATGCTATGCTATGAGATGCACTGGCCAATGCCTACCAGTATACACCACCTCTATAGTAGTAAAATATTAGGCAGGGGCTATAAAGGGAGGAGGATTTTATGAGGTCCTTATACCCCATCCAACTTGTTATCTAAGACTCACAAGCCCCTATGACATCTTACCTTAAACTAAATTAGTATAAGGTGGTTCATTTTTTTTCAAACCAATATTTACAACAGTACAATCTAGTAATTCATAAGATGAATGAATATGAATGATCACAATGTTAAAATAAACCCAACTACAAATATATTTATAAAATATCATGACGATATTCAACTTATTAACACGCACCGTAAGCCTCAATCAAGTCAGAAATCAAAATCCTACATCAATTTGATTGCATAAGCCCTAATTCTGGCATCACAATTCAATCTATCTCATTAGATACTTTAATTAACTAGTTTTGCTACCCAATTACATGATACGTCCTCACCCAAGCAAAGTTTGAATAAAGCTAATCTGTAAACTACCTCGACGTCAAACAAATGCACCATGAAACACCACCAAAACATCTTCCTTTCCAAAATAACATCAATTTACAAAACTCATAGTGATTATTTTTATTTTGAATTTAAAATGTCAATCCAAAAGTTAACACCAAACTCGTAAGCTCAAAACTAAAGATTCATTTGAAAATTAAATCATTCATAACTTAAGAAGTTTAAATATAAAATTTATTTAAAAAATGGAGTTAAAATTAATTTTGAAATTATCAAAATATCATTTCTTAAATCTACCAAAAAATTTTCAATTATTCAAGATGAAAAATAACTACTTGAAGATGAATCATTAATAAATCATTAGGAAATATGTAAAAATAATAAAAGAATCTTACCAAAGAAGAATTATTGAAAATATATTTTGAATCTCCCTAATTTAAGTTTTCAAGCTTCAAAAATTGAGTTATGGGGTTTTAGACCAAAATAGAAGCATTAAACCTATCCAGATTGTGTCTTTCATCGCGATCATGATGAGCTCCCCTCCATTGCGAGACTGACCAGGCCAGACCCATCATGATTCTTTATTTTGAAAATACAAAGGGAAATTTCCAAGTCTACCTGAACCCACACTAATGCTCTTCACTACTGCAAACCCTCCATAGTAATCATGATAACCTAGACCCTAGATTTTTACGACCGCAAAGAGAAAAATCCTTCTACACCAAAATTGGTGCACCAAAAATCATCCAAGGCCTAAAATACATAGAATGAACCATAAAAAATAATTGGAACCCTATAAACATAAATCAAATATGCTATTAGATAAAAAATCAAATTTCAGATTCAATAACTAGTCTAATTTTTGAATACAGGTTATTGTCAGTGAATGTTAACTGAATTCATCCTTATGCCTTAAATTTTTATCTTTTAAACCAAACACTCGAAATCTGTCCAAATGTCATGGACCAAAGCAAAGTCCTACATATAAAAATAATATTTTGGAGCTAATGAAACTAATAAAATTCTATATGACCTTAAAATAAGTAAATAATGACCAAAATCAACCATGCCCACTCCAAAATCTTCCAAAAACAAAAACTTACATATTATTCAACCAACTACCTCAATGGTTATGCCACCCAGTTCCACAGACCATAAATACCACAAAACAACTACAAAGAGGGGTAAAATGGTCAAATATATCAAAAATAAAAAATTAATATGAGGGTTGTTAAACTAAACACATATTTATCCTTGATCATTGGGATAAAAAAGGTATCTAAATTGTCAAAAAGATAAGGATATCTACTCTTCATATCCTACTCTATCCCCTAAGTCCTCAACAAATCTATCTTCCACTAAACCTTCTGTAATGTTGTCTTCTTGGATCTTAATTTCAAAATTTGTCGATCCATAATAGTACTCCTCCTTCTTGAATATCAGATTCTGATCCAAATCTATTAAATTCCACTGAATCACATGAGAACCACCAGAGAGATACTTTTTGTAATATCAAGACATAGAAAACTAGATGTACACTTGAAAGACTCGAAGGTAAAACTAACTCATAGTCCATGCCTCCAATATGTCAAAGGATCTCAAAAGGGATAATAAATCTAAGGCTAATCCTCACACCCATCATGGGTGATACCTTCAATAGAATCCGTTCACCCATGATGAACTTTAAGTCACAAACTCTCTAATCCACATAGTTTTTATCTACTCTAAGCTATCGAAAGTTGATCCTGTGTCAACTTCATCATATCTATTGAATCTTTCAACAAATTATATCCCATGGCCTAAACCTTTAGCCAAAGTCGCAAAGAGGATTAAAAACCTAAGAATATGGAATCAAAAGGTCACATTCTTTTCTTCCTAAAAAATGTCTCATTTTGGTTTCTTTTCTTTTTGTAAATTAAACTTGTGAAATTTAGAAAGATGAACTATTTATTTAATACTAAATGACTTATTATTGAAAGACAACCAGAGCTTTAAATTTATAAACTTCTAAAAGTGTAAGAATTGAGAAGATGACATTTTAAAAATATGTTAGGACCCAACATTTGGTGTTTGAAAAATACATTGAAATCCAATATGCAAAGCAGTTATTTTTATAAAAGAAAACTGGCTAATGAAGATAAATTTTATCACATCTAACGTTATTAAATCAGTGCTCGTCTACTGCAAAAACTTATATTTTGATTATTCTGATATTACTAAGTAGTGAGAAACTAACTTGATTCTAGAGATAAACCACAATTTCATATTAAAGAAGCATCAAAGGTCTTCTAACAACTCGGCCATTTAAACTCTAAAAGGTATTCTTATCAATCAAATTTTAGCCTTTTAATAATATAAACTAAACACCTAAGTCTAGAAATTATGCCTTATTTAAAATCTAAGAGGCGTGAAGGGAGCAATTAAATTTTCTATCATATTTAAGATTCACACTAATTAAACTAAGAACATAGAAAACACAAATTCTAAATAATAATGTGCAAACTGTTAAATGAAAATAATAACAAATGCCTACAAAGAATAAAGCTTGAAAGAGGGAAAGAGACATTAGATTGCTAGATGAAAATATGTAATGCATATATTATCACTTCTCTGATTTGGATAGAGATGAAATCAAGCCATTCGGCCCTAAACGCACACCCGAGTGTACATGTGAAATAAGAAAGAAAAGTATTAGAGACTAATCTCAAAAAATAAAATAGTAGAGTTAATTTCACGACCCAAACGAGGGCCAGGCCGTGATGGATATCCTGAATCATGAAGGCCCAGAATGCCCTTCTCTATATGGTAATCATGCACAACATTCATATAATAAAAGAAGACTCGAAAACATTATCTTCTACGAAAACATGGTCAATTGTAAATTCAACACAAGTATGGAAACTATAAATCAACTACATCTAAATAACATCTGACTCAGTTTGAGAAATCTCTACTAAATGAAAATCTGAGAACTGTCTGAAACTGGGACAAGGCCCCCAGTAGAACAAAACTGAAATAAGTGATATAATCTGAAAAGAAAGGCCTTCTGGAATAGAGAAGGCTCACCACTGCACAGTCTAATCAACTATCTGAATTATTTACTGCTTATCTGGACCTCTAAACTGAGTCTCAGAACCTGAGAGGTAGGGGAAGGGGGGGAGGTCAATACAGATGTACTGGTACACAGAGCATATCCAAAATAATCATTTATTATTCAACATATATGAGAGCAATTTAAAATAGTTCATAAGTACATCATATAGTAAGAATTCACATGGGCATTTTAAAGACTGTAAAAATCATCTCAACTCTGAGAAATCTGTGTTACTTCTGCTCTAGGTGGTATACCCTACAACACTAAAAAATTCCATAGGCTATATGAAAACTTCTATTAACTCGGCAGCGAAGCCCCCAACCCAAGTGTGCCGCAAGGGTCAGAGTCTCTGAATCTACTATGCCACACGGCCGTCGCCAGCGTACAGTAATAATCTACCTGTATCAGCAAATATGATTTCAGGCTAAGAGTTTCTTGAACTCGCGCCTTCTTCGGGTAACCACCTAACCCTCTTTAAGCCCCTATTTAAAACTCTATCAAAACATACAGTCTCTGAAAACATACTTGGAATACATGCTCTGAAAACATAATCTGTTATGGCATAAATACATATGGTATCGTCATACCATTGACTTGAAAGTCACATCTCTGAGCCATTATTAGTTATCGTAAATCTCTATTTTAAAAACACAAGTTTTGGGACCACCATTTCAATAATTCAATTCAAAGAAACTCTTTCTCAAACCTCATGTAAACACATGCAAGGAACTCATCTTTGTCAAGCATTTCAGTAGTACAGTACAAGGTGGTCATGTCAAAATCCTCAATTCACATGCAATTCTTTCTCTTAAACACAAGAATATATTTATATCAAGAAACATCCTCTCAACAATTTCAAATCATGCTCAAATTCTATAATATTATGAAAACATCTTTCAAATCACAAAACCATAATCTTTAATTCAATACACGAGAGGGAGTTCATAATTTATGTTCTTTTACGATCTTAAATCTCAAATTCCATACATATACGTATACATGTAAATCGATTTAGGGGATAGGACCACAAGGTCAAAACAATAATAACATTAAAACATTTGGAGTACGTAATTTAGAACATAGATTCCCAAACCCCTTTGAAATCCGTGCATAAAAATCTAAAAATCATGCTCTAATGATTTTAAGCCCATGAAGTTTTTTTACGGTAAACCCCACGTACCTCTATCTAGAAATTTAAGGGATGCTTCTTGATGCCCACGGCTTAGGGATTCCAAATCTTCAATTTGTTTTCAAAACCCTCAGTTGAATCTTGATTTATTTGGATTATCAATATGGAACCCTAGAGAGTGTTCTTGAATATTTTTGGTGAATGTATGAGTAATATGCTTAATTGGGGTTAAAATCTCGTGTTTGGACTGATAAGGGTGTGGGAAAATACCCAATATACCCTTAATGAGACCGGTATTAAAATATAACTGGGAGCCTAATTTCATAGGCCACTGCGACGCGCAACTATCGCTTTGGCTCAATGGAAATTGATGAATGGAAATTTGGCCCACTCCGTGATGCTCCACCATCGCAGAGTCCCACTGGAAATTGTCCATCGTCATTTACACCATCTCTGCGATGTGCCACGGATAGGAATGATGGTGTTTTACGACTAGGACTTAAATTAACCATAACTCCTTCACTGAGTGTCCATTTTGGGTGGCATCTTATGTCGATGGAAAACTTATTCAATCATCTATGAAATGAAAACTTGAAATCTAAGGGATTCCATCGGGCAAAAAGTATAAATCATTCTAGAATCTAGTGCTTGATATTTTAGGGACAAAATTTAGCTAAGAAAAACTTAAGGGCGTTACAATATCCCCCTCTTGGAAACATTCATCCCCGAATGTTGACGCGGAATACAAACATGTATAATTTCAATCATACTAAGGCATAGAAAGAATAAGGCAAGGATTGTACCTTCGATTTCGTCATCCACTGGATAAAAAAGGTTTGGGTATCTAGCTCTCATGACAACTTCTAATTCCCAAGTCGCTTATTCAATTTTGTGGTTTCTCCCCAACTCTTTAACTGAGGCTATCTCTTTGTTCCTTAATCTTATAACTTGGCGATCCAAAATCTCTACAGGCTCTTCTTCATAGGATAAAGAGTCTATCACTTTGATTTCTTCGACAGACAATACTAAAGAGTGGTCTCCAATACACTTCTTCAACATAGATATATGAAATACCTGATGAACCAAACCCAAACTAGCTGGCAATTCTAACTCATACGCAACTCGACCTATCCTTCTTACAATTTGATATAGTTCTATATAGCAAGGACTCAACTTACCTTTCTTCCCGAATTGCATGACTTCCTCCATAGGAGAAACCTTGAGAAACACCCAATCTTCAATCTCAAACTCTAGATCTTTTCTCCTAACATCGGCGTAGGACTTCTGACGACTCTGAGCTGTCTTAAGTCATTCTCTAATGACTTTCACATCCTCTATTGCCTGACGAACAAGATCTGGCCCAAATATCTGCATCTCACCTACTTCATACCATCCTATCAGGGACCTACATCTTCTCCCATACAATGCCTCAAAAAGTGCCATCTTAATATTGAAATGGAAACTATTATTATATGCGAACTCTACCAATGGAAAGTACTCTACCCAACTACCTTTAAATTCAATCATGCAGGCCCTCAATATATCCTCATGGGTCTGGATGGTGCACTCAGATTGATCATCTTTTTGAGGGTGAAAGCCGTGCTCAAATTCACTTGGGTACCTAAACCATTTTGAAACAATCTCCAAATCTATAAAGAAAACTGTGTACCTCTGTCAGATATGATGGACACAGGTGCCCTATGCAAATGAACTATTTCTGCAATGAACAGCTTGGCATAATCCTCTCCCGAATAATTTGTCCTGACAGGTAGAAAGTGTGATGACTTTGTCAACCTATCTACAATCACCCAAATGGAATCATAATGGTTTCGGGGCCACGAAAGTACTGAAATGAAGTCCATATTAATCATCTCCCACTTCCACAAAGGCGAAGCTATCTCTTGAGAAGAACCACCTGGCCTCAAATGTTCCACTTTAACTTGTTAACAATTCAGACACTTGGCAACATAGTTAGCCACATCACGCTTCATATTATTCCACCAATAAATGGTTTTCAAATCCTGATACATCTTAGTAGAGCCAGGGTGAACAACATACCTCGACGTGTGAGCTTCATCAAGGATTTTCTTCCTCAGACCATCTACATGTTGCACACACAATCTACCCTGGTATCTCAAAACACCATCACCACCAACTTCAAAAGACAATACTTTTTATTGACCCACATATTTCTTGATCTACATCAAGATGGGATTTTCAACTTACTTCTCTTTAACTTCTGCACAAAGGGAAGATTTAGCTATCTCATGAACAACCACTCCTTTATCCTCGGAATCCAAAAGTCTCATTCCTAGATTTGCAAGTCGGTGAATATCCTTCACCATCTCCCTCTTTTCTTTCCCTACATGAGCAAGAATGCCCATAGATAACCGGCTGAGGGTGTCGGCTACCACATTCGCCTTGCCCGAATGATAGTGCAGGCTCATGTAATAGTTTTTTAAAAATCCAACCACCGCCTCTGCCAGAGATTCAAATCTTTCTGCGAGAAAATATACTATAAACTCTTGTGGTCAAAAAATATATCAATGTGTACCCTATACAAATAGTGCCGCCAGATCTCAAGTGCAAAACCACATCCGCTAACTCCAAGTCATGAGTAAGGTATTTCTGCTCATAAACCTTCAACTGCCTAGATGCATAAGCCACTACCTTACCATGCTGCATAAGAACACACCGAATTCCCACTCGAGATGTATCGCAGTATATAACAAAACCTTCTGTACCCTCCGGAAGAGTCAGAACAGGAGCAATAGTTAACTTGTCTTTCAACTTCTCAAAACTATTCTCACAAGAGTCAGACCACAAAAACTTCACCTTTTTCTGAGTCAACTTAGTAAGTGGTGCAGCTATGGAAGAAAAACTCTCGACGAATCTTCTGTAATAACCCTCTAAACCTAAGAAGCTCCGAATATCAATTGGAGTCGTGGGTCTGGGCCATTTTCTCACTGCCTCAATCTTTTGGGGATCAACCTTAATTCCCTCACTAGACATAATATGCCCCAAGAACGCAATAGCATTCAACCAGAATTCATACTTGGAAAATTTTCCATACAACTTATGATATTTTATGGTATGAAGGATGATTCAGAGGTGATTGGCATGGTCCTTCTCGCTCTTAGAATATACCAAAATGTCATCAATGAATACAATGACAAACAGATCCAGAAACTGATGGAAAACCCTATTCAATAGATCCATAAAAGTTGCAGGGGTGTTAGTCAACCGAAAGGACATGACTAAGAATTCATAATGGCCGTATCTAGTTCAGAAAGCTATTTTGGGAATATTTGACTCTCTAACTTTCAACTGGTGATATCCCGAGCAAAGGTCTATCTTTGAAAGACATTTAGCACCCTGAAGTTGATAAAAAAGATCATCAATCCTAGGAATGGGATATTTATTTTTAATTGTGACCTTATTCAACTGGCAGTAATCTATGTACATACGAAGGGAACAGTCTTTCTTTCACACGAAAAGTATAGGTGCACCCTAGGGAGACACATTGGGGAAAATAAAAACTTTATCTAGAAGATCTGCTAGCTGTTCTTTCAACTCTTTTAGCTCTGCAGGAGCCATCCTATATGGCAGAATAGAAATAGGACTGGTATCTAGCAATAAATCAATACCAAAATCTATCTCCGTATCAGGTGGTCTTCCTAGGAGATCATCTGGAAAGACTTCCAGGAATTTATTCACTACGAGGACAGACTGAAAAGGGAGGCTTTCGGCACTAGAATCTTTAACCCGAATAAGATGATACAAGTAACCTTTGGAAATAAGTTTATGGGCCCTGAGATAAGATATAAAGTGCTCTCTAGGTGCTAGAGAATGTCCCTCTCATTCTATCACAGACTCATTCAGAAAAGAAAAGGTGACTCTTCGGGTCCTACAATTCAAGGTGGCATAGCACGAATGGAGCCAGTCCATCCCTAAGATGACATCAAAATCAACCATATTAAGTTCTATGAGATCTGCCTCAGTCTCCCGGCTGAAAATAGACACAACATAATTTATATACACCCTCCTAGCCATAACGGAATCTCCCAGTGGGGTGGAAACCAAAAAAGGTTCAGCAATCACATCAGGCTCAAACCCAAAACTAACATCCACGTATTGGGTCACATAAAACAAGGTAGAACCGGGATCAAGTAATACATACACATCACGAGAAAAGATTTCCAACGTACTGGTGACTATATCTGGTGAGGCCTCTGCCTCCTGGCGGTTGTTCAATGCATACAAACGGTTCCGACCGTTTCTGAATGCTGAAGTAGCATCCTTCTGAGATGGTGGTGTAGATGAATTTGCCTGCGACTTGGCTCCTCCAACATTACTCTTTGCTTCCGAACAGTCTCTCTGGATATGGCCTGGCTGGCCGCATGAATAACACACCAAAGCGCCAAATTGACATCTCTCTGGATGATTCCTCCTGCATCTCCCACAGCGTGAATATGACCGAGAGGTCTGGATACACTTCCCTACAACTGCATACCCTACATCCTCGGCCCCTGACTACACTGAAAATTTTGGGTGCGTTGCTCAGCTGTGGGTCTAGAAACTGAAGCACTAGCTGCCGACTGTGCATTACCCCAATTCTTTTTATTTTGCCATTTGCCACCCCAACTACTGCTCTGCTGCTGACTATGACTAATTTCTATCGTTCTGGCTCATTTTGCCTGCCTTTCCTTTTCCCTAGATTCATTTATCTTTTTTTTCTTCTCCTTAACTTGCTGTATATGGACTGACAGTCTAGCAAAGTCCATATCCTTGTTCAGCATAGCTCCGTGACACTCAAGCTCCAGATCAGCTGAAAGGCCAGAAGCAAACTTCCTTTTTCGGGCCCTTATACTACTCGTCATCTCAGAAGCATAACGGGCCAGCAGGTTAAACTTTAAAGTATACTCCTGAACACTCATCTTACCCTGCTTAAGGTTCTAAGAACTCCTCTGCTTTAGCTTTTCTCATCTCTAGAGGAAAAAATCGGTCAACGAAAACTTCCACAAACTCGTCCCAAACTGGGGGCTCAACACTGTCACCCTTTGCATCTTCCCACTCGTTGTACCATTGGTTTGCTACATCCTTTAGCTGATATGCTGCTATCTCAACACCCTCAACCTCATCAACATGCATTACTTTGAAAATCTTCTCCATTTCGTCTACAAACTCCTGCGGGTCCTCTTCTACCTTAGCACCAAAGAACTTAGGCAGGTTCATTCTTATGAACCGACCCACTCTAGTAACTTTAGAAATAATAGACACAGACCTAGTATCCTCCAACCTCTAAGTCTGTACGTCTACCATCTGTACCAACATGTGAATAGAATGTCTGAATTCAGTATTAGAAACCTTTCCTTCATGAGTCTGAGTGCGATTGGCCCCTGTCCGGGGAGCTTTGGGAGAACGGGTCGGTACAAGAGGTACTGGGGTATGAACTCTATTACGGGTCCGCATCCCATGGGAGGGACAGACTTCATCATCCTGAGAATTAATATTGGTGTGACGGGGAGGCATCACTGGTTTTCTGAAAAGCAAGAGGTTATTGATTAGGGGACAAATTAGGCTCTGAAGCATGAACTAAATCATAAAGAAGAGAAACATTCTTAAACGCCTAGTAGCCTCCTGCTTATAAGTGTGTCATGCTACACACCCATAAACAAGACTCTACCCGACGTAGTTTTCCAAATACCCTGGAATCATGAACCGTGCTTTGATACCAAGTTTGTCACCACCCGGATGAGGGCCTGTCCATGACGAACATCCCAAACCATGAAGACCCAAAACACCCTTCTCTATCTGGTAATCATACAAAACATTCATCTAATAAAAAAATATGCGAAAACATAATCTGCTACGGAATCATGGTCAATTCTGAATTCGACATAAGTATGGAAACTGTAAATAAACTACATCTAAATAACATCTGACTCAGTCTGCAAAATCTCTATTTCATGAAAATCTGATAGTTGTCTGAAACTGGGACAAGGACCCCAATAGAACAAAACTGAAATAAGTGACATAATTTGAAAATATAGGCCTTCTGGAATAGAGAAGGCTCACCACTACACAATCTGATCAGCTGTTTGAATTATCTACTGCTTATCTAGACCCCTAGATTGAGTCTCAGAACCTGAGAGGTAGGGGAGAGGGGGTCAATACAGATGTACTGGTACATAGAGCATATCCAAAATAATCATTTATTATTCAACATATATGAGAGAAATTTAAAACAGTTCATCAGTATATCATATAGTAAGAATTCACATGGGAATTTTAAAGACTCTGTAAAAATCGTCTCAACTCTGAGAAATCTGTGTTACTTCTGCGCTAGGTGGTATACCCTACAACTCTGAAAAATTCCATGGGCTATATGGAAACTGCCATTAACTCAGAAGAGAAGCCCCCAACCCAAGTGTGCCATAAGGGTCAGAGTCTCTGAATCTACTACGCCATATGACCGTCGCCAGCGTACAATAATAATCTACCCGTATCGGCAAATACGGTTTTAGTCTAAGAGTTTCTTGAACTCGCGCCTTCTCCGGTTAACCACCTAACCCTCTTTAAGCCCCTTTTTAAAACTCCATCAAAACATACAGTCTCTGA
This sequence comes from Capsicum pubescens, assembly GCA_030864215.1. Lineage (NCBI taxonomy): Eukaryota > Viridiplantae > Streptophyta > Magnoliopsida > Solanales > Solanaceae > Capsicum > Capsicum pubescens. The sequence goes on from CM061544.1 coordinate 109,246,769, forward strand.
AAACATACTTTGAAAGCATCCTCTGAAAACATAATCTGTTATGACATAAATATATATGGTATCATCATACCATTGACTTACAAGTCACATATCTGAGCCATTATTAGTTTATCATAAATCTCTATTTTCAAAACACAAGTTTTGGGACCACCATTTCAATAATTCAATTCAAAAAACTCTTTCTTAAACCTTATGTAAACACATTCAAGGAACTCATCTTTGTCAAGCATTTCAGTAGTACAGTAAGGAGGTCATGTCAAAGTTCTCAATTCAAATATAATTCTTTCTCTTAAACACAAGAACACATTTATATCAAAAAACACCCTCTCAATAATTTCAAATCATGCTCAAATGCTATAATATTGTGAGAACATCTTTCAAATCACAAAACCATAATCTTTAATTCAATACACGAGAGGGAGTTCATAATTTATGCTCTCAACGATCTTAAATCTCAAATTCCATACATATACGTATACATGTAAATCAATTTAGGAGATAGGACCATAAGGTCAAAACAATAGTAACATTAAAACATTCGGAGTACGTAATTTAGAACATAGATTCCAAAACCCCTTTGAAATTCATACATAAAATCTAAAAATCATGCTCTAATGGTTTTAATCCCATATAGTTTTTTAGGGTAAACCCCACGTATCTCTATCTAGAAATTTAAAGGATGCTTCTTGATGCCCACGACTTCGGGATTCCAAATCTTCAATTTATTTTGAAAACCCACAGTTGAATCTTGATTTATTTGAATTATCAATATGGAACCCCAGAGAGTGTTTTGAATATTTTTGATGAGTGTATAAGTAATATGCTCAATTGGGATTTAAATCTCGTGTTTGGACTGATAAGGGTATGGGAAAATACTCAATATACCCTTAATGAGACCGGTATTAAAATATAATTGGGAGACCAATTTCATGGGCCACCGCAACTCGCCACTATCGCGGTGGCTCACTGGAAATTGAGGAATGAGAATTTGGCCCACTCCGCGATGCACCACCATCGCGGAGTCCCACTAAAAATTGACCATCGTCATTTACACCTCTCCGCGAGGCACCAAGGATAGGAATGATGGTGTTTTACGACTACAACTTAAATTAATCATAACTCCTTCACCAAGTGTCCATTTTGGAGGCATCTTATGTCGACGGAAAACTTATTCAATCATCTACAAAATAAAAATTTAAAATCTAAGGGATTCCACTGGGAAAAAAGTATAAATCATTCTAGAAGCCAATGTTTGATATTTTAGGGACAAAATTTATCTAAGAAAAACTTTGGGGCGTTACAGTTAACAATCATCAAATTTGCGCCAATTTTAAATATTTAACAAAATATTCATTTAACATTTTAAAAACATATACAATTATATTAAATCTCTCAACAAAGAGTTTCAAACAAAGGGGTAGAGACCAATTTTAAGTTCAAAGGAGAATAGCACTTAACCAAACTTTACACACAGTTGCTAAATTGTAAAACATGTCCAGGTTAACCATGAAACATAACGTTAAACAACTTCTAACTTTAATCCAAATGAAATCCCAAATTAAAAGAAAAAAATATGCTCTCTTAAATTTTCAAGTACAAGTAGACAAACCAAAATACCTTTATTACAAAATTAAGAACTATGCCACGCTTAAAAGATTTATGATGATACAATTTTTGCAATACATTAACATATATTTTTGATCAAATTTCACCAAATAAACATACATGCTTATCTATATGGATTCACGTTTTTATCCTTCACAACCTACAGAACACTATCAAAAAGGATAATGGTAAAATGTTCACCTCCTTTTTAGAAAAAACAATGACCTTTCCTCTTAAAAAATAACACACCACAAGCTATTTTGTATGAAAGTTGTAGCAAAACAAGCGTGCGCAAAATCTTAAGACAAATACCATTGTTCATATATTTGATTAATCTAAAGGATTGCCTGGCTTGGGACTTCTTAATCATGTTTATTTTTTCACAACTAATTTCAATACATCTCATAAATAATAAAATCATAGATTCTAAATACACCCTCAAAAGAAAAAAATTCAAATCAAGACAAAATAACGTTCAAACAACTTCATTATTTCCATGAATCTGAAAGATACCGACCTTTTGCGGAGCAACGAACTAGGCTTACTTGACCATGAATTTACTCTCAAATTGTGAAGATTTTGAACTTGAATCGTACAAAGAAGAAAACAATAATTCAACAAAGAAAAAAAAGACTAGATGCTTGTAAGAAAAAAAAAATTACTATGTAACTATGGCTTACAACCGATGATGAAAAATGGGAGTCCAAAGACTCATTTTATATCTGAAATTGAGAGGGTTCTTCAACATCATGGAGAAAACTTCTTGAATTCAAAATTTAAATTTTGGAGAAGCTCAATTTAGGAGGTAATGATGAAATTCTAAAATAAAGAGATGAACCTTTACCCTTTTTAGATTGATGTGAAGGAAGAAAGAAATGGTTTAAAGGTGGAGGGATAGACCCATCAGATTTAAGGAGATAACAACCCAAAATCCGATGGTCCTTCATGCTCTTCACCTTTTTTAGAAGTAGCAGTAGAGGTGAAGAACCTTTGAGGTCCAATTTGAGCAGAAAAAATTGATGGTGAAGGAATGTAAAGTTGATGGGGAACTTCAAAATTTGATGGAATAGGAGTGAAAAGATTGAATACCGTCGAAATTGTTGTTATCTGATGGTCTGAGGGGTCTGACATGTGCAGAGAGAAGAGAAACTAGAGACCGATGTTTTGGTTGAGTTGGGTTTCAATGATTAAGGAGAAAATAGTATTAGGGATTATGGGGCTAGTTTATTTAGGGGTTAACTGAGTGAATTTGGGCTAGGTCGAGTTTTAAGTTGGGTTGGGATGCGTAGTTTGGTGGATTAGATTTAGGTAAATTAGATAGAAACTTGGCCCAAGTGGTGAAGCATTTTGGTGGTTTTACCCCCTTTTTTGATTAATTCTTTTGAACTTCTAATTTAATAACTAGTACAATATATACTAATAGGATATCAAAAATATATTACTAGTGTTTATAGCTTTATGCTAATGATTTAAAATAAATAATAGTTATAAAATATTGATTTATAACTAATTTGAGAAGTAGGAAACTTGAAATAATGTGACGACAATAGGCAAATTAAAAAAAGGCGTAAATTAATAATACTAAATTGCTTAATTTATTTATTTATTACTATTATTATTATTATTATTATTATTATTATTATTATTATTAGTAGTAGTAGTAGTAGTAGTAGTAGTAGTAATAGTAGTAGAGCAGCAGCGGCAACAACATCAGCATCAGCAGGGCTTAGCCATATATATATAATATATACTATATATACATAATATATACTATATATACATAATATATATATATATGTATGTATGTATGTATGTATGTATATATAGAATAGCCATACATAGGCATAACTAGACTCAAATCGGTAGATGTACGCATAGGGACATAAATATAATCATCCTCCCACCTTGTCGGGTATCAATATATTATCATAATCATCCTCCGTCCTTGCCTGATATCAATATATCATCATAATATCCTCTGACTTTGTCGTGTATCAATATATCATCATAATATCCTCCGACCTTTCCGGATATCAATATATCATCATAATATCCTTTGGCAGTGCCGGATATCAATATATCATCATAATCATTCTTTGTCCTTGTCGGGTATCAATATATCATCATAATAGTCCTCAGGCTATGCCGGATATCAATATATCATCATAATCATCCTCTAGCCTTGTCTGGTATCAATATATCATCATAATCATCCTCCGTCCTTGTCGGGTGTCAATATATCATCATAATATTCAGACTCAAACAGGTAGCCACATCATCATAGTCGGTGGAAAAATCAATAGCATAAGTGATCATATAATCAAGCATCATGATTTCAAGCATAATTCATAGCATAACTTTCTATAAAAAAATAAGCATGACTTCTAACATAATTCATGGCACAATTGCTAATATCATCAATAGAGATATTTTCTAGCATGATCACTAGCATCCTTTCTTAGCATGATCATAATCATAAGCAATATCATGAGCGATAAATTATTAATAGTATATTCAATGTTTTATCATTAACATGAAATGTAGCTTATTGATCGCTTGACCAATAACTAATCCATGGTATAATCTATAGCTTATTCATAGCACAATCATTAACACAATTTATGGCTTGGAAAAAATCATAGTCAAGGAATCATTCAATGGTATATATTGTAGTCCCATCAATAGCCAAACCAATAACATATAGCTCGTCATAATCTTAACCAATAAATCATACATATGGCATAATTGTTCAGGCATTATTTCCAACGTCATTCATCATAACCTTCAAGTACCAAGGCTCTTCAATATTACCTCAAAAGGGCATTCTCTAGGCATTTAATAAGCATATAAGAGGTTCAATAGAACTAATCATCAATCTTGACTTAAGGTGGATCAAGAGCCCACTTCTAAATCCCCAAAATACATTGTAAGTCAAATTCTACCCCGGACTAGGCTAAGGTATTTAATCCATTGTTAGTTGTAAAGCAAGCCACAACTTGTCCTAAGGTAGAGATTCTTCTCAAGAACTTTAACTAATTCAAATGGGAACTAAGGCAACTTTATTAGTGGAAGCAACTAAGGAAAATTTGCCCTAAGCAAGAGTGTCTAAAGCACTTTTATCTAACTTAAGTAATCTAAGGCATACTCATGCTAAGCATGAGCAATGAAAGTCCTGCTATCGTGGAACCAGAGCTGCAATCACAACTTCTCGAGGCAGCAAGTGCGAGTTACGATCGCAAACATTATCCACAATCACACTATCTTCTCCTTTCATGGGTACGACCGATCGCGGTCCTTAGCTTGCAATTGCAGCTGCACTAGATGACAACTGAAACTTGGAATGTCAAGCCCTCGAGATTCATCTGAAATCCTATTTATGTAAATAAACTATATAGCCATACCGAATTCGATGTTTCAAATGTGATGGCACACTCAGAATTTCCATCCGAGTCATTTTGTATGAATGTGGGTCCCATATCAATATTTTATTTTCTTAACATTCCGACCAATAGGTTGAAATGAGCTCGGGTGCCTCGAGACCCAAACAAAAGGTCCACCTATCCTAAAATTGACATTCTGGAGCTGTTGGCATTGTCAGAATTTGTATTCAAGGTTGTTTTACTGAAGTTTTCACTCAGTGGTCATTTGGAACTAATGAAGACTTCAAAATATTTAATTAGCTCTAAAAATTAAATAAAATGCTCGGTAATCGAATTGTTAGTTCCAACAAGTCATAAATGACTTAGGAAAGATATAGAAAATATCTAAAGAAGAAAATAAGAAAAAATATAAGAAAATGACCTGAAGGGTTATTACAATATCCACTACTAAAGTAACTTTTGTTTGCAAATAATAAGGATTAGGATATACCTGAAGTCTCGTACAGGTGAGGATACTGAGTACACATCTCACTCTCGATCTACCAAGTGGCCTACTCCACTGGGCGGTGCTTCCACTGAACCTTAACTATAGTAATCTCTCTAGTGCATAATTTTCTGACATCACTAGCCAAAATAAGCACAGGCTCCTCCACAAAGGTGAAACACTCATCTAACTGGAATGAGTCCTATATAAACACATAAGAAGTATCAGGAATGTATCATCATAACATGAATAAATTGGAAATTAGATGAACAACAGAAAAATAAGAGGTAAAGCTAACTCTTAAGCCACCTCACCAACTGTGCAGAGAATCTCGAAAGTTCTAATATTGTCATGACCCAAACCAGGGCCTGGCTGTGATGGGTATATTAAGTCATACATGGATCAAAGATTACCCTCTTCACCTAACTGAACCAACACAACATCTCTAATTATCGGATGAATTCTAAAGATATAGCAAGATAGCGTATAATAGAACTTATGATAACTCATGATATATTGATAAAAACCACTGGTAATCGGATAACCATCCATCACACAAATAATCGACCAAACCACCCAAGACCATAGTAATCTGACAAAGCCTCTACAAAACTAACCATTAATAAAATATTAGGATATGCCCCCGACAATAGCCAAAACCAATATCCAAAAAGATAGTCAACACATAAAAAGAACACCACAATATAAAATGGGGTATTTCGAAGTATTAAAGCTTACCACTACAATTTAACTCACTAGCTGATCCTAAATCCAAGTCAATGAGTAGGAGATGTGGAAGTTTGGCCAATTCCTGCATCACGTGAGGATACAACATTTGAAGACGATAGCAGTTGGAGTTCTAGCATGTAACTAAGGACAAAGAAGTAAAATAATGCCATGATAATAGTTCAAAACAAATTCAACATTCAGTGCATAATATCATATAAGATATATATACATAAATAATGCCACATGTTGGGGGTAGGGAGCAAGGCTTGGCATGAACTTTGAAAACCTTAATCTGGTCTGTGTTGCATAACTTTCATATAACATGGCACCCATGAGCTATATGAATCTATCTCTCCCCTTGCTGGAAGGGACCCAGTGTGTGTAGCCGCAGGAAGAAGAATATATCCATATCCGTATATGCCTTTATGAGGGACTCAAACCACCCGACATAGTCAAGGTGACTTAAGTACTAATGTATACAACATAAGGGACTTGAACCTCCCATTCATATATTTAGTATGGGTGACTCGAACCTCTCGATCATTTTGACACCCACATTGGCTTGCACGATTTCTAGTATTAGTCCTTTAGGACCTCTACTTTCACGGCTCGACTACACATCCCCTCTTGAGCCCAATTGAAAACATTTAACATGCATCAATATATATTAAACATACTATACATATAGGCACCACATTAGTATCATCAGACCAACCCCACTTGCAAGCGTATAATATGCCTTAACATTAATCTCATCAATTTGGGACTCAAACCCATTGTCCAAACAAGGACATCACATTTTTTCAACATTTGGGACTCGAAACTATTTCACCAATCAAACCCCAAGGTTAAATTTAAATCAATTTATGGCCATTAAGAACTTCATGATCCATTCACCATTCATTAACCATTTAATTCAATTGCATTAGTTTAACACACTATTTAAACTTGTGACAAGGTCATTCTTATTAAAAATTTCACAAACAGGTTGAGGGCATACCATTATCAAGCCAAGACCAAGATAAAATCATCAATTTAGGGTTTATCTATGACCCGTTAGTTCCATTCCCATGCACCCACATATGCAAAAACCATAATCAAAGTATGGAAAATCATAATTAAATTATGGGAAAACATAATTCAACAATTAATAATTAAAAACATGGACACTTGATTCAAAAACTTATGTCAATGACTCATCAACCATACTTTAAATTTCATACTTTTATGAAATTAACAATGAGGGAAGAGTCATATGCCTGAATCAAAAAGATTTATAGAGAGAAATAAACCCTTGAGCCATTAGATAACCAAATTGGTAAAACCTTAGATTGACTTTATTGAGAGGATTTAGAGAGTGTTCAATTCATTGAAGTTTTAAATTAATTCCCCAAAAGTGTTATATGGGTATGGGATCTAAAAGGTTTTAAGTGGGAAATTTCTAAAGTGCCCCCAACTTAAAAGTTAGAAAAATATCGTCTTTGGTTACGAGTCATCCATTGTCATACCCCATGCTCTCAAAGTCATTATAAAACTTACAACTTATCCCACAAGTTATTAAGACTCATCACGAGTCATATGATGCAGTTGTAACCAAGATAATGTGAAATGATTGAAGTTTCTGGTCACTTGACAACTCGACCCTAGGAGTCATTAATAGATGTTATGAGTCATATAGTGATGGTCGTAAGGTCTATAATGTTGGTTTTAGAAGTTTTTCCCAAGTTATGAGTGGTGCTACAAGTCATGGTGACATCGTAAGATTCAACTCATATCCAGACCAGTTCATACTTTCTTTATTTCTACCAAGATTAGGAGTTGGTAGGTTCACTCGTAACCAGATGTTATGAGTCTTGAGATGACTCATGATGATTGATGATCAAGTTTCTATATGTTTAGCCAAGGGGCCTTTTGGTCCTTTCCCCTCTTAACTTTAAACACATGACTTATAACTTAAAACAAACATTATTTTCCTCTATTCTCAGTCGATTAACAAAACCTTTTCTCCTTCCATTCTTAAGAACAACAAGGCTAGGGTTTTTTCCACAAAGACACCTCTCAAGTCTCTGAGTTCATATTTTCTTTACAAGTTAAGTAAATCAAGGTATGTGGGGTTTTGATCAAGGGTACTCTTTCATCATTGTTCCCCAAAAATTTGATTTGTAAAGCTAAATTTACATATTTTTATTAGGGTTCATACCCAAGTTCTCATTTTTTGAAGTATAACATTATCATGTGATTGGAGGATATAAGTGATTTTATATATTCCTGTTTTAAATTGCAAGATTCTATTATGATCAGAATTTCATTATTTGACTTGAATTTTGATAAAAGATTTCTACGTAAGTATTGATCATGCTATTTTTTGTTATAAGTTCTATGAAAGAAAGTATGAAAGCAAAGGCTTAAGTATAAGCACTAAGTTTACAAGAAACCTAAGTTTTAATCTTTAATTACATGTATGATAGCATGATTAATGTTCAACTTGATCTTTTGATATAAGATAAGACATGAAATACACAAGTGTACCTTCTGATTATGATTTAAGTAAATAGAAGCATAACTAGTTTTCATTATATAAGCCCTTATGCTATTTTAAGGTGGATTTCTTAAGTATGAGTAGATATATATATTTTTGGGAGTAGTATTTAGCATCGACAAGGGAATGTGGATGAGCGTATCCTAAATTCTTGGAAACTGAGAGCCACCGTTAGTTTAAGTCCCAATATGGGTTAAGTTCAGTGATCACTTAAGTTAAGGTTCTATTCTGATGTCAAAAGTAGTACAACTCTCCCTAATATGGGTAAGATATTAGACTCTATGATAGCTCATATGGTTTATGTCGGTTAGAAAAATCTGCCACAAGAAAGACTAAAAGAAAAGATTTTAGAAACTAAGTGTAATGACTCACTAAGATTATTCAGTATGCCTTAATACTCATGTTTTATAATCATACAATTTTTAGATTTACTCAAGACCAAGGTGATTCCTCTACACTTAGAATACATGGTTTGAAAGTGTATATGTATAAAATAAGTTTCTTTTTTACTCATGCATTCACCCCTATATACTCAATATATTCCAAAGTACTGACCCGCACATATATATCTATGTGCTATGTTGTTTTATAATGTAGGTTCTGGTGCTCATTTCTGGCAGCACGATTGATTACGAGCATCACTTCCTACATCACCATATTTGGTGAGTCCTCATAGTCTGAGGATCCAACTTATTAGAATCTTACTCATTGGTGAAAGTTACTTTAGTTACCTGATTTTAGATTTCATTCAGGTCTGCTGGGGTTTGTCCTAGTGGCTCTCTTATTAGTAGTAGAGGCTTGTCAGAGTATGTACCCTTCAGTTTAAAGAGTTTATTTATGACTTCAAGACTTCAAGTTGAGAATAATATTTTAAGTTGTTTCCTCCTGTGTTCATATATATGTGTTAGTTCCTTTTTCATAAGAGTTAAAAATTATATAGTTATCAAGGGTTAGCTTGGGGCTATTTGTAGTCCTAGGCACCGTGTCACATCCAGGGGGTACTCCTAGGTTGTTACAAACTTGGTATTAGAGCCTAAGGTTTTATGGAGTACTTGGGAGTCAGATAATCCGTGTTACGTAGTCTTGATCATGAGTGTGAAGTGCATCATATTTATGAGCAAGAGGCTATAGGATGAGTTATGAATCATTCTTTCTTTCATGATCTATCACGCTTGAAGTTGTCACTATATGCTCTAATTCATGATTTCACATGACATAATATGCCTCCTCATTGAGATGAAACCTACAAAAATGATGATCAACCACCGCTACACACAGATCCTCTGAATGAAAATATCTCCCATCCTGAATTTTAATATGACTTTCAAGTGTTGGACCAAGCTGTGAATGCTAATGTTATGGGAAACCAATAGGCAATAGTCCCACTTCAGCAAAATGGTAACTTAGCTATAGCTAGGATTCAAGATTTTATGAGGATGAATCCACCAGAGTTCTATGGGTCAAGGTAGATGAGGATCCTCAACTCTTTATTAATAAGGTAAGAAAGATTAATCAGATCATGCATGTTACTGAAGAGGAGAGTGTGAAACTGGCATCTTTTCAGTTGAAGGATGTTGCTTATTATTGGATCATTATATGGAAGGATGGTAGGGGTGACAATGCAACTTCTATGAGTTGGTAGGTATTTCAGAGTGCTTTTCTTGACATATTCTTTCCTTGTGAGATGAGGGGGGATAAGGTTGAGGTATTTATAAATATGAGGTAGGGCTCGATAATAGTGAAGTAATACACCCTTAAGTTCACTCAACTATATAAGTATTCCCCGAGTAGTTATCTGATTTTAGAGCTTATATGAGTAAATTTGTTACTGGAGTATCAGATTTGGTGGTCAAAGAATGTCGGATTTCCATGTTTATGGGATATTTAGATATTGCTCGGTTGATGAAATATGCGCAATTGATTAAGGTAGAGAAGTTGAAAGAAATTAAGAAGAAAAATAAGAGAGCTAGGACTAGATAGTTTGGGTATAGTCAACAAAGGTTCGGAGGGGGAAGTCATTCGCAGTTTCAAAGTCAGTCATCACTGCCTCAACCATCCTTAGCCAGTGCACCTACACCTAGGACCAGACAAGAGCTGTGGGGCAGGACTTTGAATTCTAAGACTTAAGAATAGTGTGGTCGAGAGGCCCAGTTATCCAATATATACAAAGTGTGGTAGGACCCATCCCGGTGAGTGTTTGATGGGAAAAAGAGGTTACTATAGTTGTGGCAAGTTGGGACACAAGATTAAGGAGCGTCCATATGATAAGAAGAGAAGTAGGGATGTTCATCCTCAGAATTAGGCTACAAATTCAGCTGCTCAGCCAGACCGCCCATTCCCTCCACAGGGTGCATCATCAAGTACGGGTGGCGGTCAGTGCCATAATTGGTTCTATGCTTTACCATTCTATCAGGAGAAGGAGAGTTTAGTAGATGCTTTCACTGGTATACTTCGTGCTTTTCACCTTGATTTATACATGTTTTTATTCCCAAGGTAAAATCTCTCCTATGTAACTTTGATTGCTGCTGTAAATTTTGGGGTAAGCCCCAAAAATCTTCTTAAGACCTTCTTAGTCTCTACCCAGTGGGTGAGTCAGTTATCGCTAGGCGAGTCTATAGGAAGTGTCCTATGACCATCCTACAAAAAGTCACACAATCAGATTTGATAGATCTAGAGATGATAGATTTTAATGTCATTTTGGGCATGGATTGGCTCTATTCATGCTATGCACCAATTAATTGTTGCACCCGCATGGTGAAATTTCAGTTTCTTGATGAGACACTTTTTGAATGGAAGGGTATTTTTGTGTCTCCCAAAGGTCGTTTCATCTCTTGTCTTAAGGGAAGGAAGTTAATATCAAAAGGGTATATTTACCATTTTATTCTAGTCAAAGATGTTATGTCTGAAACACCGATAATTCAATAAGTCCGTGTAGTCAATGATTTTGCAGAGGTTCTTCTCAATGATCTGCCAGGGGTACCTTCTGACAGAAAAATAAAGTTTGATATTGATCTTCTTCTTGATACTCAACCCATCTCTATCCCTCCATATCATATAGCTCTGGCCAAACTTATAAAGTTAAAGAAGCAGATTAAGTAACTCTTAGATAAGGGTTTCATCAGACCCAATATTTATCCATGGGGCGCTCTAGTTTTATTTATGCGTACGAAAGATGTTACTCTTAGAATGTTCATAAACTACAGACAACTAAATAAAGTTACCATCAAGAACAAATATCCCATTCGTCGAATGAATGATTTGTTCAATAAGCTTCAGGGTGACCTGTGGTTTTCCAAGATTGACCTAAGGTTAGTGTACCACCATTTGAATGTCAGGGAGCGCGACATTTTGAAGGTAGCTTTACAAAAAAGGTATGGTCATTTTGAGTTCCTGGTTATGTCGTTTGGACTAACAAATGCTCCTACAACCTTTATGGACTTGATAAATAGGGTCTTCAAGCATTACATGGACATGTTCGTCATCGTCTTTATAGATGACATACTGGTATCTTATAGGAGTGAAGAGGAACATATGGGTCATTTAAATGTAGTTCTGCAACCCCTCAAGGACCGTCAACTATAAGCAAAGTTTAGTAAGTGTGAATTTAGGTTGGAGTCTTTTACTTTCTTGGGACATAGTATTTCAGGGGCTGGTATTCACGTGGAACCTCAGAAGACTAATGAAGTGAAATAGTATCCTAGACCCATCACTCAATTAGACATCAGAAGCTTTTTGGGTTTGGCTGGGCAGTATAGGATATTTGTTGAAGGGTTTTCCAACATATCCGTACCATTGACTAACCAAACATAAAAGAAGGTGAAGTTTGTATGGTCGGATAAATGTGAGAAAAGTTTCAAGAATTGAAGAATAGATTGACTTTGGCAGTAGTGTTAGCTATGCCAGAGGGGTTAGATAGATTTGTAGTGTATTGTAATGCTTTTGGAGTTGGGTTAGGTTGTGTGGTCATGAAAAATAGAAGAGTAATAGCTTATGCCTCCAGGTAAATTAAGGATCATGAAAATAGCTATCCAACCCATGAATTGGAGTTAGCTGCTGTGGTATTTGCTCGGAAGATTTGGAGGCACTACCTTTATGGTCTGCATGTTGATATTTTCTCTAACCATAATAGTCTTCAGTATGTATTTTCTCAAACGGAGCTAAATCTTTGTCAAAAAAGGTGGTTGGAGTTATTGAAAGATTATTTCATAAATGTGCTTTATCATTTGGGTAAGGCTAACATGGTGGCAGACATACTGAGTAGGTTATCTATGGGTGGTGTCTCTCATGTGAAAGAGGAAGAATGGGAGTTTTTCAAAAAAGTGCATAGGTTGGCCCATTTAGGAGTATGTTTTCTTAACACAAATAATGGGGATGAGTGGTTTAGAACGATTCAGAATCATCTCTAGTAGTGGAAGTAATGAAGAAACAACAAAATGATCCCATACTTAGCCAAATATTAGAAGCATTCCAGCAGCAGAAGGTCGAGGTTTTCTCCCAAGGGGGAGATGATGTACTTCATTATTAAGGTAGGCTTTGTGTTCCTAATGTAGATGGGTTTAAGGGAAGGATACTAGCCAAGACACATGGTTTAAATTATTATATTCATCCTTGTGCTACTAAGATGTACCATGATTTGCGAGAAATTTATTAGTGGAATGGTACTAAGAGGGACATTGCCAAATTTGTAGCCAGGTGCCCCAATTGTGAGCAAGTTAAGGTTGAACACCAGAGATTGGGTGGTATGCTACAGGAGATCAGTATCCCTCACTACTAGAAAATACCCCTATCACAATTAATTTTTTTTCAACGGATGGACAGGCGTTGCGATAGAGGGCCTATTGCATTGGTTCCAACCGTTGCAATTTTTTTTTCTAGTAGACCTATTTAGTAGTATAACCATTGTAGTTGTCGTATAACCATTACATTGGATTATCCTATAGCAACGGTTGACAAAACCGTTGCTATAGAGTTAGCTATGGCAACACTTTACTTTGAAAAAAGAAATATTACATTAGTTTTATCTTATATATATTTATGTCTACAAGTGCAAAAAGAAAAAATCATTTCTAAACTTCACATTGTTGTACCCTTCTCTCTACAACAAAAAGTATCGGTGCGAGTAAAATTGATCTACATTTCTCTATTTATGTAAGAATCAGATATACCTTCAGCCAATGATTTCTCTATTTACGTAAGAATCTCCATTTATGTACGCACCAGAAGCTCAAATCAACCATGCACCACTTCAAAAAGTGATTTCTAAGCTTTTGTGACCACCATATTCCGACCATCACTTCAATTTCTGATCAAATTTGGGGCTTTCTGCTAATTTGGTAATTTTAAGGTTAGTTTATTTTTTAAATTGATGATTTTGACCTAATTTTTGAGTTTATAATATGGGGTTTTCTTCTCCTTCACTGTGATGGCTTTAAATTTTGACATGTACAGTATAAATGCTTAGTATTTACTTATATAAATGCTTAGTATTACTCCATTATTTCCAAAATAGTTGTCTGTTAATGTTTTATTTTTTGTTTGTTTGTTAATGTTTAATGTATCACAGACCGTTTAGTGAGGATGAGGTATGGAAATTAGACTTCCTTCTTTTATTGGATAGGTAACAAAAACCTGTATAACAAATGCAACATATGATTACGCCCCAACGCCATATGTCTAATATCTTCCTGAAGTTAGGAAAATGATAATTAAGTTATTAAATGTCCAAAAAATTAGTTCTCCAATACATCTCAAAATTAACAAAAACTTCAGACCAGTGCCGACTGCATCTCAAATTGATGCTCTGATAGACTACTCCAATTATCGCTCCGACCACCAGTGTTCCGATCGACTCCTGCTCCGACTACGAGTGCTCCGATCGGTTTCGATTGAACCCCAGCCGTCTATTGAAACAAGTATTCATGCTTTGTGCAACTTCTCTGATTTACATATACTTGTAAAGTGCCTTAGGATTTTAGTGCCCTAATTTATATCTTCTAACAATATTTTTGTGCTTATGGAAGAGACTAAGTTAGAAGCCTAGCTGAGAATACATTTTGTAACAGTATTAGGCATGAAAATATCACAATTCAAAGGCTGGTATTAATTTGGCTCTTTTTTTTCTTTACGGTTGGTTCTTTGCAACATTGTTTGTAGAATAAGTGAAGGAAGTTTCTTCCCTAATGCTAATGGCTGATATATAGTAATGCCCGGAGGTGCTTTTGGTAGGTAATCCATGGTCTAGTACTAACACTATAATAGTTCAAGGAGGAATAAATTTCGTAGACATACAATTTCATAACATGTATAATTAGGTCTTGCAATATTTACTTACTCGGTCACTAGAATAGTGAGCATGACTGTAGCTCCATAGTTATCTAATGGTTTAAGGGTTTGTGCTCATCTGATATCTCAGACAAAGATCATTTGATAGTTTCCAAAACACCTTGCCGTAAAAGTTTGTGAATTGCTTTAGCAAATCACTAAAATTCTTATGAATCTTTTGCGTATTATGTTTGTGTATTTGTCAACTAAATTATTTTTTCTGTTGCAGATGAATTACATAAATACATCATATTCAAATTTTATTGGTGGGACTAAAACTTATGAGATGGCATTACAACAGGTCAAGTTATCTAGGATTGTTGCACCTAATCTGAGGCAGAAAGTAAAATTTTCATTCGCTTTTTTATTCTCTTGCAATTGTCTTGCAAATTATATCATACTAATATTAAGGTTTTCTTATTGCTAATCAGGATGTCGTAGATTTATAAAAAGCACCGACCTTTGAAAAAAAGTCTAAACTCACATGCTATCCTTGCCAGATCAGTTGGTGGTTTAGTCCCTAATCAGGTTGGCCTTTTCTTCCTCATAATTTCCACGTTTAGTTTCTTCATCGTCTCCCTAATTAACATCGCACAACTTTCAAATTTCAACTAGTTAGAAACCTAAGTTATTTGCATTGATTAGTTTTTTTTTTCTGGCAACAGGTTGTTCGCCCTGCTCCAGAAGTTTAGAAAACTACAGTGTCGGTGTGTTTCCATTTGGTGATACATGATGTGTTTTTTTATGCCACATGTTTTTTACTTGAACATACACTAGTTATTAGTTATTTTGACAAGTTAAATATCCTATTGACAAGAAGGAATGAATTTTCTATACAAGGATTAGCCATTTGCTAATACAACTTTATGAAGAAGTCCGTCCTTATGTAAATTATGTTACTCTTTAGCCTGAAAAGCATCATGAACTTTTCTGTTTCTATTTATTATGAATTCATTTCTATTTTTTGGATTCTTTATGATCTTTGGTCCTTGTTAGATGCTATTTATTAAGATTTTTTTGCATATTTTTATTTATTATCCCTTATTGATTTGCCAGTCTTATTAGTTTTTGGCGTTTGTACGGTCATATTTGAACAATTATGCTCAAAAGTATCTTTAATCATATACTTGAAGAAGAATGACTTTACTTGTTTATGGATTGGCGTTATGCGCTCTAACATGTGTGCCAACTTAACATCTATGACATGAGTTCAAATGATAGAAACAATAAGAAAGCTCGAACCTTTTCTGTAGTAAATGCATGATAAACATACCAGCGATCCCTCATGGTTACACGTTCTCTTTTCTAAACATTTAGTAGGTAGTTAATGGACTACTTGAAAGGGAGGATTGGGAATCTGCGATAAAGATGCCTCTCGGAGTAGTACCTGTAGGTTTGTCTCATTTCTTTTATGCTATTTTCATTTTGATAAGCACTACGTTGGTTTTTCTTATTTTGTTTAACTTCTTGATATCGAGTAATTTGGTTTGTTACCATTACTCACATAAAATTTACAGACAAGTAGTGAAATGCACAACATGCTGCTACACATTTCTATTACCTCTACGACTGTACGTATAGGATAAACATTGGATATTGGTTGATTTTTTACCATCTGATACACGCATGGTCATTGGTTACTAACGTTTAGGAAAAAGCTTGGTACATAGAAACCTCTCACTATCTTTATAATTATGTGTGATGTATGTTAATACAGGTATCAAAAATGGCATGGTGAAGTCTCTTCTAGATGTTGTTGGTCTATCTTGTACTGTGCCTAATGCAACACTTGCTATTATTAGAGGTGGAGAATAGTACTAGTTTTTTGGAAGAAAAAAAAGATCGTGGTTTCTCCATGGTGAAGTTTCGATTACTTTTTTTTTTCTCAAATAATGCTAAGAAGCTTTCTTTGCACACATGGTGGTTTTTTGCAGGTCACAAGCAATCACTAGATGTAGCTACTATTTCACAGGGGCAGAGCCAATTTTCTAGTATGCTGATGCTCGCCTGGGGTATTACATTTTCCACTTTGTGTTTTGTCCTATAATTAAGTACTTAACGAATTAGAACAGACAATTATAGCTGATATTGATACCGAGTCTGAGAAGCATAGATGGATGGTTAGTGCGCAAATAGATTTTTATGTACGTTTTGCTATCTGTTTCCTTTGAGTAGCTCACAGTGCATTTTTGGCAGTAATACCGGGTACTTTGAGTACACGGGGTTCCTTTAAAGAATTATCATTATGATCGTTAACTCTAGTCCGATGCTATTTGTCCAGGCAATGCAATGAATATTTCGTCTTAGGAGGTACAATGGTTGTATAAATTTTTTGGCAGCAACAGGAAATGAATCTTTCGATGAACTATTGTACTTCAAGGTAAAGTTGTTGTTTCAATAGTGATCTATATCGTCAATTCCACCCATAAGCTATCCATTCTAACCCATTTTTGCCTAGCAAGACCTGTCTAGATCTCGATCTGAAGTTTATTTGTGTTGTTTTCTATGTAGCTTTACAAGCAAACCTTCTAGTTGATAGCATAAAATTTCTATATCTAAGTATCCACTACATTTCTAGAAACATTGTTTCGTAAAACCTTGTTAGATTGTGTGACCGTTTCTTCTAAAAGTTGAACACTATTAAGAGAACGAACTTTTGGTCCTATGTGAGACTTGGAGTAACTGGTCAAGTTAATCCCATGTGACCAACAGGTCACAGGTTCTGGTTCAAGCCTCGGAAACAAACTCTGGCAGAAATGCAAGGTAAGCCTTGGAACATTTACGGCGACATATAACATTTTTATTTTTTGGATTCTTTATAAATAACAATAGAAAAGTTATTAATAAAGGTATATTTACTATGAATTCATTTCCATTTTATGGATAATTGATATGTTATTTTTGGTGTGTTGTAAATAGAAATATATTGTTATTTAAGTGCTAATTTATATTATTCGTTCTCTTTTTATAGGTGTCCAAAATAAAGAAAGTGATGAAGACATTGACTTTACTTGAGAAGATTTTTGGCTTGTTGATAAATGCTCTAATATAAATAGTTTTGTGTTGAATTTCTTGAAACTTATCACAACTCCAACTTGCTACTATGTAAAAACTTAACTAATCATTTGGACTTGATTAACATTTTGCTTTTGGGTTGAAATTACTAGCGTGTTGCATATTTTGGATTATGAGATTATTAATGAATGATTTTGTTTTGTGATGCATATATATTGTATTCTAATTTATTATCTATGTAAATAAAAATTTACATTAGTACGAGTAATGCTATAGTTTTAATAGGTAGTCAAAAAGCATTGCAACAGCAAAACAAAAGCGTCAAAATAGATGCTCTTGCAATGGTTTAATGTCATTGCAATAGAATCTATTGCAACAGTTAGTAACCATTGCAATAGATGAAAATAGGAGTCCCAATAAGTAATAAAATAGTCGTAATAGGTACTCAAAAAGCGTTGTAACAGAATAACAAAAGCATCGCAATAGAGGCTGTTGCAACGGTTAGCAACCGTTGCAATAGATGAAAAAAGGCATCTCGATAAGTCAAAAAATAACCGTCTCCAAAGGTCAAGCTATGGGGACGGTTGTCTAAAATCATCGTCATACCTTGACCTATGGTGACAGTTCAGACAACCGTCACATAAACCATTACTATAGACCTATCACAATGCCCACCTATAGGACGCTTGCTGAACCATTGCGGTAGAGCTATGGAAACGATTTTTTTGTCTATTGCAATAGTTTTACAACCGTCACCATAGGGGTAATTTATAGTAGTGCCTACTTAGAAGTGGGAAGTAGTGAATACGGATTTCATAACAGGGTTGCCCCATACAAGAAGTCACCATGATTCAATTTGGGTCACAGTCAACCAAATCGGCTCATATTCTAGCTAATAAGACGTCAAATCGGCTCATTTCCTACCTGTTAAGACTTCACTTACATGATTTCGTTACGACTTGTCCTAACAACTCATCACGAGTCTTCACAACTCATGCCCCCAAGACTACCCAGGATAGAAACTGAACAACATCCATTGGACACCTTACGACTGGGTCACATGACCCATCAAGTCACCCTATGACTCATAGGGTCAGTTGTAACCAAGGCAGTGAACTCAAAGATCAGGAAAATTTCAAGGGACAAAGTCCATGGTGTTTCAGTCTCCCCCCTTAGGATTATTCATCCTCGAATGATGGGACAAGGCATTTCTAGCATGATTAGACCTCAAATATCATTACTCTTACCTTTAAGACAAGAAACCAAATACAAAGGAAATTTTCAATCTTTCTTTAACAAAGACAGAAAACAAAGATGTTCATAACACATATACCTCAAGCATAAATTTCTAGAATAGGGAATAGGAACGGATATTTGGACTTCATGTCCTCCTTCGCTTCTTAAGTAGCTTCCTCGAACTTTTGGTTCTACCACAGAACCATTACCGAAGCCACATCCTTCGTCCATAATTAATGGACTTACCGATCCAAGATCCTTATCGGGACCTTCTTATAGGACAAAGAATTTGAAACACCAATGTTCTCCAACAGAATAACCAATGAAGAATCAGCTACGTACTTCCGCAACATGGACACATGGAACACCGGGTGAATGGAACTCAAGCTAGAGGGAAAATTCCATTCATATGCCATATTACCGACCCTTCTTAAAACCAAGTACGGGCTAACATGTCAGGGACTGAGCTTCCCTTTCTTCCCAAATAGCATTACTACCATCATGAGAGAACCTTCAAGAACACCCAATCTCCCACCTCAAACTCCAACTCTCTTCGCCTTACATCCACATAAGACTTTTGACGGCTTTGGGAAGTCTTAAGCATATCCCGAATCACCTACACCCTTTCCATTGCATGGTGAACCAAATTAAAGCTAAACATCTCCGCTTCACCAAACTCGAACTACCCAATAGGAGATCTACATCTCCTACCATACAATGCCTCAAATGGAGACATACCAATGCTAAAATGGTAACTATTGTTATAGAAAAATTCAATGAGGGGAAAGTGGTCAAACTAATTGCCACTAAAGTCAATTAAACAAGCTCTTATCATATCTTCCAAAGTCTGAATGGTTCTTTCTAGTTTCCCATCCTCCTGTGGGTGAAAGGCGGTGCTACGGATCACTCTAGTCCCCAAACCACGCTGAAAAGAGTGCCAGAAAAGCAATGAGAGCTGAGTACCATGATCTAAGATAATTGAGATAGATGCACCATGCAACTTTATGACCGTCTGAGTTAATAACTTTACATAGTCCTTGGTAAAATAATTAGTCCTCACTATCTAGAAATGAGCAGACTTAGTCATCCTATCCACGTGACCCAAATAGAGTCACACTAATTCTGCGACCACGGAAGGCCGGTAATGAAATCCATTTTAATTATCTCCTACTTCCACACAGATAGTTTAATTTCTTGAAATAGCCCACTAGGGCCTCATGAGCTCTACCTTCACTTTTTGACATACTATACACAGCCACAAAGTTGGCTATATACCACTTTATGTTATTCCACCAATATATATCCTTGAGATCATGATACATCTTTGTTGACCTAGGATTAACCATATACTGCTATTCATGGGCCTCGGCTAAGATCCAGCCTCGTAACCTGATGTTCCGACTTTTGATGGAACATTTTAGGCCTTTGCCTTAGGATAATTGTGTGTTTTCAATCAACCATAGTTGTATTTAACATGGTATTTTACTATTTTTAGGGTAAGGACTGAGTGTGAAGGATAACTTGGACAATCTGGGAAAAACAAAGACAAATTGAGCAGCGACAGCTTAGGCGATGGACCGTCGACCTTGCGATGATCCATCGGTCTAAACCTTTAATAAAAAGCAGAAGGTATAGACTCTGGATGGCCTGTGATGGTCCAGGGGATTGACCGTCGTCCCTGTAATGAACCGTCGCCATAATATAGAAGGAATCATCATTGGAAGTCCTACAACGAGGCAGGTGATGAACCTTTGACCTTACGATGAGCCATCGCACTACCCGTCACCCAGAAGCAGAACATGGAGCCACTGGACACCCTATGATGATGCAGGCGATGAAAAATCAGACCTGTGATGGACCATAGCTTGAATCATTGCCCAAAAGTAGAATATGGAGTCACTAGACACCCTGTAATGATGCAGGCGACAAGCCATTAGACCTGGACAGACCGTCGCTTGACCCGTCGACCAAAATGCAGAGAATCTAAGTTTGAATTTTAAAACCCCAGTTCTGGAATCATATAAATACCAAGTATTAGGGTTTATTCAGTATCTTTTGTCTTCAGTTTCATACTTTCTCTTCTATTGAGAGTTTTGTACTACTTTTCATTGAAATTTAAATCTAGAGATTGAGACGTGATTATTAGTTTTCATATTTTACATCAAAAATCGAGAAGAACAGTATTGTGATTTCGATAAGTACTCTTCTGAAGTTTTTTATCAACATCAATATAACTTTGATTTTTGACATAGAAATGAGTAGCTAAACTCCCATAACTAGGGTTATGGGAGCCTTGATGTTGAGAACTATTTTGGGGTTATGAATGGGTTTGTTTTCTAACATCTATCGAAATTGCATGAATATTTCTTCATTTTAATGACATCTCTTGGTTGCAAACTTGAGAAGTGAGCCCATGAACTCCACTTGTCTACAAGAAAGTGGATGTTAGGAAAAGAAGTGATTCACATGAGCTTCATAGGTTTACCCTTTGGGTTAACGGGTTGATGCCTTAGAAGGATCAACCCTCGTGAGGCTGTTATTGAATAATGCATGAATCCTTTATGTTCGAGAGAAATAAAGGGTGAAATAATCATTAGGTTAATAAACACGTGGGTAATCTTTAAAATTCAATAATTCTTGCAATTGGATACATAAGTTAGAATTAGAACACAAACTCACAACCCTGATTATTTGAACATCTTGGTGAGCATAACTCTAGTTAATTTCTTCTCATTGGAATTACATCTAAAATTACTCTCAGTAGCTGGGATTTTCTGTAACATCAATCCTAAAGAACACCGTTAACATTTCCAAACCACTTTTATTTCGGAGTTTTAGATCAACAGTCTAATAATAGTCACAATACTTAGTGAAGATGGTATTCCCTATGGGATTTGACACCCAATCCAGTTAGGTTCTATATTTGGCAACAACCGTTTACTCTCACATAAGAGAGTTGTAATTTGGGTGTATCAAATTTTGGCGCCGTTGCCGGAGATCCATGTGTGTTGAAATGGCATAACCAAATGGGTAGTGGAATGATTGTATGATTGTGTTGGTTTTACTGTGAACTTCCCATCATGATGTTGTTCATATATGTATCCCGGTGTTGAGTTTCTGAGGAAAAGAAACTACCTTCTGTTGAGGGTGTTTGATGTTTCGGCTTTTGACGGAACTTTTTAGGCTTTTTCCTTAGGATAATTATGTGTTTTCAAGTAACCATGGTTGTATTTAACATGGTATTTTAGTGTTTTCAGGGTAAGGACTGAGTGTGAAGGATAACTTGGACAATCTGAGCAAAACAAAGGCAAATTGAGCAGCGACGGACCGTCAACCTTGCGATGATCCATCGGTCTAAACCGTCGACAAAAAGTATAAGGTATAGATTGTGGACGGATTGCGAGAAGGTCCAGGCGATGGACCATCGGCCCTGTGATGAACCATCGCCATAATACAAAAGGCATCATCATTGAAAGTTTTGCCATGATGCAGGCGACGAACCGTCGACCTTGCAATGGGCCGTCGCACTACTCGTCGCCCAGAAGAAGAACATGGAGTCACTGGACACCCTGCGATGATGCAGGTGAGGGAACGTCAGACCTACATCTGACTGTTGCTTGACCCATCACCCAGAAGTAGAATATGGAGTCATTGGACACCCTGCGATGATGCAGGCAATGAGCCATCGGACCTATGATAGACCATTGCTTGACCCGTTGACCAAAACGCGGAGAATCTGAGTTTTAATTTTAAAACCCCAGTTCTGGAATCATATAAATACCAAGTATTAGGGTTTATTCCATATTTTTGTCTTCAGTTTCATACTTTTTTTCTATTAAGAGATTTGCACTACTTTTCATTGAGATTTGAATCTAGCGATTGAGACGTGATTATTAGTTTTCATATTTTCCATCAAAGATCGAGAAGAAAAGTATTGTTACTTCTATAAGTACTCTTCTGAAGTTATTTATGAACATCAATATATCTTTGATTTATGACATGGAAATGAGTAGCTAAACTCTCATAACTAGGGTTATGGGAGCCTTGATGTAGAGAAATATTTTGGCGTTGTGAATAGGTTTATTTTCTAACATCTATCGAAATTGCATGAATCTTTCTTCATTTTAATGACATCTCTTGGTTGCAAACTTGAGAAGTGAGCCCATGAACTCCATTTGTCTGGCAAGAAA
The DNA here is from genome assembly GCA_030864215.1 of Capsicum pubescens. Classification (NCBI taxonomy): domain Eukaryota; kingdom Viridiplantae; phylum Streptophyta; class Magnoliopsida; order Solanales; family Solanaceae; genus Capsicum; species Capsicum pubescens. The sequence goes on from CM061544.1 coordinate 109,270,268, forward strand.
GTGGATTTTGGGAAAAAAAGTTATTCACATGAGCTTCATAGGTTTACCCTTTGGGTTAATGGGTTGATCCCTTAGAAGGATCAACCCTCGTGAGAGTGTTATTGAATAATTCATGAATACTTTAAGTTCGAGAGAAGTAAAGGGTGAAATAATTATTAGGTTGAGAAACACGTGGGTAATCTTTAGAATTCAATAATTCTTTCAATTGGATACATAAGTTATAATTCGAACACAAACTCACAACCCTGATTGTTTGAGCATCTTGGTGAGCATAACTCTAGTTAATTTCTTCTCATTGGAATTACATCTAAATTTACTCTCACTAGCTGGGCTTTTGTGTAACATCAATGCAAGAGAACACCGTTAACATTTCCAAACCCCTTTTATTTCGGATCCTTAGATCAACAGTCTAATAATAGTCACAATACTTAGTGAACACAGTATTCCCTGTGGGATTCAACACCTAACCCAGTTGGGTTCTATATTTGACAGCGACCGCTTACTCTCTCGTAAGAGAGTTGTAATTTAGGCGTATCACACCCATCAACATTGGGAGCACACAAACTCTCTTGGTATCTCAAGAAACTATCTCCACCGATCTCAAAGTCCATCACATTCTGCTTACCCACATAATCCTTGATCTTCATCAAGAAATGGTCTAATACTTATTTCTTCTTTAATTTAGAACCAAAAGATGATTGCACCACCTATTGCACAAACACACCACCATCCTCAGAATCTAAGACACGGACTTCAAGGTTAGCCAAATAGTGAATATCTTTCACCAATTCCCTTGTATCCTCAGCCATATGTGACAATCTACCCATCGACAACCTGCTAAGAGCATCAACAACCACGTAAGATTTACTTGGGTGGTAGTGAAGACTTATATCATAGTCCTTTAGAAACTATTGCCACCTCGTTTGCCTGAGATTAAGCTCCTTCTGAGTAAACACATGCTATAGGATCTTATGATTAGAAAAGAAATTAACATGGACCCCATATAGATAGTGACGTCAAATATTCAACGTGAACACCATGACTAACAATTTTAAGTCATGGGTCGAATAGTTCTTCTCATGAATCTTTAACTGCCTAGAGACATAAGAAACCACCTTGAAATACTTCATTATTACACAACCAAGTTCCATCTGGGAGGCATCACAGTAGACCACAAAACCATGTGTACCCTCGGGCAGGGCCAAGGTTGGAACCGAACTCAACTATTTTGTACTTCTCATAACTACCCTCGCAAGCATCAGACCACAAGAACTTCACCATCTTCTGAGTTAACTTGGTCAATGAGGCAGCAATAGAAGAGAAACTTTCCACAAACCTTTTATAGTAATTAGCTAACCCAAGAAGCTCCGAATGTCAGTTGGAGTCATGGTTCTAGGCCACTTCTTAACTACTGCAACCTTTTGTGGATCCACCATGATCCCCTCACTAGATACAACAAGACCTAGAAATATAACAACATACAACAAGAATTCATATTTTGAGAATTTGACAGACAACGCTGATCTTTTAAGATTTGCAACATAATTTGGAGGTGATCGACATGATCCGCCTCGTACTTGGATTACTCTAAAATGTCATCAATGAAGACAATCACGAATAAATCCAGAAACTGAAGAAAGACCCTATTCATCAAGTCCATGAATGCCGCTAGGGCCTTGGTCAAGACAAAAAACAAGGCCAAGAACTAAAAATACCCATACCAGGTATGGAAAGTTGTCTTAGGGATATTCACTTCCCTAATCTTTAGTTGATGATATCTGCACCGAAGATCGATCTTCAAAAAAATTTAGCACCCTGGAGCCGGTCAAATAAATTATCAATTCTCGAATGTGGATACTTATTATTTAATATCACCATGTTCAACTGTCGATAATTAATGCACATACAAAGGGAAACACCCCTCTTACACATGAATAAGACAGGTGCACCCCACGTGAATACACTAGGATGGATGAAACCCTTGTCTAAAATGTCTTGCAACTACTCCTTGAGTATCTTCAACTCAGCTGGAGCCATTCTATACGGAGGGTTAGAAATAGGACGAGCGTCTGAAACAGGGTCAATACCAAAATCAATCTTCCTATCATGAGGGACACCAGGAAGATCTTCAAGGAAGACTTCAGGAAACTCATTTACCACTGGGACAGAATATAAGGATGGGACCCCTGAGGTAAAATCCTTAACCTAGACCAAATGATATAGAAAACATCTAGAAATTAATTTTTGGTCTCTAAGATATGATATGAACCTCCCCTTAGGTTCTTGGGAACTTCCCTCATATTTAACAATTGGCTCATTAGGGAATTTAAACACGAGCATATGGGTTCGATAGTCTAGAGAAGCATTGTTGAATCTCCAAAATAATATCAAAGTCAACCATATCTAAATCTATCAAGTCTACCAGAGTTTATCTATTACCAACAGATACCACACAACCCCTATAAAATCTTCTAATAACCACAGAGTCATCCACTGGGCTAGAAATAGAAAAAGGGTCCGATAAATACTCAGGCCCAAAACCAAAATGCACAACCACAAATAGGGCCACATAAGAGAGAGTACACCTCAAATCATTAAATAGTACATATCACGAGAAAATAGTTTTAATATACTAGTAATGACAGCCAGAGACTCCTTAGACTCTTGACGAGTGGTGAGAGCATAAAGGCAGTTTCGACCAATGTCGGGGCCAGAATTGGCACCCTTTGGTGCAGTAGTTGATGAAGAGAAAACATGAACCTTATTTTTCCCAGAAGCAACTCTAGAGGGATAATATTTCCGTATATGTCTAATTTAGACACAATGAAAACATTAGTTCCTCCCTTTCTCACACTGACCACGGTGGTGCTGACCATAGAATATACAGGGAGGGAAGGATGGTGTTGACTGGTCCCCACCAGCCTTAGATTGGGCACCCTATTCCCTAGAAGCATCATCGCCCTAAAATATCAGTCACCAGATAACTTTGGGTAGGGAGAAATAACTATCCAATAGGAATTAAGACTCCTCTATCTCTTCTTCTTAGACTACTTTCCACTTCACTATTGGCCTCCACCCTTTCCTGGATACTGAAATTTCTTACTCTGTCTGTCATCAATCGCATCGTGCTTCTTTTTTCTCTTCTTTGACCTACTACATATAAACCATAAACCGAGAAATATCCATATCCTTATTTAACAAGGCAACCTTACTCTCCAAAATTAAGCATTGGGACAACCTAGAAGCAAACTTTCTCATCCTGGACCTTTTGCTAGACACCAACTCAGGAGCATATCGGGACAACTGATGAAATTTCAAGGCATACTCCTTGACTGTCATTCTTCCTTTTTTCAAGTTAAGAAATTATCCCGCCTTCTCCTTCCTCAACTCCTGAAGAAAGAAACAATCCATAAATACACTAGAGAAATTATCTTACAAGGTAGAACCAACATTTTTTCCTCTCAACTATTCCCACTCTTCGTACCACTGGTATGCCAGATCCTTCAATTGGTAGGAAGCATACTCTACACTTTTAACCTTGAAAGCATGCATAACTTGAAAGATCTTCTCTATCTCATCAATAAAAATTTGAGGATCTTTTTCAACCTTAATACCAAAAGACATAGAAGGATACAACCACATAAATTAACCAACGCTAGTAGCCTCAGACGAATCCATAGAACTACCAGCAGAACCCGACTATTGTGACTGAGACATCACCAATTGGGTCAATAGTTTAATGGAGAAACAAAACTCAGTATTAGTAACCTATCCTCGAGGGAACTCAGTATAAGTATTGCTCTCAGAAGTAGAATCAGTGGGGATAGGTGGGACTCCATGAGGACAGTTAGATACAGCTACCCTTTACTGGGTATGGACCCCAGAAGTTGGACGAGCTCTATCCATATTATCCTCAGACGGGATAGAAGAAGTTCCACGAATATCAGATCTTCTTAGAGGCATGATCTGAAAGGAAAACAAATAGAAATTAGAAGGACCATATTCCATTGACTCTATAGCCCGAAATTAAGACAACAAGAAAAGAAAACACTCAGAGATGTCTCATAGCCTCTCCCTTATAAGTGTAGTGCAATACACAACCATAAAAGAGACTCTACTTGACACATCTTTGTGGATACCCAATTAACCATGAACGTAGGCTCTAATACCACCTTTGTCACGACTAGAACCAGGGCTTGTCCATGTAATGTGCTATAGAAATATAGCATTTATGACACTTAAAATAAAGAAAATATACAAGTTTCTGAGGCCTTTTTGTTAGATATGATCCGTTTTGGGTATATTTTGTAGAAAACTATGTTTTGGATGATAAGTTCATAAAAATGGTGCTTTTATCCACTTTTGGAGAAATTATGGATGATTTTGATGTTTTCTGGCTTAATCGTGATCAATGCATGTTCAAGATTCAAAGAAGAGCTAAAAAAATAACTCCCGACACCTACTAAATCAACTAATGGACCGCATGTACAAAGAGGGTACCAAAAATCCCAAAATCCTGAGATCTAGCTTGCAGGAAATTGACCATCTATTATCTACGGTCTACACCTATTCCCTATGCCAGACCGTAGGTGCCATCTGTGCCCTGCCAAACTGCAGGTACTATTCTTTATTCGAGAAGACTACAAACAAATCCCCCTATTTACTTTCATATTTTGACCATAGATGGTAACTATGGAGATCTGTCAAACCACGTGTTCCGTTGGTATTCGACCCCAACCTTAGTTGGCTTACTATAACTTAACAGTGACCGTACCATAATCTAACAAGAGGTATTTCTTGGATGTCATCAAGAAATTAGCGTCGTTACCAGGGAACACAATGTTGATTTGCGGATTAAGTTATTGCAGCTTTTGGGCTTTTAGTTTTTCTTTTTGTTCTTAGTTAGGCATATGCCGGTGCATGCCTAACACATGGAGTAGAGGCAATCCCTAACTCCCAGTGAATTAGAATCCAAAGAGGATCCTATAAAAACCTGGTAGGATATCTGAGCCAAAAAAAGTTGATAATCCTGAAAGGGTTTGGGATATTGTACCTCCTACCAAAGGAGTACAACATATTGTTGATTGTTAGACTGGTGAGATTTTAGCTCAAACTGAAGCTAAAATGGGAGCAACAGAAAAATCTTAGAGGATAGATAGGGATATAGATCTAGCTAAATATAGACAAGTAGTATACCACCAAGTAACACTCTATGGGAATAAAAATAAAGCAAGAGGTGCCTATGTTCAAGTTATCCCAGCATATCAGTACGTGCAGCTACATATAGATGATTAAGACGATATGGGATATGTTGAGCCGACAGAGACTAGAGCCATAGTATCTCATGTTTTTACCTCATACATCAAATTTGACATCATGAGTGCCATGATACAACTTTAAAATTTGAAGGGTATGTTTGCAGGATTGCCTACTATTGATGCAAACTTGCAACTTGCAAATTTCCTTAGGATCTGTAACCCATATATGAATCCAGGGGTAAATTAGGAATCACTTAGATTGAGGATGTTACCCTTCTCACTTACTGGATTAGCATTATTATAGTTAGGGGAATCTCTAAAAGGCTCTATCATGTCTTAGAATGAGTTGCACATGCAATTCTTAAATAGGTTCTTCCCTTCGTCAAGGATGTTGCAGCTTAAGGATGAGTTCTATAATTTCAGGAAGCTGCAGTCAGAGTCCATGTATGACGCTTGGTTTAGGTTTAAGAAGAAACATAGAGTGATGCCAAACGATCAGTTATCAGGAAACACTTATCAGAGGTACTGTACAAAGCCTTGATTATCAGTTCCAGAGCCATGGTAGACATTATATCTAGAGGATCTTTTATGATACTACGCTGGGAGGCAACTATAGATATGTTAGATTGGATCTCACTCACTAACTAAGGGTGGAAAACTCAGGAGGCTAAGAAAGGATCTGGTACTTATGATATTGGTGCTTCCTACGATTAGAGAGTAGTTGATATACAGTAACACAAGAAATAACATTACTTAGGACTTATTTAGGGGTGTTAGTAAAGTAGTTTGAAGCAATAAATTCTAAGAAAGGGAATGCAGTAGAAGCATAAGGGTCCACTTTCAGAACACGTGAGTCCAAATTAAAAGAGGAAACTAATTATCTAGATCATCAAATCATGGGTTTCCAAGACCAAGGGTAAAGAAACCACAATATTGTGATAGGTACAAAGATCGTAGTTGAGAATGAGATGGTGATTGGAGAATGAAGGATGACTACAAAGAGAAGGGAGATAGATACATTCCATCTGCTAGATGCAATGGAAAATCTCAAATGTAAGAGATGTTGACTAAATTTGTGAAAGGTCAAGAAAATCAGGAGACTTGCTTTAAGGAGATTAAGTTTGATATTATATGATTGACCTAGAATGTCAAGTCACATGCCACTGCTATCAAGAAGTTGGAGCATCAATTTGGGCAGATATCAACAACTCTGAACCAGAGGCAGCCAGGTACCCTTTCGACCAACACAGTGCAAGATTTGAAAATCGATAGTCACATACTTACTATTAACACGAGGAGTTGTACCACTACTATAGATCCCCCACTACCTTCTACAGAAGTTGTTGATGATGAGACACCTGCTACTGAGTTTGAGAAGGTAATAGGTGATAGAGGTACATTTGGTAAAGATAAATATAAGGGTTCGGTTATTGAGTCTGAAGTAGGATAGATTCTGAGCATATACCCAACTTTTCTTTAGTGACTAAAGAAAAAAAAAGGAAGGTAAGTTTAAGCAGTTCATTGAGATGCTGAGAGAATTGAGTTTGAACATACCTATTCTTGAGGCGTTAGATCAGATGCTTGGATATGCAAGGTTCATAACGTAGTTGATCACAAGAAAGAAACGAGTAACTTTTGAGGATGTTGAGGGTCTGCACCACTGCAGTGTAGTCATGACTAGATCTTTGGCGTAGAAAAAGGGTGACCCCGAAGCATTCACTATACCATGCACTTTTGTGTTATCCAGATTTGCCCAAGCTTTGTGTGATTTAGGGGTCAACATTAATTTGATGCCGCTGGCCGTCTTCAATCTTCTAGGCTTGAATCCTTTGGAATTGAATTCGATGTTGCTATTGATGGCTGACTGCACAGTGAAGAAACCTATAGGAATCTCTTTTGATGTGATCGTTAGGGTGGATAAATTTATTTTCCCAGCTGACTTTGTCATCTTGGACTGTGAGGTTGACACCAATATGCCCATTATTTTGGGAAGACCATTAATGTCCATAGGAAGATCTATGGTTGGCATAGATAAAGGTAAGCTGAAATTCTAAGTCAATGGTGAGGAGGCAATATTCAAAATCCAAAAGTCTATGAAGTAGCCAACCAACATGAGGGTAGTGTTGGTTATTGAGTATATTGATGACCTTTGAGGATATTCCTATGTGTATATTGATGAATTCTGAGTAATCAAGATATCTGCATTATGCCACGATGTTAAATCAAGTGTGGCATGAAAGGCAACCCATGGGTTTGTTGGTGAAGTTTGAGTAACCAACATAGCCACGTCATGCTGCTACATTAAATCAAGCATTGAGTGGGACAAAACCCACTATATTTTATTGTTTACATTTTTATTATTTTTATGTTTGTAGGTTTTTACCTTTTGGGACTTACATCGAATATGGTAAACATTGCTACATTCATCGATTTCCAGGTAAAGGGACTATGTGATCATCCCATCATGGTCACAAGTTCCGCACGGTAAGTTAAGTAATGAAAGGTTAAAATTTTGAGGATGAAAATTGGTAAGTTATGGACTTGGCACCTAATTTTACTTTTGGGACCTAAAACATAGGTTGTGGGACCAGAAGTATCTAGAAACATGTCAATACGCCAAGTCTGAATTGCAAAAAAGTGGGCCAAAGATTTTGTGCCGACACCTTCTCCCAGCACATGCGGACCACAACTACTGGGCTGCTGGGCGTAGGTGCAAGCCGCGAGTAGGTAAAAAATTGGGCCCACTTTTTGATTAAAACTATGGGCCCAAAAATATTTAAATTTGACCTATTATAGCACCCACCTATATAAAAACATTCTAACCCTCATTCTAACTCATTCTAATCCTCAAAACTTTAATTTTCTCGTTGAATAAAAATTTTCTACTTTAAACATAAACCAACCCCACACTTGAGAACAGGTGAAATTTACACTTGTTTGAGATACCAACTTGTCAAAATACGCTAAAAACAAGTTTCAACCTTGGCTTTTCTTGAGTTCTTCATTATTCTCTTCCGAATTTTCATATAAGAGGTAGCTTTCTTGGCTCCCAATGGTTACATATTGGTTTATTTATTTTTGAAACAAGTTGATATGTATATTTTATTGCTAAATGTATAAAAACTATCATGCTCGTATGAGAGAGCCTTGAAGTAGCCTAAAATAATAATGTAGGGCAATGTTTAAATTAAAATTCTAAGTTAGGCCCTAACCGGAAGTTGAACTTGAAAGAATGAAAGTAATATCAAGAGTTGAGCATATTTTTTAGCTTTTAAAGTCATGAGTCTTGATTAGTGTGTATGCATTGGGATTGTTGGGATATAAAATGGGTTATAGGGGTTTGAAAAGTAAGGAAAATTTGAAAATTTGAATTTTGAGTTTTTCTTCAACTTTCACTATCCCTCACTTTTGTTGGAAACTAATGCCTAGTTTTTCATGTACACATGGCACCTAAAGTGATGAAGAAGAAAGTAGTTGGTACTTCAAGGAGATAGGTAGAGTCTTTTGGGCTTAGCTATTTGGTGGAAGAGTATCCAAGGTAGCGTCGTGTTGATGCTGCAGTTGAGGTGATATGCAGAGTCACGAAAGGACAGACTCGCTAGGGTGGTCAATCATCCATAACTCGACTAAGGATGAAGTTTGAAAGGGTATCTCAACCATATACTCCTCCAACCAGTGATGATGATGATTAGAAGGAGATAGATTTGAGTCGACTCCATAAGTTGATGCTCAGGACCCCTAGTCTGAGGAGGGGTCCCAGGATTCTTTTGAGGAGGTTAAGTAGGAGCAGTCATCAGTGGTACCCTAGTCTGAGGAGGGTATAGACACTCATATACTACAAATAGAGGTACCCCTATTCTAAAGAGGGTACAACACAGGCACCCTATATTGCACAATAGGCACTCGTACCCACATATACCCAGATGTACCTCCCAAAGAGGAACATCTAAGGTGGTGTGTGGAAAAAATTTAGTATATATAGGAGATTGATAACACTATCTAGGAGATAGTAAGGCCTACAAAATGTATTTATGAGGAGCGTTGGACCGACTTATCGGGGCTGGAAAGGCTACCACAGCTGAGGGTAGCATTTGATAAGTACCAGGTAGGGTGGATGACTAGGCCACTCGATTCTTATAGCTTGGATATGGTGAAGGAGTTTTATGAATCTTAAAGAGACACCGTAGTCCTTCCTATGAACCATCATTGAAGCTTTATCATATTTACACAACAGCCACAACTTGATCAGACACTACTTAGAGGGCCTAGATTATATTACACTTGTATCTACAGAAGATTGCAACTACTGATTGAGGATCACATGGGATCATCATCTTATACAGGATACAGAGCATAGTGCTGAGAGAGTTAAGATAGATAGGTGGATAGCTGGTTATATTTCACTACAGGGTGATGAGACCCTATTGATTGAGGTGCAAACTGTGATTAAGTAGGGCCTGTTGACAATAAAGGCTAAGTTTTGATGGTTAGTAATTTGATACCGCCTATTTTCCACTACTTCAGATAACACATTGACATGGAAGGGAGCTGCATTAATTTCCTTCTTGATGATTGGTTATGATATTACTTTCTCTTCCATCCTCAGGTATGATCTACACGATAGAGACTTTGGTGAGCTAACTTATCTTCCATTTCCTTGTATGATATAGAGGCTATGCAATGATGTGACTGAGTTGACAGTTATTGATGAGAGGTTGACTACCACCGTGACTATGCAGACGAGGACCATAATGGGTTTGGCATGTCCTATCACTTCTAGGAGAGCTAGACAGTAGGCAACAGTACCACGAGCCCAGATTAAAGGCCTGATAGTTTCCGGAGTGCCTGATGAGAAACATATAGATGATTTGGGTGTTGGTGTAGATATGGAGATTAGAAAGCAGAGAGATACTTTGGGTTTGAGTTTTCAAGGCGAGAGGACACAAGTTACTTCTTCTTAGCCCCGACTTCGACCTCAGTGCTGGTTGGTGCATCTACAGAACCTGCTCGCCCATCCACTATAAATCCTACGATAGGTATGATTACCATATCTATTGAGTTTTTTTAGAGCCTAGTGTATAGCCAGAGGGCTACAACTGCTCGATTGAAGGTTATCGAGACCCAAATAACTACCCTTTTTGGGCAGATGAGATCAGGGGTCAGGATTAGATTTTAGTAGGCCGAGGCTAGATGAGAGGCTACTAAGAGAGCCGCACTATCAGAGCTACATATCAATTTTCAAACATAGATTGATGAGCTAGAGATATGGGTTACATCATGATACACAAACACAGGTGCATCATATCTTTTTTAGATGAGGGAGGATTTTTCTATCCTATGAGTAGAGGTATGCTCTCTTGCATGGAGCTGTGTAGCAACTACTCCCTCAATGATACCCCTCATAGTCTAGATATCACCTCCGCATGCACCGAGGAATTTTGACTTATTTGTAGATGATTATGAGGAGGTCCCAGCAGTTGGGACTAAGAGAGGTCACTTACACAATTTACAGGATCCTGTTATGATAGAGAAGGAGGAACTTAAAATAGACAGACATAATTCTTTAGTGACAGCATTCCTGGATAGGAAGAGGCATGGAGCTATAGTAGCAAGTGCATTATCCAGTAGTGCACCATCTTCACCACCGCCTTTGTCAGCTTATATGCCCATATCTGGGGATGCTACTGACTAAGACGCCTAGTGTATCTCAGGTATGTTCTCACTGCCCTATGTTTTTTTTTGTTTAAGCATATTTAGGATAATGCATAGTTTTTCGTTGGGGGTGGGCATACCATGCCGCCACGGGTTTTTATTGCCATGCTTTTTTTTCTATCGGCTACAATATGGTTGTGTATTTGGCATGTCTAGGATAATTATGTGTCATATTTTTTCCGTATTGTGATCCTTTTATGTAATTAGGAAATTTGGAGTATTTAGTACAATAGTCATATTTTGACTAATTTTTGATACCCATCCAAAATTTAAGTTTTTAGAACTGTGTTGATGTACATATGTGTGAACTTTGTGGATATTGTTATGGCATTAGAATTAGGGATGATAACCATTTGCTGACAATTGCTTGAACTTGATAGGTAGTAGTTGGTGATATTGACTCCGTGCTATGTGTGTGCGAGATACTACCTAGTTCCCTTTGCATGTTAAATTCAAAACTTGCCTGGTTAGTCTTGCCTATGTTGAAAGATAGTTAGTTAGGAAAAGATCATAGTCCATTTTTTATTCTAGCCCACTTTTATCCTAAATGACCTTCCATGTGCGAATGATATCCCTTGATCTGTATTTTGAGCCTTGTATGCCTATTTTTGTTATTTTAACTATTCACCTTCCTATTTGTGTTACTATTTAACCATTTTGTCCCTATTCCTCCTTGGATTATATGAACCTCAACACTGGCAAAAATTCTAAGTTGAGGATGGCTATCATAGAGGTGTGTAGTGTAACATGGGTATGAAGAAGGGTAAAATAGGAGGAAAAGAAAGTAGGGCTGGATGTGGTAAAAAGAAAGAAAAAGAAAAAGAATAAAATTATGAAAAGAAAAAAGGAAAGAATAAAAGACCACACCCAACCTGAATATGGAATAAAGAATAAAAGGAAGAAATAAAGGTGGAATAAAAAGAAAATTGGCAGGTAAGTGAGATCCCAAAGTTAGTATAGTTCCAAGGAGGCTTTTTCACTTTAAATTTCCATATCTATCATACCAGACCCAAGCCTACTTTACAAGTCGAGAAAAGTCCTATAGTGGTCCTTACTTGACTATCTGAATGCTAAGGTAAAGAAAATAAGGGAAAGACTATGATATTTGACATGCATTAACTGAAACTTCTTTGTTGAGTATGAGTGTCTCTTGACCGTACCTGCATTGGCATGCATGATTTCATATGAATGAGTGGGACATTCTTATTATAGGGGCACTTGAGTCATGTTGCTTGCTATCTGCTTTTTTTGGGTAGTGTAATTTGTACATATGAGTGGTCGTCTGATGCTAATGTAGTTTCCGTACCTTGATTCCTTTGTGTCACATTGTTGTGCTTCATTTTCATACATATTTGGATTCAAGAAGAGTTATAAGAGGGGATGTTACAATTTGAACTTAATGTGATGACTTCCTGCTTTAAATATCTTTGATTCTCCTAGTTAAGCATCGTTTTTGTAATATTTTATTTTTGTTGCCCGAGGACAAGCAAACGTTCTAAGTTGAGGGTGTTGATGTGCTATAGAAATATAGCACTTTCAACACCTAATGAGGAAAATATGCAAGTTTTTGAGGCCTTTTTGTAAGATATGATCCATTTTGGGTATGTTTTGTAGGAAACCATGTTTTGTATGATAAGTTCATGAAAAATGTGAAAAGGTGCTTTTGGCCACTTTCAGAGTGATTATGGATAATTTGGATGTTTTCCAACTTAATCGTGATCAATGCATGTTCAAGATTCAAAGAAGAGCTGAAAACTGACTCCTGACACCTACTAAGTCAACCTATGGACTGTATGTACACCTACGACCACATGTACACCTACGGACCGCATGTAGACAAAGTGGGTACCAAAAATCCCAAAATCCTGAGAGATAAATTGTAGGAAATTGTCCATCCACTACCTGTGGTCTACACCTGTGCCCTCTTCCAAACCACAGGTTCCACATGCACCCTGCCAGACTGCAGGTACAGTGAGCAGGTGGCCACCGACCCTATTTTCTCCTATTTTATCTGGAATTAGTTATTAGGATTTTCTATTGTACAATAAATGCCCCTTATGTACATTTTAGTAGGATTTACACACTTTTAACACTTAAAAACATATTTTGATTTTAGGATCGATCTTTGATATTGAGATTTCATTGTATTGTCTTTGACTGATTATTCAGTTTATGGTTGTGGTTTTTCTTTCAACTTATCATTGAGATTTCATCTTTGCTTTCCAATGTGAATATTATTGATTTCTTTACAATTGTGAGCGGCTAAAAACCCATAGATAGGGTTGTGGAAACCCTGGTGAATTGACAAAGTAGTGGAAGTACAATTGTTGATATGAACCTATACCCTTGGAATGTATTGCTTTATCTTTGTTATGATTGATTTCATAATGGGTGCACACATTAAGATCGCGCCAACATAGTGCTACTTACTCCAAAAGAGGAGTAGTGACTAGGAAAAGATAAAGAAAATAGTAATTTGGGAGTTAATGATCAATCCCTTGCAGTACAATGAAATATAGTGAATGATCGTTAGATTCCATATAATAACTTGAGACTTTAAAGGTGATAGTTAACCGGGATCATGGTAAGGGTTAGTAATGTAACACCCTGAGACTCAAAAGGTACAAGGTGAAATCCTTCTACTCATCCAAAAAACTGTAGGAGGAACATAACTTATCGGTTCTGCATGCAAGTATTGGGTTGGTTCAACAATGCACGATAAACCTATGGACTTGAGACGCCAAGGGGAACACAATCCTAGTGTTCACTTATGACTGATTTTCAACTAAGTAAATATTGTTCTTTGTTCGAGAAAACTACAAACAAATCCCCCATTTTACTTTCCAATTTTGCCCATATACTGTAACCAATGAGATCTGTCAAACCAGTTGTTCCTATGGGATTCAACCCCAACCTTAGTTGGGTTACTATATCTTGCCAACGACCGTACTATCATCTAAAAGGAGGTGTTGCTTGGACTTCATCACCGTGATGGGTATTTTAAGTCCCACGTGGACCGGAGATCACCTCTTTCGCCTAACCAAACCAACACAACATTTCCAAATGTCGGATGAATTCTGAATATCTAACAAGATAGCATATAATAGAAATTATGATAGCTCATGATATGTCTATACCAACCACTAGTAACCAAACAACCGTCCGTCACCAAAATAATTGACCAAACCATCTAAGTCTATAGTAATCTGACAAAGTATCAATTATACCGAAAGTCAATAAAATATTGGGACATGCCCCCAACAATAACCATGACCAATTTCCAAAGAAATAGCCAACACATAAAAAGTACACCACAACATGAAATGGGGTCTTCTGAAGGATGGAAGCTCACCACTTTAATTTGACAAGCTATATGATCCCGAATCCAAGTCACTGAGCAGGAGATGTGGAAGCATGGCCTATTCCTACATCGTGCAGGGATACAAAAGCCAAAGACAGTTAGCAGTTGAAGCACTAGTATGTACTCAGGGATAGAGGAACAAAATAATTCCATGATAACAGTTCAAAACTAATACAACATTCAGTGCATAATATCATATGAGATACATATACATATATAATACCACGTGCTGGGGAAGGGAGCAAAGCTTAGCATGAACTTTGAAAACCTTAACCTGGGTTGTGTAGCATAATCATCACATAAAAAGGTACCCATGGGATTTATGGTCCCAACTCTCCCCTAGATGGAAGGGCCCCAGTGTGTGTAGCCATATGAATCAGAGAATATCCATATCCGTATATGCCTTTATGGGGGACTCGAACCACCCGGCATAGTCAAGGTGACTTAAGCACCAATGAATACAACATGGGGGACTCAAACCTCCTTTTTATAGGGGAATCCAACCTCCCGGCCATTCAGACACCCATATCGGCTAGCGCGATTTTTGGTATTAGTCTTTCGGGACCTCCACTTTCATGGTCCGGCTACACATCCCACTCTTAAGCCTAATTTAAAATATTTAACATGCATCAACATTTATTAAACCCATTATTAATATAGGCACCCCGTTGGTATCATCATACCAACTCCACTTGCAAGCGTATAATATGCCTTAACATTAATCTCATCAATTTAGAACTCGAATACATTGTCCAAACAAGGACATCAAATTTGTTCAACATTTGGGACTCAAACCAATTTAGCCAATCAAACCCAAAGGTTATAATTTATATCAATTTATGTCCATCAAGGCCTTGATGAGCCACTCATCGTTCATTTACCGCTTTATGCCAAAGCATTAGTTCAACAAACAATAATACCTTGTGACAAGGTGATTCACATTAACAATTTCACAAACAGGTTGAGGGCATACTATTATCAAGCTAATACAAGGACAAAATCATCAATTTAGAGGTTAGCCATGAGCACTTAGTTAAATCACCATTCCCATGCATTCAAATGTGCAAAAACCATAATCAAAGCATGGAAAATCATAATTAAACCATGGGAAAATATTATTCAACAATTGTAAAGCCCCAATTTTTTGAACCGAAATGCAACATGGTGCTTATGACCCCGAAAGACCACAAGCTAACCCATGACTGATATCTGTACCTGTACACTGTAATATATATCATAATAATGCAGAAAACATGAACATATAGGCCATAAGGTTCAACTGAATAAAGAATCTGGTAAAATAACATCCATATGGGTGAAAGATACCCAAAACAACTAACACATGAATCAAATCAGAACTAAATCTGAACTGTATCTAAAATCCTCGAAGTACTGAATAAAGAAGGAGTTGAAGGAACATGTCTCCAACTAACTCCGTAAACTGAAAACTAACAAAATAATAAATGAATCAAATCATATCATCCTCGAATAAAGAGGACTTACTGCAAGTCTGTATACTGGAATATGACTGCTACTGCTGGTCTGGAACTCGTGTCTCTGAACCTATGGTGGAACATAAAGAGAAAGAACCATAGCGCGAATGCGTTAGTACAACTGGAGTACTGAGTATATAAGTGAGGCAGGCTAAATAAAAAGGGTTTACATGCATGAGCAATTCTAACTAACGAACTGATATAAACGTGAGAGTGCAAACATGCATACATAGAAACTGAGATTGCGAATACGTGATAGATAAATATGTACGCTAATACATAGTTTACTGATAAATGATCGTGACTAATACTGTAGTTCTGAATACATGGGTGGCTGTTCCTGACAGTCCTACATCTGATGGAACTATCTGAGTTTCTTGCTATAATCGAATTTGACTGTATCTGGCAGTCCTGGTATACTGACATCTAAAGAAATATCTGGGTTTTATTACTGAGTCTGAGCCTGAAATTGTGGGAGGTAGTTGTTTAACCGACATGCCCCAATAATGTAAATAGCTAAGTTGGGGTCCAATCTCTTCCCTGACTGGAGGGGTGTCAATACTGCGCCACTGGTAAGGACAGTTATGAGTGACCCTCAACTGGCAGGTACTCAAATGAGAATGGTGGGAACCCTAAAATGACAAGTTAATCCACCTCATCTACCCTAGTCTGATAGGTTAAGATGTCTCAACCTACGCTGTCTACGTAGTTCTGGAACACAAGGATGACTGCAAAGAATCACACCTTATACTGGCAGGTGAGTACCCATCCTTTGGTTCACTCGGTGCTAACTTATATTCTCATCTGAAGAGACTGAACATGGTTTAACTGACTGTACAAGGACTGAGTAACTGACTTCCATTGACTGACAGAATAACACTACTATCTGAGATTTTGCTGAGATCATTAGATTTCGGAGGTTTCCTGAGTCACATGATTGACTGAGTTCTATAGATCATGGCTTGAATGATGTTATCAGGGTAATTTGACTTGGCTCTAGGCACACAACTATATTTTTTGGGTACGAATACCCCCTGGACTCGATAGAAGGAAACTGACACACATGACATGACTTGATCACAAGATTTGAGTCCACAATTCATAATATCGTACATAAGGGATTTCATACTAAGCATGGTTATAAACAATGTATTGCATGGAAAGGATTTCATGTCACGTGGAAGAACTTGCACAACATTAATATCATTTTCATTGCATAATCATACTAGCAACACGTATTAATAGCGTGGAAGTTCATGTGGAATCACCTTAAGAGTTGACATAGCTTGTCATTCAAATACTATGGGGTCATGGGAACATGATTTTTAGCATTCTAGGCATTTTAACAAACACCTTGCATGAACACTTTGGGGCATAGGTTTTCTCAATAATTTTAATCATCTTGAACCACCCAAATTCATGGGTTTTAACTACAAGCATGCATACATCATGGAAGTCAACTTATATTAATATCTTTAAGCTTAAAAAATTATCATTAACATGAAAAACATCACATAACAATAAGGAAATCAAAGTTTGTCATTTAAAAGCATGGTTTTTGAACTCTACGAACGAAAGGGGTCCATAGATGAACACTACGCATACCTGACTCAAGTTTCTTGATGTATTTGAACTTGAAGGATTTGAAATCCTTTGATTCTTGAAGAAGATTAGGTCTTGTTCTTGGAGATTAAATTTAGAGAGAAACGCTAGTTTTTGTTTGTGAAATAATAATGAGAAAAATGGCTGAATTCAGACTTATCTGGGTATATATTGGCGAGTGGTAAGTGACCAAAATACCCCTATTAAAAAGACCTGGAAATAAACAGAACATGGCGTGTGACAGTCCGACTGATGGTCCCTCAGACACTTGACGGTTCGTCACTTAGACCGTCAGGCGTGGACAAGAAATGGGGTTCACTGGATAAGAGTTAACGGCCTGGATGACGGTCTGTCACAAATTTGACAATCCATCAACTCGTCCGTCAGTCCTTATCCAGTACGTGGCTCAACTGCCTTGGATATGGCGATAAAAGTTGAGGTTAATCACTTATGTGGCGGTCCATCAACTTGGCCGTCATACCTAGGCGGATAGATGTATGCATGACTGAATATGTAATGAGAATGCATATCTGATGCATGATTATTTACTGGACGGATAGATGTATGCATGACTGAATATGTAATGGTACTTGATACCAAATTTGTGATGGAATATGAATACGAAATGAAATATCAAGTTGTATTGAATGCTTAACGTGAAACTGAATGGCTTATGGAGGACTATTACCTTGAGCTTTATCTGGGTTGGCGGAGAAAAGGTGAGGGTACTTGGTACACATGTTTGCTTCTACTTTCCAAGTAGCTCTCTCAATAGACTGATTTCTCCAGAGAACTTTAACTAGAGGGACTTCTTTGTTCCTCATCCTATGAATCTGATAGTCTAAAATTTCGACTGGAATCTCTTCATAAGAGAGGCTGTCCTGAACATCAATGTTCTGAATAGGGACTACAACTGCTGGGTCACCTATGTACTTCTTGAGCAAAGAGACATGGAAGACCAGATGAACTGAGGCTAGTTCTGAAGGCAATTCAAGCTCATAAACTTCTTTGTCGAAGCGACTGAGAATCCTGAAGGGACCGATATAGCGGGGACTGAGTTTTCTTTTCTTGTTGAACCTCTTTACTCCCTTCATGGGAGAGATTTTTAGATAGACATAGTCATTGAACTCGAACTCGAGATCCTTTCTACAAACATCTGCATAAGACTTCTATTGGCTCTGAGTATCCCAAAGTCTCTCTCTGATCAACTGAACTTTCTCTAAGGCGTGGAATACCAAGTCAGGACCGATGATAGAGTCCTCACTAACTTCGAACCAATCGAATAGAGATCTAAACCTCCTACCATAGATAGATTCGAATGAAGCCATCTGAATACTGGAATGATAGCTATTGTTGTATGCAAACTCAATCAAGGGCCAGTGGTCGTCCTAACTTCCATTGAAATCAATTACTCACACCCTTAGTATATCTTCGAAAGTCTGAATGGTCCTCTCTGCTTTGCCATCTGTCTGAGGATGAAACGCTGTACTGAGATGGACTTGGGTACCAAGAACCTTTTGAAATGCTTTCCGAAAGTGAGAGGTGAACTGTGTACCTCTGTCTGAGATGATAGATAATAGAACACTGTGTAATCTGACCAACTCCCTGATATAGAGTTTGGTATAATCCTCGGCTGAATAAGAGGTACGAATTGGAAGGAAATGAGCTAACTTGGTCATTTTATCTACAATAACCCAAACTGAATCATTCTGATGACGAGTTCAAGGCAAACCCATCACGAAATCTATGTTCACTTCTTCTCACTTCCAAGTAGGAATAGTGAACTCCTGCATGTACCCACTAGGTTTCTGATGCTCTATCTTAACCTGCTGATATGTAGAGCGCTTAGCCACAAACTCTTCAACATTTTTTTTCATCCCACTCCACCAATAGATCTACCGTAAGTCGCGGTACATCTTAATGGTCCCTGGATGAATAGAGTATCGCGCACCATGTGCCGTTATAAGAATTCACTGCCTTAATTCATCTACACTTGGAACACACAAATGACCCTGATAACGAAGAACACCATCTCCCCTTTGAGAGAAATCCTCTACTTTCTGATTCTGAAATGACTCTTTTAGCTTGACAAGGACGGGATCCCTGTCTTGCTTTTCTTTCACCTCGAAAACTAGAGATGACTCTGAACTACTCTTAACACATACACCACCCTTTGAAGAGTCGACTAAGCAAATTCCTAGTCTAGAAAGATGATGAATTTCTTGGGCTATCTTATTCTTACCATCCTCTACATGAGAAACACTACCCATGGAGAGTCTACTGAGAGCGTCGGCCATAACGTAGTCCTTTCTCGGGTGATAAAGGACACTCATGTCATAATCCTTCAAAAGATCTAACCACCTTCTCTGACGAAGATTGAGATCTTTTTGAGAAAAGACATACTAGAGACTCTTATGATCTGTGAAGACATCTACATGAACTCCATATAGATAATGCCTCCAAATTTTTAAGGCAAATACTACTGCTGCTAACTCAAGATCATGAGTAGTATAATTATTCTCATGGAGCTTTAGCTGTTTGGAGACGTAGGTTATGACCTTACCATGCTGCATGAGGACACAACCTAAACCCACTCTGGACGCGTCACAATAGACTACAAAACCGTCTGAACCATCTGGAAGAGTTAGAACTGGGGCTGAGGTGAGTCGAGTCTTCAACTCTTGAAAACTCTTCTCGCAAGAATCTGACCACTGAAACTTAACCTTCTTCTGAGTCAATCTGGACATAGGAGATGCAATAGAAGAAAATCCCTTGACAAAGCATCTGTAATAGCCAGCCAAACCCAAGAAACTCCTGATATCTGATGGAGAGACAGGGCGAGGCCAGTTTCTTACCGCTTTGGTCTTTTGAGGATCTACTCTAATCCCATCACCAGAAATAATATGGCTAAGGAATGCGACTGATCTTAGCCAAAATTTGCACTTACTAAACTTGGCGAACAACTGATGATCTATGAGAGTGTGAAGAACAATTTTGAGATGGTTTGAATGATCACGGTCCGTGCGATAATAGACCAGAATATCATCTATGAAGACTATGACGAACATGTCCAAGTACTGCTTGAACACCCAATTCATCAAGTCCATGAAAGCTGTAGGGGCATTGGTAAGACCAAAGGACATGACTAGAAATTCGAAGTGACCATACCGAGTATGAAAAGCTGTCTTCGGGTTGTCACATTCTCTAACTTTGAGCTAATGATAGCCTGATATGATGTCTATCTAGGAGAAATAACTGGCACCCTAAATTTGGTCAAATAAGTCATCTATTCTAGAAAGCGAATACTTGTTCTTGACCGTGACTTTGTTGATTTGACGATAATTAATACACATCTTGAGAGAATAGTCTTTCTTGCGCACGAATAAGACTGGTACACCCCATGGGGATACACTAGGCCAAATTAATCCCTTATCTAAGAGATCCTTCAATTGATCTTTCAGTTCCTTGAGTTCTACTGGTGCCATTCTATATGGAAGAATATAAATAGGCTAAGTATCTGGGAGAAGGTCTATGCCGAAGTCTATTTCCCTTTCGGGGGGATGCCTGAAAGATCTTCGGGAAAGATGTTTGAATATTCATTAACTACTGGAACTGATTCAAGACTAGGAGATTCAGAACTGGAATCCTTTACACGCACAAGATGATACACACACCACTTTGAAATCATTTTCTTTGACCAAAGGTAGGAAACAAGCTGACCCTTGAAAGATAAAGTACTACCCTTCTATTCTAGGATGGGCTCATTCAGGAACTGAAATTGAACTATCCGGGTCCTATAGTCGAATATGGCATAGTAGGAATAAATCCAATCCATGCTGAGAATGACATCAAAATCAGTCATCTCTAATTCAACTAAATCTACAGACGTGGATTTCTGAAATATCATAACCGGGAAGTTCTTGTATACCCGCCGAGCCATGATGATTTTACCCACTGGGGTAGAGACTAAAAAGGGCTCTGCCAAAATTTTGGGATTGATTCCGAAATTGCCTGCTGTGTATGGAGTGACAAACGACAAGGATGCACATGGATCTTGCATAGTGTAAACATAAACATGGAAAATCTGTAACGTACCAATAATGACATCAGGAGAATTTTCCTGATCCTGTCAAGTCTGAAGAGCATAGTGTCTATTTGGGTATTGCCAACTAGTAGCACTGGAAGTGGCACCCTGCTGGTTTGGGCAACCGGACTGAGCTGTGGAACGATTTTGCTGACCCAGATAACTGGACTAAGGACAATCTTTTACTATGTGGCCTGGCTTGCCACATATGAAACAAACATCACTACCGGCTATGCAAACATCCTGGTGGTTCTTACCACAAATTTAACATAGGGGATTATTTTGAGCATTACTGACACTGCCCTCAGATTTAGAGCCAGGTGCTCTATCTCTTAACTTAGGAGCTAGAGCACAGGATGAAGAATGAACTATAGCTGATGACTTGGGACGAAACTGAGAACGATTTCCTTCCTCTGATTTGGGCTGAGCAAAACTGAAACTGCCTGATCTTGCTCTCTTATTCTGCCTCTCCCTAGCCCTAACCTTTTGCTCCTCTATTTGCTGAGCATGGGTCATCAACCTGGATAAAGTCATATCACTGTTCAACATTGCAGATCTACACTCATTTACCACGCTATCATTCACTCCAGACATGAACTTGCTCATCTTAGCCCTATTGTCTGTAACCACATGAGGGGAATATATGACTAGATGAGTAAATCTTATAGAATACTCCCTAACCATCATATTTCCCTGCCTGAGGTTGATAAACTGAAGAACTTTGGCCTCCCTTAGCTCTTGGGGAAAGAATCTGTCAAAGAAAGCTGTGAAAAATTTCTTTCACTCTATAGGACCTGCATTCTCTAACCTCTCAGACTTCCACTATTTGTACCAAGTGTGAGCAACATTTTATAACTGGTATGCAGCTAACTCGGCACTCTAAACATAAGTAACTCCCATGATGTCAATCACCTTCTGGACTTGGTCAATGAAATCTTGAGGGTCATCATCATACTTAGACCTGAAGAAAGATGTAGGGTTCACTCGGGTGAAGTCCCAAATTCAAGATACTGCTGAATTATCTACTAGATTGGTTGGAATAACTGGTGGCCATTCATTCTGGGAAGTCACAGACTGAGAAAGTGTTGTGAATACGGATCTAAACTACATATGAGAAACATGCTCACCCAAAGGGTCTTCGGGATGAGGAACTGGCTGGTTTCTTCTCTTTGGAGGCATATTCTGAAATAAGAAAAGAACGGATTAGACAGAGAGTTTAACTTGAGATTATGCTCACTAGCACGACATGAATACTGAAAGAAGGGAAACTGTTCCTAAAACATCTTATAGCCTTCTGTACATAAATGTGGCATGCAACACACCCATGCACAAGACTCTACTAGATGCAACTTTAAGACTTCCTAGGACTCTATTGAACCTTAGGCTTTGATACAAAGTTTGTAACACCTCGATTTTCTACACCGGAATGCTACACGGTGCTTATGACCCCTAAGGACCACAAGATAACTCATGATTGATATCTGTACTTGTACACGGTAATATATATAATAATAATGTGGAAAACATGAACATATAGGCCATAAGGTTCAACTAAATAAAGAATCTAGTAAAATAACATCCATATGGGTGAAAGATACCCAAAACAACTGAAAACTGAATCAAATTTGAACTGTATCTGAAAGCCTTGAAGTACTGACTAAATAAGGAGTTGAAGAAACATGTCTCCAACTAACTCCGTAAACTGAAAAATAACTAAAATAATAAATAAATTGAATCATATCATCCTTGAATGAAGAGGATTCACTGCAACTCTGTATACTGGAATGCGACTTCTACTGCTGGTCCAGAACTCGTGTCTCTGAACTTATGGTTTAATATAAAGAGAAAGAACCATAGCACGAATGCGCCAGTACAACTGGAGTACTGAGTATATGAGTGAGGAAGGCTAAATGAAAAGGGTTTACATGCATGAGCAATGCTAACTAACTGACTGATATAAATGTGAGAGTGCAAACATGCATACATAGAATCTGAGATCGCGAATGCGTGATAGCTAAATCTATACGCTAATACATAGTTTACTGATAACTGATCATGACTGATATTGTAGTTCTGAATACATGGGTGACTATGTCTGACAGTCCTGCATCTGATAGAACTATCTGAGTTCCGTACGATAATTGAATTTGAATGTATTTGGCAGTCCTGGTATACTGACATCTGAAGAACTATCTGGGTTCTTTTACTGAGACTAAGCCTGAAACTGTGGGAGGTATTTGTTTAACCGGCATGCTGCAATAATGCATATAGCTAAGTTGGGGTCCAATCTCTGCCCCAACTGGAGGGGTGTCAATACCGCGCCACTGGTAAGGGTAGTTTTGAGTGACCCTCAACTGGAAGGTACTCAAATGAGATCGGTGGGAACCCTAAACTTACAGGTTAAGCCACCTCATCAACCCTAGTATGACAGGTTAAGATGTATTAACCTACGCTGGATATGTAGTTCTGGAACACAAGGATGACTGCTATGAATCACACCCTAAACTGGTAGGTGAGTTCCCATCCTTGGGTTCACTCGGTGCTAACTTCTACTCCCATCTGAAGAGAATGAACATGATTTAACTGACTGTACAAGGACTGAGTAACTGACTTCCGTTGACTGACGGAATAGCACTACTATCTAAGATTTTGCTGAGATCATGAGATTTCGGAGGTTTTCTGAGTCACATGACTGACTGATTTCTATAGATCATGGATTGACTGAGATTATCGGTGTAACGTGACTTGGATCTAGGCACACAACTATATTTTTTGGGTACGAATACCCCCATGACTCGATAGAAGGAAACTGACACACATGACATGACTTGATCACAAGATTTGAGTCCACAATTCATAATATAGTACATAAGGGATTTCATACTAAGCATGGTTATCAACAATGTATTGCATGGAAAGGATTTCATGTCATATGGAAGTACTTTCACAACCTTAATATCTTGTTCATTGCATAATCATACTAGAAACACATATCAATAGCATGGAAGTTCATGTGGAATCTCTCTAAGAGTTGACATAGCTTGTCATTTAAATACTATGGGGTCATGGGAACATGATTTGTAGTATTTTAGGCATTTTAACAAACACCTTGCATGCACACTTTGGGGCATAGGTTTTCACAATAATTTTAATCATCTTGAACCACCTAAATTCATGGGTTTTAACAACAAACATGCATACATCATGGAAGTCAACTTATATTAATATCTTGAAGCTTAAACAATGATCATTAACATGAACAACATCACATACCAAAAAGGAAATCAAAGTTTGCCATTTAAAAGCATGGTTCTTGAACTCTACGAACGAAAGGGGTCCATAGATGAACACTACGCATACCTGACTCAAGGTTCTTGATGTTTTTGAACTTGAGGGATTTGAAATCCTTTGATTCTTGAAAAAGATTGGGTCTTGTTCTTGGAGATTAAATTTAGAGAGAAACTTTGGTTTTTGTTTGTGAAATAATAATGAGAAAAATTGTTGAATTCAGATTTATCTGGTTATATATAGGCGAGTGGTAAGTGACCAAAATACCCCTATTAAAACGACCTGGAAATAAACTGAATGTGGCGTGTGACGGTCTGAATGGCGTTCCATCAGACACTTGACGGTACGTTACTTAGCCCGTCAGACATGGACCAGAAATGGGGTTAACTGTATAAGAGTTGACGGCCTGGATGACGGTCTGTCACAACTTTGATGATCCATCAACTCGTCCATTAGTCCTTATCTAGTACGTGGCTCAACTACCTTGGCTGTGAAGGTCAAAGTGGCGGTTCATCACTTATGTGGCGGTCTGTCAAATTAGCCGTCTACCTGGGCGTTTCCAACAGTTCCAAGTAAAATCTTCATAACTTCCTCGTCTGATGTCGGATTTGGACAAAATTGGTACTGTTGGAAAGTTAACTCAATTTTCCACGTGTACAAAGATAGGTTTACATTTTAAAGTAAGTCCTAGAATCCTTGAGATGATTTCTAGCTAGGAAAAAGGCATGGGTATTACAACAATTAATAGTCAAAACCCTCTACCTTTGTTTCAAAACTCATGCCAATGACTCACGAACCATACTTTAAATCACATGATTTTATGAAATTAAAAATAAAGGAAGAGTTATATGCCTAAATCACTAATATTTACTGAGAGAAATCAACCCTTGAGCCATTAGATAACAAAATTGGTAAAACCCTAGCTTGACTTGCATGAGAGGATTTAGAGAGAGCATTTAATCCTTTAAAGTGTTGAATGAATGCCCTAAAAGTATTTTTTGGACGTGGGGTCTAAAGGGTTTTAAGTGGGAAATGTCTAAAGTTCCCCCAACTTATAAGCTAGTAAAGCATCGTCTTTCGTTATAAGTCTTCTAACTACTCGTAGAATCACCTTACTAATCATCACCATGGGTTGTAACTAGGACAGTCTCCTGGACCCCCATCACTATTTTCCTTACGACTCAACCAACTAACCAACTCATAACATAACCCTATGAATCATAGGGTCCTACTCATTTCCATAGATGAACCAAATAGGGTAAACACTGGACATCCTACGGTTTGATCGTTACGACTCGTAACGTGTCTTTACGGCTCATAGTGAGCCACCTGTACTCAAAGCAAAATTAAGCTAACAACTTACATGATTTGGATACGACTTTTCCTAATGACTCATCACGAGTCTTCACGACTCATACCCCCAAGTAGTATCCAAGACAGAAACTCAACGACATCAACTAGACACCTTACGACTGGGTCACATGACCCATCAAGACATCCTATGAATCGTGGGGTCAAGTCATAACCAAGGCAGTGAGCTCAAAGCTCAGGAAACTTTCAAGGGCCAAAGTTTGGGGTGTTTCAAATATATCAGGGTTGAGATGGACCTTCTTCCCAAACCTCATCACTCTCTTCATATGTTATACTTAGAGGAACACTCATTCACCAACTCCAAATCTCAAGGCACGAAGCCTATGGTCTGTGTAGGCCTTCTGCCTACTCTGAGCCACTCTCAACCTATCCTAAATCACCTCGACTTTATCCAACAACTCTTGAAGCAAATCAGCACTACAGTGTCTAATATCAAAAATCTTAAACCACCCAATTGGAGAACGGCATCTCCTACAATGCAAAGCATTAAAAGACGCCATCTTAATACTTGAATGATAGCTGTTATTATAGGAAAACTCTTCCAAGGCTAAGTACTGCTTCCACTGGCCTATGAAATCCATAACACATGCTTAGAGAATGTACACAAGAACTTGAATAGTCGGCTCCGACTGGCCATCTAAATGGTAGATGAAAGGTTGTACTAAGATCCACTTGAGTGCCCAACTCCTGAAAATCTCTGCAAAACCTCAAAGTGAACATAGAACCATGTTCTAAAATAATAGAATGGTAACACCATGCAAATGGTCTATCTTCTGGACATATATATGGGCCAACCTCTTGGCACTAAAGGACATCTGAATAGGAAAGAAATGTGCTGCATTGGGAAAACAATCTGCAATAACCCAAATACCATCAGAACCATGGGAAGTGCAAGGAAAACCAGTAAAAAAGTCCATGGCGATTCGCTCCCATTTTCACTCGAGAATGGGAATTCTCTAAATTAAAACACCCAATAACTGATGCTCGACTTATACCTGATGACAATATAGCCAATGAGCTACAAAGTCTTCCATATCTCTCTTCATACCAATCCACCAATAATGCTATCTCAAATCTCTATACTTCTTGGTTGTGCCAGGATGAATGGAATATCTAGAGTTGTGAGCTTTATGCAAAATTAACTTAATCAAGTCACCAATCCTCGAACCATAAATGCGTCGATCAAATTTCAAAATACCTTTAGAATCTATAGTGTTTCTCTCAGTCTCACCACTCAAAACTTGTTCATGAAGGAAGTAAAGCTTAATATCCTCAAACTGGCTCCATACTATCAAAAATCCTCCTAGGATCTGAAATATAAAGGTAAACTATCAAGCTAGCTAAGGACTGAATGTCCCATGCCAACGACCTCTGAGAAACAGAAATACAAAAAAGTTACCCATACTCGTTGCCTTCCGGATCAAGGCATCCACTACCATTTTTGTATTTCCCGGATGATACAAGATGGAAATATTATAATCGTTAAGCAATTCCAGCGATCTATGCTATCTAGAATTAAGCTACCTTTAGGTCATAAGATGCTGAAGACTACGATGATCGGTGAAAATCTCCCAATGCAAACCAAAAGATAATGCCTCCAAATATTAAGCATGAAAACTACTACCGCCAACATCAAATCATGAGTGGGGTAGTTACACTCGTGCACCTTAAGTTGTCTAGAAGCATGAGCAATAACATGACCTTGCTGCATTAATACACAACCCAAACTAACACCAGAAGCATCACAAAACATGTTGAATACCCCACCCTTAATAGGAAGAGCAAAAATAGGAGATGAAGTGTGAAAGTCCCTAAACTTTCCAAAGCTCATCTCACACTTCTCAAAACATCAGAATGGACCTCCTTCTGAGTAAATCTAGTCATAAGGGCTGAAATAGTAGCAAAACCCTCAATGAATCATCAATAATATCCAGCCAAACCAATGAAGCTACAAACCTCAATTGGAGATGTAGGTCTAGCCTAATCTTAATCGCTTCAATCTTGGCTGCTTCTACCATAATACCATCCTTAGACACCTATGTCCAAGAAATGTCCCCGACTCAAGCCAAAACTCACACTTAGAGAACTTGGCAAAAACACATGTTCCCGCGAAGTCTGGAGCACGATCCTCAAATATTGTGCATGCTCCACTCTACTCCTCAAATACACAAGGATGTCATCGATGGACACAATCACAAAAGAATCCTAATAAGGCCTGAATACTTGGTTTATCAAATCCATATATGTCAAAATCAATAGTCTACCCAAAGATATCACCAAGAACTCATAATGACCATATTAGGTCCTGAAAGCTGTCTTTAGTATATCCCCAACCCAAATCCTTAACAGATGGTAACTAGATCTCAAATCAATCTTAGAAAACAATGTCGCTCCCTGAAGCTGATTAAACAAATCATCAATGCGGGGCATAGGATAACAGTTCTTCACCGTCACCTTATTAAGATGTATATAATCAATACACATCCACATGGAACCATCTTTCTTCTTTACAAATAATACAGGATCTCCCTAAGGAGACATACTTGGTCTAGTAGACCTATTTTTATGGTATGGTGCCATAAAAATAGGTCAGGGGTCAGGTTCGAGGTCAATAGCAAACTCAATATCATGGAAAGGGGGAATACTAGGCAAGTTGGTAGGGAACACAACAAGAAACTTACAAACAACTAGAACAGAGTCAAGCGATAGAATCTTCACATTAGAATAAAAATATAAGCGAGATAAGACTCACAAACCCTCAAAATAAGCCTTCTATATGAAATAATCCCGGCGAATTATGGCTAACCGCTACCTGCCACATGACCGAGGGTACACTAGACATGGCTAAGGTAATAGTCTTGGCAAAATAAACTATGATCGCATGATAGTGGGATAAGTAGTCCATGCCCAGAATAACATCAAAATCCATAATATCAAGAATAATAAGTGCAACATAAGTATCAACATCTCTAGCAGTCACAACACATGATCTAAAAACTCGATCCACTACTAAAATATCAACCATGGCTATAGATACATGCAATGGTACAAATAATAAGTCACAAGACACCTCCAACCGTGGTGCAGAATAAGTAGAAATATAAGAATAAGTGGAACTCAAATCAAATAAAGTAAGATCTTACTAGCGGCACACCACAATCATACCTGTACAATAACATCCCATGTCTTAGACTTAGGCCTAGTAGGTACTACATACAACTGACCATGCCTACTACCTGGTTAGGGACCTGACTGACCTCCTATCCTTCCTACCTAAAACCTTGCTCGAGTACCCTAGAAACTACCTTTGTGACCATGAGAATCACCTCTAGCTGAGGGATGAACTACTCTAATAAGGGAAACACCCTTAGATAAAATAACAATTGCCACACAACTAGGGCAATCTAGTGAATAGTGACCAAGAGCTCCATAATTATAACATGACACCTAAGCTGAATTAGTACCAACTTATCCAGATGACCTAGAATAACCACCATATGGAGAATAACAAAATGATGAGCCTCTCAAAGACTAACCACAGCCTTTACAAGGGAAATAACTAACACTAGACTGACCTCCATCAGTAATCTGAACTGCTGCCTAAATAGGTCAACTAGGCTGAATATAAGACTGATAGGATGTACACGGAGGATATCAACTCTATGAATTTCTATATCTGGGATGGGAACTACGAAGGCTCCAGGTTAGGAACTATGATGTATCTCACTGAATCTACCCTAAAACCTAGGCCACTTATGACATCCCTCACGACGCTCGTGGTGTAATTTTTCCATCACTTGAGCGTGATCCGACACCTTAGAAAAAGACCTATCTACAATAACTAATCTATGAGTAAACATACAAATAGGGAGTCTCAACCCTCTAACAAAGTAATGAACTCTCTCATTATAAGTATCTAGAATAGAAGTCCCATGCCTAGCCAACTCGTGAAAATGAGCCTCATACTCGACAGCTGTCTTGGAGCTCTACTTCAATATAAAGAATTGATACATTAAATGATCTCTAAGGTGCGAGGCATGTACTTTTCCAAGAATATCTTAGAGAACTGAGCCCAAGTTAAGGGAGAAGATCTAGCTGGTCGAGAATCATAAAACCTCTCCACCAATATCGAGCAGTAAAGTACAACTACAATATGGTGTAATCCACAAAATGAGCCTCAATAAGTCCTAAATTACAGAGCCTATCCTTATAAGTAATCAGAAACATATGCATCCTCACCTGGAGCTCCACAAAACCTAGGCAGAGCAAATTTCAAGAATCTGCCCAATATCTTCTGCTCCTCAGAAAACATAGCAGGCTGAGCAACCACTAGTTAAGAAAATATCAGTGCAGGAAGAACCTCAACTCTAGGAGCCACATCTACAGGCTATGCCCCTGCCTCAATACCACTTTGATTGGTAGATTGTGAACCATCAAATGATGTACCACCAACTATACCCAAAAGTTGAACCAATGCTTCTTTGAGCATTGAAGAAGAAATAATCCATGGTGGAGCCTGGGTTGGTCCCTAGCCCACTATTGGTTGGGGCGGAAAAACCTCTGGCTCAAGAGCGCGAATAAGACCTAAGGAAGGCAGCCTATCCTGACCCCTAGTTAGGGACATATCACAGAGTTGTCCACTACCTCTAGGTCATCCACAGACAGAATTAGGATCCCTAAGCTTGATCTTGGGACCAATATCTTACGTAATGATAGCACGTATCCTAGCTATCTGTGAAATATACCTAGGCTTGATCTCGCGACCCTCTTCTTATGTTGCAATAACACATGTACTAGCCATCTATGAAAGAGTAAAGTCAAAGGAATATTTCTATAAACCAACTCAGACTCTTAGCGCGATATGAATGAAAGAAGTGAGGAACTCCTAAGAATGTCCTAGAGCCTCCCAAAGATACGAAACCGACTTTATCATTTTGATTTGTAGGACCTTATTATACACTTACTCTTGTACCAATAATACAAGTGTAACCTGGTTCTGATACAAATTTGTCATGACCCAATTTATAAGTCATGATGGCACCTACTCTAACC
This sequence comes from Capsicum pubescens, assembly GCA_030864215.1. Lineage (NCBI taxonomy): Eukaryota > Viridiplantae > Streptophyta > Magnoliopsida > Solanales > Solanaceae > Capsicum > Capsicum pubescens. Next base: position 109,301,489 of record CM061544.1, read on the forward strand.
CGCTAGTAGGCAAGCCAAATCGTAACTTAAAGATAGATGCAATGGGTTAACTTGGTGAAAAATTCTCAATCATAATAAAAAATAAACAACACACTTACAAATAAATAAAAAGTTCTAAATAGATTAAACAGTCAATACAAGATACCACCCTACATCTTGGTGTCAGCACAAGAGCATCTAATAATAATAATACAACTCAAAGACTTAGAATAGTCAACAACATCTGTCTAAAAAAACTGAATATCCAAAGAAAGAAGAAAAAGGTGACTCTGACTCTAAAAGCTCACCCTATCTCAAGATAATCAACACAACATGATCAATAACTAATGATGATAGCTTGTACTTAGATCTGCACCAAAAAGTATAGAAGTGTTGTATGAGTACCAAAGAAAGGGGAACTCAGTAGGCATCAATGACTGTCTGAGCTAAATCATGATATAAGTATGATAAAATGCAAGATAACATAACTATGTTAAGGTAAAAAAATGAACCTGAATCTTCTCCAATACTAATGCAAATAATAAGTAAATTAATCAAAATAGTAGTATAACATAAAGTATCAACACATGTCAACATCGCCGTGTAATATAAGTAAATAAATTAGAATAATAACATATCACAAGTAATCACACAAGCAATAACAAACTATGAAATTAGCTCCCATATGCCAATCGGTGTGAAAAGTAAATAACTCATCACATACTCCTATACGCCTTGAGAGTACAATCAAAGATAGAATAAAGCAACCATTCATCGATTATAAATAACCAACTCATTATTTAACCATCATTTAATAATTTATCATCAATTGATTATTTTCTAACATTTTATGATGTACCCACTTTCCATAATATTACCTTAATTTGACAACCTTGCCCTCGATACTCACTAGTCACAATTTAAAAGCTAACCATCTGTTATTAGCTAAACCATTTAATTACTAGTCATCATATAATCTCTAGTCATCATTTAATAACTATTCACTATATATCTGTAAATCATTATTTATCATCTAGCCAGTATTTATCAACTATCTAATATTTAGGAACTATCCAATATTTATCAACTAACCAATATTTATTAACTAATCATTCTATACCGACTAATACTCGTTTATCACTAGACATGGTTAGTCACTAAAATAATTTCTACCACAAATCCTTATTTATCACTACTCATCAACTATACCAACTTATAATCATTTATCACTAATCAACTATTATCAATAATTATAAAAAATCCACAAATTATCTTTTTTACCACTTTTGGGCTATATTCGGCATCCCTAATATCAATATAAAATCCAACAACACTTAAAGATATATATATATATATATATAATGGTTATACATAGGGCATAGCCAAACTCAAACCGGTAGATGTATATATAGGCACATCAATATAATCATCCTTCGGCATTGCCGGGTATAAATATATCATCATAATCATCCTCCAACCTTGCCGGTATCATCAATATATTATCGTGATAGCCTCCGACCTTACCGGATATAAATAATCATTATAATATCTTCTGGCCTTATCGAGAATCAATATATCATTATAATATCCTCCGGCCTTATCGGGTATCAATTTATCATCATCCTATCCTCCGGCCATGTCGGGTATCAATATATCATCATAATCATTCTTCGGTATTGCTGAGTATATATATATATATCATAATCATCCTCCAGCCTTTCCAAGTATCAATATATCATCATATTTATCCTCTAGATTTGTCGGGTATCAGTATATCATCATAATGATCCTCCAGCCTTATCGGGTACAAATATATCATTGTAATAACCAGACTCAAACAGGTAGCCACATCATCATAGTCGGTGGAATAATTAATAACATAAGTTCTCATATAATCAAGCATCACAATTTCAAGCATAATTAATAGCATAACTTTCCATAAAAATAATAAGCATGACTTCTAACATAATTCATGGCATAATGGATAATATCATCAATAGGGAAGTTTTCTAGCATGATCACTAGAATAATGTCTTAGCATAATCATAATCATAAGAAATATCATGAGCGATGACTTATCAATAGTATATTCAATGTATTATCATTAGAATAAAATATATCTTATCGATAGCTTGAGCAATAATTAATCCATGGCATAATCTATAGCTTCTTCGTAGCATAGTCATTGACATAATTTATGGCTTAGACAAAATAACAGTCAAGGTCTCATTCAATGGTATATTCGCTATTCCCATCAATAGCCAAAATAATACCATAATCAATAGCTCAGCATAAGCTTAACCAATAAATCATACATATGGCATAATTGTTTAGGCATTACTTCCAACGTCATTCATCATAAGCAACAAGTACCAAGGTTCCTCAATATTGCCTCAAAAGGGCATTCTCTAGGTATTTAATAAGCATATAAGAGTTTCAAGAGAAGTAATTATTAATCTTAACATAAGGCAGGTCAAGATCCCACTTCTAAATTCTTTAAATACTTTCTAAGTCAAATTCTACCCTGGACTAAGCTAAGGTATCTAAATACACTCCTAGATGTAAAGTAAGCCACATCTTGTTCTAAGGTATAGATTCTTCTCAAGCATTTTAACTAATTCAAATGGGAACTAAGGCAACCTCCATTAGTGTAATCAACTAACACTAATTTACTCTAAGCATGAGTGTCAACAAAACTTTTGTCTAACTTGAGTAATCTAAGGCATTCTCATTGATAAACATGAGTAATGAAAGTCTATTTCACCTAAGGCATAAGGAAACAAGTCAAGTGTTTTAACTCTGTTGTTTCAAAATAGCCTAAATGGTCCAACTAACTCAAGTCATTCATTTCATCAATCCAACATCTAAAACCCATCCCAAATCCAACACAATAACATAAGAATACTATGATATAGATCAATCTAACAAGGAATAAACCTAGTCTACCTCGATGCCCAAGAAAGCTCAAACTACCACTTTTCTCTTCTGATAAGACTCTTCAATATTCCAAGCTATCAAAAACACATTATAGTCTTTAATATAAGACTAATGATATCTATATTACACCATCATGCTTTGGGTTCAAAAATCACATCAACGATTCCATATGGGTCCCACTTACAAAAATCATATTTTCAAAAGCAACCCAACATATTTACAAGCTCAAGGAATCATTATCCTAAAAAATGGGAGAAAACCAACCTAAATTTGGGCTAAAATCAAGACCTAAAGGTTTTGGGGTTTTGAACAAGAAATCAAGAAATTTCACCAAGAAAATAGTGAATTCTTACCTAAAATCGGATGATAATCTCAAAAATGAATGTTAATCAAGCTCCAAATCACCACTAGTCTAAATTTTAAGCTATCACACTATTTAGGGTTTATGCTCTCAAGAGAGGGGTGAAAATTGGCTATATTAACGACATTTAGGGTCTATTTATACCCATACCAGGTACTCGAGTCCCGCTATCATGGACCCAAACCTACAATCGCATTTTCTTAAGGCTGCAAGTGTAAGTTGCAAAGCACACATGCTCTGCAATTGTACCATCTTCTCCTTCTAAGGGTACCGCGATCACGACCCTTGGCTTTTAATTGCAACTGCACCTGATGACAGCTAACACTTGGAAATTCTTTCAAGTTTCCGTCAAGCCCTTGAGATTCATCTAGAATCTCATATATGCAAAAAAACTAAGTAAAAACACCAAATTCAATGTTCCAGATGTGATGGCATACTTAGAATTTCCATCTGAGGTTGTTTTGACCAAATGTGGGTCCCACAACTATATTTCATTTTCTTAACTTTTTGATCAATAGGTCGAAATGAGCTCGAGTGCCTCGAGAGCTGAACCGAAGGTCAAACTAGCCTAAAATAGACATTTTGGATAGTCAGAATTTGCATTCAAGGTCATTTTACAAAGTTCTTGCTCGATGGCCATTTTGAACCAACGAAGACTTAAGGGAATTATCTCTAAAAAACAAACAAACTTCCCAGTAACCGAAGTGTTAATTCCAGCAAGTCATAAATGACCTATGGTAGCTTTAGAAAAGCTCTAACGACAAAAATAAGTGAAAATAACCTAAAGGGTCATTACACTAAATGAATTACAAAGAACTCATAATAACTATATCGAGTCTTAAAAGCTATCATAGAGATTTCTAAAGCCCTACTCTGTAACTAATGACAACCTAATTTAAATTAATTTTTAATAACACTAAATCCCTCTGAAGTTGATCAAATAAATTATTAATGCCTAACAGGATACTTTTTCTTCATGGTCACCTTGTTCAACTATCTGTAGTCAATGATATATTCATATACCCATACTTTTTCATAACAAACAACACAGAAGCACTCTAAGGTAAAGTACCAGGCCTAATGAATCCATTAGTGAACAAATTCTGATCCAGGTTCTTCAACTACGCTGAAAACATTCTATAATAAGAAAATAAAATAGGCTTGGTGCTTGGCTCCAACTTAATGCCAAAATTGGTATTTCTATCTAGTGGAGAACATAGAGAATCTATATGGAAGACATGCTAAAACTCTTTAACCATTCTTACTGACTCTTAAGGGTTAGAACTAGTATTATGAATATAAGACAAATTGAAAAGATACCCCTTCTAAACCATTTGCTAACCCTAAATGAAAGAAATCACCAGGCACCCTTTTACTCAAACCTTGATACATCCAACATAACAAAATTAATTGTCTTGGCATAACAATCTAAAACAAAATTGGTAATTATTTTATAGATTTAGCGCGATCACACTAAAATTATTTTAGTTTATTTTATTTGCAACCGCTCACTTTGTTCCACTATTTTTGGACCTCTGGAGCTACAATTTGGATTATTTTTATACAATTTAATTATTATTAAATGAGGTAAGGTTCTAATCTCAATTTTGATGATTTCTTACTCTTTACCTTGGACTTGGGCTTAAATTAGTGTTTGAGGATTTGAATTAGGGGTAATTATCCTGAAGTTCTTCAATTGATTATTGATGATTTGAGGTTTGATTTAAACTCTATTTTGATAAAATTTTATATTCAAGTTTTTTTATCTTATTGGTATAGTAATTTCAGTCTATTTATTCTATATATTATAAAAAATTTGAGGCTTGAATTTGATCAAAATTTGATCCAAACTTTATATCACAATATCAGTATAGATAGAACTGTATTTATGAATAGGACATATTTTTAATAGATCAGGAGAATTCTGAGTATATTTTGAATAAAAAGAATAATTTGTGAACATTAATGGCTTATGAGTTAGCTTTGAGGTAGGTTATGTCTTACACTTGGGTGGAGACTTTTCAGATATGCTTGATGATGTGCCGTGAGCTTATGAGACATCCGACGCTTAAAACTAGGGATATTTGCAAGGACAATGAATTTTTTAGGTTGGTATGATATGTTTTTGTGGGAATTTTAGGTCAAACTGACCCGAAGAATGAAAGTGCAAAATTTTATACTTAAAGGCATCAGATGGAAGCATTTTATGACCATGAGATCTGACCACAATTGTACCATAACTGTCATTGATTGAAACTAAGAGTTTCTTTAAAGTTCTTATATAGACGAGAGCTTTCCACAATTGTACCAAGATGTCATGATCGTATAATTGATCATGGTAAGGGAGTCCAAGATTGAGGCTTATAGATGTTAAGTGTAAATAGATTAGATAAGAGAACCTTACGATCATGGAATGAAACCATGAGATCATACAGAGAATTGTGGAAAAATATTCTATAAAGTGAAAAATGAAAGGAATAAACTACGAAGATGGAAGCAAAATTGTACAACAATACCGCAAGCTCGTACTGAGCATTGTGCCAACCAATTTTTGAAAGATGCAAAAGTAAAGAGCTAACCTACCATACCAAGGCAAACAACAATCATCCTTTCTTCTGTCTGATCTGCCGACTTAGCAGATCCAATTGTGAATAGGATAGGTTTATGTTCTTATATAAATACTTTAATAATTGTTTTAGTTACATACTATTAATATTTTAGTGGCATATTGTTGTTCTTTAAAAGAACCAATATCAATAAAGGGTTTTATTAAAAAAGTGAAATTTTTGATTTTATCTTATTCTTGTAAGTTAAAAATTATGTCTTTTTCTTAAAATTATCATTGTGTACTTACAACTATAAGTATATAAATACCAAAAGGTTATGGGAACCATGGCGGAATAAACAAGTAGTATTTGTAGTACAAAGTGATTCTCAAAAGGGTGTTTGGGCATGTATTGTGCTTCTCTTTGATTTGATTTCTTTTAATGGCCACAACATTAATTTAGATGAAATGCTGAGTAATGGATAAGAAAAGTGAATCAACAACGATACTTGGAGCTCTCAACCTTCATTTAATTAGACTTGAGATAGTAAATGAGATAGACTAGATTGGGATCAATGATAGGGGTTAGTAATGTAAAACCCATGAGACATTAATTTGTGATTGGGGATAGTCATCTAGTAGGGGTGTAAAGTAATTTAGATGAACATAACATATCAATTCTGCATGACAAGAACCACGAGAGATCACAAAGTATGAAGAACCTATGAAGTTAATGGGGAATACAATCCTAGTTCCTCTATCATATTGGATATAAATACCAAAAAAATAAACAATTGTTACTATTGGAATTCTGATTTACAAAACCCTCCCATTTACTGAAGAATATTTATTGATTACTTTGATAAATACTTGATAAATATTTCAACCTATTCCTTGTGGGATATACCCCAACCTAGTTCGGATCTATATTTGAACAATGGCTGATTTATACTTTCTTTAGAGGTATATTTTGTGTGACATAAAATTTTATCTCCATTGTCGGGGAATATAGTTACGGAATTGATAGATTGTGTTTGTCAAGTTGTTGGTTTATATTTCATAATTTTACTTTATCTTGTTATTTCTAGGGCACACACCCTTGATGCCCAACACTTAAAGTCTAGAAAATCCACTAATTCTACTTAATCCAAAAATTATATGAACTTTGAGAGATAGAGGAAGAATGGTTAACGAAGGAGATCATATGTAAGGAGTTTTGAACCAAGGTTTGTAAAAACTAAGGCTTCAAGAAACTGTGGAGAAAACCACTGCTCACTTGATAGCTGAGAAAACTGTGAGACAAGAAGCTGCTAGGAAAGCAATAAAGGAAAAAATAGCTAGATATCTCAAATAGTCCATTTAGCCGCACTTAAGGAATGAGAAAGGTAGAGAAAGAATAGGGGGCATCAACCTCTACAACAATATCTTCCTTAAGTTCTTCATATAGAAGACAACTATACTTTTTAGAGCTAGTCAAAGTGGGTGCTATTATCCCATGTGTATTACCTTTAGGCACTATGTTTGACATCGCCCATGCTATGATACAGTTATTAAACTTAAAAGGGGGTGTTCATAGTCCTTTCTACTGTTGATACGAATCTGCACTTGATGAACTTTGTAGGGATTTGAAATTCCAATAATTTATCACAGGACAAAAGGTGATTAGACTCTAGTTGTTCCCTTTTTATTCGATGGAGAAGGCCTCATTATGGTTAATAGAGTTTCCACACGGATTGATCACTACTTGGAATGAGTTTAGAACCCAATTCTTAGAGAGCTTCTTCCCACCTTCCAACTTATTATAGTTGAAAGATGAGATAACTTCGGCCAATTATATTTAGAGGTGTTATATATACCGTGATAGAGGTTTAAGAAGAAGCTACAAAATGTTCCAAATCATAGAATATAAAAAAATAATTTGCTTAAGATCTTCAATAGAGGTTTGAATGAGAAAAATAAGGTTGTTGTAAAACTATCATTGCTGGGGCATTCATGGGATTACCTTAGGATCACACTTCTTGGATTCTAGATTGTATCACTAAATCCAATCGGGGTTAGCATACTAGTGAGGCAGACATACTTATAATCACTTACATGATTGGAGAATCCATAGAATAAAGAGTTCTAGATGAATTAACAACTCAAGAGGTGGGTTAGTGGAAGATAGAGCTTAGTTTATTTACCAAGAGTTTGCAGTAGTGGGTGCAAAAAATGTGAATATAGCAAGATAAGGCACCTAAGCATGATGACTATTATTTTGATGAGGAAGCTAAGTATCTAAACTGTTAGGTGGTGGTTTCTGAGCCAAGGGACAAGGTTGTAATCAAGACCATTACAATTGTAGGCAAGAAAATTAAAGTTAGAATTACTAAAGAGATAACAACTACAATAGGACTGGTATAGAGACAAAAGTTAATCAAGAGATGGTGATTAGAGAAGACATGATGTCTAAAAGGGTAGAAGTAGACTGTATGTTCCACTGGGAAATTGAGATACTTTTTTAGTCTATATGGAAAAGGAGGAGGATTACATGGAATGAGAGTCAATACTAGTAGGACCTCCTGTTACTTATTTTTTAATACCTTGGCCTTTTTTAAACAACTATAGGCTTTTTAATTGCATTACCACCAATAATTGTTTTTTAGATTTGGCCACTTTTTTCTCATTGATAATCATTGACAAACCCTCATTCTCAATAACTATGAGAATATGTGGATAGGTATTGATTTTTCTGCTCTTTGTGGTAATAGCTTAGTAATGACCACCATTATTAGTATTTTAGATTGTTTTGCTTGGAAGTGTACCTTGATGACATTGATTTAATGCAGATGACATCTGACCAAACTGGTGCTCAATGTTCTTAATATAAGTAACATATGATTCATCCTTTTGAATCATCCCTAAAATATCTTTCCTAAGCTTCTTAAGTTAGTATTCTACCTTCTTTTGCAGCTCATGCCTTGAGAAGAGATAAAAGTTACGGTGTAGTGGTAACATCTAGTGGTTTTTGTTTCCCTCTTTTTGCTAAATCTTCTCACGTCTCATCTCACACTATGCCATCCTTGAACACTATTATAATTTCTAACTCTCACGACCTATGGTTTTTAAGGTCGAGAGTGGTTATATTGCGACCCAAACTATTGTCAACACGAGAAATTCCTCAAATCATTTAAGTATAACACATTTTTACCTTTCTTTCCTCTCAAGCACCACACCCAAATGATATTTTTCATTAAATGACAAAGCACCTGGTTATTTCACCAATATTCTAATAAAAAAATTAAGAATACTCTAAATCATATAGATATAAGGCATACCTAAAGTTGAAAAAATAAAGATATATCTCAAGAGAATACTGATCCTCGTGATCCCCCGGTCCCTTGGCCAAACACCATATAAATCATCATACACAAATTTTTTTTTGTACTTAAGGAGTTTGACAATCTTACAACTAGGTGACAATATGATAAATTAATAAACATGAATGTTTTTATGCACATAGCAGTTTTCATAAAGTGAATTTCAGTGTTGATGACTAAAGTACCATAATTTGGCAAAAGTGCATGATTTTAGCATGATTCACTCGGTTTACAAAAATATTAACCTTACTATTTTAGATTATAGCCTATTATAGTATGATTTTGATTTTAGAGTTGATCTTATGATCTTAAATAAGATATGAAATTTAGATAAGTTATTATAATTATTAGATAGACATGGAAGTATATTGTGTTTTCAACCTTCTCAACTCATATGCTTATTTGAAGGTGAATTTTATACATCTTATGAGAAATTATGATTTAGGAGTAGTATCTAGCATCGATGAGATAGGGTTTAGCGTACCCTAATTCTATAAACTACCTACCATCGTAGATTATTATTTATCTTGTCCAAATGGTCATGTATAAACATTATTTAGCTTGTCCAAATGAACATGTATTGGTGATCACCCTAGTTAGCTTTTATACCCTGGAAAGGTATGTCAGAACCAGTTGATGGGGGTTGTTACACCAGACTCCATTTTGCTTGCATGGTTTATGTCAATTTTTAGAATCTCTCATAGAAAAGATGATTTTAGAAACAAAGTGTAATTACTCACAAAATCTATCGGATATTGCTTTATGTTTTTATGATTTATGATAATTTAGGTTTCAGTGTGGTGAGTCTATTTATACTTAGGCATGCATATTTAATGAATATGATCTATATCAATATTTTCTTATTATATTCACCCACATATACTAAGTACATTCCAGAAGTACTAACCATATATATGTCTGTGTGGATACATTATTTCATAATATAGGTTCTAGTATTCATCCTTTGTAGTACGATTAGTCATGATCTCTATCTCCTATATCTCATCAGTTGGTGAATCCTCATGGTCTGAGGGCTAAGTCTATGGTTACCCTTAAATGTTACGATATTAATAAATTAGACTTTATGTTCTTAGTTTAGGTCAGTTGGGGACTGTCTCAGTGGTTCTTCAATAGTCTTGTCAAGAATAGTTAGTTAATTTAATTTTTCTTTAGACTTTCATATGCTTAGAGTGTGTTTCATTCACAGTGATTAGTTTTGATTGTTTACTCCTTTTGAAATTAGATTATTAATTCTAGTTTCTCTTCATGTTTTAAGTATATTATTCATGGTTCAACTCTGAGTAGATATCATGTGTTAGATTTGGGTATACTTGTAATACAAAGCACAGTGTGGCATCTAGGAGGGTAGCGTATGGTCATTACAAACTTGGTATTAGAGCCTGAGTTTTTAAGAGTCTTAGGGAGTTTTACAAGTAGATTTACGTAGAGTCTTGATCATGGATAAGAAGCATGCTACACTTATGTGAGAGAGGCTACGAGATGTATTAGGAACTATCCCTTCCATTATGATCTCTACCATGCTTTGAAGTAACCTCTATCTACTCTAACTTATGCATTCATGTGAGAAAAAATGCCTCTTTACACAGCTTATTCCCATATAAATAGGGACCAACCAGCCCCACCACCATCTGCAGACCCTTTCAATGAGAATATCTCCCATGCTAATTTTTAGGCTTTCTTTAATGTGTTACTCCAGTAGTAAATGATAATGCTCAAGGTAATCAGCCACGACAATAAAAAATTAAGCTAACCGGGAACTTAGCCACAGTTAGAGTTTGAGATTTCATGAGAATGATCCACCATAGTTCTTTAGTTCAAAGGTTAATGAGGAACCATAATTTTTCATTGAAGAAGTGAAGAAAATCATTCAGATTATGCATTTCATAGAAGTTGAAAGTGTGGAATTGGCATCTTACCATCTGAATGATATTTCTTATGACTGGATTACCATGTGGAAAGAAAGCATGGCTAAGTTAATACCCAATGAATTAGAATGTACTTTAGATAACTTTTCTTGATAGGTTCTTTCCTCGTGAGATGAAAGAGGCTAAGGTGGAGGAGCATGTAGGCCATTTGAGGATAGTGTTGTCGACTCTACAAAATATAAAATTATTTGCAAAATTTATTTAGTGTTAATTTTGGTTAGATGTTTTACCTTTTTGGGGCATGTGATTTCAGGTGAAGGTATTCGTGTAGACCCTTAGAAAATAAATGTAGTGAAGCTTTGGATTAGACCCATTACTTTATCCAACATTAAGATCTTTACAGTTTAGCCGGGTATTACAGGAGATTTGTTGTGGGGTTTTCATAAATAGATTCACCATTGACCAAGTTGACATAAAAGAAGGTAAAGTTCCCATATTTATACAAATATGAGAAAAGTTGTCAATAGTTGAAGGATAGATTGACTTCAATTCTGGTGTTATATTTATGAGATAGGTTAGATGAATTTATGGTATATTTCAATGCCTCTTGAGTTGGCATAGGTTGTGTTTTGATACAAAATGAAAGAGTGATATCTTATGCCTCCAAATAACTTATAGATAATGAGAAAAATTATTCAAATCATGATTTGGAATTAGCAACTGTTGTTTTCTTCTTAAAAATTTAGAGGCATTATTTATATGATATTCATATAGATATTTTCACTAGTCATAAGAGTCTCTAATATATGTTCACACAGAAGGAGTTAAATCTTCATTAAAGAAGGTGGTTAGAGTTGCTAAAATATTATGAAATTAATGTACTCTACCATTTGAGTAGGACAGATATGGTATTCAATACTTTATGTAGGTTGTCTAAGGGTAGTGTAGCATATTTGTAAAGAGAGAATAAAAAGTTGACCAAAGAGGTGCATAGATTAGCTCGATTAGGAGCTCAGTTGTATGGCATGAATGATGGTGGTGCAATGGTTCAATGCGGTTTAAAGTCATCCTTTGTATCTTAAGTGAAAGAGAAACAACATAATGTTCCCATACTAAGAAAGTTAATAGATGTAGTTTATCAACAAAATGTTGAATTTTTCTCCCATGGGGGAGATGGAGTCCTCCACTCTCTATGTCATTTATATGTTCCCAATGTCGATGAGTTGAGATAAAGGACATTAGAATAATCTCATAATTCTAAGTATTTGATTCGTCCTGGTGCCACCAAGATGTATCACGATCTGCTGAAAGTTTATTAGTAAAATGGTCTGGAGAGGGACATAGCAAAGTTTGTGGCTAAGTGTCGCAATTTTTAGAAAGTAAAAGTTGAGCATTAAAGACCAAGAGGTATTATTTAGGATATTGTCATCCATACTTGGAATTGGGACATAATTGATATGGATTTTACTTTGGGATTTCCTCACACTAGGCATTATCATGATTCGATAAGGGTCATCGTGGATTAATTGACCAGGTCATCCCATTTATTACGAGTTAAGACCTCATATACAACTGAAGATTATGTTAAGTTATATGTTCATGAGTTAGTAAGACAACATAGGATTCCTTCATCAATTATTTTAGACCGAGGTACTCAGTTTACTTCTCAATTTTGGCAATACTTTCAGAAAGACCTTTGAATAATGATGAAACTTAGTGCTATATTCCACCAGTTGACAGATGGTCCGGCCAAGTGTACTATACAAATCTAGAATACATGTTGAGGCTTGGTAATTGACTTCAAGGGAAATTAGGACCATAATCTACCTTTAATTGAGTTTGCTTATAATAACTATTACCATGCTAGTATTTAAATGTCTCCATTCGAGGCCTTGTATAGGAATAGGTTTAGATTACCTATAGGATGGTTTAAAGTTGGTGAGGCTGATTTGATTTGGCTGAACTCTATTCTAGAGGCTATGGAGAAAGTTTAGTTATTTCACAAGAGGTTAAAAACTAGTCAAAGTTATCAAAAATCATATGTAGATGTTAGAAGTAGAGAATTAAAGTTTGTTAGATATGATTGGGTATTTTTGAAGGTGTAACCATGAAGGGAGTGATGAGGTTTGGAAAGAAAGGAAAGCTCAGTCCTCGATACATTGGTCTTTCTAAAATCTTAAAGTATGTTGGAGATGTCCCTTATGTGTTAGACCTTCCTTCAGAATTAGCCATTGTTCATTAAATTTTTCATTTGTCTATATTGAAGAATTGAATTGGAGACTCATCCTTAGAAAGTATTGGAGTGAAAGATAGTTTATCCAATAAGGAGATCCCATTTGAAATTCTTAATCGGATAGTTTAAAGGTTAAGGAATAAGAAAGTAGCTTTAGTGGAAGTTCAATGGAGGAATCAGTTAGCTGAGGGAGCAATGTGGGAACCTGAAGCAGACATGATGAATTAATTTCCTTACCTATTTTCTCCTAGCATAGAGTAAACTAGTGGTAAGAAATTCATTCTAATATATTCTCCTTACCAGTATCCTATTCACATTAGTTTAACCCATGAGGTTTATGTGTATTCGGTCATTTCGATTGCATACTTGTTCTTGGAGTGAGTTGTTTCAGTTACAGAGAAAGATAGATTCATACCTAATCTAACACACCCATAAGATTGATCCAACCTTTAGTTGGGAATGAATGGTCCCAAGGGGAGATAATGTTATACCCTAAGATCTTGCTGACTTTATTTTGATAGATCTCATGTGTTTTAAGGAAATTTGTATGTTGAATAATGATAAGGAACATTAACGATACCACTAGGGAGTGTTTTAGAATTTTTGTAATTTTTTTAGTGCATTTTAGGACCCCAATATCATAAGGGTGCGCTTTTAGGGCGTGACATAGAGGCATGAGACACTCCAACATGAATACCATTGGCCTTGCACAATAAGGGCTTACCACTCCCTTGGTCATTGAGATGCCAAATTTAAGTTGTTACTTTGGTTTTTCCAAGGTAATTAAGTCTATGTCTGAATTTATCCTAAAACTAGTACTTAACCTAATTCCTCATTCCCCAACTCAAAATTACATCGCTCCTCTTCTCCCAAAGCTCTCAACAACTCTCGAAAATGGTTTCTTCTATAAAATTCAATACTAACATGGCTTCAATTAAAGTTTCCTTTAATCAATTAACTAAGATCAGGTATATGGGGTTTGAAAAGGATTACCGTTATTCCTTGTGTCCAAAATCTTTGATTTTATGATTGAATTTGTGAAATACAAAATCGGGGCTCATACACACTTTACATGATTTAGAAGTTATGATGTTCCTTTAAGAATTAAAGTACATCTATCTTGAAAATTCATGGTTTACATATTTTTTACACGCATAGTAGTTTTCATGAAGTGTGTTTCAGTTTTCATGACAAAAGTAACATAATTTCAGTTTTTAGTGAAAGTGGGTGCTATTATCCCACGTTTTGTACCTTCAGGCACTAAGTTTGACATCACTAGTGCTATGATACAATTATTAAACTTAAATAGGGGTATTCAGAGGCCTTGATACTGTTGATGCAAATCTTCACGTGATGAACTTTGTAGGGATTAAAAATTCCAATAATCTATCATGAGTAAACCAAAAGGTGATTAGACATTGGTTGTTCCCTTTTTATCTGATCAAGGAGGACTCATTATGTCTAATAGAGTTTCCACATAGATTGATCACTACTTGGAGTAAGTTTAGGACCCGGTTCTTGGAGAGTTTTTTCCCACCTTCCAAATTGTTGTAGTTGAAAGATGATATAACTTCAAGCTATTATATTTAGAGGTATTATATAAGCCCTTATAGAGGTTTAAGAAGAAGATGCAAAATGTCCAAAATTATAAAATATCATACCATACTTTTCTTAAGATCTTCTATAGAGGTTTGAATGCAAAAAAAAGGTTGTAGCAGACACTATCATAGGTGTATCATTCATGGGATTTCCTTAGGATCATTCTTCTTAGATTCTAGATTTGATAGCTAAAACTTATTGGGGTTGGCATACTAGTGAATCATAAATACCTATAATCACTTACACAATTGGAGCATCCATAGAATAGAGAGTGCTAGATTTATCAATCATTCAAGAGGTGGCTTAGTTGAGGATGGAGCTTAGTTTATTTACCAAGAGTTTGTAGTAGTAGGTGAAAAAATGTGAATATGGCAAGGTAAGGAACCTAAGAATGATGACTCTTATTTTGATGAGGAAGCTAAGTATCTAGAATGTTAGGTGGTGGTTTCTGAGCCAAGTTCCATATAATACCCCACAAAATTCCTAGCTTAATTCAATCCTTTAATCTTGTTAAGGGGTCCCAGACTTAGAAAATTCTAGCTAAGTATTCAGACTTAGTTTATTTGTAGGCCTTCAAATGTTGGCAATCTCATTTTGCGACCTTAAAGTCCTTTAAATGTCTATATTTTAGTTAATTCATGATCAAGAAGTTCAATAGGTATTCCCGGACAAGTTTCAGATTTTTTAGACTTTGTTTGAAGCTCCTTTCGAATCCCAAAGTAGTGTACCAACGCGATCTTGGCACGCTGCGTCTCCTATTACGTTGGTTAATATTTTCCCTAGATACTAGATTCAAATTCTAGTGATTTGGCACGATATTAGAGCAACGCATTGGATATCGTATCGATGACATCGACGTACTACATCGACCTGCGTGTCACAATCCAATTTTCAATCATTTAAAGACTGTGTTCTTGGGGGTATTTGGGTCTCTTTACCCCAACTCTCAGCCCCCAAAACACAAAATTTAATACCCTAGAAAGAAAATAAACTCATTCTTTCTCAATTTCTCTCAAGAACAAGCCTTAGGGTTTTTAAATTTCAAAACAAGAACTCAAGATTCCACTATTAATTTCAAGAAATTCTTCATCAAGGTAGGTAAAGTGTTTATCCAAGGCCCCCTTCAACCCTTGGAGTTCAAGAAACTTCTTTCAAAAACATGAATTGTGATTTCCATGTTGTGGGTTTGAATGTAATCATATTAATGTTGTGGAATGGGTTCCAAGTTGAAATCTTTATGTGTTTCTTGATATTATGATAGAATGTAAGTTGAAATTTGATTTTCTTATATTGAAACCCTTGAATTATGAAGTCATTATGTATTAGCATTGTTGATCATACCCAAGTATAAAGCTACGCCTACCATGTGTTTGATAAAATGCTAAATTGAGACTATGGTGCTTTTGTGATCCTTTGGTGGTCTAAATGATGAACTTATTCTATACTAACATGTTCACAATGTCTTCCAAGTTAAAGATATACATTGTATGTATTTTATGAAATGACTCATAAGATCATGTTGTGAGTTGTTAACTATTGTGAAGTATTCAAAAATTGTCATGTCTTTGTATTTTTCATGCTATCGAGTCCTGGGGGTATGTAATACCAAGTAATTAAGCATGTGCCTAGAGACAGTGTCAGTTACAAAACAGTCTTAATCATGTCATGATCAATAGTACTCTAGTTCAGTTATAGAACTCAGGAAAACTCAGTATTAATTTAGTCCCATTAAGTATTCAGTCCAGTCTTCAGTAAACTTAGTTAGATAACAGAACTCAGTAGCATTCCATCAATCAATGGAAATCAGTAAACTTAGCTCAGTTAAGTTAATTAGTACAATTAGTAATAGATCAGTCTAGCCTAGTATGAACTGGGAAATCAGTTCAATGTCTATTCAGTTGGGAGTAGGATTCAGCACCGAGTGAACCCGAGGATAGGGATTTACCTGCTAGTAGAGGATGTGATCCTTAGAAGCAGTCCTTACATTCTAGAACTGTGTAGCCAACGTAGGTTAAGAAATCAAAACCTGCTAGTTGAGGGTTGATGAGGTAGCTTAACCTAACAGTTGAGGGTCCCACCATTCTCATTTGAGAACCTTCCAGATGTGGGTATATCTTCATTGTCTTTATCCATGGTAAGGTACTGACACCCTTCCAACTGGGGTTACAGGTTGGACCCCAAATTTATTCAGAAAAGGGCCATGTCGGTTAGAGGATTACCTCCCACAGTCTCAGTCTCAGTCTTTAGTATAGAACTCAGATAGTTCTACAAATTTCAAGACTTTCAGATACAGTCACTCATCTCAGTACGAAACTCAGCTAGTTCCATTAGAAACATGACTGTTAGCCATAGTCACTCAGTAAGTAGCATATCAGTTATACTAGTTATCAGTAATCCATGTTATCAGTAAACTCAATATTTAGAATCCTTATGACTTCAATTAAAGTTATGTATTCATGCATGTATTCTCACCCAGTCATGTTCATGTTATTCAGTCAGTTATAGTTCATGCATATGAACCTTTGCATTCAGCCTTACCTCACTTTGCATCCCAGTACATTCACATGTATTGACGCATACTTTTCTTTTGCGTTATAGTGATTTATATCATAGGTTCAGACGTATGGGCCGTAAAGCATTCTTAGCGGTTGACACATGTAGAAAGCAACAGTAGACTAGCAGTGAGTCCTCATCATTCGATGATATTCTTTTATTTCATTATCTTATTAGATTTAGCGTTTTAGTAGATGGAGTTAGTTGGGGGATTGTCCCATCAACTCCTTATTCAGACATTTCAGTTTAGAGGTTTTTTAGACTAGATGTTCAGACAATATTTAGTATTTCAGATTCTGATGTTTTATCAAACTTTATTATTTACTTTTCATCAGTATTATAGTTTTGAACCTTACGGCATTTTAGACCATTATTCTGCATTATACAGTGTTATTACTCAATTATTGTAGCAGGTACCAGTCATGGGTTAGCTTGTGGTCCTTCGGGATTATAAGCACTGTGTAGTATCCGAGGTACCAGACTCAGGGTGTTACAAACTTGGTTTCAGAGCTAAAGGTTCAACAGTGTCCTAGGAAGTCTTAAAAGCTGCATCTAGTAAAGTTTTGTGCATGGGTGTGTAGCACATCATATTTATGTACATGAGGCTAGGAGATGTTTTAGGAACAATTTCCCTTCTTTCATTATTTATGTCATGCGAGTGAGCATGATCTCCATTTAAATTCTCTTTCTAATCCTAGTTTCTCTTTCGGTTATAGAAAATTCCTCCAAAGAGGACTCAGGGAAGAGGAACGGGAGATGAGCCAGCCCGACCAGCCTAATCCTTTAGGAAAATATGTTTCCCACACGGAGTTCAAAGAAGCATTTAACACCCTAAATCATTATGTAGAAGCCCAAAATAAACTCTCAGCTGCCGTTTCGGCCAACCCAGTGGCCAATACTACTGCTGCCAGGATTCGGGACTTTACCTGAATGAACCCTATATCTTTTTCTAGTCCTAAGTCAGATGAAGACCCTCAGGAGTATCTTGATCATGAGTTAAATATTACCGATATTATGAGGGTTACTGCTAATGGGTGTGCTGAGCTAGCTACATATCAATTGCAGGATGTGGCTCACACTTGGTTTAAATAGTGGAAAGTTGAGAGGACATAGATACAGGGCCTATTAAATGGGAGGAGCTTACCACTGCTTTTCGAGATGGATTCTTTCCCTTGAAGCTGAGAGAAGCTAAGGTGTTAGAGTTTATTAATCTGAAGCGGGGAAATATGACAGTGAAAAAGTATTCTCTCAAGTTCACTCAATTAGCTAGATACGCTCCTCATATGGTAGCAGATAGCAGATCCCGAATGAGTAAGTTTGTGTCTGGGGTGAATGATAGTGTGGTCATAGAGTGCAGGACCAAAATGTTGATTAGTGAGATAGACTTAGCTAGACTGATGATACATGCTCACCAGATATAGGAGAAGAAGAATAAGTAGAGAGAGAAGCAAACCAAGAGAGCTAGAATAGGTAGTTTCAACTTTGCTCATCATAAGTTAGAGGGTGGGAATCGTTCTCAATTTGCTCAAAATCTTTAGTTCCAGCTTTATCCTCATCTAGTGCTCCAGAGCCAAAATTTAGAGATGATAATACAGATAGGGCGCCAGGATCTAAGTCTCAGGATAGTGTCACCAGTGCTCAAACCAATCCTCTTTGTCAGACTTGTGGCAAGAACCATCAGGGTATTTGTAGGGATGGCAGTGATTTTTGTTTCGGATGTGGCAAGCCAGGCCACAGAGTCAGAGATTGTCCCTTGTCAGGTTCTCAGGGTCAGCGAAACTAACCTCCAGCTCAGTCCGATTACTCAAATCAGCTGGGTGCCTCATCTAGTGCCACCAGTGGGCAACATCCAAACAGACTCTATGATCTTCCATCCAGACAGGATCATGAAAGTTCTCCTAACGTGGTCATTGGTACATTACAAGTTTATCACTTATATGTTTATTCTTTGCTAGATACAAGAGCTTCTTTGTCTTTTGTTACTCCGTATATAGCAGTTGATTTCATAGTCAGTCCTAAAATTTTAGTGGAGCCCTTCTCATTTTATACCCCAGTGGGTAAATTTATCATAGCCCGACGGGTATACAGGAATTGTCTGATTATGATAACTCAAAAAGTCACTTCAGCTAATTTAATCGAATTTAAGATGAGTGATTTTGACGTTATTCTCGACATGGATTGGATTCATTCCTGCTATTCCTCAGTCGACTGCAGAAATAGAGTTGTTCGGTTACAATTTCTAAATGAACCCATCCTAGAGTGGAAGGGTAGTACTTTAGCTCTTAGGGGTCAACTTATTTCTTAACTTCAGGCTAGAAAGATGATATCTAAGGGATTTATCTACCATCTCATTAGAGTCCAGGACTCTAGTTCAGGAACCTGTACTCTTGAATCAACATCAGTAATATGTGAATTCCCAAATGTGTTTCCTGAAGATCATCTCAGAGTTTCTCCCAAAAGGGAAATTGATTTTGGAATTGATCTTCTCCCAGATACTCAACCCTTATCTATTTCTCCATACAGAATGAAACTTGCAAAACCTAGAGAATTGACAGAACAGTTAAAGGATATCCTAGATAAGGGATTCATTAGACCTAGTGTGTCCCCGTGGGGCACACCAATTTTATTCGTGCATAAGAAAGATAGTTCTCTCGAAATGTGCATAGATTACCATTAGTTAAACAAGTTATGGTTAAGAACAAATATCCACTCCCTAGAATCAATGACTTCCTTGACCAACTTTGGGGTGCCAATTATTTCTCTAAGATAAACCTTAGATTAGGCTATCATCAGCTCAGAGTCAGAGAAAGTGACATCCCCTAAATAGCTTTTCGAACTCGATACGGTCACTTGGAATTTTTAGTCATGTCCTTTGGTCTTACTAATGCCCCAAAATCCAAGTAGTACATGGACATGTTCATCACAGTCTTCATAGATGACATCCTGGTTTACTCCCGCAGTGAACACGATTATGCAGACTATCTCAAAATAGTATTATAGACTCTCGGAAATCATCAGTTATTCACCAAATTTAGTAAGTGAAAATTTTGGCTAAGGTCAGTAGCATTCCTTGGCCATATTATTTTTGGTGATGGTATTAGCGTTGATCGCAAAAAGACTGAGGCAGTGAGAAACTGGACCAGACCTATATCTCCATTAGATACCAAGAGTTTCTTGGGTTTAGCTGATTATTACCGTAGGTTTGTTGAGGGAATTTAATATATTGCATCCCCATGTCCAGATTGACTCAGAAGAAAGTCAAATTTTAGTGGTCAGATTCTTGCGAGAAGAGTTTTCAAGAGTTGAAGACTCGACTTACCTCAGCCCAGTCTTGGCTTTACCAGATAGCTCAGATGGCTTTGTGGTGTACTATGATGCATCAAGAGTAGGTTTGGGTTGTATCCTCATGCAACATAGTAAGGTCAAAGCCTATGCCTCCAGTCAAATTAAGACCCATGAGAACAACTATCCTACTCATGATCTTGAGTTAGTAGCTGTAGTTTTTGCCTTAAAAATTTGGAGACACTATTTGTATAGGGTTCACATTGATGTGTTCACTGACCATAAGAGCCCCTAGTACGTATTCTCTCAGATACATCTAAACCTATGTCAGAGAAGGTGGTTGGAGTTGTTGAAAGACTATGACATGAGCATCCTTTATCATCCGAGCAAGGCTAATATAGTAGCTGATGCTCTCAGTAGACTGTCTATGGGTAGTGTTACTCATGTTGAGGACAGTAAGAAAAAGTTAGCCCAGGAAGTACATTAGTTAGCCTTACTAGGCCTCCGCTTAGTCGACTCAGCAAAAGGTAGTATATGGGTGTAGAGTAGTTCAGAATCATCTCTAGTTTTTGAGGTAAAGGAGAATCAGGATAGAGATCCCAGTATAGTCAAGTTGAAAGAATAAGTCAGAGATCAGAAGGATGAAGTTTTCTCCTAAGCGGGAGATGGTGTTCAACGTTGTCGGGGTCGTCTGTGTGTGCCAGGTGTTGATGACTAAAGATAATGAATTCTTGTAGAAGTGCAGGGTGTGCACTTCACTATTCATACATGGTCCACTAAGATGTATTGTAACTTGCGGGAGATCTATTGGTATAGTGGGATGAAGAGAGATATTACATAGTTTGTGGCTAAGTGCTCGACATGTCAGTAGGTTAAGATTGAGCATCAGAAGCCTAGTGGTTTCATGTAAGAGTTCTGTATTCCTACTTGAAAGTGGGAAGAAGTGGACATGGACTTTGTGATAGGTTTTCCTCGTACTCGTCGTCAGCATGATTCAATTTGGGTTATTATAGAAAGTATGACCAAATCAGCTCATTTTCTTCCAGTCCATACCTCTTATTCAGCCTTGGATTATGCTAACCTTTACATCAGAGAGTTGGTCAGATTATAAGGTCTTCCATTGTCTCCATTGTCTCAGATAGAGGAACCCAGTTCACCTCTTATTTCTGGAAAGAATTTTAAAAGGGTCTTAGTACCCGAGTTTACCTTAATACAGTTTTTCACCCTTAGACAGATGGTCAAACAGAAAGGACCACATAGACTTTAGAGAATATGTTGCAGGCTTATGTGATAGATTTTAAAGGTAGTTGGAATGGCCACTTGCCTTTGATTTAGTTTGCATACAACAACAACTATCATTCAAACATTAAGATGGCTCCGTTTGAAGTGCTTTATGGGAGAAGGTATATATCTCCCATTGGTTGGTTTGAAGTGGGTGAGGCTAAAGTAGTACGACTTAACTTGGTATTCGATACCTTAGAGAAAGTTCAATTTATCAGAGAGAGGCTCAAGATAGTTGAGATCCAATAGAAATCGTATGCTGATGTGTGAAGAAAAGATCTCGA
The DNA here is from genome assembly GCA_030864215.1 of Capsicum pubescens. Lineage (NCBI taxonomy): Eukaryota > Viridiplantae > Streptophyta > Magnoliopsida > Solanales > Solanaceae > Capsicum > Capsicum pubescens. Next base: position 109,323,788 of record CM061544.1, read on the forward strand.
GTTCGAGATTAGTGATTATGTGTATTTGAAAATCTCTCCCATGAAAGAAGTGAAGAGGTTCTGCAAGAAAGGAAAACTTAGTCCCCGATATGTCGGTCCCTTCAAAATTCTCAGTCGATTCGGCAAAGTAGCTTACGAGCTTGAATTTCCTTTAGATTTATATTCAGTCCACCCAGTGTTCCATGTCTCCTTGCTTAAGAAGTGCATTGGTTACCCAGCAGTCGTAGTCCCTCCAGAGGGCCTAGATATTTAGAACAACCTCTCTTTCAAAGAGATCCTAGTAGAAATCCTTTACTACCAGACTCGCAGACTGAGGAATAAAGAACTTCCTCTAGTCAAAGTTCTTTGGAGAAATCAGTCCGTTGAGGGAGATACTTAGGAAGTAGAAGCAAACATGCCAACCAGGTATCCTCACATCTTCTCTTCTAATCTAAACTCATCCCAAGGTAATGTCTTTCCTTAAGCATATTCAGTTTCATGCTCAGATTTCCATTACAAACTTGGTATCATTTACCTTTATATATTCAATTATATGTTCATGAGTCAGTTCAATCATGTATTCATGTATCAGATATGCATGATCAACATGAGAAACTCACCTTATCAGTACTCCCAGTCATGTATTCATGAACCAGCTCAATTATGTACTCATGCATCAGATATGGATGTTTAGCATGATAATTCAATATATGAGTAATATCAATCCTATAGTCATGTCCTAGATGTTCTTGTCTAGTAAGTAGATTCAGCCTACTAGTACTCTCAATTTAGCCAGTCTCATTCGAGGATGAATATTCCCAAGGGGGAGAGATTGGAAGACCCCACAAAATTCCTATCTTAATTCAGTCCTTTAAGTTTGTTAAGGGGTTCCAGACTTAGAAAATTCTAGCTAAGTATTCAGACTTAGTTTATTTGTAGGCCTTCAAAAGTTAGAAATCTTATTTAACGACCTTAAATTCCTTTAAATGTCTATATTTTAGTAAATTCATGATCAAGAAGGTCAACAGGTGTTCCCAAACAAGTTTTGGATTTTTTGGACTTCATTTGAAGCTCCTTTGGAATCCCAAAATAGTGTACCAATGTGATCTTGGTGCACCGTATCGCTTATTGCATTGGTTAATATTTTCCCCAGCTACCAGCGTCAAATTCTAGTGAGTCGGCACGATCTTGGTGCGACGCGTTAGATATCGCGTCGGTGCCATCAATGCGCAGCGTCGACCTGCGCATCGGCAATCCAGTTTTCACTCATTAAAAGACCACATTCTTGGAAGTATATGGGTCTTTTTCCTTTGACTCTCATCCCCCATAACACAAAATTTAATACCCTAGGAAGCAAATGAACTCATTATGTCTCAATTACTCTCAAGAACATGCCTTAGGGTTTTTAATTTTCAAATCAAGAACTCAAGATTCCACCATTAATTTCAAGAAATTCTTCAACAAGGTATGTAAAGTATTCATCCAAGGGTCCGTTCCACCCTTGGAAATCAAGAAACTTCTTTCAAAAACATGAATTATGATTTCCATGTTGTGGGTTTGAATGCAATAATGTTAATGTTGTGGAATGGGTTCCAAGTAGAAATCTTTATATGTTTATTGATATTATGATAGCATGTAAGATGCAATTTGATTCTCTTCTATTGAAACCATTGAATTATGAAGTCAGGATGTACTATGGTGCTTTTGTGATCCTTTGGTGGTCTAAATGATGAACTTATGATATACCCATATGTTCACAATGTCTTCCATGTTAAAGCAATACCTTGTATGTGTTTGATGAAATGCCTTATAAGATCGTATTGTGAGTTGTTGACTATTGTCAAGTATTCAAGAATTGTCATGTCTTTTTATTTTCATGCTCTAGAGTCCTGGGGTATTTAATACCTGACAATTTAGCTGTGTAGCCAGAGCCATTTTCAGTTACAGAACAGTCTCAATTATGTCATGATCAGTAGTACTCTAGTTTAGTTATAGAACTCAGGAAAACTTAGTAAACTCAGTATCAATCCAGTCCCATTCAATATTCAGTTCAATCCTCAGTAAACTCAGTCAGATAACAAGACTCATCAGTATTCCGTCAGTCAACAGAACTCAATAAACTCAGCTCAGTTCAGTTAATCAGCACAATCAGTAACAAATCAGTCTAACCTTGTAAGAACTAGGAAATCAGTTAGTGTCTATTCAGTTGGGAGTAGGATTCAGCACCGAGTGAACCCAAGGATACAGATTCACCTTCCAGCAGAGAGTTTGATCCTTAGAAGTATTCCTTGCGTTCTAGAACTACATAGCCAGCGTAGGTTGAGACATCAAAACCTGCTAGTTGAGGGTTGTTGAGGTGGCTTAACCTTACAGTTGAGGGTCCCAATATTCTCATTTGAGAACCTGCCAGATGAGGGTATCTCTTTAGTGTCTTTACCTTTGGCACGGTACTGACACCCTTCCAATTGGGGTTATAGGTTGGACCCCAAATCTATTCAGAAAGGGGCACGTTGGTTAGATGATTACCTCTGACAGTCTTAGTCTCAGTCTTCAGTAAAGAACTCAGATAGTTCTACAAAGTTTAGGACTGTTAGATACAGTCACTTAGATCAGTATGGAACTCAGCTAGATCCATCATAAATAGGACTATCAGACATAGTCACTCAACAAAAATCATATTAGTTATCAGTTATTAATCCATGTTATCAGTAAATTCAGTATTCAAAATCCTTATGACTTTAGTAACAATTATGTATTCATGCATGTATTCTCACCCAGTCATGTTCATGTTATTCAGTCAGTTATAGTTCATGCATATGAACCCTTGCATTCAACCTTACTTTACTTTGCTTACCAGTATATTTATACGTACTAGCACATACTTTTCTTTTGCGCTATGGTATTTTATACCATATGTTCAGACGTACAAGATCTAGAGCATTTTTAGTAGTTCAGACATTCAGCCAGCAGTAGTAGGCTAGCAGTGAATCCTCATCATTCGAGGATATTCTTTTATTTCATTATCTCATTAGATTCATCATTTCATTAGATGGGGGATTTTCCCATTAACTCCTTATTCAGACAATTCATTTTAGAGGCTTTTCAGACTAGATGTTCAGAAAGTATTCAATATTTCGAATTCTGATATTTTATCAGACTTTATTATTTTTTTTCACCAGTATTATAGTTTTGAACCTTCTGGTAGTTCAGCCCATTATTCCACATTATGCAGTCTTATTACTCAGTTATTATAGCAGGTACCATTCATGGGTTAGCTTGTGGTCCTTCGGGATTATACGCACTATGTAGCGTCTAGGGTACCAGACTCGGGCCATTACATGCCAAGGTTATAATCAAGACCATTAGTACTATGGGAAAGGAAAATGAAGTTATAATTTCTAAATAGATAACAACTACAACAGGTCTAGGTATAGTTCAATACCTGGTATTTGTCTTAGCTCAGTTAAACTCATAGTGTATGCATAAGAGGCTTAGAACCTGAAAATTTAGCTAAGTGCTGCGGACTTAGTTTTATTTTTGGCCTCTTAACATTGGTGATTTTTAAAGTGACCTTCTCGACCCTGAGACGAAAGTTTTTGAGTTAATTCATATTCAGGGGTGTAAGGGTGTCTCAGAAAAGTTTTGAATTTTTTGGACGGGGATTTGGTCGTGTTTAGATTTTGATTCCAGTAGCTCAACGCGATTGCATCATGTCGCGCCTCTTATAGAGATGAGGTCCTTATCGTATCATGGTATACTGTTAAAAAACATCCCAGTTATGAATTTAAATTTTGAAGAGGCAGTCTAGTCTTTTCCCATCGCCCTAATTCGTAAAAACACGAGATTAAGTTGTCATTTAAGGTATTAAATGACCAATTTCCTCAATTACTCTCTTCAATAAACCCTAACCATCACCCAAATTCATCAATTTCAATCATTATCCCTTCATGAAAACTTAAGAATTCAAGCTTCACCACCCAAGAACTTTTAAGAAAGTTGTTTTCTTTCAAGATTCAAGTGTTAAAGGTATGTTTGATATTCATCCATGGGCCCTTTTAACCCATGGAGTGTAAGAACCTATTTTTTATGTTTTAATTTATGAATTTACGTGTTTACAATGAGTTTTCTTCATGAAGCTTTTATGACTTCAATTATACATGATGTTTATAAGTGATTTTCGTTGAAAGAAGCCCTTACACATTTGAATGAAGAAAATTCCACGTGAAATCCCCAAATTTATGATTTTAGTGTTATAATTATGTTATTCCCACATGTTTCTATCATTCCCATGCTTAATTCCATGAATTTCAAGTGTTTGATGAAATGTATAAGAGATAAATTTTGAACTATGATCCCCTATTATGTTCTTCAACGCTTTCATGTGTCCATATTGATACTTCTATTCAGTGCTGGAGGTTGTGGATAATCAAAACTTAGTTGTTTACTTGGTCCCAATATTTTCAAAATAGTTCAGATATGTATGAGCATTATCCATTCAGTCAGTTTTCATAATCAATAAACTTAGATCTGTTCAGTACTCCAAGTCCGTTTAGTTGGGAGTAGGATTTATTATCGAGCGAACCTAGGGATAGGGGCTCACCTTCTAGTATAGGGTGTGACTCTTAGTAGAAATCCCTACATTCCAGAACTACATAGCCAGCGTGAGTTTGAGATGTTAACCTGCCAGTTGAGGATTGACACATATCTCACCAGGGCACCTTCCAGTAGAGAGTGACTCTTTAGTCCTTCGGGACTTCACTTTAGTGGACCCACATAGCCAGTGTTAGTACCCATGGCACGGTATTGACACCCTTCCAACTGGAGTTACATGTTGGACCCCAATTAGCTCAGATTGGTGCATGTCGGTTAGATGATACCTTCCACAATCTCAGTTGAGTATTCAGTATAGAATTCAATTTCAGGTATATTTGACCATAACATAAAATTATCAGTTATTCAGTTATCAGTAGTTCAATATTTCATTTTATCGATCATTTTAGATTCATCTTACATGCTTGGTCATGCATTTGCAGATTTTCACATTTTTCATGCATTTATATCCAGCTATCTCATGCTATTCATTCAGTTAGTATTTATTCATATGCATAAAACCCTGTATATTAGCCTAAACTCATCTCTCATACTAGTACATTAAAAGTATTGATCACATACATTTTTTTGTGCTATGATGTTTAATATCATATGTTCGGACGCTCATGCTCCCGACCATGCATAGACAGTTTAGCCTATCAGCAGCAAAAGTCGTAGTGAGTCCTCATCTATCAAGGAAATGGTGGTTTATTTTAGTTTACTTCAATATTTTAGTATTTTCTTTCAGTTGTCAGTTGGAGTTAGTTGGGTGTAACATCCCGTGTCTGCACCCCGGACGTCACATGGTGCTCATGCCCCCAAAGGACCAAAAGCTAACCCATGACTGGTACCTGCTGTGAACACTACATAGTAATACTAAAATAATGTAGAAAATTAGGTTTAAATTCCAAAAGGTTCATAATATGAATACAGATAAATATAGTACTGAAATAACATCTGAAAACTGAATACAGGCTGAACTAGTCTAGTCTGAAAAGTCTCTATCTGATCTTTCTGAATATAGAGTTGATGGGACAAGTCCCCAACTAACTCCCACTACTAAAATACTAAAACTACTGATGTACTAAAACAAAATCATATCCTCGATAGATGAGGACTCACTAGTGAATCTGCTGCTGTATCTTAATCTATCTAAGCATGGTCGGGACCCCGAGCATCCGAACCTATGATATGAGACATCATATTACAAAGATAAAGTATGCGTCAGTATGTTGAATGTACTGGTATGATTGATAAGGTAACGTTGAATGCAAGGGTTCATATGCATGAATAGTAACTGACTGAATAATATGAAGTAATTGAATAAGAGTACATGGATAACTGGAACTACTGTAAAATACTAAGTATGCAATACTACGCATATACATATATATCTATACTATATCTGAGATTTTAGTGAAGCTGAATACTGAGTTCTGATAACTAAGTAACTAATATTTGAAATTACTGATAACTAAATTACTGAAACTGAGTGACTGTTTCTGACAGTCCTGATTTTACAGAACTAAACTAAGTTCTATACTGAGACTGAAACTAAAACTGAAACTATAGGAGTGTTCATCTAACCAACATACCCCAATTATAAATAAGTTCAGGTCCAACCCATGACCCCATTTGGAAGAGTGTTAGTATCTTGCCAAGGGATACTACCAATGGATGTGAGTTAACCCTATCTTGTAGGAAGAAATTTTTCTAAGAGTGGTCGGGACCCTGATCGTCCGAACATATGTAAGAGAAATCATAGCGCAAAGAGAAAGTATGCGTCAGTAATTGGAATTTACTGGTATGCTTGATGAGGTGAGGCTGAATACAAGGATTCATATGCATGAACAGTAACTGAATGAATGATATGAAGTAACTAAATAAGATTACATGGATAATTAGATAAATATGTATATACTTACTGTATCTGAGCTTTTACTGAAGTTGAGTACTGAGTTCTGATAACTGAGTAACTGATATTTGAAATTACTGATAATTGAATTACTAATATTGAGTGACTGTTTCTGACAGTCCTAATTCTGTAGAATTGAACTGAGTTCTATATTGAGACTCAAACTAAAACTGTGGAAGTGTTCATCTAACCGACATACCCCAATTATTACTAAGTTCAGGTCCAACCTGTGGCCCCATTTGGAAGAGTGTTAGCATCTTGACAAAGGATACTAATAATGGATTTAAGTTAAACCTATCTGGAAGGAAGACATTTTATCAACCCTCATTGGCAAGAAAACTCATAAGAGATGTATCAACCCTTATCTTGTAGGAAAATATCTAAACCTACGCTGGCTACATAGTTCTGTAATGCAAGGATTGCTACTAAGGGTCAAACCCTTTACTGATAGGAATGCCCCATCCCTGGGTTCGCTCAGTGCTGAATCATACTCCCAACTGAATAGACACTGAACTGACCACTAAACTCTACTAAGCTTTACTGAACAATTACTGAGTATGCTAACTGACTGAACTGGACTGAGTCATCGAGTTCTGTTAACTGACTGAGTACTACTATTCGTGACATCACTGAGACTATTCTGAAACTACTGGAATTCTAAGTAAATAACTAGATTTTGGGTATTGAATACCCCCAGGACTTGATCGCGTAAATAGTACAACATAGCACAATCTTGAAAGCATGATAACTAGTCACTTTGTCACAATTCATTCATTGAGGCATTTTATTAAACACGTGCATTATGTCATGATTTCACCCTTCAACTTACATGAAAAGTTTATCAAACACATGAGGAGTATAATTTGTACACATAATAATAATCAACATTCCATCATCATGATCACAATCCCAACTCAGAAATTCAAGAGGTTTTTAAATAAATCCATATAACACCACACAACTATTAATTACTTCACATGAAACATGTAATAAATAATGGGTTAGAACCCCAAATAACATCATAATAATGAATACAATCAATTCAATATGAAATTCATGAAGTCAATTAACTTGTAGTTTTGAAAAAGGTTCTTGAACTCCAAGGATGGAAGAAACCCTTGGATGAACACCTAACATACCTTGGTAATAAAATTTGTGAAGATTGATGGTGTGCTATTGAAGCTTGAATTTTGCAATTAGCTGCTCTAGGGATTGTTCTTGAGAAAGTTTGAGAGAGAATGAGTGATTTAGCCTTTAGCATAGGTTAATATTATGTTTTTTGGGGATGAATAAAGGTGGGGAAAGGACCCAATTACCCCTCTGAAAACATGTTTTTAATTACTAAAAATGTGCCAGCGATACGCAGATTGACGCACCATATTGATGGTGTCGACGCGATGAGCAACACACTGCATCGAGTTTGCATTGGGTCATTGGAATTTACACTCTAATGCTGGGGAAAATATCTATCGATGCAATGGGTGACGTGACGCATCGAGATCACGTTGACCCACTAATTTGATCACCCAAATAGGTTTCAAATGAGGTCTAAAAAATTTAAAACTCACCCAAAGTGACCCATTGACACACCTAATCATGATTCAATCCAAGGATTGACATATTAAGGTCATAAGGGTCATAAAATAAGATGTCCAAATTACGAAGGCTAAAATAATTCTAAGTATAAACACTTAGCTAAAATTTCTAAGTCTGGGACCACTTCTTATGCCCTAAAGGACAGAGTTAAGCTAGGAATATTTGGGGTCTTATAATATCTCCCCCTTGGGAATATTCTTCATCGAATGAGACTGACTAAGTGAGCATACTAATAGATTGAGTTTACATACTGAATATGCCCAACTAATGCATAACTAAATTCTGATGACATGACGCATGACTGAGCTATTTCATTATGGTATGCATGAAAGGAATATGTTATGTAACTAAAAATGATACCAAGTTTGTAAAGGTAATCTGAGTATAGAACTGAGTAATTTTAAGGAAAACTATTACCTTGGGATGAGTATGAGTTTGCAGAGAAGCGGTGAGGATACATGGTTCGTATATCTTTTTCTTCTTCCCAAGTAGCTTTTCAATGGACTGATTTCGCAAATGAACTTTGACTAGAGGAACTTCTTTGTTCCTTAGTCAGCGAATATGATGATCAAGAATTTCAACTGGAACTTCATCATATGAGAGACTGTTCTGAACATCTCTACCCTCTATAAGGATTACAATTACTGGGTCACCTATGCATTTCTTAAGCAAGGAGACATGAAACACTGGGTGCACTGAAGCTAAGTCTGAAGGCAAATCAAGATCGTAAGCTACCTTTCCAATATGGTTGAGGATTCGGTAAGGTCCGACATACGAGGAACTGAGCTTTCCCGTCTTTCCAAATATCTTCACTCTCTTCATAGGCGAGATTTTAAAATACACATAATCACTAATCTCAAACTTGAGATCTTTTCTTTGCACATCTGCATACTATTTCTGTCGGCTCTGAGTTGTCTTAAGTTTTTCCTAATAAACTAAACTTTTTCTAAGGCATCAAAAACCAAGTCAGGCCCTACCACTGCAACCTCACCCACTTTAAACCAACCAATGGGAGATCTACATCTCCTTCCATAAAACGCCTTAAACAGAGCCACCTGAATGATGGAATGATAGGTATTATTATATGCAAACTCAATCAAAGGCAAGTGGTCATCCCAACTATCCTTAAAGTCAATGGCACACACTCTTAGCATATCTTCTAAAGTCTTAATGGTCATTTTTACTTAACCATCTGTCTGAGGGTGGAAGGCTGTACTGAGGTGAACTTAGGTACAAGGACCCTTTTGGAGGGCTTTCTAAAAATAAGAGGTGAACTACATATCTCTATCTGAAATGATGGATAATGGAAATCTGTACAATCTGACCAACTCTCTGACATAGAGTTTGACATAATCCTTCACTGAATAAGAGGTATGGAATGGAAAGAAATGGGCTTATTTGGTCATCGTGTCCACGATGACCCAAATCAAATCATGCTGACAACGAGTACGAGGCAAACCCATCACAAAATCTATATTTATGTTCTCCCACTTCCAAGTGGGGATAGTGAACTCCTGCATAGCTTCACTATGGTTCTGATGCTCGATCTTAACCTTCTGACATATTGAGCACTTAGTTATAAACTCTGCAATGTCTCTCTTTATCCTACTCCACCAATAGACTTTCCACAAGTTATGGTATATCTTGGTGGCCCCTAGAGGACTCGAATAGCATGCAATATGTACTTTTACAAGGATCCTCTATCTCAAGCCATCCACACATGACTCACATAGTCTACCCTGGCAGCGTAACACACCATCTCCCCCTTAGGAGAAATCATCTACTTTCTGATCTCTAACTTTCTCTTTAAGTTTAACTAAACTGGGATCCATATCCTACTTTTCTTTTACTTTAAAAACCAGAGATAATTCCAAACTATTCTGAACCTTTACACTACCATCTACTGAATCGACTAAGCAGACACCTAGTCGGGAAAGCTAACAAACTTCCAAAACTAACTTCCTCTAACTATCCTTACCATGAGCAACGCTACCCATAAACATACTACTAAGAGAATCAACCACTACATTGGCCTTGCCCGAATAATATAGAACACTCTTGTCGTAGTATTTCAACAAATCTTACCACCTTCTATAACGAAGGTTCAGGTCTTTCTAAGAAAATACATACTATGGGATTTTATTTTCTGTGAACATATCAACATGTACTCTATACAAATAATGTCTACAAATCTTTAAGGCAAACACTACAGCTTCTAACTCAAGATTATGAGTGAGATAGTTCTTTTCATAGGGATTAAGTTATCTAGAGGCATAGGCTATGACCTTAACTCTCTACATAAAAACACACCCTAAACCAACTCTAGAAGCATCAAAATATACCATAAAGCCATCTGAACCATCTGGTAAAGTCAAAACTGGGGCTGTAGTGAGTCGAGTCTTTAGCTCCTGAAAAATTCTCATAAGAATCTGACCACTGGAACTTGACTTTTTTCTGAGTCAATCTGGACATAGGGGTTGCAATAGATAAATACCCTTCCACAAACCATCAGTAATAGCCGTCTAAACCCAATACACTCCTGATATCTAATAGAGAGAGGTCTGGGCTAATTTCTCACTACTTTGGTATTTTAAGGGTCAACTCTAATGCCATCACTAAGGAAATCTCCTAAACTTAGATAAAATTCACATTTATTGAATTTGGCGATCAACTTATGGGATTTGAGGGTCTGTAACACTATTTTGAGATGGTCTGCATGATCCTATTCACTGCGGGAGTATACAAGGATGTCATCAATGAAGACTATGATGAACATGTCCAAGTACTGCTTGAACGCATGGTTCATCAAATCCATGAAAGCTAATAGGCATTGGTAAGACTAAATAACATTACTAGGAATTCAAAGTGTCCATACCGAGTTTTAAAAACTATTTTCATAATGTTGCATTCTCTGACTCTGAGCTGATGATAGCCTGATTTGAGGTCTATCTTAGAAAAATAATTGGCACCCTAAAGATTTTCAAACAAGTGATCAATTTTGGGAAATGGATATTTGTTCTTGAACATGACTTTGTTCAACTGACAGTAGTCAATACACATTCTGAGAGAATCATCTTTTTTATGCACGAATAGAACTGTTATGCCACAAGGGGATACACGGGGTCTGATCAATCCCTTATCTAGGAGATCCTTCAACTATTCTTTTAACTCCTTAAGTTCTGTTGGGGCCATTCTATATGGAGGGATAAATATAGGCTGAGTATTAGGAATAAGGTCTATTCTGAAGTAAAATTCCCTCTCGGGAGGAACTCCGAGAATATCTTTGGGAAGCACATCTGGAAATTCACATGCTGCTGGAACTGAATCAAGACTAGAAGTCTCAGAACAAGAATATTTAACTTGAACAAGATGTTAGACACACCCCTTGGATATCATTTTCCTCGCCCTTAGGTATGAAACAAGCTAACCCCTAAGTGCTGAAGTACTACCCATCCATTCTAGGAAAGGTTCATTTGGAAACTAAAAATGGAGAACTCTGTATCTGCAGTCAACTGAAGTATAGCAAGAATGGACTCAATCCATGCCGAGAATCACATCAAAATTTATTATCCCTAGCTCTACTAAGTTTTCTGATGTAACCTTATGAGATACCATATTCGGATAGTTCCTGTATACCCGTTGGGCAATAATGGATATACCCATTGGGGTAGAGACTAAGAAAGGCTCTGCTAGGATTTCAGGATTGACTCTAAAGTCAACAACTATATAAGGAGTTACAAAGGACAAAGAAGCTCCTAGATCTAGCAAAGCATAAATTTGTAAACAATAAACTTGCAACGTACCAGTGACCACATTAGGAGAACTTTCCTGATCTTGTCAAGACTGAAGTGCATAGAGTCTATTTGGGCGTTGCCCACTAGGGACAGTGGAAGCGGCACCCTGCTGGTTTGGGCATTTGTACTGATCTAGGAGATGATTATGCTGACTCTATGAACCCACCCAAGGACACTCTCTGACCCTAAGTCATGGCTTTCAACATATGAAACATACATCACTGCTAGCACGATAGATACCCTGATGGTTTCTGCCATACTTCTGGCAAAAAAGATTTGTTCGGGCACTGCTAACACTACCCTGGGATTCAGGGCTTGGTGCCCTATATTTAATGCCATCTCTGAATTTTGGCACTGGAGCACTAGCTGAGGACAGAGATGGAACTACAAATTTTTGGCAGAACTGAGAATGATTACAACCTTTTGACTTAGGCTAAGTGAAATTAAAGCTACCTATTTTGGGTTTCTTATTTTCCCTCTCCTTCTTCTTATTCTTAGCCTCTGCTATCTGTTGAGCATGGACTATGAGCCTGGATATGTCCATCTTCTTAATCAGTATTGCGGCCATACACTCCTTGACCACACTGTTAGACATACCTGACATAATCTTACTCATCTTAGATCTGTTATCTACTACCACATGGGGGGCATATCTTGCTAACTGAGTAAACTTGAGAGAATACTATTTCACTATCATGTTTCCCTATTTAAGATTAATAAACTCCAAAATATTAGCTTCCCTCAAATCCAGTGGAAAGAACCTATTAAGGAAAGCAGTAGCAAATTCCTCCCATTTTACGGGACCTGCATCTGCACCCCTATCTACCTTCTATTTCTTAAACCATGTATGAGACACACCCAGTAATTGATATACATCTAACTCAGCAATCTCATTGGAAGTCACCCCAATAATATCTGTGACTTTCCACACCATGTCAAGGAATTCCTGCGGGTCCTCCTAAAATTTAGACCCTGTAAATAATGGAGGATTCATTTGGGTAAAGTACAAAATTCTGGTTGCAGCAGTATTAGCCACTGGGTTGGCCTGAACAGCAGCTGGGCATTCATTCTGGGCTGCCACAAAATGAGCTAGAGTAGTGAAAGCTACTCTGAATTCTACGTGGGAGGCATGCTCGTCCAGGGGATTTCCTTAAATGAGCGGAGGTACTTGCTGATTTCTAGTTTTTCTTTGATTGGTTCTTTTGGGAGGCATATTCTGTATAGGGAAGGAAACATTGGATATGAAAAAGAGTTTAACTTGAGCTCATGCTTAATTTCACAATATGAACACTGAAAGAAAGGAAACTTTTCCTTTAAATGCCTCATAGCCTCTTGTCCATAAGTATGGTGCGCTACACACCTGTAACACCCTGATTTTCTAAAACAGAATGCTACACGGTGCTCATGACCCTGAAGGACCAAAAGCTAACCCATAACTAATATCTATACCTGTACATTGCATAATATAACATGAAAATAAGGAAACATGTACTGAATGGCCATAAGGTTAAAATTTGAATAAATATCTGATAAGACAATGTCTGAAATGGTATAACAATAAGAAAACAAATCTGAAATAACATTCTGACATGCTATAGTCTGGAAAGCCTCTAAACTATCTGAATAAGGAGTTGATGGGACATGTCCCCAACTAACTCCATCTAGCAACTGAACTAAAATAGCAAATGAAAAAATAATCATATCATCCTCAAATGAAAATGACTCACTGCAAACTCTGAACACTGGAATGCTACTGCTGATTTGGAGCTCGTGCCTCAGAACCAATGGTGTAACATAAGAGAAAGCACCACAGCACAAATGCGTCAGTACGTCTGAATGTACTGAGTATACGAGTGAGGTAGTCTAAATGCAAAGGGTTATATGCATAAACAATGCTGACTAATATAAATATGAGAATACATACATGCATACATAACTATAACTGATCTCGTGGAGATACTGACTACAAAGTCTGAATACTGACAACATGAGTGTACTGATACTAAGATACTGAATAGATGAACGACTATTTCTAATAGTTTGAATTATGAAGAACTTGTCTGGTTGACTGTGTCTGACAGTTCTGAAGCTGAATACTGATATCATGAATTCTGATAACTGATATAACTAATATAACTGTGATGATCGGCTTAACTGATGTAAATGATACTGAGTGACTGTATCTGACAGTCTAAGTTCTGATGGATCTGTCTGAGTTCCATTCTACTTGGAGTAACTAAATCTGAGATCAGTCCTATCTAGCGGGTGATCATGAGTATACTGATAATAAGGATAATTTGACTTAGTTTGATATCAGTCCTATCTAGCGGGTGGTCTTTAAATTTAATGATTCTGATACTGCCTAATCATAGTTGAGATCAGTCCTAGCTAATGGGTGATCTTGAAGTCTGTTTACAATGACAAGCATTGATTGTATCTAACAATACTGAATCTGTACTACTAAGCTGAGTTGACTATGTCTGAAAGCCCTAATTCTGTAACTGAAACAATGGGATATGTTCATCTAACCGACATGCCCCAAGCTAAGTTGACTGGAGTCCAATCTCTACTCTGTCTGGAAGGGTGTTAGTACCGTTCCACCATTAAAGACATCTGCTATGGAGTCAGTCCTAATCTAGAGGGTGACTCCTGTGATCAGTCCTATACATGCAAATGTGCCAATGGGTGCCCCTGAGTATGTTAGTCCTATCTAACGTGTGACATCTCGTACCTACGCTGGCTACGTAGTTCTGTAACTTAGGGATTGCTTCTAAGGATCTCAGTCCTAATCAAGCGGGTAAGTCCCTATCCCTAGGGTCACTCGGTGCTGAATCCTACTCCCATCAGAAAGACACCGAACTAAATAACTGGGCTGAACTAATACTGATTAACTGAACTGAAAATAGCGGTATTGTTTAGCAGAGCTAAAACTGAGTTTACTGGATTCTGATAACAGATGTAATATAATGAGTTTTGAGGACTTATTAAGAGTACTAAGGTTACTAAGATTTACTGTGATTATTGAGGTTACTGAGAAATGAGATTACCGAGAATACTGAACTACTGAGATTACTGAGTTTTCCTGAGTCACATGACTGACTAAATTCTATAGATCATGGCTTGATTGAGAGTATCATGAAAACATAACATGGCTTTAGGAACACATCTATATTGTTCGGGTACGAATACCCCCAGGACTCGATTGAAGGAAACTGACACAACATAACTGACTTGATCATAAGATTGGAGTCCAAAATTCACATTGTCATAAGTAGGGAATATTATACTTCATGTAGTTCTTCAACATCTTAATCATGGTGGGGAGTGCATGGATATATTTCATGTACATATAGTATATCTCCATTATCATACATGCTTCATACCACAACAATAGAAATACATCAATAGCATGGAATTTATATTGAAGTATATAGCTAACATGGACTTGTCATTTTGATATCATGGAACCATGTAAACATGAGTTTCTATCATCCTAAGCATTTTATCAAACACCTTGCATGCATAATATTGAGCATAGGTGTACTTAACAAATTTAGAAATCTTGAACCACCCAAATTCATGGGTTTCCAACTAACCTATTCACATGATTCATGAAAAACACATCAAGACACAACCTTGAATCCAAACAACAATCATTAACATGAATATAGTCATAAAACAACAAGGAAATAACAATTTATATTTTAAAACATGATTCTTGAGCTCCATGTATGAAAGGGGCCCATGGATGAACACTACGCATACCTTAAAGCTTGATCTTGAAAGAGATCTAATGTTTCTGAAGGTTCCTGATGAAATCCTTAGGCTTGCCCTTGATTTTTCTTGACTAGGGTTTAATCCCTTTGGGAAAGAATTTTCTTGTTCATGTGGAGATGATTTTGAGAGAAAACCCTAATCTTGTGGTTGAAAGCATAAAAGAAGGTTTTTGAGTTGCTTAACTGAAGAAAAATGGGAAAAATTATGCCTCTTTATGGTTATAAGTCGTGGGAAGTAAAGGTAAAAGACCAAAATACCCTTATGTAATAACTTCCCAGTTGCTGAAAATATTAGGTGATGACATTTGTGACAAGGCATCAAAAATGTGACAAGCCATCAAAGATTTCGTCACATAGGAGTTGGAATTGATGGTTTCTGCCTAAGTTTGACGACCTTCATGGTAGGGCGTCACAAATATGGTAAGCTACCATGAATGTCGTCACACAGGAGATGGTTTTTGCCTAAGGCTGACGACTTTCATGGTAAGGCATCACAAATGTGGTAAGCTACCACGAATATTGTCACCTAGGAGCTGGTTTCTACCCAAGGCTGACGACCTTCGTGGTAAGTCGTCACAAATATGCTAAGCTACCATGAATGTCGTCACTTAGAAGCTTGTTTCTTCCTAAGGCTGACCACCTTCGTGGTAAGGCATCACAAATGTGGTAAGCTACCACGAATGTCGTCACACAATTTCCAGCCTGACATGCTCGAGTAAAATAGGAATAACTCTTTGCTCCGATATCGGATTTAGGAAAAATTTGTATCGTTGGAAATATAATTCAATTATATATCATTTTATTGGTCATGATATCGAAAATTCCAAGTATAATTAGATATATTATCATTTGAAGTTGACTATACCAATATCCTTCTCAATAATTCAATCGTTAAGGAATGTTTTGATTAGTCTGATAGTTGGGAGTTATTTGAAGACTTAATATACAACTAAGTTAATCATAAAACTATAAAATAAAAATTATGTACTATGCATGATCTTGGTAGATGTCTCTAATATTGGTTTGGATTTTTTGGGGTATTACAATATCTCCCCCTTGGAAACATTCATCCTCGAATGATGACTGCTTGAGAGGGGAGAAAAGATAAAATGATGCATATATAGCATAAATGAGTGATCTTGACTTCATGGCTGACATGACTGAGAACATGAGCATATCATACTGTATATACATATCTGATGCATGGGTAGCTGATTTATGAATGTAGGACTGAGTGTTTTGATAAACTAAGTTTCTCAAACTGAGAATGTATATCTGATGCTTAACTGATAAGTTGAATCCATGCATATCTGATGCATGATTATATGACTGACATGATACGTGAATGCATGACTGAAAGTACTGATAAGCTGACCATGCATATCTGATGCGTGAATACATGACTGAACTGACTCACGAATATGCGACTGAACATGCAATTGTAAAGGTACTAAGATTGAACTAAAACATAAGAACATGAATTATTCTGCTACATGACATATGGACTGAACATCATGAACTGAACTGAACCTCTGAATACTTAACTTACAGCTGAGGTCTAACTTGAAGGTAAACATATGAGTACCCTCTATTCTAGACTGAATTCGTTATGCAAGGAGAAATTGAAGAATCTAAGGCATGAGAAAGTTAAGAGAAAGTGGGGTATCTCCCCTTTGGGATGCTATGTCCCTCTAAGTACGCTTACCTTATGGAGATACTGGGTGATACACAGGGCATCTACGAACTAGATTATAAATAAACTTCAGGAGTCTGAAACTAATACATGATGCATGAGATAAACTGAACTTGCAACTACTAGGAGGTTATACCTTGAAATAGTTACTTTCTCTGAGATTTTGGATAGCATGAATAGATGCAAGGATGAGAAAACACGCTATTAAAATCTAACTGCTCGATTGCTAAACTGACTTGCTGGCTTTACTAGTTAACTCATACTGAAACATATGCTTGAATGAGAGAAAAAGATCTAACAATGCATACTATGAACATGAAAGACTGGTAACATACCCGAATCTAAGTCAAGGAAACTTTCTGGATTAGGATGGGTTTGGAGTGCATAAAGTCTATTCTGATGCTGGCCATTATTGGTACCTTGCTGACGCAACTCCTTACCCCTCTGTTCTAGAACTCTACACTCTCGCATCCTGTTGCCTGGCTTGCCATACCCAAAGCATACAACACTTCCTGCCATACATGCACCTAGATGATTGTTACCACACACTTCGCAAAACGGATAAGTAAGACCTCTATTTTTACTACCCTGGGAGTCAGAGCCTGGAGCTCCATCATAATGGTCATTTCTGGACTTAGGTGTTGGTACACTAGCTCAGGATAGAGCTGGGACTAAAAATTTATAACTATGCTGAGAACGGTTACCACCTTGTGACTTAGGCTGAGCAAAGATGAAACTACCTATCCTTGCTCTCTTAATCTGTATCTTTCTCATCCTAGTCTTATGCTCCTCTATCTACTGAGCATGTGTTATAAGTCTGGCTAAAGTTACATCACTATTTAATATGGCAGATCTGTACTTGTTTACCACACTATCATTTACCCCTGACATGAACTTACTCATCTTAGCTCTACCATCTGCAACCACATGAGGGGCATATCTGGCTAATTGAGTAAACTTGAGAGAATACTCCTTTATCATCATACTTCCCTTCCTGAGGTTGATGAACTCTAGTACCTTAGCTTCTCTAAGCTCTAGCGGAAAGAATATATCAAGGAAAGCAGAGGCAAACTCCTCCCACTCTATAGGGCCTGCATCATCTAACCTTTCTGACTTCCACTGCTTGTACCAAGTATGAGAGACATCCTGTAATTGGTATGTATCTAACTCAACACTATGAACACTAGTAACCCTCATAACATCTGTCACCTTCTGAACCTGATCTAGTAATTCCTGCAGGTCCTCATCTGACTTAGACCCTGTAAAGGAAGGAGGATTCATTCGGGTGAAGTCCCGAATTCTAGCTGCAGCTGAATTGGCCACTGGGTTGGCCTGAACGATAGCTGGTCGTTCATTCTGGGTAGCGACTGACTAAGTGAGAGTGGTGAATGCGGCCTTGAACTCCGCATGAGAAACATGATCTCCCAAAGGTTATTCGGGCTGAGGGGCTGACTGATTCCCATTTCTTCTTTTCGGAGGAATATCTGTAGAAGAAAGGGAGAAGTGGATTAGACTGAGATTATGTCACTGGCACGACATGAATACTAAAAGAAGGGAAACTGTTCCTAAAACATCACATAGCCTTCTGCAAATAAGTGTGGTGAAAAACACACGCATGTACAAGACTCTACGAGATGCGGCTTTCAGACTTCCTAGGACTCTATTGAACCTTAAGCTCTGATACCAAGTTTGTAATACCCCGATTTTCAGTACCAAAATGCTACACGGTGCTCATGACTCCGAAGGACAACAAGTTAACCTATGACTGATATCTATACCTGTACACTGCATAATATAACATAAAAATGCAGAAACATGTACTGAATGGCCATAAGGTTCAAATCTGAATAAACATCTGATAAGAAAATGTCTGAAAATGGTATAACAATACCAAAACAAATCTGAAATAACTGTATGACATGCTATAGTCTGGAAAGCCTCTAAACTGTCTGAATAAGAAGTTGATGGGACATGTCCCCAACTAACTCCATCTAGCAACTGAACTACAATAGCAAATGAAGAAATAATCATATCATCCTCAAATGAAAAGAACTCACTGCAAACTCTAAACACTGGAATGCCACTGCTGATCTGGAGCTCGTGCCTCTGAACCTATGGTGTAACATAAGAGAAATCACCATAGCACAAATGTGTCAGTACGTCTAAATGTACTGAGTATACAAGTGAGGTAGGCTAAATGCAAAGGGTTATATGTATAAACAATGCTGACTAATATGAACGTGAGAATACATACATGCATACATAACTATAAATGAACTCATGGAGATAATGACTACTAAGTCTGAATACTGACAATATAAGTGTACTGATACTGAGATATTGAATAGATGAACGACTATTTCTAATAGTTTGAATTATGAAGAACTGGTCTGGTTGACTGTGTCTGATTGTTCTAAAGCTGAATACTGATATCATGAATTTTGATAACTGATATGACTGATATAACTATGATGATCGGCCTAACCGATGTAACTGATACTGAGCGACTGTATCTAACAATCTAAGTTCTGATGGAATTGTTTGAGTTCCATTCTACTTGGAGTAACTGAATCTAAGATCAGTCCTATCTAGTGGGTGATCATGAGTATACTGATAATAAGGATGATTTTACTTAGTCTGAGATCAGTCCTATCTAGCAGGTGATTCTTATATCTAATGATTCTGATACTTATTAATCATAGTTGAGATAAGTCCTAGCTAATAGGTGACCTTGAAGTCTATTTACAATAATAAGCATTGACTGTATCTAACAGTACTGAATCTGTACTACTAAGCTGAGTTGACTGTGTCTGAAAGCCCTGATTCTGTAACTGTAATTGTTGGATGTGTTCATCTAACCGACATGCCCCAAGATAAGCTGACTGGGGTCTAATCTCTTCCCTGACTGGAAGGGTGTCAATATTGTGCCACCAGTAAATACATCTGCAGTGGAGTCAGTCCTAATCTAGCGAGTGACTCCTGGGATCAGTCCTATACATATAAATATGCTAACGGGTGACCCCTGAGTATGTTAGTCCTATCTAATGGGTGACATCTCGTACCTACGCTGTCTACGTAGTTCTGGAACTTAGGGATTGCTTCTAAGGATCTCAGTCCTAATCTAGCGGGTGAGTCCCCATCCCTAGGCTCACTCGGTGCTGAATCCTATTCCCATATGAAAGACACTAAACTAAATAACTAGGCTGAACTAAATGACTAAACTGATACTGATTAACTGAACTGAAAATAGTGGTATTATTTAGCGGAGCTAAAACTGAGTTTACTGGATTCTAATGACAGATGAAATATAATGAGTTCTGAGGACTACTTAAGAGTAATGAAGTTACTGAGATTTACTGTGATTACTGAGGTTACTGAGCACTGAGATTACTGAGAATACTGAACTATTGAGATTACTGAGTTTTCCTGAGTCACATGACTGACTGAATTCTATAGATCATGGCTTGACTGAGAGTATCATGAAAACATGACATGGATCTAGGAACACAACTATATTGTTCGGGTACGAATACCCCCAGGACTCGATGGAAAGAAACTGACATAACATGAATGACTTGATCATAAGATTGGAGTCCACAATTCACAATGTCATAAGTAGGGGATATTATACTTCATGTAGTTCTTCAACATCTTAATAATGGTAGGGAGTGCATGGATATATTTCATGTACATATAGTATATCTCCATTATCATACATGCATCATACCACAACAATAGCAACACATCAATAGCATGGAATTTATATTGAAGTATATAGCTAACATGGACTTGTCATTTAGATATCATGGAACCATGTACACATGAATTTCTAGCATCCTAAGAATTTTATCAAACACCTTGCATGCATAATATTGAGCATAGGTGTACTTAACAAATTTAGAAATCTTGAACCACCCAAATTCATGGGTTTCCAACTAACCTATCTACATGATTCATGAAAAACACATCAAGACACAACCTTGAATCCAAACAACAATAATTAACATGAATATAGTCATAAAACAACAAGGAAATCACAATTTATAATTTAAAACATGATTCTTGAGCTCCATGGATGAAAGGGGCCCATGGATGAACACTACGCATACCTTAAAGCTTGATCTTGAAAGAGATCTAATATTTTTTAAGGTTCCTGAAGAAATCCTTAGGCTTGCCCTTGATTTTTCTTGACTAGGGTTTAACCCCTTTGGGAAAGAATGTTGTTGTTCCTGGGGAGATGATCTGGAGAGGAAACCCTAATATTGTGGTTCAAAGCATAAGAGAGGGTTTTTGAGATTCTTAACTGAAGAAAAATGGTAAAAATTATGCCTCTTTAGGGTTATAAGTAGTGGGAAGTGAAGGGAAAAGACCAAAATAACCTTATGAAATAAATTCCCAGTTGCTAAAAATAATAGCTGACGACATTTGTGAAAAGAAGTCAAAAATGTGACAAGCCGTCAAAAATGTCGTCACACAGGAGCTGGAATTGATGGTTTCTACCTAAGTCTGAAGACCTTCATGGTAGGACGTCACAAATGTTGTAAGTTACCACGAATGTCGTCACACAGGAGCTGGTTTTTGCCTAAGTCTGACGACCTTCATGGTAAGGCATCACAAATGTGGTAAGATACCACGAATTTTATCACTTATGAGCTGGTTTTTTACTAAGGCTGACGACCTTTGTGGTAAGGTGTCACAAATGTGGTAAGCTACCACGAATGTCATCTCCTAGAAGCTGGTTTCTGCCTAAGGCTGATGACCTTCGTGGTAAGGCATCACAAATGTGGTAAGCTACCACGAATGTCATCACTTAGGAGCTGATTTTTGCCTAAGGCTGACAACCTTCGTGGTAAGGCGTCACAAATGTGGTAAGCTACCACGAATGTCATCACACAGTTTCCTGCCTGACATGCTGGAGTAAAATAGGAATAACTCTTTGCTTCGATATCGGATTTAGGCGAAATTGGTATCGTTTGAAATATAATTAAATTATCTATCTGTTGATAGTTCATGAGCTCAAAAAATCTAAGTAGAATGTGAGATATACTTATTTGAAGTTGACTATAGCAATATCCTTCTCAAGAATTCAATCGGTAAGGAATGTTTTGATTCGTCTAATAGATGGGAGTTATTTGAAGCCTTAATATACATCTAACTTAATCATTAAACTATAAAACAACCATGATGCACTATGCTTGATCTTGGTACATGGATCTAATAGTGGTTTTGATTTTTTGGGGTATTACAACACCTATGCACAAAACCCTACTAGACGTGACTTTTAGACTCTCTAGGGATCTATTGAACCTTAGGATCTGATACAAAGTTTGTAACACCCCGAGTATGCACCCCGAACGTCACACGATGCTCATGACTCTAAAAAGACTACAACCTAACCCATGACTGGTACCTGTTGTGAACACTGAATAATAATACTGAAATAATGTAGAAAATTAGGCTAAAATTCCATAAGGTTCATAATCTAAATACTAATAAATATAGTATTGAAATAACATCTGAAAACTGAATACTGGCTGGACTAGTCTAGTCTGAAAATCCTCTAACTGATTTGTCCGAATATGTAGTTGATGGGATAATCCCCTAACTAACTCCGACTACTAAAATACTGAAATAAAAGCATATACTCGATGGATGAGGACTCACTACTAAATCTGTTGCTGTTAGATGAATCTTTCTAACCACGGTCGGGACCCCGAGCATCCGAACCTATGATATGAAATATCATAGTGAAAAGAGAAAGTGTACGTCAGTATGTGGAATCTACTAGTATGCTAGATAAGGTAAGGCTTAATGCAAGGGTTCATATACATGAACAATAACTGAATGAATGATATGAAGTAATTGAATAAGAGTACATGGATAAATGGAACTACTGTAAAATATTGAGTATGAAATATAGTACATATACATATATATATATATACTGTATCTGAGATTTTACTAAAGATGAGTACCGAGTTCAGATAATTGAGAAACTAATATTTGAGATTACTGATAACTGAATTACTAATACTGAGTGTCTGTTTCTGACAGTCTTGATTCTATAGAACTGAACTGAGTTCTATACTGGGACTGAAACTAAAATTAAAACTGTAGGAGTGTTCATCTAATCGACATACCCCAATTATAACTGAGTTGAGGTACAAACTATGACCCCT
This sequence comes from Capsicum pubescens, assembly GCA_030864215.1. NCBI lineage: Eukaryota > Viridiplantae > Streptophyta > Magnoliopsida > Solanales > Solanaceae > Capsicum > Capsicum pubescens. Next base: position 109,347,310 of record CM061544.1, read on the forward strand.
GTTGAAAGAGTGTTCTCACCTTGCCACGGGATACTAACAAGGGATGTGAGTTAACCCTATCTTGTAGGAAGATATTTCATCAACCCTCACTTGTAAGAAAACTCGTACGAGATGCATCAACCCTTATCTGGAAGGAAGATGTCTAAAACTACGTTGGCTATATAGTTCTGTAACGCATGGATTGCTACTAAGGGTCAAACCTTTTACTGACAGGAATGACCCCATCCCTGGGTTTGGTCAGTGCTAAATCGTACTCCTAACTGAATAGACACTAAACTGATCACTAAACTATACTTTGGTACGCTTGCAAGAATAGTCAGTTAATTTGATTTTCCTTTAAACTGTTATAAGTTTAGAGTATGTTTTGTTTACAATGTTTAGTTGTGAATTCTTACTCCTTTTGAAATTAGATTATTAATTCTTGTAATCCTAAGCACCGTGTCACATCCAGGAGGGTTGTGTAAGGTTATTACAAACTTAATATCATATTCTAAGATTTTAAGAGTCTCAGGGAGTCTGACAAGTAGCATTATGTAGAATCTTGATCATGGGTGTGAAGCACACCACACTTAGGTACAAGTGGCTACGAGACGTATTAGAAACTATCCCTTCCTTTATGATCTCTATCGTGGTTTGAAGTTACCTTTATCTGCTCTAACGCATGCATTCATATGACAGAGAATTCCTCTTTATAGACCTTATACCCACAAAAATAGGGACCAACCAGCCCTACCACCACCTGCATACCCTTTCAGTGAGAATATCTCCTATTCTAATTTTTTGGTTTCCTTTAATATGTTAGATCAAGAAGTAAATGATAATGCTCAAAGTAATCAGCCACGACAGTCCCAATTCAACAAATTGGGAACTTAGACACAACTAGATTTTGAGATTTTATGAGAATGAATCCACCAAAGTTCTTTATTTCAAAGGTTAATGAGGATCCACAATTTTTCATTAATGAAGTGAAGAAAATCACTCAGATTATGCATGTCACATAAATGGAAAGTGTGGAGTTGGCATCTTACCAACTAAAAGATGTTTCTTATAATTGGGTTACCATGTGGAAGGAAGGAAAGGCTAAGCATTAAGCTCTGATGAATTATAATGTGTTTTAGATAATTTTTCTGAACAAGTTCCTTACTCGTGAGATGAGAGAGGCTAAGGTGGAGGAGTAGGCAATATATTTGAGGATAGTGCTATAGACTCTAAAAAATTAACAAATATTTGCAAAATTTATTTAGTGTTAATTTTGTTTAGAGTCATTTACCTTTTTGGGGCATGAATTCGGGTGAAGGTACTCATGTAGACTCTTAGAAAATAGATACAATGAAGCGGTGGCCTAGACCCATTACTTCATCTGAAATTAGGATCTTTTTGGGTTTAGTTGGGTATTACAGGAGGTTTGTTGTGGGTTTTTCTAAATAGTTGCACCATTGACCAAGTTGACATAAAAGAAGGTAAAGTTCTAATAGTTGGACAAATACGAGAAAAGTATTTAACATTTGAAGGATATATTAACTACAACACTGGCATTATCTTTATGAGATAGGTTAGATTGATTTATGGTGTACTGAAATGCCTCTAGAGTAGGGATAGGTTATATTTTTATGCAAAGTGAAAAAGTGATACCTTATGCCTCCAGACATCTTAAAGATTATGAGAAAAATTATTCAACTCACATTTTAGAATTAGCATTTGTGGTGTTCTTCTTGAAAATTTAGAGGCATTATTTATATAATGTGCATATGGATATTTTCACTAATAATAAGAGTCTCCAATATGTGTTCATGTAGAAGGATTTAAATCTTCATCAGATAAGGTGGTTGGAGTTACTAAAGGATTATGACATGAATGTGCTCTACCATTGAAGTAAGGCAAATATGGTAGCTGATGCTTTATGTAGGTTGTTTACGGGTAGTGTATCCCATTCAGAAAGAGAGAAGAAGAAGTTGCCTAAAGAGGTGACTAGATTAACTTAATTGAGAGTTTGGTTGTATGACATAAATAATGGTGGTGTAATGGTTCAGTTTGGTTCAAAGTTTTCTTTAGTAGCTGAAATGAAACAAAAACATTAAAAAAGGTTGAAGTTTTCTCCAATGGGGGAGATGGAGTCCTCCACTATCAGGGTCATTTATGTTTTCCCAATGTCGATGTGTTGAGAGAAAGGACATTAGAAAAAGCTCATAATTATAAGTATTTGATTCATCCTGGTTCCACTAAGAGGCATCACGATCTGAGAGAAGTTTATTGGTGGAATGGTCTGAAGAAGAACATCACAAAGTTTCTGGATAAGTGTCCCAATTCTTAGAAAGTGAAAGTTGAGCATCAAAGACTAGGAGGTACACTTTAGGATATTGGCATCCTTACTCGGAACTAGGATATAATTAATATAGATTTTATTGTGGGAATTCCTTACACAAGACATCATCATGCTTTTATTTGGGTCATCATGGATTAATTGGCCAAGTCAACCCATTTATTGAAAGTTAAGACCTCAGATACAATTAAAGATTATGCTAAGTTATTTGTTCATGTGTTAGTAAGACTTCACGGGATTCCTTTATCTATCATTTCAGACTGAGCTACTAAGTTTACTACTAAGTTTTGGAAATTGTTTCAGAAAGGCTTTGGTACAAAGGTGAAACTTAGTACTGCTTTCCACCCATAGACTGATGATCAGCCCAAGTGTACTGTCCAAACTCTAAACGATATGTTGAGAGCTTGGTGATTAACTTCAAGGGAAATTAGGATGATAATGTACCTTTAATTGTGTTTTCTTATAATAACAATTACTATGCTAGTATTAAAATGGCTCCATTTGAGACATTATATGGGCGTAGGTGTAGATCACCTATAGGGTGGTTTGAAGTTGGTGAGGTTGATTTGATTGGGTTAAATTCTATTCTCAAGTGTATGGAGAAGGTTTAGTTGATTCATGAGAGGTTGAAAACAAGCCAAAGTCATCAAAATTGTATGTAGATGTTAGGAGGAAAGAATTTAAGTTAATTGGGTGCGATTGGGTGTTTTTGAAGGTGTACCCATGAAGGGAGTGATTAGGTTTGGATAGAAAGTAGAGCTCAGTCCCTGGTACTTTCGTGGATGTGAAATATTAAAGTTTGTTGGAAATGTCGCTTATGTGTTAGATCTTCTGTCAGAATTTGTCGCTGTTCATCTAATTTTCCATATGTATATATTGAAGAAGGTCATTGGAGACTAATCCTTAATAGTTAACATAAAAAGTATTACGGTGAAAGATAGTTTATACTATGGAGAGATCCCAGTTGAAATTCTTAATTGTCAAGTTTGAAGGTTAAGGAATAAGGAAGTGGCTTCAATGGAAGTTCTATGGAGGAATTAGTCAGTCGATGGAGCAACGTAGGAACTAGAAGCAAACAAGATGATTTAATTTACTCACCTATTTGTTCCTAGCATAGAGTCAACTTGAAGTAAGAAATCACTTTTAATCTATTCTCCTTACCAGTATCCTGATTCATATTAGTTTAACAAATGAGGTTTATGTGTATTTAGTTATTTCAGTTGCATGCTTGTTCTTAGAGTGAATAGTTTCAGTTGTAGAGAAAGATAAGATTTAGGCATTGTAGATAAGATTTAGCCATTGTCTAACACACCTATAAGATAGATCCAAACATCAAGGGAGATAATGTTATACCCCCAGATCTTGATGATTTTATTTTGATAGCTCTAATTCGAGCACTAAGCAGGAGGACTAGAATGGTCAGTTCCTATATCACGTGGGGATACAGCTTCCTGAGGATGGGTTAGTGGGTGAACTCTAGCAAATACTCAAGATAAGGATAAAATAATGTCATCCAGTAAAACTAAGTAAACTAACCACTTGCATACAAACCATACTTATGATATATATAACCATGCCAGGAAAAAAACCGGGTTTAGCATTTCTTTAAAACCATTAACCTGGGTATATGTAGCTTAACCATCCTAGAACCACCCACGAGCTATATAGGTCTAGTGTAATCCCCTTAATGACCCTAATTTGTGTAGCTGCATGAACAGGAGATACCATAAGAGTAGGGGATTCCTAAGGACCCTTCGCTCTCTATGATACATATGTATAGTGTACATAGAGGATTCTCATGTACCTCATAGTATCATATAGGGTCTCTATGACAGCCCATCATGTCGGAAAATATGAGTTTCCAATGTCCGTCCACTGGACTCGTTCCTTGACTATTAGCTATCACACCCCTCTAGTATTTCCCAATTAAAACCATTTCCATCCAACCAAACCTTTATTCTATATTATTAACCAAGGCTATAAGTAGTGGTATTGTCATACCGACTATAACTTTCAAGTATTGTCCTTAGCCACAACTTAAGAGGTTAAGCGATTTTGGTGTACCCATTTACCAAGGTAACTACGGGGAGTTTCATGTACCCTACAAGTGTTCCATTATTATGTTGGCATGGGGGAGTCCCATGTACCCCACAAGTTGTTTATTAACATGTTTACTTAGGGGATTCCATTGTACCTCACAAGGAGTTCAATTAACCATAACCATGACCACCAAAACATTTCCTTTAACCATTCCAAACCATTTAAACCATTTATACCATATAGGGTTCAATTACCGAATCATACCATGCATTTGTTCCATTAAAAATCCAATAATATAGTAAAAGCATTGTCATATGCATTTATCAAACATGTTGGGGACATAGTGTTTCCAAAACAATAGACAATCACCATTTAATGATTCCCATGCAACCAATTTTCCAAACCACCATTAAAGTATGTAAAAGCATAATTAAAACATGGGAAAACCATAACCAAGAGTTTAATACCAAAACCCCAACACCTATTTGAAAACCCCAAAACTGTACAATAACCATGCAATGAAAACATTGTATAAATCATGCCTTTAGTTGGAAATAACAATGAGGTAGAAGTACATTGCCTTAGATGATAAAAATGATGTATAGAAATCACTAACACAAGCCCCAATTTGATCACCTTATTGAAACCCTAGCCTTTCTTTATCCAAAAGCCTTAGAGAGGATTAAAGAGTATTGTGTAAGTGTTAATGAGTAGAATAATAGGTCTAATAACCTCCCAATTGGTTTAGAAGTTGTGAGGCCTTAATAGGTTAAGTAGGGAATGTCCAGATTTCCCCTACTTAAACTGCATAAAAATCCCATCATAGGGTATGCCTATACCATACTGATCGTATCCTCCAATACGAGTGGTACACACCACTCGTACCCTAAGCCTTCTCCTTGGACCCAACCCTTCCCAAAATATGATTTACCATAACCAAGTTTTACCCAAGCATACGACTAGTACACTTGACCTGTGCCCCTGGAAGAATAGAATCATAAGAGGTTTGAACACTGTCCACTATACAAGTCCATGGTATGTCTCGTACCTTGGCTTATGGCTCATGGTGAGACACTCATACTCATATCCAAGTAACTTTACTAAGTCCCAGATTAAGTAAAGGAAAAACCCAAACCAAATGACATGTATCCAACCATACGACTCATACCAACCTAAGTCATACCCATTCGAGAAACTAATCCAACACATCAACCAACACTGGGTAGCATACTACCATGGGTTACCACTCGTACTCCATTATATGACTAGTACCCACCAGCCGTATGTTTTCCACAACCTAGAATTCCAAAAAAATTTCTAAGGGTCCCAAACCCAGTGTGTTTCAGTCTCCTTACTAGGACCATTCATCCCCGAATCACGGACAAGGTAGGTCAAAAACAAGAACGCTTCATTTGCATAATCAAATATCAATTCAACCTTTAACTATGTTAGAAAATAAATATGCAAGGATCTATTCTAACCTTTAACTAAGTTAGAAAAATAAAGATGTTATCAAGAACACATTCCTTTCGAATGAATCTCCGAAGCAGAAAACAAATGCGGATACTTGGACTTCATGTCCGCTTTCGCTTCCCATGTAGGTTTTTCCATCTTGTGGTTCCACCATAGAACCTTAACTGAGGCCACATCCTTGGTCTGTAACTGATGAACCAGTCGAACCAATATCTTAATAGGGATCTATTCATAAGACAGAGAATTCGAGATATCCAATCCATCAAAAGGAACCACCATAGAAGGATCACTAAGACACTTTCTTAACAAAGAGACATAAAATACCAGATGAATGGAGCTCAAACTAGAAGGTAACTCCAATTCATACACCACGTTACTAACCCTCTGCAAAACCGCATAAGGACCAACATACAGGGACTAAGCTTCCCTTTTTTACCAAAACCGCATCACTCCCTTTATGGGAGATACTTTTAGGAACACCTTATCCCCAACCTCAAACTCCAAGTCTCTATGCCTTATATCCACATATGACTTTTGGCGACTTTAGAAAGCCATAAGCCTATACCGAATCACCTTTACCTTTTCCATAGCCTGATAAACCAAGTCAGGGCCAACCATATCCTCCTTATGAAGCTTAAACCAATCTATAGGAGATATACATTTTCTACTATACAATGCCTCAAAAGGGGCCACACAAATACTAGAATAGTAGCTATTATTGTAAGAAAACTCTACCAAAGGTAGATGCTCGACCCAATTGCCACCATAATAAATCACATATGACTAAAGCATATCCTCTAAAGTATTAATAGTCCTCTCTTCTTATCCATCCATCTACGGAAGAAAAGTAGTACTTAAATGAACCTTAGTACCCAACCCCTTCTAAAAAGACCGCCAGAAATGAGATGAAAACTACCTACCATAATCAGAGATAATTAAAATAGGTACCCCATGAAGTTTTACAATCTCCTAAAGGTACAACCTCGCATAATCCTTAGCTTAAAAGTTAGTCCTCACTGGCAAGAAGTGAGCGGACTTTGTCAACCTATCCACGATGACCTAAATTGAATCAAACTGATTCTAAGAATGAGGAAGACCCGTATCAAAATCCATATTAATCCTCCCATTTCTATTTTGGTAAATCAATCTCAAGATAGTACACACTAGGCCTCATTTGCTCAACTTTAACTTGTTGGCACACCATGCATTTGGACACAAAATCAGCCACATCCTTCTTCATACCATTCCACCACTACATATCCTTAAGATCATGATACATTTTTGTTGAACCATGATAAAAAACATAGCATGATTCATGCGCCTTATCCAAAAAATGCCCTTGGTACCTCAAGATACCATCACCACTGATCTCAAACACCATCACCTTTTGCCCACCAACATCACTCTTGATTTTCATTAAGATAGGATCTAGCATTTGCTTCTCCTTGATCTCTGCACCAAGAGACAACCAAACAACTTTTTGTACCATCACACTATGATCACTGGAGTCCAAGAGATGAAATGGTGAATATCCTTCCCCAAGTCCCACTTCTTCTTGTAAATATGCGCTAATCTCCCCATGGATAACTTGCTAAGAGCATCATCAACCATGTTATCTTTACCTGGGTGGTAGTGAAGACAAACATCATAGTCTTTGAGAAGCTCCAACCATCTCCTCTCCCTGAGATTTAGCTCCTTCTGAGTGAACACATACTGTAGACTCTTGTGATAAGAAAAGATGTCCATGTTCACTACATATAAATAATGTCGCCATATTTTCAAAGAAAAAACCACCGCTAAAAGATACAAATCATGAGTAGGATAATTCCTCTCATGCACCTTAAACTGTCTGGAAGCATAGGCTATCACCTTCCTATGTTTTATCAAAACAAAACCAAGCCCCACCCAGGATGCATTATGATAAACTACAAACTCTTTATTACCTTCAGGCAATGTCAAAATTGGAGCCGAAGTTAGCTTATCCTTCAGCTTCTCGAAACTCCCCTCATAAACATTCGACCAAGAAAACTTTTCCTTCTTCTGAGTGAACTTAGTCAATAGGGTAGCTATCTTCGAGAAACCTTCCACGAACCGCCTATAATACCCAGCCAAACCCAAGAAGCTATGAATGTTGGTTGGAGTCGTGGGTCAAGACCACCTTTTAACCATATCCACCTTTTGCAGATCCACCATAATACCCTTACTAGAAATATTATGACTAAGAAAAATTATAGCGTTCAACCAGAACTCACACTTGGAGAACTCGGCATATAACTGGTGCTCCTTTAAGGTCTACAATACCACACAGATTGATTAGCATGATCCACCTCACTCTTAGAATAAAATAGAATGTCATCAATGAGCACAATGACAAAAAAATCCAGAATCTTCCTAAAAAAACTATTCATCAAATCCATAAATACCGCCGAAGTATTAGTCAAACCAAATGACATAAACAAGAACTCAAAGTGCCCATACCGAGTAATTCATCTTCTGGATATCCTCCTCCCAAATCTTATGTTGATGATACCCGGGTCAAAGATGTATCTTATAACAAAATTTGGCACCTTGCAACTGATCAAAAAAAACTTCTATTCTCAGAAGAGGATTTTTGTTCTTAATCGTTACCTTATTCAACTAGTGATAGTCAATGCACATTCGAAGGAAACTATCCTTCTTGCGCATGAATAATATTGATGCATCCTATGGGGATACACTAGGACAAATAAACCCCTTATCCAAAAGATCTTTAAGTTGATCCTTGAGTTTCCGCAACTTAGCCGGAGGCATTCTATAAGGAGTAATAGATATTAGATGAGTGTAAGAAACCAAATAAATACCAAACTCAATCTCCCTATTCTGAGGAACACCAGGAAGATCATCCGGAAAGACCTCAGGAAACCATTCACAATTGGAACCAAATGTAAAAAAGGACCTTTTAATTTAGAATCTACAACCCGAACCAAGTGATAGAGATATCCTTACATCCTTTGGAGATTAACCTCTAATCTCTAAGATAAGAAATAAACCTTCCCTAGGAGATAGGGAACCTCCCTCCCACTCTATAATTGGTTCACTAGGGAACCTAAAGAAAATCTTACGGGTCTGATAATTTCAGGACGCATAATAGGAGTGTAATTAATCCATCCCCAGAATAATATCAAAATTCATCATATCCAATTCAAACAAATCCACCAAAGTCTACCTACTACCGACATATACAACACCCCCCTATAGACTCTTTTAGACATCACAAAGTGACCTATCGGGGTGGAAACAAAAAAAAGATCTGAAATACCCTTCAAATCAAAACGAAAATACATAGCCACAAATGGGGTCATATAAGAAAGTGTGGACCCCGACTCAAGCAAATAATACAAGTCATGGGAAAAAAGTTGTATCGTACTTTTCATGCCATCAGGTGATGCCTTAAATTCCTACCGAGTAGCAAGAACATATAACCTATTTCTACCTATGCCGATACCAGAAGTAGAAATAAATGTAGAAGCAGAAGATGAAGCAATCAAAGCCTTACTCGCTCCTAAAGCACCCTTACCAACTGGAAAATTCTTGAGCATGTAGCTTGGCTGGCCATATTTAAAATATCTATCCCTCCTTAATCACAAAATCTCTGATAAAGATGACCACAAAACTGGCATGGAGGGCATAGTGAGGCCATCTGAGCTCCACTCTCCTGAGATTGGGCACCCTGTGCTTGATAATTATCGCCACCCTATTGAAGCCTATCACTTGACTATTTAGAGTAAGGATCACCAATAGTAGAGAAGGAATCAGAACTCCCCCACTTCTTTTTTTGCAATCTACCACCATCTCGAGCACCCTACTTCTAGGCACCACAATGCTCATAGAACCTACTCCTCTTATGCTGACTTTCTCAAACATCACATATTTTTTTTTCTCCTCCACCTACTGTATGTGAAAATACAACCTTGAAATATCCATATCCTTGCTCAGCAATACAGTCTTGATTTTAAGGATCAAATCTCGAGATAGCTCAAAAGTGAACTTTCTCATCCTCTCCCTTATATCGAACACCAAATTTTGAGCATACCTGGACAGCTAATGAAATTTCAAGGCTTATTCCTTGAAAAATATTTTCCCTTGCTTAAGATTCACAAATTCCCCCATCCTTACTTCCCTTACTTCTTGAGGAAAGAAGCGATCCAGAAGTATTTGAGAAAGTATCCCATAAGGACAAATCCTCAACATTACCTCTATCTCTACCACATATCATACCACTTGCACACAACATCTTTGAGATGATAAGTTGCAAAATTTACCATTTACCATTTACCATTTACCACATATCATACCAACTCTCATTCTTGATAGAAATTGAGAAAGAATGAGTTTATTTGCTTCTTAGGGTATTAAATTTTGTGTTTTGGGGGCTGAGAGTCGGGGGAAAATACCCAAATACCCCCAAGAATGCGGCTTTTTAATGAGTGAAAGCTGGATTGCTGATGGAGATCGACGTAGCGCGTCGATGACACCGATGCAATATCCAATGTGGCGCGCCAAGATCGCATTGGTACACTATTTTGGGGTTTCAAACGAGCTTCCAAAGAAGTCCAAAAAATCCAAAACTTGTCTGGGAACACTTATGACTTTACTGATCATGAATTAACTAAAATATAGACATTTGAAGGACTTTAAGGTCGTGATATGAGATTGCCAACTTTTGAAGGCCTAAAAATAAACTAAGTCTGAATACTTAGCTAGAATTTTCTAAGTCCGAGACCCCTTAACAAGCTTAAATGAATGAATTAAGCTAGGAAATTTTGCAGGGTATTACAATATCTCCTCCTTAGGAACATTTATCCTCGAATGAGACTGGCTGAACTGAGAGTACTAGTAAGACGAATCTAATTACTGGACATAAACATCTGGGACATGTCTATAGGACTAATATTACTCATACACTGAATTATCACACTAAACATGTATATATGATGCATAAGTACATAACTGAGCTGGTCCATGAATACATGACTGGGAGTACTGATAAGCTAGATTTCTCACACTGATCATGCATATCTTATACATCAATACATGACTAAACTGACTCATGAACATATAACTGATTAAATAAGGGTAAATGATAGTTTTAATGGAATAGTTTTTAATGGAAATCTGAGCATGATACTGAATAAGCTTAAGGAAATACATTACCTTGGGCTGAGTCTAGATTAGCGAAGAAGAGGTAAGGATACTTGGTACACATGTATACTTTGGCTTCCCAAGTAGCTCCCTCAATGGACTGATTCCGCCAAAGAACTTTGACTAGAGGGACCTTTTGTTCCTCAGTCTGCAAGTCTAGTAGACAAGGATTTCAACTGGGATCTCTTTGAAAGATAGGATGTTCTCAATATCTAGGCCCTCTGTAGGGATTATGACTGATGGTTCATCTATGTACTTCTTAAACTAGGAGACATGGAACACTGGATGGATTAAAGATAAATCTGAAGGCAATTCAAGATCGTAAGCTGCTTTGCTAAAGCGATTGAGAATTTTGAAGGGACCTACATATCGGGGACTAAGCTTTCCCTTCTTTCCAAAACTCTTCACTCCCTTCATGGGAGAGAATTTCAAATACACATAATTTCCAATCTTGAACTCGAGTTCCTTTCTGCGCACATCATCGTATGATTTCTGTTGGCTCTGAGCTATCTTGAGCCTCTCTCTGATCAACTGAACTTTCTCTAAGGTATAAAATACCAAGTTAGGCCCTATAATTATGGCCTCACCCACTTCAAATGAACCAATGGGAGATCTACACCTTTACCCATAAAATGCTTCAAAATGAGCCATCTTAATGCTAGAATAATAGCTATTGTTGTATGCAAACTTAATCAAAGGCAAGTGGTCATCCCAACTACCTTTAAAATTTATCACAAAAGCCGACAATATATCCTCTAAAGTCTATATGGTACTTTCTTCTTGACTATCTATGTGAGGGTGAAAAGCTGCACTGAGGTAACCTCGGGTACCAAGACCCTTTCGGAATGCTTTCCAGAAATAAAAGGTGAACTGGGTACCTCTATCTGAGACAATGGATAACAAAACACCATGTAATCTGACTAAATCTCTAATGTAGAGTTTGGTGTAATCCTCGGCTGAATAAGAGGTATGGACTGGAAGAAAATTAGATGATTTGGTTAACCTGTCTACAATGACCTAAACTAAATAATGTTGATGATGAGTATGAGGCAAACCCATCACAAAGTCCATGTTCACTTCTTACCACTTCTAAGTAGGAATACTGAACTCTTGCATAAAACTACTAGGCTTCTGATGCTCAATCTTAATGTGCTGACATGTCAAGCACTTAGCCACAAACTCTGTAACATTTTTTTTCATCCCACTCCACCAATAGATCTCCCGCAAGTCGCGGTACATCATAGTGGCCTTTGGATGAATAGAGTAGAGCACACCATGTGCTTCTACAAGAATTCACTATCTTAAGTCATCCACACTTAGCACACACAAATAACCCTGACAACGTAGAACACCATCTCCCCCTTGGGAGAAAACCTCAACCTTCTAATCTCTGATTGATTCTTTCAACTTGACTATACTGGGACGTCTATCCTGATTCTCCTTTACCTTAGAAACTAGAGAAGATTCTGAACTACTCTACATCCATACACTACCTTCTTCTAAGTTGACTAAGTAGACACATAGACGGTTTAACTAATGTACTTCCTGGGCAAACTTCTTGTTACTGTCCTCAACATAAGCAAGACTACCCATAGATAGTGTCACTACCCGAACTAGGGCCTGGCCGTGATGGACATCCCGAACCATGAAGGCACGGACGTCCTACACTATCTGGTAGTTATGCACAACATTCATATAATAAAAGAAAATGCAAAATTACTTTCTAATACGGAAATATGGCCATACTTTGGATTAAGTTTAACAATAAGGAATGAAATCTGAAAATCACAAACAACATCTGGAACAGTCTGCGAAATCTGTACTATATAAAAATTTGACAACTATCTAAAAATTGGGACAAGTCCCCTAGTAGACCAAAACTATAATAGATAACATAATCTAAAAGGACAGGCCTTTTGGAATAGAGAAGGCTCACCACTGCATAGTTTGTTCTGCTGTCTGAATTATCTACTGCTTATTTGGACCCCTAGACTGTGCCTCAAAACCTGAGAGGTAGGGGAGGGGGTTCAATACATATGTACTTATACGTAGAGAAAATCCAAAATAATCATTTATCTTCAACATAAATGAGAGCAATTTAAAGCAGTTCATAAATATATCATATGGTAAGAAATCACATGGGCATTTTAAAAGACTCTACGAAAACATCTGAAATCTGTGACACTCTTTGTCTTACTTCTGCGCTAGGTGGTGTACCCTAGAATCTGTAATCCCACAGGCTATATGGGATCTACCATTAACTCGGCAGCCAAGCCTCCAACCCAAGTGTGCCTCAAGGGTTGGAGTCTCTGAATCTACTATGCCACACGACCGTCGCCAGTGTATAATAATAATCTACTCGTATTGGCAAATAGCTAAACTTAGTTCATAGATCTATAAGTCCCAACTAAACTCCCTCTTGCAACCTCAAGGACATCTAAATTAACACCACTCATCCACCAAGTAACTTCATCAATAACCTATAATTTTTTTGCACGACAAACACCATCAACAACTCTTTTCATACTTCAAGTAAACAACAATTCACCTTAACTAATAACTCTTTCTCTACCTTATCCTCTACTAAACCATCACAAAGGGACGTATAACTTCATTACCAACTCAATCTCATGCAAAAAGATTCAACCATACATATATTCAATAAATTTCCCTTACCACTTTTCTTGCCATTACGCCACTAAACCCTAGTTCCAACCAACACAAGAACAACAAGATGAACAACAAATTGCTAGTGAATCAAAATAGGCCCCATACGGCTCCACTAGACTTTGATTTTGTGTTTTGAATAAGAAATGAGATGAACGAGAAGGCAACTATGCTAGTGAATCGAAAGATCCCCACACGACTTCACTAGACTTTCAGTTTAAAAAACACAATGATAACAAGATTACAAGAGATAAAAACTTGATACACAATATTTAATGATCTAAGAATATGCATCTTACTCTATATAAAAAAATCATACTCAAATACTTCCCCCACCGACTATCATACAATCCACACATGCTACTAGCTACCATATTAGTCTATCAATATAAAATGCTAAATCATTCTAAAACATCAGTTATTCAACTAAACATATTTATCTACACAAAAGTCACCCTCACTCTGATTTCTAACCTTGCGACTTTACATCCCAATTTATTGGTCCAATATCACTACAAATAGGTCATGACACCTTCACTTTAACTTATACTACTACTGAGGTGGAAATACAGTCCCAACATTCTGCTACACATCATTCCCCCTGAAGCATGACATCTGCAACATAAATTTTGAAAAGGACTGAATACGCTTAATACTACAACTGAAAAGCATGATTTCATAAAAATCAAAGATCACACTAGAATCAATACACCTTGGAGTACTAATGGACTCTTCTCTAGTCCTTGCACAAATTATAAACTCTTATATGGCTTAATAAGAAAGGACCATACCATTTAGACTCTAAAATTCTGAACTTGAATCACCCCAATATTGAGACATAGCTGAGAACATCAAAGTAAAGAAAGAATTGGGATGACTTTAATCCCGTATGGGCGACACCATAACACAAATTAGAGTATGTAAGAGTAATATTCTGACTCCATAGCACAAAATAGAACATGAAGAAAGAGAGACATTCCTAAACACCTAGTAGCCTCTTTCCTATAAGTGTGGTGCGCTACACATCCATAAATAACACTCTACCCGATGAAATTTTACAGACACCCTAGGACCATGAACCGTGCTCTGATACCAAGTTTGTCACGACCCAAACTAGGGCCTGGCCGTGACGGACATCCTGAACCATGAAGGCCCAGACATCATACTCTATCTGGTAGTCATGCACAACATTTTTATGATAAAAGAAAATACGGAATTATGATCTAATAAGAAAACATGGTCATACTCTAGTTTAAGTTTAACAATAATGAATGAAATCTGAAAATCACTATCAATATCTAGAACAGTCTGAGAAATATCTACTACATGAAAATCTGACAACTATCTGAAAACTAGGACAAGGCCCCCAGTACACCAAAACTATAATAGATGACATAATCTGAAAGGACAGGCCTTCTAGAATAGAGAAGGCTCACCACTACACAATCTGATCTGTTGTCTGAATTATCTACTGCTTATCTGGACCCCTAGACTGAGCCTCAGTACTTAAGAGATAGAGGAGAGAGGTCCATACAAATGTACTGGTATGCAGAGAAAATTCAAAATAATTATTTATATTCAACATATATGAAAGCAATTTAAAGTAGTTCATAAACATATCATATAGTAAGAAATCACATGGGCATTTTAAAAAACTCTGTGAAAACATCTGAAATATGTGATACTCTTTGTCTTACTTCTGCGCTAGGTGGTGTATCCTACAATCTGTAATCCCATGAGCTATATGGGATCTTCTATTAACTTGGCAACCAAACCCCCAACTCAAGTGTGCCGCAAGGGTCGGAGTCTCTGAATCTACTATGCCACATAGCCATCACCAGCATACAATAATAATCTACCCGTATCGGCAGATACGATTTTAAGCTAAGAGTTACTTGAACTCATGCCTTCTTCGGGTAACCACCTAACCCTTTTTATGCCCATTTTTAGTTCTTTAACCATGAATGCTCTGAAAACATACACTAAAATCTTTAACTCTGTCATGGCATATACACATATATGGTATCGTCATACCATTTACTTGTAAGTCACATTCTCTAACCCATTTAAAGCAATTTATATCTCTGTTTTCAAATCATGAAATTCAGGACCACTATAAAAACAATTCTTTCGAGGAACTGATGCTTTAAAATTTATGTAAAATCATGCAAGCAATTATCTTTATCAATAATTTAACAAACAATGGTGGTCATTTCCAAAGTCTCTATCTCATGCAATTCTTCTCTTTAACAAAAAATATAGTTATCTTAAGACACCCTCTCAATAATTCTAAATTAATGTTTCAAATTCTATGACATTGAGAATACATCTTTCAAATCACAGACATGTATTTCAACTCTTTTATAACAAAACCAAAATCTTTAATTTATCACAATAGAGGGAGTCCATAATTTATGCTCTCTAACAATATTAAACCTCAAATTTTATACATATACGTATACATGTAAAACAACTTAGGGGGAAAGGCCTAAGGTACAAATCAACAATGCATTTAATCACTCATAATTCATAATAAAATCATGTATTTCAAAACCCCTTTCTAAAATCATGCTTGAAAATCTTTAAATCATGTTCTAGTGTTTCCGAGCTCATGTAGTTTTTTTAGGATAAACCCCATGTACCTAAAATTATATGATCTAAAAGATGGAACCTAGATCTTGATAGATGAAACCTCGTAGCTTGATTTGTTTCTTGGAGATATTGAACTTAAGGCTTGATTTTCTTGAATTTCTTGTTCTTGAAAAAAACCCTAATTCGATCTTATTTTGAGAGTGAAGAGGAAGTTTTTGATGTTGTAAAACTGATAATGATTGATTAATAACACTTAAGGGGTGATTTAATTTGTGTGAAATGATTTTGGAGTGAGGGAAACACCAAAATACCCAACCCAAAAAAAATCACATAATTGCATTAGTTAACTACCAGGGTTGAGGAGCCGTCACTCAAGTGATAAGTCATCACCCAGGTCATCACTTTTGGGATAGTTTTTACCATTCACTGCCTTAGGCTGACAACCAGGTCTGGCAGGCCGTCACACAGCTGATAAGTTCTCAGCCTCGTCGTCACATTTTAGCAGACAGATACTTCAAAGTAAAATAAGCATAAATTTTTACTTCGATACCATATTAAAGCGAAACCAGTGGCATTGGAAAGAGGGCTCAAAGAACTTTCATTTTATATATATTAGGCCTTCTAATTCATTATATACAAATAGTTATGGTCGATTTATGTTTACAAAAGTTTCAACGCTCACTCAAATTCGAACGATAAGAAAGCTGTCAACTCGTCCTTGAGTTTGGGGACCTCTATGATCTCAATTCATGCTCAAATAGGTTCCCACACTACATAATTTATTAACATGCCAAATTTGAATAGGATTTATGGCTTTTGTATCATCTACTCATAGAAACGACGGTTTTCACTCTAGCCCAAAATATGGGATGTTACAGACAGTCTACTAAGAGCATCAGCCACTACATTGGCCTTGCCTAGATTATAAAAGACACTCATGTCATAGTATTTCAATAACTCCAACTACCTTCTCTTATGGAGGTTAAGATATTTATGAGGGAACACATACTGGAGGATCTTATGGTGAGTGAACACATCCATGTACACCCCATATAAATACTGCCTCCAAATCTTTAAGGAAGAAACTACAACTGCTAACTCAAGATCATGAGTAGGATAGTTCTTCTTATAGGTCTTAAGTTATCTAGAGTCATAGGCTATGACCTTACCATTATGAATGAGGACACAACCCAAACCTACTCTGTATGCATCACAATACACCACAAATCCATCTAGACCAACTGGTAAAGCTAGGACTGGGGCAGAAGTAAGTTGAGTCTTTAACTCTTGAAAACTATTCTCATAAGAATCTGACCACTGAAATTTGACTTTCTTCTAAGTCAATCTGGACATGGGGGATGCAATAGATGAAAATTCGTCAATAAACCTACGGTAATAACCAACCAAATCTAAGAAACTCTTGATATTTGATGGAGAGATGGTTCTGGGCCAGTTTCTCACTATCTCTGTATTTTGGGGATCAAATCTAATGCCATTGCCAGAAATGATATGGCCAAGGAATGCTACTTACCATAGCCAAAATTTACACTTACTGAATTTGGCGAATAACTGATGATTTCTAAGATTCTACAATACTATTCTGAGATGGTCTGCATGATCACGTTCATTTCGAGAGTAAACTAGGATGTCATCTATGTAGACTATGATGAACATGTCCAAGTAATTCTTGAACAAACGGTTCATCAAGTCCATGAAGGTTGTTGGGGCATTGGTAAGACCAAAGGACTTGACTAAAAATTCAAAGTGACCATACCGAGTTCTGAAAGTTGTTTTTGGGGGGTCACTTTCTCTGAGTCTGAGATGATGATAGCCTGATCTTAGGTCTATCTTACATAAATAAATATCACCCTAAAGCTGGTCAAACAAGTCATTAATTTTGGGAAGGGGATACTTGTTTTTTACCATGACATTATTTAACTAACTGTAATCTATGCATATTCTAAGAGAACTATCTTTATTATGCATAAATAACACTGGTGCGCCCCACGGGGACACACAAGATTTGATGAATCCTTTATCTAAGAGATCCTTTAACTGTTCTTTTAATTATCTAAGTTCTGCTGGAGCCATTCTGTATGGCGGGATAGATATGGGCTGAGTATCTCAGAGAAGATCAATTCCGAAATCAATTTCCCTTAAAGGAGGAACTCCGAGAAAATCTTTGGGAAACATATCTGGGAATTCACATGCTACTGACACTGATTCAAGAGTAGGGATTTCTGAACTGGAGTCCTTGACTCGCACAAGGTGATAGACACATCCCTTAGATATTATTTTTCTCGCTCAAAGGTAAAAAATAAACTGACCCCTAAATGCTGAAGTACTAACCCTCCACTCTAGGACAGGTTCATTAAGGAACTAGAACTGTACCATTTTGTTTCTGAATTCAACTAAGACATAGAAGGAATGAAGCCAATCCATGTGGAGAATAATATCAAAATCAGTCATCTCTAATTCAACTAAGTCTGCTGAAGTTATTTTCTGAGATACCATAATCGTACAGTTCCGGTATACCCATTAGGATATGATGGATTTACCCACTTTGGTAGAGATTGAGAAAGGCTCTGTTAGAATTTTGGGATTGACTCCAAAATCAACAGCTATATAAGGTGTAATAAAAGACAAAGAAGCTCCTGGATCTAGCAAAGCATAAACATGTATATGATAAACTTGTAATGTACCAATGATCACATCAAGAGAACTTTCCTGATCCTATTAGGACTAAAGATCGTAGAGACTATTTGGACGTTGCCCACTAGTGGCACTGGATGAGTCATCCTTCTAATTCAGGCGACCGGACTGAGCTGGAGGACAGTTTCGCTGATCCTGAGAACCTGACAGGGGATAATCTCTAACTTTGTGTCCTGTCTTTCCACATCCAAAACAAATATCACTGTCAGCTCTGCAAAAACCCTGATGGTTCTTTCCATAAGTCTGACAAAGAGGATTGGTTTAGGCACTGCTGACACTACCCTGAGACTTAGAGCCTGACGCCCTATCTCTATTTCCATCTTTGAATTTTTGCACTGGAGCACTAGATGAGGATAGAGCTTGAACTGGATATTTTTGGTGGAACTAAGAATAATTCCCACCCCCTGACTTAGGCTGAGCAAAGTTTAAACTACCTGTTCCAGCTCTCTTGTTCTACTTCTCTCTCTCTTTATTCTTCTTCTCATCTATCTACTGAGCATAGATCATCAGCCTAGCTAAGTCCATCTCACTGATCAACATTGTGGTCCTTCACTCTTTGGCAACACTATCATTCACCCTAGACATAAACTTACTCATTTTGGATCTGCTATCTTCCACTACATGAGGAACGTATCTAGCTAATTATGTAAACTTGAGAGAATACTCTTTCAATGTCATATAGCCCTACTTCAGATTAATAAACTCTAACACCTTGGATTCTCTCAGCTCTAGGGGAAAGAGTCTATCTAGAAACAAAGTGGAAAACTTATCTCATTCAATGGTCCCTGTATATATGGCCCTCTCTTCTTTCTACTGTTTAAACCATGTATGAGCCATATCCTACAAATGTTATGCCGCTAGCTCAGCACTCTCACCAGCAGTCACGCCCAGAATATCAGTAATCTTTTGCACCTGATCAAGATACTCCTGAGGTTCCTCATCTAACTTAGACACACAAAAAGATGGAGTTCATACGGGTGAAGTCCTGAATCTTGGCAACAACAGTATTGGCCATTGGGTTGGCCGAAACGGCAGCTGGTCATTCATTTTGGGGTTCCATAGAATGATATAGTATAGTGAATGCTACTATGAACTCTGTGTGGGAGACATGTTCCCCCAAAGAATTGGTTTGGTCGGACTGAGGGGCGGGCTAATCTCCCATTCCTCTTCCCTGAGTTCTCTTTGGAGGCATTTTTTGTAACCAAAAGAGAAACTAGGATTAGAAAGAGATTTTGACTGGAGCTCATGCTAGCTCGCACTACATTAATACCAAAAAAAAAAACTATTCCTAAAACATCTCATAGCCTTCTATACATAAATGTGGCATGCTACACACCCATGCACAAGACTCTACTTGATGTGGCTTTCAGACTTCCTTGGAGTCTCTTGAACCTTAGGCTTTGATACCACGTTTGTAAAGCCCCGAGTCTTGTACCCCGGAAGCTACACGGTGCTCATAATCCTAAAGGACCACAAGCTAACCTATGATTGGTACCTGCTGTAACAACTGAGTAACAATAATGTATAATATGGAATAATGGGATGAAATGCCATATGGTTCAAACCTGTAATACTGATAAAAAAATAAAGTCTGATAAAGCATCAAAATCTGAAATACTAAATACTGTCTGAACATCTAGTCTGAAGAGCCTCTAAACTGAACTGTCTGAATAAAGAGTTGATGGGACAATCCCCTAACTAACTCCATCTATTTAAATGCTGAATCTAATGGGATAATGAATTAAAAGAATATTCTCGAATAATAAGGACTCACTGCTAGTATACTATTGCTGGATGAATGTCTAAACCGGTAAGAATACTCTAGGGGCCGTACGTTTGAACCTATGGTATAAAACACCATAACGCAAAAAAAGTATGCGTCAGTATGTGTGAATGTAATGGTACGCAAAGTGAGGTAAGGCTGAATGCATGGGTTCATATGTATGAACTATAACTGACTGAATAACATGAACATGACTAAGTTAGAATACATGAATGAATATGTAATTGTAAATGCAGTCATAAGGATTTTGAATACAGAGTTTACTGATAGCATGGATTACTGATAACTACTATAACTAATAACTGATATACTATTTTCTAAGAGTCTGTGTCTGACATTTCTATTTCTGATGGAACTAGATGAGTTTTGTACTGAGCTGAGTGATTGTATTTGACAGTCTTGAAATCTAAAGAACTATCTGAGTTCTTTACTGAGGACTAAGATTTAGACTAAGGGAGGTAATCATCTAACCAACATGCCCTTTTTCTTAATAGATTTGGGGTCCAACCTATAACACCAATTGGAAGGGTGTCAGTACTATGCCATGGGTAAAGACATTGAAGAAATACCCTCATCTGGCAGGTTCTCAAATAAGAATGGTGGGACCCTCAACTATCAAGTTAAGACACCTCATCAACCCTCAACTAGCAAGTTTTGATGTCTCAACCTACGCTGGATATGTAGTTCTGGAATGCAAAGACTGCTTCTAAGGATCACACCCTCTGACTGGAAGGTGAGTCCCCATTCTTGGGTTCACTTTGTGCTGAATCCTACTCCCAACTGAATAGACACTGAACTGGTTTCCTAGTTTATACTAGGATGCACTGATCTATTACTGATTGTATTAATTAACTAAACTGAGCTGAGTTTACTAAGTTTTGTTGACTGACAGAAAACTACTGAGTTCTGTTAACTGACTGAGTTTACTGATGACTGAACTGAATACTGAATGGGACTTGATTGATACTGAGTTTACTTAGTTATCCTGAGTTCTATACATAAACTAGAGTACTACTGATTGTGGAATGATTGAGACTATTCTGTAACTAACATTGGCTCTAGGCACACAACTAAATTGTCGAGTATTAAATACACCCAGTACTCGATAGCATGAAAATAATATGACACGATGATTCTTAAAAACTTGACAATAGTTAACAACTCACAATACGATCTTATGAGGAATTTCATCAAACATATACAAGGTATAGATTTAACATGGAAGACATTGTGAACATGGGTGTATAGCATAATTTCATCAAGTAGACCACCAAAGGACCACTAAAGCACCATAGTCTCAATTTAGCATTTTATCAAACACATGGTAGGTATAGCTTTATACTTGGGTATGATCAACAATGTTAGTACATCATGACTTCATATTTCAAGGTTTTCAATATAAGAGAATAAAATTTCAACTTACATGCTATCATAATATCAAGAAACACATAAAGATTTCAACTTGGAACCCATCCCACAACATCAACATGATTACATTTAATACAACAACATGGAAATTACAATTCATGTTTTTAAAAGAATTTTCTTGAACTCCAAGAATGGAAGGGACCCTTGGATGTACACTTTACATACCTTGTTGAAGAATTTCTAGAAATAAATAATGAAATATTGAGTTCTTGATTTGAAATTTTAAAACCCTAAGGCTTGTTCTTGAGAAAAATTGAGAAAGAATGAGTTCATTTGCTTCCTAGGGTATTAAATTTATGTTTTGGGGGCTGAGAGTCAGAGGAAAAAGTCCCAAATACCCCCAAGAATGCAGTCTTTAATGAGTGAAAACTGAATTATCAATGTACAGGTCGACGCTACGCGTCGATGGCTCTGACGTGATAACCAATGCATTGCGCCAAGATCGCTCCGACTCACTGGAATTTAATGCTTGTAGCTGGGGAAAATATTAACTAATGCGATAGGTGATGCGGCGCACCAAGATCACGTTGGTACCCTATTTTTGGATTCAAAGGAGCTTCAAATGTAGTTCAAAAAATCCAAAACTTGTTTAAGAACGCATAATGACTTTCATGATCATGAATTAACTAAAATATTGAAATTTGAAGGACTTTACAGTCGCAAAATGAGATTGCCAACTTTCAAAGGCCTAAAAATAAACTAAGTCTGAATACTTGGCTAGAATTTTCTAAGTCTGGCACCCCTTAATAAGCTTAAATGACTGAATTAAGCTAGGAAATTTTGTGGGGTCTTACACAAGATCAGGAAAGTTCTTCTAGTATACCCTATAGTACGTTATAAATAATCCATTTACATGTTTACACCTTATTAGATCCAGGAGCTTCCTTGTCTTTTTTGACTCCTTACATAGTAGTCAACTTTAAAGTGAAATTATAAATCTTAACAAACCATTTCTTAGTACCTACACCAGTAGGTAAATCTTCTATTCCATGCAGACGAGTATACAGAAATTGCTCGGTTATAGTATTTTAGAAAAATCTCTTCAGTTGATTTAAGAAATAGAGTCATTTAGTTTTAGTTTGCTGATGGACCAATCATTGAATGCAAGGGGTAGTACCTCAGTTTCAGTTGATCTAAGTTTGAATCTCTAGATTGAAATACTAGAAAGAAGAGTTAAGAATTCTAAGTTTGTTAGTGTTGAGGTTGCTATAAGATGATTTTTTGGCACTAGAAAGCTAAGAATTTTGTATCAGAACAAAGTATTAGCACTGGACCTTACATTATCAGATGTTGTCCTTTAGAATAAGTTTAGGGGTTATGAGTATTGTTATATCTCAGACTCTAGAGTATAGTGGTTATAGTTCAGTGTACCGTTATTGATTAAGTGGTTCACAACTTTAGAATAATGGCTTTAATCTAAGGGGGAGATGGTAGAACAAGTAACCAAGTCAGGCTTTCAGATTTTAGTAGTAATGCCAGTATGCATAGGAAATCAGTGGGTAAGGATAATGCCCAAAACATATTTACCTTAGTGCAAAGTTTTGTACTTTAGCTATCATGATATCTACTTATGCCTTACATGTTAGCTCTATGTTTATAGCTCATCATTGTGCACATTATCAAAATTCAGATACGCTTACAGTTCCTAATATAAGGAGTTATAGTTAACTCAGTATAATGAATCATGTTCCATGAATAAAGAAACTCTAACTTTGGTCATGTAGTTCATGACTCAGGTACTCATACCTCACAGTCTGCTCAGTTTGCATGACTCATGCTACACTCGTAATGATTAGTTAAATTCAATCTATGTCACATATATTCTCAGTTTAGACCTTTTGATAAATCCATGATGTTGATATTATATTCCTCAGGCTTCAGTTAAGTGTCAAGTTTGGTATAGTGTCCATTCATGCTTCAGGTCTTTTTTTTTAAACTTTTCAGTGAACTCTCCTTATGAAATAAATTAGTGATGAGCAGTTGCTTAGATGGGAGCGAGTAACTATTTTAGGATAAGGAAAGATTGTTGCATGCTTGTTTTACATGAGACTTTAGTTATGAAGTTAGGCTTGAATGTCATGTTGATGTATAGTGTCTAAATGCATTTCGGATATTTGATCAGGCTTGAACTTAGTAGGAGAACTCAGTCCAGCTCAAACCTCAGTAGGTATTGTTATCAATGCCCATATTACAGAATTTTAGAAAGATTGTGATTTCTTATTTAGGTGTTTTATTCAGATCATACCAAGATTCCCTTGCTCCCTAAAGTCATTAGAACTTTATTGAAAGAGTGTCAAAAAATTCTCCAATCGAGTATAAGTTTTCAGATTGAGTTAATCCGTAAAGCCAACACATTAGTTTAGAAGTTAGGCGGACAAATTAAGATGGTTTCCCATATTTCCAACTTGTCGTCCTATACCAAAATGGAACATTCTGGTAGTTGCGAGTTCATCTCAGTTCATGTATTATGCCTCAGTTTTAGATCTCAGATATCCAATCACGATTCAATTTGTAGGTACCCCGTGCATAGTCTTAGATTTTCCTTAGTATCTCAGTCAAGTCAGCATTCTTTGAGGGACATAATTCCTCAAGAGGGAGATGCACTATGGTCCCCGAGCTTTCATCTCCTAAACCTTTCATTTTCTCTTCACGTAACGAATCTAGTTTGGAGTAGTGGGTACTCATAAGTTAACCCTCTAGTTCCAATCTCAGCCATATGACATGTATCCAAGAAATCAGTTTAGTTCATGATGTTCAGTTCATATATCATGTTTCAGATTGAGTAATGTTCTCATGTTCCCATTCATACATGTCCAATAAATGATCTCAGGTTCATCAGTATTTTCAGCTTAAGGTAATAGTCTTTCTTAGCTTTACTCAGTTCTATGTTAAGATATAATTATAAACTTGGTATTCCTTATTATTGTATATTCATTCATGCATTCATGAATCAGTTCAAGCATTTATTATAAATTAGATATGCATGTTCAGTATGAAAAAAATTTTCAGCTTATCAATAGCTTCAGTCATGTATGCCATGCATTAGATATGTATGTTCAGTATGAAAACTTAGTTTTTCAGTAGTTCAGTCATGTAGTCAGGTTTTAGTTGTACATGTTTAGCATGTAAACTTGGTCTATCAGTGTTTCCCATCTTAATCAGTCTCATTTGAGGATAAATGTTCCCAAAGGGGAGATATGATAATACCCTGTATTTCCCTAGCTTAATTTAACTATCAATACATGAGTCATCCTATATAAAATTTTTGAAATACTCAATATTTTTCAGTTTAGATCTTTCAATTGCATAGGATATTCAACCAGCTTTCAAACGGTGTAAAATTCGGCCCAATCCGATACCCGAGAGAAGAGTTATGGCCATTTTAGTGAGACAGTGTATCACTTGGTACTTCAGCTCATCGCGGAGGCCGTCTAAATGGAAATTGTCATTTTTAGTGATCCAACGTAATACCATGGCATCACGCCATCATCTAATTTCTCAATTGTAAAAATCCAGTGTTGCTCCACGATATTGGTGTGTCGCGCCAAGGACCCAATCCAAAATTGTTAATTTCCAGTAAAGCAACATATTTGTACCGCGTCGCGCCAAGCTTCAAGGTCCCATACAGAATTGTAGTGCGATACCACCGTGTTACGCGATCAACCACATTCCTAGTTGGTAATTTCTAGTGGCCCGACGCAATCATGGCGCGTCGCGCCAGGTACCCAAATCGAGCATTTTTTAGTACAAATTTTTAAATCGTTCCCAGGGGTAAATAAGTATTTTTTTCATGGACCTAATCAGTCTAAACACAATATTAACCCCCTAAATAACCTATTGCCTCATTATTCACTCACTTTCTCTCAAGAATAAAACATTTTCTCTCAAAGAGGCAAAAACCCTAGTTCAAGAAAAGAAGAACAAGTCTAAGAATTCCTCCAAAAATATTCAAGAAAGAATCTTCTAAGGGGTGTTAGATGTTCATCTATGGGTTCCTTTCACCCATAGAGTCCACAAATCCATTTTTAAAACTACAAGATTGTTGAATTATGAACTTCTATGTTTGAATTAGATTGAATTTATGTTCATGATATTAGTTGGGTTTCAATTCATGATTTAAGTGCAAGTTCACGAAATTGAATAGCATGTGGGAGGAATATGTGATTATCTTGATAAATACTTGAATTTACAACGTGATTAATATATCTATAATGTTAATTTGGTTTTCAATCCATGATTATGAAAAGATTTATGAAATAGAATAGTATTTAGGGGAAGTTCTATGAATAGCATGTTAAACCCATGAAATTACAAGTTTGGCATTGTAGTTGCCATATTTATATGTTATCCATGACAATGTGCATTAGGTTGTTCTCCCTAAGTGATTGATAGAATGTTCATGTGAATTAAATGATAAAATCATGACATGCTAGTATATGTACAAGATTATTCCCTACAAGTGTTTGATGAAATGTCCATATGAATGAATTATGCACAAGTATACATTGTTATGATTCTCAAGGTTATTGCATGATTTACTTTACATGCAATCGAGTCTTGGGGGTATTTAATACACGACAATCTAGCTGTTTACCTAGAGCCAATGTTAGTTACAAAATAGTATCATTCATGTCACGATCAGTAGAGCTCAGTCAGTTACAGATCACAATATTACTCAGTCAGCTATAGACATTGGGACAACTCAGTATCAATACAATTCAGTCAGTTAACATTATCAGTAATAGTTCAGACGAATCTTGTGTAGCCAAGAAATTAGTTCAATTTCTATTCAGTTGGGAGTAAGATTCAGCACCGAGTGAACCCACGGATGGGGGCATTTTTGTTAGTGTAGGATTTGACCCTTAGTAGAAATCCCTGAGTTGTAGAACTATAAATCCAGCGTAGGTTGTGATGACTTCTTGGTAGATACGGTTTGACACATCTCTTATGAGTATTCCTTACAGTTAAGGGTTGACAAAATATCTTCTTTCTAATTAGGGTTAACTCACAACCATTGTTAGTACTCGTGGAACAGTACTGACACCCTATCAATTAGGGTCACGTTTTGGACCCCTATCATCTCAGATTTGGGGCATTTCTGTTAGATGATTACTGTAATACCCCGGGAAATTTTTCGTTGAAATTTTATGCGTAAATGTGTTGGGTTCTATCTTCTAGAATGAATTATAAACTTTTCATGTGGAATGCCTTAGATTATGAACCACCATTGTGTAGAGTATCAAATAATCTTTCCAACTATATGTGGATCATCCAAAACGGACACCCGAGCGACGAGTTATGAATATTCCGATCGAACTGTGAATAGTAGTGAACAGTAAAACGTGCAGGAAAAAAGTACTGAGGCCTGCCGTATTTTTGCTCCAACTTTAAATGATCATAACTCCTTGTAAATAATGATCTGGGTGATCTACTATATATCAACAAAATTCTCTATGAGTCCTCTTTCCGATGAAATTGGTTTCATCCAATTTTTCTATCGGAGCAAAAAGTTATGGTCAATCTACTTCAGCCTACCAAAAGTAAATTTTTGGGTCAACTTCAAATAATCATAACTCCTCGTACACAATGATCTGGGTGAGATATTATCTTTCAATGGAAATATATGAGAGTCCTCTTTCTAATGAAATTGGTTTCATCCAATTTGGATATCGGAGTAAAACATTATGGTTGATCTACTTCAGACTATCAAAACAGTCCACCAAAGAACAAATTCAAGAATTATTTGATTTTTAGGGGCGTTTTGGTAATTCATCCTCACCCAAAATCCGTCCAAACCCTATATTAAAGCCTATTAGAAGCATTATATGTTATATTTCATCAAATTCCCTTAAAAAGAAAACCCTAAGCTCCTACATCCAACTTCAAGAACCTCCAAAGTTCACCCTTCATTCTGCAAATTTATTCAAGATTCCAAGTTTCTAGTTCAAGAACTCCAAGAACCATCATTCAAAGGCATGATTAACATCTCAAAAATTAGTATCGATCTAAAGTTCATCATTCAAGGTATGTGGGGTTTTTCAACAAGAACTCTCTTTCGTTCTTGTGCCCAAATTGATTTTTCTTTTATGAATATACATGATTTTACATGTTTTGATATGAATTTGAAGCATGAATTTATACCCTATATGATTTTACATGAGATTATGATACTCTCTATGTTTTGAAAGTTGAATTGAATGAGAATGATGACATTTTTGTACATAAAGCTGAATTTTCCAAATTTTAAAGTAAGTTATATATATTTATTAAAAAAAACATGAATCTTGAGAAAATTTAATATGATTTTGATGTATGAGACCTTGAGTCCTAATTGGAATTGTACTTTGAGAAATTATGGGCTATAAGCACAATGAGATTTAAATCCCAAAGCTAATTTTCTTTACCAAGATGTATGATTATAAAGCTGAAATTTTAAGTTTTAAGTGATTATTTTTGTGCTTATGTCATAAAGTATGAAACTTTGGAAGGTTTTATGGTGATATTGATGTATGGGTTTTTGGAACCCTAGTTGAGATTATTAATTTGAGAAAATGTGTGTTATAAGCATGTTGATGTTGAATATTTGAGATGTTTTGAATGACTTGACCATTTGGTCGTCAATGAGTTATTTTAAACTCGACTGTGAAAGAAATTCACGTTTTTATTAATTATGAGAAAGGGGTAGCAAATTGGCTCCCGATGAAAATTGTTGAAGTGTTTATTGTGGGTTTTCTCTAATGTGAGCCTGAGGTTGATTTAAATTTCTGAGCTAAGTCTGGGGGTAATCTTTAGCACCGAGTGGGAGGTATAAAGTGACCTTACTTCGCTAGAACTATGTGCCCCTGTAGGATGTGAGCCTGAGGCTGATTTATAGAGTGAAAACTAGTGTTTTTGAATTGATACTGGAAGTCCAACTCCGATGGCAAGGATAGGACGACTCTCCCCAACGTGGATTGTACATTAGAGTCCATGTAGCTCACATGGTTTATGTCGGTTATAGGATCTCTCAGTGTGTGTGTGTTTCCTTGTGTCTATGGTGAATGGTGAAGTGATTTGAAAGTGGAATTGTGAAAGTTATTCTTTCGAAAGATTTTAATGATATTTACATTATGAGAATTGATATTCTTGATGAACTGAAAGTGATTGACAAATTATATGATGACTCACATATGTTATTATACTTATTTCATCCTTTCATGATTATGATGATTTTCTTCGGGCTTTGTGAGTCTTTCATACATCCTGCATATTTCTTATAAATATTTATGATGATGATGTTTATACAATTGCATACACCCCCATATACTCGGTTCCTTTCCATGGTACTGATCCACATCTTCGGATGTGGGCTGCATTTTCTCCGAATGTAGGTACAAGGTATAGTTGCATCTTTGGATCCAGTCAGTTCGTGGTATCCAATCAGCAGGTGATGAGTCCTTTTGATTCAAGGGCTTGGGTTAGTTATGCAGAGTTATAGTGTTTTATTTTATTTAGTTAGTCGTATTGATTTGGGGTAGTCAGGAGTCATGACCTGGCTACCTACAGTCAGTACTAGTAGAGGCTTCATAGAGAGTCAATAGAAGTTGATGTATTTTGTTTTAATTTTGGTTGTAAAGGAAGAATTATAATCTTTAAAATTCTATTTTTGTATCGATCAAATTCAGAAAAGAGTTAATTTCTGCTTATTTGTATGGATTTTTATTTTTATTCAGTTGCTTATGAGTTATGACAGTAGAAGGGTTAGCTTAGGTTCATTTGTGACCCTAAGCACCGTGTGACATCTCGAGACCCAATTTCGGGGAGTTACAAACTTGGTATCAAAGCACAGAGTTCAAGTGTCCTAGGGTGTCTATGAAGTCGTGTCTAGTAGATTCTTGCAGAACGGTATGAAGACGTCTGTACTTTTCTTTGAGAGGCTTTAGGGCATTTAGGAAATGTTTTCCTTCTTTCAAGTCTAAGATCGTTCTATAAAAAGGTTCTCCAAGAAGCTTATATATATTCTCATCTTACTCTATTCTGGCCAACTCTGCCTCATTTTAAAGGTATCAGAAATAGTTAAGCTTAATTATCCGTAGGTAGTTATGGGATTATAAGAGAGCTAGAAAGTATCCCGTCAGTGCTTTTGAGTTCCAAAGATTGAAGTACTTTATTCATGTTCATAAAAGTCGTGAACTAAGCCTAGGTTAAGTGTGCTTTCAGATTCCTCCTCAGAATCTACAATGTTAATCTATACTTCTCCCTCTATGTATTATTTTTGAGATAACATGATTCGCAAGCTCCAGTTCTTCCCCAGGTAATGCTTCTATATTTTCTAGAAGAAATTTCAAAAGCTACACAAAGGGCTTGAGAGGAGCTCTCTAGTGTGTTAAGTTCCTTAAGTTAAAAGTTATGCCCTCATTCTTATGAGTTATTTAATTAAGACAGAGTAAGGTGTATTCTTAGATCATTGAATATTATGTGTCAAGTTTCTATCTCTTGTATTATGTACTCTTGTTATCATTATGTTTGGGAAAAATCAAAGTCTAGTGAAGCCGTGTGGGGCTCTTTCAATTCACTAGCATAGCTTCTTTGTTATTCATCTCATTTTCTTGTTCAAAATACAAACCAAAGTCTAGTGAATCCATGTGGGTCCTTATTCAATTTACTAGCATAGTTACATTGTTATTTATATAATTTCTTGATCAAAACACAAAACCAAAGTCTAGTGAAGCCATCTGAGGCCTATTTCGATCCACTAGCAACTTATAGTTCATCTTGTTCCTTGTGCTGGCTGAAAATGTGGGATATGGAGGTGTAATAGTAAGAAGTATGGTAAGTGTGATTTGTGGAGCATAAGTATAGAGAAATCCCTTTTTGCATGCAATTGGGTTAATAGGAAGTGATATAGTTTGTTCGAGGTATGAAACGAGTGTTGACAGTATTTGTATGACATAGAGTATATCTTAGTGATGGAAGTACTCGGTGGGTAAGTGTTATTAATCTAGGCGCTCTCCAGATTGCAAGAGGAAGTTAAGTTAAGACGTAGAGAGCTATGAACTATGTTAAGTTGTGTATGAAGGATAAATTGTAGTGATGGGTGAAAGAATTATGTGTTAATCAATTGTGAATAAGATAGGCTATATGATTATGACCAATTATTATTGTTATGAAGTTTAAGTGGGCTAGTATTCATGGATTTGTTGTTTTATAATCTTCACGTGGGAGTTATGCATGAGATGGAGTTGTAAATTATGTGAAGTGTGAGACCTTAAGTTTGAACGATTGGTGATCATGAAGATGAATGTGACGGTTTCCGGATTAAGGGTATTAGTTGCCGGAAGTGACCTAATAGGCTTGAACAGTGTACACAAGATTTTAAGTGTAGTTGACTTGTTATTAAGTTTAATATTATATTATGATGAGAAAGTTCACCAAAGATATTATGGTACTTCTTTAATTTTGAGGATTTGTGTATATGGTGTAGTCGGTCATGCCATGGGATTGTTAGATGGATAAATACTAGTTAGACGATGGATGATGTTTTGATGGCTTAGTTAAGGCGAGGCGTATGATTGGAAATGTTGAGCCTCTTAAGTGTGATTTTGATTCTTATGGGTTAGAAACATAAGTTCATAGGCATGGTATTAAAGGGAGAAGACAGAAGTAGCATGGTCTATCAAAAGGTTAGAAAGTATTCAAGTTGAGCTAAGAGAAATAAGAGTTGAAACACTAGATGGTGTACATTCCGACGATAGAGATGTTCGTGGAGATTCGAAATTAGTAAGCATTTGAGAATTTGAGTGATGGCTTAAATCTAAGTGGGAGATGATAGAACAAGTAGTCAAGTCAAGCTTTTAGAATTTAGCAGAAGTACCAGTAAGTTGTAAATTTGCTGTGAGAAAGATCGGTGCTTGACCCAATGTTATTTCAGTATTTTCAGCTGTCCCAAAACCTACTCATTCTTTACATTTCAGTTCCATGATCTTAATTCATGTTCATACACATGATGGAAAATTACATACTCTTCTAGTTTCCAAAAATGAGAAATTCTAGTTCTTCTAGCAGTTTGAATCACATTCCATAAGTTATGAGCTCTAAATTCAGGGAATGCCGCCAATGACTCATATACTCAAGTTTTACAGTATGTTCAATTCAAGTACTCAGGAAATACTCTAATTGATCAGTAAGATTCAGTTTTCGTTATGGGTGTCTTCAGTTTTGATACCTTAATGAACCTATTGTATTTGATATTTTATTCCTAAGGCCTTAATAGAGAGAGTCAAGTTATTTACATTATCCCTTCATGTTTCAGGTCTTCATGTTTTAAAATTTTGTGACCTTTTCATTAAGTCCAACTAATGGTGTTGAGCAGTTGTCTAGAAGGGAGAGAAGATACTTCCTTATCTATGATAGAAGGTGGTGTGGTCACGGCGGTGAAGTGAAGTTAGATTGAGGCTAAGTCCTTGATACATGCCGTGGTTAGTTGAAGTTTTAAATATTTATTTTGAAAGATTATTGTGCGTTGGTTTTATGCACTTCTATGAGGTTATAGGAATAGTAATATAGAGTTATTGTGTATAGTTCAATTGGTTGAGAAAATGTTATGTGTGCCGTTTAAAGAATTGGCCAGTATGTGTGAATGATGTAGTTGATGGAATCTTAGAGAAAGAGAGGAAGATGCTTTATGAGTGTTCATTTAGAGGTGCATGTGCGAAGTGCGTATGTGGTTATGAGTATAGGCTTGAATGTTATGGTTGTATATCTAAAAGAATGCACCGCAAGTTAGCGGATCCCATGTATAAGATTGTATGTGGTTGTTGGAGTAGCAATAAGAGTTATGTCTGAAGTGAGGAGTTGTGAGGCTCAGTGTGTATTGAGGTTCATGACATAGATTAATATTATAGTGTTATGTGGCGTATCTTATGAGTACTTGGAGTTAGGCTTAAACATAGTCGAGGGAGTAGTTGGGAAGTGTTGTTAAGTTTGGAAGAAAGGAGTTATGTTTCCCAAGACCTTGAAATTCCTATCTTAATTTATGCCATATGGGTCCTTGTTCACATACGATAGGATTGTATCAAATTATGGTTCATTTACTCCCCGAACAATGTCATTTAAATCTTTTGGAGGGAGTTTTGAGGGACGTTTCATTTGGGCGCAAGTGTTCCTTCTTTTGATGAGATCCCCTTTGAGACCTTTGAATCTCAGTCTCTAAATAAGCCAAAGATATCGATTCCTTAAAATTAGTCGCCTTTGTTTAAGATCCAACTATGTGACCATTCTCATTATAAATCGCATGTTCTATGAAGTATTCGAAAGTTTGTAGTGAAGTAAGTGTATTGATTTCGTTATCCCAGCCTTATGTCCTCATTTCAATGGTATTCTGTACTTATTCATCGACATTCGAGGACGAAAGTTTTCAAGGGGGAGAT
Source organism: Capsicum pubescens (assembly GCA_030864215.1). Taxonomy (NCBI): domain Eukaryota; kingdom Viridiplantae; phylum Streptophyta; class Magnoliopsida; order Solanales; family Solanaceae; genus Capsicum; species Capsicum pubescens. Next base: position 109,380,914 of record CM061544.1, read on the forward strand.
GATGTAATACCTCGAGAAATTTTTCGTTGAAATTTTATGCGTAAACATGTTGGGTTCTGTCTTCTAGAATGAATTATAAATTTTCCCTGTAGAATGTCTTAGATTATGATCCACCATTGCATAGAGTATCGAATAATATTTCCAACGATATGTGGATCATCCAAAACGGACACCCAAGCTAAGAGTTGTGAGCATTCCGATCGAACCGTGAATAGTAGTGAACAGTAAAACCTGCAGGAAAAAAAGTACTGAGGCTTGGCGTATTTTTTCTCCAACTTTAAACGATCATAACTCCTTGTACATAATGATCTGGGTGATCTATTATATATCAATAGAAAGATCTGCGAGTCCTATTTCCGATGAAATTTGTTTCATCCAATTTGTCTAGCAGAGAAAAACGTTATGGTCGATCTACTTCAGCCTATCAGAAGTGAATTTTTGGGTCAATTTCAAATGATCATAACTCCTCGTACACAATGATCTGGGTGAGATATTTTATATAAATGGAAAGATATGAGAGTACTCTTTCTAATGAAATTGGTTTCATCTAATTTGGTTATCGGAGTAAAATGTTATAGTTGATCTACTTCAGACTATCAAAACAATCCACCAAAGGACAGATTAGAGAATTATTTGATTTTTAGGGGCGTTTTGGTCTTTCCCTCTCACCCAAAATCCGTCCAAAACCTATATTGAAGCCTATTAGAAGCTTTATATGTTATATTTCTTCAAATTCCCTCAAAAAGAAAACCCTAAACTCCTACATCCAATTTCAAGAACCTCCAAAGTTCACCATTAATTCTGCAAATTTATTCAAGATTCGAAGTTCCTAGTTCAAGAACTCCAAGAACCATCATTCAAAGGCATGATTAACATCTCAAAAATGAGTATCGATCTAAAGTTCATCATTCAAGGTATGTGGGGGTTTTCAACAAGAACTCTCTTTCGTTCTTATGCCCAAATTGATTTTTCTTTTATGAATATACATGATTTTACATGTTTTGATATGAATTTGAAGCATGAATTTATACCCTATATGATTTTACATGAGATTATGATACTCTCTATGTTTTGAAAGTTGAATTGAATAAGAATGATGACATTTTTGTACATAAAGCTGAATTTTTGAAATTTTAAAGTAAGTTATATATATTTATGATAAAAAGCATGAATCTTGAGAAAATTTAATATGATTTTGATGTATGAGACCTTGAGTCCTAATTGGAATTGTACTTTGAAAAATTATGTGCTATAAGCACAATGAGATTTGAATTCCAAGGCTAATTTTCTTTACCAAGATGTATGATTATAAAGATGAAATTTTAAGTTTTCGGTGATTATTTTTGTGCTGATGTCATAAAGTATGAAACTTTTGAAGGTTTTATGGGGATATTGATGTATGGGTTTTTGGAACCATAATTGAGATTATTATTTTGAGAAAATGTGTGTTATAAGCACGTTGATGTTGAATATTTGAGATGTTTTGAATGACTTGACCATTTGGTCGTGAAGGAGTTATTTTGAACTCGACTATGAAAGAAATCCACGTTTTTATTGATTATGATAAAGGGGTAGCAAATTGGCTCCCGATGAAAATTGTTGAAGTGTTTATTGTGGATTTTCTTTAATCACGCCTGTGGCTGATTTAAATTTCTGAGCTAAGTCCAGGAGTAATCTTTAACACCGAGTGAGAGGTATAAAGTGACCTTACTTCCCTAGAATTACATGCCCCCGTAGGATGTGAGCCTGAGGCTGATTTATATAGCGATAACTAGTATTTTTGGATTAATATAGGAAGTCCTACTCCGATGGCAAGGATAGGAAGACTCTCCCCAATGTGGGTTGTACATTGGACTCCATGTAGCTTACATGGTTTATGTCGGTTATAGGATCTCCTAGTGTGTGTGTGTTTCCTTGTGTCTATGGTGAATGGTGAAGTGATTTGAAAGTGGAATTGTGAAAGTTATTCTTTCGAAAGATTTTAATGATATTTACATTATGAGAATTGATATTCTTGATGAACTGAAAGTGATTGACAAATTATATGATGACTCACATATGTTATTATACTTATTTCATCCTTTCATGATTATGATGATTTTCTTCGGGCTATGTGAGTCTTTCATACATCCTGCATATTTCTTATAAATATTTATGATGATGATGTTTATACAATTGCATACACCCCCATATACTCGGTTTCTTTCCATGGTACTGACCCACATCTTCGGATGTGGGCTGCATTTTCTCGGAATATAGGTACAAGGTATAGTTGCACATTCAGATCCAACCAATTTATGCTATCCAATCAGCAGGTGATGAGTCCTTTTGATTCAAGGGCTTGGGTTAGTTATGCACAGTTATAGTGTTGTATTTTCTTTATTCAGTTGTATTGATTTGGGGTAGGCGGGAGTCATGACCTGGCTACCTACATTCAATACTAGTAGAGGCTTCATAGACAGTCAGAAGAAGTTGATGTATTTTGTTTTAATTTTGGTTGTAAAGGTAGAATTGTAATCCTGTAAAATTCCATTTTTGTATCGATCAGATTCAGAAAAGAGTTAATTTCTGCTTATTTGTATGGATTTATATTTTTATTTAGTTGCTTATGAGTTATGCTAGTAGAAGGGTTAGCTTGGGGTCACTTGTGACCCTAAGCACCGTGTGACATCTCGGGACCCGATTTTGGGGCGTTACAAACTTGGTATCAAAGCACATAGTTCAAGTGTCCTAGGGTGTCTATGAAGTCGTGTCTAGTAGATTCTTGCAGAACGGTACGAAGACGTTTGTACTTTTCTTCGAGAGGCTACAGGGCATTTAGGAAATGTTTCCCATCTTTCAAGTCTAAGATCGTTCTATAAAAAGGTTCTCCAAGAAGCTTATATAGATTCTCATCTTACTCTATTCTAGCCAACTCTGCCTTATTTTAAAGGTATCAGAAATAGTTAAGCTTAATTCTCCGTAGGTAGTTATGGGATTATAAGAGAGCTAAAAAGTATCCTGTCAGTGCTTTTGAGTTCCAAAGATTGAAGTACTTTATTCATGTTCATAAAAGTCGTGAACAAAGCCTAGGTTAGGTGTGCTTTCAGATTCTTCCTCAGAATCTACAATGTTAATCTATACTTCTCCCTCTATGTATTATTTTTGAGATAACATGATTCGCAAGCTCAAGTTCTTCCCCAGGTAATGCTTCTATATTTTCTAGAAGAAATTTCAAAAGTTACACCAAGGGCTTGAGAGGATCTCTCTAGTGTGTTAAGTTCCTTAAGTTGAAAGTTATTCCCTCATTCTTATGAGTTATTTAATTAAGACAGAGTAAGGTGTATTCTTAGATCATTGAATTTTGTTTGTCAAGTTTCTATCTCTTGTATTATGTAATCTTGTTATCATTATGTTTGTGAAAAATCAAAGTCTAGTGAGGTCGTGTGAGGCTCTTTCGATTCACTAGCATAGCTTCTTTGTTATTCATCTCATTTTTTTGTTCAAAATACAAATCAAAGTCTAGTGAATCCATGTGGGGCCTATTTTGATTCACTAGCATAGTTACTTTGTTATTCATATAACTTTGTTGATCAAAACACAAATCCAAAGTCTAGTGAAGCCGTTTGAGGCCAATTTTGATCCACTAGCAATTTGTAGTTCATCTTGTTCCTTGTGCTGGCTGAAAATGTGAGATGTGGAGGTGTAGTAGTAAGAAGGATGGTAAGTGTGATTTGTTGAGCATAAGTATAGCAAAATCCCTTTTTGCATGCAATTAGGTTAATAGGAAGTGATATAGTTTGTTCGAGGTATGAAATGGGTGTTGACGGTATTTGTATGACAAAGAGTATAGGTTAGTGATGGAAGTACTCGGTGGGTAAGTGTTGTTAATCTAGGCACTCTCCAGATTGCAAAAGGAAGTTAAGTTAAGACGTAGAGAGATATGAACTATGTTAAGTTGTGTATGAAGGATAGATAGTAGTGACGGGTGAAAGAAGGATGTGTTAATGGATTATGAATAAGATAGGCTATATGATCAGGACCAATTATTATTGTTATGAAGTTTAAGTGGGATAGTGTTCATAGATGTGTTTATTTATAATCTTCACGTGGGAGTTATGCGTGAGATGGAGTTGTAAATTATGTGAAGTGTGAGACCTTAAGTTTGAACGATTGGTGATTATGAAGCTGAATGTGAGGGTTTTTGGAGTAAGGGTATAAGTTGTCGGAAGTGACCTAATGGGCTTGAACAGTGTACACTAAAGTTTAAGTGTAGTTGACTTGTAATTAAGTTTAATATTTTATTATGAAGAGAAAGTTCACCCAAGATATTATGGTACTGCTTTAATTTCGAGGATTAGTGAATGTGGTGTAGTGGGTCGTGCCATGGGATTGTTAGATGGATAAATACATGTTAGATGATGGATGATGTTTTGATGGCTAAGTTAAGGCGAGGCGTATGATTGGAAATTTTGAGCCTCTTAAGTGTGATTTTGATTCTTATGGGTTAGAAACATAAGTTCATCGGCATGGTATTAGAGGGAGAAGATAGAAGTAGCATGGTCTATCAAAAGGTTAGAAAGTATTCAAGTTGAGCTAATAGAAATAAGAGTTGAAGCACTATATGGTGTACATTCCGGTGATAAAGATGTTCGTGGAGATTCGAAATTAGTAAGCATTTGAGAACTTGAGTGATGGCTCAAATCTAAGGGGGAGATGATAGAACAAGTAGTCAAGTCAAGCTTTTACATTTTAGCAGAAGTACCAGTAAGTTGTAAATTTGTTGTGAGAAAGATCGGTGCTTGACCCAATGTTATTTCAGTATTTTCAGCTGTCCCAAAACCTACTCATGCTTTACATTTCAGTTCCATGATCTTAATTCATGTTCATACACGTGATGGAAAATTGCATACTCTTCTAGTTTCCAAAAATGAGAAATTCTTGTTCTTCTAGCAGTTGGAATCACATTCCATAAGTTATGAGCTCAAAATTCATGGCATGCAGCCCATGACTCATATACTCAAGTTTTACAGTATGTTCAATCCAAGTACTCAGGAAATACTCTAATTGATCAGTGAGATTCAGTTTCCGTTATGGGTGTTTTCAGTTTTGATACCTTAATGAACCCATTGTATTTGATATTTCTTTCCTAAGGACTCAATAGAGAGAGTCAAGTTATTTACATTATCCCTTCTTGTTTCAAGTCTTCATGTTTTAAAATTTTGTTACCTTTTCATTAAGTCAAGCTAATGGTGTTGGGCAGTTGTCTAGAAGGGAGAGAAGATACTTCGTTATCTATGATAGAAGGTGGTGTGGTCACGGCGGTGAAGTGAAGTTAGATTGAGGCTAAGTCCTTGATACATGCCGTGGTTAGTTGAAGTTTTAAATGTTTATTTGGAAAGATTGTTGTGCGTTGGTTTTATGCACTTCTATGAGGTTATAGGAATAGTAATATGGAGTTGTTGTGTATAGTTCAATTGGTTGAGAAAATGCTATATGTGTCGTTTAATGAATTGGCCAGTATGTGTGAATGATGTAGTTGATGGAATCTTAGAGAATGCGAGGAAGATACTTTATGAGTGTTCATTTATAGGTGCATGTGCGAAGTGCATATGTGGTTATGAGTATAGACTTGAATGTTATGGTTGTATATCTAAAAGAATGCACCGCAAGTTAGCGGATCCCTTGTATAAGATTGTATGTGGTTGTTGGAGTAGCAATAACTGTTATGTTTGAAGTGAGGATTTGTGAGGCTCAGTGTGTATTGAGGTTCATGACATAGATTAATATTATAGTGTTTTATGGCGTATCTCATGAGTACTTTGAGTTAGGCTTGAACATAGTCAAGGGAGTAGTTGGGAAGTGTTGCTAAGTTTGGAAGCAAGGAGTTATATTTCCCAAGACCTTGAAATTCCTATCTTAATTTATGCCATATGGGTCCTTGTTCCCATACGATAGGATTGTATCAAATTATGGTTCATTTTCTCCCCGAATAATGTTATTTGAATCTTTTGGAGGGAGTGTTGAGGGACGTTTCATTTGGGCGCAAATGTTCCTTATTTTTATGAGATCCCCTTCGAGAACTTTGACTCTCAGTCTCTGAATAAACCAAAGATATCGATTCCTTAAAATTAGTCTCCTTTGTTTAAGATACAACTATGTGACCATTCTCATTATAAATCGTATGTTCTATGAAGTATTCGAAAGTTTGGAGTGTAGTAAGTGGATTGATTACGTTATCCCAGCCTTATGTCCTCATTTCAATGGTATTCTGTACTTATTCATCGACATTCGAGGATGAAAGTTTTCAAGGGGGAGATGATGTAATACCCTGTGAAATTTTGTGCGTAAACGTGTTGGGTTCTATCTTCTAGAATGAATTATAAATTTTCCATGCAGAATATCTTAGATTATGACCCACCATTTCATAGAGTATCAAATAATATTTCCAACGATATGTGGATCATCCAAAACGGACACCCGAGCGACGAGTTATGATCATTCCGATCGAACCGTGAATAGTAGTGAACAGTGAAACGTGCAGGAAAAAAAGTACTGAGGCCTGGCGTATTTTTTATCCAACTTTAAACAATCATAACTCCTTGTACATAATTATCTGGGTGATATACTATATATCAACGAAAATATCTGTGAGTCCTATTTCCGATGAAATTGGTTTCATCCAATTTGTCTATCGGAGAAAAATGTTATGGTCGATCTACTTCAGCCTATCAAAAGTGAATTTTTGGGTCAACTTCACATGATCATAACTCCTCGTACACAATGATCTGGGTGAGATATTATATATCAACGAAAAGATATGAGAGTACTCTTTCTAATGAAATTGGTTTCAGCCAATTTGGATATCGGAGTAAAATGTTATAGTTGATCTACTTCAGGCTATCAAAACATTCCACCAAAGGACAGATTCGAGAATTATTTGATTTTTAGGGGCGTTTTGGTCTTTCCCCCTCACCCAAAATCCGTCCAAAACCTATATTGAAGCCTATTAGAAGCATTATATTTTATATTTCATCAAATTTTCTCAAAAAGAAAACCCTAAGCTCCTACATCCAACTTCAAGAACCTCCAAAGTTCACCATTAATTCTGCAAATTTATTCAAGATTCCAAGTTAGTAGTTCAAGAACTCCAAGAACCATCATTCAAAGGCACGATTAACATCTGAAAAATGAGTATCGATCTAAAGTTCATCATTCAAGGTATGTGGGGGTTTTCAACAAGAACTCTCTTTCGTTCTTGTGCCCAAATTGATTTTTTTTTTTATGAATATACGTGATTTTACATGTTTTGATATGAATTTGAAGCATGAATTTATACCCTATATGATTTTACATGAGATTATGATACTCTCTATGTTTTGAAAGTTGAATTGAATGAGAATGATGACATTTTTGTACATAAAGCTGAATTTTCCAGATTTTAAACTAAGTTATATATATTTATGATGAAAAGCATGAATCTTGAGAAAATTTAATATGATTTTGATGTATGAGACCTTGAGTCCTAATTGGAATTGTACTTTGAGAAATTATGTGCTATAAGCACAATGAGATTTGAATTCCAAAGCTAATTTTCTTTACCAAGATGTATGATTATAAAGCTGAAATTTTAAGTTTTAAGTGATTATTTTTGTGCTTATGTCCTAAAGTATGAAACTTTGGAAGGTTTTATGGTGATATTGATGTATGGGTTTTTGGAACTCTATTTGAGATTATTATTTTGAGAAAATGTGTGTTATAAGCACGTTGATGTTGAATATTTAAGATGTTTTGAATGATTTAACCTTTTGGTCATGAAGGAGTTATTTTGAACTCGACTGTGAAAGAAATCCATGTTTTTATTGATTATGATAAAGGGGTAGCAAATTGGCTCCCGATGAAAATTGTTGAAGTGTTTATTGTGGATTTTATTTTATGTGAGCCTGAGGCTGATTTAAATTTTTGAGCTATGTCCGGGAGTAATCTTTAGCACCGAGTGGGAGGTATAAAGTGACCTTACTTCCCTAGAACTACGTTCCCCCGTAGGATGTGAGCCTGAGGCTGATTTATATAGTGATCACTAGTGTTTTTTAATTGATACTGGAAGTCCTAGTCCGATGACAAGGATAGGACGACTCTCCCCAACGTGGGTTGTACGTTGGACTCCATGTAGCTCACATGGTTTATGTCGGTTATTTGATCTCCCAGCGTGTGTGTGTTTCCTTGTGTCTATGGTGAATGGTGAAGTGATTTGAAAGTTGAATTGTGATAGTTATTCTTTCAAAAGATTTTAATGATATTTACATTATGAGAATTGATATTCTTGATGAACTGAAAGTGATTGACAAATTATATGATGACTCACATGTGTTATTATACTTATTTCATCCTCTCATGGTTATGATGATTTTCTTTGTTATTATACTTATTTCATTTTCTTATCATAACAATTACCATGCTTGTATAGTTCCATTCAAGTCCTTATATGGGTGCTGGTGTAGATCACCTATATGGGGGTTTAAAGTTGGTGAGGCTGATTTTGTTAAGACGAATTCTATTCTTGAGAGGTTGAAAACAACTCAAAGTCATCAAAAATAATATGCAAGCATTAGGAGGAGAGAATTAAACTTTGTTTTGGGTGATTAAGTGTTTTTGAAGGTGTTATCCTTAAATGGAGTTATTAGGTTTGGAAAGAAATGAGAGCTCAGTCTCAGGTACATTAGTCTATATGAAATCTTGAAGTATGTTGGAGATGTCACTTATAAGTTAGATCTTCCGTCAGGATTAGCCATTGTTCATTAGATTTTCCATGTGCTTATGTTGAAGAAATGCATTGGAGACCTATCCTTGGTCCCATAGAAAGTATTGGATTGAAATATAGTTTATCCTATAAGGAGATCCTAGTTCAAATTCTCGATTGCCAAGTTCAAAGGTTAAGGAATAAGGAAATGTCTTCAGTGAAAGTTTTATCGAGGAATCACTCAGTTGAGGGAGCAATGTGGGAAGCTTAAGCAGACCCCAAGATTTCAAAAACTCTCAAGTAGGGTTTCTTCTCCAAAATTCAAAACTCCTAAGGCTTCAATTCAAGTTTACTTCAACAAATTCAATAAGTTCAGGTATACGGGATTTGAACAAGGATTACCTTTTATCCTTGTGTCCAAAAGCTTTGATATTATGGTTAAATTTGTGAAATTCCAAATTGGGGTTCATACCCACATTAGATGCTTTTAAAGTTATGATGTTCCTTTATGAATTAAAGTACATTTAGCATCAAAATTTAGTGTTTACTCACATTTCTACACACATAGTAGTTCACATGAAGTGAATTTCAGTGTTCATGACAAAAGTACCATAATTTGGTAAAAGTATGTGATCTTAGCTTGATTCATTCAATTTATAAGAAGCTCATACTTACTATTTTAGATTAAAGGCTCTTACAATATGACTTTGATTTTAGATTTGATTTTGTTATCTCCGACAAGATATGAAATTTACATAAGTAATCATGATTATGAGATAGAAATAAAAAAATATTGTAGTTTCAGACTTATCAGCTCATATGCTTATTTTATAATGAATTTTATATATTTTACGAGAAATGATATGATTTGGGAGTAGTACCTAAAACTGAGAAGTGAGGTTTTAGCATACCTTAGTTCCATAAACTACGTACTGCTATAGGTTATTATTTAGCTTTTCTAAATGGTCATGTACAAACATTATTCATCTTGTCCAAATGAACATGTATATGTAATCATCCTAGTTAGCATTTATACCCTGTCAAGGTTTATTGGGCCCTTTCGATGGGTTTTTTTTACATTGGACTCCATGTTGCTAACATGGTTTATGTCGATTATGAGACTCTCCCATAGAAAAGATAATTTTAGAAATTAATGTAATAACTTACAAACTCTATCAAATGTTTCTTTATGTTTTTATGCTTTATGATATTTTAGCATTCAACGTTATTCATGATCTTGGTGAGTTTATTTACTCATAGAAGCATGTTAAATATTTTGATCTATATTTTTTTTCTTATTACATTCACTCCCATATACTCAATATATTCCAGAAGTATTGACAACATATATATTTCTGTGTCTACATTATTTTATAATGTAGATTTTAGTGTTCGTCCTCAGTAGTACGATTAGCCATGATTACCATCTCCCACATTTCTTCGGTTGGTGAGCCCTTATGTGCCATGTATATAGTTACCTTATTCTATTTAACTATTGCTATGTTTAGACTTTATGTTTTATTTTTGGCCAGCTAGGGTCTGTCCTAGTGGCTCTTCAGTAGACTTAGAGGCTTATCATGTATAGTCAATTGATTTTATTTTCCTTCAGACTTTCATTAGTTCAGATGTTGTTTAGTTCACAGTGTTTTATTGAGATGTTTACTCTTTTTGAAATCAGATCATTAATTCCATTTCCTATTAATATTTTTATGTATGTTATTCATGGTTTACCATTAAGTAGATATCATGGATTAGATAGAGGGCTACTTGCAGTCCTAAGCACTGTGTGATGTCCAGGGATAGCCTCCATTCCTCCAGTCATTACAATAATAACTCAACTCCTATGCTTTTTATTGACCTCTATTAGTTGAAATACCCTATTCCATCCTTTCAACTGTTAGAGATACCAATTAGGGCAAACTAGTCCCTATTATGATAGTTGATATACCAACTGGACTCCACTCGGGAAACAACACTAAGATAGAATGATAGGAGAGAAGAGGGTGAAACATATTCCTAGATACCTTGTATTGTCCTATAAACGTAATATAGATATCAATACACTAATCTGTAGGTCTCTACTTGACATTTGCTATTTTACTAGGGGACTAATAACTTGGGCTCTGATACCATCTTTTCATAAACCAACCCACAAATCATACGGGCACCTATATAATAGCTACCCTAGATAGGAGAACATTTACTACTCAACCTTTCATTTAATGTGAAAGTTAATACAATTCAATTTGAATAACCTAATTTAGTTAATTTATACACATACAAGTCTAGTTTGATAAATTTGATATTTTAAGTAATACAAAATATAATCAATGATGAATCCTTAGAAACTAGCCTACATTGGTACAATATAAATATAAAAGGTATAGGATAATCCATGACACATCATTTGTGAAAAATAAAGAGTGTAGGAGTTATTGCTGAGTGATCATGATCGTTGTTATAGAAACCCCAACTGACCTACACCATGGCTATATCCCTGATTAGAAATATTATAGGTATATCATAATTACAATAAGACATGTAGGTAGGTATCATCGACCGACCAGATCTAAGAACAATTAACATTAACAATAAATAGTGTAATACCCCACACTTGTCCTAGTTCAAATTCCTCTCTAGAACATCAAAGATCTTGTTTCAAAGATGAATATATTTTATTCCATGTAAAATTTTTAAAATTTAGACTTTTTTCACGTGGAAAATTGAATAAGCTTTCCATCGATACCAAATTCGCCCAAATCCGACACTCGGGCGAAGAGTTAGAGCCATTTTAGTGAGACAATGTACAACCTGGTACTTTGGCACATCGTGGAATTAGCCAAAATGACAATTTTTAAAATCTAGTGAGCCTCCGCGATTATGGAACATCGCGCCAAGGCTTAGTTTCCCTATTTTCCAATTTCCAGTGAGCTGGCACGATTTCACCTCGTCGCGTCAACATGCGAAATTGGAATTTTCAGATTTCCATTTTTAAATTTCAAGAACCAATTGGTAATTTCCTAAAGCCCCAAATCAGTCTATATAAGGGATTTATACCCTCAATAACGATTCTACTTCTTTATTCATAAATTTTTTCTTAAATCAAAATATTTTCTCTCAAAGTGCCAAGAACCCTAGCCAATAAATCAAGAACAAGACTAAGGATTTCTTCAAGAACCCTCAAGAAAGAATCTTCTAAGGTATGCAAATATTGATTCTTGGGTTCCTTCTACCCAAAAGGTGTAAGAATACCTTTTTTAAATTCAATGATTGTGATTTTATGAGTTTTTCATGATTCAGGTGAATTGAAGTTCATGTTCATGTTATTGTTGAGATATAATTCATGCTTTAGAATACAAGTTGCAAGCTTTGATCTTGATATGAGTTGAATTGCATTATGTCCATGTTAAATCCCTAAAGTTGCATGTTGATTAATTTATTTATGATAATTAAGTGTAAAAATTATTGAATAACCAAAGAAAGCTCCCCATATGTTTAATAAAATGCTTATGTGAAGGAATTAGAGCCATTATAGCATGTTGACTAGAAATCCCCAATTGTGTGTAAGTTCATGCATCTCAAGTGTTTGCTGAAAAGCCTTAGTGAATGAATTGTGACATCTTAGCACAAAATATCCTAATTGTGTGCTCTTCAATCATGTTATGTGATTGTTGTAAAACCTTGTTGAATGGAGTATGAGCCAATAACATGTCTTCCTATACTATAACATGCTTATGATTCCCAGGTGCTTGAAGAGATGCTTTAATGATTGTAATGGTGAATGAAAGCCCATGGTACTGATTATTCAAGATGGTTATATTTTACTTTTATGTTATCGAGTCTTGGGGGTATTTATACCCAAATAATTTGTTGTTTTCTAGAGCTAGTGTCAATTTTCAAGATAATCTCAGTTAAGCCACAATCCTTAGAACTCAGTCAGTTACAGAATTCAGTACTCTTAGACAGTTATAGAACTTAAGAAATCCCAGTAATCTAAGTATCATTAGTACTCCATCTTCAGTTCAATACTTAGCTCAGATCTTAGTAGTATTCAAGAATTCAATTATGAGATCAGTAACATTCAAGTAATCAATTCAGAACTTAGTATCATTCACTTAGATAACGAGATTCAATAGTAATCTATCAGTCTTCAAAAACACGTGAGCTCAACTTAACTCAGTTGATTAGTATCATCAGTAATAGATTTAGCTCAGTCTAGTACAGTTTAAGAAAATGAATCAGTTCAGAATTTTTCAGTTGGGAGTAGGATTTAGCACCGAGTGAACCTAGGGATGGGGGTTTACCCATTAGAGAAGACCGATATCCCTAGGAGCAATCCCTAAATTCAAGAACTACATAGACAGCGTAGGTACGAGATGTCAACTATTAGATAGGAATGTTATACCCAGGGATCACCCTTTAGTATATTATATATATATAGGACTGATCCTAGGGGTTACCCATTAGGTAGGACTGACTCCACAGTAGTAGTGTCTTTACCCATGGCACGGTACTAACATCCTTTCAAGCTAGGGTTACAGGTTGGACCCCACAAGTTAAGATTTGGAGCATGTCTATTAGATGACTACTTCCCACAATCTCAGTTTTAGAATCAGTCACAGTAAAGAAACTCAGCTCAGTAGTATAGAGTAAGAACTGTCAGGTTAAGTCAATCATTATTATCAACAGACTCAGAGATCACTGTTAGATAGGACTGATCTTAGATCCAGTTAACTAGCTTCAGTATCATTAGATTTAGAGATCACCTTCTAGATAGGACTGATCTCAGATTAAGTCAAATCATATTCATTATTAGTATACACAAAGATCACCTACTAGATAGGACAGATCTCAGATTTCACTCGAGCATTCCCATTATCATTAAGTTCATAGATTACCCTTTAGAGAGGACTGATCTAAACATTATTACTCATATATAAATATCATAAGATTCAGTTATTTAGTATCTCACTATTAGTAGTGAGACCATACGTCAGTAAAGCAGTATCCGAGTCTCAGTATTCAGAGTCACAATGATTTCAGTTCTGGTTTGTGCATTCATACATATGTCCTCATTCAGTACTCTCATGTTATTCAGTTAAGTAATTTTTCATGCATAAGTCCTTGAATTTAGCCTTACCTCATCCTGAATACTCAGTACATTCCCATGTACTGACGCATTTGCACTATGGTGTTTTACTTTAAACCATAGGTTCAGAAGAACGAGATCTAGAGCACCCTTAGTAGCTCAGTTTCAGTCAGCAGCAGTAGACCTAGCAGTGAATACTCATAATTTGAGGATGGTTCTTATTTTATTTTATTACCAGTTTTAGTATTTCAGTAGTTAGAGTTAATTTGGGACATGTCCCATCAACTCCACAGTTCAGAAATTTAGAGGTTTCAGACTATAGATTTTTCAGACTAGTTGTTTAGACAGATATTTAGTTTTGATATTGTTAAACTTTATTCAGTTGTATTTTAAGTATTTGAACTTATGGAAAGTTTTCGCCAGTTTTTCGCATTTATTTTAGTAAATTATGCAGTGCTCAGTTACAGGTACCCGAAAAGGGTTAGCTTATGATCCTTTGGGATCATGAGCACCATGTAGTGTCCGGGGTGCCAGACTCAGGGTATTACAAATAGGTAGGAATGATATCATTAAGTAAGGTTCGAACTTCTAAATCCCAAGTTATGAATTCATTAACACCTCACTTTTAATTTTTTTACGACCGACCTTCCATCTAATAATTTGTATATCTTTATCCTTTTAACACACATTCTAACTTATATATTTTTACCTTTAACTTAATCATTATCCTAGATTCCACAACTCCTTACTCACACTAGACTAGAGCTTCTCGATAACTTACTATTACGATGCACTACAAGTTATACTATCACCAAGACTAAGAGTTATAATGACCCTGTGGAAGGGACAATACCATATAATACATTCCCATAACCAAACACTTAGAACTATTAACATTAAAGTTGAATTAGGACATAACTCAATTTCATGGTACACTACTATACTCCATCAACACTACCAACATGCCAATATAAAAAAAATCAACAATAATATATATATATATATATAATATAATAGAATGTCAAGACATATGAATGAATTCATGTATGCAAGATATGCACATTATCTCTTTCTCTTTGCAATATCATCAACATCATTTTCCACGTCAAGTACATCATGAGTAATAACAATATCACTGCCATCACCATCATCTCATTAACATAAACATCATTAACATGATGATTTTAGAAATGTCATCGACATCCTAATTATCCATTCCATGATATTAAAGTATAAATATGCAACACAAACAATAATCACATGCATTGCCTGAAAGCAAACACAATCACTGTTTCACACATATAATCATAAATCAATCAATATTAGTTCCATACATATCCTTAGGTCCATGTATTATTATAATCGATATGCTACACCCTCAGTTCCACCTAAGTGTCATTACTAATCTTGGCTATCCATAACTCTTATTCACGTTTTTGATATAGTACACAAATTCCATCCAAAGTAATTCTATTAGAGTTATCATACTCGACCACACAATATTACCATGATTATTCAATGAATCTCATCCACTTACCTATTTTTTTTACATAAACTACCACTAGGTTGCCTCTTAAACAACCTACTCACTTAGTTTCACTCATAGTTTGCCTAAAATTGTCTTACATTACATTTTACCTTACTCTACATTTACATTTTTTTAATCAACCTTAATTTAATATATAACTATCCAATTTACTAAGATTACCCTTTATCTCACCCTAGCTTAATTCTATTCCCCCTTTTTACCGTACTTAACTAACGCCATGCTTATGAACTAAAATATTCAGTTATCTTGTCAAGATCTTCACTAGCTTTAACCCGTCCTGCACTAGGAATATAATATCAATAAGGGTATAAAAATAATTAACCCTATTATTAAAGCCTAACAAGATTTTTATCATTTTTGTCCTTTTAGAAACCGTGGTCGAAGGCCTAATGCTTGAGAACTTCCAACATTTTTGGAAATGTTTTATGAATCTACCCAAGTCTAAATTATAAAACAAATTACACAAAGCCTACTTTATAGATGATATATGATGCTATTGATAGGAGAGAGTTATTCCATGAGTGCTCAGGACTTCCTATGTCGTGTTCCTACCTGGTGTGGAATCTCATAACTGAGGAGGTGGGATATATTGTAGGTTATTTTGAATAGGGAGGGAGACTGGGAGGGTTAAAAAATGGTTTTTAAATATCTTGATATGGTTACTATCGTGTTCCACTGCTGTGGTAGGCCACATACCATCCCAATTCTAATTTTAGGCCTTTTGCCCAATAACTTTGGGCCTTATTTTTGTTTCTCCATGAAATAATTTTTCTGGGTTCATTTAGAGATTTTTTTTTTCATAAATTATTTCCAGGGTGTTTTCACACGTAACAATACTTTGGATTATTACATGTAGTTGTTAAGCTAAACTGATATTATGATGCATGAATTGAGGTTTATGCCATTTAATTACTTTAGACTTCGAATTATTGACTTGCGTATGTTTTGAGTTGTTTCATACATTTTTTATTATATAAGGAGTTAAATGACATGATAGGCACTATATGAGAATTAGAGAAATAAGGAGAAAGTGACGCCTCCGGGCATGATTGAGAAACTTTATTAATATTGAGTCTTGTGACTTGAATTAAGAAATACATGGATCTATATATGCTGTGTTTTCACTAATATTATTATCGTTCCATATATTTATACTTATACTTATGGATCATTGGTAAATTGAAAAAGAATTTTTTTAATTAAGGGTTTGAGCAAAAGATATATGGACCTTGGAAGTATCATTTGGGTCCTATTTGTCAGCCTGCAACTATAGATGGGGTATATATCAGTAGGCATAGGACATTGTTTTTCATCGCCTAATACTATATTCCATGAATCATTCATCCTTAATATGCTTTGAAATATATTTATTAACTGTTGATATTGAACTATTGGAACTTTTTCTATGCGTGAGGTTATTTTAATATTTTTAATTGGATATAGTAGCTACTTAAACTCTATCATGGATATAGTATCTACTTAAACTCGATTGTTCTAAAGAAAATATCTTGTAGAGTCTCACAGATTGATACGATGATATCAATATCTATCTTCGAAAGGGTATAGGAAATTTTAAGAAAATTTTATTTTGGATTCCTTACCGTGATAATTCATTTATATTTTGAGTTTTCTAAATTCATGTTCATTATCTCATGGATGGTGAGAACAAGATCAACTATGATAGGGATTGGCATATCTACACTTACTGCTAAGATTCCAATAAGGGATTAAGGTAAGGGTTGAGGTCGTGGTATTAGTGGATCATGGGGTGCAACACTAGATATGATTCATGAAAAAGTTGCATCCTCTAAGTTAAAGGTTAAGATAAGGGGTATAACTTATCATCTCGAGGGATTTGGTCCAACCTAGGCGCCATCGGGTTTTATATTTATCTCGGTGCTATAGGATACCATGGTTAATATAAATTTTCTTTGAGAATATGGAGGAAATAGAAGCTTTGCTAGTTACTTTTTATTGACCATAGACTAGATATATGGTTCGTACTTTAAAGAAATTACCAATTGAAGGTTTTTAGAATCCTAGGGTTGACCTATTGTTGTGGATCATTCTTTGATACTTTAACAATATAACTTATTCCTTTAGTGTTATGTCTATACATGTGATTACATTTGAGGAGTATAAGATTTTTTATTGGTTTGTTTGTATCAATCATCCACAATATTTTCGTACACTAGAGGAGTATGTCTATGAGTTTTTGGCAAGTTGTCAAAAAAGGCTGGATAACCTCTATTTTGTTGAGTCAAATGGTGTAGAGGAACAACAAACTAATGGTTGAGATCTTTCCTTGGTAGATGGACATGAGTCACCTCTTATGATATAGACATATTTTTAAGGCCTTTTTGGGAAGTATGTGTCTCATAGCTTGTGAGAGAGCTTGGGGTACTAGTTTAACAATCTTGAGTAGATTTCCATAATCGTTACTAAGTATGAGACGAGGTTCCATGCCTTATTGTAACAACCATGGTAGTGATTTTTCTGTTTTATGTGTTTTTGATATTTTCCCTTTCTTGTAGTTACTTCACACTATTTGTGACTTATGTGGATTGTTGGTATGATCTTCGATATATTTAGGAGTGATTTGAGAGGGCTTGGTGCTTTTACAGGCTTTAAAAACCATTAGTTTGACTTTGGTCAATATTTTGACTTTTTTGGGTGTGATAATTTGGACAGTTCCATTAGATCCAGAAGGTTGATTTTGGGTTAGGATCATAGTTAGTTAAATTTCTGAGCCTCCATTTTGCATTCCGACCCTTAATTTTTAAACTAGTTAAAATAAGATTTTAAGGGCCCAAATGGCTAAGTTTTTGTAAACATCCTTTTTTTAAATATCCGAAAGTGACATTGAGTCTAAAATGTAAAAAATAATATAGTATCATATATAGTTTGTTTTGTAGGGTCCTAAATTAATCTCGAGGGTCTATTCAGAGACTTTGAAGTTGGAGTTTCAACTGATGCAATAACTGATATTAGTTGCATCAGGCCCTTTATCATAATCTCGAGGATATGTGACATAATTATGGGCCTTGAAGATGGTCTTGATCGCGATCACATAGTGGTAGTACCACAGTCTCAATGGGTAAATTAGTGGATGAGGTTTGGATGGATCACTGTGATAGTGAGTCCTAACTACCCTATCACGATAACTAGCTTAAATACCGGTCAAAGTAGACCCTCACGATCACGAGGTGGGGGATGCAATCATGAGGCAATGTATTCATGATTTTTATCATTTGGGAGCTCCAGGAAAGGGTCTTTTCATTAATTTCCATTGATGATATCTTCAAAGACACCATTTAATATTATTTTCAAACTAGACTTTGGAGATTTTTGGTAAAATCATAAACTAGTTTTGGTCTATTTGAACACCACTTTCAAATCATTTTTGATTGGTTTTTCTAATATAAAATACTTTTGACATAGGAACATGTTTCGAAAATAAAATTCTAGTTTACCCTCTTGATTTTTGAACCTATTTTTTAAACAAATTTGGGACCCAATTAAAATATAGCTAATATGGGTATCACTTGCTTCTTTTGGACATGCATATTATGTTATTAGTAGATTCAGCTTTTCCAAAGGCATTTTTTATGGAAAGGCTCTGTGTTGATGGTCTAGGCATGGATTTTGGCATTTTGAGGTAGGTTATAGCTTAAATTTTTACACACTTGCTATATTGTTAGCAATCATGTAAAGCACACTATGAGTTAGAGAATTTAGTTGAGGGAGTAGTATTTTGAAATTATTAGTATTACCGTCTACCCTTGTGGGGGCTTAGTTGCATATTATTATTGACTTGAGAGAATATATTTGTGGTGATGCTCGAGGAGGATCTTTACTTGACATTTCTAGGCCTTATTTGTGAATAAATTTTCATTATTATTGTTGTGTTTCCCATATAGGGTCTTGAATATATATTATAGGACTTTTTGAGCATTAATTGCCTCTATCAAGAAAGTAATATCCGAGAAATAGTTTTTCTTGAAATGATATTATTGATGTCTGCATGACTATTTATTTAGTGGGTTTTTAGTGGTCTCATATTAGGAATCATTGACATGTTGAATTGATTTTGGGCTCATTTATACATGTATTGAATTGATCATTATCTTTATATTGATTGGTTTAAAGCATTTAATCCTTATTTCATATTTACATGTTTATGAGATAGTAGTACCACTGAGAATTATTGATTTTTGAATTAAAATGAAGCATGTTATAAAATTCTTGGCCCCTTAAAATTTGACAGTGAGGTAAATTAAGATATGGGATTGAGATGCAAGAAAGTATATGGGTTATGAACCCTTCATGGGTCATGTCTTGAAGCGTTGAGCCTAGGAAAGTGTATAAGACACTCTATGCAATGACTTACATTGATCATCATCAGATCATCATTGCATTGACTTGAATTACATTATTGTATTCTACTTTATGTATTGTTGTTGGGTAGTTAGTATCCTTTATTTTCTTTATATCTTAGAACTGTTGGTGGAGATAATGTGAGCTACCATTTAGGAACTTTTCTATTCACACATGTCATGGTCACTACTACTATGCCTTTTTAGTGTCAATCCATGTTTGAGTAGGACTCACGATAGCTAAGTTTTGTGCTGTCTGAGTTGATATTTGAGGTACGAGTGAGCTCCAACATTTAGGGCAGCTTTTAGACCTCTTCATATTCTATCTTGTCTTTATTTACTTATATTTATAGACATGTTAATGTGTTTTAGATTTGGTTATGTATTAGATATTGTTTATACTTATTATTCAAGGTTTTGAAATTTGGTTTTATTTCTCATTTATACTTTTGATATTTTTTACTATGGCATGACTTCTTTTTATATGTTTCATATCATTTCATTTCGTCTTCCGTTGTATTTATATTTTGTTATGGATTTTAGGATTACCTAACAAGGTAGGGTCAAGGTTGATTCCATCATAGCCTAAACTTTTAGGTCATGATAAATTTGTATCTGAATGCTAGGTCCATCGTGAAAGAGCAAGGTGTCTGGTACAGTCTCAGAGATTGATACATCAATGTATGTATCTATCTTTGAGAGTCTATAACATCTCTTGAGTCCCATTAAGTTGCATATGCTACTTATTTATTGACTGATACGATTCGTCAATGGTGGAGGTCCTATTAGTTATAGGACATTGGGTTTGCCGGCTATGACATAGGCCTAATTTTTTAGACCTTTCTAAAGAGGATAGTTCCTTACAGTTTGAGGGATCAAACGAGGGATGATATCATCACCATAACCAAAGATCCATGACTATTATGGAGTATGAGGCAAATTTTTATGCACTATTCTGAAATGCTACGTCTAGTATCTCCATCGAGTAAAAAAGAATCAGGAAGATTATCAAGGGGTTGGCGTTGGTAGGTTATTATCAGTTTTCTACAATGCAAATGGTTGTCTCAGGAGTTTTTTTAGAGAACTGTAGATCATTCTAGGTTGATTGAGTTAATTCATTAATGTACAGTAAGTGGTGGCGGTGTTAAAACAACAGTTAATAGGGCGAGTTCAGTGGACATGCATCTAGAGGTAGAGGGTTCTCTGGGAGGGGTTCTTATGATTATTATGGTATACCAGTTCATGTATCTTTATAGTGTTTGGATAGTTGGTATGTGGTTCTCATATTTTTTATAGCCAGAGATTGGGACATATAGACAGGGGATAGAGGTCTTGTACATCGGGAAGAAAAAAGTTGTTCTTGTTATTTTGGGCCCTCTCAGCTTAAGTAAGGTAGTAAAGGGTGTTATATTTTGTAAGGAGAGTGTTCATATGGTGAGGTACTATCCTTGACATGTGTTTGGTCCTTCAGTAAGTTCTCAAGTTCAACTTTATCCAACTTATGTATCTATAGTCAAAGGTTGTTCACACAATGGAAGGGATGTTAATAGAGGTTCTTACGGTGGTAATTGACAAGCTTATGGTGGTGTATCTAGGGTTTATCAGTCTGGAAGTGGATGTGGTCAGTGCTATGCTATGCCTAGGATACCTGAGGTATAGACCTCTGATGAATTATCACAAATATCATCTTGGTTTGCTATTGTTGTGCTTCTATGTTATTTGAACCCAGGTGTACATTATCCTATGTGTCTACATAATTTGCAACTGGTTTTGATGTTGTATATGAGTTTCTTGTTGTTTTTATTAATTTTTATACCCTAGTAGGAGATTCTTTAGTGGTTGATCGGGTCTAACAATCTTGTGTAGCGATCTTTTTAGGTCATGAGACCTGGGTAGACTTATATATATGAGATATGGTTTATTTTGATGTTGTCTTGGGTATGGATTTCGTAGCTCCCTATCATGTGATTTTAGATTATTTTTGCCAAGACCATGACGTTAAATACTCTAAGTAAGAAAAACTTTTCATAGAAGGGTACTCCTAGTTTGAGTATGAAGGGGGTTATATCTTTTATATGTGCTTTCCATATTTTAGAGAAGGGGTGTCTTTCTTAGTTGGCCTATATTCATGATACTAGTCTTTCTTCACCACCTCTTTTAGATTCTGTTCGAGATGTTAGGGAGTTCCAGGATATGTTCCCTATAAATTTGCGTAGTAAGCCTCCAGAATATGATATTAAGTTACTATCGATGTTGAGTCGGGAACCAAGTCCACTTTTATTCCTCCTTATAGGGCCTGAGTACGTTCAAGTAATTGATGAAGCAGTTGTAGTATTTGTTGAGTAAGGGTTTTAATAATCCTAGTGTGTCTTCTTGGGGTGCTCGATCTTGTATTGAAGAAAAAAGACGAATCTATGTACATGTATTGTGACTATCAGTAGTTGAACAAACTAACCATCAAGAATAAATATCCTCTTTATTGCATTAAAGATCTATTTGACTAGCACCAGGGTGCTTCGATGTTTTTAATGATTGACTTGAGGTCTAGTTATGACCAAGTGAGAATTAGAGCTTCAGATGTTCAAAAAAGTGCTTTTTAGGCTCGATATGATCATTATAACCTAAATAAATGTTATTGGTGTGGTGGTATGTAAAAGTATATTCTGTAGTTCGTGGCTAAGTGTCTAAATATAACACCCTAAGCCCACCCACGGGATGTCACACAGTGTTTATGGCTGAAAGTAGCCCAAGATAACTCCTAGTATCTGGCTTAGAATTTAATGAAATCTCTAAACATTTAAGACATATAAAAAAAATGTAAATTAATAAGTTTAAAATTGGAATAAACTAACAATCCCAATAATGCCATTAACAACTGAAAATCATTTTAAACATAGTGAAAAATGAAATGTAATGCCCTGAGACTACCCCCTAGATATTACATGGTGCTTAGAACAACAAGTGATCCCAAGATAACCCATGTGTTGGTATGACACTGAAGAAACTGATTTAAAATGTATATACAAGAGAAATTTGCTGAGCAGAAGCATAATCATGAGAAAATCTAAATGAATGTAATACTAAAAAGTTTACAACATAATAAAACTGAGGAAAGACTGGAATTACATATCATGAATCTGACTGACTATCTATTAAACCTCTACTATACTAATTGTAGGTAGCTGGGACATGCCTCCAACTACCTCAAATCAACATATAAGAATAATATTAATACAACATATGAACTACAACTTACTAGTGTTCCCATAATAACACAACTAATCGTCTGCTGGCTGACAGCTGAGAACTATCTGATCTTGGTGTATGAGATACATCTGGTACCTACATTATGAAGGAATATATCCACAAATGCATGTATGTAGTCAGTACTTTGGAATATACTAAGTATATGGAGACATGCACTAAATCATAGTAATATTTAAAACATGATTTTAAACTGATGATATAAGTTATTTTCTGAAACATACATTTAAAACAAGGATATACGTGAAAAAGGTAAGTCATAGTGAGGTTTATAAATCAATAGCCGAAAACAACTCTAAATATTGGAAAATGAAAGAAACTTGAATACTGTATGCAAATTTCATGTAAAGCTGAACATGCTGTAAGACTTAGCCGAGGATTTTATATGGATACTGAGCATAAAAACATGAACATTTAAGATGAATGCAAGACCAAGTAAAGAATATTTTGATATGATCTAAATAACTAAATATAGATATTTGAATAACTGAATGATTAAAAATCTGATTACTTGGTCAAGCAAACCTGAACTTGTATAGACTGAAACTATAGGAGCTATCATGTAATCTATATGCCCCAATTTAAGCTAATCGGGGTCCAACCTATAACCCCAGTTGGAAGGGAGTCAATACCTTGGAACAAGTACACATGGCTGTGTGGATCCACTAACTGGTGTTCCTAAGGATTTGGGTGTCACCATCTACTAGCAGGTGCCCCTAAGAGAATGTCAACCCTCTATTGGTAGGAAGACCTCTCAAAACCTATTCTAGCTTCATAGTTCTAGAACTCTAGGACTGGTACCAAAGGTCACACCCTCTACTGGCAGGTGATCCCCCATCCCTGGATTCACTCGGTGCTAAATCCTACTCTGAACTAAACTAAAACGGAACATAACTTTAACATGCATTAATAAGGTATTGGTTCATATAAGGTGTCTAAAAAGTGTGGTGCATGGATAATCTGAAGTAACCATGAACATGTAAGCTAATGTATTTAACATGATGAAATACTAGTTAATTCATTATAAATATGATGAGCTGAATATTGTGATAAAATCATGATTCTGATTGACTTGTTTCTTGAAACTCTAAAACAAGAGTAAACACATAGGTATAGAGTGTTCATAACCCACTATAACTGAATGATTATGAAATTCTATAACAACACTTGAAACAGTGACATAAAGTCACAATTCAAATATCCAAAACATAATACATGTCACCAAACTGATAAAGTCCATGAATTTGAATATATGAAGTATTAAACTTAAGAGAATAGCAATTTCACAAGGTTTAATTCATAATTTGATTATTTGACATGGGGGAAATTGAATATGAAATTGTTAGTTTAAATTCAAAGCATAAAGTAATCAAATTTTCATGGGGAAAATATGTTGACATGTCTTGAATTAAATTTATCCAAGATGATAAGGATTAAATTTATGATTTACATGGACAATTTAACAAAAAGAGATTAAAAATCCATTCTTGAACATAAAAAGAATTTTGGGACTTAATGGGTGGAAGGAAAACATTGATGAATACCCCATGTACCTAATTATAAAAGTCTTGGATGAATTTCTTGGAATTGGGCTGGAACTTGAAGAACCTTAGTTGCCTTGGAGAAAAGAGAAAATCACCCCTTTTGATTTCTCTAAGTGGTATTATTGTTGAATAATGTATTTGGGGGAATTTCGTATTTTTTATTAAGACTTAAAATACCCCAAATGGCATAGTTTTGGGGTTAAAAGAGTGGGAAAAGACAAAAAGCTCCCTTGGAAATCATCAGGAAGCCGTCCAGACGAGTTTGGTTATGACTAGTAAGTTTTGGATTCGGGTCCTGTCTTGAGTCATCACTAGGAACCCATATTTCGATCCCTACTACTGTGGTGACAACTACTCTTGACAGCACTTATGGTCAGCTTACAAGTCATCATCTGGAGTCGTAATCACTAGCATCTTTGAAAGTGCTTTATTATTTTGGCCATAACCTTTTAACACGATGTTAGATTAAGGCTAAATTGGTATCCTTGGAAAGCTAATTCAATTATATATATTTTGGTGGGTCTTCAGCTCATAAATTCTTAGTGGAGAAAAATTTATTCTTGTTGGAAGATGACTATAGTTTTATACATCCCAATAATTTAATCGCTAAGGGATATTTTGACTTTTCTATAAGTTAAGAGCTATTTAGGGTCTTAATATATGTCTAAGGCACTTGTAAAACTACCAAAACACGAGGCTTGAATATTGGATCCTTTACTTGTTACTATACGAGTTTTCATAATGGATCATGATGTCTTGATACGATTCGTATGCTAGACTCGTAACCATTGGGACAGATTCTTGGTTAAGAACTGTTGTGACAACGAATCGTTCAATACGACTCATAGCCACTGATTATGAGTCATAGTGATTACTCATAGTCAGTGGACTTGGGTAGAGGAATTCACTGGATTGGCTACAAATCCCCCGTCATGACTCACACGAGTGGTTACGACTCCTTATCATGAGTCGTAGCCATGGCAGTTTATCAGGCCCAGAAGGGAAATCTTCAATGACTTTTTGCTATGACCTCGTATTATGACGAGTCTTGAAATGTTGGAAAACTAAATTTGTGGGTTATCTTTGGAGAGGTTTAGAACATGAAAACTTTGGGTATTATAATATATTTCCCTTGGGATCATTAGTCCTTGAATGATGCTGGATTTGCTAAAATACTAAGGAAATGCTGAGATGGTGTTCGAATATTTACGAGCTGAATCATGACTTTATATCTGAATCTAAAACTGATGCATGATGTATGGACTCAGATAAATTCACAATTTGCGTGGATGTGAATATTTTATCTCATGGAATAGTCATACTTATGAAACTTCAGATAGTAAAACTAGATAGGGGATTGAAAACCATAAGAGCTTATCTGTCAAATTGATAATTGAATTGTTGGTTATATGGATTGAATATACTAGAAGTTTATACTCAACTTGAGTATTTAGCCTACACTTTTCTAAGAGTTATAATAACATTAGGGATAAAAGAATTCTTGGTCATGATCTGAACAAGATATCTAAATAAGGAATCACAATATGTCTATAACTTTGTAAAATAGAACATACGCCTATAAAACATAAGCTAGGATAGAATTATAAGGCCTTAAGCAATGCAACTGATAACTTTCAAGATTAACCACACTTATCAAATAATCCCTCAACTATAATTTTCCCATTAAATACCATTCTTAGTTGATTCAACATATTATTCTCAAATAGGTATATATAACTATGCTAGCAAAAGTCTGAGTTGAACTACATACTCTCGCCATGTTCAACCCTAACTCGAAATTAAAAAGTGCAACACATAACATCATAATCCTAGTCTAAATTATGAATTTGATACACCATCAGTCTTTCACGTCTTTCATCTCAAGAATAATTCCTCTTACCACTTTAACAACTAAATTTAATCTTACTAGGAATTTACTAACGCGTAATGCATTTATTCACATATATATAAATACGATGTCCAAGCCTATCATTAAAACCACATATAAACTTATGGTTAACCAACCCACCTAAGAACTTTTACCATATTCTCAAATATCGCTTATCAATAACAACTTCCATGCACTATCCCCATAAAATGCACATAGAATTCTCAACTAACCATGACATATATCAAAAGTTTTACCTCAATATTCCTTCAAACTTATAACCTTATATAAATCAAGCATATAACAATCGTTCCTCAACAAGAAACATTTACTATCCCCATCTAAACCATTGTCCATCTCCACTATCTTTAAATATGGAGAGGTCACTGAATGGTTAGAACATGAGGACCTGAAGCATAAAAGATTACTATACATAACTTTGACACTTAACTGAGGCCTGAGGAATAGGGTATCCATGGCATGGATTTAGTAAAGAGATCTAAAACTAAGGACTTACATAAATAATCTGAATTTCACTGATCATTAAAAGTGTAGCATGAGTACCTAAAACTAAACATACTGTAAAGCATGAGTACATGAGTCACGAGTTGCAGGACCTAAGTTTGGATTTCATGAATTTACGGAATATGATTTGTACTTGTGAGTGAACTGAAACTCCTCATACTAGGAACTGGGAGCGTACATGATTTTATGGAAAATGCATGAATATGAGCTATGATAATGGAGCTGACTTGTAAGGCTTGAGTATATATTGTGATGACTGAAGTACAAAAATTTGCACTGAGATAAGAATAGGCCTGGTATCTTCCTCCTTAACTGTTGTTCTACAATATACTGGCATCACTACCAAAATCTGAGAGTCTGACTTGGTTCCTTGTTCTATAATATCCTCCTTAGATTTAAGCCGTCATTTTAACTCCGTGGACCCTCTTAATAAACTCTAAACTGAACTGCAACAACTTTACTCTAGGGTCTGAGATATAACAATACACAAAAATAATGAAATCACCCTAAAAGACTATACCTGAAAGTGTAACACCCACTGCTAATACTTCTTTCTAAGATACAACTCTAAACTTTTTATATCCCCACTAGTCATCATATAATAACTTAAACACTTACTAACTTAGAATCTTTATGAGTATCACCATACCATGAGTTCACGCCATCTAGAATTTCAACTCTTCATCCTATTAGCTCAATCATCCAAGTTTCAAACTTAGATTCTAACACTTAACATGGATATTCCCAAACTTTTAATGAACTACACTAACTTCATTCTTGAACACTCGCTTAATATATACTATCCTTAACTTTCCTTAGCTTTAGTAATCGTCATATACTTACACCTTTCTAGATAATATACTTACCTCACTAAATGCATAATCTACCTCTTTCACTTCATAGCCTATTGATACCATATACTCGAAACTTATATTTTTCCCTAAAAATAGGAATTACCATGAAAACAAAATACCTATCATCAACAACCTATAGCCCATAACTTCGCTGGCAAGAACATCATATACTAACTAACTAGCCTCATTAGCACTTATCAACTCAAGGGTACAATCTAAGCACACACTTTTAAAACTTAGAAACAATACAATCCCATATCACATTGGTTACACCTCTACATCATACCAATATCATCATACTTAATTTTGAATCAATCAACATAAATTCTTTCATAAACTATTTCAAGCTTATTGGTTCACCTTACATATAACTTCCCCATGAATACATAATCTACAAAATCCAAATATCCCTATATTACTATTGTTAAACTTCTAGATTCATGCTTCTAACTCTAGATTATACACTATCACAGGTTCTGAGAAGGGATCTGAGAGAATATCTTACTTTTTCTCAATGCATAATTTTCATGAATATGAATAAACATTTTCAAAATTTAAAACATATGGGCACTGATGGGATCCTTTTAATTCCACATGTAATCCCATAATTGTCTGTGGGGATTGTTTGCGGAAACTCTATCGGTAAGAGTTTAAGATTGATTATTTTTGTTACCTTAAGAATATGGCATAGTTAGCATGAATAGAGAAAGACAAGAATATTTATAAGTTTCTTAGAGAACATCTCTACAACATTATTTGAGGTATGAAAGAAGGAAAATATTGCTTAAATTACCTGTAGCGTCTCAAAGAAAAGTACAGACGTCTCTGTACCATTTGGCAAGAATCTACTAGACACGATTTCATAGACACTCTAGAACACTTGAACCTTTTGCTTTGACACCATGTTTTTAATACCCTTAGACTACACGCTAGATGTTACACGGTCTTAAAACCATACGTGATACCAAGATAACCCATGTGCTGGAATGATACTTGAGCAACTGATTTAAAAATTATATACAATCTAAATATATTGAGCGGAAGCATAATCATGAGAAAATCTGAAGGAATGTAATAATGATAAAGCTTACAACATAATAAAACTGAGGAAAGAGTAGAATTACATATCATGGCAATGAATGACTAGCTATGAAACCTCTACTATACTAATTGTATATGGCTGAGACATGCCTCCAACTACCTCAAATCAATACATAAGAATAATACTTATATAGTACATGAATTACAACTGACTGGAGGTCCCAAAATAAGAGAACTAATTACCTGCTGGCTGAAAGCTGAGAACAGTCTAACCCTAGTGTATTAGATACATCTGGTACCTACATTATGAAGGAATATAGCCACAAATGAATATATGTAGTCAATACTTTTGAATGTGCTGAGTATATGGAGATATGCACTAAATCATGGAAATATTTAAAACCTGCTTTAAAATTAAGGATATAAGTTATTTGTTAAAACATACATTTAAGACATGGTTATACGTGAAAATGGTATGACGTAGTGATATTTATATACCGTGATCTTAAAATAACTCTACAAGATGGAAAGCGGGAGAAATATGAATACTGTATGTAAATCTCATATAAAATTGAACATGTTGTAAAACTAAACTGAGGATCACGAATAGATACTGAGCATGAAAACATGAACATGTAAGATGAATGTAAACCTAAGTAAAGCATGTACTAAAATGTTCTGAATAACTGTATACTGATATTTGAATAATTCAATAATTGAAAATTTGATTATTTGGTCAAGCAAACCTAGACTGGCATAGACTGAGTATTGACTAAAACTGTGGAAGTTATCATGTAACCAACATGCCCCAATTTGAGCAAATCGTGGTCCAACCTGACCCCTTGGATGTTACACTGTGCTTAGAACCACAAGTGATCCCAAGCTAACCTATGTGCTGGCATGATACTTGAGCAACTAATGTAAAATATATATACAAGCTAAATTTGTTGAGGTGAAGCATAATCATGAGAAAATCAGAATGAATGTAATACTGATAAAGTTTACAACATAATAAAACCGAGGAAAGACTAAAATTACATATCATGACTCTGACTGAATCTATGAAGCCTCTACTATACAGACTGTAGGTGGATGGGAAATGCCTCCAACTACCTCAAATGAATATATATGAATAATATTAATACAATACTTGAACTACAACTAAGTGAAATTCCTAAATTAAGAGAACTAATCACCTACTGGCTAAAATCTAAGAACTTTCTGACCCTGGTGTATGAGATACATCTGGTACCTACATTATGAAAGAATGTAGACACAAATGCATACATGTCGTATGTACTTTCAAATGCACTTAGTATATGGAGACATGCACGAAATCATGGAAATATTTAAAAAGTTCTTTAAAAATAAGGATATAAGCTAGTTGGTAAAACATATATTTAAAATATGGCTATACATGAAAACTATATGTTATAGTGAGATTAATAAATCATGAGCAGAAAACAACTCTATAAGCTGGAAAATGGCCGAAACATAAATACTGTATGTAAATCTCATTTAATACTGAACATGCTATAAAACTAAATTGAGGATCATGTATGGATACTGAGTATGAAAACATGAACATGTAATATGAGTTGAAGACCAAGTAAAGCATCTATTGAAATGATATGAATAAATGAATATTGATATTTGAATAAATGAAAATATGATTACTTGTTCAAGCCAACCTGAACTGGTATAGAATGAGTATTGACTGAAACTGTGGTAGCTATCATGTAACTGGCATGCCCCAATTTTAGCTAATCGATATGCAACCTATAACCCCAGTTAGAAGGGTGTCAATACCTTTATATGGGGTACTACACAT
Source organism: Capsicum pubescens (assembly GCA_030864215.1). Classification (NCBI taxonomy): domain Eukaryota; kingdom Viridiplantae; phylum Streptophyta; class Magnoliopsida; order Solanales; family Solanaceae; genus Capsicum; species Capsicum pubescens. The sequence goes on from CM061544.1 coordinate 109,411,594, forward strand.
GGCAATGAGGATCCACTAATCTGGTGTTACAAAGGACTAGGGTGTCGCTCTCTACTGATTGGTTCCCTCTACTGGCAAGAAAACGTATCAAAACCTGAGCTGGCTACATAGTTCTGGAACTTAGGGACTGCTACTAAAGGTCATATACTCTAATGGAAGGTGAGCTCCTATCCCTGGGTTAACTCAATGCTAAATCCTACTCCTTACTGAACTAACAAGGACCATAACTAATACATGCATTGATAATGGATTTGCTCATATAAGGTATTCTAAAAAGTAAGGCTCATGTATAATCTAAAGTAACCATGAACAAGTAAACTGATGTATTTAACATGAATACTGGTGAGTTCATTATTAAATTAATGATCTGAATATGGTGATAAAATCATGATTTTGACTAACTTGTTACTTGAAACTCTGAAACAAGAGTAAACACATAGGTATCAGGTGTTCATAACCCACTAGCACTGAATGATCACCAAATTTGATAACAACACTTGAAACAATGACATAAAGTCCCAATTTAATGACTCCAAACATAATATGTGTCACCAAACTAATAATGTACATGAATTTGTATATATAAATGTACTAAACTTGGGAGGATAACAATTTCTCATGGTTTAATTCATAGTTTTATAATTTAACATGGGTGGAATTGAATATAACCTGAGTAGTTAAAATTAAAAACATGATGTAATCGAATTTTCATGGGGAAAACACGTTGACATGGCTTGAATTAGTTTTTTACAAGATGACATGCATTAAATTCATGATTTACATGGACAATTTCATAAAATGAGACTAAAAATCCATGAAAAAAAGGGATTTTTGGGACTCAATGGGTGGAAGGAACCCATTGATGAATATACCACATACCTGATTATAGAAGCCTTGGGTGAATTTCTAGGAATTGGGATTGAACGTGAAGAACCCCAGTTTCCTTAGAGAAAAGAGAAAATCACCCCTTTTGATTTCTCTAAGAGGAGTTATGGTTGAATAATATATTTTGAGAATTTTTGTCTTTTTATTATGTCTTAAAATAGCTTAAACAATGTAGTTTTTGGATAAAAGAGTGGGAAAAGACCAAAAACTTCTTTAGAAATTATTTGAAAGCCATCTCGACAAGTTTGGTTATGAACCATAAGGTCTGGGTATGGGTCCTGTCTTGAGTCATCACCAGGAACCTAGATTTTGACCCCTACTACCAAGGTGATGACTCCTCTTGAGAAATCATATGGTTTACTTATAAGCCATCACCAGGAGTCGTAACCATTGGCAACTTTGAGAGTGCTTCAGTATTTTTTCCATAAATTTTTACCCCGATATTGGATTAAGGAAAAATTGGTATCATTCGAAAGATAGTTCAATTTTCTTTCTGCTATTGGGTCTTGAGATCATAAATTATTAGTGGAACAAAGGTTATTCTCATTAGAAGTTCACTATAGTTATATACATCCAAACAATTTAATCGCTAAGGGATGTTGCGACTTGTCCATAAGTTAGGAGCTATTTGGGGTCTTAATATATGCATAAGTCACATGTAAAACTACCAAAACATGAGTCTTGATTACTGGATACTTTACTAGTCAGGCTACAAGTCTTCATAATGACTCATAATGTCTGGATTCGAGTCGTATGATAGACTCGTAACCACTAGGATAGATTCTTGGCTGAGAACTATTATGATAACAAATCCTTCCATATGACTCTATGCCACTGATTATGAGTTTTAGTGATTAGTTGTAGTCAGTGGACTTGGGCAGAGATATTCATTAAAGTGGATACAACTCACCCATAATGTAATACCCCATATGTTTCTAACCTAGAAAGTCAATAAGTTTTTCTATGTATGAAACCTCTTATCCTGTGAGTAGAATTTTAGTGCATGACTTAAAATGAATATACTAGCGATAGTATATCTTGTGATGTCTTAATCATGCTCATATGAGTCTCTTAGAGTGATGCAAGCTAAGAGTTTTTGAATCCATCAAGTCTTAGTGTTCGATTTTGCAAGGGTCATCTTTGAACAAGAATAATGTGATTGATATGTGATATTTTGGCAGATTTATACCACCAAATTGTATAGAATCTAATTATCTTTCCAAAGATACCAATTTTATCAAAATCCAACACCCGAGCAAGGAGTTATGGCCTTTCAAAGTAGAATGTGCCGCCTAACCAATTACACATGGCCACTAGAAAGCTTAGGCGATATCATATACGGTGCCTATGTAAATATAGGAGATATCATATGTGGAGCCTATGTAAATATAGGCGATATCATATGCGGCGCCTATGTATGATTGCAGCCACGAAAACACTTAGTTTTTGAGTTATTTTAAGGGTAGTTAAGTCTTTTAACACTCCATACATGTCCCTAAACTTAACCATACAAAATTTATAGCTTCTAAACACATTACAACCCTATTAAAATCTCAAAGTTCATTATCCAAGAGCACCATAGGAGAAAAACAACTAGGGCTGCACAATCAAGCTTGAAGATCAAATTTCAAGGAAATTCCTCCGTCAATCATCAAGAACCTCCCTTCCAAGGTATGCATAGTCTTCATCCTCAGATTCCTTTCGTCTGTGTAGTTCAAGAATCAATCTTTAAAATACAAAATCTTGGTTGGTTGTGGCGATATGATCATACCTATGTTGATGCTTGTTTGTTTTGCTATATAATAGTATCGTGACTGTACATCTCATGAAAGTTATGTTGTTAGTTGAAAAACATAATCTTTAGGTGGATTGATAGAATGCAAGTATGAAATCCACCTATTCCTTAAATAATGCATGCAAGGTGTTCGATAAAATGCCTAGTATGTTAGAACTTCATATTTACATTATTTCATGATATCTAAATAACAAGTTCTTGTTAGACATACACTCCAATATGAATTTCCACGCAAATTATGTGTTGTGATTGTTGTGGTATAAAGCATGTATGATAATGGAGAAATAAATTTTGTACACAAAATATATCCATGCTTTTCCTATCATGTTTGAAATGTTGAATAAATAAATGAAGTATACTATCCCCTACTTTATGATATTGTCAATTGTGGACTTAAATCTTGTGATCAAGTTATGTCATGTGTGTCAGTTTCCTCCTATAGAGTCCTGGGGGTATTCGCACCCGAAAACTATAGTTGTGTGCCTAGAGCCATGTCATATTTCACGATATCTGAACTCAAGCTATTATTCCTAGACTTCAGTCACTCATGTGACTTAGGAAAAGCTCACGATCTCAGTCAGTTATCAGATATTAGTAACATTTTGCCAGTCAATGGAATTCAGTAAGATTATCTCATGTACAGTCAGTTATTCATGTCCAGTCCATCCAGATGGGAGTAGAGGTTAGCACCGAGTGAACCCAAGGATGGGAACTCACCCGCCAATTCAGGGTGTGATTCTTAGAAGTAGTCCTTGTGTTCTATAAATACGTAGCCAGTGTAGGTTGAGACATCTTAACCTATCATAATAGGGTTGATGAGGTGGTTTAACTTGTTAGTTTAGGGTTCCCACCTTTCTCGTTGAGTACCTGCCAGATAAGGGTCACTCACAAGCTATCTTTACCCGTGGAACGGTATTGACACCCATCCAGTCGGGGCAGAGATTCGACCCCAGATTATCCATAACGACATACATGGGGCATGTCGGTTAAACACTACCTCCCATAGTTTCAGTATCAGTCTCAGTAAAAGAACTCAGGGTGTTCTTCAGATTTCAGTATATACTGGACTGTCAGATATAGTCGTTATGTTCTTCAGATTTCACTATATACAGGAATGTCAGATATAGTTATCCATGTTATCATCTTGCATTATTAGTCATGACAGTTATCAGTAAACCATGTATCAGCTTACAGGTCTTGCTATCACGCATTCACGGTCCCAGTTTCTATATTTACATGTTTGCACTCCCACGTTCATATTAGTCAGTCGGTGTTGTTCATACATGAAACCCTTTATTTCCAGCCTACCTTTATCGTATACTCAGTACTCCAGTTGTACTGATGCATTTCCTCTATGGCGCTTTATTTTCATGTTACACCATAGGATTCGAGACACGAGCTCTAGCCCAGCAGTAACGATAGCATTCCAGTCGCAGAGACTCAGTGAGTCCTCATAGATTCGAGGATAATATGATTTGATACATTTATTTATTTCTTCAGTTCAGTGTTACGGACTTAGTTGGAGACATGTTCCTTCAACTCCATATTCATATAGTTTAGAGGCTTTCAGATTTATGTTCAGATTTACGTTCGGACTTAGCTTTCAGATTGAGTTGTTTTGTGTATTTTTACCCACATGGACGTTATGATTTTTAGACATGGTTTTATTCAGTTTAACCTTATGGCCTTACAATTTTACATATTCCACATTATTATGTCATGATTTGCAGTATACAGGTACAAATATCAGTCATGGGTTAGCTTGTGGTCCCTCGGGGTCATGAGCACCGTGTAGGATTCTGGTTCAGCAAATTGGGGTGTTACAAACTTTGTATCAGAGCCTAAGATTCAATAGTGACCTAGGAAGTCTAAAATTCGCATCTAGTAGAGTCTTGTACATAGGTGTGTTAAGCGCCACATTTATGTACAAGAGTCTATAAGATGTTTCAGGAGCAGTCCCCTTTTTTCAGTATTCATGTCATGCTAGTGAGCATAATCACAAGTTAAACTCTCAATCAAATCCATTCTTTTCTTATTTCAGACCATGGCCCCAAAGAGAAGAAACCAGCCAGCTCCTCAGCTCGAAGATCCTTTGGGCGAACATATTTCCCATGCGGAGTTTAGAGCCACATTTACCACACTTGCTCAGTTCGTGGCTGCACAGAATGAGCGGACACCAATTATTTCGTCCAATCCAGTGGCCAATCCCATAGCAACTAGGGTTTGGGACTTCCCCTGGATGAACCTTCCATCTTTCCATGGGTCTAAGTCTGATGAGGACCCTCAAAAGTTCATTGACCAAGTACAGAAAGTCATTGAAATCATGGGTGTTACTTCTATTGAGGGTGACGAGTTAGCCGCCTACCAGTTATAGGATATTGCTCATGATTGGTACAAAAAGTGGAAGTCTGAGAGGTTAGATGATGCAGGCCCTATCGAGTGGGAGGAATTTGTCACGGCCTTCTTAGATAGATTCTTTCCCCAAGAGCTGAGAGAAGCCAAAGTTCTTGAGTTCATCAACCTCAGGAAGGGGAATATGACGGTTAGGGAGTATTCTCTCAGATTTACTGAGCTAACTAGGTATGCTCCTCATGTGGTTGCAGACAATAGGGCTATGATGATCAAGTTCGTGTCAGCGGTCAACGATAGCATGGTAAATGAGTGTAGGTCTGCAATGCTGATCGATTGTATAACCTTAGCCAGACTCATGACCCTTGCCTCACAAGTAGAAGAGAAGGAGGTTAAGACTAGGGAGAGGTAGAACAAGAGAGAAAGCTCAAGTAACTTCATCTTTGCTCACCCCAAGTCAGATGGAGGAAATTGTTCACAGTTTCTCTCCAAGTCAACCATTCCAGCCCCTTCCTCTGCCAACGCTCCAGTGCCGAAGTTCAGAGATGGCAACAAAGACAAAGCGTCAGGCTCTAAATCTCAGGGCAGTGTTAGCAGTGCCCGAACGAATCCCCTTTGTCAGACTTGTGGTAAGAACCACAGGGGCATTTGCAGAGCTGGTAGTGATGTCTATTTTTGTTGTGGAAAGCCAAACCATCGGATTAGGAAGTGTCAGCAGTCAAGTCTTCAGGTTCAACAAAATCATTCTGCAGTTCAATCCGGTTACCCAAACTAGCAGGGTGCCATTTTCAGTGCTACCAGTGGGCAACGCCCAAACAGAGTTATGCTCTTCAGTCCCGGCAGGATAAGGAAAATTCTCCTAATGTTGTTACTGGTATGTTACAGATTTTCCATGTTCATGTTTATGCTATGCTAGACCCAGGTGCATCCTTGTTTTTTGTTACTCCATACATAGAAGGAAATTTCAAAATCAGTCCCGAAATTCTAGCTGAGCCCTTTTCAGTCTCTACCACAATGGGTAAAACAATCATAGACCGGCGGGTATAAAGGAACTGCTCGGTTATGATATCTCAGAAATCCACGTCAGCAGATTTAGTTGAGTTAGAGATGATTGATTGATTTTGATGACATTCTCGGCATGTATTAACTTTATTTCTTCTATGCCACAGTCGACTGCAGAAATAGGATAGTTCAGTTTCAGTTCCTGAATGAGCCCGTCCTAGAGTGAAAGGGTAGCATTTCAGCATTTAGGGGTTAACTTGTTTTCTACCTTTGGGCAAGGAAAATGATTTCTAAGGGGTGTGTGTATCATCTCATGCATGTTAAAGATTCCATTTCTGAATCTCCCAGTCTCGGAACAGTCCCTGTTGTCAATGAATACTCAGATGTCTTTCCCAAAGATCTTCTAGGCATTCCTCCCGAAAGGGAAATAGACTTTGGCATAGTCCTTCATCTGGATACTTAACCTATTTCTATTCCACCATACAGAACAGCACCAGTAGAACTCAAGGAACTGAAAGATCAGTTAAAGGATCTCTTAGATAAGGGATTCATAAGACCTAGTATTATTCGTGTGCAAGAAAGACGGTTCTCTCAGGATATTTATTGATTACCGTCAACTCAACAAGGTAATGGTGAAGAAACAATATCCTCTTCCCAGGAATGATGATCTATTTGACCAACTTCAGGGTGCCAGTTACTTCTCCAAGATAGATCTCAGATTAGTCAGAGTTAGAGAATGTGACATTCCAAAGACAACTTTCCTTACTCGGTATGGTCACTTTGAACTTTTAGTCATGTCATTTGGTTTTAGTAATGCCCCTGCAGCTTTCATGGATTTGATGATCCATGTGTTCAATCAGTACTTGGACATGTTTGTCATAGTCTTTATAGATGATATTCCGGTCTATTCTCGCATAGAGCGTGACCATGCAGACTATCTCAGGATTGTTCTTCAGACTCTCAGGGACCACCAGTTATTCACTAAGTTCAGTAAGTGTAAATTTTGGCTAATATCAGTAGAATTCCCTGACCATATTATTTTTGGTGATGGCATTAGAGTAAATCCACAAAAAACCGAGGCAGTAAGAAACTGGTCCAGACCCGTATCTCCATCAAATATCAGGAGTTTCTTGGGTTTGGCTGGATATTACAGACGGTTTGTCAAGGGATTTTCTTCTATTGCATCTCCCATGTCCATATTGACTCAGAAGAAGATTAAGTTTTAGTGGTCAGATTTATGCGAGAAGAGCTTTCAAGAGTTCAAGACTCAACTTACCTCAGTTCCAGTTCTAGCTCTTCCAGATGGTTCAAACGGTTTTGTAGTCTATTGTGATGCATCCAGAGTGGGTTTAGGTTGTGTCTTCATGCAACATGGTAAGGTCATAGCCTACGCCTCCAGACAGTTAAATATACATGAGAAGAATTATCCTACTCATGATCTTGAGTTAGCAGCGGTAGTTTTTGCCTTGAAGATTTGGAAGCATTATCTCTATGGATTTCATGTAGATGTATTCACAGACCATAAAATCCTCCATTATTTCTTTTCCCAGAAAGATCTCAATATTCGTCAGAGAAGGTGGTTAGAGCTCTTGAAAGATTACGACATGAGTGTTCTTTATCATCCGGGCAAGACCAATATTATGGCCGACGCTCTCAGTAGACTCTCCATGGGTAGTATTTCTTACGTTGAGGGTAGCAAGAAAAAAATGGCTTAGGAGATCCATCAGCTTGCCAGACTAGGCATTCGCTTAGTCGATTCTTCAGAGAGTGGTGTATATGTTCACAGTAGGTCAGAGTCCTCTCTAGTTTCTGAGGTAAAAGAGAAGAAAGCCAGTAATTCTAGCCTTTTCAATCTCAAAGAGTCAGTTTAGAATAAAAAATTTGAGGTTTTCTCCTAAAGGGGATATGGTGTTCTTCGTTGTCGGGGTCATCTATGTGTTCCAGGTGTAGATGAATTGAGCCAGCGAATTCTTGTAGAAGCTCATGGTGCGCGATACTCTATTCATCCAGGGGCCACTAAGATGTACCGCGATATGCGGGAGATCTATTGGTGGAGTGGGATGAAGAGAGATGTTGCAAAGTTTGTCGCTAAGTGCTTTACATGTCAGCAGGTTAAGATATAGCATCAGAAACCTAGTGGTTCCATGCAAGAGTTCACCATTCCAACTTGTAAGTGGGACGAAGTGAACATGGACTTCGTGACGGGTTTGCCTAGAAATCGTCATCAACATGATTCAGTGTGGGTCATTATAGATAGAATAACCAAGTCAGCTCATTTTCTTCCTATTCGTACTTCTTATTCCGCCGAGGATTATACCAAACTCTATATCAAGGAGTTAGTTAGGTTACACAGTGTTCCACTCTCTATCATCTCAGAAAGAGGTACCCAGTTCACCTATCACTTTTGGGAAGCATTCCGAAAGGGTCTCGGTACCCAAGTCCATCTCAGCATAGCGTTTCATCCTCAGACAGATTGTCAAGAACAGAGGACCATTCAGACTCTTGAAGATATGCTAAGGGCGTGTGCAATTGACTTCAAGGGAAGTTGGGATGACCAGTTGCCTTTGATTGAGTTTGCATACAATAATAGCTATCATTCTAGTATTCAGATGGATCCATTCGAAGCTCTCTATGGTAGGAGATGTATATCTCTAATTGATTGGTTCGAAGTTAGTGAGGCCTCAGTCATAGGTCCTGACTTAGTATTCAACGCCTTAGAGAAAGTTTAGTTGATCAGAGAGAGACTCCGAGCTTCTCAGAGCCGATAGAAGTCCTATGAAGATGTTGGTAGAAAGGATCTCGAGTTTGAGGTCAATGACTATGTCTATCTTAAGATATTTCCCATGAAGGGAGTGAAGAGGTTCGGCAAGAAAGGAAAACTTAGTCCCTGGTATGTCGGTCCCTTCAGAATTCTCTGTCTCTTCGACAAGGTAGATTATGAGCTTGAGTTGCCTTCAGATCTATCCTCAGTCCATCCAGTCTTCCATGTCTCTTTTCTAAAGAAGTGCATAGGTGATCCAGCAGTTGTTGTCCCTATTCAGAGCATCGACATTCAAAATAGCCTCTCTTATGAAGAGATTCCAGTCGAAATCTTAGATTATCAGACTCGTACATTAAGGAACAAAGAAGTCCCTCTAGTCAAGGTTCTTTGGTGAAATCAGTCTCATGAGAGAGCTACTTGGGAAGTAGAAATAGATATGCGTACCAAGTATCCTCACCTATTCCCCGCCAATTTAGATTTAGCTCAAGGTAACTGTTCTTCTTAAGCTTATTCAATTTCATGTTCATGTTTCCAGAATAAACTTGGTACCTATTAACTGTTGCATACTCAGTCATGCATTTATATATCTGTTGTTCATGCATCAGTTATGCACGCGTTCAGTATATTTAGCATGTCAGTCATGAGATCAAGTTTCAGTTCTTTATGTTCAGTTCAGGTTCTGTTGTCTTGTATCCCCTCACAGTAAATTCTCATTCGAGGACGAATGTTCCCAAGGAGGAGATATTGTAATATCCCGCATGTTTCTAATCTAGGAAGTGAATAAGTTTTCCTACGTATGAAACCTCTTATCCTGTGAGTAGAATTTTAGTGCATGACTTACAATGAATATTCTAGCGATAGGATAGCTTGCGATGTCTTAAGCATGCTTATATGAGTCACTTAGAGTGATGCAAGCTAAGAGTTTTTGAATCCATCAAGCCTTAGTGTTCGATTTTGCAAGGGTCATATTTGAACAATAATAACGTGATTGATATGTGATATTTTGTCAGATTTATACCAACCAAGTTTTAGATAATCGAATTATCTTTCCAACGATACCAATTTCATCAAAATCCGACACCCGAGCTAGGAGTTATGGCCTTTCAAAGTAGAATGTGTCGCCTAACCAATCACACATGGCCACTGGAAAGCATAGGCGATATCATATGTGGCACCTATGTAAGTATAGGCGATATCATATGTGGCGCCTATGTAAATATAGGCGATATCATATGCGGCGCTTATGTATGATTTCAGCCACGAAAACACTTAGTTTTTGAGTTATTTTGAGGGTAGTTAAGTATTTTAACACTCCTTACATGTCCCTAAACTTAACCTCACGAAATTTATAGCTTCTAAGCACATTATAACCCTATTAACATCTCAAATTTAATTATCCAAGAGCACCATAGGAGAAAAACAACAAAGGTTGCACAATAAAGCTTGAAGATTAAATTTCAAGGAAATTCCTCCGTCAATCATCAAGAACCTCCCTTCCAAGGTATGCGTAGTGTTCATCCAGGGATTTATTTCTTCCATGGATTTCAAGAATCAATCTTTAAAATACAAAATCTTGGTTGATTGTGGTGATATGATCATACCCGTGTTTATGCTTGTTTGTTTTGCTATATAATAGTATCATGACTGCATATCTCATGAAAGTTATGTTGTTAGTTGAAAAACATGATCTTTAGGTGGATTGATAGAATGCAAGTATGAAATCCACCTATTCCCTAAGTAATGCATTCAAGGTGTTCGATAAAATGCCTAGTATGTTAGAACTTCATATTTACATGATTTCATGATATCTAAATAACAAGTTCATGTTATCCATACACTCCAATATGAATTTCCATGCAAATTATGTGTTGTGATTGTTGTGGTATAAAGCATGTGTGATAATGGAGATATAAATTTTGTACACAAAATATATCAATGCTTTTCCTATCATGTTTGAAATGTTGAATAAATACATGAAGTATACTATCCCCTGCTTATGATATTGTGAATTGTGGACTCAAATCTTGTGATCAAGTCATGTCATGTGTGTCAGTTTCCTCCTATTGATTCCTAGGGGTATTCGTACCCAAAAACTATAGATGTGTGCCTAGATCCATGTCATGTTTCAAGATATCAAGCCATGTCATGTTTCACGATATCCGAACTCAAGCTATGATTCCATAGACTTCAGTCAGTCATGTGACTCAGGAAAACCTCATGATCTCAATCAGTTGTCAGATATCAGTAACATTCTGCCAGTCAAAGGAATTCAGTAAGATTAAGTCATATATAGTTATTTATTCATGTCCAGTCCCTCCAGATGGGAGTAGAGGTTAGGACCGAGTGAACCCAAGGATGGGAACTCACCCGCCAGTACAGGGTGTGATTCTTAGATGCAGTCTTTGTGTTCCAGAACTACGTAGCCAGTGTAGGTTTAGACATCTTAACCTGTCACATTAGGGTTGATGAGGTGGTTTAACCTGTCAGTTTAGGGTTCCCACCATTCTCATTGAGTACCTTTCAGATAAGGGTCACTCACAAGATGTCCTTACTCGTGGCACGGTATTGACACCCCTCCAGTTGGGGAAGAGATTGGACCCCAGATTATCCATAATGGCATACATGGGGCATGTCGTTTAAACACTACCTCACACATTTTCAGTATCAGTCTCAGTAAAAGAACTCAGGGCATTCTTCAGATTTTAGTATATACAGGACTGTCAGATACAGTCGTTATGTTCTTCAGATTTCAGTATATATAGGACTATCAGATATAGTCGTCCATGTTATCATCTTGCAGTATCATTCATGACAGTTATCAGTAAACCATGTATTAGCTTACAGGTCTTGCTATCACGCATTCACGGTCCCAATTTCTATATATGCATGTTGGCACTCCCACGGTCATATTAGTTAGTCAGTGTTGTTCATGCATGAAACCCTTTATGTTCAGCCTACCTTCCTCGTGTACTCAGTACTCCAGTTGTACTGACGCATTTGCGCTATGGTGCTTTCTTTTCATGTTACACCATAGGTTCCGAGACACGAGCTCCAGCCCAGCAGTAGCGGTGGTATTCCAGTCGCAGAGACACAGTGAGTACTCATTGATTCGAGGATAATATGATTTGATATATTTATTAATTTATTCAGTTCATTGTTACAGAGTATGTTGGAGAGATGTTCCTTCAACTTCTTATTTAGATAGTTTAGAGGCTTTCAGATTTATGTTCAGATTTACGTTCATACTTGGCTTTCAGATTGAGTTTTTTTGGGTATTTTCACCCTCACGGACGTTATGATTTTCAAACATGGTTTTATTCAGTTGAACCTCATGGCCTTACAGTTTTACGTAATTCGTATTATTATGTCATGATTTGCAGTATACAAGTATAGATATCAGTCATGGGTTAGCTTGTGGTCCTTTGGGGTCTTGAGCACCGTGTAGCATTTCGGTTTAGCAACTCGGGGCGTTACACATAATGAATCATCATTAGTGGTTTTACTCGTTACCTTGAGTCGTAGCAAAGGCAGTTTATCAGGTCCTTAAGGTAAATCTTCCATAACTTTTTGCCATGACCTTGGATTAATACAAGGTTTTAAACATTTGAAAACTAACTTAGTGGGCTATCATTAAAGTGGTTTAGAACATGAAAACTTAGGCCATTTTATGAAAACATCTACCAATTCTAGAAAAACCTCTGAAAATAAAAAAGAGTCACTGCGATAGGCCCAAAGTGACCCAAAAACTCTAAAATTTGATATAAACATAATGCTAACTACACAAAACAAATCACATGTCCATGTCTTTACAACATGAGGATTCACCAACTTATCGGAGTAAGAAATGGTGATCACAACTAATTATGCTGCTGAGGAGAAATACAAAACCTACAACACAATACGATGTAGAGCACACATAGTTTGTGGTCAATACTTACAAATTTGTTAAGTATATTTGGGTTAATGAAACATGTAAAAATGTTATTGGACCATTAAATGTAGTCATACATGTTAAGTATGGATTTAAGTTTAACGGAGTTGGCACTAGGGGTAGGGGATATACCACATACTAGATTGGTGTTGAGAGAAAATAAAAGAGATAGTTCATCATGCCTACCTCTTGATCCCATATCACTCCCACAGCTCACTAATCCCTCTAAAAATCTTTTATTGAAGACACTTTCTTAATGTTTAACATTCAAACCTGATGATCAAGTATTTCAATTGGAGTCCTCTCATAGGACAAACTATAATTCACCATGGTATTTTGTATGGGCACAACTAAGGATGGGTCTCCAAACAACGCCCAAGAGCACACGTAAGTGTATGTGGTCTACCAAGTAGTAAAATGGCCTTCAAGAAACCAAGTATTGTGTAAAGATCCGAGACTACCCCTAGTCATCACACGGTGCTTGGAACCACAAGTGATCCAAAGCTAACCCTTGAACTAGCATACTATTAAGCAACTGAATTATAACATAATAAATAGTTGTTCTGTTGTGCGAAAACATAATCATACCGAAAATCTAAAATAGATACAGTACTGATAAAGCTTTATAATCTGATGAAACTGAAATTAAATGACTGACTCTAACTGACATCTATGAAGCCTTTACTATACTGACTATATATTGTTGGGATATTTCTCCAACTACCACTAATCAATACACATGAAAGTAAATGAACTATACATGAACTAAAACTCTCTGGAGTTCCCAAAGAAGGGGAACTCATCACCTGCTCGCTGGACTCTACAACTGTTGATCGTGATGCGTTATATACAACTAATACCTACATTATGAAACAATGTATCCACAAAAATATATATGTGGATTAGTACTCCTGGAATGTACGGACTATGCAGGGGTGAATGCTATAAGTAAAACAAATTTCATACGTAATCGTAAAACAAGCATGCTATATACTACTACATCCTATACTACTACATTAGTATGAAATCGAATTGTGTTGAAATATTTCTTATTTCTTAGTGACTCCTGTCAAAAAGGAACAATTGGAATAGAGGATTCATATCTTTATGTTTTTCTCTTAAAAAAAATAAGTTTTTATGTTATTTCATACTATACGATTCTTTTCATTGCTTTTTCCAATAAATGTTGTTTACATTTCTTTATGTTATTTGTACCAGGAACCGATTTATGGATGGGTGCTCTTGGAGTAGTCAGTCGATTAGCTCTAGAAATGAATCAACATAATCTTCTTCATTTTTGGATTTTAGGTTTAAATTATTCGCTTTTGTGAATGAAAAAAACGTACCTACCAACTTTTTCTTTTCGGATTCCAATTTAAATCAAATTTTAAATTTGATTAGTTTATTGGAATTGATATAATTTGGGGTTCATAAAGAAATTAAGTCTAATAAAAAGAATATTAACAATATTTGCAATCACTATTTAATGATATTAGTATTAGAATTGTTATTAGAATCGTGATAAATCAAAATTCTAGATTGCTATAGTAATGCTTAAGTAGACTCACCAATAGGCTGGAATAAATTGAAAACTGAAATATCTTAAAGCATGAGTGACAAACATTCTCTGATAATATGGTGAATCTTTACATTTAGTTTCTGTAAAGTTTACTCTAATGATATAAGTATAACTGAAGCTGGGATTTGGTAGAACATGGATACTGTATGAAAACTTAGTCTTTAACTATGTTATAGAGAATGACATAAATCGAAGATCTGAATATACAATCACACTGAGCACAAAGGCATAACCATACTAACTTATCTGATTAACTGAATGATTTATAGCTTAATAGTGGTCATGTAAGCTTGAACTGCACTTAGTGTTATTAACTAGCATGAATCTGTAAAGTATTATACATATGAGGAAGGAACTGACTGAGTAACATGATATAACTTAGCATGAATTCATAAAAAAATGTATTAACTGAGAATGCAAGACCAAGCGTATAACATGATTCTGAAAGAGTCTGTAAATTGAGGTACTAAAATTCTGATAACTGAATAAATGATAATTGTACGCTATGGTAAAAAAAATTGAGTTACAAATATGATTATTGGACTAAGACTGTGACTGAGACTGTAACTGAGACTATAACTGAAACTGTGACTGAAATTATGAATGAGACTATAGCTGAGACTATGGCTGAGACTGTAATTGAGACTATAACTAAGATGTAATTGAGACTATAATTGAGCTTATACTAGAACCGAATACTGATTTCTGATAACTGAGTAACTGATAGCTAAGATTACTGATAACTGAGTTACTAAATACTGGGTGACTATTTCTGACAGTCCTGATTCTATAGAGCTGAACTGAGTTCTATATTGAGTCTGAAACTAAAACAGTGGGAGGTATCATCTAAATAACATGCCCCAATCTAAGCTAATGGAGGTCCAACCTGTAACCCCAATTGGATGGGTGTCAGTACCGTACCACAGATACAAACACTGGCTGCGTCAATCCACTAAACAATTCACCCTCATCTGTCATATGATATATTTATTACCCTTAACTGACAGGTGAACACTTTACCAACCCTCCACTGGCAGGTTGATATAGTTAACCTATGCAGGATACATAGTTCAAGACCAAAGGAATTACTACTAGAGGTCACACCTTTTGTTGGCAGGTGATCACCCATCCCTAGGTTTACTCGATGTTGAATCCTACTCCCAACTGAATAGACACTGAACAAATTACTAGGTTGTACTAGGCTTGACTGAACTGTTACTGATCATAATAACTGGTTGAACTGGACAGAGTTCACTGAGTTTTGTTAATTGATTGAGTTCACTTAGTGTTGTTAACTATCTGAGTTCACTGGGTTCTATTAACCGACGTAGTACTTCTATTCTTGACCTTTTACTGGTACTATTCTATATCTACTGCAACTATGTAAATTGTAGATTTCAGGCAATAAATACCCCTAGGGCTCGATATCATAAATGCTAAAACCTAGCAATTCTTCAGAACATAGCCACAGTCAACTGTTCACAATTTATTCACTGAGATATTTTATCAAACACTTGGAGGTTATGGACTTGTACATGAATGAGAACACATGGTAACATGTCATGATTACCCTATTCAATTCACATGGCCATTCTATCAAGCACGTGGAGATTAATACTTTAACATGGAGCAATTCTCCAAACACATGGGGATCATGAACTTGGACATGGTAATATCATAAACACGGGAGCATAGCATGATTACATAACTAAAATCATGAATTGGGGAATTCACATGTAATTTGCTAGAAATAGGACATGGTTGTTTCATCAAAACTTGTAAAGTTCATAGCTTGAACGTAAGAATGTCTTAAACATGAGGGAATAATAGAGTTACATGGCAAAATTCATAACTTGGGGATTCATCTTGAAATTGACTTAACATGATATGGGAATTTCATCAAACATGTGGATGACATGAATTAAAAATATGGGAATATTGCTAAACATCATGAATTTAGGATCGATCATGGAATTTACTTGAATAAAGCATGGGAAATTCAAATTCATAGAATAAGGAATTTAAAATCTATCATGGAATCATACATGGGCTGAATTGAATTTAAAACATCATGAAAACATGAAATTCAACCTTCCTTGAACATACAAAATACCATAATAATGGAAAAATTCATTCTTTAATTAAAAGAAAAGGATTTTTGGGCTCCATGGTTGAAAGTGAACCCATGGATGAACTGCCACATACCTTAAAGCTATAATATTGAAGGAAAAAATACAATCTTGAAAGCATTCTTGAATTAGTAAACTTGAGTTCTTTCTTTTCTTGAAGAAAAATTGATGAAGTTCTTGATGTTCTTGAGGGGGCTAGGATTTTTATTTTAGAGAAAAGATGAATAATAGAGTGCATAATTCTTTTAGTGGATGAAATGAAGTGTTACGGGAATATTTGGGAGAGGGGAAGTGACCAAAGTGCCCCTAGACCCTTTAGAAACTGAATTAACATATGAAATAGTTCCATAATGCGCTGGCCGATGCATCGTGTCACTATCGCTTCGGCTTACTGCCTCACACGGAAATGTCAATAACTTTTTGCTCAGGTATTAGATTAAGGCAAAATTGGTATCGTTGGAAAGCTAATTCAATTATCTAAAATTTGGTGGGTCTTAATCTGTAAAATTATATGTATATAAAAAGTTATATACATTTAGAGTAGACCCTTATAGAATCAAATACCAAACTTTGCATGAATCAAAGGTTCTAAGCTCAGCTTTGTTCTAAGTGATACTTATGAACATTTTTCACCTCAAAAGCAAATCCAACATGAGGATAAAAATCATTAAAATCATATTTGCATGGGAATCATTTTTATTATAGCTTATATGAGTAGGAACAATGATTGAAAGACTAGCCCAAAAATCCAGGGTATTACATATGGATCCCATAGGGACTTGTGTTGACAACAACCTAATTCTAGTTTAACAATTTTAAAAAAAGTAAATAATAAAGTTTTAACATTAAAAACTAAAAAGAAACTAAACTAAAGCATAAAAAAAGACTCAGGACAACCATTGGGTAAAGACTCAGAGTTAAGGCTTACGAACAATCATACTACATTATTGAACTTCGTTCATTAAATTGCTTAACTTTGTTGTTGATTCATAGAGTTAATCGCATTATTATGGTCTTCCAAGCTCTAACCATTTACCTAATTTGAAACTTACAACTACATCATTGAGCAGAGAAGTAATAGTTCAATTAAGATTTTTAAACTATCATCCTACCTGTGCATCAAGTAAAGCATCTAACTGCATCCCTATCCTAGACACTCATTTGAATTTCTTATTTCATAAAAGAATACAAACCATACTTTTTTTATTCCCATGTTCTATCACTCTATTTCCTCTCCCGAGTTCACAAGGTTGACAATTAATGTATTCTAAGGGTAGCTAATTCTTAAAATAGTTAAAACAAGAATAAACAAACAACCAATAATGCTAAGTAACTTTAAAAACATAATTTAAAATGAAAGTAGTCATGATCTTGGCCTTAACCCCGAAAAAGGGTGTTTAGCCACACATCATCATAATCAAAATCACAAGATTGTAATTAACAACTAAAGACATGAATAAACTAAATTAAAATAAAATAAAAACTAAAAAGATGAAGTTATAGCATCCCCAAAATCTCCAAAGATGTACAAGAATAAATTAAAATGTGGAAAAGTTCCTATTTGTAGTATAAGAAATAGCCTATGGTTGTTGAACAACGATTCAATTTTTTTTGCCGTCTGTGGAAACATTGATGGGTCGCATTGGTTATCATATTGAAGGAACTTTGTGTCATGTCTAATTTACATTGGTTTACTGTTTTGGGTTCCTTCTGAATCCAGTGGTGTGCCGTACATGCCAGGAGACCTTTTCACGAGCCCTCACTTGGCCAATACATTTTAGGTATCCAAATTTTCTTAAAGTTGTGTTTTATGCTTTCGTGATCCATTCTATGCCTTTTTGAGTTGTTTCTACTTGTTTTGAAGCATGTAAGTTCTTCATATATAATAATATTCCATTTATAAAGAATACTATATCATTAAACACAACAATTTATAGATCGAAACAATACCACATCCAACACGGTGAACTAGAAATACAAGCTAAGCATAAACATCATTCACATTGATCTCTAACTTATTATTTTCACCGTTGGCTTGATCCAATTGACCCTTGAACATTATAACAAAGTTTTTTCACGTATAAATTCAAAATAAAAACCTTAGAAATACAAGCTAAGCATAAACATCATTCACATTGATCTCTAACTTATTATTTTCACCGTTGGCTTGATCCAATTGACCCTTGAACATTATAACAAAGTTTTTTCACGTATAAATTCAAAATAAAAACCTTAGAAACTCATTAAACATGGTAAAACCCAACACAGTAGACTAGAAAAATACCTAGCTCAAGCTAGTCACACTAGTTTTCTCGGTTGACTTCTAAATGATCACTTTGAAACAAAACTTGTGAGGAAACACCATTAAATATTGTAAACACATACATGGACACTTATATGAACATTTATATCATTATCAACATATTAATTACATGAATCATCCTCAAAACAAGGCTAAAAAGGTTAAAATAGCAAGGCTAGAATGCATAAATATACCCAACATCATCTCCAATAAACTTTTTCAAAATGAGCACATGAAAACTAGATATACCATGTATAAATATGATGGGATATATATCTCATAAGCAACATCTCTAATACCCCACAAAATTTCATATGGTCCAGTATATTGGGGACTAAGTTTTTCTTTCTTACCAACCTTATCACCCCTTACATTAGTGACACATTCAAGAACACCCAATCACCCACAAAAAGATTTAGTTCCTTTATTAAAACATATGTATATGACCTATGATAGCTCTGAATAGTTTTACATCTTTCCTAAATTAACTGAACCTTTTCTACATTTTTCAGAAGGGAATTTGGCCCAACCAAGGTAGGCTCACCAACCTCAAAGCACCCTATAGGAGAATTGTATGTAAACCCATATAAAGACTTAAATGGAGCTATATGGATGCTAAAGTTGTAGTTGTTATTATACAAATTCAATTAAAGAAAGGTGATAATCCAAATTTCCTTTGAAATCAATAACACACGTTCTTAAAAAGTCTTCTAAATTAGGATAGTATTCTCAACTAATGTGCCATGATTTCATAGCACTTGGAATGCTTAAAATTGGAAAATACGCATGTACTTAAGTCTATTTTGTTAGTTTTGATGTATTTTAGAGTAATTTTGCAGGAAACTAGGTGTTGGAAGCCAACCAAAAGAAAAGAGAATGAAAAGATGAAAAATAACTACTTAATTTTGCACCTACACCCTAAAAGTACCACCTACTAAGTGTAGATGGGTTAGTAGGTGTCTGAAAACAAATTCTAGAGGATAAAATTGGAGGATTATCAATGGCCCCCACCTAAGGGACATAGGTGCCACCTAGGGTCTGTAGGTGTCCGTAGGCAGCCACCGATTAAATTTGCCTAATTATTTCAAAGTTATTTCTAAGTGTTTCTACGTAACCTACATACACTTCCATGAATTTTTTAGTCATTATTATGTATGCTTAGTAAAGTTTTCCTATTTTGTTTAGAATTGGAATTTTAGGGTTTATTTGTATTCTATAAATACACCTTTTACATTTCTAATTAGGGTTAGCTAGAGATATACCCATTGGGGCTGAGTTCATATCATTCATAAGTATATTTTGATTCTAAGATTGACTTGTAATCTTGGGATCTTACTGTTCTTAATTTTTTATGGTTTGTTCTTCAATTTGATACTTTGGGCATTATTTTTTCATAATTGTGAGATTGATTCCGTAATTTATATATGAATTCTATGAATTTTCTTGCAATTATGAGCGTCTAATTCCCTTATCTAGGGTTATAGTTAACTTTGAGGATTAATTAAGTAGAGGAAGTTCCGAGTCATTCTTGCATGTATTACAATTTTCTTTGAGTTTATTGATTACTTAGCTGTGGCAAATGTTAGGATCCCGCCTGTATTAACTACAAGCCTGATCAAGAGGTAAGAATTGGTAAAAGGAGATCACAACAATGATTTAGAGTTAATTTCCAAAATAAGCTTACCTATACCATCTATTTAAGATTATTATCTTTCATTTAATAACTTGTGACTCAAAAAATAATAGTTAAACCAAGATCCAAGATAAGGGTTAGTAAGGTGACACCCTGAGACTCGAAAGGTAAAGGGTGAAATTTGTAAATGAGTCCACAAGACAGTTGATGGTACATAACTTATTAGATTCTACATGTCAGGTATTAGAATAGTTCAACAATGCATGATAAATCTATGGAGTTAGAATCTAGGGGGAACACAATCCTAGTATTAATATTAGATTGACTACAACCACAATAATCTTGTTGTTGTTACTATTTACAATTTTAATAAATCCCCCTATTTTCGATACTTCCTGGTGATTTCAATAAGCTCAAGTAGGATTTCTAATGTATTCCCTATGAGATCAACCCCAACCTAGTTGGGTTACCATACTTTGACAATGACCACTTTTGTATTCAATTGAAGGTGTAGTTTGGGAAACATAAAAAATTGGGCACCGTTGTCGGGTAATACGATCGTAGATTAACCGATTGTAGTTGTTAAAATTGTCAAATTTTTGTTTTCTATACTTTTTTGGGCATACTCTAGTATATGCCTACTCTTTTTGATGTAACCCCTTGGACAGAGAAAGTTTGGAGTGATAAAGACTTCTTTATGATTAATCCTTAGCCTTTTGATATATGAGGTATCAAAAGAGTGTGGTAGATATATTATGGGAACATATGGAGAGCCTAATAGAAAAATTAACATGCCTTGCAAATAAAAATCATGAGCTTATTCAATAGGTTGATAGGTTTGGCTTGGATATACACCACTTACAAGTAGATTTGAATGTAAAAGTTTCTTTGTCTAACGCCTAACAACTTAGTTATGGGTGGTATGTGACTAAAAAAATCCTCAAAAGCCAACTTAAGGAACTAAAATTAGAGGAGTCAATAAATGCTAATACTCTTCCTATAATGTCACTATTAAGGAGAGCATACTAAACTTATTCGAGAAAGTAAATAATAATGCAATTTCTGAGTTGGGACATATTGGACCTTATTCTAAGTATTTTTTCACATTATGTTTCGATGGTGAGATTTTAATCAAATCACTCGAGCCTATAAAAGAGTGAAATGAGGAGGAAGAATATGTCTACATTCTTGAATTTGATATGCCAAATTAGAAAATTACTTTTCTCACTTAAGGGCCAAGAGTTGCAACATACTACATCTATTTCTTGGTTCATTTATTTTTATACTACCACCTCTTGATCATAGTAGGAAATAAAAATAATAATTAGAGGTTTAATTCATAAGTTCAATGGAAAGAAAAATTAAAGGACAACTCTTGGGTTACCTTGATAAAGTCTGAGTAATAAAGATACCCATGAGCATGTTGGTGCAGTCTGAGTAACCAACATAGCCCTGTCATTCTGCTATGTTAAATCATGCACTGCTTGGTAGGCAACCAAAGGTATTTTCTTATTTCTATGTGTTTGTGTGATTGAAGTCAAATCTTCGCACCCATGATGCCGCAGATGTGTTCCTAACTCTCTTGTTTCGTAGTGGTTTAATGCATTGGGGAAATGTATGTTTGTAAGTTAAGGGTGGGGCTGCGTGTAGGTCCAGATGTCCTCTTGGGTGTTTTATTGTCGTACCTATTTTCCTCCAAATCCTATTCCTAGTATATCCAATATGTTTAGGCATATTATGTTTTCTTTTGTGATGTTTTGTGTTTAACTAGGAGAAAAATGAGTATATAAGATAGTTGATGCAATGTTTTAAAAATTGATAACCCTCCAAAAATTTAGTTTTCGAATTGTGTGATGGGTATATATGTGTGATTATAGTGAATCATGTTATTTCATTAGGATTAGGGACATAATAATCATAGCTAACAACTGCATGAACTAGATAGGCAGTAGCTTGTGATTCAACCCTATGCAGATAGGTAGTAGCTTGTGATGCAACCCTATGCCTTGTGTGTGCGAGATACTACTTTGTTTCTTTTGTATGTTGAATATAGAACTTGGTCTTGCCTAAGTGGCCAGATAGTCGGTTAGGAAAGAATCATAGGTAGTTCTTAAAATAAGTCCACTTTATCCTAAATGACCTTCCAAAAGTGAATAAGTATCCCTTAATCCCTATTTTGAGCCTGTATGGCATATTTTTCTTGTTACACCTTTCATATTATCTTTTGTAATACAATGAACCTATTTAACCCCAGGTCCTCCTTGGACATTGTGCGCCTCAACTCAAGCAAATTACCCAAATTGAGGGTGGCTATCATAAGGGTGCATAATGTGAAGTGGGAGAAGGGTAAATAAGATAAAAGAAAATTTTTATGGGCGTGGTGTAAAAAAAATAAGAAAAAAAAACAAAAGAAAAAAATTATGAAAAAAAAAAAGAATGAATAAAAGAAACCACACCCAACCTGAATGTTCAATAAAAGAATAAAAAGGGTAAAGTAATGGTGGAATAAAATAAATAGGTAAATAAGTGGACCCCAAAGTAAGTGTAGTGTCAAGGAGGCTTAGTCACTAAAAATGTCCATATGTAACATACCAGCCCCCAAGCCTACATTACAAGCTGATTATAGTCCTATATGATCCTAACCTTACTTTCTGAAAGCTAAGGTACAGAAAATAAGGGAAATCCTATGGTAATTGACTTGCATTGGTGGAACTTCTCTTGTGAGTGTGAGTGTCTCTTGACCTTCCTTGCATTGAAATGCATGATTTCATATGAGTAATTGGGACTTTATTTTTCTAAGGTTACATGGGTTGTATTTCTAGTGGTTTACTTGTTTGGGTAGTGTAACTTGTACATATGCATGGTTGTTTATTGCTAATGTAATGCCAAATCTTAATTCCCTTGTGTCACATTGTTATGCTTTATGGATATACATAGTTGGTTTTAAAGTGTTGAACTTAGAGAGGGTAATGTTTTTTGGAGTAAAAATTGATGATTGACTGCCATAGGTATGATAGGTTTCTCTGGGTTAAGCATCGTTGTATGTTTTGTTGCCTGAGGACATGCAACCTTCTAAGATGAGGGTCTTGTTGTGCCATGATTTCATATCACTTACGATGCTTATAATTGGAGAATATGCATATACATAAGTCTACTTTTTTGGATTTGATGTGTTTATAGAGTGATTTTGTAGGAAACTAGATGATAGAATCTAACTAGAAGAAAATGTAATGAAAAGATGAAAAATGAGCACTTACTTTGGCACCTACATCCTTAAGGTACCACCTATTAGGCATCGGTGGGTCCATAGGTGTCAAAAAGAAAAATTCCAGATTCCAAAAGTTAAGGACTACCTACGGCCACCTCATCTAAGGGTTGTAGGTGCCACCTACCGCTCGTAGGTGGCAATCGATATAATTTTTCCAGATCATTTCAAAGTTTTTTCTTACGGTTTCCATGTAACCTAGATATAGTCCCGTGATGTTTTTAGTCATTATTTTTAATGTTTAGTCATGTTTTCCTCTTTTGTTTAGGATTTGAATTTTAGGGTTTCTTTGTTATCTATAAATATCTTTTTTACGTTTCTAGTTGGGGATATCCAGAGATAGGCCCCTTGAGGATAAGTTCACATTGTTCACAAGCATATTTTGATTCGAAGATTGAATTGTTATCTTGGGATCTTATTATTCTTAGTTTTTTTTGGTTTGTTCTTCAATTTGAGACTTTAGGCTTTCTTCTTTCATTATTCTGAGATTGATTCTATAATTTTGTCAATAAATTCCATGAATTGTCTCGCTACTATGAGTGGATAATATCCTTAGCAAGGATTATGTGAACCTTGACAGATTAAAAAAGTACATGAAGTACCGCATCGTTCTAGATAGATATTCTTGCATGTATTTTTGTTTTCTTCGAGTTTATTTATTTCTTAGCGGTGGCCAACATTAGGATCCCTCTTCTATTCACTATGAGCCTGACCAAGAGGTATCAATTGGGAAAAGGAGATGATAACAGTGATCTGGAGTTAATTGCCACAATAAGCTTACCTGCACAATCTATGTAAGATGATTATATTTCATCTAATAACATGAGACACAAAAGGTAATAAATTAACTAGGATTCAGGAAAAGGGTTAGTAAGGCAACACCCTGATACTCAAAAGGTAAAGGGTGAAATAAGTCAATGAGTCCACAAGATTAATGATGCTACATAAATTATTAGATTTTGCATGTAAGGTATTGGAATAGTTTGAAAGTGCACGAAAAATATACGGAGTTAAAATCCTGGGGAAAGCCAAGCCTAGAGTTCATCTTAGATTGATTACAGCCAGAAATGTCTAGGTCTTTGTACTTCTTACTATTTTTACAAATCCCTTCCCCCCATTTAATTTCTATACTTCATGGTCATTTCAACAACTTTGAGAAGGATTTCGGTTGTATTCCCTGTGGGATCCACCCCAATCTAATTTGGTAACTATATTTTGATAGCGACCGCTTAATCCTTCGGTTAGATGTGTATTTTGGGTGACATCATTAACCTAACGATTATTCTGGGGATGGAAATTAGTACTAAACTTTACTTTGTAATAACCCTTATGAAATAGTTGACAAAAGTGAAAGGTGAATTGAGTACTTTATTCTGAGATAATGGACAAGGGAACACCTTAATGTCTAATTAACTCACGCATGTATAATTTTACATAGTCCTTACTATATTTTAGTTTTTAACTTGCAGAAAAAGGCCTGACTTAGTCATTCAGCCCACAGTAGCGCAAATCAAATCGTGTTGATTCCTAGTGCAAGGTAGTCCCTTAAAAATCCAAATTTCAAACCTCCCACTTCTAACTAGGTATGCCAATATCTTGAAGCATGACTCTCAGTTTCTGACTCTTAACTTTAACTTGGACAATTGGGACACCTAACCACAAAATCTTCTATGTCCCTCTTCCTACTATTCCATCAATAGACTTTCAGTAGGTTACGGTACATTTTAGTGGAACTTGGGCGAATCAAATACTTGGAACTATGAGCCTCCACTTACATCCTATCTCTTAACCTACAAATATTGGGAACTTTCAAAAGTAACTAATAGCTAAGAGAACCATATCCCCCTTGGGAGAAAATCTCCACCTTTTATTGATAGAATTCTTTAATTAATTGACTTAGTATAGGGTAATCACACTATTTTTCTTTCACCTCTGAAACACTATGTATCTTAAAACCACCATCATCTATATCAAACAAACAAACTCCCCAATAAGATAATCTATGCACTTCTTTCGCCAACACCTTTTTCTCATTTGCAACATAGACTATTCTACCTATAGATAATCTACTCAAAGCATTCATCACCATATTTTCCTTACTCAAATGGTAGAGCATATTCATATCATAATCTTTTAGAAACTCTAACCACCTCCGTTATCAAAAATTTAAGTCCATCTGATTGAATACCTAGTGGAGACTTTTATGATCGGTGGAAAGGTTTATGTGTACACTATATAAATAATGTCTCCAAATCATTAGTGCAAAGACTACTACTCCTAACTGCAATACATGAGTTGGATAATTTTTCTCATGGTCCTTGAGTTGTTTAGAGAAATAAGCTATCACCCTTCTACTTTACATCAGAACACAACCCAAACAACTCTAATGGCATCATAATACACCATAAAACCATCTAATCCTTATAGAGATAACACTGATGAAGAATTCAATGTATTCTTCAGCTCTTGAAAACTTTTATCACACTTGTTTGGCCATTAGAACTTCACCTTTTTCTGTGTTGACTTAGTCAATGTGCATCTATTAAAGAAAACTCTTGACAAGTCTCCTGTAGTAACCGACTAAGCCCAAAAAGCTCCTAACAGTGAATGGAGTAGTGGGACTTGGCCAGCACCTCACTGCCTTTACTTTCCAAGGATCTAAAATACTATCCTCAAATGGTCTAATCATTCTTCCTCATTATGAGAATACACAAGTAAATCATTAATATATACAATGACAAACAGATCAAGATATTTCTTTAAAACCCTATTTGTTAAGTCTACAAAGTTATACGAGCATTTATTAGTTCAAAAGATTTAACCACAAGCACAAAGTGATCTTACCAAGTTCTAAAAGCTATCTTCAGGATATCCCACTTATTTAATTTTAGCTAATGATATTCTGTAACGCCTCAAAATCTCATTCCAAGACATCACACGGTGCTTAAGGCTACAAGTAGCCCTAAGCTAACCCTTTAAACCTGCTACTTTTTCTAACACTCATGTTAAGATAGTCTAGAGAAGAATAAATGTTGTATCATATCAAAACTAAAATGAATAAACACTAGATACACTCTGGAAAACAAATACTGATAGTCTTTAAACAAATTCGTAGTCCGACAAGCCTCTACTACTAACAAAGAACTTGAGAACCATTGGTACAGACACCCAACTGACTCGAACTGAACTGAAAATGATACTCCGTATACTAAAATAAAACTAAAAGTATGAGGAAGTACGCCCTTGAATCATGAGGACTCACTATTGTGGGAGCGTAGATAAAGATGCTCAGACTACTCACGCTGCGTATGCTGAGCACCTGGACCTAATTTATGAGACAATGTAGCACACAGACATAGATGTGGATTAGTACTTTGAGGATGTACTGATCATATGGGGGTGAAATGCAATAAGTAAACAATATCATTAACTTTGTTGAAAAATATGCATGCAAATATAAATGGCACACATAGCTTGAGGAAAAACTGGAATCTGAATCTCATAAATCATGTATAATGAAGCATTTAGTACAAATATCATGGGTCATTATATTTACTTCTAAAATTATTATTCTCCATCTTGTTCTCAAAACTTTGTAAGAAAGAGGAATCCTAAAACAATAGATTTCAAAACTTATACTTTATCTTATGGAGAATAAAGGACTGCTTTAAAACATAGAGATTTTAGGACTTTGGGACTTAGGGACTTTGGGCTTGGGAGTTTCTTCTAATAGACATAAACTATGTGAGCTAACATGGAGGACAACATCTTACCCATGTTGGGGAGAGATTCTCTATCTTTGCCATCATAATAAAACCTTTAACTTTAGTGATCACTATCTTAACCCACTTGGGGTAAATCAAAAACCTACGGGGGCACATAGTTTTGGGGCATGAGACCTTGGAATCATACCCAACTCGGTGCTAAATACTACTCCCATACCTAGGCTCAGAACATTTAGGAAATCTACTATAAATAGCATAAGGGTTTATAATAAAAACCAATTATGCTTCTCTTTTCTATAAATTATGAACTGCATGAATAATGTGGATTCCTATCTTAGCTTTGTTCAAATGATCAAATTTCTTCATCAAAAATTGAAAATAGTTATTCATGGGATGCCTAAATCATGATCATTCTTGAAGTTCAACATACATTCTAGGGTTTAGTGTCCCATGCTTCAATTTCATATCAAACACCATAAAAATTCATACTTTATAACACAATCATTCGTAATTCTACTTAAAATCTGGAAAATTCATCAATAGGCATATAAATATAAACAAAATCATGTAATTCAACTCTCAATCCATAGGAGATCTTATAATCTTGCAATTAATGGTAACGGGTATAAACCATAACATGATTTTCATGGAAATCATAGTAAAATTCAGAAATTTATAAATTAAAGAAAGTTTTTGGACACAAGAATGCAAGGATTGTTCTTGTTCAAACTCCACATACCATAGAATGATAAACTTGGATGAACAACTTGCTTTTGAGATATTATTAGAACTATTGAATGAGGTTTCTTAGAATTCTTGCACTAGGAACTTAGAATATTGAATTAATTTGGAGAATTGATGGAGAAATCTTAAGTTTCTTGGAGGAGAAGTTTGATGAACTAGGGTTTTTGGTCGAGGGATTTTGAGAAAAGTGGTATATGATGCTTATAATGACCTCAAATCAGGTGTTTGGAAGATTTAAGTGGCTTGGAAAAAGTCCAAAATACCTTTATTAACTTCTAAACTAAACTGGAAAATGTAACTAAGAGCCCGATTCTATGGGCCACTGCGACGTGCCACTATCGCGGTGACTCATAGTAAATTGATAAAGGGGAATCTGGAGGTCACCGCAATGCGGAGCCATCACGTTGTCCCAGTGGTTGGGACCTAGAACTTCAGCGCGAGATTCTACAATCACGCTAGGCTACTAGAAATTGACTATTGGGAAATTGGGATCCTTCGCGACGCACTAAACACCATAATGACGGTGTTTTACAACTAGAACTTAAATTAGCCATAACTTCTTGCCCGATTATCGTATTTAGGTGAATCTTATATCGTTGGAAATCTAATTAAATATTCCACAAAATAAAAAGACAATATTAGGAAAATTATATATGATTTAAATATTACTTATTTTGGAAGTCATCCCTTAATCTTCTGGAGATGAAATTAAGCTTGAAGAAAGTTCGGGGTATCACATATTCAAAATAGAGATAAATTTTGGAAAAGCAATGAGCACCTTGAAGTTGGTTGAATAAGTATTCAATTATCAAGATAGGATAATTATCTTTTATGTGATAATGTTCAACTATAATACCTATGGTGGCACGTAGTTACTGAGACTAGGATACACTAAGACCTCGCCCACTCGGTGCTGGATACTACTCCCAAAACTATACTATTTTCTCATATTATAGATAATTTATCATGAAAGTAAGATATAGACTAGTTTTAAGTAAAGTTGATCATTAGTCATACTTCTTTTACTATATTCATGAAATCATGGAGGGTATTCTAACATTCTTGCAAAAACTGAGACCATAAAGTCTAATCATGTCAATAAGTGTAAATCATGTATTTCTTGTTGAATCATAATAATTAAAATCACTTTAGATATTATAAATCATGACTTCAAATCATATAAAAAGGAAGACAACTAATCAATGAAGTTCAAGAATTTTTACAAAAGTATATGTATATAAAATCCAAGACATGAAGATTTAGGCTTGAACCCTATTTTTAAAACTATGAAATTATTAAATAAAATGATAATATTGGAAATAATGGTGAAAGGAAATCCTTGTTGAAACCCCCCATACCCGATTTTGGTGATTTCTTAAGGAAAAGGTTTAGATTTCATCCTTATAGGCTAACTTTGTAAGGAACACTTCTTTATTGTTCTTGAGAGTTTGGGAAGAGAATGAATAATGAATTTGAGTTAGGTAATAAGGGAAAAATTATGGTATCAATTATAACGTCATATAGTCTCAAAATATGTAATGACTCTCATGGTCATTTTAACTCATTTTTACTATTTAAAGATTTTCAATAGCTGCCCTATGTCATTATAACTTACTAGAGATAATAGTTTAGTTATCAGGCAATTCGTTTTGTTTTGAGAGACAATTCCTATTTTTAAAATCCCTGCTAGTTAAAATTAGCTATCAGGCAAAAAATATAGTCAAACAACCACGCATGATAATTTTAATAGTTCTAATAGATTTAGAATGTTGATTTTAGTCTAGGAAACCCTTAGATCGAGTCTCGAGGGCCCACTTTTCATCAAAATAATCTCAAATGGAAATTTTAACTGTGCTATTGAGTTTTGAGCGTCTAATTTGATAGGAAAGCGTAGTTTATTTTTATATACGAGATTCTGAATAAATCTTGAGGGGTCGATGTAGACTCAAAAATAATTCCAAGTATTGGCTAGTACTAGTACATTCTCTTAAGTGCCCATTGAGTCGCCTAAGAGAAGGCTGCTAAAGCGGCCAGCCAATCCCTTAAGTAGCCTGACTTTCTCAGTAGATATTGCTAAGTAATGCCTTTGGTGCTTAAGAGATCAAAGTTTGCTTAAGAAACATGCACAGATGTCAGAAAGTATCGCCAAGGCGACACTTGTTCTCTTAAGAGATGACCACTTTGGCGACCCGGTGTCTGCTTAAGAATTACCTAAACACCTAGGAACACTATAAATTCCCCCTTAGTCTATTTTCTCCCATTTTCACCCTTTTTAAGAGAATAGAATCCTAAGAAGTGTGAAAAATTTGGAGAACTTTTAGTGGGTGATTTGGGGTGTACGTAAGATCGAGTAATGCATTTCTTTTTTAAATTCTTGGTAAGTTTCGATCAATTTCATGATTAAATCCTTTAACATTTTTCAAATCCCTAGAATATTGGTGGGTTGATTGTATCACCAATTGAGCTCAAAAGTCGCCCATTCTTGAAGGTAAATATTTCTTGAGCATAGTAGGACGTGTTGTCAGTTTCAAAAGTGCAATTTCACCAATAGGCCCCACATGGGATTTTTACATAAGTTTGGACTCGAATAATAATGGTGTAATAAGGATATAATTTTTCTCATATTGATGAGTATATTATGATCTTGATAGCTTTGAATCTTGCAGAATCTTCTCAGAAGGGAAAGTCAGTGATTTAGCAGATTCATCGGGCTTTTCTTCAGCGTCTAAGTAGGCTAGGTTTTACTTCCCTATATATTGAACTAATTCATAGTATATATATGATATTATTCTAGATATGGGGTGGGAATTATGTATTAAAGGTATAATAGGTGTATTAGTATTATTTGGATTGCCTATCCTATTAAGGAATTGTAATTTAGGAAAAATTTAACTTAGTTGCTCCTGATTTTTGTCGAATTGCTATATTAGGGATATTAGTGGATTATTTAACATCTATAAGTACATTTATATACATATTCCTAGTCTGGGGAACATTTTTTTTTAGAATCGATTTTGGGGTTTAGAAATGGGCCTCTTCGGCCCATCTTAAGCAAGGATTTTTGTTAGCTC
Source organism: Capsicum pubescens (assembly GCA_030864215.1). Lineage (NCBI taxonomy): Eukaryota > Viridiplantae > Streptophyta > Magnoliopsida > Solanales > Solanaceae > Capsicum > Capsicum pubescens. Next base: position 109,442,765 of record CM061544.1, read on the forward strand.
TTGTAAACTTATATACGTATGATATCCCTTTAAAATTCTTATCTTGTACTTTGAGGAGATTAGATACATGATATTTTTTCTAGTTTGGTACCTAGAAGTTGGTGCTAACTTCGGTCCAAGTTCGGTGGTGTATTGGTATTGAGTTCTCGTTCAAGTACAATAATTAATGATGATATTGAGTTCCAATTCAAGTAAGTCAAGTAATGAAGAATATTGATGATTTTTAGTTCCAATTCAAGTCTATTAATTGATGATAATGTTGAGCTCCGATTTAAGTCTGACACTTAGAGTTTATTTATAATATAACATGATATAGATAGATTCATGGTTATGGCTTGATCTTTCCTATATTGATGGAAATTAGGTTATTTACTTGCCTTTGATTACACCCTTCAAGCATATGGGTGTCCACATTGGGTTATTTACTTTTATGTAATTACTTCCTTATAGGGGCCAGTCATATAGTATTAATTATGCTTTCTTTCATATTACATCTATTTTGATTATTTATTTATAGTATGGGTCTTACTTCTAGGTTTGCCTTTTTACCTTGACTTAGTTTATTTATCTTGTATCTTATTGTACATATATCATGATTTAGCTTAGTTGACTAATAATGCCTACTGAGTACCTATGGTTTTGGTACTTATGCTATACTTTTGTACCTTTTTGGTGTAGTTATAAGTACTAGTTGCTACTGTTGATGTGATGATTGTGTTGAGTTGATTTTGGGGATAGGGCTAGCTCTTGGATTCGATGTTTTGCATTTTCTTTCTATTATTTATGTCTAATCTTTCATCATTTGAGAAAAAATTGTATTTGACTATTTTAGTACTTATGCTCCTTTTACTATTAGCTCTTGTACCTACACTTATAGCTCGTGGGATGGTTGTTGATGTTTTATCTATATCTTAGAATATAATTATTGCCTCATTATTATTTTAAGTATTTAATTGTTGACTTTAAGATTTTAAGACATTTTCTACCAAATTAGCTCATTTTTTATAGCTCCAGGCTACAATTTGGCCTACCTACTGGCGGGATAAGGTAAGTTCCATCATGGATCATAAATTGGGTCATGAAAATATGGTATTAGAGCCAACTTTGCAGATATTATTGGTACAAGAGAAAGTATCTAGTAGAGTCTCGCAGATCAAAATGATGATATTCATTTTTTATCTATGGGAGGCTATAAGATATTCTTAGGATTTCTTCACTTCTTTTACTTATTTGTTTCTAAGAGTATTGAGTTGGTTTCTAACGATTCCTTTGGTTTCACTCTTTCATAGATGGTTGGGACATGTGCTAATACAATACGATTAAAGGATCCCAAGTCCAAGCCTAGTGATCCTATCATTGTTCATGGATAACCTAGAGGTCATGGATAACTTAGAGATGTATCCCCATCTAAGGTACACAATCGGGGGCCTTCAGTAGACCTTATTCCAGCTCCTGAGCCAGAGATTCTTCCACCCCAGCCAGGGGTGGGTTAGAGACCAGCCTAGGCTTCACTGGGGTTCATTTCTTTTGTAATTCTCATGGATGCATTGGCTCAAATCTTGGGATTTGTTAGTGGTGCACCATCTGTTGGTGAAGTATATAGGGGTCTGAGTTTTACTGATGAGGGGATACAATCCATTGCTGCAGATTCTAGAGTTAAGGTGCCTCCTGCATCGACCGTTGCTCTGACAGTGGTTACCCTGCCTGATCTTCCTATTGAGAAGCAAAAGATGTTGTGCAAATTCTTGAGATCGGGTCTTCCTAGGTTTTCTGGTCCACTAGGTGAAGATGCTTATGAGTTCTTGATTACTTGTGAGGATAGGCTCCATAATTTGGGCCTAATTGTGCGCCGTGGTGTGGATTACACAACTTTTTAGTTAGACTTGGTATCTCAACATTAATGAAGAGTTCATTGGGATTCTAGGATAGATGGATCTCCTCTATTGCCATGGACTTAGTTCTCTGAGATCTTCTTTGAGAAGTATATGCCTCCAGTGTTAGAGATTAGTTAAGGGATAAATTCTTGAGGTTAGATAAAGGCTCCATGACTATTGTGGAGTATCAGGATCTATTTTATGAGTTGGAAAGGCTTGCTACTTTTATTCTGACTACTGAGTATGAGAGAGATTAATGTATTATTTTGGAATTAAGACTTCCTCTTCATATGTCTACAAAGAGTTTGGTTACTACGGGTAAGTCTTTTGCTAAGGTTTCTAATCATGCTAAGGCTATCAAGTATATGCATTATGAGGGAGTTTTTATATCACCGTGACCACTAGCATGGACGGCTATGTTGTGGAGCACCACATATGTAGCACTCCAACACTATGGCACATCACTGGCATGGCATGCCTTTGTCACGCCAGGCTACTTGATTTTCACTTGGGTCATGCCTTTCCTCTATGGTTAATTTATTGTAACTAACCTCTTTTTAAAAACCTGACAGTACAATTAAGTCCAAAGTATTTAAAATATCATAACACACGTGATTTAGTTTTAGAGGGTCCTAAGCAGATTCTAATGATATGTTTAGAGACTTTGATTTTGGAGATTTAATTTGTGCAACATCTAATATATGGTGTATCAGACCCTTTATTACAATTATGTAGACACATGTCTTGATAGTAAGCCTTGATGATAGCCTTTATCATGATTATATGATGGTTGTACCATAATCGTGGTGGGTATATCAATGCGTTGAGTTAGATTGATTCGGCATGATTACAAGGCCTAACTACGTGATTGTCATAACCAACTTAAATACCAATTAACATTGACCATCATGGTCGTGAGGTAGGCTTGAAATCATGATCTATTATTCACAAAATAGTATATATGCATTATTTTTACCATTTATGGACATAGGATCTTCTGGAATGGGTGATTTCTAGGCTTTCCTTCATCATTCATGCTTGGATAAGCTCTATGCACTTATTTTCATTAATTCCATTTCATTATATCTTTAAAAACACCTTTTAATCTAGTTTTAAAACTAAAATGTGTTGATGTTTTGGTAAACTCTTAAAATGTGTTTTCATTTATTTGAACTTCGATTTCAACTAGTTTTCTCTTGGATTTTCAAATATATACTCTTTTTAACATAGAGATCATATTTCTAAAATAAAATTCTAATTTTACCTTTTATTTCAAAACCCATTCTTTGAACTAATTGTGGATCCAAATTCAAATATAGCTAATACAGCTCTCATTAGCTTCTTTTTTATTAGTAGAATTATTTTTTTGGTAGATTTGACTTGTCCTATGATTGTTAATGAAGAAAAATCTCTACGTTGAAGGTTTAGGCATGGATTTCGGTATTTTGAGGTAGGTTATGACTTAACTTCTTTCAGAGTGGACTGTGTAGTTAATGATCATGTAAAACATGCTATGGGTTAGAGAATTTAGTTGAGGGAGTAGTATTTTGGAGTTATTATTATTATTGTTGTTGTTATTGTTATTATTAGTATGATCATCATCATCATCATCATGTGCCCGTGTGGGGGCTTATTTGAATATTTTTGACTTAAGAGAATATATTTGTTGTGATGATCGAGTTGGAGGTTTATTTGAAATTTGTAGGCCTTATTTTTGCATAATTTCCATTATTATTAATGTGTTTCTTGTGCGGGGATTGAATAGATATTAGAAGCCTTTTTGAACATCAATTGCCTTTATCATGATATTAATACCTGAGAGAGGTTTTCTTGAAATCATATTATTTAAATATGTATGACTATTGATGAGGGCTCATATCAAGAATCATTGACTCGTTGAGTTAATTTTTGGCTTATTTATACTTGTATTGAATTGATCATTATATTCATACGAATTGGTTGTGAGCATTTTATCCTCATTTCATATATACATATTCATGGATACTGATACCACTGAGAATCACTAATTTTGAAAGAAAATAATTCACTTTATAAAACCTTGGTATATAGAAATTAGATGGTAAGGTGAATTATGATATGGAAATGAGATATTAGAAAGTATATGGGTTTCAAACCCCTCATGGGACCTATCTTAAAGAACCAAGGCTCGAAAGATATATACTTAAATCCAAGCGATAGTTTACATTCAACATCATTAGATCATCATTGCATTGCATTGCATTAAATTATTGTATTCTCCGCTATGTGTTGTTGTTGTGTATTTAGTTTTCATTATTGTCTTTATATATTAGAAGTATTAGTGTAAATGATATGAGCTACCATTTAGGAACTTTTATGTTTTCATGTGAAGTGCTCATAGTATCTTTTACTTATTTTTATTTTCTAATATGATTCGTTGGTATATGATACCTATTGAGTATAAGTGGACCGTACTCACTTCTACTGTACCTTTTTTATGGAGATCTTTGTTCGATTATGACTCATGGTAGCTGATCATTGCTATTTAAGTTGATATTCAAGGTGCGACTGAGCTTCAACCTTTGGCGAAACTTTATGACCTCTTTATATTCTATCCTATCTTTATTTAATCAAATTCAAAGATAGGCTGATATATTTAAGATTTGATTATGTATTATAATCTCTTTATTCTTATGATACCAAGTTTTGTAATTTGGTTGTATTTTTCATTCATAATTTGGATTATAATTTTTATGACTTGAAATCATTTTGTAACTCTCGTATCATTATATTTCTTCTTTCTGGTATTTCTTTTTTTTACTATGGACTTTTGGCTTACCTACCTAGGTGAGGTAAAAGTAGGTGACTAAAATTTTGTATCGTGATACTTATGTAAGCATACATTGATGATCATACCTACAGAAAGGCCAAGTTAGGAAGTTTGTGAAGGAATTGATTCAATTCATTGTTTGGATACATCACATATAATCATTACTGGGGGTACTTTCATCAAGTAGATATTCATTCTAGAAGTATTGAGGATATTTTTCATTGTTCCTATGGAAATTATGATAAGAGGGTTTATGGACATGGTGATTTTAGTGGTTCATAATCCTGAGGTAGGCACTTTTAGGACTCGGTCATCATTATTAGACTAGAAGGACTTTTCATACAACATTGCATACTTTTAAGGGTAAGTATTTTGGTAATAGAAGCTAGTAGAGCTAGAGTTTGAAACATATCTCTAGGGGTTCTTAATTTAGTTTTTTAGGTAGGGGTAACACACTTATTTATGTGAGCCATATATGTGTACTGTTACCAGTGGTGGATTCTTTACTTATGGATATTATTATTATTTAACATAAGTGTCTCTTGGACACATGTAAGATCGGGTACAGTAGGGTTCTCGAGTTTAGATCCAAAAGTCACCTGCACCACAAAGTAGAGGTAGTTCTCAAGTTGCAAAAGTGTAATGATGCACATGGTTATTTTCTTATTTTATCACCATTTCCCTGATTTGAAGCTTTCAATAACTTTATTATATTATTTATAACTCAAAAGAGTTGGTGGCATAATTTTCCAGGTGATTCAATGCATTTAGAAAAAAGATTTCTAGTTTTAAAAGTTAGAAATTTGAGAAGGTTAACCAAAATCCATAACTTGAGTTATTAAGGGAGGTTGTGAGTTCAATAATTCTAGTAGGTCTGCAAGAGAATTTTTGACTTGATTGGATATGTACATGCCTTATGGAAGCTGGGGGCATTTGGACCTTTGGATAAACTCTAATTTTTTTAAAGCTTAGAGTTGGCCAAAATCAATATGCAATCAAGATGATCTTGGAAGGGTGATTTGATGATTCCATTTGATCCAAAACATGTTTTATGATAATTTTTCTCTAATTGTTTATGTCCAGTGGTATCAGATGAGTTTCACTAAAATTTAACATTAACACTGAATGAATTATCCAAAATAGTGTATTAAATGGAAATTATTGGATTTTTTTTTAACATTGTTGCAGATAGGAAACTCTTATTAAGGTGATTTTCATGCATTTTTTTAATAGTAATATTGGATCCTCCTCTTGATAAATTCGTAGTATTTTGAAGCTGATTTAGAAGGAATGGTGAGTAGTTAATGGTTTATTGTAGATTTATATGACATTTTAAGTAGGTTATGACTTACTCTTTTTTAGACTTAACTTGAGTAGGAACTTATTGTGTAAAATATGTTATAAATTGGGAAAAATACTAGGTTGAAATAGGTATTGAGATAATTTGACATTGTGATGCTCGAATTTATTTCGATGAAAGATTTGAAAACTAGAAGTATTACTTCATACATTATGTTTTTAAATTTTTATGCATTATTACAAATAAGAAGATTCGAATTTTCATGTGGAAATATACGGAAAGAAATGAGTTGACAAGGAGATGTGGTCTTTAGGCGTGATTGAGGACTTTTACCTATAATAAAGCTTGTAGTTCATGCTTTTAAGTTTAGTGTTGCATTGTATTAATATATTTATTGCATTCTATTACCTTTAATATCATCAATATGCATACTCATACTTATTTTATGGGTTTTTCTTTTCATAAATAATATTTTGAAAATACTTCCATATTTGATGAAAACTATTAAAGACTTTTATTCCCAATGAAAAAATGGTGTATTTTACTGATTTATGATATTGTGGACATAATTTATCTTGATTTACTAAAACATTATGTTGTGGATGAAATCTAACATTACATGTCTGATGAAAAATGTTCCAAATAGGCATATAAATCGCGAAACCCTCGTGGGTCTCATCTCTCTTCATGCCACTATAAAGAGATTGTATATCAGTAGATTTATCTGCACTTGGATCATTTGTATCATAATACATCATATATTTATATTGTTATGCATTTATCATGATATTATTATTTACATGTTGAAATTTTCTCTATGTAAAGTTTTATTTTAATTCTTTATTTTATATAGTACTTATTATTGCTCAGTCGACCTATGATGCCTACTGAGGAAATGTCGTTTTGTATTCTTACTACACTTGCTTCAATTTTTTGATTCATACCCTAGCATTGTAAGACATAGTTGTCATTTTATCCAAGATTATACTTCTTCATTAGTTTGGGTGAGCTATTTAGGGTTTCGGGCAATGCTAAACTCCCCCTATATTTACTTTGATGTATTTACTATTTTAGATAATGTTGTAGTGTTTGTAAGAAAGTTGTATTTTACTAGATGTCTGTATCTTAGTGACAGTAGTTTTTGGGTGTATTTTATTATTTTTGCATTTCTATTCTATTATAAGAGCTTAAATTTCAAGGTTTACTTTTATTTTTTATTATTACTTTCGCATTTTGACTTGAAAATTATTTGAGATTAAATATTGCCTATTGGTGGGTGTATGTAGGTGCCACTATGACATTTGATTCTTGGTCCTAAGTGATGGTTACGGCATGTTTTCACATTATCATTCCATAGCTAGAGTTAACGTCAAGTTGTACGGAGTAGAACTTTATATTTAGAAGAAAAGGCGTAGGCCGGTCTAGGGGATAAGTGGCCTAATTAAGAATGTAGCTATGATACACAAATAAATTAGCTGAAGTTATCACTTATATTCTATAGTTGGGTAAGATTCTATTGACAATGAATAATGGTGTGATGGACTTCATGATTACCACATCTTCTACAATTAGTTGTTTAGAAATTGGAGGAGTATAGGTAGGTCATAGATGGTATCGAGAAGAGAGTTGATAATTCAAAATGGAACAATTTGAGGTATAACTATATAATAAGCTTGATGACTTTGAAGACCATAATTAAGAAAGTTCAGCATGACAAGGATGGGGTATTCAAGTTATGTTGAGAATAAAATTCATCAATATAGATTAAAATTTCAATCATAATTGATTAAATTAGTACATATACTACTATTTTAGAAAAGAATAAAGTTGTGGATAATCAGCAGATTGAATAAGAGGATATTCATCATGTCAAAAAATGAGAAAAGGGTTTCTTGTAACAAGATTTGAGGTAGTATGACCTCTTTTGGGATTTGTATGAACAATGCTCCTTTTATCTAAAAGGTGAAGGTGTAATAAAAAGAACTTGAATGGTTTGATTGTGATGATACAACAATCATAGTGGTACAATTTATAGTATATTAGAGTCACAAAGTGTGCCAAATACTGTTATCAACTAGGATTATGAAAAGATGAGTTTGATATGAGTGGGGTAATATGAAGGATGAAAGGAGACCAGGGGTTGAGAGCTTTTAATGGATTATTGTTGTGCACTTTTGAAAAATAGGGAAAGTTCTGTAATTACTCTTTACGTCATTATAATATAAATTAGCATGGAAGAATTTGGATTAAGTTTCTCCTCGAATAAAGTACTGAAATTTTAGGCTACGTTAGTTTTGGATAAATTCCAAGTTAGGTACAATCTAGGTAAGTCTGATAATTAATATTATATTAATTCATTGATTTAAGATCATAATGTATAGAGATAATAGGATTGGGATTCCATAGAAACTTTTTTAATGGGATTTGGGTTAGTAAAACTCCAAATTTAGCTAAGAGGTTAGTTGATAAGGTTGAAATCATAGAGTGAGTTGTAAAAATGAAAAAACTGGGAACCCATCCAAAGTTGCAACCTCCTCTACTGTAATACCCCGCATGCTTCTAAGCTAGGAGACGAACCATTTTTCCTACATATGAAATCTCCTATCCTATGATTCATACTTGAGTACATGACTTACAATGAGTATCCTAGAAATAAGATAGCTTATGATGCGTTAAGCATGCTCATATGAGTCACTTAAGGTAATACAAGATAAGAGTTTTTGAATCCATCAAGTTTTAGTGTTCGATTTTGTAAGGGTCATATTTGAACAAGTATAACTCGATGTTAATGTGGTATTTCTTCATATTTCTACGCATAAAATTGTATATAATCGAATTAGCTTTCCAACGATACTAATTTCATCAAAATCCGACACCGGAGCAAGGAGTTATGGCCATTCAAAGTAGAATGCGTCGCCTAACCAATCGCACATGGACAGTGGAAAGCGTAGGCGATATTATATGATGCGCCTATGTAAATATAGGTGATATCATATGCGGAGACTATGTAAGCATAGGGATATCATATGCGGCGCCTATGTAAGCATAGGCGATATCATATGCGGAGCCTATGTATGATTTCAGCCACGAAAACACTTAGTTTTTGAGTTATTTTGAGGGTAGTTAAGTCTTTTAACACTCCTTACAAGTATATAAACCTAACCACACAAAATTTATAGCTTCTAAATACATTACAACCCTATTAACATCTCAAAGTTCATTATCCAAGAGCACCATAGGAGAAAAACAACTAGGGTTGCACAATCAAGCTTGAAGATCCAACATCAAAGAAATTCCTCCATCAATCATTAAGAATCTTCCTTCTAAGGTATGCGTGAGTTGATTCATGGACCCCTTTCATCCATGAAACTCAAGAACCATCTTCTAAATTATGTATTATGATGTTTATGTTGTTGGTGGTTGATGTTCATGTGGTTGGAGTTTGATGATGCCTAAGAAGGGATCTTTGTATGTTTTGTGTGAGGATATGGTGGTATTTAATGTATAAATATGTGAAATTTGCGGTTGAATATCTGTAATCTTGATAAATCCACCTATGCCTAAGATGTGCATGTAACGTGTATGTGAAAATACCTAAGGGAATAGAAATCATGCTTTTATGACATAATAAGTCCTAAATGACTATTCCATGTTCTAAGTTTATGTTCAACGTGATCCCCATGCTATTGTCTTGAATTGAAGATATTGTATGAGATGCTCATGATATTGTGGTGATATGGAATGACCATGTTATTGAAGCCATGCAAGTATATACATGTTGTGTGCATTCCCGATCATGTGATAGTTTGTTGAGAATCATTCTTATTATGAAATCCTTACTTATGATATTGTGAATTGTGGACTCTACTCTTATGATCAAGTCAGTCATGTGTGTCAGTTTCTTTACATCGAGTCCTGGGGGTACTTGTACCTGAAAACTATAGCTGTGTGCCTAGTGCTAGTGTCATGTTTCAAGACATCCTCAGTTAAGCTATGCTCCATAGATTTCAGTTTGTCATATGACTCAGAAAAACTCAAAAATCTCAGTAGTTCAGTAGTCCCAGTAGTTTCAGTACTCTCAGTCAGAACTCAGATCTCCAGTAGCTTTTCTGTCAGTCAATGGAACTCAGTGAATTCAGCTTAGTTCAGCTAAGAAAATATTATAAGCTCAGTTAATCAGTTTATAAATAAGTTCAGTTCAGTTAATCAGTTCAGCGCAGTTAATATTTTTTAGAGTGTTTTATTTGGGAGTAGGGACTAGCACCGAGCAAGTGCAGGGATGGCAGTTTTTCCCGTTATAAAGGTAGAGACGTTAGCAGAAATCCCTGTACTCCAGAACTACGTAGCCAACGTAGGACAGGAGTCACCAATCAGATTAAGTCTATACTTCACTATTATATTTCCTTAGGCTTGATTACCTGTTCAGGGTCACCTGTCAGAGAGGCTTGACCATAGTAGAGGTCTCTACCCGTGGGACAGTATTGACACCTTTCCAATCAGGGAAAAGATTGGACCCCACCAGTATAGTATCGGGGCATGTTGGTTAGGTTTCTACCTTTCACAGTCACAGTTACAGTTATAGTTTCAGTATCAATCTTCAGAGTAGAAATCAGGAATCAGGACTGTCAGATACAGTCATCGATCTCAGTAAGGAACTCAGATAGTTCCATTGAATCCTAGACCATCATGTCAGATAGGCTTGATCCCATATTCAGATTCTTATTATTAGATCTAGAGGTCACCCGACAGATAGGCTTGATCTCAATCTCAGATTCAGTCGAGTAGTCTCATTATAAGTTTCAGAGATCACTCGTTACCTAGGACTGATCTCAACTTAGATGTTCAGATACAGTTTGGAACTCAGATAGTTTTCCCCAGAATTAGTACTGTTAGATATAGTCATCTATGTTATCAGTCATTCAGTATCTCAGTATCATGAAACTCATATTGTCAGAGTTCAAACTCAAGTAGTTAGTAGCTCCACGAGTTCAGTAGCAGTTATGCATGTATGTATGTATGTATTCTCATGTTCATATTAGTCAGAATGTTCATGCATATAAACCCCATGCATTTATCCTACCCCCACGTATACTCAGTACTTTAGTTATACTGACGCATTTGCGCTATGGTTTTTTCTTTTTCTTTTTACCCCATAGGTTCTGAGGTGCAGATTCCAGATCAACCGTAGCAGTTCAGTAAGTAGTGAGTCCTCATCTTTCGAGGACATGATCGTTACATTTATTATTCCAGTATTTTAGTTTATTTTCTGTTTAGGGAGTTAGTTGGAGACATGTTCCTTCAACTCCTTATTCATATAGTTTAGAGGCTTTCAGACTATTATAGAGTTTTCAAATTTAGACTTTAGTATTTTCAGTTTTGTTTTGGTACTTTGATACCACCTTATTTCAGATATTTTATTATTCATGATTGAACCTTATGCCCTCTTTGTTCATGTTTCTGCATTTTATATGTATATTATGCAGTTAAAGGTACAAATATCAGTCATCAGTTAGCTTGTGATCCTTCGGGATCATGAGCACCGTGTAGCATTCTGGTTCAGAAAAATAGGGACGTTACAAACTTGGTATCAGAGCCTAAGGTACTATAGAGTCCTACGAAGTCTGAAAGCCGCATCTAGTAGTGTCTTGTACATGGGTATGTTATGCGCCATATTTATGTACAGGAGGCTATAAGATGTTTTAGGTATAGTTTCCCTTTTATCAGTACTCATATCGTGCCAGTGAGCAAAAGCTTAAGTTGAACTCTTAGTTTAATCCTTGTTCCTCTTTTGGTTGCTGAATATGCCTCCTAAGAAGAGATCAGGGAATCAGTCATCCCCGCAGCCCGCAGATCCTTTGAATGAGAATGTGTCATATGCAGAATTTTGGGCAGCTTTTCAGGCGCTAGCCCAGGCTGTGACCACTAGTGTTCAGGGTATCCGACAGACTGCTGCCCCACCCCAATAAGATGGGGATTCAGCTGCAGCCAGAATTAGAAATTTTATGAGAATGAACCCTCCAGAATTCTTTGGGTCAATAACAGGTGAGGACCCACAACTGTATCTAGAGGAGGTAAAGAAAATCTCCCAAATCATGCATGTGTCAGAGGAGGAGAGTGTGGAATTAGTGTTCTATAGGCTGAAAGATATTTCTCATGATTGGGTAGTGTTGTGGAAGAAAAGTAGATGGGAAGATGCAACTACCATCACTTGGCAGATATTTCAGGATCTCTTCTATATAAGTTTTCCCATTAGAGATGAGAGAATCTAAGGTAGAAGAATTTATGAACCTGAGACAAGGATCCATGACAGTGAAAGAGTATTGTCTTAAGTTCAACCAGTTTGCTCCTGACTTGATAGCTGACCCCAGAGCGAGTATGAGTAAGTTTATGACTGGTGTGTCCGGGTTAGTATTGAAAGACTGTAGAATAGCTATGCTCAGTAGTGACATGGACCTTGCTAGGTTAATGATACATGCTCAGTAGATAGAGGCAGATAAGTCTAAGGAGAGGGAGAGATCTAATAAGAGATTCAGAACAGATAGTTACAACTTTTATCTGGCTGGGTCATAGGGTGGTAATCGTTCTCACCATAGTCAAAAAAATTCATCCCCTGTTCCATCTTCAGCTAGTGTGCCCACACCTAACTTTGGATATGTTAGACATGGTGGGGCGCCAGTCTCTAAAGCCCAGAGTAGTGTTAGAAGTGAGCATACTTGTCCGCTTTGTGGAGAGTGTGGCAACAATCATTTAGGTGCATGCAGAGATAATAGTTAGGTATGTTTTGGGTGTGGTAAGCCAGGCCACAGAATGCAGAAGTGTAGAGTGTTAGCTCAAAAAGGTACAGATTCGCGTGAGCAGGCCGCAAATCCCAACACCAATAGTGGTCAGCATCACAGTGGACTCTATTCACTCCAGACTCACCATGATCCAGAAAGTTTCCCCAACCTAGATTCGGGTACGTTACAAGTTTTTCATGATCAATGTATGCATTGTTAGATATCTTGCGCTCGTTTGATCTTATGTTTCCACGTGAGTTAGTCAGTAACATTAGCAGGTCTAGTTAAGTTCATGCATTATGCATTAGTCTCATCTCTCCAATGTTTAGTTATCATCTAGTTCGTAGATGCCCTGTGCATCACCCCAGTACCTCAGTAAGGTAAACATTCCTAGAGGGACATAGTGTCCCAAGGGGGAGATACCCCACAATTTCTTGATGCTTTCATGATACCGTTATAAATTAGATATCAAGTGCCATGTCATAATCAGTCAAGCTTTCAAGAGTCAGCTCAGTCAGATATTCAGGCATTAGATATACGTGTTCAGTAGAGAAAGTACTATTTATCAGTATCTTCACTCATACATTTATATATCATGTCAGTCATGTAATCATGCATTAGATATGCATGGATTCATCCTTTCAGTTGTGCATCAGATATGCATTCTCATTTTGAGCAAACTCACTTTATTAGAATCCTCAGTCTTACATTCAGGAATTAGTTTCCCACGCATCAGATATGTATGTTCAGTATGTTGTGCTCAGCTTTCAGTCATGTCAGTCATGAACCCATGTTTCAGTAGTGTATGTCTTGTACGTACTTCATCTTATCATCTCTCATGCCTCATTTAATTTCCATTCGAGGATGAATGTTCCCAAGGGGGAGATATTGTAATACCCCGCATGTTTCTAAGCTAGGAGACGAACCATTTTTCCTACATATGAAATATCCTATCCTGTTATTCATACTTGAGTACATGAGTTACAATGAGTATCCTAGTGATAAGATAGATTATGATGTGTTAAGCATGTTCATATGAGTCACTTAAGGTAATACAAGCTAAGAGTTTTTGAATCCATCAAGTTTTAGTGTTCGATTTCATAAGGGTCATATTAGAACGATTATAACTCGATGTTAATGTGGTATTTATGCATATTTATACCCACCAAATTGTATATATTCGAATTATCTTTCCAACGATACTAATTTCATCAAAATCCGACACCCGAGCAAGGAGTTATGGCCTTTCAAAGTAGAATGCATCGCCTAACCAATCGTACATATCCACTGGAAAGCATAGCCTATATCATATGCGTAGACTATGTAAATATAGGCAATATCATATGCGGCACCTATGTAAGCATAGGCGATATCATATGCGACGCTTATGTAAATATAGGCGATATCATATGCGGTGCCTATGTATGATTATAGCCACGAAAACACTTAGTTTTTGAGTTACTTCAAGGGTAGTTAAGTCTTTTAACACTCCTTACATGTCCCTAAAGCTAACCTCAGTAAATATAGGCGATATCATATGCGGCACCTATATAAGCATAGGTGATATCATATGCGGCGCCTATGTAATCATAGGCGATATCATATGCGGAGCCTATGTAAATATAGGCGATATCATATGCGGTGCCTATGTATGATTACAGCCACGAAAACACTTAGTTTTTGAGTTATTTCAAGGGTAGTTATGTATTTTAACACTCCTTACATGTCCCTAAAGCTAACCTCACGAAATTTATTGATTCTAAACACATTACAACCCTATTAACATCTCAAAGTTCATTATCCAAGAGCACCATAGGAGAAAAATAACTAGGGTTGCACAATCAAGCTTGAAGATCCAATTTCAAGGAAATTTCTCCGTCAATCATCAACAATCTTCCTTCTAAGTTATGCGTGAGTTGATTCATGGACTCCTTTCATCCATGAAGCTCAAGAACCATCTTCTAAATTATGTATTATGATGTTTATGTTGTTAGTGGTTGATGTTCATGTGGTTGGAGTTTAATGATGCCTAAGATGGGATCTTTGTATGTTTTGTGTGAGGATATGGTGGTATTTAATGTATAAATATGTGAAATTTGTGGTTGAATATCTGTACTCTTGATGAATCCACCTATGCCTAAGATGTGCATGTAACGTGTTTGCGAAAATACCTATGGGAATATAAATCATGGTTTTATGACATAATAAGTCCTAAATAACTATACCATGTTCTAAGTTTATGTTCAACGTGATCCCTATGCTATTTTCTTGAATTGAAGATGTTGTATGAGATGCTCATGATATTCTTGTGATATGGAAATACCATGTTATTGAAGCCATGCAAGTATATACATGTTGTGTGCATTCTTGATCATGTGATAGTTTGTTGAGAATTATTCTTATTATGAAATCCTTACTTATGATATTATGAATTATGGACTCTACTCTTATGATCAAGTCAGTCATGTGTGTCAGTTTCCTTCCATCGAGTCTTGGGGGTACTTGTACCCAAAAACTATAGTTGTGTGCCTAGAGCTAGTGCCATGTTTCAAGACATCCTCAGTAAAGCTATGCTCCATATATTTTAGTTAGTCACGTGACTCAGAAAAACTCAGAAATCTCAGTATTTCAGTAGTCCCAGTAGTTTCAGTACTCTCAGTCTGACCTCAGATCTCAAGTAGCTTTTCCGTCAGTCAATGAAACTCAGTTAATTCAGCTTAGTTCAACTTAGAAAATATTATCAGCTCAGTTAATCAATTTATAAATTAGTTCAGTTCAGTTAATTAGTTCAGCGCAGTTAATCTTTTTTAGAGTCTTTCAGTTAGGAGTAGGGACTAGCACCGAGCGAGTGCTGGGATGGAGGTTTTTCCCGCTATAAAGGAAGAGCCATTAGCAGCAATCCCTGTACTCCAGAACTATGTATCCAGCGGAGGATAGGAGTCACCCATCAGATTAAGGCTATACTTGACTATCATATTTCCTGAGGCTTGATTTCCTATTCAGGTTCACCAGTCAGAGAGGCTTGACCATAGTAGGGGTCTCTACCCGTGGCACGGTATTGATGCCCTTTCAATCAGGGAAATGATTGGACCTCACCAGTACAGTATCAGGGTATTTTAGTTAGGTTACTACCTCCCACAGTCACAGTAACAGTTACAGTTTCATCAGTCTTCAGAGTAAAAATCAGGAATCAGGACTATCAGATACAATCATCGATCTCAGTAAGGAACTCAATAGTTCCATTGAATCCTAGACCATCCCTTCAGATAGGCTTGGTCCCATATTCAGATGCTTCTTATTAGATATAGAGGTCACTCGGCAGACAGGCTTGATCTCAATCTCAGATTCAGTCGAGTTTTCTTATTATCAGTTTCAGAGATCATTCGTTAGCTAGGACTGATCTCAGACTTGGATGTTCAGATAAAGTTTGGAACTCAGATAGTTATCCCCAGAATTAGGACTGTTAGATACATTCATCCATGTTATCAGTCATTGAGTATCTCAGTATCACTAAACTCATGTTGTCAAAGTTCAAACTCAATTAGTCAGTAGCTCCACGAGTTCAATAGCAGTTACATATGTATGTATGTATGTATTCTTATGATCATATTATTCAGTATGTTCATGCATACAAACCTCATGCATTTAGCCTACCCCCCACATATACTCATTACTTTAGTTGTACTGACGCATTTGCTCTATGGTGATTTCTTTTTATGTTACACCACAGGTTCTGAGGTGTAGATTCCATATTAGCAGTAGCAGTTCAGTAAGCAGTAAGTCCTCATCTTTTGAGGACATGATCGTTACATTTATTATTCCAGAATTTCAGTTTATTTTTTCAATTTAGGGAGTTGGTTGGAGACATGTTCTTTCAACTCCTTAGTCATACTGTTTAGAGGCTTTCAGATGATTATAGAGTTTTTAGATTTAGACTTTAGTATTTTTAGTTTTATTTTTGTACTGTGATGCCACCTTATTTTAGATATTTTATTATTCAAGATTGAACCTTATGCCCTCTTTGTTCATGTTTCCGCATTTTATATGTATATTATGCAGTTAAAGGTACAGATATCAGTCATGGGCTAGCTTGTGGTCCTTGAGGGTCATGATCACCGTGTAGCATTTCGGTTCAGAAAAATCGGGGCGTTACATCTACCCCACCTTATCATGTTGTAGGTCACTATAGCGAAAAATATTTTTTCTAAAGTGGAAGTCAGTTTCGGTCCGCTCCATGTAATGGATGGATCCCACTATAGCAATGCTTCTATAATAGGAATTAGGTCACCATAATTGGTTCAATGTAGTAAATAGCAAATTTTGACCTATAATATTATTTTTCTTTCATAAACATTCAAAGGTCGAACAAGGGAAATTTAGGGATATTTCCTTTAGTTTCTTCTTCAATTCCACCATTGAGGTAAGTTATTCAACAAATCTATTGTATATTGAATTCCTAATTCCTTAGAATACTCATAGATTAATTAAGTTGCAAATGGTCGGTTAAACCCTACGTTGGAGGAATTAATACGATATGCTTAAGGTTGTATTAGAATCACTTGTTTATAGAACTAGAAGTGTTAAATTAAGTCTTTTAAACTAGAATTTTATCTCTTAGTCTTAATAAATGGAGAAATTGAGTGGGTTGAAGCATTGAAAAACCCTAGAATGGTGAAATTATTCATGAACTTTCTATTATAGTTACAAATTTATGTTATAATGCCTAGATTTTGTAGAAAATGAGCTAAATTATGCTTTATTTGTTTTTTTAGAAAAAAGATCAAGATGAAACTACAGGAAGGGGCAAGACTCAAGTCATTTAGAGCATTACAAGGTTTGGATTAAGGTATGTTATGGTTGAGTTGGAGTTAGGCTTAAGTTGATAGTATCTGTGCATGTTAACTAATTATTTGCCTATTTAGTTTCAATGCATGCTAATGATATCGAACGTGTTTATTATATCATGAAAGTGTTGAAATTGATAATTTATAATAAGATAGATCAGAAGGGCCTTGTTTGATATGCAAGGGTGCTTAATTTAATATATTATGTGATTTATTTTATTGATGGTAATGGTTATTGTTGTGAGTGGTTTTATAAAGATCGATTATAATTAAATTTGTGGATTTTAAAGACGATAACAGTGGGGACATTGGAATTAGGATGGTATAACATTTATTTTGGAATAAGGATGACATGCACTTGTTGTCTAGGATATTTTGTACATGGACTGAGCTCTTCTCTACATATCATGGCTAGTAGGAAGTCATAAGACCCATAGCATGTGTCTACATCATGATTTGAATAGTTTGATGGATCCTTAATGAAACTGAGTTATATTTTTGTTATTTAAATTTTGAATTCCTCATTATGTACCATTGGTTATTTATATTGTACTTGAAATGACCTAATACTTAATGTTGTACAATAATAAGTTATGTTGATGTGTTGAATTAAATTAATGTTTATGAGTCTTTTGTGGCGGTCTTGATTTGAAAATTTATTCGTCTCAAGGTTTTTTTAATTTATTTACGTGACATGTCATAATAAAGTGAAATTATGATGAAAAGACTGATTTGAATGAATATTTGCTAAGATGACATGTTTTAGCTACTTTTACAAACTATTAGTTGAGTGTCCACATTGTTTAAGTTGAGTTGACCTACGATCCTACTAGTATATAGTGGTTTAGTAGTGATACTACAACCCATTCTTATTTTTAATGATTTTATAGTATATTTCAGTGGCTTCTATGAGACCTCACTTGTAGACCTTAGTGCGGCTTCATATCAAATGGTGAACATTCACCTTTCGGGGATCCATGAATCTCTCTATCTTGATCTTGTCCTTACAGATTTGGAAAAAGATATTTTATTTAGTTTTGTTAGTTTTTGGTTGTTGTAGAATTTTCGTTAGAGCTCTAGTATGTTGACTATCAGTTTTAGGGATTTTCTTGAAAACTAACATTTGTTAAGATTCCATATTTATTTAAATTGTTAGAGATTATTAATCTAGTGACTGATTTTAGTTGTTCTTATTTTGAATGGCTAAGTATTGGTGTTGATATTTTGGCATAGTTGATTCTACCACTAGAGGGTAGTACGGGTGCCACTCACGATGCATTTGGGTCATGACAATGTTGGTATCAAAGTCCTAGGTTCATTAATCTCATTATACTAGAATGAGTCTAGTGGAACAATACTGAGATATATGTACTATTCATCGAAAGGCTACAAGACTTTAAGAAAACCTCACTTTCTTCTTTTTGTTGTGATATGAATTAATTCCAATTGGTATATATAGATCCAAATTAGTATCTGACCACTTTCTTTTTTTCATAGATAGTGAATGCTAAAGTGAACAGAGCTAGATAAGTGGTTCCCCCACTAGTTGTTCTAGCTGTAGAACCCATAGTTAGGGGGTGAGGTTGGACGAGGAGAAGAAGAAGGGGAAAACGTAGGGTAGCATCCTCTAGTAGTGCAGCTTGGGATAAATCTAATCTATTTAGATAGAGATATTAGTCACCTCTCATGATCGAGGATCATCATGATGGTAATGAATGAGAAAATTCTAGAACATGAGGATGTCATACCAGTTCAAGAAGGTTTATCCTCTATACAGATGTCTTTAAAGTTAATTAAACAAGTTTTTAGTTTCTTAAGTAGGCTATATGGTACTTGGTCCATACATGCAGTGCTTGTTCACTAACATTTGTTGTTACAATAGGCTATCATGATAGCCCCTATGTTGGATGATCTTTTTGGAACATAAATGTTTTCTCATCCAATAATGGGTCCTATTATGATTAGAAAGATCATTAATTATGATATAATTTCCTACAGATGAACTACTAACTTTTCTTAGTTTTGAGATAGAGAATGCCTTTGTAATTATTATGGACTGACATGAGAGGTTGAGAAAGATGGGTATAGTGGAACAATATAAAATAGAGTTTGTGACCTTCCAACTATAGGTAGATGTTAAGTAGTGGTGAAAGGAATATGTAGAGTGTCAATATATAATGTTTCCTCTATTGACGTGGACTCACTCTACATGTAGTTTTTACAGAAGTATGTGTCATGCACCTTGCGTTGTAGGAAACAATATGAGTTCCTCGCCTTTGAGTAGGGGAAATATGATTATTGTAGCTTATGAGGCTACCTTGTCCAGGTTTGCCACCCAGTTACTTAATACTAAGGAAAACTAGAATCACCACTTTGTAGAGGGTCTAAATATTAATGTAATGACCCTCCAGGTTATTTTATCAATTTCTATGCATTTCCAATATTTTGAGCCTTAGCAAAATGGGTATAGGTAATTTATGACTTGTCAAAACTATTGGTTTGGTTAGAGGATAGGCACAATTGAATTTAGGCTAATTTTCCTATTTTTGAGCTTTTACTGTTAAGGAATTTGTCACAGAAACAACTGATAAACAACCTCGAATGGAAACTCTAACAGTACCATTAGCTCTGAAATGTGATTTTAGACTAGGGATGTAGTAACCCTCCAGGTCATTTTATGCATTTCCACTTATTTTTGCTGATTAGATCTTTTCTATAGTTGATCCAAGTCATTTATCACTTGCTAGAGATAAGAGTTCACTTAGAGCAATTCATTTGTTTTTTAGAGCAAATTCCCCATTTTTAAGTCTTCATTAGATAGAATTAGCTATTGGGAAATTTTTTTATTCAAATTACCTCGAATGCTAATTTTGATAGTTCTAATAGCTCTGAAATTTTGATTTTAGGCAAGATGGACCCTTGGTTTGGGTCCCAAGGCTTCCGTACTCATTTCAATCTATTGGCCAAAATATATGAAAAATGACACTTGGGTGGGAGACCCACTATTTATCGAAACAATCCCAGATGGAAATTTTGTGAAACACCCTAGAATTTTGGTCTTTGTAAATTTCTTGAGTTTTGAGCTCACTACCTTGGTAATAACTAACCCAATGAGTCGTAGGGCATCATTATGGGTCCTAGGGACTACATTGTAACAAAATCAGTATATTTGTGGCTTGATTATGCACTGAGTACGAGTGTCTTGGTAAGAGCCACAAGGATATGTCATGATTCATTATGTGTAATCATAGGGTGTCTAATTTAAGTCCCAATTTGGGTTCTGTGTTGACTATGACTAAGCCTTACGAGTCATAGGATCCCTTTACGAGTGGTTCCATTGAGTTGTACGGATAATAGTGTGGGGTGCTTTAGTGATACTGCATTGGTTACAACTCGTGGTGACGAGTCGTAAGGAGTGGCTATGAGTCAAGGGTTGACCTATTGTCAAAGGCGGTACTTTTTCATCTTTTAAGTTAAGTGAATGCTAGACATTTCCCCTCTTTCTCAACTTGAAACCCATTTCTTATAACCTCATTATGGTGTCATTAGAACTCAGAAACACATAAAATTAGCTTCTTAACATTCTCAAATTTCTCAAGGTCAAGAACACTTAGGGTTTTCAAGAGGTTGATCAACTAGGTCTTTTAAGTGTTATTTCTTTTTGTACATCTTACTATTTCAGGCATGTGACTCTTCCCTCACTGTTAATTTGTTAAAAATAATATGTATTAAAGTGTTGTTCACATGAAATTGTTTTGGTTTTGAAAACAAGGGTTGTGGGTTTTGAATTCCTATTGTAGAACAGTGTTTTCCCATGGTTTAATTATGATTATTTATGTTTTAAATATGGTTTTGAACTTGTGGGTGCATGGGTATGGTGAATGAACTAGGGAATAGTAATTTTCCTAAACTTGTGGCTTTTTAAGTGGTTACGACATCAACCATAAATTATGAAAGTTTATTTAGTTATAAGGAATGTGGGAATCGAACTATTCATGAACTATTGCATCATAATATTGAATTGAACCTTATAAAATTGTGTTTTCCAAAGTTATGGACTAATTTAACCAAAGGGTTATGAATTCCCCATGTGATGTAATTGTATGGGCATGTTGTTGTTACGTTGTAAGTGTAGTTGGTATAACGATGCCAATAATGTATGCCTTAATGTGAAATATTTTTCAATGAATGGGTATGTATGATAAATATTTTTAATTGGGCTTTAAAAGAGGGTTGTGTAGATGAGTCATGAAAGTGAAGGTCCAAGTGACCATTACTACAAACCGCGTTAGCTGGTGCTTGAGGGTTTGATTCCCTTGCTTGTGACCATATGGTTCGAGTCCACCTTATTACATTCTTTATGATTGGTGGGTTCGAGTCCCTCATATCATATTTCATGATCGGGTGCTTAAGTCACCTTAGTAAATGATTGGACGGTTCGAGTCCCCTATGAATATAAATGTGAATATTCTCTGATTTATGCGGTTACCACACACTGAGGCCCAACCGAGGGGTGATATATGGGGCCCATATATCCCATGGTTACTATTATATAATAGTTGAGCTACACAATCTAGGTTAAGGTTTTGAAGTGCATGCAAAACCTTGTTTTCTATCCCAACATAATATATATATATAATGTATATATATTTGAATTTGCATATGGTTATCTGCATTGGTTTACTTGGTTTGAATTGATGGCATTATCTTATCTTTATCCCTAAGTTACATTTTAACGTTCACCTCTCTAACTATCTTTGAATGCTCTATCCCCACGCGATGATGAATTTGGCCATACCTCTACTTTTCTATCTCAATAATTGTGGATTGATCAAAAGTCCACTTTAAGTGGTGAGTTTCCATGCTTCAAAAGGCTCCATTTTAGGATTATGTTTTTTTTGTGTTATAGACTATTGTTTACTATTTTTTGCTATAGTCAGGGGCATGTCTTGAGACTTATTGATATTCAGTCTGGTATAGGCTTTGTCGGACTATTGTGGACTGGCAATGGTTTAGTTGTTTGTTGGTTTGGTTATACGCATATCATAATATCATTAATTTTAAATTCTCTTATCTTGTTATATGTTTGGAATTCATCCAATATGGGTATAAGGTGGTATATGGTTTAGGTGTTGGGGGTGGTCTCCGATCCTTGTTAAACTTGTGATATTCATCACGACCAAGACCTAGTTTGGGCTGTGTCAGGTAGTATCAGAGCCTAGGGTTATGGTCAATTGGGTGTTTACAAAGCCTAGTCGAGTAGAGTCTCTTTTATGGGTGTGTAGCAATCACACTTATAAGGGTGAGGCTACGAGGCATTTAGGAATATTTTCCTTTCTTGTTGTCTTACTTTTGGTTGTAGAGTCTAAGTCATTGAAATCTACTCTAATACCTATTTTTTTAGATCATGCCTCCCAGATGATCTAAAGCTCAGGGAAACTTCTCTATCTCTCTTGAGTATAATAATAATGGGACACATTCTTCTTATTGTGTACCGACCTTGTCTAGGGGTCCAATTTCTGATTTCCCTTTTTGAGAATCACCGGTCCTCTATAATCCTTCTCGAGCTCCTCAAGCTTATGGGTCAAATGTGTAATTTCATAAGTCTATTAACATATTGGCTCAGTTGGTATCTTTTCAGTCTGAGAGTATATCTTCTGTTACTTTATCTTATGAGGCCACAAGGGTTGTCTAGTTTATGTGGTAGAGTCCTTAAACTCTGACTGGTGTTAAGGTTGAGGAGGATCCTAAAGGTTTTATAGATGAAATGGAGAATATCTTCCGGTTTATATCTGCTACAGATATTGAGAGTGTGGAATACACTGCTTATCAACAAAACGATATAACATACCAATGGTATGAGAAATAGGACCATTCTATGGGAGATGATGTTGAATTTGCACTATGGGATGATTTCTTTAGTTCTTTTTTGGACCGCTTCTTTCCTCAGGAGTTGATGTAGGAAAAAGTAGAAGATTTTGTTAAACTGAAACAAAGCAGGGTGAAGGTCAAGGAGTATGCCTTGAAATTCAATCATTTGTCTCGATATGCTCCTAAGTAAGTGTCTAAAATGAGGGCTCAAATGAAGGAATTCACTTCTGGGTAATCACGTGATTTGATTTTAGAGAGTAAGGTTGCCTTGTTGGACAAGGATATGGATATCACTATATTGGTTGTGTATATTAAACAAGTTGAGGAAGAAAATAAGAAATAATAAGAGATAAAGGAAAGGTAAAGTAAAAAATTTAGATATTCTGATAAGGGTGGAGGCCAATAGCAGAGTGGTAATGATGGTGGATAGTGGTCTAAGAAGAAGAGGGGGAGATCTGGTTCCTATTCTATGACTTGTGCTCTTTATCCAAAGTCATTGAGTGAGGATTATTCTCAGTCTGATAGTCAATTTAGGTAACAGGGTGCCCAATCTTAGGATGGTGTGGCATAGTTAGCTCCATCATATCCTCCTTGGAGATTCTGTGGGTAGGAACACCGTGGATTTTGTTAATAGGGGAGGAACCAGTGTTTTAATTATGGTAGTTTGGTCATTTGTAGAGGGATTTTCTTTCTAAGGTTACTTCTGGGGAAAATAAAATTCTTGTTGCCACTTCAATAGCTCCTGCACCAAAAGGTGCATCTTTTGCTTTTGGTTTCGGCACTGGCCAAAAGTGCTTGTATGTTTTTGCTGCCTGCTAGGACTCTGAGAAATATCTTGAAGTTGTCACTGGTATGTTGCGATTATTTTCACTTGATGTGTATTGCTTTCTTGATTTAGGATCTACTCTTTCTTATGTGACCCCATTTATGGCTATACATTTTGCTTTTGATCCCAAGTGTATCCTTGATCCTTTTTTATTTCTACTTTAGTGGGTACGTTTGTGGTTACTAGAAGAGTCTATAGGGCTTATATGGTATCTATTGGTGGCAGAGAAACTCTGGTAGATATGATAATGTTATACATGGTTTATTTTGATTTCATATTGGCGATTGACTAGTTGCACACGTGAGATTTCTTCTTAGATTGTTTATCCCATAAGGTCATGTTTTAATTCCCTAATGAGCCGATAATTTAGTGGCAAGGGACATCTCTAGTGCCTAAGGGAAGATTCATATCATATTTTAGATCTCGGAAGTTGATTTTTAAGGGATGTCTTTATTATTTGGTCTGAGTTTAAGATTCTAACTCGGGTCCTTCCTTATAATTTATTGCCATGGTTAATGAATTCCCTGAGGTTTTTCCTGACTATCTTTATAGTATCCCTCCCAAAAGGGAGATTGATTTTAGGATTGACCTTATTTCGGACACTCGCCCAATCTTTATCCCTTATATAGAATGGCTCTGGTTGAGTTGAAGAGGATTAAGAAGAGGTTCAAAGACCTCCTTAAAAAGGGTTTTATCCATCCTAGTGTGTCTCCGTAGGTTGCACCTTTTTTGTTCGTGCATAAGAAGGATGGTGCCCTTTTGGAAATACATCGATTAGTTCAATAAGGCTACGGTGAAGAATAAGTAACCTCTTTCTCAGATTGATGATTTTTTAACCATCTTCAGGGTGTTTGATGTTTCTCTAAGATTGATCTTCCGTTCAGTTATCATCAACAAAAGATTAAGGAGGTGGATATCCCTAATACTTCCTTCTGAACCCGGTATAGTCATTATGTGTTCCTAGTCATGTCTTTTTGTTTGACTAATGCCCTAACTATATTTATTGATCTCATGAATTGGGTGTTCAATCAGTTCTTGGAATTTTTATCATAGTGTGCATTGATGACATTCTGGTGTACTCTAGCAGTGAGGCAGATCATACCGACCATCTCTGCATTGTGTTGCAGAAATTGAAATATCAACATTTGTATGCTAAGTATTCAAAGTGTGAGTTTTCGTTCAATGTTTTTACTTTTCTGGGTCATGTCATTTCTAGTTAAGGAATCATGGTGGATTTGCAAAAAGTTAGATTGGATAAGAAGAGGCCTAAGCCCACGACTCTAATCGATATTTGGAGCTTCTTGGGTTTAGTCAGTTTCTATAGTAGTTTGGGGAGATTTTCTGACTATTGATACCCCGGTGACTAAGTTGACCAAGAAGAAGGTCAAGTTCCAATGATCTGATATTTGTGAGGGTAGTTTTGATAAGCTGAAGGATAAGTTGTGTTCAACTCCAATTTTGACCCTGCCCAATAGAAATGATGGATTTATGGTTTATTTTAATGTGTCCCATATGGTACATGGTTGTGTGTTGATGCAACATGGTAGGGTAGTGGTCTATGCTTCAAGGAAGTTAAAAGTTCACGAGAGGAATTATCTGTCTCATGACTTGGAGTTTTTGGATGTAATGTGTACATCGAAGATTTTGCATCGCTATTTTGTAAGGAGTCCATGTAGTTATATTTTTGAATCATAAGATCATGCAATATGTGTCCACCCAGAAGGTTTTGAATATCAGGCAGAGGAGGTAGCTTGAGTTGCTAAAAGACTACGATATGAGTCTCCACTACCATCCAGGTAAAGCTAATGTTGCTGTTGATGCTCTTAGCATGATATCCATGAGAAGTCTAGCTCATATGGATGGGTATAAGCAGGAGTTAGTGAAATATATTCAGTGTTTGACTAACCTTGGAGTTCATCTCTTAGACTCTAAGGATGGTGGAGTGCTTGTGCAAGAAGTGGAAAAGTCATCCCAAGTTGCTGAACTAAAAGAGAAGAAAATACTGGATCCTATCTTGATGAAGATTAAGGGAGATATGGGACAACAAAAAATTATAGTTTTGAGATTGGTAGCGATGGTATCTTAAGGTAAAAAGGTAGATTATGTATTCTCGATGTAGATGGGTTTTGAGAGGAAATCTTGGTTGAGGCTTATGAGTTACGTTATTCCATTCATCCTGGTTCGACAAAGTTGTATCACAATCTTAAGAAGATTTATTGGTGGAAAAATATGAAGGGAGATGTGGCCAGTTTTATGGCTAAATGCATGGTGTATCAACAAGTGAAGGTTGAGCACTTGCAGCTCGGAGGGTTTTATCAAGAAATTGAGTTGGTTGTGTGGCAGTGGGAAGTGATTAATATTTATTTCATTACTGATCTTCCTTTTTCGATAGGATAACTAAGTTTGCTCACTTCTTGCTGTTAGGACTACTTATTTGGCAGACAATTATACAAAGGTGTTCCTTCAAGAGATTGTAAAGTTGCATGGAGCTCATATTTTTATCATGTTAGATTGTGATACTCAGTTCTCATCACAATTTTGGCATTCATTTCAGAGAGATTTATGAACTAAGTGAGCCTTAGTACTGCTTTCCACCCGCAGTTGAATGGGCAAGCAAAAAGAATTATTCAGATATTGGAAGATATGATTTGAGCTTGTGTTATTGAATATGCTGGTAGTTGGGTTGATCATTTGCCTATTATAGATATTAATTAGCTACCACTCTAGTATTGGGATGGCTCTATTTGAGGCGTTGTACGGTAGGAGGTGTAGATCCTCTATTTGGTAGTCAAGGCTTGTGAGGTAAACATGTTTGGCCCTGATTTGGTTCACCAAGCCATGGAGAAGGTGAAGGTGATTTAGGATAGACATAAGACCACCCAAAGTTTCAAAAAGTTCTATGCGGGTGTGAGGCATAGGGAGTTAGAGTTTGAGGTTGGCGATTGGGAATTCTTGAAGGTATCTCGTATGAGGGAAGTAATGTGATTAAGTAAGAAGGGAAATCTAAGTTCCATTTATATCAGCCCGTACTTGGTCTTGAAGAGGGTTGGTAGTGTTGTATATGAGTTGGAGTTGCCTCTTAGTTTGAGCTCCATTCATCCAGTGTTTCATGTTTCAATGTTAACAAAGTACGTGGGTGATCCTTAGGTGGTTGTTCCACTGAAGGAGGTTTGTATTTTGGATGTCTTATCTTATGAGGAAGTTCCAGTTGAAATTTGGATCGGTAAGTTCGACGGATGTGATCAAAATGTATAGCTTCGATAAGGGCTCTATAGAGGAACCATAAGGTTGAAGAGGCTACTTGGGAAGCTGAAGAGGACATAAAGTCCAAGTATCCGATCTTGCTTCCCATTTCTTAATATCTTTGTTTTCTGACTATGTTAAAGAAAAAGGATATTTCCTGAGCATCTTTATTTTCTATCTTTATTAAAGGTAAGAGTAGAGGTAAGTGGAGTCAAATCATGCTAATAAATGTCTTGTCCAATCATTCGATAATGAATGATCCAAGAGGGGGAGAATTGAAACACCCTAAATTTTTGGCCCTTGAAAACTTCTTAAGCTTTAAGCTCACTGCCTTGGTAATGACTCACCCTAAGAGTCATAGGGTATCGTTACAGGTCCTAAGTACAAATTCATAACCAAATCAATAAGTTTATGGACTGATTTACTCTGAGTATGAGTGTCTCACTAAGAGCCGTAAGGATATGTCACTAGTCGTTAGGTATAATCGTAGGGTGTCTAGTGTAAGTCCCAATTTTGGTTCTATGTCGACTATGATTGGACCCTAAGAGTCGTAAGTTCCCATTATGAGTGGTGCCACTGAGTTGTAAGGATAAAAGTGTAGGGTTCTTAGGTGGTACTGCCTTGGTTACAACTCGTGGTGACGAGTCGTAAGGAGTGGCTATGAGTCAAGGGTTGACCCATAGTCAAAGGTGGCACTTTTTAATCTTTTATGTTAAGGGAATTCTAGACATTTCCCGTCTTACCCAACTTGAAACCAACATCTTATAACCTCATTAGGGTGTCATTAGCCCTCAGAAACAAATCAATGTAACTTCTCAACACTCTCAAATTCCTTAAGGTCCAGAACACTTAGGGTTTTCAAGAAGTTAATCGATTAGGTCTTTCAAGGGTGATTTCTCTCCTTATATCTTACTATTTCAAGCATCTGACTCTACCCTCATTGTTAATTTGTTAAAAAGCCTATGTATTAAAGTGTTGTTCACATAAAATTATTTTGGTTTTGAAAATAAGGGTTGTAGGTTTTGAATGTTTATTGTTAAACAATGTTTTCCCATGCTTTAATTATAATCATTCATGATTTAAATATGGTTTTGAATAGGTGGGTGCATGGGTATGGTGAATAGACTACAAAATTATGATTTTTCCAAACACATGGCTTTTGAAGTGGTAATGACCTCAACCCTAAATTGTGAAAGTTGATTTTGTTATTAGGAATGTGGGAATTAAAGTGTTCATGAACTATTGAATCATGATGTAGAATTGAGCCTCTTGAAATTGTGTTTTCCCAAATTATTGACTAATTTAACCAAATGAGCTGTGAATTCCTCAAGTGATGTAATTGTTTGGACATATTGTTATTACCTTGTAAGTGCATTTGGTATGACGATACCAACAATGTATTCTTTAATGTGAAATATGGCTCAATGAATGGGAATGTATGATAAATATTTTTAATTGGGATTTAAAAGACGATTGTGTAGTTGCGTCATGAAAGTAGAGGTCCAAGTAACCAATACTGGAAACCACACTAGCTGGTACGAGTGTCGTTATGGAATGAGGTCTTTAGTTCCCTTGCTTGTAAACAATTGGTTTGAGTCCACGTTATTGTAATTTTTATAATTGGAGGGTTCGAGTCCCCTATATAATATTTCATGATTGGGTGCTTATGTCACCTTTGTATATGATTGAAGGGTTTGAGTCCTCCATGCATATATATGAGATTGTTCTCTGGTTCGTGTGGCTACACACACTGAGGCCCAACCAGGGGGTGAGAACTGAGGACCATATAGCCCGTAGGTACTATTATATGATGGTTGAGCTACATAATCTAGGCTAATGTTTTAAAGTGCATGCTAAACCTTGTTTTTTCTATCCTGACATGAAATACATACATATATATATACATATATATATATATAAACACACACACGCATATGTATTTGCATATGGTTATGTGCATTGGTTTGGATTTAATTGGCAACATTATTCTATCATTATACCTGAGAGACATACTAGTGTTCACCCCGCGTTGTATCCCCACTCGATGTAGAATGTGGCCATACCTCTACTTCTCCAGCTCAGTGATTGTGGATTGATCGAGAGTTGACTTAAAGTGGTGAGCTTCCATGCTTCGGAAAGCTCTATTTTAGGATTATGGTCTTCTTTTAGTTATAGACTATTCGATATTATTTTTGGCTATAGTCGAGGGCATGTCCTAACACTTTATTGATATTCAGTCTAGTAGAGGCTTTATAGACAACTGTGACTTGAGGATGGTTTTGTTGTTAGTTTGTTTTGTTAGACACATATCATAATATTTTTAATTTCAAGTTCTCTAATCTTGTGATATATTCAAAATTCATCCGACATGGGTGTAAGGTGGTTTACAATTTGGGTGTTAGGGGTTGTCTCCAATCGTTGTTGGATTTGAGATACAAGGCACGATTTGGACCCTGTTTGGGTTGATTTATTTCGACTGTTCCATTGAGTCTAAAACGTCTTATTTAATAAGGTAGCATAGCGTGTTTGGGTATACGGAATTCCAAATAATTCTAAAGAGGTCGACGGAGACTCAAAAAAATTCCAAGTCTCTAGTTAGTGCCCCCGCTTAAGCACAATTTGGGTTCCCTAAGCGAAGGGGAACTAAAGCGGCCGACCGATCTCTTAAGCGACTAGGATTCCCCAGCTAAGGGCCGCTTAAGTCAAGCCCACACCACTGAAGTAAAGCTGCATAAACTGTAAATAAATCGGTTAAGCAACATACATGAAGGTAGCGGGTACCATTAAAGAGGCACTTGGTCGCAAAAGTAGTGACCAATATGTGGGCACCCTTTAAACTTACCATTAGCCCGATTTTCACCCATTTTCACACATATTCAAATGGGTAAAATCCTATAATGTGTAAAAATTTTGGGAGAGACATTAGTAGGTGATTCTAGGGTGTTCGTAAGCATGAATAACTCTTTTCTTATCCGAATTTTTGGTAAGTTTTCATCAATTCCATGGTATTTTCCCCCTATTATCCTAAAATCTCAATAATATTTGTGTGTTAATTATATCTCCCTTGGAGATTGAAATATACCCATTCTTGAGGAAATATTCCTTGAGCTTAGAGGGACATGTTGTCGATTTCGAAAATGTGATTTCATAATCAAGCCCCATATGGGATTTTTATGTAAATGAAGACCAAAAGCACAAAAGTGCAATATTGGTATCATTATTCTTTTATTTATGGGTACATGATGATTTTAATAGTGTGACATCTTGTGGAAGCCTCTCAAAAATGGAAATCAATAATTTAGCTGATTGACCAGGATTTTCTTCGGCGTCCAAGTAGGCTAGGATTACCTTCCTCACAGATTGAAATAATTCAGAGTTATTTGTAATATTATACTAGATATGGGATGGGAATCAGGTCTTGGAGGTATAATTAGTACTATTTGGATTGTTAGCCTATTATGGAATCATAAATCAGAAGAAATTATCTTAGTTATCCGTATTTAGGTAGATTTGCTATCTTAAGGCTAATTGTGGCTTATTTAACTTCTAGAAGTAAATTTAGATTCCTTATCCTAGTTCAGGGTAGAATTTTCCTTAGAACGGATATGAGGATTAGAAGTGGGCCTCTCTGACCCACATTAGGCCAAGACTTTTGTTAGCTCCTATTAGACTTATTGGGTATATTATATATTTAAATTTCTTATTTTACAGTTAAAGAGATTATATTCTTGATTTATGCTAGTTTGGTACTTGGGAGTTAGTGCTGATTTCAGACCAAGTCCAGCAATTTATTGATATTGAGTTTTGGTTCAAGTCTTGCAATTAATGATATGGATTTTGGTTCAAGTCTGGCAAATAATGATTATATTGAGTTTTGGTTCAAGTACGACATTGAGATTACATTTATGGTATTTTACGGTATGGATGGATTCATGGTTATGACTTGAGATTTGGTTAGTTAATCAAATTCCAGTTATTTAATTTCCTTTGATTTCCTCCTCTAGGGTTTTGGAGTCCTGCATTCTGTTATTTACTTTTCTACACTTACTGACTTATGAGGGACAGTCTTGTAGTTTTATTTAATCTTCTTTTCATTATATATTCTAGTACTAGAGCATTATTTTAGGGGTTTCTTTTATCTTACCTTAGCTTAATTTTCTTGCATCATTACTGTACTTATATTATGATTTAGCTCAATCAATTGATGATGCCTATTAAGTAATGGTGGCTTTAATACTTATACTACACTTTTGTACCTTTTTAGTGCAAATTCGAGTACTAGTGGCCATAGTTGATGTTACGATCATGATGTTTAGAGTTTTGAAGTAGGGTAAGCTCTTGGTGTCAGAATTGCCCTATTATCTTTCTTCTAAATTTATTTAGTTTTAGTTAGTTTGTTTGTTATTGATATATATTGACTATTGCAGTAGTTGTATTTATTTTTTCTAGCGACTCTTGTACCAATACTACTAGGTCGTAGGGTTGTTATTATGATTTATCTATCTTTTAGACTATTTCTAAAATTATTGTTTTAAGTCTTTACTTGTAAATGTCTTACTTTTATGCGCTTTTCCACCAAATTAGCCCATTTTATAGTTCTAGGCAAAAGTTTGGATTACCTACTAGAGGGTTAAACTAAGTGCCATCATTACTCATAAATCAGCTCATGACAAATCGGTATCAGAGAGCTAGGTTCACCAGTATAGATGGTACAAAAGCAAGTGTCTAGTAGAATCCTGCTGATCGGAGCAATGACTTCCATTTCATAACTTCGGAAGGCTATAGGGAATTTTTAAGAGTTCTTTACTTTTTTTACTCATTTCAAGCTAAGAGTCTGAGTTGGTTTCTAATGATTCCTTTGATTTCCGTATTTTGCAAATGACAAGGACACGTGCTATCGCTATATGAGTTGAGGACCCCAGTCATCGACTAGAGTTCTTATCACATTTTATGGATGATTTAGAGGTCAAGAATAGACTTGAAATGCATCCCCAGTAGGGACCACTATAGGGGTCCTTTACCAGACCCTATTCGTGCTTCTGAGCCAGAGATTCTTTTACCCCAGCCGATGATGGGAAAGGGACAATCACAGGCTTTATGAGGGTTTATCTCTTCTTCAGTTCTTAAGGATGTATTGGTTTTATCTTGGGATTATTTAGTGATGCAATATCTAATAGTGCATAGTCTATAAATCAGAGTGTTACTAAGGAAAGGAAGCAGTTGTAGCTGCGGATCCTATAGTTGAGGGCCCTTATGCTTTGGTAGTTGATTAGCTAGTTGTTACATAATATGCTATGTCTGTTGAGGAACAGAAGATGCTGGGTAGATTCTTAAGATTGGCTTCGCCTAGGTTTTCTAGTTCATCGAGCGAGGATTATTATAAGTTCTTTATTACTTAGGAGGATAGGCTCTATAATTTAGGTCTAGTTAACACTCATGTTGTGGATTACACTACTTTTTAGTTGAATTTGGTGGCTCGACACTAGTGGAGAGGTTATTTTGATTCCAGGCTAGTTGGATCTCCCCTATTGACATAGACTCAATTCTCCGAGGTCTTTTTGGAGAAGTATATGCCTTGTAGTTTTAGGGATGGTATGAGAGATTAATTCTCAAGGTTGGAGCATGGATCCATGACTATTTTTTAGTATGAGGCATGATTTTATGAGTTGGCTAGGCATGCTACATTTATCCTGACTATCAAGTATGAGAGGGTTCAGTGTTTTATTTTGGTATTCAAAATTCTTTTTTACTTGTCTATGAAGAGTTTGGTTTCTTTGGGTATGATTTTTGCTGAGGTTTATGATCATGCTCAAGTATGGATAAGATGCATCATGAGTCCTAAGGGGACAATAATAAGAGGTTGCAATATCAAGATAGTTTCAGTAGAAGTTGTAGTGGCTCAAGATTAACTGGAAGTGGTTCTTAGGGTAAGTACCTTCTACGCCATTTGTATCAATATAAAGGTTAGTCTTGTGGACTCATTCATGTCGTACTTCAAATCATCGATAAAGTCTAGTCTAGTTAAAGTGATCATACTTGCCAGAGTAGTGGTCAGCCTCCGAGGATTTTGTCTTCTATTTATTCTGGTCGTGTCGTTTATTCTAGTTTAGTTGGATATTCTCATAGCAGTACAACGCCTAGGGCATGTTATAGTTATGGGGCCTTTCGTCATTTTTTGAATGAGTGCCCTAGTCGTGGACTGATGGTTCCTTCAGCTTAGAGTTTTCCATTGATTAGGGAAATTCTTCCCTTAGTTAGAGGTGGTGTGCAAGGTCTTCAGGGTGGTTCCTAGGGTGCTCTTAGGATCACAGATTGGTTAAGAGACCAACTGGATGGCAGGGATTGTCATTTTTATGTCGTACCTGTTAGAACTGAGGTTATGTCTTGGGATGTTGTTATTATAGGTACGATTTTAGTATGATGTCAACCAACTTTTGCTTTATTTTATCCAGGATCCACTTATTCTTATGTGTTTTTATATTATGCCCCACAGTTAGAGTTATCTTAGGATTTTTTATTTGTACCATTGTGTGCATATAATCTCGTGGTTGATTCTTTACTAATGGATAGGGTTAATAGATCATGTGTTGTGACTATTTGAGATTTTAATATATAGGCTAATTTATTTTGTTCGGCATGGTGGATTTTGATGTAATTCTAGGCATGGACTAGTTATCTCAATATCATAAGGTCTTAGATTATTTTACTAAGACCGTTACCTTATCCATTCATGGCCTACCCCTATTTTATGTGGTAGAGAGCTATTAGCCTCGAGAAAATGGGAATTATTTCTTATATTCAGGATAGGAGACTTATTCGAGGGGTTGTGAGTCTTATCTCGTTTATATTCTGATATATATGGTGAGTTTATTGATTGATTATGTTCCTATAGTTCATGATTTTCCTGATGTTTTCCTACCAATCTACATGGTCTTTCTCCTGAGCATGATATTTCTTATGTAATTGATTTCAAGCCGGGAACTCGACCTATTTCTATGGAACCTTACCATATGTCTCCTAACAAGCTTAAGGAATTAATTTTTCAACTCTAATATATTCTTTATAAGGGTTTCATCAGACTAAATATGTTTCTTTAGGTGCTCCTATCTTGTTTATAAAGAAAATGGATGGTTCCTTGCGTATGTGTATTAACTACATGCAACTTAATTCGATGAAGGTAGAGAATAGGTATTCTATGCCTCCATAGATATTTTATTTGACCAACATCAGGGAGCAAAAATATTCTCTTACATTGACTTGAGGTCGGATTACCATCAATTGAGGATATGGACTGAGGACCTAAAAAACTGTCTTAAGGACCCGATATGGCCATTATGTGTTTTTGGTGATGTCTTTTAGGTTGACCAATACCCCAGTCGCATTCCTGGAATTGATGAATAACATGTTTAGGCCTTATTTGGATTCATTTGTGATGTGTTAATTAAAAATATTCTAGTGTATTCGAGGAGTAAAGAGTAGCATATGTACTATTTGAGAGATCATAGGCTTTTTGCCAAATTCTATGAGTGTGAGTTTTGGCTTGAGTCGGTGACATCCCTTGGAAATATGGTGACTAAGGATGGGATTATGGTGGACCCAGAGAAGATTGAGGCATTTCGTGATTGGGCCAGAACTACATCTTCATCTAAGGTTTGTAGCTTCAT
This sequence comes from Capsicum pubescens, assembly GCA_030864215.1. Classification (NCBI taxonomy): domain Eukaryota; kingdom Viridiplantae; phylum Streptophyta; class Magnoliopsida; order Solanales; family Solanaceae; genus Capsicum; species Capsicum pubescens. The sequence goes on from CM061544.1 coordinate 109,477,972, forward strand.
TGGTTTGGCCGATTAATGTAGGCAATTATTTGAGGTTTTTCTACTATTATGGAATCGATGACTAGATTAAATTAGAAGGAGGTTCCTTTCAGGTGGTCTGAGGAGTACGAGTCGAGCTTTGGGAAACTCAATGGATTTCTCAGTCAGCTTCTACATTTTCTCTACTTGTTGATGGTGAGGGATTCACTGTATATTATGATGCTTTCGATATTGGTTTGGGTTGTGTGTTGATGTTCCAAGGTTAAGTTATTTCTTATGCATCAAGGCAACTGAAGGTGTATGAGCGTAACCCACTCATGATTTGGAATTGGCGGTGGTAGTTTTTGCACTTAAGATTTAGAGACATTATCTTTATCACATTCATTGTGAGATCATTATGGATCATCATAGTCTTCAACATCTTATGATCCTGAGAGAGCTTAATTCTAGGAAGAATAGATGGATGGAGTAGCATAAGGATTATGACATCTCTATTGTGTATCATCCGGGCAAGGCGAACATGGTAGCGGTCGCCTTGAGTTGGAAGACTGTGAGTACTGGTAGATCAGCTTTTATCTTAGTTACTCAGAGGCCGTTGGCATAGGATGTAAAATCCATAGAAAACTTGATAGTCCAACTTGATATTTCATACCCTGGGAGGATTCTTGCTAGTATTGCGGCGAGGTCTATCTTATTTAAGCAAATTCAGAGGGTGCAGTTTGAGGAAATGAGACTTTGCATTATTCGTGATTAGGTGTTGAGTGGTGATTCCAAGTGGGCTATCATAGATTATAACGGTTTTTTGACATTTGATGGCCACATCTTTGTTCTGAGGTTTGGTAACTTGATTCGATCAATTTTGCGCGAGGCTTACTACTCCAGATATTCTATTCACCCTAGTAAAGCTAAGATGTATAGAGATTTGAGGAAACATTATTAGTGGAATGGTATGAAGATATATGTGGTGGCGGACTATATAGCTTATTACCTATGTTGTCAATAGGTGAAGGACAAATAGTAGAGACCTAGTGGCTTGATTTAGAGGTTTACCATTCCCGAGTAGAAATGGGAGCGGATTACCATGGACTTTGTTAGTGGTTTGCTCAAACCTCTCGTGGTTCCAATGGTATTTGGGTCATTGTGGATCAGTTGACCAAATCAACATATTTCATTCCTATTTATATGTCCCTCAATAAGGAGATGTTGCCTTGTATCTTTGTTTGTGAGATAATCTTTTTGCATGGTGTGAGTATATAAATCATTTCAGATTGCGGTTTGGTATTCACTTTTATCTTGTGGATAGCATTTTAAGAGAAGTTGGGTAGTCAGGTGGATCTTTGTCCAACCTCATGTTCAGACCGATGGGCAGTCAGAATGGACTATTCAGGTTCTTGAAGATATGCTCTAAGCCTGTATAATGATTTTTGGAGGTTAGTAGGAGAAATTTAGCTTTGGTAGAGTTTGCATATAATCATGGATACCATCCGAGTATTAAGATAAAACCATTCGAGTCTTTATATGGGAGTGAATGTCGTTCTCTTATTAGGTGGTTTGAGACCTTCGAGATTATACCTTGTGGGATTGACTTGTCTCAGGAGTCAGGGTAATTCATGATATGTTGAGTGTATCTCAAAGTAGGCAAAAGGCTTATGCAGATTGTAGACTTTAAGCCTTGAGATTTAGAGTAGGTGATAGGGTATTTCGTCAAGTATCTCCTCTGAAGGGTGTGATGAGGTTCGATAGAAAAGGCAAGCTCAACCCCAGATATATTGGACCCTTTTAGATCCTTCGCACCTTTGAAGAGGTGGTATATGAGTTAGCCTGATATGCTATAGAAATATAGCACTTTTAAGGCTTAAAACAAGAAAAAGATGCAAGTTTTGGAGGCTATTTTGGTAGATATCATGCCTTTTGGGATCTTTTGAAGGAAACCATGTTATGGATGATAAGTTCTTGAACAAGGTTGAAAAGGTGTTTTTGGCTATTTTTGGAGTAATTATGGATATTTAGTATGTTTTCCAGTTTGTTCGTGATCAAAGAATGTTCGGGAATCAAAAAAGAGATAAAAAGATGACTCCTGAAAGCTACTAAGTCAACATGTGGCCGCATGTAGGACCTAAGGACTGCATGTAGGCAACGCAAGTACCAGAAGTCCAAAATCTTGAGGGCTGAACATACAGAAATTTCTGCTCCCGGTACCTGCACCCATGGAAAGGATAGCAGGTACTACCTGTGCTCGGTGCCAAATTGTGGGTACGGACAACATTTGGCCACCGACCCAATTTTCTTCTATTTCGTTTGGGCTTTGGTTTTAGGGTTTTCTCAAGTACTATAAATACCCTTTATTTGTTTTAGTAGGAGTTATGCACTTTTGATATTCACAAATATTTTTTATTCCAAGACTTGATTTTGATTTTGGGATTTACGTGTATTGACTTCATTTGATTAATTCAGTAACGGTTGTGGATTTTTACAATTTTTTTCATCTGATTTCTCGTATGCTTTCAATAATGAATGATATTGATTTCTTTATAAGTATGAGCGGCTAAAACCCATAGCTAGGTTTATGGAAACCCTAGTGGATTGACGAAGTAGGGGAAGTATGATTGTTGAATTTAACCGATACCCATGGCATACATTGCATTATCTTCTCTATGATAAATTTCTTAGCGGTGGCCAACGTTAAGATCCCGCCTAGATTATTGCTACTTACTCCAAAAGTGGAGCAGTGACTAGGAAAGGATAATGACAATAGTAATTTGGAGTTTAACGGTCGATCCACGCTACTAGGTATTATCAAAGTAAGATCGTTCACTATCATCTAATTATAAAAAATCAAAACATAATAGTTAACTGGGATCAAGATAAGGGTTATTAAGGAGACATCCTGAGACTCAAAAGGTAAAGGGTGAAATCTTTCGGCTTATCCAAAAGACTGTAGAAGGTACATAAATTATAGATTTTGCATACAAGGTATAGGGTTGGTTCAACATAGCACGATAAACCTATGGAGTTATGAAGCCAAGGGGAATAAAATCCTAGTATTCACCAATAATAATCACAATTGAAGTTGATAGTTGATCTTTTTTTGATATATCTATTCAACACCCCCATTTACTTTCTAATTCTTACCCGTCAATTACTGCATTTGAAATCCATGAGTCCATATATTCTCTTGCAATTTGACGCCAAACTTTGTTGGGTTACTATATTTTGGCAGGGACCGTAGCATCATCTGAGAAATAGTGTTGTTTGGATGTCATCAAGCTTTTGGCGCCATTTTTGTGTGTACGGTGTTGATTTGTGAACTAAGGTTGTTGAAATCTTTGGGTTTTTCTTTTTGTCCTTTATTGGGCATACACTGGTGTTTGCCTAGCACATGGAGGTAAGTAAATCCCTCACTCCCACTGAATCTGAATCTAGAGAGGATCCTACAAACACCTAGTAGGATGTCTAAGCAGAAAAGAGAAGAACTCCTTGAAGGGTTTTGTGATTTTGTAGGTCCCCCCGCCTCCCGAAGGAGTTCAAGACATTGTTGATTGACATAATGGTGAGCCTTTAGCTTAAGATAAGAATGAGATGAAGGTATTAGAGGAAGCTCAATGCATAGCTCGGGAGGTAGAGTTAGCTGAGCAAAGACAGGTAGCAGATCGCTGAGTAGGAGGCTGACCTCAATGTGATCCTGGCATAACATTATGTTCAGCCGTATAAAGATGATAAAAAGGATTTGGTATATGTTTTGCTACAAGAAACTAGGGCTATCATTCTTCCTGTTTTGCTCCCCGATGTCAAGTTCAATATTTCTAGTGCTATAATTCAGCTCTTATACTTGAAGGGTATGTTTACAGGGTTGACTACAGACGACACAAACATACATCTGGCTAATTTTTTGGGATTTTCACTTCTTATACCATACAGGGGTAGATCAAGAGGTATTAAGACTGAGGTTGTTTCCCTTCTCTCTTACTGGATAAGCATATTTATGGCTTGGAGAAATTCTAAGAGAGTCTATCACTACATGGAGCGAATTACACAGACAATTCTTGAACAGGTTCTTTCCTCCATCTAGAGTATTGCATCTCAAGAATGAGATTTATAACTTTAGGAAGCTGCAGTCAGAATCTATGTATAAGGCATGTTTCAAGTTCAAGAAGAAGCTCAGTATGGTGCCCAACCACCGGATTTTAGTGACAAGCTTGTTGGAGATCTTCTAAAGATACTATCATTTGCAAAGTAATAGCGGACACTATCTTTGAAGGATCCTCTATGAGATTACAATGGAAGATGGCTTTGAGTATTATGGATCAGATCTCATTAACTAACCGAGGGTGGCAAACTCAGGAGGTTGAGAGAGGTTCTTACATTTATTCCATTAGAGCTTCAGGTGAACAGAGAATAACTGAGGATGTTGTAGCTCAGGAGATTTCACTATTAAGGACAGACATTGGTGAGTTATCCAAGAAGTTTGTAACAATAAATTCTAAAAAGGTTAATGCAGTTGAGGTATAAAGTGCAACTTCTAGGGTGCGTGAGTCTGAGTTAGAAGAGGATGTAAAGTATGTGGATTATCAGTTGGCGGGTTTCCATGCCCAAGGGCAAGGGATTCATGGTCCAAACATGATGATAGAGACAAATACATTCCACCTAGCGGACGAGATGCAGAATTGAGAATAGAAGACATATTGACTAAGCTGATGAAGGGTCAAGATAGTCAAGAAATTTGCCTTACAAAACTCAAGGCCGATCTTTCAGGATTGGCCTAGAAGGTTGAGTCACATGCAACTACTATCAAGAAGTTCGAGCAGTAGTATAGGTGATTCTCTGTTACATTAGTTTAGAGAAAATCTGGAGCACTTCCTAGAGAAAATGTGCATAATCATCCAACACTTGTTCATTGTCTGGATATTAACATGATGAGTGAATCCCCACCTGATGAGAACTTTTTGCCTGCTACTAATGAGCCAAAGAAGAAAAATATTGTTGCAGGTGTGACACTGTAAGCTGAATTTGAGAAGTTGACTTGTAGTGATTATGATTTTGGGAGTGTTGATGACGACGACTAGGTAGTAGGAGATATCCAATATATAGTGCAACATAGCTCAAATTTTCATGTACATTTAGTAGAAAAGAAGGGAGAATCAGGTGCATTCAACATCCCATGTTCTATTGACCTTATGAGATTAATCAGGCTCTATGTGATACGGGAGCAGGAATAAATGTAATGCCATTAATGATGTATAAAGTATTAGGGTTAGGAAAACACAAGCCTACATCTGCAAAGTTGTCGATGGTGTATTCATCTATAAAGGAGCCAGTGGGTATTGTGTGAAATGTAGAAGTGGAGGTATCATTGTTCACATATATAGCATATTTAATGATTTTAGACTGTGAAGTGGATGCTCATTCCCTGATTATCTTGGGTAGACCTTTTTTTTCCATTGGCCGAGTAACAATTGATATGAACCTAGAAGAGATCACTTTCAAATGGAATGATAAGAAAATAGAGTTGAACATATGTATAACAACTCAACATCCTGATAATATGAGAGTGGTAGCAGTGGTTGATGCAGTAGATAATGATATGGTTGTAGGAAAGATGCCTATTGAGGAGAGATTTAGGGAAGAATCACTAGCAATAGTGATTTATGAAATTAGAGAGTAATGGTATAGATGAGTATGATGAGATTATTTAGGTACTTCATGGAATATGTTCTTACAAATATTCCCCTAAGAAGTCGGATCTTGATTTGAAGACCAGAACCATACCTCCTTCAAGATCATCGACTGAACAACCATCAATATTGGAATTGAAGGACTTCCCACCTTATTTGTAGTATGCATTCTTGGGGACAATAAAACCTTACCGGTAATTATGATTGTAGATTTAGAAAGAGTGCTGGTGGAAGCTTTGATAGTAGTGTTACAAAAGTTCAAGAGAGCTATTAGGTGGACCATTTCAGACATTGTAGGGATTCCACCAGATATATGCACACATAAAATACAAGTTGTTCCAGATAACATTCCCAGTATTGATCATTAGAGAAGACTTAATGCTCTTATGCTGGATGTATTAAAAAAAGGAGATAATCAAGTGGTTAGATCAGGGGTGGTGTTTCCCATTACTGACAGGAAGTGGGTAAGCCTGGTTTAATGCATGACAAAGAAAAGAGGAATCACAGTGGTTCCAAATAAGAAGAATGAATTAGTACTAATGAGAGCAGTGACATGGTAGAGAGTATGAATGTACTACAGAAAGTTGAACAAGTGGACCCAGAAAAACCACTTCCCTATTCCGTTCATGGATCAGATTTTGGACAAACTAGAAGGCAGGGGTTGGTACTATTTTTTTGATGGGTATTGGGGCTATAATCAAATCATGATTTCTCGCGAAGACCAAGAGAAGACTACTTTTAGTTGCCCTTATGGGACCTTTGCATTCAAGCAGATGACATTTAGGATGTGTAATGTACCGGCCAATTTTCAGAGATGTATGATGTCTATACTCTCCCACATGGTGGATGATACTATTGAAGTATTCATGGATGAAATCTTAGTGGTTGGGGACTCATTTGATGATTGCTTATCCCATTTGGTCAGATCTCCATAGAGATGTAAAGAGTGCAACTTGGTACTAAACTGGGAAAAATGCCACTTTATGGTGAAATAAGGTGTCGTAATAGCTTATAAGATCATAATACAAGGTATTGAGGTGGAAAAACCAAAGATTGAGGTGATTGAGAAGTTGTTGCCGCCAGTGCCAGTTAGAGGCTTATAGAGTCTTTTAGGTCATCTAGGATTTATAGAAGGTTTATTAATCTTAGACATATTTATATTTTTCAATCACCAATAGTCACCCATATTTGGACTTGTTTCGAGAGCTATAATGTGCTATTATAAGTGTAATTGAACTTTAAGTTCATTCTTTATCTAATGGACATGATTAGTGTTTGCAGCACTAAATTGTAATAAATTAGACGTAATTAGACACACTAATGATATGCAAGGCTAAAGGGAGTAAACAAAGGCATTAGAACATAGCTCAGAGAGGTAAGCTAGAATTCAAAACTTTCAAATTTTACAGTCACCGCATAGCGAAGAGGGACCAAAGAGCATTTGTCAAAAAATAGTGAGGGACCACAATACTACCACATATATGTGAGGAGCCATTTCCCAATTGTCTAGATTCCAGAATAAGGGCACAATATTACTTTGTTGTGGTAAAATTATAGTTTTTAGTTTTTGAAGTTAACAAATCAATGCGTCGCGGTGAAGAATGAAATCACAATTGTCAAAATCAAGTAGCTCACCGCGATATCACCGTGTTGCGGTGATGAGCCAAATTGCAATTTTCATGAAATAGTAACCTTCAACGATGGAATAGATTCGCGAGTAATGTGGTATTTTACATTACATCGCGTCACGCCAAATGATCAAATCGGGTTTTTCAGCCCATCTATAAAAGGAAAAATTCAATACAATCGAGGGACACTTCGGAAAGCATTTCAGCAGCGGAAAACATAAAATTCTCTCTCTTAGGGTCCTTAGAATTTCATTAGAACTTCTTGACTTTAATATTAATTCTTGGTATGATTAATTACTTATTTTTTATGTTGAATTCAAACATGAGTGGCTAAACAACCTTGTTCTGGGGTTGAGGCCAAGAACTTGATTACTCTTTGATATTCTTTATCATAGTTTGTTTTATTATCATCTGGGTTGTTCTTGATTTCTTAAGCTTACTATTTTGATGAGTGGCCACCAATAGAATAAATGAATATTTCTATGTGAATCCGGGAGGAGAATCGTAGGATATAATGAAGAAATTAAGGAGCAAGATTCTTATCCTTTTATGACATTAGGAGTTTGATTTAGCATCTAGGATGGGGATATGCCTAGAAGCCTTGATTAATTCAATTGCAAGAATATAACTTTATGAATCTAGATGAATTGTTGTATTTCTGTGGGAGTTTTTGTTGAAATATTAAAAATATAGAAGATTTGAGGTGGGGAGACCAAGATCGTACTATAAACCTTGCGAATCAACAACCTGATAACCAATTAAAATATGATAAGAAAATAGAATTGTATGATTGTTAGATGTGCCTCATCCTAGAATTATCATCATTACTGCTTACAGCCGTGCTTGCTTTTCTATTGTCACAAATTGTTAATTCTTATTTATTTATAATTTTTATTCAGAATTTGACAAAAATCTTGATTCTTTACAACCCATAATACCTCTTTGTCAAAATCATAAATTTGGTTAAATCTGTAGTTGCTTAATCCTCGTGGGAATGATATCTGACTTCTTAAGTCACTATTTTACTTGTACGATCACGTGCACTTATGTGTGCATTTTAGTCACAACATGTTTTTTGTGTTGTTGCTGGGGATATAGTATAATTAGTACTTTGCTAATTTTTGGTTTTTGATAATAAGTTTAAGTGTTAATGACTTGATCTTAGTGGCAAAATTTTTGTTGGTTTAGTTGAATACAAGACTGGCGAGAGATAAACAGTTGGTAGAGCCTTTTGCAGAACCAGAACTGATATTTCAAAAAGACGAAGATCTCAATATCCCATTCAAAAGGTTCAAATGGCTCATCCAGTTGATCTAAATAATCCTATAGATCCAACTATCGAAAATGTCCCAGCTCTGGTTATCCCAGTCGTTCCTACTCAACCAGCTACTACACCTATTTAGGAGGTGTCAATCCCACTCAGGAACCATGCGACTACCAATATTCACAATCCCAAGTCAGGTTGTTGATTTGAATTGAAGAAAAATATGGTGCAATTGCTAAATTGCGCGGGGCAATTTTCTGACCTTTTACATAAAGACCCACAGCAGCACATACCGACCATCCTAGAAATTAGCGATAATTACATTTCTGCAGGGTGAATACTGATTATGTCAGATTGACAATCTTCCCTTTTTCCTTAATTGGGAAAGAAAAGAGGTGGTTATATGCTGAACCAACACTTTCCATTACTTCTTAGGAAGACCTATATCAGAAGTTCCTTATTCGATTCTTCTATCTGGAAAGATTGCATATTTAAGAAGTGAGTTTTTGAGCTTCAGATAGAAAGAAGAAGAGAATCTCTACCAAGCTTGGGAGAGATTTAAAATTATGCTTAGAAATTGCCCTCACCATTATCAGTCTAGTGATGTCCTTATTCATACTTTAATTGAGGGACTAGAGCTAAATAACAAGATTCTCTTGGATTCAACAGCAGGTGGGCAAGCTCTTGTGAAAACTTATGATGAATTGTACACATTTCTGAATCGAATTTCATAATGGAATCCTGAATGGGATGTTGATTCGAGGAGTGCTCCAAAGAAAGTTGTTGGTGTGTTAGAGATAGATTAGCTCACAACATTATCAACCCAACTTGTAGAAATGCAAAATAAAATACCTCCTCAGTTGAACAACATGAAGTTGGGGGTTCTGCAGGCTGTAGCTATATCTAATGTTGTCTTTCGGGTAAATTCGTGGTGTGAGGTTTGTGGAAGTAGTGAGCACATGGTAGATACTTGTGCTGTTAATCCAAATTCTGTGAATGATGTGGGTAATGTGAATCGTCTAGGGAAATAGAACTTTGTGAACACATATAGTCCCAACAAGAGGTATTATCCCAATTCTCATGGGGTGGAAATCAGGAATAAAATAATAACAGCATAAGGGGCTAGTGCAATAGAATCAACAATAGTTTTAGAATAATCAGACCACTACTCAAACAAGTAATATTGAGGAGATGATGAAGCAACTTTTGACGAATCAAGTACAATTTTTAGCAGATTTATAGAGTAAATAATTGATCACTAGGAATTTGGAGTTGCAACTCGGTTATAAAGGCAAATCCAAAGAAAGTTAATGTAGTTACAACAAGGAGTGGGTTGCAATTAAATGAGACGACACATGAACAAGTTAGTCCCACTATCACTGATGATAATAACAAAGACAATGAAGAGAAAGACATCAAAGAAAAAATTACAAGTGATGAAATTCAAATGGAGAATAAGACTTTACCTTTACCCTTCCCTCAAAGGCAAAGGAAGCATCAAAAAGAGGTCAGTTACAAAAAGTTCTTGGATCTTCTAAAATAGGTTCGTGTAAATCTTCCTCTTGTTGATATTCTAAAGAGTGTTCTGAAATATGTAAGTATCTAAAGAACATTATGGCAAACAAGAACCAGTTGACAGAGTATGCTATAGTTACACTTACTGAGGAGTACACATCTGAGATAAAAAACAAACTGCCCATGAATTTGAAGGATCCAGGTAGTTTTACTTTGCACATCACTATTGGACAGACCATTTGCTCATGGATTGTATTATTTGGGAGCTAGTATAAATATTATGCCAACATCATTTTAACGAAAGATGTGTCTTGGGAGTCCCAAACCCATGACCATTATTTTGTAGTTGGCCGACAGGTCCCTTATAGACCGGATGGAATTATTGAAGATGTTTAAGTGCATGTGGGATCACTGATCTTTCCAGTAGATTTTGTGATTCTTGACTTTGAAGCTGATCTGGTCGTTCCATTTATTTTGGGACACCCCTTCTTAGCAACAGGACAATTACTAATTTATGTAGAAGTAAGGAAGATGACAATGAGAACGCATCATAAACTGAAGGTTTTTGATGTATACAAGGCACTGAAATTGCTGGCTATTTATGAAGAATTATCTTTCATATACGTTATCGGCCTTGCATCTGAGCTACATCTATTGTTGTTTGATGATTCACTAGAGAAAACTTTGATGGGTCATGATCTTTATGGAGAGGTTGAAGCACTGGAATTGGTCCAAGTTATGAATTTAGTGGTGATTAAAATGAGGAAGATGCCTTTTAAGCCATTGAATGGGCCAATTAGCCCATCTCCTAAAGCTTTAATTGACAAAGCTCAAAAATTGGAGCTTAATATTCTTCCCCTTTACTTGAGATATGTTTACCTTGGTGACAATGAGACCCTTCCTGTTATTTTGTCTGTAGATTTACCTGATATGCATAAAACAAAACCTATGGTAGTCTTAAAAAGAAGAATGAAGGTGATTGGATTGCAAATATTTCACATTAACAGGATAAATCTAGCTTCTTGCAAGCATAAGATATACATGGTAGAAGGTTTCAAACAAATGATGCAGCAACAACGTAGGTTGAATCCAGAAATGAAAAACGTGGTGCAGAAAGAGGTCATCAAGTGGCGCGATAATGGGACTGTTTATCAAATTTCAGACAGCAACTTGGTAAGCCCAATACATTGCATCCCAAAGAAAGGTGGGATGATTGTGGTTACTAATTAAGCAAATGATCTAATTCCCACTTGCAAGGTGACTAGATGAAGAATCTGTATTGGCTACCAGATGTAGAATGAATCCACAAGAAAAGACCACTATCCTATCCCGTTCATTGATCAGATGTTGGATAGGTTGGCAAGGAAGAAGTACTACTAATTTCTTGATGGCTACTTGGTGTATAATCATATCACCACTGCACCCAAGGACCAAGAAAAAATGACTTTTACTTATCCGTATGGCACATATGCATTCAGACGCATGCCTTTTGCCTCTGCAATGCACCTGCAAATTTCAGAGATGCATTATTGCAATTTTCTTTGAAATGTTTGAAGAATTTATCTAGGTATTCATGGATTAATTCTATTTTTATGGTAATTCTTTTGATAAAAGCTTGCAGAATCTAGATCGAGTTCTCGCTCGTTGTGAGGAGTCAAATCTTATGTTGAATTTGTAGAAATGCTACTTTTTGGTTAAGGAAAAAATATTCCTTGTCCATAAAGTGTCTTGTAGTGGATTAGAAGTAGATAGAGAAAAAATTGAGGTGATTGAAAAGCCGCCACATCCGATTACAGTGAAGGGAGTGTAAAGTTTCATAGGGCATGTAGGTTTCTACAGGCGTTTTATTCAAGATTTTTCAAAGATTTCAAGCCCTATGTGTAAATTATTATAAATTGAAGCAAAGTTTTATTTTGGGACAAATTTTCAAGAAGTGTTCGAGAAGCTAAAGAAAAAACTGATTGAAGCACCCATATTGATTTCTCTAGATTGGGAGTTACCATTTGAATTAATGTTTCATTCTAGTGATGTAGCTGTAGGATCTATTTTGGGGTAGATAAGAGACAAGGTCTTCCATTCTATTTGTTATTCTAGTAAAGTCTTAAATGATGCCCAAATGAATTATATAGTCACTAAAAAAGAGATGTTAGCGGTGGTTTATGTATTCGATAAATTTAGAGCGTACTTGGTGGGCACTAAAGTTATTGGTCACACATACCATGAGTCCATCAAGTATATCTTCAACTAAAAGGATGCAAAGACTCGATTGATCAGGTGGATTTAATCACTTCAAGAGTTTGGCCCAGAGGTTTGTGATTGGAAAGGAATAGAGAATCAAGTCGCAGACTATTTGTCATGGTTGGAGACTCATGACCATATTGTTGATGACTCTCCCTTCATTTAGGAAGAGTTTACGGATAAATAATTATTGGCACTAGATGTGTGTGTGCTTCTGTGGTATGCCAATATTCTGACCTTGGTAGCACATTAATTTTATCCTCCCGAAGCCACCACTCAACAAATAAAGAAGTTTCTTCATGATTCTTGTGCTTATATATAGGACGAGCCATATCTTTTTAAGTAAGGTCCTGATGGAATTATATGCAGATGTGTTCCAGAAGCTAAATTCACACAAGTTCTACAAAAGTATCATTTATCTCCTTATGGTGGATATCACGGGGGTGAAAGAACAGCCATAAAAGCGTTGCAATCTGTTTTTTTTGGAAAACATTATTTAGAGATGCAGTGGGTTTCGTGATGAATTGTGACCAGTGTCAGAGGTTAGGTACAATTTCAAAGTATCATGAGATACCCTTAAATAATATTCTTGAATTTGAAGTATTTGATGTTTGGGGTATTGATTTCATGGTACCATTCCAACCATCCAATGGAAACTTGTACATCTTAATGGAGGTTGATTATGTATCCAAGTAGGTGGAAGTGACAACTTGACCCATCAATGATTCAAGAGTGGTATTGAAATTTGTGAAAAAGCACATATTTTTCCCGATTTGGCACTCCAAGAGCTATAATCAGTGATGGAGGTACACATTTTATTAAAACTTGATTTAAAAATCTTTTAGATAAATATGGTGTTAGTCACAAGGTATAAAATTTGTACCATCCACAAACAAGTGGTCAAGTTGAGGTATCCAAACGAGAGATAAAATAGATAATGCAGAAAACTGTTAGTGGAAAACAAAATGATTGGGTAGAGAATCTAGATGATAATTTGAGGGTGTACCGGACAGGTTATAAGATGCCCATTGGTACCTCTTTATATCGCTTGGTTTACGGGAAAGCATATCATTTGCCTATAGAGCTGGAATATCAAGCTTATTAGGCCGTTAAAAAATTGAATCTTAAGATGAATGTCGTGGGAGAGAAGAGATTATTGTAGCTTGTTGAACTTGATGAGCTTTGTCTCCATGCTTATGAAAATGCCAAACTGTATAAGGAGAAAACTAAGATATGGCATGACAGGCAAATTCAGAACAAAGTGTTTAAACTCGGACAACTTGTTTTGCTAATCAATTAAAGATTAAAGTTGTTTTCGGGGAAATTACGATATAAATGGTCTGGGCCTTTTGAGGCTGTGCGAATAACGTCTCATGTAGAGTTTGAATTATGGAAAAAAGAAAAGAGTGAGAATTTTTTAGTCAATGGACAATGTGTGAAGCATTGTTGGGCTGATCACGGAGATAAGCACAATGTGTTCATCACCTTTACTGAGGAGTAAGATTGAGTTGAGTCGTACCATAATGTAAAACAAGGGGCTATAAGGGAGGAAGCCAACAGATATAATGTAATAGGTAGTTTAATTTTTAGTTGTTAAAATAAAAAGAAAAAAATTATGAAAAGATGAGTCGTGCCACGACCAAAACTAAGGCCTTAAGTGGAAGGAAACACATTTTTTATTACGATATTTATTTATTTTTCTTTGATATGTAGGGATGACAGAATGGAAACCCAAGAGAATACCACGTCCGAGGAAGTAACCAGGTTTGCAAACTGATGGTTGTAAGTTAGGTTCAACCTCAGGTAAAAAGAGGGTTGAAAATGCACTGCAAATATGAAATTAAAGGCCACTGCATCGCGGAGAGGGACACAATCAGAATTTTAAATTTCCAGTGTATTGACACAAAACCTCCACTTCACGATGTGGAGATAAAACAGTAAAAATGTTTTAATTTTGACTGTCAATGTGTCGGGGTGGCTGGAAAAATGACAATTATCAATTTTTAGTGGCCTGGCGCGATACCACCACATCATGGTAGCTGGAAAAATGACGATTGTCAGTTTTCAATTACCTGGTGTGATACCCCTGTGTTGCATTGTTGGTTAAAAGTAGATAAATTTTTAGTTTTAATATGGTTTACCCGACCCGATCTTGCCTGGTCCCACCACTCTATAAATACCTGTCTAAACCCAAAAACCCTCTTACTATTTCCTTTAAGCGCTGCATCAAAATACCCCACCACACAAATCTCTTTCAATTTTCTTCCAAGGTCAATTTTTTCTAATCAACACCAAAGGTAAGTTCTAAAATCTATCAATTTAATCACTTTCTTGCAAAAAATTTTGGTATTTTTTGTTTGAATAGGTTTTCTTGCGAAGGATTCACTTGAGTATAGTACCTCATACCTCATTTATCTTGAAATTTTTGCGAGTAGTTAATTATTTCCTTTACAATCTTGAATTAATTTGTTAATGTGGTGAGTGAATGACTATTAAATTGAAGTATGGTGTTATACTTGTGTTTTTATTGGGTGATCTTGAGTATAGTACCTCATACCTCATTTATCTTGAATTTTTTGCTAGTAGTTAATTATTTCCTTTACAATCTTGAATTAATTTGTTAATGTGGTGAGTGAATGACTATTAAATTGAAGTATGGGGTTATACTTGTGTTTTTATTGGGTGATTTTACTACTATGGTCTATCGATTTATGAAATGTGTGTGGTAGAAATTGTGCTGCAAATATTATGTATGTTTTCCATGGAGTTCACGTATTGGGGGTATTTTGGGTTTGAGTTCTTATGTCATATTCTTGCAGATTACACTTTACCATTTGTTGATTGTACACACTATTTGAACGTGTTAAGCATGGCGTTATAAGAATCACTATGATGAGAATTCTGAGTACCTTACGTGGTGACGAGGAACTGATGCGTGAATTAATTTTTGAAGTCTTGTTGATAGAAGGAACAAAGTGTTGAAAAGGGGTGAAATGTAGGTCAAAAATGCTTGATTGAATCATTCTTGTAATAGCATGTAAACCCTGCTTGTCGATCCCTGTATTTAATATACAATGATGTTAATGAATGTGCCAATTTGGAGATGTTTGTAATTATGTCAGCATCGCATTAACGGGATGTAATGAATAGGGGACATTACCGTAGATAGCTATTTGTGTTCTTCAAATTGATTTTATAAGGGGAATTGCTTTCGTTATTTACATAGTAGGGTTCGAATTTGTTTTGGTCTAGCTGAAATTAATCGTTTCTTATATTATGGACCCATGTATGTGCGCTAAATGTGTTGACTAGGGGAAGTTTGAGTACCCCATTATTATATTTGCACACTAGAGCTAGTAATTAAGTGTGGGGTAACAATTATGACCCATCCACACCTAGTTAAAGCTTGCACGACCTAGGAATCAGTTTCTCACTTATTTTTTGCATGTGTTGAATGACAAGAACCATGGATCACCAACAACTTAAGGGTAAGGCTAAGGCTGGTTTATCTATACCTGCTAGGAAATAGTGCAGGCAGTCAGAGAACCAACTTGCTAGGGTGCCCCATGCTCCACCGCTACAGCATGGGCAAACAAGGAAATTTGGGTTTAAGGCAATAAGAATGGAAGGCAAGCAGTGGTACTCCAACCAAACTAATGCTAAATACATTCCTGAGGTGTTCATTGATAGGGAGAGCCTACTAAAAGGATTTCCAAGCATTGTGCGGCGAATTGAGCAGCTGAATATGAACTTCATTTTTCATCATCCAAATTGAGTGTAGTTTGTATCTGATTCACTAATTTTATGCCAACATTGTTCCTACCGACCTGTATGATGAATTGAAGGTTCAGGGCAAGGTGTTTCGGTTCATAGCTACTGATATAAATGAATTGTTGGGTATACCTGAGACTGATGCAAACCCTTTGAAGCAACTGATTGTCACTCTTTCCTACTCTCATATTAGACACTTGCTATGGGGTACACGCTTATCTACTAGGTGGACCATGAATTGAATCAGTGGATTGCATTCCTTCTTTTCCTATGCATAAATGAACAAGGAATCCTGGATGCGGGGACGCATTATGCATCATTTCCTTGTTCAAGGCAAACATATGATAGAGGTTACACGTGACCATGTATGTTTGATCTATTATTTGATGTATTATGATATTGATATTAATATGGGCCAGGTTATATTTTCTTATATAAAGTAAGCACTCTACTAGCTGGGGTGTAGCTATGGATTTGGAGGTCTGTTGAGTGGCTTTTTGAGGAGGCATATGATAGATAAGAAGGAGTTGGATTACAAGCCTAAAGTTGTCACTCTTCCTATTGATATTACAACTGCTAGGATCATTGCTGGGGCCCATGGCCAGATCCTGACTATGGCCGAGTGCTAAGCTCGGGCTAATGAGATATCAGCCTGGATGTTTTGCCTACAACTATTGTAGCTGCGGATAGGGAGAAGTCTACAACACACAAAGAACTTTATGTTATGGAGTTAGATTACCCACATATCCATCATGCTAGAACTTTTCAGAGGATCGGTCCTGAGTTTGTTGAACCTGTGGATGATGATGTACCTACAGATGCTGAGAGACAGTACCAGGACTCAGATGTTGAGTCAAATATTGAGGAACAATCTAATAATGGAGATGGCAATGCAAATGCTGATGCTGGTTATGATGAGTTGGGTGCAGATGATACCATGACGACGATAGTTCCCTTTGACTGATCAGGGAGTATGACGCCTCCTTGTTATATGCTTATTGATAGCATTGGGACAATGCTTCGTTTAATTGTGGGGTGGTTGTCCTTCACTTTCATATATGATTTCTCTCTAGTTTTTTTATTTTGTATGAAATTTTTTCTATTTTTATGATTTGTTGGATTCAATATTTCTAACTATTTAGAACACTATGTCTGTAATAGTTAGTAAGTTTAAAGTATGGATTGTTGTAATTTTCTCTCAATACATTTATGAATTGTTGGAGCTTGCCCTCATGATATTTTTTACAGTTTGTTTTTAGTTTAAAGTTTTTGCTTTTATTTATTTTCACCCTTCTGGGCAAATCTCAGTTTAAAGTATTATTTTTGCCCTCTTTGGCAATTTGATAGAAATAAATCATCATAGCTAGTGCCTTCCCCTATGATAGTTGAATGACGACCGTCTTAAGGGGAGTTGGTCTTAAGAAGCAAAAAAAAGATGAGGATCCGATCACAACTTTAGAGAAGTGCTGTGTGTGGGCTATTTTTGTAGTGACTTTGACTGAATTGAGTTTTAGAACAAAAGCTTGTCTGAAATTTCAAAGGATTTTATTATAAATTGCATAATTTTGATAGGTGAAATGTAATTTGTTGGCTGAATTATGAATTCAATAAAGAACAAGATCGGGAACCTTAAGGATCTGATTTGAGTCCTTGTATGTGATGTATGAGCTAATACTAACACATTTGAGGCTTTTAACTAAGAATAATTGCAGATTCTTAATAAACTTTTGTCGTTTTTGATTGTTTTATGTTTAATTTTGCAGTAGAAGCTATGATGAAACAAAATCAATAAGGATGGAAGCAAATGAGTTGAAATCTGAAGTAATTCGAAGAGAAGTATGGCTGATGACACTTCTGATTAGTCGTCAGCCCTGTGATAAGTTTTCAGCTTCATCATCAAACTCAGACAGAGAATGCACCTGAGTTGAGAATTGTACAGACATTTCTTGATGAGCTATCAAGGAGCTGATAGGTCGCCCAAGTTGTCGTCAGCCTAAGGAAGAATTTAAGGGCTGAGGTTGAGACTTGACGACATTTGTGATAAGTCATCAAGGAGTTGATAGGATGTCACCAGTGGTCGTCAGCTTTAGGTAACGAGTATCAAAGCAATAAGAAGCTGACGATATTTATAATAAGTCGTCAGCCTCCTGATAGATTATCACGAATGGCGTTACCTAATTCGAGGAATTTCTGAACTTTATTATTTTGTTTCCATAATTAGGGTGAACTATTTAAAGAACTATTTAGGGTTTTCTTGAAGGTTCCGAACTGGAGCATTGAGACACGTATTTTGATATTTTATCTCTTTAGTTTCGTGGCTGGAAAAAGAAATTATTTTGAAGAGATTATCATCATTATTTTAGGATTACTATTGTGATCGAATCTGAGAATCTCTAGTTTCTATTCATCTTGTGGTAAGTTTATCTTTCAAATCATGAATATAACTAGTTGTTTCAATTATTACATCATGAACGGCTAAATTCCTTTAACATGAATTATGGAATCTACGGATAAGCCTTGATAAGGTGCTAAGTATTCAAGATTCGAAAGGTAATAAGACTCCTTGATAATTCTGAGGTTTTAATTATTGTCTATTGGTTGCAAATTATAGATAGCACCTGCATTTATTTGCTTGAGAAAACAATCAAATATAGTGGGAAGTGAATTATTAACAGGTGCTTGAAAGCACTAAAAACTTCCATTTAATAATTGACGCTTTAATAAGGTTGATTAGCCTGAGGTAAAATCTGGTCATGATTAAAAATTCCCTAAGTTCGAGAGGATTAGGAAATTAAATGCTTAAGTAGGTCGAGAGACATTTAGGCATAATTTCGATAAAAATAACTTGTTGTCCTACCTTCTGTGAGAATCTTGAACCACCATTAGCATCTATTAAGTACAAAAATCCCTAGTGAACATGATTCTGGTTTTTCCATAAATTCTTGATTACGAATATTGTAACTAAAGTGACCAACAATTACTTGCTAAACTAAAAACCTCCATTTCAGGAAAAATCCAGCTATCAGTTGATTATATTGCAAACGACTTAAGTTCACACCATATTCCCTATGGTATTCGACCCCAACCTAGTTTGGTTTTATATTGAAAATGATTTCTCATATTCTTATTAGAGAGTTGTAGTTAGAGAGTTATCAAAAAATGGCACCATTGCCGGGGAATACGATTGTAAATTGAAGTTGTGTGCGCTAATTGTCTGCTAGTCAAGTTTGTTAGTTTTACATTTATTTGTTGTTTTTGTTTATTGTGTGATACATGTAGTGTATGCCGAGCACCAGAAATTCTGGAGAACCATTATTACCACTTAATTCGGAACTGTAATGAATTGGAAGAATGGCAGAACAGCAAGAGGCTGACAGATTAGCAGCCTTAGCTAGAGCTCAGATGAATGTGAAAAATGTCGATCAATAAGCACGGCATCAAAATCCTGAGGATGATGATTTAGGAGATGAGGAGTTGCTAAATTCTGGTATCCCAAGGTGTGCAGAGCAAGTAGCTGCACCAGTATGGCGTAATGTTAACAGGAACTATCTGTTCCGAGAAAGGAAAGAGTACCAGCCGGTCCAGTATGAACTCAATGATTATTATGATGGAATGGACGGAGTAGGTGCAACGGGTGCAATCATTCCTCCACTGTTGGCACCTGGGGCTAAATTCAACATTACGAGTACTATAATTCAATTCCTCAATCTGAAGGTGTTGTTTGGTGGACTTCTTGGGGATGACCCTAACTTGTATCTGGTGAATTTTTTCACGTTATGTAAATCTTTTGATAACCTATGAGTGGGCCAGAATGCTATTTGGTTGAGATTGTTTCCGTTGTCTCTGTCTGGGGAGGCAACTTTGTTGCTAAATGAGATGACACCCTATTCTATAACCAACTGGAGGAAATTGAAAGGAGCTTTCCTCTTTCCAGGAGGGTACAGTTGAGAGATGAGATCAACAACTTTAGGCAGCTCCCAATTGAATCCTTGCATGAAACCTAGTAAAGATTCAAGAAGAAGCTGACACAGTGTCTGAATCACAATATGACGAATATACACTTGATGGAGACTTTGTACAGGGATCTTAACTCTGTGACAAAGCCAATTGTAGATAATGTTTCTTGTAGTTCTTTTGTTGATCTTACAGTCCCAGATGCTTCAGAGATGCTAGAAAGAATGACCAATCAGAGTCGGGTATGGCATACCATAGACTCTGTGGTAGCTCGCCCCACTGTGTTTGGGGGTATTACAACAGAAAAATGCAAAAGAGATTAGGAGCGTGACCAATACATGGATTACCTTAAAATGCAAAAGGACTTGCTAACCAAGCTTATTCTATAACGTAAGACTGAGAAGGTGAAAGTTGTGGGATCTCAGGATAGAGTTGATGCTGATGCAGAAGAAGAGGCGAACTATGTTAATAATTAGGGAGGTTTCCGAGGCAATAGACAATGAAATCAAGGTCGGAATTATTATGATAAGCCTGGTTATAAAGACAGGGAGCAGGTAAATTAGAGCAACAACAATGATAGGAGCAGGCTCTATGTACCTCCTAGAAATCATGAGGATGCTATAACAAGTTCTAAAAAGATGTCCATGGAGGACATGATGGATAAGTTGTTGAAGGGAGTGGAAGATACCAACTCCGGTGTGACTACCATGAATACTGATCTATCATCTATTAGTCAGTTGGTAAACTCGCACTCCACCACAATCAAATAGTTAGAGCAGAAGATGAGCTAACTCTCCACAACATTAAACTAGAGGAAGAGCGAAACGTTACCAAGTGATACGGTACAAAATCCATAAAATGATTGCTCATGTATGGCAATTATCACAAGAAGTGGTAAGATATTACCTGGCCCTTATGTGGGAAAACATGTACTTGATGAGGTAGTTGATAATGAACCATAAGAAGGAGGTCCAGTGGAGTCTGAGAAATTGGATAATTCAGATAATGCTCCAAAAAAAAAAGGAAAAGGATGTAGTGTTGAAAACTATCCTAAGACCACCTCCCTTTCCTCAACAGTTGAAGAAAAAAACTAAAGATGCAAAATTCAGTAAATTCATGAAAATGCTCAAGCAATTGACAATAAATATACCTTTGGTTGAGGCACTTGAGCAAATATCAGGATACACAAAGTTTATGAAAGGCCTTTTCACGAAGAAACTGAAGGTTAACCATGATTCGGAGGACAATATTCTTCATTGTGGCGTTATCTTTACAAGGTCTTTAGAGCAAAAACGGCAGACCCGAGAGCATTTACCATTCCGTGCACTATTGTGTCCCTTAATTTCACTAAAGAGTTATGCGATTTGGGAGCCAATATAAACCCAATGCCACTTGAAGTTTACAAGAAACTAGGTTTGGGGGATCCTACCCCGATGAACATGCGATTGGTGATGGAAGATAGGTCTGTAAAACGACCAGTGGGCATATTACATGATGTATTGGTAACGGTTTCCGACTTTATTCTGCCTGCTAATTTTGTAGTCCTAGAATGTGAGGTGGATTTTGAAGTTCCCATCATCTTGGGAAGACCATTCCTTACAACCGGGAGAGTGATCGTAGATATGGAGCTGAACGAGCTAAAGTTCAGGATAAATGATAAAGAAGCACGATTCAAAATACACTCATCGATGACATATCAAAAAGAGATAAGTTTTTTCTTAATCGTATACATTTTCTATGAATATGGTTAGGAGGTATCAACAGGTTATCTTGGCAAAGTCTGAGTAGTCAATATAACCAAGTTGTGCCACGACATTAAATCAGGAGCTATTGGGAGGCAACCCAAAATTTTTATGTTCCAGGAAATTATTTATTTTTATAGTTAGGTTCTAGTGAAAAGAAGGTGGAATCGATGTATTCATCCAAGTTCTCTTGACGACATTTTTTGGACGGGCTATCACAATTGTGATAAGCCGTCAGATTTGTCGTCAGAGACATCAGCTTTGGGTTAGGGTCTGCTAAGGCTGATGACATTTTTTATAAGCTATCACATCTATGACGGCTTATCAGAAATGTCATCACAAAAACCCCAAAATTATATTAAAGTTTGGCCCCAGGTAAAAAATATCCGACCCGGCCCAAGAGATGTCTTTCCACTTCCCTCTTATTTTCTCTATTTTATTTAAAGTTTTATTTTCTTTCCATAGTTTATTTTCTTCCCTTTTTCAAAGTGTTTCCAACTAAAACAAAAGAAAGCTTCCTTGTGTGTGTGGGCTTGAAATCCAAATCAATAATATTTCTTTACTTCCTCTCGCTCGTGTAATCAAAGTGAAGGTACCCGCCAGGTATGCTCGAAACTTAGCCCTTCTTTTTCAATTGGTAAGTGATAAAATGAGGTGTACCCAAGTTCCGAAGAAGCTTGAATCAAGTTATCTTGCAAATGGCTGAAAATCGAGAACTAGGGTTTACTGTGCAAGCTTGGGACTTACAAGATCAGCTCAAAAATAAGAACCAATGGGGTTTTAGAAAGAAAGTGGATTAAAAAGCAAGTTAAAGTCGAGTTAGAGTTGTATCCTGAGCTGACGACATTCATGATAAGTTATCATAATTGTGACGGCTTATCAAAAATGTTGTCAGAAGTTGATAAAGTTTTGTGGGTTTTTTTTAGAACTGACGACATTTGTGATAAGCTATCTCATTTGTGATGGCTTATTAGAAATGTCATCACACCTGGGATCGAAAGCATGAATAAGACCTTTCAAGGGGTGTCAAACTTAAAATGATTATTTTGTTTGTATTTATACTCTTGAGGGTCGACTAATGGTTTTTCTCGTTCTACAGGTTGTGAAATGGCAACTAAAGGAAATAACTCAAAATCTACAAAGAAAGTGACCAAGGGAAGTGTACCTCGGAGACTCTTCAATGAAGAGTCTGATTATGAAGAGGAAGAGCCTCTTCTCAGGAAGCAAAAGTAGAATAAAAGAACTTAAAAGCCTTCACCACCTCCACCAGTTAAAGTGGAGGAGAGTGTAGAGAGTAACACTAAGCCAACAAAATCTGAACATACAGCTTCTGAGCAGACGACCTCTAAGCAACAAGATTCTAAACATGTTGAATCTGAAGAGCATGATTCAGATCATCCTGATTCTGAGGAGCATGAGTCTGGGCAGCCTGAATCCATGGGACCATCAATTGAGTCCCCTTCTTATGAGCCACAAGATGAGAAAGAATTTCCGATTAGGGGAACTATGGTTAAATGTTAGAATCCTGAAGTCTGAGACGACACTAGGTTGCAGATTCCCAAAGATCAAAAAATTTTCTTTGATGGTATTCACAGTACTAACAAAAGGGCTGTGAAGAGCCCAATCTTTGAAGATAAGAGAATCATAATTAAAGGGTTGAGTAGATACTCCGAGGTGGAGCAGAAATTTTGTGATTACATTTTGGGATGGACGACAAGCGGAGGAAATACATTTTTCCCTACACTAGTTAGGGAGTTCTATGAAAACTACCAAGCTCACTTGGAAATCATATGTAGAGAAGGGGAGAAAGCAGTTGACCAACCTTTGTTGGATAAAGTCCCGATACGGGGTGTAATGGTGGATGTTTTGAAGCAATAATCAATAGGTTCCTTCATGGCCCAAACTTCACTGCTCAGGCCACTTCGCCTACTTTCTATGCCTGGTTGAAGCATCAGGAAAATTAAAGGTCTTGGTTAGCCATGCTCATAGCTGATGGAGAAGAAGAATGGCTGACCAACCTAAGTGAAAGAATTTTCAAGGCCTCCCTGAATTCAAAGGAAAGATTTTGGTAGGGTATTGTATGTACCTGGTTGATTCCCACAGATGGAGATAATATCCTTGAGGATGACAAAGCAATACTAGTTGCAAGTTTTGTGGCTAACCATAAATTGAACTTTAGATAGATCATCACCGAAGAGATAAAAATTTGGGTCTCAAGGTCCGATACAGCATATCCCTCCCCTTGTTTGATTATAAGGTTGTGTAGGGCAGCCAATGTGCCCAAGATTGTAGGGTTAGAAGAAGAAATCCTTGCCAAGAAGACCCACAATCCTATCCGAAATAAGGAAAATCAGCCTAGGCTAATGCTTGACAAGGCTACATAGATTCTAGCTGATCCACCAGTTACAGGTACCAACTCAGTGCCTAATGTAGAAGTATAGGATTCCAAGGCTGCACCACAAACATCTTCAGCACGAGCAGTTCCAGTGTCTGGAACTGGGACAAATCCTTCAGCTACGGTGCCTACAACAAAATTTTCCTTCAACCCTATAAATTTTAGAAGAGTAGCAAAGCAGTCCAAGTGGTGTGAGGCTCGACCTAAACTCCTTGCCAAACAATTTGCGGCTGTAGTAGACAAGAGGGTTAAGGCTGTACTTGAGCCCTACAAGGATCTGCTGGGTCGAATTGATGAATTGGAGAACCGCTTCAATGCATATTCGAAAGAGAGGTCAACTCTAGAGATGGAATTATTCAGATCAGACTTAGACAAAGTAAAGGTAGAGGTTGGTAAGTTATAACAACACAACTGTATGGTGTCAGCAGATCCGGTAGGTGAGGAGTCTGAGGGAGAAATCTCAATGCTTGATCTCACAGAGGAGACAATGAAGAAAAAAAAGAAGAAAGCTGAGAATAAAGGAAAATATAAGAGAAAGAGGACTCACAGTGATGAAGAAATAAAAGCAGAGAAGAGGGCAAGAAAGAAGTCTAAAAAGGAGGAGATGAAGAAAGCGAGGATTGAGTCCTTAGTGGACAATGAGAGATGGGAGGCAGCCATCCAAGCAAGAGTCATAGGGTCCTCTACTAGTAGGTCTTCAGATACTGATAAACCAGCTACACCAGAAAATATCAAGGCTCCTGATGGAGATAAGGCATCTAAGGATGAGGCAGCAGGGTCAGGAACTCATGACCCCCGGGATTGATCTATTCCTGGTATACTCTAACACTTAGATTAGATTTTCTTTGATTTTAAGTTGAGGGTGTAGGGTAAATTATTGTTGTGAAATTTTATATCCGTCTAGGAGAAATACTTGTACTTGAGGCATTTGAATTATTTTGTGATTTTTGTTCACCTCTTCAAGTGGTCTACTTATTTAACTATGTGATTTGCATTTAAGTGTGACCATTGTGCATTTTTTTTTTGGCATTAGTTATAGTAACACAATGATCATTGCTAAACAACTGCATAAACTAAATGAGTAGTAGATTACGATATATCTATGTGCCAAGTGTTTCTGAGATGTTACTATATCTCTCTGTATGCTGAAGCCAGAACTTTCCCGGTTAGTGTTACCTAGGTTGAAGTATAGGGGTTTGGAATGGATCATAGGCCATTTTGATATGAGCTCACTTTAGCCTAAATGACATTCCCTATGTGCATAATATCTCTTGATCCCTGTTTTAAGCCTGATTAGCCTATTTTTTTTAATGACACCTGTCACCTTTCTATTTAGATCACAATGAACCTATTTTGGCCCTGGTCCTCCTTGGACACTGTGCAACTTCACTTAGGAAAACGGCCTAAGTAGAGGGTGGATATCATAGGGGTGCATGATACATAATGAGTATGAAGAAAGGTAGCATAAAAGAAAACAATAAAAAGCTGGGTGCGGAGGGAAAGAGCCAGAAAAGGAAAAATTGTGAAAAAGAATAAGTGATTGTGGAAAAGACCGCACCCAGCCTTAATAAGTGTGATCAATAAAAGAGAAGAGTGGAAAAGGCTAATGAGTGAAACCCTAAAAATCTAGTGTATTATCAAGAAGGATTAGTCACTTTAAATAACATCGAGTATCATACCAGCCCCTAACCTACATCACAAGCCTAAGAGAAGACCTATAGTGATCCTAGTTGACCTATCTAATGATCTGGGTAATGAAAATATGGGCAAGCCTATGGTACTTAGCATACATTGTTTGGAACTTCATTCTGAGAGTGAGTGTTTTGATTGTCCCCATGGTTACATATATGATTATTGATATAAGATGAGGGGGATTTCCTTGCTGTGAGGGCACACTAGATATGTTTCTAGTTGCTAACTTGTTTGAAGAGTGTAACACTGGTCTCTGCATGGTTGTTATAGCTGAAATTAATGTCGTATTTTAATTCTTGTGTTTTTCATTAGTGTTCTTCAATAATATACACAATTGTTCTTGAATGTACTGACCCTGGAGATGGTGAAAGTGTTTTGTGATGATATCGATGATTGACTGCCAAATGTGCTTTGTATTCTCTTAGTTGTGCTGCGTTGCTTGAGGATAAGCAATTGTTTAAAGTTGAGGGTGTTGATGTGTGAGCTAAGGCTAACACATTTGAGGCTTTTAAATAAGAATAATAGCAGAGTCTTAAGAAACTTTTGTTGTTTTTGATTGTTTTATGTCTGATTTTACAGAAGAAGCTAATATGTTAGAGAACCAACAAGAATGGAAGCAAATGAGCTAAAATCTGAAGTAAATAGAGGCAAAGTATGGATGACGACATTTGTGATAAGTCATAAGCCCTGTGATAATCTATCATTTTCATCGTCAGCCATTGATAGAGAATTGGCCTAAGTTGAAAGCTGTTATGACATTTTGTGATAGGTCGTCAAGGAGCTGATAAGCCGTCAAGAATGCCATTAGCCTAAGGCAACACATGAGAACTGAAGAAGAGACTTGACAATATTTATGATAAGTCGTTAAGGAGCTGATAGGGCACCACCATTTATTATCAGCATTAGGAATCAAGTGCCCAAAGCACCAACAAATCTCTTTGAAGTACATTTGAGATGATATGGATGATTAACTGCCAAATGTACTTTGTATTCTCTTAGTTGTGTTGAGTTTCTTGAGAACATGCAATTATTTTAAGTTGAGGGTGTTGATGTGTGAGATAATGCTAATGCTAACACATTTGAGGCTTTTAACTAAGAATAATTGCAAATTCTTATGCAACTTTTGTCGTTTTTGATTGTTTTATGTTTGATTTTGCAGTAGCAGATATGATACAAGAGAACCAACAAAGATGGAAACAAAGGAGTTAAAATCTGAAGTAATTCAAAATGAAGTGTGGCTGACGATATTTCAGATAAGTCGTCAGCCCTGTGATATGTTATCAGCTTCATCGTCAGCCTCAGACAGAGAATGCACCTGAGTTGATAGTTGTAATGACATTTTGTGATAATCCTTCAAGGAGATGATAGGTCGTCAAAGTTGTCGTCAGCCTAAGGTAGAACATGAGGGCTGAGGAAGAGACTTGACGACATTTGTGATAAGTCGTCAAAGAGTTGATAGGACGTCATCGATTGTCGTCAGCTTTAGGCAGTGAGTATCAAAAGAAAAGAGGAGATGCCAACATTTGTGATAAGTCGTCAGCCTCCTGATAGATTATCATGAATGGCGTCACCTAATACGAGGAATTTCTAAACTTTATTATCTTGTTTCCATAATTAGGGTGAACTATTTAAAGCATTGTTTAGGTTTTTCTTGTGGGTTCCGAACTAGAGCATTGCGACATATATTTTGATATTTTCTCTCTCTAGTTTCTTGATTGGAACAAGAAATTATTTTGAAGAGATTATCATCATTACTTTGGGATTACTATTGTGATCTAATTTGAGAATCTCTAGTTTCTATTAATCTTATTGTAAGTTTATCTTTCTAATCATGAATATAACTAGTTGTTTCGATTATTACCTTATGAGAGGCTAAATTTCATTAACTTGAATTATGGGATCTCGGGTTAAGCCTTGATAAGGTGCTAAGTGTTCCAGATTAGAAAGGTAATAGGACTCATTGATAATTTTTAGGTTTTAATTATCATTTATTGGTTACAAATGATAGATAACACCTGCTTTGATTTTCTTGAGAAATAAATCAAATATAGTGGGAAGTGAATTATTAACAGGGACTTGGAAGCACTAAAAACATCCATTTAATAATTGACGTTGTAACAAGGTTGTTTAACCTGAGGTAAAATCTGGTCATGAATATAAATTCCCTAAATCCGAAAGGATTAGGAAATTAAATACTTAAGTAGGTTGACATACATTTAGGCATAACTTCAATTAATATAAGTTTTTTTCCTACCTACTGTGAAAATCTTGAACAACCATTAGCATCTTTTAATTACCAAAACCCCTAGTGAATATGATTCTGGTTTTTCCATAAACTCTTGATTATAAACATTGTAACTAAAGTGACCGACAATTACTTGCTAAACTAAAAACCCCCCATTTCAGGAAACATCCATCTATTAGTTTATTAAATTGTAAACAACTTAAGTTCACACCATATTCCCTATAGGATTCGACCCCAACCAAGTTGGATTTTATATTGACAACAGTCGCTTACATTCTCATTAGAGAGGTGTAGTTTGAGCGTTATCAGCATGCACTGTGAGTGTGTGTATTTTTTTTATATTCTACATGTATAGTAATGTCTAGAACTTTCACAGTGCATTTACAAAGTGAAATAAAGGGTGTTGGGTGTAGGAAGTGATGTAGGAATTTAGTTAACAACTGCATTTTTAGCCTTTACATACCTACCCTTGTGCATATCCCTAGTCAGCCCCGTTGAGACTTTAGCCTATCTTTGGTATCCTTAGATGTAGCCGAATCCTTTCTTTGATAGACCTTTATTCGATCCAAAGCTCCTAAGTGTTGTAATGTAGACGATTAAGTGATTTAGGGTTGTGAAATTGAAGTAGATAGTTGGCGAAAGTGAAGCCTCATAGTAGCGTGTTATTGGTGTACAATTGTTGTCATTGGGAGTTAAGGAATTTGTTCAAAAAGAAGTTCAATTCTCTTATTTCTTAGCTGGGTTACAATGAACTTGTTTTGGCCCCGGTCCATTTTGGACATTGTGCACCATAAACAAAGTTAAAGATTTATTTCAGGGTGGCTATTATAGGGATACGTAACCACAAATGTGTTTGAAGAAGAGATGGAAATTGATTATATAGAAAATAAATATATATATATATATATAATACTCCCTCCATAGTTTGTGTAATTTGCCTAATGAAAATTGGGGATAAACAACTAATGTGTGAAGGTAGTAAAGTAAAAATTGGGTTGATATGTGTGAATTTATTGTGGAATGAGATGTATTAAAGTTCTTAGGGATATTAGTCACTATTTCCTAAATAGTTCCTACCCATCCCCTAGATTACATTGAAACCATAAAAGACCTACTTAATCCTTCATCACGACATCCGACTATTAGTGGAGTACTAAACTAAGGGAAAGCTTATGGTTCATTAACAAGCATGTATGAATTCTTTGTTGAGAGAGACTAATTCAATTTTGATATTCCCTTAAGGTTATACATTGAAATTAATGTGAGTGAATATGGGGAAGCTTTATTATTGTGAGGGTATAATGCAGATGAAAGTCCGGTTACTTTTTGTCTTTTTTGATTGAGTATGCCGATAATTTTGAAATTCATTGTTGAGATAGAGGAATTTGAAACAAATTGTCCCACGTGCTAAAACTATTTTGACATTTTTGAGCTGTGAAGTCATTGCTAAAATTGTAAGTGCCCAACGCAAGCGTAACTCTTAGGTTGTGGTGTGAAAATTAAGTGATTTTGTTGATGTTTTAAATTGTTTGAGGGTGAACAAGGTTATAAGTGTAGGGTGGTGATCTTGGGCATATTTATATGTTCAATCCCCAATACTCACCCATATTTGGACATGTTCCGAGAGCTATAATGTGCTATTCTGAGTGTAACTGAGCTTTATTGTGTTCTTTATCTAATAGACATAATTAGTGTTTGCAGGATTAAATTGTGATGAATTAGACGTGATTGGACAAACTAATGATATGGAAGGGTAAAAGGAGTTAACAAAGGCATTGGAATATAGATTAGAGAGGCAAACTAGAAGTCAGAAATTTTGATTTTTGTAGTCACCGCATTACGGAGAGGGACCAAATGGTGACTGTCAAAAACCAGTGAGGTACCGAGATACCACCGTATCGTGGTGAGAAGCCATTTACCAATTGTAAGGATTGTAGAATAAAGGTGCGATATTACCATGTCGAGGAAAAATTCCAGTTGCCAGTTTTTTGAAGTCTATAGTTCAGCGCGTCGCGGTGAAGGATGAAATCACAATTGTCAAAATCTGGTAGATCACCGCGATATCACTGCATCGCGGTAATGAGCCAAATCGCAATTGTCATGAAATAGTAAAATTTTCTGAAGGCCCCAATTTGCGAGAAATGTGGCATTTGACAGCACAGTGTATCACGCTGGATGACCAAATAGTGTTTTTCATCCCAGCTATAAAAGGAAAAATTCAAGACAATTGGGGGACAATTTGGAAAGCATAGCAGCGGCAGAAAAACACAAAATTTTATCTTAGGGTTCTTAGAAATACTTTTGAACTTCTTTACTTCAAGATTAATTCTTGATATGATTAATTACTTATTTTTTGATTTGGAATTAGAATATGAGTGGATAAACACTCTTGTTCTGGTGTTAAGGACAAGAACTTGATTACTCTTTGATATTCATTATCGTAGTTTCTTTTCAGATTATCAACTAAGTTATTCTTAATTTCTTGAGCTTACTATTTTGATGAGTGGCCACCATTACAATAAATCTATAGTTCTATGTGATTTCGGGAGGAGAATCGTAGGATAGAATAAAGATATTAAGTAGCAAGGTTCTTATCCTTTTATGAAATAAG
Organism: Capsicum pubescens; assembly: GCA_030864215.1. NCBI lineage: Eukaryota > Viridiplantae > Streptophyta > Magnoliopsida > Solanales > Solanaceae > Capsicum > Capsicum pubescens. The sequence goes on from CM061544.1 coordinate 109,508,678, forward strand.
GAGTTTGAATTAGCATCTAGTATAGGGATATACCTAGAAGCCTTGCTTGGTTCAAATGCTAGAAGATAACATTATAAATCTAGATGAATTGTTGCATCTCATTGGAAGTTGAAGTTGCAATATTCAATTGATACAAGATTTGAGGTCGGGAGACTAAGATCGTACTATAAACCTTGTGAATCAACAACCCGATAACCAATTAGAATTGATAAGAAGATAGAATTGTATGATTGTTAGATGTGCCTCAACCCTATAATTCTCGTCATTACTGTTTACAACCATGCTTGCTTTGCTATTGTCACAAATTTCTAATTCTTATTTATTTATAATTTTTATTCACAATTTGAAAAATATCTTGATAATTTACAACACGTAATATCTCTTTTTCAAAAACTAAAAGTTGGTTACATTTCTAGTTTCTTAATCTTAATGAGAACGATATTTGATTGTCTAAGTAACTATATTACTTGTCCGATCACGTGAACATGCATATGCATTTGAGTTTCAACATTCATCAAGGACTTCTCTTAAAATGCAAGTCCTCTATGCAATATTTTGGAGAAGGAGGTGAAATTTTGCTGGATGATGATTGTCTCAAGGCTTTCAAATTCCTAAAGGAACGGTTAATTTCAGCACCCATCATTATGTCTCCTGATTGGTCTGCAACTTTTGATATTTTTTGTGATGCGATCGGAGTTTCCTTGGGAAGTGAATACCCCATATTATTCTTAGCTCGGTTCAGCCCATAGCGCATGCACAAGAGACTTAGAACTTAAAATTTTAGCTAAGTGTTGCGGACTTAGTTTTATTTTTTGCCTGTTGAATTTGATGATTTTTATACTAACCTTCCCAACCCCGAGACAATAATCTATAAGTTAATTAATTTTTAGGTGTGTAAGGAGCATTTCTTAGGGAAGTTTTAGATTTTTTGAATGAGGTTTGGGTCATTTTTGGATTTCGATTGCAGCAGCTCAACGCTATTGCATCTCGTCGCACCGGGTATAGAAATGAGTAGGCAATTGTGTCATTCCAAGCCTCCAATAATCATTTCAGTTAAAATTCAAATCCCTGAGGGACAGTCTTGTATTTTCCCACCACCCCAATCTGTGAAAACAAAGGATTTATCATCAGTTAAGACATTATATGCTCAATTTCCTTAATTTTTCTCTAAAATAAACCCTATACATTACCCAATTTTATAAAGTTCAATCACTATTCCTTCAAGAAAACTCAAGAATTCAAGCTTCACCACTCAAGGACTATCAAGAAAGTTAATTCTCTTACAACATTAATGCTTTAAGGTATGATAGATATTCATCCATGGGTCCTTTTCACCCATGGAGTCCAAGAACCCATTTTTAGGTTCAAAGTTATGATTTTTATGTGTTAATATGAAATATATACATAAAATTTCATGAATTTCGATTATGTAACATGTTTATAAATTATTTGGTTGAAATTAGCCTTGATAAGATTGAATGGTGATATTCACATGTTAAATACTTAACCTATATTTGTAATATTGAAATTATGTGATTATTACATGATTTAACTATTCCCTTGCTTTAATTCATCACCCTATGTGTTTGATGAAATGCCTAGATGAATGGGTTTTGAATAATTACTACTCATGATGTCCTCAATGTTGTATTATAGTTCTATTATTATTGTTATCGAGTCCTGGGGGTTACTCATACCCAAAAAATTAGTTGTTCACTTAGTCTTAGTACCTTCAGAATGGTTTCAGATATGCTATAAGCATTATCTGTTTAGTCAGTTATCATAATCAGTTAAAATTAGATCAGTTAAGTATTTTGAGTCAGTTCAGTTGGGAGTAGAATTTATCACCGAGCAATGTAGGGATGCCGTCTTCTCCGTCAATCAGGCAGAGTCGTTAGTAGCAGTCCCTGTATTCCAGAACTACGTATCTAGCAAAGGATATGATGAGTCACCCTTTAGTTTAGGCTTGACTTTCTCGCAGGGGTAACCGGTCAGTTTAGGCTTGGAATCCTGGTCATTCGGGACATCAGTTTAGTGGATCCACACAACATTGTTACAACTCTTGGAACGGTACTGACACCCTTCCAATTAGGGTCACTGGTTGGACCCTAATTAACTATGATTGAGGCATGTCGGTTAGATGATAGACCTTATAGTCTCAGACCAGTACACAATATAGAGTTCAGTTTCAAGTTTGTTTGACCATAACATACAGTCAGAAGGTATTAAGTTATCAGTGTGCCAGTATTTCAGTTTATAGACTATTTCAGAATCATATTATGTTCTTGGTTATGTATTCTCATATTTCTCAATTTTCATGCATTTATATTAAGTTACCTCATGCTATTCATTCAGTCATTTATTATTCATGCACATGATCCCTTACATATTAGCCTAACCTCATCTAGCATACTAGTACAGTCAAAGTACTGATCGTATACTCATTTCTTGCACTATGATGTTTGATATAATAGGTTAGAATGCTTAGGTTCCCGATTGTACTTAGAAATTCTAGTATATTAGTCGCATCAACAGTGTGGTGAGTCCTTAACTATCTAGGACATAACTGTTATTTTAGTTCTTTCCATTATTTTATTTTAGTTAGACAGTTGGAGTTGGTTGGGGCCTATCCCATCAACTCTCTTTCAGAAATTTTTAGAGGATTTCAGACATTAATGATAGCCAGTCAATTATTGGTCTTTTCAGTCAGATTTTAATTTTTTTTGCATATTTGTCATACTTTGGGTTTTTAGTTGTATTATTTTTTAATTTAAAACCATAAGGCATATTCAGTTATTTTGCACACGTGTATTTTGTTATTATTATCAATTCTCATAGTAGGTACCATTTTATGGGTTAGCTTGTGGTCTTTCGAGGCTGTAAGCACCATGTAGTGTCTTGGGTGTATTTATGGGATGTTACAAACTTGGTATTTGAGCCTAAGGTTTAAAGTTTCCTAGGGACTCTAAAAGCCACGTTGAGTAGAGTTTTGTGCATTGGTGTGAAGCATGACACCCTTATGGATAAGAAGCTATAAGATGTCTCAGGAAAACATTCCCTTCTTTCAGCATTTAGGTCATGCGAATGAGTATAAGCTCAATTTAAAATATCTTTCTAATTCAACCTTCTTTCCATTTACAGAATATGCCAACCAGAAAGAACAATGAAAGAAGAATTGGGAATCAACCCATACCTCCGCTCGATCAGGAAGATCCCTTAAACGATCATCTTTTGCATGCCGAGTTTAGAGTTGCGTTCACTACTTTATCTCACTAAGTAGCAGTTCAGAATAATTAGATGGTTGTTTTTCCAGCCGTTCCAGTGGCTAATACTGCCGCATCTAGTATTCAGGACTTCACCTAAATGAACCCTTCTCTATTTTTGAGATCAATGTATAATGAGGATCCACATAAGTTCCTTGACATGGTCCAGAAGGTAATTGACATTATGGTTATGACATCTTGCGAGAGTGCAGAAATGGCTGCTTAGCAGTTATGGGATGTAGCTCACACCTAGTATAAGTAATGGAAGGGGGATAAAGGCGCAGATGTAGGGCCAATAGAATGGGAGAAGTTTTCTACACCCTTTTTGGATACATTCTTTCCTTTGGAGTTAAAGGAATCTAAGGTGATGGAGTTCATTAATTTGAAGCAGGGAAATATGAGTGTGAAGGAGTATTCACTTAAGTTTACTCAGCTAGCCAGGTATGCTCCTCATGTGGTGGCTGATAACAAGTTTAGGATTAGCAAGTCTGTGATTGGTGTATTTAATAGTATGGTCAAGGAGTGTAGGAATGAAATGTTGATTAAGTAGATGGACTTGTCTATGATTCTTTTCCATTCTCAACAGATTGAGGAGGACAAGGTTAAGGAAAAAGAAAGAGAAAACAAGATGGGTAGGACATGTAGTTTCAACTTTGCTTAATCGAGGTCAGAGGGTGGTAACCGTCCCTAATCTTTTCAAAAATTATCAGCTATGGATCCATCTTCATCTAGTGCTCTTGTGCCAAAGTTAAGAAATGACAATTGGGAAAGGGCGCCAGGCTCTAAGTCCCAAGGCAGTGTAAACAATGTTCGCACACATCCTCTTTGCCAGAAATATGGTAAAAACCATTAGGGTGAGTGTAAAGCTAGCAGTGATGAATGCTTTCGGTAGCGCAAGTCAAGACACTTGATCTATGAGTGGTAGGTAGTTTTTCAGGAGGAAAGGGATTTGCACCAATAGGGCCATTTCCATCTATCATTTTTCCAACAGGTCGCCCAACTCAGTAGGGCGCCACCTCGAGTGCCACAAGCGGTTAGCGCTTGAATAGACTATCTGCACTTCAGTCTTGATAGGATCAGGAAATTTCTCCTAATATGGTTGCGGGAACATTGCATATCTTTTATTTATATGTATATGCTTTGTTAGACCCCGGAGCTTCACTTTCTTTTGTAACCCCCTATATAACTGTTAATTTTGGTGTCAGTCCTAAACCCATAATCAAATCCTTCTCTGTGTCCACTCCAGTATGTGTCTCAATTGTAGCTAGGCAGGTATACAGGAAATGTCTGGTTATAATATCCTAGAAAGTTACTTCATTAGATCTTGTGGAGTTAGAGATGACCTATTTTGATAATATTCTCGGCATGGATTGGCTCCACTCATGTTATTCCACTGTTGATTGTATAAATAGGGTCATTATGTTTTAGCTTCTTAATGAACCAGTCCTTGAATAGTGGGGTAGTACTTTAGCCCTTAGGGGTTAGCTTGTTTCGTATCTTAGAGCGAGAAGAATGATATCCGAGAGGTTTGTTTACCATCTTGTTTTAATCAAAGACTCTAGTTCTGAGTCTCCAAATCATGAGTTGATCTTAGTAGTGAGGGAATTTCTAGATGTGTTCCCTGAAGACCTTCCCGAAGTTCCTTCTAAAAGGGAAAATGACTTTGGAATAGACCTTGTTCTAGATACCCAACCTATATCTATTACACCATACATAATGTCCCCAACTAAACTCAAAGAGTTGAACAAATATTTAAGAAACCTCTTAGATAAAGTATTCATTAGGCCCAATGTTTCCCTACAGGGCATTCTAATCCTTTTCGTGCATCAGAAAGATAGTTCCCTCAGAATGTGTATCGATTACCTTTAGTTGAACAAAGTCACAACAATAATAAATATCCACTCCCTAGAATCGAAGACTTGTTCAACTAACTTTTGGATGCCAAATGTTTATATAAGATAGTCCTCAAATCCGGCTATTATCAGCTCAGAGTCAGAGAATGTGAAATTCCAAAAACAGCTTTCAGTACACGGTATGGTCACTTTGAATTCTTAGTCATGTCTTTTGGACTAACAATTACCCCAGAAGCTTTCATGAACTTGAAGAACATAGTGTTTAAATAGTACTTGGACATGTTCATCATAGTCTTCATTGATGACATTCATGTCTATTCTAGTAGTCAAAATAATCATGCAGACCATCTCAAAATTGTATTGTAGACGCTTAGAGCCCATAAGTTGTTCGCTAAATTCAGTAAATGCAAATTTTGGCTTAGATCAGTAGCTTTCCTTAGCCATATTATTTTCTATGACGACATTAGAGTTAATCCTCAATAGACTGAAGCAGTTAAAGACTGGCCCAAACTCATCTCTCTGCCAGATATTAGGAATTTCTTGGGTTTTACAGGTATGGCCGATTATTTTTTGAAGCATTTTCATCTATTGCTTCCCCCATGTCCTGATTGACTCAGAAGAAATTCAAGTTTCAATGGTTAGATTCTTATGAGAAGTGTTTTTAGGAGTTGAAGACTCGACTCACCTCATCCCTAATTTTGATGTTGCCAGATGGTTCAGATATGTTTGTTTTTTACTGTGATTCTTCCAGAGTTTGTTTGGATTGTGTTTTGATGTAGAGAGGTAAGTTCATAGTCTATGCCTCTAGATAGCTTAATCCCCATGAAAATTATTATCCTACCCATGATCTTGAGTTAGCAGTTGTTGTATTTGCCTTGAAAATTTAGAGGCATTATCTGTATGGGGTTCATGTTGATGTGTCCACAATCCATAAATATTTTTAGTATGTGTTTTTGTAGATAGAGTTAAATCTCTATCAAAGAAGGTGGTTAGAATTATTGAAAAACTATGATATGAGTGTTTTGTATCATCCGGGCAATGCCAATGTAGTGGCAGATGTTTTTTGTAGATTGTCTATGGGTATTGTGGCTCATGTTGATAATAGTAAGAAGAAGTTGGTTCAAGAGGTTCATCAGTTGGCTAGATTAGGCGTTCATTTGATTAAGCTAGCTGAGGATACTGTATATGTTCATAATAGTTCAGAATCTTCTTTGGTTGCTGAAGTGAAAGAAAAGCAAGATAGAGATACCAGTCTACTTAAGTTGAAGGAGATAGTTAGAGATCATAAAGTAGATCTTTTCTCCTAAGGGGAGATGGTGTATTATGTTGCCAGGGTAGACTGTATGTGTTTTGTGTTGACGACAGTTTGAGGTAGAGAATTCTTGTATAAGCGCATGTTGCGCGTTACTTTAATCACTCAGGAGCCACTAAGATGTATCATGATTTTCGAGAAATCTATTAGTCGGGTGGAATGAAGAGGGATTTTCCAGAGTTTTTAGCTAAGTGTGCTAATTATCAACAGGTTAAGTTTGAGCACCACAAGTCTAGTGGCACTTTGCAGGAGTTCAACAATTCTACTTGGAAGTGGGAAGAGGTGAACATGGATTTTGTGACAAGGTTTCCTCGTTCATGTCGCTAGCATAATTTGATTTGGGTTATTATAGATATAATGACCAAAATTAGCAAATTTCTTGTCAGTCCATTCTTCTTATTTAGCCGAGGATTATGCCAAGCTATATATGAGGGAGTTGGTCAGGTTGCATGAAGTCCCGTTGTCCATTATTTCAGATAGAGGTACTCAGTTTACCTCTTGCTTTTGGAGAGATTTTAAGAAGGGTCTTGGTACCTATGTTTGTCTCAGTACATCCTTTCACCCTCAGATAGATAGGACCATTCAAACCCAAGAGCACGTATTGAGAGATTGTCTTATCAACTTTAAGGGCAGTTGGGATGATCACCTACCCTTGATTGAGTTTGCTTACAATAAAAGTTATCATTCCTGCATTTAGATGGATCCATTTGAGGCTCTTTATGGGAGGAGATATAGATATCTTATTTGATAAAGGGAGATCTTGAGTTTGAGGCTGACGACTTAGTTTATTTGAAAATATCTCCCATAAAAGGAGTGAAGAGGTTTGGCAAGAAAAGGATGCTTAGTCCCCGATATATTGGCCCTTACAGGATCTTGAGCCGTTATGGAAAGGTAGCAGATGAGCTTGAGTGGCACTAAGATTAGGAATTAGTGCACCTAGTATTCCATGTTTCTTTGTTAAAGAAGTGTATTGTCAATCTAGTTGTCGTAGTCCCTTTAGAAAGTACAGGCGTTCAACATTGCCTTTCATACAAAGAAATCCCATTCGAAATCCTTGATCCTCAGGTTTATACATTGAGGAACAAAGAAGTTCCTATGGTCAAAGTTCTTTGGTGGAATTAGTCCGTTGAGGGAGCCACTTGGGAAATAGAAGAAGACATGCATACCAAGTACCATCATCTTTTCTTCACAAACTCAGACTTGACTCAAGGTAACAATTTTTCTAATATTGTATCTTTTATATTCTTAGTTCCAGCTATATAATTATCATCTTGTCATTACATGCTTTAATAAATCAGTCCAGTCATGTATCATGTCTCAGACTCAATTGTGTAACTATGTTTTCAGCTATATATGTTCAGTAAGTGAACTTAGTTTCTTCAGAATTCTTCGCTTAATTAGTCTCATTCAAGGATGAATGTTCCCAAGAGGGAGATATTGTAATACCCTATATTAGTATTAGCTTAGTTCAACCCATAGTGCATGCATAAGAGGCTTAGAACCTAAAAATTTAGCTAAGTATTGTGGAATTAGGTTTATTTTTGGCCTTTTGAATTCAATGATTTTTAAAGTGACCTTTCCGACCCTAAGACGATGATCTCTAAGTTAATTCATTTTCAGGGGTGTAAGGAGCATGTCTCGGGGAAGTTTTGGATTTTTCAAAAGAGGTTTTGGACGTATTTTTATTTCGATTCCACCAGCTCAACACAATTTCATCGAGTTGCATTGTGTATAGCGATTAGAAGGCACTCCCATCACACCAATCCTCCAATCGGCATTATGGTTACGAATTTAAATCCCGGTGGGGCATTCTTGTCTTTTCCCACCGCCCCAATCCATAAAAACACTTGATTTATCATCAGTTAAGGGATTATATGCCCAAATTCCTCAATTTTCCCTAAAATAAATCCTAGCCATAACCTAAATTAATCAAGTTCAGTCACTATTCCTTCAAGAAAATTCTAGAATTCAAGATTCACCACCCAAGGACTATCAAGAAAGTTAATTCTCTTGCAAGAATAAAGCTTTAAGAGATGTCAGATGTTCATCCATAGATCCTTTTCACCTATGGGGTCAAAGAACCCATTTTCAAGTTCAAAGTTATGATTTTTACGTGTTAATATGAATTATATCCATGAAATTTCAAGAATTTTGATTATGTATCATAATTAAAAATTATTTTGGTTGAAATTACCCTTGATATGTTTGAATGGTGATATTCACATGTTAAATTGATAAACCATTTTTTTAATATTGAAATTATGTGATTATTACATGATTTAACTATTCCCATACTTTAACTCATGACTCCTATGTGTTTGATGAAATGCCTAGATGAATGGGTTTTAAACTATGACTACTCATGATGTCCTCAAAGCTGTATTATAGTTCTAGTATTATTGCTATCAAGTCTTAGGGTTATGAATACCCAAAAACTTAGTTGTTTACTTAGAATCGATTTCTTCAGAATGGTTTCAGATATGTTATGAGCATTATCAGTTCAGTAAGTTATCATAATCAGTTGATCTTAGATCACTTTAGTATTCTGAGTCAGTTCAGTTGGGAGTAGTATTTAGCATCGAGCGAATACAGGGATGACATCTTCCCCACCAGTCAGGAGGAGTCTTTAATAGTAGTTCTTGTATTACATAACTATGTAATCAGCATAGGTTATAAAGAGTCACTAGTCACTTTAGGCTTGACGTCCTCTTAGGGGTTACCAGTTAATTTAGGCTTGGCACCGTGGTCTTACGGGACATCTGTTTAGTGGATCTACTCAACCATTGTTAGTACCCATGCCACAATACTGACACCCTTCCAATTAGGGTCATAGGTTGGACCCTAATTCACTTATATTGAGGCATGTCGGTTAGATGATAGCTCCCACTATCTCAGGTCAGAACTTAGTACATAGTTTAGTTTTAGGTTTGCTTGACCATATCTTTTAGTCACCAGTTATTCAGTTATCAGTATGTCAGAATTTTAGTTTACAGACTATTTCAAAATTATAAAATATGCTTTTTTATGCATTCTTATATTTCTATGTTTACTTGAATTTATATTCAGTTACCTCATGCTATTTATTCGGTCAGTTGTTATTCATGAACAACAACCGTTGTATATTGGCCTAACCTCATCTAGTATACCAGCGCATTTAAAGTACTGATTGTATACTCATTTCTTGTGCTATGATGTTTGATATCATAGGTTCGGATGCTTAAGTTCCCGACCGTACTTAGACATTCCATCGTATTAGCAACATCAACAGTGGTGATTTCTCATCTATCGAGAACATGGTTGTTATTTCAGTTATTTCCAATATTTTATTTTAGTTAGACAGTTGGAGGATTTCAAATATTTTATTTCAAACAGTTTTAGAGGATTTCAGACATTTTAGACAGTCAGTTAGTTGTTGGTCTTTTCATTTAGATTTTTAATTTTTTTGCATATGTTTTAGACTTTTGGGTTTTCAGTTGTATTATTTTGAGATTTAAAACCTTATGGCGTATTCAGTTATTTTGTACATGTGTATTTTGTTATTATTATTCAATGCTCATACAAGGTACCAGTTCATGGGTTTGCTTGTGGTCTTTCAGGGGTGTAAGCAGCGTATGGTTTCCAGGGTGCATTTTTGGGGCGTTACATAGAATTTGTTCCTGGTCAAAGAAGAAAAAAAGATACTTTATCCCATCTACTATTCCAGCAAAGCATTAAGTCCCGCACAAAAAAATGACACAATTACAAAGCAGGAGCTACTTGCGGTTGTTTTTCCTTTTGAGAAATTTTGGTCTTATTTTATTGGGAATAAGGTTATAGTTCACATTAACCATCAAACCTTGAGGTACTTTATGTCAAAGAAAAATGCCAAACCCGAACTAATTCATTGCGTTCGCTTACTACAAGTGTTTGATTTTTGAAAACAAAGACCAAAAGAAAAATCAACTTGTATATCACTTATCCAGACTTGAGGAGGTGACCATACAGAAAATAGGGGATCTTGAGACAGATGATATTTTTCCTAATGAGTGAGTGTTGGTAGCATCTTATGATTTGATTTCCTGGATTGCCGATTTTGCCAATTTTTGGCAAGCGATCTTGTCCAAAAAGGTCTAACAATAGAGATTTATGCACAAGGTAAGAAAGTAATTTTGGGATGAGTAGTATTTATTCATGGTTTGCGCTGATGGTGTGATTCAGAGATTCATTCCGAATGTGGAGATGATGAGCATTCTAGAACTTGTTATTCTTCACCTGTTGGGGGTCACCATACTGGCATACAAATGGCCTACTAAATCCAACAATGAGGGTTTTACTGTCCTTCAAATTACAAGGATGTTCATGATTTTGTGAATTCCTTTGACTAGTGTCATTGTCAAGGCAATATTTCTTAGTGCTAGGAACTCCCCATGACACCCATTCTGGAGTAGAAGTTGTTGGATTTGTGTAGGACTGATTTCATAGGCCTGTTTATGAGCTGTTAGGCATGAGGTATATTTTGGTCGAAGTTGACTATGTATCAAAGTGGGTATAGACAGTTTTACTTTCAGATAATGAAGGTAGGAATGTCACCATCTTTTTTAAGAGGAACATCTTCTCTCGATTTGTCACTCCACGGGCAATTATTAGTGAAGGTGGGTCATATTTTTGCAACCATTTTTCAAAGTACTACTTGATAGGTATGGTGTGAGGCATAATGTGGAAACACCTTACCATCCTCAGATAAGTGGGCAAGTGGAAATCTCTAATAGAGACATAAAGTCCATATTGGCAAAGACTATGATTGCCAATAGGACTGATTGGTCGAAAAAGTTAGATAAAACATTGTAGGCCTACCATATAGACTATAAGACCCCCATAGGAGCCTATCCATATTAGGTTGTGTATGGAAAAGCATGCTACTTACCATTTGAGCTTGAGAATAAGGTATTATGGGTATTAAAAAGGCTAAATTTTGATTGGCGTGATGCAACAAACTTAAGGTTAAGCAAGGTAAATTAGTTGAATGAATTCCGACTTCGGGATTATGAGAGCTCATCCATATACAAAGAAAGAATAAAGTTTTTCCATGAAAAAAAGATTGAGAATGGAATATTCAAACCCGGTGATTTAGTCTTATTATACAATTCTATTCAACATTTATTTCCTGGTAAGATTAAATCAAGATGGACTAGACCATTTAATGTGGTTAAGGTGTTCCTATGTGGTGCTATTGAGATAAATCATGATGGTGATGTCCCATTTAAAGTGAACGGGCATAGAATGAAACACTATATGAGAAAATAGGAAAAAATCAGCGTTTGTACTAAATTAGACCTTTGTGAAGTCTGAGTAGTCAAGAAAACTGAGTCGTGCTGCGACAGTTAATCAGACACTTCTTAGGAGGCAACTCTAGGTATTTTTTATTGTATTTGTGTTCTTGATTGACGTTGGATCTATGCACTTATGATTCCATAAGTATGTTCCTAACTCTTTATTTTGTAGCGATTTGATGCATTGGGGACAATGCATGATTTTATGTTGGGGTTGTGGTTGCTTGTAAATCTTGATGTCCTCTTAGGATTTTTGTTGCCCTACTTCTTTTCTTTAAAGTCTTATTCCTAGTAGAGCCGACATGTTTAGGCGTATTATATTTTTTGAGTAGTATTTTAGTTTAATTAGGAGATTTCTAAGTATTTAGGTCAGTAGTCAAGTTCTTACTGATTTGCAATACGCCTCCAAAAACTTCTGTATTAGAATAATATGAATGGATATAGGTGTGAACAATGTGGATCTTATTATGGTATTAGGATTGGATTCATGATAATGACTTTCTCACAATTGCATGAATTAGATCGGTAGTAGTTGGTAATATTGTCTCTGTACTATGTGTGAGTTTGAGACTACCTAGTTCCCTTTGTATATTCAATTGAGAACTTGCCTAGTTAGTCTTGCCTAGGTTAAAGGATAGTTTGTCAGGAAAGGATCATAGGACTTTTTTTAATTTAGTCCACTTTTAGACTACATGACCTTCCATGTGTGAATTATATCCCTTAATCTTAATTTTGAGCTTGAATGCCTATTTTTCTTGTTACACCTTTCACTTTATCATTTATATTACAATGAACCTGTTTTGGCCCTATTTCTCCTTGAACATTGTGCACCTCAACTTAGGAAAAATTCTAATTTTAGGGTCATTATTATAGGGGTGTGTAGTATAAAATAGGTATGAAGAAGGGTAAAATAAGAGAAAAATCTAGTAGGGATGGGTGTGAAAGAAAAAGAAGAGAAAAATTCTGAAAAAAAAAGCATGAACAAAAAAACCATATCCAATCTAAATGTGCATAAGGGAATAAAAGGGAGAAATAAGGGTGGAATAAAAATGAAATTGGGTAGTAAGTGAGACCCCAAGGTTAGTGTAGTGCCAAGGAGGATTAGTTACTTTAAAATTCCATATGAACCATACCATCCCCAAGCCTATATTACACGCTAAGAAGAATCCTATAGTAATCCTAACTTGACTATCTGAATGCTAAGGTAAAGAAAATAAAGGCAAGTATATGGAATTTTACATGCATTGATTGGAACTTATTTTTTAGTATGAGTTTCTATCTTGACTTTTTCTGCATTGACATGCATGATTTCATATGAGTTAGTGGGATAATTTTGTTGTGAGGTCACTTGAGTCATATTGCTAGCTATTTGTATATTTTGGGTAGTTTAACTTGTATATATGAGTAGGTGTTTGTTTCTAATGTAATTTCCATACTATGATCCCATTTTATCACATGGTTATGCTTCATGTTCATAAAAATTTGATTTTGGAAAATAACATTGGAGGGGGATGTTGTGTTTTTAGTTTAAGTGTTGATCGACTCCCTTGAATCACTTAGTTTCTCCTAGTTAAGCATTGTTTTTATTTTTGTTGTTTTTGTTGCCTGAGGTCATGCAAACTTTCTATGTTGAGGGTGTTGGTGTGCTATAGAAATATAGTACTTTCAATGATTAAAACGAGGAAAAGGTGCAAGTTTATGAGGCTATTTTGTTACATATTATGCCTTTTGGGTATGTTTTGCAAAAAACCATATTTTGGATGATAAGTTCATGAACAAGGTGAAAAAAGTTTTTATTTTGGATATTTTTGGAGCAATTATGGATATTTGAAATGCTTTCTATCTTTTCGTGATCAAAGCATGTTTGGGAATCAAAGAAGAGCTGAAAAGATGACTCCCAACATCTACTACGTCAACATGTGGCCGCATGTAGGACCTACAGACCGCATGTATGAAAAGCAAGTACCAAAAGCCTGAAAACTCAAGAGCTAAACTTGTAGGAAATTTTTCTCCCGGTACCTGCAGTTTGTACCTGCGCCCATGGCCAGTACGGTAGGTACTACCGGCGCCCGGTGCCCACCGCGGCTACGGACCACATGTAGCCACTGACCTAGTTTTCTCTTATTTTGTTTGGGCTTTGATTTTAGGGTTTCCTCATGTACTATAAATACCTTTTATGTGTGTTTTTAGTAGGAGTTATGCACTTTGGATATTCACAAACATATTTTTATTCCAAGACTCGATTTTGATCTTAGGATTTACGTGTGTTTACTTAAGTTGATTAATTTAGTAACGAATGTGCTTTTTTTTACAATTCTTATCATTGTGATTTCATCTATACTTTCAAGTATGAATGATATTGATTTCTTCAAAAGTATAAGCGGCTAAAACCCATAGCTAGGGTTGTGGAAACCATGGTGGGTTGACAAAGTAGGGGAAGTGTTATTGTTGAATTGAGCTGATATCCATGGCATGCATTGTATTATCTTCACTATAATATATTTCATAGTGGTGGCCATCGTTAAGATCCCTCTTAGATTATTGTTACTTACTTCAAAAAAGGTGTAGTGACAAGGAAAGGATAATGATAACAATAATATGGAGTTTAACGACCGATTCACACTACTAGGTATTATCTAAGAAAGATCGTTAACTATTATCTAATAACTAGAGAATCAAAAGGTAATAGTTTGTTGGGATCTAGATAGGGGTTAGTAAGGATACATCCTAAGACTCAAAAGTTAAAGGGTGAAATTCTTCTGCTCATCAAATAGACTGTAGAAGTTACATAACTTATCAATTTTGCATGCAAGGTATCGGGTTGGTTAAACATAGCACGATAAGCTTACAAAGTTACGAATCCAGGGGAAATATAATCCTAGTGCTCACCAATACTGATCACACCAAAGTTGATAGTTAATATTTGTTAGATATTTATATTTAAACCCCCATTATCTTTCAAGGTCTTACCCATTGATTACATAATTTGAAATCCACGATTCTACTTATTCCCTTAGGATTCGACCCTAACCTTTTTTGGGTTACTATATTTTGACAGTGATTGTATCATCATATTAGAGGAGGTATTATTTGGACATCATCATAGCCTTATCTCTAGATTTTTCCACTGTTTATTTGTATTTCCATGTTTCTATGTTGCTATGATACATTCTTGATGAGTCTCACGTGCTTTGGTGGGACTCAATTTAGAGTGATGAGCAATTGAAGTTCGTGGAGGAGCCGTGACTAGATTAGCTCGGGATGTCCAACAGTTGCACACTAGAGAGATTCTAGTAGCTAAAGTTTAGTGGATACACCATCATGTAGAGAAAGTGTCTTTGGATATTGAGATCTAGATGTAGGCCTTATACCCTCACCTGTTCGAGGCTTCAAGTACATCCTAACCTTTATGTTTTCCGGACAAAAGTTCTGTTTGTAGTGTATATTGTAATGATCCTCCAGGAAACTTTTTGTATTTATTCTCATTTTAGCTATTTAAATCATTTCTATAGCTTCCCCAAGTAATTTATGACTTTCTAGAACTAACAGTTCAGTGATTAGGTAGTTCGTGTATTTTTTATAGCCAATTCTCTCTTTTGAAGTCTTTGCCGGTTAGAATTGGCTATTGGGTGAAAACTTCAGCCAAACGACCTTGTATGCAAATTTTTATAGTTTCAATAGATCCAAAACATTTATTTTAGGCCTGATGAACCCTTAGTTTGTGTCACAAGACTGCCAGTCTCATTTCGAGTTATTGGCCAAAAGATAAGAAAAATGGCACTTGGGTGTGAGATCCGTTTTTCATCGAAACAACCTCGGATGGAAATTTTAATTATTCCATTGAGTTTAGAATATTGAATTTGATAGGATAGCATAACTCATTACATATACAGGATTCTGAATGAATCTTCAGTGGTTATGGAAAGTAAAACAAATTCCAAGTCTCCACCTGGTGCACCCACTTAAGCACTCTATGCATCACATAAGCTAAGCGGGACTAAAATATTCAGTTGATCCCTGAAGTGATCAGGCTTGTTAAGCTAAGGGACACTTAAGCGGAGCCCTCACTGCTAAAGTGAAGGTTTCTTAATTAGAAAGGAGACTGCTTAAGCAACATATGTGCAAACAGCGGCTACCACCAAAGAGACATGTGGCCGAAAAAATAGAGACTACATAAGTAGCCTAGTGTCCGCTTAAGTGGCACTTGGACACCCAATAAATGTCCCATTTGTCTGATTTTCTCTAATTTTTCTCACAAATTTGAGAGTTAAAAACCCTAGAATGTGTATAAACTTTGGAGAGACATTTGTAGGTGACTGTGGGGTGTTCATACGCATGAATAACTCTTTTCTTCTCCAAATTTTTGGTATGTTTTCATCACTACAATTGTTAATTTCTGCATAATTTCCCATAATCCCTAGAATATTGGTGGGTTGATTGTATAAACATTTGAGCTTGGAATTTACCTATTCTTAAGGGCAAATATTCCTTGGGCTTAGAGGGATGCATTGTTTATTTTGAAAGTACGATTCTCCAAGCAGGCCCCATATGATATTTCTATGTAATTTTGGACCAGAAGTATAAAATTGCAATATGGGCATCATTTTTCTCATATTGATGAGTCCATGATGATTTTGATAGCGTGGCATCTTACAGAATCTTTTTTAAAAGGGAAATCAATGATTTAGCGGGTTTAATTAGGCTTTTCTTCGGCGTCTAGGTAGGTTAGGTTTACCTTCCTCACAGATTGAGATAACTTCATAGTATATTTGTATTATTATTCTAGATATGGTATGGGAATTAGGTCTTGGATGTATAATTATTATTTGGATTGTTTAGCCTATAATAGAACCGTAAATTAGGAAATTGACTTAGTCAATCATATTTAGGTAGAATTGCTATCTTAGTAATAGTTGTCACTTATTTACCATGTAGAAGTAAATTTAGATACCCTAGACTAGTTAGGTGTAGAATTTTCCTTAGAACAAATTATACGGATTAGAAGTGGGCCCCTCCGATCTATCTTAGGAAAAGAATCTTCTTAGCTACTTTTAGACTTAGTCGGTGTATTACATCTCTAAATTGCTTATTTTAGAGTTAAAAAAATAGATTCTACATATTTATTCTAGTTTTGTACTTGGGAGTTGGTGTTTACTCTTGACCAAGTTTGTCGATTTATTGGTATTGAGTCCGGTTCAAATTCTGCAATTGATCATATGAGTTTTGGTTTAAGTTCAACAAATGATAATAATATTGAGTTTTGGTTGAGATCGACTTTGAGAGTTCATTAATGGCATATTATGGTATGGATGGACTCACTATTATGGCTTTAGACTTGGTTAATTAATGAAGTTCAGATTATTTACCTTTTGTTTGATTTCGCCCTACGGGATTATTGGAGCCTACAATGGTTTATTTACCTTTCCGCACTTACTGATTTAAAGGGAAAACTCCGGTAGTTTCAATTATGCTTCCATTGATTATTATTTATACTCTAGTTATTTATTTTTGTACTATAGCATTATTCTATTTTTTACCTTTTACCTTGACTTATCCTTTGATTTGGTACTCAAACTACAATTTATATCTTTTTGATACAAATATGATTATTAGTAACTGCCACTAATGTTACCATCGTGGTGCTTAGAGTTTGGAGGCAAGGTAAGCTCTCGAAGCTAGAATTTCCCTTTTCTCATTCTTATAATTTTATTTAGTCTTTCTTTGTTTGATACTGATGTATATTGACTATTATAGTACTTGTATTCCTTTTTTCTTCTGGATCTTGTACCGACACTACTAGGTTGTGGGATTTATATTGTTATTTATCTATCTTTCAGACTATTACTATTACTTAAATTATTATTGTAAGTCTTTTCTTGCAAATTTCTAACTTTTATGTCATTTTCCATAGAATTAGCCCATTACTTATAGCTCCGGACGACGGATTGGCATACCTAATAGAGGGGTAAATAGGTGCCATCATGACTCATAAATTAGTTCATAATAAGGGGGACCCTTGGTCCGTGTCCCAAGGGTTCGAAACTCATTTAAGTCTTTTGGGCAGAATTTAGTGAAAATAAAACTAGGTATAGGTCCACTATTTAATTGAAATGATATGGCATTAAAGTTTCAATGGTTCTGTCAAGTCTAGAATGTCAAACTTGGTATGGAAGAATAGTTCATTTTCACGCGCAGGGTTCTAAATGAATCCCAAACTTCCAGTCGAAGTCGATAGGGACTTAGGAAAATTTTTGGTTTTCCCGCATGTAACACCCAGAATGTAGTACCCGAAATGCCACATGGTGGACATGATCTTGAAGGACCACAAGCTAACCCATTACTGATATCTGTACCTAATCACTGCATAATATACTGTATAAATGCGGAAACATGTACTGAAAGGCCATAAGGTTCAAACTTGATAAACATCTGATAAAACAATGTCCAAAAATGGTATAACAATACCAAAGAAAATATGAAATAACTTTCTGACATGCTACAGTATGAAATCCTCTTCCGTAAACTGAATAAGGAGTTGATGGGACATGTCCCTAACTAACTCCATCTACTGTTATAAACTGAAAACATAAATAGGAATTGTAATACCCCAAAAAATCCAAACCAATATTAGAGCCATGTACAAAGCTCATGCATAGTACATAATGGTTCTTTTATAGTTTTATGAGTAGGTTATATGTATATTAAGGCTTCAAATAACTCCCAGCTATCAGACGAATCAAAACATTCCTTACCGATTGAATTCTTAAGAAGGATATTGGTATAGTCAACTTCAAACGAGCATATCTCTCAGTATAATTGGAATTTTTTAGCTCATGACATATCAAAAGATATATAATTGAATTATCTTTCCAACGATATCATTTTTTCCTAAATCTAATATCGGAGCAAAGATCTATACCTATTTTACTCCAGCATGTCATGCTAGAAATAGTGTGACGACATTCGCGGTAGCTTACCACATTTGTGATGACCTATCACGAAGGTCGTTAGCCTTAGGCAAAAACTAGATCCTAAGTGATGAAATTCGTGGTAGCTTACCACATTTTTGACGCCCTAACACGAAGGTCATCATCCTTAGGCAGAAACCAGCTCCTAAGTGACGACATTCGTGGTAGCTTACCACACTTGTGACGCCCTATCACGAAGGTCGTCATCCTTAGGCAGAAACCAGCTCCTAAGTGACGAAATTCGTGATAGCTTACCACACTTGTGAAGCCCTATCATGATGGTCGTCAGCCATAGGCAGAATCCAGCTTTTGTGTGACGACATTTTTGACGTCCTGTCACATCTTTGACGCCTTGTCACAAATGTCGTCAGCTATGATTTTCAGCAACTGGGAATTTATTTCATAAGGGAATTTTGGTCATTTCCTTCACCTTCCACGAATTATAACCCTAAAGAGGCATAATTTTTCCTATTTTTCTTCAGTTAAGCATCTAAAAAACCCCTCTCTTACGCTCTCAACTACAAGATTAGGGTTTCCATCAGACTCATCTCTCAAAAGCAAGATTCAAGCCTTTTTCTAAGATAATTGAGAATTAAGTTTCCCAATCCAAGAACTCTCCAGCATATCATCAAGGTTTCCTTTCTAAGGTATTCGTAGAGTTCATCTATGGATACAGTCCATTCATAGAGCTCAAGAACCATGTTCTAAATATTATTTTGTAAACTATTTGTGGTGATGTGAGTATGTACATGTTTACCATTGTTGTTCAATTTTCAAGATGATATCTAAGGATGTTTTCATGGAATATATGTTATTGTTGGTTGAAAATCAGGAACATTGGGTGATTTGAACTAATGCAAGTATGAAATCCACCTATGCCTTAAAAAAATGCATGTAAGCTGTTTGATAAAATGCCTAGGATGTTAGAAGTTCATATTTAAATGATTTCATGATATCTAAATGACACGTCCATGTTAGCGATACACTTCAATATGAATACCCATGCTATTTATGTATTCTTATGGTGATGGCATAAAGCATGTATGATGATGGAAATATTAATTTTGTGAGTGAATTATATCCATTCTTTCCATACCATGTTTGAGGTGTTGATTAAATACATGATGTATATTAACCTCTACTTATGATATACCAAATTGTGGACTCCAATCTTGTGATAAAGTCATGTAATATGTGTCAATTTTCTTCTATCAAGTCCTGGGGGTATTCGTACCTGAAAAATATGGTTGTGTTCCTAGATCCATGTCATGTTGTCACTATAAACTTAGTCAATCTATAATCAATGGAAATCAGTCAGTCATATGACTCAGGAAACATCAAAAATCTCATTCTCTCAGTTAACTCTAAGATAATAATACTACTCCATCAGTCAACGCATGTCAATTATTCAGTCCATGTACAGTCAGTGAAATCATGTTCAGTACCTTCATATGGGAGTAGAAGTTAGCACCGAGTGAACCCTAGGATGGGAACTCACCTATCAGTTTAGGGTGTGATTCTTAGCAATCATCCTTGTTTTCCAGAACTACGTAACCAGCGTAGGCTGAGACATATTAACCTGTTATATTAGGGTTGATCAGGTGGCTTAACCTGTCAGTTTAGGGTCCCACCGTTCTCACCTTGAGTACCTGCCAGATAAGGGTCACTCACAATTGCCCTTACCAGTAGTGCGGTATTGACCCCCCTCCAGTTGGGGTAGAGATTGGACCTCATCTTAGCCATAATGGCATACATGGGGCATGTCGGTTAAACAACTACCTTCCATGTTTCGGTATCAGTCTCAGTAAAAGAACTCAGACAATTCTTCAGATATCAGTATACTAGGACTATTAGATACGGTCAAATTTAGTTATAGCATGAAACTCAGAGAGTTCAACAAGATTCAGGGTTATCCGATATAGTCATCCATGCTATCAGAGCTACGGTTCCAGCCAGGTATTAGCGTACAAATTTAGTCATTACGTACCCACGATCTTAGTTACTATGTATGTATGTTTGTGCTCTTACATTCATATCAGTCAGTCAGTAGTATTATTCATGCATGTAACCCCTTTGTATCAGCCTACCTCACTCGTATACTCAGTACTCCAGTTGTACTGACGCATTTGCGCTATGGTGCTTTATTTTCATGTTACACCATAGGTTCATAGGCACGAGTCCCAGACCAGCAGTAGTAGTCGCATTCAGCATACAGAGTTGCAGTGAGTCCTCTTTATTTGAGGACGACATTATTTGATTTATTCATTTATTTCTTCAATTCAGTTTTACGGAGTTAGTTGGAGACAAGTTCCTTCAACTCTTTATTTCAGACAGTACTTAGAGGCTTTTGAATTTACGCTCAGATTTAGCTTTCAGATTCAGTTTTTAATTGTTTTGGGTATTTTTCACCCATATGGATGTTATATTATTTCAGTTGAACCTTATGGACTATTGTGCATGTTTTCCGCATTATTATGTGATGAATTGCAGTATACAAGTACAAATATTAGTCATGGGTTAGCTTGTGTTCCCTCGGGGTCATAAGCACCGTGTAGCATTTCAATTCAAAAAAATCGGGGCGTTACAAACTTAGTATCAGAGCATAAGGTTCAATAGAGTCCTAGGAAGTCTGAAAGCCGCATATAGTAGAGCCTTGTACATGGGTGTGTTGTGCGCCACATTTATGTACAGGAGGCTATGAGATGTTTTAGGAACAGTTCCCTTTCTTCAGTATTCATGTCGTACTAGTAAGCATAATTTCAAGTCAGTTTCTCAGTCTAATCCACGTCAGCAGATTTAGTTGAGTTAGGGATGACTGATTTTGATGTCATTCTCGTCATGGATTGTGTTCATTCCTGCTATGCCAAAATCTACTATAGAAATAGGATAGTTCAGTTTTAGTTCCCGAATGAGCCCATCCTAGAGTAGAAGGGTAGCACTTCGTCTTTCAGGGGTCAGCATGTTTCCTACCTTTGGGCAAGGAAAATGATTTCTAAGGCGTGTGTGTATCATCTCGTGCTTGTTAAGGATTCCAGTTTTGAATCTCCCAGTCTCGAATCAATCCCAGTGGTTAATAAATATTCAGACGACTTTCCCGAAGATCTTCCAAGCATTTCTCCTGAAAGAGAAATAGACTTTGGCATAGACCTTCTCCCAGATACTCAGCCTATTTCTATTTCTCCATACAAAATGGCACCAGTAGAAATTAAGGAACTTAAAGATCAGTTGAAGGATCTATTAGATAAGGGATTCATCAGGCCCAGTGTATCCCCATGGGGTGTGCTAGTCTTATTCATGTGCAAGAAAGACAGTTCTCTCAAAATTTGTATTGATTACCATCATCTCAACAAAGTCACTGTGAAGAACAGGTATCCGCTGCCTAGGATAGATGACTTGTTTGACAAACTTTAGGGTGCCAGTTATTTATCCAAGATAGACCTCAGATCAGGCTATCATCAGCTCAGAGTTAGAGAATGTGACATTCCGAAGAAAGCTTTTCGTACTCGGTATGGTTACTTTGACTATCTAGTCATGTCCTTTGGTCTTACCAATTCCCCTGCAACTTTAATGGACTTGATGAACCGGGTGTTCAAGCAGTACTTAAACATATTCATCATAGTCTTCATAGATTATATTCTGGTCTATTCTCGCACAGAGCGTGATCATTCAGACCATCTCATAATTGTTGTTCAGACTTTCAGGGATCACCAGTTGTTTGCCAAGTTCAGTAAGTGCGAATTTTGGCTAAGATCAATCGCATTCCTTGTACACATTATTTCCCGTGATGGCATTCGAGTAAGAAAATTAAAGCGGTAAGAAACTGGCCTCGCCCTATCTCTCCATCAGATATCAGGAGTTTCTTGGGTTTGGCTGGCTATTGAAGACGGTTTATCAAGGTATTTTCTTCTATTGCATTTCCTATGTCCAGATTATCTCAGAAGAAGGTCAAGTTTCAGTGGTTAAAACCTTGCGAGAAGAGTTTTCAGGAGTTGAAGACTCGACTCACCTCTTCTCCAGTTTTAGCACTTCCCGACGGTTCCGATGGATTCGTAGTATATTGTGATACATCTAGAGTAGGTTAAAGTTGTGTCCTTATGTAGCATGGTAGAGTCATATCCTACGCCTCCAGACAATTAAATCTCGATGAGAAGAATTATCCTACTTATGACCTTGAGTTAGGAGCAGTTGTTTTTGCCTTAATGATTTGGAGGCATTATCTATACGGTGTTCATGTAGACGTCTTGACAGATCATAAAAGCCCTTTGTATGTATTTTCCTAGAAAGATCTCAATCTTCATCAGAGAAGGTGGTTATAGCTCTTGAAGGATTATGACACGAATGTCCTTTATCATCCTAGAAAGGCCAATGTAGTGGCCGACACACTCAGTAGACTGTCCATGGGTAGTGTTTCCCATGTTGAGGATAGTAAGAACAAATTAGCCGAGGAGATTCATCATCTTGCCAGACTAGTCGTTTGCTTAGTCGGCTCTTCAGAGGGTGGTGTATGTGTTCAGAGTAGTTCAGAGTCATCTCTAGTTTCTAAGGTGAAAGAGAAGCAAGACAGGGATCCTAGCCTTGTCAATCTAAAAGAGTCAGTTCAGAGTCAGGAAGTAGAGGTTTTCTCCCAAGAGGGAGATAATGTTATTCGTTGTCAGGGTCATCTGTGTGTTCCTGGTGTAGATGACTTGAGGTAGCGAATTCTTGCAGAAGATCATGCTGCACGATACTTTTTTCATCCAGGGTCCACTAAGATGTACCGCGACTTACGGGAGATCTATTGGTGGAGTGGGATGAAGAGGGATGTTGCAGTGTTTGTGGCTAAGTTCTCTACATGTCAGCAAATTAAGATAGAGCATAAAAAACCTAGTGGTTCCATGCAGGAGTTCAATATTCCTACTTGGAAGTGGGAAGAAAGTAATATAGACTTCGTGACGGATTTGCCTAGAGCACGTCATCAGCATGATTCATTTTTGGTCATTGTAGACAGAATAAGCAATTCAGTTCATTTCCTTCCAGTTCGTACCTCTTACTCAGCCGAGGAGTATACCAAACTCTATATCAGAGAGTTGGTCAGATTACACGGTCTTCCACTATCTATCATCTTAGATAGAAGTACCCAATTAACCTCTTACTTCTGGAAAGTGTTCCAAAAGGGTCTTGGTACCTAAGTTCATCTCAGTACAACATTTCATCCTCAGACAGATGGTCAAGCAGAAAGGACCATTCAGACTCTAGAAGATATGCTAAGGGCATGTGCAATTGATTTTAACGGAAGATGGGATGACCACTTGCCTTTGATTGAGTTTGCGTACAACAACATCTATCACTCCAGTATTCAGATGGCTCCATTCAAAGCTCTCTATGGTAGGAGATGTAGGTCTCCGATCGGTTGGTTTGAAGTTAGTGAAACAGCAGTCATAGGTACTGACTTAGTATTAGATGCCTTAGAGAAATTTGAATAGATCATAGAAAGACTACGGGCTGCTCAGAGCCGACAGAAGTCTTATGCGGATGTTCGTAGAAATGATCTTGAATTTGAAGTCGATGATTATGTCTATCTCAAGATCTCTCCCATAAAGGGAGTGAAGATATTCAGCAAGAAGGCAAAACTCAGTCCCCAATATGTCGGTCCCTTAAGGATTCTCAATCGCTTCGACAAGGTAGCCTATGAGCTCGAATTGTCTTCAGATCTAGCCTCAGTTCATCCAGTCTTCCATGTTGCTTTGCTTAAGAAGTGCATAGGTGACCCAGCAGTTGTAGTCCCTATTTAGAGTGTTGACATTCAGAATAGCCTCTCTTATGAAGAGATTCCAGTCGAAATTCTTGACTATCAGACTCGTAGGCTGAGGAACAAAGAAGTCCCTCTAGTCAAGGTTCTTTGGAGAAATCAGTTCATGGAGGGAGCTACTTGGGAAGCAGAAGCAATCATGCAAACAAAGTACCTTTATCTTTTCTCCGTTAATTCAGAATTAGCTCGAGGTAACCATTTTTCTTAAGCTTATTCAGTTACATGTTCAAAATTCCAGTATAAAATTGGTATCAAGTATCAGTGCATAGCTTATCATGCATTCATGAGTTCAGCTTATCAGTCATGCATCAGATATGCATGTTAAGTTAGCCTATATTCAATTTAGAATTCAATTCACTCCTAAATTCATGTGTCAGTTGAGCATGATCAGTTATTGCGTTGTTTTATCTTTTCTCCCCTCTCAAGCAGTCATCATTTGAGGATGAATGTTTCAATGGGGGAGATATTATAATACCCCAAAAAATCCAATCCAATATTACAGCCATGTACCAAGATCATGCATAGTACATTATGGTTCTTTTATAGTTTTATGAGTAGGTTAGATATATATTAAGGCTTCAAATAACTCCCAGCTATCAGACGAATCAAATAATTCCTTACCAATTGAATTCTTGAGAAGGATATTGGTAAAGTCAACTTCAAACGAGCATATCTCCCATTATACTTGGAATTTTTGAGCTCATGACCTATCAACATATAGATAATTGAATTAAATTTGCAATGAACCAATTTCTCCTAAATTCGATATCGGAGCAAAGAGTTATTCCTATTTTACTCCATCATGTAATGCTAGAAAGAGTGTGACGACATTCACGGTAGCTTACCATATTTGTGATGCCCTATAACGAAGGTCGTCAGCCTTAGAAAGAAACCAGCTCCTAAGTGACGATATTCGTGGTAGCTTACCACATTTGTGATGCCCTATCACGATGGTCGTCAGCCTTAGGCAAAAACCATCTCCTAAGTGATGATATTCGTGGTAGCTTACCACACTTGTGATGCCCTATCACGAAGCTCGGCATCCTTAGGCATAAACCAGCACCTAATTGATGACATTCGTGGTTTCTTACCACACTTGTGACGCCCTATCACGAAGGTCGTCAGCCTTTGGTAGAATCCAGCTTTTGTGTGATGACATTTTTGACGGCCTGTCACATTTTTGACGCCTTGTCACAATTGTCGTCGGCTATGATTTTCAGCAATTGAGAATTTATTTCATAAGGGTATTTTGGTCATTTTCTTCACCTTCCACGACCTATAACCCTAAAGATGCATAATTTTTCCCATTTTCATTCAGTTAAGCATCTCTAAAAAACTCTCTTACGCTCTCAACCACAAGATTAGGGTTTCCATCAAACTCATCTCTCAAAATCAAGATTCAAGCCTTTTTCCATGATAATTGAGAATTAAGTTTCCCAATCCAAGAACTCTCCAGCAAATCATCAAGGTTTCCTTTCTAAAGTATGTGTAGTGTTCATCTATTGATCCAATCCATTCATAGAGATCAAGAACCATGTTTTAAATATTATTTTGTAAACATTTTGTGGTGATATGAGTATGTACATATTGATGATTGTTGTTCAAGTTTCAAGATGATATCTAAGGATGTTTTCATGGAATATATGTGATTGTTGATTGAAAATCATGAACTTTGGGTGAGTTGAACTAATTCAAGTATGAAATCGACCTATGCCTTAAAAATGCATGTAAGGTGTTTGATAAAATGCCTAGGATGTTAGAAGTTCATATTTACATGATTTCATGATATCTAAATGACAAGTTCATGTTAGCAATGCACTTCAATTTGAATGCCCATGCTATTCAAGTATTTTGATGGTGATGGCATGAAGCATGTATGATGATGGAAATATGAATTTTGTGTGTGAATTATATCCATGCTTTCCCTACCATGTTTGAGGTGTTTATTAAATAGATGAAGTATACTATCCCCTACTTATGATATAGCAAATTGTAGACTCCAATCTTGTGATCAAGTCATGTCATGTGTGTCAGTTTCCTTCTATCGAGTCCTGGGGGTATTCGTACCCAAGAAATATAGTTGTGTGCCTATATCCATGTCATGTTGTCACGATAAACTCAGTCAAGTTATAATCAATAGAAATCAATCAGTCAGGTGACTCAGGAAACATCATAAATCTCATGCTCTCAGTTAACTCTCAGATAATAGTACTACTTCATCAGTCAACACATGTCAGTTATTCAGTCCATGTATAGTCAATCGAATCATGTTCAGTCCCTTCGGATGGGAGTAGAAGTTAGTACCGAGTGAAACTAAGTATGGGAACTCACCTATCAGTTTCGGGTGTGATTTTTAGCAGTCATCCTTGTGTTCCAGAACCACGTAGCCAGCATAGGTTGAGACATCTTAACCTGTCAGATTAGAGTTGATGAGGTGTCTTAACTAGTCAGTTTAGGGTCCCACCATTCTCACCTTGAGTACCTTCTAGATAAGGGTCACTCAGAATTGTCCTTACCAGTGGCGTGGTATTGACACCCTTTCAGTCGGGGCAGAGATTTGACCCCAGCTTAGCCATAATGGCATACATGGGGGATTTCGGTTAAACAACTACCTCCCACAGTTTCAATATCAGTCTCAGTAAAATAACTCATACAATTCTTCAGATATCAGTATACCATGACTGTTAGATACAGTCAAATTCAGTTATAGCACGGAACTCAGAGAGTTCAACTTTAGGGATGTCAGATACAGTCATCCATGTTGTCAGAACTACGGTTCCAGCCATGTATTAGCATACATATTTAGCCATTACATACCCACGATCTTAGTTACTATGTATGTATGTTTGTGATCTTACGCTCATATCAGTCAGTCAGTAGTATTATTCATGCATGTAAACCCTTGGCATTAGCCTACCTAACTCGTATACTCAGTAATCCATTTGTACTGATGTATTTGCTCTATGGTGCTTTCTTTTCATGTTACACCATACGTTCAGAGGCACGAGTCCCAGACCAGCAGTAGTAGTGGCATTCAGCAGACAGAGTTACAGTGAGTCCTCTTCATTCGAGGACGACATTATTTGATTTATTCATTTATTTCTTCAGTTCAGTATTACGGAGTTAGTTGGAGACATGTTCCATCAACTTCTTATTTCAGACATCACTTAGAGGCTTTCGGATTTACGCTCAGATTTAGCTTTCAGATTCAGTTTTCAGTTATTTTAGGTATGTTTTGCCCATATGAATGTTATATTATTTTAGTTGAACCTTATGGACTATTTTGCATGTTTTCCGCATTATTATTTAATGAATTACAGTATACAGGTACAAATATCAGTCATGGGTTAGCTTGTTGTCCCTCAGGGTCATAAGCATCGTGTAGCATTCTGGTTCAGAAAATTAGGGCGTTACAGCAATGTAATCATCATGTCCTCAAAGTATTAGGACTCACATCTGAATCTGACAGATTAACCAGGATGTTACTGATACTTTGTAGATCGTGCTTCTAAACCTATGGTATAAGACACCATAGTGCAAATGTGTCAGTACTTTAAATGTACTAGTATGCAAGTGAGGTAGGCTGAATGCAATAGGTTCATATGCATGAACAATACTAACTAAATGACTAACATGAACGTGAGAATACATGCACGATGATGTATGAGTAGATGCTAACACATTTGAGGCTTTTAACTCTAAATAATTGTGAAGCCTTAAGCAACTTTTGTTGTTTTTGATTATTTTTATTTTTTTAATGAAGATACAAGTGATTGGGGAGGAAACCAAAGAAAAGAAGAATAAATTAGCTGAAATCTAGTGCGAATAAGCTAAAGTGTAGATGACGCCATTTCTAAAGCATCATCAGAAATAGGATAGGCTGTCAAAGTTTCCGTCAAGCTTAGAAAGAACCTGAAGAGTTGAGATGAAATATGACGACGTTTCAAAAGCACCGTCAAATATGTGACGAGGCGTCAAAATTACTGTCAACCTGAAGCAGATCATGCTAATTTCCAGTGAAGATATGACAACATTTTTCACACACCATCAAATATTTGACACGCCGTCAGAAGAATCAGAATATAATAATTCACTAGAATCTTTGACGACATCTTGCACACTCCGTCAGATGTCTATCACGCCGTCAAGATCGCCGTCGTCTATTCTGAAGATAAAACTGAAACCTTAATTTTTGTTTTCTTAGTTAGAATTAAGTATTTATAGCACTTTTAGGGTTATCAAATGGGGGATTATCTATTATTGAGGAGAAAAAATGATATTCTTTCCTTCATATCTCAAGAATAATATTTCAGTGTTTTTCCGTGTGATTCAAATAGAAGTTCACTTTTAATTTCATTCATCATTGTAAGTTAATCCTTTCAGTTATGAATTCAAATTGCATGTTTGTTTCATGCGTCATGAGCAACTAAACTCTATTAACCTGGATTATGGAATCTAGTGTTAGGTCATGATAATGTGATAAATTAATTATGCAAGGTATAATAGGTGTTAGGATTTCATGATATCTCTGAGACTATAATTTATGTCTATTGGTTGTAAACAATAGGTATACCTACTTTGGTTTGCTTGAGAAAGAAATCATAAGCAGTAGGAAGTGAGTTATCAACAGTGACTCGAAAAGGCTTCTTTTAATAATCAGCGTTGTAATAAGGTTGATTAACCTGAGGTAAAATCTGTGTAGTGATAAGTGATTCCCTAAGTCCAAGAGGATTAGAAAATTAGACGTTTGAATAGGTCAAGAGACACTTGATCATACCATTGATAAAGATAGTTTGTCATCCTAACTACCATGAGAACCTTGAGTAAATTTTAGTATCTGTCATGTACCGTAAGCCCTAGTGAACATAATCCTAGTTATTTCATAAAATATTGGTTACAAATAATAAATTCAGAAGTGAAAATTGACTCTCTATGAAACTCAAACCCCCATTTTTGGAAACAGCAAACTAACAGTAAATTTTTTCATAAATAACTCGAAGTTCACACCCTATTCCCTGTGGGATTCGACCTCAACCGATTTGGGTTTTATATTAACAACGATCGCTTACACCCATTCAAGAGTGTAGTTTGAGAGTTATCAAATGTATACGTAACTGTAACTGACATCGTGATAGGACTAAATGCTAAGTTCTGACTAGTGAGTTTACTAACAACATGGAATTACTAATATCTGAGGGACTGATAGTATATTACTTATACATGAATAACTATTCTCACAGTTTTGATTATGAAGAAATGGTCTTGTTGACTGTGTCTAACAGTACTGAAGTAGAATACTAATAACATGAGTTCTGATAACTGATATAATTGATAACATGAGTGACTGTATCTGACAGTCCTAAATCTAATGGGACTATCTGAGTTTTGTACTGCATATGAGTAACTGAATCTGAGATCAGTACTATCTAGCAGGTGATCTCTAAATCTGATAATACTGTTATTGATTGACCATAGTTGAGATCAGTCTTGTCTAATGGGTGATCCCGTAGTCTATTTATAATGATAAGGAATGACTGTATCTGATAGTACTAAATCTATATTATTGATCTTAATTGATTGTACCTGGCAGTCCTGATTCTGTAACTGAACTGTGGGATGCATTCATCTAACTTACATGCCCCATACTAAGCTAACTATGGTCAAACCTATAAACCCCACTAGAAGGGTGTCAGTACTGCTCCACTAGTAAAGTCAACTGCTGTGGAGTCAGTCCTAATCTAGAGGATGACCCCTGGGATCAGTACTATATATTTAAATGCTCTAACGGGTGATCCCTGAGTATTTCAGCCCTATCTAATAGGTGACATCTCATACCTACGCTGGTTGCGTAGTTCTAGAACTTAGGGATTGCTTCTAGGGATCTCAGTCCTATCTAGCGGGTGAGTCCCCATCCCTAGGCTCACTCGGTGCTGAATCCTACTCCCATCTAAAAGATACTGAACTAATTAATTGAGATGAACTGATTAACTTAACTGAACTGATACTAGTTTTATTGTTTAGCGAAGCTAAACTAAATTTACTGAGTTTCATTGACTGACAGAATGTACTGAGTTCTGAGAACTGACTGAGAATACTGACATTACTGAAATTGAATGGGAATATTAAGATTACTGAGTTTACTGAGTACTGAGATCACTGAGATTACTGAGATTTTTGAGATTTCCTGAGTTAATTGACTGACCGAGTTCAATGGATGATAGCTTAACTGATGAGATCGTGAATAATGATATGGCTCTACGAACATAGCTAAATGTTCAAGTACAAGTACCCCCAGGACTCGATGAGAAGAAACTTACATAGCATGGCTTACTTGAACACATGATCAACAACACAATTCATAATTCATATATTGAAGCACTTCACAAAACATGTGATATTTATAATCTTGTACATACATGGGGATTTCATGATATCATACTAGTTGGGCATTGTTCCTCCATCTAGGAATTTAATCAAACACATAGTAGGCATAACACATGTAGACAACATTATACAACAATTAATCACCATGATTCATCACTAATTTCATCATCCTAAGGTTTATTCATAGGTTCACATGAATATATATCTATGCAAATAAATTCCACAAAAAATTGATTACCCAAAATGGATTTGAATTCAATTTATCATTCTCAACATAAACAAAACAAACCCAACATGAAATTCATAAAGAAATTCATAGACTTAAACTTAGAAAAGAGATTCTTCAGCTTCAGGGATGAAAAGAGTCCATGAATGAACACTACGCATACATTAGCTTGTGATTCTACAAAGATTGACAGAGATATTATTGAAATTTTATGGTGAATTCCTTTGGAATTGAACCTTCTATGAAAACCCTAGGGCTTGTTCTTGAGAGGTTTTGAGAGTAATTGAGTATAAGCTGTTGAATTATGGATAAATCTCGTGTTATAAGGCTTATATAGGGTGGTAAATTGACCCTTTGAACCCTAGGAAATGTATTTAATTTCTGAGAAAATTTCTTGATCTTCATCCTTGGCGCAATGCACCACTATCGCGCCAAGTCACTGGAAAGTGACAAATGAGAAATTGCACGGTGACGCGACGCGAAGCTATTGCATTGCCACCTTGTCTACGACATGGAAGTTTGGTGCGACGCGCCACTATCATGGAGAAACACTGAAAATTGATAATTTCCATTTGAGCTATCTCCACGATGCGCTGAAGGCTCAGGTGATACACTGTATCACTAAAAAGGCTCTAACTCTTCGCTCAGGGTCGGATTTGGTGAATTTGGTATCGATGGAAATCTTATTGAATTTTCCACATGGAAAAAAGTGAAAATATTAAAAATACCATGTCTACAAAAGTTGATTCATCTTTCAAAGAAAGCTTTTAACATTCTTGGGAAAATTTTTCAAGTTAGGAAAAGTACAGGTATTACACCGCATCAGGTGCAACCACCTTTTAACCTTCGCATTTTCAAGGTACATGTAACATTTTCAAAGGTTCAACTTATTGACTTATGCAATCATAAGCCTAACCTCTCACGTTTACAATGCGAGTTAGCCCCAACCCGATCAAATACCTCACAATCGTAGTTTGTTGCTCCCATTAATGATTGTCTAACTCTTCTGTCATTTAGTTAATAACCCATTGCTCGTGTTTGTAAAGGTTATTATTTTTCTTCATACCGTTCACGACCCTTGGCCTCCGTGTTCGGGAAGGCCAAATCCTTGGTTGTATAAACTTCCTATTTAAAAATTAATCACCATTCTGTTTCCATTTTCCATAATTTTAACCCTAGAATCTCAAGAATTGATGGGAATCATAAATTTGATTTGTGTATTTGTAGGGGATTTTGAGGTGACCATTTACCTTGAATTTTTTTTGTATGTTCTTAGCCTAATATCACCATTTAATTATTATTTTCCCTCTTATATTCTCCATATCTCAAGGATGATTTGAGAGTTTATTTGTATACACTATTTGTTCTCAACTTTTGAAAAAACATCTCTTGCTTTTTAGGGGCCTCATGATGGATTAAATTTTGGAATTCCCTTAGCAGGCCCCACAAAATTATTTTTTACCTAATTTTGGGCCAAGAGTTTTATATTGCAATATAGGTTTCATTTAAATGCTATTAACATATAGGTCATTATTTTTATAGTGTTTGATAATTTGGGATCATGGAGCAAAGGCGAGCAATTCATTGACGATTTAAGAGCTGCAATTTGGCAATGAGGTAGGCTTTGGTCTACATTTCTCTATAATGTTTTGTATAGTATAGAATGAATACTAGGTAGGATTATATTATGGGTTATATCAAGTATTATCATTTCTTTACTAATTTAGGGATTAAGGATATAAATGTGACCCAAATCTTTGCATAGAATACTCAGTATGGTCATAGGATCCCATTACTTATGTCTATATGCTTGTTTGACCTTAGGTTGACATAAGGATACCTTATATGAGACTATGGTATTTTCTAGTGAATTGTTACATGTTTTGCATATTAGGTCCTTTTAGAAGCTTTATGCCCTTAATCAGTCCACTATATAATGGTGTTATCATCATATTTATTATAAATTGTTGAACTCGAGATTTTGGTTAACCTACTGGTTGGATATCAGGTTAGTAATTTATCCTCAAAATGAATATGACTCTGGTTTGTAGATACTTGGATGTTTATGGTTATATTATTTAGATTTTGGTGATGGCATACATACACTTAAACGTATTTATGCTATTTGGTGGTACGACTTTCGTTAAAATCTTAGTTTTACTAATATTTTCTAAAAGGTATGTATTGCTTGTTTTCTTGACTTTAAAATTTATTCCTTTAAAATTAAATTCATACCAGCCATATTATTGATTTACAACACCTTTCTATTACACATATTACTTTAGAAAATTTACTGAGGTTGATTCTAGTCCATTATTGATCCACTCGCTTTTATCAAAACTATTTACTTTGTTGAGCGAGATATCAACATTTTCTACATTATTATGTCGATTTTGGTCCAAAACTTGGTCTTGGGTAATGGAGTATTATAGTTATACTTTGCCATATTTTATGTCCGCGTACTTATCATATTTTATGAATCTCCTTTGAATTTGAAAAAGTAGATTGTTTATGACTATTAAATAAAGTCCTGCTTTAGGATCAGGCAGTGTATATATGAACATCCTGAGTCACTTATGGATTCCTCTGTCTAATCTACATGCAATAAGAGGTGGACATGTATATACTATATTTAGAGCCGACAAGTCAAAAAAGTGTGTATATATACTTTGTACAGTTTGGCACTTACTAGTTATAGTATTACTAATTATGTTGCATTCATTCATCCATATGCATTACTTATCACTAGTGTGATTGTTTGGAACCTATATCTATCAATCTTATAGGGTACTGTATAGGTATAAGCTATGGTTACTATTTGTTGAGTGCTTACTTAGACCTTTGAGCTTATGGGTGCCCAGATAG
This sequence comes from Capsicum pubescens, assembly GCA_030864215.1. Lineage (NCBI taxonomy): Eukaryota > Viridiplantae > Streptophyta > Magnoliopsida > Solanales > Solanaceae > Capsicum > Capsicum pubescens. The sequence goes on from CM061544.1 coordinate 109,542,646, forward strand.
GTTATTGTCCGTGTGGACTAGCTGGTTACTTTATTGTTCGTTATTGTGGTTTGTTTGTATCATGTTTATTATAGAATGGTATCCAAGATTATTGGTATGATTCTTAATTCCTTTTTTCTACTGCGGTAAGATAAATCATATTTAAGTTACCTCGTGATTGGTCATACTTTTGTTAGAGGCTTTGATTATGCTAGTTATAACTCCCTTACTTGGATGATCTTCGAGATGTTAGGATGGCTCTCCCAAGTTATTACCATTGAGTTTTATATGTGTATAGATATGATATTTTCATATATCCCTCTCTTTCATTATCATTCATATTGTAAATGTATCTTTTTGCTTTGTAATACTACAATATATCCTTTTTAACTCTTTATTTGTATATTGAATAGTGATATACAGTATTGTACTTTAGTCCCTAAATATAGTTAGAATAGGATTGTTTATCCTTATTGCTCCATTAGAATTATTATGTTTTTTTTCTTGAATAGTTATTGCAGATTATATTCCCACTTTAAATGTTATTTATGCTACATCATTTTTTTAGCTCTGTTCATTGATGCCAACTAAGTACCAAGTGTTTTGTACACATAATACACTTGTGAAACCTACAAATCAAGTATGAGTTCTCTCCATTAAAGTGTGCACGTGTGAGGCAACCATGGATTGGAGATTTGGGGTGAGTTCTTGACTTTAGGATATTCCTTCTTTCCCTCTTATTATTAGAATGATCTCTATTTTGTATTCAGACTCTTCTTTGTATATATATCTGTTTTGTATTTAATTTATACTTCTGTTATAATAGAAGCTCTTATACCAACTTTACTAGGGTTTGGGATTCTATCTTTATGTTAGTCTTTTTATTAGATTCTTTTTGTTGCTTTCTTTATTTCTCATGATAGTCTGTTACTAGGAGTTTCAGAGTATAGTTTGTCTTACTTACTTGTGGATTGTAGTAGTTTCCATCTTCATATGAGAAATTAGGTCGTGATAAATTAGTACTAGTGCATAAGTTTATCGATAATGCTGGTATAAGAACTAAGTTCATAGTAAATTCCTATAGATTGGTACAGATACATTCATATCCTATCTTTAAAAGGTTATACTGCATTCTAAGGAAACTTGATTCTTGATTCCTTGTTGGGTACCGGTTCTTCCATGAATCTAAAAGTACTTCTTTTGATTTCTCTCCTTCTTATATGGATAGCATGAGGTTGTAGATAGATGCCAATTGGGGTTAAGAACATGCTACAAGAGATTCAGTTCATTGTCAAGATAGGGAGTTAGAGATTAATGTTGAGGATCTTCAGTGTCATCCAGAGTGTCGTGGGCCATCCCAGGCTCCAATAGAGTCTCTGACTACCTCAAATTTTTAGGAGACAATGTTGGGGATTCTAAATGTTTTCATGGATACATTACATTTAGCGGTAATACCTGGTGTATCGAGTGGTTCTTAGACAAGAGTTGGGTTTCTTGTTGTTCAGCTAGGATCTTTATCAATTTTGGAGTATGATATTGGGTTTCTCAGTGGGCTTGACATACTCTTATGTTATTTCCTATAGAGTATGAGACTGTGTCTGAATTTATCAAAGGATCGACTCTACCACTCTACTTGTAGATGAAGCATTTGATAGCAGCTAGGTCTCCCTTCTCTCAAGTTGTTGATCATGCAAGGCCTACAGAGAGGGATTGCATTGAGAATATAAAGGTGGTACTAAGAGTCCATATCAGCAGTACAATGTTAGTGGTATTTAATCAGGAGGTAGGGGTCTTTCCAGCAAAGGTTAGCATCACTTGCAGCCTATTGGGTCCATGCAAATAGAACCTTAGATTATCGTTGACTCTTAGATTGGTCTTTGTGGTCACAGTAGATGCAAATTTGGTCAGAGCACATACGACATTTAGTCTAGGTCTTCAGGTCATAGTAGTTTGTCATGAATCAATTTTCTGTGGCATGATGGGACAAACTATACCTCACTAGTAGGTACTCCAAATAATATCCCAAAACTATAAGTAATGGGCTAATTGATAGAAATTGTCTTACATGCTGAAAAAATACGAGTAAATGAATTACAAGAAACAAATCATAAAAATAATAAAATAATGGAATAGAAATAAAAGAGGAGTGACATTATCCCATGACCTAGTAAGGTTGGTACAAGAGCCTCTAATCCAAAAGAATACATGTAGTGTCAAAGACAAATATATTATAGTCTCAAAAAAAGAATGACTGTCCAAAAATAGAAGATGGAGAAAAGGTCAACTCTTACTCTAAGAGTTAAATCTATCTACAAACTCTGACCAACAAAATCACATCATTGATGGCGCCAACTAGTACTTGGATTTGGACCAAAAAGGTACAAAAGTATAGTATGAGTTCCGAACCCATGGGTACTCGGTAGGCATCATCGACCGATTAAGCTAAATAATAATATAAATCCAATAAAATGCGAGATAAATAAGCTAAGTCGAGGGAAAAGGGTAAACCTAGAAAAATTCTAAAATTACTAAAAGTGAACTACTAGAATAATGATAATAAGGAAGACATAGCTATTTCTACATAATTGAGGCCTCATAAGCCCAAAAGTCACAGCAAAAGTAAAAAAACCAATGCGGTCCCCTATAAGACTAGTGGATGAAATTCAAATGAAATAATATAGTTATTACATTAAATATCGATATCATGGAACCATAACCATTGATCTTTCCATAATGTAACCACCAAACGCAAATCAATTTATAACCATCATAAATAACCTCTCAATGCTGGATTTGAACCAAAAGTAGTATCTCATATGCTGGACTAGTAAAACAACTAATATCATGAATACTGAATGTGAACCAGAAGTAATATTGTGAATAATGACAGAATCGAACCGATCATACAATCATAAATTACCAGACTTTAACTAGTGTTATCATCTCCCAAGCATAAATCTAGAAAAAATCATCATATGGCGAAGATTTTCTCACCTCAAGAATACAATTAAACGAATGCGTAAAAGCCTGCTGAGTCTACAAGAAGCTAATAGTAATCTTGTCCTAAAGTGGGCTGGAGGGGCCCACTTCTAACTTGATAATCCAATCTAAGGTAAATTTTAACCTAAACTAGGCTAATGTGTGAAGCCTCACTATAAGATAATAAATAAGTGTCATTGAGTCCTAAGATAACAATTCTTCCTAAATAATGAGTAGTTAAGTCAACTACGCCTAATTACAGTTCCTTAATTGGCTAAATGATCCAAAACACACAAAGTATAGCTCCAAGACCTAATTCCCAACATCAAAACTATCTTAATACCATATAAATACAACAATTAATCTCAACCAAAGAAAAGGGTATGCATAGTAGACCTGGACGATGAAGAAGCCAGATAAAGTCCACTAAAATGGATATTCCCCCTTCTAAGAAGCTTTCATATGACGTCATGCTATCAAAATAGTAACCTACATATAAATACAAGAACAATGGTACCCATATTTCTTTTCTATGCTTCGGGTTCAAAATCATGTCTAAATCCCATGTGGGGCCTGCTTATGGAATCACACTTTCAAAACCGTCAATGCGTCCCCCTATGCTCAAGGATAATTTACCCTTAAGAATGGGTAAATTCTGAGCTCAAATAATACCAAAATGAACTCACTAAGAACTAGGTATTTATGACTAATTTTGGAGAAATGCGCAAAGAATTAAATGAAAACTTACAATGATTTTGATGAGGAAATGGTGATTTCGCACTCACAAACACACTATGATCTCCCAATGATCTGTCTCCCAACATACTCTATTGGGTTTCTATATATTAAGACTTGTGATAAAATGAGAAAACATCGGGTTCGAGAGGAATATAATACCCACCTGGGTGCCGCTTAAGCGACTACTTTAACGCTTAAGTTATCACTACTAAAGAGGCTCTGTACCTCTAAAGTAGTATTTGGTAGCCCTAGCCTTTCTCTAAAGTGGACAGGTTGCATTTTAAGAGGCATCATATTTAGCAGACAATCCTTCTCTTAAGCGACCCAACTGGATAAGCCTTGATTGTTAAAGCGACCGGCTAGGCAAGCCTTATCACTTAAGCGATCGGCTATCCGCTTAAGTGGACTATACTAAAGTGACCAAAGGTCCACTTTAGCGGATACACCAGCTAAGTTGCATCTGTTGAAACTTGGAAAATATTCAAGTTTCTACCGACCCCATGTGTTCATCTAGAATCCCATTAACACAAACAAACTATGCTACCCTATCAAATTTTGCACTTTGCACTCAATGGAATCATTAAAATTTCAATCTAGGGTTATCGATGAAATATGGGCCATACACCCATGGGCCATTTTTATCAAATTTCAATCAATAGCACAAAATGAATCCAAAAGACTTGGGACCAAAACCAAAGGTCCCTTTATCCTAAAATTTATGCTCCAGAGTTGATGGGCCTATCAAAATTGGCATATTAGGTCATTAAACTAAAGTTTACACCCATTAGCCAATCCTCTCTAGTAAAGACTTTAAAAAGGTAATTAGCTCTAGAAGCCAAACAAACTACCCAATAACTGAGCAGTTAGCTCCAGAAAAATACAAATTACTTGGTGCAGCTATAGGAAAGTTCTAAATGACCAAAAAGTTTTAAGAATCATAAAATGACCTAGAGGGTCTTTATAATTCCACTACTAAAAGAAATTTCATCCATAAATATAAAGGGTTAGGATGTACCTAAAGGCTCGAACATGTGATGATATTAGGCTTGCATATCACTCTTGATCTCCTAAGTAGCCTCCTCTACTTGGTGATGTCTGATGTGACATGGTTTTATGGAACTTTTTATTCTTAAAATGATGAAAATATGCCATTAACTTAGGTTGTTTCATTAGATATAATGTGTATTTTGCATGTGTTGCAGTTAAACTAGGTTTTTAAGTGGCCTAAACTTAAGAAAGATGAAAGGCTCTAAGATATGAAGTACTGGTCTTGCACTGATTCATGAAGACAATATATGGCTTATTGTTAGAGTCAAGATAATAATAATGGGCCAAGATGAGATCAAGGATTGAAGTCAAGGCTGACCACGATTCATAACAAGTGACTATGAGTCGTGTTGTACAACCTTACTAAGTATAGTGGCCAAAACTCCTAAAGATGGGCCAAAGAGGCTCCAGTGGTTCCTAGTGACACCACGACTCATAAGGACTAACTACGACTCATGGTAAGGAGTCGTTTTTACAACAAACTCAAAAGTCCAAAAAGTGAAAATCTATTGGAGTAACTACGACTTGAATCTTACGAATCGTGATATCACTTAACAAGTTGTGACCACTAAATATATAAGAGAGCCACGGCAGCACGCAATGAGTCGTGATGAGTCCTAATGACTATTTACCAGAGGTGTGACCATTGCTGACTTAGTTTTTATTTTTCGTTTTAATTAGGTTTCATTTATTATTTTAAGATACTATAAATACCCTTGGGTTATTCTTTTATTATGTTATGAACTTTTTATATTTTACTACATACTTTTACATACTTTGTGTCACGACCCGAGGATACCCCTAGTTGTAACACGGTGCTTAGAGCCACAAGTGCTCCCAAGATAACCCATGTATTAGCACGGTTCTTGAGCAACTAATTCAAAATGTATATAAAGGATAAAATTTCTAAGAAGGAGCATAATAATGAGAAAATATGAATAAGTGTAATACTGATAAAGTTTACAACATGATCAAACTGAAGAAAGACTAGAATTGCATATCATGACTCTAACTGACAATCTATGAAACCTCTACTCTAATGACCATAGTTAGCTGGACATGCCTCCAACTACCACTAATAAATACATATGGATAATCAAAATAGAACATAAGAACTTTAATGGACTGGAGTCCCCGAAATAAGAGAACTCATCACCTACTGGCTGAAAGTTTAGAACTGTCTAACAGTGGTATGAAGACTACATCTGATACGTACATTATGAAGGAATGTATTCACAAATGCATATATGTGGTCAGTATGTTGGAATATACTGAGTATATGGAGGCATGCACTAAATCATGGAAATATTTAAAATATGTTTTACAACTGAGGATATAAGATATTTACTTAAACTTGCATTTAAAACATGATTGTACATGAAAACAGTAAGTCATAATAATATTTATAAATTCATAAGCTGGAAACAATTCTGTAAGATGGGAAGTGGTAGAAACATGAATATTTTCTTTAAATCTCATGTAAAGTTGAACAAGCTGTAAAACTGAACTGAGGATCGTGTATAGATACTGAGCATGAAGACATGACCATGTAAAACTAAGAATTCAAACCAAGTATAGCATATACTGACATGATCTAAATAACATGAATAATCAATAAAACTGACTGTATAATTACCATAATCAAATTACTTGGTCAAGAAAACCTGAAGTGAAATAAACTTATTATTGACTTAAACTGTGGGAGCTATCATGTATCCAAAATAAACTATGTGATCTATCATAGAGTCCAACATCTTACCGATATTAAGATAGGTTGTTCTATCTTTACCATCGGAGTAGAACATGAATTAGAGTGATCACCAAACTGAGCCCATATTAAGCAAAGGGAAACCCTCTCTAGCGGGGCCATTAAACCTATGTGGCATGTAGTTTTTAGGGAAACTGGATGCTGTGAACCCACACTTCCCACTAGGAGGTAAATCCTACTCTCAATTGAATGACACTAAAATACTAACTGGTGCATGCACTAATAATTGATAAGCTTAGGTTATGGTATTTTTAAAGCAACAACGCATACATATTCTAAAGTAATTATAAACATGTAAATTTATAGTGCTCAACATGATTATAGCAAACTTGGTTTAACATTAAAATCATGAGTTAACTGACCCATTACATGAAAGGTCTGAAATATAAGTAAACATGTAGGTATTGGATTTTCATAACCTGCCAGCACAGAATAATTATAACACGTCGATAACAACACTTAAAATAGTGAAGTAAAATCATAATTCAAAGATCCAAAACATAAGATATTTCAATAGTCTTAAAAATTTCATGAAATTAAATATGGGAACGAGTTAACCTTCGAAAAATATCATGTGTATATAGTTTAAAGAATAATTTGAGAATTTTACATGATGCCAACTGAACATGACATAGGGTTTTGGCACTTCAACATGTAGGAGCATGATTCATATGGGGTAAAACTATTAGCATCACTTGAATTCAAACAAAGGAAGAAACATGGATGAATTTCATAATTTACCTGGAAGATGATCATGAATTACAGTAAAATCCATAATTGAACCAAAAAGAGGGTTTTGGGGGTCAATGGCTGAAATGAACCCATTGATAAATACCCCACATACCTCAATTACATGAATCTTTAAAGAAAACATGAAAATGGGTCTTGAGTACTTGAATTCTTAGAGAGAAAAGTTGAATTTCTTGTTCTTTGATGGAGGGGAAGGGTTTATGTGGGTTCATCTCATGAAAACTAGGCAATACCATTTTTTAAGACCTCTTAATTTGTTTAAGAAGGATTAGAAACAATTTAGGGGTGTGAAAATACCTCAACGCCCTTAATAAGTCAAAACTGAGCAATTCTAGCACTTGACATTTACTGGGCAATGCACAGACAAAGTACACCTGAGGGTAGGGGGCACACGCTAAAAGCACACCTGAGGGTAGGGAGCGCAGGCCAAAGGCACACCCCATTCAGTGGCTATCGGCATTTGTCATGCGATGCAAGGCCTTATTAGAGGGTCTATTTGGCGACACACACCTAATTCAAACGTCCAAAAACATCCAAACATAACCCATAACATGTAAACATGATTTACCGTTGAAATGCGGGTACTAAAGTTAATTTTGAATGCATTATTTGAGCATTAAATGCAAGAGGTGTTACACTATCCCCCTTTGGAATCATTCATAGTCGAATGATGGGTAGAAACTTATTGAAACTTTAGAAGTATGAAATAATATAGGCATGACATGTTTTCTAATGAAGGATATAGATCAGCTAAAACATTAGAACTTTAATCATGAAACTGATTTCTGAGCTGACTTGACTATATTGATTATAAAGAGGTGATTCATACTGAGAGTTTAGAATTCACTTGAAACATTTAGGATATGACATATAGAACTAGAAAGTGATAACTGATGCATTAAAATTCAAAAAAATTACTATGGAGGGAATAATGTACGTAACTTCTCATTAGGTATTTTTCCTCAACAAAACACCTATAAGAATCAAAAGAAAAGGGCTTCATGGAATCACCAAGTACATTATATAAGCATGAATCATGAGATAACGAGACTAAGGTCGTAAAATAGTTATTACACTTTCTGAGTTAAGAAACTTGGAAATTGAGATCATTCACTGAACACTTATGAACTAAATCATGACTAAATATATGGATCGGAGACATGAAGCATGGACGAAACTGAATTCACAACTTGCATGGATATGAATGAATTACCTTAATTAATAGCCAAATTATATTATGTATAGTAAGACAAGATAGAAATATGGAAATCAATAGGAGCTTATATTTTTTATTGATAAACGCAAATACTGGCAATACAGACTAACTCATACTGAAAGTTCATACTCAACTGAAGTATTTCTTCAACAATCTTGCTAAGAAGTTCTAATAACATTAGGGAGCAAAGAATTCTTGGATCTAAGTAAGATATCTTTATAAGGAATCTTAATATGGCTATGAATCTCCAATATGGAATGTAGGCCTATAAAACATAAGCTAGGATAGAATTTCTAGGCCATAGACAATGAAACTGCTAACATTAAATCTTAGCCACACTTATCAAATACTCCCTCAACTATACTTTTGACCTTATACACCATGCTCAATTGTTTTAACTTATAATTCTTATATGGGTATAGATAACTACTTCAACCTAAGTATGAGTTGAACTACATACTCATACCATGTTCATGCCTAATTCAAAATTGTAAAGTGCCATACACAATATCGTAAAACCAGTGTAAGCCATGAATTTGATGCACCATGTGTGTTTAACAGCTCTCATCTCAAGAATAATTGATCTTACAACTTCCACAACTAAATTTAACCTTTTAATAGGAATTCACTAGCGCACAATGCACAGATAAACTTGTATACCAACATGACATTCAAGCCTATAATTATAACCACATATGAACTTCTAGGAAAACAATCCACCAAAGTATCTTTCCCTTATTTTCCAATACCTTTATCATTACAAAACTTCCCTGCACTATCCTAAAAAATACACACATGAAGTTTCAACTAACCATGACATATATCAAAAGCTCTACCTCAATATTTCTTCAAACTTATAGCCTTGTATAGAGAAAGCATACAATGATATTTTCCTTATACGGAACATTTACTCTCTTCTATATAAACAATTGTTCATCACTATTACCTTGACCTAAGGAGAGGTCACTGAAAGGTTAGAACATGAGGACCTGAAGAATTAAAGAATACTCTGCATAACTTGGAAACTTATTTGAGTCTTGAGGAATAGAGTATCTATGACATAGATTCATTAATGAGATCTAAACTGAGGACATACATGACATAATATAAATTTCATTGATCAGTAAGAGTGTAGCATGATTTCCGAGAACTGCACATACGGTAAAGCATTAATACATTAGTCATTAGCTTTGTGAACTGAGTTCAGAATTCATAAATTTGTGGAATATGATTTGTACTTCTGAATGAACTGAAACTCCTTATACTGTGAATTGGGAACGTACATGAATCCATGGAAAGTGCATGAACATAAACTATGATCATAGAGCTGACTTGTAGGTCTTAAGTGGATGTTGTGATAACTAAAGTATACAATTTTACACTGATATAAGAATAGGGTAAGTATCTTCCTCCCCTACTGCTGATCTACAACACACTGGCATCACTACTAGAATCAAAGAGCCTGACTTGGTCCCTTATTCTATTATCTCCCCCTTAGATTTATGCCATCATTTAAGTTGGTGGGACCTTTTAATAAACTCTAAACTGAACTGCAACAACTTTACTCTAGAGTCTGAGATATAATGGTACACATGACTACTAAACCCACCCTGAATTACTGTACCTGAAAATATGAAAAACCACTACTAGTACTTCCTTCTAATATACAATTCTTAACATTCTATAGCACTATTAGTCATCATATAATAAATTGAACACTTACTAGATTTGAATCTTTAGGTGTATAACCATATCGTGATTTCATACTATCTAGCATTTCAAATCTTCTTTCTATTAGCTCAATCAACTAAGATTCAATCTTAAATTCTAACACTTAACATGGATATTACAAAAATTTTAATGAACCATACTAACTTCATTCTTGAAAATTCCCATAATCAATACCATCTATAACTTTGATTAGTTTCAATAATCATCACATACTTACAACCTTCTAGAAAATATGTTTTCCTATCTAAACACATATCTGTCTCTTTTCCTTCTTAGCCTACTGATACCACATCTCTAAACTTAAATTTTCCCCTAAACCACGAGAATTACCATTAAACCAACACACCCAACATCATCAACCTATAACCCATAATTTAGCTGGCAAGAACATCATATACTATATAGCCTCATTCATACATAACAACTCAAGGGTACTATCTAAGCACACACATTATTAAAAATTAGAAATAATATAATCACATATCACCTTGGGTACACCTATAGATCATACCCTCATAATCATACTTAATTTCAAATTAATAAATATAAATTCTTGCATACACTATTTCAAACCTTCTGATTCACCTTTCATACAACTAGCCCAATGGATACATAATCTACTAAATTCAAATAAACAATATTCCTAACTTTACTATTTCTAAACTTTTGGGTTCATGCTTCTAACTCTAGATCTTATGTTGTCATAGGATTCTAAGAAGTTATTTAAGGGTACATCTAACTTTGGCTCAATACACATTTTTTCATGATCATGACTAAAATCTTTCATACTTGGGAATATAAAGGCACTTGTGGGATTTTTTTTTGAGCCCATATATAATCCCATAACTATCTGTGGGGACTGTCTAAGAAAAACTCTATTTGTGAGAGTTTAAACTTGATTATTTTTGTTGCCTAAGAAATAAGGCAGAGTCTACATGAATAGAGTAACATAAGAACCTACATAAGTTTCTTAGAGAACACTTATACTGCATAATATGAGATATAAAAGAAGGGAAACATCGCCTAAATGCCTTGTATCCTCTCGAAGAAAAGTACAAACGACTTCGTACCATTCTGTAAGACTCTACTAGACACTAGTTCATAGATACCCTAGGAAACATAAATATTTTTCTCTGATACCAAGTTTGTCAAAACCCGAGGTTACCCTCTAGTCATAACACGGTGATTATAACCATAAGTGATCACAATCTAATCCATGTACTGGTGTGATTCTTGATCAACTAAGTCAAAATGTATATACAATCTAAAATTGCTGAGCGGGAGCATAATAATGAGAAAATATAAATAAGTATAATACTCATTAAGTTTACAACATGATAAAAATGAAGAAAGACTAGAATTATATATCATAACTCTTATTGAATATCTAAGAAACCTCCACTATACAGACTATAGTTGGATGGGACATGCCTCCAACTACTACTAAACAATACATATGGATAATCAAAATACAACACAAGAACTGCAATGGACTGGAGTCCTCAAAATAATGGAACGCATCACTTGTTGGCTGAATGTTAAGAACTATCAGACCGTACTGTGTGGACTACATTAATACCTACATTATGAAGGAATGTATTCACAAACACATCTATGTGGTCTCTATATTAGAATATATTGTGTATATGGAAACATGAACTTAATCATGGAAATATTTAAAACATGCTTTACAACTGAGGATATAAGCTATTTACTAAATCATACATTTAAGACAAGGTTTTACATTAAAATGATAAGTATAGTGAAATTTTTAAGTTGATAAGCTAAAAAAATTATGTTAGCTGGGAAGCGGTGTAAACATAAATATTATATGTAAATATCATGAAAAGATAAACATGCTATAAAGCTGAACTAAGGAATATGTATAGATGCTAAACATGAAAACGTGAAAATGTAAAAATGACAATGCAATACAAAGTAGAGCATATACTGACATGAACTGAATAACATGAATAATTCTTAAAACTAACTATATAATTACTTAAATCTAATTACTTGGTTAAGCAAACCTAAATAATAATTAATTAAATATTGAGTAAAACTGTGAGCTATCATGTAATCGATATAAACCATATGAGCTATCACGAAGTCCAATGTATGCCCTATATCGAGGAGGGCGGTTCTATGCTTACCATCAGAGTAGAACCTGAACTGGGATGATCATATAACTGAGCCCATATTGAGAAAAGGGAAACACTCTCTGAGGAGGCCCCTTAATCTACGGTGGTATGTAGTTTTTGGGAAATTAGGATGTGTTGAACCAACACTTCTAACTTAGTTCTAAATCCTACTCCTAACGAAAAGACACTAAAATACTAACTGGTACATGCACTGATAACTAATAATCTCAGGTTTAGGTATTTTAAAAATAATAGTGCATATAGATTTTGAAGTAATTATAAATATGTAAACAAATAGTGCTCAACATGATCATAAGAAACTAAGCTTAACAATAAAATCATAAGTGGACTGACTTAATACTTGAAAGGTATGAAATGTAAGTAAACATGTAGGTATCGGGTGTTCATAATCTGCCAGCATGAAATGATTACAAAATATCGATAACAACACTTAAAACACTGACGTAAAATCATAATTCAAAAACCCAAAAGATGAGATATTTCAATAGTCTGATAAATTTTGTGAATGTAAACATGGGAATGAGTTAACCTTGGAAAAATATTATGTTTATATAGTTTAAAGAATAATTTGAGAATTTGACATGATTCTAACTGACATGACCCAGGGTTTTGGCACTTCAGCATGTAGCAACATGATTCACATGGGATAAACTATTAGCATAACTTGAATGCAAAACAAGGAAGAAACATGGATGAATTTCATAATTTACATGGAAGATGGTCATGAATTAGAGTAAAATCCATACTTGACCTAAAAGATGGTTTTCGGCTTCAATGGGTTAAAGGAACTCATTGTTGAATACCCCACATACCTTAATTACTTGAATTCTTGAAGAAAACTTGAACTTGGAGCTTGAAAACTTGAATTCTTTGATAGAAAGGTTGAATTTCTTGTTCTTTGAGGGTAGGGAAGGGTTTTCGTGAGTTAACATGTGAAAAATGGGCAATAACGTGTTTTAAGACCTCTTAATTCATTTAAGAAGGATTAGAAATGGTTTAGGGGTATGAAAAGACCTCAACTCCCTTAATAAGTAAAAATAGAGTAATTTTGTCCCTTGGGTTTTCCTGGGCAGTGCACAGCCAAAGCACACCTGATGGTGGGCGGAGCATGCCAAAAGCACACTTGAGGGTGGGCGACGTACGCCAAAAGCACAACCCATCTAGTGGCTATTGGCATTTGTCATTGGATGCACGACCTTAGATAAGGGTTTATTTAGCAAATCATACCTAATTCCAACATCCAGAAACACCACCAATATGACCTATAACATCCAAACATGGTTTACTGTCGAAATAGGGGTCCTAAAGGCCATTTTAAATGCATTTTTTAGCATTAAAAGCATGGGGTGTTATACTTTGCTACTTTATATAATTAATCTTCATTTTTTGGTTTTGTAATCAATTTGAGATTTTGGATTTTATTATTCCATTATTGTTCAATTAATTACATGTCTTCTTTTATGAATTCCATGGATTATTACATAAGGGGCTAATTTTCTTATATAGGGTTGTGGGAAACCTTGTGGATTAATAAAGTGAGGGAAGTGTAATATTCATCCATATTGTTATGGAGGTGTGTATAGTGATCTTCTTCTTAGTAATTTCCTCGTTATCTACTATAGAAGCTAAGGACTTGCCTGTATTCGATATTGTTCTTACAAGGTAGTTCGAGATTATCAAAAGAAGGTGATTACAGTGATTCGAGGTTATCAAACCTCGTCTAATCTACTTTACACTCAAAATGATATAGTTTTCTGGGGTTAAGGATGAGGAATTGAAAGGCAACACCTTGAGACTCAAAAGGTGAAGGGTGATATTTATAAGTAGTTCATAAGATTGTTGGTAATACATAGCTTGTCTTACTTTGCATGCATAGCAACGATATACGTGAATTGAACACAAGAAACATATAGAGTTAAAACCCAGGGGGAAAACAGTACTAATGTTCATCATATATATCTTACAACCTCAAGCACTCAAGTTCAATGATTGTTTCCTGTTGATCTCAAATCCCCCATTTACTTTTCTGCACTGCCCATTACTTCCTTCAAGTTCAACATGCAATTCCATGAATTACGTATGGGTTTCACCCCAACCTGATTTAGGTTACTATATTTGACATTGACCATAGTATACTTCTTTAGAGGTGTATTTTTAGGCGACACAAAATTTTTACGCCGTTCCCGCGATATTAAATTAGGTGTTGCATGGGATACAACCCATATGGAGTATTGGTGAAGTCTGAGTATCCAACCTAGACATTTTATGCCATGATGTTAAATCAAGAACTACATGAGAGGTAACTTATGTTTTGTACTTATCTAATTATACGGTATATTGTGTGTTCAGTGTGTAGGCTTGGTGATTACAGAAAAAGAACAACAATTTTTTTGGTTCCAGGACTAACGACTCACTTAATGAGTCATCATCAATCTTCAAAACTCATCTGGAGTCATCATGACTCTCGTAATGAGTCGTAGTCAGTGACTATAACTCGTCACCTTAAGTCATGATAACTAGATATCCAAAAGGATTAAGTCATTATGAAGGTAGTCCAACATCTATAGTCAATGGTAACACATCATTACGACAACTCATTACCAGGCCCGACATCATAGGCCTAAAGGTTTGACGTAGTCTGATCCACGTGATTTTAATAAGGAAACAAATACCAAATGATTGGTATTCCCATTTTTTGATGTTGTGACCACATCCATTCTCCAAACCCACTCTAATATCATTCACTAGGAAAATCATCAAGCACCACAGCTTCACACAACTCACAAAATTCTCCCAAGAGCATCACGATCAAGAACTAGGGCGATATTCAATCAACTCTTAATGAATCCAAGTGCACTATTCAAGTTAGTTGGTAAGTTAAAAATCACATTTTGAACTTCAATGTAAAATATTGTTTGAAGTTCTTGGATTTTTTTATTATATTCATGTTTAAGTTTAAAAATCACCCTTTGTTCTTAAGAATTTTGAAATTAACATAAATAAATTCGGAATTTATTAATTTCTCTTTGAAATTGTGTAGGAGATATAAAAGAAGTGGTTTAAAATTTCTTTAAGAGCATGGGGAAGGTGGAGTAACCAATGGGTATGTGATGAGGAAACCAATTGTGCTAAACTTCTATGTTACAGTAGCTATGAGTCTCAGAATGACTCGTAGTGTCACCTCACGAGTTGTTATGTAAGTTGCAACCACTAGTAACATGGTGGTTTAGAAGTGTGTAGGTTTTAATTACATCATGACTCATTCCACAAGTCTTACTCACACTATACAACTCATAATGACTGGAAAGGGTAAAATATAAAGGGAATATTTCTGGTCAGACAATGAGTGTTGGTAATAAGTCATTGTCTAACATAATAACTTATAAGGAGGACGTGTTACCTGACCAGTGACTATTCCCCATACACAGTCCTATCCTACGAGTCTCACAATGACTCATAACCAAAGGTCTTGACTCGTACCTTGAGTCGTAGGGTACCCAGTGTCTGAAACACTGACACAATTTTTTATTATTTTTATTTACTTTTCTTTGGACTTACTAATGAGTATGCTTTGACATATACAAATAGATCCAAAAGTGGATTCGACAAAGGAAAAAATCCCCAAAGAAGAAAAGGCCAAAAAAATCCTACCCAGAAATCAACTCGTCAGCTCACAAATGAGGAAACTGATGATTTACATAGATCGGTGAAGAAATATCCATTGGAGGGGTAGGTTAATCAAAGGAATCAGTTCCCTTGGGATTCAAAATCAACCTCAGAGGATGTCACACCACCCAGAACCATGCTTATGAGTAATGACCCTAGCACGTCACCATCCCACTCACCATCACAGTCTGAGGACGACATTGAAGATGATGATGATGTTGAAGGTGATGATAATGATAAGTGTGAATCTAGATCTAAGGAAAAGGAGAAGGAGAATGCTGAAGAAAATGAAGGGTTTGATTCTGGGAATGAGGGTGAAAGTGAGAAGAGTTACACCCAGTCCAAATTCCTTCATCACACCCATCTCCCTCTCCACATTACATCCAACCTTATCTAGTACCTATTTTTGAAAGGTGGGGGCACCAAAGAATAGAGGCCTTATACGAGAAAGATATCACCATAAATCCCTTCACCATTTTTTTCAAAATTGAGGGTAAGGGAAGGGGAATGGGGGAGGGGATTACAATGTTGGGAATCAAACCCTCACCAACAAGGTTGAATTTCATGTAAATAATCAACTAAGATACTAAGATTCCCCCATAAATCCCTCCCCTAGAAAATAACAGAGAGACATTTAATTAAAGAGAAAGTTGACAAAAGAAGGCATGTCTGAAATGCCTATTTGTAATGCCTAGTTTAGACAATATAATTTTGAATGGAAAACCACAAATTTGGTCAGTAATGTTTAGATATGGTTGGTGAGTTTGATGTCGCACTCTTAATAGAGTTGAGGAAGTTAAATCCATAGGGGCGATTATGAAAGAGCGCTGACCCATTGACTAATGTTCTAATTTGAGGTATTCAAATGAACATCTCAGATCAGACCATTTCAAAAGTTTTATATGTGATAGAGTTCCTACCTTTGGCCAACATTGTTAATATTGACTTAAGCTTATATAAGATACAGATAGTGAAGGTGAAATAGATTGGGTTGGATGATAAGCTGATTCACTTCTAATGGATGGTCGAGATTATTGCTCTAGACAAATAAGAGGATCCCTGGGTGGTTAGAGGTATTAGCATCTTTTCATAAATTAATAATGTAGCTTGAATTTCACTAGAAAGGCTAGGTGGATGCTTGTGCATCACATGTTGAGTCCCACTTATGAGGATAATGTGTTGAGTCTAGATATACCAGCCCTGGTTGTGGGTATTATAGAGGGATATGAGATAAATGTAGCCAAGTGGAAAACTGGAGAGACTCGAGACAGGGACACAAGAACCAACACTCTAATGGCCTTTTCTTTTTTATTGACACAGATATGTCTAGATGCGGGAGTGTAAGAGATCCCATATGTTGATCAGTTTATCCAGCCTTGGACCATGACATACTTGGGTTTGATCTGAGATGATGATATTTCTATCTCTAAGGAAGTAAATATGGGACCGACAATGATTAGAGAGTCATTTAAGGCAAGATAGCACGGGATTGATACTACAAGGTTCACTAACATGGGTGATACCCCTATATAGACTGTCCATTCCGCACCTCAGACCTCCACTAATGCAGTAGGAACCTCTCAGACACCGGCTTCTCCACCTACTATGACACTATGACTATTCACTTTTAGATCAGCCCCCATTGGCTTTGCTTTGGTGCCACAGTAATTTTTAGTCGAGGTAAAAAAGAGAGTCAGTATTGTTGAGGAAAAAGTGAAGTTTATAGAGGAAGGATTAAAACCATGGATGGATAGGCAAAAATAAGATAAGGTACGGAGAATGTAGAACTAATTTTATAGGTTTGCGTAGTGGATCAGCCAGCAGCTTAAGGGTATCTAGTCCCTATATTTAGTAGTTATACAAGCTAAGTTTGCTAAGCCCAGAAAGTCAGTTGAGGAGCTACGTGATAAACCATTTTCATTGATACCCATTATAGAGGAGATTCCAGTAGAAGAGGATATACCAAATATTTAGAATATACCAAACACTGGATAATGTTGATGATAGTGAAAGAGAAAATATAAGAAGATAGAGAAAGAGAATTAAGAAAGAAAAGATTTAGGCTACAAAAGTAGATAGTATATTGGATGAGATGGTCTCCGTACTAATGACTATGAGGTTGCAACTAGAGTTGGTAGTTCCCGAGTTGCTGATATTGCTTATCTTAGTAGTCATATTGCTTCACCGTAAAATCAACCATTGAACGCACTAGTCACTACTGTTCCAATATTGATAAGAAAATCTCCTCTATTGCTTGGACCACTAATTCTAAGGGTTAGGCCCATACTAAGGCCCCCCATACTGACACTGGCTGAATTGATACCTAGTGTACCTAGCTATGTCCTTGGCCCTTGTTTTTACTTTATACATGAATTGGGGACAGTGTGTATGCATTATTTGGTGGTGGGGGTATACTGCATAGCCATCATAGGTTGTTGTTCTCATTATTCTTTTCCCATCGGTTGTAGTATAAATGCGAAACCACCGTGTCTAGTTTAAAAAGTTTTGTGTTTGTGTTTAATTAGGAAGAAAATTTGTACCAAAGGTAGTTTATATATCTTATGTGATTGTGCTGATTTTTTTTTTTAAAAATGATATCCCTCCTACAAATTTGTTTTACAACTATGTGATGTGTGTATGCGGAAGACCGTTGGGAATCTTATAAAGGCATTACAATAAGGAACGTAATTACTGTAGAAACTAATTACATGAAATGGATAGGTAATAACTTATGATGTGACCCTGTATAATGTGTGTGTGAGGCTTTAACTAGTTCCTTGTGTGTGTGGAATCCAATACTTGCCTTGTTAGTCTTACTTAGATTGTAGGGTAGTCGGTTAGCAAGGGATGATGTACTTTTCGAAAGTAGTCCACTTTATCTTAAATAACCAACCAATGGTAATAAGAATCCCTTGATCTCAATTTTGAGACTTAATAGACCTAGTTTTGTTTACAATAATTAACGTTCCCATTTAAATTACAATGAACCAATTTTGGCCCTTGTCCTTCTTGGATACTTTCCATCTCAACTCAGGAAAATTGCCTAAGATAAAGGTCGTTATTGAATGGTTTCACAAGTTGAAGTGGGTATGAAGAAAGGGTGTGAATATAAAAAAATTACGATTGGGCGTGGTAGGAAAATAAAGTCAAAAAAATCACATCCAACCTGAATGAGCAGAAAAGAATAAAAACAGAGAAATAAGAGAGGATTCTATGAAAAGTTGGCAAATTAGTAGACCCTAAAGTAATCATAATGTGAAGGAGGCTATGTCGCTAAAATTCCAAATGTACCATACTAGCCCCCAATCCTACGTTACAAGCATGATAAAGTACTATAGTGATCCTAACCCGATTGTCCAATGATTCAAGTAAATAAAATAAGGGCAAGCCTACGACATTCTATGCACACTGATTGGAACTTTTTTGTCAGCGTGAGGGTCTCTTGACCATCACTGATTTATTGTGACTTATCTAATTGAGAGATAGGGACTTCTTTGACTGTTATGGTACATCGGTTCGGGTAGTGTAACTTATATATCAGTTCGGGTAGTGTAACTTATATATGCCGAGTTGTTTGTTGCTAATGTAATGCCATCATCTGATTAACATATGTTACGTTGTTGTACAAAATGGATATACATAGCTGAGTTTTGAAACATAAAATTTAAGAGAGGGCAATGTGTTTTGAGTAAAAAATTGATAGTTGACTGACAAAGATATCTTAGGATCTTGGCGGGTGAGCATTTTGTTTGTTTTTGTTTTGTGTTATGGCCCGAGGACATGCTAATATTATAAGTTGAGGGTGTTGATGTGTCATGGTTTCATGGAACTTTTGATGCTTAAAACGAGGAAGATATGCTTTAACTTAAGTCGTTCGTTGGATATGATGTGTATTTTTCATGTGTTGCACGTAAACTAGGTTAGAAGTGACCTGGACTTAAAAAGATGAAAAACACTAAAAATATGAATTAATGGTCTAACAACGAGTCATGAAGACAACCTATGACTCATTGCGAGAGTCGTGATGATGATAGTTGACTTAGTTAAGATATAGGATTGAATTCAAGACTGACCATGACTCATAATCGGTGGCTACAATTTGTATTGTAAAACCGTACTGAGCACAGTGTACAAAACTCCTAATGATGGACAAAAGAGGCTCTAGTGTGAATGAGTGAAGACCACGTTTGTAAGGACTAACTACGACTCGTGATGAGGAGTCGTTCTAACAACAAACTTAAAAGTATTGAAAGTGAAATTCAACTGGAGTGACTGCGATTAAAGCTTATGACTCATGATGTAACTTAAGATTCATGACCACTGAATACAAAAGACATCTACGATAGTAGGAAACGAGTCGTGATGAGTTTTAACGTCTCATTGCCAAAGGCGTAACCACTTCCGACTTAGTTTTTGTATTTTCTTTTATTTAGGTTTACTTTATTATTTTGGGATACCATAAATACCCTTGGGTTATTCTTTTATTATGTTATGAACTTTTGATCTTTTTCTACATACTTTTCTACTTCATACGATTGTTCTTGGGTTTTGGGTTTCGTAATTAATTGGAGATTATGGATTTTATTATTTCATTGTTTTGCAATTAATTACATATATTTTTCTTTGAATTCCATAGATTGTTGCATAAGCATGAGTGGCTAATTTCCTTAACTAGGTTTGTGGGAACCTTGGTGGATTAAAAAAGTGAGGGAAGTGTAAGATTCATCTAGATTGTTTTGGCTATGTGTATCATGATGTTCTTAGTAATGATAGCCTCCTTATCTACTGTAGAATCTAAGGTCTTGCGTATACTTAAGATCTTCCTCACAAAGGAGTTCAAAATCAGGAAAAAAAGGTGACGATACTGATTTGAGGCTATCCACCCTCATCTAAACAGCTTAAGACTCAAAAGGTGATAGTTGTACTGGGGTTAAGGACAAGGGATAGAAAGGTCATGCCCTGAAACTCAAAAAGTGTAGGGTGAGATTTATAAATACATTCACAAGACGGTCAGTGAGATAGGTGAACTAAACACATGAAACTTATATAGTTAGAATCCTAGGGGAACACAGTCATAGTGTTAATCTCAGATTGTTTACAACCTCAAGAACTTAAATTCCATGATTGTTTACTGTTGACTCAAATCCCATTAACTTTCTGCATTGCCCATTGCTTTCTTCAAGTTCAAAATACAATTCTATTCATTCAATGTTGCTCCGACTTTAACCTCGTTTGGGTTACTGTAGTATACATCAACCATAACAAACTTCTTTGGAGGTATAAATTTGGGTGATATCAGTATCACCACTGAAACCTAACTATAGAAATATCCCTAGAGTGCAATCACTTGTCATCCTTGGAAAATATTAACATCGACTCCTCAACTAAGTTCAATCTCTTATCTAACTGAACAGAGTACAACCAAAGTACATGGGATTCATCGGGGATGTAACACCACAACATAAAAACATGGAAATCTAGGTAAACAGTAGAAAAATATAAGGGGTAAAGCAAACTCATTAGCCACGTCTCTCACTATGTGAAGGTTCTCAAAAAGTTCAATAAATCTGGGTCTGAGCTTGCATTTCCTGTCCAAACTCATCATGCCCTACATAGGTAATACCCAAAGAAATAGCCAGTCTATAATATCATACCTCAAGGAAAGAAGTCTACAATCTACATAAGCCTTCTGCCTAATCAGACTTGCCCTCAGCTTATAATAATTTACCCTAACTGTTTCCAAAGACCCCCAAACCAAGCTAGTGACATGGGGTCTAACCTCGGAGGTCTCAAACTATCTAATTGGAGATTGACAACGTCTACTATATAATGCTTCAAATGATTCCATAACAATACTCGAGTGGTAGTTATTATTTATGTGAACTGTATAAATGCTAGAATTTGCTCCCACTAACCCCCAAAATCTATAACACAGGCTTGGAGAATATCCGCAAAAAGCTAAATAGTCCGCTTCGACTGCCCATTGGTCTGAGGGTGAAAAGTGATTCTAAGATCTACTTGAGTACAAAAATATTCCTAAAAATCTCTCTAGAAGCTAGAAGTGAATACCGAACCCCTATCTAAAATAATAAATATGATCACTCCATGAAGTAGAGATTTATCATGATAATAGATACATGATAACCTCTTAGAATTGAAGGATATCTGAATTGGAAGGAAATGTGCAGATTTGGTCAATCGACCTTTATGAAAAAAATTTGTCTAAACCATGGGAGGTGTAAGGAAAACAACTAATAAGGTACATAGTGATCTTCTCCCATTTCTACTTGAGAATGGGAAATCTCTAAATAAATCCACTAGGTATCTAATGCTTGAACTTCACCTATTGATAACATAGGAAACGAGCAACAACGTATGCCATAGCTCTTATCATGACACTCCACCAATAATGTTGCCTCAAATCCCTCTACATCTTAGCAGTCCTTAGGTGAATGGTTTATCTAAAGATATGAGTGTCATGCAATATTGACTAAATCAAGTCACCAAACCTCAAAACAAAAATTTAGCGATATAATCTCAAAGTACCCTCATAATCTTTGATAGCCCTCCCGGACTCACCAATCAGTTCCTGATCACGGATGACACGAAGTCCCCTATGCTGAAATTGGAAACACCAAATCTGCTCAAATAAGGTTGACCTTACCTCAATACTAGCAAGAATACTCTTACGGTAAAATATCAAGTCTCACTATCAAGCAAGCTAAGGACTTAATGTCCGACACCAATGGCCTTTCAAAAAAAAATCCAAACTACCCATACTTACCGACTTCCGGCTCAAGCCAACCACTACCATATTTTTCTTACTCAGATGGTACAGACTAGAGATGTCATAAACCTTTAGTAGCTCCATTCAACTTTGTTTTCTAAAACTAAAAACTCTTTGAGTCATAAGATGTTGAAGACTACGATGATTGGTGTAGATCTCACAAAACATGCCATATGAATAATGCCTCCAAATCTTAAGCATAAAAACTACCGCCTCCAACTCCTAATTATGATTTGGGTAGTTGTATAGTGCACCTTGACCTTCCTCAAAACAAAGGTAATAACTCAACCATGTTGCATCAAAACACTAACCAAACTAAAACTAAAAGCATCACAATACAAGGTGATCACTCGCCTTCAATAAGAAGAACTAATATAGGAGCTTCAGTGAGAAATTCCTTAAGATTCCAAGAGCTCGATTCACACTCCTCAGATAAGTAAAGGAACTCGTTATAAGTCAATCTATTCATCGGTACTACAATAGTAGCAAAACCGTCAATGAAGCACCTGTTTAAAATAACTAAGCTAATTAATCTACGAACCTTAAATGGAGATGTAGTCTTGGCCCTGTCACGAATAGCGTCAATCTTCATTCTCTACCATAATCCCAAACTTAGACACCACATATCCTAGGTGTTTTTTAGGATAGTTCCATAACTCACACTTTGATAATTTGACCAAAAGCCTATGATCTCTCATAGCCTGGAGCATAATTCTCAAATATTAGATATGTCCCTACCTATCCTAGAATACACAAGAATTTCATTGATGAACACAGTCACAAAAGAGTCTAAAAAAATGTTTGAATATATAGTTCATCAAATCCATGAATGTGGCTAAGGCATTGATCAATCCAAAAGATATCACTAAGAACTCATAATGGCCATAGAGAGTCCTGAAGGCTATCTTTGGGATTTTCTCATCTTGAATCCTCAACTGATTGTAACTAGATCTCAAGTCAATCTTAGAAAAAATTGTTACTCACTGAAACTGGTCAAATAAGTTATAAATGTGAGGGATAGGATACTTATTCTTCACCATCACCTACTTATAATTAATACATATATGAAAGGTACCATATTTCTTCTTTAAGTATAAGATAGGTTCACCCCAAGGAGACACACTCACTGAAATGAAATCCATACCCAAAAATATTAAAGTTGAGATTTTAGTTCCTTAAGCTTGACAGGAACCATATGGTAAAGTTCTATTGACATAGGTCGGGTTTCTGGCTTAATATGAATAATAAGACCGATATCGCACTCAGGAGAAAGACCATGTTTATTGGTAGGTCATGGTCTATAGGAACAGAGTCAAGAAAGGGACTATCAAAGTCAAGTATACAATAGTCTTGAAAGTGAAAAACTATCCAAAAATCAAATATGGAGAAAGGGTCAACTCAATCTCTGAGAGCTCATCCTAACACTAAACTCTACCAGCACAATCATAGTATTAACAATAGTATCTAGTACTTAAATTTGTACCACAAATGTACCAAAGTATAGTATGAGTACCAAATCAATGATTACTTAAAAGGCATTATCAACCGACTGAGCTAAATTATAAAATAAATATAATAAAATGCGAGATAAATAAGATACGTCCAAGGGAAAAGGGAAAACCTAGAATAATGCACAAACTATTAAAAGTAAACAACTGAAATAATGATAATAAGAAAGATATAGATATCCCTACATAATTGAGGCCCATAAGCCCAAAAGACACAGCAAAAGTAGATAATCCCATGCGGGCCCCTATAAGCTCTGTGGATGCAATCAAGAAGAAGTAATAAAGTAATTATACAAAATATCTATATCTCAGAACCATAACTATGGATTGTTCCATACAAAAAACACCTGACTCGAATCGGTTCCATAACTATCATTAATAACTTCTCAAAGTTGGTCTTAGACCAGAAATAGTATCGCATATATCAAAATTTAATACGAACTAATATCATGAATATCGTACTTGAACTAAAAGTAATATAGTGAATAATACAATGGCTGAATCAGTCATAGTATCATAAATTGACTAACATAAATCGGTCTTATCATATAGCAAACACAAATATAGAAGAAAGAATCATATGACTAAGGTATCCTCATCTAAAGAATATAATTAAAGTAACGCATAAAAGCCTATATAGTCTACAAGAAAATAATTTTAATCTAGGCCTAAGGTGGGACAGAGGAGCCCACTTCTAATCGGATTATCCGATCTAAGAAAAATTCTACCCCAAACTAGCCTTAAGTGTCAAGCCTCACTAAAAGATACAAAATAAATCTAATTGAGTCCTAAGATAACATTATATCTAAATACTGAGTAGTCAAGTTAATTACACCTAATTACGATTCCTTAATCGGCTAAATGATCCAAATCACGCTAAGAATACCTCCAAGACCTAATTCCCAACCCAAAACAAGCATAATATCATATCAATACTATAATTAAGACCAATCTAATAGTAGGGTTATCCTAGCCTACTTGGACGACAAAGAAAGCCCAATAAAGTATGCTAAAATAGTGATTCCCTCTTCTAAGAAGCTTTTGTATAATGCCATGCTATTAAAATAAAAACCTATGCATTACTACAAGAAAAACGATATCCATATTGCATTTTCATACTTCGATTCCAAAATTAAGTCAAATCCCATATGGGCCCACTTGCGAATCACATTTTCAAAACCCTCAAGTGTGGATTAATTTTGAGCTCAAATATTACAAAGATCAACTCACCAAGAACTAGGGATTTATTACAAATTTATGGAATTACACCAAGATTTAAATGGAAAATCACAAGGATTTTAACGAGAATGTAGCTATTCTAAGATCACAAATATCCTATTATCTCCTACGATTTGTTCCCTAATTTGTCACACTCTCTAGGGTTCATAGCTCTTGAGACTTGTGAGAAAATAGGAGAAAATTTGGTAAGTGGAGAATTTAATTATCTCCCAGGTTCCGTTTAAGTGGTCATCACTAAAGTGTCTTAGTACCTCTAAAGTGGAACTTGGGTATCTAGGCATTCCACTAAAGTGGACAGGTTGCCACTTAAGCAACATTTACTTTACTAGATAGACCTCAGCTTAAGCAATCTAACTGGGAAAGTCTTGGTTGCTAAAGTGACCCAACGACTTCTGAAACCTCCTCTAAAATAACCAAAGGTTAGCTTTAGAGGATACAACAACTAAGTTGCATTAGTTCAAACTTGCAAATTTTCCACTAACCCCTCAGGATTCATCTAGAATCCCTTGAAGACAAATGAATTATGCTACCCTAACAAATTTTGCATTTTGTATCAATGGAATTATTAAAATTTCCATAAAGGGTCATTTTAACAAAATATAGGCCCCAAAACCATGGGCCACTTTTATCAAATTCCAACCCATAGCTCAAAATGAGTCAAATGCCTTGGGACCTGAACCAAAGGTCATTTTAGACTAAAATCAACATTTAGAGCTGATGTAACTATGAAATTTAGCATATGAGGTCATTAACCTAAATTTTATGTTTGATAGCCATTCCTTACTGGCAAAAACTTCAAAATAGGAAATTGGCTCTAAAATTCAAAAAAAAACTGCCCTGTAACTAAACTGTCAGCTCCAATAAGTGACGGATAACTTAGTACAACTATGGGAAAGCTCTAATAGTGTAAAAGTATGGAAACTTATAAAATAACTTGGAGGGTTATTCGATAATTATTCTGTATCAGTGGGTGTGGTGCATCAGAGAGTCCTAGTGGTATGTTTTGATTATGGTGAGATTTTTCATTAGTCTAGGGAGTGTCCAAGGATGCAGTTGGTCAGCCAATTAGGGTTTGCTTGTGTTTCTTGCCAAGTTAGAGATTCAGGGGTTTATTATTACTATAGAGTGACTAGTCATTGGTCTAGAGCGTATCCCTGATATTGGACTATTGAGCAGCTAGTATAGCTAGATCAGTCTTATAGTTATATAGTACATTTATATAGAGGTAGTACTCTTTTGTTGACCATTTAAATGCTCATTTTGATCTTGGATTCATTCAAACTTATACTTCTTCAGGCATGTCAGGGACCATGGCCTTAGATTCCGTCATATAGATGCAATTTTCATTTCTAGCTTTTAGATTTTATTTGAATTATGTTGGGGTTTTCATACCCATGGTGGTTACATGCCTTGATATTATTATATTGATCATGTATGCCTTTGTGTAGATTTATGCATACTCGACTAGCCCTGTGGATATTTTCTTTTAGTAGTGCTTTAAGTGGATCGGTATCGTGTTTTTCATGGGGTGTTGCACTTGGTTTAATGTCACATTTTCTTTTTCATATTGGTCTAGTTATAGTTATAGATTGGTAACTGTTCTTGTTTTCATTTTTTTGCTACTTGTACTTTGTATTTTTATTATTATTATAATTATTTAGATTTTGATTGAGTCTCGCTTGATAAACGGCTAGGTAGGCATTATTTGGTTAGAATTTCCCTTAATGTGACTCTTGCTCGTACAACCTAGATTGATTATTTTTCTTCCTATTAGAAAGGTTGAATCAGTTATTGGTTACCAAAGATTGTGTCTATTGAGAAAGAGTATTTGTCTCCATGCATTGAATATTAGTTTGACTGAATTCGGGCTAAGATTGGGATTTTCTGAGTTTTTTGAGTTTTGGCTATTATTATTAATCTTTGCATCCTGATGTGTCTAGTTATGCTTTGATGCATTATGCCCTTCAACATATTTGTATTTTATTGCTTGTGTCTTCAGGTTGTGGTTTTATTTTGTTGTGATTATGTTCTTTAGCAACATTTTAGTTCCAACTTTTGCGAGAATCATTGACTAAATGTTGGAATTCTGATAGTGAGATTGGTTTGTGTATTTGATATCTGTGAAAACTTGTGGGCTTTGATTTTGGGATTTTATTATCTTGAAAAAAGGATTCAAAGTTATGGTGGCTCTTGAAATTTGAATACTGCTCGCCAGTGTGTTGAATTCGGATAGTTGAGATCGAGTAGTTCACCTTTGGTATGATGATTAAAACTGTGAATTGTGTAACTTGATTGCAACCCTATTTCTAGTATTATTTTAGTTCTGCATTAATTATAGGCTAATAAAATCCTACTCATTACCTATCGGCTCAGTTTTTATAAATTTAGGTAGATTATACTTGAAAGATACTTGGGGATAGTGTGTTGATAAAGTATATTAGTTCTACTAATTTTGACCTCAGTTTCTTAGTTTTTATCAAAAAATTATTTGTCTACTCAGTAGTGGAAGTGTACTCCAGTTGGGCCTATCATTGTTTCAACCACAATTAGTGCGTCACTCTAGAGCAAATTGTTCAATTTTCAGAGTTTGTGTTGTGGATTCCTGACTATTAGTTTTAAGGGTTATCCAGAATAGTTAGTTACTTTGTAGACATCAAAGATATTGGTGATCACCATTTGAGTATCCACGTAGAACCTTATGGGTTTATTCTAATGCTCGCCAGTATGGATTTTTTATAGATCCACATTAGTACTTTTGAGATTACAGGAAGATGATTGCATAGACATTACTCAAAATGGTATTCTATCCAGATCAGAGTAGATAGCATGTTTGGAAAGGCAAGAGAACATTAGATTTGAAATTTTGAATTGGTTGTGTAATTCATGTCTTCAGTAGTTTTTAACTTGGCTTTGTTTTTTCTATGTTGTGCTGGTATTAGTGTGGTGTTGGTATGTTCTGGTTTGGGTTTAGTTAATTCATTCATGCTCGATTTAGTTGAGTTTTGGTTTGTGGTTATTTGGAAAAGTGAAGTTAGGATGTGCAAGAAAAGAAATTCCTTTGGAAAAATACCTTATAATTATTGATTTGGCTTAGAGATTATTTAGTGAGTTTTTCTTAGGGCATGCAGTCCTAATACCTCATCTTTTTAAGATTTTGAGCTCTTTGTGTCCCTTGACTTTCAAGGGTGAAAATACTTTTAGTAGTGGATATTAAAATGACCCTCTAGGTCATGTTCTATATTTCAACATGTTTCTAGCATTTTGAGCCTTCCTACAACAGCTACAAATGGCTCATCAAAACTGTTAGTTTGGTTATCAATAGTTTATTTTGCTTTTAGGATCATTTACCTACTTTGAAGTTTTCGCTGCTAAGGTTTCTTGGAATAAAAACCCTAATAAATGGCCATGGATGGAAATTCTGATAGCACCATTAGCTCCAAAATGTTGATTTTAGGCTAGGGGACCCTTTGTTAGGGTCTAAAGCTTTCAAACTTATTTTGGGCTATTGGGTAGAAATTGGAGAAAATAGAGCTAAATCTGGGACCCATATTTAATCAATTCTATCAAATGAAAGTTTTGATAGTTTTGTGGAGTCTAAAATGTTGAATTTAGTATGTTAGTTTAGTTGATTTCCATGTATGAGGGTTGTTGGGAATTCAGAATTTTTTTATGCATCTGGTGCAACCAACTCTTTTCCTTATTATTTGCAAGGTACAAGTCACGTTCATGAAGGATCACATTTTTTACCTTCTCAATTGTGATCCTCACATCTTGCATTTGCGATTAAGGCTAGCCTTGACCCAGTCAACTACCTTGTTCGTGATTGCGGCTTGTTGCCCGTATTTTTAATGGTCCAATTTCTATACCTTTGCATTTACATCCCATTGGCCACAATCACAAAGAATATTATTTTTGGTTGTTGTGTTCTTAAAGGCAAAATCTACCATCTCTTCCCAATTTCTTCACTATTTCTTGCTATTTTTTATTAGTTTTAGGCCCAGGAGCTCAAGAACTTATAGGGAATCCAAAATTAGAGTTGGGGATGTTGAGGTGACCATTTATGATGAATTTCTTCGTAAGTTCTCGGTCTAATTCCTTCGTTAAATTATTATTTCCCCTCTTTATTTTGCCATCTCTCGGGGCTTATTTGAGCCCCGATTTGTACTTTATTTGTGCTCAATTTTCTATTATACATTCCTTGTACTTGAGGGTCCTCGTGAGGGATTTAATTTTGGAATTCCATTAGCAGGATCCATAGACTAATTTTTGACTCAAATTTGAATATGGGTTTCATTTTACTCCTATTAATATGTAGGTTAGTATTTTGATAGTGTTGTAAAATTTAGGGATTGTGTATCAAACATGAGCGATTCATAGATGATTCAAAAGTTATGATTTGGTATTATGGTAGGCTTCACTTTTGTCTATGAGGTTTTGTATAGTATAGATTTCATACTAGGTAGAGATTATAGGATGGGTTATACCTAGTATTATCATATCTTGACATATTTAGGTGATTTAGTATTGAAATATTACTCGAATGATCTTATTCTAGAATACCCAGTATGGTCGTAGGATCCTATTACTCATGAATATATACTTGTTTGACCTAAGTTTACATTAATGATCCCTTAGTATTGATGGAATTACCTAGGGAATTTTACCATGTTTCTCCCATTAGTTTGTTTAGGCAACTTTATGCCCTTAATTATCGTAGTACCCTAATTGTAGCACTATTCATATATTAATGATAAATTGTTGGTCCCGAGACTATATTTACGATGCCAGTTGGATATAAGGTTAGTACATTATCCTTAAAAAAGATGCGACTGTATTTTATAAACACTTGAAGTTTATAGTTGTAATTGTTTGGATACTTATGATGGAATGTATACTCATAGGCGCATTTACTCTATTTGGTGGTATGATCTGGGTTAAAATCATGGTTTTACTATTGTTTTCTAAAAAGAGATTTATTCCTGTCTTTCTAACTTTAACATTGATTCTTTGAAAATGAAAGTTGACCACCCTTATTATTAATTTACAATACCTTACATTAAACATTTTACTTTACAAAACTATTACTTTACATATTACTTTACAAAACTAAGTGAGGTTGATTTCAATCCATTATTGGTCCACTCTCTTTTACTAATTCTATTTACTTTGGTCTAGCGAGATTTTAACCCTTTATACGTTATTATGAAGATTTAGTCCCAAATCAATCTAAAGCAATGGATTTTTATAGTTATACTTATTTAGACTCAGTTCAAGTTCGAGCACTTATTATATTTTATATATCTTTCTAGTGATGGATAGAGTAGATTGCTTATTATGGTTATCGGAAGTATTGGTTTGGGACCATGCAGTATATATAAAGACATCTCAAGTCCTCTATGGGTTCCTTTGTCTTTGCTACGTGCTGGAAGATGTAAGATTCATAGGTCCTGCCTTATAGACTAATATTAGGCATATTTATACACCTAAGTATCATTATCTAGGCGCATAATTTACGCATATTTATCTAGGTATTTCACTCCCCTTTTCCATGTAATTGGCCATGTTGCGTAACCCGCAAGACAGCTGAAAGTTTGTTTTTAGCTCAATTAAGATGGGGGAAAGTTATAAATGCATATGTTTCGTATGGGCAGCCTATGGACAACCTAAATCAATATATAAGGAGTACTTAGTCATGTCTGTAGGAGAAATTTTGAACAAGACTGGAGAAAGATTAAGGTATCAAAGGCTCTACTCTAAGGTATTTTTCCCTTTAACCTTTAGTTTTACTTATGAACTCTTAAATGGTGATTCTTTGTATAACCATGAGTGTCTAAACACCCTCTTTCTAGGGTTGAGACTAAAACATGATTTCTTAATTATGGTTTATTTGTTGCTGCATATGTTTAACAAGTAATGTGATTATTCTTGTGTTCCTGTTTTATTATTCTAAAGAGTGTTGAACTTTGCAATAAATCCAAGTTCCAAAACAAATTTACCATAGGACTAGAAGGACGAACTAAAGAATGTAAGGACTGTGGATCATATCTTTAATTGATTTAATACTAATTGCTAAACGATGATTTGCAGTTAGGATGGATAAATACCCAAATGCCTCCCTTTGTTAATGAAATATAAAAATAACTTAGTGCATCCAAATTAGAAACTAACATTCCCACTCAACGATGTAATATGTTAAGCTTTGACAGAAAAACCTCCAATATCTATTTTAAAAAAATGAGAATTAGAGTTGGTTTGAAGATGAAATTGAGAGAAAGGTGATAATTATAATATCAGAAACTCATCCAAGTGAAAATGGGCTGAAATCGGGGTTTAAATTAGAACAAATGAAATTTTTAGGTCTTCCGGGCCAAAATCCCTAGTTTCCTCTTTTAAATCAGCATTTAAGAAGATTTAAATGATAAGAATGAAGGAAAGTAGTTGAATAAGTGTTTTGGAGCTTACCCAAGATTATAAATGAAGGAAATTCCTCCAAATCACGAAACCCTACAATGCAAGACCCACCTCGTACCACTAATGTACCACATCCTTCAATTGATATGTGGAAAATTTAACACCATCAAAGCCAAAAGCATTGATAATTAAAAAGATCTTCTCCATCTTTTCTATGAACCCTTGAGGATCCTCCATAACCTTAGAGTCATTAAAGGTTCGAGGATTAAGCCTCATAAACTGCCCAACACGAGTAACCTCAAAAGAACTCCTAGCAGTACCAACAAGACCCGACTAACGTAATTGACATATCACCAACTGAGTCAACAAATATATAGACCAGCAAAACTTGGTATTACAGATGTCTTCTTGGGGAGGTTGGGCATGCTCATCATCAGTCTTAGAAGTCTGAGAAAGACCGGTAGGGATCAGCAGGACACCATGAGGGGCAGTGTAATTAGGATTTGGGATCCTAGACTAGGTTTATACTCCATAAATGAGAAGAATTCCATCCACATTGTCCTTTAGAGGAACAGAAAAAGTTCCACGTGCATCAGATCTTCAAGAAAGCATGATTTGATATGCGGACAAATAAATTAGAGAAGTTTCAACACCTTAGACTCTAAGGCTCAATATAGAACAACAAGAAAGAAAATCATTTCTAAATTCCTTATAGACTCTCTTTTATAAGTGTGGCGCACTACACACCCATAAAAGAAACTCTACTTAACATGGCTTGATGGATACCCAATTGACCATGAACCTAGGCTCTGATACCAACTTTGTCATGACCCAAATGAGGACCTGGCCATGATGGCTATCTCAAATCCATCATAGACCAAAGACCACACCCTTTGCTTCGTCAAAAAGACCACAATACACTAACCATAGTTGAATTCAAATATATATCAAGATCGATAATGTTAAACTAAATAATTCTAAGTTACATCAACAACCAATACCATTCCATAATAATCCACAAAGACTCTAACAAAACTACATCAATCTAAGTCGGGACATTCCCCCGATGATAGCTAAAATAAGTTCATAGAAAATTATATGAAAATAATAAACCAAGAAGCAACAACCTTCTTGAAAAAAGATCCTCACCACTTCAAGCCAACTGCTGATAACTCAAAAATCCTATCACTATGTAAGAAAAGTAAAAGTGCCTTCAAACACTACATCGCATAGGGATACAACATTTGGGTATTGTTAGCTGGTTGAATTCTAGGATGTAACTTAGGAAAAAAGTGTAAAATAATGCCATGATCAATAGTTGAAACCATTGAAAATCAACACACACTATGATATGCAAAGACATATATATATATATCACATGACGAGTTAGGGAACAAGGCTTAGTATGGACATTAAAACCTTAACTGGATTGTGTTTCTTTATTATCATAAAACCAACCCCCGGATTATATGAGTCTAGTGTCACCCCCTGATCGGGCCCTAGCACGTATTAGCTATATGAAGAAAAGATATCATTGAAGGCTGGGGAATCCTCATAACCTACTCCATCTATGACACAAATATATACAGTGCGACATAAGAACACAGTCATCTATACTAACCCTCGCATCAGACAAAACATGAGTTTCCAGCATAAGTCCTTCAGGACTCACACCTTCACGACTAGCTACACAATCCTCTTTAAGCCTAATTAAAACATTTAGCATATAACCCAATTCATTAATTAATGATATTAATTTTTAAGGCATCATCAAGTGATATCATCATACCAACTATAGCTTGCAAGAGAATGCCATTGAGCCATCACATAGGGAATTCTCGTACCCCAAACTCTATTATTAAAAGTAACTTGGAGGATTCTTTGAACCCCATAAGGTTTTCAACATTATTCTTAACCATTTATCCATTCATTTAATGGATTAGTTTTAAGGAAATAAATCAAACTAATTCATGCAATAATTAAAATAAAAGTTTAGAGAGAGAGATAGATGCCTTAATTACCAACAAATTAGAAGAGGAAAAAACACTTGAGCCCTAAAAGATCAAACCCTTAAAACCCTAGCCTTGTCGTTGAATAGGGATTTTGAGAGAGTTTGAGAGAGATTTTACAATTGATAAGTGTTGAAAATAAACTCGTAAGTTGTTTTATGTATGTGGGGTCTAAGTGGGGAAGGAGGGAAATGTCTAAAGTGCCCTTAATAAAAGACTACAAAACTATAGCCAAGTCTTTACGAGTGACATTACGACTCATATGGCCACCCTAAGACTCATGATATTCAGTCGTAAGATGGGTAATATCCATGGGCATCAACACTGATCTTACTACAAAAATCACAATACAACTCCAAATGAGTCTGTAACACCCCGAGTCTGGTACCCTGGACGCTACACTGTGCTTATAATCCTAAAGGATCACAAGATAACCCTTGACTGATATCTATAAGTGTGAACTGAATAATACACTGTAAAAATGTGGAAAACTGGCGAAAAACTTGCCATAAGATTCAAATATCAAAAATACAGCTGAAAACTAAATATTGATACATCTGTCTGAAAAACCTCTAAACTGTCTGCACTGTGGAGTTGATGGGATAGGTCCCCACCTAAATCCATCTACTAAAATAATGAATCTAGTGAAATAATAAAATAAAGATTATCCTTGAATAATAAGGACTCAC
Organism: Capsicum pubescens; assembly: GCA_030864215.1. NCBI lineage: Eukaryota > Viridiplantae > Streptophyta > Magnoliopsida > Solanales > Solanaceae > Capsicum > Capsicum pubescens. The sequence goes on from CM061544.1 coordinate 109,577,325, forward strand.
TGTTGTGTCTATTGTTGCTAACTAAATCTGAACTGCTAAGAGTGCTCTAGATCTCGTGCTTCTTAACCTATTGTATAAAACACCGTAGCACAGATAAATATGCATCAATACAATGGAATGTACTGGTATGCTAGAGAAGGTAAGGCTAAATGCAGGAGTTTATGTGTTTAACACCTCGAGTCTGGTACCCGGAATGATACATGGTGCCAATGACCACAAGCTAACCCATGAATGATATCTGTAACTGAGCACTGCATGATATACTGTATAAATATAGAATATAAGTTGTAAGGCAGTAAGGTTAAAATTGTAACATGTCTGATAAAACAATATCTGAATGGGGTATAGAAATACGTAAAACTGAAATAACCTGTCTTAACATACTGTAGTCTGAAAGCGTTTAAACAGTCTGAAAACTATGGAGTTGATGGGACATATCCCCAACTAACTCTGAACTACTAAAATAAACTAATTTTTGAAGGAATAAAATATTCAAATAATAATATCCTCGAATAATAAGGACTTACTGCTGACTCTAACTGCTGAAATAAGAATGTTTTTTATGCTCTGGAGCTCATGGTTCCGAGCCTATGGTATAAAAACACCATAGAAAAAATACGTTAGTATGATTGAATGTACTGGTATGCAAGTAAGGTAGGCTAAAATACAAAGTGTTCATATGCATGAACAATATTAACTGACTGTACAACATGAATGTGAGAATACATGTATGGATAAAAAACTGAAACTGAATAGGTGGTAATACTGACTACTAAGTCTGAATATTGATAACATGAGTTACTGATAACTTAAATAATTGACACTGAGTGACTGTATCTAACAGTCTAGATTTTGATGAAACTAACTGAGTTCCATACTGTACTGAGTGACTCTATCTGACAGTCCTACTATCTGAAGAACTATCTGTGTTCTATTACTGAGACTGAGTGACTTTATCTGACAGTCGTAATTTTGTAACTGATATTGTAGGAGAATTCATCTAACTGAGATACACCGAATAGGCTATTATACCTAAGTTGGGGTCCAATCTGTAACCCTAATTGGAAGGGTATCAATACCGCACCACTAGTAAGGATAAGCTATGAGTGACCCTTATCTGATAGTGTCCATAAATAAGAATGGTGGGATCCTCATATATCAGTGATAATCTACCACATCAACCCTCAACTGACAGTGTTGATGTCTCAACCTATGCTTGCTACATAGTTTTGGAGTACAAGGATTGCTTTTAGGAATCATACCCTCTTCTGATAGTGTGTGTTCCCATCTTTGGGTTCACTCGATGTTGAATCCTATTCCCAACTGAATAGACTCTAAACTTATTTTCCTATTTCATATTAGGCATGACGGAGCAGTTAATTATTATACTAATTAACTGGACTGAACTGAGTTCGTTGAGTTTTGTTGACTGACAAAATACTACTGAGATTTGATAATTGACTGAGATTACTGAGTTTTCTGAGATTACTGGACTGATACTAAATTTACTGAGTTTTCCTAAGTCACATGACTGACTGAGTTCTATTAATCGGTGCTTGACTGAGAGTATCATGAAAACTAACACTAGTCCTAGGCACACAACTAAATTTTTGGGTACAAGTACCCCTAGGACTCAAAAGCATGAAACTGACAAGATATGTTACTTCTTGAAATATGACCATAGTCAACGATTCATTGTACAATCATTGGAGATTTCCATAATGTATTTGCAAGTCGTAAGCTTACAGATGAATAGGAATTTCATGCTATCATCACGTAATTTCTTGAATCCATACTTATGAGCATTCCACTAAATCATTAGAAGTCATAGATTTAGCAAGAGAGTTTATTTGAACATGTGGTTGCGTCATGAGTTCATCATATAAATCACAAATAGGTCATATAACACAACTCTTATTCACTTAGGCATTTTAACAAACAAATGGAAGGCATAACCTTTTCTAAGGCATAACTTGACAAATAATACTTGATAGATATATCAAACACTTCAATTTTTAAGGATTTCAATCCACATCCTAACATGATGTCATGAGATTCAATAAAAGATTCAATCTTGGAAATCATATCACAACATCGACATGCGTACAATCAAACCCACAACATGAAATTCAAAATTTATATTTGAAAAAGGTTTATTGAGATTCATGGGTGAAAGGAACCCATGAATCAACACTTTACATACCTTAGACTGTAAATCCTTAAGGGTTCTTGAAGATATTCTAGAGCTTTGCCCTTGAATTTTGAAACTAGGGTTTCCTTGCTTTTGAGAGAGAATGATGAACTTTGAGGCAAGTTGAGTAAAGAATGAGATATTTAGGTCATTTAGGGATTAATTTCATATTTGGGTATGACCTGGTTCATGGGAAAATGACCTATTTACCCTTAGAGACGTGGCTATTTAATGAACGAAAATTAGGCATCGACACTATAAGCGACGTGGTACGTCAATGGCATTGATGTGATACCCATCGTGTCATTCCATTATTCTGCCAAGCCTTATTACTTTTGGCTCTAGAAACCTACAACACTGTTAACCAATGCGATAGGCGACGCTGTTCGCCAAGATCGCGTTGGTCCACTATTTTGGACTTCCAAACGTGGTCTAAACGCGTTCCAAAGAATCCAAAACTTGTTTAGTAAAACCTATTGACCTTCTTGATCATGAATTCACCAAAATATAGTACATTTAAGAATATTAAGGTCATGAAATGAGATTCTAAACTTTTGAAGGCTAAAATAAACTAAGTTTGGAAACTTAGCTAGAATTTTCTAAGTATGGGACCCCCTTAACAAGCATAAATCGACTGAATTAAGCTTAGGATGTTGCGGGGTCTTACATTATCTCCCCCATGAGAAAATTCGTCCTCAAATGAGGCTGACTAAAATGGGAGAAATGATAAACTGAAGTAAATACGAAACATGAACAACTAAAACATGAGTACATAACTAACATTACTACTTTACTGAGATTTATTCTGAGCATGCATATCTGATGCATGAGTAACTAATTCATGAATGCATGACTGGGATCACTAATAAGATGAGTATACTGAACATGCATATCTGATGCATGAATACATGGCTGAACTGACACATGAATGCATGGCTGGGAGTACTGATAAGTTCATCACGCATATCAGATGCGTGAATACATAACTGAACTGACTCATGAACATGCAACTGAAGATGTAATAGTAAAGATACCAAATTTGAAATGAAAACTTAGCATGTAACTGAATACCAAATTTGTAACTGAAATTTGAACATGAGACTGAATAAGCTTAAGGAAAGCTATTACCTTGGTCTGTGATAACGCTCAATCTACAGCTCTCGTAGGAGTGTAAAGCGGTCGTTAGCAAATATAGAACCCAACCTGGGTTGGGTATCGATCCCACAGGGAATAGCTTGGTCAACAAGTAAGCAACGATTACTAGACTTTTAGTGCAAGTCTCGTAAGAAGGGGGATTCTTGTTGTGCAAGTAATGTAACTAAATAGTAGCTAAAAACGGCAATAGCAAAGTAAAAAGAGAAAGAATGTTTAGTAGGTTGTGAAACAATGAGAATTGAGGAGTTGGGGTTATGTCCACCTTCTGAGTTATACGTCTCTATTGACTATGAGTGTGTTGAATTCAGACATGCATGTGCTTATAGAGAATTGTATTCGATGGTAAATCCAGGCGTCTTTTGACCTATTCGAGGATTATTTCACTTTAACTCTTTCGAGCTTAAAGAGTGTCTAACGGTACGAATTCTCCAAGAGGTTAATCCAGTTACGGCACTAACTTTTTAATAGGGGATGGGACCCTACTACCTTGACATTATCTTTTTTCCAGACAGATAACCTTTCTTTCGAACAAGTTAAATGTTATACTGAAGTATTCTTGCGTTTGCAACCACAAAGAATTTAGATTAAGATGAAGAGAATAATGATATAAGCAACATACGTGTCACGAACTCACAAACTCACAGCAATAGATAGTATCTCATTTTGCTTCCATAACCCCAACAGAGAAGTTTAGTTACCCATGAGTGCGAAGGAAATCATAATTGACATTGTTGTTATACCACAATAAAGATTTCACGTTTGTAATGGTGTGATAGGCATTAGGCGTGAATCCCTTAGCAAAGTAACGTTTCTCTTGTTGTGGAATTTAAGAATAGATGAATAGAAGAAGAAAAATAGAATTAATGGAAGAATTAGAAGAAGAGTTGTAGAGTAATAGAATTGAATGTAAGAAGATGTAAGAAGATGTCAGAAGATATCTGAAGATGTCTTTAAAATCTCTAGAAAGATAGGGTATTTATAATACCCATATCCTATTCCTACTAAGCTAATGAAATGCTTAACCAAATCCTACTAAGCTAATGAAATACTCAACCCAATTGTATTAGGTTAATGTATCACTATCCTAATCCTAACAAGCTAATGAAATACTTATCCCAATTGTACTAGGTTAATGTATCATTATCCTAATCCTAATAAATTATTGCTAGTCCCCAAAGTCTTCAGAAATGTTGTTTTAGCCCGGGATAGAATTTCCATGCGCCATCTTTAGTCCTTGGCATCCAAGATTGGCTTTTCTCCTTTCGTGAAGCTTTCTTTGGCGTCAAGTTATCCATGAAATGCTGAATTTTGCATCATTTATACCTAAAACTTTGCTAATCATATTCGTTAGCTCACTTACAGTAAAAAGGACTAAAAGTGCATGAAATATATAATTTGTTCTCAAAACTAGGCTAAAATATGGGCAAAATATAGTGCTATAGGCATGTAAATTCGCCTATCATCAACACCCCACACTTAAAGCTTTGTTCGTCCTCGAAAAAAATATCATGTCCCTCTAAACATCAACTTAGGGTTTCACAGCAACAACATAAAATATTCGTCAAGGCAAGCACAACAATTATCTACAAAGAGTAGTTTTTTGATCATTAGTAGAAACAGTTTAACCTCTAGCATAGACTCGTGATGGTGGTCAACTCATATTCAAAGGTTAAGGCACAAAGAATCATACACGACTACCCAAAACTCATCAACCATGTGTGTCTCACAATATATTACCCATAATCACTCACAAGTATAGCATATTTTTCAAACATGGGTATCAAAATATCCTTGCTCTCACTCTCACAAAGAATATATATGTAGCAACTGATGACCATAGGCTTGCTATTAGTGTAATGCTCCACTAAATGTCAGAATGCTAAGCTTAGAATCAAATAGGTCTTTTGATGGTTGTAATGTAGGCTAAGGGACGGGTAGGACTATTTTGGCCAGAAATAGTGACTATGTTCCTAAGCGCTTTAATACATCACATTGTATCATTAACACTTTTCTTTCAAACAACCTTTCTACTTTATTTTATTCTACCACTCTTTTTCTCCTCTTTTGTTTTTCAATTTTAAACATAACTAACTTTTCAGTTTTCCTTTCCTTTTTATTTTGATAACATACCTCTTATGATAGCACTTTCTTTTTCATAACTCATTCAAGCACCAATGCATTCTAAAGCATCATACTCACCCAATTTCCTCTTATTTTGTCACATGACTTTTTCACTTTAAAGCACTTAGGAATTTGGATCAAATTATGGTCTTGAAAAAAATGGATTAGGCTTACATACGAGGTTTGTCAAAGAAAATAGGCTAAAGGCTCAAAAGGATTTAACTAGGATGATGTCCATGGGTAGGTAAAAAGAAGGTAAATAATCATAGGTTGCCAAAGAAATGCCTAAATCATCTCCTAGACTTGCACTCTTTATTTTCGCTTTACATACATACCAGGCAAGTTCTAGCATCAGCCACAAGCACAGAATATACAATTATCTCACACACACAAGGCACATGGTCGACTTTATTGGGAGTAGTATAGACTCTTGACCCAACAGATGAAGGAATTAAACCAAACAATATCACATAGTGAGTCACAATTAGAGCCTAAACGTCTCAATAGTCATAATTGTAGCACATACTGTTGTTATAATCTCATGTTGCCTGTTAGAATAATTTCATGCGAAGCTAAAAAGATTTTACTAAAAAAAAACTACTAAAAAAACAAGAAAACATAAATAAATGCAAATGTGGATAGAGAAGTATAGCATGCAAATACCATCACCCCACACTTAGACGGGACACACTGCCCTCAGTGAAAAATAAATAAGAAGAACCTGATTAGTCGGACTCATCCTCTATGTCTGGGGTCATACCCCTTTCGTCGGAATCATTATCAAAGTCGTCATCCTCAGAAGATCCTCATAAGTATCCCACTTAATTCCAAGAGTGAGTCGAGGTATTTGCAGCGAGGAGGGTTCTCCTTGCTCTTTTCGGCCTCTTTTCTTGCCTTTTTGTAAAGTGGTAGCCTTATCTTTGCCTTGTCTTGCTTTGGGTGCCATTGTACCTGAGACTTAAAACAATGTTCATGTTAGCATCATATCGATGGATACAATCTATAAACAAGCAGTAGTGGCACCACCCCACACTTAGTTTGTTGATACGAATTAGTGAAGTGAAAGTGGTCGATTACTTAGACTTCATCGACATACGTTGTAGGAGCTATATTCCAAAAAAAAAATCAGAGATGTATCACTTCTTGCAACCTTTGCAATATTTTCAAGTTAGATATATCAAGACTACTACATAGGGATTACATCATGGTATTGTTTCTATCAGTAATCACAACCTCCTATGTCGGTAGGCAACTATAAGTCTTATTCCGATGAACGGGACATTCTAACATGTGAGCATTCTAGTGACAATATTATGCAATGTTCATGACTATAGCAATTCCGCAAGTAGTATAACAATGCATCAAAATCAAATTCAAGTCGGAAACAAGTTAAGAGTATCCTAACGTACATGTTCACTCACTTGGTTTTGTATCAACAATTCAAACACATTAACATCACCAATATTTCTTCAAGATGTAGCAATTCATAATAGACATAGCAACGTAGAACTTACGAAAAATAGATGAAGAACAAAAGCGTACTTACGTGATTGAAGTCTTTGGAGATGTTCTTGTGAAGTGGGAGAGCAAAAAGAAAAGTTTTGAGATGATTTGGAGAGTATGTGAGGCGCCTAGGTCAAGTTTTCAATGTGTTTGTGTTTCAAGACTAAGTCTCCTTTATATAGGAAAAGAATGGGTCGGGTTTTGACCCATTTAAAATCGGTTTTGGAGACAAAAAGTGACCATAGGCGGCGCCTTTAGCTTTGCCTATGGTGACCATAGGCGGCACCTAATGCAAATCCTATGGTGAGCATAGGCAGCGCCTAGTACAATGCTTTTAGTGACCATAGGCGGCGCCTTTAGCATGACATATGAGATTCAGAGACCAAATGCTTTAGCATAGGCGGCGCCTAAGCTATGGCATACTTGAGCATGGGCGGCGCCTATGCTATAGCACACTAGATTCCGAGACCTTGGGCTATAGTATAGGCTTTGCCTTGTTCGTGGCCTAGTTTTACCTAGGCCTAGCCTTGCTCGATGCCTATTTTATCATGAGAAATGCTCAATCCATAGCCTTATGCATCTTCATGCCTAACTTACCACCTTTACCATGCAATACGTCCAAATCAAAATTTGAAACCAATCTCCTCGTTGAATACCTCTTGCACCTACATTTGCTCAAAACTAATAAAAACGATTAGTACGATGGGTTGCCTCCCACCAAGCACCTTAGTTTTGGTTGTGGCACGACTCTTATTTTTGGATTTTTATTTATCAAAAACGAAACACGTACTAGAATGAGAGAAAGACAAAAAAATGAAAAACGATAAACGATGGTTTGCCTCCCATCTAGCGCTTGATTTATTGTCACGGCATGACATAGCTATCTCGATTACTTAGACTTCATTGAGATAGATGGTTGATCATTTTTTGAATGGATTCAGACGATAATGAGGCTTACTTGTAGGCATGCAATCTTCTTCGAGATGACCCTTGTGCATGCCTATCCCAGGAGGGATACCAATTATATCATCAATAGTCCAACCCATAGCTCTCATGTATCTCTTTAGAGCAGAGATGAGAGCCTCTACGTGCTATTTACTTAAATCATCCGCACTCACCGGAAGTATATTTATACTTTCCAAGAACACATACCTTAGATAATCGGGGAGCTCTTTCGATTCTAGCATTGGTGGCTCTTCAAGGGAAGTCTTCGCTGATGGTGACGGTTGATTATTAAGATCACGGTCCGATTTCTTAGGAGTATGGGAAGAGGACTCTATTTCTGTTAGAGCACCCATAAGTTCTTCATAATCTTCATCGTCCTCATGCTCAATATTCAGTGGCGCAGCAGACAATGGCTCAACAGTAAGCTGTTTCTCTACAGATAATGCTTTCTTATCCTCATGATGAACATCAGCTACAGAGAACACAATCATATCGCTGGGCTGCTTCATTGCTTTGCATATATCAAAGCGGACCACTTCGTCATTCAACCGAAATAAAAGCTCATTAGCTCTCATGTCAATAAGAACACTTCCCGTTGCAAGGAAAGGACGTCCCAAGATTATGGGTACTTCAGAATCCACCTCGCAATCCAAAATCACAAAGTCTGCAGGAAAGATGAATAAACAAACCTTTACCAAGACATCACATAGGATACCAACAGGTCGTTTTACCGACCTATCCGCCATGACGAGCCGCATATTGGTTGGTGTAGGGTCGCCCAACCCCAACTTTCTGTAGACGGATAGTGGCATCAAATTGATGCTAGCTCCCAAATCGCACAATGCCTTAGAAAAATTCATAGATCCAACCGTGCAAGGAATAGTGAAAGCACCAGGGTCTGCCTTCTTCTGTACTAAGGACCTTGTGGCAATTGCACTGCAATGATGAATATTATCTTCCGGCTCATATCTTACTTCCCGTTTTTTCGTCAAAAGATCTTTCATAAATTTCGCATACCCAGGCATTTGTTCAACTGCCTCCACCAATGGAACATTAATGGTTAGCTTCTTTAACATAGTCATGAATTTGCTGAACTTTGTATCATCCGCCACCTTCTTCAATCGTTGGGGAAAAGGTGGTGGTGGGTATGGAATTGTTCTCTCCACAACTTTCTTCTCCTCTTGTTTCCGTTTTTCAGCTTTTCCAGGCTACACGTCGTGAGGAGTGACTTTAAGGACGTTAGGATCGGCTGCTGCGGCATCTTCCCCTTTCTCCTTATCATCAATTTCTGCTTCTTCGTCAACTACTTGCTTTCCTTTTTCTGAAGTTTCCAGCACCTTACCACTTCGGGTAGTGATGGCCATGCATGACCCATCATTCCTTGGGTTTTGCACAGTGTCGCTAGGTAAAGTGCCAGCCTTTCTTTGATTGAGTGCTGCTGAAAGTTGGCTCAATTGCTTCTCTATTTGCTTGATTGAAGTGGAATGTGAATCAACTAATTGCTTCATAGAGGAAAAATCATTTATTACCTCTGTTACTCCCGCGCTAGTTGCTTCCACTACTTTTAGTAGTTTAGCCATCATGTCTTCCATACTTCCAGAACTAGATGTGGTGGCGTCACGTCTTCCAGGGGGAACATACAAACCACTACTGTCATTCTTGTTCTTCCAACTACCTTGGTCCATGTTTCCAGATTTACCATGATAGTTCCGACCTTGGTTTCCTTGGGCATTGCCTCGGAAACCCCCCTGATTGTTTAAGTAGTTGGCTTCTTCTTCCGAATCAGATTCGTCTCTTCCTTTTGACGCAATAGCTTTCACTTTTTTGGTCTCCCCTGATAATAAATGCTTTGTAAGAAGATCCACTTGTGTTTTCATGTGCGCCATATCTTGATCACGTTCTTCTTCTCTTCTCCTTTGGTCTGCAGTCATGCCTATAGATAAAGTGGGGCTTGCTACCTCAGAATCCCTGGTATGCCAAGATCTACTTTGTTTCGTCATATGATCTAGCATATTTCTTGCTTGACCAAAGGTGAGATCCATAAAGGATCCTCCAGCCGCATTATCCACCACTGGTTTAGTTATTGAATTTAGGGCTCTATATAATATCTCCATTAGGTGAACATTAGTCATGTGATGGTTTGGGCACCTCATTAGCTTCGTCTTGAACCTCTCCCATGTTTCATGAAGGGCTTCAGTTAGAAGCTGACGAAAGTTGCTGATTTCATCTCTCATTTGTGCTATTTTGGATGGCGGAAAGAATCTTTCTAGGAAAGCGTCTCTCAATTGCCTCCAATTTGTAATAGAATCAGGAGTCAGCCCATTCAACCATAGAGTTGCCTCCCCAGACAGAGACAATGGAAATAAGCGTAACCGAATTGCATTCTGACCAACTCCAGGATTGTCAAACGACTTGCATGTAGAAATAAAGTTGATGAGATGCATATTCGGATGATCTCCTGCTAGTCCACCAAATAATCCCTTGAGTTGCAATAACTAAATCATTGTGCTCGTGATGTTGAACTTGGCTCCGGGTGCCAATGGTGGAGGAATAATGGCTCCTGTGGCTCCGGCTCCATCAAGATCATCATCATCATCGTCGAAAGCTGGCTGCATAGCTTGGCGTTCAGGCCTAAACCTAGCTTGACGATCTCTTCTGTAGGTAGGTATTGCGATCTCAGCGGCATGCCTAGGGTTTAGTAGCTCGTCATCACCTAGATCTTCATCGTCAGGATTTGTTGCTCGCCCAGGGTTATCAATATTCTGTTGATGCACTTGAGCGGCGGCTAGTGCAGCTAGTCTCGCCTGTTCCTGTTGAGCAGCCATCCTTTCAATTGCGTGTTGTTCCTTCATTCTGCGAATACGTTGTGGTTCAGGATTTATAGGTAATAACGGTTGACCAGAACTTTGGGTATGGGGCATGCACTGAATAAAAACCTGCAGTAAACAAAAACTAAAACTAAAAGTAAAAGTACGACAATCTTTGACCAAAGGGTCTAGTAATTATTACGAACTTAATTGACACTTGTATGTTCCCCGGCAGCGGTGCCAATTTTTTATAACGCTCAATCTATAGATCTCGTAGGAGTGTAAATTGGTCGTTAGCAAATATAGAACCCAACCTGGGTTGGGTATCGATCCCACAGGGAATAGCTTGGTCAACAAGTAAGCAACGATTACTAGACTTTTAGTGCAAGTCTCGTAAGAAGGGGGGATTCTTGTTGTGCAAGTAATGTAACCAAATAGTAGCTAAAAATGGCAATAGCAAAGTAAATAGAGAAAGAATGTTTAGTAGGTTGTGAAACAATGAGAATTGAGGAGTTTGGGTTATGTCCACCTTCTGAGTTATACGTCTCTATTGACTATGAGTGTGTTGAATTCAGACATGCATGTGCTTATAGAGAATTGTATTCGATGGTAAATCCAGGCGTCTTTCGACCTATTCAAGGATTATTTCACTTTAACTCTTTCGAGCTTAAAGCGTGTCTAACGGTACGAATTATCCAAGAGGTTAATCCAGTTACGGCACTAACTTTTTAATAGGGGATAGGACCCTACTACCTTGACATTATCTCTTTTCCAGATAGATAACCTTTCTTTCGAACAAGTTAAATGTTATACTGGCGTATTCTTGCGTTTGCAACCACAAAGAATTTAGATTAAGATGAAGAAAATAATGATATAAGCAACATACGTGTCACGAACTCACAAACTCACAGCAATAGATAGTATCTCATTTGGCTTCCATAACCCCAACAGAGAAGTTTAGTTACCCATGAGTGCGAAGGAAATCACAATTGACATTGTTGTTATACCACAATAAAGATTTCACGTTTGTAATGGTGTGATAGGCGTTAGGCGTGAATCCCTTAGCAAAGTAACGTTTCTCTTGTTGTGGAATTTAAGAATAGATGAATAGAAGAAGAAAAATAGAATTAATGGAAGAATTAGAAGAAGAGTTGTAGAGTAATAGAATTGAATGTAAGAAGATGTAAGAAGATATCAGAAGATGTCTGAAGATGTCTTTAAAATCTCTAGCAAGATAGGGTATTTATAATACCCATATCCTATTCCTACTAAGCTAATGAAATGCTTAAAAAAATCCTACTAAGCTAATGAAATACTTAACCCAATTGTACTAGGTTAATGTATCATTATCCTAATCATAATAAGCTAATGAAATACTTAACCCAATTGTACTAGGTTAATGTATCATTATCCTAATCCTAATAAATTACTGCTAGTCCCCAAAGTCTTCAGAAATGTTGTTTTAGCCCGGGACAGAATTTCCATGCGCCATCTTTAGTCCTTGGGGTCCAAGATTGGCTTTTCTCCTTTCGTGAAGCTTTCTTTGGAGTCAAGTTATCCATGAAATGCTGAATTCTACATCATTTATACCTAAAACTTTGCTAATCATGTTCGTTAGCTCACTTACAGGAAAAAGGACTAAAAGTGCATGAAATATATAATTTGTTCTCAAAACTAGGCTAAAATATGGGAAAAATATAGTGCTATAGGCGTGTAAATTCGCCTATCATCAGTCTGATCCTAAATTTGTGGAGAAAAGGTGAGGATAATTGCTTTGGATATTTGCTTTTTCTTCCTAAGTAGCTCCCTCAATGGGCTTATTTCGCTAAAGAACTTTGACTAGAAGGACCTCTTGTTCCTCAGTCTGCGAGTCTGATAGTCAAGTATTTTGAATGCAATCTCTTCTAAAGAGAGGTTGTTCTGAATGTCTATGCCCTCTAAAAGGACTACAACTATTGGGTCACCTATAAACTTTCTTAAGCAAGGAGACATGCAACACTGGATGAACTGAGGCATGATCTGAAGGAAATTCGAGATCATAAGCTACTTTGTGAATTTTGAAGGGACTGACACATCGGGGACTGAGCTTTCCCTTATTGCCAAATATCTTCACTCCCTTCATGGGAGAGATCTTTAAATAAACATGATCACCAATCTCAAACTTCAGATCATATCTGAAGAAGCATGAATGGAAACATAAGAACATGACTTATTCTATGATATGTGTCCTGGACTGAGCATCGTGAGCTGAACAGAGCAATTTAGTACATGGCTTACGACCAAGATCAGAGCTAGAGGTCAACCTCTTGGTATCCACTACTCAAAACTGGATTCATTACATGAATAGGAAAATTGAGTGTCTATGTCATAGAAGTGTGGGAGTTATAGTCTATCTCCCCCTTGGGACACTATGCCCCTCGAAGAATACTGACTTAATTGAGATGTTTAAAAAAACTAAGGAGATGCAATAGGCACCTCTGAAATGAATCATGAATGTTTATCTGGGATCTTAGACTAAGACATAAAATATGTACTGAGATACACACGTAACTACATGATTGGTCCATCTTAAAATGGTGAGATTCATGAGACTTCGGATACTGTGACTAGATGGACAGAATTAGAAAATATATGAACTTTCCTGTCTGGCTGCTAGATTGAGGTACTGGTTGTTTAGACTAATTCCTACTGACTGACTCATCTGATATGCTGACTGACCGATGGCTGAGTATTAGGCATGTAAGACTAAATGGTACTTAGTTTGGATAGATGGACTTAAACTGCAGACTATAATGTATAAAAGGTAAGGACTACCTGGGTAACATGAGATAACTGAGCATAAATGAGTAAAAGTTGTATTATCTTAAGGATGCAAGATAAAGCGTATAACATAATTCAGATATTTTCTATAATATGAGGTACTAAAATACTACTAACTGTGTAATTGTTGGCCATATTATATGGTCGCATAATCTTGAAAGTGAACTGAGTTTCTGATCTGGCTAGACTATTACTAGGGTTAAGATTGTAGGTATGATGGTGATTAAGACTGTAACCACAACTAAGACTGTAACTTGGACTGAATGCGTGTTTCTGATAACTGAGGTTTAGACAGGTACTGAAGTACTGAATTTTGATGGATAAGTAACTGATAACTAAAATCCATGGTCCTGTAGGACTACCTGAGTCCTTTACTGAATATATAATTACTGAACTGACACGGTAACTAATTCTTAGGGATAAAACATCAACACTATGGATTTATTTAGGGATCTTAACTAAGGGTATTTGTGACATAAATCTGAGTTCGACTGATCACAAGGAGTGGAGCATATGTCATGTGAGCTGGGGATACTGTAAATCATGACATGAGTGTTTGATTCATGAGGTCATGACCTGAGTCTGAAGTTTTTGTACTCATGGGACATGATTCGTAACACTGAGTTAACTAGAACTCCTTATCCTAGGAATCAGGAGCGTACATGAGTTTTCACTAATGTGAATAAATATGACCGATGGTCATAGAGCTGAAATGTAGAAAATGAATAGATATCATGATATCTGGTAGTTTTTGATATTTTGAGATGGTTTGTAGGATCACGCTCACTACGGGAATAAACAAGAATGTCATTTATGAATACTATGATGAACAAGTAAAAGTACTAGTTGAACACTCGGTTCATCAAGTCCATGAAGGATGCGGGTGCATGGGTAAGTCCAAAGGACATGACTAATAATTCTAAATTTTCATACCAAGTTCTAAAAGCCATCTTCCGAATGTCATATTCTCTGAGTCTGAGCTGCTGATACCCTAATCTGAGGTATATCTTAGAGAAATAGCTGGCACCCTGAAGTTAATTGAACAAGTCATCGACTCCAAGAAGTGGATACTTTTTATTGACTGTGACCTTGTTGACATGACGGTAGTCTATACACATTCTGAGGGAATCGACTTTCTTTCGCATGAATAAGACCGGTGCACTCCATAGGGACACACTAGGTATGATCAATTCCCTTAACTAGGAGATCCTTCAACTATTCATTAAATTATTGGAGTTCTTCTAGTTTCATTCTATATGGAGGAATAGATATAGGCTGAGTATCTAGAAGAAGGTCTATGTCGAAGTCTATTTCCCTTTTGGGAGGAATTCCTAGAAGATCTTCGAGAAAAATATCTGATTATTCATTCAGTACTGGGACTAATTCAAGTTCGGGAGTTTTGAAACTAGAGTCCCTACCCCAAACAAGATGATAGTCACATCCCTTAGATATCATTTTCCTAGCCCGTAGTTAGGAAACAAGCTGACCCCTAAATGCCGAAATACAACTCTTTCACTATAGGACGGGTTCATTCGAAAATTGAAACTAGACAATTCTCTTTCTACAGTCGACTGTGTCATAGCAGGAATGAAGCCAATCCATGTCGAGAATGACATCAAAATCAATCAAATCTAATTCGACTAAGTCTGCTGAAGTGACTTTCTGAGATACAATAATCGGACACTGCCTGCATACCTATTAGCTATGATAGTTTTACCCACTTGGGTAGATACTTCTAATGGTTCTACTAGAATTTTGGGACTGACTCCGAAATCAACTGCTATATAAGGATTAATAAAAGAAAAAGAGGATCCTGGATCTAGCAAAGCATAAACATGCAAGTGAAAGATTGGTAATGTACCACTGACCACATTAGGAGAATTTTCCTGATTCTGTCGGGAATGAAGAGCATATAGTCTTTTTGGTCATTGCCTAATAGTGGCACTGGAGGTTGCACCCTGCTAATTTGGGCAATTGGAATAAGTTGAGGAACTGTTATGCTGGCTTTATGGACCATCCTTAGGACAGTATCAAACTCTGTGACCTGACTCACCACACCCGTAAAACACATCACTGTCGGCTCTACATATACTCTTGTGATATTTTCTACAAGTCTAAAAAATGGGTCCAGACACTTCTAACACTGCCTGGAGGTATAGGACCAGGCACCCAATCTCTAAATTTAGGGGCCGGAGCACTGGCTGAGGGAGGAACTTGAATCGAAGACTTTGGGTGGAACTGATAATAGTTACCACCCTCAGACTTAGGCTGAGCAAAATTGAGATTACCTATTCTCACTCTTTTATTTTATTTCTTTCTTTATTTCTTTTTATATTTTCCACCTCAATCTACTTTCATGAATCATATGCCTAGGTGGGACAAAATCCTACTAATTTTTCTGAGATACTACTGAATAAGATAAAGTAAAAGAGTCAATTAAGAATTTGCCATGAAAGGCATATTCATCCAAGAAATCTTTCTGAACGGGCGGAGGTGTCGACTGATTCTTGTTTCTCCTTTCATTAGTAATTTTAGATGACATGTTATGTAATGAAAGAGAGAACGGATTACACTGGGAGTTAAATTTGAGCTCATGCTGACTGGCACGACATAAATACTGAAAGAGGGGAAACTGTTCCTAAAACATCTCATAGCCTCCTGTCCATAAGTGTGGTGCACAACACACCCATGGATAGGACTCAACTAGATGAGGCTTTTTAGACTTCCTAGGACACTTTTACCCTTAGGCTCTGATACCAAGTTTGTAACACCCCGAGTCTGGTACCCAAAATGCTACACAGTGCCCATAGCCCCGAAGGACCACAAGCTAACCCATGACTGATATATTTAACTGAGCACTGCATGATATACTATATAAATCCAGAATATAAGTTGTAAGGACATAAGGTTCAAAACTGTAACACGTCTGGTAAAACAACATCATAACGGGGTATATAAATACCCCAAACTGAAATAAACTATCTGAACATACTTTAGTCTGAAAGCCTCTAAAATATATAAAAGCTGTGGAGCTGATGGGACATATCCCCGACTAACTCCGAACTACTAAAATAAACCAAGTACTGAAGGAATAAAATAATTAAATAATATCATCATCAAATGATGAGGACTCACTACTGACTCTGACTACTGAAACTGGAATGCTACTGATGCTCTAGAGCTCGTGCTTCTGAACCTATAGTATAAAAATACCATATTACAAATGCGTCAGTATGATAGAATGTACTGGTATGCAAGTGAGATAAGCTGAATGCAAAGTGTTCATATGCATGAAGAATACTAATTGACTGTACAACATGAATGTTAGAATTCATGCATAGAGAAGTAACTGAAACTGAATACATGGTAATACTGACTTCTAAGTCTGGATACTGATAAATGAGATAACTGATACTGAGTGACTATATTTGACAGTCTAGATTCTGATAAAACTACCTAAGTTCCATACTGTACTGAGTGACTGTACCTGACATTCCTGATATCTGAAGAACAATCTAAGTTCTATTACTGAGACTAAGTGACTGTATCTGACAGTCCAAATTCTATAAATGAAACTATGGGAGAATTCATCTAACCGACATGCCTTGAATAAGCTATTATAGCTGAGTTGGGGTCCAATATGTAACCCCAATTAAAGGGTATCAATACCGCACCACTGGAAAGGAAAAACTATGAGTGACCCTTATCTGACAGTGCCCCTAAATGATAATGGTGGGACCCTTATCTGACAGTGTTAATCCACCTCATAAACCCTCAATTGACACTGTTGATGTCTCAAACTATGCTGGCCACATAGTTTTGGGGCATAAGGATTACTTCTAGGAATCATGCCCTCTTCTAATAGTGTGTGTTCCCATCCTTGGCTTTACTCGGTACTGAATCCTACTCCCAACTGAATAGAGACTGAATTGATTTTCCTAGATCACACAAGGCATGACTGAGTTGTCACTGATTGTACTATTTAACTAGACTGAACTGAGTTCTGTTGACTAAAGGAATACTACTAAGTTCTGATAACTGACTTAGTAATGGTGTGATGAGGTTTGGAAGAGAAGGTAAGCGCAGTCCTCAATGTATTGGTCTTTTTGAGATTTTCTCCACAGTTGGTGAAGTAGATTTTGAGTTAGATTTACCTTTTGATTTTCCTGTTTTTCATCTAGTTTTCCATGTCTCTATGTTGTAGAGGTATATTCCTAATCCATCTTATGTGCCTAGATAGGATTCTGTCCAATTGGATGAGCATTTGACCTTTGTGAAGTAGCCTATGCTAATTTTGGCTAATGATGTGAGGCGGTTGCATTCTAGAGAGATTCTTTTAGTGAAGGATCAAAAGAGGCACCGTCCAGTAGAGGAGGCCACTATCCAATAATACCCCAAGGAAATGCTTCTTGAATGAAGCCAAAAAATAACATTATCACAAACGCGAAAACAAAGACAACCATAATACCATACATTCCCAAAATTAGGTGTCAATAGGGTAAGAACTACTAATATAGTCTAAGAATCCAATTCAAAGGACAATTAAAGTAGGATAAAACCTTGTTTCTGAAATACAATATACATAGTCTAATATGGTAAAGACAGAAGTATGACTCTGAATGCCTGAAATCAACTGCTACCCTAGAAAGCTCAAAAATTTGCTCGACTCAACTAAGTTGCGGCACACTCGAACTAGGACCTGCACCAAAAGGGTGAAGTAGGCGTCAGTATGATCCACTTGTAATTAGTAGGTATCATAAGCTGACCGAGAAAAGTATAAAACAAAGCCTCAAAATGAACACAAAAGGGCACGTCACCTGGAATAAGAAAATGTCCCACAATGGTAGCCCACACTGCTTACACTAACTATTTTATAATATCCACATATAATACAACAAGGCACAAAAAAATGAATAAAAGTATACATTTATGCCACATATAAGCAAAGAAACGAGAACAACATATATGGGAGAATTAATTACAAGCAAGGAAAGATAGAATGATGGATAGGTATCAAGTCAAAACAGGTTATACAATCACATCATAAGTATAACAAAATAAATACAATAAGAATGATGAAAATGATGATAATGATATAATGTACGAGGTTGTAGCACAACCTCCGAGATAATCGGACAGTATCCATATAAACCTACGGAGATAAATCTTCCCGATGTAGGACCCATATATATATATGTATGTATGTATGTATCTATATCTCCTCCCTGGTACATCCCTCAGGGAGGGCTTTTAAAAAAAATGTTGCCAGTGTTTCTCAGTATTTCCACACTGGTACCATTTATTTCATAAATGAGAATGATATGAAGTTGTAACGCTTCCAACCAATCACAATAAGTATTTTCATAATCAACCACAATGAGTATTTCCAAAACTAACCAATATACCAATCATGTGAGCCAATACCCACTCATTATTTTCAACCATCCATGAATTTCAACATGATTTATATGCCAATAGAGTATGATAACATCATAACACACAATTGGTACCACAACACATTTTTGAAACAAGATAAAATTATCATCACGTACACGAGGCTATCAATATCACATAGGACCCCACAATGTCACACATATTACATTATATTTTGTAAACCATCACATAATATCACATATAGGCACCCACATGGGTACAAAACATAATATAGGCATTTTTATGATTAGTTCCTTCCTTTAACATGAATTTTGTATCAACATTAACTATACAACCTAATTTGAAAAAAGTTAAGCCATAACCTACCTTGAATACAGAAACCTTTCTGCAACACTTTAATAAAATCTCACTCCCAATAAATGGCCTTAGAATCAACTAAACTTCAAAATATAGAATCAAAGCATTAACAGAAAGCCAATCATACATATATTATCTACTTTCATGTGCGGGGCAAAATGGATCCCCGAAATAGATTTTCAAAAAAAGGTAAAATCATATTTTTGTTTTAAAAATATGTTCTTCATATTTTTAGAAGTCTACATCAGAAACACTAACCAAAAAGGAGTTAAAAATAAGGTTCAAATTGAAGAAAAATAATTTTCAAGCTTTACCGGGTAGAAATCTAGAAATTCATTTTAAAATTAAGAATCAAAGTTGTTTTGATGGTGAAATTGAGGAAAAACTGATAATTATAGGATTAGAAACTCATTCAAGTGAAAAAAGAGTGAAATTGAGGTTTAAATTGGAGAAATACTATTTTTGGGACTTACAGGCCAAAATTCCCTAATTTTATTCTTAAATCCATGAGTAGATCAAGAATTTAATGTCAAAGGTTGAAGAAATTAGTTAAAATAATTGTCCAGGAGCTTATACAATATTAGAAGTGAAGAAAATAGCTCAAAACCATGAAACCCTACGATCCAAGTCTCAAAAATAGTAAAAAATAGTAAAACAACGTGTATATATATATATATTCAGGTGTTGCGATCCAAGACCTCGAGTCACGATCGAAGTACCTTATCAGACGCTGGTGTCACAATCATCAGACGGTGGTGTCACAATTGTGGACAAGGGCTGAGATCATAGCATTACATCTGTCGGCCTAATTACGATCACGGTATATGGCTCATGATCCCGGGTGCACCAGCTGGGGACTTGGTATAATTCCAAGTGTCTGCAGGCCCCCCGGGATTTATCTGAAATTTTATAAACATAAACAAACTATGCTACCCTATTAAATTCGATGACCCAACTCAATAGCGATAGCTGATTTTTGAAAAAATATCATTTCCATAAGGTTTACTCCTGAAACCCAAATCACAACTTTCTAAATCGAGTGTCGAAATGAGATTTAAAAGCCATAAAACCACATTAATCTAGTTACCACCCTAAAATTGATTTTCTACATCTGCTGCCACAGTTCATTTTTTCATCTATCACACGGATCAAAAGATATCCACTGAAATCAAATGTAAGTCTCTCGAAGCCACCAAAAACCATAATATCGTTGAGGGGTAAAATTGTCAAATTATACAAAACACATATTTGATATATTTTATCAAAATTCAGGTCGTTACATCATCCACCACTAAAAGTCCTTTTTTTCTCAAAATTCAGGTTGGTACATCATCCACCACTAAAAATGTTGCTCCTCCTCGAACTATGGAAAAGAAATACTTTAATGAACAACGAGTTGGGGATAAGAACAACACATATTAGCCTTGACCTCCCAAGTAGCCTCATCTACAGGTCGATGTCGCCATTTGACCTTAACCACATGAATTACTCTAGAATGCAATCGTCTAACATCACCAAAAGTTCAGAGAATCTCAAATTAGTTAATATACCTGGGGCTAAGCTTGTGTTTCTTACAAAACCTCATCACACCCTTCATGGGAGTAACTGAAAAGAAAACAAGATCACCAATACCAAATATCAAGACACAAAGGCTATGATCTTCATAGCACTTCTGCCTACTTTAGGGTGCCCGAAGCCTAACTTAAATAATCTATGCTCTATCCAGGAACTCACGAAGAAAGTTCATACCTTGATGGATAACCATAGAAACATCAAACCATACCACTGAAGAGTAAATACGCCTATAATGCAAAGCCTCAAAAGGAGCCATACTAATACTGGAATGGTAGTTTTTATTTTACGCATACTCTTCCAAGGCTAAATGATGCTCCCACTATCCATCAAAATACATTACAAAAGCACGGAGCATATCCTCTAAAACCCGGATAGTCCCCTCTGACTGACCGTCAGTCTGGGGTGAAATGTTGTGCTAAGTTCAACCTGAGTACCCAACTTATCCTAAAAATTCTTCCAAAAGTGAGATGTGAACACTGATCCTTGATATGAAATAACAGACAATGGCATAACATGAAGACACACAATCTCACAAATATAGATACTGGCTAACCTCTTAGCACTGAAAAAAACATGGATCAAAGTGAAATAAGAAGACTCGATAAATTGTTCCACTATGACCCAAACACTATCAGAACCATGAGAAGTACGAGGTAACATAGTCATAAAGTCCATGGTGATCTGCTCTTATTTTCACTTAGGAATGGGTAACCTCTGAAGGTATCCACTAGGTCTCAAATGGTTGGCCTTCAATTGCTAGCAAAGAAGGCAACGAGCAACAAAAATATGCTACATCCTTCTTCATACCACCCCACCAGTAATGCTGCATCAAATCGCGACATATCTTAGTCACTCCTGGATGGATAGAATACCTAAACCAATGAGCCTCCTCCAAAATCAATCTAATCCAACCACACATTCTTGGCACACAAACTCAACCCCTTATCCTCAAAACTCCATCTAAATCAAGTGAGGCTTCCTTAGTCTCACCACTCAATACCATAGCTCAAATTAACCTCAATCCAATATCATCAAACAGATGAGCTAAACTTTTCTCCATTAAAAAAGACTTAGCCTCCGCCAATTCTAAAAATGCCCAAGTTTTTAAATATTAAGCTTAACTATTTGATTAGATAAAGACTAAACCGCCAAGGCCAAGGGTCTCTCTTGGTTCAAAATATAAGCCAAGCTACCGATGCTAGTCTACTTTCAGCTCAAGGCATCCACAACCACATTGGCCTTGCCCAAATGATAAAGAATACTCAAGTCATAATCCTTAAGCAACTCAAGCCAGTGATATTTTCTCATATTAAGGTCTCGTTGGGTGAAAAGTACTTAAGGCAATAATGATCCAAGAAAATCTCACAAAAAGCTCCATACAGATAGAGCCTCCACAACTTCAAATAAAAAACCACCACAAAAAACTCCTAACCCTGGGTAGGGTAATTCTTATAATCGGTCTTCACTTGATGAGAATTATATGCAATTACCTTACCATCCTGCATCAATAGAGCACTTATTCCAACACATGAAGCATTACAAAACACGATAAAACCCACGCCCTCCTTGGGCAAAGTCAAGATAGGAGCTAAAGTCAACAAATCCTTGATCTTTTGGAAGCTCACCTCACAAGCATCAGACCATTGAAAGGAAATTTTCTTCTAAGTTAACTTGGTCAAAGGAGCTGCAATGGATGAAAACCCCTCAATAAAATATCGATAATAACCTGGCAAGACAACAAAGCTTCGAATCTCGGTGGATGGAGTAGGTTTAACCCAATTATGAATTGTTTCAATAATTGCTGGATCAACCATACAATCTTTCTTAATTACCACATGACTCAAAAACAAAAACTCTAACAAAAACTCAACACTTGGAGAACTTTTCACACAACTTCTCATCCCTCAATCTCTAAATCACAATCTACAAATGCTACTCATGATCCACCTCAATCTTGGTATAAACAAATGTATCATCTATAAATATAATAACAACAAAGTTGAGATACAACCGAAATACCTAATTCATCAACTCCATGAATGTGGTTAGGGCATTGTTCAACCCAAAATACATGACCAAGGGTTCATAATGATCAAATCGAGTCCAGAAAGAGCTATCTTCAAAATATAAAATTCTATAATCCTCAACTAGTGATACTCGACTTCAAATCAATCTTCGAAACACCGTAGCACACTGATCGAACAACTCATTAATAAGAGAATGAAGTTACTTATTCTTAACCATCACCATGTTCAACTGCCTAAAATCAATATATATCCGTATAGATCCCTCTTTCTTCTTAACAAACAAGACAAGCTCACCCCAAGGTCGGATAAATATCTTATTCAAATACTCCTACAATTGATTCTTCAATTTCATTAACTAATCAAAGGACATATTTTAAGGAGAAATAGTGATGGGTTTGGTGCCTAGATCAACCTCAAATAAATATCACAATCCGGAGGCATACCAGGTAAATTCATAAGGAACACATCTATAAACTCACGAACAACACAAACAAAATCCAAAGAAGGAGGCAAACAAACACTAGTATTAAAGATGTGAGCAAAATAAGACAAACATACCCTCTAAACTAGTCGAGGAGCCTAAACATATGATATAACCCTCTTGGGACCTGAATGAAGCACACCCTTCCAAGTTATCCTTGGCACATCCGACGATGCTAAAGTCATGGTCTTAGCATAAAAATATAGAAAATCACGATAAGGAGACAATGAATCTATATAAAAAATAACATTAAAAACAATCATATCTAACACTAGAAAATCTACCCAAGTCTCACGTCTAGAGAGAGTCACAACACAGGACCGGTACACCTGATTTTCCATAAAATAATCTCCTACTGAGGTAGATACACAAATAGGCATGGAAAAGAGCTCACTAATACAATCAAAAACCAAAACAAAATATGTAGAGACATACAAAAAAGTTAATCAGGGATCAAATAATATATATACAGATCTAAAACAAACAGGGATGATACCTGTGATCTTAACATCAGAAGCCTTTTCCTCAGGTTTGGATTGTATAGCATAGCACTGTCCACGGCCACCAACTGGATGAAAAGCACCATGATATCCACCCCAAGCTCTACTACCTCAGCCTCATGCATAACTATAATAAGGTTAACTCTAACCACATGACAAAGACAACCTTTTGCCAAATGGATAGTCTCAACACATACAAAGCAAGCTCTATGGACTTACTCAATAAAAGAAGGTATATCTGGGCCTAGACAAACATCCTGAACTTCTAAACCAAAATATCTACAACCTAAACTCTACAAAGTCGCCTACACTGGTGTACCCTAATAGCCATATAAACCTCTAAAATATCTAGCATGCAAAGTTTGACCTCTGAACTCACTAAAACGGCGCACCTTCTTGGTTCCACGTAGTGATGCTCAAAGAATACCCTCATTCATCTTATCATGGTCCACTATAATTTAAAAGGATACTCCAAAAACAACCATGAGAGATGTATCCAACTAAAGAGAAACATCTAATCCCTTAACAAACTTCTAATCTTCTTAAACTTGGTGAAAATAATAGCATATGTGCAATGCCCCGAGACTACCCCCTGGACGTGACAGAGTGCTTAGGACCACAGGTGATCCCAAGCTAACCCTTGAACTGGCATATTACTTGAGCTGCTGATTAAAGTATATAAAACTGGAAGTAACACTAGGAAGAGAAGTCTTTAGTTGAACATGCTAATAAAACAATTTATAATTATTACAACTCTAGTTATACAAAACAAAACTGGAAACAAATATTAACTTTCTATGAAGCCTCAGCTAGTATTGACTATAGGTAGCCGGACAGGACCCCCAACTATCCCAAATCAATACGACTAAATAAAGAAAATAAGATGCTACTCAAA
Organism: Capsicum pubescens; assembly: GCA_030864215.1. Lineage (NCBI taxonomy): Eukaryota > Viridiplantae > Streptophyta > Magnoliopsida > Solanales > Solanaceae > Capsicum > Capsicum pubescens. The sequence continues at coordinate 109,602,096 of CM061544.1, forward strand.
CTATTATTGACTAGATCCCTCAAATCAAAAGGGCTCATTACCTGCTGACTGGAAGCTTCAAACTATCAGATTATGATGTATGTGCTATAACTTGTACTTACATTATGAGACAATGTAGCAATTAGAATTATATGTGGATCGGTACTTCTGGAATATACTGAATATGTGAGTGTGAATGCATAAGTAAACAGTAACTCAATATTCATATAAACTTTTTAATGATGAATGCCAAGTGTAAATGACTCACCTTGAGCTTGAATATCTGAGAGCTAAAAATCATAAATAATGAATAATAAAGCATATTGTATAAACTTTGTGAGACATAACAATTAGTTTTAAAAGTTGTACTTTTACTCTTTCTTTTTTATTCTTCTAATTGATATAAACCATGTAAGCTATCATGGGGTCCAACATCTTGCAACCATAATAGTTGGGTTTTCCTACCTATGCCACCAGAATAGAACCTAACTAGATGCTCACTATGCTAAACCCATATTGGGACTTAATCCTACAATGGTATGTAGTTTGGGGCATGTGACCTTGGTCTCATACCTAACTCGGTGCTAAATACTACTCCCATATTACTTATATGCTCTTTTTTAGGAAATCCATCTTAAAATAGCATAAGGGCTTATAATGAAAGGTAGTTATGCTTTTCTTTGCTTTAAATCATAAACTATATGAATAATGTGGATTCCTTATCTTAGCTTATGATATAAAAAAAATTCTTTCTTAAAATCTTGATATAAACTTATCAAAGAATACTTAAAATCATAATCTTCTTGAAGTTTCAATACTTAAACGTAGGTCTTAAAACCCATTCTTAAAATCGGGTCAATTCATAATAAAACTTTATTCTCAATAATAATCTCGAAATACTTCAATAATTAACAAGCCAAGATTGTGCAATCTCATTCATAATATAAATCTTGTAATTAAAAACATAAACATAAGAACTTCTTTATATTTAAAGCTTTAAATCTCATGAAAATCACATGCTTCAAGAATATACATAATTGAGTATGAACCCTACTTTAAAATAATTAAATAAAATCGAAAAATCATATAATTTGGACACTAGGGTGAAAGAATGCCCTTGTTCATAACACCACATACCTTAATAGGCTTGATTTGATGATGAAAGTTTGACCTCGAAATCCTTGGAGATGATATTGAAAGCCTTCCTTGAGATTCTTTGATTAGGGAACTTAATTCTTTATTTTTTTCTTGAAGAGAATGAATTGAATTTGATATTCTTGGGATTAGGTTAGGGTTTCTTGGAGAGAAAAGTGAAGAAGAATGGGAAAATAATGCTTATAATGACATCTTAACTGTTGTTTTTATGACTTAGATTAACGGGAAAGGACTTAACTTACCCTTAGACATTTAAACTCGTACCCAAATTACATTTTGAAGGCTTATGTTGACGCGGTCTAATCGCGGTGACCTATTGATTCTTACAAAAATGATCCTAACTTTTTGCTCATGTATTAGATTAAAGAAAAATTGGTATCGCTGGAAAGCTAATTCAATTATCTACAATTTGGTGAGTCTTGAGATGAGAAATTCCAAATTCATAAAAGGTTATAAAATTTCTAAGTTTACTCTTGTAGAATCAAATACCAAACTTTGGATAGATCAAAGGCTCTTAGCTCAACTTGGCTCTAAGTAAGTTCTATGAACATTCTTCACCTAATAAGCCATTCACGTACTAGGGTAATAATTATGACACATGCATGGAATTATAAATCATGAACTGGATAAAACACCTTCACCACCATGCATTGATATGCTCATCGCTTTACTTACCCCTACACGTCACTATTACATTGAGGTTTTGGAATCGCAATCCAAACGTGCCCCAAACCTTGTTTGAAAAATCCAAAACTCCTCAGAGGCAAACTTCTTACATCCCTGAACATGAATTAACTCAAAAACTTATCTCTCGGGGTTGGGAAGGTTAGTTTATAAAACCTAAAAGTTAAGAGGCCAAAAATAAGATGAAGTCCTCAACACTTAGTGAATTTTTCAGGTTCTAAGCCTCTTATGCATGCACCATGAGCTAAAATGAATCAGGAAAAGTTTGGGGTATTATAATATCTTCCCCTTGAGAACATTCATGATTAAATGATAGATAGTAACTCATTGAAGTATTAGAAAAATGGAATAATGTAGACATGATATGTCTGCTAAGAAAGGAAATAACTAAGCTGAAATATTAAAACTTTCATCATGAAACTGATTTTTGTGATTACTTGTCTTTACTTACTATAAGGAGTGTTGACACTTAATTTTTTCCCTCCACATTTCAAGCTAGTTTTTGAATTTCTCAATTTTTAATAGTTTTAATATATTTATTTTAAGTTATTTTTGTAATAAATTTCAACCCTTCCTTCTAAATTTAGGAAAAATTAATATATTTTGTGTTTAATTATAAATGATTATATAATTTCTGTTAAAGAAAATGCTTTAAAATTTATTCAGAGTGAAAAGTTTGATTAAATTGCAAATTTTCTACTTTTCTCGATTGAAAATAAGAGATTAATGATATAATTAGTTTTAAATTTTTTTATTTATTATTATTAATATCATTATTATTATCTTTAAAAATAATTGTGATTTATTTAATTTATTTTTAAATTATTGAATTTGAGAAACTCGTCAAATTAATTAAAAATTAATTTCATCCTAATTTTGTCCAATTAATTCAATTGTGGCCATTTTTATGAAATGGTTACAATTTTTAATAGGGCTCCATTAATTAATCAAATCTCCCTTTTTAACCCCAAATTCCCTTTTACTTAAATTGACCTCACTTCTCTCAATTCCCAAATCATCCCACCTACACAAACCCAATTTCCTTGGCCCAATTCTATCCCAATTACCAACTTGCCTACAACATAAACAACAACAATAATTTATCCCTACCAGCCCAACAACCATATTCGGCCCATCCCAAACACTTACCTATTTTCCTTCATCTTATCCTCAAAACAACCGAAAACAACAATACAACTCCAACATAGTAATATCAACGTAACTGCAACCAAATAAAATTGTACACCCAGCCAGCAATGGTATAACATAACAAAAACAACAGCGTATGAGATAACACCAACATAACTCCACCGTACAAATAGCCAGATCTCCATACCCATATCAATAACAATGTCCTTTTTCCATTTTGCACTCATCGTTGGCTAAAATCAGATAACTTTCATCTATCTCAGTCTTTAATTCATCATTTTAGGTAAAAAATTAATGCCCAACGACTCTTGTTTTTGTTTGAAAGTGGACTTCAAATTTTTTGAAGAAATCACTTGAATTTCAGTTTTCAAATCACCAAAAAGAAATCACCAGAAATCACTCTGTTGGGGATTTATCTAGGTTCTAACCAAAAAGAAACTTTATAAATTGTTGTGGCTGATTATTTCGTATTTATTTGTTTAAATTTCATTTAAACTGGTATTCCGTTCATATTTTCTCCACTTCAGAAAATTGACTCTCACACATATTGTACACGTAGATTGTACATTGTACATTCCCAAAATTCGTTCAAATCACCTATTTTAGAGAGTCGGCACATATGTAAGGTAAGAGGGAGTTTTACTGTCATGGTACCACATGCCTTCTCATGTAGGAAATTCAAGCCAGTGTCTATCCAAATCTAAGTAAAACTTAAGATAGAGCATTTCCACCTTTGATTTAGGATATGCATGCATAAACCTTAGGTGGTTTTAACCAAGGTGTCATCGCACAAACTAAGGAAACACCCTTATGTCAAATGGGTTCACGGACCAATGATGATCCTCATATTATGCGCAGAGATAATGACAAATTGATCCAAGTCACATTTGACCAAATTGAGTTAGGAAATGTTACTCCAAACTTGAGTAATGTCACTAATTAAAGATTGAATCAATTTATTGAAATCTCAATTCATATTTAATGCTAGGCTTACCATTGGCTTGAAAGGTCCCACTTATGCTAGGACGCGTAATAATTATTTATGTTCTAAAGAGTTTTATTGTTTTGCTTTTTCTATGTTTGCTTATATGTGTGTTTAAAGAACATACGTTTGGATTGAAATAATATTAGTCTTTTATTCCTATTTCAAAGTCCTAAAGCATTAATAGGCATATAAGGCTCAAAATTTGAACCTTTGAAAACACCCTTAGAAGTTCCTTGATAAAATTTCTTAAAATTTACCTAATTTTGTTCAAATTTCATTAGGTTAATATCCAATTTACTTTGATCACATTTTCCTCACAATTTATTTTTTCTGCATTTGATTATAGTTGGTTCTATCCAGGCATTCTGTTGATGAAAAACTATGATGTCTTCATAGCTTTTTCAAATAAGTTTCCTAGGATGTTTATCCATTAATATTTAATTTTTTAAAATCACTTAGTTCGTTGTGTTCGAAGTTCTATTTTTTTATCAAATTTAAGATCCGTTAAATGATCAAATTTCCTATCATTCGTCAACTTTCTCAAGTGTCCTCTCCTTCAAATTTTGGACATAGTCTGTTTGAAGTCAAATATATGTCATTTGTTTTGTATATTACTTTGGTCAATTATCAAGATCATGAACTAACTTTTTACTTTTTGAGTGTTTTTTCTTTCTTTTAGAAAGAGGCTAAGTTGTGTTAGTAGTCAAAACTTGTTCACTTCACAAAGGCAAAGTAATCGCTGGCAGGACATCAGTATTTCACATTGTCTAAGGCCAAGAAGGCAACTATAGATTATTCAGTTCTTTCTTGGGCTAACAGAAGGACTCATACAACTATGGATCCTAGTTTGATTAACACAAATACTTCATCTGAATCAGTTCCCACCTTTTTTATGGCAATGGACCCAAGTGCCTCGATAAGAAGGAAAATAACCCTAGAGATTATTGCTGGTTTGGAGCAACAAATTTCTGAGCTAAGACTCATGGTGATGCAAAGTAGAAAACCTTCTTAGACTCCTCCAAACATAACTCTTCCTCATGATGCTCGACAAAACAGACCTATATTTCTAATGCCAGAAGGAGTTGATCAGGAAGGTCATTTTGTTCATGTTTCTCATAATTCCCTTTCTAGGTACATATTTGATCGTCCAAAGGTTTAAAATATACCCTTTCCATAACATGATCCACCACTATACACCTATGTTGCCGTTCCTCCAGTGACATAAATTCAAGGGTTATACCACTTAGATGTTAATAATTATGTTGAAATAGAGAATGATCTGAGAGTGTGCGCTGATAAGACGGTTAACAAAAATCTCAATTCCTTGGACGATGCAATGAGAAGCCTTTGGGGGCTTGTGAATAACCAAAGTGTGAAGTAGAAGAATTGTGTGAATTTCCCAAGATTGAGTTGCCTCTTAGTTATAAGATTCATAAGTTTAAAAAGTTTGATAGGTCTTGAAATCCTTTCTTTCACTTGAAAACTTATTGTGAAAAGTTTATTGGTGTGGGCAAGAATTAAGGAATACGGGTCAAGCTATTTAGTCAAATCTTGAGTGGAAAGGCCCAAGAATGGTATGCCAAGCAATATGTGACTTTGTGGTGCACTTGGGATAACCTGGCAAATGCTTATGTGGATCTCTACAAGTTTCATGTCGATATCATTCTCGCCAGGATCTCTATCACAAGGCTAAGATAGATATCAAATGAGAATTTTCTTGAATATACCATGCACTTGAGTGAAAAAACAACTAGTGTATATCCCTCTATGGAAAAAGCTAAAATGATCAGTTACTTCATCCATGCGCTAAATCCAAAATATTTTTATCACATTGTAACAATGGTTGGAAAACATTAATTGAAATTGTCCAGACTGGAGAAATAATTGAGGATGGTATCAATACTGGATGGATAATAAATTTGACAGAGATGCAAACAACTAATAAGGGCATCTAGATAGGATCATTCGAAACTGGAATGAAAAAAGAGAAGGAAGTAATGGGAGTGATGACTCAAGAAAAATCTTCCAACTATAAGCAACCTCCTCGATATCAACCCGATGCTCGACATGCTCACTATCCAGTATTTAATGCAAAAAAAAATATCATTCTCAACCTCCACCACAAAATAATCAAAATAATTCTTCCCGTGCCAATCATGAAATAAATCCTCCCAAATTTTTTACGCCGTTGGCAGAATCTCCTACTCAACTTTTGGATAGGTTGAAAGATGAAAAATTACTTCATTCGGTGGAAGCACAGACTGTGAACACTTTTGCAAATTAGTATGATTCAATAAAGTGATGTTCTTACCAATATAGAGTTGTGGGACATGATACGGAGATATTTATCACTCTCAAGCATAAAATCGAGGATCTGATTGACAACAAAGTGATAACTCTTGAAGAAGTTACAACTAATATTAACAAAAATGTATTTACCAATCACAAGAAGTATTCATGGGAAACATCAGTCAAAAAAAGCATGAATTTCCCTCAAAAGTTGCACTTTGGGGTCCTTTTATCCTGCATTTAAAAGTTAGCATTTTTTTTGTAATCGTACTTTCTCATTTAAATTCCTCGTAATTGCATTATGTTTTTGTATTCCCTTGTAATCACACTTTATTAGTTGATTTCATTGTAATTACACTTTTTTAGTTGTAACGAACTACGTTCGACCTGATTTTACCTTGTGAAATACGTAGGCGGTCTCTATTGGCTTCAGACATGTTATAAAAAATTTCAAATATCTCTTTTATGTTGTATGAACTACATTTGACCTGAATTCCTAAGAATGGGATACGTAGGCGACCTATGTCGGCTTCGGTCAACCCCTTAGAAAATTTATCCTTTCATTATATGTATGAACTTCATTTGACCAGAATTCTAAAAAAAGGGATACGTAGGTGGACAGTGTCGGCTTCGGTCAGCCCTATAGAAGATTTATCTTCTCATTTTATGTTAGAACTACCTTTCCTACCTCAATGGAATCCGTAGGTGCTACACTGGCTCGGTCATATTTTCCGTAAAAGTTTCATAGAAACTATGACAAATTTTTAGAGAAGATCTCAAAATTCAACAAAAGGATCCTTTCCCATGTTGAATAAAGATGACATTAAATCACGTAACTGGGGAGGATATTTTTTAGAAGGTATCAAAAAATTTCACATATTCTACAATGTTGAAAATCAGACGTTATTGATAGTACTTTACGTCGAATACAACTCTAGTGTTTTGCATTTTAGACTGGAGCAGAATTTTTGAGAAGGTCTCAAAAATTCCATACTACATAAGTTATAAGAAAGTTTGGGAGTCATGATATAGACCAAGACAAAATTTTTGAGGAGGACCCTCAATTTTTTTTTACAGAAGTTGTATTTACAAGATCAGAAAGGTTTGCAAATCAATGAACAACAAAGTGCATCAGGAGAGCAAGACAATACCAACACAATCAGTTTATCAAAACTAAGAATTTTTGTTTGAATGCAGGAATAGTAAAGTTACAGAGTTGACAATGTTAAGCATGACATAGGGCATTATCAGACCCACTGTGACCTTTCCATAATAATCCAGACATCTTCTCTCCCTCACTTTTCTCTTGATTTATGTTTCCATTAGTTCACAATGATCTCTAACATTTTCTATTATTTTATAGGTAAATGATCCGAAATAATGATGAATATGTGGAGATATTATTCGAACTACTATCTCTAAATTACCATGAGTCAAAATCTTTAAACTCTACCTTCTGTTACATTCCTGACTTAGTTATAACAAATTATTACATTATTAATGAGTGTTGTTCAATTTGTACAGGTGACGTTATATAATACAACCTCAAAAATTATGCAGAAGTATTTTCTCAAAGTTTGGAGATTCAAACCATAAGCTTCGGATAAGCACAAGCTCTTTGAAAGACTCTTTATTCAAAGGATGAAGTTTATGTCATTTGGGACATCCACCCTTTCAAATGGACATATCTTATTTCAACCACCCTTTATAAAGGATCTATCTTATTATATTTGGGTTGTCTCCCCATTCAAGTGGCATGTTACATTCAACATTGGTCGTCTTCCTTTTAACGAGACATGTTGGGTCGTCACCCCGTTCAAGTGATATATTGTATTCAATATTGGTTGTCCCTATTTCAATGAGACACGTTGGGTCATCACCCCATTCAAGTGACATGTTATATTCAAAATAGGTCATCCATCTTTCAATGAGACAGCTTGGGTCTTCACCCCGTTCAAGTGACATGTTGAACATTGGTTGTGCGCCTTTAAATAAGACACATTAGGTCGTCACCCCATTTAAGTGATATGTTATATTCAATATTAGTCATCTGCCTATCAATAAGAAACATTGGGTCATCACCCTGTTCGAGTTACATGTTATATTCAATATAGGTCATCCACCTTTCAATGAGACACATTGGGTCGTCACCCCATTCAAGTGATGTGTTATATTCAATATTGGTCTTCCTTCTTTTAATGAGATAAGTTGGGTCGTCACCCCGTTTAAGTGATATGTTATATTCACTATTACTCATCCACATTTCAATGAGACACATTAGGTCATCACCCCATTCACGTGACATGTTACATTGGTCGTCCGCCTTTCAATGGGACACATTGGGCCGTCCCCTAATTCAATTGGCACATTACATTTAATATTGGTCATCCTTCTATCAATGAGACACATTGGGTCGTCCCCCCGTTCAAGTGGCATATTACATCCTATATAGGTATTTCGCCTTTCACTGAGATGTGTTGGGCCATCATCCCAATAAAAGTGACACATCATATCCAATATTGGTCACCCGTCATTCAACGAGACACACTGGGTCGTTACCCCATTCAAGTAGCATGTTACATTAAAGATTGGTCGTCCGCCTTTCAACAAGTTGTGTTGGGTCGGTGCTTCATTCAATATGACACGTTAGATTTGAGATAGGTCATTGAAAATGCTCAACTTACACGTCAATTTAGTGCAAGGCTGCCATTGTCAATATATTTATTAGACTTTGGAGTCGGGGTCGAATCCACGAGGAACAATGTGAGTGGCGATTAAACTAATTTGAAACTATAGCTATAAGTTGAATTCAAAAAAATGATATGAAAAGATAAAATGGGGATTTTTGATGATCAAACAAAAGTTAAAGTTTTTACTTGCTTCAGATCTCAAAACTCAAATTTCAATGGTTCAAATCAGTGATAGAGAGGAACTAGGGTTGTGATCACTATGATTATTAATCCCCATTAAATAATAACTGCAGTATTGGATTCTTGTGACTTATGAAAAAAACCAAATTATCAGTTTCGACAGTCCATTTAAGTATTTCTCAACCTACCTATACGTTGAACTCCTTGATTCCCTCGAACTTAGGAAAGCATTCTATTCATTCTGATTTTATCTCAAGTTGATCAATTTTGTTACAACATTAATCATTATATGAGAACTTAACCTTCCCAAATCCTCATTGATAATTCTCTACCTTTAGTTTATTTCTCAGTTTGAGCAAATCAACATAAGGCGGGATCTATTGCTTACAACCAATAAATAACAATCATAACAAAGCAATTATCAAGATGTCTGCACAATCACTCAAACCTTATCCAACTATTAAATCCATGGAGGAATAATTATAGATCCTACAACCCTAGTTGTGGGTTTTGTTTCCACATGACAAATAAAGAGATAGCAACAATTATATTCATCATTCAAAGTAATTAAACTTACAAAAGATGAAGTTTGAAGTTGATTCTCTTCCAAGTTTAAGAGCAAATCTCAAAACCCAATCAAAGAGTTGAATATTGAATTCTAAGTTAAGACAGAAAAAAAGAAAAGTAAACTCCCTTGGAATAAGTTCAAGATGTTTTGCCCCTTCTGATTAGAAAACCGTAACATATTCTTTAAATACTTCATTCTAATTATGGAAACAAAATCACAGATCATAGAATTTTCTCAGACATACAACGACATGTGTGACAGCTTATCAGGAGTATGATGCTTTATCAAGAATGTCGTCAGCTCCTCTTCACATTTGAACGAGTTCTGTCTTCAGGTAACGATGAAGCCTGACTGCTTATCACACATGTGATGACTTATCAGAATTGTCGTTACTTCTTTACTTCAAGTTCTCAAGCACTGCCTAAGCCTCACGATGAGCCTGACGGCTTATCATAACTCTTACGGCCTAGCACAGGTTGTCGTCACTTCTTCTAGCTGAATCTCATTCTCTATCTAAGGTTGACGGCAACTCTGATAGCTCATCACAAAGCTGACGACTTACCAGACAAGTCATCAACCTCTCTATTTGGTCAGAAATCAAATCTTTTACTTCCATTATTGTTGGTTCTCTTACATCTTGACTTTTACTGCAATATCAAAGATAAAACAATCAAAACCGACAAAAGTTGCATTAGAATTTGCAAATATTCTCAGTTAAAAGCCTAAAATGTGTTAGCATCTGCTCACACATCAACAACTTCAACTTAAAATAATTTCTTGTCCTCAAGCAACTAAAACACAACTAAGAGGATACAAAGTACATTCGACAGTCAACCATCCATATTATCTCAAAACATCTTCACCATCTCTAAGGTCAATTAATTTTAAAAAACAACTGTGCATTTTATTGATGAACAATAATGCAACACACATGAATCAAGATATTGCATCAATTCAGCAACAACAACCATGCATTGACCTAGATTACACAATCCAAACAAGTTAGCAACTAGCAACGTAACCAGTGTGCCATTACAATAAAGAGGTCCCTCCTTACTCATATGTGAACTCAAGCATGTCAATATGGGGACGGTCAAGAGACACTCACTCTTAGAAAGAAGTTCCAGTCAATGTATGCCAAATACCATAAGCTTTCCCTTATTTTCATTACCGAAGATTTCAGATAGTTATGTTAGGATCACTATAGGACTTTACTTCAGCTTGTAATGTAGGCTTGGGGATGGTATGATACACAAGGATATTTAAAGTAACTAAGACTCCTTGGAAATACATTATTTTTGGGGTCTCACTTATCAACCTTTACCTTATTTCTCCCTTTCTTGATAAAAGCACATTAAAGCTGGGTGCAGTTTTTATTCATTTATTTCCTCTTTTTTCACAACTTTTCTTTTCTCATTCTTTTTCTACCACACCCAGCCTTGCATTTGTTTTACCCTTCTTCATACTAACTTTACATCACACACCCCTATGATACCCACCCTCAACTTAGGCTATTTGCCTAAGTCAAAGTGCACAATGTCCAAAGAGGACCAGGTCCAAAAAAGGTTCATTGTGATACAAATGGGAAAGTGATAGGTATAATAAAAACAATAGGCATTCAGTCTCAAAATCTAGATCAAGGGATATTATTCACACATGGAAGGTCATTTAGGCTAAAAGTGGACTAATATCAACAACGACCTATGATCCTCTCCTAACCGCTATCCTTCAACCAAGGCAAGACTAATCGAGCAAGTTCTGGATTTAACACACAACTGGAACTGGGTAGTATCTCACACGCACTTGGCATAAAGGTACATCACAAGCTACTACCCATTCGGTTCATGCAATTCTTTAGCAATGGTTATCATGTCACTAGTATTAATGCCATAACAAGATGCACAGTGGTCACACATAAATGCATATCACACAGTTATAAAATTGACCATTAGAGAGGTGTTTAAAAATCAACAAAAACATGTTAACTTCCTAAGGTACTTGTATTTATCTTAGTCAACTACTATATAATAAAACAAATCACAATACGCCTAAACATGCCGGCTCTACTTGGAACAAGACTCTGCGGAAAATAGGTACAGCAACAAAAACCCTAAGAGGACATCAACACCCACAATAGCCCCACCCTCAACTTAAAATCATGCAATGTCCCCAATGCGTCAAACAAAAACAAGAGAGTTAGAAACATACTTGTGGCACCATGGTTGCGAAGATCTAATGTCAATCACATAATACGAATACAAATAACAAAATACCTCAGGTTGCCTCCCAAGCAGTGCCTTATTTAATGTCGTGGAACGACTAGGTTATCTTGACTACTTAGAATTCATCTAGATACCTTGAAAGTGTTTCATCTTTTATCCCTCTACTTAGACAATTTGAATCATCCGCCCATCTTTTGATCTTTAGATCTTTTAGGTGTGTTGGACAAATGTGAAAGCATGATAAGGAAAGTTCTATCACGCCACTTTGAACACTTGAACCACTTGCCTAATTTTTCATCGAACTTTCGTGTGGGCTCATTTGGTAACGGTGAGAATCTTAAGAAGCCACTAAATGGACATTGATCTTTATGTTTCCTGGCCTTCAAGATAGGGGTTGTATTATACCCTTTCGGTAAGACAAACTCTAAAATATAGGAATTTTCCTCCTCATTACCAAAATTTATCATTTGCTTGGTGGATGTGATGTAAGTCGAATCCATCTTCTCTTCACCCCGAATTGGGTTGATTTTTTATAAGAGATTGTCTTGGTTTATTCTTTTGCCTCTAGCACCATTTCCTTAATCTTTGCATCATCTCTCATGGTTGGTTTGGTTGGTTGGAAAATCACCGAGGTTTGCTCATTATCAAGCACAACTCAAGATAGGATTCTTGCTTCTCATCTTCACACTTTTCCATTATTTTAAATGATTCCACAGACAAGATTTCATCTTAACATAATATAGAAGAATTCTTTGAATGATTGATCTCTATCACCATATCCTCATGAATGATTGGCTTCATGTCTTGACACATATCATATACAATATAATACGTTTCTTTCTGCATATCCAACATTCATTGAAACATAACTTCAATGTCACTCTTCCCGGTGCTTCGTTCTTTCTTTTGTTGACCATAAGACCTATCAAACTCATAAGAAGAACTAGAATTTGGGTTAGTGCAATAGGGGGAAGGGGCATTTGGGAAATCACTCTAATGTCCATCTTGACGACCATATAAAGAACAATCATACTCTCGATAGGATAGAGATGGTGAACACATCTCTTTTTAGGGAGCATATCTACAATCTTGCCAAAATTGAGGTCCATCACAATATGGATATGGATCATCAAGATATGATTTCCAACAACTAAGCTCATGTTCATTCCACGATGCTATAGTACTAAGTAAACTAAAATAAAAATCTACCTAACACAAGAAATAAAATAAAACTAAAAACAAATATTTACAACTTTGAATTCAAGGAAGTAGGCTAAAATTTCAAACCAACTCAATACACCAAATTATTCCCCGACAACAGCACAATTTTTGATAACGCTTAACTTACACGTCAATTTAGTGCAAGGCGGTCGTCAATATATTTATCCAACTTTGGAGTCGGGGTCGAATCCACGAGGAACAATATGAGTGATGATTAAACTAATTTGAAACTATTGCTATAAGTTGAATTCAAACATATGATACAAAAAGATAAAATGGGGGTTCTTGATGATCAAACAAATGTTAAAGTTTTAACTTACTTCAGAGCTCAAAACTAAAATTTCAATGGTTCAAATCAGTGATACAGAGGAACTAGGGTTGTGATCACTATGATTATTAATCCCTATTAAATAATAACTTTAGTATTGGATTCAAGTGACTTATGGAAAACACCAAATTATAAGTTTCGGCAGTCCATCTACGTATTTCTTAACCTACCTAGATGTTGAACTCCCTAATTCTCTCAAACTTAGGAAATTATTCTATTCATACTAATTTTATCTCGAGTTGATCAATCTTGATATAGCATTAATCATTAGATAAGAAATTAACCTTCCCAAATCCTCATTGGTAATTTGCTACCTTTAGTTTATTTCTCAATTCGAGCAAATAAACATAAGGAGGGATCTATTATTTGCAACCAATAAATAACAATCATAATAAAAAAATTATCAAGATGTCTCCACAATCACTCAAACCCTAGCCAACTAATATATCCATGGAAGAATAATCATAGATCCCATAACCCTAGTTGTGGGTTTTAGTTCCACATGACAAAGAAAGAGATAGCAACAATTATATTCATCATTCAAAGTAATTAAACTTACTAAAGATGAAGTCTGAAGTTGATTCTCTTCAAAGTTCAAGAGCAAAATCTCAAAACCCAATCAAAGAGTTGAATATAGAATTCTAAGTTAAGAGAGCCAAAAAGAAAAGTAAACTTCCTTGGAATAAGTTCAAGATGCTCTGCCCCTTTTGATTAGAAAATCCTATCATATGTTTTAAATACTTCATCCTAAATATGGAAACAAAATCACAGATCACAGTATTTTCTCGGACAAAAGACGATGTGTGTGATAGCTTATCAGGAGTTTGATGCCTTATCAAGAATGTCGTCAGCTCCTCTTCATATTTGAACATGTTCTGTCTTCAATTGATGATGAATCCTGACAGCTTATCAGATATGTGATAACTTATCAAAATTGTCGTCCCTTCTTCACTTCAAGTTCTTAAGCACTCTCTAAGCCACACGAAGAGCCTGATAGCTTATCATAACTCTGATGGCCTATCAAAGGTTGTCGTTACTTCTTCAAGTTAAATATCATTCTCTGTCTAAGGCTGACGGCAACTCTGATAGCATGTCACAAGGCTGACAACTTATCAAATAAGTCATCAGTTATACTTCCCTCTCTATTTGCTCAGAAATCAACTCTTTTACTTCCATTATTACTGGTTCTCTTGTATCTTGGCTTTAAGTGTAATATCAAAGAGAAAACAATCAAAAATAATAAAAGTTGCTTTAGACTTTGCATATATTCTCAGTTAAAAACCTCAAATGTGTTAGGATCTACTCACACATCAGTCCTCCTCCTTTCAATGAAAGGCGTTGGGCCATCGCTCTATTCAAAGTGACATGTTACATTTGTGATAGGCCATCTGCCTTTCAATGAGATACGTTGGATCGTCACCCATTCAGTTGGCATATTATAGTTTCAATGAAGCATGTTGCACCGTCACTTAATTCAAAATGACATGTAGTATTCAAAAAAATCATATGCCTTTCAATGAGATGTGTTAGGCCATCACTCCGTTCAAAGTGATTGTGCTTATTGGTTTGACTATCTCAGCATAACTTGTTAAGAAATGTTTGCACTATTTTATGTTTGGGTAATGCTATATTTAAAACTAACACTTTTGTTTAAGATGGTGTCGAGAGCATCCAAAAGAATGACATTCTCAACTCAAAACCACCGGTATGGACGACTCCAAAAATGATGCAGCACTACGTGTAACTTTTCTTAGAAGCAAACTGGGACATAGTCTGAAGAGGGATTCAAACTCTTTGGATGCGAGCGAAAGGATGAATTTTACCACCATCAAACTACACAACTACTAGAAAGCATATGGGTATCTTGGGATGTTTTTGGTTTCAATTTAACCTCTAGGGAAGTTCTAAACTCGCACCAGAGATAGTCTTCCTCGTCTATGAATATCAAGTGAAAACACACCTAGAGCTATGGAAATTATGTCTATGTAGCTCTTAGTGACGGGTGTAAGGGTCCCCACATTCATGATGGAGATAAATAAAAGCCACTTTTCCATAGCTCGACATATTTATTACTCGTCCATAAGCCAAAGATTGTTTAAAATAAAAGACTATCTTTTCTACCTATCAAGTCAAACTACAAGCAGTCTGATTTCTTGAATCATTGAGATAGATAGGCTAGGCTCTCTGTGGAAAACTCGACGTCAGTCCAACCTCCCCCCAATCATCTTATTTCCCAGCTATTTGGTTTCATCAAAATTTGTAACTCAAACTAACTTGTGAATTCTATGAAAATCATGCTTTAAAATCAAGCTTTATAAACTCCAAGTGGCCTGAATTCTCATGTAACCTGAGATATGTACGAAACCTGATACCTAGGTTCGGTCATAGATCCAAAACTCATAAGAAAACCAACCTCTTCCATGAGATGAATCTATGGTCAGACAAAATTAGGAACGTCAAACTCTCTTTGCAAAGAGTTACTTGCATCCACCCTAACCAAACAGAGGGGACAGTTGTTGACACTTAATTTTTTCCCTCCACATTTCAAGTTAGTTTTTGAATTTCTCTATTTTTAATAGTTTTAAAAATATTTATTTTAAGATATTTTTGAAATAAATTTCAACTCTACCTTTTGAATTTAGGAAAAATTAATTTATTTACTATTTAATTATGCATGATTATATAATTTTTAGTTAAATAAAATTCATTAAAATTTATTCAGAGTGAAAAGTTTAATTAAATTGCAAGTATTCTACTTTTATCGAATTAAAATAAGAGATTGATGACATAATTAGTTTCTTAATATTTAATTGATTATTATTGATATATTTATTATTATCTTTGAAGAAACAGACATAAAATAAAATTTTGATTTATTTAATTTATTTTGAGATTATTGAATTTGAGAAACTCGTCAAATTAATTTCGTCCTAATTTTGTCCAATTAATTAAATTGTGGCCATTTCTATGAAATGGTTATAATTTTTTATATGGATCCATTAATTAACCTAATCTCTCCTTTAAACCCCAAATTCCCTTTTACTTAAATTGACCTCACTTCTCTCAATACCTAAATCAGCCCTCCTACACAAGCCCAATTCCCTTGGCCCAATTCTATATGAATTCCCAACCTGTAATCAACTTCATAAGCAACAATAGTTTATCCCCACCAGCCCAACAACCATATCCGACCAGGCCCAAACACTTACCTATTTTCCTTCCCCTTATCGTCAAAACAACCAACAACAACAATACAACTTCAACACAGCAATATCAACGTAACAACAACCAAACAACGTTGTACACCCAGCCAGCAATGGCATAACGTAACAAAACAACGATGTGCGAGGTAACGCCAACACAACTCCACCGTACAAATGCCCCGATCTCTATACCCGTATCAACGGCAACACCTTTTTACCATTTTTCCCTTTTTGTTGTCTAAAATCAAATAACTTTTATCCTTCTCAGTCTTTAATTCACCATTTCGAGTAAGCAATTAATGCCCAACGGCTCTTATTTTTGTTCCAAAGTGGACTTCAAAATTTGTGAAGAAATCACTTGAATTTAAGTTTTCAAATCCAAAAATCCCTAAACTCTTTTCACCTATAAATAGAGGTTGAAGGAAGAGGGAAAAGGTAATTTTTTGGGGGAAAAACTTGGAGATTCTAGAGGAGCATTCCTGTAATATCACGTAACCAAAAATTCATTGAAATAACTTGAAACTCCAGAAAAATTAATTTTAATGCCGATTTCAAAGTTGTCTTTTTCATCTCATCATCCGAGTTCCATCCCCAAAAAATACACTAGGACTCTATTTATTCTCGTATTCGAATTTTGTCATGTCTGAGCCTTAACCAAAGTCTCAAATACCTTTATTTTTGAAGAAACAAGGTTGTACACCCTGTATTCTACTGATATACAGTGTAAAACATGCAAGTGAATTTGGCATACAGTTGAAGAACCGAAGTTTTTTATACGTGACTAAAATACAGTTACATACACGTTGGATATACAGGACAAACGTGGAGAAAATCAGGCTGGTATACAGCTAATATACACTTCAGAAATTATGGACTAAAGTCCATAATTGAAAGCCCAAGACTGGGCAGCTTTAGCTATAGGCCAATTAAGGGTCCAATTTTTTTTCTAGTATTTATATTTGTAGCTTATATATTGCTTATTTGTAGCCTATAATGTTTATTTATATTAACTCACTTTAAATTAATTAACCTAGACAAACCCCCTAAAGTGTTGTCATTTTATCTTATCTTAGTTTTCTTTTATTTAATTCATAATAATTTTCTCACATAATTTATATTTTCTAAAATGGATTAAAATGGTTCCTTCGTTTTTCTCATTAAAATGAGTTCTTTTAAAGGCTAAGAATCTTATTTCAAAATCGCATTTGTTATGTTCATATAACTAATAGTTCATTTAGATTAAATTAATTTTTCTCAAACTCAAGAAACTAATTTTTTTTGTAAATTCTAACTTTCTATAATTAATAAGATACTTGTAATATGATGCGCTCTTAACGTTTTCCCAAAAAAGAGTTTTTCGGTCTTCCTATGGTTTTAATAATAACAATGCATACTTCATCTCTTTTTCGATAACAAAGACAAAAAATTGTTTCTTATTAAAGTCCCAAAGAAATGGAAACTTAGTTTATTTCAAGCAAGTTGTTTTCTCATTTGAATAAATAAATGTCATTTTTAAATGTTTAAATATATAATTTAATAATTTCTATAAAATCAAGTCTTTACAAAAATTAGTCACTTTAATTAGTCAAGTGATAACGCTCAAATTACATATCTCTTACGAGAGAGTAAGCGGTCGTTTTCAAATATATAACCCAACTAGGTTGGTGTCGAATCCCACAAGGAATATGGTGTTAATTAAGTTGTATGCAAATTAGTGTACTTTTAATCGTTCGTTTCCGTAAAATAAATAGGGGGGATTTGATTCAGTTCACAAATTAATGGTTTCAGTTTAACAAGATAAAATATGTGTAGTAGTATTCAAATTCAGAGAAATAGCAAGCTAGGGTTATGTCCACCTTGTAGTTTTCAATACTTGCTAACTATGGGCTTTATGAATTCATATATGTGTTGTGATTACAGAGAAACGTATTGTATTTAATAACATAATCCTAGTGTTTCTCAACCATCAAGGACTAATTCATTTTAGTTCTCTCGAATCAAAAGCAATCACCAAAAACAATACGAAATCTCCAAGTAGTTAATCCTTCTAAGACATTAACTTATAAAATAGGGGTTGGTAATCCTATTTTCTTACCACTACTCTCTTTTCCGAACATCAAACTTTCTTTTGAACAAGTTGCATTTTAAGGCATATCCTCTATGTTTTCAACCACGAGAATTCAAGATAAGCGAAGAGAGTATGATGTAAACAAATCAATGCATAATGAATTCAAAACCCAAAGTGATTGATTGTATACTACAAGGCTTCCATAACCCTAACAAATAAACTTAGATACTTATGAATAAAACGAAAAGCATCATAAATATATTCATCATACCAAAAACTAGAAGACGATCTTGGTATGCGAATAGTGAAAGTAAGAGAGAAGAAACATTTCTCTCTCTCCTCAAGCTAACCCGCCACTCTCCCTCTTCAAAAACTAATACATAATAATTTAATAATGAATAAAAATTCAGCATTAAGCCTTTTAATAATCTTTTCTCTCACAATTGTCTTCTAAGTCCTTGAACTAATTATAAATGACAAACTAGTCTTGGAAATAGTTTATAGGCGCCACATTTGGTCAAGATTGCTACTCTCTCTTATGTCATATGCCATCTGTATTACATAGTCCCATAATGTCTTCATCTACCTCATTAATACCTGAAATCATGCTAATCTCACTGGTTAGCTCAATTACATCGAAGTAGAGTAAAAACATAAGAAACTAGGCACTTTGTTCTCTAAACACAACTAAAAAATGGATAAATTATGGTGCTTAGGCATATAAATACACCCAAGATCACCACCCCACACTTAAAACTTTGTTCGTCCTCGAACAACATATCTATTTATGCATACTACACAAGCCTTAACACCCACAAAGGAAAACAAGATGCTCAATTAGGCTCATACAACAATTATGAACTGGAAGTAGCTCTAGGAATCATTCCTAGATACAACCTACCCTCAAGAATAGACTCATTAAGTTGGAAATTTCATGCATATCATTCAAGAAAAGAAATCAAATAAATTACCCAACCTTTATCAACCATGTGCCCTCACAACAAGAGAGTTACCCATAATCACTCACAATCATGCAATTTCTAATAAAATGGGTACAAGAATCAAGTTGCACTCACTCTCACAAAGAATTCTCAAATTACAACTGATGACCATATGCTTTCCCTTAGTGTAAGACTCCACTAATATCAGAATGCTAAGATTAAGATCAAATAGGTCTTTTACGGGTTATAATGCAGGCTAAAGGATAGGTAGGAACTATTTTGGCCAGATATAGTGACTATCTTCCCTAAGCGCTTTAATACACTACATTATGCATTTAAGATCAATCTCTAACAACCAATTTCCACTTCTGCTATCTTCACATATCTGTTTTTCACCCCAACTCGTTAAGCTTAATTAATAACACTATGGTGGGAGTATGCAACCCTTTCAAATATTTTTTGGCACCCTTTTCATGTTACGCACCCCTATAATAACCACCCTCAACTTAAGTAATTTGCCTTAGTTGAGGTGCACAATATCTAAGAAGGACCAGGGCCAAAACAGGTTCATTGTAACATGTTCGAGATAAAATTTTGAACATTTTCAACAATTTTAGCTACTCCCAACCACATCAATTGCTCACGCCATTAACTAGACTTTGAGGAATCAATTTCACCTTTTTCCACTTATTCTCAAACTCCTAACTCACATTGATTTTACATTAAATCTCTTAGGAGCTTTTGGATTAAATTACGGTCTATTAAAGAACGGATTAGGCTACATATAAGGCTAACAAAAGAACAAGCTAAAGGTTCAACGGGGATAGCTAAGATAATGTACAAAGGTAGGTCAAAAGAAGGTATGAACAATAGCTATCAAAGAAATGCCTAAATCATCTCCTAAACTCACAATCTTTATTTATCTTTGCATACACACCAGGAAAGTTCCATCATCAGTTGCAATAAGGAATATACAACAGTCTTACATACTCATGGCGCATGATCAACATAATTAGGAGTATTATAGATTCTCGACCGAACAATTACATGAATTCAAATAAAACCAACAATCACATCAAGAGTCACAACTAGAGCCTAGGTGTTTCAAACTTAATGATCCATCACATACTTATGTTATGATGTCATGTGATCCAAAAGAACAGTTGCATGCAATCGAAAGACTACTTTTCTCTTAAGACGGTCGTTATCCATCCATCATCGAGAAAAACACCTAATTATGACTAAATAACTAAAAACATGAACAAAATAACTAATCCTATCCAGAAGTATACTAAGAAGAAGGTCCTATTTTATTACAAAACAAGTAGCAAAGTAACCAACCACCCCACACTTAAGCTCATCACTGTCCCCAGTGCAAATAACAAGATAAAGAACCTGGATAGTAGTACTTCTCATCCACATTAGGAGTCTTTCCACCTGTATGGAGATCATCATTGGAGCCATTTTTCCTGTATTCATCCTATCATCCACGTCAGCCACATATAATGAAAATAACTATAATAAAGATGAGGGTGGTGAAGTCACCAGCCCACACTTAATTTGTTAGTATCAACTAATTAAGTGTTATAGTCGGGTACTCAGAATTCACCGACATACACTTTGACATGGTGCACCGCGTTAGTCACAATATAATTCAATCACTTCAATTTCCCCATGTCTATTTCAATGAAACACTTTTTGATAAAAATCATACCCAACACTTTCAACCATATCAAGATATACAAAACACGATCACTTTCCCAACATAGCCATGGTAAGAATTTATTTCATAATCCTCAAGTGATCAATTAATAACTATAGCATAAAGTCACAACACCTAAGGATTAAGAAAAGAACACTTACCTTGAAGATGAAGGATTGAAGAAAGTGAGTCGATGTTCTTGGGTTTTGAAAGTGGTGAGGAGCTTGTATGATTAGTAGAGCAAAGAGAAGGATTTTGAGAGAGGAAGGGTTGGGCGGCGCTTAGGTGAAAGAAGAGTGGAATGGAATTTTAGGGTAGAGATGGTATTTAAAAGTTGGGACATGGGTCGGGCTGACCCATTCAAAAATGGATTATTAGGCAAAACTTACACTGATAGGCGGCGCCCATGAAATCGCCTAAGAATAAGTAGGTGGCGCCTAACCTATCGCCTATGTTGACATAGGAGGCGCCAAATCTATTTCCTATGTTGACGTAGTCGGCGCCTAACCTATTGCCTAAGTAAGGCAATGAGCATAGGCAATGGGATAGGCGGCGCCTAAGCTATTGCCCATGTTGACATAGGCGACGCCTAAGCTATCGCCTTTGTTGACATAGGCGACACCTAACCTATCGCCTAAGTGAGGCAGTGAGCATAGGCGATGGAATAGGCGGTGCCTATATGCACTTATGTGCTACCTTGAAGTTGCAATGCACCCATATCAGTTGCTACATACCTTCTTTCCCAATTTTTAAGTGAATTCGAATGCTACACTCAGAAATATGTAGGTCATCAATAGACTTACCACCCTTGATGTAGTTGATTTTCTCAAAAAATTTAAAACTAATTGTCTCCTTAATGCCTGCAGTACTTACATTTATTCAGAACAAATAAATAAGATGATTACAGGGATGGGTTGCCTCCCACCAAGCACCTTAGTTTCGGTCATGGTTCGACTCTTCTTTTTGAATTTTCATTTACCAAAAACAAAATCCTAGTAAAAACATGGGTTGCCTCCCATGTAGCGCTTGATTTATTATCGCGACACGACACAACTATCTCGATTACTCAGACTTCATCAATATATATGGTGGCTATACATTTTATCGAGTCGGTTGGACCGATATATAGCTTCACTCTTTGGCCATTCACCTTAAAGACACTACCATCATCATTTTATAACTCTACTACTCCAGATGAGTAGACTTGGCTGATTCTGAATGGACCAGACCATTTAGACTTCAACTTACCTGGAAACAACTTCAGTCTGGAGTTGAAAAGGAGTACCAAATTTCCTTTCTGAAAGTTTCATTGGATAATCCTCCGATCATGGTACTTTTTCATCCTTTCCTTTTACAAATGTACTCTTTCATATGCATTGAGACGAAATTCATCCATCTCGTTCAGCTGTCCCAATCTCATATTTATTGCCTCATCCCATTTCAGGTTAAGCTGTTTTAGTGCCCATATTGCTTTATGTTCTAGCTCAATTGGCAAGTGACAAGCCTTGCCATAAACTAGTTGGTATGGTGACATGCCAATTGGTGTCGTGAACGCAGTCCTATATGCCCATAAGGCATCATCCAGCTTCCTGGACCAATATTTCCCCCTGGCATTCATAGTCTTAGCAAGGATCATCTTGATTTCTCGGTTTGAGACCTCCACCTGCCCACTAGTTTGTGGGTGGTACGGTGTAGTTACCTTATGTTGCTTAACCCCATACTTTGTCAATACAGCTCTGAATATCTTATTGCAGAAATGTGATCCTCTATCGCTTATGATGGTACGGGGTACCCCAAAATGAGAGAAGATATTACTCTTTATGAACGCCACAACACTCTTACCTTCATTATCAGCTAGAGCGACTACTTCAACCCATTTGCATACGTAATCCACAACAACTAAGATATATTTCATCCTAAATGAGCTTACAAATGGTCCCATAAAGGCAATACCCCAGACATCAAATAACTCTACTCAAGCATTTTGGACATGGGCATCTCATGGTGCTTTGAGATAGAACTTTGCCGCTGGCACTGATCACATCTTCTTACGAAATTGTAGGTATCCTTAAATAATGATGCCCAATAGTAGCCACTTTGCAGTACTTTCTTGGTCATCTGATCACCTACATGGTGACCTCCAACTTAGGAAGTATGGATTTCTTCCAGTATGCTAGACACCTCTACTTCTGGGATGCACCGCCTAATAATACCGTCAGCACATCGTCAAAAAAGATACGGCTCATCCCAGAAGTAATGCTTCACATCATGCATGAACTTTTTCCTTCGATGAAAAGAGATATTCTCAAGAATCACTTCGCTTACCATGTAGTTAGTAAAATCTGCATACCACGGTAAGTTTTCCACCACAGTTGCTAAAATCTCATCATGGGGGAATGTATCATCAATCTCAAGGTCGTTCTGCACTGTGTGCTTACTCTCAAGTCTGGATAGATGATCAGCTACTTGGTTTTCATAACCTTTTCTATCCTTTACCTCAAAATCAAATTCTTGAAGCAGTAGTACCCACCTGATTAGCTTTGGCTTGGCATACTTATTTGCCATTAGATATCTCAGAGCCGCATGATCTGTATGAACCACTAACTTAGTTCCTAACAAGTAAGCAAGAAATTTGTCAAAAGAATAAAAAACTATGAGAAGATCCTGTTCAATGATAGTATAGTTCTTCTGTGCTCCATTAAAGTCCTTGCTTGCATAGTATATTGGATGAATGAGCTTTTATCTTTTCTGACCAAGTACAACACCCAAAGCTATGCCACTTGTATCACGGCGTGCAGATGAGGTGGCAGCACCTGTGAACAGAAGAGATCGTCAAGCTAGAATGAGACCTGAACGTCGAGCTGTGCAGGCTCCTTTTAATGATGATGATGATGATTTGGATGGAGATGGTTCCACAGGGGCTATTATTCCTTCGCCCTTAGCACCCGGAGCCAAGTTTAATATCACTAGCACCATGATCCAGCTGGTGCAACTCAAAGGGTTATTTGGTGGACTTGCAGGCGATGATTCGAATATGTATCTGATCAACTTTATCTCAACATGCAAGATATTTGACAATCCAGGGGTTGGACAGAATGCGATCCGGCTGCGCTTATTTCCATTTTCTCTATCTGGAGAGGCAACTTTATGGGTGAACGGGCTAACTCCTGACTCTATCACTAATTGGAGGCAACTGAAAGACGCTTTCCTAGAAAGATTCTTTCCGCCATCCAAGAGAGCATAATTAAGAGATGAGATCAGTAATTTTCGACAGCTTCCAACTGAAGCTCTCTACGAAACATGGGAGAGGTTCAAGAAGAAGCTTATGCGGTGCCCAAACCATCAGATGACCAATATCCAATTGATGGAAATATTATACAAGGCTTTGAACTCAGTGACTAAGCCAGTGGTTGATAATGCTGTGGGTGGGTCATTCATGGACCTTACTTTTATTGAGGCTGGTGATATGTTGGATCGTATGACAAAGCAAAGTAGAGCTTAGCATACCAGGGATTCTGAGGTATCAAGCTCTACTGTATCTACTGGCATGATAGCAGAACAGAGGTGAAGAGAAGAGAAACGTGACCAAGATATGGCTCACATGAAAACTCAGATGGACCTTCTTACCAAGCATTTATTATCAGGGAAGAAAGAAAAGGTCAAGGTTGTTGTATCGCAGGGAAGAGATGAATTTGATTCTGAAGAGGAAGTAAATTATTTGAATAATCAGGGGGGTTTCCGAGGCAATGCCCAAGGAAACCAAGGTCAGAACTATTATGATAAATTCGGATACAAGAATAAGAGTGACATGAGTGTTTTGTATGTTCCTCCTAGAAATCGTGAGGCCGCGGTATCTGGATCTAGGAAGATGTCCATGGAAGATATGATGGCTAAGCTATTGGAAGGAGTGGAGGCAACCAACACGGGAGTAACGGAGGTAAAAAATGATTTGTCCTCAATAAATAAATTGGTTGATTCGCATTCCACTTCAATAAAACAGTTGGAACAAAAATTGAGTCAACTATCAGCGACACTCAATTAATGAAAAACTGGCACCCTACCTAGCGACACCGTGCAAAATCCAAGAAATGATGGATCATGTATGGCTATTACTACCAGGAGTGGTAAGGTGTTGGAAAATCCATCCAAAGGCAAGCAGGTGGTTGATAATACAGAAAAGAATGTGATTGAAGCAGATTGTGATAATTCTGTAGAAGCTGAAAATCAGAAGGAGAAAGTTCATGACACTACACCTAGACGTCAACAGCCTGAAAAGATTGATAATCGGAAGTAAGATAAAAAGGAAGTGGTGGAGAAAACTCGTCCCCTTCCACCATAACCTTTTCCTCAGAGACTGAAGAAGAAAGTTGATGACACCAGGTTCAGTAAATTCATGACTATGTTGAAGCAGCTAACTATTAATGTTCCTTTGGTGAAGGCGCTGGAACAGATGCCTGGGTACGCTAAATTCATGAAGGACCTTTTGACAAAAAAGTGGGAAGCAAGCTATGAGCTGGCAGATAATGTTCATCATTGCAGTGCAATCACTACAAGATCGTTAGTTCAGAAGAAGGCAGATCCTGGTGCTTTCACTATTCCTTGCACGGTTGGATCTTTGGATTTTGCTAAGGCATTGTGCGATTTGGGAGCTAGCATCAATTTGATGCCGCTATCTATTTACAAAAAGTTGGGGTTGGGTGATCCTACACCAACCAATATGCGGCTCGTGATGGCAGATAGGTCGGTAAAACGACCTGTTGGTATCTTATATGATGTATTAGTGAAGGTTTCCACCTTTATTTTTTCTACAGACTTTGTTATTTTGGATTGTGAGGTGGATTTTGAAGTTCCCATAATCTTGGGGCATCCTTTCCTTGCAACAGGAAGTGTGCTTATTGATTTAAGAGCTAATGAGCTTTTATTTCGGATGAATGACGAAGTGGTCCATTTTGATGTATGCAAATCAATGAAGCAGCCCAAAGATATGAATGTGTTCTCTGTAGATGATGTTTATTATGAAGATGAGAAAGAATTATCTGTAGAGAAGCAGCTTATTGTTGATCCATTGGCTGTTGTGCTTATAAATTTTGAGCATGAGGATGTTGAAGAGTATGAAGAAACTATTTGTTCTCTAACAGGAATAGGGTCATATTCTCATGCTCCTAAGAAGCTGGACCTTGATCTTAAGAATCGACCTTCACCACCAGCAAAGCCATCCATTGAAGAACCACCAGTGCTAGCATTGAAAGAGCTGCCCAGCCACCTGAAGTATGCATTTTTGGGAAGTGGTGATACACTTCCGGTTATTATTGCAGATGATTTAGGTAAACAGAAAGTAGCGGCTCTCATCTCTGTTCTAAAAAAATACAAGAGAGCCATCGGTTGGACTATTGCTGATATAATTGGTATCCCTCCTGGGATATGTATGCACAAGATTCAGCTCGAAGAAGATTGCGTGCCCACAATTGAGCATCAACGTCGTTTGAATCCATCTATGCAAGAGGTGGTGAAGAAAGAAATTATTAAGTGGTTAGATGCTGGGGTGGTGTATCCAATCTCCGACAGTAAATGGGTGAGTCCGGTACAATGTGTGCCCAAGAAAGGGGGCATAACGGTAGTCGCAAATGAAAAGAATGAGCTAATTCCACTCAGACCTGTCACAAGGTGGAGAGTGTGCATGGACTACCGGAAGCTGAATTTGTGGACGCTAAAGGATCATTTCCCTATGCCATTCATGGACCAAATGCTTGATCGATTGGCAGGGAAGGGATGGTTTTGTTTCTTAGATGGTTATTCCGGCTATAATCAGATCTGCATTGCTCCTGAAGATCAAGAGAAGACAACTTTTACATGCCCGTATGGTACATTTTCTTTCAAACATATGCCATTTGGGTTATGTAACGCACTTGCCACTTTTCAGCGTTGTATGATGTCTATTTTTTCTGATATGGTTTAAGACACTTTGGAGGTGTTCATGGACGATTTTTCAGTAGTAGGTGAGTCATTTGAATCATGCTTGGCAAATCTGAGTATGGCGTTGCAGAGATGTGTTGAATTCAACTTGGTGCTAAACTGGGAGAAGTGCCATTTTATGGTGAAGGAAGGCATTATTCTTGGGCATAAAGTCTCTGAAAGAGGAATTGAGGTGGATCGAGCCAAGATTGAAGTTATCGAGAAACTACCACCTCCAATTTCTGTAAAAGGAGTTCGTAGTTTCCTCGGTCATGCAGGTTTTTATCGGAGGTTTATTATAGACTTCTCCAAGATTGCTAGTCCATTATGCAAACTTTTGGAGAAGGATTCAAAGTTCAACTTTGGTGAAGATTTCTTGAAGGCATTTGAATGCCTCAAAGGGAAGCTAGTTGAAGCTCCTATTATTGTAGCACCCGATTGGTCTCTACCGTTTGAAGTGATGTGTGATGCAAGTGGGGTAGCTTTGGGTGCTGTACTTGGTCAGAAAAGAGAAAGGCTATTTCATCCAATATACTATGCGAGCAAGGCCTTGAATGGAGCGCAGAAGAACTATACCATCACAGAACAAGAGCTTCTAGCAGTTGTTTATGCATTTGAAAAGTTCCGTGCTTACTTGTTGGGAACCAAAGTGGTGGTTCACACAGATCATGCGGATCTGAGATATTTAATGGCAAAGAAGGATGCTAAGCCAAGGCTAATTCGGTGGGTGTTATTTCTTCAAGAATTTGATTTCGAGGTAAAGGATAGAAAAGGTTGCGAAAACCAAGTAGCTGATCATCTATCTAGACTTGAGAGTGAGCTCATAGCGCAACCCGACCTTGAGATTGATAATGCATTTCCCGACGAAGAGATCCTAGCCACTATGGTGGAAGACTTACCGTGGTATGCAGACTTTGCGAACTACGTGGTAAGCAAAGTGATGCCTGAGAATCTCTCCTTTCATCAAAAGAGAAATTTCATGCATGATGTGAAACAATACTTCTGGGATGAACCATATCTTTTTTTACGATGTGCTGATGGTGTTATTAGGCGATGCATCTCTGATGTGGAGGTGCCTAGCATCTTGGAAGCAAGTAATGCTTCCCAAGTTGAGGGTCACCGTGCAGGTGATCGGACAGCCAGGAAGGTATTGCAAAGCGGCTATTATTGGCCTTCATTATTCAAGGATGCCTATGATTTTGTGAGAAGATGTGATCAGTGTCAGAGGCAAGGCACGATTTCAAAGCACCATGAGATGCCCATGTCTAAAATTCTTGAAGTTGAGCTATTTGATGTATGGGGTATTGATTTCATGGGCCCATTTATGAATTTGTTTGGGATGAAATATATCCTAGTTGCTGTGGATTATGTATCCAAATGGGTCGAAGAGGTAGCGCTGGCTGATAATGAAGGTAAGCGTGTTGTAGCATTCTTAAAGAGAAATATCTTCTCTCGTTTTAGGGTACCACGTACCATCATAAGCGATGGAGGATCACACTTTTGCAACAAGATTTTCAGAGCTGTGTTGGTGAAATATGGTGTCAAGCAACATAAGGTAGCTACACCTTACCACCCACAAACTAGTGGGCAGGTAGAGGTTTCTAATCGGGAGATCAAGCTGATCCTTGCTAAGACTGTAAATGCTAGTAGGAAGGATTGGTTTCGAAAGATGGATGATTCCTTATGGGCTTATAGGACTGCGTTTTAGACACCAATTGGTATGTCACATTACCAACTAGTTTATGGGAAGGCTTTTCACTTGCCAATCGAGCTCGAACATAAAGCGTTGTGGGCGTTGAAGCGGCTTAACTTGAATTGGGATGATGCTATTAATCTGAGATTGGAACAGCTGAATGAGATGTATGAATTCCGTCTACACGCGTATGAAAGAACAGACCTCTACAAGGAACAGATGAAAAAGTACCATGATCGGAGGATTATCCAACGAAACTTACAGAAAGGTGATTTGGTACTTCTTTTCAACTCCAGACTGAAGCTATTTCCAGGTAAGTTGAAGTCTAGATGGTCTGGTCCATTTAAAATTAGCCAAGTCTACTCGTCTGGAGTAGTAGAGTTAGAAAACAATGATGGTGGTGTCTTTAAGGTGAATGACCAACGAGTGAAGCCATATATCGGTCCACCTGACTCGATAAAATGTATAGCCACCATCTATCTCGATGAAGTCTAAAGTAATCGAGATAACTATGTCGTGCCGCAACAATAAATCAAGCGCTACATGGGAGGCAACCCATCATTTTTAATAGTTTTGTTTTACTAGGAGTTTGTTTTTGTTAAATAAAAATCCAAAAAGAAGAGTCGAGCCACGACCAAAACTAAGGTGCTTGGTACGAGGCAACCCATCCATCTAATCATTTTTTTGTTGTTTTTGATTAAGTGTAGGTGAAAGATGTATAAAGGAGGAGATTGGTCCCAAATTTTGAGTTGAAAGTGAGCCATACTAAAGGTGGTAAAGTAGGAATGATGGAGCAAATGCTATCGTCTAGGCATTGCCTATGCTAATCTAGGCAATGGACAAGGCAAGGCCTATACCATTGCCTATTCTTACTGCCTCACATAGGCAACGTACAAGGCATTGCCTATGAAAATTTAGGTAATACCATAGGCGCCGCCTATGTAAATCTAGGCAATACCATAGGCGCCGCCTATGCCATTGCCTATGCTCACTGTTTCAACAAGGCATTGGCAAAGGCGCCGCCTATGCCCAACAAGGCATTGACAAAGGCGCCGCCTATGTCTAACTAGGCATTGACAAAGGCGCCGCCTATGCTAAGCATAGGCAAAGCATTAGGCGCCGCCTACTTATGCCTTTTTGTCTCCTAACCCGATTTTACATTGATCAAACCCGACCCATGGCTTAGTCTATAAATAGATCTTCAACCTTAGAACAAAATGCACTTGTTTGCTCAACCTAGGCGCCGCCTAAGCTTCCCAAATGTCTCAAAAATTTTCTTTTTGCTTATCTAATCTTGCAAGATCATCTTCCCAAACAATCGCCAAGTAAGTTATTCTTTTATATCCCGTAGTTGTTGCAATACTACGCTTATAATGGTATTTTAGATTTTGGAGTGTTGTTTGGTGATAAGAATATGATTGGTTTGTTGTGATACATCTAGATTGAGTGAAAGAATACGTGTGGGTGTTCTTGACTTTGTTCCGACTTGTACTTGATTGTTATACACTGTCATATTTTTATGGAGTCGAAATTGTGAAGTTAATGCGTAATCTTGAACGTTGTAAGCTTGAATGTTTGAATGACTCATTCATCGAGGTATGGATTATGATTGACCACAAGTATACGATGGTATGATTATTTCTATGCAATAACCTGATAAGAACTCTATGTGGTAGTCTTGTTCAAAAAGTGCATAAATCCATTGAAATAAAGTTGGAAAGGATAGTCAAGATTACATAAAAATATGACTGTGCTAAACATGTTGTTTGAACATATCGCCTAAATGTATGTCGACGAAGTCTGAGTAATCGACATCACTCACTTAATTAGTCTGTGCCGACAAATTAAGTGTGGGGTGGTGCCATCACTGGTTGTTGTTCGATTATAGTGAATCTTCCGAGATGAAACTAACATGACTCTATTTTGATCTCAGGTAGAATGGCTACAAAAGGACGACAAGGAAAAGAAAAAGTGTCCACCTCACAGAAAGGTCAGAAACGGTCAAGAAAAGAGCTAGCTGAGTCCTCCTCTTTGCAAGTGCCTCGAAGCACTTTCGGGATAAAATGGGTCCTAGAGGAGGAGGAAAGGAGTGGTACAAGAACAACAAAGTAAAAAATATGTTCACGTGGATTTGATGCAGAAGGAGAGTCTAGCAAAGAGAGAGCCCCGTATTTTAGGTAAAATCCTGGAACTAAATCTTGATTTCATTTTCTGAGATATGGGGGAATGCAATCTTGATCTAACGCGAGAGTTTTATGCCAATTGGTCCCCAAAGACTACCAGAAGTGAAGTAAAGATTCGGGGCCAAGTCTTCTAACTAAATGCGGAGTTCTTCAACTCTTTTCTGGGACTTCCATCTGTGGATCCATCACCGCTCAAGGAGATTTATCACAGACCTCCCTACAGGGCAATCAGACACACATTGTGCGGAACAAAGTCCATGGCCCGGTGGATTCGTCACAAGGATAACAGTCGGCATAATACCATCCAGTATGCTTCCTTGAACAGAGAAGCTCGTATATAGTTGAGGATAGTCAACTCTTGCCTGATTCCTGGGACACAGTACACAAAGATCACACATGATAGAGTATGCTTGGTGTACGCTCTGATGACTAATATTCCCAACAACATTGGTGCGGTTATACGATCGTCAATGCGTAAGGCTAGGTTGCACAAAAGGTCCCATTTCAGCTTTGGCAATTTGTTAACTGCGATCTTAAGGAAGGAGCACATTGAAGAGGAACCTGCAGATCATAAGCTTCCACACAACCCGAAGAAGGTTGATCTTACGAAAGTTAAAGAGCCTTAAACTGGTCATGGCATCAACCTTACCACTGCAGAAAGACATGCTCGGGATGAAAGTTTCTTTCGCCATCTATATGGCATGACTCGGTTTACCATGATGAGTGGGGGTCGGGTTCCGTCTGATGCAGAGCTTCAGCAGTTGGATTATGACTACCCGATGAATGATCATGCGCGGGCTATGTGTGGAGTAGGGGTACATTTTGAGGAACCTCTCGATGATGACGTGTCGACTGACGATAATCGCCGACTGCCAGACTCAGACATGGACGATGACTCTGATGATGATTCTGACGCAGGGGGTATGACCCCAGACATAGAGGAAGAGTCCGACTAATCATGTTCTCCTTATTTATTTTCAACTGAGGGCAGTGTGTCCAGTATAAGTGTGGGGTGCTGGTATTTATAAGTTGCTGGTATTTGTATGTTGTATGGTACTTCTTTGCCTACATTTATTCTTGTTTTTGCTAATTAGTCGTAATTAGTTAGTTGAATTTTCGATTTTTTTTTAGATTTTGCATGAAATTGTTCTGATAGACGGCATGGTATTATAACAAGAGTTTTTGCTAAATAATTACTATTGAGACATTTAGTCTCTAAATGTGACTCATTGTGTGATAATTGTGTGGTTTAATTCATTCATCTGTTGGGTCAAGAGTCTATACTGCTCCCAATAAAGTTGACCATGTGCCTTGTGTGTGTGAGGTTATAGTATATTCTGTGTTGTGACTGATGCTAGAACTTGCCTGGTGTGTGTGTAAAGCAAAATAAAGAGTGTGAGTTTAGGAGATGATTTAGGCATTTCTTTGGCAGCCTGTAATTGTTTACCTTCTTTTTACCTACCTTTGTACATTGTCCTAGTGAACCCTCTTTGAGCCTTTAGCTATTTTCTTTGGCAGCCTCATATGTAGCCTAATCCATTTTTTTTTCAAGACCATAATTTGATCCAAACTCCTAAGCGCTTTAAAATTGTAGAATCATGTGGAAAAATAAAAGGAGAAGGTGAAAGTGATGCCTCAGGGTGTATTGGTACTTGAAATTGTTGTGTAAAAGAGTGGCTATTATAGGGATACTTGCTTAATATAAAAAATATATATATAAAAAATAAAATAAAAAATAGAAAAATAAAAAGATAGTTGTGTTTATAATTGACTAACAAAATAGGTGAAAAGGGGTGGTAGATGAAAGGAAAGTAGAGGGGTTGTTTAAAAGAGAGTGTTAATGACATAACCTAGTGTATTAAAGCGCTTAGGGAACATAGTCACTATTTCTGGCCAAAATAGTCCTACCTGTCCCTTAGCCTACATTACAACCTGTAAAGACCTATTTGGTCCTAAGCTTAGCATTCCGATATTAGTAGAGCATTACACTAAGGGCAAGCCTATGGTCATCAGTTGCAACATAAGAATTCTTTGTGAGAGTGAGAGCAAGCAGAGTCTTATACCCCTAAGAACCATAATTTATGCATATTTTAGCTAAGTTTTGAGGATAAAATATATAATTCCTGCACTTTTAGCCCATTTTCCTTTAAGTGAGCTAACTTATGTGATTAGCATGTTTTCAGGTATTAATGATGAAGATTTCAGCACTTTGTGGACCTTTGGGCAGTAAAGGGAAACTTCATATAAGAGGGAAGGTAGCTTTTTGAAGCTTGTGGACTGAATGTGATGCATGGAGAACTTGTCCCGGGCAAAATCAGTATTTCTAAATACTTAGGGATGCAGCAGTAACTTAGTAGGACAAGGATGTTATAAAAACCTTATTTGCTGAATTTTTCAGCATTCATTCGATCATTATTATTCAGCACTTTTCATTATTCAGTTTACAGATTCTGTAAGTTTAAGACATAGAAAAACGCTAAGGCTACACGAACGGCTAAAGGGAAGAAAAATGTCAACCTCTTGTTTGACGCCAAACTCATCCCCATCGTGAGATTATTCTAACTTTGGTATGATGATGATGTCTTCTTTGATTTCAGTTGTACTCATGAGTAGCTAAACTTCTCTGTTAGGGTTATGGAAACCTTGTAAGATACTATTTGTTGCTATGAGTTTGTGAATTCTTGATGTGTATGCTACTTATATCATTACTCTCTTCGTTTTAATTAAATTCTCATGGTTGCAAACATAGAGAACATGCCATTATAGCATTAACTTGTTCGGGAGAAAAGTTACATGTTTGGAAAAGAGAGTGTGACAAGGAAATAGGGCTTCTAACCTCTATTTACACGTTAATGCCTTAACCGGATTAACTTCTTGGAGAATTTGTACCATTTATTATACACTTTAGGCTCGGGAGAGCTAAAGTGAAATAAATCCTTGATGGTTGGGAAACACTTGGATTTAGAATTAGAATACGATTCTCTATAAGTGCATGCATGTCTAAATTCCGTGTTACTCATAGTTAATAGAGAAGTAGAAACTACAAGGTGGACATAACCCTAACTTATTATTCTCTGTGATTAACCTTTACTAAACAAATCATTCATTCGTTACTTTGATATTATTAATTCACGCCTAAATCAAAACCCCCCTTTTCCGTGGAATTTTCGACCAACAGTCTACTAACAATTGCAACACTTAGTGACCAAGTATTCCCTGTGGGATTCGACACCCAACCCAGTTGGGTTCTATATTTGACAGCGACCGCTTACACTTTCTAACGAGAGTTGTAGTTTGGGCGTTATCAATCTCTTAAGAACAGAGATGAGAGCGTCTACATATTGTTAATCTAAATCAGTAGCAATAATAACCGGCAGTGTATTTCCACTACCCAAGAACACATACCTCAGATGACTGGGTAGCTCTTTCAATTCTAACACCGGTGGCTCTTCAATAGATGGCTTCGCCGGTGGTGAAGGTCGATTCTTAAGTTCAAGGTCCATCTTGACCTTAAGTTCGATTCAATGGATGGCTTCGCCGATGGTCAAGGTCGATTCCTGTTAAAGCACAGACAGTTTCTTCATACTCCTCCATATCCTCACGATAAAAGTTCATAAGCACAACAGCCAATGGCTCAACAGTAAGTTGCTTCTCCAAAGATAACTCCTGCTCATCCTCGTAATAAACATCAACTATAGAGAACACATTTATATCCTTGGGCTGCTTCATTGATTTTCATACATCAAAATGTACCACTTCATTATTCATCCGAAATAAAAGCTCATTTTCTCGCAAATCAATAAGCACACTTTTGGTTGCGAGGAAAGGTCCACCCAAGATTATGGGAACCTCAAAATCTACCTCGCAATCTAAAATAACAAAATCTGCAGGAAAAATAAAGGTAGCAACCTTCACTAATACATCGTAGAAAATACCAACAGGTCATTTTACCGATCTATCTGCCATTACAAGTCGCATGTTGGTTGGTGTAGGATCTCCCAAAACCAGTTTCTTGAAAATCATCAATGGCATAAGATTTATACTTTCCCCAAGATCACAAAGGTCCTTTTCAAACTTTTGCAATCCAATCGTACATGGAATAGTAAATGCTCCCGGATCAGCTTTCTTTTGGAAAATAGATCTTGTAGCAATAGAACTACAATGATGAAGATTGTATACCATTTCATATCTCACATTCCTTTTCTTCGTCAACAGGTCTTTTATAAATTTAGCATGTCCGGGCATCTGTTCCAGTGCTTCAACTAAGGGTACATTCACTGTCAACTGCTTCAACATAGCCATGAATTTTCTAAACTTGACATCATCTTCTTTCTTTTTTAATTGTTGTGGAAATGGGGGTGGTGGCCTTGGGATTTCAGTTGGAATAACTTTTACCTTCTTTCTTATGCCTTTCTCTACACCACTAACATGCTTCGCCTTAGGTGGTTGTTCCACTTCCGCACTCTTCTTTTTCAAACTTCCCAACTCCACAGGGACCACTGAGGATTCATCAATCATCTCCTAATGCATTTCAACTACATCAGTATGAGAATATTCTCCCAATGCTGGACTAGACAACATCTTACCGCTCCTAGTGGTAATGGCCATACACGATCCATCATTTCTCAGATTTTGAACTGTATCACTTAGTAGAGTCCCATTCTGTCTTTGATTGAATGTTTTGGATAATTTGCTCATCTACTTCTCTAGTAGTTTAATAGTAATTGAGTGCGAATTTACTAGTTGACTCATGGAAGATATGTCACTCTTCATGGTAGTCACCCCAGAATTAGTAGTCTCAACCCCCTTTAATAGTTTCTCCATCATGTCCTCCATGGACATTTTGCCTGAACTGGTGGAAGCATTATCACGACTTCCAAGAGGTACATATAGTACACTCCTATCATTTTTATTCTTCCAATATCCTTGATGGTTCCAACCTTGGTTTCCTTGACCACCGGTCCGGAAACCCCCCTGATTATGCAAGTAGTTAGCCTCTTCCTCTGTGTTTGATTCATCTTCCTTACCATGGGACCCCAAAAATTTTACCTTTACTACATTCCCTTATAGAAAATGTTTAGTGAGCAGATCCATCTGGGTTTTTATATGAGCTATATCCTGATCATGCTCCTCTTTTCTCCTACGCTGCTCTGCTAATATTACACTAGAACTTGTATTGCTTGCTACCATAGAATCTCTGGTGTGCCAAGCTCTACTTGTCTTAGTCATCCTTTCTAACATGTCCACAGAATCAGTAAAAGTGAGCTCCATAAAATCTCCTCCTACAACATTATCCACTATTGGCTTTGTAAGTGAGTTCAAAGCTCTATAGAAGATTTCCATCTAGTGTTCGTTAGTCATCTTATGGTTTGGGAATTGAGTCAACTTCTTTTTAAACCTCGCCCAAGTCTTATGCAAAGCTTCATTGGCTAATTGCCTAAAGTTGTTGATCTCATCCCTCAACTGTAACATTCTAGAGGACGGAAAAAACCTTTCTAGGAAAGCTCCTTCCAATTGCCTCTAGTTTGTTATAGAATCAGGAGTCAGCTCATTCAACCACATCATTGCCTCTCTAGACAGAGACAGTGGGAACAATCTTAAATAAATAGCATTTTTTCCCACTCCAGGATTATCAAATGACATATAAATACTGATGAAATTCACCAATTGTAGATTTGGATCATCACCAGGTAATCCACAAAAAAGTCCTTTCAGATTCAGTAGTTGGATCATAGTACTAGTGATGTTGAATTTAACCCCAGGAGATAGTGGGGGTAGAATGATTGCCCCTGTAGATCCAGTTACATCTAAATCATCCTCATCATTATCAACATCAAACTGTGCAGCTTGACGGTCTGGTCTTTCTCTGAATGGACGATTTCGATTTACAGGTGCAACTACCCCTGCTGCATGCCTCCTATTAGCTGAGTCAATTAAATCATCATCTCCCAGGTCCTTCTCATCTATATTAGGTACCCGACCTAGGTTATATGCATTCTGCAGATTTAATTGTGCATTAGCCAAAGCGCTTAATCTTTCAGCTTCCTGTTGGTTAGCCATTCTTTCAATGAGATGAGGTTCAGGATTGAAGGGTAATAATGGTTCTCCTAAACTTCTGGTTGGTGGCATAAACAACAATGAGCCTGTAATGAACAAAAATAAAAAATAATGTAAAATAAGGAAACTTGACTAATAGTCAATTAACACATATAAACTCAATCGACAATTGTATTCCCCGACAACGGCACCATTTTTTGATAACGCTCAAATTACACATCTCTTACGAGAGAGTAAGCGGTCGTTGTCAAATATATAACCCAACTAGGATAGGGTAGAATCCCACAGGGAATATGGTGTTAATTAAGTTGTATACAGATTAGTTGACTTTTCATCATTCGTTTTCGTTAAATAAATAGACGGGATTTGATTCAGTTCACAAATTAATGATTTCAGTTTAACAAGATGAAATATGTGTAGTAGTATTCAAATTCAGAGAAATAGCAAGCTAGGGTTATGTCCACCTTGTAGTTTTCAATACTTACTAACTATGGGCTTTATGAATTCATATATGTGTTATGCTTATAGAGAAATGTATTGTATTTAATAACATAATCCTAGTGTTTCTCAATCATCAAGGATTAATTCACTTTAGTTCTCTCGAATCAAAAGCGTTCACCAAAAACAATACGAAATCTCCAAGTAGTTAATCCTGCTAAGGCATTAACTTATAAAATAGGGGTTGGTAATCCTATTTTCTTGTCACTACTCTCTTTTCCGAACATCAACCTTTCTTTTTAACAAGTTGCATTTTAAGGCATATCCTCTATGTTTGTAACCACGAGAATTCAAGATAAGCGAAGAGAGTATGATGTAAACAAATAAATGCATGATGAATTCGAAACCCAAAGTGATATATTGTATGCTACAAGGCTACCATAACCCTAACTAATAAACTTAGCTACTCATGAATAAAACAAAAAGCATCATAAATATATTCATCATACCAAAAACTAGAAGACGATCTTGGTGTGCGAATAACGGAAGTAAGAGAGAAGAAACATTTCTCTCTCTCCTCAAGATAAGCCACCACTCTCCCTATTCAAAAACTAATACAAAATAATTCAATAATGAATAAAAATTCAGCATTAAGCCTTTTAATAATCTTTTCTCTCATAATTGTCTTCTAAGTGCCTGAACTAATTATAAATGACAAACTAGTTTTGGACATAGTTTCTAGGCGCCACATTTGGTCCAGATTGCTACTCTCTCTTGTGTCATATGCCATCCGCATTCCATAGTCCCATAATGTCTTCATCTACCTCATTAATACCTGAAATCATGCTAATCACATCGGTTAGCTCAATTACATAGAAGTAGAGTAAAAACATAAGAAACTAGGAACTTTGTTCTCTAAACATAGATAAAATATGGATAAGTTATGGTTCATAGGTGTATAAATGCACCCAAGATGATCAAGTTAGTTTCTTTTTGGTAAACCGTTATAAACAGATGCTCTTAAGTGCCTTAAAAACCTTTTTAGGGTGTTAATTGAACCCTTACTCAAAATCTCTAGTTTCAAAACTTTATTCCTATTTTTGAAACTTTGAAACTCTTTTCAAATTTTCTTGATATTTTCTATAAAAATCAAGTGGCGACTCTGTGAATTTTCATAAAATTATTTTGAAATTTTCTCAACGTTTTTTGAAATAGTTTTAAGATCAAACCATTTTCTCGCCAAAATTAAAATTCAAAAGGGATAAAACAAAAATGGCGACTATGCTGGGGATTTATCTAGGTTCTAACAAAAAAATAAACTTTCTAACTTGTTGTGTCTGATTATTACGTATTTATTTATTTAAATTTCATATAAACTGGCATTCCGTTCATATTTCCTCCACTTCTGAAAATTGACACACACACGTTGTACACGCGGATTGTACATTTTACTTTCCCAAAATTCTTTCAAATCACCTATTTTATAGATTCGGTGCATACGTAGGGTAAGAGGGATTTTTACTACCGTGGGACCACATGCCTTATTATGTGGGAAATTCAAGTCCGTGTCAATCCAAATCTTAGCAAAACATAAGATAGAGCATTGCCACCCTTGATTTAGGCTATGCATGCATAATACATAGGTGGTTTGACCCACGGTGTCATCCCATGAACTTAGGAAATGCCCTTATGTCAAATGGATTTACGAACCAATGATGATCCTCATATTATTTGTAGAGGTAATGATAAATTGATCCAAGTCAAAATTTTAACAAATTGAGTTTGAAAATCTAAATCCAAACTCGAGTAATGTAATTAATTAAATCTTGAATCAATTTATCGAAATCTCAATTGATATTTAGAGCTAGGCATACCTTTTTCTTGAAAGGTCCCACGTATCCTAGGACGTGTAATAATTGTTTATGTGCTAAAGTGTTTTATTGTTTTGCTTTGTCTAGGTTTGCTTATGTGTGCGTTTAAAGAACATACGTTTGACTAGAAATAAGATTAGTCCTTTATTCCTATTTTGAAGTACTAGAGCATTAATAGGCATATAAGACTAAAAATTTGAACCTTCGAAAACACCTTACATGTTTTTTGATTAAATTCCTTCCAATTTACCTAATTTTGTTCAAATTTCATTTGGTTATTATCCAATTCACATTGATCACGTTGTCCTCACAATTGATTTTTTTTGCATTTGGTTATAGTCAGAGCTATCCAGGATTTTTGTTGATAAAAAATTATGATGTCTTCAAAGCTTTTTCAAATAAACCTTCTTAAGATCTTCATCCGTTTATTCAATGTTTTCAAATAACTTAGTTCGTCCTGTTCGAAGTACTATTTTTTCCATCAAAATCAAGATCCGTCAAATGATCAAATTTCTTATCATTCAGCCACTTTCTCAAGTGTCTTCTCCTTCAAATTCTAGACTAGTCTGTTTCAAGTCAAATATATGTCATTTGTTTTGTATATTACTCTGGTCAATTATCATGATCATGAACTAAACTTTTACTTCTTGAGTGTTTTTTTCCCTTTTGGAGAGAGGATGATTTGTATTGGTAGTCAAAACTTGTTCGATTTACAAAGGCAAAGTAATTGCTTATAGGACATCAGTATTTCACACGGTCTAAGGTTAGGAAGGCAACTATAGATATATCAGCTCTTGCTTGGGCTAACAGAAGAACTCGTTCAACTATGGATCCTAGTTTGATTATCACAAATACTTTATCTGAGTTAGTTTCCACCTTTTCTGTGGCAATGGACCTAAAATGCCTCGATAAGAAGGGAAATAACCCCAAAGATCCTTGCCGGTTTGGGGTAAAAACTAATAGATCTAAGGCTCATGGTGATGAGAAGTAGAACACCTTCTTAGACTCCTCCAATCATCACTGTGCCTCCTGATGCTCGAAAAAAGGGACTTATGTTTACAATGACAAAAAGAGTTGATCAGGGAGGTCATTTTTCTTATGTTTCTCAAAATCCCCTTCCTAGGTACACATTTGATTATCCAAAGGTTCAGAATATAACCTTTCCTTACTATGCTCCGACAGTGTACACATATGCTGTCGTTTAACCAGTGACACAAACTATAGGGTTATACCACTTAGATGTGAATCATTATGTTGAAATAGAGAATAATTTGAGAGTGTGCACTAATGAGATGGTGAAAAGAAAGCTAAAATTCTTGGAAGATTCTATGAGATGCCTTTGGGGGCTTGGGAATAACCTAAGCGTGAAGTATGAAGAATTATGTGCATTTCCTAAGATTGAGTTGCCTCTTGGTAATAAGATTCCTAAGTTTGAAAGGTTTGATGGGTCCGAAAATCCTTTTTTTCACTTGAAAACTTATTGTGAAAAGTTGATTTGTGTGGGAAAGAATGAAGGAATATGGGTCAAGCAATTTAGTCAAAGCTTGAGTGGAAAGGCCCTAGAATGGTATGGCAAGAAAGATATGACTATGTGGTGCACTTGGGATGACCCAACAAATGCTTATGTAGATCACTACATGTTTCATGTCGATATCATTCTTGCCACGATCTCTATCACAAAGCTAAGACAGAGATCAAATGAGAAATTTTGTGAATATGTCATACGCTGGAGAGAAAAAGCAACTAGGGTACATCCCCCTATGGAAGGAGCTGAAATAATCAGTTACTTCATCCATACGCTAAATCCATAATATTTTCATCGCATGGTAGCAATTGTAAGAAAAAACATTTATTAAAATTGCCAACACTAGAGAAATGATTGAGGATGACCTCATGATAGGATGGATAGTAAATTTGTCAGAGCTGCAATTAACTTATAAGGGCTTCCAAATTGGCTCTTTCAGAATTGGGATGAAAAAAGAATAGGAAGTAATGGGAGTGATGACTCAAGAAAACTCTTCCAACTATAATCAACCTCCTCTATATGAACCCAATGATCGACATGCTCAATATCCGGTCTCCAATGCACAAATGACATATCATGTTCAACCTCCACCACAAATCTATCAAAATAATGTTCCTCGTGCCAATATGAAAGGATGCCTCCTAAAAATTTTACGCTGTTGACGGAATCTCTTCCTCAACTTTTTGAATGGTTGAATGACGTAAAATTACTTCATCCAGTGAAATCAAAGCCTGTGAACACTTCTGCTAATTGCTATGATCCAAGAAAGCGATGTGTTAACCACTCTGGAGTTGTGGGACATGATAAAGAGAAATATATCACTCTCAAGCACAAAATCAAGGATATGATTGACAATAAAGTGATACCTCTTGAAGAGGCTCCAGCTAATATTAACAACAATCCATTACCCAGTCAAAAGAAGTACTCATGGGCACCATCAGTCAGAAGAAGCATGAATTCCCCTCAAAAGGTGCACTTTGGCGTCCTTTTATCCTACATTTAGAAGTTAGCATTTACTTTTCTTGTAATCATACTTTCTTATTTAAATTCCTTGTAATTGTATTCCGTTGCTTTATTCCCCAGTAATCTCACTTTATGACTTGATTTCCTTGTAATTAGACTCTTTTAGTTGTAATGAACTACATTCGACCTGATTTCCCTTTGGAATGCGTAGGCAGTCTGTATTGGCTTCGGTCACGTTATCAAATTTTTTAAATATAACCTTTATATTGTATGAACTACATTTGACCTGAATTCTTAAAAATGGGATACGTAGGCGGCCTATGTCGACTTCGGTCAATCCCTTAGAAAATGATGATAGGCGTATTTACACGCCTAAAGCACCTTAATTTACCCATATTTTAGCTAAGTTTTGAGAACAAAATATATAATTCATGAACTTTTAGTCCTTTTTCCGGTAAGTGAGCTAACAAACGTGATTAGCAAGTTTTCAGGTATAAACGATGAAGATTCCATCACTTTATGGATAACTTGACGCCCAAGGAAGCTTCACGAAAGAAGGAAAGCAGCGTTTGGATGCCTATGGACTGAAAGTGATGCATGGATAACTTGTCTCGGGCAAAAACAGCATTTCTAAAGACTTTGGGGATCTGCAGTAACTTAGTAGGATTAGGATAATGATGCAGTAACCTAGTAGGACTAGGATAAGTAATGCAGTAGCTTAGTAGGAATAGGATATGGGTGTTATAAATACCCTATTTTGTTAGAGATTTTAAGCATTCTACTACTAGTTCCGAATCATTCTAATTCTTCCATCAATTCGAATTTTCATACTTTTACTTTTTATTCAATTAATTCTTATTACTTTCTCTTCATATATTCGATCTTAAGTTACACAACAAGAGAAATGCTATTCTCAAAGGACTTCACGCCACAAGACACATACTACACGTGAGATCCTATTTTGATATAATGATAATGTCTATTGTGATTTCCATCGCACTCATGAATAGCTAAACTTCTCTGTTGGGGTTATGGAAGCCCTATGAGATACTATCTATTGTTATGAGTTTGTGAGTTTGTGACTCGTATGATGCTTATATCATGATTCTCTTCATCTTAATGCAAATTCTTGTGGTTACAAACGCATAGAATACGCCAGTATAGCATTAAATTGTTCGAAAGAAAAGTTATATGTCTGGAAAAAAGATAATGTCAAGGTAATAGGGCACCAACCCCTATTAAAAAGTTAGTGTCGTAACTGGATTAACCTCTTGGAGAGTTCGACCCGTTAGACACGCTTTAAGCTCGAAAGAGTTAAAGTGAAATAATCCTTGATGGTCGAAAGACGCCTGGATTTACCATAGAATACAACTCTCTATAAGCACATGCATGTCTGAATTCCGCATAACTCATAGCCAATAGAGACGTATAACTCATAAGGTGGACATAACCCCAACTCTCAATTCTCATTGGTTAAACATCTTACTAAACATTCTTTCCTTTTTACTTTTCTATTTTTCATTTTTACTCTACTATTTTGTTACATTATTGCACGCTACAAAATTCCCCCTTTTACGAGACTTGCACCAAAAGTCTATTAATCTTTGCTTACTTAGTGACCGGCTATTCTCTGTGGGATCGATACCCAACCCAGTTGGGTTATATATTTGAGAATGACCGCTTACACTCTTTCGAGAGCTGTAGTTTGAGCGTTATCAAAAATTGGCGCCGTTGCCGGGGAATACGGTTGTCAACTAAGTTTGTGATAGTTACTAGACCCTTTGGTCAAAGATTCTCGTACTTTACTTTTAGTTGTTATTTTTGTTTTGTGCAGATTTTGTGCAGTGCATGCCAAATACTCGAAGTTCTGGTCAACCATTATTACCCATTAACCCTGAACCGCAACTTATTGGCAGAATGGATGCACAACGTGACATTGACAGAAGGGCAGCTCAATAGGAGCAGGCTAGACTAGCTGCACTGGCCGCTGCTCAAGTGCATCAACAGAATATTGATAACCCAGGTCGTGCAA
Organism: Capsicum pubescens; assembly: GCA_030864215.1. Lineage (NCBI taxonomy): Eukaryota > Viridiplantae > Streptophyta > Magnoliopsida > Solanales > Solanaceae > Capsicum > Capsicum pubescens. The sequence goes on from CM061544.1 coordinate 109,646,174, forward strand.
CAAATCCTGATGATGAGGACCAGGGTGATGAGGAGCTACTGAATCCTTGGCGTACTGATGAAGTAGCGGCACCTATGCATAGGAGAGATCATCAAGCTAGAATGAGACCTGACCGCTGAGCTGTGCAGGCTCCTTTTGATGATGATGATGACGATCTGGATGGAGCTAGTGCCACAGGAGCTATTATTCCTCCACCCTTGGCTCCCGGAGCCAAGTTCAATATTACTAGCACCATGATTCAACTATTGTAGCTCAAGGGATTATTTGGTGGACTTGCAGGAGATGATCCGAATATGCATCTGATCAACTTCATCTCTACATGCAAGTCATTCGACAATCCAGGCGTTGGACAGAATGCAATTCTGCTGCGCTTATTTCCATTGTCTCTATCTGGGGAGGCAACTCTATGGTTGAATGGGTTGACTCCTGATTCTATTACTAATTGGAGGCAACTGAAAGACGCTTTCCTAGAAAGATTCTTTCCGCCATCCAAGAGAGCACAGTTGAGAGATGAGATCAGCAACTTCCGACAGCTTCCAACTGAAGATCTCCACGAAACATGGGAGAGGTTCAAAAAGAAGCTTATGCAGTGCCCAAATCATCATATGACCAATGTCCACTTGATGGAGATATTATACAGGGCTTTGAACTCAGTGACTAAGCCAGTGGTTGATAATGCTGCAGGTGGGTCATTTATGGACCTTACTTTTCTTGAGGCAAGTGATATGCTAGATCGTATGACAAAGCAGAGTAGAGCTTGGCCTACCAGGGATTCTGAGGTAGAAAGCTCCACCGTATCTGTTGGCATGACGGCAGAGCAGAGGCGTAGACAAGAGGAACGTGATCAAGATATGGCGCACATGAAAACGCAGATGGATCTTCTTACCAAGCACTTATTATCAAGAAAGACCGAAAAGGTTAAGGTCGTTGTATCACAGGGAAAAGATGAATCTGACTATGAGGAAGAAGCAAACTACTTGAATAATCAGGGGGGTTTCCGAGGCAATGCCCAAGGAAACCAAGGTCGGAACTACTATGAGAAATCTGGAAACAAGGACCAAGGTAGTTGGAAGAACAAGAATGACAATAGTGGTTTCTATGTTCCCCCAGGAAGACGTGACACCACTGCATCTGGGTCGGGAAATATGGAAGAGATGATGGCTAAACTGTTGAAAGGAGTGGAAGCAACCAGCACAAGAGTAACGGAGGTAATAAATGATTTGTCCTCAATGAAGCAATTGGTTGACTCACATTCCACTTCAATAAAACAAATAGAGCAGCAATTGAGCCAACTTTCAGCAGCACTCAATCAAAGAAAGGCAGGCACTCTACCTAGTGACACTGTGCAAAAGCCAAGGAACGATGGATCATGCATGGCTATTACTACCAGGAGTGGTAAGGTGCTGGAAAATTCATCCCAAAGCAAGCAAGTGACCGAAAATAAGGAAGATGATGACGCTATAGAAACTGACCAAGACGTTCATGACGTCACGCCTCAACATCCACAGTCTGAAAATATCACTGAACCAAAACAAGATAAAAAGAAAGTGGTGGAGAAAACTATTCCCCTTCCACCACCACCTTTCCCTCAAAGATTGAAGAACAAGGCGGATGATACAAGGTTCAGCAAATTCATGACTGTTAAAACAGCTGACCATTAATGTGCCGTTGGTGGAAACACTTGAACAAATGCCTGGGTATGCGAAATTCATGAAGGATCTTTTGACAAAGAAGCGGGAAGCAAGCTTTGAGTTGACATATACTGTTCATCATTGCAGAGCAATTGCCACCCGATCACTAGTTCAGAAGAAGGCCGACCCCGGTGCTTTCACTATTCCTTGCACCGTTGGATCTTTGAATTTTGCCAAAGCATTATGTGATTTAGGATCCAGCATCAATTTGATGCCATTATCTATTTACAAAAAGTTAGGGTTGGGTGATCCTACTCCAACCAACATGAGGCTCGTAATGGCGGATAGGTCGGTAAAACAACCTGTTGGTATTCTATGTGATGTATTGGTGAAGGTTTCTTCATTCATATTTCTAGCAGACTTTGTTATTTTGGATTGTGAGGCAGACTCAGAAGTTTCCATAATCTTGGGGCGCCCTTTCCTTGCAACAGGAAGTGTGCTTATTGATTTAAGAGCTAATGGGCTTTTATTCCGAATAAATGACGAAGTAGTTCGCTTTGATGTGTGCAAATCAATGAAGAACCCCAAAGAGTTGAACATATTCTCGGTAGATGATGTTTATGTTGATGATGAAAAAGAATTATCTGAAGAGGAGCAGATTATTGACGACCCATTGGCGATTGCACTCATGAATTTTGAACACAAGGATTCTGAAAACTATGAAGAAACTATTGGTGCTCTAACAGGATTTGGGTCATATCCTCATGCTCCCAAGAATCTGGACCTTGATCTTAAAAATCAACCCACACCACCAGCTAAACCATCTATTGAAGATCTACCCACGTTAGAGTTGAAGGAGTTGCCTAATCATTTAAAGTATGCATTCTTAGGAAGAGGAAGCACACTCCCAGTCATTGTGGCAGCCGATTTGGGTGAGCAGCAAGTTGTAGCTCTCATTGCTATTTTACGAAAGTATATAAGAGCCATTGGTTGGACCATCGCTGACATCATTGGTATTCCACCTGGGATTTGTACACACAAGATTAAACTTGAAGAAAATTGCACACCCAATATTGAGCATCAAAGGCATCTCAATCCACCTATGCAAGAAGTGGTGAAGAAAGAAATTATTAAGTGGTTAGATGCAGGGGTTGTGTATCCAATATCTGACAGTACATGGGTGAGCCCGGTACAATGTGTTCCCAAGAAATGAGGAATAACGGTAGTTGCGAATGAAAAGAATGAGCTTATTCCACTCAGACCTATTACAGGATGGAGAGTATGCATGGACTACCGAAATCTAAATTCATGGACGCTTAAGGACCACTTCCCAATGCCATTCATGGACCAAATGCTCGATCGATTAGCGGGGAAAGGATGGTTCTGTTTCTTAGATGGTTATTCCGTCTATAATCAGATTTGTATTGCCCCCGAAGACCAAGAGAAGACAACGTTCACATGGCCATATGGTACGTTTGCCTTCAAACGCATGCCATTCGGGCTATGTAACGCACTAGCCACTTTTCAGCGTTGTATGATGTCCATTTTTTCTGATTTGGATGAAGACACCTTGGAGGTGTTCATGGACGATTTTTCAGTTATGGGTGAGTCGTTTGAATCATGCTTGGCAAACCTAAGTATGGCGTTACAAAGATGTGTTGAATTCAACCTAGTGCTGAACTGGGAGAAGTGCCACTTTATGGTTAAAGAAGGTATTGTTCTTGGGCATAAAATCTCCGAAAAAGGAATTGAGGTTGATCGAGCTAAAATTGAAGTTATCGAGAAGCTACCACCCCCAATTTCAGTAAAGGGAGTTCGTAGTTTCCTCGGCCACGCAGGTTTCTATCGGCGGTTTATCAAAGACTTCTCCAAAATTGCTAGTCCATTATGCAAACTTTTGGAGAAAGATGCAAGGTTTGACTTCAATGATGACTGTTTGAAGGCATTTGAATGCCTCAAAGGGAAGCTAATTGAAGCTCCTATCATTGTAGCACCAGATTGGTCTCTACCGTTTGAAGTCATGTGTGATGCTAGCGGGGTAGCTTTGGGTGCTGTACTTGGCCAGAGAAGGGAAAAGTTATTCCACCCAATCTACTACACAAGCAAGGTCCTGAACAAAGCCCAGAAGAACTACACTGTCACAGAACAAGAGCTTCTAGCGGTTGTGTATGCTTTTGAAAAGTTTCGTGCTTATTTGTTGGGAACCAAAGTGGTAGTTCATACTGATCATGCAGCTCTGAGATATCTAATGACAAATAAGGATGCGAAACCAAGGCTAATTCGATGGGTATTGTTGCTGCAAGAATTTGATTTTGAGGTAAAAGATAGAAGAGGTTGCGAGAACCAAGTGGATGATCATCTATCTAGACTTGAGAACGAGCATATAGCGCAGCCTGATCTTGAGATTGATGACGCATTCCCTGACGAAGAGATCTTAGCCACAATAATAGAAGAGTTACCATGGTATGCAGACTTTGCAAATTTTGTGGTGAGTAATGTGATGCCTGCAAATCTATCTTTCCATCAAAAGAGGAAGTTCATGCATGATGTAAAACACTACTTTTGGGATGAGCCATATTTGTTTTGACGATGCGCGGATGGTGTTATCAGGCGATGCATATCCCATGTAGAGGTGCCGAATATATTGGAAGCATGTCACACTTCCCAAGTTGGGGGACATCACGCAGGTAATCGGACAGCAAGGAAGGTATTGCAAAGTGGATACTATTTGCCTTCGATATTTAGAGATGCCTACGAATTTGTGAGAAGATGCGACCAATGTCAAAGACAAGGCGCAATTTTGAAACACCATGAGATGCCCATGACGAAAATGCTTGAAGTTGAGCTATTTGATGTATGGGGTATTGATTTCATGGGCCCATTCGTAAATTCGTTTGGAATGAAATACATCCTAGTCACTTTAGATTATGTTTCAAAATGGGTCGAAGCAGTAACATTGGCCGACAATGAAGGAAAGCGTGTTGTAGCATTCTTGAAGAGAAATGTCTTCTCTCGCTTTGGAGTACCACGTACTATCATAAGCGATGGAGGATCTCACTTTTGCAACAAGCTGTTCAAAGCCGTATTGGCCAAATATGGTGTCAAACAACATAAGGTAGCCACACCTTATCACCCACAAACTAGTAGACAGGTAGAGGTTTCCAATCGAGAGATCAAGCAAATCCTTGCTAAAACTGTAAATGCTAATAGGAAGGATTGGTCTCGGAAGCTGGACGATGCACTATGGGCTTATAGGACTGCATTCAAAACACCAATTGGCATGTCCCCGTACCAACTAGTTTATGGGAAGGCTTGTCACTTGCACATTGATCTCGAGCATAAAGAATTGTGGGCGTTAAAGCAACTTAATTTGAATTGGGATGATGCCATGAATCTGAGATTGGAGCATCTGAATGAGATGGATGAATTCCGTCTACATGCATATGAAAGAGCAGACCTCTACAAGGAACGGATGAAAAAGTATCATGATCAGCGGATTGTTCAACGAAACTTTCAAAAGGATGATATGGTACTTCTTTTCAATTCCAGACTGAAGATATTCCCAGGTAAGTTAAAGTCCAAATGGTTTGGTCCGTACAAAGTTACCCAAGTCTACTCGTCTGGAGTAGTTGAGCTAGAAGACAATAATGGTGTTGTCTTTAAGGTGAATGGCCAACGAGTAAAACCATATATCGGTCCTCTTGACTCGATAAACTATATGGCCACCATCTACCTCGACGAAGTCTAAGTACTTGAGGTAACTATGTCATGCCGTGACAATAAATCAAGCGCTAGATGGGAGGCAACCCATTGTTTTTCATTCTTTCTTTCGTCCTACTAAGTGTTTGTTTTTGTTAAATAAAAATCCAAAAAGAAGAGTCGTGCCACGGCCAAAACTAAGGCGCTTGATGGGAGGCAACCCATCGTTCTAATCATTTTTGTTGCTTTTGAGTAAGTGTAGGTGCAAGAGGTGTAAAGGAGGAGGTTGAGTTCAACTCTTGATTTGGAAGAATTGCATGTTCAAGGTGGTAAGTTAGGATTGAAGAAGCAAAAGGCTATGGGTTGGGCATTGCCTATGAAAATATAGGCAAAGAACAAGGCAAGGACTATGTAAATCTAGGCCACGAACAAGGCAAGGCCTATACTATGGCCTAAGCTCTCGGAATCTAGTGTGCCATAGCATAGGCGCCGCCCATGCCTAAGTGTGCCATAGCATAGGCACCGCCTATGCAAAAGCATTTTGTCTCTGAATCTCATGTGCCATGGCATAGGCGCCGCCTATGCCTAACAATGCCATGGCATAGGCGCCGCCTATGCTCAACAATGCTTTGCAAAAGGCGCCGCCTATGCCAAGCATAGGCAAAGCAAAAGGCGCCGCCTATGGTCACTTTTGGTCTCCAAATTCGATTTTAAATGGGTAAAAACCTGACCCAAGCTTGCCCTATAAATAAGAAACTTAGTATTAGACCAAAAATACATTGCAAACCTAAGAAAAGCGCCGCCTACCTCTCCAAATTCTCTCAAAAATTTTCCTTTTGCTCTTTTACTTCACAAGAACATCTTCCAAAGGCATCAACCAAGTAAGTACTTCATTGTTCTTCTTTTATATTCCGTAAGTACTACAATACTACGCCTACAATAAATTGTTAGATCTTGAAGTAGTATTGGTGATTTGAATGTGGTTGATTTGTTGTGATACTACTAAGTGAGTGAAAGAATACGTAAGGATGATGTTAACTTGTTTCCAACTTGTCTTTGATTTTCATACACTATCATACTTTTGCGGAATTGACAGGGGCACGAAAATTGCATAATCTTGTAAATAGAAAGCTTACATGATTGGAATGACTTGTTCATCGAGATGAGAATCATGGTTAAACTACCAACTTGTGAGGTTGTGATTATTTCTAGATGTTATAACTTGATTCAATCTCTATGTAGTAGTCTTGATCAAAAGATGTATCAACCATGAAAGTATTGCCAAGATTTTTTGGAAGTATGACTGCACTGATTATATTGTTGGAATATAGAGCCTAAAACGTATATTGATGAAGTCTGAGTAATCGACATCATTCACTTCACTAGTCCGTACCAATAAACTAAGTGTGGGGTGGTGCCACTACTGCTTGTTCATTGATTGTATCCACCGAGATGAAGCTAACATGAATATTATTTTAATCTCAGGTACAATGGCACCAAAATCAAGGCAAGGAAAGGATAAAGCAACCACTTCACAAAAAGGCCAGAAAAGGGGACAAAAAGAGCAAGTCGAATCCTCCTCGCTGCAAATACCTCGCCGCATGTTAGGAATTAAATGGGTCTTAGAGGATAAAGGAAAGTAATGGTATAGGAACAATAAAGAGAAGAAATATGTTCACATGGAGTTGAAACACAAGGAGAGCCTAGCAAAGAAAGAACCTCGCATGTTGGCTAAAATAATGACGTTACATCTTGATTTCATCTTCCGAGATATGAGAGTGTGCAATCTCGATTTAACACAAGAATTCTATGCCAACTGGTCACCAAAAACTACAGGGAGTGAAGTTAAGATTTGGGGCCAAGTTCTGCAACTAAATGCGGAGTTCTTCAACTCCTTTCTAGGCTTGCCATCTGTTAATCCCACACCATTCAAGGAGCTTTAACGTAGACCTCCATACAAGGAAATCAGACACACACTATGCGGAACAAGATCAATGGCACGGTGGAGTGGTCACAAGGATACCGGTCGGCACAATACCTTCCCATATGCCTCCTTGAACAGAGAAGCTAGGACATGGCTGCGAATAGTCAACTCTTGCCTCATTCCAGGGACACAGTACACAAAGATAACACGAGATAGAGTGTTCCTGGTGTACGCATTGATGACGAATGTCCCTATCAACATTGGGGCAATTATTCGATCTACAATGCGGAAAGCTAGGCTACACAAGAGGTCCCAATTCAGCTTTGGCAACCTGTTGACTGCAATATTGAGGAAGGAAGACATCGAAGAGGAACCGGCTGATCATAAGCTTCCACACAACCCGAATAAGGTTGACCTCACAAAGGTTAAAGATGCTGAAACCATGCATGGCGTTAACCTAACCACTGCAGAAAGACATGCTCGCGATGAAAGCTTCTCCCGCTATTTATATGGCGTGATGAAGTTTACCATGATGAGCGGGGGTCGTGTTCCAACTGCTGCAGAGCTCCAACAGTTGGATTATGACTACCCAATGAATGAGCATGCGAGGGCGATGTGTGGAGTAGGTGTATATTTTGAGGAACCTCTTGATGACGACATGCCAACCGATGATGATCGACGAATGCCAGACTCCGATGTGGAAGAGAACTCTGATGATGACGACTCTGATGATGATTCCGATGCAGGGGGTATGACCTCAGACATAGAGGATGAGTTCGACTAATCAGGTTCTTCTTATTTATTTTTCACTGAGGGCATTGTGTCCCATCTAAGTGTGGGGTGATGGTATTTGCATGCTATACTTCTTTATCTGCATTTGCATTTATTTATGTTATTTATGTTTGGTTGTTTGATTTAGTTAGTAGTCGTAGATTTTTTTATTTTGATGCATGAAATTGTTCTGATAGGCAGCATGGTGTTATGACAAGAGTTTGTGCTAGAATAATTACTATTGAGACATTTAGGCTCTAAGTGTGACTCACTGTGTGATAATTGTGTTGTTTAATTCATTCATCTGTTAGGGTCAAGAGTCTATAATACTCCCAATAAAGTTAACCATGTTCCTTGTGTGTGTGAGGAAATAGTATATTCTTTGTTATGACTGGTGCTAGAACTTGCCTAGTGTGTGTGTAAAGCAAAATAAAGAGTGTGAGTTTAGGAGATGATTTAGGCATTTCTTTGGCAGCCTGTGATTGTTTACCTTCTTTTTACCTACCCATGGACATTATCCTAGTCAACCTTTTTGAGCCTTTAAGCCATTTTCTTTGACAGCCTCATATGTAAGCCTAATCTATTTTTTTCAAGACCATAATTTGATCCAAATTCCTAAGTGCTTTAAATTGTGAAGTCATGTGACAAAATAAGAGGAAATTGGGTGAGAGTGATGCCTTAAAGTGAATTGGTACTTGAATTTGTTATGAAAAAAAAAAGAGTGGCTATCATAGAGGTGTGTTATAAAAAAAAAGAGAAAAGAAAAGAAAAAGAAATAGAAAAAACAAAAAGATAAATTGTGTTTATGATTAAATAAAAAAATAGTTATGCTTGAATGGAAAAATAAGTGAAAATGGGTGATAGATGAAAGAAAGGTAGCAGGGTTGATTAAAAGAGAGTGTTAATAGAATAATGTGATGTATTAAAGCGCTTAGGAACATAGTCACTATTTCTGGCCAAAATAGTCCTACCCGTCCCTTAGCCTACATTACAACCTGTAAAAGACCTAATTGATCCTAAGCTTAACATTCTGATATTAGTAGAGCATTACACTAAGGGCAAGCCTATGGTCATCAGTTGCAATATATGAATTCTTTGAGAGAGTGAGAGCAAGGAAAATCTAATACCCATGTTCTGAAAAATGCAATACTTGTGAGTGATTATGGGTAGTATCTTATGTGAGACACACATGGTTGATGAGTTTTGGGTAATCTTGTATGATTCTTTGTGCCTTAACTTTTGAATACTAATTAACCATCATCACGAGTCTATGTTGGAGGTTGAATTGTTTCTATAAGTGATTAGAAAACTACTCTTTGTTAATAATTGTTGTGCCGGTCTTGATGAATATTTTGTGTTGTTACTGTGAAACCCTAAGGAGATGTTTATATGGACATGATATATTGTTCGAGGACGAACAAAGCTTTAAGTATGGGGTGTTGATGATAGGCGTATTTACACGCCTAAAGCACCTTAATTTACCCATATTTTAGCTAAGTTTTGAGAACAAAATATATAATTCATGCACTTTTAGTCCTTTTTCCTGTAAGTGAGCTAACAAACGTGATTAGAAAGTTTTCAGGTATAAACGATGAAGATTCCAGCACTTTATGGATAACTTGACGCCCAAGTAAGCTTCAAGAAAGAAGGAAAGCAGCGTTTGGACGCCTATGGAATGAAAGTGATGCATGGATAACTCGTCCCGGGCAAAAACAACATTTCTAAAGACTTTGGGGATCAGCAGTAACTTAGTAGGATTAGGATAATGATGCAGTAACCTAGTAGGACTAGGATAAGTAATGCAGTAGCTTAGTAGGAATAGGATATGGGTGTTATAAATACCCTATTTTGTTAGAGATTTTAAGCATTCTACTACTAGTTCCGAATCATTCTAATTCTTCCATCAATTCGAATTCTCATACTTTTACTTTTTATTCAATTAATTCTTATTACTTTCTCTTCATCTATTTGATTACAACAAGAGAAACGCTATTCTCAAAGGACTTCACTCCACAAGACACATACTACACGTGAGATCCTATTTTGATATAATGATAATGTCTATTGTGATTACCATCGCACTCATGAATAGCTAAACTTCTCTGTTGGGGTTATGGAAGCCCTATGAGATACTATCTATTGCTATGAGTTTGTGAGTTCGTGACTCGTATGATGCTTATATGATTATTCTCTTCATCTTAATGCAAATTCTTGTGGTTGCAAACGCATAAAATACGCCAGTATAGCATTAAATTGTTCGAAAGAAAAGTTATATGTCTGGAAAAGAGATAATGTCAAGGTAATAGGGCACCAACCCCTATTAAAAAGTTAGTGCCGTAACTGGATTAACCTCTTGGAGAGTTCATACCGTTAGACACGCTTTATGCTCGAAAGAGTTAAAGTGAAATAATACTTGTTGGTCGGAAGACGCCTGGATTTACCATAGAATACAACTCTCTATAAGCACATGCATGTCTGAATTCCGCATAACTCATAGCCAATAGAGACGTATAACTCATAAGGTGGACATAACCCCAACTCTCAATTCTCATTGGTTAAACATCTTACTAAACATTCTTTCTTTTTTACTTTGCTATTTTTCGTTTTTACTCTACTATTTTGTTACATTATTGCACTCTACAAAATCCCCCCTTTTACGAGACTTGCACCAAAAGTCTAATAATCTTTGCTTACTTAGTGATCGGCTATTCTCTATGGGATCGATACCCAACCCAGTTGCGTTATATATTTGACAACGACCGCTTACACTCTTAAGAGAGCTGTAGTTTGAGCGTTATCAGAAAACTTATCCTTTCATTGAATATATGAACTTTGTTTGACCAGAATTCCCAAAAAGGGATATTTAGGCGTCTTGTGTCATCTTCGATCAGCCCCATAGAATATTTATCTTCTTATTTTATATTGGAACTACCTGTCCTACCTCAATGGAATGTGTAGGCTCTACACAGGCTCAGTCATATTTTTCATAAAAGTTTTATAGAAACTGAGAAATTTTTTTGGGTGGATCTCAAAATTCATCAGAAGGATCCTTTCCCAAGTTGAATAAAGATGACATTGAATCATATAACTGGGGCAGAAAATTTTGAGAAAGACTAAAAAATTTGACATGTGCTACAAAGTTGAAAATTAGACGTTATTGAGAGTACTCTACGTCGTATACAACTAAAGTGTTTTGCATTTTAGACTGGGGCAGAATTTTTTAGAAGATCACAAAAATATTGTACTATATAATTTATAAGAAAGTTCGGGAGCCATGTTATAGACCAGGACAAAATATTTCAAGAGGACCCTCAAAATTTTTGGAGTTGTATTGCAAGATCAGAAAGGTTTGAAAATCAATGATCAACAAAGTACATCAGGAGGGCAAGACAATACCAACATAGTCACTCTCTCAAAATTAAGAATTTTACTTTGGATGCAGGTATAGTAAAGTCACAAAGCTGACAACATTAAGCATGACTCAGGGCATTATCAGACTCAGTATGACCTTGCCATAATAATCCAGACAACTTTTCTCCATCACTTTTCTCTTTACTTATATTTCTATTACATTGTTATGATTTCTAACACCTTCTCTTAATTTATAGGGAAATGAACCAGAATAATGATGAAGATGTGGAGATATTATTCAAACTACTATCACTAAATAACCATCAGTCAAATAACTCCATCTTTAAACTCTACCTTTTTTTACATTCCTGACTTAGTTATAACAAATTATTCCATTATTAATGAGTGTTATTCAAGTTGTATAGGTGACGTTATATAAGACCACCTCGAAAATTATGCAAAAGTATCCTCTTAAAGTTCGGATATTCAAACTAGAAGCTCTGGATATGCACAAACTCTTTGAAAAACTCTTGATTCAAATGATTAAGTTGATCTCATTTGGGACGTCCACCCTTTCAAAATGACAAATCTTATTTCCACCACCCTTTCTAAAGGATCTGTCTTATTATATATGGGTCGTTTCCCCATTCAAGTGGCATGTTACATTCAACATTGTTCGTTCACCTATCAATGAGATATGTTCGATCGTCACTCCGTTCAAGTGATATGTTATATTCAATATTGGTAGTCCGCCTTTCATTGAGACACATTAGATCATCACCCCATTCAAGCGACATGTTATATTCAAAATAGGTCATCCACCTTTCAATGAGACACGTTGGGTTGTCACCCTGTTCAAGTGGCATGTTCAACATTGGTCGTCCACCTTTCAATGAGACACATTGGGTCGTCACCTCATTTATGTAATATGTTATATTCAATATTGGTTATCTATTTTTCAATGAGACACGTTGGGCTGTCACCCCGTTCAAGTGACATGTTATATTCAAGATAGGTCGTCCACCTTTTAATGTGACACGTTGGGTCGTCACCCCATTCTAGTGATGTGTTATAATCAATATTGGTTGTCTGTCTTTCAATGAGACACGTTGGATCTTCACCCCATTCAAGTGAAATGTTCAATATTGGTCGTTCACCTTTTAATGAGATACGTTGTGTCGTCAACCTATTTAAGTGATAGGTTATATTCAATATTGGTCTTCCGCCTTTCAATAAGACACATTAGGTCGTCACTCCGTTCAAGTGACATGTTACATTGGTCGTCCACCTTTCAATGAGAAACGTTGGTCCGTCCCTCCATTCAAGTTGAGTATTACATTTAATATTGGTCGTGTACCTTTCAATGAGACACGTTGGGTCGTCCCCCAGTTCAATTGGCACATTATATCCTATATGGGTTATCCATATTTTAATAAGATACGTTGGGTCGTCATCCCTATCAAAGTGATATATTTTATTAGATATTGGTCACCCATCCATCAATGAGACACATTGGGTCGTCACCCCATTCAAGTATTATGTTACATTCAATATTGATTGCCCGCCTTTCAACAACACGCATTGGGTCGTCGCTCCATTCAATGTGACACGTTACATTTGAGATAGGTCGTCCACCATTCAATGAGATGCATTGGTCCATTGCCCCATTCAAAGTGACACGTTACATTTCAGATAGGTCGTTGGCCTTTCAATGAGACATGTTATGTCATCACATCGTTTAATTGGCACGTTACATTATCAATAAGGAACGTTGGACTATTACTCCATTCAAAATGATAAATTATATTCAAAAAGGGCTTCCACCTTTCAATGAGATGTGTTAGACCATCACTCTGCGTGAAGTGATTATGCATATTGGTTCGACTATCTCAGCATAGCATGTTCAGATAGGTTTGAACTAATTTATGTTTGGGTAATGCTACATCTTCAACTAAATATTTTGTTTGAAATGTTGTCGAGAGCATCCGAAAGGATAAAATTCTAAATTCAAAACCACAGGTGTGGACAACTCCAAAAAGAACGTAGCACAATGTGAAACTTTTCTTAGCAGCGAACTGGGTTATAGTTTGAGGAGGGATTCAAACTTTTTGGACGCCAGCTAAAGGAAGACTTTCACCACCATCAAACTACACCCCTATTAGAAGGCATGAGGGTATCTTGGGATTTGTTTGGTTTTAATTTCACCTTTGGGCAGTTCTAAACTCGCACCAGAGGTAGTCTTCCTCTTTTTTGAAAATCAAGGGAAAACACACCTAGAGCTTTGGAAATTATGTCATGTAGATCTTAGTTGCGGGTGTAAAGGGACACACATTCATGATTGATAAAAATACAAGCCACTTTTCCATAGCTCAACATATTTTTCACTCATCCATAAGCAGAAGATTGTTTAAAATAAAAGACTATCTTTTTTACAGATCGAGTCAAAATACAAGCTATTTAATTTCCTAAATCATTCGGATATATAGGCTAGGATCTATGTGGAAAACTTGACTGTAGTCAAACCTCCCCCCAATCCCTTTATTTCCCACCTATTCGGTTTCACCAAAATTCAAAACTCGGAATAACTTGTGAATTCTTTGAAATCGTGCTTTAAAATCAAGATTTATAAACTACAAGTGACCTAAATTCTTATATAACTTGAGATATGTAGGAAACCTAATACTGAGGTCCATCCATATGTAATGCCCCGAGATCCCATCCCGAGATGTCACACGGTGCTTATGACCCGAAAGGACCACAAGCTAACCCTTTACTGATATCTGTACCTGTACACTGCATAACATCTGAAATAAATGTGGAAATAAGCCATAAGGTTCAACACATCTATGAATACTCATAATATAGAAAAATGAATACTAATACATCCGTCTAAAAGTCCTCTAAACTTTTTGAACCGTGGAGTTGATGGGACATGTCCCCAACTAACTTCATCAATAGAAAATAAACAAGTTCTGAAGCAATAATAGTAAACTGAGGTTCATCCTCGAAAGATGAGGACTCACTGCTACTTCTACTGAATGGGACTGAACTGTTGAGGATACTCTAGATCCTGTGCCTCTGAACCTATGGTGTCAAATAAAACACCATAGCACAAATTCATCAGTACAGGAATGTACTGAGTATGTAGACGGGGTAGGCAAATGTAAGGTCTCATGCATGCACAATATCTAAACTTAATAATCATGAAGATTCCGCATGAGAACACATACATGAATGCACAGACGATGAACACAATCATCGTAACTCTAGATACTGAAACTCGGATACCACTTTACTGCAGACTAAACTCACTACTAATAATAAAATACTAAATCACTGACATAATTAGAGATTAATTTATATAAAATATTATTCCGAAAGAGATTATCAATGATAAGAAGTATGTTCATGTCCAAATCTGACAACAAGAATACTCAATAGAATCTGAGATGGACATCAAGCCTATCTGATGGGAGATTTCTAGATATGATAATAAGAATACTCCACAAAATCTGAGACTGATATCAAGCCTCTTTGATGGGATATCTCTAGATATGATAATAAGCATCTGTATATGAGACCAAGCCTCTCTGACGGGATGGTCAATGAATCAATGAAACTATCTGAGTTCCTCACTGAGATAGACGATTGTACCACATAGTCCTGATTTCTGAAGATCGCTACTGAAACTGCAACTGTGGGGTGTGGTTACTTAACCGATATGCCCCAACCTACCACAGGTGGGGTCACGCCTGTGACCCTAGATGGAAGGGTGTCAATACTGTGCCACGGGTAAAGACCTCTCTGGTTAAGCCTCTCTGACGGGATGACCCTCACAGGAAGTCAGCCTGAGGCAATATAATAGTCAAACCTCTCTGACGGTGACAACCTCTATTGATGGGAGACTTCTTCATCCTTCGCTGGCTACGTTGTTCAAGAATTTAGGGATTGTTCCTTACGACTCGACCTCTCTGAAAGGAGAGCCTCCATCCCTTCCCTCGCTCGGTGATAGTTTTTACTCCCAATGGAAGACTTTGAATTAAAATATTAACTGAGCACAACTGAACTGAATCTGTTATTGATCATGTTTCTTAAAATATCTGACTGAGTTACGCTGAGATTACTTAGTTCTGTATCTGACGGAAAAGGTATCGAATCATGGTATCTGACTGACGATGCAGAGCTTGTATAGATCCCTCGAATCTCTTCTGAGATTAGAACTGAATCACTTGAATACTATTAGATCTGAGATGATTACAGGACTGAGGCTAGATTACTAGCGATACAGAGATTACAGAGATAACTAAGATTACTGAGCTTTCTTAAGTTCTGCACTTGTCTGAGGATACAGAGTTCTATAGTTCATTGAGTTCTGAGAACCATAGCTCGACTGGAGTTATCGAGAAACTGATACGGGGTCTAGATAACAGCTCTATTTTCAGGTATAAATACCCCCAGGACTCGATGACATAAAAGTAAAGCATAATCATTCATTATCACAATTATTCTTTCATTCATCATCACAATCATTAAAGCATCTTCCCAATTATTAACACATCTCTTCAAGTAATTAGTAATCACAAACGTCTGTTAATCATCACAGTTTCCAAGGGGTCACTTTAAGCATCTCGGAAACATAATCATATAATAATGTAGGGACAACTTGCTACTAGATCGTACTCCATTAAAAAAGGTTTTACCTCATCTATTTCATACCTATACCAGTCTTGACATATGTTTAGATATCACATAGCTTGGGTAAACTTCTTACTATCATGTCACAACTTACTTGCTAACCACTAGAAAAGTATTAAAAACTTAGCATATATCAAAGAGCACATAATCAGGGAATTTACAACCATCATATCTCAACTTGTTCACTACGGTCTATCAACAACCACTTGACATGACCGATTTTACACCTACTTGGGGATTTCATGCTATTTGGCACATTTCACTCACTAAGATATATTATCAAACACTAGGCATGCATGGACTAGCTTACAATTTTGGAGCTTCACATTCAACATACTATAATGGATCTATGCTTCACCTAAGCTATTTATCAAACCTATGGGGAACATTCTTCACTTATTCAACCATTTCTACATCCAAAAGTCATGAACCCATCACATGGAAAAACAACTTCAAGAGGGTCTATCACAAACATAACATGAATTCCACATAATAGGGTCAAAGCTCATAAATTTTGCAAGCAAACATTAATCAAAACTAAAAACACATTAATAATCAATCTCAACTCATACAAATAATTAACAACTCATAAACATAAAAATCTTTTAGTTTTGAAAAGGGTTCTTGAGCTTCTTGGATGAAAGAGACCCAAGAATTAACATATACATACCTTAACCTTTGGAATAGGATGAATTCTAATGCTTGAGACTCTATCCACACTTGTAATAAATGATTCTCGAAGCCTACACTATGAGGAACTTGATTCTTGAAGAAACCTTGAAGATTTATGGATGAATTTTGGAAGATTAGGGTTCTAGATGAAACCCTAATTAGATATTCTTGAGAGAATTGGAAGAAAAAATGATGAAATTAGGGTTTTGGAAGTGGGTTCTCATATTTATATAGGCTCAAAAAAGGTGGGAAATGACCAAAATACCCTTGCAAAAACGTCTCTAAATTGCTAAAAAAAAATGGCTGACGACATTTGTTACAGGCCGTCAAACCTGTGACAGGCCATCACAAAATATAGTCACAAAAGGGTGGATTTTATGATTTTCTACCTCATTATGATGACCTTTTGTGACAAGCCGTCAGACCTGTGATGGGCCGTCACAAAATGTCGCCACACATTTTTCAGACTGACATGCTAGAGTAAAATAGGCATAAATCTTTGCTTTGATATCAGTTTTTGGCAAAACTGGTATCGTTGGAAAAATAATTCAAATATATTTTATTTGATATATGGTAGCTCCTCTAATTCGATAAATACAAGGAGTTATGATCTATTGAAATTGACCCAAATTTTTTACGGTCACTAAAACTTGAACTCCAGGAATGCTTTCAACTTGTCCATGAGTTAAGGGACCTCTATGATCTTAATTCATGCTCAAATAGATTCCCATATGATTCAAAATATTTCATACTTGTGAGGATATTTCCAAAACATTTTGACCCAGATTTTCTCTTTACCAAATATGCTCTAAGGCTCAGACTTGAAGAAGATTTTGTGGGGCATTACATTATATCCCCCTTGAGAACATTCGTCCTCGAATGTCACTTGATAGACTGAGAATACGGATCAACAGAACTTACTTCAAGAAATGGAAACATCTCAGATTAGGACTACGCAACTAGAACGACTGACATATAGAGTTCTCACACTGGGCATGAATATCTGATGCATGGAATACTCGACTGATGATACTCATAGCTGAATTCTCATAATACATATGCATATTTGATGCATGGACTCATAACTGGGATGATCTCATGAATACAAGACGGAACACACACTGAAAAGATGAACTCTTTCTACTAAATGTGCATATCTAATGTATGAATGTCCGGCTAAGCTGACTTTTGAAAGCACGACTAGATAATACAACAATGACTAATGCGAACTTTATAAAGAAAATCTGAACATGCATCGGGATGAATCTAATGTCATACAACATCATAATACTATGGGGTATCTCCCCCTTGGGACTCTATGTCCCTCTAAACACACTTCGCTGAAATACTAGAGCGGTGCGCTGGTCACCTACAGACTGGGTCATAATTGACCGATCAAGATCTGAAATTATCCATGAATCATGCTAACATATAACCTCAAAATGGTGTCAAAGGATCTAACAATTCATATCACAAAGATGAAGGGCTCATAACATACCCGGGTCTATATTAGGTAATCCTTCCCGATCAAGGCAAGCCTGAAACACATGAAGTCTACCTCTTTGAGCCAGCACTCTACATTCTTTCCTTCTATGTCCTAGCTCACCACACCCAAAACATACATCACTACCAGATCTACACACACCTTAGTGGCTTCTACTATACTCTCCACAAAGAGGATGGTTACGAACACCACTAGCACTACTCTGGGCTTTGGAGCTTGGTGCTACCTCAGATCTGACACCCCCAAACACAGGTGCGGGTACACAAGATGAAGATGGATATAGAACTAAAAATCTCCAACCATACTAAGAAATACTACCACCTTGAGACCCTGGCTGCGAGAAACCACGACTACCTGTCTTGGCTCTCTTACTCACTCTCTCTCTTTCTTTTATTTTATCTGCCTCAATTTATTGCACATGCATCATTAGCTTAGAAAGATCCATATCTCAATTGAGCATGGCATATCTACACTCTTTCAACACATCAATTGATACCCCAGTAAAAAACATACTCATATTCGCTCTAGGGTCAGCTATCAAGTCAGGAGCATATGTAGCTAATTGGTTAAACATAAGACAATACTCTTTCACTGTCATGGAACCTTGCCTTAGGTTCATGAAATCTTATACCTTAGCTTCTCTCATCTCTAGAGGGAAAAACCTATCTAGAAAAGCACTCTGAAACTCTAGCCAAGTCAGAGAAGCTGCATTTTCCCTTCTACTCTTCTCCCACATCAATACCCAATCATGAGAAATATCTTTCAACCTATAAGATTCTAACTCAACATTATCCTCCTCAGAAACATGTATAATCTGGGTGATCTTCTTCACCTCCTCTAGAAAAAACTGCGGGTCCTCACCTACTACTGACCCAAAGTATTCGGGCGGGTTCATTTTCATAAAGCTTCTAATCCTGGCTGCGGCAGAATTCCCATCTTGCTGTGGTGGGACTACAGCCTGATGGTTTCCATGAATATTAGTCACCGCATGGGCTAGCGCCTATAAAGCTTCCCAAAACTCTGCATATGACACACTATCATTTTCAGGATCTACTAGCTGAGAGGAATAAACATCAACCCTACGGACAAAATCTCTGTGAGGAGGCATACTTTGTATTTAGAAGAAAGAAGGGGATTAGACTGAGGATCATCTTGAGTTCATGCTCACTCGCATGAAATGATCATTGAAAGAAGAGGAACTGCTCCTAAGAACATTCTGTAGCCTCTTATACATAAATATGGCGCGCTACACACCCATGCATAAGACTCTACTAGATGCGGCTTTTCAGACTCCCTATGACACTCTTGAACCTTAGGCTCTGATACCAAGTTTGTAACACCCCGAGATCCCATCTCGAGAATTCACACGGTGGTTATGACCCCGAAGGACCACAAGCTAACCCTTTACTGTTATCTGTACCTGTACACTGCATAATGTCTGAAATAAATACGACAATTAGCCATAAGGTTCAACACATCTATGAATACTTATAATACAGAAAACTAAATACTAATACATCCGTATGAAAGGCCTCTAAACTGTCTGAACTGTGGAGTTGATGGGATATGTCCCCAACTAATTCCATCAACTGAAAATAAAGAACGTCTGAAATAATAATAGTAAATTGAGGTTCGTCCTCGAAAGATGAGGACTCACTGCTACTGCTGCTGACTGGGACTGAACTGCTGAGGATACTTTGGATCCTGTGCCTCTGAACCTATGGTGTAAAATAAAACACTATAGCGCAAATGAGTAAGTACAATAATGTACTGAGTATGTAGACGGGGTAGGCTAATGCAAAGTCTCATGCATGCATAATATCTAAACTGAATAATCATGAAGATGCCGCACGAGAACATATACATGAATGCACAGACCATGAAAACAA
The DNA here is from genome assembly GCA_030864215.1 of Capsicum pubescens. Taxonomy (NCBI): domain Eukaryota; kingdom Viridiplantae; phylum Streptophyta; class Magnoliopsida; order Solanales; family Solanaceae; genus Capsicum; species Capsicum pubescens. The sequence goes on from CM061544.1 coordinate 109,666,310, forward strand.
TTATTGCAACTCTAGCTACTGAAACTCGGATACCACTTGACTGCAGACTAAACTTACTACTAACACTAAGATACTGAATCACTAACAGAATTAGAGATCAATTTATCTAACAAATTATTTCGGAAGATATTATCAATGATAAGAAGTATGATCATGTCCAAATCTGACAACAAGAATACTCAACAGAATGTGAGATGGAGATCAAGACTATCTTAAAGGAGATCTCTAGATATGATAATAAGAATACTCCACAGAATCTGAGACTGAGATCAAGCCTCTCTAGATATGATAATAAGCATATGTATATGAGACCAAGCCTATCTGAAGGGATGGTCCATGAATCAATGGAACTATCTGACTTCCTCACTGAGATAGACGACTGTACCACATAGTCCTTATTTCTAAAGATCACTACTGAAACTGCAACTGTGGGGAGTAGTTACTTAACCGATATGACCCAACCTACCACAGGTGGGGTACAACCTGTGACCCCAGCTAGAAGGGTGTCAATATCGTGCCACGGGTAAAGACCTCTCTAGTTAAGCCTCTCTAACTGGATGAACCTCGCCGGAAGTCGTCCTGAGTAAATATAATAGTCAAACCTCTCTGACGATGATAGCCTCTACTGATGGGAAACTCCTGCATCCTGCGCTGGCTACGCAGTTCTGGAGTTCAGGGATTTCTCTTAACATCTTGGTCTTTCTGAAGAGAGAGCCGCCATCCTTTCCCTCGTTCGGTGCTAGTTTCTACTCCCAAAGAAAGACTTTGAATTGAAATCTTAACTGAGCACAACTGAACTGAATCTGATACTGATCATGTTTCTCAAAATATCTGACTGAGTTACGCTGAGATTACTTAGTTCTGTATCTAACAGAAAAGGTATCGAATCATGGTATATGACTGACGATGCAGAGCTTGTATATATCCCTCGAATCTCTTTTGAGATTAGAATTGAATCAATTGAATACTATTAGATCTGAGCTGATTACAGGACTAAGGCTAGATTACTAACGATACAGAGATTCCAGAGATAACTGAGATTACTGAGCTTTCTTAAGTTCTGCACTTGTCTGAGGATACAGAGTTATATAGTTCACTGAGTTTTGAGAATCATGGCTCGACTGGAGTTATCAAGAAAATAACATGGGCTCTAGATAACATCTCTATTGTCGGGTATAAATACCCCCAGGAATCGATGACATAAAAGTAAAGCGTAATCATTCATTATCACAATTATTCGTTCATTCATCATCACAATCATTAAAGCATCTTCCCAATTATTAACACATCTCTTCAGGTAATTAGGAGTCACAAACTTCTATTCATCAGCATAGTCGCCAAACGGTCACTTTAAGCATCTCGGAAACATAATAATATAATAATGTTGGGGAAACAGGCTACTAGATCATACTCCATTCAACAAGGTTTTACCGCATCTATTTCATACCTATATCATTATTGACATGTGTTTAGATATCAGATAGCTTAGTGAAACTTCATACTATCATGTCACAACTTACATGCTAACCACTTCACATGTATTAAAAACTTAGCATATATCAAAGAGCACATAATCGGGGAATTTACAACCATCATATCTCGACTTGTTCACTATGGTCTATCAACACCCACTTGACATGACCGATTTTACACCTACTTGGGGATTTCAGGATATTTGGCACATTTCACTCACTAAGACATATTATCAAACACTAGGCATGCATGGACTAGCTCAAAATTTTGGTGTTGCACATTCAACATACTATAATTGCTCTATGCTTCACCTAAGCTCTTTAAACCATTTCTACACCCAAAAGTCATGAACACATCACATGGAAAAACAACATCAAGAGGGTCTATCACAAACATCACATGAATTGCACATACTAGGGTCAAAGCTAAAAAAATTTGTAGGCAAACATAAATCAAAACTCAACAACACATTAAACATCAATCTCAACTCATACAAATCATTAACAAATCATAAACATAAAAATCTTTTAGTTTTAAAAAGGTTTCTTGAGCTTCTTGGATGAAAGAGACCCAAGAATAAACATCTACATACCTTAACCTTTGGAATTGGATGAATTCTAATGCATGAGTCTCTATCCGCACTTGTAATAAATATTTTCGAAGCCCACACTATGATGAACTTGATTCTTGAAGAAAGCTTGAAGATTTTTGGATGAATTTTGGAAGATTAGGGTTCTTGATGAAACCCTAATTAGATATTCAAGAGAGAATTGGATGATAAAAATGATGAAATTATGGTTTTGGAAGTGGGTTCTCATATTTATAGAGGCTCACAAAAGGTGGGAAATGACCAAAATACCCGTGCAAAAACGTCTCTAAATTGCTGAAAAAAATGGTTGACGACATTTGTGACAGGCTGTCAAACCTATGACAAGCCATCATAAAAGGGTGGATTTTATGATTTTCTACCTAATTGTGACGACTTTTTGTGACAAGCCGTCAGACCTGTGACGGGCCATCACAAAATGTCGTCATACATTTTCCAGACTGACATGCTGGAGTAAAATAGGCATAACTCTTTGCTACGATATCAATTTTTGGCGAAATTAGTATCGTTGGAAAGATAATTCAAAGAGCTTTCATTTGATATATGGTATCTCCTGTAATTCAATATATACAAGGTGTTATGGTCGATAGAAGTTGACCCAAATTTTTGACGGTCACTGAAACTTGAACTCTAGGAAAGCTTTCAACTAGTCCATGAGTTAGGGGACCTTTATGATCTTAATTCATGCTCAAATAGATTACCACATGAATCAAAGTATTTCATACTTGGGAGGATATTTCTGAAACATTTTGACTCGAATTTTCGCTTTACCAAATACGCTCTAAGGCTTAGACTGGAAGAGGATTTTGCGGGGCATTACACCACAGCTCCCAAAACTCATGCGAAAACTAACCACTTCCAAGAGACGAATCTATGATCGGACAAAATTAGGAACATCAAACTCCCTTTACCTAGAGTTATTTGCATCCACCCTAACTAAAGGGAGGGGGAGGTTGTTGACACATAATTTTTGCCCTCCACATTTCAAGTTAGTTTTTGAGTTTCTCAAATATTAATAGTTTTAAAATATTTATTTTAAGTTATTTTTGAAATAATTTTCAACCCTACCTTTTGAATTTAGGTAAAATTAATATATTTAGTGTTTAATTATACATGATTATATAATTATCAGTTAAAGAAAATGCTTTAAAATTAACTCAGAGTGAAAAGTTTGATTAAATTAAAAATATTCTACTTTTATTGATTGAAAATAAGAGATTGATGACATAATTAGTTTCTTAATTTTTTATTTATTATTATTAATATTAATATTATCTTTGAAAAAAAGAAATAAAATAAAATTGTGATTTATGTAATATATTTTGAAATTATTTAATTTGAGAAACTCGTCAAATTAATTAAAAATAATTTTTTTCCTAAATTTGTCCAATTAATTCTATTGTGGCCATTTTTATGAAATGGTTACAATTTTTTATAGGGCTCCATTAATTAACCTAATTTCTCTTTTTAACCCAAAATTCCCTTTTTCTTAAATTGACCTCACTTCTCTCAATTCCCAAATCAACACACCCACAAAAGCCCAATTCCCTTGGCCCAATTCTATCTAAATTCTGAACCTGCCAACAACTTTAACAGAAACAACAGTTTATCCCCACCAGCCCAACAACCATATCCGACCCGACCCAAACACTTACCTATTTTCCTTTCCTTTATCCTCAAAACAACCGACAACAAAAATACAACTCCAATACAGCAATATCAATGTAACAACTACCAAAAAATGCAGGACACCAAGCCATAAATGGCATAACTTAACATAAACAATGGCGTACGAGATAACGCCGACACAACTCCTCCGTACAAATGGCCCGATCTCCATACTAGTATCAATGGAAATACTCTTACCATTTTTCCCTCATTGTTGGCCAGAATCTGATAACTTTCATCTTTCCGAGTCTTTAATTCTGCATTTCGGGTAAGCAATTAATGACCAATGACTCTTCTTTTTGTCCAAAGTGGACTTTAAAATTTTTGAAGAAATCACTTGAATTTTAATTTTCAATTCCAAAAATTCCTAAACTTTTTCACCTTTAAATAGAAGTTGAAGAAAGAGGGAAAAAGGAATCTTTTGGGGAAAAACTTGGAGATTCTAGAGGAGCATTCCTCTAATCTTATGTAACAAATAATTCATTGAAATCATTTGAAACTCCAGAAAAATTGATTTTAATTCTGATTTCATAGTCATTTTTTTCATCTCGTCATCCCAGTTCCTTCCCCAAAAACGACCCATCTTGAATTAGTCCACTTGGACTCCATTTATCCTCGTATTTGAATTTCGTCATGTCTGAGCATCAACCAATGTCTGAAATACCTTTATTTTTGAAGACACAAGGTTGTATATGCGTGTATACAACAAATATACTATGTAACACGTTGAAGTGAAGTTGACATACAATTTGGAGGATCGAAGTTGTGTATACGCGACTGAAATATAGACAAGTACATGTTGGATATACAGGAAAAACATGGAGAAAATCGGGCTGGTATACAGCTGCTATACAGATGATATACACTTCAGAAATTATGGACTAAAGTCCATAATTCATAGCCCAGGACTTGGCAACTTTAGTTATGGGCCAGTTAAGGGTCCAATATCAGTTCTTGTATCCATTTTTGTAGCTTATATATTGCTTATTTGTAGCCTATATTGTTATTTATATTAACTCACTTTAAATCAATTAAACTAGACAAACCCCCTAAAGTGTTGTCATTTTATCTTCTCTTAGTTTTCTTTTATTTAATTCATGATAATATTCTCACATAATTTATATTTTCTAAAACGGATTAAAATGGTTCCTTCATTTTTCTCATTAAAACGAGTTCTTTTAAAAGCTAAAAATCTTATTTCAAAATTGCATTTGTTATTTTCATATAACTAATAGTCTATTTAGATTAAATTAATTTTCCTCACACTCTAAAAACTATTTTTTCTTGTAAATTCTAACTTTCAATCATTAACAAGATGCTTGTAATATGATGCTCTCTTAACATTTTTCTTCAAAAGTGTTATTCGGACTTCCTATGGTTTTAATAATTATAATGCATACTTCTTCTTTTTTTCTTCATCTTTTTTCCATAACAAAGACAAAAAATTATTTTCTTATTAAAGTCCCAAAGAAATGACAACTTAGTTTATTTCAAGCAAGTTGTTTTCTCATTTGAATAAATAAATATCATTTTTAAATGTTTAAATAAATAATTTTAATATTTTTATAAAATCAAGTCTTTACAAAAATTAGCCACTTTAATTTGTCAAGTTAGTTTCTTTTTGGTAAACCATTTTAAATGAATGCTCCTAAGTGCCTTAAAAACCTTCTTATAGCATTAATTGAACCCTTATCCTGAATCTCTAGTTTTAAAGGTTTATTCCTATTTTTGAACCTTTGAAAATCTTTTAAATTTTTTCTATAAAAATCAAGTAGTGACTCTGTGAATTTTCTTAAAATTATTTCAAAATTTTCTCAACTTTTTTTGAAATAGATTTAAGATCAAACCATTTTCTCGCCAAATAAAATCCAAAAAAGGATAAAACAAGGAGCTGACTCATGCTGAGAGTTTTGAACTCTCTTCTGGTCTTCATGATACAATTATACATATAGAACTGCGAAGTGATGAATTATGCAAGCATGAACCATGAAACAACGAGACTAAGACCGTACAAAGGGTATTACACTGTCTGAACTAGAATACTTGGAAACGTATAATTATGCACTGAACACTTATGAACTGAGTCATGACTAAATAGCTGAATCTGAAACATGATGCTTGGACTGAACTGAATTCGCAACTTATATGTATGCAAACAAATTACCTCATGCAATAGCTATACTCATGAAACTTTGGCTAGCAACACTGAATAAAATGTTGGAAATCTATAGGAGCTTATCTGTTTGATTTCAATACAAGATCATTGGCTCTATAAACTGGAATATACAGATTGACCATACTCACATGGAGTATTTCTCCAACACTCTTCTAAGATATTTTAATAATACTATGGAGCAAATAATTTTTGAGCATGATCTGAAAAAGACCTCTGACTAAAGAATCACAAAATTGATACAACTCTATAGCATAGAACATAAACATAAAAATCATAAGCTAGGATAGAATTACTAGGCCTTAGACAATGCAACTTCTTACTTTAAAGCTTAGCAACATTCTCAAATACTTCCTCAACAATACTATTCCCCTTAAATACCATACTCATTTGATTTATCTACTAAAATTTAAATTGAACTAAATTCTCTCACCCTGATGTAACGCCCCAAGTCTATACCCCAGACGCTACACGATACTAACAATCTTGAAGGACCACTAGCTAACCCATCACTGGTACCTGCTGTGAGCACTAAATAATAAAGACACTGAAATAATAGAATAAGAAAGTAAATGCGGAAAATGCCATAAGGTTCAAATTTTAAAACAACACTATATATGGAAATCTGAATGCTGGAAAATAACTGTCTGAAAACACTCTAGTCTGATAAGCCTCTAAACTTTCTGAGATAAGGAATTGATGGGACAAGTCCCAACTAACTTTGACTGTCTGCTGAAATAACTGAAATACTAAAAAAATAAATATGTCCTCGAATTATGAGGACTCACCATAAAATTATTTGCTAAGAAGTTGTACTACTGAGGATGATCTAGGGCCCGTGCGTTTGATATGATATAAGACATCATAGCACAAAAAGCATGCGGCAGTACTTTGAATGTACTGGTATGCTCAGTGAGGTAGGCTGTAATGCATGGGTTCATGAAGCATGAACAATACTAACTGAATAACATAAGTATGGCTGTATGAGAGTACATGCATGAATACGTAAACTGTAACTTAGATTGTGATAATACAAAATACTGAGTTTGAATATTGATTTAATGATATCTAATTTTATTGAAACTGTATTACTCATAACTGACTGACTGTATCTGACAATCCTGAATATATAGTATTAAACTAAGTTCTATGCTGAGACTGAATCAAAAATTGAGACTGTGGGAGGTAATTATCTAACCGACATACCCCTTTCTAAATAGATTAGGGTCCAACTTGTAACCCCAATTGGGAGAGTACCAGTACCATGCCACGAGTAAAGCCAACTGAAGAGATATCCTTATCTGGTAGGTACTCTAATAAGAAAGGTGGAACTCTCAACTCAGAGGTTAAAATACCTCATCTACCCTCAACTGGCAGGTTTGATGTCTCAACCTATGCAGGCTATGTAGTTCTGGAATGGAAGGATTGATTCTTAGAATCTCACCCTCTACTGGCACATGAGTCACCATTCTTGGGCTCACTCGATGTTGAGTCTTACTTCCAATTGAATAGATACTGAACTAATTTTCTAGTTCATACTAGGCTTGACAGAACTATTACTGATTATATTATTTGATTGAATTGGACTGAGTTTGCTAAATTTCATTGACTGATAGAATACTACTAAATCTTGCTAACTGACTGAGTTTACTGGGGACTGAACTGAATACTGAACTGGACTGGATTAGTACTAAGTTTACTGAGTTTTCATAAATTCTGAAACTGACTAAAGGTACCATTGATCGTGACCTAACTTAGACTATTTTGTAATTGACACTAGCTCTAGGTATATAGCTAAATTTTCAGGTAATAAATACCCCCAGGAATCGATAGCCTAAAGAGTAAAGAGAAACATAAATCTTGAAGGCACAATAATGGCCATATGTTCATAATTCACTTTCTAAGGTATTTCATCAAACACTTGTAAATCTTGAACTAGTACATGTATAGGGATGCATGTTATCATGTCATAAGTACACTAACAATTTGCATAGGCATCTTGGAATACACATGGGAGGCATCACATTATACTTAGGCATGAATAATAATTCAATACATCATGGATATATTAATCACTTTAGTTTCAAAGATTTCAACCCATATAGTAACATAAATTCATGAAATTCATTGTAGACATCAACTTGGAAATCACACAACAAGATTAATATAAATATAAGCAACCCACAACATGGAAATCATGATTTAAGATTTAAAAAAAGGGTTTCTGGAACTCTAAGGATGAAAGGGGCCCTTGGATGAACACTTCACATACCATTATGCTTGTTTTTTAGAAGATTGGTAGTTGAATTCTTGAGATTTAAATCTTGCATTGGAAACCCTAATGCTTGTTCTTTAGAAAGTTTGAGAAAAAGTGAGTATATTCTGGGGAATGGGGTTTTTATTTTTTATTTTGGGGTGAATAAGGGTGGGTAAATTGACCCATTTACCCCCATAACCCGTAACTAAAATTTGCTGAACTGGGCTGTCACTCGCATTGTGACCTCTACTTGGGTTGATGATGGTGAGCAGACGCTAACACATTTAAGACTTTTAACTGAGAATAATTTCAAAGTCTTAAGCAACTTTTGTCATTTTTGATTATTTTACTTTGATATTGCAGTCAAAGTCATGATGCAAGGGAAATTTAAGGAAGTGGAAGCAGAAGAGCTGAAAACTGATGCAAAAGAACTGGAAATGTGGTTGACGACATTCTTGATAAGTCGTCAGCCCTGTGATAAGTTATCAAAAATCACGTCAGGTGTTGCAGTGTGAGAAGGACTAAAGTTAAATTATGATGACATTTTTGACATGTCATCACAACAGTGATAAGGCGTCCGAGTTGCCGGCAAGTGTAGGCAGAAGATCAAATTTTGAATGAAGAAGTGACAACATTTCTGATATGTCGTCATGTATCTAATAAGTTGTCAAGGTTTGTCGATAGTTAAATCAGACGATGCCAATAATGCTGGAGGGCCTGACAACATTCCTGATAATTCATTAAGACCCTGGCACGCCGTCACAAATACCGTCACCTATTCCGAAGGATTTTCTGAACAATGTGATTTTATTTTCTTATTTAGTATTAACTTTAAAAAGCATTGTTTAGGCTTTTTCTAGGTGTTGTCACTTGAGTTTTAAGAGAAATATTTTGATATTTTCTCTCTTTACTTCTTGACTTTAACAACACAACTATTTTTTGAGAGATTATTATCAGTATTTTGGGATTTTTCCTTTGTGATCTAATCTAATATTCATCTCTGTAATTATATCTTTAAAATTATGAATTCAATTATGTGTTTCGTTCATTACATCATGAGTGGCTAAACTCCATTAACTTGAGTTATGGGATCTAGGGTTAGGTCTTAATGAGGTGCTAAGTATTTAAAATTCAAAAGGTGGTAGGATTTCTTGATAATACTAAAGTTTTAATTAATATCTGTTGGTTGCATACAGTAGACACACCTGCTTTGATTTGCTTGAGAAATAAATGAAATATAGTAGAAAGTGAATTAGCAATAGGGACTCAGAAATACTTCATTTAATAATCAACACTGTAACAAGGTTGGTTAACCTGAGGTAAAATCTGGGCAGTAAATAGAAATTCCTTAAGTCTGAGAGGATTAGGGAATTAAATTCTTAAGTAGGTCGAGAGACATTTAAGCAAAACATCGATAAAGATAGCTTGTTATCCTACCCACCGTGAAAATCTTGTACCACTTTTAGCATTTGTCATATACCGGAAGCCCTAGTGAACATGATTCTAGTTTTTTAATAAACTCTTGATTTATAAACACCAAAATTAAAGTGACCAATAATTATTTGCTGATCATCAAAAACCCCCATTTTATCTTTTTGTATCATTTGTTTGAATTTAACTTGTAGCTTTAGTTTCAAACTAATTTAATCGCCCCTCACATTGTTCCTTGTGTATTCGACCCCGTCTCCAAAGTGGGGTAAATATATTGACGATGACCGCCTTGCACTAAATTAATGTGTAAGTTGAGCGTTATAAAAAGTGGCACCGTTGTCGGGGAACAATTTGGCGTGTTGAGTTGGTTTGGAATTTTAGCCTACTTGCTTGAATTCAAACTTGTAAATATTTGTCTTTAGTTTTCTTGTGTTAGGTAGATTTTTAGTTTAGTTTACTTATTACTATGACATCATGGAATGAACATGAGCTTGGTGGTTGGAAATCTTATCTTGATGATCCATGTCTATGTTGTGATGGACCTTACTTTATGCAAAATTAGAGATATGCTCCCCAGAGAGAGATGTTTGCACCATCTCCATCCTACCGAGAGTATGATTGTTCTTTATGTGGTGGTCAAGATGTACATTAGAGTGATTGCCCAAATACTCCCTCCCCTCATTGCGCTAACCCAAATTCTAGTTCTTCTTTTGAGTTTGACAGCTTTTATGATCAAGAAAAGGAAGAACGAAGCACCAAAAAGAGTGGCATTGATGCTATGTTTCAACGATTATTGGATCTCCAGGAAGAAACATATTACATTGTATGTGATATGCATCAAGGAATAAGGCCAATCATTAATGAGGAGATGGATATAGAGGTCAATCATTCAAAGCACTCTTCTACATTATACTTAGATGATATCTTGTCTACGGAATCATTTAACCTAATGGAAGCGTGTGAAGATAAGGAGCAAGAATCATATGTCGAGGATGAGATTGATGTTGAGAAACCCTCAGTTATTTCCCAACCAACCAAACCATTCATGAAAGAGGATGCAAAAGATGATGAAGTGATACTAGAGTCGAAAGAAGAAATCAAGCACAATGTTTGTGGAGACCCTAGTCTATTTCAGGGTAAGGATACTAATAGGTATGCTATTCCAAAATTAAGGGTTAGTCCTCATTCGAATCACTTTTCAACATTATGCTTGGTGGATGTGATGAAAGTCGAATCACCCTAGAAAATGATGAATTTTGAAAATGAGGAGGACAATTCTTACATTTTGGAGTTTGTCCTTCCAAAAGGGTATAATACAACCCCAATCATGAAGGCCAAGAAGCTTAAAGATCGATGTCCATTTAGTGACTTTTTAATATTCTCACTATTGCCGAATGAGCCCACAAGAAAGTTCGATGCAAAATTAGGCAAGCAGTTCATGTCTTCAAAGTGGCATGATAGAACATTCCTTATCATGCCTTCACATTCGCCCAGTGCACCTAAAAGATATAAAGATTGAAAGAAGGGCTGATAATTCAAATCGTCTAACTGGAGGGATAAAGATTGACTAAATATTGTCATGCTGTGACACTAAATGAGGCGTTTCTTGGGAGGCAACCTAAGGTATTTTGTTCTTTGTATTCGTATTATGTGATTGACATCAGATCTTCGAACCCGTGGTGCCACAGGTATGTTTCTAACTCTCTCATTTTAGTTTAACGCATTAGGGACATTGCATGATTTTAAGTTGAGGGTGGAGCTACTTGTGGGTGTTGATGTCCTCTTGGTGTTTTTGTTGTCGTGCCGCTTTTGCCCTAAGTCTTGTTCTTAGTAGAGCCGGCATATTCAGGTATATTATGTTTGTTTTGTGATGTGTTGTGGTTAACTGGGGTAAAAATAGGTATCTAGGATAGTTGACATATTTTTGTTGATTTTTCTTGGAATAATGAATACCTCTCCAATTGTCTATATGGTAGATGTGTGATGTGCATCTAAAGTGACTATTGTGAATCTTTTTATGGCATTAGTACTAGGAACATGATAATCACTACTAACAATTTCATGAACCGAATGGGTAGTAGCTTGTGATGTACCTTTGTTCCATGTGTGTGTGAAATACTATCTAGTTTTCGTTGTGTGTTTAATCCAGAACTTTCCCGGTAGGTCTTTCCTTGGTTGTAGGATAACGGTTAGGAAAGGATCATAAGGTGTTGTTGATATTAGTCAACTTTTAGCCTAAATGACCTTTCATGTGTGAATAATATCCCTTGATCCTAATTTTGGGCCTGAATGCCTATTCTTTTTATTATACCTATCACCTTCCCATTTGTATTAGAATGAACTTTTTTTAGCCCTAGTCCTCCTTGGACATTGTACACTTTGACTGAGGGAAATCACCTAAGTTGAAGGTGGCTACCATAGGTGTGCGTGACGTAAAATGAGTATGAAGAAAGGTAGAATGAAAGAAAGGAATATAAAGCTGGGAGTGGTGGAAAAAAATAAGAAAAAAAAGTTGTGAAAAAAAAAGAAATGATTTTCAAAAATACCGCACCCATCCGGAGTATGTGTGCTCAAGAAAGGAGAGAATTAAGTAAAGGTTGATAAGTGAGACCCCAAAAATAGTGTAGTGAAAAGGAAGCTTATTCAATTTAAATATCTTTGCGTATCATAACATCCCCAAGCCTACGTTACAAAGCCAAAGAAAAGACCTATAGTGATCCTAACTTAACTGTCTGAAAACTTAGGCAATGAAAATAAGGGTAAGCATATGGTATTTGACTTTCATTGATTGGAATTTCTTTCTGAGAGTGAGTGTCTCTTGACCGTCCCTGCATTTACATGCTTGATTTCATATATGAGTGAGGAGGGACTTCGTTGTTGTAAGGGTACATCAGTTGCATTGCTAATTTCCTACTTTTTTGGGTAGTGTAATTTGTACATATGCATAGTTATTGTTGCTAAGTTTATGCCATATCTTGATTCCTTTATGTCACATTGTTAATCTTCATGGATATACAAAGTTGGGTTTAGAGTGATTGAAAATGGAGAGAGTAATGTATTTTGAACTATAATTGATGATCAACTGTCATAGGTATCTTATGTTCTCTTGGTTAAGAATCGTAGTGTTGTGTTTTAGTTACATGAGGACAAGCAATTGTTTTAAGTTGAGGGTGTTGATGTGTGAGCAGACGCTAACACATTTAAGGCTTTTTTTACTGAGAATAATTTCGAAGTCTTAAGCAACTTTTATCGTTTTTGATTATTTTACTTTGATATTGCAGTAAAAGTCATGATGCAAGGGAAATTTAAGGAAATGGAAGCAAAAGAGCTGAAAATTGATGCAAAAGAACTGGAAGTGTGACTGATGACATTCCTGATAAGTCATCAGCCCTGTGATAAGTTATCAGTAATCACATCAGGTGTTGCAGTGTTAGAAGAATTAAAGTGAAACTGTGACGACATTTCTGACATGTCGTCACAACTGTGATTGGGCGTCAGAGTTGCCATCAAGTGTAGGCAGAGAATTAAATTTTAAATGAAGAAGTGACGACATTTCTGATATGTCGTAAGGTATCTGATAGGTCATCAAGCTTTGTCGTCAGTTAAAGGAAAAGATTCCAAGAATGCTGGATGGCCTGATGACATTTCTGATAAGTCATCAGGACCCTGACACGCCGTCACAAATACCATCACCTATTCCGAAGGATTTTCTGAACATTGTGATTTTATTTCCTTATTTAGAATTAACTATAAAAAACATTGTTTAGGGTTTTTCTAGGGGTTGGTACTTGAGATTTAAGAGACATATTTTGATATTTTCTCTCTTTACTTCTTGACTTTAACAACACAACTATTTTTTGAGAGATTATTATTAGTTTTCTGGGATTTTTCCTTTGTGATCTAATCTGTGATTCACTAGTTATTATTCATCTCTGTAAGTTTATCTTTAAAATCATGAATTCAATTATGTGTTTCGTTAGTTACATCATGAGTGGCTAAACTCCATTAACCTGAGTTATGGGATCTGGGGTTAGGTCTTGATGAGGTGCTAGCTATTTAAAATTCAAAAGTTTGTAGGATTTTTAAATAATTTTGAAGTTTTAATTATGGTCTGTTGGTTGCAAACAGTAGACACACCTGCTTTGGTTTTCTTGAGAAAGAAATCAAATATAGTAGAAAGTGAATTATCAATAGGTACTTGGAAATACTTCATTTAATAATCAGTGTTGTAACAAGGTTGGTTAACCTGAGGTAAAATATGGGCAGTAAATAGATATTCCCTAAGTCTGAGAGGATTAGGGAATTAAATGCTTAAGTAGGTCGAGAGATATTTAAGCATAACATCGATAAAGATAGCTTGTTATCCTACCCACCGTGAGAATCTTGAACCACTTGTAGCATCTGTCATGTACCAGAATCCTTAGTGAACATTGTTTTGTTATTTAATAAACTCTTGATTTACAAACACCAAAAGTAAAGTGACCAACAATTATTCGCTAATCATCAAAAACCCCCACTTTATCTTTTCGTATCATTTGTTTGAATTTAACTTGTATCTCTAGTTTCAAACTAGTTTAATCGTCACTCACATTGTTCACTGTGGATTCGACCCCGACTCCAAAGTTGGGTAAATATATTAAAGACGACCGCCTTGCACTAAATTGATGTGTAAGTTGAGTGTTATCAGTTGACTAGCTATCGCAATGTGACCCCTAGATGGGTTGATTGGGCCTCGCGACATAGGTCCATCACGACCCCTTACTATTTTTAGCATCCAAACTCGCCCTTACGCTAGTTGGAAAAACCCGAAACTCACCCGAGATGGCCTATAAGTAACCCTGATCATTAATCAATTTGAAAATTGAAAAAATAAGGTAGAAAAGGTTGTGAACTACGATTGCCAAACTACTAAGGCTAAAATGAATCTATGTAAAAATACTTAGCTGAATTTTCCAAGTCTGGGACGCCCTAGTAGGCATTAAAGGACTGATTCAGGCATAAAATTTTGAGGGGTCTTTCAATAGCTTCCCCTTGGGAACATTCGTCCTCGAATAAGGCTGACTAAGCTGAGATTACTGATGTACAGAATTTATTTACTTGGAATGAACAATGAAACATAATTGAAACTACTTATATACTGAGTTTTCTTCATACAAAAGATGCATATCTGAATGTAAAAAATACATAACTGAAAACTATTCATGAATGCATGACTGAATATGCAACGGAAATTGATACCAAGTTTTGCTAGGGAATCCTGAGGACGTTTTAAGGAAAACTATTACCTTGAGCTAAGTCTGAGAAGGCAGAGAAAAGGTGAGGGTCTTGGTCCGCATATCTGCTTCTGACTTTGACTAGAGGGACTTCTTAGTTCCTCAGTTGATGAATCTGATAGTGAATAATTTCAACTGGAACATCTTCATAAGAGAGACCATTCTGAACGTCTATGCCCTCTATCGGGACTACGACTGCTGGGGCACCTTTGTATTTCTTTAGCAAGGAGACATGAAACACTAGATGGACTAAATCTAGATCTGAAGGCAACTCAAGCTCGTAAGCTAGCTTTCCAAAATGGTTGAGAATCTGGTAAGGACCGATATATCGGGGACTGAGTTTCCCCTTCTTTCCAAACCTCTTCACTACTTTCGTAGGAGAGATTTTTAAATACACATAATCACCAATCTCAAACTTGAGATCCTTTCTACACACGTCTATGTAGGATTTTTGTCTTCTCTAAGATGTCTTAAGCCTTTCTCTGATCAACTAAACTTTTTCCAAGGCATCGAATACCAGGACAGGCCCTATTACCGTGGCCTCACCCACTTCGAAACGACCAATGGGAGATCTACATATTCTTTAATAAAGTGCCTTAAATAGAGCCATCTGAATGCTGGAATGATAGTTGTCGTTATATGCGAACTCAATTAAATGCAAGTGGTTATCCCAACTACCTTTAAAATTAATCATACATGCTTACAACATATCTTCTAAAGTCTAGATGGTCCTTTCTACCTTACCATCTGTTTGAGGATGAAAGTTGTACTAAGGTGAACTCTGGTACCAAGACTTTTTTGGAACGCCTTTCAAAAATTAAAGGTGAAATTAGTACCTCTATCTGAGATAATAGACAACGGAACATTGTGTAATCTGACCAACTCCCTGATATACAGTTTGGCGTAAGCCTCGATTGAATAAGAGGTATGGACTGGTAAGAAATGAGATGATTTTGTCATCCTATCTACAATTACCCAAATTGAATCATGCTGATGACGAGTACGAGGCAAACCCATCAAAAAGTCCATGTTCACATCTTCCCACTTCCTAGTAGGAATGCTGAACTCCTACATAGACCTACTAGATTTCTGATGCTCAATCTCAACCTACTGACATGTAGAGAACCTAACTACAAACTCTTCAATGTCTCCCTTCATCTCACTCGACCAATAGATTTCCCGTAAATTACGGTACATCTTCGTTTCCCCTAGATGAATAAAGTAACATGCACCATGCGCCTCTGCAAGAATCCGCTGCCTGAAGTCATCATCACCCGACACACACAGATGACCCTGACAATGCAATACACCATCTCCCACTTAGGAGAAAACCTCTACCTTCTAATCGATGAATGACTCTTTCAACTTAAGTAAACTGGGATGGCTATCTTGTTTTCCCTTTATTTCGGAAACTAGAGATGATTCTGAACTATTCTGAACCCACACACTAACTTCTGCTGAGTCGGATAAGTGGACATGTAGTTTGGAGATATGATTGACTTTCTGATTTAACTTCTTCTTACTGTCCTCAATGTGAGAAACCCTACCCATAGACAGCCTACTGAGAGCATCAGCCACTAAATTGGCCTTACCGGAATGGTATAACACACTTATATTATAATCTTTCATAAAATCTAACCACCTTCTCTGATGGAGGTTAAGATATTTCTGGGGGAACACATACTGCAAGCTCTTATTTTATGTGAACACATCAACGTGCACCCCAAATAAGTAATGCCTCTACATCTTTAAGCAAAAAACTATTGCTACTAACTAAAGTCGTGAGTAGGATAGTTCTTCTCGTGAGGTTTAAGCTATATGGAGTCATAGGCTTTGACCTTGCCTCTATCCATGAGAACACAAGCCAAACCTACTCTGGATACATCACAGTACACAAAAAATCCATCAGAACCATCTGGTAGGGTCAAAACTTGAGCAATAGTGAGTAAAGTCTTCAATTACTGAAAACTCTTCTCAAAAGAATCTGACCATTGTAATTTGACATTCTTTTGAGTCAATCTGGACATAGGGGATGCATAGATGAAAATCCATCAGCAAACCATCTGTAATTTCCAGCCAAACCCAAGAAACTCATGATATCTGATGGAGAGATAGGTCTGGGCCAGTTTCTCACTACTTTGGTCTTTTGGAGATCAACTCTAATGCCATCACCAGAAACTATATGGTTGATGAAAGTTACTTACCTTAGCTAAAATTTTCACTTACTGAATGTGGCAAATATCTGATGGTTTCTGAGAGTCTGCAATAATATTCAGGGATGGTCTGCATGATCATGTTCAATGCGGGAGTAAACAAGGATATTATCTATGAAGACTATGACAAAGATGTCCAAGTACTTCTTGAACACATAGTTCATCAAGTCCATAAAAGTTTTTGGGGCATTGGTATGACAAAGAACATGACTAAGAATTGAAAGTGACCATAGCGAGTTCTGAAGGCTATTTTTGGGATGTCATATTCCCTGACTCTGAGTTGATGATAGCCTGATCTAAGGTCTATTTTAGAGAAATAGCTGGCACCCTAAAGTTGGTCAAATAAGTCATCGATTCTGGGAAGTGGATACTTGTTCTTGACCATAACTTTGTTTAACTGGAGGTAGTCAATGCACATTCTAAGAGAACTGTCTTTCTTTTGCATGAATAGAATTGGTATGCCCCATGGGGACATACTAGGTCTGATGAATCCCTTATCTAAGATAACCTTTAACTGTTTTTTTAATCCTCTGATTTCTGCTAGAGCCATTCAATATGGCAAAATATAAATGGGCTGAGTATCTGGATGAACATCGATTCCAAAATTAAATTCTCTTTTAGAAAGGAGCTCCGAGAAGATCTTCGGAAACACCTCTGGGAATTTGCAAGCTACTGATACTGATTTAAGCGTAGGGGTTTCTGATCTAGAGTCCTGGACTCGAACAAGTTGTTAGACACACCCATTAGATATAATATTTCTTGTCGGAAGGTGAGAAACAAGCTAACCCCTAAGTGCTGAAGTACTACCCCTCTACTCTAGGATGGGTTCATTCAGAAACTGAAATTCGACAATTCTATTTCTGTAGTCAACTGAGGAATAGCAGGAATAAAGCCAATCTATGCCGAGTATGACATCAAAATTAGTCATCTCTAATTCGACTAACTCTACTGAAGTGACTTTCTGAGATACCACAACCAGACAGTTCCTGTATAACCACCGGGCTATGATTGATTTACCTACTGGAGTAGAGACTGAGAAAGGCTCTGCTAAGATTTTTGGACTGAGTTAGAAATCAACTACTACATATGGAGTAACAAAAGATAAAGAAGCTCATAGATCTAGAAAAGAATAAACATGCAATTGATAAACTTTTAACGTAACAGTGACCACATTAGGAGAATTTTCCTGATTCTGTCGAGACTGAAGAGCATAGAGTCTGTTTGGGGGATGCCCACTGGTGGCACTGTATGAGGCATGATAACGCTCAATCTACAGCTCTCGTTTAAGTGTAAAGCGGTCGTTAGCAAATATAGAACCCAACCTGGGTTGGGTGTCGATCCCACAGGGAATAGCTTGGCCAACAAGTAAGTAAAATTACTAAACTTTTGGTGCAAGTCTCGTAAGAAGGGGGGATTCTTGTTTTGCAAGTAATGTAAACAAAAGCTGAAAATAATAAAGTAAAAAGAGAGAGATTGTTACGTTGGTTGTAAACAATGAGAATTGAAGCGTTGGGGTTATGTCCACCTTCTGAGGTATACGTCTCTATTGGCTATGAGTGTGTAGAATTCTGACATGCAATTGCTTATAGAGGATTGTAGTCGATGGTAAATCCAAGCGTCTCTCGACCTAAACAAGGACTATTTCACTTTAACTCTCTCGAGCTTAAAGCGTATCTAACGGTACGAATTCTCCAAGAGGTTAGTCCAGTTACGGCACTAGCTTTTTAATAGGAAAGGGTGTCCTACTACCTTGACATTATCTCTTTTCCAGACAAATAACTTTTCTCTCGAACAAGTTAAATGTTAGACTGGCGTATTCTTGCGTTTTCAACCGCAAAGAATGTAGATTAAGATGAAGAGAATAATGATATAAGCAATATACGTGCCTCGAACTCACAAACTCACAACAATAGATAGTATCTCATACGACTTCCATAACCCCAACAGAGAAGTTTAGTTACCCATGAATGCGAAGGAAATCACGATTGACATTGTTATTATATCACGATATTGAGTAATGGCGTGTAGATCAAGTGATAGGCGTGAGGCGTGATTCCTTAGCAAGTAGCGATTCTCTTGTTGTGGAATTTAAGAATAGAAGAGTAGAAGAAAATAGAATTGAATTGTAAGATGAGATGTTAAGAAGATGTTGTAAGAAGATGTAAGAAGATGTAAGAAGATGTCAGAAGATGTAAGAAGATAATAGAAGATGTTCTTAAAATCTCTAGCATGATAGGGTATTTATAATACCCCTATCCTAATCCTACTAAGTTAATGAAATAAATAACCAAATCCTACTAGACTAATGAAATCCTTAACCCAAATGTACTAGGTTAAGGTAACATTATCATAATCCACATAAAATAATGAAATACATAACCTAATTGTACTAGGTTAATGTATCATTGTCAAAATCCATCTTTGTGTCTGTAAGTCCCCAAAGTCTTCAGAATTGTTGTTTTAGCCCGGGACAGATTCTCCATGCATCACTTTTGGTCCTTTAGGCGTCCAAACTCCCTTTCCTTCCTTCGTGAGCTTTCTTTAGCGTCAAGTAAGCCATAAAATGCTGAATTATGCATCATTTATACCTGAAACTTTACTAATCATGTTCGTTAGCTCATTTACAGGAAAAAGGCCTAAAAGTGCATGAAATATATAATTTGTTCTCAAAACTAGGCTAAAATATGGGCAAAATATATTGATATAGGCGTGTAAATTCGCCTATCATCAACACCCCACACTTGAAGCTTTGTTCGTCCTCGAACGAAATACCATGTCCTTCTAAACATCAACTTAGGGTTTCACAGCAACAACACAAAACATTTGTCCAGACAGGTACAACAATTATCAACAAAGAGTAGCTTTTCGATTATAGGTAGAAACAATTTAACCTCTAGCATAGACTCGTGATGGTGATCAACTCGCATGCAAACGTTAAGGTACAAGGAATCATATTTAACTACCCAAAACTCATGAACCATGTGTGTCTCACACTATAGTACCCATAATCACTCACAAGTATAGCATATTTTTCAAACATGGGTATCAAAATATCCTTGCTCTCGCTCTCACAAAGAATTCATATGAAGCAACTGATGACCATAGGCTTGCCAAAGAAATGTCTAAATCATATCCTAATCTTACACTCCTTATTTTCGCTTTGCATACATACCAGGCAAGTTCTAGCATCAGCTACACACATAGAATATACGATTATCTCACACGCACAAGGCACATGGTCGACTTGCTTGGAAGTATTATAGACTCTCGACCCAACAAGTGAAGGAATTGAACCACACAATATCACATATGAGTCACAACTAGAGCCTAAACGTCTCAATAGTCACAATTGTAGCACATACTCTTGTCATAATCTCATGCTGCCTATCAAAATAATTTCATGCGAAGCTAGAAAAAATTTACTACTAAAAAAAACGAAACAAAAACAAAGCAAGAAAACATAGATGCGATAGAGAAGTATAGCATACGATACCGCCACCCCACACTTAAATGGGACACTGCCCTCAGTGGAAAATAAATACGAGGAACCTAGTTAGTCGGACTCTTCATCATTGTCGGGGGTCATACCCCCTTCGTCGGAATCATCATAAGAGTCGTCGTCAGAGTTCTCCTTCTCGTCAGAGTCTGGCAAGCGTCGATCGTCATCAGTCGACACATCATCATCTAGAGGTTCTTCAAAGTATATGCTCACTCCACACATCTCCCGCGCATGCATGTTCATGGGATAGTCGTGGTACAGCTGTTGGAGCTTTGTAGCAGTTGGAACACGACCTCCGCTCATCATTGTAAACCTCATCATGCCGTACATATGGCGGGAGAAACTCTCATCCCGAGCATGTCTCTCTGTCGTAGTAAGGTTGATGCCATGTGTTGATTCAGCATCTTTGACCTTTGTGAGGTCAACCTTCTTCGGATTGTGTGGGAGTTTATGATCAGCTGGTTCCTCTTCGATATCCTCCTTCCGCATGATTGCTGTCAACAAATTGCCAAATGTGAAATGGGACCTTTTGTGGAGTCTGGCCTTCCCCATGGTAGATCGAATGATTGCCCCAAAGTTGATAGGGACATTCGTCATCAAAGCATAGACCAAACACACTCTATCTCTCGATATCTTGGTGTATTGAGTCCCAGGAATAAGACATGAGTTGACAATGCGCATCCAGATTCTTGCTTCCCTATTTAGTGGAGCATAGGGGAAGGTGTTGTGTCGGCCGGTTTCTTTATGTCTGCCCCACCTTGCCATTGATCTGCTTCCACAAAGCGTGTGTCGTATTGCTCTATAAGGAGGCCTGCTGTACAGCTCTTTGAATGGTGTTGTGTCGATCGAAGGTAAGCCAAGAAAAGAGTTGATCCAGTCCGCGGTGAGCTGTAACACCTGGCTCTGAATTTTGACTTCATTGCCTGTTGTGTTTGGCGACCAGTTGGCATAAAACTCTCTTGTTAGATCAAGATTACACTCTCCCATGTCGCGGAAGATGAAATCCAACTTCAAAGCCATTATTTTTGCCAACATACGCGACTCCTTCTTTGCTAAGGTATCCTTGTTGATCAAGTCGACGTGCACATATTTTCTTTCTTTGTTGCTTCTGTACCATGCTTTGGCTTCTTCCTCAAGAACCCATTTTATTCTGAACATTCTGCGTGGTAGTTGTGCTGAGGATGATTCTCCTTGGTCTTTTCGACTTCTCTTCTTGCCCTTTTGTGAAGTGGCCGCCTTCTCCTTGCCTTGCCTCGCTTTAGGTGCCATTGTACCTGAGACTAGAAATAGTGTTAGTTGCAGCACAGTCTCACTTGATACAATCTCTAAGCAAGCATTAGGGGTACCACCCCACACTTAGTTTTGTTAACACAAATCAGTGAGGTGAATGTAGTCGATTTACTCAGATTTCATCGAGATACGTTTTAGGATTGTATTCCGACAAGAAAATCAGCAATGCATCACTTACTTGCAGCCATTGGACTACTTTCATGGTAGATATAGCAACACTACTACATAGGGGTTACCACATTGAATCGTTATTCTTACAACAATCACAACCTCCTAAGTCGGTAGGCACTATAAGTCTTATCCCTATGACCGGGATAGTCTAACATGTAAGTATCCAAACAACAATCTTAAGCAATATTCATAGCCATAGTAATTCCGCAAATATCATAACAATGCTATTGAAACCAACTTCAAGTCAGAAACAAGTCAAGATTTTCCTACGTATATGTTCACTCACATGATTTTGCAACAACAATCCAAACACATGAACATCACCACAATCTTATATAATTTAGCAATTAATAATAACCATAGCAACGTAGTACTTACGATAAATAAATGAAGAATAAGAGAGTACTTACTTGCTTGAAACTTGTAGAGATGGTTTTGTGATTTGGAAGAGCAAAAGAAAATTTTTGAGAAGATTTGGAAGAGTATGCGGCGCCTTTAGGGTATTTTCTATTGTGGTTGTGTTATAAAACTAAGTCCCCTTTATATAGGAAGAGTATGGGTCGGGTTATGACCTATTTACAATCGGTTTTGGAGACAAAAATCCTACATATGCGGCGCATTGTCTATGGCATAATGGGACATATGCGCCGCATAGTCTATGGCATTTGTAGACATATGCGGCGCATTGTCTATGGTATAATGGGACATATGCGCCGCATAGTCTATGGCATATGAGATACTGAGACCAAATTCCATAGCATAGGCGGCGCATAGTCAAAAGCATACCTAGGAATAGGCGGCGCATAGTGTATAGCACACTAGATTACGAGACCTTAGGCTATAGGATAGGTTGTGCATCGTTCGTGGCCTAGTTTTACCAAGGCCTAGCCTTCCTCGAAGCCTATTTTGGCGTGAGAAAGGCTCAATCCATAGCCTTATGCATCACCCTTCCTAACTTACCAACTTTACCATACAATGCGTCCAAATCGTCAATTGAAATCAATCTCCTCGTTGACTACTCCTTGCACCTATATTCGCTCAAACAAATGAAAACGATTAGTACGATGGGTTGCCTCCCACCAAGCGCCTTAGTTTTGGTCGTGGCACGACTCTTATTTTTGGATTTTTATTTATCAAAAGCAAAACACATACTAGAACGAAACGATAAATGAAAAATGATAAACGATGGGTTGCCTCCCATCTAGCGCCTTATTTATTGTCGTAGCACGACATGGTTACCTCGAGTACTCAGACTACGTCGAGGTAAATGGAGGATCGTTTTCTAAAAGGATTTAGACGACAATGAGGCTTACCTGTGGGCATGCGATCTTCTTCGAGATGGCTCATACATTTCCCCGGAGAGTCACCAATTATATCATCAATAGTCCAACCCATAGCTCTCTTGTATCTCTTCAGAGCAGAGATGAGAGCTTCTACGTGCTGTTCACTTAAATCATCTGCACTCTCCGAAAGTATATTTCTGCTTTCCAAGAACATATACCTTAGATAATCGGGGAGCTGTTGCGATTCTAGTGTTGGTGTCTCGTCAATGGGGGTCTTCGTTGTTAGTTGATTCTTGGGATCACAATCCGGTTGCTTAGGAGTATAAGACTCTATTTCTGTTAGAGCACCCATAAGTTCTTCATAATCTTTATTATCCTCATGCTCAACTTTCAGTGGCGCAGCAGACAATGGCTCAACAGTAGGCTGTTTCTCTATAGATAATGCTTTCATATCCTCATGATGAACATCAGCTACAGATAACTCATTCATATCACTGGGCTGCTTCATGGCTTTGCATATATCAAAGCGTACCACTTCGTCATTAATTCGAAACAAAAGCTCATTATCTTTCATGTCAATAAGCACACTTCCAGTTGCGAGGAAGGGGCGTCCCAAGATTATGGGAATGTCAGAATCGACCTCACAATCCAGAATAACGAAGTCTGCAGGAAAGATAAATGAAGATACCTTCACCAACACATCATTCAAGATACCCACAGGTCGTTTTACCGTCCTATCAGCCATCACGAGCCTCATATTGGTTGGTGTTGGATCTCCTAGCCCCAACTTCTTGTAGACGGATAGTGGCATCAAATTGATGCTAGCACCCAGATCGCACAATGCCTTAGCAAAATTCATAGATCCAACCGTGCAAGGAATAGTGAAAGCACCAGGGTCTGCCTTCTTCTGTACTAAGGACCTTGTGGCAATTGCACTGCAATGATGAATATTATCTGTCGGCTCATAGCTTACTGCCCTCTTCTTTGTCAACAGGTCCTTCATGAATTTAGCGTACCCAGGCATTTTTTCTAGTGCCTGTACCAACGGAACATTAATGGTCAGCTGCTTCAACATGGTCATGAATTTGCTGAACTTTGTATCATCCGCCACCTTCTTCAATCTTTGAGGAAAAGGTGGTGGTGGGTATGGAATTGTTCTTTCCATGGCTTTCTTCTCCTCTTGCTTCCGTTTTTCAGATTTTTCAGGTTGCAAATCGTGAGGGGTGACGTTATGGACGTCAGGATCAGCTGCTGCGGCATCTTCCCCTTTCGCCGTATAATCAATGTCTACTACTTCGTCAACCACTTGCTTGCCCTTAGATGAGGTTTCCAGCACCTTACCACTTCGGGTAGTAATAGCCATGCATGACCCATCATTCCTTGGGTTTTGCACGGTGTTGCTAGGTAAAGTGCCAGCCTTTCTTTGATTGAGTGCTGCTGAGAGTTGGCTCAATTGCTGCTCTATTTGCTTGATTGAAGTGGAATGAGAATCAACTAGTTGTTTCATGGAGGACAAATCATTAATTACCTCAGTAACTCCCGCGCTAGTTGCTTCCACTCCTTTCAATAATTTAGCCATCATGTCTTCCATACTTCCAGAATTAGATGTGGTGGTATCACGTCTACCAGGGGGAACGTACAAACCACCCTTTTCATTGTTTTTTCTCCAACAACCTTGGTCCTTGTTTCCAGAATTATCATAATAGTTCCGACCTTAGTTTCCTTGGGTATTACCTCGGAAACCCCCCTGATTGTTCAAGTAGTTGACCTCCTCTTCCGAATCAGATTCGTCTCTTCCTTTTAGCGCCACAGCTTTCACTTTTTCGGTCTTCCCTGATAATAAATGCTTTGTCAGAAGATCCACTTGCGTTTTCATGTGCGCTAAATCTTGATCACGTTCTTCTTGTCTTCTTCTTTGGTCTGTAGTCATGCCTAAGGATAAAGTGGGGCTTGCTACCTCGGAATCCCTGGTATGCCAAGCTCTACTTTGTTTCATCATACGATCTAGCATATTGCTTGCTTGACCAAAGGTGAGGTCCATAAAAGATCCTCCAGCTGCGTTATCCACCACTGGCTTAGTTATTGAATTCAAGGCTCTATACAATATCTCCATGAGGTGAACATTAGTCATGTGATGGTTTGGGCATCTTGCTAGCATTGTCTTGAACCTCTCCCATGTTTCATGAAGAGCTTCAGTGGGAAGCTGGCGAAAGTTGCTGATTTCATCTCTCAATTGTGCTCTTTTGGATGGCGGAAAGAATCTTTCTAGGAAAGCGTCTCTCAATTGCCTCCAATTTGTAATAGAATCAGGATTCAGCCTATTCAACCATGGTGTTGCCTCCCCAGACAGAGACAATGGGAATAGACGTAATCGAATTGCATTCTGACCAACACCAGGATTGTCAAAAGACTTGCATGTAGAAATAAAGTTGATGAGATGCATATTTGGATCATCGTCTGCTAGTCCACCAAACAATCCCTTGAGTTGAAATAACTGAATTATGGTGCTTGTGATGTTGAACTTGGCTCCGGGCGCTAATGGTGGTGGAATTATAGCTCTAGTGGCTCCGGCACCATCAAGATCATCATCATCATCGTCGAAGGCTGGCTGCATAGGTTGGTGATCATGTCTATACCGAGCTTGTCGACCTCTTCTGTTGGCAGGTGTTATGATTTCAGCATCACGCCTAGGGTTTAGTAACTCGTCATCACCTAAATCCTCATCGTCAGGATTTGGTGCTCGTGCAGGGTTATCAATGTTCTGCTGTTGAACCTGGGTTGCGGCAAGGGCAGCCAATCTTGCTTGTTCCTGTTGAGCAGCCATCCTTGCGATTTCGACTTGTGCTTCCATTCTACCAATGCGTTGTGGTTCAGGATTGCTTGGTAATAACGGTTGACCAGAACTTCGAGTATGGGGCATGTACTAAAATAAAAACCTGCAGTAGACAAAAACAAAAACTAAAAGTAAAAGTACGAGAATCTTTTACCAAAGGGTCTAGTAATTTTCACGAACTTAATTGACACTTGTATTCCCCGGCAACGGTGCCAATTTTTGATAACGCTCAATCTACAGCTCTCGTTTGAGTGTAAAGCGGTCGTTAGCAAATATAGAACCCAACCTGGGTTGGGTGTCGATCCCACAGGGAATAGCTTGGCCAAAAAGTATGTAAAATTACTAAACTTTTGGTGCAAGTCTCGTAAGAAGGGGGGGATTCTTGTTTTGCAAGTAATGTAAACAAAAGCTGAAAATAATAAAGTAAAAAGAGAGAGATTGTTACGTTGGTTGTAAACAATGAGAATTGAAACGTTGGGGTTATGTCCACCTTCTGAGGTATACGTCTCTATTGGCTATGAGTGTGTAGAATTCTGACATGCAATTGCTTATAGAGGATTGTAGTCGATGGTAAATCCAAGTGTCTCTCGACCTAAACAAGGACTATTTCACTTCTGAGGTATACGTCTCTATTGCGTATTCTTGCGTTTGCAACCGCAAAGAATGTAGATTAAGATGAAGAGAATAATGATATAAGCAATATACGTGCCTCGAACTCACAAACTCACAACAATAGATAGTATCTCATACGGCTTCCATAACCCCAACAGAGAAGTTTAGTTACCCATGAATGCGAAGGAAATCACGATTGACATTGTTATTATATCACGATATTGAGTAATGGCGTGTAGATCAAGTGATAGGCGTGAGGCGTGATTCCTTAGCAAGTAACGATTCTCTTGTTGTGGAATTTAAGAATAGAAGAGTAGAAGAAAATAGAATTGAATTGTAAGATGAGATGTTAAGAAGATGTTGTAAGAAGATGTAAGAAGATGTAAGAAGATGTAAGAAGATGTCAGAAGATGTAAGAAGATAATAGAAGATGTTCTTAAAATCTCTAGCATGATAGGGTATTTATAATACCCCTATCCTAATCCTACTAAGCTAATGAAATAAATAACCAAATCCTACTAGACTAATGAAATCCTTAACCCAAATGTACTAGGTTAAGGTAACATTATCATAATCCACATAAAATAATGAAATACATAGCCTAATTGTACTAGGTTAATGTATCATTGTCAAAATCCATCTTTGTGTCTGTAAGTCCCCAAAGTCTTCAGAATTGTTGTTTTAGCCCGGGACAGATTCTCCATGCATCACTTTTGGTCCTTTAGGCGTCCAAACTCCCTTTCCTTCCTTCGTGAGCTTTCTTTAGCGTCAAGTAAGCCATAAAATGCTGAATTATGCATCATTTATACCTGAAACTTTACTAACCATGTTCGTTAGCTCATTTACAGGAAAAAGGACTAAAAGTGCATGAAATATATAATTTGTTCTCAAAACTAGGCTAAAATATGGGCAAAATATATTGATATAGGCGTGTAAATTCGCCTATCATCAAGGCACCCTGCTGAATCAGGAGATCGTACTGAGATAGAGGATTGTTACAATAACCCTAGGAACCTGACTGGGGACAATCTCTGACTCTATGGCCTGGATTTCCATATCCAAAACATACATTACTTCCTGCCCTACAGACACCCTAATGGTTTCTGCCACACTGCTGGCAGAGAGGATTCATTCAGCCACTGCTAACACTACCCTGAGGTTTAGGGATTGATGTCCTATCTTTGTTGCTATCTTTTAATTTCAGCACTGGAGCACTAGCTGAGGATGGGGCTAGAACTGAAGATATCAGGCAGAACTGGGAACGATTCCCACCCTTCGACTTAGGCGGAGCAAAGTTGAAACTACCTGTTCTAGCGCTCTTGTTCTGCTTCTCCCTCTCTTTATTATTCTGCTCTTTTATATATTGAGCATGGAACATCAGTCTAGAAAAGTCCATCACACTAATCAGCATTGTAGTTCTGCACTCCTTAACAACAATATCATTCACCTCCGACATAAATTTTCTCATCTTAGACCTTCTATCCGCTACCACGTGAGGAGCATATCTGGCTAATTGAGTAAACTTTAGAGAATACTCTTTACCGTCTTGCTTCCCTACTTCATATTGATAAATTCTAGAGCCTTTTCTTCCCTCAACTCCTATGGAAAAAACCTATCTAGGAAAGCAGTGACAAAGTCCTCCCATTATATGGGCCCTGCGTCTGCGACCCTTTATGCTTTCCACTGTTTAAACCACGACTGAGCCATATCCTGCAATTGATATGTATCTAGCTCATTACTATCACTAGCCGTCACCCCCATAATATCAGTAACTTTTTGCACCTGATCAATAAATTCCTAAGGGTCCTCATCTGACTTAGACCGGTGAAAGATGGAGGGTTCATTTCGGGTGACATCCCAAATCCTTACAGCCGCCATGTTGGACACTAGGTTGATCGGAACAAAAGCTGAGCACTCATTTTGGGCTGCTACAGCATGAGCTAGGATGGTGAAAGCTGTTCTAAACTTAGCATGGGAGACATGTTCATCCAGAGGATCTAGCTGGACGGGCTGGGGTTCTGGCTGGTCTTTCATTCCTCTTCCCTTAGTTATTTTGGGAGTCATATTAGTTAACAGAAAAAAAACTTATATTATAAAGAGGGTTTAACTAGAGCTCATTCTCACTCACACGACATGAGTACTGAAAGAAGGGCAACTGTTCCTAAAACATCACACAACCTCCTTTCCATAAATGTGGCGCACAACACACCCATGCATAAGACTCTAATAAATGTATCTTTCATATTTCCTAGGACTCTGTTGAACCTTAGGATTTGATACCAAGTTTTGCAACGCCCTGAGTTTGTACCCCAGATGCTACACGATGCTAATAATGCTGAAAGACCACTAGCTATCCCTTGACTGGTACCTGCTACGAGCACTGAATAATAATAATGATGAAATAATAGACTAAGGAATAAAAGAAGAAACTTCCACAAGGTTTAAATTTGAAAACAACACTGTAGACGAAAATCTAATTTCTGGAAAATAATTGTCTTAAAACACTCTAGTCTGATAAGCCTCTAAACTTTCTAAACTAAGGAGTTAATGGGACATGTCCCCTACTAACTCCGACTGACTGCTGAAATAACTAAAATACTAAAAAAATATTGGCCAAAGGCATCGATAGACATTCAAACTTGTTGCCAAAATTCTTTTAGACACCTAAACTAAGGATTGTTCCTATCAGGCCCCTAAACCCCCCATATTTTGTTCTAATTGGGCATTTTTTTCCCTATCAGCTAAAATTTAAAGTGTGTGTTACCCACACGCGCTGGCGTGGATAAATTAACAAATTAAAAAGTGACACATGGCATTAAAATCTAAAAATAATTTAAATTTTTTTATCACTAATTAAATTATAATATAAAAAGAATTATAATATCTTAAAAAAAAAACCTTGCCCCACCCCCTTCTTCTTCTTCCACCAGCCATCGCCCCCTTCATCTTCTTCTCCATTCACCTCCACCCCTCCCCCCACCCCCCGCCGTCATCTTCTTCTTCAACCATCCTTATTCTCTATTCCCTTTCTCCTTTAACAAAGTTATCATCTTCCTTATAAGAAAATGGAATAAGAACCTTTAAACTTCAAGTTCTTTAACAAGATTCTCAAACAAGAACAAGCAAATGGAAGAAGTTTCTTTAACATAAAACTTCAACAACCTCGAAACAATTTCATTCTGAAAGAATAATTCTCCCAAACTTACAAACTTTATTTCCAAATCCAATTATACACCACACAAACACCAGAAAAAAAATACATAAGCAACGTAAAACTTCAAGAAGCTCCTAACAATTTAGTAGAATTAAAAAATTAATTTTTGAAAACTGAATTAATTTAAATTTGAAAATTGATCACCTAATAAATTGATTTTTGAAAAGGAAATTAAAGCAATGTTCCATTGATTTAAGTTTAAGTAAAAAAAAAGAGAGAGAAAGAAGATGAAGAGGGGGTATCGGGTGGGGAGGGATAGAGGGAATGGTTGAGTTTTTTTTTAAATTTTTTTTTTGCTTTATTAAAGATTTTTGGGCTCCATTGATTTATGTTTAAGAAAAAAAAGAAGGAGGAAGAAGATGAAGAGGGGTTATTTGGTAGGGGGAGACAGGAAATGGTTGAGTTTTTTTTTACAAAAAAAGTTTGCTTTAATAATGAGTTTTGGGCTCCATTGATTTAAGTTTAAGAAAAAAATAGATGAAGAAGATGAACAGGGGGTATCGAGGAGGGGAGGGGGGCAGGGAATGGTTTTTTGCTTTATTAATGATTTTTAGGGCCCCATGACAATTGACATCTTTTTATTTAGAATTTATAAATAAAATCAACTATTCACACACCCATTGCGTTTGCACAGCACGTGCAGTGCCATGTAGGCGAAAAATGCCCAATTGGAACAAAATATCGGGGGTTTAGGGGCCTGATAGGAACAAGCCTTAGTTTAGGTGTTTAAGTGAGTTTTTGAAACAAGTTTCAGTTTCTATCGATGCCTTTAGCAAAAAATAATAATGTCCTCAAATTATGAGGACTCACAACTATGCTGACAGCTAAGAAGATGCACTACTGAGGATGCCCTGGGGCCAGTGCGTGTGAACCTATGATATAAGACATCATAGCACCAAAAACTTATGTCAGTACTTTGAATATACTAGTATGCTCAGTGTGGTAGGCTTTAATGCATGGGTTCATGATGTATGAACAATACTAACTGAATAACATGAGTATGACTGAATGAGAGTACATGCATGAATACGTTGACTATCACTGAGATCGTGATAATACTGAATACTTAGTCTGAATACTGATTTATTGATATCTGAGTTTACTAATATTGTATTACTGATAACTGAGTAACTGTATTTAACAGTCCTGAATCTGTAGAACCGAACTGAGTTCTATACTGAGACTAAATCTAAAACTTAAACTGTGGGAGGTAATCATGTAATCCACATGCCCTTTTATAAATAGATTGGGGTCCAACCTGTAACCCCAGTTGAAGGGTGTTAGAACCGTGCCATGGGTAAAGACAACTGAAGAGATACCCTCATCTGGCAGGTAACCTAATGAGAATGGTAGAACCCTAAACCGAGAGGTTAAAACACCTCATCAACCCTCGACTAACAGGTTTGATATCGTAACCTACAATGGCTACGTAGTACTGGAATGAAAGGATTGCTTCTAAAATTTGCACCCTCTGCTAGCAGGTGAGTCCCCATCCTTGGGTTTACTTTGTGCTGAATCCTACTCCCAACTGAATAGACACTGAACTAATTTCCTAGTTTATACTAGGCTTGACAGAACTGTTACTAATTATATTGTTTGACTACATTGGACTGAGTTCGCTGAATTTCATTTACAGATGGAATACTACTGAATCTTGCTAACTAACTGAGCTTACTAGGGACGAAACTGAATACTTAACTGGACTGGATTAGTACTGAGTTTACTGAGTTTTCCTAAATTCTGTAACTGACTAAAGGTACCACTGATCGTGACCTGACTAAGGCTATTCTGTAATTGACACTGGCTTTAGGTATATAGCTAAATTGTCAGGTTTTAAATACACGCAGGACTCAATAGCATAAATAGTAAAGCATAACATAAATCTTGAAGGAACAATAATGGCCACATGTTCATAATTCACTTTCTAAGGCATTTCATCGAACACTTGAAAATATTGAACTTGAACATATATAGGGATGCATGCTATCATGTTATAAGTACACTAACAATTCACATAGGAATTTTGGAAAACACATGGGAGGCATCACATTATACTTAGGCATGAATAATAATTCAATACATCATGGCTACCTTAATCATTTCAATTTCAAAGATTTCAACCCACATGCTAACATAAATTCATGAAATTCATTAAAGTCATCATCTTGGAAATCACACAACAAGATTAACATGAATACAAACAGCCCACAACATGGAAATCATGATTTAATATTAAAAAAAAGGTTTTTGGAACTCCAAGCGTAAAAGGGGCACTTGGATGAACACTTTGCATACCTTTATGCTTGTTTTTTGAAAGATTGATGGTAGAATTCTTAAGATTTGAATCTTAAATTGAAAATCCTAATGCTTGTTATTGAGAGAGTTTGAGAGAAAGTGAGTATATTCTGGTGAATGGGGGCTTAATTTCATGTTTTTTTGGTGAATCAAGGTGGGGAAATTGACACATTTACCCCCATAACCGGTAACTAAAATTTGATGAACTAGGCTTTCCCTCGTGTCGCGACCCCTATTTGGGTAGACTACCTATAACGACGCGACCCCTAGCTAGGTTTACTGGGCCTCGCTACGCTAGGCTATCGTGACCCCACACTTTTTTTGCTGTCAAACTTTCCCTTACGCTAGTCGAAAAAACCAAAACTCACCCGAGATGGCCTACAAGTGTCCCTGGTCTAGAATCAATTTGAAAATTTGACAAAATAATGTCTGAAAGGTGGTGAATTAATATTGCCAAACTACGAAGGCTAAAATTACTCTAAGTATGAATACTTAGATGAATTTTCTAAGTCTAGGACACCTTAGTAGGCTTTAAAGAACTGAGTCAAGCTTAGAATTTTGCGGGATCTTACACCTGATCAAGCCTATTAATAACCCATTTTCTAAAGTCTAAACTGAACTAACTTCTCTCACCTTGATCAAGCCTAACTCGAAATCACAAGGTATAACACGCTACAACATAATACTAGTCTAAATCACATGATTCAATCTTTTATGTCTCTTCCAGACCTAACACCTAAATCATAAAATGCTTTAGCGCTTCAATGACCAACTCTGAAATCTTACAATGGATTCACTAGCGCATACTGTATTCCTCCACTTACACCCCAACATGATATTTTGTAACGACCCAAAATCACCTCCCGAGACATGACACGGTGCTTAAGGCTACAAGTAACCCCAATCTAACCCTTTGAGCCTGTTTCTACTAATAATACACATCTCAAGATGAAATAATTCAAACACTAGCATAGTCATATCATATGAAAGGAGATATAGAGAAAAAACTCGGTCCCAACAACCACAATACTGGGATTCTCAACACAATCACAATTTGGTAACTAGTCAGACAAAGCCTCTACTAATCTATGAACTAGAGAGTCGTTGGAACAGGTCCCCAACTGACTCAAAATGAACTAAAAAGAACAATATAGTCTCACAAAATATGGATATGTCTGAATATAGGTCCTCAAACCAGGAGGAATCACCACTGTAGGAATATAGACAGAGGTACTCGAAAGTCACTGACAAGGCTGGGACTGAGCACTTGAACCTACATTATAAGAAAATGTAGCACATAGACATATATATGGATCAACACTTGGGATTGTACTGAGTATATGGGGGTTCATGCATTTATATAAAACAACATCAATACTCTTTAATCAAATCATGCATTCAATAAGTGATGACTCACATGGCTTAAATAAGTATAATATGTTAAGAACATGAATCATGTAGAATTGAGCATGCAACCAAAATCTCTTGATTCATCATAGTTTAACTTTGAAATCGATAATCTTCTCTTATTCTCATTACCCATAAGCGAAAGAAAACTTTAAACAATACTTTCAACTCATTCATATGTCTTATGGAGAGTAAATCTTCTTTAATACTCAAGAACTCATAACACTTTTGAACATAAGTACTTGAAATTTGAAATCATATAACTTTGAAACATACTTGAAGGTATTTCATTCACTTTAGGAAAAATACTCATATCAAGAGAAAATACTTTAGTCTTAAGAAAATAATTTATTTGAAAGCTTTAGTTTTAAGGGAGTTTCTCTTAACCGACATAAACCATGTGAGCTATATGGAGTCCAATATTTTGTCCTCCTAAGAAAGAGACCACACGTTGGGGAGGAGCATCATACTCTTGCCAGGGAGTATAACCTCAATTAAGTAATAACTTATCTCAGCCTCGGGCCCAATATCTTGGCCTTAGGCCCAAAAAATCATCTAAGCCTCAGGACCAACCTACGGTGGCACGTAGTTCTGGGGTAAGAAACCGTAGCAACTTACCTAACTCGGTGCTAAATACTACTCCCCTTAGATTATCTCGCTCATCTCATGAAAATCCACTGTAAAATAATTTCATGGTTCATCAAGAACCCAACAATCAAATCTGTAATATTATGTAGTGAACTGGATTTCAAAACTCCAGGACTACTAGGTCAAAACATTTCTCAATAATCTCTGAATACTCAATTCATGGGTTCTTATATCACAAAAGTTCATAAAATTTCAAGCTCAAGTAGGGTTCAATAACTCATAATTCAATCTCAAGTTAAAACTCATTAAAAGCATAAGAGATAGCATATCGATTCATAACTCATGTAGAAATCTTGAAATTTTAGAAATGTATCTCAAAATCTCAAAATACTCAAATGCTTCATGTAATACCCCAAAAAATCCAAACCAATATTAGCACCACATTTTGTAATACCCATGCTTTTTTTCCTAGCTAGAAATCATCTCAAGGATGCTAGGACTTACTTTGAAATGCAAACCTATCTTTGTACATGTGGTATTTTTGAGTTTTTTACTTTGTATCATATGGGAAATTGAGTTATATTTCCAATGGTACTAATTTTGTCCAAATTCGACATCAGACGAGGAAGTTATGGACGTTTTATTTGGAACTGTCGGAAACGCCGAGGTATGACGGCCAAGTTGACGGACCGCCACATAAGTGATGGACCAGCACTTTGACCGTCATAGCCAAGGAAGTTGAGCCACTTACTTCATAAGGACTGATGGATGAGTTGACGAATTGTCAAAGTTGTGACGGACCGACCGGTATCTAAGCCGTCAACTCTTATCTAGTGAACCCCATTCCAGGACCACGTCTGACGATCTAAGTGACAGACCATCAAGTGTCTAACGGACCATCAGTCGTACTGTCACACACCACATTTAGTTTATTTCCATGTTGTTTTAACAGGGGTATTTTGGTCACATACCACTCACCCATATATACCCAGATGAGTCTGAATTCAGACATTATGCTTATTATTATTCCATAAACAAAAACTAGGGTTTCTCTCTAAATTTAATCTCCAATAACAAAACCTAATATTCTTCAAGAATCAAAGGATTTCAAATCTTTCAAGCTTAAAAATATCAAGAACCTTGAGTCAGGTATGCGTAGTGTTCACCCATGGGTCCCTTTCATCCATGGAGTTCAAGAATCATGTTTTAAATTATAAATTATGATTTTATTGTTGTGTTATGACTATATTCATGTTGATGATTTTTGGTTTGATCCAAGGTTGAATCTTGATGTGTTTTAAATGAAGCATGCGAGTAGGTTAGTTGAAACCCATAAACTCTGGATGTATTAAGATTGTCAAATTGATAAATATACCTATGCCTTAAAAGAGTGCATGCAAGGTGTTTGATAAAATGCCTAAGGAACTAGAAATCAAGCAATATAGTTAAATTATGACTAAGTGAAGGATTCATGATATGCCCCTATGTTCCAATGATTTTCATGTTGATATTGTGTCTTGTAAATGTTGTTGGGATATTCATGAACTAGTTTTATGAGATTATGCCATGCTTACTTGAAAATACTACTTATGTACAAAATGTATGATATCCATGCACTTCATGGAATTCCCCAAGTTATGAATTAATGGATTGTTGATGTTGTCCACGTATTCAAGTCAGCCATGTGCCTTCCATCGAGTCCTAGGGGTACTTTTACCTGAAATACTATAGTTGTGTGCCTAGAGCCATGTCAGTTTATCATGATACTCTCAGTCAAGCCATGATCTATAGAATTCAGTCAGTCATATGACACAGGAAAACTCATAAACCTCAGCAGACTCAATAGTTCAGTAACTCAGTACTCAGTAATCTTAGTGATCTCAGTAATGATAGTATTCCTAGAAATCTCAGAAATTTCAGTACTCTCAGTTAGTCCTCAGAATTCAGAATGTTCCTTCAGTCAACTTAGTTTAGCTCCTCTAAACAATACCACTAGTATTAGTTCAGTTAATCAGTATCAGTTCAGCTAATCAGTTCAGTTCAGTAATGCAGTTTAGCTCAGTTATCCAGTTCAGTTTCTTTTAGATGGGAGTAGGATTCAGCACTGAGTGAGCCTAGGTATGGGGACTCACCCTCTAGGAAAGACTGAGATCCTTAGAAGCAATCCCTAATTTCTAAAACTAAGTAGCCAGTATAGGTACGAGATGTTACCTGTTATATACGACTGACATACTCAGGGGTCACCCGTTAGCACATTTATATGATTTGGACTGATCCCAGGAGTCACCCGCTAGATTAGGACTGACTCCACAACAGATGTCTTTACTGGTGGCGCGATACTGGCATCCTTCCAATCAGGGAAGATATTGGACCCAGTCAACTTAGCTTAGGGCATACCAGTTAGATGAACCCATCCCATAGTTTTAGTTATAGATTCATGACTGTCAGATACAGTCAACTCAGTTCAGTGGTACAGATTTAGTTCTGTTAGAGACAGTTAATCCTTATCATTATAAATAGACTTCAAGATCACCCATTAGACAGGACTGATCTCAACTATAGTTAAACAGTATCATAATCATTAGATTTAAAGATCAACTGCTAGATAGGACTAATATAAAATTTAGTTACTCCATATAGAACAGAACTCAGATAGTTCCATTAGAACTTAGACTGTCAGATACAATCGCTCTGTATCAGTTACATCGGTTTGGCCGATCATCATAGTTTTATCAGTCATCATAGCTACATATCAGTATTCAGTTTCAAGACTATTAGACACAGTCAATCAGACCAGTTCTTTATAATTTGAACTGTCAGAAATAGTCATTCATCTATTCAGTATCTTAGTATTAGTAATGTCATGTCGACAGGATTCAGTTTTAGTAATCAATATCACTACGAGTTAAGTTATAGGTTCTTATGCATGCATGTATTCTCACGTTCATATTAGTCAGCATTCTTCATACATATAACCCTTTTCATTTAGCCTACCTCACTCGTATACTCAGTATATTCAAACGTACTGACGCATTTGTACTGTGGTGCTTTCTCTTATGTTACACCATAGGTTCAGAGGCACGTGTTCCATATAAGCAGTAGAAGTCCAGTCGCAGAGTTGCAGTGAGTCCTCATCCATTCGAGGATGATATTATTTTATTTCATTTATTATTTCAATTCATTTATGCTAGATGGAGTTAGTTGGAGACATGTTCCATCAACTGCTTATTCAGACAGTTAGAGGCTTTCAGATTATCTTGTTCAGACAGTTTATTTTAGTTGTTTTGGTTATTTTATACCCCACTCAGATGTTATTTTTATCATATTTTAACCTTATGGCCTTACAACCTTTATTTCTACATTTATTTAGTATATTATGCAATGTACATGTACAGATATTAGTCATGGGCTATCTTGGTGTCCTTCGAGGTCATGAACACCATGTAGCATTTCAGTTAAGAAAATCGGGGTTTTACAAACTTGGTATCAGAGATAGGTTCAATAGAGCCTAGGAAGTCTGAAAGTTGCATCTAGTAGTGTCTTGTACATGCGTGTGTTGTGCACCACACTTATGTGCAGGAGGCTATGAGATATTTTAGGAATATTTTCCCGTCTTTCAGTTCTCATGTCGTTCCAGTGAGTATAATATCAAGTCCCTCTCAGTCTAATCCAGTTCTCCCTTTCTTCCACAGAACATGCCTCCTAAAAGAAGAAATGGGAATCAGTTATCCACTTAGCCCAAAGACCCTTTGAGTGATCATGTTTCTCATGCGAAGTTCAGGACTGCATTCACCACTCTTGCTCAGTCAGTTGCGACCCAAAATAAATGACCAGCTGTCGTTCCGGCCAATCCAGTGGACAATTTAGCTGCAGCTAGAATTTAGGATTTTACCCGAATGAATCCTACTTATTTCATGGGGTCTAAGTCAGATGAGGACCTACAGGAATTCTTAGATCAGATTCAGAAAGTGATAGATATTATGGGGGTGACTACTATGGAAACTGCTGAGTTAGCTACATATTAGTTGAAGGATGTGGCTTATACTTAGTACAAATAGTGGAAGTCAGAACGGTTAGATGATGCAGGTTCTATAGAGTGGGAGGTGTTTGCCTCTGTTTTTCTTGATAGATTTTTTCCGCTAGATCTTAGAGAAGATAAGGTGATAGAGTTCATCAACCTCAGGAAAGGCAGTATGAAAGTGAAAGAGTATTTTCTTAGGTTTACTTAATAAACCAGTTATGCCCCTCATGTGGTTGCAGACAGTAGAGCAAAGATGAGTAAGTTCCTGTCAGGGGTGAATGATAGCCTGGTAAACGAGTGCAGATCTGCCATGTTGAATAGTGATATGACTTTAGCCAGACTTATAACTCATGCTCAGCAAATAGAGGACCAAAATATTAGAATGAGGGAGAGACAGAGTAAGAGGGCAAGGACAAGTAGTTTCAGCTTTGCTCAGCCTACGTCATAGGGTGGTAACCGTTCTCATCATAGTCAGAAGTTTTCAGCACTAGCTCCATTTTGAGCTAGTGCACCAGCACCTAAGTCCAGATATGACCGTCATAATGGAGCTCCAGGCTCCGAGGCCCAGGGTAGTGAGAATAGAAGTCTTACTTATCCACTTTGCGAAGAGTGTGGTAAGAATCACCTAGGTGCATGTAGGGCAGGTAGTGATGTATGATTTCGGTGTGGCAAGCTAGGACACAAGATGCGAGAGTGTAGAGTTATAGCACGGAGTGGTAAAGAGTTGCTTCAGCAAGGTACGAAGAGTGGTCAGCGTCAGAATAGACTTTATGTACTCTAGACCAATCCTGATCCGGAAAGTTTCCCTGCCCTAGATTCGGGTACGTTACCCGTCTTTCATGTTCATGGTATGCATTGTTAGATCTTTTTCTCTAATTTGGACATATGTTTCAGCATGAGTTAGTTAGTAAATCCAACAAGTTAGTTTAGCAATCGAGCAGTCAGATTTGTATAGTTTGTTTCCTCATCCTTGTTTCTATTCATGCTATCCAAGATCTCAGGGAATGTAACTATTCCAAGTAGAACCTCCTAGTAGTTGCAAGTTAAGTTCAGTTCATGTATCATGCATTAGTCCCAGACTCCCGAGGTTCAGTTATAATCTAGTTCATAGATGCCTTGTGCATCGTCTCAACTTTCTCAATATCTCAGCAATGTTAGACCAGCACCCTTTAAGAGACATAGTGTCCCAAGGGGGGGAGATACACTATATCCCCCAAACATTCATGATTTAAATATGTCATTTTCTTTGATGAATCTATCTTAGAGGAAGTGTTACTTATGAGCCGACCCTCTATCTCCAAAACTCAGCAGTAAGCTATGTACTCAATGGCTCAGTTTAGTCCACGATATGATAATCTATACATGTCATGCATTGCAGACTCAGTTATGTTCTTAAGTTTATGCTCATGCATATTGAGTGATTAATCTCAGACTCATCGATATTTTCAGTTTAAGGTGATAGTCATCTTTGATCGTACTCGTTCCCATATTCAGATTTTAGTACAAAACTTTGTATTCAGTTCTATGCTTACTTTTCAGTTCCAACATGGTACCTTTACCATTGTATGTTCAGCCGCATGTTCCTGAGCCCGTTCAGTTATTTATTCATGTGTCAGATCTGCGTGATCATCTTATCAGTACTTTTTGTCATGCATTCATGTATCATGTGAGCCGTATAGTCATGAATCATATATTCATGGATTCAGCTCATCAATTAGGTACCAGATATGCATTCTTATTATGAGTAACTCAGTTCATCAGAACACTCAGTCGTGCATTCATGAATCAGTTACTCATGCATCAGATATGCATGATCAGTATGATGTATTCAGCTTAGCAGTCTTGTCAGTCCTGAAACCATGTTTTAGTAGTGTATGTATTGTACGTACACCAGTTGATCTTTTGTTCCATCTAAATCATTCTTATTTGAGGACAAATGTTCCCAAGGGGGAGATATTGTAATTCACCGAAAAATCCAAACCAATATTAGTGCCACATTTTGTAATACCCGTGCTTTTTTTCCTAGCTAGAAATCATCTCAAGGATGCGAGGACATACTTTGAAATGCAAACCTATCTTTTTACACGTGGTATTTTTGGGATTTTCACTTTTTATCACATGGGAAATTGAGTTAGCTTTCCAATGGTACCAATTTTTTCCAAATCCAAAATCAGATGAGAAAGTTATGAATGTTTACTTGGAACTGTCGAAAATGCCCACGTATGACGGCCAAGTTGACGAACCGTGACATAAGTGATGGACCGCCACTTTGGACATCACATCCAGGGCAGTTGAGCCACATACTAGATAAGGACTGACGGACAAGTTGACAGACCGTCAAAGTTGTGACGGACCATCATCTAGCCCGTCAACTCTTATCCAGTGAACCCCATTTCTAGACCACGTCTGACGGGCTAAGTGATGAACCGTCAAGTGTTTGACGGACCATCAGTCGGACCATCACACATGACGTTCAGTTTATTTCCAGCTTGTTTTAACAGGGGTATTTTGGTCACTTACCACTCGCCTATATATACCCATATGAGTTAGAATTCAGCCATTATGCTCATTGTTATTCCACAAACAAAAACTAGGGTTTCTTTCTAAATTTAATCTTCAAGAACATGACCCAATCTTCTTTAAGAATCAAAGGATTTCAAATCCTTCAAGGTCAAAAACATCAAGAACCATAAGTAAGGTATGCATAGTGTTCATCCATAGGTCCCTTTAATCCATGGAGTTCAAGAATCATGTTTAAAATTATAAATTGTGATTTTCTTGTAGTATTATGACTATATTCATGTTGATGATTGTTGTTTGGATCCAAGGTTGTATATTGATGTGTTTTTAATGAAGCATGTGAGTAGGTTAGTTGAAACCCATAAATCTTGGATGGATTAAGATTGTCAAATTGATAAATATACCAATACCTTAAAAGAGTGCATGCAAGGTGTTTGATAAAATGCCTAAGGAACTAGAAATTATGCAATATAGTTAAATTGTGACTAAGTGAAGGATTCATGATATGCCCTTATGTTCCAATGATTTTCATGTTGATATTGTGTCTTGTAAATGTTGTTGGGATGTTCATGGACTAGTCTTATGTGATTATGCCATGCTTACTTGCAAATCCTACTTATGAACAAAA
Organism: Capsicum pubescens; assembly: GCA_030864215.1. Taxonomy (NCBI): domain Eukaryota; kingdom Viridiplantae; phylum Streptophyta; class Magnoliopsida; order Solanales; family Solanaceae; genus Capsicum; species Capsicum pubescens. The sequence goes on from CM061544.1 coordinate 109,707,766, forward strand.
TGTATGATATCCCTGCACTTCATGGAATTTCCAAAGTTATGATATTATGGATTGTTGATGTTGGACATGTACTCAAGTAAACCACGTGTGGCAATTTCCTTCTATCGAGTCCTGGGGGTACTTGTACCCAAAATAATATAGTTGTGTGCCTAGATCCATGTCATGCTATCACGATACTCTCAATCAAGCCATGATCTATAGAATTCAGTCAGTCATGTGACTCAGGAAAACTCAGAAACCTCAGCAGACTTAGTTGTTCAGTAACCTCAGTACTCAGTAATCTCAATGATTTTAGTAACAACGGTATTCATAGAAATCTCAAAAATTTCAAGACTCTCAGTCAGTCCTCAGAACTCAGAACGTTCCTTTAGTCAAGAGAACTCAGTCAACTTAGTTTAGCTCCGCTAAACAATACCACTAGTATTAGTTTAGTTAATCAGTATTAGTTCATCTAATCAGTTCAGTTCATTTATTCAGTTTAGATTAGTTATCCAGTTCAGTGTATTTCATATGGGAGTAGGATTCTGCACCGAGTGAGCCTAGGGATGGGGACTCACCCGCTAGAAAGGACTGAGATCCTTAGAATCAATCCCTAAGTTCCAGAACTACGTAGTTAGCATAGGTACGAGATGTCACCCATTAGATAGGACTGACATACTAAGGGATCACCCGTTGGAACATTTATATGTATAGGACTGATCCCAAGAGTCACCCGCTAAATTAGGACTGATTCCACAATAGATGTCTTTACTGGTGGCGTGGTACTGACAACCTTCAAGTTAGGGAAGAGATTGAACCCCAGTCATCTTAGCTTAGGGCATGTCGATTAGTTGAACACATCCCATAGTTTTAGTTACAAATTCAGGACTGTTAGATACAGACAACACAGTTCAGTGTTACAGATTCAGTACTGTTATAGACAGTCAATCCTTATAATTATAAATAGACTTCAAGATCGCCCATTAGATAGGACTGATCTCAACTATGGTTAAACAGTATAATAATCATCAGATTTAAAGATCACCCGCTAGATAGGACTGATCTCAAATTCAGTCACTCCATATAGAACGGAACTTCGATAGTTCCATCAGAACTTAGACTCTCAGATACAGTGGCTCAGTATTAGTTACATTGGATAGGCCGATCATCACAGTTATATCAGTCATCATAGCTACATATCAATATTTAGTTTCAAGACCGTTAGATACAGTCAATCACATTAGTTCTTCATACTTCAAAATATCAGAAATAGTCATTCATATATTCAGTATCTCTGTATCAGTAAAGTCATGTCGACAGTATTCAGTTTCTGTAGTCAGTATCACTACGAGTTAAGTTATAGTTGCTTATTCATGTATGTATTCTCACGTTCATATTATTCAGCATTGTTCATGCATATAACTCTTTGCATATAGCATACCTCACTCGTATACTCAGTACATTCAGATGTACTAACATATTTGCGCTATGGTGCTTTCCCTAATGTTACGCCATAAGTCCAGAGGCACGTGTTCCAGATCAACAGTAGAATTACAGTCATAGAGTTACAGTAGTGTCCTTATCCATTCGAGGATTATATTATTGTATTTTATTTATTATTTTAGTTCAATTTTACTAGAAAGAGTTAGTTGGAGATATATACCATCAACTCCTTATTCAGACAGTTAGAGGCTTTCAGATTATCATGTTCAGACAGTTTGTTTCAGTTGTTTTGGGTATTTCATACCCCACTCAGATGTTATGTTTTATCAGATTTGAACCTTATGGCCTTACAACTATTATTTCCACATTTATTCAGTATATTATGCACTGTATAGGTACAAATATCAGTCATGGGTTAGCTTGTGGTCCTTCGGGGTCATGAGCATCGCGTAGCATTTCTGTTCAGAAAATTGGGGCGTTACACTTCAATATCTCAAACATTTCAACTATTAAGTTCTCAAGGATTAAAATCATGGGGTATAGACCCAACTGCGATTTCTAAAGAAAAAATGTGAAAATCATGCCATTAGACTCTCAATTCATGAGAAACATCAAAATATTACAATCAATAATAATGGGTGAAAAACCCTAATCCAAATTCATGCAAAATCTCATAGATTTCAGAAAATTATAGTTGAAATAAGTCCTTGGGATCAAGGGTGAAAGGGTTGCCCTTGTTCAAAACCTCACATACCTTAGGTGATGAAATTGGATGAACAAGCTGGCTCTAAACTATTATTCTTACTCTTGAGAGATGGCTCTTGCAACCTTCGAACTTGGGGAACTCAAATTTCAACTCAAATTGTAGAATCCATGGTGAGTTCTTGGATTTTTTTGAGAAGGGTTTTAGATTTCCTCTTGAGGGAGAAACCCTAGCCTTTGGATGTTTTGGGAGATAATGAGGCTATCAATTTTGTTTGGAATATATCTGGTTGATAAATGAGTGGAATGACCGAAAAACCCTTATAAAAATGAGCTAAAAATACTAAAGAGGGCCTGTGACGGTCGGAGCGATGGTTCATCGCAAATCCAACGATCCATCGGGTCGTCCGTCGCATGTTGATTAGAAAAGGGACACACTACCTCGATGCGACGGTTAGCTCGACGGTCCGTCATAGGTCCGATGGTCTGTTGGATCATCCTTCGCACGATGCCCAGGATGATACTACACTGCCTTAGTGGCGACTGTCTCAGCGATGGTCCATCACAACCTTAATGGTCCGTTATCCTGACCATCGCACTTGGGCCAAGAAAGCGAGTTTTTGCCTTGGTCACGAAGGTCCATTGTGGACTCGACGGTCCATCAGATCGTCTGTCGCACCTAGGCGATTCTGACAACTCTCAGTAAAACGGCCATAACTTCTCACCCCGATGCCGGATTTGGATGAAATTGGTATCGTTGGAAAGCTAATTCAATTATATTCATGATAAAAAGTCAAATTTAAGATAATTTTATATGTTTTAAATAAAAATCACTTAGGAAGTCTCTTCGCATTCTTTTAGGGTAAGAATTACACTTCACTGACATACTCTAAGGCTCGTACTATGAGGGAACTTTGAAGGGTCTTACAATTTCTACCCTTGGAAATATTCATCCTCGAATGTCTCTAGTTAGACTAGGAACACAAGAAAAACAGCGTACACATAGCTTAAGCAATTTGCTACATGGCTCAAAATCTCTCTAAACACTTGAAGAGCTCAGAAATTGCAAGAACTCATGCAGGAATAGATTTATAGCTGAACTATAGATTAGAAGGGCTGAATTAAGGAAAAATAATACCTTCAAATTGATCTGAACTGGCGGAAAAGAGGTGCAGGCACTTAGCTTGCATGTCTGCTTCTGCCTCCTAAGTAGCGCCCTCAACTAACTGGTTCCTCCACAACACTTTGACTCGGGGAACCTCTTTATTTCTCTATCTACGAATCTGAAAATCTAGAATCTCAAAGGGAACCTCATCGAATGAAAGACAGTTCTGAATATCAGCACTCTCTGAAGGATCTACCACAATGGAATCACCAATATGCTTTTTAAGCATGGAGACATGAAAAATAGGATGAACGGATGACAACTCTACAGGAAACTAAACCTCAAAGGCTACTTTCCCAACACGGCTCAAAACTCTATACAGGCCAACATAACGGGGACTAAGCTTTGCCTTTTTACCAAACCTATTCACCCCTTTCATGGGTGAAATCTTCAAGTACACCAAATCACCCACTTCAAATTCAAGATATTTTCTCCTAACATCGGCATATGACTTTTGATGAATCTGAGTTGTCTTTAACCTTTCTCTAATCAATATAACTTTCTCCATAGCTTCAAACAATGCATCGGGCCCAATTATTGCAGCTTCACCCACTTCAAACGAACCTATGGGTGATCTACATCTTCTACCATAAAAGTCCTCAAATGGTGCTATCCCGATGCTAGCATGGTAATTATTGTTATAGGCGAACTCTATCAATGGGAAATGCTCATCCCAACTACCTTTGAAATAAAGATCACACACCCTCAACATGTCTTCTAGGGTCTGAATGGTCCTCTCAGCCTGGTCATCTATCTGCGGATGAAAAGCGGAACTCAAAAGAAATTGGGAACCAAGACCCTGTTGAAATTCCTTCCAAAACTGAGAAGTAAATTGAGTACCCGTATCCAAAATGATAGACGAGGGAGCTCCGTGCATCCTGACAAAATCCCTAATATACAATACAGCATAATCCTTCGTTGTATAAGAAGTATGCACGGGCAAGAAGTGCTCGGACTTAGTTAGCCTGTCTACAACAACCAAAATAGAATCATGATCACGCGAAAAAGGTAACCCAGTCATGAAGTCCATATTCACCACCTCCCATTTCCAAGTGGGTAAACAAAACTCTTGCATCACAGTGCCACATCTTTGGTGCTCTACCTTAACCTATTGGCACGTTGCACACATTGCTACAAACTCAGCGATATCCTTCTTCATACCGTTCCACCAATAGACTTCCCGCAAGTTGCGGTACATCTTGGTAGTGCTAGGATGAATAAAATACCGCGCACCATGTGCTTCAGTCATAATTCTCTGCCTCAGATCATCAACACACAGAAAACACAATCTACCCTAAAATCTCATCATGCCATCACCCCCTTGGGAGAAAACCTCTACCTTTTGGTCCTTAACTGTCTCCTTCAGTCTGACCAAACTAGGATCTTTATCTTACTTCTCCTTTCCTTCCAAAACTAAAAAGTATTCGGAACTACTTTTCACCAAAGTACTTCCCTCAACTAAATCAAGCAACCTAACACCTAATCTAGCTAAACAATACACATCATGAGCTATCTTTTTCTTGCCTTCTTCAACATGAGAAACACTACTCATAGACAATCTGCTAAGGGCATCCGCCACTACGTTGGCCTTGCCCGAGTAATACAACACACTCATATCATAGTTTTTTAACAACTCCAACCTGCTTCTCTGCCTTAGATTCTACTCCCTCTGAGTAAACACATACCGCAGGCTCTTATGATCTGTAAACACATCAACATGAATACTATAAAGGTAGTGTCTCCAGATTTTAAAAGCAAAGACTATAGCAACTAACTCAAGATCATGGGTTGGTTAATTCTTTACATGCAGATTCAACTATCTAGAGGCATAAGCTCTAACCTTACCTCTTTGCATCAACACATAATCGAAACTAATTCTAGAGGCATCATAATACACCACAAAACTATTTGTACCATCAGCAAAGTCAACACACGGGCTAAAGTATGTCGATTCTTCAAACCCTAAAAACTCTTCTAACAAGAATCTGACCACTGAAATTTAACTTTCTTTTAGGTCAACTGGGTCATGGGAGACATAATAGAAGAGAAAACCTCAACAAAATGGCAGTAGTAGCCTGCTAGTCCCAAGAAACTGCTAATATCAGACGGAGAGATATGTCTAGGCTAATTTCTTACAACTTATCTTTTGGGAATCAACTCTAATACCTTTGGCTGAAATAATATGACCCAGAAAGGCTACAGACCTTAGAAAAAATTCACACTTACTGAATTTGGTGGACAACTGGTGATCTCTAAGAGTTTGCAGGACTATTTTAAGGTGATCTGCATGATCATGCTCACTACGGGAGTATACAAGGATGTCATCTATGAATACTATGACAAACATATCAAGATATTGCTTGAACACTCGATTCATGAGGTCCATAAAAGTTGTTGGGGCATTGGTTAGCTCGAAAGACATGACTAGAAACTCAAAGTGACCATAGTGGGTTTGAAAGGTTGTATTTATAATATCACATTCCCTCACTTTAAGTTGATAATAGCCGGATCTAAAGTCTATCTTGGAGAAATAACTTGCAACTTGTAACTGATCAAACAGGTCATCAATTCTTGGAAAAGAATACTTATTTTTGACTGTGACCTTGTTAAGCTGACGATAGTCAATGCACATATGCAAAGAACCATCTTTCTTCCGCAAGAATAGAACTAGTGCTCCCCAAGAAGAAATACTGGGCCTTATGAAACCTTTGTCTACAAGATCCTTGAGTTTCTCTTTAAACTTTTTAAGCTCAGCAGGTGCCATATGGTACAGCGTAATAGAAATGGGACGAGTGTCGGGAAGAAGGTCAATCACAAATTTTATCTCCTTATCGGGAGGTACCCCTAGGAGATCTTTCAAAAAAACATCTAGAAACTCATTAACAATTTTGACTGACTGAATTGTTTAAACCTCGGACTTAGTGTCTTTGACTCTAACTAGGTGACAGATGCAACCCTTAGATAGTAGTTTTTTGGCTTTGAGATAGGAGATAAAATGACTCTTGGGAGATACCGAACTCCCGAACTACTCAAAAGGTGGTTCATCAGGAAACTTAAACTTGAACACATGGGTAAAACATTCTATAAAAGCATAACACGAATGAAGACAATCCATACCCAGAATAAGGTCAAAATCCACCATGTCTGACTTTATCAAATATGCAAGTATGACTCTATGAAGAACAGTAACAACACAATCTCTAACACTTATTTAGCAACAACTGACTCCCCTACTAGTGTATAAACTAGGAAAGGCTCAGAAATCTTATCGGGACTCATTATGAAATTCACAGCTACAACTGGTGTCACATAAGAGAGACTTGACCCGGGGTCCAACAACACATAGACATCAAAGAAAAAGAGACAGAGCATACCGGTAACAACATCGGGAGAGTCCTCCTGCTCCTGATGGGATGCTAAGGAATAGAATTTATTCTGGTGTTGACAAACAGAAGTGCTAGGTGAAGCTCCCTGAACAAGGGAAGGATGGGGTACAAGAGCTGGTGAACTAGTATCCTGTGCCTGAGGTCGGGCAGCTCTGTTCCCCTATCTATTATGTGGACTATCTCTAAGTCTATGACCCTGCTTTCCATAACCAAAACTACCCCTCAGATCTACAAAACACTAACCGGGATGATCCCCACCACAGTTATCACAAGGAGGATAACGGGGCCTGTTACCAACACTATTTTGGGACCTAAACATAAAAGGTCGGCCCCCTTGCTCCTGTATGCTTCTAGTCATGAGAGCACTAGTTGATGAAGGTGCTGACATAGACGTACATCTCTTAAACCGAGGGTGGTTCCCTCTATGGAACCAAGGCTGGATAAACTCATGCTGCTTAGATATAGCCCTCTTGTTACCCCTTAATCTCTCTCTCTAATCTTATCCGCATCTATCTATTGTGAATGTGTTATCAACCTAAGCATATCCATATCTCTAGGAAGCATCGCCGTCCTACACTCTTTCAGTACCAACCCAGAAACACCAGTCACGAACTTGCTCATACTAGCCCGAGTGTCAGAAATCAAATCAGGAGCATACTTGGCCAACTAATTGAACTTCAAGTAGTACTCCTTAATAGTCATGAAGCCCTGCCTCAAGTTTATAAACATCTCAATCTTTTGTTCCCTCATCTCAAGCGGAAAAAACTTGTCCAAGAATGCATCTTGGAACAACTGCCAAGACACATGAGCATCATTATCACCTCTACCCTTCCTCCAAGATACAACCCAGTCATAAGCAATATCCTTTAGTCTGTAAAACACAAACTCAACACTTTCATACTCAGAAATATGCATCACCTGTGTTATTTTTTCTACCTCTTAAAGGTACAACTGTGGGTCCTCATCCTCCTTAGACCCATAAAACTCTGGCGGATTCATCCGCATAAAATCAAGAATCTTAGTTGCATCTATATCACCTCCCTGTTGATTAGCAACTGTAGCCTGGTTATTGGCCAGAACATTGACAGTGACTTCTTTGGCTAACGAATGAAAGTCCGCCCGTTACTCAGCATGAGATTCCATCTCATTTAAAGGATCAACAGGTGAGGGTTGCTCATCATTGTTTCTGTGGACATTAGCCTTCAGAGTGGCATTTTCTTAAATAGAAGAGCATTAATTATTAGATGAGAGGGACAACTGTACGCTCTATAGAATCTAAAAGAAGAAACAACTTTTTCCTAAAACATCTTGTAGCCTCTTGCTCATAGATTCAGCGCGCTACACACCGATGATCAAGACTCTACTTAACGCAACTTGTCAGACTCACTAGGACTCCTTAAAACCTTAGGCTTTGATACAAAGTTTGTAATGACCCAAAATTGCATCCCGGGATGCCACACGGTGCTTAAGGCTACAAGTAGCCCCAAGCTAACCCTTTGAGCCTATTTATACTAATAATACTCATCTCAAGATGAAATAGTTCAAACACTAGCATACTCATATCATAGGAAGGGAGATACAGAGAAAATACTCGGTCTAAATAACCATAATACTGGGATCCTCAACACAATCACAATTTGGTAACTAGTCTGACAAAACCTCTACTAATCCATGAACTAGAGAGTCGTTGGGACAGGTCCCCAACTGACTCTAAATGAAATAAAAATAATAATATGGTCTCTCAAAATATGGAGATATCTGAATATAGGTCCTCAAACAAGGAGGACTCACTACTATAGGAATATAGACAGAGGTACTCAGAAGTCATTGACGAGGCTGGGACTGAGCACCTGAACCTACATTATAAAACAATGTAGCACATAGATGTATATGTGGATTAGTACTTTGGAATGTACTGAGTATGTGGGGGTGCATGCATTTATATAAAACAATATCAATACTTTTTAATAAAATCATGCATGCAATAAGTGATGACTCACATGGCTTGAATAAGTATAAAATGTAAAGCTCATGAATCATGTAGAATGAATCATGCAACATAAATCTCGTGAGTCATCATAGTTTATCTTTGAAATCGGTAATCTTCTCTTAATCTCATTACCCATAAGCTACAGGAAATTTTAAACAATACATTCAACTCATTCATATGTCTTATGTAGAGTAAAACTTCTTTAATGTTCAAGAACTCATAACTCTTTTGAACTCAAGTACTTGAAATTCGGAATCATATAACTTTGAAACATACTTAAAGGCATTTCATTCACTTTAGGGAAAATACTCATATCAAGGAAAAATACTTTAGTCTTAAGAAAATAATTTATCTCAAAGCTTTAGTTTAAAGGGAGGTTCTATTAAACAACATAAACCATGCGAGCTACATGGAGGCCAAAGTTTGTCCTCCTAAGGAAGAGACCCCACGTTGGGGAGGAGAGTCATACTCTTTCTAGGGATTATAACCTAAATTCAGTGATCACTTATCTCATCCTCGGGACCAATATCTTGGCCTTTGGAAAAAAAATTATCTTAGCCTCAGGCCCAACCTAGAGTGGCACATAGTTCTGGGGTAAGAAATCGTAGCAACTTACCTAACTCGGTGCTAAATACTCTCCCCTTAGATTATCTCCCTCATCTCATGAAAATCCACGTTAAAATAATCCCATGGTTCATCAAGAACAAAACAATCAAATCTGTAATCTCATGTAGTGTAGTGGATTTGAAAACTCCATGACCATTCGGTCAAAACAGCTCTCAATAATATCAGAATACTTGAATAATGGGTGGTTATAGAACAAAAGTTCTTAATATTGCAAGTATCAAGTAGGGACCAATAACCCATAATTCAATCTCAAGTTAAAACTCATCAAAAGCATAATAGATAGCATATCGATTCATAACTCATGTAGAAATCTGTAAATTTCAGCAATTTATCTCAAAATCTCAACATACTAATATGCTTCAATATCTCAGACATTTCAACTATTAAGTTCTCAAGGATTAAAATCAAGGTGTATAGACCCAACTACAATTTCTCAAGAAAACATGTGAAAATCTTGCCATTAGACTCTCAATTCTTGGAAAACATGAAAATATTGCAATCAATTATAATGGGTGAAAAATCCTAATTCAAATACATGCAAAATCTAATTGATTGCAGAAAATTATAGACTAAATAAGTCTTTGGGAACAAGGGTGAAAGGATTACCCTTGTTCAAAACCCGACATACCTTAGGTTATGAAATTGGATGAACAAGATTGCTCTAAACTCCTTTTCTTACTCTTGAGAGAGGGTACTTGCCACCTTTGAACTTGGGGAACACAAATCTCAACTCAATTTCCAGAATCCATGGTGAGTTCTTGGATTTTTTGGAGAAGGGTTTTAGATTTGCTCTTGAGGGAGAAACCCTTGCCTTTGGATGTTTGAGAGATAATGAGGCTATCAAGTTCATTTGGAATATATCTGTTTGATAAAAGAGTGGAAAGACCGAAAAGCCCTTTTAAAAATGAGCTAAAAATACTAAACAGTGTCTGCGATGGTCGGAGCGACGGTTCGTCGCAACTCTGACGATCCATCCGGTCGTTCGTCGCATGATGACCAGAAAAGGGACACACTGCCTTGATGTGATGGTCGGATCGATGGTCTATCGTAGGTACGACTAGCCGTTCGGTCGTCTGTCGCACGATGGCAAGGATGAGACCACACTGCCTTAGTGGCGACGGTCTCAGCGATGGTCTGTCGCAACCTTGATGGTCTGTCTTCCTTTCCGTCACACTTGGGCAAAGAAAGGGAGTTTCTACCTAGGTTGCGATGGTATGAGAGACGGTCCTTTGTAGACTCAATGGTCCATCGGATCATCCGTCGCACATGGGCGGTTCTGACAACTCTCTATAAAATGGCCATAACTTCTCACCCCGATGCCAGATTTTGATGAAATTTGTATCGTTGGAAAGATAATTCAATTCCCTTCGTGGTTTAAATACAAATCACTTAGGAAGTCTCTTTTCAATATTTTAGGGTGAGAATTACACTTCACTTGACATGCTCTAAGGCTCAGACTATGAGGGAACTTTGCAGGGTCTTACAATATCTCCCCCTTTGAAATATTCATCCTCGAATGTCGCTAGTTAGACTAGGATCAAAAGAAAAATAGAGTATGCAATGTTGAAGCAATTTACTAAACGACTCAAAATCTCTCTAAACTCTTGAGTATCTTAGAAATTGCAAGAACTCATGGAAGAATAGATTTATAGCTGAACTTTAGATTAGAAGGGCTGAATTAAGGAGGAATAATACCTTCGGATCGATCTGGACTAGCACCCTCCACTAACTGGTTCCGCCATAACACTTTGACCAAGGTAACCTCTTTGTTCCTCTGTCTACGGATCTAAAAATCTTGAATATCAATGGGAACCTCATCGAATGAAAGACTATTTAGAATATCTGCACTCTCTGAAGGATCTACCACAACGGAATCACTAATATACTTTTTAAGCATAGAGACATGAAAAATAGGATGAATGGCTGATAACTCCGCAGTCAACTCAACCTCATAGGCTACTTTCCCAACACGGCTCAAAACTCTATACAGGCCAACATAACGAGGACTAAGCTTACACTATTTACCAAAACTCTTCACCTTTTTCATGGGTTAAATCTTCAAGTACACCAAATCACCTACTTCAAACTCATGATCTCTTCTCCTCACATCGGCATATGACTTTTGATGACTCTGAAATGTCTTTAACCTTTCTTTAATCAATATAACTTTCTACATAGCTTCAAACACTGCATCAAGCCCAATCACGTCAGCTTTCCTTACTTCGAACCAACCTATGGGTGATCTATATTTTCTACCATACAAGTACTCAAATGGTGCCATCCCGATGCTAGAATGATAACTATTGTTATAGGAGAACTCTGTCAATGGAAAATGATCATCCCAACTACCTTTGAAATCAAGAGCACACGCCCTAAACTTGTCTTCTAGGGTTTGAATGGTGCTCTCAGCCTTACCATCTGTCTACGGATGAAAAGCGGTACTCAAAAGAACATGGGTACCAAGTCCTTGTTGAAACGCCTTCCAAAACTAAGAAGTTAATTGAGTACCCTTATCCAAAATCATATATGAGGGATCTCCGTGCAACCTGACTAACTCCTGAATATTCAATCTAGCATAATCCTCCGCTATATAAGATGTATGCATGGGCAAGAAGTGTGTGGACTTAGTCAGCCTGTCTACAACAACCCAAATAGATCATGATTACGACGCGAAAGAGGTAACCCGGTCATGAAGTTCATATTCACCATCTCACATTTCCAAGTGGGTATACCAAACTCTTGCTTCACACTGCCAGGTCTTTGGTTCTCTACCTTAACCTGTTGGCACGTTGCACACTTTTCTACAAACTCAGTGATATCCTTCATCATACTATTCCACCAATGGATTTCCCGCAAGTCGCAGTATATCTTGGTAGTGTTGAGATAAATAGAATACCGTGCGCTATGCGCTTCATCCATAATCCTCTACCTCAGATCATCAACACACAAAATGCATAATCAACCCTGCAATCTCAACCCGCTATCACCCCCTTGGGATAAAACCTCTACCTTTTGGTCCTAAACTGCCTCCTTCAGTCTAACCAAACTAGAACCTCTATCGTACTTCTCCTTCACTTCTGAAACCAAAGAGTATTCAGAACTACTTTGCACCAAAGTACTTCCCTCAGTTGAATCAAGAAACCTAACACCCAATCTAGCTAGACAATGCACATCATGGGATAACTCTTTCTTACCTTCCGCTACATGAGCAACACTACCCATAGACAATCTGCTAAGGGCATCCGACACTACATTGTGCTTGCCCAAGTGATACAACACACTCATATCATAGTCTTTTAAAAACTCCAATCACCTTCTCTGCCTAAGATTCAACTCCCTCTGAGTAAACACATATTGCAGGCTCTTATGATCAGTAAACACATCAACATAAACACCATAAATGTAGTGTCTCAAGATTTTCAAAGCAAAGACCACAACAGATAACTCAAGATCATGGGTTGGCTAATTTTTTTCATGCGGCTTCAACTCTCTAGAGGCATAGGCTATAACCTTACCTCTATGCATCAACACAGAACCCAAACAAATTATAGAAGCATCACAATACACCACAAAACTATTTGTACCATCAGGCAAAGTCAACATAGGGGCAAAAGTAAGTCGAGTCTTCAACTCCTGAAAACTCTTCTCACAGGAATCTGACCACTAGAACTTAGCTTTCTTTTGGGTCATCCAGGTCATGGGAGACGTAATAGAAAAGAAACACTCAACAAAATGGCAGAAGTATCCTGCTAGACCCAAGAAACTTCTAATATCAGCCGGAGAGATAGGTCTAGGCTAATTTCTTACAGCTTTTGTCTTTTGGGGATAAACTCTAATACCTTTGGCTGAAACAATATGACCCAGAAAGGCTACATACCTTAGCAAAAATTCACATTTACTGAATTTGGCGAACAACTGGTGATCTATAATAGTTTACAAGACAATTTTAAGGTGATCTGCATGATCATGCTCTCTGCATGATCATGCTCTCTACGGGAGTATACAAGGATGTCATCTATGAACACTATGACAAACATATCAAGATATTGCTTGAACACTCAATTCATGAGTTCCATAAAAGCTGTTGGGGCATTAGTTAGCTCGAAAGACATGACTAGAAACTCAAAGTGACCATAGCGGGTTCGGATGGCTGTCTTTGTAATATCACATTCCCTCACTTTAAGTTGATGATAGCAAGATCTAAGCTCTATCTTGGAGAAATAACTTGCACCTTGTAACTGATCAAACAGGTCATCAATTCTGAGAAGAGGATACTTATTTTTTACTGTGACCTTGTTATGGAGACGATAGTCATTGCACATACACAAAGAACAATCTTTCTTCCATACGAATAGAACTGGTGCACCCCAAGGAGAAATACTGGGCCATATGAAACCTTTGTCTAGAAGATCCTTGAGTTGCTCTTTCAACTCTTTAAGCTCAGCAGGTTCCATATGGTACGATGGAATAAAAATGGGTCGAGTATCGGTAAGAAGGTCAATCCCAAATTCTATCTCTCTATCGGGAGGTACCCCTGGGAGATCTTCCGAAAAAACATCTAGAAACTCATTAACAATTTCGACTGACTGAATAGTTTGAGCCTCAGACTTAATGTCTTTGACTCTAACTAGGTGATAGATGTAACCCTTGGATATTAGCTTTTTGGCTTTGAGATAGGAGATAAAATGACTCTTGGGAGATACCAAACTCCGGGACCACTCAAAAGCTAGTTCATCAAGAAACTGAAACTTGACCACACGGGTACAACAGTCTACAGATGCATAACAAGAATGAAACCAATCCATACCCAGAATAAGGTCAAAATCCACTATGTCTAACTCTATCAAATTTGCATGTATGACTCTATGAAGAACAGTAACAGGACAATCTCTATACACTTGTTTTGCAACAACTGACTCCCTTCCTCGTGTAGAAAAAAGTAAAGGCTTAGAAATCTTTTCAAGACTCATTTAAAAATTCACAGCTACAAGTGGGGTCACATAAGAGAGACTTGACCTGGGGTCCAACAACATATAGACATCAAAGAAAAAAAGATGGAGCATACCGGTAACACCATCGGGAGTGTCCTCCTTCTCCTGATGGGATGTTAAGGCATAGAATCTGTTCTAGCGCTGACCACCAACTGTGCTAGATGAAGCACCCTGAACAGGGGAGGGACGGGGTACAGGAGCTAGTGCACTAGTAGCCTGTACCTGAGGTAGGGAAACTTTGTTCCCCTGTCTAGCATGAGGAAAATCTCTAACTCTGTGGCCCTACTTGCCACAAAAAAACTAACCCCTCAGATCTACCAAACACTCATCGAGATGATCCTCACCACACTTAGGACAACAAGGATAACGGGGCCTGTTACCAACACTGTTCTGCGACCTAGACATAAAAGACCGGCCCTCTTGCTCCTGCATGCCTCTAGGAATGAGAGCACTAGCTGATGAAATCGCTGGCATAGACATTCCTCTCTGATACAGAGGGTGGTTCACTCTATGGAACCTAGGCTGGCTAAACTCATGCTGCTTAGATTTATCCCTCTTGTTACCCCTTACTAACTCTCTCTCTAATCTTATCCACCTCTATCTACAATATATACATCATCAACCTAGATAGATCCATATCCCTATGTAGCATTGCAGTCCTACAATCTTTCAGTACCAACCTAGAAACACCACTCACGAACTTTCTCATACTAGACCAGGTGTCAGAAATTAAATTAGGAGCATACTTGGCCAACTGGTTGAACTTCAAGCAGTACTACTTAATAGTCATGAGGCCCTACCTCAAGTTCATAAACTCCTCAATCATTCCTTTCCTCATGTCAAGAGGAAAGAACTTTTCCAAGAATTCATCATAGAACACCTGCCAAGACACAGGAGTAGCATTATCACCTTTAACCTTCCTCCATGATACAACCCAGTCATAAGCAATGTTCTTTCGTCTATAAGACACCAACTCAATACTTTCTTCCTCAGAAATATGCATCACCTGTGTGATATTTCTCACCTTCTCAAGGTACAACTGTGGGTCCTCATCCGCCTTAGACCCATAAAACTCTGGTGGATTCATCCGTATAAAATCAAGAATTCTAGATGCAACTACATTACCTCTCTGTTGATTAGCAACTACAGCCTGGTTATTGGCCCGAACATTAATGGTGACTGCTTTAGCTAACGCCTGAAAGGCCACTGAAAACTCAGTATGAGAAACCATCTCATTCAAAGGATCAACAGGTGGGGGTTGCTCATCATTGTTTCCATAGATATTCGCTCATCGAAGAGGCATTTTCTGAAATATAAGAGAACGAATTATTAGATTAGAGTGACAACTGTAGGAATGATAGAATCTGAAAGAAGAAACAAATTTTTCCTAAAACGTCTTATAGCCTCTTGCTCATAGATGTGGCGCGCTACACACCAATGATCAAGACTCTACTTAACGCATCTTATCAGACTCCCTAGGACTCCTTAAAACCTTAGGCTTTGATACAAAGTGTGTAATGACTTGAAATCACCTCTCGAGATATCAAACGGTGCTTCAGGCTATAAATAGACCCAAGATAACTCTTTGAGCCTATTTCTAATAGTAATACTCATCTCATGATAAAATAATTAAAACACTAGCATAGTCATATCATATGAAGGGAGATACAGAGAAATTACTCGGTCCAAACGACTACAATACTGGGATTCTCAACACAATCACAATCTAGTAACTAATCTAACAAAGCCTCTACTAATCCATGAACTAGAGAGCCATTGGGACAGGTCCCCAACTAACTCGAAATGAACTGAAAATAACAACATAGTCTCTTAAAGTATAGAGATATCCGAATATAGGTCCTCAAACCAGGAGGACTCACCACAGTAGGAATATAGATAGATGTACTCAAAAGTCACTGACGAGGCTGGGACTGAGCACCTAAATCTACGTTATAAGACAATGTATCACATAGACGTATATGTGGATCAGCACTTTGGAATGTACTGCGTATGTGGGGGTGCATTCATTTATATAAAACAACATCAATAATCTTTAATAAAATCATGCATGCAATAAGTGATGACCCATATGGCTTGAATAAGTATGAAATGTAAAGCTCATGAATTATGTAGAATGGAGCATGCAACACAAATCTCATGAGTCATCATAGTTTAACTTCGAAATTGGTAATCTTCTCTTATTCTCATTACCCATAGGCTAAAGGAAACATTAAACAATACTTTCAACTCATTCATATGTCTCATGGAGAGTAAAACTTCTTTAATGCTCAAGAACTTATAACTCTTTTGAACTCAAGTACTTGACATTCGGAATCATATAACTTTGAAACATACTTTAAGGCATTTCATTCAATTTAGGGAAAATACTCATATCAAGGGAAAATACTTTAGATTTAATAAAATAATTTATCTCAAAGCTTTAGTTTTAAGGGAGGTTCTCTTAACCGACATAAACCATGAGAGCTACATGGAGTCCAATATTTTGTCCTCCTAAGGAAGAGACCCCGCGTTGGGGAGAAGCGTCATACTCTTCCTAGGGAGTATAACCTCAATTCAGTGATCACTTATCTCGGCCTCGGGCCCAATATATCAGCCATAAGCCCAAAAATCATCTCAGCCTCAGGTCCAACCTTTTGTGGCATGCAGTTCTGAGGTAAGAAATCGTAGAACCTTACCCAACTCGGTGCTAAATACTACTCCCCTTAGATTATCTCACTCATCTCATGAAAATCCACTTTTATATAATCTCATGGTTCATCAAGAACCCAACAATAAAATCTGTAATCTCATGTAGTGAAGTGGATTTCAAAACTCCATGACCATTAGGTCAAAACATTTCACAATAATCTAAGTATACTCAAATCATGGGTGCTTATAGCACAAAAGTTCATAAAATTGCAAGTCTCAAGTAGGGCTCAATAACCCATAATTCAATCTCAAGTTAAAACTCATCAAAAGCATAATAGATAGCATATCAATTCATAACTCATGTAGAAATCTGGAAATTTCAGCAATTTATCTCAAAATCTCAACATACTCATATGCTTCAATATCTCTAACAATTCAACTATTAAGTTCTCGAGGATTAAAATCATGGGGTATAGACCCAACTGCAGTTTCTCAAGAAAATATGTGAAAATCATGCCATTAGACTATCAATTCATGGGAAACATTAAAATATTGTAATCAATACTAATGAGTGAAAAACGCTAATTCAAATTCATGAAAAACCTCATAGATTGCAGAAAATTATAGTTTAAATAAGTCTTTGGGAACAAGGGTGAAAGGATTACCCTTGTTTAAAACCCCACAAACCTTTGGTTATAAAATTGGATGAACAAGCTTTCTCTAAACTCTTCTTCTTACTCTTGAGAGAGGGTTCTTGCAACCTTTGAACTTGGGAAACTCAAATCTCAACTCAATTTGAAGAATCCATGGTGAGTTCTTGGATTTATTGGAGAAGGGTTTTCGATTTGCTCTTGAGGGAGAAACCCTAGCCTTTGGATGTTTTGGGATATAAGATTTTATCAAGTTCGTTTGGAATATATCTGGTTGATAAAAGAGTGGAAAGACCAAAAAGCCCTTCTAAAAATGAGCTAAAAATATTGAACGGGGTTTGCGATGGTCGGAGCGACAGTCCGTCGGGTCATCCATCACACGATATCTAGAAAAAGGACATACTGCCTCGATGCAATGGTCGGATCAACAGTCCATTACAGGTCCGACAGTCCATCGGATCGTCTGTCGCACAATGGATAGGATGAGACCACACTCCCTTAGTGGCGGTGGTCTCAGCGACGGTCCATCGCCGCCTTGATGGTCCGTCGTCCTGTCCATCGCACTTGGTCAAGGAAAGAGAGTTTCTACCTTGGTCGCGATGGTCCGAGTGATAGTTCATTATAGACTCGATGGTACGTGGGATCGTCCATCGCACCTGGGCTGTTCCGATAACCCTCAGTAAAACGGCCATAATTTCTCACCCCGATGCTGGATTTGGACGTAATTGGTATCATTGGAAAGCTAATTGAATTATCTTTATGAAAAAAGTAAAATTTAAGAAAATTCTATATGGTTTAAATATCAGTCACTTGGAAATCTCTTCTCAATCTTTTATGGCCGTAATTACACTTCACTTGACAATCTCTAAGGCTCGGAGTACAAGTTAACTTTGAAGGGTCTTACACATTTAAGCTTGTCATTATAACCATGTATGAACGTCAAGGTAAACACCCATTAAGGCATACTTCTCATATTCCCTAAAAATCTATCAAAAATAACTTTCTTGCACCATGATTAAGATGACATACCCAAAATTCTCAACTAACTACGGCATATACCAAAGATTTACCTCAATATTCCTTCATCCTTTAGCCTTAGATAGAAAAGAATAAAAAAAATCTTTCTTAGTGAGGGTCATAAACTCCTTCTCATCTAAACCATTTCTTGTCCATTATCATCACCACTATCTTTACATAGTAAGCGGTCACCGAAGGGCTAATGCATGAGGACCTAAAGAATGAAAGACTACTATCCATACCTTTGACACTTAACTGATGCCTGATAAATAAAATATCAAAGGCATGGATTCATTATAAAGATCTAAACTGAGGATGTACATGATATAATACGAATTTCACTAGTATTATGAGTTCTTATAACTGATCATACTCTGAAACATGAGTTCATACTTATCATAAGCTAGTCAACATAAGACTAGAGTTTCACAGATTTATGAGGGATGACTCGAATCACAGGGTGAAGTCGTTACTTAATTGCTAGAAGATGAGAATAGACTTGCATATGCATGAAGTGTATAACCATTGTCCTTTGGCATGAATCTATCACGTAAGACATGAAGTTGGTGGGATAATGATAGAATTTCAAGGAACACTCTAAAGTATGAAGGGATCACTATCTCATCACAACTCTTATTGACATGTATTACAATCTAATTCTCAAAACTTTATTTGGTTCTACACTCTACCATCTCCCCCTGGGATCAAAAAAGATATTCTAAGCTTATGAGTTTACTCTATATCCTCGATACTGAACCATAATTTCCTTGCTCTAATGGTTAACATATAAATGTTCACTCACCTAAATAAAGTATATCGGAAGAATACTAACTTCATTCTTGGTCACACTCTTAGTACATACACCCCGTAATTTCCTTTAGATGCAATAGTCATCATCATAGACTTACACTCTATTAACTCGACAAACATACTTGCCTCCCAAAACACATAATCTATCTCACTAACTCAAATCACACTAAAAGGATCAACATCTTCTATCCTTAGCTCCTTAACATAGCTATCAATTATACCATTTATGATTTGACTAGCCTTATTTACACTTAGAAACTCACGAGCATTATTTAAGAACACATGACACTTAATAATCTTAGGAAATAATTCAATCCCCATATCACATTCAGCATACCACTATATCATACCTATAACATCATACTTAATTACAAATAAATGAACTTAAACTCTTGCATACACTATTCAATCCTACTAGATCACTTCCATAGAACTAGCATCACTAACTAAGCAATCATTATTTCAAACGTTATGATCATCCACTATTCAAGATTAGTGCCTAGTGCAATCCATGATTAACCACAACTTCACGCACCATTCTTACATGCCAACACATCAGGAAACACTAGTATACTAGAAATTTATAAAAATGATATTTGATCATAATCTTAAAGTCTATCTAATTATAGTCCATAAACAAATTTCTCTTCCATACATCTCTAGTACTTATCCATCCATATATTTAAATTATACCCCTAGCTCTACAAACCTCAAACAATTTCTTTTTCACAACTACACGGGGACCCCTACATTGACAATCCTTAATAACCTAATACCTTAATTAATGACCTATACTTTTCTAACACCATAACATACCATCAAGATCTTTTTTCCTACACCAAGCAGACCATAATTAACCTTAACTAATTACTCTTTCTCTACCTTCCACCAGGAAAATAGTACTACATTCATTACCCCTAAGCTAGCACACAAGGACATATTACCTTAACACAAACTTAATAGCATGCATAAATTCATCTATACACTTTTGATCAATCGCCATTCCCACCTTTCTTGTCACTACACTTCTAAAACCACACTTCCAACTATAAGAAGGTTCTGCTACTTATAAATCATAACACTCCAGGTTGTAATATCCCTCAAATGCAAACTCTATTCAATAATCTAGGTTTACACTAACTCTTTACATGAGCACTATCTATATTGAAGGGGTAATGAGGAATCTGAATACATACCTTACTTTGTCTTAACTGAAAAACTAATAAGGATGAGGAAATAACTTTCAACTTGAGGAACTTATAACACATTAGCGAGCTCCTCTCAAGCCCCTTGTGTGACTTTTGAAGTAACTGATAGTAAATCTGAGAGCATAATCATAGGAGGAATTGGAACTTGATAATCATGTTATCTCAAGAATAAGTCCTAGATGAAGGATAATGGTGTAACACACAAATAAAAAAAGTTTTCTGTGAGAATAACTTTACAATATGATCTAGAGTATCAAAGAAAGAATATTTCTCTTAAATGCCCTATAGCCTCTAGAAGAAAAGTACAAACATCCCCGCACCTTTCCGCAAGACTCTACTAGAAATAGATTCATAGACACCCTAGGACACTTGAAATCTGTTCTCTAATACCAAGTTTGTAATGCCACGAGACTAACCCATATACATCACACGATGCTTAGGACCACAATTGATCCCAAGATAAACCTTGTAGTGGCATATTACTTAAGCTACTGATTAAAATATATATTACT
Organism: Capsicum pubescens; assembly: GCA_030864215.1. NCBI lineage: Eukaryota > Viridiplantae > Streptophyta > Magnoliopsida > Solanales > Solanaceae > Capsicum > Capsicum pubescens. Next base: position 109,728,895 of record CM061544.1, read on the forward strand.
GGAAGTAACACTAGGAAGAGAAGTATTTAGTTGAACACGCTCAAAACAAAACTATTTAAAATAATTACAACTCTGATTATACAACACAAAACTGGAATTAAATACATCAACTCTACCGACTATCTATGAAGCCTCTACTAGTATTGTCTATAGGTAGCGGGGACATGACCCCTAGCTATCTTGAATTAATACGGCTGAACAAAGAAAATAATATGCTACGGAAACTATGAGTGACTCGAGCCCTCGAATCAAAAGGGCTCATCACCTGCTGACTGGAAGCTGCAAACTGTTTGATTATGATATGCGCGCTACAACTTGTACCTATACTATGAGACAATGTAGCACATAGCTTTATATGTGGATCAGTACTTCTAGAATGTACTGAGCATGTGGGGGTGAATGCATATGTAAAATTGTAACTCAACATTCATATAAACTTTTAAATGGTGCATGCCAAGTGTAAATGACTCACCTTGATCTTGAATATCCGAAAGCTGAAAATCATAAATCATGAATAATAAAGCATACTGTATAAACTTTGTGGGCCATCACACTTAGTTCTTAAAGTTGTACTTTTACTCTTACTTTTTGAAGGTTCTTCTAACTGACATAAATCATGTGAGCTATCATGGAGTCGAACATCTCACACCCATGTTAGTAGGGATATCCTACCTTCGCCATCAGAATAGAACCTAAGTAGAGTGATCACTATGCTGAACCCATATTCAGACTTAATCCTATGGTGGCATGTAGTTTTAGGGCAAGTGACATTGGTCTCATACCCAATTTGGTGCTAAATACAACTTCCATATTATTTATTTGCTCTCTCTTTAGGAAATCCACCTTAAAATATTATAAGGGTTTATAATGAAAACTAGTTATGCTTCTTTTTGCTTTAAACCAAAAATTATATGAATAATGTGAATTCCTTATCTTACCTTAGAATCAAAAGATTAATTCTTTATTAAAATATTGATATAAGTTGATCAAGGAATACTTAAAAGCATAATCTTCTTGAATTCTCAATACCCAAACTTAGGGCTTAAAACCCATGCTTAAACTCTGGTCAATTCATTACAAAACTTCATACTCAATTACTATCTTGAAATACTTCAATCAATAACCTATCAAGATAGTTCAATCTCATTCATAACATAAATCTTGTAATTAAAAACATAAACATAAGCACTTCTTGAAATCCATAAATCTTTAAATATCATAAAAATCACATGCTTCAAGACTATACATACTTGGTATGAACCCTACTTCAAAAAAATTAATAAAATCTTAAAATTATGCAATTTGGGCATAGGGGTGAAAGAAAGACATTATTCAAAACCCAACATACCTTAATAGGCTTGATTTGATAAAGAAAGCTTGACCTTGAAAGACTTAGAGATCATTTTGAAAGCTTTTCTTCAGATTTTTGGATTAGAGAACTTCATTTTTTATTTTTTTTGTTAAAGAGGATGAATTGAATTTGATTTTCTTTGGATTAGTTTGGGGTTTCTTGTAGAGAAAAGTGAAGGAGAATGGGCAAATAACGCTTAAACCGACATCTTAACTCGTGTTTTTAGGACTTGTCTTGAGGGGAAAGAACTTCACTGCCCCTTAGACATTTCAATTCATACCCATATTGCATTTTGAAGGCTCATCACGATGAAGTATAATTGTGGTGACCTACTGGTTCTGACAAAAATGATCATAACTTTTAGCTTGGGTATCGAATTAAGGCAGAATTCATATCATTGGAAAGATAATTTAATTATCTACAATTTGGTGAGTCTTGAGCATTATAAATTCCAAATACATAAAAATATATACACTTTCAAAGTTGACTCTTGTAGAATCAACTACAAAACTTTGGACGAATCAAAGGCTCTTAGCTTAACTTGGGTCTAAGTGACTTCTATGAACATTCTTCACCTAATAAGCACTTCCCACACTATAGTAATAATCAAGACACAATCATGCAATTATTTATCAAGAACTAGATGATACACCTTTACCGCAGTGCAGTGATGTGCTCATTGCTATACTCACCGCGATGCGCCACTATCGCAGTGAGGTTCTGGATTGAAATCCAAAAGTGCCCCAAACGTTATTCCAAAAATCCGAAACTCCCCTAGGACATACTTCTTACATCCTTGAAAATGAATTAACTCAAAAACTTATATCTAACGGTCTAGAAGTTCAGTTTAAAAACCCTCGAAGTTAAGAGGCCAAAAATAAGACTAAGCCCCCAACACTTAGTGAAATTTTTAGGTTCTAAGACTCTAATGCATTCACTATGAGCTAAATTAAACTAGGAAAAGTTTGGGGTATAATAATATGAATATCTGGACAATGCGTAGAAGCGTGCCTCATACTCAGGCTCGCCTTCTCAACTGAGCTCTCTCCAAAAGTAGGCTCTACATCTTTGGCCTCGCTGGACCTAGTCAACACCATCTGCAAAGAAAGAGTGAAACATAACTCAAAAAATAAGGTATAAAAGAAATTTGCACAATAAGAAATAAAATAAGGGAAGTTTGCTTAAATACATCCTATAGGATCTCAAAGTTGATATGCATATCTATGCATCAATTCACAAGAATCTATTAGACATCCCATTCTTACACTATTTGAGACTAATAAAATCTAGCTACTTTGATATAAATTTGTCACGACCCAAAAACAAGGGTAATGATGGCACTTGTCATGGTGAACCTGGAAAAGTAAGGCTATCATCCAAACTGATAAACAAGGGAAAAAAGACAATAATACCCTAAGGTAAGGCTTCTACAATGAAGTCAAACCAATAAAACATCACAAATGCAATAACAAATACAACCATAGTACCATACATTGTCAAAACCTTGTGTAGATAATGTAAGAACTACTAATACAAATGAGAATCAAGCACAAAGAACAATTAAAGTAGGATAAAACTCTGTATCTGGAATTCAATAAAGAAATAGTCTAATATAGAAGTATGAATCTAAATGCATGAAATCAAATACTATCTTGAAAAGCTCCAAAAGTCGCTCGAATGAACCATTCTGGGGTACACTCGAACTAGGACCTACACTGAAAGGGCACAGTAGGTATAAGTATAGTCCACTTGTACACAAAAGGTATTATGGTCCAATCGGTAAAAGTGGAAAATAAATTATGCAAAAGACACACAAAGGTTATGTCACCTGCAATTAGAAAAATTCCCACAATGGTAGCCCACACTTCTTGCACTGATAGTTCTATAATATCGACATATAATATAATAAGGCACAAAAAAGGAATACAGGTATACATTTATACCACATATAAGCAAAGAAATGAGAACAACATGTATAAAACCATCAGTTTACAAGAAAGGAGAGATAGAACAATGGATAGGTAACAAGTAAAAATAGGTTATACAATCACATCACAAGCATAATGATATAAATACAATAATAATGATTATAATGATGATGATGATTATGATAAATCACGAGGTTGTCGCACAACCTCTGAGATTGTCACATAGTTTCTGTATATACCTACAAAGCTAAAACTCCCCAATGTAGGACCCATGAGGGGTTCGCCAACACATATACAATCTCTCTCTCTCTCTCTCTATATATATATATATATGTATATCCTCCCTGGCACATCCCTTAGAGTGGGTTTTATAAGATGTCATAGTATCTCCTCCCCAGGACATCCCTCAGGGAGGGTTATTAAAAAAGGTGTTGCATGTTTTTCTCAGTATTTCCATAAAGGTACCATTTGTTTAATGAATGAGTAAGTTATGAGGATGTAATTTTCACAACCAATCACAATAAGTATTTCCACAACCAAACACAATGAGTATTTCCTTACCCAACCAATATACCAATCATGTAAGCCAAATATCCACTTATTATTTCCAACTATCCATGAATTTTCACATGATTTATATTCAAATAGAGAAAGATCACATCACAACACACAATTGGTACCACAACATGCTTTTTCATCAAAACAAGATAAAATTATCATCATGTACATGTGGCCATCAATATCACATAGGACCCACATGGTCACACATATCACATAATATTTTTGAAACTATCACATAATATCACATATAGGCCCCACATGGAAATAACACATAAGATAGACATTTCTTATGATTAATTCCTACCCTTAACATGCATGTTGTATCAGCATTAACTACCCAACCTAGTATGAAAGAAACTAAGCCTTAATCAACCTTGAATGCAAAAATTGATTCGTAATACTTTAATTCAAAGTCTCACTTACCATGAATGGTGATACTATGAACTTAAACATCAAAATATAGAATATATGTATCAACAAAAATCCAACGACACCCATATTACTTACTTTAAAGTCGGGTCAAAATGGACCCTCGAAATGGGTTTTCAAAAAAGAAGGGTAAAAATCATGATTTTATTTTAAAAACATGTTTCCAATGTTTTTAGGAGTCTACAACTTACAAACCAAGAGTAAATGAGTTAAAAATGAGGTTCATATTGAAGAAATGCCATTTTCAAGCTTTATTAAGTAGAAATCCCGAAATCTATTTTAAAATCAAGAATCGAAGTTGTATTTAAGGTTAAATTGAGGAAAATTTGATAATTAAGGATTAGAAAATCATTCAAGTAAAATGAGAGAAAAATTAATGTTTAAATTGGAGAAATACTATTTTTAGGCCTTACGGGCCAAAATCCCCAAATTCCATTCTTAAATCCATGATTAGAACAATAATTTAATGTTAAAGGTTGAAAAAATCAGTTAAAATAAGTGTAATGGAGTTTACCCAAGATTAGTAGTGAAAAAATAGCTTAAAACTGCAAAACCCTAAGCTCCAAATCTCAAAAAATAGTGAAAAATAGGGAAACCGGGTGTATATATATACTTGGTCCATGATAGCGGAACTCGGATCATGATTGCAATACCCGATCAGTTGGAAGTGTCACGATCACAGATAAGGGTCGCGACTGTAGCATCGCCTCTACTGTCCCAATAGTGATCGCGACACATGGCTAGCAATCGCGGGTGCATCAGAAAATGGGTGCACCAGCTGGGGACTTTGTATAATTCCAAGTTTCCGCGGGTCCCTCCAGATTCATCTGGAATCCTATGAACATAAATGAACTATGCTACCCTATCAAATTCGATGCCCCGAACATAATGGCGGTATAAGATTTTTGAAAAAATGTCATTTTCACAAAGTTGATCCCCGAAATGTAAAATCACAACTTTCTAAACCACAAGCAAAAATTAGATTTGAAAGCTATAAAACCACACCAATTATGTTACCAACCTAAAATCCACGTTTTGGATCTACTGGCGCAGTTCATTTTGACAACCGTCACATGGATCAAAAGATATCGACTGAAATCAAATAGAAGGCTCTCTATGCCACCAAAAACCACAATATCACATACATGGCACCAAAATGCATCGAGAATGTGCCAATCTACGCCATAACTCAAAAATACCACAATGCAACCATGAAGAAGGATAAAATAGTCCTATAACACAAAAATACATATTTCACATATTTGTCTAATTCAGGTTGTTACAGCATTAGCCTGGATCAACAAATAATGTATTAATTGACAAAAATTAGGAAAACAAAAGATATGAGCATCTAATAAAAATTCTACACAATGGTATATTGACAATATCATTTGGGCTATAAGGGAGAAAAGGAAAATACTAAGATTATCACATGAATTAATATAGTTGGTACAATAACCACCAAAATCCAAAACACGACTATTGAATAACATCAATACACAGTAGTCTCAAAAAGTAAAGACTGTCCAAAAATAATAGAAGGAGAGAGGATCAACTTCGGCTCTAAACACTCAACCTATTTTTGAATCCAAAAAAGCAAGCTAAATGAAGTGTCAACAAATTGTAACTAGTGCTAAGATCTTCTTCAGAAAGATGCAAAAGTGTAGTATGATTACAGAAATAATGGGTAGTTAGTAGGCATCATCTTCTAACTGAGTTAAATTATAATATAAATATAATAAAATTCAAGAATGTAAACTAATAGCAGAAATAAAGGGGATAAATGGAAATTATACTCCAAATTTTCTAAAGCAATAATTTTATTAAATAAAAAACTCAAAATGAAAAAAAAATCTAACCACAACTTAACTGGAAAACCATAAGCCCAAAAGGCACAATTAATAAAGAAATAATACAACCGAGCCTCCATAAGCCAGCTGGGTGCAATCAAGCAAGTGATATCGATAATTATAATGTTAAAGTGATCAATAAGTGAACCATACATGAGAATGTTATCAAACCATAAATGTCAGACATAAACCAGAATTGGAAATTATTAATACCATAATAAAGTACCTCATAAATCAAGGATATCAAACCTTAACCTAAACATAGAGAAAGATACCACCATCATAAAAAGTTGCATAAGATCATGATTGCTGAAGTTTAATCGGAAGTAATGATCCAAAGTCAATAACTTCCTTCAAGTCCAATTTAAGATTAAACTCCCAAATTAAATGGTCAAATAGTATACTAATCTAGGTAATAGAACTAACTAGGGATTATTAAATTACCTAAGTCATCCTAGGATTCAAGTTTTAGTCTAACGTAGCAACTAGGGTCCTCTTGGATCTGCAAAGAGCTAATTCTTATAATTGACCTGAAAATTGCTAGTGTGGCCCACTACTACTATCGAGAATCAAATATAAGGCAAACACCTCCCCCAAATCTATATTAAGTCTTTATAATTTTATTCTAAGGTACTAAATGAGTCAAAACTAACCTAAAAGCATCAATCTAATAGAAAAGGAGAGAGAGTTGGGTTTAATTCTACTGAAAGATCTCTTTAATCGGCTGAATCATTCAATATCTAATAAATTAACAACAAATTTAGATCTCTTTAATCGGCTAAATCATTCAATATATAATGAATTAATAACAAAGTCATAAATACCCAACCATAATAAGCATAATACTATACTAATGTCATAACAAAGCACAATCTATGAGGAAAGTAAGTCTAGCCTACCAGGATGCCACCGAAAGCTAAAGAAAGTCCACTATGCCAGAAGTTTTCCTTTTCAAGAGGCCTCCGAACACTTCCACACTATCAAAATAATAATCTACCATTACAATGAGAACAAAAATACCCATATTTTACATAAATTCTCTCTTTCAAAAATTATGTTTAAAATCCCAGGTAAGGACCACTTACTTAATCAAAAATCTGATACTATCAACACATCTGGTAAGCTCAAGGATCATTTAATCTAAAAAAGAGTGAAATTCGAGCACAAATGGACCTTAAATTAGCCCTAATACTATTATAGGGATTTAAAGATAATCGGAGTATTAAACAAGAAATTGAACAAAATCTTATAGCATTAAAAGAGAGGAAATGACCAAAATAATGTCTCCAACTCACCTCCAATACCCAATGATCAATTTTTACCTATTCTTAGCTATCTAGTATTATTATGGAAGTTTGAATTATAATAAATAGGAGAAGGATTAGTTTTTCAACAATATATACACTAAGTATCCCTTTCTCCACGAACATGGGAGATCCCTCACAAATGTGACCCTCGAAATTGCCAGCCCTATGCGAACATGTTCGATGTACTACGAACATAAAGAAGGAAGATTGGATCGGTCAGCCAACTTACCCTTCATAGACACAAAGGCGCTAACGAACACAAAGGTGAAGTTTCCTTGACATTCATCAATGAATCACTTCCTCATGATAATTCATAACTCACTCCCATGTTTTTAGAGTGGGGTGGTCGTTGTCAAGTAACCCAATTTAAATTTGGTCGAATCTCAAGAAGTGAATTAAAGACTTCAACCCTTATGGATGATCAACTTACTATGAGATTATTCGAAGTCCTGGAACAAATAATATATAAAATAAAATGGGGTATTTGATTTAGGAATAGTTATTCAACTAAAAATGAAAGAATACAACACATTTGAATAAAAATTGAGTTTTTATGAAATGTTGGGATTATGCCTACCTAAAAGTGCAAGTATAATGGTTGATGATGGTTTGGTGTGAAATTTAGTTGTTGACTAGAGGATAGGCTAGGTCTATAGTCATTATGGCTAATATTTTGATCAACCCACAACGAATTCAACCATTAGCTCTTTTGAGACCGTAACAAGTGTAATAATTATATTCACCCTAAACCTCAATCAAGAATCCCTATTTCTAGGATGATTCTCTTGACATGATTTACACTCCAATTACTCGTATTTCTAAGATTAGAAAAGGTTGTAAAATTTAGACTTAATTGTCCACCATTTCCTTGTCCCCCTATAACCCTCTTTTAAATATGATATGGGTTATGTTGTGTTCACCTTCATCCCCCTTTCAAAGATGATAAAGAGTTTCTAGAGTTTGGGTTTTTCACCCATCAAACCCATTTGGAGATTTTGGTGTTTTCACACATATATTCCAACTACTACGCTCAAGAAATGGTGGAATCCATAATCAACAACTAAAGATCATACCAACACATCAATTCCCATACAGAAACACACTTTAGTTCAACATAATCCCAATACTAAATTACTTAGCTACTCATGAATAAACTAAAGAGAAATAAACCATAAGGATTATTCTACCCATTTATTCTTTAAAAAATTACTGTGGAATTATGTTTCCAAGAGTAATTACACACTTGCCCTAAATTAGGGTTTTTGTTCTTTATAAAAAATGTCTATATGGTAAGCAATACCGAAAGAAGAAAGGGTTTTTGCTTAAATATAGTTTGTGATGCGTCTAAGTGCCTTTATAGATCTACACCTAGGCATATTCTCACTAAACCACGATCGAGCATAACTATTTGCGACCGAATCTATTCGACTGCAGTTATGTGTTGCGATAAAGTTGTGTTGACAGTCTTGACTGATCGCGATCGTACTTTGAGGATTGCGATCGCAGTAACTAAGGCTGATGTAGTTCAGATCTTCAGTTGCACGTTTCTTTGCTCCCCCTTTATCATTTTCAGCTTTAATCCACCTCTTTTGATCTCCTTCATTCTATTCCTTCAAAAAGAGTAGATTTTAGTGTATTTTATCTCTAATATGTCTCATTCATTTATTCATTTATTCAAACCAAGGAAATATGCACAAATATTTTGTGAGAATAAGTGGAAAAATCACCCCTCATCAATACCCCCAATTTAAGACCTTGCTTATTCTCAAGCAACACTGCCCCTTTATTATGAGACAAATGATTCCCTAATTCTATCACTTAATGATCACGATGACTCAAACTTGATTTCCACCACCAAAATCATTTCACACATGGGAAATAGGCTTTTAATCACCCCCCCCTCATCATAAAATAAAATAGAAAAGGATTCAATAGACCTTGGGGAGCAAGCATGTTACAACTACTAACACTTTAGAAATGACTCACATGTTGACTACAATCATGCTATACACCCATTTACCTCATTGTGTGGGAGATGACAAAATCACTCACCTAAATTGGTTCACATATGTCCTCATGAGAAAGAAAAAATTCACACAGCTAGTTACTAATCATGCAACAAGGAATTTTAAGTGCAAACACTCACTCTCTCTAGAAATTCTCCATGTTAAAAAGTAGCGTGCCATAGGCTTGCTCCTATTTTCAATCATCACTACAATGGCTACACTTTGTTGGGAATCACAAAGGGCTTGTTGAGATTGTAATGTAGGTTTAGGGTAAGGTAGGATATCAACTTAGGAAAACTAGGCTAAAACCTCCTTTAACTTCTACATCATACTCATTTTATTCATCTTTATTGGGCCACTTCTTTTCACTTTACTATTTTGCGTACTTTTGCTTTTTTTGGTTTTCCCACTCTTTTATTTCTTTTATTCCCTTTTCTGTTTTTTTCTTCTTTCTGTGCATAGATAATGTCTTTCTTTCCTTTATGGGATCTATTCTTTATTTAAATAATAATGCTTCATTTCTGAAGATTGTAGGCTCCTTCTAGCTTGATTGCCCAACTACATTCTTTCAATATTCACTACTCCCAACTTAGGTTTTTAGCCTCAACTTATATTATTAAGTTCAAGGAGGGTTAGGTTCAAAAGAGCATGAACAGAAGGATCACGGATTATAATGTGTTTGCCAAAGAATAGTTCAAAGGCTCAAAGTGGGTGACTAGGGATAATATTCATGATTAGGTAGGATTTTTTAGGCTAGAGTGGGCTTTCAAAATCACAAGATGGTCTATGATCATTTTACCAATCAAGCATGGAAAAAAATTATCTTTGAAAGACTAATTTGGCAAGTTCTTGATAGTACAAGTACACATGAGATGAATAAAATTAACCTCACACACAGGGCATGCTAATGTCATAAAAAGTGTTCAAATGCTCTACCCACTCGAGAAAATGGTGGAGTATTCACTATTTTCCAAAGTCAACTTTCAGAGCAATTAGAGAGAGGAAAAACTTTTGTAACAAAGTTTCTCGCATCCATGCATTCGAATTTTGAAAAATTTTAGGACGGAGGGAGTTGTTGGCTTTTGTATCCACACCACACATAATTTTTATAATCATGGCAACAACCCAAGCTACAGTCTCACATTGCAAACTACAGTGTGGACGAACCACCAATATGGTTACTCAAACTTCACCAATGGATATGAATGTGATCCTAAATTATCAATGCTACTGGTACTCAGATTTCCCTTGTATTTTATAGATTCGATTCTACAGGTATTCAGAGTTCCCCTGCACATATGGTTAGAGCCCCACTCACAATGAAAAGGCTTATTTATTTAAACTAAACTAATTTAACAGAATAAAAACAACATATCTAATCCATGAAAATGTGGACACCATCAGTTTGCCAAAATATTACAACCCAAAAAGAAAAATGAGAATTATCTTTAAAGAGAAGACAAGTATGGAGAAGTATCAATAATAAAGACCTAAATTGAATCAACAAGGATACACCCCCAGCATTAAAGGTAGCAGTGTCCTCATTGCATTAACAATCAAGGAGAAAAATAGATAAGGGTGCTCCATAGAACCATATCAAGGGTTGCTATTACTGTTGGACTCTGCATCTTCATCCTCCTCCTAAAGATCGAACCACTCAGCTAGGGCCTCATCATCACTCTCCACCAAAGATGAAGGAACTCTATCTTGGGGTTATAGGACCTTCCATAGGCCCTTCATGCCTTTCCATATCAGAATAAAAACTCATCCCTCCTCTTTTCCTTTGCGACCATTTTTTATGTTCAATCTAGATGTCCTGATGTGATTCCACCAATAAAGAGTAGGCCTTCTCAATCTTGTCGATAGTGTTTTATTGATTTTTTTGGTCCTCCCTTAACTTCTCATATTCGAAAATTGACACATAAGAGTGATGAATGGTGGAGCGATCTCCCAGTCCTTAGGACAAAGGGACACAATCTCTTTGACGGTTGTAATATTTACTCCAATCTTCTTTAGGGGTCCCGTGGTGGTTGGACTATGAGAGTTGGGCTCACAACATACTGGCTTCTCTACGTCGATCTTTCTTTTCTTTGTTTTTCCGGGTGTGCCCACTCCTCAAATTCTCAAGGGGTAAATGGATGCATTAGGATGCATCCATGAATCACTAGCATACTCTTCCACCCCCTCTCTCCTGCAAAGCTCAGTAATCAAAGAGGGGTAAAAGATATGGATACCACTTTGTTTCTTGAAATAATCTATTTCATTAATCAAGATATAACCAACATACAGTGTGATACCCTCTAGAATACATGCAACCATCCGAGCGTGCTATTCTGGGACTACTGTTATGTGGGTGCATGGTGAAACTTGGATACAAATGATGTGCAACCATTCACAAGCCTCAGAAGTAAAGTCGTTCATAGAAATGTTGATTTTAGTCTTCATCCAAGAGACTTCCTTTCCGCGGCATAGCCTTTGCGCCAACCAACTACCCGGTTTACACCTCTTTACTTTGACTTAACCCATGTCTTCATGTTTGACCTTGTAAACATTATTTATTTTTCTAGCCACAACTTTAACCAGACTTCCTCGGATTGAGACAGTCACACTGGATGGGTCCGAAAAAGATACTTTACATATATTGGCATAAAATTTGTGGACCCATTGTTCATTTGCAATGCATGGATCTAGGGCAAAACATTTCCATCCTATGGCCTAAAGTTTTTCTTAAAAATCTGATAGTTCTTCCGGCATATTGTATAAGCAAATTCCTCTTTGTGAGAGCAACTTTGTCATTGGCAGATCACTATAGTAGCTAGTGTAACACTCGGGTGCCATAAATTGCATGTGATCATACTTTTCCATGAGGTTTCCCTGAAAGCACTAGGCACACGCTATATCAGTCGATGATATTTTAGCATACAAAATGTACCATATTATTCACTAATGCTCAAAGGAATGGGTTCTCGATGGTTCTAGGTTAAAAATTGGAAGTGCAAAATTTTTTGCATTGCAGGAAACTGGCCTGGATACCACGATTGCGAATCTAAAATGATCATGATGTTGCGATTGCGGTCAACTGACTGCGATCATGGTACCTGAGGCTGGTTTCATGCCTGCTTCTCATGTTCCATTTTTTTCCATGTTTTAGGGTTACTAGCATTCTCTATAATGTGAATGTATAGGAAAGACAGTTGAGAAATGCTAAAAAGTGTTTGAAAGTGCCCTTTAGAGTGAAATTAACCTTAATGAAAGTTTATTTGGGCAAACTATCAAACACTTGGTGTGCATATATTACTTGTCTAAAGTTATTACACATTATTAGGAAATTAATATGTCCACCTATATGCACACCACATCAAAAAGGCTAACATCACACCACCCCAAGTACAATAATAATGGAAGATATAACAATAAAAACATTAGGCCCTATCTAAATCATGCATTCTAGGGTCTATTTTCAAAGATAAATTCATATATTCATGACACTTACCGAAGTATTGATCCAATAGGGGTGCAAGGATGCTATTTGAGAGCTTACAAACTTGGCCAACAATCATCCCAAATTAGAGAGTACATCCTTTAAAGGGAATATGAGTGGAAATTAGGGGAAATAAGAGTTTAAAAAGGTTGAAATGCCCGAGATCGCAGTTAGATATCTACGATCGCAGTTACCCATGTCAACGTGATTACACTTGGGGACCATGATCGTAGTAACTGAGAGTACTTTTGCTACTCTATTTTCTCCTATCCAGTTGTTTCCTCAATTTTCACAAAACAAATTCCAGTTCAGTTTTTTATGCAGAACTACACACTTTCCTTTTTGTAAGCTCATACAATGCACTCCATAGTGCAACAAATACATGGGTTATTTACATACAAAAGATAACATCTCTCCTACAAAATCATAACAAAAAGGATACTAGCCACTCCCGTGGCATTTGTGGGTTGCCTCCCACTTAGCACCTTAGTTATCGTCGTGGAATGACGTTCCTTCCTTTATTCTCAAGGTGGGTCTTAAAACATCACCTCATTCACTTTCTTATTTTGAATATTCCCCACGAATACTACTTGAAGTTCCGCGGTTTTCTTTTTTGACTTACAAATTTTGAAAGAGACTTTATCCTCTTGCACCCTAAATTTCATCTCCCCCAATTCAAGTTCGACAATCGCTATCCCGGTGACCAAGAAAGGACGGCTAAGGATAATTGGTACCGCTTTGTCAATTTCATAATCCAACACCCTAAAGTCCACTGGGAGTATAAACTTGTACACTTTTACAAGGACATTGAATAAAATTACCACCGGCCTTTTGATAGATTGTCCCTCCATGAAAAATCATATAGAGATCAGTGTATGGGTATGCAAACCAATTTTCTTGTAGATTGCAAAAGGCATTTAGTTGATGCTCTCTCCAAGGTCACATAGAGCTTTTGGGAATTCATGTGTCCCATTTGTGCAAGGTATGGTGAACACTCCGTGGTCATCTTTCTTTTCCTCAGCTTTTCTATACATGATAGTACTGCACCTATGAGTCACCTTCAATAAGCTTCTTTTTAGACATCAACTTATTCATCAACTTATCCCAGAATTTCTTGGATTACCTCAACCAATGGGATATTTATCGATAGGTTTCTAAGTTTTGCCATAAACTTCCTTAATTTTTTAACTTCCTCTTTTTTATGCAATCATTGAGGTAATGGGGGAGAAATTGGGATGGTTGGCTCTATGTAACCTTGTAGCTTTCTAACTTTTACCACTTATTCATCAGTTTCCTCAATCTCTTTCTCATCATTTAATTCTTTTGTTAGTGGTCTCATCTCCTTTGCTTTATCCTTGGGTAAATTTTCATTCAAGTTTTCTCTAAAAGTCTCATCAATAATTTTCCCACTCCTTGTGACAATAGCGAAAACTTGTGTTTCCATTTTTGGGTTAGCAATTGTGTCACTCAGAAATCCACCTCTAGGCGAAGTATTTAGTTGCATTGAGATTTTCCCAACTTGTGTCTCCAATTGCATAATAGAGGAAGAGTGAGATACCATAGTTTGAGAGAGTTGATAAAAGTCACCCTTCAACTCACAGACTATCTTGTTCATAACTTCCACTCTATAAATATTATTGCTAACACATCATTGGTCTTGAACTTTTTGGGGTCAATTGAACTTTAATCCTAGACCTTAGCTCGATCATATGGGGAAACATAATGGTCATAGTCACGGTCTTGATCTCTCCATTATCTATCCCTCTTGTGGTCCATCAAACCTTGATTCCCACCTTTCCTTTGATAGGCGGGGCGGGAACATCTCGAGTAGTTATCCAAATAGTGAGTTTTCTCATCCAACTTCTTTCCCTATTCTTCATCTTCATAAGATTTGGATGTTATGATGTTAACCTCTTTCGCTGGTGCAGCCATAACATGCTTTGTTAAGAGTCCAAGTTGGTTCATCATTTTCACCATGTTCTCCCCCTTTTCTTCATTTCACTATTTTTGTTCAGTATCGACCATAGAAGTAGTAGACGGAATCTTGGGATCTTCGGTTTATCGGGTATGCCAACCCCAATTTTGTTTTGACACTTCTCCAATCAATATAAAGGCCACATGGTGGTGCAATTTTACTAAGGAACCACCCGCCGCATTATCTACCACCGTTTTCTTTAATGGATAGAGGGAAGGGTAAAAGATCTTGAGAAGCATTTTCTCTGGGACTTCATGATTTTGGCATGGAGAAAATTTACCGTTGAACCTCTCCAAAGCTTCAAACAATAGATCTTCTTTTATTTGCGGAACATTCACAATCTCATCCCACTATTGAAGCATTTTTTATTACGGGAAATATCTATCAAGTAACACCTTAGTAAGATCATCCAAAGATGTAATTGAGTCTAGTGGAAGTGTGGAAAGCCATAAGATAGCCTCGTCCATTAATAAGAATGGAAAAAGGCAAAGCCGAATGGATTCTTGAGTAATGTGTGCTATATTGAATGGTGCACAGACTTCAACAAAGTTCTTCAAATGGACATTCGGATATTGAAAGGCTTGACCCCCGTACAAACCCTTCATTTGCAACAGTGAAGCATGATGCTATTCATAAGGAAGATTCTATTCCCATTTATTGGTGGGATCTAGATTGCACTAGTTTGTCCAGCTTCACTTAGCGGACCTTCATCATCTAGAGGGGCATCAAAAGGGGCCCATGTTGCTCGCGTTATAACTCATTTTTCCATTAATGCTCATGGTTGAATTAACACATTGATCAACTAAAACAAGATTAAAAAACATAAAATAAAGTAAATTATACCACCCCGGGTATTCCCAAATAAGAATCACACCGCACAAATGAAATTTGTTATTCACTCCCCGACAACAATGCCATTTTGATAATTCTCAACTCACTCCCATATTTTTAGAGTGAGGCGGTCGTTGTCAAGTATCCCATATTTAAATTGTGGTCAAATCTCAAGGAGTGATTTAAAGGCTTCAACCCTTATGGATGCTCAATTTACTATGAGATTACTCGGAGTGCTAGCAAAATGATATATAAAATAAAATGGGGGATTTTATTTAGGAATGGTTTGTGAACTAAAAATGCAAGAATATAACACGTTTGAGTTAAAATCAATTATTTAGGAAATCTTGGGATTATGCCTACCTAAAAGTGCAAGCATGAGGGTTCAAGACGGTTTGGGATGAAATTTAGTTGTTGACTAGAGGATAGGCTAGGTCTATAGTCATCACGACCAATTTTTCAATCAAACCACAATGATTTAACCCATTTGCTCTGTCGAGCACCTTACAAGTGTACAAATTATATTCACCTAATACCTCAATAAAGCATCCATATTTGTAGAATAATGATCTTGACATGATTTACACTCCAATTACACTTATTTATTAGATTGCAAAAGGTAGTAAACCATCGACTTAATTGTCCATCATTGCATTGTCCCACTATAACCCTCCTTAAAGGATGGTATGGGTTACCTTGTGTTCACCTTCATCTCTCTTTCAAGGATGTTGAAGGGTTTGTAGAGTTTGGTGATTCCACCCATCAAACCCATTGTAGAGTTTGGGGTTTTCACCCATAAAGTCCTACTACTAAGCTCAAACAATGATGGAATCCATAATCAATAATTAAAATCATGAAAACACATCAAGCCCCACACACAAACACAATTTAGTTCAATATTATACCAACACTAAATTACTTAGATAGTCATGAAGAAAATAAAGAGATATATACCATAAGGATTATTCAACACATTCATTCTTCATAAAATTATTAAGAAATTAAGCTTCCAAGAGTAATTACACACTTGCCCTAAATTAGGGCTTTTGTTCTTGATGAAAAAATGTCTATATGGTAAGCAATACCCAAACAAGAAAACATTTTTGCATAAATATAGTTTGGGATGCATTTAAATGTTTTTACAGATCTGCCCCTTGCATATTCCCGCTTAATCGTGATCGCGCATAACTGTCTGCGACCGCATCCACGTGACCACGGTTGTGTGTCGCGACCATGTTGTACTGACCTTCATAAGTGACCATGATTTCTCTTTGAGGATAGTGATCATGGTAACTGAGGCTGATGTAGTCTAGGCCTTCAGCTACACTCCTATTTGCACCCTTTTTTTTATCATTTTAGCTCTATTCCACCTCTTTTGATCTCCTCAACTCTATGCCTACAAAAAGAGTTGATTTAAGTGCATTTTATCACCAATATGTCTCATTCATTTATTAAACCAAGGCAATATACACAAATATTCAGTGTGAAAGAGTGAAAAAATCACTCCTAATCACCTTACAAACTTGAAGGATAAAATATGAAGGCACCAGCTGAAGCTTCACCAACAAACTTGACATTTAACAAAGTTTGAAATCGAACCCACAATATTCGATCAAAATCTAATAAATAGGAATAAACTATGCTACCTTTTGAAAGTTGAAATTCTTGACTCAAAGGCGCCATCTAAATTCCCATCCAATGTCATTTTGATAAAATGTGGGTCCCATATCTTAGGATTATTTTAACTAAAATTAACCCAATAGAAAAAAATGAGCTACGAATCCTTGGGACCCAAACCAAGGGTCCTCTTAGCCTAAAGTGAACATTTCATATCTTATGGAACTATTAGAATTGGTATACAAGGATGTTTACCCAATGTTTAGGACCAATACCCAATTCTTAAGAGAAAAAACTTCAAAATAGGGAATTCACTATAAAAATCAAATGAGTTGTCAAGTCCAGCAAGTTATAGTGTAGAAACACAGAAAATGACATGAAGTGTATTTATAATAACCATTACTAAAAGTACTTTCATTCGTGAAATTAAAGGATCAAAATGTACCTGAAGGATCGAACAGGTGGGGATACTAGGCCCACATTTGATCCTCAATATCCCAAGTGTCCTTTTCAACTGGATAGTGTCTCCCCTAATTTTAACTACTGGAATATCTCTAGAGCACAACTATCTGAAATCTCTGGCCAATAAAAAAACTAGCCCCTCCTTGAATGTCAACCTCTCATCCAACTAAACTGACTCCCACTGCAGCACATGAGACTTATTTGGAATTTAGCATCACAGAATGGATACATGGAAAACTAGATAAAAAGTTAAAAAGTCTGGTGGCAAGTCAAACTCATAAGATACCTCTCTAACAGTATGAAGTATCTCAAATGGCCTAATATTACTAGGTTTAAGCTTGCCCCTCTTCCTGAACCTCATCAAACCGTTCATGTCAAATACTTTTAAGAAAACCTGGTCACTAACTCCAAGCTTCAAATCATAAATTCTGTGGTTAGCATCACTCTTCTACCTACTATCAGCTCTCATAGCCTATCCTAAATCACTCAAACCTTGTCCAATGGATCACAAATTAAGTTAAACCCATAGGGCCTAACCTCAGAGGTCTCAAACTAGACTTTCTAAGATCAAATCCTACCATATAGCACCTTAAATAGTGCCATCTCAATAATAGAATGACTATTTTTGTTATATGTGAAATTCACCAAGGCTTGCTACTCCTACTGACCTCAAAAGTCCATAACACAAACACAGAGTATATCCTAAAAACCTGAATAGTCTGCTCCAACTGCCCGTAGTTCTTGTGGTAAAAAGTGATACTAAGGTAAACTTGAGTACACAAATCCTCCTAAAAAGTCCTTCAGAATCTAGAAGTAATCATGACTTCTATCTAAAATAATAGACATGGTTATCCTATGAAGGTGAACTATCTCACAATCATAGCTATGGGATAACCTTTCAACATTGAAGGATATCTGAACATGGATGAAATGAGCCAATTTTTTCAATCAAACTAAAATGACTCAGATATCGTTAGAACTATGAGAAGTGAGAGGCAAACCATTCATGAAGTCCATATAATCAACTCCCACTTCCACTCAGGAATGGGTAATATCTGAAGCTAGCCTCGAAAGTTTTTATGCTAGGACTTTACCTACTAGAAACATAAATAACCAACTACGAAGTTGGATAAATCCTTCTTTATACAACTCCAATAGTAAATCTTTCTCAAATCCCTATACATCTTAGCTATCCTAGGGTGAAAATAATATTTGAACTTATGAGCCTCTCACAATATTGACTGAATTAAGTCTGCAATGCTTAAAACACAAATGTGATCATCAAATCTCAAAATGCCCTTAGAATCAAAGGTATCCCTCCTGGACTCACCCCTTAGAACTTGATATCGCATAACACATAGTGTACTAGCATCAAACTAGTGACTCTAAATTTTCTCAAACAAGGTAGACCTAGCCTAAAAACTACTAAGAATCTTCTTGGGGATTGAAATATAAAGTTGAATTATCATTTTGGCTAAGGAATAGATGTGTAATTCCAAGGACCACTCAAAAATTAAAATGGAAGCCAAGTTACCCATACTCACTCTTTCTGGATCAAGGCATCCGCTACCATATTCACCTTTCTCGGATGGTATAATATAGAGACATCATAGTCCTTCGGCAACTCAATACATATAGGTTGTCTCCAATTAAGCTCCTATTAAATCATAATTTATTAAATCTTTAATAGTCGGTACATATCTCATAACCAACACCATATAAGTAATACCACTAAATATTGAATTCAAAAACTACAACCTCCAACTCCAAAACATGAGTGGGGTAGTTGTTGTAATACCCCTATTTTTGGGCAAGAATTTGAACGGTCGATCCTATGTGTATAGACCTGAAACCAATTTTTTTTGTAAAAATAAGTGTCATGATCATTTAACTGGTGTATAAAGTATTTTTGATATGAATCATGGTCATAGGATGCACTTAAAGAAATGTCGAGAACACTTGTATCGATTGAGTTTTAGCATTTGATTCTATAAGGGTCAACTTTAACCAAGTGTGATTCCTAGAATATATCGATTCAGGTGGTTTAATTTCAACTATATATAAAATGAAATATCTTTGAGTTTTATTTCAAATACAAATAGTTTCACCTTAATTTCATATAGGAGTACAAAGGTATGCTCATTTTATTTTGGAGTGTCTAACTGTCAGAAAGTGATAACTAAGTTGATAAGTTGTCATCTAAGTGATGACAAAGTTGATGAGTCGTATAATAGGTGATGAGCCATCAAACATAGTTGTCAACCTTAATCAAAAAAGAGAAAAATCCATTTAGAATTGATGACTAGGGTGATGGGACAACACCAAATTTATGGCTTGTCAACCTAGTCGTCAGATGAGTAAATTCCTTTATTTTTGTTAGTTTCTTTAAGGGTATTTTTATTTTTTACTCACCCAAAAAATCCTTACCTATGATTTAAATCATTTAATAAGCATTATTAGCCATTACTAATCAGTTTTAAATACTCATAATCTTCTCCAATCTTAAGAGAACAAAAAATATGATTTTTTTCCCAAACTTTAAATTCCAAGGATCCAAATTCAAGTTTTCCTTCAAGAAATCAAAGAAAACTCAGGTATGTGGTATTTTGAGTAAGGATAATCTTTCATTCGTGGTCCCAAAATCTTTAATTTACAATTAAATATATGTGTTTTAAATTAGGGTTCATACCCAAATTTTCATATTCTTGAATTATGATATTATCAAGCAATTTGTAGTTTAATTTACACAAGAATTTACTTTTATACATGTTTTGACTTACATGATTGCTATTATGACATGATTTTTGCTATCATGACGTGAAAGTTGATGAATTGGTGAAAGATTCTGATTTATATTTTGGGCATGGTACTTTGATAAAAAGCCTCTGTGAAACAATGCATGAATTTTAAGATTTAAACAAAAGCTATTAAGTTTATAAGGAAGATTAAGCTTTTGAAATTCGATTCATATTCAATATAACATGATTCAATAAATTTTGATCTTTTAATATAAAGATAAGACATGAAATTCATAATTTGTTCATCTTTATTATGATTTAAAGTAAAGAGAAGCATAACTGGAATTCTGTCTACAAACCCTTATGTTATTTTAAGGTGGATTTCTTACAGTATGAGCATAAAAGTATTCTAGGAGTAGTATTTAGCACCGAGAAGGGCATGCAAATGAGCTTATCCTAAATTTCTAGAAATTATGCACCACAGTACGCTAAGCTTTAATCTAATATGGATGATGTTTAGTGATCACTTAAGTTAAGGTTCTATTCCACTGGTAAGGATATGACAGGTCTCCCCAATGTGGGTAAGAAGTTGGACTTCATGGTATCTCACATGATTTATGTCAGTTAGAATATTCTCCCATAAGAAAGAATAGAAGTAAAGATTTTAGAAACTAAGTGTTATGGCTCACAAAGTTTATTGTTATGCTTCATTATTCATGTTTATGATCTTGCAATATTTTTTTTACTTCAAGTACAAGGTGAGTCATTTACTCTTAGCATACGTCATTTGAAAGTTTAAATGCATACTCAGTTATAGTTTTACTTATTGCATTCACCCATGCATACTCAGTATATTCTAAAGTTGATCATATATATTTGTCTGTGGCTACATCCCTTCATGATGTAGGTACCGATTGTAGCCCACACTTAATATTCAAATAGTTTACAGCTTCTAACCAGTAGGTGATGAGTTCTTTTGATTCAAAGACTTAAGTCAATTATAGTTCCAATATAATATATTTTATTTAGTTTTATTGATTAAGGGTAGTTGGGGGTCATGTCGGCTACCTATAGTCAGTATTAGTAGAGGTTTCATAGATAGTCAGTCAGAATTAATGTATTCAGGTTTAGGTTTGTTTTGTATAATCGAATAATATAAATGTTTGAAAACACTTTTGTATGGAGCAACTCATGAAAATGATATCTCTTTAACTTATTATTTCTATTTTTATGTTTTTATTTCAACACTTATGAGGTACGCACGTATCATGGGTTAGCTTGAGATCAATTGTGGTTCTAAGCATTGTGTGACATCTATGAGATAGTCTCGAGGCATTACAAAATTGGTATCATAGCATAGAGTTCAAGTGTCGTAGGGTGTCTGTGAAGCCATGTCTAGTAGAGTCTTAGAGAATGGTACAGTGACGTCATTAATTTTCTTTGAGAGGGTATTAGGCATTTAAGAAATATTTCCCTTCCTACATACTCTAGATCATGCGATAAATTTGTTCTCTCAAAAACTTCTATCTATTTGTATGTTATTCCATAATTTTCCATCTATGACTCATTATTGAGATAACATGAGATGTAAATTCCAATTCCTCCCAAGATGATGATCTCAGATTTATTATCAAAAATTTTTAGAAATCATTCAAAGGGCTTGATAGAAGCCTGCTAGTGTATTTAAAGTCCTTTAATTCAAAAGCTTATGTCGTCGTCCATATAAGTTGTATAGTTAATAAAAAACATAAAATGTACTCGGATTCTTTATTAACCCTTTATTACAGATAACGCTCATGAAAGGAGTGAGCATGTGCCTAGAGTGTTGAATACAGTTTTAATTGAGGCAAAGTATAACTTAGGGTTTCTTGATTCATATGTAGTAGAGCATCATTAGATTTGGAAGTATGGGTTTAGAAGTATTGTAATAAGAAAATTTGGAGTTAGTACTTGATTGAAGGTCAAATTGATAGATCTATGTATGCTATTAAGTAGGATGGAGGTGATTTATCCTTATGTGTTAACTAAGAGGAAGTGAATATGGTGTTGGTTTCATGGTGGAAGGTAGAAAAAGAGTTATTAGTTACAGTAAATTGTGATATGCTTAAAGTAGGATTGAGTTTTTAATGATATTCCATTTCGTTAGAAAAGTATAGGTTATTAACAAAAGTTTTATGTTGATGAGAATTATTAATGTGGGTTCTCCTTGTGTTTGTGAAAAAAAAATTAGTTGATGTTTGTAGATCTAGGATTATAATTCAGATATATGGATGGATAAGTAATAGCGGTGTGTGGAAGATGGATGTGCTTATGTATTGTAATTAGATAGACTTTAAGATTCTGATCAAATATTATTATTATAAGGTTCTAGTGCAGTAGTGTTTCCCGATGTTTTAACATGTAAGAATAGTGTGTGAGGTTGTGGTTAATCATAACTACTAATAGAATCTAAGCTTGAACTTTGGATGGTAATCAATATGGAAAGAATAATTACTTGGGATAGTGAGGCTAGTTGTATAGGAGATGAACGAGTAGGCTTGAGATAATTTATACAAGAGTTTGAGTTTATTTATTCATAATTTAGCATCATGTCATAGGAATGATTTACAGGTGTAGCAAAGGTGATATGGGATTGAATTATTTTCTAAGATTATTAAGTATCATGTATGCTTAGACAATGTATGAGTTTCTAAGTGTGAATAAGGTTGGTCAAATAGTATAAGGTATTCTCGATGGCTATGTTAACAAAGATGGATAGCTGATGCTAAGCCTTTTGGTATGATTTGATTTAGTGACAAATCTAAGTTTAGAGATGTGATATTAGTAGGCTATGAAGAAAAGAGTGATTATGTGTTTAGTAAGGCAGGTAGGATTGTCAAGTTAATAGAGTGTGTAAGTATCTGATGATGATTATTAAAGCTAAATAAAGTTAAGGATGGTATATATTAATGGAGTATCCAAGAAAGAAGTTAGTATTGTCAAGATATAGTTTATCCGGGTGAGTTGAGTATTTCAATGTAGACTGTTAAAGTAATGAAATTTTGCTCAGTCTTGAGGATATAATATAGGCCTATAGGCTTAGAATGTCAGCTTTGATCTAAGGGGAAATGACAAGGTGAAGAACCAAGTCAATTTTTGAGAATCAGATTGTGATGCATGTAAATAAGAGTTCTGATGAGATAGCGATCCCCTCTTACTCTAGTGTATTCCTTTGATTTTAGCCATTATCACACCCTATTCATGTGTTGCATGATAGATCCGCGGCAATGACCAATGCTTATACACTTCGTGCATATTCAAGTTCATTCTCAGATTTGAATAAAAGAAGTAACCACTTAACTATTTGATTCATAGTCATCCCTCGTAATTGTATAAACTCCAGCCTTATGTTGAGTAGATTATCATAAGTATGAACTTATTTTTATAGTATGATCAGTTCTCATATCTTGTGATACCAGTGAAATTCGTATTATATCATGTATATCCTCAGTTTAGATCTCTTTAATATATCCACATGTTTGATACTTTATTCCTCAGATCTCAATTAATTGTCAAAGTTATGTATAGTATTTTTTTTGTTCTTTAGATCTTTATGTTCTATCACTTAAGTGTCCTCTTCTTATGTTATAATAGAGGTGGTTAAAATGAATGAACAATAGTTTAGATGTGAGAGAGAGTAGATGACCCTCATTAAAGAAGATTCTTGTACATTTTTTTTATCTAAGGCTATAAGTATGAAGGAAGAATTAGGCAAATCTTAGGAATATGTCATAGTTAGTTAAGAATACTAGTTGTTTCTTCTTGGTGATAGTGCATGAAAGTTTTTAGTGACGGATGTGTTAGAGGATATGGGAAAATTCCTACACGAGTTGGTTGCCTAGAAGTTCATATGTGGTTATAGTGATAGGTTTGAATGCCATGTTGGTATGTTAGTGGATAAAAGCAATATGCGCTCGTTAATTCATAGTAAGAGTTCAGAGTTAGTCGTTGAAGTGGTAAGGCATATTATTATTAGGATGAGAACTAAAAAAAGACATATAACATTGAATGATGTGGATTACACCAGTATTATGGTGTTATGTGCAGTACCTTCTAATTTCGAGTTAGGCTTGAACATGGTGAGATTATGTAGTTCAATCCAGACTTTGGTTGGGGTACTCATTTGTACCTATGTAAAGGTTAAGAGTTGTATTAAATAAAGTGTATCATTTAAGAATGTAACTATAGTTGGGAGAGTATTTAAGAAGTGTGCTAAGATTAAAAGTTAGATGTTGTAGTACCTAAGGCATAGCAATCCTATTCAAGCTTCTGTTCCATATGCCGATATCCCATATTATAGAGTTGTTACCATGTCGCTATTCCTTATTCAAATCTCGTGCTCAGATCAAGCCCAAAATTCTTTCCCTTGATTATTATTAGACGTTATGATAATAAGAGTTTAAGGAAAATCATATTATGTTCTTAGTAACTCTTGAAAATTTCATCACATTAGATATCACTTCGCAGTTCTATATGTATGATCGGGTCATGAGTATTAAATTTAGTTCGAAACTCTAAGCATGAATCAGCACCTTATAGTCAATCAAGTTAGCCCAGGAATTAGTTTCATGAGTGAAGTTTTATCATTTCAGTTTAGCTATATCTTTCATGAGCAGTTATGTCAGTCAATATCATTCCATATGATTCCTAAATATGTGTTCATGTTCTTTATTTATCAATGGCATCAATACCCTTTCAAGAGGTTATTATAGTTATGAGAAATGATAAATCTTAGAAATTAATTTTTAACATAGTAACATCTTTCTTTTCATATGAATCTCAATCTTCATTGAGGACGAATGATCTTAGGGGGAGATAATGTAATACCCCACATTTTGGGCTAGAATTACAACCGTCGATCCTATATGTATTGACCCAATCCTAATGATTTACTTGTAAAAATAAGTTTCATGTTCATTGACCTTGTTTATAAAGTGTTTTCGATGCGAATTATGGTCATAGGAAGCACTTAGGGCAAAATTTATTTGAGAACACTTGTGTCGATTGACTTTTAGTATTTGATTCTATGAGGGACAACTTTAAATAAGGGTAAATTGTAGAATATATAGAGTCAGTTGTCCTACTATATAACAAATGATAGATCTTTGAGTCTTCTTTCTAATGCAACTGAATTCACCTTAATCCGATATCGGAGGAAAAAGTTATTCTCATTTTATTTCAGAGTGTCTGACTGTCAGAAAGTGACGACTAAGTTGTCGAGTTTTCAACTAGGTTACAACTAATTTGATGAGACGTAAACAAGGTGATGATTTTTCAAACCTAGTTGTCAACCTTAACCAGAAAAGAGTAAAATCCATCTAGAATTGACGACTAAGGTAATGGGACATCACAATGTTGATGGCTTATCAACCTATTCATCAGTTTGAGGAAATTCCTGCATTTTCCTTGGTTTATTTAGGGGTATTTCTATCTTTCCTCACCCAAAAATCCTCCCTCGTGACTTAAATCATCCAATAAGCATTATTAGCCACTACTAATAAGTTTTAAACACTCATAATTGTCTCCAATCTCAAGAGAATAGAAAATTAGGGTTTCTTTCCAAAGTTCTACTTCCAAGGATCCAAATTCAAGATTTCCTACGAGCGATCAATAAGACAAAGGTACGTGGGGTTTTCAGCAAGGATAATCTTTCATCATTGTGCCTAAAAGCTTGAATTTAAAATTAAATATATGTCCTTTCAAATAGGGTTATATCCAAATCTCCATATTCTTGAATTATGACATTATCGTGGGATTTGAAGTTTAATTTACACAAGAGTTTACTTTTATTCATGTTTTGACTTACATGATTTTTATTATGACATGGTGAAAGATTCTGATTTATGTTATGAGCACGGTATTTTGATATAAAGCCTTTATTAAATAATGAACGAATTTCAAGATTTAAACACAAGCTATTAAGTTTACAAGGAATTTTAAGATTTTGGAGTTCCATCATATTCAACATTGCATGATTAAAGAAAGATTGATCTTTTAATCTAAAGTTAAAACATGAAATCAATAATTTGTTCATCTTGATTATGATTTAAAGTAAAGAGAAGCATAACTGGTTTTCAGTCTATAAATCCGTATGCTATTTTAAGGTGGAGTTTTTCCAGTATGAGCATATAAATATTTTAGGAGTAGTATTTAGCACCGAGAAAGGAATGCAGATGAGCGTATTCTAAATTCCTAGAAACTACGAGCCACCATAGAATAAGATTTTTCCCAATATGGATGAAGTTCAGTGATCACTTAAGTTAAGGTTCGGTTCCAATGGCAGGGACAGGACAACACTCTCCAACATGGTTATGACGTTGGACTCCAAGGTATCTCACATGGTTTATGTCGGTTGCAAGAATCTCCCATAAGATAGAATAAAAGTAAAGCTTTTAGAAACTAAGTGTTATGGCTCACAAAGTTTATTCTTATGATTCATTGTTTATGCTTATGATCTTACAGTCTTTTTATAACTTCAAGTCCAAGGTGATTCATTTACACTTAGCATGCTTCATTTGAATGTTTACATGTATACTCAGTTATTGCTTTACTTATTGAATTCACCACCGCATACTCGGTACATTTTAAAGTACTGACCATATATATGTGTCTACGGATACATCCTTCATGATGTATGTACCCACTGTATCCCATACTTCATAATCAAATAGTTCATAGATTCTATCTAACAGATGATGATTTCTTTTAATTTGAGGACTCGATTCAACTACAGTTCAAGTGTTATATGTTTTATTCAGTTGTATCGATTAGGGATAGTTGGGTTTCATGTCCCGGCTACCTATAATCAGTATTACTAGAGGCTTCATATACAGTCAGTCAGAATTTACGTATTCATTTTTAGCTTTCTTTTGTATAATCCAGTAATGTAAATATTTTAAAACAATTTTGTATTGAACAACTCTTGCAAATGACATCTCTTTTGCTTATTGTTTTCAGTTTAATGAATTTATTTCAGTGTTTATGAG
The DNA here is from genome assembly GCA_030864215.1 of Capsicum pubescens. Lineage (NCBI taxonomy): Eukaryota > Viridiplantae > Streptophyta > Magnoliopsida > Solanales > Solanaceae > Capsicum > Capsicum pubescens. The sequence goes on from CM061544.1 coordinate 109,756,456, forward strand.
TTATGCTAGTATCAAGGGTTATCTTGGAATCACTTGTGGTTCTAAGCACTATGTGACATCCAAGGGATAGTCTTGGGTGTTACATTGTACTTGTGCACCTTCATCTATTTCAATGCATAAGCAATAACTCGACCCCACTATGTTAGAAGAAACCCTAAACCAACACCAAAAGTATCACAATAAACTATAAACTTAACTCTCTCTACTAGAAAAGTCAATATAAGAGCTAAACCGAGCAAGTCCTTAAACTTTCAAAAGCTCGACTCGCACTCATCGGACCATTTAAAAGGAACCTTCTTCCTAATCAATCTATTTATTGAAACTGCAATAGTAGCAAATATCCCAACAAATTTCCTGTAAGTGTGTGCCAAACCAATAAACTTACAAACCTTAGTTGGAGATCTAGACCTATCCCAATCACTAATAACCTCAATATTTATTGGATATACCATCCCATACTTAGACTTTATATATCCTTGGAGTTTAGCAGACTAAAACTAGAATTCACACTTTCAAAATTTTGCAAAAAGCCTATGATCTCTAAATGTGTGGAGCATATTCCTCAAATGATGCTTGTGATCGTCCATACTCCTCAAATATACAAGAATGTGATGAATGAAAATAATCATGAACTACACTGAAGAACCCCAAGGTGACACACTTGGCCTAATGAAACCCTTTCCTAGAAGATCTTAAAGATGAGAATTTAGATTCTATGGCCAGGCCAAGGTGCCATATAAATTGGTTGAGTACCTAACTTTAGATCAATAAAAAACTCAATATCATACTTAGGAGGAAGGCCTAGTAGGTAGGTAGGAAAGGAATCGAGAAAGTACTAGACTGTAGGGACAAAATCAATATAAGTACTCTCTATATTAATATCACAAACATAAACAGGATATAACTTAGAACCACTCACTACCAAACATATACCCTAAAGATAAGAAATATTCCCTGTCCGCGACTGACTAATATAACCTTGCCACACGACCATGGGTAGGCCAGCCATGGCTAAGTTAATAGTCTTGGAAAAGTAATCCAAGATTGCATGGTAGGGTGATAACAAATTCATGACCAAAATCATATCAAAATCTATCAAATCTAACATAATAAGATCAGTACAAGTATCATACTCTCTACATTCATAACACATGATCTATAAATTGATCCACTACTAAAGAACCCCTATCCTACATATAGAATCTTGCTCATCCTCTAACAAGCGTTAATGTTTGTCCCAATGAATCAACATAGGAACACTACTACTTTGATTGATACACGCAATTAGACCATATAACAAATTAGAACTTCAAGTACACTTTTTGATTATTATGTAAAAAATGCAAACAAAAACCAAACCTCTAACCTCCCAACCATAAAGATGGACTATAACTCATCAAATCTAAGATTGCTTCCCTGTTCCAACAATAAATTGAATATAATTTAAGGACTTAACATCAAATAACAACTATTACACTCCAAAAGAATTCACATATTTGCACAAAAAATCATAGGGTTTCCCACCATGTACATCTCTACTAATTTAGCATACTTGAATATAACCAGACTTTAATGGGTTGTAATATTTTCTCGGGGATGGGTACAAAAACTATATAGTAGTGACTTACATTTCCCTAAGAACTTTGAAATTTTAGACTTTCATTACTAATTATTTTCTTCATATTTTTTAGCCATCTCTTCAACAATTAACTCACTAGTAATCTCATCATATAAAGAATGCTTCAATCATTCTCTTTTAAATAAAATTCTCTTTTTATTTTTTTCATGCCACATTTTTCTAAGAGGGACCTTTCATCACTTTGCATCTATCTTTTGTCACCTTTTTCACTGAACCATCCATTCTTCAGATTTAACAATTATAATAAGTCCATGCCACAGTACTCAAAGAAGCAGGGTGAAAAAACTAGGGACTCAACCAAAGGATCAAGGCAAAAATACAGCTACCAAATAAGAATCTACAATCTCAAACATGCTAAGTAGTGGTATAATATCTTAAAAGAATTAAATTCAAAAAATAAATCAAAGAAAGCCTAAATTCATCTTCTAATTATAGTTACACTTTTATTTTTCTTCAATAACGTACATGGAAAGTTCTAGACTAAGATACAAAACGTGCATCTTAGCGTCAAATTTTTGGTACCAAGATTTTCCCTAAATCTACAAAAACAAAAACAACAAAAACAAGTGACACTAAAATAAAAATATAAAAACTACTTACTATATGTTGGGTTGCCTCCCAACAAGCTCCTAATTTAACATCGCGACACAACCCATCGATTTTTTCCTCCACTTTTAGGATATGAATTTCACCCTTAACATTGAATCCATCTTGATTTGATCATAAGGTGGTGGTACAAAGAAGAAGGAACTAAGTAATAAATGGTGAATATTAAACTGCTTGGCCATAAGGTGGGGAATGTTGTTATGTGGCTTTTCTGGTGCGAATTTATGAATGTAGGATTCTTATTCCGCATCTACATGCTCCTCAATAGGTTCAGAGGACTCATAAGACATGTCATCATCTATACATAATGTAGAAAAGTTATTTGAATGATACCCAATACATTCCACTTTCAAACTTATACCATCCACATCATGATCACTCTTATTCACCTTTTCAATATCAGTACCCATTAGAAAATGACATTTAAATGGTTGGAATTCTTTTTTTCTCTCCACAGGCTAGCTAGTATCCATATTTATTGGTGATTGGACATTAGATATCTCAATACTTTTATTTATTTTGGCTGCCAAATATCGAGTATTTTACTCAAATTGTTCAACCGCTTATGTGAGCTCATCTTTCCCATTCTTCATCAAGGTCACCATATTTGTGAGACTATCCCAGAGACACTCATGAAATTTTATTTATTATTATTTTTCTATTAGCCAATCCTGGCTCACTATATATTCTTCATTGTAGCTTTCTTCTAGTAGTTCCTTTCATTTTTGTTCTATCGAGGGTTCCCCTTGAGTGTTTGATAACTTTGTACTCTGTTGATCAGTCAAAGTGTCAACTCTAGCCTGTAGCTCTATGTGGTGGGATCCTAGGCTATCTGTGGCTTCCTGTTATTCCTTTAGTTGATTTAGTTGTTGTGGTTTCTTCTCCAATATCTATTTTATCATATCTATAATGTGAGCCTCCTGTTTTATATCCTTAGCTATATTATTCTTTCCAGCATCACAAATAACAAACTGATCATAATAGGTTTTAATAGGAGGAGCATAATAGTTTGGAAAACCATTCTAATTGCCATCTTGTCCACCACATCTAAGGCATATATTCATTTCAAAATATATGAAATTTCCGCATAAACCCTTCCATTGAATGTTATGACAATTACCCTCAATGTATGTCATCCACAATTACATTAATATATAAATTATCCAACAAATTTTTGCCCTGAGCAAACATACCAAAAAGAATGATCAAAAAGTAAAAGAAAAGTAAAAGGAAACATTGTACAAAAATAAACTATGTACAACTTAAATAAATAAATAAATAAGGTCTAATCTAGATAAAAATTAACACCGAAGTCCACAATAATGGCACCAAAATCTTATTGCATCCAAATGCTCACGCAACTGTACGTGGTCATACAAGTAATAAAGTGGCTCTTACGGGCCAGATTTGTTGAACACAAAGGAACTTGTCGATTACCTATCAAACTAAATTATAGTAAATTTAATTATTTCCTCAAGTGATAAATTACAAAGAAAAATTTATCGATCTACTAAACTAAAAATTAAAAAGAAATAACGAACGAACAATTAACGAAGATAAAGAGCAGACTTTATGCAATCAATGAATGAATCAAGTCTAGGGTTATTGATTTACTAACAATCATGTTGTGTATAAATTTCATCAACCTTTTAGATTATCTAGTTGCTGATTTATGGCATTGATTATATGATCATGGTCGTTCAAACCTCTAATCATCTATTCTAATTTACCTCACAATTACATTATTGAGTGAGGATGTGATAGGACAATCTGAATGCACTGATATTTTATCCCATTTTGTAAGCAAGTAAGGTGATCTAGTTATATGGCTATCTTAGCCACCAAGCAATTCTTTATTTTACTAAAGTAAAGATCTTACTCACTAAATTCTTTGTTCAATCTTATCGATTCTCCTTTCTGGTTCAAAATAAGAAAATAGATTTATTTTAATGGTATCTAAGCATTAAAATAGTATGCACGAGAATATAAGAACAACTAAGATGATGATCAAATAAATTGAATCGGATAGTTACTATACAATCATGCTGTCAACTACAACAATCCTAGAATGAGAAGTTTAACCTCACATAGATATGGAGAAATTATAATAAAATAGTAGATGAAATAATATAAGAATAAATTATAAAGAAAAATTAAAGATGGAATAAAAAATTACTGTCCTCCATAGTGGCTTCTAGCTCTCTTTAAGTCAAAAGTTGCAAAGATATTGTTTTTGTGGAATATTTGTAAGTGTAGGAAAAAAGCTCTAAATAAAATAACAGATTCCAAAATGGACTAAGAAAAATTAAAAGAACTGATTTAAGCTTCGTGGCATGCCAATAAAGAGGACACCCACTCGAATTACACTTCCACATAAAATATCAACATAAGGGTCGTATTAAATATTTTAATAAATTTATTCAGTCAAGCCGCATGCTTGATTTCCTTTTATAATCTTCTTATTTAAATTTGTTTAGCCTCAAATTTCTTTAACTTCACACCATTTTAAACCAACACATAAATATATAATATTAGAGACAATCCATAAAATTAATGCTCAAAAATAGAAGTTAAAAATACTATATATGAGGCATAATGACTAAAAATATATATTTTAACCACAGACCACACAAGAGTAGATACACATAATGGCATAGATAAAAGACTCCCAAGAAATCTCTAACTATGGTGTATAACAAGAAACACATATGAATAAGTGAAATCTAAATAAAATAAAGTAATATCTAGTTGATGACATACTAAAATCATACATGTAATAACAACATTTGAAGATTCTACCTTTTTCCTAGCAAGGACATCATTTAAAAGACCCCATCCACCTACAGACTAGGAACCTGTCAGACCATCTATCCTACCTTTTAAGGACCTACTCAAGAACCCTGGAGACCACTCCTGCAAACCTGTACACCTCCCTTAATTTGAGGTGGCACTGAGCAGATTAACTGAATACTCTAAGATCTAGGCGGAATTATCCAACTTCAAGGACACTCTATGGAGAAGTGACTAGCAACACAATAATCATAGCATGCCCCGAGCACTATGCTCTATCAAGAAGATCTAACTGAGCTAGAATGGACACCTTGTCTAAAAGACACCGAGTGTGTACCTCTCGATGATTGACCACTGATTTGACCATTGTGATCACTATAACTATGATGACCCCTATCAAATTTGTACTACCTCGTACTTCTACCTGGCTTAAAATCATCCCAGAAATGTCAAAGACTAGTTTCAAAGAAGAATCCACTTTTATACATGTGTTATTTTCAAAATGTTCACTTTTTGTCAAGTGGAAAATTCAATAAGATTTCCATCGATATAAAATTTGCCCAAACCGACACCCGAGCGAAGAGTTAGATCCTCTTTAGTAAAACAGTGTATGACCTGAGCTATCACCACATTGCAGAGCTAGCTTAAATGGCAATTGTCAATTTCCAGTGTTGCTCCGCGATAGTGGCGCATTGCGCAAAGAGTCTAGATCGGAAAATTTTCACAGAATTTAAATACGCATCCAAGGGTTAAAAGGGTCAATTTCTCATCCCTATATAAACCCAATAGCACGTGATTCAGCCATATTTCAACCTAATTATAGTGTTTTTCTCAAGTTTCTCTCAAGAACAAGCTAGTGTTTTCAATTGCAAATTCAAATTCAAGACTCAAATTCAAAAATCACTCCATCAATATTCGTACAATCAAGAACTAAGGTATGCTCAATGTTCATTCATGGATTCCTTTCATCCATGAAGCCCAAGAATCAAGTTTTAAATCTTGTATTGTTAATATTTTGTTGTGGGTTGATTATGTTCATGCGATTATGATTGTATGATTCCCACGTTGGAATCTTTATGTATTATTCATGAAACTATGCTAGTATGTGATTTGAAACATGTGAAATTGAGTTGAAATATAAAGTTTTGTTGTGTTAATTTGATGGTCATGCCTATGCCCTAAGTCATGCAACCTAGGTATTTGATAAAATTCTTAAGAGAATATAAATTATATAATATAGCTTAATTGTGACGCAAGTGATAAATGTATGCTTTACCCTATAACCAAGAATGACTTCCCTGATATTGTGTGCATTATGAATGGTTGAGGGAATTTCCATGAGAATAGGTTGATGAAATTATGACTTGTTTATATGAAATTCCATTCATGTACAAGACTATGATAACCATGTGCTTCATGATATCCCCAAATTGGTGTATTATGAATTGTTGATATTGGTCATGTGTTTAAGAAGTGTCTTGTTCTTTCAGTTTCATGCTATCGAGTTCTGGGGGTACAAAGTACCCGAAGATTTAGTTGTGTTCCTAGATCTAGTGTAATGTTTTCATGATATTCTCAGTCAAGCTATGATCCATAGAACTCATCAGTCAGTCATGTGACTCAGGAAAACTCAGTAATATTATTAGTCCAATAATTTCAGTGATCTCAATACTCAGTAATCTCGATAACCTCAGTATTCCAAGAAATCTCAGTAACTTCAGTACTATCCGTCAGCCCTCAGATATCAGTAGCATTCTGTCAGTCAACATAACTTAGTGGACTTAGTTTATCTCCATAAGACAATACCATTTGTATTAGTTTAGTTCAGTTAATTAGTTCAGTGTCGATTCAGTAGGGAGTAGGAGTTAACACCGAGTGAACCCAAGGATGGGAACTTACCTATTATATAATGGTTTGATTCGTAGAAGCAATCTATGCATTCAAGAACTACGTAGCCAGCGTAGTTTGAGACATCATAGCCTATTATAGAGGGTAGATGAGGTGTCATAAACTATTATATGAAGGTTCACACCGTTCTAACTAGAGTTCCCTATTTTATAAGGGTTACTCACACATTTTCCTTAACAGTGGTGCAGTTTTGACACCCTTCTAATTGGGGTTACAGATTGGATCCCAACTTAGCCATAATGGTGTATTTGGGGCATGTCGGTTAGATGACTACTTCTCATAGTTTTAGTTACAGAATCAGGACTATTAAATATAAATAATCAGTTTCAGTATTAGCACTCAGATAGTTCTACAGAATTCAGGACTGTGAGATACAGTCAACTCAAAATAATACGGAACTCGGCTAGTTCCATTAGATTTAGGAGTGTCAGAACCAGCCACTCATGTTATCAGTTAGAACAGCCATCATAACTAAGTTATCAGTCATGTAAGTTGTCTATAAATTTATGTTATGACGATCTCAGATATAGTTACTATGTATGTAGGCATGTATTCTCACGTTCATATTAGACAGTTAACTAGTATTATTCATGCATATGAACCCCATGCATTCAGCATACCTTACATGCATACTAGTATAATCAAAGTACTGATGTATTTACACTAAGGTGTATCATAGCATATGTTCAGAAGCACGAGCTCCAGAGAATTAGTAGTATTCTATTCTCAGTAGTCTGAGTTAGTAGTGAGTCCTCATCTCTCGAGGACATGATCATTTATTTATTATCTTATTAAGTAATCTATTAGTTGGAGTTAGTTGGGGACATGTCCCATCAACTCCTCATTCAGACAGTTCAGTCAGTTAGATACTTTCTAGACTATCATGTTAAGACTATAATGTTATTTTAGTTTTGTTTTGGGTATTTCATACCCCATTCAGATGTTATATCTTTATCAGTTATGATACAGTCTTGAACCTTATGGTCTTTCAGTTCATGTTTCCGCAATCATACAATATGTTATGTAATATGCAGGTACAGATATTAATCATACGTTAGCTTGTGGTCATTCGGGGTCATGATCACCGTGTAGCATTCCAGGTACCAGATTCGGGGTGTTACAAATTTGGTATTAGATCCTAAGGTTCAACAGTGTCCTAGGAAGTCTGAAAAGCCGCATCTAGTATAGTCTTGTACGCGGGTGTTTTGTGCACCACCCTTATGTGCAGCAAACTATGAGATCTTTTAGGAACAATTTCCCTTCTTTCATGTCTCAGATCGTGCTATAGGAAAAGTTCTCTAATAAACTCATGTAGATTCTTATCATGCTTCACTTATGTCAACTTTACCTTACTTTCTAAGTAACAGAAATGGTGAAGCGCAAAGTCCTAGAGATAGGGCTTTCTCAGACAGTCCCCATAGACAATAAGTATGGGATTACCCACAGGCTCAAAAGTATCCCATTAGTTCAGTTATGTTCCAGAGTTGTACAGATCTCATTCATGATCATGAGAACTCATTTGCAAACCTAGAATTAGATATGCCATCAGATCTCTTCTCCAAATTCTATGATAGCATATGACCTAGAGTTAGAATCATGAACTCAAGAGTTTAGCCGTAGTAGAGTTGGGATAACGTTATCCAAATATAGAAGATTATGTATTCATGCGGATAGTTATACCAAGGTAGACCAGTAGGCTTAAATAGTGAAGCAAGAATTTATGAGTTTTGATCTAAAATTAAATATGAAGATATGGATGTGAATTTGGAGATGCAATATTAGTAATATATAAAGAAACATAAGAATATGGTGTGTTTAGTAAGGCAATGCATATAATGTACAGAGTGAAAGTATGTGATGCTGATTTGTAGTTCAGTTTAGAGTTTAGTAAAGCGTTCATAGACTTATAATAATGGATTAAATACAAGGGGGAGATGATAGATCATGTGACCAATTTAGTCTCCCAAATTCTAGTAGTAGTGCTAGTACGTATAAAAAAGTAGTAAGGGAAGATGATTCACGACCCATCCTTATCTCGGTGTAAAGTTTGGTACTTCAGTCAGCATGATGCCTACGCATGCCTCACATCTCATTTCTATGAACACAACTTATATTTATATGCTTTCTATAGAATCATGTACAATTCCACTTCCCCGCATAAGGAGTTCAACTTTATTCCCCTCAGTAATGCAAATCATGTCCCACAAATGAAGAAAACTCAAAACTCTAGTCATATATCCCATGAATCATGTACTCATGTCATGCTTTACAGTATAATCAAATTTCATGGCTCATGCTACACCTTTACTGATCAGTTAAATTCAGACTATGTTATGCATATCCTCAGTTTAGACCTCTTGGTTAATCCATGATGTTTATATTCTATCCCTCAGGATTCAGTCAAGTGTCAAGTTTAGTTAGTGTCCATTCATGCATTATGTCCTCCTGATTTAACCCTTCAGTGAGCTCTCTTTGTGGAAATAGTGTAGTGATGGGAAGTTTCTTAGAAGAGAGAGAGTGGATGTTTTATGTTAAGACAAGATTGTTGCATGCTTATTTTACACGAGGGTGTAGTGATGAAGATAGGCTTGAATTTCATGTTAGTGTGCCAGTAGAGTTATAGAATGTCATTTTATTTATAATTTGGGAAAGTACCGTGTGTGAGTAAGAGTATACATTCCGATTCTCAACTTATGTCGGTCTTCACTGCATGGCTATCCAAAAACTCAGTTACCAAGTCAGTTACAGTTTCAATTAACCGAACTCAGTATTCAGTTCAAGTATAATTCTAAGATTCTGTCTTAGTTATAGTCTCATTCACAGTCTTAGTCTAGTAATCAGATCAACAACTCAGTTCAGTTTCAAGTTTTCTTGACCATAGCATACAGGTCTACAAACTATTTCAGAATTGTGTTATATGCCTTGGTCTTTCATTATTAGATAATACCATCTTCACAAATTCATGCTCAGTTAGCTCATGTTACCCAGTCATCCATTACCTTCTATGTATAACACTTTATAGTCTTAGTCCAGCTATTCAGACCAAGTACTGTTCAGTCTTACACGTTACCCAGTTAATCAGATAAGTTAGCATATTTATGCACTTGTGTTCAGCACCCATGTGACTCTTTTTATTAGTATCAGTTGTAGTGCAAGAGGATTAGTCATTTCATCTTAAAGGGTATTTGTAGGCCTCAACTTATCGTACCGAACTTCAGCCATATGATGATTTTCTTATTCGACTGTCTTGTTTAGACAAGGCCAAGATTTCTTTGTGCCCTAAGGCCAATAGAAGTCTATATAAAGAGTGCTAAAGAAATCCTTTGGTCGACTGTAAGTTTTCATCATGAATTAGTCCACAAAACCAGAAAGTTAATCAATCAGTCAGAAGGATAAGTTCGCATAGTTTGGGTTTTTGTCCCTTCCATCTAGACGTACTATCTTAAGACTCATGAATGTAACTATTTTAAGATGAACCAACTAGATAGGTGCAAGGTCAGCCCAGTTTATGTATCATGCCTCAGTTTCAGATCCCAGATATTCAGTTAAGACTTAGCTCGTAGATACCTTGTGCATCGATTCAGTTTTCTCTGCAACTCGGCAAAATAAGTATTCTTCGAGTCACATAGCATCCCAAGGGGGAGATACACTATGAATCCCCATACTTTCATGACAAGAACATCTCATTCTTTCTTCCCATAATGAATCTAGTTTAGGAGTAGGGGGTACTCATAAGTTGACCCCCAAGTTTCTATCTCAGCCGTGATCCATGTATTTAGGGGCTCGATTCAGATCATGATATTTAGCTCATGTATCACGTTCTAGACCCAGTTACGTTCTCATGTTTCCACTCCTGCATATTTACAATTAAACTGAAACTCAGCCCAAGGTAATAGCTTTTCTCAAGCTTATCCAGTTTCATGTTCGGGTTTCAGTTACAAATGTGGTATTCAGTTCCATTCTCAGTTTTCATTTCAAACTTTGTATCTTTACCCTTACATGTTCAGCACATGTTCATGAGTCAGTTCAGTCATTTATTCATACAACAGATATGCCTGATCAGCTTATCTGTACTCTAAGTCATACATTCATGTATCAGCTCAGTCATGAAATCATGTATTAGATATGTATGCTCAGTATGAATCTTAGTAATGTAAGTCAGGTTGTCATGTTTCCGTTGTTCATGTTTAGTGTAAAATTCAGCTTAACGTTCCTCCCATTTCAATCAGTCTCATTCAAGGACGAATGTTTCCAAGGGGGAGATATTGTATTACCCCATACTTCTACATAACTCGAAATCATCCCAGAAATGTCAAAGACTTATTTCGAAGAAGAATCTACATTTATATATGTGGTACTTTCAATAACATTTCCTTCGATATCAAATTCGCCCAAATTCGACACCCGGGCGAAGAGTTAGAGCGTTTTAAGTGAAACAGTGTATCACCTAAGCCATCACCACGTCGTGGAGCCATCTTAAATGGAAATTGTCAATTTCCAGTGTTGCTCCACGATAGTGGTGCGTCGCGCCAAAGGTCCAGATTTGAAAATTTTCACAAAACATAAAAATGCATCCAAGGGTTAAAAGGGTTAATTTCTCACCCCTATATAAATCCAATAACACGTGATTCAACCATATATTACCTTAATTATTGTGTTTCTCTCAAGTTTCTATCAAGAACAAGATAGGGTTTTTAATTGGAAATTCAAAGTCAAGACTCAAATTCAAGAATCTCTCTGTCAATCTTCATAGAATCAAGAACTAACATTTGCACAATGTTTATTTATGGATTCCTTTCATCCATGAATCCCAAGAATCATGTTTTAAATATTGTATTGTTAATATTTTATTGTTGGTTGATTATGTTCATGTAATTATGATTGTATGATTGCCAAGTTGGAATCTTTATTTGTTGTTCATGAACCTATGCTAGTATCTGGTCTGAAATATGTGAAATTGAGTTGAAATATGAAGTTTTGTTGTGTTAATTTGATGGTTATTCCTATGACCTAAGTCATGAATCCTAGGTGTTTAATAAAATGCTTAAGAGAATCGAAATTATGCAATATAGCTTAATTGTGACATAAGTGATAAATACATGCTTTACCCTATGACCAAGAATGACTTCATTGATCTTGTGTGCATTATGAATGGTTGAGGGAATTTCCATGAGAATAGGTTGATGAAAGTATGACAGGTTTATATGCCATTCCGTTCATGTACAAGACTATAATAACCATGTGCTTCATGAAATCCCCAACTTGGTGTATTATTAATTGTTGATATAGGTCATGTGTTCAAGAAGTGTCATGTCCTTTCAATTTCATGCTATCGAGTCCTGGGGGTACTTGTACCCGACAATTTAGCTAAATGCCTAGAGCCAGTATTATGTTTTCTCGATACTCTAAGTCACGCCATGATACATATAACTCATCAGTCAGTCATGTGACTCAGGAAATCTTAGTAATCTCAGTAGTCCAGAAATTTCAGTGATCTCAATACTCAGTAATCTCGATAACCTCAATATTCCAAGAAATCTCAATAACATCAGTACTATCCGTCAGTCCTCAGATATCAGTAACATTCTTTCAGTCATCGAAACTCAGTGGACTCAGTTTAGCTCTGCTAAACAATAATATTAGTATCAGTTCAGTTCAATTAATAAGTTTAGTGTCTATTCAGATGGGAGTAGGAGTTAGCACCGAGTAAACCCAAGGATGGGAACTCACTTGTTATATGAGGGTGTGATTCTTATAAGCGATCCTTTCATTCAAGAACTACGTAGCCAGCGCTAATTGAGACATCATAGGCTACTATATGAGTGTAAATGAGGTGGCTTAACCTGTTATATAAAGGTTCCTACCATTCTCACTAGAGTTACCTGTTATATGAGGGTTACTCACAAACTGTCCTTACCAATGGCACGTTATTAACACCCTTTTCTATTTGGGTAATAGATTGGACCCCAACTTATCTATAATGGCTTATCCAGAGCATGTCGGTTAGATAATACTTCCCAAAGTTTCAATTACAGAATCAGGACTATTAGATACAGTTAATCAGTCTTGCCTAAATCCTACAGCCGGGCGAAAAGTTAGAGACTTTTTAGTGAGACAATGTATCACCTGAGCCATCACCACGTCATGGAGACAGCTTAAATTGCAATTGTCAATTTCTAGCATTGCTCCGCAATAGTGGCGCGTCGCGCCAAGGGTTCGTATTGGTAAATTTTCACAGAATTTAAATACGTATCCAAGGGTTAAAAGGGTCAAATTCTCACCCCTATATAAATCTAATAACACGTGATTCAACCATATTTCACCCTGATTATAGTTTTTGTCTTAAGTTTCTATCAAGAACAAGCTAGGGTTATCAATTGGGAATTCAAAGTCATGACTCAAATTCAAGAATATCTCCGACAATCTTCATAGAATCAAGAACTAAGGTATACACAGTGTTCATTTATGGATTCCTTTCATCCGTGAAGCCCAAGAATCAAGTTTTAAATCTTGTATTGTTAATATTTTATTGTGCGTTGATTATGTTCATGCGATTATGATTGTATGATTCCCAAGTTGGAATCTTTATTTGTTGTTCATGAACCGTGCTAGTACATGGTCTGAAACATGTGAAATTGAGTTGAAATATGATGTTTTGTTGTGATAATTTGATGGTCATGATTATTCCCTAAGTCATGCGTCCTAGGTGTTTGATAAAATGCTTAAGATAATCGAACTTACGAAATATAGCTTAATTGTAACACAAGTGATAAATGCATGCTTTACCCTATGACCAAGAATGACTTCCATGATATTGTGTGCATTATGAATGGTTAAGAGAATGCCCATGAGACTAGGTTGATGAAAGTATGACATGTTTATATGCCATTCCATTCATGTACAAGACTATAATAACCATGTGCTTCATGAAATCCCCAAATTGGTGTATTATGAATTGTTGAAATTGGTCATGTGTTCAAGAAGTATCATGTCCTTTCAGTTTCATGCTATCGAGTCCTGAGGGTACTTGTACCAAAAAATTTAGCTGTATGCCTAGAGACAGTGTCATGTTTTCTCGATACTCTTAGTCATGCCATGATACATAGAACTCATAAGTAAGTCATGTGACTCAGGAAAACTCAGTAATCTTAGTAGTCCAGTAATTTCAGTGATCTCAATACTCAGTAATCTCGATAACCTCAATATTCTAAGAAATCTCAATAACCTCAGTGCTATCTGTCATTCCTGAGATCTCAGTAATATTTTGTTAGTCATCAGAACTCAGTGCACTCAGTTTATCTACACTAAACAAATCCGTTACTATCAGTTCAGTTCAATTAATCATTTCAGTGTCTATTCAGATGGGAGTAGGAGTTAATACCGAGTGACCCCAAGGATGGAAACTCACCTGTTATATGAGGATGTGATTCTTAGAATCGATCCTTGCATTCCAGAACTACATAGCCAACATAGATTGAGAAATCATATCCTATTATAAGAGTGTAAATGAGGTGGCTTAACCTATTATATGAAGGTTCCCACCGTTCTCACTAGAGTTACCTTTTATATGAGGGTTAGTCATAGATTGTCCTTACCAGTAGCGCGGTATTGACACCCTTCAAATTATGGTTACAGATTGGACACCAACTCAGCCATAATGGAGTATTCGGGGCATGATGGTTAGATGACTACTTCCCACAGTTTCAATTATAGAATCAGGACTGTCAGATACAGTGAATAAGTATCTCCCAAATCCGACACCCGGGCGAAGAATTAGAGCCTTTTTAGTGAGACAGTGTATCACCTGAGCCATCACCACATCACGGAGCTAGCTTAAATATCAATTGTTAATTTCCAATATTGCTCCGTGATAGTGGTGGGTCGCGCCAAGGGTCCAAATTGGGAAATTTTAACAGAACTTAAATACGTATCCAAGGGTTAAAAGGGTTAATTTCTCACCCCTATATAAGACCAATAACTCGTGATTCAACCATATTTTACCCTAATTATAGTGTTTTTTCGAAGTTTCAATCAAGAAAAAGCTAGGGATTTTAAATGGGAATTCAAAGTCAAGACTCAAATTCAAGAATCTCTCCGCCAATCTTCATAAAATCAAGAACTAATGTATGCACAGTGTCCATTTATGGATTCCTTTCATCCATGAAGCCCAAGAATCAAGTTTTAAATCATGTATTTTTAATATTTTGTTGTGGGTTGATTATGTTCATGCGATTATGATTGTACGATTCCCAAGTTGAAATCTTTATTTGTTGTTCATGAACCTATGCTAGTATGTGGTCTGAAACATGTGAAATTGTGTTGAAATATGAAGTTTTGTTGTGTTAATTTGATGGTCATGCCTATGCCCTAAGTCATGCATCCTAGGTGTTTGATAAAATACTTAAGAGAATCAAAATTATGCAATATAGCTTAATTGTGACACAAGTGATAAATGCATGCTTTACCCTATGACCAAGAATGACTTCCATGATATTGTGCACATTATGAATGCTTGAGGGAATGTCCATGAGAATGGGTTGATGAAAGTATGACATGTTTATATTCCATTCCATTCATGGACAAGACTATAATAACCATGTGCTTCATGAAATCCCCAAATTAGTGTATTATGAATTGTTGATATTGGTCATGTGTTCAAGAAGTGTCATGTCCTGTCAGTTTTATGATATCGACTCTTGGGGGTATTTGTACCCAATAATTTAGTTGTATACCTAGATCCAGTGTCATGTTTTCTCGATACTCTTAGTCAAGCCATGATACATAGAACTCATCAGTCAGTTATGTATCAGCAAAACTCAGTAATCTCAATAGTTCTGTAATTTCAATGATCTCAATACGTAGTAATCATGATAACCTCAATATTCCAAGAAATCTCAATATCTTCAGTACTATCAGACAGTCCTCAGATTTCAGTAATATTTTATCAGTCATCGAAACTCTGTAGAATCAGTTTAGCTCCGCTAAACAATAGTATTAGTATCAGTTTAGTTCAATTAATCTATTCAGTGTCTATTCAGATTGGAGTAGGAGTTATCACCGAGTGAACCCAAGGATGGGAACTCACCTGTTATCTGAGGGTGTGATTCTTAGAAGCGATCCTTGCATTCCAGAACTACGTAGCCAGCATAGGTTGTGACATTATAGCCCTACTATATGAGTGTAAATGAGGTGTCTTAACTTATTATATGAAGTTTCCTACCATTCTCACTAGCGTTACCTGTTATTTGAGGGTTACTCACAGATTATCCTTACCAGTGGTGCGGTATTGACACCCTTCCAATTGGGGTTACAGATTGGACCCCAACTCAGCCATAATTGGATAATCAGGGCATAATGGTTAGATGAAAACTTCCCACAGTTTCAATTATAGAATTAGAATTGTCATTTATAGTCAATTAGTCTCGGCCAAATGCGACACTCGAGTGAAGAGTTAGAGCCTTTTTAGCGAGACAGTGTATCACCTGAGCCATCACTACATCACGAAGCCAGCTTAAATGGAAACTGTCAATTTACAGTGTTGCTCCGCGATAGTGGCGCATCGCTCCAAGGGTCCAGATTGGGAAATTTTAACAGAACTTAAATACTCATCTAAGGGAAATTTCTTGAGAATATGTTGATGAAAGTATGGCATGTTTATATGCAATTCCATTCATGTACAAGACTATAAAATTCATGTGCTTCATAAAATAGCTAAATTGGTGTATTATGAATTGTTGATATTGGTCATGTGTTCAAGAAGTGTCATGTCCTGTCAGTTTCATGCTATCGAGTCCTGGGGGTACTTGTACCCGATAATTTAGCTGTGTGCCTAGAGCCAGTGTCATGTTTTATCAATACTCTAAGTCAAGACATGATACATCAAACTCTTCAGTCAGTAATGTGACTCAGGAAAACTCAGTAATCTCAGTAGTCTAGTAATACCAGAGATCTCAATACTCAGTAATTTGGATAACCTCAATATTCCAAGCCATGATACATAGAACATATCAGTTAGTCATGTGACTCAGGAAAACTGAGTAATCTCAGTAGTCCAGTAATTTCAGTGATCTCAATACTCAATAATCATGATAACCTCAATATTCCAAGAAATCTCAATAACTTAAGTACTATCTGTCAGTCCTCAGATCTTAGTAACATTTTGTCAGTCATCGAAACTCAATGGACTCAGTTTAGCTTTGCTAAACAATACTATTAGTATCATTTTAGTTCAATTAATCATTTTAGTTTCTATTCAGATGGGAGTAGGAGTTAGCACTGAGTGAACCTAAGGATGGGAACTCACCTGTTATTTCAGGGTGTGATTCTTAGAAGCTATCCTTGCATTCTAGAACTACATAGCTATTGTAGGTTGGGATGTCATAGCCTACAATATGAGGGTAGATGAGGTGGCTTAACCTGTTACATGAAGGTCCCACCGTTCTCACTAGATTTACCTATTTTATGAGGGTTACTCATAGATTATCCTTACTAGTGGCACGGTATTGACACCATTCCAATTGGGGTTACAGATTGGACCCCAACTCAGCCATAATGGCCTTTTTGAGGCATAACGATTAGATGAATACTACCCACAGTTTCAATAACAGAATCTGGACTGTCAGATACAGTCAATTAGTCTCGCCCAAATCCGACAATCGGGTGAAGAGTTAAAGCCTTTTTAGAGAGACAGTGTATTACCTGAGCCATCCCCACATCACGAAGCCTACTTAAATGGGAATTTTTAATATCCAGTGTTGCTCCACGATAGTGGCACGTCGCGCCAAGTGTCCAGAATGGGAAATTTTCACAGAATCAATTTCTCACCCCTATATAAATCGAATAACAAGTGATTCAACCATATTTCACCCTAATTATAGTGTTTCTCTCAAGTTTCTATCAAGAACAAGCTTGGTTTTCGATTGGGAATTCAAAGTCAAGACTAAAATTCAAGAATCTCTCCGACAATCTTCATAGAATCAAGAACTAAGGTATGCACAGTGTTCATTTATGGATTCCTTTCATCCATGAAGACCAAGAATCAAGTTTTAAATCTTGTATTGTTAATATTTTGTTGTCCGTTGATTATGTTCATGCGATTATAATTGTATAATTCCCAAGTTGGAATCTTAATGTGTTGTTCATCAACCTGTGCTAGTATATGGTATGAAACATGTGAAATTGAGTTGAAATATGAAGTTTTGTTATGCTAATTTAATGGTCATGCCTATGCCCTATGTTTTGCATCCTAAGTGTTTGATAAAATACTTAAGAGAATTGAAATTATGCAATATAGATTAATTTTGATCCAAGTGATGAATGCATGCTTTACCCTATTACCAAGAATGACTTCCATGATACTTTGTGCATTATGAATGGTTGAGGGAAAGTCCATAAGAATAGGTTGATGAAAGTATGACATGTTTATATGTAATTTCATTCATGTACAAGACTATAAAAACCATGTGCTTCCTGAAATCCCCGAATTGGTGTATTATGAATTGTTGATATTGTTCATGTGTTCAAGAAGTGTCATGTCCTGTCAGTTTCTTGCTATCGAGTCTTGGGGAAACTTTGACCTGATAAATAAGCTGTGAGCCTAGAGCCAGTTTCATGTTTTATCGATACTCTTAGTCAATCCATGACACATAGAACTCATCAGTCAGTAATGTGACTCAGGAAAACTCAGTAATCTCAGTAGTCTAGTTATTTAAGTGATCTCAGTACTAAGTAATCTCGATAACCTCAATATTCCAAGAAATCACAGTAACTTCAATAATATCCGTCAGAACTCAGATCTTAGTAACATTACTTCAGTCATCGGAACTCAGTGGACATAATTTAGCTCCGCTAAATAATACCATTAGTATTAGTTAAGTTTAATTAATTAGTTCACTTTCTATTCAGTTGGGAGTAGGAGTTAGCATAGAGTGAACCCAAGGATGGGAACTCACCTGTTATATGAAGGTGTTATTCTTAGAAGAGATCCTTGCATTCAAGACCTACGTAGCCAGCGTAGGTTAAGACATCATAGCATACTATATAAGGGTAAATGAGGTGGCTAAACCTGTTATATGAAGGTTTCCACAGTTCTCACAAGAGTTACCTGTTATATATGGGTTACTCACAGATTATACTTACCAGTGGTGCGGTATTGACACCCATCCAATTAGGGTTACAATCTGGACCCCAACTTAGCTATAATAGCATCTTCGGGGCATGTTGGTAAGATCACTACTTCCCACAGTTTCAATTACAGAATCAGGACTGTCATATAAAGTCAATCAGTCTAGCCCAAATCTGACACCCAGGAGAAGAGTTAGATACTTTTTAGTTAGACAGTGTATCGCCTGAGCCATCACAATTTTACGAAGCTGGCTAAAATGGAAATTGTCAATTTCCAGTATTGCTCCGCGATAGTGGCGCGCCGCGCCAAGGGTCCAGATTGGGAAATTTTCACAGAATTTATCTACGCATCCAAGGGTTAAAATGATCAATTTCTCAGCCCTATAAAAATCCAATAACACGTAATTCAACCATATTTCACCCTAATTATAGTGTTTCTCTCAAGTTTTTATCAAGAAAAAGCTAGGGATTTCAATTGGGAATTCAAAGTCAAGACTCAAATTGAAGAATCTCTCCGTCAGTCTTCATAGAATAAAGAACTAAGGTATGCACAGTGTTTATTTATGGATTTCTTTCATCCATGAAGCTCAAGAATCAAGTTTTAAATCTTGTATTTTTAATATTTTGTTTTGGGTTGATTATGTTTATGCTATTATAATTGTATGATTCCCAAGTTGGAATCTTTATGTGTTGTTCAGGAATCTATGCTAGGGTGTGGTCTAAAACATGTGAAATTGACTTGAAATATGAAGTTTTGTTGCGTTAATTTGATGGTCATGCCTATGCCCTAAGTCATGCATCCTAGGTGTTTGATAAAATACTTAAGATAATAGAACTTAAGCAATATAACTTAATTGTGACACAAGTGATAAATGCATGCTTTACCCTATGACCAAGAATGACTTCCATGATATTGTGTGCATTATGAATGGTTAATGGAATGCCCATGAGACTCGGTTGATAAAAGTATGACATCTTTATATGCCATTCCATTCATGTACAAGACTATAATAACCATGTGCTTCATGAAATCCCCAAATTGGTGTATTATGAATTGTGTATATTGGTCATGTGTTTAAGAAGTGTCATGTCCTTTCAGTTTCATGCTAAAAATTCCTAGGGATACTTGTACCCGACAATTTAGTTGTGTGCCTAGAGCCAGTGTCACATTTTCTAGATACTATTAGTCAAGCCATGATACTAAGAACTAATCAGTTAGTCATGTGACTCAGGAAAACTCAGTAATCTTAGTAGTCCAGTAATTTCAATGATCTCAATACTCAGTAATCTCGATAACCTCAATATTCCAAGAAATCTCAGTAACTTCAGTACTATCCGTCAGTCCTCAGATCTCAGTAACATTCCATCAGTCATCGGAACTTAGTGGACTCAGTTTAGCTCCGCTAAACAATCCCTTAGTATCAGTTCAGTTCAATTAATAAGTTTAGTGTCTATTCAATTGGAAGTAGGAGTTAGCACCGAGTGAACCCAAGGATGGGAATTCACCTATTGTATGAGAGTGTGATTCTTAGAAGCAATTCTTACATTCCCGAAATATGTAGCCAGCATAGGTTGAGATATCACATCCTACTATATGAGGGTAGATGAGGTGTTTTAACCTGTTATATGAAGGTTCCCATCATTCTCAGAAGAGCTACCTGTTATATGAGGGTTACTCACAGATTATCCTTACCAGTGGTGCGGTATTGACACCCTTCCAATAAGGGTAACAGATTGGACCCCTACCTATCCATAATGGCATATATGGATCATGTTGGTTAGATGACTACTTCCCACAGTTTTTATTACAGAATCAGGACTTTAAGATATAGTCAATTAGTCTAGCCCAAATCCAACACCCGGGCAAAGAGTTAGAGCCTTTTTAGTAAGGCAGCGTATCACATGAGCCATTACCACATCGCAGATCCATCTTAAATAGAAATTATCAATTTCCAATGTTGCTCCGCGATAGTGGCGCATCGCGCCAAGTGTCCAGATTGGGAAATTTTCACAAAAGTTAAATACGCATCCAAGAGTTAAAAGGGTTAATTTATCACCCCTATATAAATCGTACAACATGTCATTCAACCATATTTCACCCTAATTATAGTGTTTCTCTGAAGTTTCTATCAAGAACAAGCTAGGGTATTCAATTGGGAATTCAAAGTCAAGACTAAAATTCAAGAATCTCTTCGTCCATCTTCATAGAATCAAGAACTAAGGTATGCACAGTGTTCATTTATGTATTCCTTTCATCCATGAAGCCCAAGAATCAAGTTTTAATTCTTTTATTGTTAATATTTTGTTGTCGGTTTTTAATGTTCATGCGATTATGATTGTATGATTCCCAAGTAGGAATCATTATGTGTTGTTCATGAAAATATTCTAGTATGTGGTCTGAAATATCTGAAATTGAGTTGAAATATGAATTTTTGTTGGGTTAATTTAATGGTCATGCCTATGCCCTAAGTCATGGATCCTAGGTGTTTGATAAAATGCTTAAGAGAACAGAAATTTTGCAATATAGCTTAATTGTGACCCAAGTGTTAAATGCATTCTTTACCCTATGACCAAGAATGACTTCCATGATATTGTGTGCTTTATGAATGGTTTAGGGATTTTCCATGAGAATAGGTTGATGAAAGTATGACATGTTTATATGCAATTCCATTCATGTACAAGACTATAATAACCATGTGCTTTATTAAATCCCCAAATTGGTGTATTATGAATTGTTGATATTGGTTATGTGTTCAAGAAGTGTCATGTCCTGTAAGTTTCATGCTATCGAGTCGTGGGGTACTTTTACCTGACAATTTAGTTTTGTGCCTAGAGCCAGTGTCATATTTTCTCGGTACTCTTAGTCAAGCCATAATACATAGAACTCATCAGTCAGTAATGTGACTCAGGAAAACTTAGTAATCTAAGTAGTCCAGTAATTTTAGTGATCTCAATACTCAGTAATCTCGATAACCTCAATATTCCAAGAAATCTCAGTAACTTCAGTACTATCCGTCAGTCCTCAGATCTCAGTAACATTTCGTGAGTCATATGAACTCAGTGGACTCAGCTTAGCTCCGCTAAAAAATATTATTAGTATCATTTCAATTTAATTAATCAGTTTAGTGTCTATTCAGTTGGGAGTAGGAGTTAGCATCGAGTGAACCCAAGGATGGGAATTCATCTGTTATATTAGGGTTTGATTCTTTGAAGAGATCCTTGCATTCCAAAAATATGTAGCCAGCGTAGGTTATGACATCATAGCCTACTATATGAGGGTAGATGAAGTGGCTTAACCTGTTATATGAAGGTTCCCATGATTCTCACTAGAGTTACCTTTTATATGAGGGTTACTCACAGATTGTCCTTACCAGTGGCAGGGTATTGCTCCCTTCCAATTGGGGTTACAGATTAAACACCAACTAATCCATAATGGCTTATTTGGGGCATTTCGGTTAGGTGACTACTTTGTACAGTTTCAATTACAGAATCAGGACTGTCAGATACAGTCAATCAGTCTCGCCCAAATCTGATACTCGGGCGAAGAGTTTGAGCCTTTTTAGTGAGATAGTGTATCACCTAAGCCATCACCACATCACGGATCCAGATTAAATGGCCATTATTAATATCTAGTGTTGCTCCGCAATAGTGGCGCATCGTGCCAAGGGTCAAGTTTGGAAAAGTTTCACAGAATTTAAATACGCATCCAAGGTTTAAAAGGGTCAATTTATCACCCCTATATAAATCTAATAACACATGATTCAACCATATTTCACCCTAATTATAGTGTTTCTCTCAAATTTCTATCAAGAACAAGCTAGGGTTTTCAATTGAGAATTCAAAGTCAAGACTCAAATTCAAGAATCTCTCCATCAATCTTTATAGAATCAAGAACTAAGGTATGCACAATGTTCATTTATGTATTCCTTTCATTCATGAAACCCAAGAATCAAGTTTTAATTCTTTTATTGTTTGTATTTTGTTGTCGGTTTTTAATGTTCATTCAATTATGATTGTATGATTCCCAAGTAGGAATCTTTATGTGTTGTTCATGAAAATATGCTAGTATGTGGTCTGAAACATGTGAAATTGGGTTGAAATATGAAGTTTTGTTGTGTTAATTTGATGGGCATGCCTTTGACCTATGTCATGCATCCTAGGTGATTGATAAAATGCTTAAGAGAATAGAAATAATGCAATATATCTTAATTGTGACCCAAGTGATAAATGAATACTTTACCCTATGACCAAGAATGACTTCCATGATAATAGGCTGATGAAAATATGACATGTTTATATGTAATTTCATTCAAGTACAAGACTATAATAACCATGTGCATCATGAAATCCCCAAATTGGTGTATTATGAATTGTTGTATTGGTCATGTGTTCAAGAAGCGTCATTTCTTGTCAGTTTCATGCTATCGAGTCCTGGGGTTACTTGTACTCGACAATTTAGTTGTGTTCCTAGAGCCAGTGTCATGTTTTCTCGATACTCTTAGTCAAGCCATGATACATAGAACTCATCAGTCAGTTATGTGACTCAAGAAAACTCAGTAATATCAGTAGTCCAAAAATTTCAGTGATATCAATACTCAGTAATCTTGGTAACCTCAATATTCCAAGAAATCTCAGTAACTTCAGTACTATCCGTCAGTCCTTAAATCTCAGTAGCATTCCGTCAGTCATCGGAACTCAGTGGACTCAGTTTAGCTTCGTTAAACAATACCATTAGTTTTAGCTAATTTCAATTAACCAGTTTAGTATCTATTCAATTGGGAGTAGGAGTTATCACCAAGTGAACCTAAGGATGGGAAATCACCTGTTATATGAGGGTGTGATTCTTAGAAGCGATCCTTGAATTCCAGAACTACGTAGTCAACATAGGTTGAGACATTTTAGCCTACTATATGAGGGTAGATGAGGTGGCATAACCTGTTATATGAAGGTTCCTACCATTCTCACTAGTCTTACCTTTTATATGAGGGTTACTCATAGATTGTCCTTATTAGTGGCACGTTATTGACACCCTTCTAATTGGGGTAACAGATTAGACCCCAATCATCCATAATGGTGTATTTGGTGCATGTCAGTTAGATGACCACTTCTCACAGTTTCAATTACAGAATCAGGATAGTTAGATATAGTTAATCAGTCTCAGTATTAGAACTCAGATAGTTCTACAGTATTCAGGACTGTCAGATACAGTTAACTCAGACCAGTACAAAATTCAGCTAGTTCTATCAGATTTAGGACTGTTAGATACAGTCACTCATGTTATCAGTTATAGCAGCCATCAAAACTCAGTTATCAGTCATATTAGTTATTAGTAAATTCATATTATCACGATCTCAGATATAGTTACTATGTATTCAGGAATGTATTCTCACATTTATATTAGTTAGTTAGCTAGTTTTGTTCATGCATATGAACCCTATGCATTCATCCTACCTCACATGCATACCATAACATTCAAAGTACTGACGTATTTGCGCTATGGTGTCTTATACCATATGTTCAGAAGCACGAGCTCCAGAGTATAAGTAGCCTTCCAGTCTCAGCAGTCTGAGTTTGCAGTGAGTCCTTTATTAGTTGGATTTAGTTGGGGACATGTCCCATCAACTCCATATTCAGACAGTTCAGTCAGGTAGAGGATTTCCAGACTATCATGTTCATACTATCATGTTATTTCAGTTTTGTTTTGGGTATTTCATACCCCATTTAGATGTTATATCTTTATTAGTTATGTTACAGTCATGAACCTTATGGATTTTCAGTTTATGTTTCCATAATCATACAGTATATTATGTAGTTTACAGGTATAGATATCAGTCAAGGGTTCGCTTGTGGTCCTTCGTAGTCATGAGCACCATGTAGCATTCTGCATACCAGATTTGGGGTGCTATAAAATTTGGAGTGCTAACTATACAGGCCTACTAGATTGACCCAGGTGCTGAAAGACTGACACTGGGGTTACCTCCTCCTAAAAACCTCATCTTACAAACTATGATCTGCTCTAGCTCCAATAAAAACTACCCTACTGATGCGACGTCTTATCATTGCCCTCTTGAACCTTAATGAATCTTCTCCATTGTTCGAGCATAATCAAATTTATCAATAAAAAATCTTCTAGTGATATCCAAACTCAGCATAGCCATGCAGTGGGGAAGCCGCAAACCTCTAACAAAACACCGAATCCACTCATACTCGATAGGTAGAGTCATAGTAGTATATCTTTCTAACCCGTGAGACTCTCCTTATACTTCAACACTAAAATAGAACAATGTCATAGACTGGTAAATTGATCCCTCAGATGGTTGTGTAGGTTTTAAGGCATATATTTCTCCAAGAAAATCTCAAAGAACTAAGTCCATGTCAATGGGAGAGATCCAATTAGTCTAGAATCAACATAACCTCTCCACCAATGTCTGGCTGCTAACTCTAACTAAAAAGTAGTGTAGTCTACCCTACATGCCTTAACTAGGCCTAAATTATAGATTGCGTCCTCATAAGTAGTTAGAGACTCAAATGCATCCTCTCTTGAGGACCCTACAAAAATAGGTCATGGAAGTCTAAAAAAGTATCCTAACATATTTTGATCCTCGGCAGACATAGCTAACTAGGAAGCTTCTACTTATGCAACTACTTGCTCTTGAGAAACCTCAACTCTAGGAACTACATATGTGGCTACCCTTATATTTGTACCACTAGTATGTGTATTGGGAACCAACAGATAATGCACCACCTACTAATCCCAACAACTAAAGAAAGAAATATTAAAGAAATATTTAAGAAATATTCTTGGCCCAACAATAACTGGGGTAGCTGAACCTCTGGAGTGATACTTTTCTTTAAAGTAATATTAGAGTCTTGTGAAGGATCTCTAGCCTGACCCTTTACATATGTTTTATCTCAATCTTTGCCTTGACATATAGGTCGACCTCGACCTCTAATAGGTTTCCGAATTTTAGGCTTGGGGCTTCCGTCCTTACTCATAGATGCTCACATCCTAGCCATCTGTGAAAGAGTGAAACAATAAGAATTCAGAAACCAACATCGACATATCATACAAAAATAAATGAAGAAAGTAATATTTTCCTAATAGTATCCTATAGCCTCTTGAAGATAAGATATAGGTGTCATTATTTTGATCTAAAGGACTCTATTTGACACATGCTCTTACCCCAATAATACTGGTGAACCTTGATGTGTCATGAATTTATGGAACTTAAGATTCTTAAATCCATGAATATTTGTATGCACAAGGCTATTTCTATATGGATATGATGGGTTTTATAGTGTTTCCTGGTTAAATGGGCCTAGAGAAGGAAATTATTAAGAAAATTGATAAAAAGGTATAAGAGGATCATTTCTAAGACCATGGGATCTAAACAAGGTAGTACCAAGGCCATCGTGGTATAAATTAGTGAAGTTTTCCTTATGAGTTAACCAAACGAGGGATTCCACGATTGTACATTGATCATATGATCATACAATCTAGTCATGGGAGGAATACATGAAAAAAGTTGCATGACCTAAGCATGAGAATCTTCAGGTGAGAGTCCCTTTTTTATGCTATTGAGTAATGATCGTACCATCATATCATGGGGAGGAACTTTAGATTTACATGTTTTAGAAGTCCTAGTGGTTGATTAATCATTTGACCATATTTCACTGTCATAGTTTGAAACCATGAGTCTATAGTGAAAATTTTCATAACTAAGACTGGAATTTTTTATGTCTATTGTTTACCACGAGCACCAAAATATGATTGGTCGTTCTATATGATATACCTTCTTCTTGTCCGAGACAGCCGATACTGTTTTTCTATTTTATTTAGGATAGGATTTATTTTTCCTATATATACTCCTATAGGTTTTATTGTTAGAGTTTATAGTATTTCATATTTTACAACATTATATTGCGAGCTTTAAGGCATATTCTAGGAATTTCATGACCATTATTTTTAGGGTTTTAATACAAGTTGAGATTTTGGAATTTCATTATTATTGTTAGTTCATAATGATGTTTTAATCTATGAATTCTTTTTAAGTGCATGCAATCATGTTTAGATAAACACCACAAATAGGGTTGTGAGAACCATGATGAATTAATGAAACAGGTTAAGTTTGAGACAATTCTAGACTAATGTGCTAAGGGAGTTGTTTACCACTAGTCATGACCTACAGGAAATGAGATTTTTACATGTACCAAAACCCAAAGATCAAGTTTCTACCAATCTTATTCAATAAAACCTTATGAAGATGTCAGAATACCAGTATATCCCATTAACAAATATATAACATCACAAAAACTAATATAACATACAACAATTGTAACAAACAAGAAGATTTACACATAATTTTATTGGATGTGACTATAGTTAGAATGTCAATTTCCCTTTCTACATTCCTTATCAACATACATTGATCAAGAAAAACTAAGAAACAATTTTCATGCCCACCTAAAACAAATTGGATTAAACTACATTAATAATCACCAATAGATTTTCTTGCACTGACAACCCATATATAATATAACCTAACTGCCCATTTTTATAGAGATCTTCACAATCTTTACCTTTCATCTATTTATCACCATAGACTCTTCAAAATCTACCAACATCAATAACCTTATTTTATCATTCATTAATTGCAATTTCATATCTAGTTATTATTCCATATTTCTTTCTTTGAGAAGAAACAACAACAAGACATACTTGCAAATTAATGAACAATTTCTATATTTTTCAATATAAAAAGAACAATTCCCATTCAATTACCCAATGAATATCTCAATCCAAAACTTGTACCCAGAGATCTAAACATGAATACTCCTTTTCATCTACATCATATTTATATTTTCTTACCCAGGTCAACATTCCTAAATTAAACCTATCTTACTTGGATGCCGCAAATTCTAGCTTCGTGAAAGTGAATACGGATGTGAAATCCGCATTAAAGCCATGGGTTTTATCCTATTCTCTATGATATTAGGGCTAGGAGACAACCCTAGAGTGATTTAGAATCTATATTCGTCCTTTATTTCTACTAGAAAGGAGAAGGGAAATATTATAACATATTTTGAGATATTGTTCCCTCATCCTCCTATAGTGAGAATTTCACACTATAGTGGGAGACATCAGCCCTACTCCAAAATTTATTTTTACTGACATTTTTAAATTGCACTATCCTAGATAATTTTGTGAATGTTTTTTCAATAATTGTTGTACTTTATAACTATATCATGGCATTTCTTAATAATGACATATTAGTTCATTAAAACAAATACCTATTGACCCATCTTTAATCCCTGAATAACCAATAAAAAAAGCATGGTACGAGTCTAAAACACAAACTTAACTCCCCCACAATAGCATTTACAACATGCTATTAAACCTGAACCTTTGATTTTTTTTCTTTTTAGAGTACCTAACTCTTAAAACTGAATTTACTATTAATCAAATTTGCCAAAGAAATTTATCGCTTATTTAGCGCATGAGACGGAATAAAAAGAAACATAATTTCTTGAGTACCTAGATCATTCAAGGCCTCATAAGTATACTGAGATGAAAAGAGGAATTAAAAATTGAAAGGCAAAATTATTCCATTATTACAAGATTGATCAAACTATAGTGGATATATTCTCGCTATAGTATCATTTCCATAGTGAGCAAGGATTGTTATAGCTAGAGGTATATAGATTAAATGGGTGAGACATGGGTTTCTCACTTATTTCTCCCTATTTTACTCAAAAAAAACTCCTTTTCTCAACCCTATCACTTTTCTCTCATTTTTGGAAGAAGGTCAAAATTGAATTCTCCACTTACTTACTTTGTTTTTGGTGTTTTTTTAATATGTTTTAGCATTGAATTTATAGGGAAAGATATGATGTTTGGGTATGGTTTTTTAATTTTGAATTAGTCTTTGGTTAACTAGAATATTGGAGCATGGCAGCTTCCCATATGTACGTTCACAATGATCTTTTAATAGTTGGAAGTAAGAATTACAAAGTCCATCGATAAATTATGGCCAAACTAGTAGATAATGTTAAAGTTCTTTCTTGTGTTGGTTTGAAAAATTTGTACATGATTTAGGAGATATCATGCCTGAATATTTGCCCAAACTACTTCTAGGGTACATTAACAACACTAATATGAAGTTGGAATTTCATAAACTAACCTTTTCTTCAAGGGTCACCATCGACAGACCCTTGAAATTTCTGTGATGATAAAGGTCCCTTTAGAGGCACTGTCCTACTATGGTGATATCTTTATAGCTGAGAAATTCCTACTATACTGATATAACTATAGCGGGATGCAACTATAATGACCATGTAGGTCATTTCCTTAATTTACACATATTTCTTGTATTTAAAGACTTCCTACAGTAGCTACAGGTCATTTATGACTTGTTGGAATTATTGATTTTGTTATCAGATAGTTTGTTTGTGTTTTCTCATATTTTAATTTTGGAGCTTTCATTGAAAAAGAATTAGTCTCGTAACAAAAACTCTAGTAAACAACCTTGGATGAGAATTTTGATATCCCCATCAACTCCAAAACATTTATTTTAGACTAGGAGGACTCTTGGTTAATGTCCCATGGATTTTAGACTCATTTTGGGCTATTGGGTGAATTCTATAAAAATAAAACTATAAGTGTGGCCCCATATTTAGTTGAAATAATTTCAAATTAAAGTTTTGATGGTTGTATAGAGTCTGAAATGTCAAATTTGGTATGGTAGTATAGTTAATTTTAACGCATGGGTTTTGAATAATTATCAAGAACCTGATCAAAATTCATTTTGGACATAACAAAATCTGGTGCATGGCACTAATGGTGAAACCACGTAAGTGGACCTTTGGTTTCTTAATAGGTAGTTTCTTTAAATACTGGGTGACATTAGTAGACTTGGATAATTGGACAAGGATCCTTAAGCAATCGATGGTCGCTTTAGTAGCTAGTCGACCGCTTTAACTATGTCTGCATCCCCGTACCCGACAACTTTAGCAATCAATATGCCACTTTAGCGGTAGTCACTCAAACGATAGGGTAGCCACTTTATAGGCACATGGATATTATTAAATCCCTATCTTGACCCAAATTTACAATTCATTTTCTCACCATTTCCCACCATTTTTGGGAGCTTGAATAGAGGAACGAGTGGGAAATCATCTATTGAAGCTAAGCTAAGTTAATCTAACACTCCTTTGGTTATTTTTCTTTATTTTTTCTATTAATTTTCATCCATTTCATTGCAAATTTTCAGAAACTTGGTCTTTAAATACTTAGAACTTAGGGGCTGATTTGGGCTAGATTTTGTGCACCATTTGTTCTAAAGTTTTGAACCCACATTTCTTATCCATCAAGGGACCTCGTGATAGATTTAATTTTAGATTTCATTTATGGGCCCCAAAAGCCCTTTCTTGACCCAAATTCCAACCGAATATTTTTTATGTCATTATTGGTCTTATTTTACTCTTAATGACATTTAGATCAATATTTTGATAGCACTACAATAATTTAAGATTGTGGAGCAAAGACGGGTGATTTGGGGATGATTCAAGGAATTATTGTTTGGTATCAAGGTACGCTTTGATTTACTATTCTTCACGAGATAATGTATTAATTATATTACATGTTTAGTAAGTATGTTAGGCTATGATTATGGTTAGAACACCATGGTATAGTCTAATTTAGGTGTTTGGGAATAGAAGGGTGTATAGAACATTAAGATGAAATACTTGATACAACTATAAGATACTATCACCCTAATTTCTAGTTTGTTTATCATAGTTGATGTTATGTCTCCTTTTATATAAGGTTTATCACTGGAATTAGTGGATTGGATCATGGTTTTCCTCAAATTGTAGTATACCCTTATGCTAGTTATATAATATTGGGCTTAAGGCTGCGACTAAGATATCACTTAGATTCTAGGTTAGTATTCCATCCTTATAAAGGACAAGGATTTAGCCTACAGATTCTTTCCTATGCATGATTGTATTTTTTGGATATTGGTGAAATTATATGCATAGATTTTGGTACATTCATGATTGCATAGTGATACAATTCCAACTAAAATCACGATTCTTCTACTATTTTTTAAAGAGGGATTTATTCATACTTTCCACTATTAAAATTGGTTCTTTTATAAAAAGGGAATTGTACCACCTTACCTAACAATTTAAGAGCCTTTAGAACTAAAAATGATGTTTTGGAACTTTTACCAAGATTGATTATGGTCCATGATTTACCCGCTCTTTTACTATGACTATTCACTTTAGTCAAGGGAGATTCTGATCCTTTCTAGTATATGATATTGATTAAATCTCGGAGTTGATCTCGGGCAATAGATTTACAAACTTACACTTTTTAGCCACAGTTCAAGTCCATGGACTTACTATATATATATATCTCCGATACTGGATAGAGTAGATTAATGATGATGAATTCTAAAAACCATAGATCAAGACCAAGTTAGTGTAAAAGGATATTTCAAAATCCCCTAAGGTCTTTTTTATTTGTGAGCCGTCATGCCAGAGAAAAATGGTAATCATTGGTCCTGCCTTTGTAAAATGTTGACCTGGATGAGGTGTAAATTCTAGGTATATTATGCCACTTCGATCGATTATGATATTATGGATTTACTTTGCATTAATTGATTCATATGCATTACCTATGACCAGTATATTATTTTGTACTTATATCTATCAGTCTTACGAGGGTTGCATAGGTATAGTCTATGATTGTTTATTGTTGAGTATAGATAGAACCTTCTAGGTTTTTTGGGCCCTAGTTAGGTATTATTTGCCGAAATTTACTTGTTACTTTATTGTTTTTATTAAGGTTAGTTTGTCGCAAGTTGATTATAGTTTGATGCTGAAGTTTGAGGTATCACTCCAATCCCTTTTTAAATAGTTATTGATATTATTGTTGGTGCACTCATGGATAGACATTACGACTATAGGCATATCATGCTATTTAAGTTTTCCTACTTGATTAAGATTTCCTAGAGAGGTTCGATTTACTACCTTAGGTTATACCTTTGAGTTAATCTTGTATACCAATATATATATACACACACACATATATATATATGTATGTATATATATCTTGTTATGGTATTACCATGTATCCCTCTCTTCCATGTTTATTAATATTGTATATGTATTTCTTAGCCTTTATACTTCTATATATCCTTTTTCTACTCTTTATTTATACATTAGTCAATGATCTATGGTGTAGTGCTTTAGTTCTTATGAATGGATAGAACATGGTAGTTCATCCTTATTGCCTCTCTAGCTTTATTATGTTAGATTCTTGGATAGTTACCTATAGTTTATATTTTTTCATTGCATGCTATCTATATTTTCACTATATTTGAAGGTCAGTCAATAATTTTCTATCAAGTACCATATGTTTGGTACTCATACTATACTTCTATAGCCTTCAAATTATAGTACATGTTCTCATTATTGTTGTGTGCTTTGTGCGGAGCATCTATGGATTGAAGATTTTGGGTGAGCTGCATTTGGAGTATTACCACTATCCCTCTTGTGGTTTACACTAATCTCTATATTGTATTCAGAGATAGGTTGGATTTGTATATTTATTGAGTAAGAAACCTTATACTGTTTTTGTATTAGAAGCTCTTGTACTAACTTCAACAAGTTTTGAGACTGTTATATATATATATATATATATATGTATTTATATGTGTATATATATATGTATATATATATTATCCCTTTTACCATATTTATTTCACATTTTACTTTCATTTATCTATATAGACCACTACTAGCAGTTTTGGACTACGAGTTTTCTTACCTACTGATGGGTTATAGTAGGTGCCATCATGACCTGACAAATTGGATGGTGACAAATTGGTATCAGATCTAGGTTTACTAGTTTATTGGTTCAAGGGCTAAGTTTCTAGTAGAATCTTGTGGATTGGTACAGAGATGTCCATATCCTATCTTCAAAAGGCTATAGGGAATTCTTAGGAAATTATATTTTTGCCATCATTTCTTGTGTTCTTATTTCTATAAGCCATTAGTACATTCCATGACTATATTATATCTAGTTAGGTGATATAAGGTTATCAATAGATGCGGATGGGACTTCGACATATATTTTGAAAGATTTAGCTTAGTGTTACAACAGAGAGTCAATGATAGATATAAAAGATCTTCAATATGAATCAGAGAATTTAGGGACAGCCAAAGCATTGGTAGAGTTTTTGACCTCTTCAGCTTTTGAAAATTCAACATTGTGAATTTTGAGGCTTTTTATATATACCTCATAGTCAGAGATGATGACTAGTTCATCGAGCAGTTCTAAGACTAGATTTGGATTTGTTGGTCTTCGGTAAGGTTCCTTGTCGGTTTCAGAGTTTGAGACTAGGTTTCTTGAGTGGGTTAGACATACTTCTATGCTATATCCTTTATCACATAAGATGGTGTTTAGATTTATTGGAGGATTAGCTTTGCCATTCTATTTGGCATCAAAGCACCTAATAGCAACTAGGACTTCTTTTTCTCAGGTTGTTAATCATGCGAGGGCCATAGAGAGAGCAGGTACTGAGACTTATGAAGGTGGATCTCAAATTATTCTTGGTGGTCACAAATTTTAGAGTTCTTATCGGACTTTATGGATTATCCTGTACAAATATTTAGGCCATAAAGATTATTATGGATTAGTAGGTGTAGTACCCTAAAGTATTTCTAGAGCTTTCATGGTTGTGGCGAGATTATTCATTGGTTTATAGAGCACCAGAGATATGAGTTAGTTGTTCAAACAGTGTTAGCATATGTTCTTATCATCCTAGAGTTCTTGGGCATGTTATTATTGTAGGGAGAATGGTCATTTCAGTAGGGAGTATCCTCGACATAGGATGGTTCATCAGATGCGGTTAGCTTATATTTTGTAATAACCCGAGACTACCCCTAGTCATTACACAGTGATTACAATCCTGAGGGACCACAAGATAACCCATGAGCTTGTACCTGTTGTGTGCACTGGATAATATAATCATGAATTGCGAAAGAATAACTGAAGTACCATGAGGTTTTAAATAACTGAATTCAAATTAAAATATAAATCTAGGAAAATGACCATCTAAATCTGATTACGTAATGATAAACTGAACAACTAGCTGACTGTAATGTCTGAAAATCCTCTAAGACTGACTGACTGAGAGTTGATGGGACAAACCCCCAACTAACTCCACTAACTACTCAAATAAAGACATGAAATGAGATAGCTTGTCCTCGGGTGATGATGACTCACCACTGCTACTGTACTGTTGAGAATCTAAGAGACTAAGTACTATCCAGGAACTGAGCATCAACACCTATGATATGAGACATCATAGTGCAATGAAAGGTAAGCGATCAGTACTTTGAATGTACTGGTATGCTAAATGTGGTAGGATAACACTCAAAGTTTCATGAATAGGAGTAATGATCTATCTGGAAATACATGTAAAGCATGGAATACTGAATAGATAACATGAAATCTATAGGTACTGATCTTGCATAAAAGTCTGTAAAATACTAAAAATACATGAAAATTTGAAGATACTGAGGATCCATGACCAAGCATACGACATGAACTTAGTAAAATCTATAAATTGAAATACTGAAATAACTGAAATTTGTATGTTTTAGTCAAGCAATACAAAGACTAACAAACTAAACTAGAACTGCGACTAATCAACATTCCCCAATTGGAGCTAATCGGGGACCAACCTGTAACCTCAATTGAAGGATGCTAATACCGTGCCCCAGGTACTAACCATGCCAGTATGGATCCACTAAACTGGTATCATATCGAAAGGAATAAGGGTGCCGAGCCTAAACTGATGGGTGACCCCTGCGAGATAGTTAAGCCTAATCTGATGGGTGTCTATTCATATCTTACGCTAGCTACATAGTTCTAGGGTATAGGGATTTCTACTAACGACTCTGCATATATGAAAAGGAAGTTGCCATCCCTATACTTGCTCAGTGAAAAATCCTACTCCCAACTGAATGACACTGAGATACGAGAATATATTGAGTTTAACTGAGTTTTCTGATAATGCTCATGATATAATCTGAAGTTATTCTGAAGACCATTCTGTAAGTACTATGACTGGACTAAATAAATAGATATGTTTTTCGGGTATTCAATACCCCCAGGACTCAAAATAATAGTAGAAACATGACACTATAACTTGGGGGACATAACATGAAGGTTTTCATAAAACATTTACTCTTATACGTATTTTATCAAATGCCTGTAGTTGATGATTTATAATAATCATAAAAATACTAAAGGACTGACCTAATTGACATAAAATTAACATAGAAAACAATAATTCATGGTTTAATTCAGTAAATGACAACACCAAAACATGGAGAACCAAAGAACGACATTAATTTTATGGAATCATGGTATAAAATCATAGTTCATGGAGATTAGTGGATGAAATCATGCGTTAAAATCAAATAACTTAAAAAGATTACAACTTTGCAATTAAAATGGGATACTTGGACTCCATGGATGAAAGGTATCTTTGGATGAACATCTAACACATCTTGGTTAATGAATTTGGAAGGATTGATGGAGAGTTCTTGAGGAATTACCTTGAATTTGAGAGCTAGGGTTTCTTATTCTTGAAAAGGGGATCTTTAATTTTGAAGAAGAATTTAATACTGATGACTACTTAGGGTGTTTAAGGGTTAAATTTCATCTTTTAGGTTAATTAGGGCAGTGGAAAAAGACCCAATTACCCTTGGATGAATTTTAAAACGGAAACTAAAAACTGAAAAACCCAATTTTTGGCCTTGGCGCGACGTGCCACGATTACGCCAAGCCACTAGAGTAATGGAAAACTGGGACCTGTATAAACATCGCGACATGGTGACATCACAGTAAAGCTTTGGATGCCATTTTTTCCACCTCCGTGACATGCCATGATCGCGGAGTTACACTAGAAATTGACAAATGGGAATTTTGCTTGCTTCGTGATGCACCATGATCATGGAGTCACACTGGAAATTGAAAATTATCATTTGGGCTGCCTACGTGATGCTTAGATGGTTAAAATGACGTTGTTTTGCGAATGAAACTTAAAATTTCCATAACTTCTTACCCGGTTATCAGATTTGGGCTAATTTTATATTATTGTAAAGTTGAATTTCCTAGGCAATGGCAGGTTCTAAACGTAAAAATAACGAGCGTTTCACAAATTTCATATATGAATACTCTTCAACTAGGACTTAGATTATGCTAGGTAAATATGGGGTGTTACAATATCTCCCCTTGGGATTTTTCATCCCCGAATCAGACTGGTTAGGCTGAGAGACTGATAGACTGAGCTTATATACTGAATATGCATGTCTGAGGTACAGATTGCATGACTAAACTGATTTATGAATGTACGACTGACATGAAAATGATGTGCAACTAAAACTGAGCATGATGAAGAAAAATCTTAAGAAAATTTGGTACCTTATACTAAAATTGGATTTGTGGAGAAAAGATGAGGGTACTTGGTCCACATATCTACTTCTGCTTCCCAAGTGGCTCCCTCAACGAAATAATTTCATCAAAGAACTTTGACTAGTGAAATTTCTTTGTTCCTTAGTCTATGAACTTAATGATCAAGAATTTCGATTGGAACTTCCTCAAAGGAAAGACTGTTCTGAATATCTATACTTTCTAAGGGAACAACTATAGCTGGATCACCAATACACATTTTCAACAATGAGATATGGAACACTAGGTGTACTGAGGCTAAATCTGAAGGCAACTATAACTCGTAAGCTACCTTTCTGAAATGAGTGATAATTCTGAAGGGATCGATATATTAGGGACTTAGTTTTGCTTTCTTTCCAAATCTCTTCACTCTCTTCGTGGGAGAGATTTTCCAGAACACAAGATCATCTACCTCAAACTTGAGATCCTTTCTCCGTACATCTGTATACGATTTCTATCAGCTCTGGGAAGACTTAAGTCTTTCTCTGATCAACTGAACCTTTTAAAAAGCATCAAACACTAAGTCAGGTCCTACTACTGCAGCCTTACCTACTTCAAACCAACCAATTGGAGATGTATATCTCCTACCATAGAGAGCCTCAAATGGAGCCATATGGATACTGGAATGATAGTTGTTATTACATGTGAATTCAATAAATAAAAATGGTCATCCCAACTATCTTTAAAATCAACAATGCACTATCTCAGTATATTCTCTAGAGTCTGAATGGTCCTTTCTGCTTGACCGTCTGTCTGAGGGTGGAAGGTTGTACTTAGGTGGACTTGAGTACTAAGACTCTTTTGGAACACTTTCCAAAAGTGAGAGGTAAACTAGGTACCTCTATCTGAGATGATAGATAAGGGAACACCGTACAACCTAACAAACTCTCTAAGATAGAGATTGGCATAGTCCTCGATTGAGTAAGAGGTACAGACTGGCAAAAAATAAGCTGATTTAGTCATCCTATCTATGATAACCCAAATAGAGTCATGCTGATGATGGGGACGAGGTAAACCTGTCACAAAGTCCATGTTCACTTTCTCCCATTTTCACATAGGAATACGAAACTCTTGGATGGACCCACTAGGCTTCTGGTGATCAATCTTAACTTGCTGGCATGTAGAGCACTTAGCTAAAAACTCTACAATATCTCTCTTCATCCCACTCGACCAATAGATCTCCCACAAATCACAGTACATCTTAGTGGCCCCTATATGAATAGAGTAATGCGTACCATTCTCTTCTGCAAGAATTTGTCACCTCAAGTCATCTATACTAGGCATACACAATCTACCTTGACAACGAAAAACATAATCTCCCCCTTGGGAGAAAACCTCCACTTTCTGATCTCTAACTGAATCTTTCAACTTAACTAGACTAGGATCTCTATCCTGCTTTTCCTTCACCTCAGAAACTAGAGATGACTCTGAGCTACTCTGTACATATACACTACCCTCTGCTGAATCGATTAAACAAAAACCTAGTTGGGTAAGCTGATGAAGTTCCTAAGCTAAC
This sequence comes from Capsicum pubescens, assembly GCA_030864215.1. Lineage (NCBI taxonomy): Eukaryota > Viridiplantae > Streptophyta > Magnoliopsida > Solanales > Solanaceae > Capsicum > Capsicum pubescens. The sequence goes on from CM061544.1 coordinate 109,794,568, forward strand.
TTATTTGTACCATCCACAACATGAGCTACACCACCCATAGGCATTCTACTAAGAGCATCAGCCACTATATTGGCATTGCCCGAATGATAAAAAATGCTCATGTCATAATGCTTCAATAACTCTAACCATCTTCGCTGATGCAAATTTAAATCTTTCTGAGAGAACACATATTAAAGGCTTTTGTGATCTCTGAAAATATCTACATACACCCCATACAAGTAATGCCTCCAAATCTTTAAGGTGAATACTACTGCTGCTAGCTCAAGATCATAAGTCGGATAGTTTTTCTCATGAGGCCTAAGTTGTCTGGAGGCGTAGGCTATGAAGTTACATCTCTGTATGAGGACACAACCCAAACCTACTCTGAATGTATCACAGTACACAACAAACCCATCAGAACAATCTAGTAGATTAAGAACTGGGGCTAAGGTGAGTTGAGTCTTCAACTCTTAAAAACTCTTCTCGTATGAATCTGACCCCTGAAACTTATCTTTCTTCTAAGTCAATATATACATGGGGGATGCAATATAAGAAAACCCTTCAACAAACCAATGGTAATATCCTGATAAACCCAATAAACTCCTGATGTTTGATGGAGAGACAGGTTTAGGTGAGTTTCTCACCACTTCAGTCTTTTGAGAATCAACTCTAATACCATCATTGGAAATAATATGACCAAGGAATTCTACTGATCTAAGCCACAATTCACACTTACTAAATTGATGAGATCTAACAGTCTGAAGCACTACTCTGAGATGGTCTACATGCTCATTTTTGCTACGAGAGTAAACAAGGATGTAATCAATGAAGACTATAACGAACATGTCTAAGTAATGCTTGAACACTCGGTTCATCATGTCCATGATGGATGCGTTGGCATTTGTAAGTCCAAAGGACATGATTATAAATTCAAAGTGACCATACCAAGTTCAGAAAGCTATTTTTGGAATATCACATTCTCTGACTCTAAGTAGATAATAGTCTGATCTGAGGTCTATCTTAGAAAAGTAACTGGCACCCTGTAGTTGGTCAAACAAGTCATCGATTCTAGGAAGTGGGTATTTATTCTTGATTATGACCTTGTTAAACTGATGGTAGTCTATGCAAATTTTAAGAGAATCGTCTTTCTTATGCACGAACAGAATAGATGCGCCCCACGAGGAGACGCTAGGTCTGATGAATCCCTTCTCTAGGAGATCCTTTAATTATTCTTCCAGTTGTTTGAGTTCAAATATAGCCATTCTATATGGTGGAATAGATGTAGGCTGAGTATCTGGGAAAAGGTCTATTCCAAAGTCAATTTCCCTTTTGGGAGGAACTACGGGAAGATCTTTAGGAAATACATCTAAGAATTCTTTTACTATTAGGACTGACACAAGAGTAGGATTTTCGGAGTTAGAGTCTTTGACTCATAAATGATGGTAGTTATGGTACTACATCTCCATTCAAGGATTGGTTCATTTGGAAACTAAAAATGAACTATTCTATTTCTACAATCAACTGAGGTATAGCATGAGTGGAGCCAATCCATGCTGAGAATGATGTGAAAATCCATCATCTCTAACTCTACGAGATCAACTCAGGTAACCTTTAGATAAATTGTGATCGAACAGTTCCTATATACCTACCTGGCTACAATGAAAACACCTACTGGGGTAGACACTGAAAAGGGCTCTGCTAGAGTTTCAGGACTGACTCCAAAATTGACAGCTATATATGGAGCTACAAAAGAAAAAGAAGCTACAGGGTCTAGTAAAGCATAAACATGTAAGTAAAAGACCTGCAACGTACCAATAACTATGTCAGGAGAACTTTCCTGATCTTGGCGGGACTGAAGAGCATATAATCTATTCGGACGCTGACCACTGGTAGCACTGGAAGCGGCATCCTATTGTGTTAGGCGGCCGAATAGAACTGACGATTAATAGGACTAGACCTATTGGCACGCAACCCTACTTTTCTGATAAACTACCTGACACTTTTGAATTCGATGTCTTGGCTTGCCATACCCGAAGGACACATCACTACCTGCTCTACACTCACCCTGATGGTGTTTCCCACACTTCTGACATAAAGTATTGGTAAGAGCACTTCTAAAACTGACCTGGGACTTAGATACTGGTGACCTATCCCTATTTTTATTTTTGAATTTAGGTATTAGGGAACTAGATGAAGAAGGTACTTGGGCTGAAAACCTCTGATGAAACTGAGGACGGTTACCACTTTCTAACTTTGGTTGATTAAAATTAAAACTACCCGTCTTAGCTCTCTTGTTTCCCCCTACCTTTCCTTAATCTTTTGCTTCTCAATCTGTTAAGCATGGACTATCAGTCTAGACAAGTCATCTTACTAATTAGCATTACGGTTCTACATTCCTTGACCATACTATCAGACATGCCAGGCACAAATTTACTCATCTTGGATCTACTGTCAGCCACTACATGAGAAGCATATCTAGCTAACTGAGTGAACTTGACAGACTACTCTCTCACACTCATGCTTTCTTGCCTCAAATTAATAAATTCCAACACTTTGGCCTCCCTCAACTCCAGTGGAAAGAATCTATCCAAGAAAGTCATGGAAAACTCTTCACATTCAATAGGCCCAGCATCAACACCTCTATCAACTTTCCACTGCTTAAACCAAGTATGGGATACATCCTGTAATTGATATGCAGCCAAATCAGTACTCTGACTAGAAGTCAACCCCATATAATCCATGACTTTCTGAACCATATCTAAGAATTCCTGTGGATACTCTCCAGACATTAATCCCGTGAAAGAAGGAGGACTCATCCGGGTGAAATCATGAATTCTAGTTACAGTAGTATTATCCACTGGGTTGGCCAGAACAGTAGTTGGTCATTCATTCTATGCTTCTATGGAGTTTTCTAGAGTACTGAATGCAACCATGAATTTTACGTGAAGAAAATTCTCATCCAGTGTATCAGCCTGGATGGGCTGAGGGGCTGGCTATGCTTCGGTTCTTTTTCCGTTCTTTTTGGGAGGCATGTTTTGTAAATGGAAGGAGGAAAAGGATTAGACAGAGAGTTTAACTTGATCTCAATCTCACTCGCACGACATGAATACTGAAAGAAGGGAAACTTTTTACTAAATGCCTTGTAGCCTCTCGTCCATAAGTGTGGAGCACTACACACCCATGTACAAGAATCTACCCGATGGGAATTTTATACTTTCTAGGACACTTTAAAACCTTAGGCTCTGATACCAAGTTTGTAAATACCCGAGACTATCCCCTTGTCATTACACAGTACTCACAGTCCCAAGGGACCACAAGATAATCCATGAGATGGTACCTTTTGTGATCACTGTATAATATAATCATGAATTAAGGAAGAATAACTAAAGTGTCATAAGGTTTAAAATATCTAAATTCAAACTGAAATATAAATCTAGGAAAATGACCATCTGAATCTGATTAAGTACTAATAAACTGAACAACTAACTGACTGTAATATCTAAAAAGCCTCTAAGACTGACTGACTGAGAGTTCATGGTATAAGGCCCCAACTAACTCCCTAACTACTGAAAAAAGATATGAAATAAGATAGCCTATTCTCGGGTGATGAGGACTCACCACTGTTACTGTACTACTGAGAATATAAGGGACTAAGTACGATCCAAGAACTGAGCGTCAACACCAATGATATGAGACATTATAGCATAAAGAAAGGTATGTGATCAGTACTTTGAATGTACTGGCATGCTAAATAAGGTACGATAACATGCAAGGTTTCATGAATATGAGTAATGATCTATCTGAACATACATGTAAAGCATGGAATACTGAATAGAGAACATCAAATTTGTAGGTACTAATCATGCATGAAAGATAGTAAAATACTAAAAATACATAAAAATCTTTAGACACTGAGGATGCATGACAAAGCATACGACATGAACTGAGTAAAATATGTAAACTAAAATACAGAAATAACTGAAATTTGTACGCTTTGGTCAAGCAATACTAAGACTGACGAATAGAACTGGAACTATGACTGTGACTATATCTGAGACTATGGGAGGTATCATCTAATCAACATTCCCCAATTTGAGCTAATTGGGGTCCAACCTGTAACCCCAGTTGGAAGGGTGTTAATACCGTGCCATGGGTACTAATGCTTGTTGTGTGGATCTACTAAACTAGTATCATGTCCAAAGAACTAAGGATGTCAAGCCTAAACTGATGGGTGACCTCTGCGAGATAGTCAAGCCTAATCTGATGGGTGACTACTCATATCCTATGCTGGCAATGTAGTTCTAGAGTATAGAGACTGCTACTAACGACTCTACCTCTCTGACGGAGAATCTGCCATCCGTACACTTTCTCGATGCTAAATCCTACTCCTAACATAATGACACTAAGATACTAGGCTATTCTAAGTTTAACTGACTATTCTGATACAGCTCATTATATAATCTAAAGTTATTCTGAAGACCATTCTATAAAGTTCTGTGATTGGACTAAATAAACAGCTGTAGTTTTTGGTTATTCAATACCCCCAGGACTCAAAACAATAGTAGAAACATGACATTAAAACTTGGTGCACATAACATGAAGGTTTTCATAAAATATTTACTCTTGTAGGCATTTTATCAAATGCTTGTAGTTCATGATTTAAAATAATCATAAAAATACTAAAGGACTTGCATAATTGACATAAAATGAACATAGAAAAAAATAATTCATGGTTTAATTCAGTAAACGACAACACCAAAACATGGAGAATTGAAGAACGACATTAATTTCATGGAATCATGGTATAAAATCATAGTTGATGGAGATTAATGGATGAAATCATGCTTTAAAATCAAATATCTTAAAAATATTACAAGTTTGTAATTAAAATGGGATACTTGGAATCTATGGATGAAAGGGATCCATGGATGAACATCTAATACACCTGGGTTAATGAATTTGAAAGGATTGATGGATAGTTCTTGAGGAATTGCCTTGAATTTGAGAGCTAGGATTTCCTGTTCTTGAAAATGGGATCTTTAATTTTGAAGATGAATTGAATACTGATGACTACATAGGGTGTTTAGGGGTTAAATTTTGTGTTTTAGGTTAATTAGGGCAGTGGAAAAAGACCCAATTACCCTTGGATGAATTTTAAAACAAAAGCTGAAAACTGAAAAACCCAATTCTTGGCCTTGGTGCGACATGCCACTATCGTTCCAAGCCACTAGAAAAATGGAGAACTGGGATCTGGACAAACATCGCGACATGGTGGTATCGCGGTAAAGATTTGGATGCCATTTTGGCCACCTCCGCTATGTGCCATGATCGCGGAGTCACACTGAAAATTGACAAACGAGTATTTGGCCAACTCCGTGATGCGCCATGATCACTAAGTCACACTGGAAATTGACAATTGTCATTTGGGCTGCCTACGCGATGCGTAGAGGGTTAAATTGATGATGTTTTACGACTGAAACTTAAAACCGCCATAACTTCTTACCTGGTTATCAGATTTGGGCAAATTTTATTTTGTTGTAAATCTAATTGAATTTCCTACACAATGGTAGACTCTAAACTGAAAATAATGAGCGTTTAAGAAATTTCATATACAAATACTCATGCAATGGGACTTAGATTATGCTCGGCAAATATGAGATGTTACATGTTTTCACTAGATTAGGGCTTCAAGGTTTGCAATGACTTTAAAGCAACTTGTTATTTGTCCAGAGAGTGTCCCCAATATGGGATTATTTCTTATTCAACTTGTCTTGATCTGTTTCATTGTGTTGTGACATCTTCACTTAGAGGCAATGCACTTAGTACTTTGGTTGGTGATTTAGGTGCTTACTGTGAGTTTGGTAACCGCTCAAATTTGCACTCTTTTGAGCATGTTAGACATGTATTTTTGGATTTTCTCCAAGATTATTATTCTTTTTATTTCCTATATTTACTTTTTATATCAGTGTATTGGGTTTTTTGTACCCATTGATGATTATGTGCCTTAATAGGTTTCTATTCATTGTTATGTGCCTTTGTATAGAGTTTATGATTATGTCACAACTCCCGTAGATGATTTCTTTTAGTATTGGATAGAGTGGATCAATATTAATATTTCTGTAAGGGTGTATCATTTGGATTTGTGTCCCATTTACCTTGGCATATTGGCCTTCTTATGGACCTAGAGTTGTACTTGTCATTGATTTTAGTTTTTTGGTACCACCTCTGACCTATACTAATGTTTATATGACTGTTGTTATTATTTTCATTGTTATACATTGACTAATTTATACTTAATAGACGACAAGACTAGTATTATCTTGATAGAATTTACTTTCTCACTATTCTTATTTATTGGTCTAGGTATTAACTCATTTTGATGGGTTTCTCTCTTGTAGAAAGGTAAGGCTGGTTATTTTTCTCTTATATTGGTGAGATTAGATCAGTTATTGAGTGGGCTATAAAATTAAAGGTAGGTTGGCTTTACTTGGTTCTATTATTGTTTAGAGTTGGCAATTTGGTTATATTTCCCATTTTTAGGTTTGAGATTCTTGGACTTGCCTTCTAGTTTGCTGAGATGTTTACATCGACTATCCTTCTATATTTCCCATTTGGTTATCACTGTTACAGTTTGTTGAATTGGCGAGTTCTTGGGTATGCTTTGATGTTTCATTCCCTCCAGCAGATATAAAGTTGATTTTTTATGTTTTCGGCATATGGTTATCCTCTATTGTGATCCATTCTCTAGCTCAGTTTAATTTTTCCTCTTGCAGGAACTAACGGGCATTTAATTAATTTTGGATAGTGAGGGTGAGTTGGTCATTTACCTTAGTTTAGAGTTGCTGGATCATGATTAGAAAATTGAATCTTTTGAATCACGACTTGAGGGTTATAATGGATTTTGGCATTTAGATTCTTTCTCATTTATATGATTAGTTGGGATAGTTGTGATTGACCGGTTCAACTTGGATGTTGAGATTTTAGTTGGGAATTTTAAAGCATTGGTATAGCCTCTATTTCCTGTATTGTATCAGTTGGACATTCATTTATAGGTTGGCTAAGCTTTCTTCTTAGCTATCTATTTGAAACTTGTCAATTCTAATAGATTGTGGTTAATTGATGTACGGATGATAGTTGTTCACATTTGATGATGGTTTTTCCTTTCTTGACCTTGATTTTTATTTTTTGTTAAAGTTTTGGATTATCTACTTTGTAAAAGTAGTATGCTCAAGTTGGACTTACCATGGTTTCATCCTTAGTTAGTGGGACATCCTGTAGTAGATTATTCAGTAGTGAGTGTTTGTGATTCAGATTCCCTATTATGTATTTTTAGAGTTATCCAAATTGGTAAATGGCTTTGGCATCGATTGAAGACTTTGATCATCATTATTTGCATGTCTAGATAGCACCTTATGGTCTTATCCTTATGCTTTCCATTATGGACCTTCAGTGGACTAGCTTTATTTCTTAGAGTTAAGTGTGATGGGGTTGCACGGATAGGACTCGAATCACCTTCTACTTGGTTTAGATTGGATAACAGGTTTGAAAGGCAAAAGGAAGCTTATATTGGGACGTATGAGTTGGTTGCATGATTCATAACTTGGGTTGCATTTGTCTTATTTTAGTTCTTGCTTACTTGTGTTAGTATCAAGGTAATATTAGTGTGTTGTGGTTTGGATCTGCATGCATCAACCATTCTTAGTTCAGTTGGAGGCCAATTGGTTGTTGAGGTTGGTTTTGGGCTATTAAAGAACCGAAGGAAGAAGATTGGTTGAAAAAGGGATACCTACAGCAAAATCATTTGGAAATAGTGTTTCATTTGAGAGGTTACCTAGGAAGCCTTTCTTAGAGAATGTGTTCCCAATACCTTATCCCTTTGAGCTTTCATGCTCCTTCAATCCATTGAAATTTATGGATGGAAGTCTTTTAGTAATGGGTATTGTAATGACCCTCTATGTTATTTCCTTGATTTGCATATATTTTAGACATTTGAGTCATTCCACAATTTCCACAGATCATTTGTGACTTGTTAGAACTGTCAATTTAGTTATCAAATAGTTCGTTTGGGTTTTAGGTTCTTTTTTGTGTTTTGGAGATATCATTGTTAAGGAATTCATCTTGGAACAAACTCCTAGTAAATGAACTCAAATGAGAATTTTGATAGTTCTATCAGCTTTAGAACATTGATTTTAGTCTAGGGGGATCCTTGGTATGGGTTAAAAGGATTTTAGACTCATTTTGGGATATTGGGTGAATTCTATGAAAATGGAACTATAGGTGTGGTCCCCACATTTAGTCGAAACAATCTCGGATGAATGTTTTGATGGTTCCATTAAGTTTGAAATACCAAATTTGGTATAGTAGCATAGTTCATTATGCACATGGGTTTCTGAACGAATCTCGAGCACCCAGTTAGAATCTATTTTTGATATAAAAAAATTTGATGCAACTAGTTAAGCGGTCCTTTGGTCCCTTAATCCAAGATCCGCTTAAGTGGTATTTTATTTAGAGACATTGGGTTGGTTTAGCAGCCTTGGATATTTTCTAAGTATCGGTTGAGCAATTGATGGTCACTTTTGCGATGCCTGCGTCCCCGTGCCCGACCGCTTTTGCGGTCAATGAGATGCTTAAACAATTGATTCCCATCTTTAACTAAATTTCCCTTTTATTTTCTAACTATTTCCCCACCATTTTTTGTGAGTTTGATGAGATAAAAAAGGTGGGGAATCATCCATTCAAGCTAAGGCATGTTAGCCTTACACTCCTTGATCATTTCCCATTATTTTTGCCACAAATTTTCATCCCATTTCATTGTAAATTCATACAAATTAGGTATTTAAATTCTTAGACCATAGGGGTTTATTTGGGTCCAGATTTATGCACTATTTGTGCTAAAGTTTTGAGTACACATTCCTTGTCCTTTGAGGGATGTGACAGATTTAATTTTGGATTCCATTTGCGGGCCATGCAGGCCGATTCTTGTCCCATATTCTGACCTTTCTCTTTAAATAATAATATGGGTCTTGTGTTAGTCTGAATGATGCAGATAACTACTTTTATAGCGTGGCAACATTTTAGGATCATGGAGCAATGACGAGCAATTTATGGACAATTCAAGGACTTCTGGTTTGGCATCAAGGTAATCTTTGGTCTATGATTATTTGCGAGATAATGTATGATATATATTGCATGTTAGATAAGGATGTTAGGAAATGATTTTGGGTAGAACACTCTGGCTTAGCCTAATTTAGGTGTTTAGGGATAGAATGGTGAATCGACACTTAAGATTAAATACTTGATATGGCTATAGCATCCTATCACCCTAGGTTACTAACATGTTGATAATAGTTGATTTTAATGCCCCATTGGTAGAAGGCCTATTACTTAGTGAATTGGATCTTGATTTTCCTCAAATTATAGTATTATCTTATGCTAGTTATGTACCATTGGGCCTGAGGCCATGAATACGATATAAGTTAGACACCATGTGAGTATTCCATCCTTATAAAGGTTGTGGATTTATCCAATAGAGGCTTGACCACTCACGATTGTATCGTTTGGATACTAGCTATGGAATGCATAGATTCGGTGCATTCATGCTTGCTTACTAGTACAATTCCAACTAAAATTATTATTTTTTCTACTGGTTTTCTATAAAGTTATTTATTCCCATTTTCCACCTTTATAGTGGGTTCTTTTATAAAAAATGGAACCAGACCACCTTACATTATAATTTACGAGTTCTTTAAACTAAAAATGATTTCTTTAACTGAGATTGATTTTGGTCCATAATTTACTTACTCTTTTACCAGTACTATATACTTCAGTCGAGGAAGATTCTGACCCTATCTACCCTATGACACTGATTTAGTCCCATAGTTGATCTCAGGCAATGGATTTATAGATTTATGGTCTTTTAGCCACAATTTTAATAAATATAAATATACACACACACACATATATATGCATATGTACATCTGGTACTTGATAGAGTAGATTAAAGATGATGATTATGAGAAATCTTGGATCGGGACCAAGTTAGTGTATATGGATATTCTAGAATCCTCTATGATTCCCTTTGTTCATGAGACATTGTGCCAAAGAAGATAGGTCTCTATAGGTCCTACCTTTGCAAGCTATTGAGCTGGAGGAGGTGCATACACTGGGTTTGTTATGGCACTTGGATTGGTTATGATATACTGGATTTACTTTTCATTCATTCACTCGTATGCATTGCCTATCATCGGTATGTTGCTTGGTGCTTATATCTATTATCCTTATGGGTGGATGCATAGGTAGATGATATGATTTCTTTGATTCATGAGTGTTGATTAAACCTACTAGGTTTATAGGGTCCCAAATAGGTATTGTTTTCAAGACTATCCAGTTACTTTATTATAGTTATTATGTTTAGTTTGTGGCAGGCTAATTATGGTATGATGTTCAGGTTGGAGGTTTGATTTTGATCCATTTATTTTTATGGCTATTTATATTATGGTCACTGCACTCATGGTTAGACATTGTGAATATAGGCCCAAATCATGCTAGTATTATATTTCCTACTTGGTTAGGATTTCCTGAAAAGTCTACCTTAACTACCTTATGTTGTATATTTGAGTTAGCTGTATAACAATGTATTATATATATAGTTATATATATAAATATGGTATTACCGTGTATACATCTCTTTCTACATTTATTCATATTGTATATGTATTCCTTGGCCTTTTATACTTCTATATATCCTTATTCTACTCTTTATTTGTATATTGGCCAGTGATTTATGGTATAGAGCTTTAGACCCTAAGAATGGTTACAAAAGGATAGTTCATCCTTATTCACTCTCTACCTTTATTATGTTAGCTTCCTAGATAGTTGCTTGTAGTTTATATTCTTGCTTTGCATGTTATCTATATTTGCATTATCTCTGTAGCTCAGTCGGCAGTTGTCTTTGAGTACCACTTGTTTAGTACTCATACTACACTTTTGCAGCCTGCAGATTGCTGTTCTGGTTCTCATAACTTTTTGTAAGCATCGTACAGAGCAGTTATGGATTGAATATTTGGGGTGAGATCCTAGCATTCCCAGTACTACTATTCTCCCTCTCGTGGTTTAATCTGATCTTTATATTGTATTAAGCTATGGATTGTATTTTAATATTTATTCATTATCGAACCTTGTACTCTTATTGTATTAGAAGCTCTTGTAGTAACTTCACCAAGTTTAGGGACTGCTAAATTTATATATTAGCCTTCGTACCATATTTATTCCACTTTTTTCTTTTGTTTCTCTGATAGTCCGCCAATAGAGGTTCCAAACTACAGGTTCACTTACCAACTTTTAGGTTATAGTAGGTGTCATAATTACCTAGAAATTAAATCATGACAGCAACTCGCTATAGCGGGAGGTTGCTGGCAGCAGCCTCCTAACCAAAAACTTAACTTTGGCATTTTCTGAAATTCTATTTTCTTGACACTTACATGATTTCTAACTTATTTCCTTACCTTTATTTGTAGATTGCCTATCCAATGGATAAAAATCAAGAAAATGCTTTATCCTATGAACAATTTCCCCACAAAGTTTGTTGGGAGAGATTTTTATAGTGTACAAAAATATGGTTCTATTATGAGAGGTCCTTTTCTATTAGAAGGGTAGAAAGGAAGGCACCTAATTTTTATAATCGACTCCAGGAGTTCTACTAGGTCCCACTGGTTGTGGATCCCCCATTTGAGGTCTCAGCTGGGTCAGGGTGTTTTATTACATACTCTCTACCATGCTTTTGGATGACCCCAACCCTACCATCTGCATCAGGGGAGTGGATGTCCCTATAGACCATAAATGAAGTATTCGGTGTGCCATATATCTCTAATTCTAGTTACCTCACCAATGCCTGAGAGATATACATGATATGTCTGTACAACATGACCCGACCAGGGGCCTTGTTGTAATGGGAATCCCAATTCCAATCAAGACTGAGGAACACCCCCGTTACCCAACCCAACCTCCAGCCCCCTACCCTGATTTAGTTGACCTTTTATAATATAACAAGATAGCATAACTATCAAAATTATAGACTCTGGAATAGGTCTATTACCAAGACCAACCCAACCGAGTCCAACCATCCGAACCTAACTAATAGCCAAACCATAACCAAATGAGTTCTGTAATAATTAAATGTAATCCCAAAATAAAAGAGGATGTAACCGTGAGAAATTTTGTCCTTTGGTATCATCCCCAATACCACTACTAAGTCCGACACTAATATCGATCCTTCCCTTACCAACACATAGTAGTTCCACAAAAGCCTCTAACCAAAAATATATCAAAATCTGATTGGGACATGCCCCCAAACATATCCAAAACCAATATCAATGAGTGAACCAAAGTATAAAATAACATCCATGAAATGGATCCTTCCAAAAAGATGGAAGCTCACCACTTCAATACAGTTGCGAATCCCGAATGTCCAATAGCTAAGAAGGAGGAGTACCATGGCTGGTTCATTTATATAATGGGGATACATCCACCAAAAGATGGGTTAGTGGGTGAACGCTAGCATGAACTCAGGATAAGGATAAAATAATTCCATTTAATAGAACCAAATAATCCATCCCTATGCATACAAACCATACATACATACATACATATATATATAACCATTCTTTGAAAGGGAACCAGGTTTAACATGAATTTAAAAGCATTAACCTAGGTATATGTATCTTTACCATTTTTAACCACCCATGGGCTATATGGGTCCATTGTAACCCCCTGAGAGAGCCCCGATGCATGTAGCCGCACGAACCGGAGATACCATAAGAGTAAGGGATTCCCAAGTACCCTCACACTCCATGATACATATGTATAATGTACTTAGAGGATTCAAGAGTACCTCATAGTATCATAAAAGGTTCTCCATGACCTACACCTCATATTGGTAAACATGAGTTTCCAATGTTCGTTCATCGAACTCCCACATTCACGTTTAGCTATCACACCCCGCCATTATTGCCCAATTAAAACCATTTCAAACCAACCAAACCATTGTTATTAACTAGGGATATACATAGTGGAATCGTCATATCGACTATAACTTTCAAGTATTGTCCTTATACAAACCTTTTTTAGATCAAAGGATTCCCATGTACCCATAGATCACATTATCCAATTAAATTTTGGGAATCCAATGTAACCCATAAGTGTTCCCTTTTTTTGATTACTTGGGGGATTCCATTGTACCCCACAAGAATGATCGTTAAACCAAAACCATTCCATTTTGACCATTTAACTATTTAGGGTTCCATTATCAAGTTTAAACTACTCATAAGTTCCATTAAAATAAAATAATGTAGTGAAAACATTCTCATAGGCATTTTATCAAACATATTGGGGGCATAGTATTTCGAGAACCAAAGCCAATTACCAAAAAACCATTCCCATGAGACCAATTATCCAAAACCACCATTAAATCATGTAAAAGCATAATTAAAACATGGGAAAACCATAGCAAAGAATTTATAAACAAAGACCCACAAAAATATTTGAAAACCCAAAACCATAAAATAATCAAACCATGAAAATATTGTATAAAACCACTCCTTTAGTTGGAGATAACAATGAGGGAAGATAAAATGCCTTAAAAAATTAAGATGATGAAAGGAAATTACTAACACAAGCGACAAATTAATCCTTAAGATGAAACCCTAGCCTTCTGTTACCCAAAAGCCTTAGTATGAATTGTAGAGTGTTTAATAGAAGTTTCTAGGTGATAATGAATACAATAATAAGGAAAATAACCCTCAACTAGGAATATAAGTCATGGGGACTTATTAGGTTAAGTGGGGAAATGTCCATATTTCCCTCACTTAAACTCCAAAAAATCCCATCAGGTGGGTACCACTATCCATACCAATCGTACCCTCCAATATGAGTGGTACTCACCACTCATACCTAAGGCCATCTCCCTTAGACCAAATACTATATAAGGTACGAATCACCTAAAACCATGTCTTATCTATGTTACAACTAGTACCCATGATCATTACCCCTATCAAAATATAATCCCAAGTTGATTGAACACTGACCACTATACGAGTCCATTATATGACTTGTACCCTAGATTATGGACCTTGGTGAGATACTCATACTCAAATCCAACTTAATTTATGAAGCCTAACATTAAATAAAGTAACCAAATAACCCGTATCCACCGATACAACTCGTACCACCCAAGTCGTACACATTCCTGAAACCAAATCTAACCCACCAGCCAATACTGGTTAGCATACGACTAACCAATACCACTCGTATCCCATTGTACGAGTCATTTCCCCTACTCATATCCTATCCAGAGACTAAAAATCTAGGAAATTTTCTAAGGACTAGAAACACAGGGTGTTTCACTATAGGACACTTTAGTTTCATAAGAGTTTAGGGACTAGGCCCACTACGAAGGGAATTACGAGTATCTTCTTCTTAGTTGATGCTATGAGATAGTTAAACCTTTTTCCCAGAGAATTAAGTCATCCATCAACCTTTTAAATATGAGCTGGTTAAACTAAAAGGAATTACAAAAAAACTCATAGTGGCATTGATGAGTTTTAAAAGATATCTTGTATCTATCCCATTTCTCTTCAATTGTTCTCATCTAGTGATACCCTTCCTTGAGATATGATTTTGAGAAGACAGCATCACCTTCTAACTCATCAAAAAAGTCCTCAATCATATGTATTAGATGTTTTTCTTTAATATTCATTTGAATTAGGATTCTATAATCAATATGTTGACTTCATGTAATAGTGTTTCCTCATCAAATCAATTGTAGATGTATAAGGACTAGTACTAAGTTGGATAACCCCTTGATCCGATATTGCAGAGTTTGTGGCTAAGTGCCCAACATGTCAGGAAGTTAAGATTAAGCATCAGAAGCCTAGTGGGTCTATGCAGAAGTTCAGTATTCCTACATAGAAGTGGGAAGAAGTGAATATGGACTTTGTTATGGGTTTGCCTCGTACTCATCTACAACGTGATTCACTCTGGGTCATTATTGACAAAATGACCAAATAAGCTAATTTTCTTCTAGTCCATACCTCTTATTCAGCTGAGGATTACACCAAACTCTACATCAGAGAGTTGGTCAGATTGCACGGTGTTCCGTTGTCTATTGTCTCAGATAGAGGTACCCAGTTCACCTCTTATTTCTTGAAAGTGATCTAAAAGGTTCATGGTACCCGAGTTCACCTAGTACAACCTTTCATCCTCAGATTGATAGTCAAGCAGAAAGGACCATCCAGACTTTAAAAGATATGTTGCGAGCGTGTACAATTTAATTTAAGGGTAATTGGGATGAGCACTTGCCTTTGATTGAGTTTGCATACAACAATAGTTATTATTCCAGTATTCAAATAGCTCCATTCGAAGCTCTCTATGGTAGGAGATACAGATCTCTAATCATTTGGTTCGAAGTCAGTGAGGCCATAATGGTAGGGCCTGACTTGTTCTTCAATACCTTAGAGAAAGTTCAGTTAATCAGAGAGAGGCCTAAGATAGCTCATAGACGACAGAAATCATACACAGATGTATGCAGAAAGAATCTTGAGTTTGAGATTGGTGATTACGTGTACCTAAAAATAACTCCCATGAAGGGAGTGAATAGGTTCGGCAAGAAAGGAAAGTTTAGTCCCCGATATATCGGTCCCTTCAAAATTCTTAGTCACTTTGGTCAAGTAGCTTATAAGCTCGAGTTGCGTTCAGATCTATCTTTAGTACATCCAGTGTTCCATGTCTCCTTAATTAAGAAGTGCATAGGTGACCCAACAGTTGTAGTCCCTGTTGAGGGCATATATATTTAGAAACATCTCTCTTACAAGGAAATTCCTATCATAATCCCTGACTCTCGGATTCGTAGACCGAGGAACAAAGAAGTCCCTCTAGTCAAAGATCTTTGATGGAATCAGTTTGTTGAGAGACCTACTTGGGAAGCAGAAGCAGACATGAGGACCAAGTATCCTCACCTCTTATCCGCTAATTCAGACTCAATCCAATGTAATGGATTTTCTTAAGCTTATTCTGTTTCATGTTTAGTTTTTAGTTACAAACTTGGTATTCCAGTTCATGCTCAGTTTTACATTTCAAACTTGATATACTTTACCATTGTATGTTCAGTCGCATGTTCATGAGTCAATTCAGTTATGTATTCATGCATCTGATATGCATGATCATCTTATCAGCACTCCTAGTCAGGCATTCATCATCAGCTCAGTCATGAAATCATGCATCAGATATGCATGCTCAGTATGAATCTCAGTAAATCAGTAATATCATTCATGTGATCATGTTTCAGTTGTTTATGTTCAGTATGTACTTCATCTTATCATTTCTCCTATCTCAGTCAGTCTCATTCGACGATAAATGTCCCTAAGGGGGAGATATTGTAAGACCCCACGAAATTCCTAGTTTAATTCAGTCCTTTAATCTTGTTAAGGGGACTTAGAAAAATCTATCTAAGTTTCTAGACTTAGTTTATTTTTAGACTTTGAAAGTTGGCAATCTCATTTCACGGCCTTAATGTCCTTTAATGGTGTATATTTTTGTTAATTCATGATCAGCAATGTCTATAGGGGTTCCCGGAAGAATTTTTGATTTTTTGGACCTTATTTAGAACATGATTGAAATACCAAAATAGTGAGTCAACGCGATGTTGGTGCGTCACGTTGATAATCACGTCGACAGAGAAAATGTTTCTCAGCTTAAGAAAATTTCTAGTGAACCGATGTGATCAGTTATCACGTTGGTACCCTCAACACATCGCGTTGGATGCAGCATTGCTGGGCATGTTTTTTTGTCTTTTAAACCCACATCCTTAAGGGTAATTAGTTTATTTTTCCCCGATCTTCATCCCTCATAAAATGAAATTTAGCCCTCTTTTGTATAAATACATTTATTATTTCACAAGTGCTCAAGAACAAGAAACCTATGTGATTAATTTTAATTGAAGAACTAAAGCTTTCTTCCATCAATCTTCAAGAAATTGTCAACCAAGGTATGTAAAGTTTTCATCCAAGGGTCCCTTTCACCATTGGAGCTCAAGAAACCCTTTTAAAAATATGAATTTTGAATTCCATGTTGTAGGTTATATTGTTCAAATCTTTATGTTGTGATATGATTTCCAATTTTGAATCTTTATTAAATTCTCATGACTTTATGTTAAGTATGTGGATTGAAATCCTTAAATTAAAGTGAACCAGAGGATGGGAACTCACCTGCCAGCAGAGGGTATGATTCATAGAAGCAGTCCTTGCGTCCTAGAACTACGTAGCCAGTGTAGGTTGAGACATCAAAACCTGTCGGATGAGGGTTAATAAGGTGGCTTAACCTTTCAGATAAGGGTATCGCCATTGTCGTTAGAGTACATGGCATATGAGGGTCACTCACAGCTTGTCCTTACCAGTGGTGCGGTATTGACACCCTTCCAATTGGGGTTATAAATTGGACCCCAACTCAGTTATAATATCTTATTAGCGATATTTCGGTTAGATGACTACATCCCACAGTCTCAGTCTCAGTCTTCAGTAAATAACTCAGATATTTCTATAGATTTCAGGATTATCAGATACAGTCACTCAGCTTAATACGAAACTCAGCTAGTTCCATTAGAATCAAAACTGTCAGACACAGTCACTCAGTTATCAGTTATATCAGTTATCAGTAAACTCAATATTTAGAATTCTTATGATTTTAGTTATAGTTATGTATTTATGCATGTATCCTTACGTAGCCATCTCCAAGTTATTCAGTCAGTTTAATTCATGCATATGAACTCTTGCATTAGACTTACCTCACTTTGCGTACCAGTACATTCACACATACTGATGCATACTTTCCTTTTGCGCTATGGTGTTTTATACCATAGGTTTGGACGTTTAGGTTCCCGATCATACTTAGCAGCTCAGATATCAGCAGCCAGAGTCAGTGGTGAGTCCTTATATTTTGAGGACATGATTATTTCATTCTTTTCAGTATTCCAATACTTAGTCATTTTCAATAGATGGAGTTAGTTGGGGACTGTCCCATCAACTCCTTATTCAGATAGTTTAGAGCCTTTAAGACTAGCATGTTCAGACAGTTATTTCAGTCTTGGTATTATCTTACCTTGTTCAGACGTTGTTTTATTCAGTATTGTTTAGTATTTTAAACCTTATGGAAAGTTTTCCACCAGATTTCTACATTTATTTCAGTTATATTGTGATTATAATATTACTATAATTAAGTGCTAAGTTACATATATCAGTCATGGGTTAGCTAGTGGTCCATCGGGATTGTTAGCACCATGTAGAGTTCGAGGAACTAGACTCGTGGCGTTACAATTTGTAGGTTTTGTTCAATTATATTCATCATCCCTTTCATCAATTTCTACTATTGATCTTGGATTTTGGTTCATCTGTCATCAATTTCTTCTAATAGTCTATCTTGGATTTTGTTGCGGATCACTATTCAAATCATGAATCATGATATGTAATGCCACTTTATACCCTTATCACATAAATGAATCAATACAGGAGGTTCACTGAGGAAGGTGGAAAATAAACTAGGGTTGTTGACCGAAGTAGGTAGCTAATTTTGAGAGAAATTTTTAAGAACAAGAAAAGAATTATTATTTATATTTCATGGATAAATAATGGATCCTTACAATTGGTAATTTATATCTACTCTTTAATAAATTAAGATAATCACCACTAACTACTAATCAGCTAACCAATTCTAGCTACCATAAAATACATGATTAGTTACTGTAGCTATAGTGTTAGTTGTATTTCTCTAGTAATTAAATATTAACTACTAATTTCCACCTTATCTTCCAGCTCATATTCAACCCCTTAAGCGTAAATCACATGTCTTAACACCAATAGTCTAAGCTCTCATGTACTTTTGATCTCGATCTTGGTTTTTTACATTCCTTCTTTCCATTCTCCTTATTTTCATCTTCCCATCAACCCATACCTATAAAAAAAATTCTCAACTCCATAACCTTATACCTAAAGTTCTTTAATTCATTGAGTTAGATTAATACACATAATCACACTCCAAATATCTATTTTCTCCACAAAAAAATAAACCCTTAACCTCTATAGTTCTCCTGAGTCTACAGAGCTTTCTTTACTTATAAAATGTGCCCCAATGTGTTATGTTGTTTATAAATAATGTAGTGATGGTTTGAAGATTCTTCTCTGTGTAACGACATTGGGTAAGATATATAAAGTAGTTGATGTTATTTCTGCTCTTCTTGGTGTTACTCAATCTGAAATTACCGGTTTAGTCTTTATTTAGCAACCTCATAATACACTAAGATCCAACTATGTATGGTGTCCATAGAAAGGCTGGACCATTTAGCCTCCTCATTAATAAGGTTTGAGTTTATATGAAAAAAGAGTTAATATCTCAAAAGGTACCACCACATAATTTTCCAGGTCATGATGGCATCTAATATAACCTACTAGTAGGTAAGTTAACCTATAATCCAGAACGACTAAAAATAGACTATCATAAAAAAAAGCATCAGAAAGTAATACAATAAAGGAGACTAATAAAGATAAGTAACCCCAAAACCTAGTGAAGTCAGTAAAAGAGCTACTAACAAGAAAAAAGTACAAGGTAAGCATAATGTATAAATATACAAAACTGTCTCTGAAACACAAAATAAAGATCAGTCCAGCAAAAGAGGGAGAGAAGGAACAACTCTAGATGACAGGATCTAACCCCTAATCTCCAATCCATGGCAGATCTGCACAATGCATAAGTTAGCGGCAAGTACTTGTACTATGATTTGTAGGGTGCAGAAGTGTAGTATGAGTACAAAAACTCTAAGAGACTGATCTAGTCGCATTGACTACCTAATAATCCTATGTCGGGGATATTTTCTAACCAAGGACCAGTCTCCCTACAGTCATAACAAACCCTTGAAGCTATAACCTAGAAAGAAACATGAGCTGACCCTAACTAGTTAACCAACTCGTGCTTGAGTAGTGTCCTATCTCACCATAATCGAAACATTCCCTTAGAATAGTCTGATGCGCTGCATCTACTGACCTAGAATAACCAACAAGGATTGAAGACCTAGATCGAATACCCCGTAATACCTAGCCAAAAATCTATCCATTTTAATGAACACGACCAATCTAAGAGTCACATATACTCTAAGGTGCTACCTGAACTAACCTAATAGACTACAAGTGATTCTAGCCTCTACTAGGAGAATTCCAACCTCTAGCCAGAATATTATTAACAGTGAAATATTGACATGGACTCTCACTGCCACCTCAATATGTCTGAATACAAGCCCTCTCTATTTTCCATGCATAATCAATAACATAAGAGAAAGAAGACCTAATAGTTATTAAATACTTCAAATGGAATGGTAAACCTAATCTTCTGATTAATCTCTGTGCCATCTCATTCTCTATAGAATATAATATAGAATTATGTATAGACCACTCGAGAAACCTAATCTCATACATAAAAACTAATCAAGAGTTGTGTCGCATATCAACAAACCCAAATCTGACTTAAGAACCACTCGATAACTAAGCACCACCACTGATTGTGAAGTATTCACAAAAACACTTAAAATTCCTAACACGAATTAGAAAAAGCTAATGTATTCATAAATTTTTCAGAGCCTGGGCTATTCCCAGACCCTCTAGTTGACACTAAAGATCCTTGTTATTAACCTCTAATTCACTGTCCTAACTTTAAGATAAACTCTAGTAACATGTACAAAATTACCAGTCGTATCTAATGGTAACCTCGTGTTATCAATATAGGAATGAGTGGAGTCAAAAAAAGTACTTAGAGGTTCATAGAAGTACAAACTTCTGACAAGGGATCAAGGAGTAGAATTTTCTAAGAATACCCTATAATCTCCCAAAAATAGGATACATATGTCGCTATACCGATCCACTAGTATCTACAAGGAACATTGATTTTGTACCAATAAGATCAATGAACCTATGCATGGATACTAATTTGTCATGACTTGATTTCTTATGTCATGATGACACCTACTATAACCCATCAGTGGTATGCAAACCCATCATCTAGAACATCTAGAAACAAACTATCAAGAGAAAGAAGAAAGCAATAGAAAATAATACAATAAGGATACTAATAAAACAAAGTATCCCCAAAACCTGGTGAAGTTAGTAAAAGAACTACTAACAAGACAAAAGCATAATTTAAGCATAATGTTTAAATACACATGATTGTCTCTGAAATAAAAAATAAATATCAGTCCAATAAAAAAGGGAGAGCGGGAACAACTCCAGACATCAGAAGCTCCCCGTAAAAATCAAATTTATGGCAACACTGCATGATGCACATGTTAGTTGTGAGAACTCATAATATGATCTATAGGGTGCAGTAGTACAGTATGAGTGCAAAACATAAAGTATTCAATCGACACTAGCTAACTAAGTTCCATAAATAATGCAAGTATAAATAATATGTAAAGTAGGATATAATAGACATGTAATAATTTATGAAGCATAAAACGATAATACTAATGGAAGAGTAAAGGTAAACTATGATACCCTACAAGTATTCTGGGACAAGGGTGTAATACCTTAAGTATCTAGTCAATAGATTATAGTAGGGAAAAAGTAGAGATATACAATGTACAATAGTAGTATAAATGAAGGAAATAAAATACAAGAGTAGCTAGAGAGGAATATAGATATATTATCACGTTATAATATAATACCCTAGATTTTTACCCTTAGAAAATTTCCTGGATTTCTGGATTCTGGTCATGATACGACTATGTAGTAGGATTCATACACTTGGGTATGGGTGTTATGGTTCCGTCGTATGCTTACCTGTGTAGTTTGGTAGAGTAGATTTTGGTTACTGGAATGGGTCCGACTATAGGGTATGAGTCGTAGTAATTGATATGTGTCATTTGGTTCATTCACATAATCTTAGACTAGTGATTTATGTTGGATCTGAGTACGAGTGTCACACCATGAGCCATAAGTCAGGGTATGATTCGTACCAAGGATTCATTTGGGGGACAATGTTCAATCCTCATGGGATTCTATTCTACTAGTAGGTACGGTTTATGGGTACCAGTCGTACACTTGAATACGACTTTGATTTAGGTGTGTTGTAACTTGGACAATGTTAAGTCTAAATTGGAATGCCTAGGGTACGATAGGCGGATACCACTCGTACAGGTTGGGTACGACTCATAATGGTCAGTCCTACCTTATAATGGGAATTTAATGCAATTTAAGTAAGGGTAATTTGGACATTTCTCCACTTATCCTAATAATTTCCCACAACTTATATCCCTATTGGGAGGTTATTTTCCTTATTATTCTATTTTTAAACACTTGGAAAAACACTCTTAAATCCTCACTAGAGTTCTTGGGCAAGAGAAGCTAGGGTTTTATCTCTAGGATTGATTTAGGGCTTGTCTCGGTGATTTATCTCCATAATCATATTGGTTTAAGTTATGTTATATATTATCATTGTTAGTTCCAACTAGTGACATGGTTTTATACAATGTTTTCATTGTTTAAATGTTGTATGGTTTTAGTTTTCAAATATGATTTAGGGGTTTTATTTATAAATGCTTAGTTATGGTTTCCCTATGCTTTAATTATTTTTTATATCCTTTAATGGTGATTTTTGATAATTTCATTTCATGGGATGGTTATTGATAATTGGAACTGGTTTTGGAAATATTATGCCCCCAATGTGTTTGATAAAATGCCTAAAATAATGCTTTCACTATAATATTTGTTTAATGGAACATATGCATGGTTTAAACTTGGTAATGGAACCTTAGATGATATGAATGGTTTTGGAATAGTTTGTCTTAATAAACATACTTGTGTGGTATATAGTAATCCCCCAAGTTAATTGGATAATATGATATATGGGTACACAGGAATCCTATGATCTCAAAAATCTTTGGCTAAGGACAATACTTTAAAGATATAGTTGGTATGACGATACCACTACTAATGGACTTTATTGATAATAAATGAATAATTGTTTTGTTGTTTGATAATGGTTTAAATTTGGCCTAAAGAGGGAAGGGGTAGCATAGCCATGGAGGTGGAGCTCCTCGGGGGATCGAAACTGGAAACTCATATTTGATGATGGGAGGTTTGGCCCTAGTGACCGTGTGCATGATATCACACTTTATATTTTGCGGGATGTACTAGTCATCCCAGGTTCTTTTCTCTGGTCGTGCGGCTTCATGCACTAGGTCCCTTTCAGCATAGAGAGCCGAACCCATATAATCCATGGGTGATTTTAAAACTGCAAAGCTACACAACCAGGTAAAGGTTTGAATTGCTTGCTAAACTTGGTTTCCTTTATCATCATGATTAGATATATGTGTGTGTGTGTATGGTTTGTATGTATATGGATGGTTTTACTTTGTTTTATAATTGGTATTATTTTATCTTTATCTTGAGTTCATGCTAGAATTCACCCGCTAATCCATCTTTTGGTGGCTGTATCCCCACACGATGCAGGAACCAGCCATTTTACTCTACCTACTTAGCATTCAAACACTCAGGTACCAGCTTTAGATTAAAGTTGGTGAGATTTTATCTATTTAAAAGGCTTAATTTCATGGATGTTATTTCATACTTTGGATTATTTATGGATATTGGTTTTGGCTATGGTTGGGGGCATATCCCAACTAGATTTTATTAATTCTTTGGTTAGATTCTTTGTGGTACTACTATGGGTTTTTATGGTAGGGATCCATAGTAGTGTCAGCCATGGTATTGGCATTAGTTTTGTGGATGATACCATTGGACATAATTTCTCATTGTTCCATCATATTTTACCTTCAGATTGCATATTTAATTATTAATGGAACTTATTTGGTTATGGTTAGATCTATGGTTTGGTTTGGCTTGGTATGGTTGGACAGTTAGTATGGGATGTTCAGACACGGTTAGGTTGGTATCGGTAATAGACGTATCCCAAATTATAGAATATGGTTAGTTATACTATATTAGTAGATGTTTGAAATTTATCCAACTCAGGAAAGGCGATTAGAGATTGGGTTGGGTAACAGGGGTTGTCTTCGATCCCAGACAAACTTAGGACTCTCATTATGACAAGGCCTTGGGTTGAGTCAGGTCAAGTTGGTATCAGAGCTTTAGGTTCATGGTCAATTGGGAGTCCACAAAGTTGTGTCTAGTAGAGTCTTTTTTAGGGTGTGTAGCGTGCCACACTCCTAAGGGAGAGGCTATCGGGAATTTAGGAATGTTTCAATTTCTTGGTATTTTATTTTCAAGCTTGGAGTCTTAATTCTTGGAATCTTTTCCAATCCTTTTTTGTTCGTATTTCAGATCATTCCTCATAGATCTAAAACACAAGGAAACTCTTCAGTCCAATCTAGAGACAATGTTGAATGGATACATCCTATATCTGGAGTTTGTATTCGATCTCAAGGTCATGACCCTGATTGTTCTGGGATTCTTGTAGTTGATATTAGTCCTCCTCAGGGTACGGGAACTAATGCAAAAATTTTCTAATCTATTCATGTCATTACTCAGTTGGTTACTACTCAATATGAGAAGGATACATCTAGTGGATTATCTGCTTAGGCTACAAAGGTTGCCCAACTTATGAAGTTGAATCCTACAACTTTTATTGGTGTGAAGGTTGAGAAGAATCCTACATCTTTCTTTGATGAAATGGAGAAGATATTTAGTGTAATGTAGGCTACTAATATGGAAAGTGTTAATTTTCCAGCTTATCGAATCAAAGATGTTACTTACCAATAGTACGAGGAGTGGGATCGGGATAAAGATGATGTGGAGGATTCATCCTTACTAGATGTTATTTCTGGTGATTTTTTGTATCATTTCTTTCCTTAAGAGATAAGAGAAGCAAAGATGGATGATTTTTTAAATCTTAAGTAAGGGAGAATGTCTGTCAAGTAATATGACTTGAAATTTCATAAGTTGTCAAGGTATGCTCCTTCTTTGGTGGCTGATATAAAAGCGAGGATGAGAAAGTTCGCTTCTGGGCTATCTCATGATTTAATATAAAAAAGTAAGACTATTTTGTTGATCATGGCTATGGATATTTCTAGGTTAATTATCCACATGCAGCATGTGGAGAATGAGAAAAAGAAACAAGCATAGTTTGGAATTAAGCAGGGTAAGAGTAGAAGGTTTTCTAACGAGGGAGGTGCTCAGTCGCAAGGTGGATGAGATGGAGGCAAACGGTTCAAAAATAAGTGGGGGAGTTTTAGTTCCTTGTCAACTACTAGCATTCATTTCCTAAGGTAGTCGGGTGATAGGCGTCAGCAAGGTGGTGATAACTTTTGGGCACAGTGTTCCCAATCTCAGGAGAGTGGGGGTTAGTTTGTTTCTTTATGCCATTCTTGTTGATTCTGTGGTCGTTCTCATTGGTGTTATAGTGATGAAGGAAGGGACAATTATTTCAAGTGTGGCCATCCAAGTTATATGCTTAAGAGTTGCCTGATTAATAAGGTTTCTATGGTTCTGGTTGCTTTATCTTTTTCTCCTACACCTGGTGGTTCTTCTTCTGCGTTGGTTACTACTCTTGGTTCTAGTGTTGGCAAGAATATGTTGTATTCTCTTGCATCTCGACAAGAATCTGAGGTATCTCCTAATGTTATTAGTGGTACATAATAACTTTTCTCTTGTGACGTGTATTGTCTTCTTGATCCAGGGTCCACTCTTTTCTATGTGACCCCATAAGTGGTTGTATGTATTGATTTTTATTCGTAATATGTTTGGATCCTTTTTCTATTTTTACACTAGTTGGTGACTCAATTATTGGTAAGGGAGTCTATAGGGTGGTATGGTATTTTTTTGTGGTAGGCAGACTTTTGTGGATTTATTTGAACTAGATATGGTTGAATTTGATGTTATTCTAGAGATGGATTGGTTACACTCTTATTATGCATCCTTGGATTGTCAGACCCATAAGGTTATCTTTAGGTTCCCTGGTGAGTCAGTTATAGAGTGGGAGGGTGATTTTCTTTCACATAGGGAGAGTTTTATTTCTTATTTTAAAGCTCGGAGGTTAATATCAAAATGGTGTCTTTATCATTTGGTTTGAGTTAAATATTCTAACTCGTAAGGTCCTTCTTTAAATTTAGTTTCGATGGTTAATGAGTTTAAAGAGGTCTTTTCAAAAGATCTTCCTAGTGTTTCTCCATATAGGGAAATAGAGTTTGGTATTGATTTTCTTTCATGCACTCATCCAATATCTATTTCTCCTTATAGAATAGCTCTTGTTGAGTTGAGGAAAAATACGAAGCGACTTAAGGATTTTTTGGATAAGGGGTTTATTCATCCTAATGTATCCCCATCGGGTGCACTTGTTTTGTTCTTCCACAAGAAGGATGGTTCACTTCGGATGTGCATTGTCTATTTGCAGTATAATAGGGTAACAGTCAAGAAAAAGTATCCTCTTCTAAGGATAGAAGACTTGTTTAATCAATTGTATGGAGGCAAGTTCTTTTCTAAGACAAATCTTCG
Organism: Capsicum pubescens; assembly: GCA_030864215.1. Classification (NCBI taxonomy): domain Eukaryota; kingdom Viridiplantae; phylum Streptophyta; class Magnoliopsida; order Solanales; family Solanaceae; genus Capsicum; species Capsicum pubescens. The sequence continues at coordinate 109,821,084 of CM061544.1, forward strand.
GTTTGGGTTCCATCAACTTAAGATTAGGGAGGTGGATATCCCTAAGATTGTTTTTTGCACTCGTTATGGGAATTTTGATTTCTTGGCGATGTTGTTTGGTTTGACAAATACTGCGACAACTTTTATGGTTTTGATAACTAGGGTGTTTAGGAAGTTCTTAGATCTCTTTGTCATTTTTTTTATTTATGACATTCGAGTTTATTCAAAGAGAGAGGGGGATCATTCTAATCATCTCTGTGTGGTATTGTAAACCTTAAAGGAACATTAGTTGTATTCCAAGTTTGTGAGTTTTGGTTGAACGTTGTGACCTTTTTGGTCGTATTACTTCTAGTGAGGGGATCATGGTGGATCCTTAAATACTGGTTATGGTTAAAAGTTATCCTAGAACTATAACTCCAACTGGCATTCAGAGCTTCTTGGGTTTGGCTGGGTATTATAGGCATTTTGTGGAAAACTTTTCGACAATAGATACTCCTTTGACTAAGTTTACTAATAAAAAGGTCAAGTTTTCTTAGTTTGATACTTGTGAGGGGAGTTTAAGAAGTTGAAGGAATAGCTAACTTCGGCTTCGATTTTGATATTTTTAGATGAAAGTGAGGGGTTTGTGCTTTATTATGATTCATGTCGAGTGGGACTTGGTCGCGTCTTGATGAGCATGGGAAGGTGATTGCCTATGCTTCCAGGCAGCTAATGGTACATGAAAGGAACTATCCTACTCATGATTTAGAACTTCTTGTGGTGGTCTTTGCTTTAAAAATATGATAGTATTATTTGTATGGTGTACACATGGATATCATTTTTTATCATAAGAGTCTATAGTAAGTGTTCACTCAGAAGGATATTAATCTCAAGTAGAGGATATAGTTGGAGCTTGTCAAGGACTATGATATGAGTTTTCACTATCACATAGGTAAAGCTAATGTGGTTGTCAATTCTCCTAGCAGGTTTTCCATGGGAAGTTTAGCCCATGTGGAGAAAGAAAAGTAGGAATTGGTGAAGGATACTCATTGCTTAGCTAATCTTAGAGTTTGTCTTTTAGACTCCCAGGATGGTGGTGTGTTAGTACAGAAAATGGTTCAGTTGTCTCTTGGTGCAGAGGTTAAGGAGAAGCAAGTGCTAGATCCTATCTTGATGAAAATAAAGAGTGATGTTAGTTGGCAAAAAGTAATAGTCTTTGAGATTAGTGGCTATGGTACTTTGTGGTACCAATGGAGCTTATCTATCTGTGATGTCAATGGGTTGAGACAAAGGATCTTGACTGAGGTGCATGAATCGCGCTACGTTGTTCATCCTGGTTGGACAAAAATGTATCTTTATCTTATGGAGATTTACTAGTGGAATGGTATGTAAAGTGATGTGGCTGATTATGAGGCAAGTGCATGGTGTGTCAACAGGTTAAGGTTGAGCACATGAGACTCGGTGGATTGTATAAGGAATTTGAGTTGTACAAATGGAAATGGGTGTGATCAATATCTATTCGTTACCGTTCTTCCTCATTCTCAGTATTAATTTAATTCCACTTGGGTCATCATTGATAGGATGACAATGTCTGCTCACTTCTTTCCAGTGAGGACTACCTTTTTAGCAGAGGATTATGTGAAGTTGTATCTTCAAGAAATTGTAATGCTGCATAGGGTCCCTATTTCAATTATCTCTTATTGTGGTACATAGTTTTCATCTCATTTTTACTGATCTTTCAAGTAAGGTTTGGGTATGAAGGTTTGTCCGAGTACTGCTTTTCATACACAGATAGATGGCCAAGTGCAAAGAACTATTTAGATGTTAGTGGATATGCTTCGGGTGTTCATGATTGATTATAGTGACATTTGGGTTGAGAATCTACCTTTGGTAGAATTTTCTTACAATAATAGCTATCATTCTAGTATTGGTATGGCCCCTTTTGAAGCATTTTATGGTAGGGATACTATAACACCCTAGGTTGAAAATTGGTATGACCCCTTTTGAAGCAATTGGGTTGAGCATCTACCTTTGGTAGAGCTTGCTAACAACAATAGCCATCACTCGAGAAAGAATGTTCTTAGTGAGGAAGACTATAACACCCTAGCTTTTGACCATTAGAATATTTCCTAGATTTTTGGCTTTTGTTCATGATACGACTATGGGGGTATAAATCGTACACTGTAGTATGGGTGGTATGTTCCAGTCATATGCTGACCATTGTTGGTTGGTAGAGTGGATTTTGGTTACTTAAATGGGTACGACTATGGGGTACGAGGCTTATTGGTGGATACAAGTCATTTGGTTCATTCACTTAATTTTAGACTTAGCGACTTAGGTTGATAAGTAGCTCACCGTGAGTCGTAAGTCAGAGTATGAGTCATACCATGGACTCGTACAAGGGACAATGTTTAATCCTCTGGGGATTTTATTCTTCCAAGGGTACGGTTTATGGGTACCAGTTGTACACTTGAATACAACTTGGGTTTTGGTGTGTTGTACCTTGGATAGTGTTAGGTCCAAGGAGCAAGGCCTAGGGTCTGAGAGGTGGGTACCACTCATACTGGTTGGGTACGACTCATAAGGGTCAGTCGTACCCTATAACGGGAATTTAATGTTGCTTAAGTGATGAAAATTTGGACATTTTCCCACTTATCCTAATAAGGTCCCACGACTTATATTCCTATTTGATGATTATTTGCACTATTATTCTATTTTTAAACTCTTGGAAAAACTCTCTTAAATCCTCTCTAGAGTTCTTGGGCAAAGGAAGCTAGGGTTTCATCTCAAGGATTGATTTGGGGCTTGTCTCGGTGATTTATCTCAATCATCAACTTGGTTTAAGTCATGTTCTCTTCCCTCATTGTTAGTTCCATCTAAAGTAATGGTTTTATATAATGTTTTCATGGTTTTAATGTTTTATGGTTTAGTTTTTCAAATATGATTTGGGGGTTTAGTTATAAATACTTTGTTATGTTTTCTCCTATGCTTTAATTGTCTTTATATACTTTAATGGTGGTTTTGGATAATTGTATTGTGTGACAATAGTTATTGATAATTGGAAATGGTTTTCAAAATATTATGCCCCCAATGTGTTTGATAAAATGGTTATAACAATGCTTTTACTATAATATTGGTTTTTCAATGGAACCTATGCATGGTTTAAACATGGTTATGGAACCTTATATGATATGAAATTTAAATAGTTTTTGAATGGTTTGGATTAATAAACATACTTGTGGGGTACATGGGAATCCCCTAAGTTAATTGGATAATATGATCTATGGGTACATGATAATTCCTTGATCTCAAAAATGTTTTTCTAAGGACAATACATGAAAGTTATAGTCGGTGTGATGATACCACTACTAATTTCCTTGGTTAATAATAAATGGATAATTGTTTGGTTGTTTTGGGGGGATCGAAATTGGAAACTCATATTTACCTATGTGAGGTTCGGGCCTAGCGACCATGTGCATGATGTCACACTTTATATTTTAGGGGATGTACTAGTCATCCCAGGTTCTTTTCTCTAGTCGTGCGACTTCACGCACTGGGACCCTTTAAGCAGGGGGAGCTAAACCCATATAGCCCATGGGTGGCTTTAGGACGATAAAGATACACAACTCAGGTAAAGGTTTTAATGGCATGCTAAACCCGGTTCCCTTTCCTTGCATGGTTATATATATATGTATAGTTTGTGTGCATATGGATTGTTTTACTCTTTTTATAGTTGTCATTATTTTATCCTTATCTTGAGTTCATGCTAGTGTTCATCCGCTAGCTCGTCTTCGGGCAGCTGTATCCCTACACGATGCAAGAATCGACCGTTATACTCCTCCTGCTTAGAATTCGGACACATGAGGTCAACTTTGTATTAAGGTGGTGAGCTTCCATCAATTCGGAAGTCTCCATTTCATGGATGATATTTCATACCTTGGATTACTTATGGATATTGGTTTTGGCTATGGTTGGGGGAATGTCCCCACCGAATTTTATTACTATTTTGGTTAGAGGCGTTATGGTACTATTTTGGGTTAGTATAGGCGAGATCAGTAGTAGTGTCAGCCTTAGTATTGGCATTGTATTGGGGCTGACACAATTGGACATAATTTCTCATTGTTCCATCATATTTTATTTTAGAATTATATATTAAATTATTAATGGAACTTATTTGGTTATGGTTGGATCTATGATTTGGTTTGTCTTGGTATTGTTGGATGGTTGTATGGTATGGTCTAACTCGGTTGGGTTGGTCTCAGAAATAGATCTATCCTAGAGTCTGTAATCTAGATATTTACGCTATCTTTTTCTATGTTTGAAATTCAGTCAACTCAGGGCAGGTGGATGGAGGTTGGGTTGGGTAACGGGGGTGGTCTGTGGTTCTGGACGGACTTGGGACGGCCATTATGACATGGCCCCGGGTTGGGTTGTGTCATATACCATTATCCCAACCTGAAATTACTATTTTAAGAGAATCTTACATCACTAGGATCATAAACAAAGAGGGAGTTAGTCCTAGCATAATCGGGGTCTCTAACCAAAATGTGAATAATCATAAGGTAACCTAACAATAGTAAATCTTACAATAATAAGGAGTAAAGGAACTTAGAAGCGTGCCTAAAACCTCGAGTAACAATCCATAACCAACCTGCCACAAACTAAACAATAATAACCAAATAATAATATAACCAGCTAGCCAAAATGACCAATAACCTTACTAGTACCCCATAATCCAAAAAGGTACAAATAATCAATCACCAAACAGTAACCATAACCTATACCTATCCAGCCTCATAAGACCAATTTATATAGTTGCCAATCAATAATACTAGTGATATGTATTACAGATGAATGAATGAATGTAGACTAAGACAATACTACCATACAAACTAAGTGCCAAACCATATCAAGTTTATCTATCTCCTTTGGCTTATTGTCTTGAAAGTTAGGACTTATGAATATCACCTCTTTTGGTATGTGGTCTTCAGACAGACAAATCCATTGAAAATTTAAAATATATATTGCATGGTCCTAAACCAGTACTTTCAATAACCATCATAACAAATCTTTTTCAACTAATACTGGAGAGAGATATAAAGTATAATAAGAAGTGCCCGGACTTGAACCAAGACTAAATAAATAAAGGTCTATAAATCAATATCCTAGGACTGAATCTGGTACTAAAACAATACGATAATATAGAAAGGACAAGAATCTCCCTCGATTGATATGAATAACTAGTAATATAAGAGGTCATCAAGACTAGATCAAAATCCACCTCAGTTTAAGATTTCAAATAGTATGCTTAGTTGAGAAACTCATAAGTCCTTAATAAAGGTGGTTTGTCTTCCATTTTAAAGAATTTGTTTTAAAGTTAAAAAGTAGGAGGAATCCTTTTTTTGAAAAATAGAAGTAAAATTAACGTCTTACTTAAAATGGTACCACTCAAAGAATTAAATGTGTCTAATAGTATGCATGCCACCACCAATATCCAAACAAGAAAACAATAAGTGTCTAAGCATCTATAAACTAGAAGCACATCTTCTTAAAGGATGGAGTACTAACATGGTGTCCAACTGGTATCGTAACCACAACCTCGAGTCCAATAATATATCAATTAATAGGATATTAATATAATAATCTGGAAAGTTCGAAATTAATAGGATAATAATATAATAATCTTGGAAGTTTGGTAAACAAGGGCATGGATCTATTAGAAGGATCTAATCAGGGAATATTACCCGAATAACTAATGAGTCGTTTGGTAGAGTGTATTAGAATAATGTTGAATAAGGTTTATTAGTAATGCCTACATTATTAATGCAACTAATGTTGGTATTAGCTATACAGTCATTATTTCTCACATAGTGTTTGGTTTGAAGTATTAAAACTAAGGTATATTTACTTGATTTTTATAAAAAGATGTTTGTTTACAAAACTGCCATTCTTTGTATCCTCATTTTCAAGCGTAGAAGTAGTAACAACTACTGTTGTAGAAAAATAAAACCCAAGGATGTTCTCCCTTCTTTTGGAATGATGATTAGGGGGAGTTTTCCATTAAACTTCAAGCAACAAGATCTTATAAGTGATGTTGCTCATGCACTTGACAAAGCAAAAATGATGTATTTTTGAGAAAGATTTTCTTTATGCCATCTTCCTAGATCATCAAATAATGAAAAGGAATCTTCAATAGTTGATAGCTAAAAATATGTTTGGCTAGAGAAAGTGTTGAAATATTGAAAAAGAGGTAGCAACACTACTTATTAGAGAAGAAAAAGTTGAAAAATAGGGGTAAATATGTCATTAACAAGTTAATTCATGTGTTGGAAGTATTTGTATTACTAATACATGGAAAATGATATGTATTCCTAATGCACACCTCAATACACAATAATGTGTACAACTAATGCATGCTTTAGTTATACATAGGCTAAAAAAGGTACCAAACAAGGTATTAGTAGTACACATTAGCTAATGAATGCATTATATTTTATAATATACTCTACCAAACGACCATTAAGTAATATGATAAGTATTACTGGAATCATTCATGTCAATTTATGGTTGAACAAATCTAGTGCTAGGTGTAATGGAATCCTACCACCATAATGGGAATTCTAGACTAAATTTTGAGTTATATTTCTAATCAAGTGATGATACAACTAGGTATAAACCTATCCTATAACCCTAAAGAAACATAAATTCCACATAATAAACAATCCTATAGAAAAACGTAGGCCATAGCTTACCTTATTTGTGAACTGCAAACTCAAACCATCAATGAACCACTCAACCTCCACTCCATGATCTCTAAATAAAGACATTCTATCAAAATCATAATCTATATTTTAATATGACAAAAATATTATCCATTTTACAATAAAAATTTTGAGTCAAAAATAGGCCCGTGAGGCTGTCAGGACCTGAGTCTACCCCTTAGTCGTGGAAATGGTGCTTACGATTACAAATGATAACAAACTAACCCATCAACTGGCACCTGCTGGGAGCACAAAATAAAATAGTAAAAATGGACATCTACGGAGAACAACCTATAAATCCATAAGGTTTGAATATTGAAAATACGATCAAATCACAAGTTTGAACATATGATAAAAATTCTGAAACACAACTGATAAGACTGATAAACTGACTAGCTGTCTTACTGACTATTTGAAAGCCTCTAAACTGTTTGAAGATTTAATGGCATAGGCCCCAACTAACTCCAACTGACTAACTGAAAAAAAATGTAAAAATAACTTAATAAACATAATGGGTCCTCGATAGAGGAAGACTCACAACTGCTGTTGCTGCAAAAGCGCTGGACTATCTAAGTACGGTGGGAAAACTGAGCACTCGAACCTATGATATAAGACATTATACCTTAAAGAAGAGCTGGAATATTGATGCTTTGTTTAATGTTCTTGGATTGGGGAACTTGAATTCTTGGTTTCTTAGAGAGAAAGTAATAGAATTTGATGATCGTGGGGGAGGAGAGGGTTTTTTTTAGACAAAATGGGAGAAGATGTGCAAATAATTCCCTAACTAGTGTTATAATTCATGAATTGATGAATTGGGTTAATGGGAAAAGACACAATTGCCTGGATTGCGGATTACATGGTCACCCCGACACGGTTGGTGTGTCATCGCTATTAGCACCATGATGCGATGCTATCGCGATGAACTTAATTCTCATAACTAATCATGATCAATACATAACCCAATCCTTGTCTGAAAAATTAGAAACTTCTTCGAGAAAAGCTTCTTACACCCCTGAACATGAATAAACTAAAAAAATAATATCTAAGTATCTGGAAGACTGATTTTAAAATCCTTGAAGTTAAGAGGACTTAAACATGACTAAGTCCCCAACACTTAGTGAAATTTTCAGGTTTTAAACCTCTTATGCATGCAACTAGGAGTTGAACTGAGCTAAAAATAATATGGGGTATTATAATATCTCCCCCTTGAGACTGATTAGGCTGAGAGTTCTGAATAAAGGCAATTGAGATCACATACTTCACATGTATATCTAAAAATAAGATTACATGACTGAGTCTTAAACATTACACATGAACTAAAATGAATTCGGGAATGTTTGCAATGACATGAGAAAGATCACATAGCTGAACTGAGAATGGAAAAGAAATAATCTAAGGAAAACAGCTACCTTAAGTTGAGTCTGAGTTTGCGGAGAAAAGATGAGGGTACTTGGCACATATATCTCCTTCTACTTCCGAAGTTTCTCCCATAATAGACTGATTCCGCCAAAGAACTTTTACCAAGGGAACTTTCTTGTTCCTTTGTCTATGAATCTAATAATCGAGGATATCAATTGAGACTTCTTTGAAGGAAAGGCTATATGTAGACTCCATATCCTTTAATGGAATAACCACAGCTGAATCACCAACACACTTCTTTAATAAGAAAACATGAAATACCGAATGCACTGATGCCAAATTTGCAGGTAACTCAAGCTCATAAGCTACCTTCCGGAAACTGCTCAAGATCATGTATGGGACAACATATTGGGGAATAAGCTTCCCCTTTTTTCTGAATCTCTTCACTCCCTATATGTGCGATATTTTCAAATAAACCAAATCACCAACTTTGAACTCAATATCTCTCCTCCTCATATTTGCGTAATATTTCTGGTGACTTTGGTCTATCTTAATACTCTCCCTGATTAATTGAACTTTTTCCATCACATTAAATATTTTATCTAGACCTATAAATGCAGCCACACATACTTCAAACCAACAAATAGGAGATGTACATCTTCACCCATAGATAGCCTTAAACAGAGGCATATGAATACTGTAGTGATAACTATTATTGTACGAAAATTCAATCAAAGGTAAGTGGTAATCCACACTTCCTTTAAAATCAAGAACATATTCTCTTAATATGTCCTCTAGGGTTTGAATGGTCCTCTCCGCCTAACCATCTTTCTAAGGATTAAAAGTTTTACTAAGATGAACTTGGGTACCAAGACACTTCTTAAAATCCCTCCAAAAGTGATAAGTAAACTGAGTACCTCTATCTAAAATGATAGACAATGGGACTCCATGCAACCTAACCAACTCTCTAATATAGAGGTTGGTGTAGTCCTCAGATGAATAAGAAGTATGGACTAGCAAGAAATATGTTCATTTTGTCATTCTGTCTACAATCACCCATATCTAATCATGATGACGATGCATACGAGACAACATGTCAAAAAATCCATGTTTACCTCTTCCCACTTCCAAGTGGAAATGCTGCACTCCTAGAATATGCCATTAGACCTCTGGTGCTCAACCTTGACTTGCTGATAGTTAGAACACTTATATACAAAATTTGCAGTGTCTCTCTTCATACCACTCAACCAATAGATTTCCTGCAAATCATGATACATCTTAGTAGCTCATATGTGAATGGAATAATGCATACCATGTGCTTCTACTAAAATCTAATGTCTCAAATCATCAACACAGGGCACACACAACTACCCTGACATCGCAAAACACCATCTCTCCCTTAGGCGGAAACCTCTACTTTATGATCTTTAATAGATTCATTCAACTTAACAATAATGGAATACCTATCTTGCTTTTCTTTCACTTCATTAACCAAAGAAGATTTCGAACCATTCTAAGCTACTAACCTCAGCTGAATCCACCAACCGAATGCATAATCTATCCAACTAAGGAACCTCCCTGTCTAACTTCTTTTTATCATCCTCAATATGAGCTAGACTACCCAAAGACAATCTACTAAGAGAGTCTGTCACTACATTGGTCTTTCTCAGATGATATAATATACTCATATCATAATATTTTAACAACTCAAGACACCTTGTCTGGAGAAGATTTAAATCTTCTCCCAAAACACATACTGCAAAATTTTATGATCCGTGGACACATCAACATGAACTCCATAAGGATAATGCCTACAAATTTTCAAGGCAAAAACAAAAACTGCCAACCCATATCATGGGTAGGGTAATTCTTTTCATGAGGCTTATGTTTCTAGAGGTATAGTCTATAAACTTACCTTTCTACATCAATACACAACCAAGACCAACTCTGGAAGCATCACAGTAAATAGCAAACCCATCTAAACCATCTGGCAAAGTTAAGACTAGGGCTGAGGTGAGTAGAGTCTTAAACTCTTGAACACTCTTTTCACAAGAATATGACCACTGGAATTTGACTATATTCTGAGTCAATTAAGACATGGGTAATGAAATAAATGGAAACCCTTCAAAAAACCATCGATAATAGCTAGCCAAACCAAAGAAGCTTCTGATGGTTGATGGAGAGGTGGGTCTAGGACAGTTTCTCACTACTTTGGTCTGTTGAGAGTCAATTCTAATGCCATCATCGAAAATAATATAACCAAGAAAATCTATTGATCTTATCCAATACTCGCACTTACTGAATTTGACGAACAACTGATAGGTTCTAAGAGTTTGCAATACAATTCTGAGATGGTATGCATGATTATTTTCAGTACGGGAGTAGACAAGAATATCATTAAAGAAGACTATGATGAACATATCCAAGGACTGCTTTATCATTCGATTCATCAAGTCCATGAAAGATATTGAGGCACACGTTATTCTAAAATACATAACTAGGAATTCGAAGTGACCATAGTTAGTTTTGAAGAATGTCTTTGGAATGTCACATTCTCTGACTCTGACTTGATGGTAGCCGAATCTGAGGTCTATCCTAGAGAAATAACTGGCACCCTGAAGTTGGTTGAACAAGTCATCAATCCTGGGGGGTGGATACTTATTCTTGATTATGACCTTGTTTAACTACTGGTAATCAATGCACATTCAGAGAGAACCATATTTCTTACGCATAAAAAAGACTGGAGCTCCCCATGAGGAAACACTAGGTCTGATGAATCCTTTATCTAAGATATGTTTTAACTATTCTTTCAACTCTTTAAGATCAACTGGAGCCATTATTTTAGGCGGAATAGAGATAGGTTGGGTATCTGGGATAAGATCTATTCTGAAGTCAATTTACCTTTCGAAAGGAACTCTTGAAATGTCTTCAGGAAAAACATCTTGAAATTCCCTTACTACTAAAATTGACTCGAGACTTGGAGTCTCAGAACTAGAGTTTTTGACTTCAACAATATGTTAAACACACCCCCTAGATATCATTTTTCATGACTTAATAAATGAAACAATCTGACCCTAAGAACTGAAGTACTACCCCTCCATTCAATAACTAATTCATTGGGTAAATAAAAATGGATGACTCTATTTCTACAGTCAACTGAAGCATAGCATGCTGATAATGACATCAAAATCGGTCATCTCTAATCCCATAAGATCAACCGACGTGATTTTTTAGGATACTGTAATCGGGAAATTTCTTTATACCCATCTAGTTATGACAGACTTACCCACTAGGGTATAAAATGAAAAAGTCTCTACTAATGTTTTTGGACTGACACTAAAATATAAGGGGTTACAAAAGAAATTGAAGCTCCAAGGACTAACAAAACATACACATGAAGATGAAAAACTTGTAACGTACCCATATCTATATCAAGAGAACTTTTCTGATCCTTTTAGGACTAGAGTGCATACAACCTATTCTAGCACTGCCCACTGGTTGCATTAGAAACGACAACCTACTGAGTCAGGCGTCCAACTAGAACTTGGGAATAACTGTGCTAACTAAGAAGACCCACTTTTAGGCATTCTCAGATTCTGTGGCCTGGCTTGCCACATGTAGAACATACATCACTGTCAAGCTTACACACTACATGATGATTCCTATCACACTTCCCACATAGTGGATTAGCTTAACTACTGTTCACACTACCCTAGGACTTAGAGGCAGCGCCTTATCCCGATGTCATTCGAGAACATTGACACTGATTCACTAGCTGAAGATGGGGCTGGGGCTAAAAATGTTAGATGGAACTGATAATGGCTAACACCTTCTGACCTTGGCTGTGAAAAGTTAAAGCTACCTATTTTGGCACTCTTATTCTCTCTCTTTCTCCTTAAGTTTCTCTTGCTCAATTTGTTGAGCATGAACCATAAGCCTAGATAGTCCCATCACCATAATCAACATAGCAGTCCTACACTCCTTGAACACATTATCATCTACACTAGAAACAAACTTACTCATTATAGACCTATTATTAGCCACCAACGAAGGAGCGTACCTCGACAACTTAGTAAACTTAAGTTAGTAATCCATCACAATCATATTAACTTGCTTCAAATTAATGAACTACAACACCTTAGTTTCCCTCAACTCTAACAAAAATAACATGTCTAAGAAGGTCATGGAAAACTCCTCCTACTCAATGGGCCCTACCTCAACACGTTTATCCTCCTTCAACTGATAATACCATGTATGAGCTATATCCTACAACTAGTAACCATCCAACTCCTCACTCTCACTCGAAGTGACACCTCTGATATCAATCAATTTTTAACCATATCAAGAAAATCCTGCGGATCATCCTCATATATGGATCTCGAAAACAAAGGAGATTCATTCTGGTGAAATCACAAACCCTAGCTACATCTGTAATTTTCACTGGGTTAGATGAGGTACAAATCTGTTAGTTGTTCAGAGAAGCTACTGAGTGAGCTAAGGTAGTGAATGTATCTTTGAACTCGGCATGAGAGATGTGCTCATTTAGGGGATCTTCCTGAATAGGCAGAGGTGCAGGCTTATTTCCATTTCTTCTTTCATTGTTTCTTTTGGGAGGTATTTTCTATATGCAAAAGGAAGAATAAGTCAGATAGAGAGTTTTGAATAGATCTATGCTCATTTGCACGATATGAATACTGAAATAAGAGAAACTTTTCCTAAAACATCTTATAGCCTCTTGTCCATAAGTGTGGCGCACTTCACACCCAAGAACAAAACTCTACTCAACGCAACTTTTTGACTCCATAGGGTCTATAAAACCTTAGGCTCTGATACTAAGTTTTGTCATGACCTGAGGCTACCTCCTAGTTGTGGCAATAGTGCTTATGCTCATATGTGACAACAAGCTATCCTATAATATTGTAACTATTGTGAGCACTGAAAAAAATAGTAAAATGGACATATGTGGAAAACAACAGGCAAAGCCATAAGGTATGATACTGAAAATATGATCAAATCACAAGTCTAAACATCTGATAAAAATACTGAAACACAGCTGATGAGATTAATTAATTGACTAGCTATCTAAATGACTGTCTGAATAACTAAAAGCCTCCAAACTGACAGAGAAGTTGAAGGGACAGGCCCCAACTAACTCCAACTAACTAACTGAAAATAAATGTAGAAATAACTTAATAAATATAACGGGTAATCGATAGATAAGGACTCAACATTATTTCTTCTACTGAAGCTTTGGACTGTCTAAGTACGATCGAAAAACTAAGCGTCTGAACCAATGATATAAAACATCATAGTACAAAGAAGAGTATGCGGTCAGTACTTTGAATGTATTGGTATATGAGATGAAGTTAGATGATATACATAGGTTACTGTACACATAAAATATGGAATAACTGAATAACAAGAGATATTTAAACATGAATAAATGAAAATTGAAATATCTGAGAAAGCAAGACTAATCATATATATATACATTTCTGAAATAATGTATAAACTGGAATACTGAAATCTGATAACTGAATAACTGAGAATTTATATGCTATGGTCAAGCAAACTTGAACTAATATTATACTGAATACTATACTGAGATTGTGTGAGGTATTATTTAACTGACATGCCCCAATATGAGCTAATAGGGTACAACCTAAAACCCCAGATGGAAGGGTGTTAGTACAGTACCACGATTACTAACACTGGTTGTGTAGATCCACTAAAATGGTCCCAATGGACTGAAGAGTCACCCTATAGTGGAAGGAAACTCATGTGATAGGTGTCAACCCTAAACTGGCAGGAAAATATCCAAAATATATGTTGGCTACATAATTCTGTAACTCAGGGATTGCTACTAAGGGTCAAACCCTAAACTAACAGAAATACCCCATCCCTAGGTTCGCTCCATGCTAAATCCTACTCCCAATTAAATGACATCATTTATTGAATTGAACTAAGCTTAACTGAGCAAACAACTGATCATAACAACTAACTAAATGACAATGCTCATGTTTTATTAGAAATTATTTTGAAGATACTAAAATTATGTAAACAACTAGGTAGCGGGTGATCATAACCCACCAACACTGAAAGGAAATAGAAATAAGGACATATACAAGCCTTGAAAACCATAATAGGGAATTATTATACTAAATCCATCACTTTGACATTTCATCAAACACATGGAGATGAACACTTTAACATGGGGATGCTTTTAAACATGATGAGGTAGCATAATTACATGACAAAAACCAAAAATTAGGAGGTTTATCCTAATTCATCTGAACTTGATATGGGAACTACAACATTCAAAACATACAATAATCTATTCCACTTGAAAACAATTATAATCTTAACTTCAAAAGTGAAATAATAAGATATCCATGGATATAGTTCAACATAATCATGTAAAAACTCATAATTTAATAATAAAAAGGGTTCTTGGACTCCATAGGTGAAAAAGTTCCATGGATGAACATCACACATACCTTAAACACTTAATATGAAGAGAGAAACACCAATCTTGATGCTTTCTTGAATGTTCATGGATTGGGGAACTTTAATTCTTTGTTTTCTTGGAGAGAAAGTAATGAATTTTATGATCTTAAGGGAGGAGAGGGTTTGTTTTTGAGAGAAAATTAGAGAAGATGGGCAAAAATTCCCAAAATGGTGTTATAATTCATGAATTAACGAATTGGGTTGATGGGAAAAGAACCAATCACCCCTCAGGCAATTAAATTCATAATTGGATTGTGGATTACATCGTCACTACAACATGATAGGTGTGCCATGTCTATTAGCATTGCGACGCAAAGCTTTCATGATGAGCTACTAGAATTGTGATCCAAACATGACCCAATCCTTATCCAAAAAATCAAAAACTTCTCCGAGACTTGATGTACACCCCTAATCTGGTACCCAAAATGCTACACAGTGCCCACGACTTCAAAGGATCACAAGCTAACCCATGACTGATATTTGTACCTGAACACTTCATAATATAATGTATAAATGCAAAAATAAAGGTTGTAAGTCTGTAAGGTTCAAAACTATAACATAACTGATAAAAACATAACATATGGATGGGGTATGAAATACCTAAAATAACTAAAATAAACTGTCTGAACATACTATAGTCTTAAAATCCTCTAACTGATTGTACTGTCTAAATAAGGAGTTGATGGGACATGTCCCCAACTAACTCCCACTACTGAAATAAATTAATTAATAAGATTATAAAGTAATGGTCATGTCCTCGAACGATAAGGACTCACTGCTAACTCTGACTATTGAGATTGGAATGTTACTGATGCTCCGAAGCTCATACATCTATAACTATGGTATAAAACATTATAGTGCAAATGCATCAGTACACTAGAACATACGGGTATGCATGTGAGGTAGGCTAAATTCAAAGGGTTCACATGCATGAACTATACTAACTGACTGATTAACATGAGCGTGAGAATACATACATGAATACATAATAACTGTAACTGAGTTTGTGATAATATAATTACTAAGTCAGAGTACTGATAACATGAGATACTGATAACTGTGTAACTGAAAAAACTAATACTGAGCGATTGCATATGACAGTCTAGTTTCTGATGGAATTAGCTGAGTTCCATACTGTTCTGAGTTGACTGTTTCTGAAATTCATGAATACTATAAAACTATCTGAGTTCTATGACTGAGACTGAATAACGGTATCTAATAGTCCTGATTCTGAACTAAAATTAAGGGAAGTAGTCATCTAACCAATATTCCCCTAATACGCCATTATGACTGAGTTGGGGTCTAATCTGTAACCCCAATTGGAAGTGTGTCAATACCGCACCACTGGTAAGGATAATCTGTGAGTAACCCTTGTATAACAGGTAACACTAGTGGGAATGGTGGGAACCCTCATATAACAAGTTAATCCACCACAGCTGCCCTCCTATAACAGGCTATGATGTCTCAATATATGCTGGCTAGATAGTTCTGGAATGCAAGCATTGCTTCTAAGAATAACACCCTCATATAATAAGTGGGTTCAAATTCTTAGGTTCGCTCGGTGCTAATTTCTACTCCCATATGAATAGACACTGAACATGATTAACTAAACTTACTGGTCTGAGTTAACTGAGTTTCATTGACTGATAGAATACTACTGATATTAGTGAGTTTTCCTGAGTCATGAGTCTGACTAAATTCTATGGATCATGGATTGACTGAGAGTATTTTGAAACCATGACACTAGCTCTAGGCACATATCTAATTGTCTGGTACAGGTACCCCTAGGACTCGATAGCATGAAACTGACAAAGCATGACTTTCTTGAATACATGACCATCATCATAATCCATAATACAATAAGTTAGAGAATTCATGAAGTAGAATCTCTAAAGCACCACAACGGCCACACATATATCCATAACTCATTGACTAAGACATTTCATTAAACACTTGGCATGCATAAACTTGTACATAAATGGGGATTTTATATTATCATACTAGTATGGAACTTCTCCACATAGACTTTTAATCGAACATATGGGGAGTATGCATTGGTTATACAATTATTAACACATCTAATAATCATAGATACATCAATCAACGTGTAAATTTATGGGTTTATCATGATTATTATGCAAATCACCACATACTAGGGTCAACCATTGGAATATATAATTTCAAACATAAATCAAAACCCCACAACATCATGAACATGTATTTCAATTCAATTTCAATCATGAACAATCATAAATACACAAATCTTAGATTTTGAAAAGAGATTCTTGAGCTTCATGGGTGAAAGGGACACATGAATCAACACATGGCATACCTTGTTTGTGAGTTTCTTGAAGCTCTTGTACTTGAAGAACTTGAATCTCTTAGTTTCTTTAAGAAGGATTTGGATCTTGTTCTTGGAGATTATCTTTGAGAGAAAACCCTAATTTGATGTAGTAAATGAATAATGAACTTATGATCCCTGTTCTGATATAATTAGGGGTTAAAACGAGGTGAAAGAGACCCAAATACCCTTTAAAAATGACTTAAAATTTGCTGAACGGGACCTGCGATGGTCCGTCGCTGGCTCGACGATCCATCGTCCTGACCATCACACGTGAACCAGAAAAGGGACTCGCTACTTTAGTAGTGATGTATTTGGCGATGTCCGTCGTATGTTCGACGGTCCATCAACTTGTTCGTCATACCTTAGCCAGAAGATTGACTTACTTCCTTAGCAGCGACGGTGCATCGCTAGATCGATGGTCCGTCAACTTGCTCTTCGCACCTGGGCTGTTTTGATAGCTCTCGATAAAATATCCATAACTTTTTATTCTAAACCATAGTTTGATGAAATTGGTATCGTTGGAAAGCTAATTCAATTTCCCACTCAACAAAAAGTGAAAATATCAAAAATTTCATGTGTACAAAAATGGATTCATATTTCAAAGAAAGTTTCTAACATTCTTAGGACGATTTCAACCTAGGTAGAAGTATGGGGTATTACAATATCTCCCCCTTGAGAACATTCATCATCGATGAGACTAAGTGAGAGGGTAGAATATAAACTGATGTACATACTGAACATGAACAATTGGAACATGATCTCATGCCTGACATGACTGATAACTGAATATATCATACTGATCATGCATATCTGATGCATGTATAATTGATTCATGAATGTATGACTGAGTGTTCTGATAAAATAAGGTTCTCATAATGAGAATCCATGTCTGATGCATGATTATATAACTGAACTGATACATGATTGCATTACTGACTATGCAATGGTATTTAATACCAAGTTTATAATAGAATTCTGAACATGAACTGAATACTAAGCTTGTAACTGAAAGCTGAACATGAAGCTGAAAAACTTAAGAAGAACCATTACCTTGAGCTTGATCTAAGTTTACGAAGAAGAGGTGAGGATACTTGGTCCGCATGTCTTCTTCTTCTTCCCAAGTATCTCCCTCAATTGACTAATTTTTCTAAAGAACTTTAACTAGAGGGACTTCTTTGTTCCTCAGTCTATGAGTCTGGTAGTTAAGAATTTCGACTAGAAACTCTTCATTAGAGAGGTTGTTCTGAACATCTATGCTCTGAATAGGGACTACAATGGCTGGGTCAACTATGCACTTCTTGAGCAAAGAGAGATGGAAAACTTGATGAACTGAGGCTAGATCTAAAGGAAATTCAAGTTCATAAGCTACCTTTCTAAAGTGGCTAAGAATCTTTAAGGGACCGACATATCGGGGACTGATCTTTCCCTTCTTGCTGAATCTCTTTACTCCATTCATGGGAGAGATCTTTAGAAACACATAATCACCAATCTCAAACTTGAGATCCTTTCTTCACACATCCGCAGAAGAATACTGTCGGCTCTGAGTAGCCCATAGTCTTTCTCTGATCAAATGGACTTTTTCTAAAGCGTTGAATACTAAGTCTGGAGCTATAACTGAGGCCTCACTAACTTTAAACCAACCGATTGGAGGTCTGCATTTCCTACCATAGAGAGCTTCGAATGAATCCATCCAAATACTGGAATGATAGTTGTTATTGTATGCAAACTCAATCAAAGGAAAGTGGTCATCCCAGCTACCCTTGAAATCAATTGCACACGCCCTTAGCATATCTTCTAAAGTATGAATAGTCCTTTTTTCTTGACCATCTGGCTGAGGATGAAAGACTGTACTGAGATGAACTTGGGTACCAAGACCCTTTTGGAATACTTTCTAGAAATAAGAGGTGAACTGGGTACTTCTGTCTGAGGTAATAGATAACAGAACACAGTGTAATCTGACCAACTCTCTGATGTAGAGTTTGGCATAATCCTCAGCTGAATAAAAGGTATGGACTGGGAAAAAATGGCCTGATTTGGTGTTCCTATCTACAATGACCTAAACTGAATCATGTTGTCTACGAGTACGAGGAAAACCCATCACAAAGTCCATGTTCACTTCTTCCCACTTCTACGTTGGAATACTAAACTCCTACATAGACCCACTAGGCTTTTGATGCTCTTTCTTAACCTACTGACATATAGAATACTTAGCCACAAAATCTTCAACATCTCTCTTCATCCCACTCAACCAATAGATTTCCCGCAATTCGCGGTACATCTTTGTGGCCCTTGGATGAATAGAGTAGCGTACACTATGCGCTTCTACAAGAATTCTCTGACTTTTATCATCTACACTTGGAACACACAGACGACCCTGACAACTCAATGCACTATCTCCCCCTTAGGATAAAACCTCTACTCTCTAATCCTTGACTAACTCTTTTAACTTGAAAAGGTTGGGATCTATATCTTGTTTTTCTTTCACCTCGAAAACTAGAGATGATTTTGAACTACTCTGAACCCATATGTCACCCTCCTCTGAATCGACTAAGTGAATGCCTAGTCTGGTAAGCTGATGGATTTCCTTATCTAACATCTTCTTACTATCCTCAACATGAGTAAAACTACCCATAGAAAGTCTACTGAGAGCGTTGGCCACGACATTGGCCTTGCTCTGATGATAAAGAATACTCATGTCATACTCTTTCAAGAGCTCTAACCACCTTCTTTGACGAAGATTAAGATCTTTGTGAGTAAACACATACTGAAGGCTCTTATGATCTGTCAACACATCTACATAAACTCCATATAGATACTGCCTCCAAATCTTCAAGGCAAAAACTACGGGTGCTAACTCAAGATCATGAGTAGGATAATTCTTCTCATGGGGTTTAAGTTGTCTAGAGGCATAGGCTATGATCTTACAATGATGCATGAGGAAACAACCCAAACCTACTCTGGATGCATCACAATACACTACAAACCCATCGGAACCATCTTGAAAAGGTAAGGCTGGAGCTGAGGTGAGTCGAGTCTTCAACTCCTGAAAACACTTCTTGCAAGGATCTAACCACTGAAACTTGACTTTCTTCTAGGTCAATCTGTACATAGGGGATGCAATAGAAGAAAATCCCTCAACAAATCATCTATAATATCCATCCAAACCTAAGAAACTCTTGATATCTAATGGAGATACAGGGCAAGGCCAGTTTCTTACTGCTTCATTCTTTTGAGGATCAACTCTAATGCCATCACCATAAATGATATGACTAAGGAATACTACTGACCTTAGATAAAATTTGCACCTACTTAATTTGGCGAACATCTGTTGATCTCTTAGAGTCTAAAGTACGATTCTGAGATGGTTTGCATGATCACGCTCACTGCGGGAATAGACCAGAATATCATCTATAAAGACTATGATAAACATGTCTAAGTACTGCTTGAACACCCAGTTCATCAAGTCCATGAAAGCTTCTGGGGCATTGGTAAGACCAAACGACATAACTCAGAATTTGAAGTGACCATACCGAGTACAGAAGGCTTTTTTTGGAATGTCACATTTTTTTACTCTGAGCTGATAATAGCCTGATCTGAGGTCTATCTTAGAGAAGTAGCTGGCACCCTGAAGTTGGTCAAACAAATCATCAATTCTGGGAAGTGGATACTTGTTCTTAACCATAACTTTATTGAGCTGACGATAATCAATGCACATTCTGAGAGAACTGTCTTTCTTGCACCCGAATAAGACTGGTACACCCCACGGGCATATAATGATCCTAATTAATACCTTATCTAAGAAATCCTTCAATTGATTTTTTAGTTCTTTGAGTTATGGTGGTGCCATTTTGTATGGCGAAATAGATATTGGTTGAGTATGTGGAAGAAGATCAGTGCCAAAGTCTATTTCCCTTTCGAGAGAAATTCCTGGAAGATCTTTGGGAAAGACATCTGAAGATTCATTCACGAATGGGACTGATTCAAGGCTGGTAGTTTCGAAACTAGTGTTCTTAACTCAAACAAGATGATAGACACATCCTTTAGATAATATTTTTCATGCCCGAAGGTAGGAAATAAGCTGACCTCTGAAAGTTTAAGTACTACCCCTCCACTCTAGGATAGGTTCATTTGGAAACTTGAACTAGACTATTTTGTTTCTGCAGTCAACTGTGGTATTGCAGGAATGAATACAATCCATGCCAAGAATGATATCAAAATCAGTCATCTCTAATTCGACTAAGTCTGCTGAAGTGACTTTCTAAGATACCATAATCGGGTAGTTCCTGTATACCCCTCGGGCCATGATGGTTTTACCCACTGGGGTAGAGACTGAAAAGGGCTCTGCTAAATTTCTAGACTAACTCTGAAATCAACTGCTATATAGGGAGTACCAAAAGACAAAGAAGCTCCTAGATCTAGGAAAGCGTAAACATGTACATGAAATACCTATAACGTACCAGTGACCACATCAGGAGAATTTTCCTAATCTTTTCGGGATTGGAGAGCATAAAGTAGACTTTAGGGTTGCCCACTAGTAGAACTAGAGGTGGCACTCTGTTGGTTTGGGTGATCAGATTGAGATGAGGAATGGTTCTGTTGATCCTGAGAACATAGCTGAGGACAGTCTCTTACTCTGTGTCCTGGCTTGCCACATCCAAAACAAATACCACTGCCAGCTCTGCAAATACCCTGATAGTACTTTCTACCAATCTGGAAAAGAGGATAGGTGCGGGCACTACTAACACTGCAATGACACTTAGATCCTGGCGCTCTATCTCTGTTACCATCCCTGAACTTAGGAGCTGGAGCACTAGATGGAGAAGGAGCTAGAACTGCTGACTTAGGACAAAACTGAGAACGATATCCTCCTTCCAATTTGGGCTGAGCAAATTTAAAACTACCTATCCTTGGTCTCTTATTCTGCTTCTCTCTTATCTTAATCTTTTTCTCCTCTATCTGCTGAGCATGAGTCATAAGCCTGGATATGTTTATGTCACTATTCAACATTGCGGACCTGCACTAATTGACCACACTATCATTCACCCCAGAGATAAACTTACTCATCTTAGCCCTGCTATCTACAACCACATGAGGAGCATATCTGGCTAATTGAGTAAAGTTAAGAGAATACTTATTCATCATCATGTTTCCTTGCCTGAGGTTGATAAATTCTAACACTTTAGCTTCTCCCAACTCTAGGGGAAAGAATCTATCTAACAATGCAATAGCAAACTCCTCCCACTCAATAGGCCCTACATCTACAGCCCTATCTGACTTCTACTGTTTGTACCAAGTATGAGCAACATCCTGCAACTGATATGCATCTAGCTCTACACTCTCACTATAAGTAACACCCGCGATATTCGTAACCTTCAAAACTTGATCAAGAAATTCCTATGGGTCCTCATCTGACTTAGACCTAAGAAAGGGTGGAGGATTCATTCGGGTAAAGTCTTGAATCTTGGCTGCAGCTGAATTGTCCACTGGGTTGGCTAGAACGACAGTTGGTCATTTATTCTGAGAAGCAACTGACTGTGCAAGAGTAGTGAATGCAGCTCTGAACTATGCAGGAGAAACATGTTCGCCCAAAGGTTCTTTGGGATGAAGGGCTGAAGGATTCCCATTTCTTCTTTTAGGAGGCATATTTTGTAGAAAAAAGTGACAAATGGATTAGAACAGACTAAGAGATTGACTGGAGATTATGCTCACTAGCACGACATGAATACTGAAAGAAGGGAAACTATTCCTAAAACATTTTATAGCCTCCTACACATAAATGTGGCACACAACACACCCATGTACAAGACTCTACTAGATGTGACTTTTAGACTTCCTAGGACACTATTGAACCTGGCTCTGATACCATATTTGTAATACCCTGAATCTGGTACCCAAAACGCTACACGGTGCTCATGACCCTGAAGGACCACAAGCTTACTCATGACCGATATTTGTACCTAAACACTGCATAATATACTGTATAAATCTGGAAATAAATGTTATAAGGTCGTAAGGTTCAAAACTGTAACACAAATGATAAAAACAAAACATATGGATGGGTATGAAATACCCAAAACAACTGAAATAAACTATCTGAACATACTGTAGTCTAAAAAGCCTCTAACTAACTATATTATTTTAATAAGAAGTTGATGGGATATGTCCACAACTAACTCCAACTACTGAAATTAATTAATTAATGAGATAATAAAGTAATGGTCATGTCCTCAAAGAATGAGGACTCACTACTAACTCTGACTGCTGAGACTAAAATACTACTGATGCTCTGGAGCTCTTAATTCTAAACCTATGGCATAAAACACCATAGCGCAAATGAGTCAGTACGTTGTAATGTACTAGTATGCATGTGAGGTAGGTTGAATACAAAGGGTTCACATGCATGAACTATACTAACTGACTGATTAACATGAGTCTGAGAATACATGCATGAATACATAATAACTGTAACTGAGTTCATGATAACATGATTACTGAGTCTAAGTACTAATAGCATGAGATACTAATAACTATGTAACTAAAATAACTAATAATGAGTGACTGTATCTGACAATCTAGTTTCTGATGGAACTAGCTGAGCTCTATACTGTTTTGAGTTGACTGTATCTGACAGATCTGAATATTGTAGAACTATCTGAGATCTATTACTGAGACTAAATGACTGAATTTGATAGTCCTAATTTTGTACTGAAACTGTGGGAAGTATTCATCTAACCAACATACCCCTAATACACCATTATGGCTGAGTTGGGGTCCAATCTTTAACCCCAATTGGAAGAGTGTCAATACCGCACCACTGGTAAGGACAATCTGTGAGTAACCCTTGTATAACATGTAAATCTAGTGAGAACGGTGGGAACCCTCATATAATATGTTAAGCCACCTCATCTTCCCTCCTATAACAGGCTACGTTGTCTCAACTTACGCTAGCTACGTAGTTCTGGAACGCAAGGATTGCTTCTAAGAACCACACCCTCATATAACAGGTGGGTTCCCATCCTTGGGTACGCTCGTTGCTAATTTCTACTCCCATATAAATAGATAATGAACATGATTAACTTAACTAACTGGAATAAATTAACTAAGTTCCGTTGACTGACGAAATACTACTGAGATTACTGAATTTTCCTGTGTCATGAGACTGACTGAATTCTATGGATCATGGCTTGACTGAGAGTATCTTGAAACCATGAAACTGGCTCTAGGCACACAGCTAATTGTCGGGTACAAGTACCCCCAGGACTCAATAGTATAAAACTGACAAAGCATGACATTCTTGAATACATGACCAACATCACAATCCAAATACAATAAGTTGGAGAATTCATGAAGTACAAGTTCTAAAACACCACAATGGCCACACATATATCCATAACTCATTGACTAAGACAATTCATCAAACACTTGATATGCATAAACTTGTACATAAATAGGAATTTCATATCATCATACTAGTATGGCACTTCTCTTTCACATAGTCTTTTAATCAAACACATGGGGAGCATGCTTTGGTTATACAATCATCAACACATCTAATAATCATGGATACATCAATCAACATGTAAATTTAAGGGTTTATCATGATTATAATGAAAATCACCACATCCTAGGGTCAATCATTGGAATATGTAATTTCAAACATGAATCAAAACCCCACAACATCATGAACATGAATTTCAATTCAATTTAAATCATGAACATTCATAAATACAGAAATCTTGGATTTTGAAAAGAGATTCTTGAGCTTCATGGGTGAAAGGAACCCATGAATCAACACATGACATACTTGGGTTGTGAGTTTCTTCAAGTTCTTGGACTTGAAGAACTCATATCTCTTAGTTTCTTAAAGAAGGATTTGGATCTTGTTCTTGGGGATTATCATTGGGAGGAAACCCTAATTTGATGTTGTGAATGAATAATGAACTTATAAGCCTTAGTCTGATACAATTAGGGGTTAAAATGGGTGGAAAAAAAACCCAAATAGCCTTTAAAAATGACTTAAAATTCACTGAATTGGACCTTCGATGGCTCGTGCGATGGTCTGTCGCTGTCTCAACGGTCCATCGATCTGACCGTCGCACGTGGACAAGAATAGGGACTCACTGCCTTAGTAGCGACGGCTTGGGCGATGGTCCGCCGCAAGTTCGACGGTCCGTCAACCTGTCTATCACACCTTATCCAGAAGATGGACTTACTGCCTTAGCTGCGACAGTCTAGGTGACGGTCCGTCGCTAGATCGATGGTCCATCAAGCTGTCCATCGCACCTGGGCAGTTCTGATAGCTCTCGGTAAAACATTCATAACTTTTTACTCTGATACCGTATTTGGATGAAATTTGTATTGTTGGAAAGCTAATTAAATTTTCCACTCAATAAAAAGTAAAAATCTCAAAAATTCCACGTGTACAAAAATGGATTCATATTTTAAAATAAGTTTTTAACATTCTTGGGACAATTTCAAGCAAGGTAGAACTACTGGGTATTACAATTGATCCGTATACCCCTGAACATAAATTTACTCAAAAACCAACATCTCAAGATTGGGAAGACCAATTTTAAAATCCTCGAAGTTAAGAGACCTTAAAAATGACTAAGTCCCCAACACTTAGTGAAATTTTTAGGTTTTAAGCCTCTTATGCATGTAACTAGGAGTTGCACTGGGCTAAGAATAATACGTGTTATTATAGAGGCCCGCAAATAAAATTCAAAAATTGAATCCGTCTTAAGGTACCTCAAAGAACATGGAATGCTCAAAATTTGAGCACAAAAAGAGTAAATATCGAGGCCCAAATCAACTCCATAAGTTTAAAGACACTAACCCTAAAAACAAGAATTAATCAAATTTTGGGACAGAATAACACGAGAACAAAAAGAGAAAATGACCAAGGAATAGTAGGATACATGAGCTCAATACTATGAAATACCAATATTTTCAAGCTCCAAAGGCCTTTAATGGGGAAAAAGATTCAAAAATAAATGAAAAATCAGGGAAGAGGGAGTTATTTACTTCTAGGTCAATGTCCTTTGCAAATATGGGGCAAAGATTGCAAACGTGATGAGTATGAGAATTTCCCTTCACAGATGCAGTTAAGAGGTCGTAAATGTGAAAGCAAATGGGTCGGGTAGTTTCAAATGCGACACTAGGAGTCACAAATTTAGAGAAAAAATAGGTAATAGGTTGGTAGGCCCATCATTGAGAACACGATAAAAGGCTCGCAAATGCAATGTTCAAAGACTTGACCCTTCACGAATGGAACTTACTTCTCACAAACACGAAGAGTAAAACTAGGTTGCACCAGATGTTAGAGAAAATATCAAAATTCTTAGTTCTAATAAACTCCAATCATATACTCGAGATTTACTTAGACTCCAAATTCGACATTTTAGACTCAATAGAACTATCAAAACTTTCATCCGAGGTTGTTTCAATCAAATATGATCCCCACAACTATGGTTCTACTTTAACCAAATTCCAACTAATAGCCCAAAAATGAGTCCAGAAGCCTCAGAACCCAAAGAGTCCTCCTAGCCTAAAATCTATGTTTGAAAGCTAAAAGTTTCGTAAAACTTTTCATCCAAGGTTGTTTTCTATAATTTTTTATCTGAGACCATTTTCTCAACTATAAAAACTCCAAAATAGATAAATGGGCTTAGAATCCAAATGATCCATCCAAAAACTGAACTGACAATTTCAACAAGTCATTAATGACTTGTATCCACTATGAAATGACAGAAAACGCCAAAAATATATAGAAATTATGAAATTAACCTAAAGAGTGATTAAAAAAGGTCATTGAACCTTTGAAAATTAACTAGAAAAGCTATTAAACTTTGCTTTCTATCTGAAATATCACTCAACTTAAGAGATTTATCTTCTAAAAGCACTACCCTATAATTATCATTTAAAAAAAAATTATATAGCGCCCATTTGGCCATACAAAATTTTTCCTTTTTCCGAATTTTTTTTCCACTTTTTTCACTTTTCTGGAAATTGTAGTGTTTGACCATGAAAATTTCCAAAATTATTCTGGAGTTGGATTCAAAAAAGTGAAAACAACTTTTTGTTGTTTTCACAATTTTTCACTTTCATTTTTAACTTTTATTATTATTACATATAACACCAATCATTAAATTTTTACACAAACCCCTCTTATAAGTACAACCGACCACCAAGAAAAAAATTATTAATTATTTTCTATGGTACAACAACATTTTTAGTTGTTACAGATATTCTAATCTCATTTTCTTCTTTTAACCAAAATTTACTAATGTGAAGTAAATGGCAATCTATGGCGGAAATATATCAACTTTTATTTTGAATGAACTATATTATAGAAATATAAGGCCTAGTACATTATGTTAATTAAAAATGAGAAATTTTATATTTTTTCTTGCCATTCTAATTTTCTGTATATGTCATATAATGGCTATTATGATTTTAATAAATTATTAAAATGTGATCAATAAAGTCGCATATCAAACATAACGTAACGATCCATATTTACAATACAATAATATTCAAGGAAAATCAATATCATCAATAAAGAAAAAGCAAAAAATTTGCACTAATCTGTTCAAAAATAATTCATTCATAAATTTTTTGAAAAAGACCAAATTCAATAAAATAATTAATTCAAGTGAAAATAATTAAAAAATTTCATCAAAAAATTTAAGAATATAAAAAATATATTTATATCCATCAATCATATTTATCAAATATATTTTCTCTACTCAATCGATTAAGGTTATATAAACTTATTTAGCTCTTGCTTGTGATATTTTTATTCAAATTTTAGAAGAATAACAATCATAAGAATTAGTTGGTTGTTAATTATTTTATCAATTGAAGATATATAAATTATTTTCTCAACATTTGGTTGTATGTTAGTAGGAAAATTAGTAGTTGAGTGATTTTGATCATTTTTAAAAGTTGAGGACATAAACTTTATATTTAAAAAAAAAAATTCAAAAGTCTAAAAGAAAATTTCAAAAAGATATGACCAAACACAACTTCAACTCCAACTTCATCTTCAACTCCAACTCCAACTCCAACTCCGGAAAAAAGTAATTTTCATGGTCAAACGGCTACATAAGTTCTTTTTTAATATGATGTAAGCATGGACCCACATTAAGAATCTATTCCTTTTCATTTTTATACTAACACACCCATAAATTGGGTTTCATGTAAAGAGTAACATCACATCAAAATTCATTATTCTGCTTCTTCTTCATGTACTATGTACTGACATGATTATTTTTTATAAAATGTGTTTAAATAAAAATTTCTCTTGAGAAACATTCAAAGTTCTATTCTTATCAGTGTCATTCGAAACACTTTTCAATAACACTAGAAATGAAAGAGAAATCAATAATATATTCAAGGGTAATACATTAATTGCCTTCAATCTTCACCATTTGACATAACCATACTTTTGTAGTAGTTTCAATATCAGAAAAATAAGATGTAAATAATGTAAGACAATTTTAAATAATATTACATACTAGGTTGTTTATGAGCACCATTGTTTGGAAACAAAAAAAAAAAAAAAAGACACCACATATTGTGTCATAATATGTGTTTGACATACCATAAAAAATTATAAAGATAATTCTTTTACTTTGTTATAATTTTTACTTTTCTTCTTCTTCTACTGAACTTCAACAATATACTCCTCCGTAACTTTTTTCTTCTAGAGTCTACCTTTCTTAGAAGTACAAGAAGATTCAGTAGTTTCAAACCTTCAACTGCAAACTTCATCAACAACTTGAGTAGTTATACATTGGTTTGAATGGCTATTACTGATTCTTCATTAGATTCCTTGTGAACAGAAATATAAAGGAAAAAAGATCTTGGTACAGAAAACAGTCAAAATTGTATTAATTTTGAAGTAAAACATTACCTGAACTTTGTGATTATTATAAAATATATTGGGGTGTTACACATTTTAAAAACCCTAGTCATCTGCAGCTTCTCTCGTTGAACTTATAATCTCCAATAAATGGCTTAAATATGATTCTCCAACTTTGACAAATTTATAGGGTCCTCTGACATTCTGTCCGTACTTATGCATAAATTGAACATATAACCTAGTCCGCACCCCCTACAAATATGAATTAATAAAACATCTTAAGTCAAGAAGATAAAAATGAAAATTATTCCAATCAATAATATTCATAAAATACATTATATAAAAATAAATACCTACGTATTTATTATCTAGTGAAGTTATCGCACCTCTAGTGAAGTTATCGCACCTAGTCCGCACCCAGAAGTAATTAATGAAGAAAACTTAGAAAATATCAACACAGAAATAAATACAGAATATATGCAGATAGATTATATAGATTACGAATTAGAAAGCGAAGACAGTATATATGAAATTTCAGAGAATGAAACAGATAATGAAATAGATAGTGAATTAGATGAATTAAATGACTGAAGAAGATATAAAAATAATAACAAAAGAAAAATATTTAAATGACGAAGGAACAGATCAAAAAATAATATTTGATAACAATGTATTTGATGAAATAAAAGGAAAAGAGTTAGACTTAAGTGTAGAAAAAATATTTAAAATACCAACAATAAAAAATATATTTACTAGGAAAAAAGAAGAATATTATTTAGTAAGCCAAAAGGAACATGTAATAGACTGTAGATATGCAAAAGGTAAAGCTAGTATAGCACTAGTAACAAAAAGAATAATTAATAAAGAGATAAACGATATAAAAAGTAGAGACCCAATAAAATATGTACACCTTAGAGGTACCACTAGATAATTTAATCACAATAATATCTAATCTAGAATATGAATTAATAAAACACCTTAAGTCAAAAAGATAAAAATGAAAATTATTCCAATCAATAATATTCAGTATAAAAATAAATACATACGTATTTATTATCTAGTTGAAACTACGCCAATATACCAAAAATTTAAATTTATAATAAGTGCGAATTATTCAGTAGCAGTAACAGATAAAAATATAGACAAATCATTAGTATTATATTAGAAAATATCAGGAATAGAATTAACCCTGGGAAGTAAAATATTTACAGCAAAATGTAAAAATCTATATGTATTAACAACAAAACATAAAATAACGGGAAAAAATAAAATTAATAAAATACAAATAGAAAGCCCTTTTGAACAATTCGTAAAAACAATTGATAATAATGATTATAGTTACAGAAATATAGACATAGAAGAAGATCTAGAAATAATAAATGATAGAATAAGTACAACAAAAAGAACAGCTTATGATAAACCGGAATCATCAAGCTCATAAAAAAGAACAAGTTATGAAACAAGTTCAATGGATAATTCAAACCAATATTACATAACAAGAAAGGTAAATGAAAAAGAATATTTAATACTCTTAAATACAGGACAAGAAGAAAATTATATAGCAAAATATCTAGTAAAAAATGAGGAAATAAAAACTGACAATAATATATGTCCTGATCTACCAAGAAGTTTAATAAATACTAAAATATAGCAGAAAAAAATAATAGGAATAAGAAAAATAAAAATAGAATTTGAAGTAAAAGAAGAAATGCAAAAAACAGACATAATATTAGGAATAAAATGGTTAGAACAAGTAAAACCATATAATATAGAACATACACAATTAACCATAACATTTAACAGAGAGAAATTATTCTTAAGAAGAGCTTTAACATAAAATGAAAATATATGTATTAATGAAGATAGTAGTAGAAGGATATTACAGTAGATATTATACGCCTATGATAGATACAGGAGCAGAAGCTAATTTATGTAGATATAATTGTTTACCAGAAAGTAAATGGGATAAATTAAAAACACCAATAATAGTTAAAGGATTTAATAACGAAGGAAACTTAATTACTTATAAAGCTAAGAATGTAAAAACACAAGTATGTGATAAAATATTAACAATAGAAGAAATATATAATTATGAGATAACATCAAAAGATATACTTTTAAGAATGCCATTTTTAGATAAATTATACCCACGTATAATAACTAGAACAGATTGGTGGTTTACAACACCATGTAAACAGAAAGTAAGATGATAACGCCCAAACTACAGCTCTCGTTAGAAAGTGTAAGCGGTCGCTGTCAACTATAGAACCCAACTGGGTTGGGTGTCGAATCCCACAGGGAATACTTGGTCACTAAGTATTGCAATTGTTAGTAGACTGTTGGTCGAAAATTCCACGGAAAAGGGGGGTTTTGATTTAGGCGTGAATTAATAATATCAAAGTAACGAATGAATGATTTGTTTAGTGAAGGTTAATCACAGAGAATAATAAGTTAGGGTTATGTCCACCTTGTTGTTTCTACTTCTCTATTAACTATGAGTAACGCGGAATTTAGACATGCATGCACTTATAGAGAATCGTATTCTAATTCTAAATCCAAGTGTTTCCCAACCATCAAGGATTTATTTCACTTTAGCTCTCCCGAGCCTAAAGTGTATAACAAATGGTACAAATTCTCCAAGAAGTTAATCCGGTTAAGGCATTAACATGTAAATAGAGGTTAGAAGCCCTATTTCTTTGTCACACTCTCTTTTCCAAACATGTAACTTTTCTACCGAACAAGTTAATGCTATAATGGCATGTTCTCTATGTTTGCAACCATGAGAATTTAATTAAAACGAAGAGAGTAATGATATAAGTAGCATACACATCAAGAATTCACAAACTCATAGCAACAAATAGTATCTTACAAGGTTTTCATAACCCTAACAGAGAAGTTTAGCTACTCATGGATACGACAGAAATCAAAATAGACATAATCATCATACCACAACCTAAAACAATCTTGGCGTTGGAAGTGATCTTAGCGTCACAAAGAGAATAATGTTTTTTCTCTAGCCGTTTCCAAGTGTGAGTCGTGTTTCTCTGTCCAAAACTTACAGAATCTGTAAACTGAATAATGACTAATGATAATTGATCAATGCTGCTGAAAAATTCAGCAATAGGGTTTTTATAATATCCTTGTCTACTAAGTTAATGCTGCATCCCTAAGTATTTAGAAATACTAATTTTGCCCGGGACAAATTCTCCATGCGTCACATTCAGTCCAACAGCCTCCAAAAGCTGTCTTCCCTCTTATATGAAGTTTTCATTTGCTGCCCAAAGGTCCACAAAGTGCTGAAATCTTCATCATTAATACCTGAAAACATGCTAATCACATAGGTTAGCTCACTTAAAGGAAAATGGACTAAAAGTGCAGGAATTATATATTTTATCCTCAAAACTTAGCTAAAATATGGGTAAATTAGGGTTCTTAGGGGTATAAATACGCCCAACATCACCACCCCACACTTAAAGCTTTGTTCGTCCTCGAACAAAATATTACGTCCATGCAAACATCTAACTAGAATTTCACAGTAGCAACACAAAATGTTCAACAAGACATGCACGACAATTATTAACAAAGAGTAGGTTTCTTGATCACTCCTAGAAACAATTCAACCTCCAACATAGACTCGTGAGGATGGTTAATTCGTATCCACAAGTTAAGCCACAAAGAATCATATAACACTACCCAAATATCATCAACCATGAGTGTCTCACACAAGATATCACCCATAATCACTCAAAAGTTTTGCATTATTCGAAACATGGGTATAAGACTCTCCTTGCTCTCACTCTCACAAAGAATTCTTATATTGCAACTGATGACCATATGCTTGCCCTTAGTGTAATGCTCTACTAATATCAGAATGCTAAGCTTAGGATCAAATAGGTCTTTACAGGTTGTAATGTAGGCTAAGGGACAGGTAGGACTATTTTGGCCAGAACTAGTGACTATGTTCCCTAAGCGCTTTAATACACTACAATATGTCATATACACCAACTCTTAACAACCACTCTACCTTCCTTTCATCTACCAACCCCTTTTCACCCAATTTGTTATTCAATCATAAACACAACTATTTATTTTTTTATTTAATTTTTTTTTAAACATCCCTATGATAGCCACTCTTTTTCACAATATTTTCAAGCACCAATACACTCTGAGATATTATTGTCACCAATTTTCTATTATTTTGTCACATGACTCTACAATTTAAAGCGCTTAGGAATTTGGATCAAATTATGGTCTTGAAAAAAAATGGATTAGGCTACATATGAGGCTGTCAAAGAAAATAGCTAAAGGCTCAAAGGGGGTTAACTAGGATAATGTACAAAGGTAGGTAAAAAGAAGGTAAACAATTACAGGCTGCCAAAGAAATGCCTAAATCATCTCCTAAACTCACACTCTTTATTTTGCTTTACACACACACCAGGCAAGTTCTAGCATCAGTCACAACACAGAATATACTATAACCTCACACACACAAGGCACATGGTCAACTTTATTGGGAGCAGTATAGACTCTTGACCCAACAGATGAATGAATTATAACCACATAATTATCACACAGTGAGTCACACTTAGAACTTAAATGTCTCAATAGTAATGAATTAGCACAAACTCTTGTTATAATACCATGCCGTCTATCAGAACAATTTCATGCAAAATATAAAAAAAATTCGAAAATTTAACTAACTAATTATGACTAATTATCAAAAACAAGAATAAATGTAGGAAAAGAAGTACCATAGAGCATACAAATACCAGCACCCCACACTTAGACTGGACACACTGCCCTCAGTGAAAAATAAATAAGGAGAACCTAATTAGTCGGACTTTTTCTCTATGTCTGGGGTCATACCCCCTGCGTCGGAATCATCATCAGAGTCATCGTCAGCAGAGTTGTCCTCCACGTCTGAGTTTGGCAGTCGGCGATCATCGTCAGTCGGCACGTCATTATCGAGAGTTTCCTCAAAATGTACCCCTACTCCACACATAGCCCGTGCATGCTCATTCATCGGGTAGTCATAGTCCAACTGCTGGAGCTCTGCATCAGTCGGAATA
This sequence comes from Capsicum pubescens, assembly GCA_030864215.1. NCBI lineage: Eukaryota > Viridiplantae > Streptophyta > Magnoliopsida > Solanales > Solanaceae > Capsicum > Capsicum pubescens. The sequence goes on from CM061544.1 coordinate 109,854,948, forward strand.
AGACCCCCAATCATCATGGTAAACCTCGTCATGCCATATAGATGGAGAAAGAAGCTTTCATCTCGAGCATGCCGCTCTGCAGTGGTAAGGTTGATGCCATGACCAGTTTCAGGCTCTTTAACTTTCGTAAGATCAACCTTCTTCGGGTTGTGTGGAAGTTTATGATCTGCAGGTTCCTCTTCAATGTGATCCTTCCTTAAGATCGCAGTCAACAAATTGCCAAAGCTGAAATGGGACCTTTTGTGCAGCCTAGCCTTACGCATTGACGATCGTATAACCGCACCAATGTTGATGGGAATATTCGTCATCAGCGCGTACACCAAGAATACTCTATCACGTGTGATCTTTGTGTACTGTGTCCCAGGAATTAGGCAAGAGTTGACTATCCTCAACCATATACGAGTTTCTCTGTTCAAGGAAGCATATGAGAAGCTATTGTGCCTACCGTTATCTTTGTGACGAATCCACCGTGCCATTGACCTTGTTCCGCACAGTGTGTGTCTGATTGCCCTGTAGGGAGGTCTGTGATAAAGCTCCTTGAGTGGTGATGGATCCACAGATGGAAGACCCAGAAAAGAGTTGAAAAAATCCGCATTCAGTTGCAAGACTTGGCCCCGAATCTTCACTTCACTTCCAGTAGTCTTTGGGGACCAATTGGCATAGAACTCTCGCGTTAGATCAAGATTGCATTCCCCCATATCTCAAAAAATGAAATCAAGATTTAACTCCATGATTTTAGCCAAAATGTGGGGCTCTCTCTTTGCTAGACTCTCCTTCTGTATCAAATCCACGTGAAAACATTTTTTCACTTTGTTGTTCTTGTACCACTCCTTTCCTTCCTCCTCTAGGACCCACTTTATCCAGAAAGTACGTCGAGGTATTTGTAGAGAGGAGGACTCAACTTGATCTTTTCTTCCCCTTTTCTGACCTTTCTGCGAGGTGGACACTTTTTCTTTTCCTTGTCGTTCTTTCGGTGCCATTCTACCTGAGATCACAATAGAGTCATGTTAGCTTCATCTCAGAAGATTCAATCGAAAGACAAAAAGTAATGGCACCACCCCACACTTAATTTTTTTGCCAAGACTAATTAAGTGAGTGATGTCGATTACTCAGACTTCATCGACATACATTTAGGCGATATGTTCCAACAACATGTTTAACACAGTCATATTCTCATGTAATCTTGACTATCTTTTCCAATGTTATTTCATTGGATTAACGCACTTTTTGAACAAGACTACCACATAGAGATTGTATCAAGTTAATGCATAGAAATAATCACCACGTATCATGCTTGTGGTCAATCATGATCTTTATGTCGACGAACGAGTCATTCAAACATTCAAGCTTTCAACTTACAAGATTATGTATTAACTTCACAATTTTGACTTCATAAAACTATGACAGTGTATAACAATCAAATACAAGTCGGAAAAAAGTCAAGAACACCCACACGTATTCTTTCACTCAACTAGATGTATCATATCAAACCAACCACATTCTAATCACCACACCACTTCAAAATCTAATAAATCATTATAAACGTAGCATTTCAACAACTACGGAATATAAAAGAATAACTTACGTGATGATGGATTCGGAAGATGAGCTTGCAAGATTAGATGAGCAAAAAGAAAATTTTTGAGAGAATGGGGAAGCTTGGGCGGCACCTATATGGAGCAAACAATAGCATTTTGTTCTAAGGGTGAAGATCTATTTATAGCCTAAGCCATGGGTCGGGTTTGATCCATGTAAAATCGGGTTAGGAGACAAAAAGGTATAAGTAGGCGGCGCCTAATGCTTTGCCTATGCTTAGCATAGGCGGCACCTTTGTCAATGCCTAGTTGGGCATAGACGGTGCCTTTGTCAATGCCTAGTTGAAACAGTGAGCATAGGCAATGGCATAGGCGGTGCCTATGGTATTGCCTAGATTTGCATAGGCGGCGCCTATGGTATTGCCTAGATTTGCATAGGCGGCGCCTATGGTATTGCCTAGATTTGCATAGGCGGCGCCTATGGTATTGCCTAGATTTGCATAGGCAATGCCTTGTCTGTTGCCTATGTGAGGCAGTGAGCATAGGCAATGGTATAGGCCTTGCCTTGTCCATTGCCTAGATTAGCATAGGCCTTGCCTTGTCCATTGCCTAGATTAGCATAAGCAATGTCTAACCAATAGCATTTGCTCCATCATTCCTAGCTTACCACCCTTAGCATGGCTCACTTTCAAATCAAAATTTTAGGACTAATCCCCTCCTTTGTACGTCTTGCACCTACACTTAATCAAAAACAACAAACACGATTAGAAGGATGGGTTACCTCCCACCAAGCGCCTTAGTTTTGGTCGTGGCTCGACCCTTCTTTTTGGATTTTAATTTAACAAAAACAAACTCCTAGTAAAACAAAACGATTAAAACGATGGGTTGCCTCCCATGTAGCGCTTGATTTATTGTAAATCAGGATTTTACCATCTAATGTTAGAAGAAGAATCTAAGGAATTAACCGCATTTACGGTACCACAAGGATTTTATGAATGGAATGTACTACCATTTGGATATAAAAATGCACCAGGTAGGTATCAATATTTTATGGATAGTTATTTTAAACAACTACCTAATTGTATAGTATACATAGACGATATACTATTATATACAAAGACTAAAGAAGAACATTTAAAATTATTGGAACAATTTATGGATATAATAGAAAAATCGGGAATAAGTTTAAGTAAAAAGAAAGCTGAAATTATGAAAAATCAGATAGAATTTTTAGGAATACAAATAGATAAAAGTGGAGTAAAAATGCAACAACATATAGTACAAAAAATAATAAATTCAAAAGAAGAATTAGATACAAAAAAGAAATTACAATCATTCTTAGGATTAGTGAACCAAGTAAGAGAATATATACCAAAATTAGCAGAAAATCTAAAGCCCTTACAGAAAAAATTAAAAAACGATGTAGAATATAATTATAACGAAGAAGATAAAAAACAAGTTCAGACAATAAAAATACTTTGTAAAGAATTACCAAAATTACAATTTCCAGATGAAAATAGAAAATTTATATATATAGTAGAAGCAGATGCTAATGAATGTAGTTATGGAGGAGTACTTAAATACAGATATGAAGCAGAAAAATTAGAACACTATTGTAGATACTATTCAGGAACGTTTAATGAAACAGAAATAAAATGGGAAATAAATAGAAAAGAATTATGCTCATTATATAAATGTTTATTAGCATTTGAGCCATATATTGTATTTAACAAGTTTATTGTATGAACAGATAATACACAGGTACGCTGGTGGCTAACAAAGAAAATACAAAATTCAGTTACAACAAAAGAAATTCGGAGACTAGTCTTGAATATATTAAATTTTACATTTACAATTGAAGTAATTAGTACTAACAAAAACGTTATTGCGGATTACATATCAAGACAAAGCTACACAGACTGATATAATAGAAGACAATGCATTAGAAAAGATACTCAAAACCCGAACTACGCTTTCAATGAAAGTAGACAGTATGGGTAATGAAATAGAAAAGCTAAAGACTAATGAAGAAAAACTAAAGTCTAAAGCTACAAATCAACTAACTCAGCAGTGTGCAGAGCTATGTCGATCGGAAGACATCAAAATTCCAGAGCTAGAAGGAGATGTTGGGACACTCCATAAAACCCATAATGTTTATCAATCTACAATTGCAGGTACACGAAGAGGAGTTAGTAGACAAATATATCAAAATATGAATATGAATAAGATATTTGAGAAACCATTCATACCAAAAACACAAAAAGACCCCTTGTTCATACCCCCACAAATTACCACATACCGAGATAGCATGAACCAAGATAAAAAAGTTTATAATTATACAGCCCAAAAATACATAGAAAATATTTATAGAGTACAAGCTTTCCTAAACCTTAACCCCAGAGCCACAGATATCAAAGAACCAAACACAAACTATATAACCCAAAAATTACAAGGTTACAACAAGCTAATTGCACTATCCAAAACCAACCCAAGCTTAATAAAAACTTGTTTTGGCTATGGATTATTAAACACCATATATACCCAAGACGGAGAAGAACTAGCAGCTATGGAAGAATTACATAAAATATTCACCACCTATAAAAGAATAACCAAAGGAAATCTATTTTATATAAAATGTTATACTGCACCAGCAGAGATATTATACGACGAAATAAAACCAGTTATACAAGTTGTAAAAATAGGATTAACCAGAGATATGATTATACCAGAAGATATTGTGCAGCAGCCAGAGATATCCAGAAATGAAATACCTGATTTCTACGCAAATAAATGACTTATTGGACTAACTACAATTATTCAAGAATTAGCAAATAATTATACCAATGGAAATCCAATATGGAGCTATTATTCAAGAGATCATCAGATGATTTATTCAAATTCAAAAGAACTACGACAAGCAAATATGGAAGATGTTAGACAATGGATAATGACATTACTTAACCCAGAAAATCAATCTACTGCAAGAGTAATTAAGAGAGGATTTATTTCAGACGAATTATTGACAAGATATTGCAAGCTAATTGGATACAAATATCCAGACCATCAATGTTCGAGATGTAATGGAGAAGATAATATTATCCCAGAAGTCCACCTAGAATAAAATCAAGAAGATAAGCATGCCAGCTGGAAAGAAGATAAAAAAATCAACAGATACGACAAAAAGATAAAAGAAGACGGAGCAACAAGAGTAGACAAAACAATAAAGGAAGAAAGCAACATGTAAAGAAAAAAAAATTATCTTTCAGAAAGATATGTATATGTTAGGTAACCTACCTTTTTTTACTTTTGCAAGTCTTTTTTAACTTTTTCTTTTCATTTATTAGCTTAAGAAAAAATAGAGAAAAGTGTAAAGTTTTTTGTTTCTTTTAGAATCATGTAAATACTCTCATTATAAATAGAGGCATAGAAGGCAGCAGAAAAAAGGCAAGCCTTCATACGTTGAAGCACACTCAAATACTCTCTACAACAAATATTTTTCTTAGTTATTAAAAACAGGTATATTTCAATGGAAAAAACTATAGAGGAACAAAGCATAGAAATATCAAACCTACCCGAACAGGTATATTTATTTATGATTATGAATAGCTAAATTCATAATTCCCAACAATCATGGTATAATAAAATAAATTTATGTTAGTTACTTTATAGTAGAATTATTCGAAGAATAATATGTTAAGAAGTTTATTAGCAAAGTGAAAAAGGAGAAAAATCCCTAAGAACTATGTCATCCTAAACGTGAAACCAATAAGGCAAGAAGCCGTGGTGGGGAGTAACCAGAGTAGAGGCGATGTTTAAGGGAAAATATCTAGATTACCATGCTAATAGTGACCGAAGAACATATTATTTAAGAATAATCTAGTATATAGTATTCTAAGATGACCATATTTTGTTATGTATATGATTGAAGGGAATATTTTGAAAATAGCAATTTTATGAAAATCAATAATTATTTATCTGATGTAATGGTAGATAAGTTTAAAATACTTATTTTGTATGCACTTAAGGATATAAAAGTAGTAGATATAAGAAAAATCATATTAGAAAAAGCATTTGGTAAATATTATATGACTAGAATAAATTACATACCATACCTACCTAACTACTCTTACAAATACTTACCATGATAAATTACATATATCTAAAATTTTTGGAAAAAGATATGAGAAACATACAGTTAATAGAAAAACAGATAAAAGCAAATTTAGACAAATATATGGAAACTAAAGATATAAAATATATAGAATTTCTTAATGAAAATATGCAAGAATTACTTAGACTAAAACAAACAACTACAAAATATTATGAAAAAACATGCCAGATGATATTAAAATACTTGTTTTATATATACTTAGAGATATAGAAATTATAGACATAAAGAAAATAATATGGAAAAAATTACAAGATTATGAAGAGGAAGAATTATTAAATAGTATAGAACACTTACGCATATATTATGAACATCACTATTACTTAGATTCAGATGGATATTATTCAGAATAAATAAATGTTAGAATATATAAAAAAATTAGAGAAAGGCAAAATTGGATATATGAAGAAGTTAATTACAAAAATCAACTTGAAATGGAAAAAGGACAACTAGAAGAAAAATTACTTAAAATAAAATTAACCTTAGAAAAAGAAGATACAAGTAATAATTTATTTAATACATACGAAAAATTATTTAATACAGATGGAAAATTACCTATACATGATCAACAAATACTAGTAAATCAGATAAAGAACATAAACCTACGCATTGAATATAGCAAAGTTAGAATAAAATACTACACAGAAATTGTTAAAATTTCAATAGGATAAAATAATAAACTACACGAATTAATGAATACATCTTACGAAAAGAATAAATCATTAAAAGAAATAGAAACTCAACTATATAGTTTATACCTAGAATACAAAGGGTTACATAATACTAACGAGGATCCTAAAACACTAGATAATTTAATTACGATAATATCTAATCTAGAATATGAATTAATAAAACATCTTAAGTCAAGAAGATAAAAATGAAAATTATTCCAATCAATAATATTCATAAAATACATTATATAAAAATAAATACCTACGTATTTATTATCTAGTGAAGTTATCGCATCTAGTCCGCACCCCCTACAAATGGTATCAGAGCCCAGTTATTCAAAAAATACACAAATGGTATAGCATACATGTTGAATTTAGATTGGATTTACATGAAATTAATTTATATAGATTAATTATGAGAAGACCATTTAAAAACAGAGAAGCTTTTAGAAAAATTAAAGAATCTTTAATTAGTAATTATTCAGAATATATAAGCCTACATAAAACAAAAGAAAACCCACAAAGACTAGACTACCTAATTACCTTAATATCTAGTATTGTAGCAAAATTAATAATCCATTTAAAATCTAGAAGAATGAGACACATACCACCTAATTATGATAAAATCAGATTTAGATATCCACCAAGATACTATAAATATGGTTTAAATGAATAAAATATAAAAATACAAAGAACTAAAACAAATTATTTCTGAAAAACGTAAAGAATTAAAAATAAGAATAGAAAGATTAAGTTATAATATATTTGCCCGAGTTAGTAAAAACTCAATAAATGCACAAAAAGATGAATTATCAAATTTAGAATCACAAATAGATAGTTTAGAATATATCTATCAACATGAACTATTTACAATAAAATGAACAAAGAAGAATTTATAATAGATGAAAAATATATGAAAATCACGAAGGATTAAAAATAAAAATAGTATTTTCTAATCTAGGAAGAAGATATAAGAAAATAGGTGAACATTTATATTTAATGTTAGAAAAAGAAGAATTAAAATTAGAAGATAAATTGACAGCTATGGTAAGAATCAAAAGGAAAAACGAAGAAATAGATAGAAAAAAGGAAATAGAAAAAATAAAACAACAAACTACAGAAAAAATACGAAAAATAGAAGAAACTAAAAATAGTAGGATTGCTGAATTAGAAAAAGAACTACAAATGTTAAAAGATCTGTATGAAAAAAGACAGAAAGAAAAAGAAGAAAAAGATAAAGAACAAAAATTATTAAACTAGAGAAATCAATTTAAAGAAAAATTAGAAATAAACAATAAAGAAATAAGAAAAAAAGAATTAGAAATAAATAATATAGAGGTAGAAGAGACAGATAATTATGATTCAGAAGATAGTGAAACATATACAGAAATATTAACAAATACAAAAAATTTGGAAATCAATGAAGAAAACTTAGAAAATATCAAAACAAAAATAAATACTCTTGATAAAAAAAAAGATGAAAATATAATACCTAGAACATCAGAAATAAAGAAACCTACATATTATAAGAATAAGTTTAAAAGATATAATCTAAAGAATGAATATGACAAATGGACACCAAAACAAATAGTTAATAAAAATTATAACTTTTTAGACTTAGATTGCGTAATAGATACAGAAAAAACAATACAATTATGGATAGGATATATGACAAAACAATTATTAGATAATAATATAAGTATAATAGATGCACCAAAATATATAGAAAGAACACTAATAGGAACAGTGAAATTATGGTTTTTAAATCTAACTGAAAATAGTAAAAGAATATTAAGAACTGACAAATCTACAAAAGAAATATCATCAACAAACACAACTAAATTAACACCTATAGAGTTATTAAAAAAATATGAAACAACTATAAAAGACGAATTTAGTAGCATGACAACAAAAGAAGAAGAACAAAATGAAGAGAAAGATACAAATAGGAATTTAATGTTAAAATTAGCAATATGTAATATGTGCTACATAGATGAATATACTTGCACATTTAAAGAATATTATTATAAAGGAGCATATAATACAGAAGAAAGTAAAGAAATAAGAAAATTATATTTTAGTAAATTACCTGAACCAATTAGTTCAAAAATAATAAAAAGTTGGGATGAAACAAAAATAGTAGATACTCTAGGAGCAAGAATAAAATTTTTACAACAATGGTATAGAAAACTATGTGAAAAATACAGAGAAGAAATAAAAATGGAAAAAACATTAATAAGAAATTTAGCATGTTGCAAAGATAAAATAGCACCTCAATTTGGATGCGAAGAAAGATATTATAAGAAAATAAAAAGACATAAGAAATATAAGAAATACAAAAAATCAAAATATAAGTATAAGAAACCAAGAAAAAGATATTATGTAAAAAATTATAAACATAAAAGACCATATAGGAAAAAGAAATCTATAAAGGAATGTACTTGTTAGAATTGCGGAAAAATAGGACATTTAGCTAGAGATTGTAAATTACCTAAAAACCCAAAAAATAAACAAATATCAGAAATAAAAATAGTATTTTCTAATCTAGGAAGAAGATATAAGAAAATAGGTGAACATTTCTATTTAATGTTAGAAAAAGAAGAATTAAAATTAGAAGATAAATTGACCGCTATGAATTTTGGGCTTACTCCTCCTTTTTTTCTTCATTATCTTAGGAGGTATTACCTCTCTAGAGTTCACAACCTCAGGCCAGTGAACTTTCAAATTTATTGGTCTGATATAATGCGAATATACATTCTTGAAAGTTTCAATCGTGTAGAACATATCCATATAATCCTCCACTCTTTCACTATTTCCAATATTACAGGCCTAAGCTTGAGGACATGGCAATCCAGTAAGTTTCCATCTCCACCCACAATTGACTTAAAAGGAATTCATTTTTCTATGTCATATTTTTTAAGGCACAAATGTAGTTAGTGATTTTAGAAAATAAATCTCTTAACTGTGACGCAAGTTTATGGTGTTTAATTCGAGTATGAAGATGATGAGCTAAGCTGGCAATCGAGGAAGGAAGTAGTGCAAGAAATACAATAACTATATAGTTACAGTTGAATTCTGTTATACTATAGCTGCTCACACTGTACCAAATGACAGTTATTTATATTTTTCTATTAAGGTAGTTAGTAGTAATTCTATTACAATTCTAATATATACGCTACAATGTAAGATACACATATCCATTACTAATCATATCAATACAATTCTCTTCCTTACATCTAAATTTTTTATCCCTTAACTTTCCTCGCAGATTAAATCCCTGAGTCAATTTCCCTTTTTCTCAAGGTTTCCTCTAGAAATTGACTAGTTCCCTTTGAGTGTAACAAGTGGTATCAGAGTCAAGTTTCTTGGTGTATCAATGGTGAGAAGCAATACTCAAGATGGACAATATCGACCCATGGAAGAGACAAATGACATATTCAAGCAAATCCAAGAACAATTGAAGAAAATAATGGAGGGAATGACAAATATTAATAATCATAGTCTTCAAAATGAAAAGAAATTACTGGAACTGAGAGGAATGGTTGTAACTATAAATCCCAAAGATAAGGATAAGGTTGAGTATTCCAATGGAGAAGGTTCGAATGACGGATTTTAAGAAGAATGGTGGAAAATGATGATCTGAAGGAAGTAAGAATAAAAGAAAGAAATCGGTGCAGAGGTAATTTCATCACTCGATATTCTAGATTAGAATTTCTAAAATTTTCTAGGGTAGAATTGCATAGATTGTTGTACAAGGTATATTAACTCTATTTAATGGATGAAATAGAGGTGCATCTGTGCATTTGGAGAGAATACTTTTGCATGGCATAGGGTGTTCATTAAGTCCAGGAATTTAGCAATAGAGCCTACTTGGCTGACTACATTTTTTCCCTTAATGAAATATTTAGGGATAATTTTAAATATCCCATGGAAGACTTAAGGAACATGAAGCAAACTGGTGGAGTGAGAGAGTATTAAACTGTAATGCCCTGTGTCTAGGAGGTTTTGAACATCATACAACTTCTCCCTTGAGTCGTAAGTACAACATATAAGTAGTATGTTGTAGTCATATGCAAAGTAGTATGGCATAGTGGACATTCTATTGTAGGTAAGACTTGACCCATAGAAGTCATCAAGTAGGTTATGAGTCATATGGAGGTAAGTCGTTAGTCTACCAGTAGAGACTCCATGAGATTCTAACCAAGCTACAAATAGGGGGCTAAGAGTCGAATAAAGATTATACTAGTCACAGGTGGAAAAAGTATGTTGACCAGTGCATACATCCTTCATTCTTCTATGCGTAGAGTAAAGGGTCATAGTCATACCTTTCCATACAATCCGTATAGTTGAGTTGTAAGGACCAACAACCAATTTTTGTAACATTTATCTAAGGGATTTTCGCTCTTTTCCTCTCTTATAACTTTCCATACACGACCTATATCCCTCAAAGAGGAATTATTTTTATCTATTCCTCAATTAAATAATGACATTTTCTTCTCCCATCTTCAAGGACATCAAGATTAGGGTTCATCTCACACAAACTCATCCTTCAAGTCTCAAGATTCAAAATCTTTTCACAAGTCTAGAAAATTTAGGTATGTAGGGCTTATGAACAAGGTTATTCTTTCATCCCTATGCCCAAAGTGCATGGTCTTAAAATTGAATTACTTATGTTAAATTAGGGCTCATACCCAAATATCCATACTCTTGAATTATGATATTACCATGAGATTGAAATCTTAAAGTGCATCAAGATTTAAATATATTCATGTTTGGACTTATAAGATTCATATTGTGATTTGAATTTAATTATCTAGAATGAGATATTGTTGAAAGATCTCAAGGTCATTATTTAGCATGATGTTTTGTTATGAATTTCTATTAACTAAAGCATGAATTCCAAATCCTAAGTACGAGTACCGAGTTTACAAAAAGTATATGCTCTTAAGATCCACTGACATGTTCTATAACATGATTTAAATAGAAGCTTAATCTTTTGGTCTAAAGATAAGACGTGAAATCCAAAACTGTTCATCTTGATTATGATTTAAAGTAAATAGAATCATAATTGGTTATTCGGTCTATAAACTCTTATGCTATTTTAAGGGGAATTTCTTAAGTATGAGCATATAAGTATTTTGGGAGTAGTGTTTAGGACCAAGAACAAAATGCAGATGAGCATATCCTAAATTACTAGAAACTACGAGCCACCGTAGGTTAAGATTTTTGCCAATATGGATCAAGTTCAATTATTACTTAAGCTAAGGTTCTATTCTGATGGCAAGGTTAGAAAAACTCTCTCCAACATGGGTGAGACATTGGACTCCATGGTAGCTTACATGGTTTATGTCGATTAGAAGAATCTCCCAAACAAACAATAAAAAAGTAAAGCTTTTAGAAACTAAGTGTCATGGCTCACAAAGTTTATTATTATGATTTAATATTTGTGTTAATAATTTAGTAGTCTTTGTTTTGTTCAATCTCAAGGTGAGTCATTTACACTTAGCATGCATCATTTCAAAGTTTACATGAATATTCAGTTCTCATTTTACTTATGCATTCACCCCTACATACTCAGTACATTTCAGAGATACTGACTAACATATATGTATATGTTCTACATTATCTTAAAATGTAGGTTTTTTAGCTTGTTTCCAGCAGCACAATTGACTATGTGCATCATCACCTACATCTTGACATTTGGTGACTCCTCATAATCTAAGGCCCCAGTTTATCTGACTTCTAATTATAGATGAAAGTATTTAGTTATTAGACTCCAGTTTCTGTTTGGGTCAACTGGGGTCTATCCCAGTGACTTTATGGTCAGAATTAGAGGCTTGTCAGACTGTTTATGTTTTATGTTCAAAGTATTTGTGTAAGATTCCAAAGTTAAAGACTCTCAGTTAAGCTAAGAATTTATTTACCTTCAGATTCTAATATGTTAGTTCACTTTTCATATGAGTTTTGAATTAAGTAGGCTTTATGGGTTAGCTTGGGACTACTCACAGTCTTGAATACCGTGTAACATCTAGGGGGTACTTCCGGGGCATTACAAACTTTCTATCAGAGCCTAAGGTTTTGAAGAGTCCTAGGGAGTCAGACAAGGCATGTTACACAGCGTCTTGATCATGGATGTGAAATGCACCACATTTATGAGTAGGAGGCTACGAAATGAGTTAGGAATCATTATTTCTTTCATGGTCTATCGTGCTTACAATTGTATCTCTCTGCCTTAACTTAAGATTTTACATGAAAAAATATGCCTTCTAACTGAGTCGATGCCCGCAGGAATGGTGATCAGCTACCACTGCACGTCGACCCTTTAAATGAGAATGTGTCTCATGCTAAATTTTGGGTTGCCTTTCAAGCGTTGGACTAAACTATTAATACCAATGTTCAGGGAAACCAACAGGAAGCAGTTCTACATTAGGAAAATGGTAATTTAGATGTAGGCAGAATTCAGGACCTTATAAGGATGAATTCACCCGAGTTCCATGAGTCAAAGGTAGTTAACGATCCTTAGATCTTTATTGATGAGGTGTGAAAGATTACTCAGATTACTTATGTTACTGAAGAGTAGAGTGTAGAGTTGGTATCCTATAGGTTTAAGGATGTTTCTTATGATTGGGTTATTATGTGTAAGGAAGGTAGAGGTGAGAATGCATCTCCTATAAGTTGGCTAGTATTTTAGAATACTTTATTAGATAAGTTCTTTCCAAATAGGATGAGGGGGGATAAGGTGAAGGAGTTCATAAAACTTAGTATAGGATCTACGATGGTGAAAAAGTACTGCCATAAGTTCACTTAGTTGTCTAAGTATGCTACCGAGTCATTGTCTGACTCTAGTGTTTGTATGAGTAAGTTCGTTACTAGGGTGTTTGATTTAGTTGTCAAGAGGTGTAGAAAATACATGGTGATAGGGGATATGGATATTCTTTAGTTGATGAATTATGCTCAATAGATTAAGGCCAAAAAGTTAAAGGAGAGAGAGGAGAAATAAGAGAGCTAGAACTGGATAGTTTAAGTATTGTTAGCCAAGGTCTGGAGGGGGAAGTCGTTTGCAGTTTTAGGGTCATTCTTTAATGCTTACATCATCTTCAACCAGTACCCGTTCACCCAGAACCAGGTAGGATAATTGGGGCAGGACATCAAATATTAGGTCTCAGAATAGTGTAGTCAGGAGGCCTAGTTACCCAACATGTGCTAAATGTGGCAAGACCCATCCTAGTGAGTGTTTTGTGGGAAAAAAGGTTTTTTATGATTGTGGCAAGATGGGATACAAGATCAAGGAGGGTCCATATTTTAAGTAGGTAATTAGGGATTTCTGTCCTCAGACTCAGGCTACTAGTGCACAGCTCAACCAACTCGTCCAGTTCCTCCAAAAGGCACATTGTCTAGTACCTGAGGTGGTCACCTCTAGAGTCAATTCTATGCTTTACCATTTTTTTAGGAGCAGGTGAGTTCAATAGATGTTGTCACTAGTATTCTTCGTGCCTTTTACCTTAATTTATGTGTTGTTAGACCCTAGATCAAATCACTCTTATTCAACTCCATTTTTTACCGTAAAATTTAGGGAAGGATCTAAAAAATATCTCTAAGCCCTTCTCAGTTTATACCTAAGTAGGTGAGCCAGTTGTTGAAAGACGAGTCTACGAAATATGTCCTATCACCATCATCTATAAAGTAACTCTTGTTGATCTAATATAATTAGAGATAGTAGACTTTGATAACAGTATGGAAATGGATTGGCTCCATTCATTCTATGCATCAATTGATTTTCGCACTTGTTTCATGAAGGTTTAGTTTCCTGATGAGGAAGTTTTTATGTGGGAGGGTAGTTATATGTTTCCCAAAGGTTATTTAATCTCTTATCTCAAGGCCAGAAAGTTGATATCAAAAGGCTGTATATATCATTTAGTTTGAGTCGAGCATACTAAGTTTGAAGTCCCAACAATTCAATCTGTCTGTGTAGTAAATTAGTTTTCTGAGGTCTTTCTCGAAGATCTAACAGGGATACCTCCTGATAGAGAAACAAAATTTGGTTTTCATATTCTTCCTGATAATCAGCCCACCTTTATTCCTCCATATCGTATGGTTCTGATCAAATATTAAGAGATTCATCATACTTAGATTCTCTCCGTGAAGAGCTCTATTCCTTTTTGTGAGCAAGAAAGATGGCACTCACAGGATGTGTATAGATCATAGACAGCTAAACAAGGTAACCATCAAGAACAAGTATCCCATTCTTAGAATCGACAATTTGTTTTATTAGCCCCAGGGTGCCATATTTGTTTATCTTGATTATAATTTAAAGAAAAAAGAAGTATAACTGGTTTTCATTATAAACCTTATGCTATTTTAAGATGGATTTTCTAAAGTATGAGTATTAAGTAATAAGGGAGTAGTATTTAGCACCTAGTTGGGTATGCATCCTAATACAACGTAGGTTAAGATTATTTCCAATATTGATGAAGTTACATAGAGTGATCACTTTAGTTAACGTCCTATTCTGATGGAAAGGGTAGGACAGTTTGCCCCAACGTGGGTAAGACGTTGGACTCCATGATAACTCATATGGTTTATGTCAGTTAGAAGAACCTCCCTAAGAAAGAATAAAAGAAAATCTTTTAGAAATAATTATTATGGCTCTTAAAGTTTATACTTATACTTTATTACTCATGTTTATGATTTTACAGTTTTTTTATTCAGGCCCAAGGGGAGTCATTTACATTTAGCAGGCATTATTTGAAAGTTTATATGAATATTCAGCTATTGTTTCACTTATGAATTCACCCCTATATACTCAGTACATTACATAAGTATTGATCCACATATATGTCTATGTGATATATTGTCTCATAACGTAGGTACCAGTTGTAGCCCATACATCATAATCAGACAGTGTGCAACTTCTAGTCAACAGGTGATAAGCCTTTTTGGTTCAAGGGTTCGATTCAATTATAGTTCGAGTAGTATCTTGTTTTCCTTATTCAGTCATATTGATCAGGTGTAGCTGGGGTCATGTCCCGGCTACCTATAGTCATTATTAGTAGAGGCTTTATGGACAGTCAGCAGAGCTGATGTATTTGATTTCTGTTTTGTTTTGTATAACAAAAGTTGTAATTGTTTTTTAAAATTATGTATTGAACATACTTAGTAAACACTACTCTTTCACACATTTCTTTAAGATTAATGTATCTTATTTATTTTCTCACAAGTTATGCCAGTATAAGGGTTATCTTTGGATCACTTGTGGTCTTAAGCACCATGTGACATTGAGGGGGTAGTCTCGGGGCATTACAATTGTTGTTACCCAATATAAGAAAGTTTGAAGAATTTCCCCAACACTGTTATATCTATCATATTGTTCTTCCTTCTTCATATTATCAGACCTATCAAACTAATAAAAAGAACTAGCATTCTTATAAGCATAACGAGGAGAGGGGGCATTTGGAAAATTACTCCAATGTCCATCCCGACCACCATATATAGAACAATCATACACCTAATAGAATGTCCATCCTGACCAACACAGATTATAGTTATACTCCCAATAGGATCGAGTCAGTGCACACACCTCTTTCTAGAGAGCATAATGACAATCCTGCCAAAAGTGGGGTCCATCACCATATGGACATGGATTATCAAGATAAGATTTCCAACTACCAACACACATTCATTCTAAGATGCCATAGTAAGAAGTAAGAAAAAACAAAAATATACCTAACACAATAAACAAAAAGAATATCACAAACAAATATTTACTAGTTTGAATCCAAGGAACTAGGCGAAAATTTCAAACTAACTCAATACGCCAAATTATTCTTCGGAAACAGCGCCATTATTGATAACTCTCAACTTACACGTAAATTTAAGTGCAAAGCAGTCATTGTCAGTATTTTACCCAACTTTAAGTCGGGGTCGAATCCACGATGAATAATGTGAGTTGTCATCGAGTAAGTTCCAAATGAAAGTTTTTTTCTAAATTCAAACCTAAGATACAAGTATTTATTGGGGGATTTGTTAAAATTTTAAAAAGTGTGAATACTTTTCAACTTCCAAAGGAAAAATTCAAGACTACGAATAACTAGGGCGTATTCAATTAGGAGCGGATCTTGGGGTTATGTTTTACTATCACCAACTAGTATGTAAGTATAGGAAAATCAACTTAAATCTTGATCAAGACTGGATAGGTAGGCTTAATTAGGGTTTTTGATACTATCATTTCAACAAAGTACCAAGCTATCACCCATGGATTCTTTTAAATAGCTTATGGGTGTGGTCAACCAATCACCACAAAGCCTCAATTTAGCCATCCCTATTTCTAGGATAATGCCTAAGATATAGAAATTCTATAATTTATTATTATTTCTATGATGATAAATTGGAAACAACTGTTATCTATCTTATTATTCACAAATGCTCATGTCACCTACAACCCTCTTTCAAGGATGATGTAGAATCTAGACTACCTACTTCTCTCTTTCAAGGATGATGTGGGGATTTAGGAAATTCGTGCTTTTCACCAACAAATTCCATTTTGTAATCAAGCATTTGAAAAACCCAACAACATGAAATAATAATTGAAGTTAACAATCACAACCCCCACAGACTTTTAATCTATTGTAACATAACCCCAAGAGGAAGAACTAGCATGTCAAAAGATTAATAAGCAAAGATACACCCAATGTCTCCCATCAATTTGATTTATTGATAGATAAAGAGAATGCAAATCTAAACTATAAGGTTCAACAAATCTTCAATGGAAATTGTCAATCCTCCACTTAGAAGATACACTAATGTATTCTTCACCCCAAAATTATTACAAAGTTGTTCCCAATAAAATTGGAAACTATATAGTGGAAAAAAAATTAAAAAAATTTGGGGTTTTCTTCATTGAGTAGGGTTGAGCCTCCTAAGGGAAATTGGGAACAACTTGTGTGAAATTACAAGAATACCGTTTGGAAAAAATTCCACATTGCCACGAATACTGGTACTTATCCATGATTACGGCTACTGCGATCGTGATACCTTGACCTAGTTTGACTGGCTGCAATTGCGGTAATTGAGTATTTTTCTGCTTCAGGTCTTCCAGCTGCACTTTCTTTCTCCTTTTTGATTCTTTTTAGCTCAAATTTACATCTCTTCATGTCATGACATGTACTCCTACAAAAAGTGGAAATTAGTGCATTTAACCACAAATATGTCTCATTTATCCATTAAAATTATGGTAATGTACACAAATGTTGAGTGCAAATAATTGGTAAATTCACTTAACATTTGTATTGTAGGAGAGATGAAGAATATGTAGACCATTTAAGAATAGTTTTGTAGATCCTCGAGGATCGTCAATTGTATGCAAAGTTTGCTAAATATGAGATTTGGTTGGAATCTGTTACCATCTTAGGGCATGCCAGTTCAGGGGCCGGTACTCATGTAAATCCTCAGAAGACTAATATTGTGAAGCACTGGCCTAGACCCATCACTCTATCTGATATAATAGTTTTTGGGGTTTGGCTGGGTATTTAGAAGATTTGTTGAAGGGTTCTCCTCTATAGCCATACCATTGAATAATAAAACCCAAAAGAAAATATAGTTCATATGGTCAGATAAGTGTGAGAGGAGTTTCCAAGAGTTGAAGGATAGATTGACTTCAAAACCAGTGTTAGCTTTGCTGGAAGGGTTCGACAGATTTTTTGTGTATTGCGATTCTTCTAGAGTTGGGTTTGGTTGTCTGTTGAAGCAACATTGGAGAGTGATATATTATGCCTCTAGACAACTTAAGGATCACGAAAAGAATTACCCAACTCACGACTTGGAGTTAGCTGTTGTGGTTTTTGCCTTGAAAATTTTGAGGCACTACCTTTATGGTGTGCATGTGATGTTTTCACTGACCATAAGAGTCTTTAGTATGTATTTTCTCAAAGGGATTTGAATCTTCATCAAAGAATATGGATAGAGTTGTTGAAAGATCATAAAATAAATGTGCTCTATCATATGGGTAAGGCTAACATAGTAGCAGATAATGTAAAAAAGAAAGAACAGGATTTGTCTAAAGAGGTGCATAGGTTTGCTCGTTTTGGAGTATGTTTGCTCGATGATGATAATGGGGGAGTATTAGTTCAGAACGACTTGAAATCATCTATTGTAGTGGAAGTGAATGAGAAACATGGCAATGATCCCATACTTATCCAGATATTAGAGGTAGTTCAACAATAGAAGATTGAGGTTTTCTCCCAAGGAGGAGATATTGTACTTCGCTATCAAGATAGACTTTGTGTTCCGAATGTAGACGAGTTGAAGGAATGGATACTTCCTGAGGCTCTAGGTTAGAGATATTCCATTCATCGGGGTGATACTAAGATTGGTCATGACTTATGAAAAGTTTATTAGTGGAGTGGTATTAAGAAGGACATAACAAAGTTTGTAGCCAAGTGACCTAATTGTCAGCAAGTTAAGGCTGAACACCAAAGACTAGGTGGTGCATTCTAAGATATTAATATCCCTTCCCAAAAGTGGAAGGTAGTGAATATGGATTTCATCATAGGGTTCCCTTGTACAAGATGTCAGCAATTTGATTCGGTTCATAGTATATCGAATGACTAAGTCATCCCATTTCCTACCTGTCAAGACTTCAGATACCGAGGAGGATTCTGCTAGAATGTATGTCCTTGAGTTAGTAATACTTCATGGAATACCATTATCTATACTTTCAGATAGAGGCATACAATTTACTTTATAGTTTTGGCAGTTATTTCAAAAGGGCCTTGGTATAAAGGTTAATCTTAGTACTTTATTTAATTCGCAGACTAATGGTCAGCCTTAACGTCTGATTTAGAAACTAGAGGACATATTGAGGACATATGTTTTGGACTTTAAAGAAAGTTAGATGACCATCTGCCCTTGATTGAGTTCAGTTATAACAACAATTGTTATGCTAGCATTCAGATGGCTCCATTTGAAGTGTTGTATGAGTATAGGTGCAGATCACCTATAGGATGGATTGAGGTTTATGAAGAAGCTTTGTTTAGGATAAAATCAATTCTCAAAGCTATAGAAAAGGTTCAGTTGATTCGTGAGAGATTGAAAATAACTCAAAGACATTAGAAATCGTATACTGATGTAAGAATGAGAGAAATTAAGTTTAAAGTAGGAGATTGGGTATACTTAAAGGTGTCGTCAATGTAGGTAATAATGAGATTTGGAAAGAAAGGTAAGTTGAGTTTGTGATTTGTTGGTCTCATGAGATAGTGAAGCGTGTAGGAGAGGTTTCTAACGAATTGAGTCTTCCATCAGAGTTAGCTGTAGTTCACCTAGTGTTTCGTGTTTCAATGCTTTAGAAGTGTATTAGAAATCCATCCTTAGTAGTTCCCCTAGAGAGTGTTCGGATCAAAGATAACTTGACGTATTAAGAAATTCCTATTGAGATACTTGATAAGTAGGTCTGAAAGCTAAGGAATAAGAAAGTATCATCGGTGAAAAATCTATTCAGAAACTATTTATTCAACTCATGCCAAGTAGTGATTGAACCTCTTATAAGTTTCCCTAACTATAGTAATGCTTCACCTGCCAATGAAAATGGGAATAACTTCAATATCAATGCTTCCTAATTCACCCCTGTAATAGTATATGAAGTGCAGGTCCCAATAAAATTAGCAAGGTGCATGTTTGCATCATAAGTAGATGATCCCAAAAATACACCCTTTAAATTCAATAATTAGATCATGGTACTTGTAATATCAAACTTCATATTGGGGAGTAAAATAGGAGAAACAATGGCTCTTGTATCAGCAGGTTCAACATAACCCATATCCTTATCATCGTCGTATAGTTGTAAGTGCTAATATACAGGAGTCAATGGAGCTCTACCTCTCTAAACTATGTCTCGATGCTAAACTACCTATCTAGGTCTGGCTAGTCCTCCTAGTTGAGCTAACCAAGCCTCTTCAGCTAATCGGCCTGCTTAATTACTCTTCTATCTTTCATATTTGTAGCTATTAGTTGTTGCATCTGTAATTCTACCAAATTTTATGCATCAATTAATGAATGTGTGCCGCATTAGGATCAATAAGTGGAGGGTATTGAACCCCATCTCAAATTTGTCTTGACATTCTTCTAGGTGTTTGAAGAATTCTTCCTCGCTCTGGATCAAAATGGAGTAAGGGATTCCCTCTTCTTCTAGTGTTTAACTTACACTGGTGTATGCCACTTCAATAATTAAAAATAAAACTTGTGAACATCACCAATTCAATTAACTACTCAAACCATCATCCCTATCAATACACCAAAATTTGACATCACCAAAAACTAACTGTAACACCCCATACTTTTAGGCTAGAATTTAGACCGTCATTTCTAAGAATATAGACCTTAACTAGATGACTCATTGGGAATATATGTGTGGTGATCAATCTTATAGTGTGGGAATACCTTTTAATATGTATTGAGGTCTCAAAAATCCCCTAACTCTAAGGCGAGTATAAAACATTTCTAGCGATTAAGTTTTAGTGGACATTTCAACTAGGTTAACTTTCATCGACAATAAATTTTGGTATATAATGAATTATAGGGCCTACTATATATCAAATAAAAGATCTTCGAAGTAGATTTCCAATCATACCAATTTCTCCTAAATCTGATAATCGAGCAAAAAGTTATGACTTTGCAAAGTGGAGTGTGTCGCCTAACAAATCACCTAAGTCCACTGGAATGGTTATGCCATAAGTTAGGCCCCGCCCAACCTAACTTAGGCGATGGGTAATGTGCCGTCTAGCCTAGCTTAGGCGATGGGCAATGCGCGCATACCTTATGGCCCAACGACGTAAATTCATTATTTTTAAGTCATTTTAAGGGAAACTAAGTCCTTTCCCATCCCAAAACCATCCCTAATCATCCTTTAACGAATTTAGGCTTATTAGAAACATCAAAACCCTTCTAAGATCCCTAGTCCATCCTTCAAGAACACAAGAGAATAAAACAACTAGGGTGTGAGTAATCAAGCTTAAAGGTCCAATCTTTTCAAAATTTCTTCACGAATTCATCGCAACTAAGGTACGTGGGGTTAATTCTAAAACTACATGGTCTTTTTGAATCTCTTGAATATGATTTAAATTTATCAAGCTTGAATTTATAAAGGGGTTTTGGATCCTATGTTTTAAGTCATGCATTAGAACCTTTTAATGGTAGAATTATTTTGGCTTTGTGGTCTTTTCCCTTAAATTAGTTTACACCCATATGTATATGTATGAAATTGAAGATTTAATTGAGATCATTATTATTGAAATCCCTCTCTTTTGATGAATTACTGTTTATGAACTTATTGGGAATGATTTGAAATACATGTTTTATGATTTAAAAGTGGTTTTTTCAATATCCAAGTATTTGACATAATTTAGAGATGATGAAATTGAGTTTCTTGTTATTCCTATATGCTCGTTTAAAAGAGAGAATTGCATGCTATTAAGTAAATTGACATGACCACCTTATGTTATTGAATATTGACAAAGAGAAAGTTCCTTGCATCTATTTACTTGAATTTAAAGAAAGAGTTCTTTGAACTAATTTATTGATATGGTGGTCCCAAACTTATGTTTTGAAATAGAGATTTTAATATGCTAATAATGGCTTAGAGATGTTACTTGCAAGTCAATGGTATGACGATACCATATGAGTGTATGCCATAACAAGAGGGATTATACGCTGGCCTAGTGCCCTGTAGCGTATAGAGATAGAGACTCCAACTCTTGCGGAAAACTTGGGTTTGGGGCTTGGCTGCCGAGGTAAGGGAAGATTCCATATAGCCTGTTGAATTTTAGAGTTCTAGGGTATACCACCTAGCACAAAAGTAAAATAAATAGTTAGTCACAGATTTTTCAGATTATTGTTCAAAATCTTTTAAATATGACCATGTATTTTCTCATCTTATGTTATGTTTATGAATTATTTTCAAATCGACCTCACTTATATTAATAAAAAATGCTATTTTTGGATTTGCTCTGTATTCTTGTACAATTGTATTGACCCCCTACCATTCAGGGTTTGAGGCTCGGTCTAGAGGTCTTGCTAAGCCGTAGAGTTTCCAGATTGAAGTGAAGTATGCAGTTGGTGAGACTTCTTTATTTCGAAAGGCCTATGTCTTTCAGACTTTTGTTATTTATGTTGGTTTTGGTCTACTGAGGGCTTTGTCCAAGTTTTCAAACAACTCTGTTTTGTATATAGTAGAGATTTCGCAGACTGAGTCAGCTATTATCTAGATATTGTTGAATTGCAGGCTTCATTATTATTTTGAACTCAGAGTATGACTATTTTTCCATATTGATTTACGTTTTCCGCATCTTCTATTATTGTATGAATATTGTGCATGATTACCAGATAGAGAAACGCATTCGGGCCTTCATGGTTTGGGATGTTTGTCATGGTTAGGGTCCTAGCTTAGTTCGTGACAAACTTGGTATCAGATCATGGTTTATGGTCCTAGGGTGTCTGTGAAATTGCGTTGGGTAGAGTCTTATTTATGGGTGTGTAGCATTCCACACTTATAAGTAGGAGGCTACAAGGTGTTTTGGAATATTTCTCTTTCTTCATGTTCTAGTTCGTGTTATAGAGTCAGAATGTTACTCTTTCATACTCTAGTTCATGCTATGGTGTCTTCCATACGAAAGTAAAGTTATCCCAATTCTTTTCTTACTCTGATGTTCTTAGATATGTCTCATTATTGAGGTGATTCAAGTGTAGAAGTTTAGAATATAAATGATGCGGTCCTTTTCTGATTTAGTCATAAACGATCATGAAATTGCACAAGGACTTGAGGGAAGTCCATGATTTCTATAAAGTGTATTGATTCAAGGTTCTACCTTTATCTTCATCAATCGTGCGTTTGAGCCTAAGGTGTGAAGTGTATTCTGTCTCTTTGAAGATTCTTATTACAAATGTTATGCATAAGGGGAAAGATATATAGTAGAATGGTGGAACTGTATTTCCACCCGAGTAGTAGTGTATATTAAAGTGTCATGACCTAACTGTAGTGAGATGATCCAAAAATTGTTGATATGAAGTCACAAAATTAAGAGTCTAAATGAGGGGGACTTTTGCGTACATAAATTAGTTTAGTTGCATAACTGTGGATTGAGGAGTGGTTTGCCATTTTATAGTGATAAACTAATATGGTAGTGATATTCGTAGATTGTAACGTAGTCGATAGAGAAAGTGTTTGGCTGTGATTATTATCTATTAAAAATTAGGGAAGGGGCCTAGAGTAGATAGTCATCGTGTTTATAGAAATCGCTTATAGGATGTGAATGGAAATGGTTAGATTAGCCAATAAGTTATAATTATAGATTCATTATTGTATGTACAATTTGAAGGTAGTCTAAAGGTTTTCTTGGACAAGTAAGTATGAGGTGAGAAAGTAGAATATGTAGTAAGATCGGGTTGGGTTATGTTATATGATAAGAATCGAATATCCCTATTATGAATTTAACCTACTTTTTGATTTTCTTTATTTTGGTAGTCGTAAACTTGTACTTTATATGAGAAGGTATGTGGTGGATTTTGAGATGTAATAGTGATGTCTTAGAGGGGTTGCGATTGTAGGTAGTAGTTAAACCAAATCAGTATTTTAAGTTGATTTCCCAATTTAATGGACTAGTATAATATGTTGCATGCTTCACCGGTGGTACGTGATTTTTTCTAGACTATAAGCTTGAACTTTAGATATAGAATATGGTGGTAAGAGTAGTAGCTTACGGTTAATGATGCATGTTTTGTTGGAATTAATTAGCAGATTTGATGGGATGTGTGAAAAAACCTAGGTTGATAATTTATGAAAGATTTAAGTGGTAATTGTGAGCTATATGTGTATATGAGGACCAGTGTTAAATTGATGAATTGTGGGTGAGTCATTAAGTGGGTAAGTGCATAAGTATATAAGAATAGGTAGCCCCCTTGTAGTATGGCATTAGTAAGATTTTATGATTTAAGTTATGTGATTAACAGTCTGTGTTAGAAGGTAAGTAGTGGAGAGTAGAACTTTATGTGATAAGGAGTGACGATGTGTATGCTCATGAGACTGCGAGTTGTAAGTTGATGATGATAGAGGATAGCAAAAAATTAAGGGTAGCGTTCTTGGAAAGCAATGCCTTTAGAGTATACTTAAAAAGAGAAAGTTTAGCATATATGTGTATAAGTATTTTGCGCACCTAGTTTGTGTTCTTGAAATTGTGGTATGGAAAAGTTTGGGGAGTTGTTGTATAGCGTTATTTAGAGTTAAATTGAGAAAATATGAATGGGAAATATGCGCCTCTGGTATAGATTTACAAATTTTGTTAAGATGCAAGTTATGTGATTATAGGTGTAATGATAAGTATTCTAAGGGGTTGATGATGAAGTGTTGTGTTCCTAGAAGCGTGGTTACCTATGCCCATGATAAAGTTATCCATAAATAGATGACTTTGGGGTTTGGAGGATGTTAGGATTAGTGTACCTGAAGGGGATGTTCTAGAATGAATTTTGTGTCCTTGTAAGAAAATCTATGGAGGCGAGGTTGTGTTTATGTGTATATTGGTACCCCCTCTGTGATTAGATGTGTGGATATCGGGAGGATCAGTACCTCAACTAGTATCCATGTTCCTCGAATGGTTGGTGTATCTCGTTTACATGAGTATGGGTTATAGAGTGATGGTTGTAGAGGTTAGCAAAAGTAAGAGTAGTATTTCCAGGAAACAAGACCTGTAGAGTATAGTTTATTCGAAAGGGATTAGCAGTAATATGCATGGTGGTATATCTCTTGTGTTGAGAGTTATGGATATATATTTGATGAGAGGTTATGCCTGGAAGTCTAGGATTATGACTTCGATCTAAGGGGGAGATGATGAGTTAAAGTAGATCTCAAATTTTCTTATGGTGTCAAGTTTCAAGTAAGATTCATGATAAATATATTACAATTCAAGTGAAATCCTCCTACTCATTCTACGAGGTCACTCTACTAGTGCCTTATGTAATGTATCCAAGTCCTACCTATGTCTAAGGTTTGAGAACTCTATGTAACTCATGACATGTCCCGACTTCAAAACTAGAAGAAATAATGTCCCTCAATGATCCAGTATTCTAAGTATCCAAGCTCTATGTTATGTTGCTTATGAACAACAAATTTGTATCCCAAAATCATGATTGGTTCTAAGGAACTATGATTTCATATTTTAACGATTCATTTAATGTTGGGATTAGACAAAAAGATAAAGTTCTATGAACACATGACTATTTCAATTCTGAAAATGAGAAGCAATATCTTCGAGTAGAAGTCGTTGGCTTAATCGTCGACTTCATGAATTCCACACTCATGTTATAAGACTCATGATGTAAGATCTCATGTTTCTCACTGTGGTTGTCCTAATAACTCGTGCTATGTTGAGTTTATGCCAGAATGACCCTCCACTTGTGATTCAAACACTTGATATATGAAACACTCTGTGATTGTACTGTATCTTCAACTCATGTCCCACCTTGAGTATGGAAATAAGTATATGTTATAACCGAATAGTGTTACTCAATTTCATGATGCTCTTGCTCAGGTCCTTTAATGACCCTCTTTATGCTAGTATGGTGGTGATTGTGGAAGCGTAGAAGTGTTTTAGGTGGGGGAGTAGATGTCGTTGTAGGTGAAAATTTTGATGTGATTTCTTGAGCTAAGGTTAGAAGAGCAGGGGAAAGAAGGAGATGAATATTCTTTAAGTGAAATAGTTAGGAGGTAAGTATATGGAGAGAATCTTGGTGAATACTATTGAATTTGCAGGTTGTAGTGGAAATATCCATAAAGTTGGGTGTGGTAGTGGTAGGCTGAAATTTTGTGATAGATGAAAACACAAACTAATGTGCCATGCGGTTAGTATTCTTTGAATTATGACTTGAGGTTGTTGGATTATAGTGATGAGGTGAGATGATTTCTTAATGTGATGTAGCGTACAGGGTCCCGTAGTTTAAATTAGCACTTATTTCCTTCGAGTTAGGCTTCAAGCTAGAAGTATTATACGATAGGACACAAATTTTGTGGTTAAATGTGCTACCGGCGAATTGTGAGTTGGAAATGATGAAGTATGTTGATTGATGTTGGGGTATATACAAGTAGTTTCTCTACGTTCAAGTCTTTTCATTGGATTTTGTAAGATAGAAAATGGTAATATTCATATGTTCCGCAAGAATCTTATCTCATCTATTGTACCAATCTTAATCAGGTCGAGGACTCTTAGGAAAAGTTATGTCTTACAATGTTTTGATCATGTGCCATAAAACACATTCCAAGATTAATGTCGATGTCAAGTTTTGGTATCTCGAGTTTCGTGCTTACCCATTAACCTAGGGGTTATCATAAAGATCGTGTGATGCGTTTACATATTTTTTTTTGTTGAGGAAAAATGTGCGAATCAATATTACGTTCTATATTCTACACTTTTAGATCTTTAAGAAGTCCCTACTCATTATTCAAGGATGAATGATCCCAAGGGGGAGATAATGTAACACCCCGTACTTTCAGGCTAGAATTTAGTCTGTCATTTCTAAGCGTATAGACCCGAACTAGATGATTCCTTATGACTATATGTATGGTGATCAATACTATAGTGTCGGAATACCTTTGAATATGGATTGAGGTCTCAAAAATCCCCTAAGTCTATGAAAAGTATAAAACATTTCTAGCGATTAAGTTTTAGTGGGCGTTTCAGATGGGCTCAACTTCCATCGACCATAACTTTTAGTTTATAATGAATTAGAGGACCTACTATATATCAAATGAAATATTTTTGAAGTATCTTTCCAACGATACCAATTTCTCCTAAATCCGATAACCAAGCAAAAAGTTATGACTTTGTAAAATAGAGTGTGTCACCTAACAAATCGCCTAAGTCCACTGGAATGGTTATGCCATAAGTTAGGCACCGTCCAACCTAGTTTATGCCATAATTTAGGCACCGCCCAGACTAACTTAGGCGATGGGCAATAAGCCGCCCAGCCTAGCTTAGGCGATGGACAATAAGGCGCATACCTTATGGCCCAATGACGTAAATTCATTACTTTTAAGTTATTTTAAGGGAAACTAAGTCCTTTCACATCCTAAAACCGTCCCTAATACTTCCTTAAACAAATTTAGGCTTATTACAAATGTCAAAACCCTCCTAAGATCCCTAGTTCATCCTTCAAGAACATAAGAGGAGAAAACAACTAGGGTTTGAGCAATTAATCTTAAAGGTCCAATATTTTCGAAACTTCTTCACAAATTTATTGCAACTAAGGTATGTGGGGTTCATCCTAAAACTACATGGGTTTGTTGAATCTCTTGAATATTATTTAAAGTTATCAAGAATGAATTTATAAATGGGTTTTGGATCCTATGTTTAAAGTTATGCATTAGAACCTTTTAAAGGTAGAATTGTTTTGGCCTTGTGGTCTTTTCCCTTAAATTGATTTACACCTATATGTTTATGTATGAAATTGAAGATTTGATTGAGAGAATTATTATTGAAATCCCTCTCTTTTGATGAATTAGAGTTTATGAACTTAATTGGAATAATTTGAAATCCATATTTTATGAGTTGAAAGTGGTCTTTTCAATATCCAAGTGTTTGACATAATTTAGAGATGATGATAGAGAGTTTCTTATTATACCTATATGCTTGTTTAGAAGACAGAATTGCATGCAATTGAGTAAATTGACATGACCACCTAATGTTATTAAATGTTGACAAAGAAAAAGTTCTTTGCATGTGTTTCCATGAATTTAAAGAAAGAGTTCTTTGAACTGATTTATTGATATGGTGGTCCCAAACTTATGTTTTGAAACAGAGATTTTAATATGCTAATAATGTCTCAGAAATGTGACTTGCAAGTCAATGGTATGACGATACCATATGAGTGTATGCCATAATAAAGTAAGAGTTTTTAGTGTTTGATTTCAGAGAATGCATATTTTAAAGAGTTAAAAATGGGCTTAAAAAGGGTTGGGTGGTTGCCCGAAGAAGGCTTGAGTTCAAGTAACTCTTAGCCCAAAATCGTGTTTTGCCAATGCGGGTTCATTATTTCCCCAAGGGGGATTATACGCTGGACTGGTGCCCTGTGGCGTACAGAGATAGAGACTCCAACTCTTGCAGCAATCTTGGGTTGGGTGCGTCGATGCCCAGTTAAGGGAAGATTCCATATAGCCCTTGGAATTTAAGAGTTGTAGGGTATACCACCTAGCACAGAAGTAAAATAAAGAGTTAGTCACAGAGTTTTCAGATGATTGTTCAAAGTCTTTAAACTTGCCAATGTATTTTCTCATCATATGTTATGTTTATGAACGGTTTTCAAATCGCTCTCACTTATGTTAATAGAAATTGTTAGTTTGGATTTTTTCAGTGTACCAGTGCAATTGTATTGACCCCCGACATTTCAGGGTCTGAGGCTTAGTCTAGAGGTCTTGCTAAGCCATATAGTTTCCAGATAGAAGTGAAGTGTGCAGTTGGTAAGTCTTCTTTATTCCGGAAGGCCTATGTCTTTTAGACTTTTGTTATTTATGTTGGTTTTGGTCCACTGGGGGCCTTGTACCAGTTTTCAGATAGCTTTGTTTCGTATGTAGTAGAGATTTTGCAGACTGAGTCAGATATTATCTAGATGTTGTCCCATGGTTCCGTATTGATTAACATGTTTCATATATTCTATTACTGCCTGAATATTGCTCATGATTACTAGATAGAGAAGGACATCTGAGCCTTCATGGTTCGGTATGTTCGTGACGGCTAGGGTCCCG
This sequence comes from Capsicum pubescens, assembly GCA_030864215.1. Taxonomy (NCBI): domain Eukaryota; kingdom Viridiplantae; phylum Streptophyta; class Magnoliopsida; order Solanales; family Solanaceae; genus Capsicum; species Capsicum pubescens. The sequence continues at coordinate 109,884,096 of CM061544.1, forward strand.
GCTCGGGTCGTGACACTAACCTCCAAAGAATTATGTTGCGGTTAATGATGAATATAGTAACCCTACTAGGTTGGGGTCGATACCACAGAGAGGACTTTTTGAAAGTTGCTTAACTTGATGTAGTTCATGAGCAGTGCGGAAAGTAAATTGGGAAATTTGGAATTATCCATAACTAGTAACCAACCTTTAATGCTTTGAGTTGTAAAATATAGGAGATGAATACTAGGCTTATGTTCCCCTAGAATCTCAACACCATAAATTTCTCGTATTCAATTCACCTAATCTACTACTCTACATGTAAAGTCAACAAGATGTGTATTATAAACCGTTTTGTGAAAGTGTTGATAAATTTCACTCTTTACACTGTGGGTTTCAGGGCGTCGCCTTATTGCTTGTTGTCTATGACTTCAGTTCACTTTCACCTTTTGAGTCGCAAGTGCTTAAATGAGATAATGGAATTATATAATATGAAAGTGAATCTCAAATTATTGTCTTAATTTTTTTTCTTAATCACGAACTCCCTTGTTATGACATTTGCAAATACAGTCTATCCCCAAGCTTCTGCAGTAGCTCTGAGGTCAATTATTGTGAAAAAGATTAAGATACATTCATAAAATATAGAATAGCTGAATCTCCCACTTTCTTTACATAGTTAATCCACCAGGGATCCCACAACCCTACTCAGGGAAGTTAGCCATTCATGCTCATGCAAGAATCCATGATTATCAATGAACAAAACATGAAATTAATTGCACAAGAATAAGATGAATAAAATCCCAAGTTTTCAATTAAATAAAAAACCAAAATCTCAAGAATAATTATAAAGTAGTAAAAGTATTGTAAAAGTACGTAACCTAATAAAATATAAATCCTAAGGTATTTATAGTATCTCAAAATAACCTAGAAATCCTACTAAAAACTAAAAAGGAAAAGTTATGTCGGCATAGGGTATGACTCGCTCGTCCACTCGTATTGTCTTCTTACGAGTCATGTTATGCCTCTCATATCCACTCTAGTGTATGATCTTCCAGGTTTTAAATTTTTGTTCTACCTACGACTCCCGCTCATGAGTCGTATCTTGATCGTACGACTCGTGGCCTTTACTCTTATCCACCTAGGGCTTCTTTCTTTCACTTTTTGGACACTGTTCTACTTATGGCTTGTCCATATGAGTCGTACTCAGACTTCCAAATCGTGTTCTCCTGAGACTTCAACTCTGGTTTGCTTTCTTATGTTCTGCTCTATGTATAACATTATGATACGACTCGTACACTCATCTTACGGATCATACACACATCTTGCAGCTCGTACTCTTAGTTGTATCATTTCTACACTTGGTTTTTCGACCAGGTCTTGGTTTTTGTTCTGCTTACAAGTCAGCTTCCGATTCGTATGAGGTGTTTATGACTCGTAAGGAGACTCATACCTTCTACAACATAGTCATTTTAGGTCCTTTTCTTCCAGTTTTATTCTAACACTTCTATTGACTAATTTTCCTGCAATAACCACAAAATCACATCATATCAACTAAAATGACCTAAGTTCAAGCATAATTTTATGGTTTTAAGCATTGAAAGTGTCATGTTTAAACGACATATCTTCTATAAACCCTTTTGCTATTTTAACGTGGATTTCTTAAGTATGAGCATACATGTATTCTGGGAGCAGTATTTAGCACTGAGAAGGGAATGGAGATGAGCATATCCTAAATACCTCAAAACTACAAGACAACCTAAGTTATGCTTTTTCCTACTATAGATGAAGTTCAGTGATCACTTAAGTTAAAGTTCTATTCCGATGGCAAAAGTAGAACAGCTCTCCCAATATGGGTAAGATGTTGGACTCCATGGTAGCTCACATGGTTTATGTCGGTTAGAAAAATCTCCCAAAGAAGGAATAAAAAAATTTAAGCTTTTAGAAATAAAGGGCTAGGGCTCGCAAAGTTTATTATTATGCTTTATTATGCATGTTCATGATTTTGCAGTCACTATTTTATTCAAGATCAGGGTGAGTCATTTACACTTCGCATACATCATATGAAAGTTTATATGAATATTCAGTTATCGTTTTACTTATACATTCACCTCCACATACTGTAAGACCCTGTAAAAGTTTTAGTTCAATTTAGTCCCATATAGCTTGTAATAAGTGGTCTCAGAATAAGAAAAATTAGCTAAGCATTAGGATAGGGACCTCTATCGCGAGGGCCAGTTGATCCAAGCTTATGGTTGTGCTGCGGAGCTGCTTTACCCAATCAGGGGTAGCGGCGCGATGGGGACCCCCGTCCAGCATTTTCAATTACTATTTGTTGGGGTAAATATGTCCTTTTCCCTTTACATTATACAAGCAAAACACAAAATTAAGATTCAAAAAGGGTAAAATACATTCATTCTTCTAAAAATCCTCTCAAGAAATAAACTCTAGTTCATTAAAACTCAAGATCAAGTTCCAAGAAATCCCCAATAGTTTTCACAAATTCAGAAACCAAGGTATGTTAGGTGTTCATCCTTGGGTTTCCTTCCAGCCTTGGTGTTTAAGAACCCTTTTCTAAACTTGAATTATGATTTCAATGTTATGAATTGAATTTTTCTCATGTTAGTGTTGTTGTATTGGTTTTAAGTTAAGATCTCTTATGAGTTCCATGAAACTAAGTTGGCATGTGTGTTGAATTATGAATCTCTCATGTTCAAAACTCTTGAATTTGTAAGTTGCATGTTATAGTTATGATTCCCTATGTGTTTATTTCTCATGTATAACAATCATACTCCCCGAGTGTTTGATAAAATTTCCATGTGAGTAAATTATGCATGGTAACCTATTGTTGAGTGGCTAAAGTTGTGATACGAGTTTACCTGTTATCCTATCGAGTCTTGGGGTTATTTATTACCCAAACTCTAGCTGGTTACTTAGTTGCAGTAGTCATAGAATAGTCTAATAAATTTCAAGAACAGTAGCTTTTCTTAGTCATATTATTTTTGGTGATGGCATTAAAGTTGATCCTCAAAAGACCGAAGCACTGAGAAAATGGCTTAGACCCATCTCTCTGTCAGCTATTAGGAGTTTCTTAGGGTTGTCTTTCTATTATCGATGATTTGTGGAACAATTTTCATATATCACATTCCTTATGTATAGATTGACTCATAAGAAATTCAACTTTCAGTGGTCAGATTCTAGTGAGAAGAGTTTTCAGGAGTTGAAGACTCGACTCACTACAGCCCTAGTTTTGACTTTTCCTAACGGTTTAGATTGATTTGTTGTATATTGTGATTCTTTCAGAATTGACTTGGGGTGTGTTTTGATGTAGAGAGATAAGGTTGTGTCCTATGCCTCTAGACATCTTAAGCGTCATGAAAAGAATTATTCCACCCATGATTTATAGCTAGCAATTGTTGTGTTTGCCTTAAATATTTGGAGGCACTATTTGTATGGGGTATATGTTGATATGTTCACATACCAAAGAAACCTACAGTATGTGCTTTCCTATAAATAACTGAACTTGCATCAAAGAAGGTGGTTAGATCTATTAAAGGATTATGACATGAGTGTTCTGTATCATCCGGCCAAGGCCAATGTAGTGGCAGATGCCCTCAGTAGGTTATCCATGGGTAGTGTTGCTCATGTTGATGATGGTAAGAAGAAATTAGTTCAGGAAGTACATTTGATTGCTATACTAGGTGTCCGTTTAGTTGATTTGGATGAGGCAAGTGTTTAGGTGCAAAATAGTTCAAAGTCTTCTTTAGTTTCCAAGGATAAAGAAAAGTAGGACAGAGATCCCAGTTTAGTTAAGATAAAAGAGTCAGTCAGAGACTAGAAAGTAGAGGTTTTCTCCCAAGGGAGAGGTGGTGTGTTACGCTAAGAGGGTTGACTTTGTGTGCCATGAGTAGATGGCTTACGAAAGTGAATTCTTGCTGAAGCGCATGGTGCACATTACTTCATTCATCTAAGGGCCACTATGATGTACCGCGTCTTGTGGGAAATTTATTAGTAGAGTGGGATGAAGAGTTATATTACAGAGTTTGTAGCTAAGTGGTCCATGTGTCTACAGATTAAGATTAAACATCAGAAGTCCAGCGGGTCTATAAAGGAGTTCAGTATTCCCATATGGATGTTTGAAGAAGTGAATTTGGAGTTTGTGATAGGTTTTCCTCGTACCCGTCGACAACATGATTCAATTTGGGTGATTCTGGATAGGATGACCAAATCAGCCCATTTCTTGCCTGTTCATACCTCTTACTCTGTCAAGGATCATGCCAAGCTCTATGTTAGAGAGTTAGTCCGATTACAAGGTATCCCATTGTCCATCATTTCAGCTAGAGGTATGCAGTTCACCTCTTATTTTTGAAAATCCTTCCAAAAGGGTCTTGGTACCCAAGTTCATCTTAGTACACCCTTCTACCCTTAGGAAGATGGTCTGGCAGAAAGGACCATTCAGACTTTAGAAGATATGTTGAGAGCATGTGTTGTAGACTTTAAGCGTAGTTTGGATGACCACTTACTGTTGATTGAGTTTGCGTATAATAACAGCTATAATTTTAGTATTCAGATGGCTCCATTTGAGGCTCTTTATGGGAGATGATGTAGATTTCCCATTAGTTGGTTTGAGGTAGGTGAGGCTGCAGTAGTAGGGTCTGACTTGGTGTTTGACAATTTAGAGACAGTGCAGTTGATCAGGGAGAGGTTTAAAGCAACCCAGAGCCCACAAAAATCTTATGCAGATGTGAGATGGAAAGACCTTGAATTTAAGATTGGTGATTTTTTGTATTTGAAAATCTCTCCCATGAACGGAGTGAAGAGATTTTGTAAGAAGGGGAAGCTTAGTCCCCTATATGTTGGTCCTTATAAGATTCTGATTCGTTTTGGTAAGGTAGATTATGAGCTTGAGTTACCTACAGACTTAGCATCAGTGAATCCAGTGTTTCATGTCGCCTTGCTAAAGAAGTGCATAGGTGACCCAACAGTTGTAGACCTTATAGAGAGTGTAGATATTCAGAACGGTCTCTCTTATAGGAATTTCCAGTCACAATCCTTGAGCGTCAAATTTCCAGACTAAGGAACAAAGAGGTTCCTTTGGTCAAAGTTCTTTGGCAGAATCATTCCGTTGAGGAAGCTACTTTGGAAGCAGAGGTAGGCATGCGAACCAAGTATCCTCACCTTTTTTCTGCAATCTTAGACTCAGCCTAAGGTAACAATTTCCTTTCAATTTACTCTATCCCATGCTCAGTTACAACTGCATAACATTCTCATATCATTCATGCATTCATGAAAATAGTTTAATCATGTGTCATGTCTTCAGAATTCATTCATACTTTAGTTATGCATTTCACTATATGGACATCTCCTCAGTTCCTCTCAGTTCAGTCAGTCTTATTTAAGAAAAAATGTTCCCAAGGGGGAGATATTTTAAGACCCCGTAAAAGTTCTAGTTCAATTTAGTCCCATATAGCTTTTAATAAGGGGTCCCAGAATATGAAAAATTCAGCTAAGCATTAGGACATAGTCATTTATAGGGACATCAAACTTTGATGAATTTTAATTTGACCTTCCCGGCCTTAAAACAATAATTTCCACGTTGATTCATGATCAAGTTCACTTGTAGGACATCTCAGATGAGTTTTGGATTTTTTGGACAAGTATAAGGGTTAGTTTAGATGTCTAAAATAGTAAGGGGTCATGATAGGGCCGCGTCGCAAGGGCCAGTTTCCCAAGGCTTAGGGTCGCGCCATGAGGGCTGCTTGACCCAAGAAGGGGTTACGCTGCGATGGTCACTTGACCCAAGTAGGGGTCGTGGTGCGATAGGGACCCCTATATAGAATTTTTAATTCAAGTTTTTGGGGGTAATTGAGTTATTTTCCTTTACATTATTCAGCCAAAACAAAAAATTAAGCTTTCAAAAGGGAAAGATACATTCATTCTTCTCAAAATCCTCTCAAGAAATAAACCCTAGTTCATCAAACTCAAGATAAAGTTCCAAGAAATCTCCAACAGTATTTACGAATTCAGAAACCATGTTATTTTAGGTGTTCATCCTTGGGTTTCCTTCAATCCTTGAAGTTCAAGAACCCTTTTCAAAACTTGAATTATGATTTCCATGTTATGAATTGAATTATGCTCATGTTTGTGTTGTTGTATGGTTTTAAAGTTAAGATATTTTATGAGTTCCATGAAATTAAGTTGGCATGTGTGTTGAATTGTGAATCTCTCATGTTCAAAACCCTTGAATTTGCAAGTTGCATGTTATAGTTATGATTCCCTATGTGTTTATTTTTCATGTATAACAATCATATTCCCAAAGTTTTGATAAAATATCCATGTGAGTAAATTATGCATAGTAACCTATTATTGTGTGGCTAAAGTTGTGATATAAGTTTACCAATTATGCTATCGAGTCCTGGGGTTATTTATTACCCAAAATCTAGCTGGTTACTTAGCTGCAGTAGTCATAGAATAGTCCCGGTAAAGGTCAAGAACAGTAGAACTCTGTCAGTTAATAGAACTCAGTGAACTCAGTCCAGTCTAGTCAGTCAACATAATCAATGTCATTTAAGTAATGCTTAGTACAGTCTAGTTATCAGTGTCTTTCAGTTGAGAGTAAGATTCAAAACTACGTGAACCTAAGGATGGGTGCATTCCTGCTAGTTAGGGTTTGACCTTTGGTAGCAATCCCTGAGTTATAAAACTACGTAGCCAATGTAGGGTAAGTCGTCCTCCTGCCATACTAGGGTTGACATAATCATATGTATATTTCATGAGTCTTTCTGTCAGATTTGGGTTTACACAACAATGTTAGTATCTCGTGACAAGGTGGTAACACCCTTTCAACTGGGATCATAGGTTGGACCCCAAATTAGTCTATATCGAGATATGTAGGTTAGATGAACACTCTCATAATTATAGTTTCAGTCTCAATATTCAATAAAGAACTCAGTCAGTTCTACAAAACTATGGCTATCAGTTATTAGTTATTCGTCCATTAGAATTCAATACTCAGTTTTAGTACAATCTTAGATACACAATGTATACCTATATGCACAGTATTTCATACTCAATATGCTCAGTAGTTACAATTTTGTATGTACTCTGATCTAGTTACTTCATGATGTTTATTTAGTCAGTTATCTTCTCATGCATATTAATACATGTATGTCATCCTTACCTCACTTAGCATACCAGTACATTCCATGTACTGATACATACTCTCTCTTTTGTGCTATGATGTCTCATATCTTAGGTTCGGATGCTCAGGTCCCTGGACCGCACTTAGCAGCTCAGGCTATCAGCAGTAGTTATAGTGGTGAGTCCTCCTTTTTAAAGGACAAGGTTTACATATTTCTGTATTTCAGCAGTTCAGTAGCTATTTTAGTTGGAGTTAGTTGGGGGTTTGTCCCACCAACTCCACATTCAGACAGTTAGAGGCTTTTAGACTAGCATAGATAGTTAATCAATTTTCAGACGTTATTATAAGTTATACTCAGTTATTATTTTAGTATTTTGAGAACCATATGGAAAATTTCATATTTGTTCCGTATATATATTCCAGTATTATATTCAGTTCTCACAGTAGGTATCAGACATGGGTTAGCTTTTGGTTCTTTGGGATTGTAAGAATCATGTGACACCCAAGGTAAAGTCTAGGGGTGTCACACATACTCAATAAATTCTAGAGGTACTGACCCACATATATGTCTATGTGATACATTGTCATATAATGTAGAAACAGGTGCTTATTTCTAGCAGCACGATTGACTACGACATCATCACCTACATCCTTTAATTTCTTGAGTCCTCAGAGTCTGAGGACCCATTTTATTAGACTTTTATTCATAGATGAAAGTATTTAGTTAATTGACTTCAGTTTATGTTCGGGTACCTTGGGTCTGTCCCAGTGGCTCTCTAGTCAGAACTAGAGGCTTGTCAGATATTTTATGTTTTAAGTTCAAAGTGTTTGTGTAAGATTTCCAAGTTAAAGACTCTCAGTTAAGCTATGAATTTATTTACTTTCAGATTCAAATATATTAGTTCACTTTTCATATGAGTTTCAAGTTAAGTAGTCTTTATGGGTTAGCTTGGGACTACTCGTAGTCTTGAGTATCGTGTGACATCCGGGGAGTACTTTTGTGGTGTTAAACAAGCATAGTTTGATAGTCTTTTAACTAGTGTAAACTTATTTAGTGGTAATGAGATCAGTTGTTACTTTAGTGGATTGAAGTTAGAGCTGAATAAGGCAAGTTAAAACATTGGGTTTGATAGAAAATAGGTCACAATCTGTTTTGCTACCTACTCCAGTTAACAATAAGATTCCCAATTTTCAGAAGAATTTCACACCAAATCCAACACTCAAGAATCCTGTTGATGCAGGCGTGAATAAGAATAACCATTAAAACATAATTACTACAAGAAGAAGATTAACTTTTGCTGAAATGAATGAGAAGAAGGGTAAAGGATTATGTTTCTTCTATGATGAAATGTAATAACCCTCACAACTATTTTTCTTATTTTCATATATTTTTAGTGTTTAGTGCTTTTCAACAACTTCCCTAAGTTATTTATGACTTGCAGGGACTGGTAGTTTGATTTTCAGGCGGTTCGTTTGAGAATTTTAGTAATACCAAATATATTGTGGAATATTTAATTTAAATTAACATTTGGTAGAAATATAATTTGTTACCTTTCTGAAATATTTGTTATATTGATAAAATCTATTAAATTATGCAATAGTTATATTACTTTATAATTGCACTTTACAGTTTATTAATATTTTTGGTGGAGATTATAAATTTAGATATATTAAAAAATTACTATTATATAGTAGAGGTTCTATAAGAAATAATTTTATGTTAATTATGATATATTCAAAATATTATAATTATTTTAACACGAAACCTATGCAATACCCGAGTATATATGCGATGAAATAAAAATTAATTTATGGTGTCATTAAACTTCCACATAGAAGTTAAGTGTAGTGTACAACAAAATGGGGTCTTGATGAATCACAGACACATGGGAAACACTAATTCTCCTATGGGTTATTTACTTACATGTGTATTGAACTATGGTTCCAACAAACATTGTGTACTATTGTCCCTACATATATACGTATATCTATAGATTGTTAGTAACTACTTTTCATGGATTTTCCTTACTTTAGCAAGATATTGAAAATCACATAAATTATATGTAATTACATTGAAACATGAGAGTTTGTACAAAAATATTTTGATATTATATATTCTATCGCCAAAGGAAATTAACTATTTGCATCAATTATTCAAGCTAGAGTTTTAGTGGCACTATTCGGAGGCTTTGCAGAAAGACAATTCATCTTTGAAGTTCAGGTAGGTTAGGCTTACTCTACCTTTATATTGAGCTTATTATGGTAATTGTGCACTATTGTGCTGTTTTTTGACTAATTTTTGTAGCTTGCGTACCATTTGATATAACACCATGCCTTATTTATTTGGGTAGGACCCCATTGTAGTAAATTCTTGTATCTTGTTTTTCAATATGATATAACATATATCACTTTACGATGTGGAATTAAGTTGAGAAACTTTGGTTTTTTCCCTTTTAAATTAACATATGTGAATGATTAATTAAACGTACTTTAGCTTCTGTTATGTTCAACATATACTTTACTTCTGTCATTGATTGTGAATTTTGAAACCACGTTGGCATTGGTTATGGTATAACATAGATTTTAATTTTATAGTTTGGTATAGTTACTATGAGTTCCAGTTTGAGTTCGACATCTGAGTATGATGATTTGAGAGTTTTGATATTGATTACTATTGTTCTGGAAGTTGTGGTTACTCTGAAGTCCGGTTCGAGTCCGTCACTATTTATGAGTTTTGTTGTATATTATATATGTGGCCTCTCTTTATTACCTACTATTTACAGTTCAAATCTAGCATATAGTCTCTTGTTATTATCTATCACTATCGGTTCAAGCCTTGTGTCTGGCCTCTTGTTACTATCCATTTTTGTTGGTTCAAGTGTGGTGCCCATCTGGATGACTACTATGATTTCCTGGGATTGGTTAAGTTATGGATTATTTATGATTGCATTCTTTAATTACTTCTTGTGTGCCCATCAGCTTATGAGGGTACGATTGGGCTAATTATCTTCTTCAGTGTGCCTACCAGGCTTAGGGGGGCCTAGTTAGGTTATGTTTGACTTTTCTTTTACTACTGCATTGCTTATTTTATTTATAACTAATATTTATTCCTTTATCATATTATTGTAGATTAGTAGTTGTTTACCTTTATATCTTTGTTTATCATTGACTTATATTACAACTTTGTATTTTAGTTAGACTTTTCCTATATTAAGCTCAGTTGGAAGTTGATGCCTACTGAGTACCCATTGCTCTGGTACTCATAATACACTTCTTCATCTTTTCCCTGATGTAGATCTAGTTAGTATCAGCCGGCATTGACGTGATGCGGACCTTTCAGTACCAATCTTGAGTAGGGTGAGCTTATTGTTGTTTGACGTTGATCCTCTTCTATCTACTCCATTTTAGGGTTTTGCACACAAGATTTCTTGTATAAATTTTGTATCCTTTATATTTTATCTAGTACACTGGGTTTCTTTTTGTAATGGCTCTAGTACTAACCTTACCAGGTCTTGGGAGGGACTTGTTTGTATATTTGGTCCTTTTTTCTTCTCTCGTTTTGATATGTTATATATGTTTTCTTCTTGTTTTTTTTCTTATTATTCATGCTACTATCATTATACGCGATATCTTTTAGTTTTTACTTGTTATCCTGTTACCTATAATTTTGGGTTATGGCTTGGCGTGCCTACTGGTGGGATGAGGTAGGCGCCATTATTTCTTGAGAAATCGGGTCATGACATAAAAACTATAGTATGGGGAATATCTGTAAGGTAAAAAACATTTATTTTTTATATATGTAGCAGAGGAAGAAGAAATAGTAGAAGAGGCAGAATTAACCCAAAAGTAAGAACATTAGGATGGCACTCATGAATTCATGACAATTTCTCTTCAATCTTATATTGGTGTTACTAGTTATCAGACTCTTAGGGTGACTTGTTACCCTGAAAAAAGTCCTTTGTAAGTCCTGATTGATACTGTAGTACACATATTTTCATAGATCAATAAGTGGACAATAAATTGGGTGTAAGGATGAGCCTATAGTTGAGCAATCTATGAGTGTTGCTGATGAAAGAAAAGTGCAAGAATTTATCTATGTAAAAACCTGCAATGGTTATTACAAGGAACAACTTTAGCTTTCTGATTTTTTATTACTACCTTTGAGTAATGTGGATATAGTTTTTGTTGTGAAGTGGTTAAATACCCAAGGCGGAATCGTATTTGATTTCATGCGTAGAACTATTGAGCTATTGTACAAAGGAAAGAAACATGTGCAGAGAGGAGGAACTAGCTTGATCAAATTTCTAAAGCCAAGGCATGGGAAAAATTAGAAGGGAGTGACTCTCAGTATTTCATGGTGACTTTAGCACTAGAGTTTGCTAAGACTATTTAGGGTTTCAACAATTAATCTAGTCAAGGTAATTATCTACCATTAGTATTAAAGTCCTTGTTGGATCACTATTCCTACATATTTAAAGTGCCCACAATATTACCACCTCACAGAGGTATTTTTAACCTTAAAATTCAATTAATTGAGGCATCCAGCCCTCTTAGTCAAAGACCACATATATATCCTGTATTCAAAAAAATTATTATAGAAAAATTAGTGTTGGTAATGCTAGACCAAGGTATGATTCAGAACAGTACTAGACCTTATGCCTTTCCTATAGTCTTAGTAGGGAAGTAAGTTGGAGGCTGTGTCTGGAATACAGAAGGTTGAATCAGATGACTATAAAAGATAAGTTCCTTATTCCCATAATAGAGGATTTTCTTGTTGAGTTAGGATGAGCTATAATTTTTTCAAAAATTGACATAAGGGAAGGGTATCACCAACTTAGAATGTCCAAAGAAGATGTGTATAAAATAGCTTTCAAGACTCATGAAGGGCACTATGAGTGTTTTGTAATGTGTCACGACCCGATACTTCCCCAAGTCATAACATGGTGCTTAGAGTCACAAGTGACCCCAAGCTAACCCATGGGTTTGCATTATTCTAATAATACTAAATAAGTAACAAAATACTGCATGGAAACTAAATTTTAAATAGATTGATAATAATCAATAATGGAAGCAATACTAACTTTGTCTGGAAGAATTATTAAAATTGAGAATCTAACATTTGTTTGACTGTCTAAAATCCTCTACAAATATGAGTTGTTGGGAAAGTCCCCAACTAACTCCAACTGGCTGAAATAAAATTAGATCAAAAAGGTAAATAATTGATAAATAGTCCTCGAATGATGAGGACTCATCAAACTCTTGTTGAGCAGTACTGGAATGTGCTAACTGTGATTTGGATATTGATCATCCAAACCTATATTATAAAGCAATATATAGCAAAAGAAATTATATGATTAGTACTTTGAGTGTACTGAGCATGCGAGATAGGAAATCTAACTAGTATGAACAGAGCATGAATGCATGAACATGTAAACTAAATGTAAGACCAAGTATTGTCATGAACATATTGAAATACTGAATATCTAAATAGCTGACTATATGGTCATGCACAATCTAAAACTTAAACATCAAATGAATATAAAATGAAAATTGTATGAGCTAACAATAACAGATATACCCTAATTTGAGAAAATCAGGATCCATCTTGTAACCCTAGTAAGAAGGGTGTCAGTACCTTGCCAAGGGTACTAATACTGGTTGAAGTGGATCAACTAAACTATTGTCTCGAAGGACTAGGATGTTAGTCCTCAACTGGTGGGTGACTAATCATAACCTATGGTGGAGCCATAGTTCTAGAACTTAGGGACTTCTACTAAAAGTCGCAGTCCTCAACGGAAGGGTGAGACTTCATATCTGCAGTTGCTCGATGCTAAGTACTTATAATACCCCAAACTTTCTTTAAGTCAAAGATTGTCTCTAGAAGGTGAAGGAATGGCTTCCAAAGTGATTAGTGTATAAACCATATAGAAGTTTCCTAATTTTGACTTTTACCATGTGGGAAATTGAATTAACTTTCCAATGATATTAGATTTGCCTACATCCGACAACCGGGCAAGAAGTTATGGCTAATCTAAGTTCTAGTTGTAAAACACCATCATTTTAGTGTTTGGCGCATTGCAGAGAGGGTTTATTTCATAATTTTCAAAGTCCAGTGGGACTCCGCGATGGTGGCGTATCACGGAGGACCTCAATTTCCCATTCATCAATTTCCAGTGAGCTACCACGATAGTGGAGCGTTGCGGTGGCCCATAAAATTGGGCTCCCAGCTATATTTCTCCAGTTATGTTAAGGGTTAAAAGAGGGGTATTTTGGGCAATTACCCTACCCCCAATACATCCAAAAACATAAAATCAATGGTATTACAAAGCTCTTTATGCCCTAAATCCTCATTCTCTTCAAAACAAAAACCCTAAGAATTCAAATCCTCTTCCAAGAATCTCAAGAGTTCACCATAGTTTTTACAAATTTAGTCCAGATTCAAGATTTCCAAGGAAAAATCTCCAAGAGTACGAAAAAGAGTCTCAAGAAAGTTGTTCATCCAAGTTTATCAATCTACGGTATGTGTGGTTTGAACAAGGAAAAATCTTTCGTCCTTGTGCCCAAAATTATATTTTTCAGCAAGTTTCTTATTATTTGAAATTAGGGTTCTTACCCAATTATCCTTATTTTAATATTATGAGTTTACAAGTGATTGAATGTTGAATTTCATGACTCTTTTCATATATTTATGCATGCAATGAGAATTTTCAGATTTTCCCAATTGTGTTTAAGCATGATATTGAGATTCTTGATTTCATTATTTTGATATTGATGAAGTATTTTCAAGAATAATATTGAGTATGATGTTTTTATATGATATTACATGAGTATGTTTATATTTTCATGCTTATTGCGGAAATTTTCAGATTTTGAGTTGATATATCAATAATTACATTATCAAGCATGAACCTTTCAGTGGTTTTACATAAGTTTAAAGCATGGGCTTTAAAATGCAAGTATTCAAATTTTTAAGAAAGAATTTATCTCTTGATCCTAAGATAAGATAAGGAATCCACATTGTTCATAAATTTTGAGATTTAAAGAAAGAGAAGCATAATTGGTTTTTATTATAAACCCTTAAGCTATTTTAAAGTGGATTTTCTAAAAGTTCTGAGCCTAAGTATAAGAGTAGTATTTAGCACCGAGTTAGGTATGATTCCGAGGTCTCATGTCCCAGAAGTACGTGCCCCCGTAGGTGTTTTATTTACCCCAAGTGGGTTAAGATAGTGATAACTAAAGTTAAGGTTCTATTCCGATGGCAAGGGTAGAACAACTCTTCCCAACGTGGGAAAGACATTGGACTTCATGTCATCTTACATGGTTTATGTCGGTTAGAAGAACCTCCCAAAGAAGATCCCTACTCTTTAAATAGTTTATAGATTTAAAGTCTTAGTATATATTTTGAAAGTTTTATTTTAAGATTTCATCCCGTTGACAAGATTTGAGGACAAGCAAAGGATACAAATTTTAGAATAAGGTGTAATGACTTATGAGATTTATACTATATGATTCCTTATTCATGATCTATGAGATTTAGATTTCAGTTTTTGCTCAAGGAATGCGAATCATTTATGTCAGCATGCATGCTTTCTATAAAGATTAATGATATTATTTAATTATTGCATACAACCCCATATACTCAGTACATCCTCAAAGTACTGATCCACACATATGTCTATGTGCTACGTTGTCTCATAATGTAGGTACAAGTTGTAGTGTATACACCATATTTAGTCAGTTTGCAGCTTCCAGTCAGCAGGTGATGAGTCCTTTTGATTCAAGGGCTCGAGTCAGTTATACAGTTTGAGAAGTATTGTATTTTTTTATTCAGTTGTATTGAGTTGGGATAGTTGGGAATCATAACTCATCTACCTATAGTCAGTACTAGTAGAGGCTTCATAGATAGTCAGTAGTGTTAATGTATTTTATTTCAGTTTTGTTGTCAAAAGCAGAGTTACAATCTTGTAAATTTTGATTTGTATTGATCAAATTCATAGAAGTTTTATGTTTCTGCTGATTTTGCTCAGATTTATGTATCTTATTCAGTTGCTTGTAAGTATTCTAGTTGAAGGGCTAGCTTGGGATCACATGTGACCCTAAGCATCGTGTGACGTCTTGGAACCCATTTTTGGTGCGTTACAATACTGCTCCCAACTTAAATGACACTAGTACTGATAAATGCTTAACATGATCTGATTTTGATATATGGTCATCATGTTAACATTCTAAATTTAGCAACACAAGAATGATCTGAATTACTCATTACATAAAATCTGATATATGGATGATTCCCTAAGTATCGGGTGTTCATAACTAACCAGCAATTACTAATACAACTGAAGATGATAACATCAACTGAACATTATAAAGAAATTTCACAACTTGAACCCCAAAACACAATGTCTTATTATTTTAAGGGAATTCATAATTTTGAACATGTGAAGATGCAAGTCTTATGGGAAAAACATGTGTTCTTGGTTGACTTAAATCATCAAACTAAAATTCTAAGGAAACTCATAATTATCATGGAACCCTAAACAAAAGGGTGAAATTAAACTAGAGAGTTTTGAAGAAATATTTGGGAATGGGTGAAAGGAACCTATTGATGAAATCCCATATACCTCGAGGTGGAATCCATAAAGAAATACTTGGAATTGAATTTGTCCTTGGGAAAACTATAACATGGATTTTGAGCAAATGAAATTGCTTCTTTTTCTTATTCCCAACTTGTCTTATGACTTAATGAAGGATTTAGGGAGGAATTGTCCTTATATACCACCTTTGGGGAAGCCTAAACCATGTGGGTTTAGGATTAAAAGAATGGGAAAAAACTTAAAAGACCTTTTCAAAATGGGCAAGATTTTTTGGCTACAGTCATCACAGTTGAATAACGACTCGTTACAACAGGTTAGGAGTTGTGGTCTAAATTCTGACTTGAGGACCTGACTTCTTGGGTCCTTTCTGTTATGACCATGACTCCCCTCTTAATGACTCGTTATGTCTGATGATGGGTAATTAGGAGAATTCATGGTCAGAGACTTGATTTATGGATTTCTTATTGTTTTTTAGGGTTAAAACAATGACTCATTATGTCTAATAATGAGTCATGTGCTAGGATTGTTGCCACTTGGCTGAGTTCTTGGTTATTGACTGTTGTGACAATGGGAGAGCTAACAACTCATATTCATAGGGATGGGTAATTATCATTAGATTAAATCACTAGGTCACTTATTGCACTGGCAACGAGTTTAGTCCATGACTCGTTACGTCAGGTAACAGGTATTGTCTTGAGCCATTACAATTGGAAGTTTGATAGTGCTCAAAATAAAATGCCATAACTTCTTAAGGTGACACTGGTGGTGTTACAAAGCTAATTTAGTGGCCTACCTCATGGAAGGGGTAAAGCTAAAAATATTTGCGTATTATAGTATCACCCATCTGAGATCATTTATCCCCGAATGAAACTGACTAAGTTGAAGTATTAGCAAAAAACACTCAGATTTTGTGCTAAACACGTATGAGCTAAAACATGAGTCAACACTGAATTTGAGACTGATGCATTGAGTAAACTAAATTCATGAATGCATGCTAAGATATGAAATATTTACATGGTTGGAGATAGAAATGAAAGAATTAATTAATTAAGAGAAATTATTACCTCAAGCTAGAACTGAGTTCGAAGACAAAAGATAGGGGTACTTAACTCGTATATCTTCCTGTACTTCCCTAGTTGTTCCCTCAACTGACATATTTCTTCAAAGAACATTCACGAAGGCAACTTCTTTATTCCACAACCTATGAATCTAACGATCAAGGATCTCAACTGGGACCTTATCATAATAGATATTATTTTCCACGTCAACCCTTTCTAAAGGAACTATTGATGCTGGGTCATGAATGCATTTCTTCAACAGTGAGACATGAAAAACTGGATGCACCGATGTTAAATCTGTAGGCAACTCTAATTCATAAGATACCTTGACATATCGACTCAAAATCTTACAAGTACCCATATAGTAGGGACCAAGTTTCCATCTCTTACCAAACCTTATCACCCTTTTCATAGGCAAGATCGTCAACTAAACAAAATCTCCAAAATCAAAATCAAGTTCTCTTCTTCTCACATTTGCATAGGATTTCTAATGACTCTGAGTAGTTTTTAGACTTTTTTGAATTAACTAAATTTTCTTCATTGTCTCATGCACTAAATCTGGCCTTGTCAAGGTGACTTTACCAAAATCAAACCAACCAATAGGAAATATACACCACCTACCATAAAGAGTCTCAAATGGAGCCATCTGAATACTGGAGTGATAGATATTATTGTAAGAAAACACAATAAAAGGCAAGTGATCATTATAACTACCCTTGAAATAAATCACTCATGCCCTTAAAATATCCTGTAAAGTCTATATGGTCCTCTTTACCTAACTACCTATCTATGGGTGAAAAGTTGTACTAAGATGAACCTCGGTACCAAGACCCATCTGAAAAGCCTTCCAAAAATAAGAGGTAAACTCGGTACCTCGATCTGAAATGATGGTCAAATGGAATTTATGCAATTTCACCAACTACCTTAGATAAATCTTAGCATAATCTTTGGTTGATTTTGAAATAATAACCGACAAGAAATGAGTTGACATAGTCATTCGGTCCACAATAACCCAAATAGAGTCGTGTTGATGACGAGTACGAGGCAACCCTGCAACAAAGTCCATATTAAATACTTCCCACTTCTAAGTAGGGATACTGAATTCTTAAAGAGTACCACTAGGTATCTGGTGTTCAACCTTAACTTGTTGGCAATTTGGACACTTAGCCACGGACTTTGCAATAGCCCCTTTTCATTATATTTCATCAATAGACTTCCAGCAAGTTAAGATGCATCTTAGTGGATCATGGTTTAATAGAATATCAAGAATCGTAAGCTTCTGCTAATATCCACTACCTCAAATCAACCATATCCAGAACACACAATCTTCCCTAATAGTGATGAACGCCATCTCCCCCTTAGGACAAAACCTCAACTTTCTGATTCTGAAATGTCTTCTTCAACTTAAGAAAAATTGGATCTCTATTTTGTTTTTTCTTCACCTCAGCAATAAAAGAAGATTCTAAATAGTATTGAACCCATACACTACCTTTGTCCAAATCAATAAACCAAACTCCTAACCTATCTAGCTAATGAACCTCATGAACTAACTCTTTCTTATCCTTCTCGACATGAGCAACATTTTTCATAGACAATATACTAAGGGCATCGTACACAATATTGGACTTATTTGGATGGTAAAAGACACTCATATCATAGTCCTTCAATAGCTCTAAACCACCTTCTCTGACAGAGATTTAGATATTTTTGAGTAAATACATATTGAAGACTCTTGTGATCAGTGAACACAACAACATGAACCCCCATAAAGATAATGCCTTTAAATTTTTAAGGCAAAACAACTGCTGCCAACTCAAGATCATGAGTTGGGTAGTTCTTCTCATAGGGTATGAAATGTCTAGAGGCATATTCTATAACCTTACCTCACTTCATCAAAACACAACCAAGTCCAAATCTGTAACCATCATAGTAAACCACAAAACCATCTGAACCCTCTAGTAGAGTCAAAATTGGAGTGGAGCTAAGTTGAGTCCTAAACTCCTGAAAACTCTTCTCACAAGAATCAAAACACTACAATTTTACTTTCTTCTTAGTTAGTATGTACATGGGAGAAGAAATAGAGGAAAATCCTTCCATAAACCATCTATAGTAATCGACTTAAACCAAGAAGCTCCTAATATCTAACAGAGTGATAGTTCTAGGCTAGTTCCTTACTACTTGGGTCTTTTGGAAATCAACTCAAATGAATTTATCGAAAATAATATGACCAATAAAAGATACTAATTTCAACCAGAATTAACACTTGTTGAACTTAGTGAATAACTAGTGATCCTTAAGGGACTGTAATACAACTCTCAAATGGTCTGCATGCTCACTTTAACTATGATAATAGGTGAGGATGTAATATATGAAGACTATAACAAACACGTCCAAGTACTGCTTGAACACTTTGTTCATCAAGTAAATAAAAGCTACAGAAGCATACGTTAGTCCAAAAGACATAGCTACAAAATCAAAGGGACCATACCGAGTTCTGAAGATTGTTTCCAGGACGTCACATTCTCATACTTTGAGTTTATGATAGACAGATCAGAGGTCTATCTTAGAAAATAATTTGCACCCTGAAGTTGGTCGAATAAGTCATAAATCCTGGGAAAGGGATACTTATTATTAATTCTGACTTTCTACAGATGATAATTGAAGTAAATTCTGATAGAGCCATATCTCTTGTGCATGAAGAGGATTGGAGCACCAAATGGAGAGAAACTAGGATGGATAAAACCCTTTTTGGGAATATCTTTTTAACTATTCTTTCAATTACATAAGCTCGGCTGAGGCCATTTTATAAAGTGGAATTAATATAGGCTGGGTGTCTAGAATGATATCTATTCCAAAGTCAATCTCTCTCTCTCCAGAGAAACTTTAAGAAGATCTTCAGGAAGAAGTTTTGGAAATTCATTTACTACTGGAACTGACTCAAAACTCGGGATTTCAAACCTTGAGTCTTGACTCGAACGAGATGATAGATATACCCATTGGAAATTATTTTCCTTACTTTAAGGAAAGAGACAAACCAATCTACAGGTGTAATGCCCCGAGTCTATACTCCGAACGCTACACTGTTCTCATAAGCTCGAAGGAATACAAGCTAACTGAATAATAATACAGTAAATTTACAAAAATATGTAGAAATTTTCCATAAGGTTCAAATATGAAATAAATACTAAATATGGTATCACAATACCAAAACTGAACATCAATACTAATAACTGAACAACTGTATAAACATAATCTAGTCTGTAAAGCCTCTAAACTGTCTGAACTGTGGAGTTAATGGGAAAAGCCCCCAACTAACTTTGACTACTAAAAATGAACTTAAATACTGAAAAAGAATCATGTACTCAAACTGTGAGGACTCACCACTAACTCTGTCTACTGAAGATCTAAACTGCTAAAGGTGTTCGGGATCCCGTGTGTGTGAACTTATGATATAAAACATCATAGCACAAGAGAAAGTATGCGTCAGTACTTTGAATATACTGGTATGCTAAATGAGGTAGGCTGGAATAGATAGGTTCATATGCATGAACAATACTGACTGAATGACATAAGTATAACTGGATGAGAGTACATGCATAAATACGTAACTATAACTGAGATTGTAATAACACTGGATACTGAGTCTGAATACTGATTAACTGATATCTGAGTATACTGATATTGAATTACTGATAACTGAATGACTGTATTTGATAGTACTGATTCTATTAGACTATACCAAGTTCCATACTGAGTTGAATGATGTATCTGACAGACCTAAATCAGTAGAACTTAACTGAGTTCTATACTGGGATTGAATTTGAAACTAAGAATGTGGGAGGTAATCATTTAACCAACATGCCCCTCCTCTAACTGATTTGTGGTTCAACCTGTAACCCTAGTTGGAAGGGTGTCAATACCGTGCCATGTGTAAGGATAAGTTTTAAGTCACCCTCATCTGGCAGGTGATCTAAACTAGAATGGTGGTACTCTCAACTGGAACGTAGATCACCTCCTCAACCCTCAACTGGCAGGTTTATGTCTTAACCTACGCTTGCTACATAGTTCTGGAACGCAAGGACTATTTCTATGGATTACACCCTCTACTAGAAGGAGAGCCCTCATCCTTGGGTTCACTCAGTGCTGAATCCTAGTCACAACTGAATATACACTAGACTGAATTCTAAACTGTACTACACTGGACTAAATTATTACTGATCGTACCATATAACTGAACTGAACTGATTTTACTGAACTGAACTAGACTGATTCTGAGTTCACTGAGTTTTTCCTAAGTTCTCTAACTGACTAAATTTTATTGATCGTGATATGACTTATGCTAATCTGTGATTGACCATGGCTCTAGACAAGCAACTTAATTATCGGGTATTAAATACCACTAGGACTCGATAGCAGCAATTTAAAAGACATGGCATAATCTTGAGACATGATAACTAACTACTTAGTCATCATTCATTCTTTTGCACATTTATGAAAACACTTTCATGACATGAGCTTGTATATATGCTAAAATGATATAATTTCACTATTAAACTCACATGAACAATTCATGAAACAGTTGTGGGGCATAATATATACACATAATACTAAACACAAGTAAACATCATAATTCAACTCCAACTACACAATTTCAAGGGTTCAACATAAATTCAAATGATATTACATATATATCAATTAATCCCACATGAAACTTATCATAAAACATGGATTAGAATACCAATTAACCATTATAAACATGAATATAATCAAAGCCAACATGAAATTCATGAAATCCATACACTTGAAGTTTAAAAATAGTTTCTTGGACTATAATGGTGGAAGGAACACTTAGATGAACAATTCACATACCTTAGCTGGTGATTTTTTGAAAATTAACGGTGGAATCTAAAGCCTTTAATTTGAATTTAATTTACCTAGGGTTTTTGTTCTTGAGCAATTTGTGAAATAATGAATATAACTTGCTAAAACAGGGATAAATTTCTTTTTATGGGGTCTAAAGAGAGTGGGAATAAGAATTAATTAG
Organism: Capsicum pubescens; assembly: GCA_030864215.1. Taxonomy (NCBI): domain Eukaryota; kingdom Viridiplantae; phylum Streptophyta; class Magnoliopsida; order Solanales; family Solanaceae; genus Capsicum; species Capsicum pubescens. Next base: position 109,905,906 of record CM061544.1, read on the forward strand.
CCCTAAGGATATGGCCTTTTAATGACTGGAAACTATGTTATCGACGCGCAGACCGACGCACTGCGTCGTTGGCATCAATGTGATGACCAACGCGTCGTGTCAAGTTCGTATCGACTGACTAAAATTTACACTGAGCAAAGGGAAAACTTATTTGTCGATGCGATGGACGACGCGATATGTCGTTATCACGTCAACTCACTATTTTGGTCACTCAAATATGGTCTAAACAAGGTTCAAAAAATTCAAATCTTGTACGGGAACATGTATTGACCTTCATGATCATGAACTAACTCATATATCAACAATTAATACATGAAAAGATCGCAAAATATTATTGCCAACTTTCAAAGGCTAAAATAACACAAAGTCAGAATATTTAGCTAGAATTTTCTAAGTCTGGGACCCCTTAAACAAGCTTAAAGGACTAAATTAAGCTAAGAATTTTGTGGGATCTTAAAATAGGAATTGAGATACTACCCTTCTATTCAATGACTGGCTCATTTGGAAACCAAAAATTGACTATGATTTTCTATAGTCAACTGAGGCATAGCAAGAGTGAGGCCAATCCATGCCAAGAATGACATTAAAATCAATCATGTCTAACTTTAAAAGATCTAATGAGGTGATTTTAAAAGATACTATGATTGAGAACTTTCTGTTTACCCATCTACATATGATGGAACTATCGACTGGGTCGAAACTAAGGAGGGCTCGGCTAGTATTTCATGATTGACAGCAAAATCTATTGCCATATACAGAGCCACAAAAGAGAGTGTGGCTCTAGGGTCTAATAATGCATACACATGAATATGGAAAACTTGTAACGTACTAGTAACCACATCAGGAGAACCCTTAAGATCCTGTCGAGTCTAAAGGGCATACAACCTATTTTGACAATGTCCACTGGTTTCTTTGGAAGTGGCACCCTGCTGAGTAGGTTAACTTGTTGAAACTAATGAGGAATTATTCTGGACCTATTGATAAATATCCCTAACCCTCTGTGCATCCACCAGAAATCCTTAATTTTGTTGCCTGACTTGCCACAACCAAAACAAGCATCACTACCAATCGTATACTCCCCCTTGTGGTTCCTACAATATCTTTTACAGATTGGGCTGGTATGACCACTATTCATACTTTTCTGGGACTTAGAGAATGGTGCTTTATCTTGAGTATCCTACCCGAGCTAGGCACTAGGGCACTAGAAGATGATGAGGATGGAGCTGAAGATTTCTGGTGGAACTGAAATAATTTCTACCCTCTGATATCTGCTGAGAGAAATTAAAGCTAATAATTATATCCCTCTTATTCTCATTTTCCCTTTCCTTGATATTTTCTTTCTTAATATATTGATCATGGACCATCAATATGGAAAGAGGTAGATCCTTAACAAACATCGTCGTCATATACTCCTTGACCACATCCATAGATACACAAGACACTAACTTATTATTTGGTCCCTAGAATCATCCACTATAGTCAGAGCATATCTTGCCAACTGAGTAAACTTGAGTGTATACTTTTTCAGACTTATACTTCCATGCTTCAAGTTGACGAACTACTACACTTTGGATACCTTTAACTCAAGCAGTAAAAACCTATCTAGAAATGTAATAACAAACTCATCCCACTATAGTGGCCCTACATCTACACCCCGATCTTCCTTCTACTACTTAAACCATGTATGAGCCACTTTTTGCAATAAGTAAGCAACCAAATTTACACTGTCACTCAAAGTGACACCCATTATCTCAGTCACCTTCTACATACTATCCAAGAACTCTTATGGATCCTTCTCATGCTTAGACCCAAACAGCATGAGAGGATTCATTTGAATGAAGTCATATATTCTAGTTGTTATAGTATTTGTTGTTGGGTTATCTAGGGCCACAACTTAATGATTGGTTTGAGAAGCCATCGATTGGATTAATTCAGTTAAAAAAGACTTGAACTCAATATGAGAGACCTTCTTATTCAGAGGGTCTTCCAAAACTGGTGGTGGTGTTGGAGGGTTCCTATTCCTCCTTCCGTTAGTTCTTATGGAAGGCAATTTCTGTTAATAGGTAGAGGATGAGTTAGAAGATTAATTTTTAATAGAGTTTACACTTTATCACATGAAATAATTCATGAAAGATTTGAGGCTTTCCTAAAATATTTTATAGACTCTCCCCCATAAGTATGGCGTACTTCACAACCATGAACAATACTCTACTTAATGCGACTTTCAAAAACCCTAGGACACTTTAAACCCGGTGCTCTAATACCAAGTTTATAATGACCTAAGACTGATCGCAAGTTGTAACATTGTTCTTAGAGTCACAAGTGACCCTAAGATAACACATGGCCTGGCATGATAGTAAGATTATCGAGGAAGTAACAAAATACTGTGCGGAAGCTAAATTTTAGATAGAGTCCTAATAATCAATACTGGAAGCAATACTAAAATTATCTGAAAAACTTTAAAAAATTGAGAATCTAACATTTCTCTAAATGTCTAAAAACCTCTACTAATGTGTGTTATTGGGACAGGCCCTCAACTAACTCCAACTGAATAAAAAAAAATTAGACGAAAAAGGTAAATAACTGATAAATAGTACTCAAATAATGAGGACTCGCCATACTCTTGTTGAGTAGTATTGGAACGTGCTAAGTGTGATACGGGTATTATACATATGAACCTATATTATGAGGCAATATAGTGGAAAAGTATGCAATTAGTACTTTGAATGTATTAGGTATGCGAGATAAGAAAGCTAACTGGTATGAACTAAGCATGAATTCTTGGACATATAAATTAAATGCAAGACTAAGTATTGTTATCAACTGACTGAAATACCGAATATCTAAATAGATGAAAACAAGGTCATAAATAATCTGAAACTGAAACATAAAGTGAACATTAACTGGAAACTGTGGGAGCTAAAAAATAACTTACATGCCTCAAACTGAGAAAATTGGGGTCCAACCTATAACCTAAGTTGGAAGGGTGTAAGTACCTGTCCAAGGTACCAACACTGGATGGTGATCCTTCATCTTTGTGTTTGCTTGGTGATAAGCACTACTCCCAGCTAAAATAATACTGGTACTAATTAATGCTTAACATGATCTGACTTTGATATATGCTCAACATGATAACATTCCAAATTTAGAAACACAAGCATGATCTAACTTCTCATTATATGAAGTTTGATATATGCATGATTCCCTAGGTATAGGGTGTTCATAAGCCACTAGCACAGACTAATGCAATTGAACATGATAACATCAACTGAATATTATAAGGACATTTCACAACTTAAACCCCAAAATAATGTCTTATTATGCCAAAGAAATTGATAATTCTAAACTTGTGAAGATATAAGTCATATGGGAAAAACATATGTTCTTGGTTGACTTCAAGCATCAAACTTAAATTCTAAGAAAAATCATAATTATCATGGAACCCTAAACAAAAGGGTGAAATTAAACTTGAGAGTTTTGGAGAAATCTTTGGGACTCAGTAGGTGGAAGAAACCCATTGATAAAATCCTGCATACCTGGAGGTGGAAGCTTTAATGAAATCCTTGGAATCGGACTTATCATAGGGAAAACCATATCTTGTCTTTTGAGCATAAGAAATTTACCTTTTTTCTTGTTCCCAATTTGTCTAAGGACTTAATGAAGGATTTGGGGAAGAATTGGCCTTATAAACCACCTTTGGAGAATCATAAATGACGTGGATTTGGGGTTAAAAAAATGGGAAAAAACTTAAAAATACATTTTTAAAATATGCAGAACTTTTTATGGCTATAGTCATCACGGCTTGGATAATGATTCATTATGACTGGCCACTAGTTGTGGTTTGAGTAATGACCTGAGGACTTGAGTTCTTGGGTCCTTTCTATTATGACAATGAATACACACCTAATGACTTAGTATGTCTAATCTTGGTTCACTAGAAGAAGTTGTGGTCGAAGACTTGATTTCTAGATTTCTTACTGTTCTGATAATGGATCCATACAATGACTTGTTATTTCTAATAACGAGTCATGTGCTGGACTCATTGCCACTGGGCTGATTTCTTGGTTACTAACCGTTTTGACAATAGTCCCTCTGAACAACTCATTATAACTAGTAACGAGTCATAAAGTGGGGTCGTTGTCACTTTCTTCCATGGTAATGAGTCTAGGACACAACTCGTTACACCACCTAACGGGTCATTTCCTGAGCCGTTACCCCTTGCAGTTTGATAATGCACAATACAAAATGCCATAACTTATTGTCACGATGTCAGATTAAGGCGAAATCGGTGGCATTGGAAATCTAATTTAATGGCCTACCTCATAGGGGGTCTAAATCTTAGAATTCTAGGGTATTACATAATTTCTTTTGGCTTAAACAATAATCCTTTATCATTTCAATGCCTCATGAATATTTTGTTTAAACCACTACTAAGGAAATCAGTCTTGGTTTTTTGATAATAAATTAATCTGTATCAAGATTTTTTATGATCATGTGCAGTATGTGGAAGCTATGCTTGATCTAATGAAGCAACACCAACTCTGTGCTAAAATGTCTAAGTGGGCTTTCGGAGTGAACAAAGTTTAATATTTTGGACTTTATATCAGTGTTGCTGGTGTTTCAACTAATCCAAAATAATCTCAATTGTGTAAAATTGGACTATTCCTGTCCATCTCGAATATTTGAGCATATTCCTAAGGTTTTCTAGGTACTATAGTAGGTTCATACAAGGATTTGGGACAAATCGTAGACCACTTTAAGACCTACTAAAGAAGAAAGGGTTCTATTGGTCAGATCATGTTACACAGGCTTTTAATACCTTGAAATAAGCCTTGATTTCTACATTTGTCTTAGCATTTCCTAACTATTCTCAAATTTTCATTGTTGAAATAGATTCTAGTGGCAAGGGAATTGGTGTTGTTCTAATGTTGTTGCGACATCTTATTGCTTATATAAGAAAATAATTAGCTTCCAGATATCAAATCTTATCTATTTATGACAGAGAGATTTTTGCACTTCTCTTTGCTGTTACAAATTGGTCACAGTGCTTATTGAATACTCACACCATTATGAAAACTAACCAAAAAGCCTTGAAACACCTCTTAGAGCAACAGATACATACAGATTTCCATCTGGCATATATCTTAAAATTAATGGCTTTTGACTTCTTAATTGAATACAAAAGGGTTCTGACAATAAAGTTGTAGATGCTCTTTATAGAATGGTTAATGCATAGATTTAGCCCTGTATATCCTCAAACCACATGATGATGTGTATAACAAAATTAAGGATTGTTGGATTACTGATTTTGCATTACAATTGGTGATTAATAGACTACAGACTCAACCGTTCAAGTCATACACTCGGTGCAATGATCAGTTAAGGTGGAAGGGTAGACTAGTGGTAGGAGATTATCCATAACTCAAATAAAATATTATAGAACTTTGGCATAGTAGTCCTCAGGGGGGATATTCTGATACAGATGATACCATTTGGAGATTACAATTACAGTTTCAATGAAAATCACTCATCTCAGATGTTATAAGTTTTACTAACCAGTGTGATATTTACCAAAGACACAAGTATGATGTTGTAGCTTATCTAGGTTACCTTCATCCCCTTTCTATACCTGAAAGTGTTTGTACAAATATATGTCTTGACTTTATAGAAGGCCTTCAAAATTCCTATGGGAAAGATGTTGCATTAATAGTGATGGATCGATCGAGTGAGTATGCTCATTTCTTGAGTTTCCAACATCCATATATAGATCAGTCAGTAGATAAGAGTTTCTTAGATGGAGTCTTTAAACTACATGGAATGCTTGTTACTATGACTAGTGATAGTGATCTTATATTTTTTAATTTTTTTTGTTAGAATTGTTCATACTACAAGGTGTGCAAATCCAAAAGTCAACACCTTATTGTCCTCAAACCGATGGTCAAACTGAAGTGGTGAACAAAACCTTTTATCATCCTTAAACTGAAGGGCAAACTAAAGTGATGAACAAAACCTTCGAAACCTACTTAAGGTGTTTTGGTCAAGATTTTTGCAAGGATTGGGCTTCTTATTTACCATTGAAAAAAATGTAGTATAATACTAACTACCATTCTAATATCCAATGTTTCCTTATGATGTTATTTATGGATAGAAACCTCCTATACATCTACCCTACTTGGTTGGAGAAAGTGCAGTTGAGATGGTGGATAGAGATCTTGCAGCTAGAGAGACTATTATCCAGTTAATCAAATTTCACATTACTAGAGCTCAACAAAGGATGAAATGACTGATAAACTTAAATTTGATAGATCCTTTGAGGTTGTTCACTCCATCTATTTGAAATTGTTGCCTTATAGTCCATTTTCAGTTGCCTCTAAGACGAGTTATAAACATTTCTAGCGATTAAGTTTCAGTGGACATTTAAACTTAGGTCAAATTCCATTGACCATAACTCATTACATATATTGAAATATAGGGACTACTATACATTAAATTAAAGGTCTTTGAAGTATCTTTCCAATGATACCAATTTTTCCAAAATCCGATACCTAAGCAAAAAGTTACAGTGATTTTCGTGAGAGAGACAGTAGTTGCGTGTGATTAGCGTGCGACACACGCTCCATCGTACGCACCTAATTTTCAGGTTCTGTCTATGCATTTTTAAAAATTTGGACCTTTACCTCACCCAAGGTCCGTCCATAACATAAGATTCACGCCCCAAAAGCATAATACACGATATAATTTAGTTTTTCTCTCAAAACAAAACCCTAACTCCTTCCTCAATGATCAAGAAATTCATCCCTAAGATCAAGAATTCCAAGAAAATGATCAAGACCTAGGTTCCATTCTTCTAACTACAAAATCTAAGGTACGTGGGGTTTATCCTAAAACTACATGGGCTTGTTGAAACATTCAAACATGATTTAAAGGTTATCGAGCATGAATTTAGAAAAGGGTTTTAAAATCCATGATTTTAATTATGCTTTCTGAATATTTTAGTGATATTGTTGTTTTTTCCTGTCAGCCTTTCCTCCCTTAAATTGATTTATCTGTATATATATATATATATATATATATATATATGAAAATTGAGATTTGAAGATCGTTGAGAGCACAAATTATGAAATCCCTCTCTAGTGTTCAATAATGGTTTATGATCTTGTCGGAAAAGAGTTGAAATGTATGTTTTATGGTTCGAAAGTAGTTTTCTCAATGTCATAGTATTTGAACATAATTTAGAGAAGATAAAAGGGTGTTTTCTTAATATAATTACTTTTGCGTTAAAGAGAAAGAATATCTTGTGAATGAGAACTTTGACATAACCACCTTGTATTATTGAAATATTGATCAAGAAAGTTGCTTGCATGGTTTTACATGATTTATAAGAGAGGATTCTTTGATTTACTATATTGATATGGTGGTCCCAAACCTTGTGTTCTGAAAATAGAGATTTTAATATGTTATTAATGGCTTAGAGATGCGACTTGCAAATCAATGGTATGACGGTACCATATTGTATGTATGCCACTACAGAGTTAGAGTTTTTAGAGTTTCTTTTTCGATAATACATGTTTTAAAGAATTAAAAATGGGCTTAAAGAGGGTTAGGTGGTTACCCGAAGAAGGCTTGAGTTCTAGTAACTCTTAACCTAAAACAGTATTTTATCAATTAGGGTATATTACTATTGTATGCTAGCGATGGCCCTATGGCGTAGTAGAGACAGAGACTCCGACCCTTGTGTCAAACTTAGATTGGGGGCTTGGCTTCTGAGTTAATGGCAGATTCCATATAGCCTATGGAATCTCAGAGTTATAGGGTATACCACCTATCACAGAAGTAAAACAAAGAGTGTCACAGAGTTCAAATAATTTAACAGAGTCTTTTAACTTTGCCCATGTGATTCTTACCATATGATATATATTTATGAACTATTTTTAATTTCTCTCATATATGTTGTATATAAATTTCTATTTTGGATTTGCTCTGTGTTCCAGTATAATTGTATTGACCCCTACCTTTCATGGTTTGAGGCTCAATCTAGAGGTTTGGATAAGCAGTAGAGGTTTCAGATAGAAGGTACGTGTCCAGTGGTGAGCCTTCTTTATTCCAGAAGGCCTGTTTATTTTAGATTTATGTTAGCTATTCAGATTTGGATCTGCTGGGGGCCTTGTCCTAGTTTTCAGACAGTTTTCATTTTATCATGTAGTGGAGATTTTGCAGACTGGTTCAGATATTTTTTAGTTGTTGTTGGGTTTTACTTTCCATCTTTAAATTGAATTTATAATGACCATGATTCCATACTATATTTCATTCTGCATCTTTTTTTATTGTATAAATGTTGTGCATGACTACCACATAGAGAGGGGCATTTGGGCCTTCATAGTTTGGGATTCTCGTCACGGCTAGGGCCTCAGTTTGGGTCGTGACAAACTTATTATCACAGCACGATTCATGGTCCCAGGTTGTCTGCAAAATCGCATTGGGTAGAGTCTTTTTTATGGTTGTGTAGTGAGCCACACTTATAAGCAAGAGGCTATAAGGCGTTTAGGAATGTCTCTTTTTCTTCATGTTCTAGTTCGTTCTATAAAGTCAGAATATTCCTCTTTCATACTCTAGTTTATGCTATGGTGTCTCCCATATGAAAGTAAAGTTATCCTTATTCATTCCTTACTCTAATGTTCTCAGATTTGTCTTAACATTGAGGTGATTCAAGTGCAGAAGTATAGAATCAAAATGGTATGGTCCTTTTTGATTGAGTCATTAAAGATTATAAAATTAAGCAAGGACTTGAGAGGAGTCTGTTAGTTCTCTAATCTGTATTGATTTTGATGTAAACTTTGATCCTAATGAAATCGTTCTTTTTCAGCCTGAGGTATTAAGTGCATCAAGTCCCTTTCAAAATTCTTATTACAGATGTCATGCATAAGGTTAATGATGTGTAACAGATTATTGAAACAATATTTCCACAAGAGTAGTTGTGCATGTTAAAGTGCCAGGACCTATTGGTAGTGTGATGGTCTGGAAGTTGGTGACATAAAGTCACAAGGTTGGCAGTAAGAGTGAGGGTGATTTTTGCATAAATAAATAGTTTAGTTGTAAAATCATGGATTGAGGAGTGGGTTGCCATTGTATAGTTATAGACTAATGTGGTATAATGAAAGACTAATATGCAACAATATTTTTAGATTGTACGATTGTATGTGAAGGAAGTGACTAGCTATGATTTTTATCTATTCGAATTAGGGAAGGAGCCTAGAGTGGATAGTTATGGTGGTTATAGAAATCCTTTGTAGGTTGTGAATGAAAATGGTTAGATTAGCCAATAAGTTGTAAGTATAGACTCATTGTTGTTTGTGGGAATTGAAGGTAGTCTAAAGTTATGCTTGGGTAAGTAAGTAAGATGTGAGAAAGTTGAATACATAGATAAGATCGTATTGCGTTATAATATAAGATTAAGGTTGACCCTGTCTATTATATGACTTTACCCCCTTGAACTTCTTTTCTTTAGTGGTTATAAACTAGTACTTCATGTGTGTAGATATGTAGTAGATTTTGAGTTGTAATAGTGATGTCATGGAGGGGTTGTGATTGTAAGTAGTACTTAAAATGAAATGAGTATTTTGAGTTGATTTCCCCATTTAATGGACTAGTATGAGATGTTGCATTCTTCACCGGTGGTACGTGATTGTTGCTATAGGTTTGAACTTTAGATATAGAATGTGGTGGTAAGAGTAGTAGCTTAAGGTAAATCATGTATGATTTATAGGAATGAGTTAGGAGGCTTGACGTGAATTGTGAAAGATCCTAGATTGATAACTGATGAAACATTTAAGTGGTCATTATGAGGTATATGGGTATATGAGGACTAGTGTTAAAATAATGAATTGTGGGTGATTCATTAAGTGCATAAGGGCATAAGTATATAAGAATAAGTTGCCCCCTGGTAGTATGTCATTATGTGAGGTTTTATGATATAATTTATACGATTAACGGTCTACTGTTAGAAGGTTAAGTTGTGAAGAGTGGATTTTTATGTGATAAGGAGTAGGGATATGTGTGTATGCTTATGAGACTGTGAGTTGTCGGTTGATGACGATTGAGGATAGCAAAACTTAAGAGTAGCATTCTTGGAAAACAATGCCTTTAGAGTATATGTTAAGTAGTCATAAAACCCCGTTGTTTTCTCGACTTGATCTCACTTAGTAGCATGCTTAAAGGGGTGACAACTTGAATGATCCTCTTTTTCAAGTATGAAAGAAAATGACTTAGTTCCATTTTGAGATCCTAATCTTTGATGATTTTATTTTTTACCTTCCCGGCCTAAGAAAGTTGATTTGTGAGTTAATTCATGATCGGTGAATTCAATAGTACATTTCGGGTGAGTTTCAGAATTTTCAAGTCAGTGTAAGGGCATGTTTAGAGGTCTAAAATAGTAACTGCATTCGATTTGTGTGCGACGCACTCTCCAGTCTACACATGAGTAGCATGCGATGGAGCATGCGATGCACTCTCTCCTTCAGCATTCAACTTTCAGTTACATTTTCTAGGGGTATTTGGGTCAATTCCCCTACATTATTTTGTCCTAAACACCAAATTTGAGTATCAAAACAACACTTTAGCCCCAAATTCACATTTTCTCCAAATTGAAATCATCTTCCCTTGCCAAGAATAGAAATCCTAATTCTTAAGTGTTTAGAAGCGTGGATGACCTTGCATATAATGATGTTACTCATGAGTGGATGATTTTGGGGTTAAAGAAAGTTATGATTAGTATCCCTGAACGGGGATATCCCAGAAGGAATTTAGTGTCTTTATGTTAGATTATTGAGAGAAGCTGTGTTCATGTATAAATCAATACCCCATCCCTATGGTATTGAGAATTGTTATAATAGATTGGTAAGAAGTTAAGTTCTCAAGTCTAGGATGGTGACTTAGATCTAAGGGGAAGAGGGTGAGTTAAGGTAGTTTCCGAATTTTCTTATTATGGCAAGTTAGGGAAGAGTCATGATGAACCTACTTCTATTCAAGTATGTTCCTCCTACTTAAGATTAAGAGTTCATTCTACCAATGTTTTATGTATTTGATTCCTGCCTATGTCTAAGGTTTAAGCTCTCTAGGTAACTCATGTTATGTTCTGACGTCCAAACAAGAAGCAATAAAATGTCCCAAAGTGAACCAATACTCCGAGTATCAAAGCCTTATGTTATGTTGCTCATGTTCCCAACCTATGTCTCACAGCATGCTTGGTCATAAGTAAAATGTGTTTTTGTATGTTGCAAAGTAATTTTATGCCGGAATTAGCCAAAGTGATAAAGTTTATGCTAACTCATGGAAAATTTCACATCATTGAATGAGGAGCAATCACTTTAAGTGAAATCCTTAACTTAGTTTTTAACGACATAAACTTCGGCTTTATGCTATATAGCTCATGATATGTGCATCTATGTTTGTCATTTTGGTCTGTCCTAAGGAAACCATGATATCTTGTGTTCGTGCCGAACAACCCTTTACTTATGATCCAGATACTTGATATTGGAAGCACTCTGTGTCTATTGTATCGTATCTTTACTTTATGTCCCTCCTTGAATAGTGGAATAAGTATGAGTGATGGTCTGATAATGTTACTTCCATTCATGAAGTTTATGCTCGGTTCCCTTAATTACCCTCCGTATGTTAGTATGATTGTGGTTGTGGAGGCATAGTAGTGTGTTAGGTATGGGAGTAGATGTTCTTTATGGTGAGAAATTTTACTTGATTCTCAAGCTAAGGAATTTGGGTGGAAGGGAAAAGAAGGAGATGAACTTTTGTTGTGCGAAATAGCTAAGAAGGAAAAATGTGGTGAAAATATTTTTGAGAGTGATTAAAATTGTTGGTCTTAGTGGGGAGAGATCCAAGTAGTTGGTATAGTAATGATAGACTTAAATTTTGCGTTGGGTGAAGAAATAAACCAATGTTCCATGTGGTTAGTATTCCTTGAATTAAGACTTGAGTTGTTGGATTATAGTGATGAGGTGAGGTAATTTCTTAATGTGATGTAGAGTGCAGGCTCCCATAGTTTAAATTAGCAACTCTTTCCTCTGAGTTGGGCTTGAACATAGAAGTATTAAATAGAGGGACACAAATTCTTGTGGTTAGATATGTAACGGGAGAATTGTAAGTTGGAAATAATGAAGTATGTTGATTAATTTTGGGGTATAGATAAGTAGTGTTGCTAAGTTTAAGTTTTTTTGTTGTATCTTGTAAGATAGAGAATGCTAACATTCATATGTTCCGCGAGAATCTTATGTCATATTTTGTACCAATCTTAATCAGGCCGAGGACTCTTAGAAAAAGTTATGATTTACAATATTTTTATCATGTGCCATAAAACACATGCCAAGATCATGTCGATGTCGAGTTTCATTATCTCAAGTTCGTGCTTACACATTTCCCTAGGGGTTATCATAAAGATCAGTGATGCCTTTGCATATTTTTGTTGAGAAAAAATGTTCAGATCAAATTACGTTCTTTATTCTACACTTTTAGAGCATCAAAAAGTCCCTTCCCATTATTCGGTGACGAATGATCCTAAGGGGGATAATGTAACACCCCGTACTTTCGGAATAGAATCTAGACTTTCGTTCCTACATGTATAGACCCGAACTAGATAATATCTTGTTAATATATGTGTGATCATTAATCTTATAATGTGGGAATACCTTTGAATATGAATTGAGGTCAGAAAAATCCCCCAACTCTAAGATGAGTTGAAAACATTTCTAGCGATTAAGTTTCAGTGGATGTTTAAACTTGGGTCCATTTCCATCGTCCATCACTCTATGTATACATCAAATTAGAGAGCCTACTATATATCAAATGAAAGGTCTTCGAAGTAGCTTTCCAACATACCAAGTTTGCCAAAATCTGATACTCGGGCAAAAAGTTAAAACTATTTTCATGAGAGAGGCAGTAGCTACCCGCGATTAGCGTGCGACACACGCTCTGTCACATGAACCTAATTTTTAGGTTCTGTTTACGCATTTTTAAAGGCAATTTGGATGTTTTCCTCACCCAAGGTCCATCCATAGAATAAAATTCACGCCTCAAAAGCATAATACACGATATAATTCAGTTTTCCTCTCAAAACAAAACCCTAACACCTTCCCTAAAGATCAAGACATTCATCCCTAAGATGAAGAATTCCAAGAAAAGGATCAAGACCTAGGTTTCATTCTTCTAACTACAAAATCTAAGGTACGTTGGGTTTATCCTAAAACTACATGAGCTTTTTGAAACATTCAAATATGATTTAAAGGTTATCAAACTTGAATTTAGAAAGGGGTTTTAATCCATGATTTTAATTATGCTTTTTGAATGTTTTAGTGATATTGTTGTTTTGGCCTTTCGGCCTTTCCCCCCTTAAATTAATTTACATGTATATATATGTATGAAAATTGAGAGTTGAAGATTGTTGAGAGCACAAATTTCTAAATCCCTCACTTGTGTTGAATTAAGGTTTATAATCTTGTCGGAAAAGAGTTGAAATGCATGTTTTATGGTTCGAAAGTAGTTTTCTCAATGTCATAGTATTTAACCATGATTTAAAGAAGATGAGAGGGTGTTTTCTTAATATAATTACATTTTATATTAAAGTTAAAGAATTGTTTGTGAACGAGAACTTTGACATGACCACCTTGTATTATTGCAAAGTTGATCAAGAAAGTTGTTTGCATGGTTTTACATGATTTATAATAGAGGATTCTTTGATTTGATTTATTGATATGGTGGTCCCAAACCTTGTGTTTTGAAAACAGAGATTTTAATATGTTATTAATGGCTCAGAGACGCGACTTATAAGTCGATGGTATGACGGTACCATCTTGTATGTATGCTCTAACAGAGTTAGAGTTTTTAGAGTTTGTTTTCAGAGAATACATGATTTAAAGAGTTAAAAATGGGCTTAAAGAGGGTTAGGTGGTTTACCAAAGAAGGCTTGAGTTCAATTAACTCTTTGCCTAAAACTGTATTTTGTTAATTCGGGTATATTATTATTGTACGCTGACGATGGACCAATGGCGTAGTACAGACAAAAACTTCGACCTTTGCGGCAAACTTGGGTTGGGGGCTTGGCTACCGAGTTAATGATAGATTCCATATAGATCGTGGAATTTTAGAGTTTTAGGGTATACCACCTAGCACAAAAGTAAAATAAAGAGTGTCACAGAGTTAAAATGATTTTACAAAGTCTTTTGAATAAGCCTATATGATTCTTACCATATGATATATATTTATGAACAATTTTAAATTGCCCTCAAAGATGTTGTATATAAATTACTATTTTGGATTTGCTCAGTGTACCAGTACAATTGTATTGACCCCTACCTCTCAGGGTCTGAGGCTCAATCTAGAGGTCCGGATAAGCAGTAGAGGTTTCATACAGAAAAGACATGTCCAGCGGTGAGCCTTCTTTATTCTAGAAGGCCTTTTTATTTCATATTTATGTTAGCTATTCAGATTTGGATCTGCTGGGGGCCTTGTCCTAGTTTCAGACAGTTATCATTTTATCATGTAGTAGAGATTTCGCAGACCTGTTCAAATATTAGTTAGTTGTTGTTGGTTTTTACTTTCCATCTTTAAATTGAATTCAGATTAGCCATGATTCCATATTATATTTCATTCCGCATCTTCTTTTATTGTATGAATGTTGTGCATGACTACCAGATAGAGAAGGGCGTCCGGGCCTTCATGGTTTAAGATGCTCGTCACGACTAGGGCCTAGGTTCGGCTCGTGACAAACTTATTATCAGAGCACGGTTCATGGTCCCAGGGTGTCTTCAAAATCGCATTAGGTAGAGTCTTATTTATGGTTTTGTAGCGCGCCATACTTATAAGTAGGAGGCTACAACGCGTTTAGAAATGTCTCTCTTTCTTTATGTTCTAGTTCGTGCTATAAAGTTAGAATATTCCTCTTTCATAGTCTAGTTCGTGCTATGGTGTCTCCCATACGAAAGGTAAGTTATCCTTATTCTTTCCATACTCTGATGTTCTCAGATATGTCTTATTGTTGAGTTGATTCAAGTGCACAAGTCTAAAATCGAAATGGTATGTTTCTTTCTGATTGAGTCAGTAAAGATTATAAAATTATACAAGGACTTGAGAGGAGTTTGTTAGTTCTCTAATGTGTATTGATTCTTATGTAAACTTTGATCCTGGTGAAATTGTGTTTTTCATCCTTAGGTATTAAGTGCATCTACTCCCATTCAAAATTCTTGTTACAGATGTCATGCATAAGGTTAATGATGTGTGGCAGATTGTTGGAACTGTATTTCCACCAGAGTAGTCGTGCATGTTAAAGTATCTGGACCTACTGTAGTATGATGGTCTAGAAGTTGGTGACATGACATCGCAAGGTTAGCAGTCAGAGTGAGGGTGATTTATGCATAAATAAATAGCTTAGTTGTAAAATCGTGGATTGAGGAGTGGGTTGCCATTGTATAGTGATAGATAAATATGGTTTAATGATAGACTAATGTGCAACAATATTCGTAGATTATACGATTGTATGTGAAGGAAGTGGCTGGCTATGATTTTTATCTATTTGAATTAGGGAAGGAGCCTTGAGTGGATAGTTATGGTGGTTATAGAAATCCTTTGTAGGTTGTGAACGAAAATGGTTTGATTAGCCAATAAGTTATAAGTATAGACTCATTGTTGTTTGTGAGAATTGAAGGTAGACTTAAGGCATGCTTGGGTAAGTAAGTATGATGTGAGAAAGTTGAATATGTAGATAAGATCGTATTGGGTTATAATATAAGATTAAGGTTGACCCTATCTATTATATGACTTTACCCCCTTGACCTTCATTTATTTAGTGGTTGTAAACTAGTACTTCATGTGAGAAGGTATTTATTAGATTTTGAGTTGTAATAGTAATGTCATAGAGGGGTTGTGATTATCGGTAGCAGTTAAAATGAAATGAGTATTTTGAGTTGATTTCCCAATTTGATGGACTAGTATGAGATGTTGTATTCTTCACCGGTGGTAAGTGATTATTGCTATAGTCTTGAACTTTAGATTTAGAATGTGGTGGTAAGAATAGTAGCTTAAGGTAAATGATGTATATTTTATGGGAATGAATTAGTAGGCTTGGCGTGAATTGTGAAAGAGCCTAGGTTGCTAACTGATGAAAAATTTAAGTGGTGATTGTGAGGTATATGGGTATATGAGGACTAGTGTTAAAATAATGAATTGTGGGAGAGTCATTAAGTGCATAAGGGCGTAAGTATATAAGAATAATTTCCCCCCTGGTAGTATGGCATTAGGTGAGGTTTTATGATATAAGTTATGCGATTAACGGTCTACTGTTAGAAGGTTAAGTAGTGAAGAGTGGATTTTTATGTGATAAGGAGTGGGGATGTGTATGTATGCTTATGAAACTATGAGTTGTCGGTTGATTACGATTTAGGATAGCAAAACTTAAGAGTAGCGTTCTGGGAAAGCAATGCCTTTAGAGTATACGTTAAGTAGTCATAACACCAAGTAGTTTTCTCATCTTGATGTTACTTAGTTGAAAGATTAGAGGTCTGACAAATTGAATGAGCCTCTTTTTCTAAGTATTAAAGAAAAGGACTTAGTTACATTTTGAGCTCCAAATCTTTGATGATTTTATTTTTGACCTTTCCGGCCATAGAAAGTCGATTTGTGAGTTGATTCAGGATCGGGGAAGTCAATAGTACATTCCGTGTGAGTTTCAGAATTTTTAGGCAAGTGTAAGGGCATGTTTGGAGGTCCAGAACAGTAACAGTGTGCGATTTGCACGCGACGCACGCTCCAATATACACCTGAGTAGCTTATGATGGAGCATGCGGCGCACTCTCTCCTTCAACCTTCAGCTTTTAGTTATGTTTTCTAGGGGAATTTGGATCAATTTCACCCACATTAATTCTTCCTAAACACAGAATTTGAGTAGCAAAACAGAACTTTAGCCCCAAATTAACATTCACTCAAAATTGAAATCATCTTCCCTTGACAAAAACAAAAATCCTAACTCTTAAGTGTTTAGAAGTGTGTATGTCCATGCCTATAATGATGTTAGTCATGAGTGGATGATTTTTGGGTTAGAGGAAGTTATGATTTGTATCCTTGAAGGGGGATGTCCCAGAAGGAATTTAGTGTCTTTATGTTAGATTATTGCGAGAATTTGTGTTCATGTGTATATCAATACCCCATCCTTGTTGTATGTAGAATTGTGATTATAGATTGATAAGAAGTTAAGTTCTCAAGTCTAGGATGGTGACTTTGATCTAAGAGGGAGATGGTGAGTTAAGGTAGTTTCCAAATTTTCTCATTGTGTCAAGTTAGGGAAGAGTCATGATGAACCTACTCCTATTCAAGTATAATCGTCCTACTTCAGTTTAAGAGTTCATTCTACCAAAGTTTTATGTATTCGAGTCCTGCCTATGTCTAAGGTTTAAGCTCTCTATGTAACTCATGTTATGTTTCAACGTCCAAAAAAGAAGCAATAATGTCCCTCAGTGACCCAATACTCCAAGTATCTATGCCATATGTTATGTTACTCATGATCCAAACCTATATCTCACAACATGCTTGGTCATAAGAAAAATGTGTTTTTGTATGTTGCGGAATCATTTTATGCCGGAATTAGCAAAAGTGATAAAGTTTATGCTAACTCATGGAAAATTTCAGCTCTTTGAATGAGGAGAAATCCCTTTAAGTAAATCCTTACCTAAGTTGTTAACAACATAAATTTCGGCCTAAAGCCATATAGCTCATGATATGTGCATCCATGTTTCTCATTTTTGTCTATCCTAAGGAAACCATGATATGTTGAGTTCGTGCCGAACGACCCTTTTCTTATGATCCAGATACCTTATATTGGAAGCACTCCGTGTCTATTGTATCGTATCTTCACTTCATGTCCCTCCTCAAAAAGTGCAATAAGTATGAGTGATGGTCTGATATGTTACTTCCATTCATGATGTTTATGCGTGGATCACTTATTGACCCTCCATATGTTAGTATGATTTTGGTTGTGGAGGCGTAGTAGTGTGTTAGGTATCGGAGCATATATTCTTTATGGTGAGAAATTTTACGTGATTCTCAAGCTGAGGAATTTGGGTATAAGGGAAAAGATGGAGATGATCTTTTGTTGTGTGAAATTGCTAAGAAGGAAAAATGTGTTGAAATTATTTATGAGAGTGATTTAAATTGTTGTTCTTAGTAGGGAGAGATCCATGTAATGGATGTAGTAATGATAGGCTTAAATTTTGCATTGCGTGCAGAAATAAACCAATGTTCCATGTGGTTAGTATTCCTTGAACTAAGAGTTGAGTTGTTGGATTATAGTGATGAGGTGAGGTGATTTCTTAATGTGATGTAGAGTAAAGGGTCCCATAGTTTAAATTAGCACCTCTTTCCTCTGAGTTGGGCTCGAACATAGAAGTATTATATGGAGGGACACAAATTCTTGTGGTTAGATGTGTTACGCGATAATTATAAGTTGGAAATGATGAAGTATGTTGATTAATGTTGGGGTATAGATAAGTAGTGTTGCTAAGTTTAAGTTTTTTTGTTGTATCTTGTACGATGGTGAATTCTAACATGCATATGTTCCGCGAGAAGCTTATCTCATATCTACTACCAGTCTTAATCAGGCCGAGGACTCTTAGAAAAAGTTATGTTTTACAATTTTTTATCATGTTCCATAAAACACATGCCAAGATCATGTCGATGTCGAGTTTTGTTAACTCAAGTTTCGTGCTTACCCATTTCCCTAGGGGTTAACATAACGATCGCGTGATGCCTTTGCATATTTTTGTTGAGGAAAAGTGTTCAGATCAATATTACGTTCTTTATTCTACACTTTTAGAGCATCAAAATGTCCCTACCCATCATTCGGGGATGAATGATCCTAAGGGGGATAATGTAACACCCCGTACTTTCGGGCTAGAATCTAGACCGTCGTTCCTATGCGTATAGACCCGAACTAGATCATTTATTTTTAATATATGTGTGGTCATTAATCCTATTGTGTAGGAATACCTTTGAATATTAATTGTGGTCACAAAAATCCCCCAATTCTAAGACAAGTTGAAAACATTTCTAGGGATTAAGTTTCAGTGGACATTTAAACTTGGTGCAAATTCCATCAGCCATAACTCCATCTATATATCTAATTAGAGGACCTACTATATATCAAATGAAAGGACTTTGAAGTATCTTTCCAATGTTACCATTTTTTCCAAAATATGATACCTGGGCAAAAGGTTACAACTACTTTCGTGAGAGAGGTAGTAGCTGCATGCGATTAGCGTGTGACGCACACTCCGTCACACGCACCTAATTTTTAGGTTCTATTTATGCATTTTTAAAGGTAATTTGGACCTTTTCCTCACCCAAGGTCTGTCCATAACATAAGATTCACGCCCTAAAAGCATAATACAAGATATAATTCAGTTTTCCTCTCAAAACAAAACCCTAACACTTTCCCCCAAAGATCAAGAAATTCATCCCTAAGACCAAGAATTCCAAAAAAAGGATCAAGACCTAGGTTCCATTCTTCTAACTATGAAATCTAAGGTATGTGGGGTTAATCCTAAAACTACATGGGCTTGTTGATACATTCAAATATGATTTAAAGGTTATCAAGCATGAATTTAAAAAGGGGTTTTGAAATTCATGATTTTAATTATGTGTTTTGAATGTTTTAGTGATATTATTTTTTTGGCCTTTCGGCCTTTCTCTCCTTAAATTGATTTTCATGTATATATATATATATATATATGAAAATTGAGATTTGAAGATTGTTGAGAGCACAAATTACGAAATCCTTCTCTGGTGTTGAATTAAGGTTTATGATCTTATCAGAAAAGAGTTGAAATGCATGTTTTATGGTTCGAAAGTAGTTTTCTCAATATTATAGTATTTGAACATGATTTAGAGATGATGAGAGGGTGTTTTCTTGATACAATTACATTTTGTGTTAAAGAGAAAGAATTGGTTGTGAATGAGAACTTCGTCATGACCACCTTGTATTATTGAAATGTTGATCAAGAAAGTTGCTTTCCTGGTTTTACATGATTTATAAGATAGGATTCTTTGATTTGATTTATTGATATAGTGGTCCCAAACCTTGTGGTTTGAAAACATAGATTTTAATATGTTACTAATGGCTCAGAGATGCGACCTGCAAGTCAATAGTATGACGATACCATATTGTATGTATGCTATAACAGAGTTAGTGTTTTTACAGTTTGTTTCCAGAGAATACATGTTTTAAAGAGTTAAAAATGGGCTTAAAGAGGGTTAGTTGGTTACCCAAAGAAGGCTTGAGTTCAAGTAACTCTTAGCCTAAAACCGTATTTTGCCGATTCGGGTATATTATTAATGTACGCTGGCGATGACCCTGTGGCGTAGCAGAGACAAAGACTCCGACCCTTGCGGAAAACTTGGGTTGGGGACTTGTCTACCGAGTTAATGACATATTCCATATAGCCCATGGAATTTTAGAGTTGTAGGGTATAACACCTAGCACAGAAGTAAAATAAAGAGTGTCACAGAGTTCAAATGATTTTACAGAGTCTTTTAAATATGTCCATGTGATTCTTACCATATGATATATATTTATGAGCTATTTTAAATTTCTCTTATATATGTTTTATATAAATTACAATTTTTTATTTGCTCTGCGTACCAGTACAATTGTATTGACCTCCTATCTCTCAGGGTCTATGGCTCAATCTAGAGGCTCGGATAAGCAGTAAAGGTTTCAAACAGAAGAGACGTGTCCAGTGGTGAGCCTTCTTTATTCCAGAAGGCCTATTTATTTTTTATTTATGTTAGCTATTCATATTTGAGTCTGTTGGGGGCCTTGTCCCAGTTTTCAGACATTTGTCATTTTATCATGTAGTAGAGATTTTGCAGACTGGTTCAGATATTGTTTAGTTGTTGTTGGGTTTTACTTTCCATCTTTAAATTGAATTCAAAATGACCATGATTCTATATTTTATTTTATTTCGCATCTTCTTTTATTATATGAACGTTGTGCATGACTACCAGATAGAGAGGGGCATTCGGGCCTTCATGGTTCGGGATGCTTGTCACAGCCAGGGCCTCAGTTTGGGTTCTAAAAAACTTGTCATGCTCTGCTTAGTAGCATTTCCCATCCTCTTTTTCTTCACCTTTCAAGTACTCACTTTCCTTTAACTGAGGCTATTATTGGCAGAAGGATGGTTAAGAAGGGTAACAAGGTTGTCACTCAAGTTCTCATCAAGTGGACGGCTAGATGGGAATTCTTGTCTGAGTTTCAAAGCAGATTTCCATCCTAAGGTCAAGAATGTTCTTTACAGGAGGTATTGATGAAAGTTTATAGTGTTCAATTCGTGTATGAAGCTGATGAGATGAGCTGGCAATCGAGGAAACAAGTAGTGCAAGCAGTAAAGTAGCTAGACAATTACAGTTGAAATTTTGTTATTACTGTAGTTGTTAACACCATAGCAAATGACAGTTATTTTCATTTTTCTATTAAGGAAGTTAGTAGTAATTCCATTCTTATTTCAGTACATAAGTTGCTATGTAAGATACACATATACATTACAGAACATATCAATACAATCCCCTTCTTTACTTCTAAATTTCTTATCCATTCACTTTGCTCTCGGATTAAATTCTTGAGTTAGTTTGACTTTTTCTGGAGGTTTTCTCTAAAATTAACTAGTTCCCTTTGAGTGTATCAGAGACATATTCTAGATAGAAAGGAAAGTTCAATTATTTTGCTAGTTAATTTTTAGTATTTCGCTGACCTTTAGAAATATATCTCTATGAATTCACATTTGTTATTTGCATTTTCGTCTACATGTGTGCTGAATTTGAAACAAAGGTCTCACGATATTCCTATTTAGTGCTTCATTCCCCTCCCCAAGAAAGGAAAATAAAGGAGGAAGAAAGACTTTCAATTTGGCGTGTAATTTGAATGAACCATAATACTTTGTAAAAATTGTCAGTAGTCTAGTTAATTTTTCAACTCCTATTTTATATTACTTCTTCTGTTCTATTTTATGTAGCATAGTTCGAATCCCGAGAGTTGAACCATTTGATTTTGATCGTGAATTTCAGCATGTAATCTTTGCATTTTTTGAAATAAATTTTACATATTTGAGAACTACTTTAAAAGTACTTTATGTCGTAAATAATTGAAAAGTCTATATATTTTTGGAAGGCATGAAAAAATTACTGTCAAAGAAAGCTTTGTTTGAATCTCAAAAATCCAAAAGTTGTCACATGAAGTGAGAAAGAGGGAGTATGGAATATGTAACACCACATATTTTGGGCTAGAACGAAAACCATCATTTCTACATATAGATGTTCCAAAAGCCATAAATCCTATGCAAATTTGGTATGTTAAACAATTATGTAGTGTGTGAACCTATTTGAGCATGAATTGAGATCATAGAGATCCCCTAACTCAAGGTCAAGTTGAAAGCTTTCTTATTGTTCGAGTTTTAGTGAGCGTCAAAACTTGAGTTGACTTCAATCAACCATAACTCCTTGTATATAACGAAATGGTTGGCCTACTATATATCAAATGAAAGATCTTGGAATTATATTTCCAACAATATTAATTTTTCCTAAATCCGATATCGGAGAAAAAAGTTATGCCCATTTTACTCCAGCATGTCAGCCTGGAAAACTGAGTGACGACATTTCTGATAACTTATCATGTCTGTGACGGCTTATCACAAAATGTCATCAGCCTTAGGCAGAAATCCATAAATTCCAGCCCCTAGTGACAACATTTGTCACGAATTATCATAAGTCTGACGGCTTATCACAAAATGTAGTCAGGCTTAGGCAGAAACCGATAAAATCCAACTCCAAAGTGACCACATTTGTCAAGACTTATCACAAGTCTGACATCTTATCACAAATGTCGTCAGCCGAGATTTTCAGCAATTTGGAAGCGGTTTAGTAAGGGTATTTTGGACTTTTCCTTCACCTCCCACGACCTAAATAATCAAAAGCATGTACTTAATCATCATAAATCAGTTTAAACAACCCTTAATCCTCTTTATTCACAAGAACAATATTAGGGTTTCCTCTTAAGATCATCTTCCAAGAAATTCAAAACTCCATTACTCCTTCTTTAAGATAAGAAAGAATCTAAGATTTCTAATCCAAGAAGTTTAAGAAAGTTCCCAAGAACATCAAATTAAGGTCATCCTCTTCAAGAAAGAAACCAATAGTTTAGCATCACAATCCAAGAATCTCAAGAAAGATTTCAACATTATCTCCTAGGGTTTCAAGGTCAAGTTCTCTACATCAAATCAAGTCTATTAAGGTATGTGGTTTTGAACAAGAACACCCTTTTGTTCTTGTGCCCAAAAGTTACATATTTTCGTAAAGTATTTCATAAACTCATGGAGAATTCCTATAATGTTATTATATTATGAGTTTTATGGAACTATGTCTTACCCAATCTTTGAGTTGTAATATTATTATGCATATTAATGTTTTCAATTGTCAATTTATGGTTTAAGTTGCATAATTCAACGTCTATATCCTGTTTAGAGAATTTCAAGTCCTATTTTCGTGAATTGAACCTTACGGTTAAAGAATGAGTTTGAGAATGAGATGATAGTGATTTTTAAAGAATATAAAGAAGTGAGTTTTGATTATAAGTTAATATAGAAATCCACATTCTTGAGTTTGAAATAAAGGGAATGCATTTTGGCTCCCATTATATATATATATATATATATATATATATATTGTTGCATTGTTTTAAGGTGAATTTTCTAAAGTTCTGAGCTAAGTAAGGGAGTAGTATTTAGCACTGAGTTGGGCGTGATTCCGAGGTCTCATTCCCCAAAACTACGTGCCCTCATAGGTTCTTGATATACCCCAAGTGGGTTAAGATAGTGATCACTAAAGTTAAGGTTCTATCCGATGGCAAAGATAGAATAGCTCTCCCCAACGTGGGTAAGAAGTTGGACTCCATGTAGAATATATGGTTTATGTCGGTTAGAAAAAACTCCCAAAGTAGTCCCCCACTCTATCTAAGATAAAAGCATTTGTATTTTGAAAGTTATGAGTCCAAGATTTCTAAGGCTCTCGAGTGTCAAAATCTTTATGTTTCAAAAGAAGTTTCTAGTTTTCATGAGATTAAAGTGTATGCTCTTAAATATGTTGTTTTAAGACTTTATCTATTTTACAAGTTTGAGAATAAAGAAATAATACATATTTAGAATGAAGTGCAATGGATCACGTGATTTACATTATCTGTTTTATTATTCATGATTATGATGGTTTTAATTCAAGATATGTGAGTCATTTATACTAGCATGCATGTTTTCTATAAGGATTTATGATATTGGTTATTTAATTGCATACCCCTCCCCATATACTCAGTACATTCCCAAAGTGCTGATCTATATATACGTCTATGTGCTACATTATCTCATAATGTAGGTACAAGACTTAGTATGCACATTCAGATTCAGTCAACTTGCAGCTTCCCGTCAGCAGGTGATGAATCCTTTTGATTCAAGGGTTTGAGCCAGATAGACAGTTTGAGAAGTTCTTTATTTTCGTATTTCATTCGTATTGAGTTTGGATAGTTGGGAGTCATGACTTGACTATCTAAAGTCAGTACTAGTAGAGGCTTCATAGACAGTCAGTAGAGTTAATACATTTAGTTTTCGTTTTATTTTGGTAAAAGCAGATTTGTAATCTTGTAAAGTTTAGATTTGTATTGATCAAGTTCAGAAAAGTTTTATATTCTATCTGATTTTATACAGACTTAAGCATTTTATTCAGTTGCTTATGAGTTATCCCAATAGAAGGGTTAGCTTGGGGTCACTTGTGAACCTAAGCACCGTGTGATATCTCGGGACCCGATTTTGGGGCGTTACAAACTTGGTATCAGAGCACAGAGTTCAAGTGTCTTAGGGTGTCTGTGAAGCCGTGTCTAGTAGAGTCTTGCGGAATGGTACGTTGACGTCTGTACTCTTCTTCGAGAGGCTACAAAGCACTTAGGAAATATCTCTATTTTTCAAGTCTTAGATCATGCTAATGAAATGTTCTTTAAGAAACTTATACAAATTCTCATCTTACTCTATCCAAGCCATCTCTACCTTATTTTCAAGGTATCATAAATAGTCAAGCTTAAATCTTTACAGATAGTGCTTTGTCAGACAGTCTCCACAGATAGTTATCGGATAGTAAACGAGCTAGAAAGTATCCCATCAGTGCATTTGAGTTTCAATGATTGAAGTTCTCTATTCATAATTCATAAAAGTCGTGCACTAAGCCCAAGTCAGATGTACTTCCAGATTCCTCCTCAGAATCTATAATGTAAAGCTTTACTTCCCTATCCATCTATTATTCTTGAGATAGCATGATTAGTAAGTTCTAGTTCCTCCCCAGATAACGCTCTCAGATTGGCTAGCAAGGAGCTTCAGAAGTCATACAAAGCGGCTGGAGAGTAGCATTCTAGTGTGTTATAAGTCTCTCAAGATTAGAGTTATGTCCTCACTCTTATGAGTCATAAAAGTAAGACAGAATATGATATGTATTCTTAGATCATTGAATATTGTGTGTCAATTTTATATCTCTTGTAACCTTGTTATCATTGTTTTGTTAAAAAAATCAAAGTCTAGTGAAGCCGTGTGAGGCCTATTTCGATTCACTAGCAACTTGTTGTGCATCCTGTTATTTTTGTGTTGGTTGAAACTTATAGAGCTATAAAAAAGTTTAGGTGTATAGATAGGTGGGTAGTAATGATGTGTAGAAGGAGGATATGGTAATGGATTGTAAATAAGATAGGCCATATGTTTATGATCGATTATCGTTATTATGAGGTTCAAGTGGGCTAGTTATTCTTGATGTTTTATTTTATAGCTTCCAAGTGAGAACAACACTATGTATTAAGTTTGAATGATTGGTGGTCATGAAGGTGGATGTGATGATTTCTTGGCTAATAATACTAGTTATAGGGAAGTAATATAATAGGCTTGAACAGTGTATGCAAGAGCATAAGCTTACTTAATTCGTAATCAAGTTCGACGTGGTATGTATGATGCAGAAGTACGGCCGAGGTGCTATGGGGCTGCATTATTTTTTTTTAGGATTATTGCATGTTGTGGGGTCAGTAGTACCGTTGAGATGTTAAGTGGAGAAAGACTAGTTAGATAGTAAGTAATGTTCTTAGCTAAGTTAAGGAGTTTGATTAAAGATGTTGAGCCTTTTTAAGTATAAATTTGATTCTCATGGTTTAGAAACATAAGTTTATAAGGGTGATATTGGTAGGCTATGACAGAAGTTGTATGGTCCGTCAAAGGTTTGGAGATACCCATGTTAAGCGTTAGAATCAAAGTTTGAAATTTTGAAGATT
Source organism: Capsicum pubescens (assembly GCA_030864215.1). Lineage (NCBI taxonomy): Eukaryota > Viridiplantae > Streptophyta > Magnoliopsida > Solanales > Solanaceae > Capsicum > Capsicum pubescens. The sequence goes on from CM061544.1 coordinate 109,932,292, forward strand.
TAGCTAATAGGAATAAGAGTTGAAGCACTAGATGGTGTGCACTCCAACTATGGGGATGCTCATGCAGATTCAAAGTTAGTAAGTGTTCAAGTGTTATGTGATGACTATTGGGGCTATAGAAAGATAAGGTGTAAATCAGAAGTCAGTATTAGAAGTTGGTTTTACACTTTCAGGTGTAGTCATTCTGGTTAAGTTCTTTTGTTCATGATTGTTGCTATATCCCAGACTCTAGAGTAAAGTGATTGTAGTTAGACAAGAGTTTATATACTGGTTCACAGCCTTAGAGTGATGTCTTACAACTAAGGAGGAGATGATAGAATAAGTAACCAATTCAATCCTTCAGATTCTAGTAGATGTACCAGTAAGTTATAGAATAGTTGTGGGAAAGATTAATGCTTGACCCAAACTTATTTCAGTATTTTTAGTTGTCCCAATAACTACTCATTCCTTACGTTCAGTTCCATGATCTTAATTCATGTTCATGCATATGATGGAGAATTATATACTTTCCTAGTTCCCAAAAATGAGGAGTTCCAGTTCTTTCAGCAGTTGGAATCACATTCCATAAGATATGAACTCCAAATTTAGGTCATGCAGCTCATGACTCATGTACTCAAGCTTTACAGTATGTTCAGTCCAAGTACTCAAGCAATACTTTTAATGATAAGCAAAATTCGTATTTATATCTTGCATGTCCTCATATCATACTTCTTTGATAAGTCCATGATGCTATATATTTTATTCCTCAAGCCCCAGTTGAGTGTCAAGTTATTCATAGTATCCCCTTATATTTCAGGCCCTCATGTTCTAACCTTCTATTACCTTTCTTTCGGTCAAGATAGTGATAATAATCAGTTGTCTAGATGGGAGAGAGTAACCATTTCTTATTACTGAAAGATAGTTGTATGCTTATTTTAGCTAAGGCAGTAAAGTGTGAAGTAAGATTGAAGCCAATTCTTTAATACCCGTCATGGTTAGTCAAATTTTTCTATGAGATGTTTGGTATTTAAAATCTTATGTATGTCTTCTTAGGAGTAGTGCATGGAAGTTGTTCTTGATAGAGGTTTGTAAGTTGTGACATAGGTATTTTAGGGGAGTGTGTTTAGAAGTGCATATGGGGTTATAGAAGTGAGGCTTGAACATTATGTTTGTATATTTAGATGAATGCAGTGCACATTAGTAAAATGTCTAGTACGAGGTTGAATGTGGTTGTTGGAGTAGTAATGAGGATTTTCATGAGATGAGAAGTTGTGAAGTGCAGGGTGTGTTGAATTACGGTTCATACTAGTAGTACAGTGTTATGTGGTGTACCCTATGATTATGGGTTAGTCTTGAAGATGGTGAGGGAATTTAGTTCAGTTTAGACATGAGTAGAAGAAAATATCAACGTCCTTGTTAGAATTAGAAGATGAATCAATGTATGGTTTTAAGGTAAAGGATTAGTTGACAGAATATGTTAGAAGTGTGTCTAAGTTTTAAGTAAGGTGGTGCATTGCCTAAAGCCTTATAAATTCTACCCTAGTCTACAATTCAAAGATCTATGATTCCAAGCTATGGAATTGTAGCAATATTGTAATCCATTATTCAGATGTCTTGTTCAGATCTTGACCAAAAATCTTGTCTCCTTCAAATCGTTAGAACTCCCTAGAGGGGTGTTGAAGAAATCCTCCACTTGAGCATGAGTATAAAGTATGATTCAGTTTGGATAGATAGCAGTTCAGTTTAATAATCAGGCACATAGATTTCTATGGATTTCCATTTTTTCGAACTAGCCTAGTTTTACGACCTGAATTTTCATAAGTACGGTAATTCTAAATAGTTTTGCAATTGCGAATTTAGCTCAGTATATGTATCAGGCATCAGTTTCAGAATTCGGATATCTAATCATGATTCAGTTCATAAATATTCATCGAACGATCTTCGCTTTCCAAGTATTCCAGCTGAGACACTGTGATACCTATTGTGTGATCTTAGCCTTGTTTTCTCATGATTTATACCTGCATAAACTATCACCTCGCAGTGTATAAGTACAATCGCACCATGAAACATCAATTAAATTCTAAACCCTCAGCATGAGTCCGCTCTTTAAAAATAAGTAAAAAGGGCAAGTTATCTCAGATTAAGACGAAGGTAACAGCCTTCCGTCATTCAGCCCCTCTCTAATCAAAGATTCAGTTAGATAGCTATTCCTATCATGAGTATATGCATTCATCGAAGTATTCCAAAGTTTAGAAAGATATAGATTCAGTTTAATAAGTTATTTCAACTGTGTATCCTCAGTTTTCTCTGTATTCTTAACCTATAGAGCAACATTCGCGGACGAATGATCCCAAAGGGGAGATAATGTAACACCCCGCATTTTGGGCTAGAACGAAAACCGTCATTTCTATGTGTAGATATTCCAAAAGCCATAAATCCTATGAAAATTTGGTATGTTAATCAATTATGTAGTGTGGGAACTTATTTGAGCATGAATTGAGATCATAGAGATCCCCTAACTCAAGGTCAAGTTGAAAGCTTCCTATCGTTCGAGTTTTAGTGAGTGTCAAAACTTGAGTCAACTTCAATCGACCATAACTCATTGTATATGACGAAATGGATGTCCTACTATATGTCAAATAAAATCTCATCGAATTATCTTTCCAACAATATAAATTTTTCCTAAATCCATTATCGGACCAAAAAGTTATCCCCATTTTACTCCAGCATGGCATCCTGGAAAACTGAGTGACGACAATTTTGATAACTTATCACGTCTGTCATGGCTTATCGCAAAATGTCGTCAGCCTTAGGAAGAAATCCATAAATTCCAGCCCTAAGTAACGACATTTGTGAAGACTTATCACAAGTCTGATGGCTTATCACAAAATGTCGTCAGGCTTAGGCAGAAACCCATAAAATCTAACTCCCAAGTGATACCATTTGTCACGACTTGTCACAAGTCTGACGGCTTATCACAAATTTCGTCAGCCGAGATTTTCAGCAATTGGAAAGCGGTTTAGTAAGGGTATTTTGGAATTTTTCTTCACCTCCCACGTTGGGGAGAGCTGTCCTATCCTTGCCATTGGAGTAGGACCTTAATCTTTTGTTCACTAGTGATCACTATATCAATCAGCCTTAGGCTCACATCCTATGGGGGAATGCATTTCTAGGGAAGTACCAATCACAGCTATACCTCCCACTCGGTGCTAAATACTACTCTCAGACTGAGCTCAGATCATTTCAAAAGAAAATCCACAACAATGCAATTCAACAATTCATATCAGGATCCATCATGCTACCCCTTTTTCACAATAAATCAACATGTGGATTTATTTTCTCATTCGAGTTGAAAAATAACTCTTTCAAGACCAAGAGGTCAAATCTTTCAAATATCAAGGTGTGTATAACACATTACTTCACCAAAGATTATAATCTCAAAGAGGGTTTAAATCCCATATATCAACACTAGAGCAAAACATTTCAAGATTCATACTTTGTATAGAAAACAAGTACAACTCACATGAAAATCTGGAAATTCAACTTGAAACATGATATTAACATCAAAACTCAAGGAATTTATCTTTAAGACATCACAAAAATATCATAGTTTCTTGAACAAAAATATAGGATAATTGTTTCCATCTCAAATTCATAATTAAACAAGTAAAATCATGTATCTTCGTAAAATAATACAAATTTTTGGGCACAAGAATGAAAGGATGTTCTTGTTGAAAACTCCACATACCTTTATGGTAACGGATTCGTTGAAGATTGGACCCTCAATGTTGATTGTGCAACCCTAGTTGTTTTTCTCCTTTATTGCTCTTGGATGATGAACTTAGATTGATAATAGGGTTATGATGTGTTTAGAATCTATTAAATTCGTAAGGTTAAGTTTAGGGGTGTGTAAGGAGTGCCAAAAGACTTAATTTACCTCAAAATAACTCAAAACGGAGTGTTTTACTACTTGAAACACCAAGTGTGCGCCGCATTGCTTATCGCATACATTTACATATGCGCCGCATTGCCTATCGCATACATTTACATATGCGCCGCATTTCTTATCGCATACATTTACGTATGCGCCGCATTGCCTATCGCATACATTTACATATGCGCCGCATTTCTTATCGCACACCTATTCCAGTAGCCATGTGCGATTGGTTAGGCGACGCACTCTACTTCGCAAAGCCATAACTCCTCGCTCGGGTGTCTGATTTTGATGAAATTAGTATCGGTGGAAAGCTAATTCGATTATCTATAAGTTGGTGGGTATAAATATGCATAAATACCACATATTTATCAAGTTATTCTCATTCAAAGATGACCCTAGTGAATTCAAACACTAAAACTTGATGGATTTCGAAACTCAGAGCTAGTACTACCTTAAGTGACTCATATAACCACACTTAACACATCATAAGTTTTCTTATAACTAGGGTACTCTTGGTAATTCATGTTCCCAAATATGGCTTACAGAATTGGGGGGTTTCACATGTACGAACAACGGTTTGCTTTCTAGCTTAAGAAAGTGTAGGGCATTACAATATCTCCCCCTTGGGGATATTCGTCCTCGAATGATACTAGGTATAATAAGAGTAAGGAAAAAATAAAGGGCACACATCTGAAGCAACTTGCTAATCTTGCCTCTACTTTATTCTACATTTCGGACCCAATAAGGATTGCATGATTCATGAAATCACATCTGAATAGTATAAAATAACTGTTGAACTACTACAATTCTGCATAGAAATGGAATGATTTAGAGCCGGATGGTACCTTCGGCTTGATCGGGGCTTACGGAAAAAAGGTGCGGATACTTGGATCGCATATCCGTCTCGGTTTCCTAAGTTATACCTTCAACAGATTGGTTTCTCCACAACTTCTTGACCAAGGGAACTTTTTTGCTCCTTAATATTCGGACTTGGTGATCTAAAATCTCAACAGGAACTTCCTCAAAAGAAAGACTATCTTGCACATCAGGGTTTTTTGAAGGATCTAAAACAACACAATCACCAACATGTTTCATAAGCATGGATACATGGAAGACAGAGTGAACGGAATATAACTCTGAAGGCAACTCAACCTCATACTCTACCTTACCAGCACGGCTAAGAACTTTGTAGGGGCCAACATAATGGGGACTAAGTTTCCCTTTCTTCCCGAATCTCTTCACTCTCTTTATGGGTAAAATCTTAAAATATACCAAGTCACCAACTTCAAATTCAAGGTCTCTTCTCCTCACATCAGCATACGACTTCTGACGACTCTATCCGGTTTTCAATCTTTCTCTGATCACTTTGACTTTTTCCATAGCCTCAAAGACCGAATCAGGACCACTCACGGCAGCTTCACCCACTTCAAACCAACCTATGGGTGACCTACATTTCCTTCCATACAAAGCCTCAAATGGAGCCATGCCAATGCTAGAGTGAAAACTGTTATTGTAAGCAAACTCTATCAACGGTAAATGCTCATCCCAACTCCCCTTAAAGTCAAGAGCACACGCTATCAACATATCCTCTAAGGTTTGGATGGTCCTCTCAGCCTGACCATCTATCTGCGGATGGAAAGAAAAACTCAAATGCACTTGGGTACCAAGACCCTTCTAAAAAGATCTCCAAAATTGCTTAGTGAACTGAGTACCCCTATCTGAAATGATGGACAAGGGAACTCCATGCAATCTGACTAATTCTCGGATGTACAATCTAGCATAATCCTCAGCAGTATAAGAAGTATGCACATTCAAGAAGTGCGCAGACTTAGTCAATCTATCCACAACAACCCAAATAGAATCATGATGGCATCAGGAAGGAGGTAAACCAGTCATAAAATCCATGTTTATCTCTTCCCACTTCCAAGTGGGAATACCGAACTCCTGCATCATACCACCAGGTCTTTGGTGTTCTACCTTAACCAGTTGGCACATCTCACACTTGGCCAAAAATACTGCTATATCCTTCTTCATGCCACTCCACCAATAGATTTCCCGCAAGTCGCGGTACATCTTGGTGGCACCAGGATGAATAGAATATTGCGCACCATACGCTTCAGCCATAATTCTCTGTCTCAGATCATCAACATTCGGAACACATAATCTATCCTGCAATCTCAACACACCATCTCCCCCTTGGGAGAAAACCTCCACCTTTTGGTCCTTGACTGATTCTTTAAGTCTGACCAAACTAGCATCTAAGTTTTGCTTCTCCTTTACTTCCGAAATCATGGAGGATTCAGAACTACTCTGCACCCCTATACTAGCTTCAGCGGAGTCAAACAACCTAACCCCCAATCTAGCCAAACGTTGCACATAACGAGCCAACTCTTTCTTACCCTCTTCAATAAGAGAAATACTACCCATAGACACCCTACTTAGGGCATCTGCCACTACATTGGCCTTACCCGGATGGTACAATACACTCATATCATAATCATTTAACAGCTCTAACCACCTTCTCTGCCTAAGGTTCAACTCCCTCTGGGTAAATACATATTGCTAACTCTTATGATCAGTGAAAACATCAATGTGAACACCATACAAGTAGTGTCTCTAGATTTTTAGAGCAAACACAACAGCAACTAACTCAAGATCATGGGTGGGGTAATTCTCCTCATAAGGTTTCAACTGTCTAGAAGCATAAGCTATCACCTTACCTTTCTGCATCAATACACAACCCAAACCAACTCTAGAAGCATCACAATATACTAGAAAACCCTCAACACCAGCAGGCAAGGTCAAAACGGGGGCTGAAGTGAGTCGAGTCTTCAACTCCTGAAAACTCTTCTCACAAGAACTTCACTTTCTTTTTGGTCAACCGGGTCATAGGAGACGCTATAGAGGATAAACCTTTATCAAAACGGCGGTAATAGCCAGCTAGACCATAGAAACTTTAGATGTCAGTCGGAGAGATAGGTCTAGGCAGTTTCTAACAGCTTCTGTCTTTTGGGGATCAACTCTAATACCCTCGTAAGAAATTATATGACCCAGAAAAGCAACTGACCTCAACCAAAACTCACACTTGCTGAATTTGGCAAACAATTGATGGTTTTTAAGAGTTTGTAAGACAATTCAGAGATGATCTGCATGTTCATTCTCACTACGGGAGTACACCAGAATATTGTCTATAAATACGATAACAAATATGTCAAGATATGGTCTGAACACTCGATGCATGAGGTACATGAACGCTTTCGGGGCATTTGTTAACCCGAAGGACATAACAAGAAACTCAAAATGACCATAGAGAGTTCAGAAAGCTGTTTTCAGGATGTCATACTCCCTAACTTTAAGTTGATGATAGCCGGATCGAAGGTCTATCTTTGAGAAGTAACTTACACCTTGCAATTGGTCAAACAAATTATCTATTCTAGGAAGAGGATACTTATTTTTGACAATGACTTTATTCAACTGGCGATAGTTAATACACATACGCAGGGAACTATCTTTCTTTCTGACAAATAACACAGGAGCACCCCAAGGAGAAACACTGGGCCTTATGAAACCCTTATCTAACAAATCTTTGAGTTTCTCTTTTAACTTTTTAAGTTCTGCAGGTTCCATGAGGTAAGGAGAAATAGAAATGGGTTGAGTATTGGGAAGAAGATCGATTCCAAACTCTATATCTCTATCAGGAGGTATCCCTGGGAGATCTTTCAGAAAGACATCAGAAAACTCATTGACAATGTTAACTGACTGGAGAGTTGGAGTCTCAGACTTAGTGTCCTTGACTCTAACCAGATGATAAATTCACCCCTTGGAAATAAGTTTTCTAGCTTTAATATATGAGATAAAATGACTCCTGGGAGATATAGAACTCCCAGACAACTCAAACACAGGTTCATCAGGAAACTAAAACTTGATTACTCGGGTACGACAATCTATAGAGGCATAACAAGAATGAAGCTAGTCCATACCTAGAATAACATCGAAATCCACCATGTCTAACATAATCAGATTAGCCAATATGACTCTATGAAGGACTGTAACAGGACACTTCCTATACACTTTCTGGGAAACAATCGAATCACCCACTGGGGTAGAAACTAAGATAGGCTCAGGAATATTTTCAGGACTCATTTCAAAATTCACAGCAACCAGAGGTGTAACATATGAAAAACTGGACCCAAGTCCCAACAAAACATAAACATCAAATTAAAGTATATGGAGCATACCAGTAACAACATCGGGAGAGTCCTCCTGCTCCTGGCGAGATGGCAAAGCATAGAACCTATTCTGGCGTTGAACGCCAGCAGTGCTAGAAGAGGCGCCCTGAGCTAGGGTTGGGCGAGTCACCTGAACTGGAGCACTAGTATTCTAACACGACGCCCTTGCCTGGTATGTGCGCACTCCCTAAGTTTGTGACCCAAGTCACCACATCCGAAACAATCTTTCTCCTCACCCCAACACTCACTCGGGTGGGTCCTACCATACTTAGGACACAGAGGATAATTTGGCTTACTGCCAACACTGTACTGGGACTTGGCTGCATATGACCTTCTACCTTGCTCCTACCCACCCCTAGGTACGGAAGCACTAGGTGACGATGGTGTTGGTGTAGATGAACGGTTCTGAAACTGAGGGTGATTCCCTCCCTGCAATCTAGTCTGACCCTATCCGTTCTGCTCGAACCTAGCTCTCTTATTCCCTCTCATTATATTCCTCTCCTTGATCTTGTCTGCTTAAATCTGATGGGCATGAGTCATCAGCCTGGAAAGATTCATCTCACTATTTAACATAGCAGACCTGCACTCCTTAACAACATAGCTAGAAACTCATGTCATATATTTACACATACTGGCTCGATTATCAGCTACTAAGTCAGGAGCATATTTGGCCAACTGATTGAACTTCAAACAGTACTCTTTAACAGTCATAGATCCCTGTTGCAAGTTCATGAACTCCTCTACCTTTGCCTCTCTCATCTCTAAAGGGAAAAACTTATCGAAAAATGTATCCTGGAACTCCTGCCAAGACGTAGGGGCGGCACCCTCACCTCTACCCTTCCTCCAAACAACTACCCAATCATAAGCAAGGTCTTTCAACCAATATGCTGCCAACTTCATACTATGCTCCTCAGAGACATTCATCACCTGAGTAATCTTTCGCACCTCCTCCAAGTACAACTGTGGATCCTCATCTGGCATGGACCCATAAAATTCTGGTGGATGCATCCGCATAAAGTCACAGATCCTCACAATAGCTGAATCACCTCCCTACTTCTCTGGAGACAGAGCCGGATTGGCCTGAACATTCGCAGTGATTGCTTGGGCCAGTGCCTGAAAGGATGCCCGAAATTCGGCATGGGACTCATTTTCATTTAGTGGGTCAGCAGGCTGCGGTTACTGACCATCATTATTTCTTCTAGATCGGTGAGGAGGCAAATTCTTAAAGAGGAGAGCACGAATTAATAGCTGAAAGGAAGAAACTGTAAAATCGATGGACTTCTGAAAGAAAGAAATAACACTTTTTCATAAAATGTCTCATAGCCTCTTGCTCATAGATGTGGCGCGCTACACACCGATGATCAAGACTCTACTTAACGCGGCTTACCAGACTCCCTAGGACTACAATAACCTTAGGCTCTGATACCAAGTTTGTAACACCCCGAAAATGGGTCCCGAAGCATCACAGGTGCTTAAGGCTATAAGTAGTCCCAAGGTAACCCTATGAGCCATTTTCATACCATTCAACACTCATCGACAGGATTACTATAATCAAACATTGAGCTATTTTCCATAATATCATAATGCAAGATAAAAGAGATGCGGAAAGTAACAAAATACGACCTCTCCACAAGATTGATCGATCTAACCATCTAGTCTGACAAGACTCTACTAAACTGTATAACACTGAGCCATTAGGAAAGACCCCAACTAACCCTAACATCAAGGAATAAAATGATAACTCATAATAAAAGAGTGAAATCTAAAATAACCAGTCCTCGAACCATGAGGACTTACCACTGCAGAAAATGTAGACCAATGTGCTCGGAGAATCACGTCAAGCCTGGGAATGAGCACCTGGACCTACATTATAGGGAAAATATAGCCCACTAATGAATACATGGGTCAGTACTATGGAATATGGACCGAGTATATGAGGGTGTATGCAAGTTTTCATAAAAGTACTATATCACAAATATTCATAGGAAAATATGCATGTTGTAATAAGAGACTCACATAGCTTGAAATAAAATCATCATAATCACCATAGATTAAAACACATCGGGTGAAAACATTTGAGTCATCATAGTAAATCCCAATCACTTTCATGATCATTTTCAAGTCATCAAAAAGAGTAACTTTCATAACAATTCTCTTAAAGATATAGAAATATCCATCAAATTCTTTAGAAACGATAACTTTCTCAATCAGAAGAATACACACACACTGGGAGTTTCTTACAACCGACATAAACCATGTGAGCTACATGGAGTCCAACGTCCAACCCATGTTGGGGAGAGCTGTCCTATCCTTTCCATTTAAGTAGGACCTTAATCTTTTGTTCACTAGTGATCACTCTATCAATCAGCCTTAGGCTCATATCCTACGGGGGCACATAGTTCTAGGGAAGTACCAATCACAACTATACCTCCCACTTGGTGCTAAATACTACTCCCAGAATGATCTCAGATCATTTTAAAAGAAAATACACAACAACGCAATTCAACAATTCATATCAGGAGCCATCATGCTACCCATTTTTTCATAACAAATCAACATGTGGATTTCTTTTCTCATTCGAGTTCAAAAATAACTCTTTCAAGACCAAAAGTTCAACTCATTCAAATATCAAGGTGTGTATAACACATTACTTCACCAAATATCATAATCTCAAAGAGGGTTTAAATCCCACATATCAACACTAGAGCAAAACATTTCAAGATTCATACTTTCTATAGCAAACAAGTATAACTCACATGAAAATTTGGAAATTCAACATGAAACATAATATTAACATCAAAACTCAAGGAATTTATCATTAAGACATCACAAAAATATCATAGTTTCTTGAACAAGAATATAGGATAATAGTTTCCATCTCAAATTCATAATTAAATAAGTAAAATCATGTATCTTCGTAAAATAATATAAATTTTTGGGCACAAGAACGAAAGGATGTTCTTGTTGAAAACCCCACATACCTTTACGGTAACGGATTCATTGAAAGATTGGACCCTCAATGTTGATTGTGCAACCCTAGTTGTTTATCTCCTTTAGTGCTCTTGGATGATGAACTTAGATTGATAATAGGGTTATGATGTGTTTAGAATCTATTAAATTTGTAAGGTTAAGTTTAGGGGTGTGTAAGGAGTTCCAAAATACTTAATTTCCCTCAAAATAACTCAAAACAGAGTGTTTGTAATACCGTAAACACCAAGTGTGCACTGCATTTCTTATCGCATACATTTACTTATGCGCCGCATTGCCTATCGCATACATTTACATATGTGTCGCATTTCTTATCGCATATATTTACATATGCGCCGCATTGCCTATCGCATACATTTACATATACGCCGCATTGCTTATCGCACACCTATTCCAGTAGCCATGTGCGATTGGTTAGGTGATGCACTCTACTTCGCAAAGCCATAACTCCTTGCTCGGGTATCGGATTTTGATGAAATTGGTATCGTTGGGAAGCTAATTAGATTATCTATAAGTTTGTGGGTAGAAATATGTAGAAATACCACATATTTATCAAGTTATGCTCATTCGAAGATGACCCTAGCAAATTTAAACACTAAAACTTGATGGATTCGAAAATCTTAGCTTGTACTACATTAAGTGACTTATATAACCACACTTAACAAATCATAAGCTCTATTATAAATAGGGTACTCTTGGTAATTCATGTGCCCAAATATGGCTTACAGAATTGGGGGGTTTCATATGTACGAACAACGGTTCGCTTTCTATCTTAGGAAAGTGCCGGTCATTATAATTCCTAAAGTGCTGATCCACATATACGTCTATGTGCTACATTGTCTCATAATGTAGGTACAATACTTAGTATGCACATTCAGATTCAGTCAACTCGCAGTTTCCCGTTAGTAGGTGATGTATCTTTTTGATTCAAGGATTTGAGCCAGATAGACAGTTTGAGCAGTTCTTTATTTTCCTATTTCAGTCGTATTGAGTTGGGATAGCTGGTTTCATGACCCAGCTATCTAAAGTTAGCACTAGTAGAGGCTTCATAGACAGTCAGTAGAGTTAATGTATTCAGTTTAAGTTTTATTTTGGTAAAATCAGTGTGGTAATCTTGTAAAGTTCAGATTTGTATTGATCAAGTTGAGAAAAGTTTTATGTTCTCGTTGATTTTATACAGATTTAAGCATTTTATTCAGTTGCTTATGAGTTATGCCAGTAGAAGGGTTAGCTTGGGGTCACTTGTGACCCTAAGCACCGTGTGAGGTCTCGGAACCCTATTTTGGGGCGTTATAAAATACCTATTAGTGTTCCCAATAGTTGACTTGGTCAGTTCTTTATTTAGCTTGAGCATTATTTTAAGTGTGGGTTCAAATTTAAATTTCTTATTGAAAAGAAATGTAGAAAACTCTATAACAGTTAATGATTTGTGTAAAAGATTACAGTTACATAATTGTGAGGCCCTTCGAATGCTGTGAAAGATGATTAAATGACTGTTGAAATGAATATCTTTCTTTAAAAGATCTATAGGAAAAGTTAAATGATGAGAAATTATGTAAAAGATTACAGTTAGACAAGAATGTCGTGGAACTTATGACAGAATGAAGGATGATTATAATGCGACACAGGAGTACTATTTTCATCCTTTTGATGTCTGGCTTAATGCGCTGGTGGTGTATAAGCTGAGCAATATGTTTCTTTTGTTGTATTTGTTCGGTATGTTACTTTATTGTTTTATAAGCTAATGGTGAGGTTGCCGCCAATACCTTTAAGTGCAATAGTTTTTGCTGAAAGAGAGATGAAGACTAGTTCTAGTGTATGGTCAGAATGGGAAGTGTGGGGGCAAAAGTAGTTAATGTCAATTGGTTCTGACTTGTGTTCCAAATTTTCAAATTTGTAGGTAAATTTTCTTTCATCACATATCTCATGCTAAATGATGCGTCTAAGTTTTCTTGTGAGCATGAACTAGTAATACAATAGCTGATGTTTCTGGAAAAGTCAAGTTGATTTATCATATCCCCATAATCTATCAAGAGTAAGGTCATTTACTGCCTATTTATATTGATAGGTAAGCCGAAAGTTATGGACAGGATGAAAAGATTTATCTGCTTATTGTAGATTATTTTAACTATTTGAAGTAACAGAAAGAAAAAAGTCTATATTGACAGCACAATTGAGATAAAAAGAAAGAAACAGAGATATTATTTTGATTTTAACTTCCATTTAGTGAAAGGGAAGATACAGCTAAATGTAGGTGGGAGATAGAGCATTGAGTGTGAATAGGTATGTACATTAAATCTAATGTATTGCGTCTCTTGACCCACTCATTAAATCTGTGTCTTTTGGTACCAAACTGTACTTTCTCATTTTTATTGCATGGACTTAATAATAGATTATTTAAAGCATTCTATGGATTAATTTACAATTCCTGATAATATAAAAGGATGCAGAGAAGTATAGTTTTTTAAATATATATCTATGTTGCGTGTGGTTTTTCTTTTTGTTAACATATATGTATTATGTGCTTCTTGGAATAAATGCTTATAAGGACTTGCGTTTTTCTATTAGCCAAATTGTCTTAATACATACACCACTGAATTGATGCCAATGTTCTCCTTTTCAGTTTCCTTTCACTTCCGTCCTCCTTCTATAGTATATAACCTTTTCCAAGATATTGGTTATCATGACGAAAGATCTTTGTCAGAAGGAAACGACTCGGGGGAGGATGGAGCCAGAAGAATCTTGTGGTGATGTGGTGGTTAGCCAGGCTGTTACTCATCTAACAGAAGTTGTTGGATGATCTTTCTTCTTCTTGGGTTGATCTATCGCAAGTCCTCAGGCATGAAAGCTTCCAACATATTTGTTCTCTGGAGAATATAAGATATTATTAGGCTTCTCTGATATCAGAAGAGAATGCTTCTGCTATTGTATCTATGCTTCATTTGTAGGCAGGAATGATGGAACTTACCTATGGGTGAGTTGATTCTTCTAGGTTAGCTATTTGATGAAGAAGCTTTTACGATACTTACAGTCACAAGTCTTTAACTTCTTATAGCTGGGTCATTTTCCATGGATTGCCTATCCAAAGTTAGTAATGATTTCATTTCTCTTATACAGGCCGGTTTCTATACTCATGTCAGTCTATAAACAAGATTAAAAAGATAATAAAAAAGCTCAACTCATTAGAGCTCACAATCTTTTTCTCAAATGCATTGCTTCTTCCAATAGCAATCAGTTTTTATTTCAAATCCATTCGTCCAAAGAAATAGACATCCACATCCACTGATATGAATAAAAACTTCATATCCTTCTTACAACCAAAAAGAAAATAGATCAAGAATGGGTTCAAAAAGCGTACATATTCTAGAACAGAGTGTTTGAACATGCACATCGGAAGCATCAATTCTACAGGATCAATATATCTTACATATAATCTAGATAATATATACAAAACGAAAATCAGAAAACTTACCTCTTGAAGCTTTCATACAGTTCGTCCAACACCTTATTTGCCAGGTCTGGTGCCTTCTACTATTTCCTGATTAACTTTATTAATCAACCTTGTGTGGGCAATTACTTTTTGGAATTAGAGAAGGATGATAGGGTTTTGAAAGAAACGTATGTTTTAATTCCCAATCATATGCCTCTATTTATTCCAAATTCCAGTTGAAGAAGGAAAGACAAGAGGCAATAAACCTTTGGCCCTTTATTGGAACCATAATTGGAAAACGTTTTTGACTTTAATATCATCTTAAAACCACAGAATGTTTTTCACCTTAAATATTGCCATAATGCAAAAATTAATTTTTAATACACTCCTTTTATTTTTTATTTACATAAGATCAGTAAATGAAATGGTATTACTTCTTCTCTTTTCCAAATATGATTAGCTAATCAGGCATAGTAGGGACCATAGATTTATTAACTGAGGCTTCCAATTATGATATTAATTCGGTAGTGAATGAATTATCATGTCATAATAAATTACAAATTATTCCACTAGAAATCTGTAATTGCACTCCTTGGTTTAATTTCAAAATCTACCATTACATCTTATTTAACTCCCCATGTTTGAATTACTGACACCAATCAATTAGATTAAATTATCTGAAAAATTTAACTCAATGATTAATTTAATTCTTTGTTTATAATGTGTAACTTATTCACATGACGGATACAAAATTCACCTGCAGGGTTTTCACGTGAAAACTTATAAGCAACCATAAGGGGGTGTCTTCTATCTCAAGTTCGAGACATGGTTCTATCAACTAATTAATATTTCACTAAGTGATTTTTCATCATCCAACGTATCAGGAATATGTTGACTCACAAAAGATTATCACCTTTTAATAGATTAAAACGATAAAACAAACCACATAGATCATAATAATTATATAAAGATTAAGAGTATAAGTACATGTAATGGTCTAGAGAAATCATTTATTAATATTTAGAACATAAACGAATATCTCTAATTGGTCTGTTCAATACATACGAAATGTACTAGCACAAGAAGTCAGAATATTACCACTCCGATAATTAAGATCACGTTATATTTAATCTTGTGCTACAATCATCAAGATATTTGTCCTACCTCATCTTTGATTGTGAACGTTAATTTATTACTTCTAAGAACCGATAATTTGAATCTTCCATGCATGAGTTAGAATACTTCATACACAAAATTATCTACTATATAAGCAAAGGACACACATGTTAACACAATGATCTATTCAAACAAAGATTTTATTAATATAATAAATAGTCTTTACATGGGATGAAAATATAATATTATAAAATAAATTACATGGTTAATAGTATATCCTAACAATCTCCCACTTAGACTCATAACCATGAATGCACAACTTTAACACCCATTTCTTCCACATGCTTATCAAAAACCTTCTGGGTTAAGGCCTTTGTAAATGGGTCCGCCAAATTATTCTTCGACTCAATTTTCAAAAATCTCACATCACCCCTTTGAGTTATATCCCGAATAAAGTGATTTTTTCTCTCAATATGCTTACTTCTTTTATGGCTTCGTGGTTTTTTTGAGTTTGAAATTACACCACTATTGTCACAATAAAGCGGTAGTGGTATTTGAACCGAAGGAACAACTCCAAGCTCTTTTAGAAAGTTACTAAGCCAAACAACCCCTTTAGCCGCCTCAGAGGCAGCTACATATTCAGCTCCCATGGTGGAATCAGCAACATATGATTGCTTGATACTCCTCCAAACATTGGCTCCACCTCCTAAAGTAAACACATATCCTGAGGTAGATTTTATAGAATCTTTATCCAACTGAAAATCTGAATCAGTATTCCAAATAGGTACAAGATCCTCAGAGTGAAAGACAAGCATGTAATCCCTAGTCTTTTTAAGGTACTTTATAATAAGCTTAACCGCAGTCTAATGTTCTTGCCCAGGATTAGACTGAAATGTACTAACCATGGAAACAGCAAAGCAGAATCTGGTCTAGTGCATAACATAGCATACATGAGGCTCCCTATAGCAGAAGCATAAGGGTTCGCCTTCATTCTCGATATCTTATCGGTCGTTTTAGGCGACTGATCTTTTGATAGAGTAATTCTATGTCTAAAAGGAAGAAATCCTTTTTTTTTAATTTTTCATGCTAAATCGTGCAAGAATAGTATCAATATAAATTTCTTGAGATAAGCCTAATATCCTTTGTTTGCGATCTCACATAAGCTTGATCACAAGGATATGAGTCACTTCTCCCAAGTCTTTCATATAAAAATGTGAGGAAATCCACTCCTTAACAGAATTTAACATGCTCAAATTATTTTCTATGAGCAAAATGTCATCTACGTACAGAACCAAAAATGCTACTCTGTCTAGATCCTATTTTTTATAAATGCATGACTCATTTTCATATTGATCAAAACCAAAATTCTTAATCGAATTGTCAAAACAAGTATTCCATGCACTAGATGCTTGTTTCAAACCATAAATGAATTTCTTAAGGTAACAAAACTTATGTTCATTACAACATTTCATGAAACCTTCTGGTTGTGCCATATAGATGCACTCATCAAGATTTCCATTTAGGAAATCCATCTTGATATCCATTTGCCAAATCTTATAATCATAATGAGCATCAATGGATAAGAGAATCCTAATGGATTTAAGCATAGCTACTAGCAAAAAAGTTTCCTCATAATCAATTCCTTCTTTATGAGTAATCCCTCTCACAACAAGCCTAGCCTTAAAAGTTTGCTCTTTTCCATCCACAACTCTCTTTTTCTTATAGATCCATCTACAAGCAATGGGTTTGACTCCCGTAGGTAGTTCTACAAGTTCCCAAAATTGATTGGAATACATATACTCCATTTGACATTTCATAGAAGCAATCTACATTTTAGTATCTTTATCATGTAGTGATTTGGAGTAATTAAAAGGTTTCGTATTAAGCTCCTCAGTATCTCTATCATACGATTCTCTGAAGAGCGCAAACCATAAAGGTTTTCGAATAATTCTCCCACTACGACGACTAGTCACTAAAGGATCTGCTATATTTAGAACTAAATTTTGAACATTCCCAATGTCTTCCTGTACTATGACAGGTTCCTCGAAATTATCCTGAACATTTTTCTCCACAATTATAGGATGCTCGACGTTACTCTCACTACTTTGAGGTAGTGTAATGTCATGTGTTTGCTCTTGTGCAACCTCTTGCCTATTGAAATTTCTCCCACTAGGTGGACGCAGTGGTATGTCAATAACAATTTTCGGAAATTGTTCTTGTGTTTCATTACTTGTTATTCTATTGCCCAATTCTTGTAAAACAATTTTACTTCTAGGAACGTGGTTCATTAAATAATCCACTTCAAGAAATCTGGCATTTGTCGAAACAATTACCTTCCGTTCCTTAGGACAATAAAATAAACCCCCTTTTGTTCCTTTTGGATATCCAATAAAAACGCACACTTCTGTCCTAGATTCTAACTTATTAATTTTTCCTTTTAGCACATGTGCTGGACAACCCCAAACCCAAATATGTCATAGACTACGCTTGCGCCTACTCCACAATTCAGATGGGGTTAAAGGTACTGATTTTGAAGGAACCAAGTTCAGAATATAATTTGCAGTTTCTAATACATAACCCCAAAAAGAAAAAGGCAAATCTGAATAACTTAACATTGATCTAACCATTTCCATAAGAGTTCTATTTCAAAGTTCTACCACACCATTTTGTTATGGTGTTCCTAGAGCAGAATATTCAGATGTAATTCCTGATTCTGATAAGTATTTAATGAATTGTGCAGAAAGGTATTCACCGCCACGATCAGATCGTAATGTATGGATATGTTTGTTATGTTGCTTTTCAGTTTCCATCTTAAATTCTTTAAATTTTTAAAAGCATTCAGATTTACGGTGCAACAAATAAATGTATCCATATTTTGAGTAATCATCTGTGAAAGTCATAAAATACTCAAAACCAGCTCTTGCTTGTATATTTATAGGACCACACAAATCAGTATGAATTAATTCTAACTTATTTCTGGCTCTATTTCCTTTGAAAGGAAAATGTCTCTTGGTCATTTTACCTTCTAAATAGGATTCACAAGTTGGAAGTGTCTCCACTTTAAATGAACTCAAAGGTCAATCAGAAACAAATCGTGAGATCCTATTTAAGTTAATATGACCTGGACGTGAGGGTCATAAGTATGTTTCACTCAATTCTGAAATACGTTTTTTTATGTGATTGATCAACATTAATAAGTTTTATTTTTTGTAGCATATCACGGAAAACATCAAATAAAAAAAATCATGTATTCTAGGAGCAAAAATAATAAAATGCTTATTAAACTTAATAATTGCAAAATTATTAGCAAAATAAACATTGTAACCAGAATCCATTATTCTCGAAACTAAAAGCAAATTCCTTCTTATAGAAGGTACGTAAAGAATATTATTCAGTCTTAAAACTCTAGAACTACTAAACAAAATAGAAATATTTCCTATAGCTAAGGCTAGTGCTGGTTCCCCATTTTCTTGAAATACGTTCAGTTCATTTTCACTTAGGCTCCATGTTTCCTAAAACCCCTACAAGGATGTGCAGATATGATTAGTGGCTCCCGAATCTATAGCCCAAAATTTGGTAAAAATAGCAGCTAAAAATGTTTCAACGACATATGAAAAGCTGTACCTTGTTTCTACATCTTAGGTATATAGTTGGGACACTGTTTCTTATAATGATCAGGTTTCTTGCAATGATAACATTTGCCCTTAGGCTTAGCCACACCACCATTAGCCCATGAAACCTTAGAAGGCTTCTTTTTCTTTTTCTTTTTGCCTTTCATCTTAGAAGTCGAAGATGAAGGTTTCTCAACCATCAACATCGTAGGAGGAGCTTGTTTCTTAATGATAGATTATGCCGCTTGTAGTTCATTCAATAATTTTGCAGGAGAAAAGTTCATATTATTCATGTTATAATTCAAGAGAAACTGCTGAAAATTGTCTGACAGATTCTGTAGGACCATCTCAACCTGAGACTTCTTATCAATAACCACACCAAGAATTTCCAGCTCATTCAATAGACTCATTATTTTAAAAACATGTTCCCTTACCGAAGTTCCTTCAACCATTTTTCTGGTGAAAAGAGATTTCATGGTCGTCTGCTTTGCATCACGATTTTTCTCACCAGACATCTCTTTGAGAGATTTAAGCATGTCATAAGTAGTAGTCTTGGACTGATGTTGATGCTGCAACACATTTATCATAGAGGCAAGAATGTAGCATCTTGCTATCACATCAGCCTTGACCAACTTATCGTAGGCTTTAATCTCATAATCAGTGTGTTCATCTGACTTAACAGGATATTCCTCAACCAGCACAAATTTAAAGCCCTCGGCCATAAGAATAATGTCCATATTTACATTTCCAGTACACATAGTTAGGGCCCTCTAATTTATTTTGATTCAGGATAGAAGTTAAGGGATTGAATGAAGACATAGTTAAGCTGTTATATAATCAAATTAAAATAGATCATTAGTCATGAGGCAGAATAATAAAATTCTTTAAAATCACATAACACATATAACCATGCACATAAACAGTTAGAATCATTAGGGAAACTTAACCATTTAAGCAAATATACATTTAATGTCAGATATTTTATCTCTTAAATAAAATAGAACCAACTTAGTTGGAGAGTTAACTGTTGATTTAAGTTATATAAATATCCTATTTGATGAGTCTTTGTACTATTGAACCAGCATTTAACTTAGTTGGAAAGTTAATACAAGTCATCAAAAATAAGAGATTATAAAACAGTATTAAAATATACATGTTTATCCAATGGGGAATATGACCGATGTCAGCATGTAATCTCATATTATGTACTGTTATTAAACATAGGGAATGATCCTTATTATCGCTGGTTTGCAAAGAATAATTTTTTCAAAAATTTTAATTTTTTTGAAAACATAAAAATCCCTAAAAACTTATCAAAGCGACCCTAAATGGCAAAAAAATATCCTGGTTCACATCTTTATGCGAGTATTGTTCAGTGGGTCATTACCAATAAACTTACCAAATTTTCGGTCATTCGGAGTTCGTCAAAAACTGAAAAACTCCAAAACCGACCAAATCAGCAATTATTGGCCGAGCTGTTGCGAGGGACAGCAGGGCTGCCTGCACTGCTTGGAATTACTGCTATTGATCATAAAGTGAGTAAAGACTATAGTTGGTTGTAGTCAAGACTCATTATGGTTTTTCCCTTAATCTACAAAACTAATATTCACAAAACTATGCAAAATTCTTTTTAAGCTTTCTTGATGATAAACGTAAATTCTGTTGGAATCAATAACTTCATCAAAGACATAAAAATCATCCAAAAACAACATGCTATCAAAAACATGAAAATCATCCAGCAACAACAAGATTTATATAATTATTATCCGAAATATGTACAATAAATCATGTAATTTCTTTTACATTATCTATCATATATAAGAAGACTACTGATACCAATTTTTAGAACACACACAGTGGAAGAAATAATTCTACAGGATCAAATAACATGTATATAATCTAGATAACATAAAAAAACGAAAATCAGAAAACTTACCTCGTGAAGCTTTCACACAGTTCGTTCAACACCTTATTTGCCAGGTCTGCTACCTTCTACTATTTTCTGATTAACTTTATTAATCAACTTTATGTGGGAAAGAACTTTTTTGGATTAGAGAAGGATGATTTGTTTCTAGAAAAAACGTATTTTTTCTATCCCAATCACATGCCTCTATTTATTCCCAATTTCAGTTGAAGAAGGAAAGTCAAGAGGCAATAACCTTTTGTCCTTTTATTGTAGCCTTAATAGCAAAACATTTTTGACTTTAACATCATCTTAAAACCACAAAAAAAATTTCACCTTAAATACTGCCATAATGTCAAAATTAATTTATAATACACTCCTTTTATTCCTTATTTACATAAGATCAGTCAATAAAATGGTATTACTTTTTCTCTTTTCCAAATATAATTAGCTAATCAGGCATAGTTAGGACCGTAGATTTTTTAACTGAGGCTTCCAATTATTATATTAATTGTGTAGTGAATGAATAATCATATCATAATAAATTACAAATTATTCCACGATAAATCTATAATTGCACTCCTTGGTTTAATTTTAAAATCTACCATTACATCTTATTTAACTCCCCATGTTAGAATTACTGACACCAATCAATTAGATTAAATTCTCTGAAAAATTCAACTCATTGATTAATTTAATCTTTTATTTGTATTTCTTACCTTATTTCACATGACGGATACAAAATCCTTCTGCAGGTTTTCACGTGAAAACTTATAAGCAACCATAAAGGGGTGTCTTCTTTCTCAAGTCTGAGACATGGTTATATTAACTAATTAATATTTCACTAAGTGATTCATCATCATTCAACCTATCAGGAATATGTTGACTCACAAAAGAGTCTCACCAACAAACCACATAGATCATAATAATTATATTAAGATTAAGAATATAAATACATGTAATGGTCTAGAGAAATTGTTTATTAATATTCAAAACATAAACGATTATCTCTAATTGGTCTGTTCAATACATACAAAATGTAATAGCACAAAAATTTGGAATATTACCACTCCCATAATTAAGATCAAATTATATTTAATCTTGTGCTATAATCATCAAGATGTTTGTCCTACCTCATGTTTAATTGTGAATGTTAATTTATTACTTCTAAGAACTGACAATTTTAATCTTCCGTGCATGACTTAGAATACTCAATACACAAAATTTTCTACTATATAAGCAAAGGACACACATGTTAACACCATGATCTATTCAAACAAAGATTTTATTAATATAATAAATAGTCTTTAAATGAGATGAAAATTTAATACTATAACACAAATTACATAGTTAATAGAATATCCTAACACAGAGTTCTCATAAGCCAAATAATGGTGGGAAAATGGAACACCAATACATAGAAAAAAAGAATCATAATTGTACCATAAAAGACAAGTCTCATCATCTAGAAGTGGTTGGCTGGCAGCGAAAGGCAAGCCCCAACTTTGTGTTGCTGATTTGCCCAGGTGAATAAGACTAATTAGTGTTCTTTATCGAAATAGGTTCCAATTTATATAAAATCAATTATGGTCAATTAGGTTCCATTCTATAATCCATTGTGTATCTCTGAAGCAAATTGTTCATTGTCTTGAAGGTGAACCATCTAGTTTTGAAGTTTTTCCAGTCTGATGCTTTCGAGGATAGTTTTGAGAAGCTGAAAGATAAGTTTACTTCAACTCTGGTCTTGACTATACCTAAGGGTACCAAGGGTTTCGTTGTCTGTTGTGATATGTCCCGGATTGGTTAGGTTCTGTGTTGATGCAACATGGTAAGGTGGTTCCTTATGCCTCTAGACAATTAAAGGTTTATGAGAAGAATTATCTGGCTCATGACTTGGAGCATTTTGTTATGGTGTTTGCATTAAAAATATGGCGTCATTATCTGTATGGAGTGCATGTGGCTATCTTTTCTAATCATAAGATCCTGCAGTATGTGTTCACTTAGAAAGAGCTTAATCTCAGGCAAAGAAGGTAGCTTGAGTTGCTGAAGGATTATGATATGAGTTTGCACTACCATCCAGGTAAAGCTAATGTAGTTGTTGATGCTCTTAACAGGTTATCCATGGGGAGTCTAGCTCATGCGGATGAGGATAAGAAGGATTGATGAAGAATATTTCACCGTTTAGCTAACCTTGGAGTTCTTATTTTGGACTCTGAGAATGGTGGTGTGCTTGTACAATAAGTGGCGCAATAATCTCTTAGTTCAGAAATAAAGGAGAAGTAGGTATTAGATCCTTTCTTGATGAGAATCAAGGATGCTGTGGGTTAGCAAATATTTATGATTTTCGAGATCCGCGGTGATGGTATATTGAGGTACCAAGAGAGGTTGTGTTCTCCCAATGTTGATGGATTGTTAGGTAAGATTTTGGCCACGGCCCATGATTTATGGTATACGGCTCATCTCGGTTCAACAAAGATGTATCATGACCTTAAGGATATGTATTGGTGGAATAATATGAAATATGATATAACCGACTTTGTGGCTAAGTGTATGGTAAGTCAGCAATCTAAGGTGGAGCATATAAGGCCCGGTGGGCTATTTAAGGAGATTGAATTACTGGTATGGAAATGGTAAGTAATTAATATGAATTTTGTTATTGGTCTTCCCTAGTTGTGGAATTAGTGAGACTTCATTTGGGTTATCGTGGATAGGATGACTAAGTTCACTCACTTTTTGCCAGTGAAAACTACTTATTCTGCAGAAGACTATGCAAAGTTCTTCCTTCAGAAGGAGGTAAAGTTACATGTTGTGCCTATCTTGATTATTTAGTATCGTGGTACTCAGTTTTCATCATGTTTCTGCACTCGTTCTAGCATAGTTTGGGGACAAAAGTGAGTCTCAGTACAAGTTTTCCCCCATAGTCGGATGGACAAACTAGAAGGACTATTTAGACTTTGAAGAATATGTTGCGAGCTTGTGTAATCGACTTTGGTGGTAGTTAGTTCAACCATTTTTCTTTGATTGAGTTTGTGTATAACAATAGTTACCATTCTAGCATTGGTATGGCCCCGTTTGAGGTATTGTGAAAGGAGGTACAGATCTCCTATTAGGTGGTTCAAGGTTGGTGAAGCGAAGATGTTTCACCAAAATTTTGTTTACCAATCTATGGAGAAGGTTAAGGTGATTCTGGAAAGGCTTAAGACCGCCCAAAGTCACCGAAATTCCTATTAGATGTGAGGTAAAGGGATTTGGAGTTTGAGGTTGGAGATTGGTGTTCCTGAAGGTGTCTCCAAGCAGTATGGAAAGAAGGGAAAGCTTATTTCCCGGTATGTTAACCTGTATGTGGTCTTGAGAAAGGTTGGAAATATTGCGTATGAGTTGGATTTGCCCTTTAGCATTAGTTCCATTAATCTGATATTCCATATGTATATGTTGTGGAAATGCATAGGCGATCCTTCATTGATTTCTCCCTTTGAGAACATTGGTATTTCAGATTTCTTTTCATATGAGAAGGTCCAGTTGAGGATCTTGGATCAAAAAATCTATTGGTTTCAAGCAAAAGACGTGACTTCAGTGAAGGTTTTATGGAGGAACCAAAAGTCCTAGGAAGCTATTTGGGAAGCCGAGGATGATATGCAGTCCAAGTATCTGTTCTTATTTTTTATTCACAAAATTCGTGCTTGAGGTATTTGTTGCTCTTAAAATCTTTGTTTTCAATCCTTGTTGATGGTGGATTATGAATTCCTTAGAATTTTATTTCTATCTTAAAGGTAAGAGTGAGATGTTTGTGGGTTTAATCATGATTGTATTACCTCATCCCATCATTCGAGGACAAATGATGCTAAGTAGGGGAGATGAAATACCCCAACTTTGTCCCTCAAATTTCTTAAAATTTTGAGCCTTATAATCATCATACGACTCATACCATGCTAGTTGGATGGTGTGGATATGGGTCTAGGACCCTAGTCATATGTATGATATTGGTCAAGTTTTGTACAAGGTACGAGAATACTCCATACGAGTTGTATGGTCACGATACGAAAGGTATAGTACCCAACTGTATGTTGTGCAGTCTCTAGCCTTTGATGTTTTTCTTAGGGTATAAGTTGAAGGGTACTAGTCATATGATGATGGTAAGAGTTAGGCTAAGGAGTCATATGTTGGATAGAATATGGTGTCCAACTTTCTAATCAAGTTATGAGTTAAGGGTACCACTCGTATGATGTGGATAGGAGTTGAAGGATCCAATCGTACCCTCCTACATTCTTTTCGTAGATTTTAAGTTGAGGGTATTTTGGACAATTCCCATCTCTATACCTTTAAACCCCACATCTTATAACACTTACTTGACTTTCATTCTACACTTTTGAAGATTGAAACACTCTCTAAAAACCTCTCAAGAATATTAGGCTAGGGTTTCTTCAATGTGGTCATCTAGAGACTTAAGGATCGAAATCTCTCTGTGAATCTTCGTAACTCACACATGTGACTCTTCCCTCATTGTTATTCACAAAAATCATGTGTTTTAAATATTTTTCATGAATCATTGATGGCGGTTTTGAAATACATGGTTGAGGGTTTGAAAGAATAATGTTGAGTATTGTTTTCTCGTGTCTTAAATTATGATTATACATGCTTTGATAATGGTGTTGCACATATGGTTACTTGGTAAGTTTTATTTAAGATAAGGGGTCATGGTTAACCCTAGACATGACGGTTTTTGGCTTGAATAATAGATTGACAATGGTATGCCCTCAACCTATTCGTGAAAATCTCAATGAGAAGAATCTTGTTACCTATGAATTGTGTTTGAACTAAGGCATTGTCCTATGATTGTTGATGATTGGTAAGTGGTTTATGAAGGACTTGTTGGACATAAATTGATTTGAATCATAACCTTGGTGGTTTAATTAGCTAAGTGGGTTCGATTCCCAAAATGTTTAATTGAATTGATGTCTTGGTTTAAATAATGGGTTTGAGTCCCAAGGTTGTTTAATAATGGTTATAGAATGTTTTACACTTGTAAGTGGGGTTGGTATGATGATACCAATGGGATGCCTTTGGCAAGTAAATGGATTAATGATTTTCTTTGTAATAAATATTTTAATTGGGATGTAAAGCGGGATGTGTTTCTGGGCTGTGAAAGTGGAGTTTGAAGGACTAACACGGAAGACCACGCTAGCCGATGTGGATATTTACATGACCGGAAGGTTAGAGTCCCCCGTATGGATATATGAATAGGAGGTTCAAGTCCCCCATAGTGTATACAATGGTGCTTAAGTTACCTTGGTTATGTCAGGTGGTTTGAGTCCTTCAAAAAGGTAAATACGGATATAGATATTCTTTGGTTCGTACGGCTACATGCACTAGGGCCCTTCCATCTAGGGGAGAGATGGCCCCATATATCCCATGGGTTCCTTGTAATATAACGGTTATATGACACAGCCTTGGTTTGTTTTTTCAAAGTTCATGATATGCCTTGTTCCCTACCCCGACACGATATATATGTACGTATGTGATTGAATATGGCTACTTGACTTGGTTTTGAATGATGGCATTATTTTATTCCTCTATCCCTGAGTTACATGCTAGCACTCCAACCGCTAACCATATTTGGACGTTATATCCCCAAGAAATACAGGTACCACAACTTCTTCTACTTTACTTTCGTAGTAATCAGGTGTTTGAGTGGTTCGTGAGTTGACATTGAAATTTTAAGCTTCCAAACATCGGGAGGCTTCACTACAGTATTTATATTTTATGTCCTAGACTTGTTTCAACTTTAGTTTTGGCTATTATCGAGGGCTTGTCCCGACGTTTTATTGATTTTGAATTTTTGAGGCTTTATTGGATTACTGTGGACTTAGGTGTGTTTTTTCGGTGGATTTTTTTAGACATTTCATGAATAAATTTTAATTTTATTCTTCTCTATCATGTTATACATTCGGAGTTCATCTGACACTTGAGGTTGTTGAGCTGACTAGGTTAGGTGAAGGGGGTGATCTCCGGTCCACGTGGGACTTGAGATACCCAACACGGCCAAGCCCTAGTTTTGGTCATGAAAAAGCACTACCAAACCTCTGCAAACAATCCATATGAATATTTTTGGCTCCACCAGAACTTCAAATATTTGTGGAAAAAGTTGTGTTTTTATTGTTGATCACTATTCTCAATTTACTTGGGTAATTTTTCTTGCTCATAAGAATGAATCCTTTACTAATTTTGAAATCTTTTGTAGAATAGTACAAGGAGAAGCAGGGTATTTCATCACTTATGTTCATAGTGATCACGGAGAAAAATTTGAAAATAAAGCCTTTGAAGAGAATGGTTACTCTCAAAACTTCTCCTCTCCCCAATCTCCTCAACAAAATGTATCGATCAAATGGAAAAATAGACCACTCACAGAAACTACACGAACCATGCTACTAGAACAAAACCTACCTGATCATATCAGGGCAGAGTCAGTAAGCATGACATGTCACATTCTAAATAGATGTCTTATCATACCTATACTTAAGAAGACTCCTAATGAGCTGTGGAGAGAAAACAAGGTGCATGTCATCTATTTTCATCCCTTTGAAAGAAAATGTTTCATTCCAAACTATGTAATAATAATTGGGAAAATTTGATCAACTTATCAATGAAGGTATTTTTCTTAGTTACTCTCCCACTAGTTGTACGTATAGAACCTTTAACAAACGAACTTTGTATGTTGAAGAATCCATGCATATGGTTTTAATGAATCTAATCCTATTATTACATGTTTGTGTTTTGATGAAGAATAGGTAAATGATTTCCAGCATAAAATATTGTCTTAGAAAAACCCAAATCCAGTCGACTATTGATCAACTAGAGTCAGCTCTAGTCTCTAACTCATCAAAAACAAACATCGCAAGAGAATAGAGACATAGTGCAAGCTTCCCAAGTGAATTCATCATTGGGAATCCAAATGATCAAATACAAACAAGAGCCTCCCTAAGAAAGCAAGCTTCAGTAGCTCTTGTATCTCAGATTGAACTTAATAGGTTGATGAGGCCCTAAAAGATGAATCATGGGTCTTAGCCATGAAAGAACAAATGGATTAATTTTCAAAAAATTAAGTCTAAAATCTGGTTAAAATACCAAAAAATATCTCAATCGTCGGAATCAGATGGGTCTACCAAAATAAAATGAACGAAGAAGGTAAGGTCATTAGAAATAAGGCCAGATATCAAGGTTAATCCCAGTAGTAAGGTATTGACTATGATGAAACATTTTCTCCCATATAAAGGTTAGAATCTATTTGCAATCTTTTAGCAGTTGTTGTCTTTAAATGCTTTAAGTTATATCAAATGGACGTTAAAAATGCCTTTCTAAATGGATTTATCAATAAAGAGGTCTTTCTCAAACAACCTCCTGGATTAGAATATCCTTCATATTCAAATCATGTTTTCATACTCTTGAAAGCACTCTATGGTATCAAACATTCTTCAAAAGTTCGGTATAAGACATTGAGTAGTTTTCTGTTAAATAATAACTTTCCACGAGGTAAAATAGATACTACTCTTTTTGCTTAAAAATTGGACTATAGTTTGCTTATCTTACAAATCTATGTGGATAATATTATCTTTGGTGGTCCTAACACCTTCTTGTGCGAGAATTTTTCAAATCTTATGAAAGAAGAATTTGGAATGAGTCTCATAAGGGAACTCACATTCTTCTTGGGACTTCAAATCATGCAAACCCTAAAGGTACATTCATCAGTCAAACCAAATACACAAAGAAGCTCATTAAAAAAATTTGAATGGAAAGAAAAAGCCTTCAGAACTCTTATGAGTCCCTTATCAAATCTCAGCTTAGATATATCCAAAACAATATTGATGAAAAGACATAAAGAAGAATTATTGTATCGCTACTCTATTTGACCGTGAGTCAACCGACATTATGTTTAGTGTTAGCAAATGTGTGAGGTTTTAGTCAGCTCCCAAGGAGTCCTACCTGACTGCTGTCAAAAGAATCATTGGATAGCTTATAAGGACTCAAGATATTAGAATATGGTACCCCACTCCTTAATCCTTTATTTAATAGGATATTTATTTTCTGATTTTGTATGTGATAAAATGATCAAAAAAGAACTAGTGGGACGTGCCAAATTCTTGGTGTCATAATTCGATTTATGAGTCATGATGGCAACTACTCTATTCTACCAATAGGTAAGTCGAACCATAGACTAGAGCCAGATGCAATAGGATAACTTGGTGGGAAAATGGGCTAAACCCAAAAATTCATAATTAAGATTCAAATAGCAATAATACTATCATAAGGGTATAATAGATAGATAGAAATCAATAAGTATCCCAAAACTCGATAATGTTGACACAAGAACAACTAAAAAGGAGCTACTACAAAAGAACTATGAGTACTGAATAGTCAATACAATCCATCTCAAAAATAAAAGACTGGAGATAGATAAATAGAAGAAAAAAGAGTAACTCTAACTCCAAGAGTTCACCCAATATCTGAAATCAACTTTGTATGATCGTCAAATCAGCAGTAATAACTAGTACTCGGATCTACACCAAAAAGATACAGAAGTGTAGTATGAGTACCAATACCATGCGTAGTCAGTAGGCATTATCGGCCGGCTGAGCTAAATCTTGATATAAATATGATAAGATACAAGATAGAATAAGCTAAGTCAAGATAAATGGGACAAACCCTGAAATAACCCCAAACACTATTGTACATAAAAGAAATAATACACATGGGAATAATAGCATAAAGAACATACCATTAATTATAAAATTATTTCCCCCCATAAGCCAAAAGAGCGAAAAAGTAAATAACCTAATGCAGACCCCCATAAGCCTTGAGGGTACAATCAAGGAGAGTAACTAGCCGAATAACCATAATTTACCAACTATCATGCTATAACCAAGAATTCATTCATCCCATAGCATGTCATTAACAACCTCAATGTCAAACTCCAATCAAAACTTAATAGGAACATCGTTATTATTATTATTTCATTAGACTTGAATCAAAACTCATATTTACAATACCTTTATCAATTGCCAAACTTGAACCAGAACTCAAATTTACAAGCCGCATCTATGAAACATATTGGTGTGTCATTTCAATAAGATAAACTCAATCAATTATACCAATAAATCATAGCTATCAACCATTACTTTACCCATATCTATACATCAGACCAAGAATTATAATTGCAGGTCTCATATATGACCAACTCTTTAAGCTATTTTATTAGTCGTATCCAGACTTTATATTAATACTAATATTTATAAGCAATGTTATTAAGGATATCCAGAATTTATATTAGTAACCCTATATAGGCCAACAGTCATAGATATAAGTCTTTAATCATATCTATAAATTGTATCACAACTACGAACCATATTATTTTCATAAGTCATTAGTCATATTCTTAAGACATATCATACATGTAGCCATTCTATATCTACAAGTCATATTTTATCTATAAGAAACATCATATCTATAAGCCATATAACCTCTATGAGCCATTCCACATGTATTTAGCCATATTATATATAATCCATATTGTGCATATGCATAAGCCACATCATTTATATAAGTCATAATATATCCATGATGCATATTATGCGTGTACATAAGCCACATCGTATATAAGCCATAAAATATTTATAAGTCATATTATGCATGTATATAAGACACAACATATATAAGTCATAACATAGCTATAAGGCATATTATGCATGTACATAAGTGTAATACCTCAGGTTTTAGACCCTGTAAATTTCTGGGTTTAGTCTTCATCGTCCAGGGTATGGCTCAGGTGATGAGACTTGAAGAGTACTCTTCATGAGACGTATAGAGACAATTGTAGTCTAACCTGTAAGGTTGTCTATTGTTTTTATCTTGGTCACGACTTGTTCCTTATAAGTCATAGGGTGAGATCACGAGTCGTAGGAAGAGAGTTGTGACCATAAAAGTGAGAGGTCAAGGTTTGGGGTCCCAAGCTATTAGTCTTGGTGATGACTCGTGATTAGTGACCATGAGTCATTACCTAAATTATAGTGATTGGCGACAGTTTTACTGGATTTTAATTAGGGGAACTTTGGTCATTTTCCTCTCTTTACATATAGTGCCCACGACCTTAAAACATTTAAGAGACCTTATTTTCACAACTTATTAAATTGTAAAATACTCTCATCTCTCTCTAACTTCCCAAGTAAGAACAATTAGGGTTTTCAAGGTAATTTTTCATGTAAGCTTCAAATAGGGATTTTATCTCCAAAATTCCTAGTATTTCAGGCATGCATCTCTTTTCTAAATTTATTTTATATAAAATCATATATTTAATAGTTATTCATATAGTTTAATTTTTAGGTTTTGAATATGGGTAGAGGGATTTGGAATGGTAAATACTTGAATTGATTTCCTATGGTTTTGAATTAGTTGTTTATGCTTTATCATCATGGTTTTGAACTAAATGAATGCATGGGTATGGAAATTGGTATGGAGTACATGGATTTTTCTAATTGTATGGTTAATGGTTTGGAATTTGTATTAAACTCAACCCACTTGCATAGTTGTGTTTTGAAAACATGGACAATTATATGGTCCGCTTACCTCTCTAAACTATGGCATTGCATAAATGCCAAAATGGATAAAAATAGTTTTGAAAGGCCTTGGTGGCCATATATTGGATTCAAAATCAAAACTTAGGATTCAATTTGGCTAATTGATAATGGAATTAACTTGCAAGCTTAACTTAAATTGGTATGACGATACCAATGATAAATGCCAAATTTAAAAAGTCCTTGGTTAATGGATGAGAATATGTAAAAGGTTTTAATTTGGTTTTAAAGAGGGTTGTGTAGCTCACCATGAAAGGTGGGGGTCGTGGGGGCTAATACTTAAAACCACATTTGCCGATATGGGTGTCTTGATAACCGTGTGAATAGTTCACACATTATATATATAAATTTGAGAAATGGTTTGAGACTCAGTGGCTATGTCCCTTTCTTGGATTTCTCTGGTCCATGCGTCTAACATGCACTAGGGCCCTTTCAGCAAGAGGAGTTGAACCCATATATCCTGTGGGTGCCCTTATAGTGATTAGAGCTACACAGTCTAGGTTAATGGTTTTAAATATCATGTTTAAACCATGTACCCTATCCCGGAATCTTATATATATATATATGCATGTATGTGAACAAGTACATTAAGATTAGTTTTATTATGTAAAATGACATTATTTTATCCCTTCCCTGATTTACATGGTAGCATCACCCCTGCTAACCATCCTCGAACGCTACATCATTTTATGATATAGGGTCCTAGAGGTTTTTTACTGTCTTGTGTAATGGTAGGTAATCTAGTTCGTAGTTTGGTCTAGTAAAGTAGTGAGCCTCCATATTTTGAGAAGCCTGTTACTTCTTATTTTTATTTTGTTTCTTAGACTGTTAATTTTGGACTATTTTATTTATGGGCTATGATCGAGGAAATGTCCTAACTTAATTTGTTATTTGGTTTTGTTAGAGGCTTCTGTGGAAAATAATGTAGGAATGGTTTTTTTGACCCATAGAGCTTAATTTTGGGTTGTATTAACTATGTTATCTTTATGTTTTTTGTTGTCTTTCATTGTTTATCTTTACTATGTTCAGCTGGTTAGGCAATGGAAGTGGTCTCTGGTCCAAGTGGGATTGCGATACCCATCACGACTAGGCCATAGCTTGGGTCCTGAAAAGCTTTGTATCAGATCCTACAATAATACCCAGTAAGTGTCTAAGCTCGGATCAGTTGATGTTTCACGCTTAAGGGGTCCAAGGCTTGAAATTTTCTTTAAGTGTTGTGTACTTATTCATTTCAAGACCCAAGACTTTACGGATATTTTATTTTTCTATCCCGACCTCGGGACATTGGTTTTTTACTTGATTCTTGTTTAGGGAGGTTAAATGTATGTCTCGAGAGAGTTTTGGGTTTTTCAAATGGGATTTGGGATGTGTTTGGATAGAAAAGACAGAGAGCCCCCGTGATATGGTTGTGGCAAATTTGTATCTTCCCCGGAGTGAGTGGTCCAGTGCATTGGTCTCTCCCCCTGAGTGAGTAGCATATCACGTTGGCTTTTCCCTCAGAGAGAATGGTCCAGCGTGTGGGTCTCTCCCTATAGTTACAGACACGTTGTGTTGGAGTATTTCGTCCAGCTTTTTCATTAAAGGGATCGAGTGGCAATTGAGTCTTTTTCCCTCAACCGAAGTCGTCCATAACACGATTAGGGACATTCAAAGGGACATTATTTGCCCCTTTTTCTCAAAATTACTCATTGGAAACCCTCCTCTTTCTCAAGGACAAAATCTAATCTCTTTTCCCCCAAGAATCAAGGAGTTCAAGATTCCGAGTTCATGCAATCTTCAAGAATCTAGATGTTGAGGTATGTGGAGCATTCATCAATGTGTCTCTTTCACCCATTGAGCCCCAAAAAACCCTCTCTTTGATTAAAATATTGGATCTTCCTTAATTATGGAATTTTACATATTCAATATGAGTTTTATTCATGCTTTTCCTTAGTAATTTGAATTCAATCCATAGTCACATACGATCCTATGTAAAATTATGTTATTTCAGGTTTTAATTTTCAATTTCCCATATCATTTTAAAGTGAGTCCATGTTACAATATCAAAAATTATATTAAATCATGTAAATATATTATTCTCTATTGCTTAACACATTTCCAAGTTTAAATTCATGCTTCTTACCGATTTGTTGAAATGTCTTATGTATTGGGTCTTTGAACTATGTTTCCATACCACTGTTTCAATTCTTGTTATCACATTTTTGTAATCATTGCTGGAGGGTTATGAACACCCATACCCATTTGGTAATACATGTCGTTATTTTAAAGTTACAAGTCTGTCAGATCATGTTTTCTTTATTATATTCAGATTTCTATGATCATTTTGAGCACTTATCAGTATAATACCATGTCATGTTAGACTTATACTAATAATATCAGTGCTTTTGAGTTGGGAGTAGGATTTAGCACCGAACGAACCTAGAGATGGGGGCTCTCCATCCAGATAGAACTGGGTCCTTAGTACCAAACCCTAAGTTCCAGAACTATGTATCCAGCATAGGATTATGAGACATCACCCTCCAGTTTCGGACAGACACTTTCTTAGGGGTCTTCTGCCTATTTAGGACTGACTTTTTAAGTCCTTTGAGACTTCAAATTAGGGGTTCCATATAGCCATGTGTTAGTACCCGTGGAAAGGTACTGACACCTTTCCAATTGGGTTTATAAGTTGGACCCCAATTATCTCAGATTGGGGCATGTCGTTACATGATAGCTCTCACAGTCTCAGCCAGTATTTAATGTATTTTATTTCAGGTTTGCTTGACCAAGATATCATATTTTTAGATATTCAGATCATTTCAGTACATGCTTTACCTGGTCTTGCATTCTCAGTTTTTCATGTTCATGCATTCATATTTAGCTGTCATATGTATTTTAGGTAGTCCTTACCTCACGTACTAGTACATTCAAAGTAGTTATCACATACTTTTATCTTGCGCTATGTTGTCTTATAACATAGGTTCAGATGCACAGCTTCCCGACCATTCCTAATCAGCTCAGCAGTTCCCTACAACAGTATTGGTGAGTACTCATCCATTGAGGACGTGCTATGTTATTTCAGTCATTTTAGTATTTTAGTATGATTAAGTTAGTTGGAGTTAGTTGGGTTTTATCCCATCAACTCCTTATGTTTTAGAGGCTTTTAGACATACAGTCTAGTTGCTAGTGTTTATCAGATACTTCCAACAAGTATTTTATATATTTCATTATTCTGATTGATAGTACATTATTTTTTTAATTTTTGCACATATTATTTTACTTTCTTTTTTTATTCAGTTCTTATAGTAGGTACCAGACCATGAGTTAGCTTGGAATCACTTGTGGACTTAAGCACGATGTCGTAACTAGGGGGTAGCCTTGGGTCGTGACAAAACTTGGTATCAGAGCCAGGTTTTAAAGTGCCCTAGGGTGATTGAATGCCTCATTAAATAGTGTCTTATACATAGGTATAAAGCATGCCACACTTATGGACAAGAGGTTACGAGATGTTTTAGGAATGTTTCCCTTCTTTTAATGTTCATGTTGTGGGAAAGACCATGAGCTCTATTGAATTCCTCTTTCTAACTCATCATTTGTTCCATTAAAATACAATGCCTCCCAAGAGAAATAACAGAATAAGGAACGGGGATTAGCCCACACTGCCACTAGTTCAGAAAGATCCCCTGAATGACCATGTTTCTCACGTTGAGTTTAGGGCTGCTTTCATAGACTTGGCCTATTTTGTAGCTTCTTAAAACAGTCAGTAGGTTATTGCCCTAGATAATCCAGTGGCAAATACAACTATAGTTAGGATTCGAGATTTTACTAGGATGAATCCACCTTTATTTTATGGATCCGCAGGAGTTTATAGATATGGTACAGAAAGTGGCTAACATCATAGGTGTCATATCAAATGAGAGTGCAAAATTGGTTGCATATCAGTTGCAGAGAGTATCCCAGACCTAGTTAAGGTAGTGAAAGGAGGATAGAGGTATTGATGCAGGGCCTATGGAGTTTGAAGAGCTTGCCATAGCTTTCCTAGATAGGTTTTTCCCACTAGAGTTGAGGGAATCTAAGGTTCAGGAGTTCATAAATTTGAATTAGGGTAGTATGGGTATGAAGGAGTACTCATTAAAGCTAATTTTGTTGGAGAGGCATGCTTCTACTATAGTGGTTGACAATAGATCCAAAATGAGTATGTTCGTATTTGGTGTATCTGATAGTGTGGTTATGGAGTGTAGAACTGCCATGTTGATTAAGGAGATGGACTTGACTATACCTATGGTTCATGCTCAGCAGATTAAGGAAGAGAAACTTAAGGAGAAAGAGAGAGAGAGTAAGAGGGACAGAACCGGTAGTTTTAACATTTCTCAGCCAAGTTTATAAGGTGGTAACCGTTCTCTATTCTGCCAAAAATTTTCATCCCCATCTCTATCTTCAGCCAGTACACTAGTCACTAAGTTCAGGTAGTATAGTTGGGATAGAGCGCTAGGCTCTAAGTCCTAGGGTAGTATAGGTAGTGGTCACACCAGTCCACTCTACAAGAAGTGTGGTAAGAATTATCAAGGCAAGTGAAGAGCTGGCAGTGATAGGTGTTTTTGGTGTTGCAAGTCAATCCATAGGATCTGGGAGTGTCTAGTGGTTTCTCAGAAGGGAAAAAATTTGTGCTAATAGTGTCAGTCCAATTTTTCATTAGATTTATCAAGTCACCTGACTCAGCATGGTGCCACATCCAGTGCTACCAGTAGGTAGTGCCAGAACAGACTGCATGCTCTCCAGACTCAGCATGATTAAGAAAGTTCCTCAGAAGTGGTTACGGGTACATTATAAGTCTTCCATCTTTTTGTTTATGCATTATTAGATATCGAACCTTCACTTTCTTTTGTGACCCATTACATAGTTGTAGACTTCGGTGTCAGTCCTAAAATGCTAATAAAGCCTTTCATAGTGTCTACCTTAGTCGGTAAGTCTATTGTAGCCAGATGGGTATACAAAAATTGCCCTGTGGTAGTGTCTCAAAAAGTTACCTTAGTTGATCTATTGGAGAGAGAGATGACTGATTTTGATGTCATTCTCTGCATAAATTGTCTCCACTCATGTTATGCCTCAATCGATTGCAGAAATAGAATTATTCAGTTCCAGTTTCCTAATGAGCCAATTATCGAATAGATTGGTAGTACTCCAGTGCTGAAGGGTCAGATTGTTTCATATCTTAAGTCAAGAAAGATTATATATAAGGGGTGAATTTACCATCATATTTGAGTCAAGGACTCAAATTCTAAAACTCTGAGTCTTGAGTCAGTTCTAGTGGTAAGGGAATTTCTAGATGAATTTCCCAAAGATCTTCTCGAAATTTGTCCTAAAAAGTAAATTGACTTCAAAATAGATCTCCCTCCAGATACCAAGCCTATCTCTATTCCACCTTACAAAATGGATCCATCTGAGCTTAAGAAGCTAAAAGAGAAATTAAAGAATATCTTGAATAAGGGTTTCATTATGCCTAGTGTTTCACCATGGGGTGCTCCAGTTCTATTCGTGCAAAAGAAAGATGGTTCCCTAAGAATGTACATCGACTACCATTAGTTTAACAAATTCACCATCAAGAATAAGCATCCTCTCCCCAGAATTGATGACTTATTTGACTAACTTCAGGGTGCAAGTTATTTCTCTAAGATAGACCTCAGATCTGGCTATCATCAACTTAGAGTAAGAGAATGTGAATTTTCAAAGACAACCTTTATAACTTAGTACGGTCACTTTATATTCCTAATTATGTCTTTTGGACTAGCAAATACCCCTGTACCTTTTATGGACTTGATGAACTAGGTGTTCAAGCAATACTTGGACATATTTTTCATAGTTTTCTTTGATGATATCTTTGTTTATTCTCGTTGTGATAATGATTATGCAGACCATCTGAGAGTTGTATTATAGACCCTTAGAGATCATTAGCTATTCTCTAAGTTCAGTAAGTGCAAATTTTGATTGAGATCAGTAGCTTTCCTTGGTCACATCATTCCTGATGATGGTATCTGAGTTGATCCTTAAAAGACCAAAGAAGTAAGAAATTGACCTTGACCCATATATCCATCAAATATTAGGAGTTACTTAGGTTTATATGGATATTATAAATGGTTTGTTGAAGGGTTTTATTCTATTGATATCTAGACTAACCCAAAAAATATTAAATTTCAGTGGTCAGATTCCTGCAAGAAGAGTTTTCAAGAATTGAAAACTTAACTCACTCTCGCCCTAGTCTTGACTTTGACAGATGGCACAGATGGGTTCTTAGTTTATTGTGATACTTATATTATTGGTCATGGTTGTGTTTTGATGTATAGAGGTAAGGTCATAGACTATACCTCTAGAAATCTTAAACCCCATGAAAAGAATCATCCAACCCATGATCTTGAGTTGGCAGCAGTTGTCTTTGCCTTAAAAATTTGGAGGCACTATCTTTATCGGATTTATGTTAAAGTTTTCATGGATCACCATAGTTTACAATATGTGTTCT
This sequence comes from Capsicum pubescens, assembly GCA_030864215.1. Taxonomy (NCBI): domain Eukaryota; kingdom Viridiplantae; phylum Streptophyta; class Magnoliopsida; order Solanales; family Solanaceae; genus Capsicum; species Capsicum pubescens. The sequence goes on from CM061544.1 coordinate 109,970,600, forward strand.
TGCGGAAAGACCTGAATCTTCACCAGAGAACATAGCTCGAGCTGTTGAAAGATTATGATATGAGTGTGTTGTATCATCCAGGCAAGGCCAATGTAGTGTCAGATGCCCTTAGAAGATTGTCTATGGGTAGTGTTGCCCATGCCAAAGATGATAAGAAGGAATTAGTCCATGAGGTTCATCATCTTTCTAGGTTAGGAAATCGGTTGATTAATTCAGTCTTAAATAGTAAATGGGTTCAGAATAGAGAAAAATCTTCATTGATTGCTGAAGTAAAAGAAAATCAAGACATGGATCCTAGTTTTGTTAAGTTAAAGAAAGTGGTTAGAGATTAGAAGGTTGAGGTTTTCTCTAGAGAGGGTGATAGTGTGCTACGTTGTCAGGGAAGTTTATGTGCTTAGTGTGTTGATGGTTTGAAACAGTGAATAATAGCATAAGCGTATAGTGTGCGGTATTCTATTCACCCTAGAGCCACTAAGATGTACTGTAATCTATGAAAAATCTATTAGTGGAGTGGTTTGAAGAAAGATATTACAGAATTTCTGGCAAAGTGTTTGAACTTTTAGCAGGTTAAGGTTGAGCACCAAAGGCCCAGTGGTACACTTCAGGAGTTTAGCATCTTCACTTGGAAGTAGGAGGTAGTGACTATGGATTTTGTGACTAGATTGCCTTGCACACGTTGTCGTCATGATTCAATTTGGTTCATTGTATATAGAATGACCAAGTGGCCCATTTCTTGTTAGTTCATGTTTCATATTCAGCTAAGGATTATGATAGACTCAATCATAAGGAGTTGGTGAAGTTGCATGGGGTTCCATTGTCAATCATTTCATACAGGGGTTCTCAATTTACCTCTCACTTTTGGTAAGCTTTTCAGATGGGTCTTGGTACCCAAGTTTACCTCAGCACAGCTTTTCATCCTCAGATAGATGGTTAGGTAGAGAGAACAATTTATACTTTAGATTATATGTTGATGGTATGTTATTAACTCTAAAGGTAGTTAGGATGACCACTTATATTTGATCGATTTTGCCTCTAACAATAGTTGTCACTCCAGTATTCAAATGGATCCATTTAAGGCTCTCTATAATAGGAGATGTAGATGTCATATTTGTTGGTTTAAAGCTTATGAGGATACCTTGGTAGGGACAAATTTAGTTTTTGAGGCGATGGAGAAAGTTCACTTAATTTGAGAGAGTCTTAAGACAACCCAAAGTCATTAGAAATCTTATACAGATGTGAGGAGAAGGGATCTTGAGTTTAAGGTTGGTGACTTAGTCTATTTGAAAATTTTTCCTATGAAGTGAGTAAAGAAATTTGGAAAGAAGGGGAAGCTCATTCCCCTCTATGTTGGCCCATATCGAATCTTGCACTATTTTGAGAAGGTAGCTTATGAGCTTCAGTTGCCTATAGATTTGGCATCAGTACATATGGTGTTCAATGTTTCTTTGTTAAAGAAATGCATTGGTGTTTCAACTTTTGTTGTTCCTTTAGAAAATGTGGATGTTAAGCATAGGCTTTCCTATGAAGAAGTCCCAGTTGAGATCCTTGCTCATCAGATTCGTAGGAAAAGGAATAAAGAAGTTTCTTTGGTTAAGGTTCTATGGAGGAAGCAGTCCGCAGAGGGAGTTACTTGGGAAGCAGAAACAGATATGCAAGCTCGGTATCCTCATCTTTCCTCCACAAATTCAGACTCAACTTGAGGTAAGGCTTTTCTTAGATTGACTCTTTTTGTTCTCTATTCTAGATATGAAACTATTCTCTTATCACGGCATGCATTCATGTAGTTAGTTTAGCCCATATCGTATGTGACATGTTTCAGAACCAATTTTCTTATCATGTTTTATCTTATCATTGATCAGTATGGACTCTCAGTCTCCATAGTATATCAAGTTAACCAGTCTCATTCGAAGATGAATGGTCCCAAGATGGAGATATTGTAATACCCATGAGATTCTAAGCTCGATTCAGTTGTAGTTGCACGCTTAAGGGGTCCAGGGCTTGAAATTTTCACAAAGTATTGAGTACTTAGTCATTTAAAGACCCCAAGACTTTATGGATTTTTATTTTTGCCTTCCCGACCACGTGATGTTGTTTTTTAGATGATTCATGTTTAGGGAATTTAAAGGTATATCTCATGAGAGTTTTGGGATTTTTAGATGGGGTTCGAGCTGTGTTTGGATAGCGGTAACAGAGAGGCCTCATGATATGGATGCAATCCATTGGTCTATCCCTGAGAGTGACTAGCGAGGATAGTTGGTACCTCTCCTGGAGTAAGAGCCATGACATATTTGTCTCTACCACGGAGTGAGGGGTGCGACATGTGGGTTTGTCCCCTAAAGTGAGGAATGAGGCGCATTGGATTCTTTCGTCCATCTTCTTCATTAAAGGGATCGAGGGGTAATAAAGTCTTTGTCCCTTATCCCAAGTCGTCCATAACATGATTAGGGACATCCAAAGGGGCATTATTTGCCCATTTCTCTCAAAATTACTGATTAGAAACCTTTATCCTTCCCAAGAACAAAATCCAAGCTCTTTTCCCCAAGAATCCAAGAGTTTAAGCTTTTGAGTTCAAGAAATCTTCAAGAATCAAGCTATTGGGGCAAGTGGGATATTCATCAATGGGTCCATTTCACCCATTGAGCCCAAAAAACCCTCTCTTTGATTAAAATATGGGTTTTTCCTTCATTATGGAATTTCATATGTTCAAGATGAGTTTATTTTATGCTTTCCCATAGTAATTTATATTCAATCCATGTTTGCATATGATTCCATGAAAATTAGGTTATTTTAGGTTTTAATTTTCAATTTCCCATGTTATATTCAAGTGAGTCCATGTTACAATATCAAATATTATATTAAATCATGTAAATATGTTATTCTCTCTTACTTAACACATTCCCATATTTAAATTCATGCTTATCACCTATTTATTGAAATGTCTTATGTTTTGGGTATTTGAACTATGTTTCCATACCATTATTTAAGGCATGTTATCATAGTCTTTTAATCATTGTTGGAGTGTTATGAACACTCGATACCTATTAGTTAATACATGCTTTTTTTCAAGTTACAAGTTTGTCATATCATGTTTTCATTATTATATTCAGATTTCCATGATCATGTTGAGCACTTATCAGTCAACATCATGTCATGTTATACCCATACTAATAATACCATGTCTTTAAGATGGGAGTAGGTTATTACGGAGAGAACCTAGGGATAGGAGCTCACCCTCTTAATAGGACAAGGTACTTAGTAGTTGCCCCTAAGTTCCAGAACTACATAGCCAGTGTAGGATTATGAGATGCCACCCACCAGTTTAGGACTGACACTCTTTAAGGGGTCACCCGTTAGTTTAGGACTGACTCCCTAAGTCCTTCAGATTAGTGGATCCACTTAGCCACGTGTGAGTACCCGTGGCAAGGCAATGACATCCTTCTAATTGGGTTATAGGTTGGACCCTAATTAGCTCAGACTGGGGCATGTCAGTTACATGATATCTCCCACAGTCTCAACCAGTATTTAGTGTATTTTAGTTTAGGTTAGCTTGACCAAGAAATCAAATTTTTAGATGTTCAGGTAATTTCAGTACATGCTTTAATTGGTCTTGCATTCTTAATTTTACATGTTTATACATTTATGTTCAAATGTTATATGTATTTTAATTAGTCCAAACCTCACGTACCAGTACATTCAAAGTACTAATCGCATACTTTTCTCTTGCGCTTTGCTATCTTATAACACATGTTTGGACGCATAATTTCTCGACCATTCTTAATTAGCTCAGTAGTTCCCCTTAACATTAGTGGTGATTCCTCATCCATGGAGGGCGTGTTATGCTATTTCCTTCATTTCAGTGTGTTATTATGATTCAGTCAGTTGGAGTTAGTTGGGCGTTTGTCGAATCAACTCCTTATGTTATAGAGGCTTTCAGATAGATAGTCTAGTTTCCAGTGTTTATCACATACTTTCGACAAGTCTTTTATATATTTTAGTATTCAGATTGATAGTACATTATCATTTTAATTTCCGCACATGTTATTTTACTTTATTTTCATACAGTGCTTATCGGAGGTACCAAACCATAGGTTATCTCTGGGTCACTTGTGTTCTTAAGCACCGTGTCGTGAATAATGGGTAGCCTCGGGTCGTGACACCTACGTTCAAGTTCTTTATGTGTCCATAAAGTTGTGTCAATTAGAGTCACTTTAATAGGTGTGTAGCATGCCACACTTATAAGGTGGAGGCTATATGACATTTAGGAATATTTCTTTTTCTTGTGTTTTGTTCAGGCTATAGAGTCTAGTGTCATGAGTTCTCTCTCTAAATTTTGGTTCACTCATATTTTAGATCATGCCTCCTCAAAGATTTGACAATCGTAGAAACTCTATTGGGACCTCTACCCCACCTAAGGGGAATATGGAGGGGACTCATCCTACTTATGCCGTGTAGTCTCAGTCTAACATCCATTCTCCTAATGTTGCTGCTCCACTTGGGGTCCCATCGGTCCCCACTAGTCCTCCCTCAGTTAATGACACCCATGCTTAGTAACCTCAAGGGGATATCTCTAATACGGAGTTTCATCAGTCTATTAATCAACTTACCCAATTGGTGGTGTCTCAGTATCGTTAGTCTTACCCTATTTTTTCTATTAAGGTTTTATCTAAGGTTACTTAGGTTGGTCAGTTTATGTGGTTGAATCCTCCAACCTTTACAATTTCTATGATTTTGGAGGATCCTTAAGGATTTATTGATAAGATAGAAAAGATTGTCATGGTCATGCATTCTACTAATTCTGAGGGTGTGAAGATTGATGCATATTAGTTGAAGGATGTGGCATATTAGTGGTATGAATATTGGGAGCACTTGATGGGTGATGATGCTGAGAAAATATTATGGGATGAGTTTTCTGGTGCTTTCCTTGATTACTTTGTTCCTCAAGATTAAAAGGAAGGTAAGATGGAAGATTTCTTGAATTTGAAGTTGGAAAGGATGAGTGTGAAAGAATATGCCCTAAAATTCCATCAGTTGTCTCATTATGTTCCAGAACAAGATATGAGTTTTGGTGACGACTCGCGACTAATGACCACAAGTCTTTACCTAACTCGTAGCGACTGGCGACAGTTTCCCTGCATATTAATTAAGGGCACATTGGTTATTTCCTTCTCTTTACACTTAGTGCCCACGGACTTAAAAGACTTATGGGACCTTAATTTCACCACTTATTAAATTATAAAATACTATCTTCTCTCTCAAACTTTCTATGCGAGAACAATTAGGGTTTTCAAAGGAATTGGTCATCTAAGATTTAAATTTGAGTTTTCTCGCCAAAATTCCTGGTGTTTTCAGGCCTGTATCTCTTTCCTAAATTGATTTTAAATAAAAACATGTATTTAATTGTTATCCATATTATTTAATTGTTGGGTTTTGAATATGCGTTAAGGGATTTTGAATGGTTAATACTTGAATTGAGTTCATATGATTTTCAATTGGTTGTTTATGCTTTATCCTCATGGTTTTGAACTAAATGAATACATGGGTATGGGAATTGGAATGGGGAACATGGGTTTCCAAAAATTGTATGGTTAATGGTTTGGAATTGGTAATAACCTTAATCTATTTGCATAATAGGTTTTGAAAATATGGACAATTGTATCGTTTTGCTTACCTCTAAACTATTCCATTGTATAAATGGCTAAACGGATAAAAATAGTTTTGAAAGGCCTTAGTGGCCATGGATTGGTTTTTAAATCGGAACTTGGGAGTCAATTTGGATAATTGGTAATGGAATTAGCTTGCAAGATTAACTTAAATTGGTATGACGATACCAATGGTAAATGCCTAATTAAAAGGCTCCTTGGTTAATGAATGGGAATGTTTAAATGGTTTTAATTTTGGCTTATAGGGGGTTCTGTAGCTCACAATGGTAGGAGGTGGCCCTGGGGGTACCAATACTATAAACCACGTTTCCCATCATGGGGGTCATGGTCATAGTTCACACATTATATATATATATTGGAATGGTTAGAGCCTCGGTGGCTTTGGCCCTTCCTCGAATTTCTTTGGTTTGTGTGGCTAGGATATACTGGGTCTCTTTCAGTAGGAGATCTGACCCATATAGGCCGTGGGTGCCCTTAGGATTGTTAACCATTTTATATCTCATATTTAAACCCTCTACCCTATCTCGGTATCTTATGTTTACATATATATGCACGTATTTGAACATGTATATAGAGATTGGTTTTGTTTTGGAACATGTATATTTTGGGTTGACTTTCATTGTTTATCTATACGATGTTCGATTGTTTAGAATATGGGGGTGATCTTGAGATACCAGTCACGACTATGCCCTTGCTTGGGTAGTCAAAATAAGCCACATCATATATATAAAAGCCATATTATATCTATGTCATAAACTGTTAAATCATTTCATCATCCATAACACTAAGAATATCAATAGGCCATGTCTTTAATCATATCTGGAAGTCACACTTGTAATCTCATTTATATGTCAATAAGCATACCCGAAATCCATATCAATAATCATGCATATGAGCAATATCATTAGTGATACTCAGAATCATCATCAATCCTTTAATATCCAAAGAACGTACTCAATAAGTATATTAAACCTCCTCAAGTGTCAAACCTACCATTAGTAAAAGTATAACATACGCAAGGATTCTACAAGGTTGTCACAAGTCTTAGCCTACGATGGGCCGGAGGGGCCCACTTCTAATCCCAAAATCCATTTAGGTAAATTCTGCCCCTGACTAGGCAAAGATATATAAGTTCATTCCAAGATGTCCAGTAATCCATAATTAGGTCTAAGATAGTAGTCCTTCCCATACATGAGCAACTAAAGTTATCCTACCCAAGACGATAGCAACTAGGACAATTCCCTTAACTTAAGCATCTAGAGACTTCCTTACTCTATCATGAATGACTAGAACAATCTAACCTACCATTAGTAATTAAGGCGTTTCCATTCTAAATATAAATTGAGAAACTCAATTCTTCTATGCCATAAATAACTATGCTAACTACTCCACATCTATGATTTCAAGATAGCCTAGTGGTCCAATTTAATCAAATATTCTGATTCATACTTCCAATACCTAAATCCTACCCCATATCTAGCATATTATCATAATAATACTACGAAATAGCTCAATCTTTGGAGAAGTTAAACCTAGCCTGCCTGGGCGCCAAAGAAATCCTGAAGTATACACTAAATCACCAATTTCCCTTTTCAAGAAGATTCCGCAAGGTGCCATGCTATAAAAATCATAATCTACTCATCAAAATGAGAACAATACCCAGATTGCACTATTGTGCTTCTATTCTAAAATTACATAGAACTCCCATGTGGGCTCATTTATGGAAATTGTATTTCCAAAACCAACTCAATGTCCCCTTATGCTCAAGGAGTATTTACCCTAAAAGAATGGGTGAATTCTAGGCTTTATTGGTGAAAAAATAAAGTCATTGAGATTTTGGGAATTTTAGATAAGAAAGAAGAAATCAACCATGAGAAAGATGAAATCTTACCAAGAATTTGAAGGAGAATTGCATAAATAAACTTTTTCCAAGCCCCAAGATCACCCACAAATGTTATTCCAAAGATATCCCACATTTTAGGGTTTAAATATCTAGATAATGCTTGAGAAATAGTGAAAAATGGATAGAGGGTGGTATTTATACCCTTCCTACGTACACGGGTATCACATACATAATCTGTTGATTGCATATGCAATACCTGCCCAAAGGTACAGATATCGCTTATGCGATACTTGTGACCTGACATAGATATCACTTACGCAACAAAGAGTATCTCTTACATGATATCTTTTTCACTTCAAGGGGATAGCTTATGAAAAAAAAGTGCCGCGTATGCAATACTTGCTATTGGTGGATAGATCGCTAAAGCGATCAAAGGCACAGTGGATGAGATACACTAGCACCAGGTAAGTGTCCTTGTTTCCTCCAACCCCTTAGGATTAATCCAGATATTAAGACTTGGAATTATTTTAAGTCTACTCCAACCCCTTAGGATTCATTAAAAATCATGTATACGCAAACGAACTATGCTACCCTATAAATTCGACACCCAAGACTCAATGGCTCCCACTCTTAATTGTTCATTTTGCTTCACTTTCGACCAATAGCTCGAGATGAGACCAGGTGCCTCGGGACCCAAACCAAGGGTCCACCTGGCCTAAAATTGAATATACAGAACTATTGGAATAGCCAAATTTTCCATACAAGATCATTTATCTAAAATTTTCACCTAGTGGCTCTTTTAAACCAACGAAGACTTCAAAATAGGAAATTAGCTCTAAAACCCTAATGAACTACCCGATAACTGAACTGCCTATCTCAACAAGACATAAATAAGTTGGGGAAGATATAGGAAAGCTCTAAATGGAAAAAGTACATGGAAATACCGAAAATAATATATAGGGTCATTACAATATCCACTACTAAAAGAACTTTTATCCACAAAAGAAATTGATTAAGGTGTACCTGAAACCTCGAACAGATGAGGATACTTTATTTGAATCTTGATCTTGATCTCCCAAGTTGCCTTCTTTACTAGGCGGTGCCTCCACTAAATCTTATCCACAAGAATCTCCCTAGTGCACAACCTACTGAAGTCACTACCCAAAATGAGAGTAGGCTCCTCCACGAAGATCAACTGTGTGTTCAACAAGAATGAAACCTATCTAAGAACATGATATGGATCAGGAATGTACCACCACAATATGGAAACATGGAAAATTAGATTGGAAATCAGCAAAATCTGGGGGTAAGTCTAACTCATAAGCCACCTCACCAATTGTGCAAAGAATCTCAAAGGGTCCAATATATTTGGTGTTGATCTTGCCTTTCCTCCCAAACCTCATCACACCGTTCATGGTCAATACAGAATGAATACCCGAAAACGAACTCAAAATCACAAAGCCCAAAGTCTTCAATCCGTATAAGCCTTCTGCCTACTATGATCTGCCCTTAGCCTATCCTGAATACCCTAACTCTATCCAATGACTCTTAAAGCAAATTAGTATTGTGGTCTCGAATATCGAAAGTCTCAAACTATCCAATTGGGGAGCGACATTGTGTACCATACAAATCCTATAAAGGATCCATCTAAATAATCAAATGATAATGATTATTATATGCGTATTCATCCAAGACTAAGTCTTTGTAACACCCCAATTTTTCTGAAAAAATGCTACACGGTGCTCATGACCTCGAAGGACCACAAGCTAACCCATGACTGATATCTGTACCTATAACTGCATAATAATTATATAAAATGCAAAAACATAAACAAAGAGGGTGTAAGGTTCAACCTTGAATAATAAGATATCTAAAATAAGGTGGTATCACAGTACCAAAATAAAACTAAAAATACTAAAGTATAAATCTAAAAAAATCTATAATCGTCTGAAAGCCTCTAAACTATCTAAATAAGGAGTTGAAGGAACATGTCTCCAACTAACTCACTAAACTGAGAATAAACTGAAATACTAGAATAATAAATGTAACGATCATGTCCTTGAAAGATGAAGACTCACTGCTTACTGAACTGCTACTGCTGATCTGGAATCTGCACCTAAGAACCTATGGGGCAACATAAAAAGAAAGCACCATAGCGCAAATGCATCAGTACAACTAAAGTACTGAGTATACGTGGGGGTAGGCTAAATACATGGGGTTTATATGCATGAACATGCTAACTAATATGAACGTGAGAATACATACATACATACATACATACATACATACATACATAACTGCTACAGAATTTGTGGAGATACTGACTACTTGAGTTTGAACTCTGACAATATGTGTTTCGTGATACTGAGATACTGAATGACTAATGACATGAATGACTGTATCTAACAGTCCTAATTCTGAGGAAAACTATCTGAGTTCCAAACTGTATCTGAACATCTAAGTCTGAGATCAGTCCTAGATGATGAGTGATCTCTGAAACTGATAATGAGAATACTCGACTGAATCTGAGATTAAGATCAAGCCTGTCTGTCGAGTGACCTCGAGATATAATAATAAGCATCTAAATATGGGACTAAGCCTATCTGATGGGATGGTCCGGGAATCATTGGAACTATCTGAGTTCCTTACTGAGATTGATGATTGTATCTGACAGTCCTGATTCATGATTTCTACTCTGAAGACTGATACTAAAACTGTAATTATACTGTAACTATGGGAGGTAGTAACCTAATCGACATGCCCCGCTACTGTACTTGTGGGGTCCAATATTTGCCCTGATTGGAAGGGTGTCAATACCATGCCACGGGTAGAGACCTCCGCTATGGTCAAGCCTCTCTAACGGGTGACCCTGAACAGGAAATCAAGCCTAAGCCAATATAATAATCAAGTTTAGCCTTAATCTGATGGGTGACTCCTATCCTGCGCGGGCTATGCAGTTCTGAAGTATAGGGATTACTGATAACGTCTCTGCCTTTATATGGGAAAACCGTCATCCCTGCACTCGCTCGGTGCTTGTCCCTACTCCCAACTGAAAGACTTTGAAAAGATTAACTGTGTTGAATTTACTAACTAAACTGAACTAATTCTGAGTTTACTGAGTTCCTTGGAATGACAGAACACTACTAACATCTTATATCTAGCTAAGTCATGAGATTGCCGATCTTACTGAGTACTGAGTTTTCATGAGATTTCTGAGTCTTTCCTGAGTCACATGACTAACTGCAATCTATGGAACATAGCTTGACTGAGGATGTCTCAAAACATGACTCTAGCTCTAGGCACACAGCTATAGTTTTTGGGTACAAGTACACCCAGGACTCGATAGGAGGAAACTAACACACATGACATGACTTGATCACAAGATTTGAGTCCACAATTCACAATATCATAAGTAAGGATTTCATAATAAGAATGATTCTCAACCAACTATCACATGATCGGGAATACACACAACATCTATATACTTGCATGACTTCAATAACATGGTCATTCTATATCACAACAATATCATGAGCATCTCATACAACTTCTTCAATTCAAGACAATAGCATGGGGATCACGTTGAACATAAACTTAGAACATGGAATAGTCACTTAGGACTTATTATGTCATAAAAGCTTGATTTCTATTCCCTTAGGTATTTTCACAAACACCTTACATGCACATCTTAGGTATAGGTGGATTCATCAAGATTTCAAACATTCAACCACCAATTTCACATGCTTATACGTTAAATACCACCATATCCTCACATAAAACATACAAAGATCCCATCTTAGGCATCATCAAACTCCAACTACATGAACATCAACCACCAACAACATAAACATAATAATACATAATTTAGAATATGGTTCTTGAGCTTCATGGGAGAAAGGAGTTCATGAATCAACTCACGCATACCTTAGAAGGAAGATTCTTGATGATTGACGGAGGAATTTCCTTGAAATCAGATCTTTAAGCTTAGTTATGAAACCCTAGTTGTTTTTCTGTTTTAGTGCTCTTGGATGATGAGCTTTGATGTGATAATAGGGTTGTAATATGTTTATAAGCTATATATTTCGTAGGGTTAAGTTTAGGGACGTGTAAGGAGTGTTAAAAGACTTAATTACCCTTAAAATAACTCAAAACGGAGTGGTTTTCGCACCTGGAACTGACTTAGGTGGCGCCCAAGTGATTTCCTAAGCTAGGTTGGGCGGTGCCTAACCAATTGACTATGCTTGGGTTGGGCGGCGCCTAACCAATCGCCTCTCCTTACTGTCTCTCACGAAAATGGGCATAACTTTTCGCTCGGGTATTGGATTAAGGTGAAATTGGTATCGTTGGAAAGCTAATTCAGTTATCTACAATTTGGTGGATCTAAATCAGATAAAATACCACATTTACATCGAGGTATATTCATTTAAAGATGACCCTTGCAAAATCAAACACTAAAACTTGATGGATTCAAAAACTCTTAGCTTGTATTACCTTAAGTGACTCATATTAACATTCTTAATGCATCATAAGCTATCATATTACTAGTATATTCATTGTAAGTCATGTACTCAAGTATGAATCATAGGATAGAAGATTTCATATGTAGGAATATTTATTCACTTCCTAGCTTAGAAACATGCGGGGTATTACAATATCTCCCACTTGGGAACATTCATCCTCGAATGAGAATTAACTAAGGTGGGAGAGATGATAAGATAAAGTACGTACAAGACATACACTACTGAAACATGGATTCATGACTGACATGACTGAAAGCGGAGCACAATATACTGAACATGCATATTTGATGCATGGGAAGCTGATTCATGAATATAAGACTGAGGACTCTAATAAAGTGAGTTTTCTCAAAATGAGAATGCATTTCTGATGCACAACTAAAAGACTGAATCCATGCATATCTGGTACATGATTACATGACTTACATGATATGTAAATGTATTAGTGAAGTTACTGATAAATAGTACTTTCTCTACTGAACACGTATATCTAATGCCTGAATATCTGACTGAGATGACTCTTGAAAGCTTGACTGATTATGCCATGGTACTTGATAACTAATTTAAAATGAGAACATGAAAGCATCAAGAAAAGGGTGGGTATCTCCCCCTTGGGACACTATGTCCCTCTAGGAATGTTTACCTTATTGAGACACTTCGGTGATGCACAGGGCATCTACAAACTAGATTATAACTAAACATTGGAGAGCTGAGACTAATGCATGATGCATGAACTAAACTAGACCTGCTAATGTTACTGACTAATTCATGTGGAAACATAATCTCAAACGAGAGCAAGATATCTAACAATGCATACAATGATCATGAAAAACTTGTAACGTACCCGAATCTAGGTTGGAGAAACTTTCTGGATCATGGTGAGTCTGGAGTGAATAGAGTCGATTTTGACGCTGACCACTATTGGTACTGGGATTTACGGCCTGCTCACATGAATCTCTACCTTTCTGAGCTAACACTCTACACTCCCGCACTCTATGGCCGGGCTTACCGCACCCAAAACATACCTGACTATTAACTCTGAATGCACCTAGATGATTCTTTCCTCACTCTCCACAAAGCGGATAAGTATGCTCACTTCTAACACTACTCTGGGCTTTGGAGCCTGGCGTCCCACCATGACTATCATATCCGAAGTTATGTGTGGGTGCACTAGGTGAAGATGGAACAGGGGCTGAATTTTTCTGACTATGGTGAGAACGATTACCACCCTGTGACCCAGCCGGAGAAAAGTTGTAACTACCTGCTCTGAATCTATTATTAGATCTCTCTCTCTCCTTAGATTTATCTGCCTCTATCTGCTGAGCATGCATCATTAATATATCAAGGTCTATGTTCTTATTGAGCATAGCTCTTCTACACTCTTTCAATACCAACCCAGACACACTAGTCACAAACTTACTCATACTCGCTCTGGGGTCCGCTATCAAGTCAGGAGCATACTTAGATAACTGGTTAAACTTAAGACAATACTCTTTCACTGTCATGGATCCTTGTCTCAGGTTCATAAACTCTTCTACCTTAGATTCTCTCATGTCTAATGGGAAAAACTTATCTAAGAAGGCATCCTGAAATATCTTCCAAGTCATGGGAGTTATATATTCCCCTTTACTCTTCTTCCACAACACTACCCAATCATGAGCAATATCTTTTATCTTATAGGACGCTAATTCCACACTCTCCTCCTCTGACACATGCATTATTTGGGTGATCTTCTTTACCTCTTCTAGATACAGCTGTGGGTCCTCACCAGTTACTAACCCAAAGAATTCTGGAAGGTTCATTCAAATAAAATTTCTGATTCTGGCTACAGCTGAATCCCCATCTTGCTAGGGTGAGGCTGCAGTCTGTCGGTTGCCCAGAACACTAGTGGTCACATCCTGGGCTAGCGCCTGAAAAGCTGACCAAAATTCTGCCTGTGACACATTCTCATTCAAAGGATCTGCGGGCTACGGGGCTGACTGATTTTTTGTTCTCTTCATAGGAGGCATGTTCTGCAAACATAAGAGGAAAAAGGATTAAACTGAGAGTTCAATATGAGCTTTTGCTCACTGGCACGATATGAGTACTGAAAGAAGGAAACTATTCCTAAAACATCTTATAGCCTTCTGTACATAAATGTGGCGCACAACACAGGCATGTACAAGACTCTACTAGATGAAACTTTCAGACTTCCTAGGACTCTATTGAATCTTAGGCTATGATACCAAGTTTGTAACACCCTGATTTTTCTGAACCGAAATGCTACACGGTGCACAAGACTCCGGAGGAACACAAGCTAACCCATGACGGATATCTATACCTGTAACTGCATAATATTTATATAAAATGCGGAAACATGAACAAAGAGGGCGTAAGGTTCAACCTTGAATAATAAGATATCTGAAATAAGGTGGTATCACAGTACCAAAACAAAACTAAAAATCCTAAAGTCTAAATTTGAAAAACTCTATAATCGTCTGAAAGCCTCTTAACTGTCTGAATAAAGAGTTGAAGGAACATGTCTCCAATTAACTCCCTAAACTGAGAATAAACTGAAATATTTGAATAATAAATGTAGCGATCATGTCTTTGAAAGATGAGGACACACTGCTTACTAAACTGCTACTGCTGATCTGGAATCTGTACCTAAGAACCAATGGTGTAACATAAAAAGAAAGCACCATAGCGCAAATGCGTCAGTACAACTAAAGTACTGAGTATATGTGGGGGTAGGCTAAATACATGGGGTTTATATGCATGAACATGCTGACTAATATGAATGTAAGAATACATACATACGTAACTGCTATAGAACTCGTGGAGATACTGACTACTTGAGTTTGAACTCTGACAACATGAGTTTCGTGATATGACATACTGAATGACTGATGACATGAATGGTTGTATCTAACAGTCCTAATTCTAAGGAAAACTATCTGAGTTCCAAACTGTATCTGAACATCTAAGTCTGAGATCAGTCCTAGCTGACGAGTGATCTCTGAAACTGATAATGAGAATACTCGACTGAATCAGAGATTGAGATCAAGCCTGTCTGCCGGGTGAACTCTAGATATAATAATAAGCATCTGAAAATGGGACCAAGTCTATCTGACGGGATGGTCCAGGAATCATTGGAACAATCTGAGTTCCTTACTGAGATTGATGATTGTATCTGACAGTCCTGATTCCTGATTTCTACTCTGAAGACTGATACTAAAACTGTAACTGTACTGTAACTATGAAAGGTAGTAACCTAACCAACATACCCCATTACTATACTAGTGGGGTCCAATAATTTCCCTAATTAGAAGGGTGTCAATACCATGCCACGGGTAGAGACCTCTGCTATAGTCAAGCCTCTCTAATGGATGACCCTGAAGAGGAAATTAAGCCTGAGGCAATATAATAATTAAGTTTAGCCTTAATCTGATGGGTGACTCCTATCCTGCGCTGGCTACACAATTTTGGAGTATACGGATTGCTGCTAACGGCTTTGCCTTTATAACGGGAAAACCGCCATTCCTGCACTCGCTCGGTGCTAGTGCCTAATCCCAACTGAAAGTCCTTGAAAAGACTAACTGCGCTGAATTTACTAACTGAACTAAACTGATTCTGAGTTTACAGATTTCCTTGGACCGATGGAACACTACTAAACTTAGATATCTAGTTAAGTCATGAGATTGCTGATCTTACTGAGTACTGAGTTTTCATGAGATTTATGAGTCTTTCCTGAGTCACATGACTAACTGCAATCTATGGAACATAGCTTGACTGAGGATGTCTTGAAACATGACACTAGCTCTAGGCACACAGCTATAGTTTTTAGGTACAAGTACCATAGGACTCGATAGGAGGAAACTGACACACATGACATAACTTGATCACAAGATTTGAGTCCAGAATTCACAATGTCATAAGTAAGGATTTCATAATAAGAATGATTCTCAACAAACTATGACATGATCGGGAATGCACACAACATCTATATACTTACATGACTTCAATAACATGGTCATTCCATATCACAACAATATCATGAGCATCTCATACAACTTTTTCAATTCAAGACAGTAGCATGGGGATCACGTTGAACATAAACTTAGAACATGGAATAGTCACTTAGGACTTATTATGTCATAAAAGCATGATTTCTATTCACTTAGGTATTTTTACAAATACCTTACATGCACATCTTAGGCATAGGTGGATTCATCAAAATTTCAAACATTCAATCACCAATTTCACATGCTTATACGTTAAATACCACCATATCCTCATATAAAACATACAAAGATCCTATCTTAGGCATCATCAAAATCCAACTACATGAACATCAACCACCAATAACATAAACTTCATAATACATAATTTAAAAGATGGTTCTTGAGCTTCATGGACGAAAGGAGTCCATGAATCAACTCGCGCATACCTTAGAAGGAAGATTCTTGATGATTGACGGAGGAATTTCCTTGAAATTGGATCTTCAAGCTTAGTTATGCAAACCTAGTTATTTTTCTCTTTTATTTCTCTTGGATGATGATCTTTGAGTTGATAATAGGGTTGTAATATGTTTAGAAGCTATATATTTCGTAGGGTTAAGTTTAGGGACGTGTAAGGAGTGTTAAAAGACTTAATTACCCTTAAAATAACTCAAAACGGAGTGGTTTTGGCACCTGGAACTGACTTAGGTAGCGCCCAAGTGATTTTCTAAGCTAGGTTGGGCGGCGCCTAACCAATCGCCTATGCTTGGGTTGGGCGGCGCCAAATCAATCGCCTATCCTTACTGTCTCTCATGAAAATGGGCATAACTTTTCGCTCGGGTATTGGATTAAGGCAAAATTGGTATCGTTGGAAAGATAATTCAATTATATACAATTTGGTGGGTCAAAATCTGCCAAAATACCCTATTAACATCGAGTTATACTCATTCAAAGATGACCCTTGCAAAATCAAACACTAAAACTTGATTGATTCAAAAACTCTTAGCTTGTATTACCTTAAGTGACTCATATAAGCATGCTTAATGCATCATAAGCTATCCTATTACTAGGATATTCATTGTAAGTCATGCACTTAAGTATGAATCACAGGACAGGATATTTCATACGTAGGAATACTTATTCACTTCCAAGCTTCGAAACATGCGGGGTATTACAATATCTCCCCCTTGGGAACATTCGTCCTCGAATGAGAATTAACTAAGGTGGGAGAGATGAGAAGATGAAGTATGTACAAGAAATACACTACTGAAACATGGATTCATAACTGACATGACTGAAAATGGATCACAATATACTGAACATGCATATTTGATGCATGGGAAGCTGATTCATGAATATAAAACTGAGGACTCTAATAAAGTGAGTTTTCTCAAAATGTGAATGCATTTCTGATGCACAACTGAAAGACTGAATCCATGCATATCTGGTGCATGATTATATGACTGACATGATATGTAAATGTATTAGTGAAGTTACTGATAAATAGTACTTTCTCTACTGAACACGTAAATCTAATGCCTGAATATCTGACTGAGGTGACTCTTGAAAGATTGACTGATTATGCCATGGCACTTGATAACAAATTTATAATAACAACATGAAAGTATCAAGAAAAGGGTGGGGTATCTCCCCCTTAGGACACTATGTCCCTCTAGGAATGTTTACTTTACTGAGATACTGGGGTGATGCACAGGGCATCTACAAACTAGATTATAACTAAACATTGGAGAGCTAAGACTAAAGCATGATGCATGAACTAAACTAGACCTGCTAATGTTACTAACGAATTCATGTGGAAACATAAGCTCAAACGAGCGCAAGATATCTAACAATGCATACAATGATCATGAAAAACTTGTAACGTACCCGAATCTAGGTTGGAGAAACGTTCTGGATCATGGTGAGTCTGGAGTGAATAGAGTCGATTTTGACGCTGAACACTATTGGTACTGGGATTTGCGGCCTGCTCACGTGAATCTCTACCTTTCTAAGCTAACACCGTACACTCCCGCACTCTGTGTCCTGGCTTACCGCACCCAAAACATACCTGACTATTAGCTCTGCATCCAACTAGATGATTCTTTTCACACTCTCCACAAAGCGGATAAGTACGCTCACTTCTAACACTACTCTGGGCTTTGGAGCCTGGCGCCCCACCAGGACTAACATATCCAAAGTTAGGTATGGGAACACTAGCTGAAGATGGAACAGGGGCTGAATTTTTCTGACTATGGTGAGAACGATTACCACCCTATGACCCAGCCAGAGAAAAGTTGTAACTACCTTCTCTGAATCTCTTATTAAATCTCTCCCTCTCCTTAGACTTATCTGCCTCTATCTGCGGAGCATGCATCATTAATCTAGCAAGGTCTATGTCCTTATTGAGCATAGCTGTTCTACACTCTTTCAATACCAACCCGGACACACCAGCCACAAACTTACTCATACTCGCTCTGGGTCAGCTATCAAGTCAGAAGCATACTTAGATAACTGGTTGAACTTAAGACAATACTCCTTCACTGTCATGGATCCTTGTCTCAGGTTCATACACTCTTCTACCTTAGCTTCTCTCATCTCTAATGGGAAAAACTTATCTAAGAAGGCATCCTGAAATATATTCCAATTCATGGGAGTTGCATCTTCCTCTCTACTCTTCTTCCACAACACTACCAAATCATGAGCAATATCTTTCAGCCTATAGGACGCTAATTCCACACTCTTCTCCTCTGACACATGCATGATTTGGGTGATCTTCTTTACCTCTTCTAGATACAGCTGTGGGTCCTCACCAGTTATTGACCCAAAGAATTCTGGAGGGTTCATTCTAATGAAATTTTTGATTTTGGCTGCAGCTGAATCCCCATCTTGCTAGGGTGGGGCTGCAGTCTGTTGGTTGCCCTGAACACTAGTGGTCACAGCCTGGGCTAGCGCCTGAAAAACTGCTTGAAATTCTTCCTGTGACACATTCTCATTCAAAGGATCTGCGGGCTGCAGGGCTGAATTATTTCCTGTTCTCTTCATAGGAGGCATGTTCTGCAAACAGAAGAGGAAAAAGGATTAAACTGAGAGTTCAACTTGAGATTTTGCTCACTGGCACGATATGAGTACTTAAAGAAGAAAACTATTCCTGATACATCTTATTGCCTCCTGTACATAAATATGGCGCGCAACACAGCCATGTACAAGACTCTACTATATGAAGCTTTCAAACTTCCTAGGACTCTATTGAACCTTAGGCTTGGATACCAAGTTTGTAACACACCAATTTTTCTAAACCGAAATGCTACACGGTGCACATGACCCTGATGGAACACAAGTTAACCCATGACTGATATCTGTACCTGTAACTGCATAATATTCATATAAAATATGGAAACATGAACAAAGAGGGCGTAAGGTTCAACCTTGAATTATAAGATATCTGAAATAAGGTGGTATCACAGTACCAAAAAAAACTAAAAATCCTAAAGTCTAAATTTGAAAAACTCTATAATCGTCTGAAAGCCTCTAGACTATCTGAATAAGGAGTTGAAGGAACGTGTCTCTAACTAACTCCCTAAACTGAGAATAAACATAATATTGGAATAATAAATGCAACGATCATGTCCTTGAAAGATGAGGACTCACTTCTTACTGAACTGCTACTGGTGATCTGGAATCTGCACCTAAGAACTAATGGTGTAGCATAAAAAGAAAGCACCATAGCGCAAATACGTCAATACAACTAAAGTACTGAGTATATGTGGGGGTAGGCTAAATACATTGGGGTTTATATGCATGAACATACTGACTAATATGAGCGTGAGAATACATACATACATACATACATACGTAACTGCTACAGAACTCGTAGTGATACTGACTACTTGAGTTTGAACTTTGACAACATGAGTTTCGTGATACTGAGATACTGAACAACTGATGACATAAATGACTGTATCTAGCAGTCCTAATTCTGAGGAAAACTATCTCAGTTCCAAACTGTATCTGAACATCTAAGTCTGATATCAGTCCTAGGTGACGAGTGATCTCTGAAATTGATAATGAGAATACTCGATTAAATCTGAGATTGAGATCAAGCCCGTCTGCCGGGCGACCTCTAGATATAATAATAAGCATCTGAATATGGGACCAAGTCTATCTGATGGTATGGTCTAGGAATCATTGGAACTATCTGAGTTCCTTACTGAGATTGATGACTGTATCTGACAGTCCAGATTCCTGATTTCTACTCTGAAGACTGATACTAAAACTGTAACTATACTGTAACTGTGGGAGTTAGTAACCTAACCGACATGCCCTGCTACTGTACTGGTGGGGTCCAATATTTGCCCTGATTGAAAGGGTGTCAATACCATGCCACGGGTAGAGACCTCTGCTATGGTCAAGCAACTCTAACGGGTGACCCTGAACAAAAAATCAAGCCTAAGGCAATATAATAATTAAGTTTAGCCTTAATCTGATGGGTGACTCCTATCCTGCGCTGTCTACACAATTCTGGAGTATAGTGATTACTACTAACGGCTCTGCCTTTATAATGGGAAAACCGCCATCCCTGCACTCGCTCGGTGCTAGTACCTACTCCTAACTGAAAGACTCTGAAAAGATTAATTGTGCTTAATTTACTAACTGAACTGAACTGATTCTGAGTTTACTGAGTTCCTTGGACTGACGAAACACTACTAAAATCTGATATCTAGCTAAGTCATGAGATTGCCGATCTTACTGTGTACTGAGTTCTCATGAGATTTCTGAGTCTTTCCTGAGTCACATGACTAACTGCAATCTATGAAACATAGCTTGGCTGAGGATGTCTTGAAACATGACATTAGCTCTAGGCACACAACTATAGTTTTCGGGTACAAGTACCCCTAGGACTCGATAGAAGGAAACTGACACACATGACATGACTTGATCACAAGATTTGAGTCCACAATTCACAATATCATAAGTAAGGATTTCATAATAAGAATGATTCTCAACAAACTATCACATGATCGGGAATGCACAAAACATCTATATACTTGCATGACTTCAATAACATGGTCAGTCTATATCACAACAATATCATGAGCATCTCATACAACTTCTTCAATTCAATACAATAGCATGGGGATCACGTTGAACATAAACTTAGAACATGGAATAGTCACTTAGGACTTATTATGTCATAAAAGCATGATTTCTATTCCCTTGGGTATTTTCACAAACACCTTACATGCACATCTTAGGCATAGGTGGATTTATCAAGATTTCAAATATTCAACCACCAATTTCACATGCTTATACGTTAAATACCACCATATCCTCACATAAAACATACAAAGATCCCATCTTAGGAATCATCAAACTCCAACTACATGAACATCAACCACCAACAACATAAACATCATAATACATAATTTAGAAGATGGTTCTTGAGCTTCATGGACCAAAGGAGTCCACGAATCAACTCATGCATACCTTAGAAGGAAGATTCTTGATGATTAACGGAGGAATTTCCTTGAAATCGGATCTTCAAGCTTAGTTATGAAACCCTAGTTGTTTTTCTCTTTTAGTGATATTGGATAATGAGGTTTGAGGTGATAATAGGGTTGTAATATGTTTAGAAGCTATATATTTCGTAGGGTTAAGTTTAGGGACGTGTAAGGAGTGTTAAAAGACTTAATTACCCTTAAAATAACTCAAAATAGAGTGTTTTTTGCATCTGGAACTGACTTAGTCGGCGCCCAAGTGATTGCCTAAGCTAGGTTTGGCGGCGCCTAACCAATCGCCTATGATTGGGTTGGGCGGCCCCTAACCAATCGTCTATCCTTACTGTCTCTCACGAAAATTGGCATAACTTTTCATTCGGTTATTGGATTAAGGCAAAATTGGTATCGTTGGAAAGCTAATCCAATTATCTACAATTTGGTGGGTCTAAATCAGAAAAAATACCACATTAACATCGAGTTATACTCATTCAAATATGACCCTCTCAAAATCAAACACTAAAACTTGATGGATTCAAAAACTCTTAGCTTGTATTACCTTAAGTGACTCATATGAACATGCTTAATGCATCATAAGCTATCCTATTACTAGGATATTCATTGTAAGTCATGTACTCAAGAATGAATCACAGGATAGGAGATTTCTTACATAGGAATACTTATTTACTTCCTAGCTTAGAAACATGTGGGGTATTACAGTCTTGCTCTTACTGACCTCAAAAATCCATAACACAGGAACAGAGCATACCCTAAAAAATATAAATAGTCCTCTCCGACTATCCATATGTCTATGCGTAGAAGGATATACAGAGATCCACCTGAGTACCAAATTCCTCTTGAAAACCTCTCTAAAAACTAGAAGTTAACATGAAAACTCGGACTTAAATGATAGATATTGGCACACCTTACAAATAAACTATCTTACAAACATAGATACGGACTAACCCCTTGGCACTAAAGGACATCTAATTAGGAATGAAATTAACTGACTTGGTCAACCATTCCACAATGACCCAAATACTATAGAAGCCATGGGATGTGCGAGGCAAACCACTAACAAAGTCCGTGGTAATCTGATCCCATTTCTACTCAAGAATAGGCAACCTCTGAATCAATCTACTAGGTTATTGATGCTTGTCCTTCACCTGCTCACAACATAGGCAATGAGCTACAAAATCCACCATATCATTATTTATGCCACTCCACCAGTAATGTTGTCTTAAGTCTCTATACATCTTAGTTGTACCAGATTGAATAGAATACCTAGAGATGTAATCCTCATGCAAAATCAACTGAGTCAGGTCATCAATCCTTAAAACACAAATATGGCTATCAAACTTTGAATCTATAGTAGCACTTTGGAACTCACCCTTAACACCTAGTCATGAGGAAGAAAAGTCTATTATCCTCAAACTATGGATCTCAAGTTTGCTAAAATATCGAGGACCTTACTTCAACACTAGCAAAAATCCTCCTAGGGTATGAAATACCAAGTCATATCGAGTTGCCTAATGACTGAACGTCCAATGTCAACTTCCTCTGAGAAAGTAAAATACAAGCCAAGATACCCACACTCACTGCCTTCCAGCTAAAGGCATTTTATACCACATTCACCTTGCCTAGATGATACAAGATGGAGATATCATAATCCTTAAGCAACTCCATAAATCTATGTTCCTAGTATTTATCTCCTCTAGGTCATAAGATGCTAAAAACAGTAATGATCTGTGAAAATCTCACCATGCACACCATAAAGTTAATTCCTCAAAAATCTTAAGCATAAAAACTACCACCACAAACTTTAAATCATGAGTGCGGTAGTTGTGCTCATACACCTTTAGCTGCCTCAAAGCATAAGCAATAACACGACCCTGTTGCATAAATACACAACCCAAAATAATACTAGAATCATCACAACACATGATGAATTTCTTACCATCAATACAAAGAACCAAAAATAGGAGCCAAAGTAACAAAATCCTTAAGCTTTCCAAAGCTCGACTCATACTCCTTGGACTATAAAAAAGAAAGCTCCTTTTGAGTCAATCTGGACGTAGATGATGAAATAATAGCAAAACCCTCAAAAAGTCATCTATAATGACTTGTAATACCCTTCAAAGTTCCCTTGTAGTTTGATCCTTAGAGCATATTAAGTTAAGTGTAATTCCGGCCCTAAAAGATTGAGAAGTGAATTTCCAAGTGATTGGTGTTTAAACCATATAGAATTTTTCTAAAAAATTTGACTTTTTTAATTTAGATAATTGAATTAGCTTTCCAACAATACTAATTTCATCCAAATCCAGTATCGGGGTGAGAAGTTATGGTCATTTTACTGAGAGTTGTCGGAATCGACCAGGTGTGACGGAAAGGTTGACGGACCATTGAGTGTGCAACGGACCATCGCTCGGACCATCATAACAAAGGCAGTAACCCTATTTTATGGTCTAAGTGCGACGGCCAGGAAGACAGACCGTTAAGTCTGCGACGAACCATCGCTGAGATCGTCGCCACAGAGGCAATGTGGCCTCATCCTGGCCAACATGCGAAGGATGATCCGACAGACCATCGAGTTTGCGACGTACCATCTCCGAGACCATCACATCAATGCAATATGATATTTTTCCAACCGACGTGCGACGGACGATCGACAGAGCATCTGACTAGCGACGGACTGTTGCTTCGAACGTTACATCCCCCGTTCTATATTTTTAACTCATTTTTAAAAGGGCTTTTCATTATTCTCCACTCTTTTATCGACTAGATATATTCCAAGTGAAGTAAATGTCTTCATTCATCATCCAAAACATAAGAGAGCTAGGGTTTATCCCTCAAGATTAAATCTAAAACCCTTCTCCAAGAAATCCAAGAACTCATCTTAGATTCTACAAATTGAGTTAAGATTTGAATTCCCCAAGTTTAAGGGTTGCAAAAACCCTCTCTCAAGAGTAAGAAGAGGATTTTAGAGCAAGCTTGTTCATCTAATTTCATAATCTAAGGTATGTGGGGTTTTGAACAAGGGTAATCATTTCACCTTTGTGCCCAAAGGCTTATTTAAACTATAATTTTCTGCAATCTATGAAATTTTACATGTAATTGAATTAGGATTTTTTGTCCATTATTATTGATTTCAATATCTTGATTTTTCCCATGATTTAAAAGTCAAATAGCATGATTTTGCGTGTTTTCTTAAGAAATTGAAGCTGGGTTTATACCGTATGTTGTTACTCATTGAGAATTTAAGAGTTTCAATATTCTAGAAATTGAAGTATATGAGTATGTTAATATTTTGAGACAAATTGTTGTAACTTCCAGATTTCTACATGAATTATGAATCTATATGATATATATTATGCATTATGATAAGTTTTAAATTTAGATTGAATTATAAGTCATTAAACCCTCCTTGAGACTTGTAATTTTATGAACTATTGTGCTATAAGATCCCATGATTTGAGTATTTTGAGATTATTGAGAAATGTTTTGTCCTAATGGTTATAGAGTTTTGAAACCCATTCTACCATATGAGATTACGAATTTGTTTGTTGGGTTCTTATGTACCATGAGATTATTTTGAAAGTGGATTTCCATGAGATGAGCGAGATAAACTAAAGGGAGTAGTATTTACGATTGATTTGGGTAAGTTACTATGGTTTCATACCCCAGAGCTATGTACCACAATAGGTTTGAGATTTTGGGCCTAAGGCTGAGATGATTAGGTCTGAGGCTGAGATAAATGATCACTGAGTTGAGGTTATACTCCTTGGCAAGAGTATGACACCTCTCCCCAATGTGAGGTTTCTTCCTTAGGAGGACAATACGTTGGACTCCATGTAGCTCACATGGTTTATGTCGGTTAACAGAACCTCCTTAAACTAAAGTAATTTACATTGAGATGAAATATTTTTCCTAAAGCTTTGAGATGAGATATTTTCTAAAGTAAACAAATTGTTTTTGAGTATTTTCCAATGAAGAAAGTAGTTTTCAATACTAATAAGAGTTTATCATCAGTTTTTAAACCAAATTCATATGATTTCGAGTTCCAAGTGTTTGAGTTCAAAAGAGTTATAAGATCTTGAGCAATAAAAAAGTTTTACTCTCCATGAGATATATGCTTAAGTTGAAAGTATTGTTTAAAGCTTCCTTCATCCTATGAGTAATGAGAATAAGAGGTGAGCACATATTTTAAAGCCAAAGAATAATGACTCACGAGATTTGTGTTACATGCTTCATTCTATATGATTTATGAGCTTTAAATTTTAGACCTATTCAATCCATGTGAGTCATTCCTATTTCCATGCATAATTTGATTAAAGAGTATTGATATTGTTTTATGTAAATGCATACACATCCATATAATCAGTACATTCCCGAGTGTTGATCCACATATACGTCTATGTGACACAATGTCTTAAAATATAGGTTCAGGTGCTCAGTCCCAGCCTCGTCAGTGATTCCTGAGTACCTTTGTCTATATTTCTACAGTGATGAGTCCTCATGGTTTGAGGACTTATCTTCAGACATTTTAGTATTTGAGTATTTATGTTATTACTTTCAGTTCAGTTTGAATCAGTTGGGGACCTATCCTAACGGCTCTCGAGTTCATGGAGTAGTAGAGGCTTTGTCAGACTACTTATCAAACTGTGGTTGTGTTGAGATTTCCAGAATTATGGTCATTTGGACCGAGAATTACCTTCGTATTTTCTTTTATTTGATATGACAGTGCCAGTGTTTTGTATATTTCTTCTTGAATAAGTTATTATGAGAAGTGATAGGCTCAAAGGGTTAGCTTGGGGCTACTTATAGCCCTAAGCATCGTGCGATGCCCCGGGAGGTGATTTTGGGTTGTTAAAAACTTAGTATCAGAGCCTAAGGTTTTAAAGGAGTCCTAGAGAATCTGACAAGCCGTGTTGAGTCTTGTCTTAATCATCGATGTGTAGCGCGCCATATCTATGAGAAATAGGCTACAAGACATTTGAGGAAAAAGTTGTTTCTTTCCTTCAGATTCTATCGTGCCTACATTTTTCCATCTCATCTAATAATTCGTGATTTTCTATTTCAGAAAATTCCTCTTTGAAAAGTGAATGCCTACAGAGATGATAATGAGCTACCTCAACCTGTTGATCCTTTGAATAAGACCGTGTCTCATACTGAGTTTCGGGTGGACTTTCAGGCATTAGCCCAGGAAGTTACCGCTAATGTTCGGGCCAATAACCAGGTCGCAGTTACAAATCAGCAAGGAGGTGATGTGGCTGCTTTTAGGATCTGTGATTTTATGTGGATGAATCTGCCAGTGTTTTATAGGTCTAAGGCTGGTGAGGACCTACTGTTGTACCTTGAGAAGGTGAGAAAGATCACTCAGGTGATGTATGTTTCTGAGGAAGAAACAGTTAAGTTGGCGTCTTACAGGTTGAAGGTCATAGATTATGACTGGGTTGTATTGTGGAGGAAGGGTAGAGGTGAGGATGTTGCTCCTATGACTTGGCAGGTGTTCTAAGATTCATTCTTAGATAAGTTTTTCCGCTTGAGATGAGGGAAGCAAAGATTGAGGAGTTTATGAACTTGAGGCAGCGCTCCATGACTGTTAAGGAGTTCTGTTTTAAGTTCAACCAGTTGGCCAAGTATGCTCCGAATTTGATTTCTGACACTCGAGCTTGTATGAGCAAGTTCGTGATAGGTGTTTCTGGTTTGGTGCTGAAAGAGTGTAGGAATGCGATGTTGCATAGAGATATGGATCTTTCTAAGTTGATGATGCATGCACAGTAGATAGAGGTGGATAAGCTTAGAGAGAGAGATAGAGTGAGAGGTAACAAGAGGGCTAGATCTGAGCAGTATGAGTATAGTCAGCCTAGGTTCCATGGAGGAAACCGCTCTCAGTTTTAGAGACGTCTATCTATTCCAGCACCTTTATCTGCTAGTGCTCCCACGCCTAGAGGCAGGCAGGAGAAAGGGAGAAGGTCTTTTATGCCTAGGTCGCAGAACAGAGTTGGTAATAGGCCCCATTATCCTTCTTGTGCTAAGTGTGGTAGGGATCATCCTAGTGAATGTTTCGCAGATTTGAGGGGTTGTTTTGGTTGTAGAAAGCAGGGCCACAGACTTAGATATTGTCCACATACTAGGCAGGGTACCAATGTTTCCCGACCTCAAGAACAGACTACTAGTACACCAGATCTTGTACCCCTTCCCGCCCCTGCTCAGGGAGCTTCATCTAGCACTGCTGGTGGTCAGCGCCAGAACAGATTCTATGCCTTACTCTCCCATCAGGAGTAGGAGAACTCTCTTTATGTTGTTACTGGTAATCTCCACGTCTTTTGTTTTGATGTTTATGTGTTGTTGAACCCCAGGTCAAGTCTCTCTTATGTGACCCCACTTATGGCTGCGAATTTCAAAATGAGTCCCGAAAAGATTCCTGAGCCTTTCCTAGTCTCCACACCAGTAGGGGAGTCAGTTGTTGCTAAATAAGTGTATAAAGATTGTCCTGTTACTGTTCTTCATAGAGACATACTTGTTGATTTGATAGAGTTAGACATGGTGGATTTTTTCCTTATTCTGGGTATGGATTGGCTTCATTCTTGTTATGCATCTATAGACTGTCCTACCCATGTGGTCAAGTTTCTGTTCCCTGATGAGCTAGTTTTTGAGTGGTCTGGGAGTTCGATATCTCCCAAGAGTCATTTTATCTCCTATCTCAAAGACAAAAAGCTAATATCCAAGGGTTGTATCTATCACCTAGTTAGAGTCAAAGACACTAAGTTTGAGGCTCAACCTATTCAGTCAAATGATAGTGTTAATGAGTTTCCAAATGTTTTTCTAGAAGATCTCCTAGGGTTACCTCCCAATAGAGAGATAGAATTCGGGATTGACCTTCTTCCCGATACTCATCCCATTTCTATTCCTCCATACCATATGGCACCTGAAATGCTTATGGATTTTAAAAAACAACTCAAAGATCTTTTAGACAAAGGTTTTATAAGGCACAATCTTTCTCCTTGGGGCGAACCTGTTTTATTCGTGCTAAAGAAAGATGGTTATTTGCGTATGTGCATTGACTATCGTCAGCTTATCAAGGTCACAATCAAAAATAAGTATCCTCTCTCGAGAATTAATGACCTATTTGATCAGTTGCAAGGTCCATGTTATTTCTCCAAGATATACATTAGATCTGGCTATCACCAGCTTAAAGTGAGGGAATGTGATATTCCAAATATATCCTTCCAAACCCGCTATGGTCACTTTGAGTTTCTAGTCATGT
The DNA here is from genome assembly GCA_030864215.1 of Capsicum pubescens. Classification (NCBI taxonomy): domain Eukaryota; kingdom Viridiplantae; phylum Streptophyta; class Magnoliopsida; order Solanales; family Solanaceae; genus Capsicum; species Capsicum pubescens. The sequence goes on from CM061544.1 coordinate 109,999,362, forward strand.
ATTTTGGGCTAACCAATGCCCCAGCAGATTTTATGGACCTCATGAATTGAGGGTTCAAGCAATATCTTGATATGTTTGTCATAGTATTCATAGATGACATCCTTGTCTACTCCCGCAGTGTGCATGATCATGCAGATCACCTTAGAATTGTCTTGCAAACTCTTAGAGGTCACCAATTGTTCACCAAATTCAGTAAGTGTTAATTTTGGCTAAGGTCTATAGCCTTTTTGGGTCATATTATTTCAGCTGAAGGTATTAGAGTTGATCCCCAAAATATAGAAGCTATAAGTAATTGTCCTAGACCTATCTCTCCATCTGATAATAGAAGTTTCTTGGGTTTAGCGGGCTACTACCGCCATTTTGTTGAAGGCTTCTCTTCTATTGCGTCTCCCATGACCCGGTTGACCCAAAAGAAAGTTAAGTTCCAGTGGTCAGATTCTTGTGAGAAGAGTTTTTAGGAGTTGAAGACTCGACGTACATCAGCCCCTATGTTGACTTTGCCTGATGGTACAGATGTTTTTATAGTGTATTGTGATACCTCAAAAATTAGTTTGGTTGTGTGTTGATACAAAGAGGTAAGGTTATAGAATATGCCTCTAGACAGTTGAAGCCGCATGAAAATAACTACCCAACCCATGATCTTGAGTTAGCTGTTGTAGTGTTTGCTTTGAAAATCTGGAGGAACTATCTTTATGGTGTCCATGTTGATGTGTTTACGGATCATAAGAGCCTGCAGTATGTGTTTACTCATAGGGAGTTGAATCTTAGGCAGAGGAGGTGGTTGGAGTTGTTAAAAGACTATGATATGAGTGTGTTGTATAAGCCACGCAAGGCCAATGTAATAGCAGATGCCCTTAGTAGATTGTCTATAGGTAGTGTTGCTCATGTAGAAAAAGGTAAGAAAGAGTTAGCTCGTAATGTGCATTGTATAGCTATATTGGGAGTAAGGTTGCTTGATTCAGCTGAGGGAATTACTTTGGTGCAAAGTGGTTCCGAACCTCTTTAGTTTCAGAAGTAAAGGAAAAGCAAGATAGAGATCCTAGCTTTGTTAAACTGAAGGAGGCAGTTAAGGACCAAAAGGTAGAGGTTTTCTCCCAAAGGGGAGATGGCGTGTTGAGATTGCAAGGTAGATTGTACGTTTCATGTGTTTATGATCTGAGGCAAAGTATTATGGATAAAGCACATGGCGCACGGAATTCTATTCATCCCAGCACTACCAATATGTACCCCGACTTGCGGGAAATCTATTTGTGGAATGGTATGAAGAAGGATATATGTAATACCCCGCATGTTTCTAAGCTATGAAGTGAAGAAGTATTCCTACGTATGAAATCTCCTATCCAATGATTCATACTTTAGTACATGACTTACAATAAATATCCTAGTGATAGGATAGCTTATGATGCATTAAGCATGTTCATATGAGTCACTTAAGGTAATACAAGCTAAGAGTTTTTGAATCCATCAAGTTTTAGTGTTTGATTTTGCAAGGGTCATCTTTGAACGAGTATAACCCTATATTTATGTGGTATTTTGGCTGATTTAGACCCACCAAATTGTAGAGAATCGAATTAGCTTTCCAACAATACCAATTTCTCCTTAATCCAATACCCGAGCGAAATGTTATGCCCATTTTCGTGAGAGATAGTAAAGATAGGTGATTGGTTAGGCGCCGCCCAACCAAACATAGACGATTGGTTAGGCGTCACCCAACCTAGCTTGGGAAATTACTTGGGCGCCGCCTAAGTTAGTTCCAGGTGCCAAAAACACTCCGTTATGAGTTATTTTAAGGGTAATTAAGTCTTTTAACACTCCTTACACGTCCCTAAACTTAACCCTATGAAATATATAGCTTCTAAACATATTACAACCCTATTATCATCTCAAAGATCATCATCCAAGAGAACTAAATGAGAAAAACAACTAGGGTTGCATAACTAAGCTTGACGATCCGATTTCAAGGAAATTCCTTCGTCAATCATCAAGAATCTTCCTTCTAAGGTATGGTGAGTTGATTCATGAACTCCTTTGGTCCATGAAGCTCAAGAACCATCTTCTAAATTATGTATTATGATGTTTATGTTGTTGGTGGTTGATGTTCATGTAGTTGGAGTTTGATGATGCCTAAGATGGGATATTTGTATATTTTGTGTGAGGATATGGTGGTATTTAACGTATAAACATGTGAAATTGGTGGTTGAATGTTTGAAATCTTGATGAATCCACCTATGCCTAAGATGTACATGTAAGGTGTTTGTGAAAATACCTAAGGGAATAGAAATCATGCTTTTATGACATAATAAGTCCTAAATGACTATTCCATGTTCTGAGTTTATGTTCAACGTGATCCCCATGCTATTGTCTTGAATTGAAGATGTTGTATGAGATGCTCATGATATTGTTTTGATATGGAATGAACATGTTATTAAAGCCATGCAAGTATATACATGTTGTGTGCATTCCCGATCATGTGATAGTTTGTTGAGAATCATTCTTATTATGAAATCCTTACTTATGATATTGTGAGTTGTGGACTCAAATCTTGTGATCAAGTCATGTCATGTGTATCAGTTTCCTCCTATCGAGTCCTGGGGGTACTTGTACCCGAAAACTATAGTTGAGTGCCTAGAGCCATGTCATGTTTCATGATATCCGAACTCAAGCTATGATTCCATAGACTTCAGTCAGTCATGTGACTCAGGAAAACCTCATGATCTTACTCAGTTGTCAGATATCAGTAACATTCCACCAGTCAACGGAATTCAGTAAGATTAAGTCATGTACAGTCAGTTATTCATGTCCAGTCCCTCCAGATGGGAGTAGAGGTTAGCACCGAGTGAACAAAAGGATGGGAACTCACCCGCAATTCATGGTGTGATTCTTAGTAGTCATCCTTGTGTTCCAAAACTATGTAGCCAGCGTAGGTTGAGATATCTTAACCCGTCAGATTAGGGTTGATGAGGTGGCTTAACCCGTCAGTTTAGGGTTCCCACTGTTCTCATTGAGTACCCGTCAGACAAGGGTAACTTATAGGCTGTCCATACCCGTGGCACGGTATTGACACCCCTTCAGTCGAGGCAGATATTGGACCCCAGCTTAGCCATAACAGGCATACATAGGGCATGTCGATTAAACACTACTTCCCACAGTTTCAGTATTAGTCTCAATAAAAGAACTCAGGGCGTTCTTCAGATTTTAGTATATACAGGACTGTCAGATACAGTCGTCCATGTTATCAGTTTTAGTATTAGTCATGACAGTTATCAGTAAACCATGTATTAGCTTACAGGTCATGCTATCACGTATTCATGATCCCAGTTTCTATATATGTGTGTTTGCACTCCCACGTTCATATTAGTCAGTCAGTGTTGTTCATGCATAAAACCCTTTATGTTCAGCCTACCTTCCTCGTATACTCAGTACTCTAGTTGTACTGAAGCCCTAGTAGAGCCCTTTTCAGTCTCTACCCCAGTGGGTAAAACTATCATAGCCCGGTGGGTATACAGAAATCCACGTCAGCTGATTTAGTGGAGTTAGAGATGACTGATTTTGATGTCATTCTCGGATGGGATTGGCTTCATTCCTGCTATGCCATAGTCAACTGCAGAAATAGGATATTTCAGTTTCAGTCATCAAATGAGCCCGTCCTAGAGTGGAAGGGTAGCATTTCAGCGTTCAAGGGTCAACTTGTTTCCAACCTTTGGGCAAGGAAAATGATTTCTAAGGGGTGTGTGTATCATCTGGTGCATGTTAAGGATTCCAGTTCTAAATCTCCGAACCTCAAAATAGTCTATGTTGTTAATAAATACTCAGATATCTTTCCCGAAGATCTTCCAGGCATTCCTCCCGAAAAGGAAATAGATTTCGGCATAGACCTTCTTCCGGATACTCAACCTATTTCTATTCCACCAAACAGAATGGAACCAGCAGAACTCAAGGATCTGAAAGATCAGTTGAAGGATCTCTTAGATAAGGGATTTATCAGACCCAGAATTTCCCCATGTGGTGCGCCAGTATTATTCATGCGCAAGAAAGACGTTTCTCTCAGGATGTGTATTGATTACCGTCAACTCAACAAGGTCACGGTCAAGAAAAGATATCCTCTTCTCAGGATTGATGATCTATTCGACCAACTTCAGGGTACCAGTTACTTCTCCAAGATAGACCTCATATCAGGCTATCATTAGCTCAGAGTTAGAGAATGTGACATTCCGAAGATATCTTTTCGTACTCAGTATGGTCACTTTGAATTTTTAGTCATGTCATTTGGTCTTACCAATGCCCCTGCAGCTTTTATGGATTTGATGAACCGCGTGTTCAAGCAGTACTTGGACATGTTTGTTATAGTCTTTATAGATGATATTCTGGTCTATTCTCACACAGAGTGTGATCATGCAGACCATCTCAGGATTGTTCTTCAGACTCGTAGGGATCACCAGTTATTCGCTAAGTTTAGAAAGTGCGAATTTTGGCAAAGATCAGTAGCATTCCTTGGCCATATTGTTTCCGGTGATGGCATTAGAGTAGATCCTTAGAAAACCGAGGCAGTAAGAAACTGGCCCAGACCCGTATCTCCATCAGATATTAGGAGTTTCTTGGGTTTGGCTGGCTATTACAGATGGTTTGTCGAGGGATTTTCTTCTATTACATCTCCCGTGTCCAGATTGACTCAGAAGAAGATTAAGTTTCAGTTGTCAGATTCATATGAGAAGATCTTTCAAAAGTTGAAGACTCGACTCACCTCAGCTCCAGTTCTAGCTATTCCAGATGGTTCAGACGGTTTTGTAGTCTATTATGATGCATCCAGAGTGGGTTTAGGTTGTGTCCTCATGCAGTATAGTGAGGTCATAGACTACGCCTCCAGACAGTTAAAGCCACATGAGAAGAATTATCCTACTCATGATCTTGAGTTAGCAGCGGTAGTTTTTGCCTTGAAGATTTGGAGGCATTATCTCAATGGAGTTTATGTAGATGTCTTCACAGGCCATAAAAGCCTCCAGTATGTCTTTTCCCAGAAAGATCTCAATCTTTGCCAGAGAAGGTGGTTAGAGCTCTTGAAGGATTATGACACGAGTGTTCTTTATCATCCGGGAAAGGCCAATATTGTGGACGACGCTCTTAGTCGACTCTCCATGGGTAGTATTTCTCACGTTGAGGATAGTAAGAAAAAGATGGCTTAGGAGATCCATCATCTTGCAAGAGTAGGCATTCGCTTAGTCGATTCTTCAGAGGGTGGTGTATGTGTCATAGTAGTTCAGAGTCATCTCTAGTTTCCGAGGTGAAAGAGAAACAAAACAGGGATCCTAAACTTGTCAAGCTTAAAGAGTCATTTCAGAATCAGAAAGTCGAGGTTTTCTCCCAAGGGGGAGATGGTGTTCTTTGTTGTCAGGGTGGTCTATGTGTTCCAGGGGTAGATGAATTGAGGCAGCGAATTCTTGCAGAAGCGCATGGTGTGAGATACTCTATTTATCCAGGGGCCACTAAGATGTACCGCGACATATGGGAGATCTATTGGTGGAGTGGGATGAAGAGAGATGTTACAGAGTTTATGGCTAAGTGCTCTACATATCAGCAGGTTAAGATAGAGCATCAAAAACCTAGTGTTTCCATGAAAGAGTTCATCATTCAGTCTGGGTCATTATAGATAGAATGACTAAGTCAGCTCATTTCCTTCCTGTTCGTACTTCTTATTCCACCGAGGATTATGCCAAACTCTATATCAGGGAGTTAGTCAGGTTACACGGTGTTCCACTATCTATCATCTCAGACAGAGGTACCCAATTCACCTTTCAGTTTTGGAAAGCATTCTAAAAGGGTCTCGATACCCAAGTCGATCTTAGCACAGCATTTCATCCTCAGACAGATGGTCAAGCAGAGAGGACCATTCAAACTCTTGAAGATATGCTAAGGGCGTGTGCAATTGACTTCAAGGTAAGTTGGGATGAACACTTGCCTTTGATTGAGTTTGCATACAATAATAGCTATCATTCTAGTATTCAGATGGCTCCATTCGAAGCTCTCTATGGTAGGAGATGTAGATCTCCGATTGGTTGGTTTGAAGTTAGTGAGGCCTCAATCATAGGTCCTGACTTTGTATTCGACGCCTTAGAGAAAGTTCAGCTGATCAGAGAGAGACTCCAAGATGCTCAGAGCCAACAGAAGTCCTATGTAGATGTTTGTAGAAAGGATCTCGAGTTTGAGGTCATTGACTATGTCTATCTTAAGATCTCTCCCATCAAGGAATGAAGAGGTTCGGCAAGAAAGGAAAAACTCAATCCCCGGTATGTCGGTCCCTTCAGAATTCTTTGTCGCTTCAGCAAGGTAGCTTATGAGCTTGAGTTGTCTTCAGATCTTGCCTCAGTCCATCCAGTCTTCCATGTTTCTTTGCTAAAGAAGTTCCTAGGTGACCCAGCAGTTGTTGTCCCTATTCAGAGCATCGACATTCAGAACATCCTCTCTTATGAAGAGATTCCAATCAAAATCTTAGATTATCAGACTCATAGATTGAGGAACAAAGAAGTCCCTCTAGTCAAGGTTCTTTGGCGAAATCAGTCTCATGAGGGAGCTACTTGGGAAGCAGAAGCAGATATGCGTACCAAGTATCCTCACCTCTTCCCCGCCAATTCAGATCAAGCTCAAGGTAACAGTTCTTCTTAAGCTTATTCAGTTTCATGTTCATGTTTCCAGTATAAACTTGGTACCTATTAACCGTTTCATACTCAGTCATGCATTCATTGTCTGTTGTCCGTGCATCAGATATGAACGAGTTTAGTATGTTTAGCATGTCAGTCATGAGATCAAGTTTCAGTTCTTCATGTTCAGTTTAGGTTCTATTGTCTTGTATCCCTTCACAGTAAATTCTCATTCGAGAACGAATGTTCCCAAGGGGGACATATTGTAATACCCCGCATGTTTCTAAGCTAGGAAGTGAATAACTATTCCTATGTATGAAATCTCCTATCCTGTGCTTCATACTTGAGTACATGACTTACAATGAATATCCTAGTGATACGATAGCTTATGATGCATTAAGCATGTTTATATGAGTCACTTAAGGTAATACAAGCTAAGAGTTTTTGAATCCATCAAGTTTTAGTGTTTGATTTTGCAAGGGTCATCTTTAAATGAGTATAACTCGATGTTAATATGGTATTTTGGCTGATTTAGACCCACCAAAATTTAGAGAATCGAATAAGCATTCCAACGATACCAATTTTGCCTTAATCCAATACCTGAGCGAAAAGTTATGCCCATTTTTGTGAGAGACAGTAAGGATAGGCGATTGGTTAGGCGCCGCCCAACCAAACATAGGCGATTGGTTAGGCGCCTCCCAACCTAACTTGGGAAATGAGTTGGGCGCGGCTTAAGTCAGTTCCATGTGCCAAAAACACTCTGTTTTGAGTTATTTTAAGGGTAATTATGTCTTTTAACACTCCTTACACGTCCCTAAATTTAACCCTACGAAATATATAACTTCTAAATATATTACAAACCAATTATCATCTCAAAGCTCATCATCCAAGAGAACTAAAATAGAAAAAATAACTAGGGTTGCATAACTAAGCTTGAAGATCTGATTTCAAGGAAATTCCTCCGTCAATCATCAAGAGTCTTCCTTCTAAGGTATGCGTGAGTTGATTCATGGACTCTTTTCGTCCATGAAGATCAAGAACCATCTTCTAAATTATGTATCATGATTATTATGTTGTTGGTGGTTGATGTTCCTGTAGTTGGAGTTTGATGATGCCTAAGATGGGATCTTTGTATGTTTTGTATGAGGATATGGTGGTATTTAACGTATAAACATATGAAATTGGTGGTTTAATGTTTGAAATCTTAAATGAATCAACGTATGCCTAAGATGTGCACGTAAGGTGTTTGTGAAAATACCTAAGGGAATAGAAATCATGCTTTTATTAAAAAATAATAAGTCATAAATGACTATTCAATGTTCTAAGTTTATGTTCAACGTGATTCCCATGCTATTGTCTTGAATTGAAGATATTGTATGAGATACTCATGGTATTATTTTTATATGGAATGAACATGTTATTGAAGCCATGCAAGTATATACATGTTGTGTGCATTCCCGATCATGTGATAGTTTGTTGAGAATCATTCTTATTATGAAATCCTTACTTATGATATTTTGAGTTGTGGACTCAAATCTTGTGATCAAGTCATGTCATGTGTGTTAGTTTCCTCCTATTGAGTCCTGGGGGTAATTGTACCTAAAAACTATAGTTGTGTGCCTAAATCCATGTCATGTTTCATGATATCCGAACTCAAGCAATGATTTCATAGACTTCAGTCAGTCATGTGACTCAGGAAAACCTCATGATCTTAGTCAGATGTCAAATCTCAGTAACATTCTGACAGTCAATGGAATTCAATAAGATTAAGTCATGTACAGTCAGTTATTCATGTCCAGTCCCTCCAGATAGGAGTAGAGGTTAGCACCGAGTGAATCCAAGGATGGGAACTCACCCGCCAGTTTAGGGTGTGATTCTTAGTAGTCATTCTTGTGTTCTAGAACTACGTAGCCAGCGTAGGTTGTGACATATTAATCCATTAGATTAGGGTTAATGAGGTTTCTTAACCCGTCAGTTTAGGGTTCTCACCGTTCTCATTAAGTACCCGCCAGATAAGGGTCACTCGCTGGTTGTCCTTACCCGTGGCATGGTATTGACACCCCTCCAGTCGGGGTAGAGATTGGACCCCAGCTTAGCCATAACAGGCATACATGGGGCATGTCGGTTAAACACTACTTCCCACAGTTTCAGTATCAGTCTCAGTAAAAGAACTCAGGGCGTTCTTCAGATTTTAGTATATACAGGACTGTCATATACAGTCGTCCATGTTATCAGTTTCAGTATCAGTCATGACAGTTATTAGTAAACTATGTATTAGCTTACAGGTCATGCTATCATGTATTCACTGTCCCAGTTTCTATATATGTCTGTTTGCACTCTCACGTTCATATTAGTCAGTCAGTGTTGTTCATTCATGAAACCGTTTATATTCAGCCTACCTTCCTCGTATACTCAGTACTCTAGTTGTACTGACGCATTTGCACTATGGTGCTTTCTTTTCATGTTACACCATAGGTTTTGAGACACGAGCTCCAGCCCTGCAGTAGCAGTAGCATTCCAGTCGCAGAGACACAGTGAGTCCTCATTGATTCGAGGACAATATGATTTGATACATTTATTTATTTCTTTAGTTCAGTTTTACGGAGTTAGTTGGAGACATATTCCTTCAACTCCTTATTCAGATAGTTTAGAGGCTTTCAAATTTATGTTCAGATTTACGTTCAGACTTAGCTTTTAGATTGAGTTGTTTTGGGTATTTTCACCCACATTGTTTTATTCTGTTAAACCTTCTGGCCTTACAATTCTATGTATTCCATATTATTATATCATGATTTGCAGTATAAAGGTACAGATATCAGTCATGGGTTAGCTTGTGGTCCCTCGGGGTCATGAGCACTGTGTAGCATTCCGGTTCAGTGAATTGGGGTGTTACAATATGGCTTAGTTTGTAGAAAAGTATGCAATGTGTCAACAGGTTAAGGTAGCGCACCAAAGACCTGGTGGTGTGATGCAAGAGTTTGATTAACCCACGTGGAAGTGGGAGGGGGTGAATATAGACTTCATGACCGGGTTACCTCTTTCGCATCGTCATCATGATTCTATTTGGGTTGTTGTAGATAGGCTGACTAAGTCCTCATACTTCTTGCCCATTCATACAACTTATATAGCTGAGGATTATGCTAGATTTTATATCCGAGAGTTAGTCAGGTTGCACGGAGTTCCCTTGTCTATCATTTTGGATAGGGGTACTCAATTTACTTCTCAGTTTTGGAGGGCATTTTAGCAGGGTCTTGGTACCCAAATTCTTTTGAGTTTTTCTTTTTATCCGTAGATAGATAGTTAGGATGGAAGGACCATTCAGACCCTAGAAGATATGTTGAGGGTGTGTTCTCTTGATTTCAAAGGTAGTTGGGATGAGCATTTACCATTGATAGAGTTTTCATATAACAATAGTTACCATGCTAGCATCGAGATGGCACCATTTGAGGCCTTGTATGGTAGAGGATGTAGATCACCTATAGGTTGGTTTGATGTGGGTGAAGCTGCCGTGATTGGGCATGATACAGTATTTGAAGCTATGGACAAAGTTAAGTTCATTAGATAAAGGTTAAAGATAGCTCAGAGTCATCAAAAGTCATATGTCAATGTGAGAAGAAGACTTCTTGAGTTTGAGGTGGGTCACTTGGTGTACTTGAAGATTTCACCCATGAAAGGGGTGAAGAGGTTTGGTAAAAGGTGAAAGCTTAGACCCCGTTATGTTGGCTCGTATAGAGTCTTGATCCATGTTAGTAAAGTAGCCTATGAGTTTGAGTTGCCCGCAGAGTTGTCAGTCGTTCATCCTGTGTTTCATGTCTCCATGCTTAAGAAGCATATTGGTGATTCCGTTGTAGTAGAACCTTCAGAGAGTCTTGATATTTAGAAGTCTTTCCTTTGATTAGATTCTTATTGAGATCCTAGTATTTCAGATCCGTAGACTGAGAAACAAAGAGTTTCCCTTGGTCAAAGTGTTGTGGCGGAACCAGTCAGTTGAGGGTGCTACTTGGGAGGCAGAAGAGGATATGCGAGCAAAGTACCCGCACCTCTTTTCTGCAAATTCAGATCGATCCAAAGGTATTATTCTTCATTAATCCATCCCTTCTAGTCTAAATTTCAACTATATATATATATATATATATATATATATATATATATATATATATATATTCTTGCATGAGTTCTTGCAATTTCCAAGGTATTAGGAGTTTAGAAAGATTTTGAGCCCGTTTAGCAAATTGCTTCAGCTATGTGTACTCTGCTTTCCTGTGTTCCTAGTCTAACTAGCGACATTTGAGGACGAATGTTTCCAAGGGGGAGATATTGTAAGACCCCGCAAAGTTCCCTTGTAGTTTGAGCCTTAGAGCGTGTCAAGTGAAGTGTAATTCCGGCCCTAAAAGATTGAGAAGTGACCTCCCAAGTTATTGTTGTTTAAACCATATATAATTTTATTAAATTTGACTGTTTTTCATATAAATAATTGAATTATCTTTCCAACGATACCAATGTCATCCAAATCCGATATCGGGGTGAGAAGTTATGGCCATTTTACTGAGAGTTGTCGGAACTACCTAGGTGTGACGGACAGGTTAACGGACCGTTGAGTGTGTGACTGACCGTCACCCAGAACGTCAAAACCAAGGAAGTAACCCTATTTTATGGCCCAAGTGCAACGGCTAGAATGATGGACCATAAAGTCTGCGACGGACCATCGCTGAGACCGTCGCCACTGAGGCAGTGTGGCATCATCCTGGCCACCGTGCGACGGACAATCCGATGGACCATCGATTTTGCGATGGACCATTGCTGAGACTGTCACATCAAGTAAGTGCATTTTTTTCTGACCGACGTTCAACGGACGATCCGTTGGACCATCAGACTAGTGACGGACCATTGCTTCGACCGTCGCAGCCCCTGTTCAGTATTTTTAACTCATTTTTAAAAGGGCTTATTGGTCTTTTCCACTCTTTTTTCAACCAGATATATTCCAAGCAAAGAAAATGGCTTCATTCATCATCCTAAATACAAGAGAGCTAGGGTTTCTCCCTCAAGATCAAATCTAAAACCCTTCTCCAAGAAATCCCAAGAACTCATCATAGATTCTGCAAATAAAGTTGAGATTTGAATTCCCCAAGTTCAAGCGTTGCAAGAACCCTCTCTCAAGAACAAGAAGAGGAGTTTAGAGCAAGCTTGTTCATCCAATTTCATAATCTAAGGTATGTGGGGTTTTGAACAAGGGTAATCCTTTCACCTTTGTGCCCAAAGGCTTATTTAAACTATAAATTTCTGCAATCTATGAGATTTTACATGATATTGAATTAGGTTTTTTCACCCATTGTTATTGATTGCAATATCTTGATGTTTCCCATGAATTGAAAGTCAAATGGCATGATTTTGCGTGTTTTCTTAAGAAAATGAAGCTGGGTTTATACCGTATGTTGTTACTTCTTGAGAATTTAAGAGTTTCAATGTTCTAGAAATTGAAGTATATGAGTATGTTGATATTTTGAGACAAATTGTTGAAACTTCAGGATTTCTACATGAAATATGAATCTATATGCTATATATTATGCATTATGATAAGTTTTAACTTGAGATTGAATTATGGGTCATTAAGCCCTACTTGAGACTTGCAATTTTATGAACTATTGTGCTATAAGCTCCCATGATTTGAGTATTTTGAGATTATTGAGAAATGTTTTGACCTAATGGTCATAGAGTTTTGAAATTCACTCTACCACATGAGATTATAGATTTGATTGTTGGGTTCTTATGAACCATGAAATTATTTTGAAAGTGGATTTCCATGAGATAAGCGAGATAAACTAAAGGGAGTAGTATTTAGCACCGATTTGGGTAAGTTGCTACGGTTTCTTACCCCAGAACTATGTGCCACCGTAGGTTTAATATTTTGGGCCTAAGGCCGAGATGACTGGGCCCAAGGGCGAGATAAGTAATCACTGAGTTGAGGTTATACTCCTTGGCAAGAGTATGATGCCTCTTCCCAACGTGAGGTTTCTTCCTTAGGAGGACAAGACATTGGAATCCATGTAGCTCGCATGGTTTATGTCGGTTAAGAGAACCTCCCTAAACTAAAGTATTTTCCATTGTGATAGAATATTTTCCCAAAGATTTGAGATGAGATATTTTCTAAAGTGAATGAATTTCTTTTGAGTATTTTCCAGATAAGGAAGTAGTTTTCTCTACTAATAAGAGTTGATCATCAGTTTTAAAAACAAAGTCATATGATTCCTAGTTCCAAGTGTTTGAGTTCAAAAGAGTTATAAGTTCTTGAGCAATAAAGAAGTTTTACTCTCCATGAGATATATGAATGAGTTGAAAGTATTGTTTAAAGCCTCCTTCATCCTATGAGTAATGAGAATAAGAGGAGAGCACAGATTTTAAATCAAAATTATAATGACTCAAGAGATTTGTGTTACATGCTTTATTCTACATAATTTATGAGCTTTACATTTTAGACCTATTGAAGCCATGTGAGTCATTCTTATTTGCATGCATGATTTGATTAAAGAGTATTCATATTGTTTTATGTAAATGAATACACCCTCATATACTCAGTATATTCCCAAGTGTTGATCCATAAATACGTCTATGTGTTACATTGTCTTATAATATAGGTTCAGGTGCTCAGTCCGAGCCTCGTCAGTGATTCTTGAGTACGTGTGTCTACATTTCTACAGTGGTGAGTCCTCATGGTTCGAGGACCTAACTTCATACATTTCAGTATTCGAGTGTTTATGTTATTACTTTTAGTTCAGTTTGAGTCAGTTGGGGACCTGTCCCAATGGCTCTCTAGTTCATGGAGTAGTAGAGGCTTTGTCAGACTAGTTATCAGACTGTGGTTGTGTTGAGATTTCCAGTATTATGGTCGTTTGGACCGAGTATTACCTTCGTATTTCCTTTTATTTGATATGACAGTGCCAGTGTTTTGTATATTTCTTCTTGAATGAGTTATTATGAGAAGTGATAGGCTCAAAGGGTTATATTGGGGCTACTTTTAGCCCTAAGCACTGTGTGACGTCCCGGGAGGTGATTTTTGGTCGTTACATGATTGGCCAAGTTAATAAAATTTTGAACCATAGTCAGAGATGTAGGACTGACCTAATTATGAATAGCCTCAATCTTTATCGGGTCTACCATAATCCCATCCTTAGACACCAGATTCCCAGGGAATGTCACTGAATCAAGTCAAAACTCATATTTAGAGAACTTGGTGAAAACCAAATGATCTTTCAAAGTCTGGAGCACAATCCACAAATATTGTGTATGCTCCTATCTACTCCTCAAATAAACAATGATGTCTTCTATGAACACAATCATGAAGAAATCCAAATAAGGCTTGAACACCCTATTCATCAAATTCATAAAAGCGGTTGGGGCATTAGTCAGCCTTAAAGCTATCACTTAGAACTCAAAATGACCATAATGGATCCTAAAGGATATCTTTGAATGCTATTATCATAGGTACAATCTTGGTGTTTCTTACCTACCTAAAAACCCCCATGATCACCTTAGAGACCAACCCCATGATCATGCATAACACCTCTGGCTGAGTGATAAACTGTCCTAATAGGTGAAACACTCTGCGCTAAAGCAACAATCGCCCCACGATAGAGGAATTCCCTTGAGAAATGACCATAAGCTCTACAACCATAACATGTCCTAGGCTCTGGACTAAGACAAGAAGATTCGGATGACCCAAAATATCTACCATGACTAGAATAGCCATAAAATGAACCCTTTGAGGACTGAACACGACCTGGCCAGTACGATCAGGAGGACTAGACTAGCTTTCATAAGTAATCTGAATCGCAACCTGCACGAGTCTACTGGATTGACCCTGATGCTAAAGAGATTAGAGTGGAGGGTACCTACCCTGAGAATTACCACCTCGAAAGTGGGAACTACTACGTATCCTTCTAAATCTACCCTAATATCGTGACCTCTTATTGTTGCCTCTTCGAGCATCGTGAAAGATCTCCTCCAAAAGCTGAGCATGATTAGAAACCTTAGCAAAAGACCTACCTACAATAACCAAAATCTGATTAGACATACGAAGGGGAAGCCTTAATCACCTAACAAGGCAACAAACCCTCCCATACTTAGAAGTCAGAATAGTAGTAGTATACCTAGCTAACTCGTTAAAATGAGCCTCTTACTCCACAATAGATAAGAAGCCATACTCCAACATCAAGAACTAATATCTCAAATGATCCCTAAGGTTGTGAGGTATGTACTTATCCAATAAGATCTTAGAGAACTAAATCTATGACAAAAGGGAAGATCGAGTTGGCTTGGAATTAAGATGACCTCTCCACCAATGTCAAGCTGCCAAGTCCAACTGAAAATTAGTATAATCCATACAACGGGTGTCAACTAGGCCAAAATTATGTAGACTATCCTCACAAGCAATCAAAAACTCATAAGCATCCTCTCCTGGTGCACTAGCAAATCTAGGCGGAGTTAATCTCAAGAATCTACACCATCTTCTTTTCCTCAGCATACACAGCAGGATGGGCAACCAACAAAGTAGGAGGAACCTCTACTCTAGGAGTCGCATCTATCGGTTGTGCCTCTACCTCAATACCACTCTGATCTATAGACTGTGAACCATTAGACGGTGCACCACCAACCAACCCCAAAAGCTTAACCAAAGCTTCCCTGAGCATTAAAGAAGAAATAAATCCTGGTGGAGCCTAGGTTAGTCCCTAGACCATCGTTGGTTGGGGCAAAAGAATTTATGGTTTAAGAGAGGGAATGGGGTCTAGTGATGACCCCCTATACCATCCCCTATATGGGGATAAATTAGCAGGCTATCCATAATATCTAGGTCATTCATGAGTAGCAACAGGTTTCATAGGCTCGATCTTGGGACCCTCATCTCATGTAGCGATAGCATGTATCCTATCCATCTATGAGAAAGTAAAACCAAAGAAATAGTTTAGAAACCAACTTAAACTCTTAGCATGATTTGAGTGAAAAAAGTGAAGACCTCTTAAAAATGTCCTATAGCCTCCCAATGATAAGAAATTGGCGTTATCATTTCGATCCTTGAAAATCTACTAGACACATATTCTGGTACCAAAAACACCGATGAAACCTACGCTTTGATACCAATTTGTCACGACTTGATGTACAAGTTATGATGGCACCTACACCTTCTTGCTAGTAGGTGAGCCAAACCATAGCTCGGATCTAAAAGCAATAGGCTAAATTGGTGGAAAAAATAGGATAAAAGCTAAAAATATTCATAATTAAGATTAAAATAACAATAACACAGTCTTAAGGGTCTAATAGATAGATAGAAACCAACAATTATCCCAAGACTCAGCAATGTCGAAACAAGAGCTACTATAAAAGAACCATGAGTACTAAATAGTCAATACAATACATCTCAAAAATTAAATTCTATACATAGATAACTTGAAGAAAAAAGTTAACTCTTACTCCAAGAGCTCAACTAATCTCTAAAATCAAATTTTCACGATCATAGAATCAGTGGAGGAAACTAGTACTCGGATCTACACCAAAAAGGTATAAAGTGTAGCATAAATAACAAAACCAAGATCACTTAATTGGCATCATTAGCTGACTGATCTAAATCATAATATAAGTACGATAAGATACAAGATAGAATAAGCTAAGTCAATGTAAATGGGACAACCCTAGAAATAACCTCCAACACCACTGTACATAAAAGAAATAATGTGTATGAGAACAATAGCATAAATATCGTACCATTAAATACAATATTGGCTCCTATAATACAATAAGTAAGGAAAAGTTAATAACCCAATGCAGGACCTCATAAGCCTAGAGGGTACAATAAAGGAGAGTGACTAATTGAATAACCATAATTTACCAATTGTCATGACATAACCAAGAATCTATTCATCCCATAGCACATCATGAAAAACCCTCAATTCTAGACTCGAACCAGAACTCAATAGCATCATCGTCATTATCATCAATTTTTCAGTACTTCAATCAAAACTCATAATTCAATACCATTAGCAATTGTCGGACTTAAGCTAAAACTCAAATTTAAGAGTCATGTTAATGAATCATATAGGTTATCCATTTTAATAAGCTAAACTCAATAGATTATACCAATAAGTCTTAGCTATCATCCATCACTTCACCTATATTTATACATCGACGAAGAATTATAACTGCAAGTATCATCTATGATCACCTCTATGAGATATATTATTAGTCATATCTGGACTACATATAAATACTAACATTTATAAGAAATTTTATTAAGCATATCCAAAATTTATATTAATAACCCAATCTATAGGCCACCCATCATGGCCATAACCTGCTAATCATATCATGGATACAAATAATAAAATTTTCATAAGTCATTACTAATATTTATATGCCATTGAACACATGTAATCCATCTATATCTATAAGCCATTTTCTATATATAAGTCGAATCATATTTATAAGTCATATAACCTCTATGAGCTATTCCTATGTATTTAGCCATATTGTGCACATACATAAGCCACATCACATATATAATCCATAATATATCCATGAGTCATACTATGCATTAACATAATCCACATCATTTATAAGCCATAAGATATCCATAAGTCATATTATGCTTGTACATAAGCCACATCATATATGTTTAAGCCATAGTATATCCATAAGTCATTAACTGTTAATCATGTCGTCGTCCATAACACTAACCATATCAATAGGCCATGTCTTTAATCATATCCAGAATTTTTACCAATAATGTCATGCATATTTTAATAAGCATGCCCGAAAGTCATTTCTATAATACTTAAATATTATATCCTTTATCCTACATATGAGCAATATCATAACTGATACTTGGAATTAGCATCAATCCTTCAATTTCAAACTAATGTACTCAATAATTATATTAAAAATCATCAAGTTTCAAACCTACCATTAGTAAAAGTATAACATACGTACAGATTTTCTACAAGGTTATTACTAGTCTTGCCCTAGGGTGAGCTGGAGGGGCCCACTTTTAATCCCAAAATCAATTTAGGTAAATTCTACCCAGGACTAGGCTAAGGTGTTTGAGTTTATGCCTAGATGTCTAGTAATCCAAAATTATCCCTAAGATAGTAGTCCTTCCCACATATGAGCAACTAAGGCAATCCTACTCAAAACGATAGCATCTTGGACAATTCCCTTAACTGAAGCTTCTAGAGACTAATTTACTCTACCATGAATGACTATTACAATCTCATCAACCATGAGTAATTAAGGAATTTCCATTCTAAATATACATCGAGAAACTCAATTCTTTTAAGCCATAAATAACTATGTTAACTACTCCAAATCTACAGTTTCAAGATAGCCTTATAGTTCAGTTTAACCCAATATTCTCATTTCTACTTCCAACACCTAAATTCTACCCCATATATAGAATAATATCATAATCATACTATGAGGTAGTTAATCTATGAAGAAGGTAAATTTAGCCTATCTGGGCGCTGAAAAAAGCTAAAAGAATCTAAATAATCACTTATTTCCTTTTTTGAGAAGCTTCTGCAAGGTTACATACTATCAGAATCGTAATATACTCATAAAAATGAGAATAATGATACCCATATTGCACTATTCTACTTTGGGTCCAAAATTATGTAAAAATTTTATGTGGTGCCTTTTTACGATTATCGTATTTCCAAAACCAACTCATTAAGCCCCTATGCTCAAGGAGTATTTTCACTCAAAATGGGTGAATTTTGAGATATATTATCACTAGAATCAAGGCACCAAGCTTTTAGTGATTTTAGATAAGAATGGGTAAATTAACCATGAGAATGATGAAATCTTACCATGGTTTTGAAGGAGAATTGTTTATAAAATCTTTATACAAGCCCCGAAGTCACCCACAAATGCTATTCCCAAGATCTCCCACGTTTTAAGGTTTAAATATCTAGAGAATGATTCATAAATGGTGAAAAATGGGCTAAAGAGGATATTTATACCATGCCCAAGTAAACAGATATCACATACAGGATCTGTCGATTGCATAAGCAATACCTGGCAAAAGGTACATATGTCATTTACATGACAATAATATCACTTATGTGATACCTATGCCCTAGCACAGATGTTTCTTATGCAAAATGAGTATCACTCACGCAATATATGTTTCGCTGCTAATGGGATTGCTACGTAATAAAAGTATCGCGTATGTGATAGTTGCTGCTAGTGGATAGATTTCTTAAGTGATCAAAGGAAAAATAGATGTCATACACCAGCACCAGCTGAGGCTTTTCCCAATCTCTGCCAATCCCTTAGGATTTATCCAGAATCCCATAAATGCAAATAGACTATACTTACCAATCAAATTCAATGCTCCAGACTCAATGGTGTAGTTGAATTTCCATCCAAGGTCATTTTAATGAAAAGTGGGTTCCACACCTATTTTTATTTTTCTTAACTTCCAACCAATATCTCGCAATGAGATCGGGTGCCTTGGACCCAAACCAAGGGTCCACCTAGCCTAAAATCAATATTCTAAAATTGTTGGAATAGTCAAATTTTTTATATGAGATTGTTTGACAAAAGTTTTTGCCTAATAGAGATTTTGAACTAAGAAAGTCTTCAATATAGGAGATTGACTCTAAAAAACAAACAAACTACCTGGCAACCGAACTGTCAGCTCCAATAAGTCATAAATTACTTGGGAAAACTATAGAAAAGCTCTAAGCAAAAAAAGAGGAAATACAAAAACTAAACCAAAGGTTCATTACACTTGGAGATGCCTTAATCTCATGGAACCGCAAGAAATAAACTCAGTTAACTTATCAATCACCGAAGATGAATACATAACCATTGGTAACTATGGTACTCAAATATTATTGATAATGCATCAGTTACTTGACTTTGATTTATCACTTGAATTTTGTGCAAATTATGTGTGATAATACAAGTGCCATTAGTTTATCTAAATATATTGTACATCAATCTAAGTCTAAGCATATAGATATTAAACATCATTTGATTCATATAACACCCTAAAAATTTTGGGTATTTTATTTTTGGATTTCCCATGCTTGAAATATCGATATTTGACTCAAATTATATTTGGGTATATTAAAGGGTAACCCAGAAGAGTTTTGGAATTTTTGGACGGGGTTCGAGGTGGTTTTAGTCATGGAGGTAGTAAGCCTCTGCGATACTGGCATGCCACAAAGGTTAGTTTGTGCGATAACCTTCGTGACATAGAAGACAATCACCTCAATAAGGTCCGTGCCACAAACCTAAAGTATTATTAGGTTGTCTTGTTCTTTTTGAAATAGGATGAGGGGTAAAAGGGTCCTTTCACCTAAAAATGATTTAAAACACTATAAAGACCTATTTCTATCAGTATTTAATATATGAAGGTCATTATCATTACTCTCAATCATGTTCTCTCAAATT
Source organism: Capsicum pubescens (assembly GCA_030864215.1). Classification (NCBI taxonomy): domain Eukaryota; kingdom Viridiplantae; phylum Streptophyta; class Magnoliopsida; order Solanales; family Solanaceae; genus Capsicum; species Capsicum pubescens. Next base: position 110,019,437 of record CM061544.1, read on the forward strand.
CCCCTTTTCAACTCAAGGCTAGGGTTCAAGGAGGTGATCATCTAGGGTCCTAAGGGTGTGGTTTTCTTCGAATTTATTAGAAATTAAGGCATGTACCTCTTTCCCTATACTTATATCTTCCTTATAAGATGAATTGGTTATTATTATGGATGGCTTTGATGGTGGGTTTTGAACTATGGATCAAGGGTTTTGAATGTATTTGGTTTACATATTTTCCATGATTATTATTGAATTATTATGCATTGAATTGATGATTTATGAACTCTTTGGGTGCATTGGGGGTGTATGAATTTAGGGGTACAATGAATTCCCTAAATAAATGGTTCTTGTATGGAAATTGATTATAACCTCGACCCACTTGCATAATTTGTTTTGGAATATGATTTATCACTTGGTTTGGGTATTCTTTTTTTTTGAAACATTGCTTTGATTAAATGGTAAATGGAACATAAATGGAATTGGTTTGGTTTTCAAATGGATTTGGAAAAGCCTTGGTGTCCTTGGTTTTTGTTTTTAAATTGTAAATTATGGAGTCAACTTGGTTTAGTGGTGTTGTATGGCAAAAACAGAATAGACTCGCAAACTCTAATTTTATTATGACGATACCAATGGTTAATGCCCAATTGAAATACTCCTTAGTAAATAGTTGAGAATGTGTAAATGGTCTTAATATGGGCTTAAAGGGAGTTGTGTAGAAAATCCAGGGAAGGTGGAGGTCCCAAGAGGACCGATACTAAAAACTCATTTTTGCCGACATAAGGTTTGGTCATGGTGACTGTGTGCATGAGACACACTTTATATTTTTGGGATGGCATTATCCTTCTTGGATTTTCTCCAGTACGTGTGACTAACACGCATTGGGTCCTTTTCAGCAGTGGTAGATTAAACCATATAGCTCGTGGGTGCCTTTAGGATGGTAGAGCTATACAGTCAAGTTAATGATTTAAAAATTCATGCTAAAACTTTTTCCTTTTCCATGGAATATGATATAAATACATATTTACATAATTCATAACTTGTTGTGCAATGGGTTTTACTTGTATTCATATAAAGGATCATGGCATTACATTACTACTTTATCCCTAAGTTACATGTTTGCGCTCTAACTGCGTCTTCAGACACTATATCCCCATGTGATGCAGGATCCTACCTTTCCTGCACAGTGACCAGGTGTTTTTGGTTAGAATAATAGTTTACTTGAAGTGGTGAACTTCGAAAGATCTTATTTCATACTTTGATTTTCAGTGTCTTAGGCCCTATTTGTTTTCACTTAATGGAGGTCTGAATCTGAATGGTTCATACTTCAGCCCATTAAGTGCATTTGTTTTTTTTAAAAGAGCCTCTTAATGTATCTGAAAACTTCTGAATGGATCAGATATGAAAAGAAGTCTGAATACCATTCAGACTCTTAAAAACATAATTCATGACTCTCTTACTTCATTATTTCCTCTCTTTTTTATTTCACGTTATCTCTCTCCCTCTCTTTTCACATTATCTCTCCCTCTCTTCATGTTTCCCTCTCTCTCTTCCTCTTTACTTTCTTTCCTTCTTTTTTAGGTATGATTCACCAAAAAAATTTATAAATATTTTAGTTATCAATTTGTATTCATTATTTGCTAAACTCTAAATTTATACTAGCAATTTTTTATTTTGATTATAAAACTTGTAGTTCTTTGGATAATAGAATCTTATGTGTGCCTGTTCATAACGTAAAATTGAACTTACTAATGATATTTTCACTCAGATTTCATGGTTAACAAATAAACATGTGTCCATTCTTGTATTAATTAGTTATTCAAATACTTTAATATTTATGCATCAAAGTCAAAATTATATCTGATTAATTATTTTAGTTTGTTGGATTAGTTTAATTGATAGATTATTTTATGTTGAATTTAATTTTTTATAATTACATCATATCACAATAATTTTTAATCAATATATCTTTTTTTAATAATTTAAATAATTCAATAATTATATTTAACATAATATATTTATCTTTAAATATTTTAATTATCACTCAAATAATAATTTTGTTGTTTAAGTTAATACTTTATGTAATATTTTTTTCATATAATATAATATTTTATTACTATTTAAATTTGAATTGCATATTTATTATAAATAAATAAATTACGTACATTTAGATGTTAAAAAACAAACAATCTTAATCATTCAGTATTCAAATCTAGATACAACATCTTAATCATTGAGATATCCATTCAGACTCAGACGTCTTAATCTTAAAAAAAATAAATGCACCCTTAGACTTTTTCTTAGATTTGTTTTGGCTATGGTCAGGGGCATGTACCGACATTTTACTGATATTCGATTTGTTAGAGGCTTTGCTGGACTACTGTAGATATGGGCATCATGGTTGATGTTTGTTATTAGTTTTGGTATTTTGGGTTGTTTTCAGATATTGATCTCATATAGACTTTTGGGTTTATCTTTCCTATCATCATATATATATTAGTAATACTAGGATAAGTTAAGGGGGTGGTCTCCGGTCCTCGGTGGACTTGAGATACTCATCACAGCCAGGTCGTAGTCTGAATCAGGATAATTTATAATCATGTTTAAAGAGGTTATTTTGTGCTAAATTTTGTTAATTCATAAAATTAGCTTGTGGATAACAAAATCTTTGATAGAAGATCATTTTTGTCTTCTATAAGTTTAACTCAGAATTATATACTTTATTAAAAAATGGTTTCTGTATAATCCTTTCAAATATTATATGATTTAATAAAAACAATTTTTGTGTTCATTTTTACACAATATTTAAAATATTTTTCACCTCTGGTACACGTCTTTCCTTAATTATTACCCCTATGTTTTGATTCACGCCCCCCGTCTTTTCCTCATTCATATCTCTTCTTACCTTTTTCACTGTCCATATGACAACATCCTTCCCCTCCTAACCCATTCTTTTAAATTCTACCCCTTTTCCTACTTTTTCTCCTTTTTAAAATCCTTTTTTCCTCTTGTCTCTCTCATCCCTCTCCCTATGCCTAAAACTAGATCAATGGTTGACTCTCCAAAAACTCCACTCGACTACTTCTCTGATAACCAAGACCTTGCTCTCATCACTGGCTCCTCCAAAGAAGCCTCTTCTCACTCTCTTCACTCTGCTAACCCTAAAAATGTGTTTCTGCCAGTCCAAATCCTTTTGAAAGAACTTTAAATCAAACGTTTTGGAAACTCTTCCTCCAGAAGATATGCATAAGTTATGGAATGCTTCCCATCAAGAGAAATTTTTCTCTTTCAGGAGTTACTCAATTATGCCAGGGAGAGTTGTCAATCTTCGGCAGTTGAAAGAATCTCCGTATAACTTAAGCCTTCCATTTAAGGCTTAGGATTTTCCTTTGGTATTTCATCTCTTTGGATCAGAAATATATGAGGACCCAGTTCAAATATTCTATGATAATCTCTGATTCTCACTGGACAACAATAAACTTGATACCCTTGTGATCAGAACAAGAATTGTTCTAAATGCTTTTTTATTTAAAAATATGTTTGATACTAAGTTCTCTGAAATAGTCCCTTTTATGAGTGGAACTTAGCATGAAAACTTTGAATTTTTATCTTTGAGGAGGCAAAACCTGTTGTTGCTTAAATTGAGGCCAACTTGTCTAACTTTGGTCCCCTATCTTTATGTTTTAAGCATAGAATTGTGTCCCACATCATTGCTACCACTCTAATTCCTCAAAAATGATCCTTGAGTAATGTGTACTATTTGGTTATAAGATACAAACTTAACTAGACATTGTGGTTTTGATAATACATAATGGAAAGTATAGCTGACCCTCATGCTTTATCCAATTTTCCATATAGTTTGTTAACTATTCGGAACTCTGGTTGTGAGTGAATGGTGCAAAAAGGATTCTATTAAGACAAGGTCTAATCTCCCCAAAGTAAGTTTGTTATTAACCCTAACTCTATAGTGTTTAAGAAAATAGAGGAGATGAAGGATCTTCTGCACAATATTAGGAAAGTTTGATGAGCCTCTAGGATTCTGTGTCTAAACTGGTACAACATGGGAATCACAAGCACAAATTTTGGAAAGGTGTATGTTGTTTTAGACAGTCTAAAGCAGGAAGGAGTCAAAATTTTCAACATGTTGTTTAAGAAAGTCAACTCCATCAAGACTAAAGCCAACTCCTCAAACAATGAGCTCGCTATCTATATGCAGAAATCCTACTCAAACTTCTCTAAGAATGTGGAATGCTCTTATGAAGGGTTTTGTCCCAACATGTATAATACTCTCACTTATTTCCTCAAAAAACACTAAGTTACTTCTAGACAATTTTTCTTCATTCAAATGGGGCCTGTCCTCTTCTTTTGGTTGGTCTGTATGAGGGGTACTTTATTTCTTTCTCCCCTAACATATTGACTGCTCTTGGACACAATATTTTTTCCTCTTATTACATTTGTTTTTGGTATTTTCTTGCTTGTCATGTCTGCTTGTCTATTTTTTCTATGTTTGTGCATTTTGATTATACCAAAGTGGAGAAATTTCCCATTAGTAAATTAGAAGGATCAAGACATGTTTTACCAACAAAGGAATGTACAAGTAAGGGGGGCTTGTCGTATGTACAAATAAGCTAGCTAGAAGCTGGGGGGCTTCCAAAAATTTAAAAGTTAACTAATGTTTATTTTGTCATTATCAAAAGGGGGAGATTGTTATCCTCCTATAACTACTTAATATTTTAATAATGACAAACTAACATAATAAATATGTAGGACCAAATAAGGAATATTTCGTGATGGAGAAGATCATGGACTAAACATAGAAAGAATCAATTAGGCACTCTGGATGATCTGGAAGATCTCACAAGTAAGGAACCAAAAGACTCTTATTCAAGGAAATAATCTCTGCAATCAATCGAGAAGAAGATTAGTGCGATGCAATATTATGTAAAAGAAAGATAAGAAAAAGGATCATATTCCTTACAGGGACATATCTGATGTAGACATGTATGAATATGGTATGCTATGTCAGCCAAGGAAAAGCATATCACATGCGTGGACATATGTGATATGGACGTGCTAAAAGATATGAATACTCATATAAGGAATCCTTACAAATCCTTAATTGAATGAAAATGCCTTGGGTTTTCCTTTTTAGAGAAAGAAAGTAGTCAAAGCAATAGAGTTTATAATGCCATTGAATACAGAAGGATCAACGTGCAACTTCATAGGAAACTATCATTTTCTCTCAACTTATAGTCTTTATAAAGCTTTGTAATTCTATCAATTTACAATCATTACAAAAAGAAAAAGATTTAGTCAGTCCATTAGTTATACCAATTAAGGTTGTGTCACAAGATCTGATAACATTAGATTGATATTTAAAACTTTTTTAACTCTACTATAACTGATATAACCCTTGGGGGTTGCACCACACAATAAGGGACTAGGTCTCTCAAGATAAATCGTAGGCAAAATATTGTAAAGCAACCAGGACGTAAGAGACAATGTAGAAAGAGTAAAAAACACACAGATTTTTATGTGGAAACCCAAGATGTGAAAAACCATGGCTTTCGCTCACAAGCACCTCCAAATCCACTATAATCAACCTCTTGATTACATCCTACACTGAACCTAACTCTAGGTTCCTTTCGCTTGCAGCAACTCTACTACAAGCTCATCTTGGTAACTCCACCAAGTACCCGCTATACTGGTTTACTCTGACCACCAACAAACTTAAGCAACTCTACCTAAGCAATCTCTACTCAAAGGGAAAAGCTCTACTCTTATGTAAGAAATTGTAAGATCCTAGCTCGCTTCAGCTTACTCTTGCATGTTAAATGGGTCCAAGACTTAGAATATTTCATTAAGTGTTAAGAATTAGTTATTTTTAAATCCCTTAACTTTGATGAATTTATTTTTGACCTTCCTAACATCATAAAGTTAATTTTTAAGTTGATTCATGATCGAGGTTGTCCATAGTAGATCTCGGGTGAGTTTCAAAATTTTCAGACCAGTGTAAGGACGTGTTTGGACATCAAAAACAGAAGTAGCATGCAATTAGACCATGACGCACTCTCCATTTCACCCCTGGGAGAGCCCACGATAGATCCCATGAAGCGCGCTCTATCGCACCCCGTATTTTTTCAATTTTCAGTCATATTTTTAGGGCATTTAGGTCCTTTCCTTTCACCCAATTGATCCAAAACACGAGATTTAGGGTCCCAAAGGCATAATTTACTATTTCATTATTAAAATTTTCCCAATTGAAAGCATTACCTCTTAAGAACAAAACCTAGCCCTTTAAAGATTCAAGCTCAAGTTTCAAGAAAACCACCAAGAACCTTAGCGAATTCTTCAATTGAGGTATGTTAGATGTTCATCCATGGGTAATTTTTCACCCATGGAGTCCAAGAATCCATTTTAAAGATTTAAATCATGAATTTACATGTTCATAATGAGTTATCTCCATGAATCCTTATGAGTTTTGAGTTTTACATGATATTTACGAGAAATTATTGTTGATACTAAACCTTACATGATGGAATAATGATGTTTTCAAGATAAATCCCTAATTTATGGTTTATTATTATTTCCATATGATTATTACATGTTTTAAACTATTCCCATGCTTTAACTCATGACCCCCAAGGGTTTGATGAAATGGCTAAATAGTTGGGCTATGAACAATGGTTAATTATTATGTTTTTGAAGCTTTAGTATGTTTCTACTATTATTGTTATCAAGTCCTGGGGTTATGAATACCCAAAATATTATATTTTTACATAGTTTTAGCATTTTTAGAATGATCTCATATAAACCATAAGCATTATTCAACAATCAGTTAGTATGAGCAGTTGTTTGTTTGGTCATGATTAGTTCAGTTTAGTAATCAGTGTCTTTTAGTTGGGGGAAAAACTTAGCACCGAGTGAACATAGGGATGGCAGATCCCCCATTAGTTAGGCATGAGGCATTTGTCTCCCCTATCTATAGGCATGAGACATTAGTAGCAGTCCCTAGGTTCCAGACCTACGATGCCACCGTAGACTTTGAGAGTTCCTTCGTCAGTTAGGCATGACACCCTCGTCCTTTAGGATATCAGATTAGTGGATCCACATAGACAATATTATTACATATGGCACAGTACTAATATCCTTCAAATTGGGTTACACTTTGGACCCTGATAGTACATTATGGCATGTCAGTTATAGATAGCTCCCACAATCTAAGTCTAGTATTTAGTACAGAGTTTAGTTTCAGGTTTTCTTGATCATAGCATACAATTATTAGTTATTCAGTATCATTATTTTAGTTTTTTAATTTACAGACTATTCCAAAATTAGGTTATATACTTGGTCATGCATCCTCAAATTTTACAGCATTCACGCCTTCATATCAGTTTTTAGTTATCACATGATGTTCATCCAGTCTTTACTTCATGCACATAACCCATGCATATTAGCCTAACCCTATCTAGAATACCAATAAATTCAATATTATACCACATACTCATTTCTTATGCTATGATGTCTCATATCATAGGTTCAGACACTCATGATCCCTACCGAACTTAGACATTCTAGCGCATCAGCAGCAGTAGCAGTGGTGAGTCCACATACTTCAATGACTGATTATGTTTATTTCAGTATTTTGTTTCAGTTAGACAAAGTGGTTTAGTTGGGGTTTGTCCCATCAACTCTTATTCAGTCAGTTTTAGAGGCTTTCAAATACTTACAAACATTCAGTTAGTTTTTCATTATTTTTATAAGCTTTCAGATGGTTGTTTCCAGATAATTATTTTTGGATCATAATTTTAGGAGATATTTTAGTATTTAAACCTTATGGTGCATTCAGTTTTCGCATATGTGAGTCTTTTATTATCAGTTTTATTCAGTGCTCACATCAAGTACCAACTAATGGGTTAGCTAGTGGTCACTTGTGATCATAAACATTGTATGGTGTCCATGGTGTACTCCCAGGGAATTAAAAAATTGTTATAATAGCTTAAGATCTTAAAGTGTCCTAGGGAGTCTGGAAGATGCGTTTAGTAGAGTCTTGTGCATGGGTGTAAAGCGCGCCAAAATTATGGACAAGAGGCTACAAAATGTTTTAGGAAAACTTTCCCTCTTTTAGTATTCATGTTGCGCAAATGAGCATGATCTCAATTTACACTCTCTTTCTAATTCAATCTTATTTCCATTTAGAGAACATGCCTCCCAAAAAGAATAACGGAAGGAGAAATAAAAATTAGCCTACACCTCCGCCCTTTCAGAAAGATCACTTGAAGGAGAATGTCTCTCATACCGAATTTAGAGTTGCATTCACTACTTTATATAACTTAGTAGAAGCTCAAAATAATCATCAGTCTACTACCCCAGTCGTTCTAGTGGCTAATACCATCTCAGCTAGGATTCGGGACTCCACCCGAATGAATCCTCTATTATTTATAGGACCAAGTCTGATAAGGATCCGCAGGTGTTCCTTAACATTGTTAAAAGATAATTGACATTAGGGGTTTGACTTCTAGTGAGAGTGTAGAGTTGGGTGCTTACCAATTGCAAGATATAGCTCACACCTGGTATAAGCAGTGGAAGGAAGATAGAGGCGTAGATGCAGGGCCTATTAAATTGGAGGAGTTTGCTATAGCCTTTTTAGATAGGTTCTTTCCTTTGGAGTTAAGAGAAACTAAGGTGCAGGAATTTATTTATTTAAAGAAGGGTAACATAAGTGTGAGGGAGTATTCTCTAAAGTTTACTCACTTAGCCAGGTATGCTCCTAATGTGTTGTCTAATGACAAGTCTAGAATGAGTAAGTTTCTCTCTTGTATAGCTGATAGCATGGTCAAGGAGTATAGGACTGCATTATTGATTAAGGAGATATATTTGTCTAGGTTGATGGTCCATGTTCAACATATTAAGGAGCAAAAGTTTAAGGAAAGAGAGAGAGAGAATAACAGAGCCAGAACAAGTAGCTTTAATTTTACTCAGGGGTGGTATCCCTCCTCAATTCCATCAGAAAAATTCATCCCCGGCTCCATCTTCAGCTAGTGCTCTAGTTCCAAAGTTTAGGAATAGTAATAAGGATAGGGCGCCAGGCTCTAAGACCCAGGGTAGTTTGAATGGTCAAACTAATCCCCTTTTCCAAAAGTGTTGTAGGAATCAACAGGCTGTATAAAGGGTTGGCAGCGATGTAAGCCATAGGTTGAGGGAATGTCTAACAGGTATGTGGAAGGGTAGAAATGTCACAATTAGGGTCAGACTAATTCTTCAGCAGCACCAGCAAGTCACCCGACTCAGTAGGGCGCCACTTCCAGTGCCACCAGGGGTCAGCGCTAGAATAGGTTGTATGCACTTATGTCCTATCCTAATTAGGAAATTTCTCCTGATGTTATTACAGATATGTTATAAGTCTTTCAATTATATTTATGCTTTGTTAGATCTCGGGGCTTCACTATTTTTTTGTAAACCCCTACATAGCTATTAATTTTGGTGTTAGTCCTAAAACTTTAGCAGAACCCTTCTCAGTATCTACCCCAGTAGGTGTCTCTATTGTAGACATAAAGGTATACAGGAACTGTTCGGTCAAAATATCTCAGAAAGTCACTTTAGTTCTTCTTGTGGAGTTAGAGATGACGGATTCTGATGTCATTTCAGCATAGATTGGCTCCACTCATGTTATGATTCAATTGATAGTAGAAATAGAGTTGTTCATTTTTAGTTTTTCAATGAACCAGCCCTTGAATTAAGGGGTAGTACTTCCGCACATAAGTGTCAACTTGTTTTGTACCTTAGAGCGAGGAAAATGATATCCAAGGGGCGTGTCTTCCACTTTGTTTGGGTTAAAGTCTCTGAATAAGCAGTTCCCAGTCTCGAGTCAGTTTCAGAGGTGAGGGATTTTCCAGATGTATTTTCCAAAGATCTTTCTAGAGTTCTTCCTGAAGGGAATTTAACTTTGGAATAGACCTTCTTCTAGATACCCAGCCTATCTCTATTTTGCCTGATAAAAGGGCTCTAGTTAAGCTTAGAGAGTTAAAAGAATAGCTGAAAGATCTCTTAGATAAGGGATTCATTAGGCCTAGTGTTTCCATATGGGGCGCTCCAATTCTTTTTGTACGAAATAAAGATGGTTCTCTTAGGATGTTCATTGATTACCATTAGTTGAATAAAGTCAAAATCAAGAATAAGTACCCACTCCCTAGAATTGATGACTTGTTCGACCAATTTTAGGGTGCCAGTTATTTCTTTAAGATAGACCTTAGATCCAGCTATCATCAACTCAGAGTCAGAGAATATGACATTCCGCAAATGTCTTTCATAACTCGGTATGGTAACTTTGAATTTCTAGTCATGTCCTTTGGTCTAACAAATGCCTCAGCAGCTTTGATGGATTTAATGAACCGAGTGTTCAAATAGTACTTGGACTTTTTCGGCATAGTCTTCATCGATAATATCCTTGTCTATTCCCGTAATGAAAATGATCATGCAGACCACCTCAGAATAGTTTTGCAGACTCTTAGAGTACACCAGTTGTTTGCCAAATTTAGTAAGTGCAAATTTTGGCTAAGATCAGTAGCTTTTCTTGGCCATATTTTTTTTGGTGATGGCATTGGAGCAGACCCTCAAAAGACTAAAGTAGTGAGAAACTGGCCTAGACCAATTTCTCCATCGGATATCAAGAGTTTCTTGTGTTTGGATGGAAATTACAGATGGTTTATTAAAGGTTTTTCATCTATTGCATAACCCATGTCTAGATTAACTCATAAGAAAGTCAAGTTTCAGTGGTCATATTCCTGTAATAAGAGTTTTCAAGAGTTGAAGACTCGACTCACCTCAACTCTAATTTGGACCTTTCCAGATGGTTCAGATGAGTTTTTAGTTTACTATAATGCTTCCCAAGTTGGTTTGGGTTTTGTGATGGTGCAAAGGGGTAAGATCATAGCATATGCCTCTAGATAGCTCAATCCCCATGAAAAGAATTATCCTACCCATGATTTTTAGTTAGCAACTATTTTTTTTGCCTTGAAAATTTGGATGCATTATCTATATCGGTTGCATATTGATGTGTTCACGGATCATAAGAGTTTGTAGTATGTGTTTTCACAAAGAGAGTTAGATCTCCATCAGAGAAGGTGGTTAGAATTGTTGAAGGACTATGATATAAGAATTTTCTATTATCTGGGTAAGGCCAACGTAGTGGCATATGCCCTCAGTAGATTGTCTATATGTATTGTGGCTCATATTGAGTGTGATAAGAAGAAGTTAGTTTAGGAGGTTCATCAGTTGGCTAGATTAGGCATTCATTTAGTTGACTCAGCTGAGGGTAGTGCATGGGTTCAGAATAGTTTGGAAACTTCTTTGATTACCAATCTAAAAGAAAAGCAAGACAGGGATCCCAATCTAGTTAAGTTGAATAAGTCGATCAGAGATTATAAAGTGGAGGTTTTCTCCTAAGGGGGAGATGGTGTGTTGCGTTGCCAAAGTAGACTGTGTGTGTCATATACTAATGGATTGAGATAGTGAATTCTTGTAGAAATACATGGCGCGCGTTAAGGTGCCACTAAGATGTACCGTGATTTGTGGGAAATCTATTAGTGGAGTGGCATGAAGAGAGATATAGTAGAGTTTGTAGACAAGTGTGCAAATTATCAGTAGGTTAAGGTTGAGCACCAAAGGCCTAGTGGAACTATATAGGAGTATAGCATTCCCACTTGGAAGTGGAAAGAAGTGAACTTGGATTTTATGATAGGGTTGTCTCATTCACGTCGCCAACATGATTCAATTTGGGTTATTGTAGACAAAATGACCAAATCAGCCCATTTCTTGCCAGTCCGTACCTGTTATTAAGACGAGGACTCTTCCATGCTCTATATTAGAGAGTTGGTTAGGTTTCTTGGAGTCCCATTTTCAATTATTTCAGATAGGGGTACTCAGTTTACCTCTCAGTTTTGGAGAGCTTTTCAGAAGGGCCTTGGCACCCAAGTTTGTCTCAATACATCCTTTCACCCTAATAAAGATGGTCAGATAGAAGGACCATTTAGACCCTTAAAGACATGTTGAGATATCGTTTTATCGACTTTAAGGGAAGTTGGGATGATCACTTGCCATTAATTGAGTTTGCCTACAATAACAGCTATCATTCTAGTATTTAGATTGCTCCATTTGAGACTCTTTATGGGAGGAGATATAGATTTCCTATTTGTTGGTTAGAGGTAGGTGATACCGCATTTATAGGGCTAGATTCCATATATGATGGATTAGAGAATGTTCAGCTAATTAGGGAGAGGCTTAGGGCAGCCCAAAGCCGATAGAAATCTTATGCGGATGTGAGGAGAAGAGATCTTGAGTTTGAGGTTGGTGATTTGGTTTACCTGAAAATCTCTCCCATAAAGGGATTGAAAAGATTTGGTGGGAAGTGGAAACTCTATCCTCGATATGTTGGCCCTTATAGGTCCTGAGTCATTATGGAAAGGTAGCTTATGAGCTTGAGTTGCCTGTAGATTTGGCGTCAGTGCACCAAGTATTCCATGTCTCTTTGTTAAAGAAGTGTATTGGTAATCTAGTTGTCGTTGTTCCTTTAGAAAGATTAGATGTTCAGAATAGCCTTTCTTACGAAGAACTCCCAGTTGAAATCTTGGATTGCCAGATTCGCAGACTAAGGAACAAAGAAGTTCCATTGGTCAAAGTTCTTTGGTGGAATCAGTCCATTGAGGAAGCCACTTGGGAAGAAGAAGAAGATATGCAAACCAAGTACCCTCATCTTTTATCTTCAAATTCAGACTTAGTTCAACGGAATAGTTTTTCTTAGATTCTCTTTTCCATTCTCAGTTCAAGCCATAGAACCATCTTTATGCCATTGCATGCATTCATGAATCAGTTCAGTCAGTCACCGTGTTTCAAACTCAGTCATGTAATCATGAATTCAGTTATGCATACTCAACCTCGGTACCTCAGTATTTCTCAGCTTAATCGGTCTCATTCGAGGATTATATTCCTAAGGGGGAGATATTGAAAGACCTCGTAAGATCCTAGCTCATTTCAGCTTACTCTTGCATGTTAAAGGGGTCCAGACCTAGAATATTTCACTAAGTGTTAATACTTCGTCATTTCTAAATCCGTTAACTTTGGTGAATTCATTTTTCACCTTTTCAATATCAGAAAGTTAATTTTTAAGTTGATTTATGATCGAGGTAGTCCATAGTACATCTCGGGTGAGTTTCAGAATTTTTGAACCAGCATAAGGACATGTTTGGACATCCAAAGCCAAAGCAGTGTGTGATTAGCCCACGACGCACCCGCCATTTCACCCCTGGAGAGAGCCTATGATAGAGCCTACGGCGTGCTGACCAGTTCAGCAGACTATAGCTTGCGGTGCGTGCTCCATTGTGCCCCGTGTATTTCCAATTTTTAGTCATATTTTTTCAAGGGCATTTAGGTCCTTTCCCTTTACCCAACTGATCCAAAACATGGGATTTAAGGTCCCAAAATAATAATTTACTATTTCATTGTAAAAATTTCCCCAATTGAAAGCATTCTCTCTCAAGAACAAACCATAGCCCCTTTAAGATTCATGCTCATGTTTCAAAAAAAACACCAAGAACCTTCATGAATTCTTCAATTAAGGTATGTTAGATGTTCATCCAAGGGTATTTTTCCCTCATGGAGTCCAAGAATCCATTTTGAATATTTAAATCATGAATTTATATGTTCACAATGAATTATCTCCATGAATACTTATGAGTTTCGAGTTTTAAATGATATTTAAGAGTAATTGTTGTTGAGATTAAACCTTGCATGATGGAATAATGATGTTTTCATGATAAATACCTAATTTATGGCTTTCTATTATTTCATTGTGATTATTACATATTTTAAACTATTCTCATTCTTTAACTCATGACCCCAAGTGTTTGATGAAATGCCTAAATGGTTGGGTTATGAACAATGGTTACTTATTATTCTTTCAAAACTTTAGTATGTTTTTACTATTATTGTTATCAAATCCTGGGGGTGATGAATACCCAAAAATTTAGTTGTTTACCTAGTTTTAGTATTTCTATAACGATCTCATATAATACATAAGCATTATTCCCCAATCTGTTAGTATAAGTAGTTATTGGTTCAGTCATGATTAGTTCAGTTGTTAGTGTCTTTTAGTTGGGAGTAAAATTTAGCATTGAGTGAACGTAGGGATGGCGTCTCCCCCATCAGTTAGGTATAAGGCATTTGTATCCCCTATCAGTAGGAGTGAGATGTTAGTAGCAGTCCCTATATTCAAGACCTACAACATCGTTGTAGACTTTGAGGGATCCCCCCATTAGGTAGGTATGACACCCTCGTCCTTTTAGACGTCGGATTATTAGATCCACACATCCAATATTAGTACCCTTGGCATGGTACTGACACCCTTCAAACCGGGGTTACACGTTGGACTCTAATAGCACATTAGGGCATGCCGGTTGTATCTAGCTCCCACAGTCGCAGTCCAGTATTTTGTACAAGTTTATTTTCAGGTTTTCTTGACCATAGCATATAGTTATCAGTTGTTCAATATCAGTATTTTAGTTTACAGACTATTTCAGAATCAGGTTATATGCTTAGTCATGCATTCTCAGATTTTACAGCATTCACGTATTTATATCAGCTATTTAGTTATCTCATGATGTTCAGTCAGTGTTTACTTCATGCACATAACCCATGCATATCAGTCTAACCCAATCTAGCATACCAGTACATTCAAAGTACTGACCGTATACTTATTTCATGTGCTATGATGTCTCATATCAAAGGTTTGGATGCTCAGGTTCCCGATCATAATTAGACATTCTCGCACATCAGCAGCAACAGTAGTAGTGAGTCATCATACTTCGAGGACTGATTATATTTATTTCAGTATTTTTTCAGTTAGACAATTTAAGTTAGTTGGGGCCTGTCTTATCAACTCTTATTCAGTCAGTTTTATAGGCTTTCAGATGGTTCTTTCCATATAATTATTTTTAGGTTCATAATTTTCAAAGATGTTTTAGTGTTTAAACCTTATGGAATTTTTAGTTTTCCTCATATGTGAATCTTTTGTTATCAGTTTTATTTAGTGCTCACAGCATGTACCAGCTCATGGGTTAGCTTGTGGTAATTTATGACCGTAAGCACCGTATGGCATCTAAGGTGTACACCTGATAACGCTCAAACTACACCTCTCTAATAAGAATGTAAGCTATCATTGTCAATATATAACCCAACTAGGTTGGGGTCAAATCCCATAGAGAATATGGTGTGAACTTAAGTCGTTTGTGATTTAATCAACTAATAGTTGGATGTTTCCTGAGATGGGGGGATTTTGAGTTTAATAAATAATTGTTGGTCACTTTAGCTTCTGTGTTTGTAATCAAGAGTTTATGGAAAAACCAGAATTATGTTCACTAGGGGTTTTGGTACTTGACAGATGCGAATAGTGATTCAAGATACTCACAGTAGGTAGGACAATAGATTATCTTTATCGAAGTTATGCCTAAATGTCTCTCGACCTACTTAAGAATTTAATTACCTAATCCTCTCAGACTTAGGGAATTTATATTCACTGACCAGACTTTACCTCGGTTTAATCAACCTTGTTACAACGTCAATTATTAAATGGAAGTTTTTTTTAGGTCTTCCAATTCCCTGTTGATAGTTCACTTCCTACTATAAATGATTTCTTATCTCAAGCAAATCAAAGTAGGTGTTATCTATTGTTTTCAACCAATAGATGATAATTAAAACCTCAAAATTATCAAGGAGTCCTATTACCTTTCGAATCTTGAACACTTAGTATCTCATCAATACTAACCCCGAGATCTCATAATTCGGGTTAAAGGGATTTAGCCACTCATAATGCAAAAATTGAAACAACTAGTTGTATTCATGATTTGAAAGATAAACTTACCACAAGATGAATAATAACTAGTGACTCTCCAATTTGATCACAATGAAAATCCCAAAATATTGATGAAAATCTCTTCAAAGTTATTGTTTTTCAAGCCAAGAAACTAGGGAGAAAAGTAACAAAAATACGTGCCTCTAACTTAGGTTCGGAACCCCTTAGAAAAACCTAAACAAAACTTTAAATAGTTTATCCTAAATAAGGAAACAAAATCACAGAGTTTAATAATTCCTCGAATTAGGC
The DNA here is from genome assembly GCA_030864215.1 of Capsicum pubescens. Taxonomy (NCBI): domain Eukaryota; kingdom Viridiplantae; phylum Streptophyta; class Magnoliopsida; order Solanales; family Solanaceae; genus Capsicum; species Capsicum pubescens. Next base: position 110,035,566 of record CM061544.1, read on the forward strand.
GATGACATTCGTGATAACTTATTAGGAGCCTGACGACTTATCACAAATGTCGTCAGCTCCTTCTTCAGTTTTAGCACTTCTTGCTTAAGGCTGATGACAAAATGTGACGACCTATCAGATCTTTGATGACTTATCATGAATGTCGTCACTTCTATACCTCAGCACCCATGTTCTACCTGAGGCTGATGGCAACTTTGATGTCCTATCAACTCTTTGACGGCTTATCAGGAAATGTCGTCACAACTTTCAGCTGAGTTCCATTCTCTGTCTAAGGCTGATGATGAAGCTGATAACATATGACAGGGCTGATGACTTACCAAGAATGTCGTCAGCCACACTTCTCTTCTATTTGCTTCCGATTTCAAATCTTTTTCTTCCATCCCTTTTGGTTCTCATGCATCTTGGCTTCTACTGCAAAATCAAAGATAAAACAATCAAAAACGACAAAAATTGCATAAGACTTTGCAATTATTCTCAGTTAAAAGCCTCAAATATGTTAGCGTCTGCTCACACATCAACACCCTCAACTTAAAACAATTGCTTGTCCTCGTGAAACTCAAAACAACTAAGAGAATACATAGTACATTTGGCAGTCAATCATCTATATCATATCAAAAAATCTTCACCATCTCCAAGGTCAGTCAATTCAAGAACAACTGTGTATATTATTGAAGAATAACAATGAAACACACAGGGATCAAGATATGGCACCAACTCAGCAACACAACCGTGCATGTATTAAGTTTACACTATCTAGCAATATAACCAGTGTGCCCTCACTACAAAAAAAATCCCCCTTTCCTTATATCAGACATCATATATATAAAAATGGGGACAATCATAAGAACCTTACTCTCAAAATAAAGTTCCAATCAATGTATGCCGAATACTATAGGCATTCCCTTATTTTCATTACCCCGATCTTCAGACAGGTTAGGTAGGATAACTATAGGTATTTTCTTTGGCTTGTAATGTAGGCTAGGGGCTGGTATGATACTCGATGATATTTAAATTGACTAAGCCACCTTGACACTACACTAGCTTTTTGGGGTTTCCCTCGTTAGCCTTTTTCTAATCTTTTCTTTTCTTGATCACACTTATTCAGGATGGGTGCGGTCTTTTCTGCAATCACTTTTTCTTTTTCACAACTTCTTTTTACTTTTTTGCTCTTTTCCACCGTACCCAACTTTTATTCTTTTTTTTTTACATTATCTTTCTTCCTACTCATTTTACATCACTCACCCCTATGATAGCCACCCTTAACTTAGGCCATTTGCCAAGTCAAGGTGCACAGTGTCCAAGGAGGACCAGGGCCAAAACAGGTTCATTGTGATATAAACGGGAAGGTGACAGGTGTCATAAAAAAATAGGCTACTCAAGCTCAAAGAAGGGATCAAGGGATATTCTACATACAGGGAAGGTTATTTAGGCTAAAGGTGAGTTAATATCAAAACAGCCTATGATCCTTTCCTAACCCCTATCCTTCAACCTAGGTAAGACTAACTGGACAAGTTCTGGATTCAACATACAACGGGAACTGTGTAAGATCTTACACGCACATGGCACAAAAGTGTATCACAAGTTACTACTCATTCAGTTCATGCAGTTGTTTAGCACTGAGTATTTCGTCACTGGAACTAATTCCATAAAAAGATGCACAGTGGTCACACTTAGATTCAATTCACACAAGTAACTACTCATTCCATTGGAGAGGTGCTCAAGAATTACATAAACAAGTTAACTGCCTCAAATACTAGTATTTCTCCTAGTCGGCTATAAAATGTTACAACAATAATTTTCCCTACACCCTCAACTTAAAATCAAAGAAAATTAGAACTAAGGGTTAGGATATACCTGGAGTAGATCACACATGAGGAACATGGATTTCCTCCCATGTAGCGCTTGATTTAACGTCGCAGCATGACTCATCTTGATTACTTCATACTTCATCAAGACAGATAGAAGAACTACTTTTTATCGTGTCTTTTGGACCAATATAAAGTTTGACTCATTGCCCATTTACCTTGAAAGTGCTGCCGTCTTCATTTTCAAGTTCCACTACTCTAGATGAGTAGACTTGACTAACTCTAAACGGGCCTGACCACTTAGATTTAAGCTTACCTGGGAATAGTTTGAGTCTAGAATTGAACAGAAGCACCAAGCCACCTTTTTTGAAGTCTTATTTCTCTATCCTCCAATCATGATACTTTTTCATCTTTTCTTTATATAGGTCTAATCATTCATATGCCCTGAGACGGAATTCATCCATCTCATTTAGTTGTCCCAGTCTTAGCTCTGCTGCCTCCTTCCAAGTCAAATTCAACCTTTTAAGTGCCCATCAGGCCTTGTGCTCCATCTCTATTGGTGGGTGGCATATTTTTCTATAGACCAACTGAAATGGTTACATACCAATGGGTGTCTTGAAAGCATTCTGATATGCCCATAAGGCATCATCGAGCTTCCTAGACCAGTGTTTTCGACTAGCATTCACCGTTTTGGCTAGGATGGCTATAATCTATCAATTTGACACCTCCACTTGCCCACTAGTTTGTGGGTGACATGGAGTGGCTACTATATGTTGTAACACCCTATATTTTTCTAAAATCGCTTGAAACACTTTGTTGCAAAAATGAGATCCTTCATCACTTATAATAGTATATGGTACTCCAAGGAGAGAGAAGATGTTTTTCTTGAGAAAAGAAACAACTCTCTTTCCTTCATTATCAGGCAAGGCAACAGCTTTGACCCATTTTGAGGCATAGTCAATAGCAACTAAAATATACCCATCCCATACGAGCTTGCAAAAGGACCCATGAAATCGATACCCCAGACATCAAACAATTCCACTTCAAGCATCTTACTCAAAGGAATCTCATATCTTTTGGAGATTGATCCCTGCCTCTGACATTGGTCGGATTTAAGCACAAACTCGTGGGCATCCTTGAACAATGTTGGCCAATAGTAACCGTTCTGCAACACATTCCTAGCCGTTTGGTCACCTTCATGGTGACCTTTAACTGGAGAAGCGTGACATGCTTCCAATATACATAATACATTCACTTCTGGAACACATCTCCTTATGATATTGTCAGCACATCACCGAAAAAGATACGGCTCATCCCAGAGGTAATGTGTCACATCATGCGAAAAAATTTTCTTTGATGGAAAGAAAGATTTTCTGGAATGACCTCACTCACAATATAATTTGCAAAATCAGCGTACCAAGGAAATTTCTCCACAGCAACAGCCAAGATCTCCTCATTAGGAAATGCATTATTTATCTCCATTTCATCACTAATTGCCTGCTCACCTTCTATTCTAGACAGATGATACGCAACCTAGTTTTCACAACCTTTCCTATATTTGACTTTAAAGTCAAATTCTTGTAGCAGCAACACCCATCTAATTAGCCTCAGTTTTGCATCCTTCTTAGCCATCAAATACCTCAAAGCTACATGGTCAGTGTAGACCACCACCTTGGTCCCAAGAAGATAAGACCTGAATTTCTCAAAAGCATACACTACAGCGAGGAGTTCCTGCTCAGTGATAGTGTAGTTCTTTTGCACTCTATTTAGTGCTTTGCTGGTATAATATATTAGATGAAAAAGTTTGTCTCTCTTTTTCCCCAATACAGCTCCAAGGGCAATATCTCTTGCATCACATATGATCTCAAATGGTTTTGACCAGTCCGGTGCAACCATGATAGGGCCCTCAACCAGCTTCTTTTTAAGACATTCAAATGCCTTAAAACACTCATCATCAAAGGAAAACTTCACTTCTTTCTCCAAAAGTTTGCAAAGTATATTTGCAACTTTTGAGAAATCTCTTATAAACCTCCGGTAAAAGCCAGCATGCCCAAGGAATCTACGCACTCCCTTCACTGAAATAGGAGGTGGTAGTTTCTCAATAATTTCAACCTTTGCTCGATCAACTTCTATTCTTTTTGCTAAAATTTTGTGCCTGAGAACAATGCCCTTATTTACCATAAAGTGGCATTTCTCCCAATTAAGAACCAAATTAAATTCAACACATCATTGCAAGGCCATACTCAGGTTTTCAAAACATAACTCAAATGAGACTCCCACCATAGATAAATCGTCCATGAATACCTCTTCGGTGTCCTCCACCATATCCGAGAAGATAGATATCATGCATCATTAAAAAGTGGTGGGTGCATTGCACAGCCCAAACAAAATCCTCTTAAATGAAAAGGTGTCATATGGGCATGTGAATGTCATCTTTTCCTGATCTTCAAGAGCAATACAGATCTAATTATATCCAGAATATCCATCTAAGAAGCAATACCATCCCCTTCCAGCCAGTCGATCAAGCATTTGGTCCATAAAAGGCATCTGGAAGTGATCTTTCAAATTCCATGAATTTAGTTTGTGATAATCCATGAAAAATCTCCACCCATTCACAGTCCTCAATGGAATCATCTCACTCTTTTCATTTGCAACCACAGTCATGCCTCCTTTTTTGGCACGCATTAAACTAGCTCACCCATTTGTTGTCTGAAATAGGGTAAATCACTCCTGCATCCAACCACTTAATAATTTATTTCTTAACTACCTCTTGCATTGGTGGGTTACGACGGCGCTGGTGCTCGATGGTTGGAATACAATTTTCCTCCAGTTGTATTTTATGTATGCAGATGCCAGGGTGAATGCCAATAATATCTGTGATAGTTCATTCTATTTCTCTCTTGTACCTATGAAGTAAGTAAATAAGTTCTTCTACTTACTGCTCACCCAAATCATCCGTAATAATAACGGGTAACATGTTTTCGTGGCCCAAGAATATGTACCTTAAATGCTCAGGCGGCTCTTTCAATTCCAACACCGGTGGCTCTTTAATGGATGGCTTAGCCGGTTGTGTTGGTCGATTTGCAAGATCAAGGTCTAGATTCTTCGCAGCATAAGGGTATGAACCCTTTCCCGACAAAGCACAAATAGTCTGTTCGTATTCCTCAATGCCTTCACGATTAAAATTCATCAGAACTGCAGCTAAAGGCTCGACAACATATTACTCCTCTATTGACATCTCCTGTTCGTCCTCATAATAAACATCAACTATTGATAACACAGTCATTTCTTCATGCTGCTTTATTGATTTGCACACGTCAAATCATACCACCTCGTCATTCATCCTGAATAAGAGCTCATTTGCTTTCAAATCAATTAATACACTTTTTGTTGTGTGGAAAGGTCGACCCAATACTATGGGCACCTCAAATTCCACCTATCAATCCATAATCACAAAATCTACAAGGAATATAAAGCTAGCTACCTTAACCAACACATCGTACAAAATACCAACAGGTCATTTTACCAACCTATCCGTCATCACGAGTTGGATATTGCTAGGTGTGGGATTTCCTAGGCCCATCTTTATGTATATAGATAGTGGCATCAAATTTATACTTTCTCCCAAATTGCCTAGTGCTTTTCTAAAGTTCAAGGCCCAATAGTGCATGGGATGGTAAATTCTCTCGGGTCTAATTTTTTCTACACTAAAGACCTTGTGGAGATATCCCCACAATGAAACAGATTATCCTCCGGCTCATGGCTAACCTTCCTTTTCTTTGTGACAAGGTTTTTAATAAACTTTGCATATCCTGGCATTTGCTCGATTTTCTTCACCAAAGTTACATTTATTGTCAATTGTTTGAGCATTGCCATGAACTTGCTGAATTTTGCATCGTCAATTTTTTTCTTCAATCGTTGTGGAAAGAGAGGTGGTGGTATTGGGAGAGTTTTCAACTCTACCTCCTTCTCCTTCTCTTTCCTTATTTCCGGAGTATCATCAGTAACATCCAGCTTCTCAGACTCCACTTTTTCCCACAGAAAGATCAGGTAATATCTTACTACTTCTAGTGGTAATCGCAATACATGAGCCATTATTCCATTTATTCTAGACTATATCACATGGTAACGTTCCGCTCTTTCTCTGATTGAATGCTGCAGAGACTTGGCTTATCTGCTGCTCTAACTATTTGATTGTGGTGGAGTGTGAGTTTACCAAATGACTGAGAGATGATAGATCTGTCTTCATGGTAGTCACACCAATGTTGGTATCCTCTACTCCCTTCAATAACTTAGCCATCATGTCCTCCATGGATATTTTTTTAGAACTTGTTGTAGCAGCCTCACGATTTCTAGGAGGGACATAGAGCCCTCTCCTATCATTATTGTTCCTCCAATTTCCCTGCTCTCTATCTTTGTAACCAAGCTTATCATAATAATTCCGACCTTGATTCCCTTGGCTATTTCCTTGGAAACCCCCTAATTATTAACATTGTTTTCCTCTTCTTCTGCATCAGCATCAACTCTATCTTGAGACCCCACAACTTTTACCTTCTCAATCTTGCTTAATAGTAAGTGCTTAGTTAGCAGATCCATCTGCATTTTTAGGTGAGTCATGTCTTGGTCATACTCCTCATCTCTTCTGCATTGTTCTACAGTAATACCCATAGCAATAGTGGGGCTAGCTACCACAGAGTCTCTAGTGTGCCATGCCCGAATCTGTTTGGTCATTCTTTCTAACATTTTTGAAGCCTCTGAGAATGTAAGATCAATAAACCAACCACCAGTAGAATTATCTACAATTGGTTTTGTAATTGAGTTAAGAGCCCTGTACAAAGTCTCCATCAAGTGTATGTCTGTCATATTGTGGTTTAAACACTGTGTCAGCTTCTTCTTAAATCTCTCCCAGGTTTCATGCAAGGCTTCAGTCAGGAGCTACCTAAAGTTGTTGATCTCATCCCTCAACTGTACCCTCCTGGAAGGTGGAAAACACCTTTCTATGAAAGCTCCTTTCAACTGCCTCCAGTTGGTTATAGAATCGGGTGCCAGCTCATTAAGCCACAATGTTGCCTCCCCCAACAGAGACAAAGGAAACAACCTCAATCGAATAGCATTTTGACCCACTTCTGGGTTATCAAAAGATTTACAAATGGTGACAAAGTTCACCAGATGCAAGTCCGGGCCATCCCCAGGAAGGCCACCAAATAACCCCTTCAGATTAAGGAGTTGAATCATAGTACTCGTAATGTTGAATTTTGCTCTAGGTGCCAACGGTGGAGGAATAATTTCACTCATTGCACCTGCTCTATCCATTCCATCATCATCTTCATTGAGATCATACTGGACCGGCTGATAATCTTACCTTCCTCAGAATGGATGGTTCCTGTTAGCATTACGTTGTACTGATGCAGCTACTTGCTCTACACGCCTTGGGTTACCAGGATTTATCAAATCCTCATCTCCCAAATCTTCATCCTCGGGATTTGGATGTTGTGCTTGCTGATTGACATTCTACATATTCACCTGAGCTCTAGCTAAGGCAGTTAATCTGTCATCCTCTTGTTGGTCTACCATTCTTCCAATTTGTTGCGATTCCGGATTAAGTGGTAATAATGGTTCTTTGGAACTTTTGGTTCTTGGCATACACTACAAAGATTCTGCCATAAACATAAACAACAAATAAATGTAAAACTAGGAAAGTTGACTAACAGTCAATTAGCACATACAAACTTTAATTTACAACCGTATTCCCCAGCAACGGTGCCATTTTTTATAACAGTCAAACTACACCTCTCTAATAAGAATGTAAGTGATTATTGTCAATAGATAACCCAACTAGGTTGGTGTCGAATCCCACTGGAAATATGGTGTGAACTTAAGTCATTTACGATTTAGTCAACTGATAGTTGGATATTTCCTAAGATGAGGGGTTTTTGAGTTTAAAAAATATTTTTTGGTCACTTTAGCTTCTGTGTTTGTAATCAAGAGTTTATGGAAAAAACAGAATTATGTTCACTACGGGTTTTGGTACTTGACAGATATGAATAGTGATTCAAGATTATCATAGTAGGTAGGACAATATATTACTTTATCAAAGTTATGCCTAAATGTCTCTCAACCTACTTAAGCATTTAATTACCTAATCCTCTTGGACTTAGGGAATTTATATTGACTGGATAGACTTTACCTCAGGTTAATCAACCTTGTTACAACGTCAATTATTAAATTGAAGTTTTTTTTCTTTGGCTTTACTTGGAAACATTTTATAAAAGGGAAGAAAATAAACTAAAGATGGAAAGAAAATAAACTTAAAGTAAATAGAGAAACATGCGGGAAGGTGGAAAGACAGAGTTCTGGGCCAGGTCGGATCCTTTCACCTGGACCCAAATTTTTCTGATAGCTAATTTTAGGACTTTTTTTACGACATTTTCAGATGGCTTATCACAAGTGTGATAGCCCATCACAAATGTCATTAGCCTTAACAAAACCTACCTCAGAGCTGATGTCTCTGAAAACGAATCTGATGGCTTATCACAATTGTGACAGCCCATCAAATATATCGTTAGGAGAACTTGGTTGGATACATAGATTCCACCTTCTTTGAACTAGAACCTAACTACAAAAGTACATAATTTGTTGGAACATTAAAATTTTGGGTTGCCACCCAATAGCGCCTGATTTAATGTCGCGGCACGACTTGGTTATCTTGACTACTCAGACTTTGCCAAGATAACCTGTTGATACCTCTTTATCATCTTCATAGAATACGTCAATGATTGAGAAAACACTCATCTTCTTTTTCTGTGTCATGGATGAGTGTATTCTGAATCTTGTTTCCTTGTCATTCAGCCTGAACTTCAGCTCAGTCAACTCCATGTCCACTATCACTCTCTCTATTGTGAGGAATGGTCTACCCAGGATGATGGGCACTTCGAAGTCCACCTCACAGTCTAGGACTACAAAATCAGCAGGCAATATAAATTTGGCCACCTTTACCAATACATCATGTAATAAGCCCACTGGCCGTTTTACAGACCTGTCCGCCATCACCTACCGCATGTTTGTCGGGGTAGTATCCCCCAAACCCAGTTTCTTGTACACAGAGAGTGGCATTAGGTTTATACTGGACCGGCTGGTAATCTTGCCTTCCTCGAAATGGACGATTTCTGTTAGCATTACGTTGTACTGGTGAAGCTACTTGCTCAGCACGCCTTGGGTTACCAGGATTTAGCAACTCCTCGTCTCCCAAATCTTTATCCTCAGGACTTGGATGTCGTGCTTGTTGACCAACATTCTGCACAATCACCTAAGCTTTAGCTAAGGCTGCTAATCTGTCAGCCACTTATTGGTTTGCCATTCTTCCAATTCGTTGCGGTTTCGGATTAAGTGGTAATAATGGTTCTCCGGATCTTCTGGTTCTGGGCATACACTACAAAGATCCTGCAATAAATAAAAACAACAAATAAACGTAAAACTAGGAAACTTGACAAATAGTCAATTAGCAAGCACAAACTTTAATTTACAACCGTATTCCCTAGCAATGATGCCATCTTTGATAACGCTCAAACTACACCTCTATAAGGAGAATGTAAGCGATCATTATCAATATATAACCCAACTAGTTTGGGGCCGAATCCCACAGGGAATATGGTGTGAACTTAAGTCGTTTGTGATTTAATCAACTGATATTTGGATGTTTCCTGAGATGGGGGTTTTTGAGTTTAACACATAATTGTTAGTCACCTTAGTTTTAGTGTTTGTAATCAAGAGTTTATGGAAAAACCAGAATTATGTTCATTAGGGGTTTTGGTACTTGACAGATGCGAATAGTGATTCAAGATTCTCATAAAAGGTAGGACAATAGATTATCTTTATCAAAGTTATGCCTAAATGTCTCTCGACCTATTTAAGCATTTAATTACCTAATCCTCTCAGACATAGGGAATTTATATTCACTGACCATATCGAAACAACTAGTTGTATTCATGATTTGAAAGATAAACTTACCACAAGATGAATAATAACTAGTGACTCTCCAATTCGATCACAATGAAAATCCCAAAATATTAATGAAAATCTTTTCAAAGTTAATTGTTTTTCAACCTAAGAAACTAGAGAGAAAAGTAACAAAAATACGTGTCTCCAACTTAGGTTCGGAACCCCTTAGAAAACCTTAAATAAGACTTTAAATAGTTTAGCCTAAATAAGGAGACAAAATCACAGATTTTAATAATTTCTCAAATTAGGCGACGACATTTGAGACAACTTATCAGGAGCCTGACGACTTATCACAAATGTCATCAGCTCCTTCTTCAGTTTTAGCACTTTTTTCTTAAGGCTAACGACAAAATGTGATGACCTATCAGATCTTTGACAACTTATCAAGGATGTCGTCACTTCTCTACCTCAGCTCCCATGTTCTTCCTTAGGTTAACGGAAACTTTGACGTCCTATCAACTCTTTGACGGCTTATCAGGAAATGGCATCACAACTTTCAGCTGAGGTCTATTCTCTGTCTAAGGCTGATGATAAAGCTGATAACTTATCACAGGGCTGACGACTTATCAGGAATATCGTCAGCCATACTTTTCTTTTATTTTTTTCTGATTTCAACTCTTTTGCTTTCATCCTTGTTGGTTCTCATTCATCTTCTCTTCTACTGTTAAATCAAAGATAAAACAATCAAAAATGACAAAAGTTGCTTAAAACTTTGCAATTATTCTCAGTTAAAAGCCTCAAATGTGTGAGCATCTGCTCACACATCAACACCCGTGGCATTACATCTTATAAGATGAGTAGTTAACTTACAAATTAGCACTCAAGAATTCTCAATCACTCTTTAAGCATACTACTAAGATAAGAACATAAGTAATCTTAAATAGTCTTGTAATGGCATTTTAGCTGTCTGTCTTCACTCTTTAGAATTTGCAAAAAACTCTTGTTGAAGTGAAGTCTCTTTTCTTTTATAGATGGGTGATGATTAGGACTGGAATATCATTGGATCAACTGTCCAAGTTAGTACAAAATAACACCTGCAAGTTTGTTACACAAGAAGATAAAACTATGCAGATACTCTATGCCAGTTGTATTGTACGTTGCACATACATGGACCTAGTCGCTTGCAGTTTATCTACTCACCACATAAACTTCATATAGAAATTTTCCCTTTTTTTGTTGATGAAAAACCAAACCATATAATTTGAGCATCAGTGCACATTCATCATATTTAATCAGAGTGATTATCACTTGAAGATGAATGTTCCCCCTATCATCATGCTCCCTCTTTCATGATGCAACACAGGGACCTGATCCATTGTTATCATCATTCTGCAAAAACTTCCCCTTGTCATTATAAACCTTTATTTTATTTGGTGTATTTGTATTTGCACAATCCCCATGTCACTGTGCTCGCAAAAACATCCTCTATCATTATGCACCTTTATTTCATTTGGTGCATTTGTATTTGCACATTTACTTCTGCACTAGGTACTTACATATGAGTTCAGTATTCCTCTTTTTGACATAATTATAAAGGATTAACAGTAAACCAAGAGTAAATTAAGCACACGTTAGTTAACTCATGGACACTAGGCCAACACTAATATGAAGAATATCCTTGCAATTTAAAGAAAATGAATATAATCACAAAAGAAAGATTCATCCATTCATAATAGTCAGTACCAGTATAGTAAGATAAAATAATTACAATAAAAATAATTTTCTTTAAAAGGCCAGCGTGAGAATCAAGATGTGAAACTGACATAGGGATGATGAACAAAAAGGCATCAGGGTTCAGGTAGTGGAAGGCTTAAGACAAAGGGATATAACTTGTATATCCATTCTTGTACTTTCAGAAGTATGGGCATTCAACAACAGTTTGGTGAGGACCTTCACTTCAGCATTAAGTCTTTGAACTTCACTAGTGAGCTCTACCAATTTTTATTTTGAGCTCTGCATTTTATGCTTCTCTTGGGACTACTACTCATTTTCTAACCACAATTGTTCTATTCTTAGGACTAGGTCCCTTAGATTCTTTTCTTTTCTTGACATATATGTGTTTCTACAATCATGGCAGTTCACAACTCACCTTCAACCTTTACAACTTTAATATTTTTCTTTGTTCTCTACTGCAGAATTTCTCTTGAGCCTTCTTCTTTCCATGGTTGATATTTTGTCAGCCTTTATGGTATTTGTCATTATTTTCCTTTTAGAACCTCCCTTAGAATGGGTTCGAGTTAATTTGACCTCGGAGTCCATCATTTGCTCCTTTTCTCTACTTCTTCTTAGTTTCTTTACCAAATAGCTGAGCAAAAATAATGTTTGAATATAAGGTGGTAGGAAGGCTTGGTTTTGGTACATTTTCAAAAGTATTAGCCCTTTTGAATTCTTCAAATAACCCAGGGATATGAGAATCTTCAAGTATATTTAAGCTTTTTGAGGAGTGGAAAATCTTAGTCTGAGAGATTTCTCATTTGATTGGTGACTCAAAACCTTGATTGGAATCCTATATTCTTATTGGGTGAGTACAACTTTATGGAATTGAGAAAGGTTCAACTGGAACTGACTCATTTAGAGGTTTCAATTTTTGTAAAGGTGACTCAATTTCTGATTGGAGACTCATGATACTTTCTACAACTCTTATTGTTAAAGGATCAGAGAATTTGGAATGTTCAACCTAATCTTGTAAAGTACTATCATCCTTAGAAATTTAAACTTGGTTAGAGGGAGTAGAATCATTTGTCATTTTATTCTGAGGGTGAGTGAGATTAAATCGAAATAGTTTGGTTTGGAGAGAAAAGACGATTTTGGACAATGGATCAAATTTGTTGAAGAAGAATGAGTGAAGACTTAATATGGTGGTTTAGTGAGATGACAGTTGTTAATAAAAGAGGTAACTTTTGATATGAGATGTCTAAACTTACTAAGTGTGATCCTTAATTTTGTTAAAAGAAACTGACTACTTTTGCAAAGGAGGAAATATACATGGACTACTTAGACATATTTTTATGATTATTATTAGATCATCCTGTGAGTTGCTAACCTGAGAGATGGGACCAGGTCCCTCCTCTTTAAGTAAATCTTCAGTTCGTGCTTGTCATATTTTTCCACTTCCTAAGTTGTTCCCATGGTTGCATACCTGCTAGGGTATAATATTGAGTTACACTCACATGCACCTATTTTACTAAGGATACCTTTCTCCTAAGAATAGCCAATTTTTAGTGGAAACACTGAATTACAAGATAGATCAGGTTGACTAGATCAATCCTCCTTTATCCTTTTGCCTTTGCATCTCCGCAATTATCACCCTTCTTTCAGTAATTGACAGGATTTCATTTATTCTTCCTCCCCTTTTATTTTTGATTTTTAGAGCTTTCTCACTCAGATAAACCAAGGATCATGTCCTTGAAAGCAATTTACCATAGTAAGACACCTTCACCTGAAGTGTCTTGAGAGAGAGCACAGCTAGACTTTCAAGAATTAAGCTTGGCTCATACATTATCACAAAATGACTCCTAACTAAAATCCTCTTTATCAACCTGAAATCATGATTAAATGTTTGATTTGGAAATCCACTTGAGTTTGAAGTCCCAGTAGGAGGACAATGGTGTGATCAAATCATGTTTTGCCCATCTAGCTAGAGAGTTTCTTTTCCCTATATTTTATGGCTTGAGAACTGATAACGCCCAAACTACAGCTCTCGTGAGAGTGTAAGCGGTCGCTGTCAAATATAGAACCCAACTGGGTTGGGTGTCGAATCCCACAGGGAATACTTGGTCACTAAGTGTTGCAATTATTAGTAGACTGTTGATTGAAAATTCCATGAAAAAGGGGGGATTGGATTGTGGCGTGAATTAATGCTATCAAAGTAACAACAGAATGCTTTATTTAGTAAGATTTAATCACAGAGAAAAATAAATTAGGGTTATGTCCACCTTATGAGTTCTACGTATCTATTAACTATGAGTAATGCGGAATTCAGACATGCATGCACTTATAGAGATTCGTATTCTAATGGTAAATCCTAGTGTTTCTCAACCATCAAGGATTATTTCACTTTAACTCTGTCGAGCCTAAAGTGTATAACTAACGGTACAAATTCTCCAAGAAGTTAACCCAATTACGGCACTAACGTGTAAATAGGGGTTGGTAGCCCTATTTCCTTGTCACACTCTCTTTTCCAAACATGTAACTTTTCTCTCGAACAAGTTAATGCTATAGTGGCCTATTCTCTATGTTTGCAACCACGAGAATTAAATTAAAACGAAGAGAGTAATGATATAAGTAGCATACACATCAAGAATTCACAAACTCATAGTAATAGATAGAGTCTCATAAGGCTTCCATAACCCTAACAGAGATGTTTAGATACTCATGATTACAACGGAGATCACAATAGATATAATCATCATACCACAACCTAGAATAAACTTAGTGATGGAGATGGTTTAGGCGTCAACTAGGGTTTGACGTTTTCCCTTATACGTTGCTCACAAGAGTCGTGCTTTCTCTGTCAGAAAGTAACGTGAATAATCCAAAAGTGGCGTCTCAATTATGAAAAACAATAATGAATGAATGAATGAATGAATCCATGAATGCTGAAAAATTCAGCAAATAGGGTTTTTATAACATCCTTGTCCTAGTCCTACTAGGTTACTGCTGCACTCCTAAGTATTTAAAAATACTGCTTTTGCCTGGGACAATTTCTCCATGTGTCACATTCAGTCCATAAGCTTCCAAAAGCTGCCTTCCCTCTTCTGTGAAGTTTTCCTTTGCTGCCCAAAGGTCCACAAAGTGCTGAAATCTTCATCATTAATACCTGAAAACATGCTAATCATGTAGGTTAGCTCACTTACAGGAAAATGGACTAAAAGTGCAGGAATTATATATTTTATCCTCAAAACTTAGCTATAACATGGGTAAATTATGGTGTTTAGGCGTGTAAATACACCCAACATCAACACCCCACACTTAAAGCTTTGTTCGTCCTCGAACAAAATATTACGTCCATGCAAACATCTAACTAGGATTTCACAGCAGTAACACAAAATATTCATCAAGACATGCACGACAATTATTAACAAAGAGTAGTTTTCTGGATCACTACTAGAAACCATTCAACCTCCAACATAGACTCGTGATGATGGCTAATTCGTATCCACAAGTTAAGGCACCAAGAATCATACAAAACTACCCAACAATCATCAACCATGTGTGTCTAACACAAGATATCACCTATAATCACTCACAAGTTTTGCATTTTTCGGAACATGGGTATAAGATTCTCCTTGCTCTCACTCTCACAAAGAATTCATATGTTGCAACTGATGACCATAGGTTTGCCCTTAGTGTAATGCTCCACTAATATTAGAATGCTAAGCTTAGGATCAAATAGGTCTTTACAGGTTGTAATGTAGGCTAAGGGACAGGTAGGACTATTTTGGCCAGAAATAGTGACTATGTTCCCTAAGCGCTTTAATACACTACGTTATGTCATTAACACTCTCTTTTAAACAACCCCTCTACTTTCCTTTCATCTACCACCCCTTCTCGCCTATTTTGTTATTCAATTATAAACACAACTATCTTTTTATTTTTCTATTTCGTTTTCTTTTCTTTTTTTTCTTTTTTTTCTTTTCTTTTCTCTTTTTTTTTTATAAAACACCTCTATGATAGACACTCTCTTCACAACAATTTCAAGTACCAATACACTCTGAGGCATCACTCTCACCCAATTTCCTCTTATTTTGTCACATGACTCTACAATTTAAAGCGCTTAGGAATTTGGATCAAATTATGGTCTTGAAAAAAAAATGGATTAGGCTACATATGAGGCTGCCAAAGAAAATAGCTAAAGTCTCAAAGGGAGTTCACTAGGATAATGTACAAAGGTAGGTAAAAAGAAGGTAAACAATTACAAGCTGCCAAAGAAATGCCTAAATCATCTCCTAAACTCACACTCTTTATTTTGCTTTACACACACACCAGGCAAGTTCTAGCATCAGTTACAACACAGAATATACTATAACCTCACACACACAAGGCACATGCTCAACTTTATTGGGAGCAGTATAGACTCTTGACCCAACAGGTGAATGAATTAAACCACACAATTATCACACAGTGAGTCACACTTAGAGCCTAAACGTCTTAATAGTAATGATTTTAGCACAAACTCTTGTCATAATACCATGCCGCCTATCAGAACAATTTCATGCAAAATCTAAAAAAAATCGAAAATATTATGAATAATTAGCAAAAAAAAGAATAAATGTAGGCAAAGAAATACAATACAGCAGACATACACCCGCACCCCACACTTAGATGGGACACACTGCCCTCAGTGGAAATAAATAAGGAAAACCTGATTAGTCAAACTCCTCTTCTATGTCTGGGGTCCTGCCCCCTGCGTCGGAATTATCATTAGAGTCGTCATCATCAGGTTTCTTCCCCTTTTCTGACCTTTCTTGCCCTTTCTGTGAGGTGGACACTTTTTCTTTTCCTTGTTGTCCTTTTGGGGACATTCTACCTGAGATTAAAAATAGAGTCATGTTAGCCTCATCTCGAAAGATTCAATCGAAAAACAAACAGTAGTGGCACCACCCCAAACTTAATTTGTTGGCACAGACTAATTAAGTGAGTGATGTCAATTACTCAGACTTCATCGACATACATTTAGGCGATATGTTCCAACAACATGTTCAGCACAGTCATACGTTCATGTCATCTTAACTATCCTTTCCAATTCTATTTCATGTAATCTTGTCTATACTTTCATGTTTGGATGAATGCACTTTTTGAACAAATCTACCACATAAGGATCGTACCATAAATAGAAACAAGTTATTGCATAGGCATAATCACACCATCTTATGCTTGTGGTCAATCATAATTGGTATCTCGATGAACGAGTCATTCAAACATTCAAGCTTTCAACTTACAAGATTATGTATTAACTTCACAATTTTGACTTCATAAAACTATGACAGTGTATAACAATCAAATACAAGTCGGAACAAAGTCAAGAACACCCACACGTATTCTTTCACTCAACTAGATGTATCATAACAAACCAACCACATTCTAATCACCAACACCACTTCAAAATCTAATAAATCATTATAAACGTAGAATTCCAACAACTACGGAATATAAAAGAATAACTTACTTGGTGATGGATTCGGAAGATAAGCTTGCAAGATTAGATGAGCAAAAAGAAAGATTTTGAAAGAATGGGGAAGCTTGGGCGGCGCCTATATGGAGCAAACAATTTGATTTTGTCTTAAGGTTGAAGTTCTATTTATAGACCAAGGCTTGGGTCGGGTTTGACCCATGAAAAATCGGGTTAGGAGACCAAAAAGCATAAGTAGGCGGCGCCTAATGCTTTGCCTATGCTTAGCATAGGCGGCGCCTTTAGCAAATCCTAGTTGAACATAGGCGGCGCCTATGCTATGGCCTAGTTGGGCATAGGCGGCGCCTATGCTATGGCATTGTAGATTCAAAGAGCAAAGGCAATGGCATAGGCGGCGCCTTTATCTTTGCCTAGTTTAACATAGGTGGTGCCTATGCTATGGCCTAGTTGGGCATAGGCGGCACCTATGCTTTGGCATTGTAGATTCAGAGAGCAAAGGCAATAGCAAAGGCTTTGCCTTGTCCGTTGCCTAGATTTACATAGGCCTTGCCTTGTCCATTGCCTAGATTTGTATAGGCAATGCCTAACCGAAAGCCTTTTGCTCCTTCATTACTCACTTACCACCTTTAACATTGCTCACTTGCAAATCAAAATTTGAGACCAAGCTCCTCCTTTATACGTCTTCCCCTACGCTTAATCAAAAATAACAAAAACGATTAGAAAGATGGGTTGCCTCCCACCAAGAACCTTAGTTTTGGTCGTGGCTCGACTCTTCTTTTTGGATTTTTATTTAACAAAACAAACTCCTAGGGAAAAAAATGACTAAAAATGATGGGTTGCCTCCCATTTAGAGCTTGATTTATTGTCGTGGCACGATATAGTTACCTCGATTACTCAGACTTCATTGAGATAGATGGTGGCTCTTTTTCTGAATGGATTCAGACGATGCTGATGCTTAATTGTAGGTACACAATCTTCTTCGAGATGAATCTTGTGCATACATATCCCAGGAGGGATACCAATTATATCATCAATAGTCCAACCAATGGCTCTCTTGTACCTCTTCAGAATAGAGAAGAGAGCCTCTACTTGATGTTCACCTAAATCAGCCGTAACAATCACCGGAAGTGTAGTTCCACTTTCCAAGAACGCATACTTTAGATGATTGGGGAGCTCTTTCAATTCTAGCACTGGTGGCTCTGCAATGGAAGTCTTCGCTGTTGGTGACGGTCGATTCTTAAGATCAAGGTCCAGTTTCTTAGGAGCATGAGAATAGGACCTTATTCCTGTTAGAGAACAAATGGTTTCTTCATATTCTTCAACCTCCTCACGCTCAAAATTCAACAGCACAGCAGACAATGGCTCAACAGTAAGCGGCTTCTCTACAGATAATTCTTTCTCATCCTTATAATAAACATCAGCTACAGAGAACACATCCATATCTCTAGGCTGCTTCATTGATTTGCATACATCAAAACGGACCACTTCATCATTCAGCCGAAATAAAAGCTCATTAGCTCTTAAATCAATAAGCACACTTCCAGTTGCGAGGAAAGGACGCCCCAAGATTATGGGAACTTCAGAATCCACCTCACAATCCAAAATAACAAAGTCTGCAGGAAAGATGAAGGTGGAAACCTTCACCAACACATCATATAAGATACCAACAGGCCATTTTACCGACCTATCTGCCATCACGAGCCGTATATTGGTTGGTGTAGGATCACCCAACCCCAACTTTCTATAAATAGATAGCGGCATCAAATTGATGCTAGCTCCCAAATCGCACAACGCCTTAGCAAAATCCAATGATCCAATCGTGCAAGGAATAGTAAAAGCACCAGGATCTGCCTTCTTCTGTACTAGAGATCTTGTAGCGATTGCACTGCAATGATGAACATTATCTGCCAGCTCATAACTTGCTACCCACTTCTTTGTCAACAGGTCCTTCATGAATTTAGCATACCCAGGCATCTGTTCCAGCGCCTCCACCAACGGAACATTAATAGTCAGTTGCTTCAACATGGTCATGAATTTACTGAACCTGGTGTCATCAGCTTTCTTCTTCAGTCTCTTCGGAAAAGGTGATGGTGGAAGGGGAATCATTTTCTCCACCACTTCCTCTTTATCTTGCTTCCGATTATCAACATTTTTAGGAGTGTCATCAGCCTTCTTCTTCAGTCTCTGAGGAAAAGGTGGATTTGGAAGAGGAATCATTTTCTCCACCACTTCCTTTTTATCTTGCTTCTGATTATCACTCTTTTCAGGCTGGTGACGTCTAGGTGTAACATCATGAGCACTCACTTCAGCTTCTACGGCATCTTCAAACTCTGCTTCAGCAACATTCTCTGCTATATCATCAACCACCTGCTTGCCTTTGGATGGATTTTCCAATACTTTACCACTCCGGGTATTAATAGCCATACACGATCCGTCATTCCTTGGGTTTTGCACAGTGTCACTGGGTAGCGTGTCAGCCTTTCTTTCGTTGAATGCCGCTGATAATTGACTCAATTGTTGCTCCAGCTATTTTATTGCAGTAGAATACGAGTCAACTAATTGATTTATTGATGACAAATCATTCTTTACTTCACTAACGCCCATATTGGTTGCCTCTACCCCTTTCAACAGCTTAGCCATAATATCATCCATGGACATCTTTCCAGATCCAGACGCCACAGCCTCATGGTTTCCAGGAGGAACATACAAACTACTCATGTCAGTCTTATTCTTCCAACCACCTTGATCGCGGTCCTTGTATCTAGATTTATCATAATAGTTCCGACCTTGGTTTCCTTGGGCATTTCCTCGGAAACCCCCTGATTATTCAAGTAATTTGCTTCCCCCTCAGAATCAGAATCATATTTTCCCTGTGATACAACGACTTTAACCTTTTCGGTCTTTCCTGATAATAAATGCTTGGTAAGAAGATCCATCTGCATTTTCATGTGAGTCATATCCTGGTCACGTTCCTCTTGTCTTCGTCTCTGTTCTGCAGTCATGCCAATAGATATAGTAGAGCTTGCTACCTCAGAATCCCTGGTATGCCAAGATCTACTCTACTTTGTCATACGATCTAGCATATCACTTGCCTCAATAAAAGTAAGGTCCATGAATGACCCACCTGCAGCATTATCAACCACTGGCTTTGTCACCGAGTTCAAAGCCCTGTATAATATTTCCATCAAGTGGATATTGGTCATCTGATTGTTTGGGCACCGCATGAGCTTCTTTTTGAACCTCTCCCATGTTTCATGGAGAGCTTCAGTTGGAAGCTGTCGAAAATTGCTGATCTCATCTCTTAATTCTGCCCTCTTGGATGGCGGAAAGAATCTTTCTAGGAAAGCGTCTTTTAGTTGCCTCCAATTAGTAATAGAGTCAGGAGTTAACCCGTTCAACCATAGAGTTGCCTCTCCAGATAGAGACAATAGAAATAAGCGCAGCCGAATTACATTCTGTCCAACTCCTGGATTTTCAAATGCCTTGCATGTTGAGATAAAATTAATCAGATGCATATTCGGATCATCGCCTGCAAGTCCACCAAATAATCCCTTGAGTTGCAATAGCTGAATCATGGTGCTAGTGATATTGAACTTGGATCCGGGAGCCAAGGGCGGAGAAATAATAGCCCCTGTGGAACCAGCCCCATTAAGATCGTCATCATCATCATCAAAAGGAGCCTGCACAGCTCGGCGTTCAGGTCTCATTCTAGCTTGACGATCTCTCCTATTCACAGGCGCTGCCTCCTCATCTGCACGTCGTGGATTAAGTAACTCATCATCACCCAGGTCCTCATCATCAGGATTTGTTGCCCGACCTGGGTTATCAATATTCTATTGATGCACTTGAGCAGCTACCAACGCAGCTAATCTAGCCTGCTCCTGTTGAGCAGCCCTTCTTTCAATGTCACGTTGTGCATCCATTCTGCCAATAAGTTGTGGTTCAGGATTTATGGGTAATAATGGCTGACCAGATCTTCGTGTATTTGGCATGCACTCTACCAAACCTGAACAAAACAACAAACAAAAAGTAAAATTAAAGAATTTTAGACCAAAGGGTCTATTAACTATCACAAACTTAGTTGACAACTGTACTCCCCGGCAACGGCGCCAAAATTTGATCACGCCCAAACTACAGCTCTCGTGAGAGTGTAAGCGGTCGCTGTCAAATATAGAACCCAACTGGGTTGGGTGTCGAATCCCACAGGGAATACTTGGTCACTAAGTGTTGCAATTGTTAGTAGACTGTTGATTGAAAATTCCACGAAAAGAGGGGGATTGGATTGTGGCGTGAATTAATGCTATCAAAGTAAAAACAGAATGCTTTGTTTAGTAAGATTTAATCATAGAGAAAAATAAGTTAGGGTTATGTCCACCTTATGAGTTCTACGTATCTATTAACTATGAGTAATGCGGAATTCAGACATGCATGCACTTATAGAGATTCGTATTCTAATGGTAAATCCTAGTGTTTCTCAACCATCAAGGATTATTTCACTTTAACTCTCTCGAGCCTAAAGTGTATAACTAATGGTACAAATTCTCCAAGAAGTTAACCCAGTTACGGCACTAACGTGTAAATAGGGGTTGGTAGCCCTATTTCCTTGTCACACTCTCTTTTCCAAACATGTAACTTTTCTCTCGAACAAGTTAATGCTATAGTGGCCTATTCTCTATGTTTGCAACCACGAGAATTAAATTAAAATGAAGAGAGTAATGATATAAGTAGCATACACATCAAGAATTCACAAACTCATAGTAATAGATAGAGTCTCATAAGGCTTCCATAACCCTAACAGAGAAGTTTAGATACTCATGATTACAACGGAGATCACAATAGATATAATCATCATACCACAACCTAGAATAAACTTAGCGATGGAGATGGTTTAGGCGTCAACTAGGTTTTGACGTTTTCCCTTATCCGTTGCTCACAAGATCCGTGCTTTCTCTGTCAGAAAGTAACGTGAATAATCCAAAAGTGGCGTCTCAATTATGAAAAACAATAATGAATGAATGAATGAATCCATGAATGCTGAAAAATTCAGCAAATAGGGTTTTTATAACATCCTTGTCCTAGTCCTACTAGGTTACTGCTGTACCCCTAAGTATTCAAAAATATTGCTTTTGCCCGGGACAATTTCTCCATGCATCACATTCAGTCCATAAGCTTCCAAAAGTTGCCTTCCCTCTTCTGTGATTTTTTCCTTTGCTGCCCAAAGGTCCACAAAGTGCTGAAATCTTCATCATTAATACCTGAAAACATGCTAATCACGTAGGTTAGCTCACTTACAGGAAAATGGACTAAAAGTGCAGGAATTATATATTTTATCCTCAAAACATAGCTATAACATGGGTAAATTATGGTGTTTAGGCATGTAAATACACCCAACATCAAGAACCGTAGATAGAAAATTCTCATGATGAATATATCTAGAACCATTTAATCTAGCTTTAATCTCAGCTTTGACAATTATCCCTTATGTGCCCATCTCTACCACAATGAGTACATAGAGGCTTGTGGACCTTGTTCTTAGCATTATGAGCAACCTTTCCTTGAGACCCACGAAGTTGAGTTCTTTCTTGATAACCAAGACCCTTCCCATTGTTAGAACCTTGACTAGTTAATTAAAAAGGATCTATGAGGAAGTAGTCTATTGTAGGGATTTTTTAAATTATTTTCTCAGATGAACCAGGTCCCCCTCTAACTCCTCATTCTTCTAGAGAGTATATATAAGATGCTTTTGGTAATCCTCTATTTTTTATTCAAGTTTAACCTGAAACTTTGATGCTTCTTTCTTCCATTTATTAGCTGAAGCATCTACTTTCTCCATTTGACTTACCAAGCTCAGATTTTCAAATTTGAGTTTAGCAACCTGTTTCTTAGTTTCAAATATCTGGAGAGTCAAATCTATCAATTCCATCTCCTGATCTTTTATTTTTTCTTTTAGAGCATTATTTTTCTCCTTGTCACAGGAACTATTTGTTTTTTCTAGTTTATTAACTAAACTAGAATTTTTAGATTTTAACTTAGTAACTTGCTCTTCAGTTTTAGATATTTGGAGAGTTAGAGAAATTAACTCAAGCTTTTGACTTTCCACTTTTTCTTTAAGAGAAAGTTTTTTTCCAGTCACTTCATAGATAGAGTCAATCAACACTTTTGCAAGCCTTTTTATCTTTCTATCAGAATATTTATCCAAGTTTTCCATAAGGTCGGAATGTATTACCTCATTTTCTTATTCATCTTTAGTATTTTACATAAAAGCAAATAATGAATCAAAGGTCACTTTCTTATCCTCCACTAAGAGCATGGAAGCATCTTCCTGCTTCCCATCTTCCTCAGATTCATTAAAGGAATCTCCCAAAATTGCTAGAGAATTCCTTACTACATAATCAGTTGCAACCTGTATTCTTGATTTTATAGAGACTTAGTCCCTATTCTTTCCTCTATCACCTTTAGTCTTGAGGTAATCTTGATGATCCAGTTTGTGTATTGGACAGTCCTTAATAAAGTGTACAGGACTTCCACATTTGTGACACATCTCAACCTTGCTTTCATTGCAACTACTGCTTCTTCTTCTTTGAAACTGACAAATTATTTTCATTGCTCTAACAATTCTATTTGATAGATAGGCAACATTAGTCTCTTCATCATCAACTAGATCATATTTAGAAGATTTCACTGCCAGGGATTTTTCCCCTTTTGTGTCCTTCTTCTCCAACTCTTGAAGCTTCTTAAGCTCATGGGTCTTTATACTTCCAATCAGTTCATCCATGGTAAAGGTCTTTAAGCTTCTAGCTTTTGTTATAGAATCTACTTTGCATTCCCAATACATAGGAAGAACACCAAGAATCTTTATTACTTGCTTATACACTGGAATCACTTCTCCTAAGCATTGAAGGTCATTTGTGATAGAAGTGAATCTCATATACATTTCTTGGATAGTTTCTTGTTTTTTTATGGTAAAGGTTTCATAATGAGTATTCAGCATGTTTACTTTTGAATCCTTCACATTAGTAGTACCTTCATGTGTAGTCTCAAGCAATCCCAAATCTCTTTGGCATTTTTATAAGCTAAGATCCGATTATATTAATCAGGCCCTATTCCACAGACTGATAATTTTTTGGCCTTGTGGTTTTTTATAACGCTCAACTTACACTTCAATTTAGTGCAAGGCGGTCATCGTCAATATATCTACCCAACTTTAGAGTCGGGGTCGAATCCACAGTGAACAATGCGAGTACCGATTAAACTAGTTTGAAACTAAAGCTACAAGTTAAATTCAAACAAATGATACGAAAAGATAAAATGAGGGTTTTTGATAATCAGCAAATAACTGTTGGTCACTTTAGTTTCAGTGTTTGTAATCAAGAGTTTATGAAATAACCAGAATTATGTTCACTAGGGCTTCCGGTACATGACAGATGCTAAAAATGGTTCAAGATTCTCACGGTGGGTAGGATAACAAGCTATCTTTATCAATGTTTTGCTTAAATATGTCTCGGCCTACTTAAGAGTTTAATTCCCTAATCCTCTCAAACTTAGGGAATTTCTATTTACTGCCCAGATTTTAACTCAGGTTAACTAACCTTGTTACAGCGCTGATTATTAAACGAAGTATTTCCGAGTCCCTATTGATAATTAACTTCCTACTATATTTGATTTCTTTCTCAAGAAAATCAAAGCAGGTTTGTCTACTATTTGCAACAAACAGACGTTAATTAAAACTTCAGAATTATCAAGAAATCCTACCACCTTTTGAATCTTGAATACTTAGCACCTCATCAAGACCTAACCCTAGATCCCATAACTCAGGTTAATGGAGTTTATCCACTCATGATGTAACAAATGAAACACCTAATTGAATTCATGATTTGAAAGATAAACTTACAGAGATGAATAATAGCTAGTGAATCGCAGATTAGATCACAAAGAAAAAATCCCAAAGTACTGATAATAATCTCTTCAAAGTATTTACTTTTTCAAGCCAAGAAACTCAAGAGAGAAAATATCAAAATACGTCTCTTAAAACTCAAGTGCCAACCCCCAGAAAAACCCTAAACAATGCTTTGTATAGTTAATCCTAAATAAGAAAATAAAATCACAAGGTTCAGAAAATCCTTCGGAATAGGTGACAGCATTTGTGATGGCATGTCAGGGTCCTAACGACTTATCAGAAATGTCGTTAGACCCTCCAGGATCCTTTGCATCTTCTGCTTTAAGTGATGACAAAGCTTGACGACTTATCAGATACGTGATGACAAATCAGAAATGTCGTCACTTCTTTATTCAAAATTTGATTTTCTGCCTACAATTGACGGCAACTCTGACGCCTTATCACAGTGATGACGACATGTTAGAAATGTCGTCACAGTTTCACTTTAATCCTTCTAACACTGCAACACTTGATGTGATTTCTGATAACTTATCACAGGGCTGATGACTTATCAGGAATGTCGTCAGCCCACTTCCAGTTCTTTTGCATCAGTATTCAGCTCTTTTTCTTCCATTTTCTTAAATTTTCCTTGCTTCATGACTTTTACTGCAATATCAATGTAAAATAATCAAAAACAACAAAAGTTTCTTAAGACCTTGCAATTATTCTCAGTTAAAAGCCTTAAATGTGTTAGCGTCTGCTCACACGTCATTTTTTCTCAATCTTTCTTCTATATTCCTCAT
The DNA here is from genome assembly GCA_030864215.1 of Capsicum pubescens. Classification (NCBI taxonomy): domain Eukaryota; kingdom Viridiplantae; phylum Streptophyta; class Magnoliopsida; order Solanales; family Solanaceae; genus Capsicum; species Capsicum pubescens. The sequence goes on from CM061544.1 coordinate 110,061,180, forward strand.
TGAACTCCCTTCTAATTTTGACAACCATTATTGTCACAACCCCTTCTTTGACTTCTTTTATAGGAACATAAGGAAAATCAAGAATTATGTCCATCAGTCCACTGTCCTCAGCCATGATGAAGTCAAACATCCTAGTTTTCCACCACCCATAATACTGTCCATTGAATCTTGGTGGTTTAGGTGTAGATTTCCAATCTTCTTGGTTAGGTGGAGTAGCCATTCTAACTAAGAAACTCTAGGTGTGAACCTTTTAGAGTAACCAGGCTCTAATACTAATTGAAATAACCCTTGGGGGTTGCACCTCACAATAAAGGACAAGGTCCCTCAAGATCAATCGCATGCAAAATATAGTAAAGCAACGAGGAAGTAAGAAATAGTGCAGAAAGAGTAAAAAAATAAGAATTTTTATGTCGAAAAGATGGTAAAAACCACAGTTTTCCCTCACAAGAACCTCCAAATACACTATAGTCAATCTCTTTATTACAGCCTTCAATAAATGTAACTCTAGGTTCCTTACACTTGTAGCAACTCTACTATAAGTTCATTTTGGTAACTCTACCAAGGACCTTCTACTCTTGTTAACTCTAACCAGCAACAAACTTAGGCAACTCTACCTAAGCACTCTCTACTCAAAGAGAAAAATACTACTCTTATAAAATGAGCAGTTGATTTACAAATTAGCATTCAAGAATACTCACTCCCTCTTTAAGAATACTACAAATATAAGAACATGAGTAATGCTTGAGCAGTCTTGAAATAAAGTTTTTGTTGCCTCTCTTCACTCTTTAGAATTTTCAAAAACACATGTTGAAGAGGAATACCTTTTTTTATAGCATGGTAATGATTAGGGTCAGAATATCATTGGACCAACTATCCAATTCAGTACAAAATAACACCTGCAAGATTGTTACACAAGAGGAAAAAATTGTGCAGATACTATTTGCCAGTTGTATTATACATTGCACATCCAGGGACCTGGTCCCTTTCAGTTTAGCTGTTCATCATCAAAACTTCATATAGAAATAACTCTCTCTTATGTTAATCTTTAAAGAAAACCCAAGGGGGCTGGAATAGGCACCACATTGGTGATTTGAACCACTATAAAACTCTGAGTTCTTTATTATCTTTCATTTATGCTTTTGGTTTAATTTTATTTTATCAAGTATACTAACTTGTAGATAAGTTGAATGATAAATTTGACTAGTCAACTCAAGAAATGGTTTTAAATTAACTCCTCCCCCCTCTTAAATTTCAAGTTGCACCTCTCCAACCACCTAGACCATCTATTGGTGCAGATAATGTACCAAGTGTTGGAAGGAAAGGAAATGACGATGGTACAACCAGAGGTACTTTTATTGGAGGATGAATTATAGGTGACAAAAAATTTTAAAATAAAGTGCAGGTGACTCATGTCTTATTAATTAAGTGTGGGTGACAATTATTAAATTTTGGATTAAGAAATTTTGAAAATGGCACCCAAGTTTTTTATTTTACACTTTGACCCAATATAAAACACTAATATATCTAAAAATAGAGGAAAAAAATCTGAGACCACAGCTACTACTCTTGTTTTCTCTCTCTTTGCTTGTATTGTTGTTTATTGTTATTGTTGTTTGTTTCTTCTTTTTCTTCGTCATTATCATGATCTTCTACTTTATTATCATGTCTTCATGTTCATCATCATCTTTTTTTCCTTATTTATCATAGCATTATTGTTGTTGTTGTTGTTGCCACTACTGCTTCTATTGGACCAAATTGTAGGTCAAATTTTGTTCATATATCATCAGGCATTATTTCATAGGTAATTTTTGTAAGTAAATTTGTGATTTTTAGTTGAATTTATCATCTGGGTATTTCTGCTACTATTATTTTTTTCAATAATGGATAAAACTAAAAGCCAAATCCAACAGATGAGTCATCTGTTGCAATAGGTGAGTCATCTATTGCAATAGATACCTCATATGTTGTAATAGATGACTCTTATGTTACATTAGATGACTCATATGTTGAAATAGATGACTCATCTGTTGGATTCATGTTACAACACTAGGATAAACCTGAAGTTGAATCCAATATATGACTCAACTGCTAGATTCATATTACAGCACTATGATAAATTTAAAGCTAAATTCCAAAAGATAAGTCATTAATTGCAATAGATGATTAATCTAATGCAATAGATGACTAACTTATTTCAACAAATGACCCATCTATTGGATTCAGCTTTAAGTTTTATCCCAGTAATGCAACATGAATTCCAATAGGTAATTCATTTGTTATAATAGATTAACCATCTGTTGCAACAGATAACTTATATATTGCTAAAGATAAGTTATCTATTGGAATCGGCTTTAGTTTTTATCCCAATACTTTAACTTGAATCCTAATAAATGAGTTAGTTGTTGTAATAGATGAATTATTTGTTGCAACAGATGAGTCACTAGTTACAACAGATGACTCATCTATAGGAATTCATGTTACAGTACTGGGACAGGAACCTGAAGTTAAATCCATTAGATGTCTCATCTATTGCAACATTGATAATGATATTGCATATTATTTTTTTATTGTATGACTATATACTATAATATCATTATTAATTTTACAATAAAATCAGTATTAACTTTTGAACAGATTTCTTTAGGTACCATTAATGGCGGAATCAACAACAATAGGGGTTGATTATCATGGTGAATAGATCGAGAAGAATGATCAATATATTTGGTGTTGTATGGATGGTGAAATATTAGAGATGATAGCGATGACAGTCCGAAGAAATATTTTGTATGATGATTTGATAAACTTAATCATCAGCTATTGTGGACTAAATTATCAATCAAAAGATTTTGTCATCAGTTATATGCACAAAGTTTTGAAAATCAGAGGGTCCTGCCTTTTAAGATAAATGATCAATTTTATTTGCATACTTATTTGAGTGATACAGATAGGCAAATTTTAAAGGTGTACGTGGATGAAAAATCGGTAGAGAATGTGAATCAGAATGTAGAACAAGAACAACAAGATAGGTTTGATGATAAATTTGATGATATGGACATGAATATTCTACGTAATAATGAGAGTGGAGATGAAATGAAGGTGAAGGAGGGTCTGTTACAAGTAATATCATGGAAAGTTCTCAATCAACATAGTCGAGTAGTCTTCAAGATGATGAAATAGATTTTTACAATGGGATGACATTCAAGAACAATGAAGAACTAGTCACTATATTGTATATGGCTTGTTTGAAAAAAGATTTTAGACTTAAGGAGGTAATTAATTCACGTAGTCTGTATTGTTTTAAATGTGCTTATTTTGAGTGAAAATGGTGGTTGAGGGCTGTGAAATTCATATGTTCTAATAGATTCGTCACTATAACTTATGAAAAGTATCACATGTGTGGTTTGGAGAAAATTAAGAGTCACATTATGTATGTCATCGCAAAGGTCATTGGTAAATACTTCAAAAACAAATTCCTCAATGGCAAAGGCCCTTTTATAAGACATATGTCCAATAAACTCCATATAGAATTAGGTTTTAAGGTAAGTTATTAGAATATCTATAAGGGAATGGAGATTACAAAGTCTTTGGTTAGGGGAACACATGAGCACTGGTATGCAATGCTTGATGGGTACTATTACATGCTTGAGTCCAAAAATTCATGAAGTAAGATAGCATTATAGGTTGATGAAATAGAATGTTCGAGTACTTTTTCATAGCGTATGCATAATGGATTTCTTAGTTTTAAATAATTAATAAAGGTCATAGACATCGACGACACATTCTTAAAGAGCAAAGTATGAAAGAGTTTTGTTATCGGTGCTGGCACAGGATGTAGAGAATCATATCTTTCCTGTGGATTTTTGTTTAGTGGACAAGGAATGTGATGCCTCATAACAATAATTTTTTGAACAAATGAGAAGTTGTGTAGGTGATACCATTGAGTTGTGTATCATTTTGAGTTGGCATCCAAATATCCAAAGATGGTTTCAATTATCTATCCTTCAGATCAATATGGTTGTTGCATGAGGCACCTTGGGGAAATTATTTGAAACAACTATCACAACTCAAACTTTGTGTCTCATTTTTATAAGCAGCTAAATCTTATGATAGAATTGTGTTAATTTACCATTTAAATCAAATATGGGATATGGTACCCAAAGTAGTAGAACATCTCGAACGTGTTGTATTCGATAGATGAAGCCGGGTATTTTCCAGGAAATAGGTACATTATTTTATTTTTGATGTATTGTTTGATTTTATTGCAATAATATGTCGTACTAAGTGATTTTCTTGTATAACTATAATATTATGACACAAAAAATAGCTGAATCAGCAAGTGCAATGTTTGACATTGAAAAAGAATTTCTCATTGAGGTGCTATTTGATTAACTAAATATGAGATTTGAAAAATTATTTCATGAGAGGCGTATGGAGTTGGTCAACTCACCTAACATACTTGTTTCTTCAATGGAAAAAAAAATATCAAAGTATATTAACTCTGGCAATAAGTTATTGGCCCATCAAACAGCCAAGATGTTTCCACGGTCGATCTTCAAGGAAAAACTTGTACGTGTAGCATTTATGACTTAGAAAAAATATCTTGTCCACATTTTATGTCATCGCTTCGAACCCAAACTGGTTCACAATTTGCAAATAAAATTTATGAGTACTAGTCTCCATATTATTTGGTGGAAAAATACATAATGGCATTTGTGAAGATATTAATTCGATGCCTCCTAAGGATTCTTGGGTTGTTCCTGTAGAGATTTTGGGGAGAGAAATACCTCCTCCATATGTTGACCCAAGCAAACTTGGAAAAGGGTGATTCAAGAGGTTTGGATTGTAGAATCATTTTTAACAATAAAAAAAAGTGCTCCATATGTAAGAACTATATGCTTAGATTGAAATGCACCATGATCGTTGTAATAGTAAAATAGTCTTGTTGTTAGCATAGATATGATCTTTATAATTTTAACTCATTGTTGGTAATGTAAATTTTATTTATTATAGAAAATATATTTTTATTTATGGTTCAACAATTAATTTGTGCATCAATTAAGAAAAGATAACATGAAACTAAATAAATATAATAGGGTACAATAATATTTCCAATACATGATCCATCTATTGCAACAAGTGAGTCATATGTTAGAAGAAATCAAAATCGTTCTTGCAATTGGATTTAGTTCATCCAATAGATGACCCATCTATTTCATAAAATGGGTCATCTATTAGAAGTACTCAAAATAGTTCTTGTGGTTAGATTGAGTTCTTCCAATAGATGACCCATCTATTGCAACAGACAGTTCATCTGTTGGAAGAAATCAAAATAGTCTTTACTACTGGATTGAGTTGTTCCAATAGATAACCCATCTATTGCAATAGATGGGTCATCTATTGGAAGAACTTAAAACAATTCCAGATACCGGATTGAGTTCTTCCAATAGATGACCCATCTGTTGAAACATATGGGTCATGTGTTTGAAGAAATCAAAATAGTCCTTTCTACTAGTTTGAGTTCTTCTAATAGATGACCCATGTGTTTCAACAGATAGGTCACATGTTGGAAGAAATCAAAATAGTTCTTGCTACTAAATTGAGTTCTTCCAACCGATGACACATCTGTTGAAACAGATGGGTTATCTATTGGAAGAGATCTAAACTCTTGATGTTCTATTTTGCTTTCTTCAAATGGATGGGTAGTCTATTAAAACAGATATGTCTATTTATATTTGATTATTTTCAATAGATGAGTCAGACATTGCAATAGGTTAGTAATCTGTTGAAAAATATATCTATATCTATTTGACTAATTTAATGTGAAATGGCTCATTTTAAATCATTGTTAGTAAATAGTAGTGTTAATGGTTTTAATCTATTAAAATAGATATGTCTATATATGTTTGATTATTTTCAATAGATTAATCAACTATTGCAACAGGCTAGTCATTTGGTGAAAAATATATCTATATGTGTTTGACTAATTTAATGTAAAATAACTCATTTCAAATCATTATTAGTAAATAGTCTTGTTGTTGGTTTAGCTATGAACTTGACATTTTTACTTATTAGTAGTAATGTATGTTATTTATCATATGACTGTCACGACCCAAACTAGGACCTGGAAATGACGAGCATCTCGAAACCAACAAGGACCAGAGACCACCCCCTGCTCCTAACCAAAAAAAATAGAAATACCCTCAACAGTGGCTGAATTTCAAACATGTAACAAGATAGAATAAGATAAGATCAAAGAATTGAAGATATGTCTATATCCAATATTTTTTAACCAACCCAAAAAAAACTGATACCCCCACCCAAGTCAACGGTAATCCATAAAGCCTTTTACCAAAATTGAAATCAATAAAGTGTCGGGCCATGGCCCCTACTCTAACAATGACAATGATAGTGTTAATGTGAACTCTTTAATTCTATTTTATGAAAAGAAATCGATGGAATGATCAAGTATTTCAGAGAATAGAAGCTCACCCATTCACTGAAAATGATCAAGGAACCGAGACGATCCACTTAACACTGCACAAGAAAAGTAGAAGTATCTCTGGTACCTGTATCGCATAGGTATATAGCATTTAGAGAAGGTTAGTGGGTTGAGAACTAGCATGTAAGTCAGGGATAAGGGAATAAAATAATAGAAATTCAAAATCCAGTTCAACTCAATGTACTTTCTCACATACATGTGTGCATATATATATATATATATATATATATATATATATATATATATATATTTGTGTGTGTACTTATATAACAATCTGGGATAGGGAACAAGGCTTGACATGCACTTTAAAAATTTAGCCTAGATTATATTGCTTAACTGTTCACGCCCCCTGGTCAGGCCCCAGTGTGTATAGCCGCACGAATCGGAGAATAATCTCACATATATAAACTGGGGACTCGAACCTCACAATCATATACTTAGGTGACTTAAGCACCCAATAATCTAATATGATATGGGAGACTCGAACCTCCCAATCATATAATAAGGGGGACTCAAACCTCCCTGGACATAAGCACGTAGACTCGAACCCCAGGCTATTTAAACCCCCACATCGGCAAATGTGATTTCTAGTGTTGTTCCCTTGGGACCGCTACTTTCATGATCCAGCTAAACAACCTTCTTTTAAGCCTAATTAAAAATTTAGCACAAATTCTCAATTAAGTGATCCAATTATGCATTAAGTCATCCCGTTGGTATCGTCATACCAACATCACTTGAAAGTTCAATATCATGTCATGCCTACTACTTATCTTGCTTGGACTCTAACCCCTCGGCCTAAAAAAACTTCAAAATAATTAGTCATTTAGGACTCAAAATCATTTAATCTATTGGGACTCAAACCCATTTATGTTTCAATAAGCCTCTTATTCCATGCAAATAGTTTCAAAGATAGTTTAATATGCATATTTTTCACATTCAAAACCAATTTCGCAATATTGGGTTGAGTTTGTTACAAATTCAATTGTCATTATTCACAAAATTAGCCATATTTATGCACCCCACAAGTTTAAAACCATTGATAAAGCATAAACAATGCATAATAATTCATGGGAAAACAATTTAAGAACCAACCATATCAAAACCCTTAACTCATGTGAAAACCCACATACAATTTCACATCAATAATAATTTAAATATCATGCTTTAAGGAAAACAAGTTTGATGGTAGTCACATGCCTTAACGATTCACAATTATGGATAAGAAACTTTGAATTGACCCCTAGATTCTCAACCTTGAGGAAACTCTATCTTTCTTTGCTTGAAAGAATTCGAGAGAGAAGATAATATTTTTTTTATTTTGTTATGTATGAGAATAAGGTCTAAAGAGTGTTTATAGGTTATGGGTTATGTTTAGGGTAAGGGGGAAATATCCAAACTACCCTTAGTAAAAGACTAAAGATTTATCGCCAGTCGTTACAGGTCTCATAATGACTTGTTAAGACTCATTATGACTCGTCTCCACGAATCCTAGTCAAGACAGTGTCACTAGGCACACACATTTTTGACCCTATGACTCATAAACTATGGCTCATAACGAGACCCTATGACTCATAGGGTCCAGTCATAGTCAACACAAACCACTTGGCTATGCATTGGACACCCTATAATTGGGACCTAATAACTTGTCATGAGTCTTTAAAAATTGTTGCCTTAAGTCGTAATAAAGATAGTGTCTCAAGAAACTCACAGGACTCCTTGTGACTTAGGTCCTATGACCAATAAAGGCACCCTATGATTCGTAGAGAGAGTCATAGTCAGGGTAGTGAGCTCAAAGATCAAGAGATTTTAAAGAATAAAAAATTTAGGGTGTTACATTCTCCCCCCTTAGGACCATTCATCCCTGAATGATGAGACAAGGTATCCCTTAGCATTATTAAGCACGGAAACATACCCACTCATACCTTTAACAAATATAGGAAACAATGATGTTAAGAATAATACATACCTTAAGAATGATAATTTGAAAAAGGGAACAAGAATGGATATTTGGGCCTCGTGTCCTTTATAGCCTCCCAAAAAGTTTCTTTCACCCCAAATAAATCATATAGAAACCCGTACATATATTCGTATATTTCTTCTATGTTAAAATCAGACAGGGAGTTGGAGCTAGCATAAGCTATGGGACCTATACTTTGCGTTCCTTCAATAATACTACCCCAACTTTTCTTACTATCGTAAAGGTTTCACCATATCTCCCTTTATTAACTATTTCCCATAATGAAAGTTATCTTACTCTCCTAGAAACCCTTGATTATTTTCCATAAGGAAAGTTTGTCTTACTCTACATCTTCATCCATGTCCTTAGCCTGAGTAGTCACCCCCAAAGTTTTCACATCAGTGAATATCCACTCCCCTATCAATAGCACTAATACACTCCTATTGCCACTACCACACTACCAAAAGGAGGGTCACTACATAACTACTGCACAAGCATCAAGAATAAGAGGGTTACTTCTTAATTATGACCCCTATTAGTCGTACTACTCAAGGTGAGACCCATGAAAAGAGACATGGTACCATAGGCACGAAATATTTAATAGCAACTATATAGATCACAACAGGGGATCACTCTGGAATAAATGTAACATTGCCTGAGTCCTTCATACTAGGAACGGCAAGAATCATGCGTGCATACATCATGGGTCATATAGCATAAAGCTAAGATTTGTATATTTGAGAAGTAGGACAAGTTAAGCCGATTGAAACTATTCCTCCTATTCTAAGGACTAAGAATGGTCGTGATTTTGCATATAGGGTCACTTTGAGTTGAGACATAACATAAAATAAACCGGTAGAAAATAGAACGTATAGTTCCTTATAACCCAGCATTAAGTATGACATGAGTTTATAGATGTAAGCTACTTAGAGAACTCAGACTTTAAGGCATAGGCACAATTTAAAAATGGAAGACATTGGTAGAATGACCGCCTACCCAAAAAAGGAGAGAATCACTAAAATAGGAGTAGATTTACCACGACTCTTCCCTGAAACTATTTTCCATGAGAAAACTTTAAGTTCAGCCTTAGTTTACTTTCTGCCTCTATTATCTATTATATGGAAACTCTACCCTCCAGAGATACTCATCTTAACCTTTGCTAGACCCTATAGCTATCAACCTATGAATCACACCCTCATGAGCATACATATCCATACTAAGATATTCAATAACAAGGACTAGGTACAACTGGCATTTGCATACTTAAAATCTCATCTAACAAGATGCTAACTCGGATCGACGTAATCTTATAAAATTAATACTCCTACCCAACTAGTGCTCGCTACTACCGGGTGGATATGCTTTATCCTAGATCCCTATTTTCCCAATGAATATTGGGTGAGAGAGTTCTGCACTAATCTTAGCATAGTTTCCCACTCAAACCCAGTAATAAAGATAGGGGAAAGGAGGTGAACTTTAGAGAAGAGTAGATAAATGACATATATCTACTCCCAGATGCAGACATGGCTCAGTTCCAGGCAAAGGGTTGTGAGCTAGGGACATAGATATCTAGCATATTGTGCCCTGGCAAAGACGTTCCCTGGGCTTCCACCAAGAGATATATCTCCATGAATGACTTCACAGTAGAGGCCAGGATTTGGTTAACTATTATTTGCAGTCGGGTTTCGCCATGCACATGTATGACTGTTGTCATAGATTTGAGAGCTTGGATGGTGGCCTTATCTTTTCTGGCATTTCTCTAAACGTGGGCTAGATTGTGATCTCAGAATAGAGGCATTTCAAGAGTCAGGGCAGTACACTTCTTCTCTTTCCTTTTCTTATTACTGAGCTGTGTAGGAGGGCCGTAGTAAAGGATTATCCAGTAGATACCTGGGTGGAACTAAACCTTCATATCTTTCCACTCAAAATTTGAGGTGAGGGTGCACCTGGTCAAAGCAAAAAGAGAAAGTTCAACTTAATCAAGTCGACCCAGGAGGACACAGACTCATGTAAACCTTCCTCGATAAACCCCTTTCATGAGATCTCAAGGAAGATACTGGTAATCAAATAATTGGTGTCCAAGTTTCCTCAGGGACCAGGTGAGTCCTCCACTACCCGTCATTTCTTTGTAACCTGGACAGACTATGAAGTGTATATGGAAAACCAGAAGAAGTAAGGGACCATCATTTCCAGACTAGAAAGAGCCTATTCAGTATTGTCATAGTCACACAGGGACCTCATAGAGTCACACGTGAATATGGTGAAGAGAGAAAAGAAGAGAGAAATTTTTCACCAAGATATGTAAAGGGCTAAAAGGCATATTCAAAATGCTCAAACCTAGGGAGCGGTTGCCTTCACCGAGAGTTGATATTGATGATGAGGCCCTAGCTGAGTGGTTCGGCGCTGAAGATAATGCAATTGATGCAACGTCTGAAGGATATAGTAACTCATGACACAGATATAGGGAGAACATCTTTTTCCTTTTTTATTGGTTACTTGATTATGTAGTGAGGACACTGCAAGTTGTTAGTTGGGGGTATATCCTCCGTGTCTGCATTATATTTTGTGCATGTGATTGGTGATAGTGAGACATTCCTGGATGTTTTATGTTTTTATTTGTGGATTTTTTGTATGTTTTATGTTGACTTGGATATTTTTGTTATGTTTTTGAGTTGTAATTTTTGGGCACTCGGATAGTTCCCACGTTTCATGAAATATTTGCTAGTTTATTCTTAGTTATCATTTTATTTTGGTTATGGTGATATCGGAAAAGCTTTTCCCTATGATAGATTGAGTGATGACATTCTTAAGGGAAAACGTCGCGATTAGGTTTTGATCCATGGATGCAGGGGAAGTCTGAGTACCCGTGGCATCGAGGTCATAAATACAAGAAAAGTCTGAGTACTTGTGGCATGTTGAATTTGGTATCGTACTTTTACCTATGGCAAAGTCTGAGTAGCCATATGGTTTGCCCGTATAAAAGCCAAAATGTGACAAAGGTTTGGGTTGGTGCCACAATTAGCAACTTGTAAGTGGTGCAAATGCAAAGAAAACACCCTCCTCCGTCCAAAATTTTTCAAAAATTAAGGGCATGGACGTGAGTGACCTTGTAACAAATCTTTTTCTCTTTTTGTGACTCCAAAAATTTTGGCTTGTGAAAATTGTGATACTCCATTTTTGTCTCTAGCAAGAGGGACAATTGTGCCTCCTTGGCAAATTTGCATGCCATGTCTAGTGAGCTTGTTTGTCCAAATCTCATGTGTACTTGTACCATCTAGAACTTGCCCCATTAGTCTCTCAAGGCTAATTTGTATTGTACTTGGTTGGTGAGATGATCTTAGGCCATCTTTGTGACATTGGAAGTCCACTTTAGCCTAAAAATCCTACCCTTGCATAGATATTATGCCTAGTCACCCACTTTAAGCCTTTGTACTTTTCCTTGGCAAACACATTGCAACCTTTGAGCCTTTCAATTTTTATCCCTCTTTTGAACCCTACCCTCCTTGAACTTAAAATTACAACTTGAGGCTAAAGGCCTAAGTTGGGGTTGGTGAAGAGTGGAAGAGGTAACTTTGGGCCACGAAGTTGTAAGTGAGTGCCTAAGTGCTTGAGCATTTAGAACAAATGAATAAGAAAATAAAGGATCCAACAAAAGAAAGAAAATCACAAGGGTGCAAGAAAAGGAAATTAAAATAAAACGGGACATAAAAGTAGGCACATTTGTAAAGAAAAGAAGTGGCCCATGGTCAAATGCTGGATGTAAGTATGTGATGTAGATGTTCAAGTAGGTTTTATCCATGTTGTTCCTAAATAATATCCTACCCTACCCCAAACCTAAGTTACAAGCTCAAAAAGACCTTCATGATTTCCAACCAAGTATATTCATTATAGGGGCGATTGAAAATAGGGGAAAGCCAATGGCATGGTGGTACTTGTTAGCATTGAGAATTCTTGAGAGAGAGAGATAGTTTTTACTAAAATTCCTTGTTTCATACTTGATAACTTAGTGTGTGGAAATTTTGTTCTTGTGAGGAGGCACGTAAACAAGTTGAGGCAGATGATTTTGTCATCTCCCGAAAAATGAGGCAAAAGGATTATAGTGCGGTTTAGGTAAAAGCTGAGTCACTTCTAGAGTATTGAAGATTGTGGCATGGTTGATCTCTGAAGTCTTTTGCATCCTTCAATAGTGCATTTTATATTGATGGGCGTTGGGAGAATAGCTTTGTCCATGTTTGAAGAGCTGCTTGTGGTAGTAACTAAGCTTGAAGTCATTGTGATCATTGGGTCATCTAATTTGGGCATAAATATATTTTGTCTCATGGTAAGAGGTAGTGTTACTTGAGTACAAACAAAGCTTTATGTTGGAGTGTTGATGAGTGGTGTATTTACCACTCATTTGCACTAAATATTCATGAATATTACCATGATTTGAATGTATAAATGAGACAAATGTGTGGTTAAATGCACTTATTTTCACATTTTGCAGGCATACTGGTCATGAGATGGAAAGATGTGGATTTGAGGTAAAAATAATCAAAAAGGAGAAAGGAAGTGCAGCTGAAAGGCTTGAAGAGAAAACAAGCCTTAGTTACCGCGATCGCGATCTGAGGACCACGATTGTAGCCAGTCAATCCATGATAAAGTACCGTGATCGCGAGGTTTTTACCATGGTCTCAGTAGTTGTGATTGTGGACAAGTATCAGCGATCGCGGCAATGCAAGATTTTTGCCAAGGGTAGGCTTGTAATTTCACATAAGTTGTTCCCAATTTCCCTTAAGAGGCTTAACCCTATCTCATTGATGGGAATCCCTTATTTTTGGGACTTTTTCCCACCATCTAGTTTTCAATTTTGAGGGGAACAACTTTGTACTAATTTTGGGGTGAAGAATACATTAGAGTAGCTTCTAAGTGGAGGTTTGGAAATTTCTATTGAAGATTTGTTGAACCTTAAAGTTTGGATTTGTATTTTTTATATCTTTCAATAAATCAAATTTATGGAGATTTTTGGTATATCTTTGCTTATTAATCTTATGAGTTGCTAATTTTTCCTCTTGGGGTTATGTTAGAATAGGGTGCAAGTGTCTGTGGGTTGTGATTGATAGCTTTATTTATTAGTTCATGTTGTTGGGTTTTACAAATTCTTGATTGAAAAATGGAATTTGTTGGTGAAAAACACAAATTTCCTAAATCCCCACAGCATCCTAGAAAGAGGGATGTGGGTAGTCTAGATCCTACATCATCCTTGAAAGAGGGTTGTAGGTAACATGAGCATTTGTGAAAAAATAAGATAGATAATAGTTATTTCCTCTTTATCATTTTAGAAATAAGAATAAATTGTGGAATTTTTATATCTTGGGCATTATCCGAGGAATAGGGATGCCCAAATTGAGGCTTGCGGTGATTGGTTGACCACACCCACGAGGTATTTGAAAGAATTTATTTCTAAAGGAATAGGGATGCCCAAATTGAGGCTTGCGGTGATAGTTTGATACTTTGTTGAAAGGCTAGTATCAAAACCCCTAATTAAGCCTACCCATGCATATTTGATATAGATTTGAAGTTGATTTTCTTGTACTCACATACTAGTTACCCCTAGTAAAACACAACCCCAAGATCCGTTCCTAATTGAATACACTCTAATTATTTGTGGTCTTGAATTAGTCCTTTAGAAATTGAAAAGTATTCATACCTTTGAAATGTTTAACAACCCTTGTATCTTAGGTTTGAATTTAGGAAGCTACTTTTATTTGGAACTTACTCGATCACCACTCATATTGTTCCTCATGGATTCGACCCCAACTCAAAGTTGGGTAAAATACTATCAACGATCGTCTTGCACTTAAATTGATGTGTAAGTTAAGCGTTATTAGCCTCCTAAAGGTTGATACTATAACAATCAACACGGATGATGGTATATCCTCAACTAGACAAACTAAGTCATAATTCAAAATCAACACCACATAAAACCTCAAAGTCACACCTAGCATGCCTAGATCACTATTGGATAGTCATACCCTAATGCTCAACCCTTTGAGGCCATCGAGAATCACCATAAAACTCTATATACTATAGACATAAATACTTAAAAAGAAACCAAAACCTCATGTGACTCATCACAATAACCCATGCAACCTCAAAACCCAAGAGATAAGAATCAAGTCAAAACCTTCGATAATCTAGCAGAACAAAAAGCCTCTATGGCCATGCATATATAAGCAACATGAATATAAGGAAAAATCAATCCATATAAAAAGTGCAACATTCACAATATCTTATGATAGATATCCAAATCACAATTCAACTCTCAAAAATATTACACTAGACTTCTCGTAAGATACTAAAGAACCACACTACCAAGCTTCACATTTCTAACTCCAACCCATAGATACATTCCAAATATATCAAATTTCCTTATGTACAAAAATTCGTATCTTTTTTCTTAGCTCTTATCCTATTCAATATTCTTTAACACAAGAGTCATGGGATAATGAGACATACTCTAATCAAAACCCATGAGCAAAATATTGTATTAGGCCGTTTAGCTACTGGAGTAACAAATGCTACAAATAAGTTTTCATTTCATTCAAAACTCCTTTCAAATTAAAAGTTAGGATCCTGACAAGCCGAAATCCTTCAAGTTTGATTGTTAAATGTCACAATACCTATAAATATTTCCACATAAGCAAAGCTAATCACCAAACAAGTAACAAATTGCAAAGAAAGAACACCAAAAAATATTCCCTTATCCAACCAAAATTCTCTAGTTTCAACCCTTCTAAATTTGATTCACCACAAGTTTAGTCTGTCATAAGGTCTGCCACTAATAAGTACCACTAGAAACCCGACGACCAGAATATATTATAACTTATCATTGATCTACCACTATCCCACAATATAACCATCACGAAGGTCATATTCAAAGAATACCATAATCCATAATACTCACAGCATTAAAATATACATGGTGATATACTCTAATGAGTCACAACATAGGATCAATACACTTGATCCACCACTAAGGAAATATCTACGGGATAGCAATATCAATAGAACCAACAAAACTCACAAATCATAGCAAGAACAAATATGGAATAAGTAATCATATATGTGGAAACACCATCAAGCACTATCAAGATATATCAAAGGCATACTAAAATTATACCTATGACTACTGTACCGGCAACCATACCTCAATTCCATTCTATGGTACCTAATACTGAGGCCTATAATATCTTAGAGCAACTGATCAAGCATCTTTCTGTCTAAGCTGTGGGTAATCCCTCCTATAGTGCCTAAAATCTCTACATAAAAAGCAAACTAAGAAAGTAGGAGCCTGATGTGAGAGGCCTCAAGTACGTAAATGATCACCATAATCTAACCCTCTCTAAGAATAACCACGAGAATTATTACCTCTACCATATATGTCACCATCACCATCACCATCACTATCAAATTTATAAGGCCTCTAGCCTGCAAAACTTTCATTTCTCCACACAAATCCTCTAGAAACTTTAAAAAAACTAATCCCACATAAGATGAGGTGATCTAACTAGTTTACTTTTTATAAAATCCCTCTACCACTGTCTGGATAGCCCAAAAAGTGAATGGTAGTAAAATCTATTCTATTAGAATCCACCAAGATCAACATATGTAACCTTTCACGATGACCAAGCAAGAAATATAGGCATCTACCCTAGGATCTCCAACAAAACGAGGAGGATTTGTCCCCATAAACTCTACATTCCTACATTGTTCTTCTATGGACATAAATGTTAAGGTCACTGGATGTGGAGCAACCCGTGGTAATATCTTAATAACACCAGGAAAATTTGTAGTCAAATAAGCATCTGGAGTATGGTTCCCTGAAGTAGCATGTTAAGTTAAAATAAGAGCCACTCTCTAAAAAAACCCAGCACTCAAACCACACAATCCTCTAGCATAGGTATGGTCACTAGTGGAGTCTCACAGTCCCCAACCCTGCTAACTCAATAGACCCTATCACTAGCAACTCGAGAACCTGAAGAGGCAATCCTAACCTAACCTTTAGCTGACCTGGATACTTCAATCTTACCTTTATCTCAACCTCTGCCCCTGCCACATACTGAAGGCATGGGCTAAGAATCTTTAACTAAGGAAGAACGTATGCTCACCATCTTTGAGAGTGTGAATAAAAGTATTTGAGTTATTCAAATCTTAGGAACGTATGATACAGAATGTAGAAATAGATTTCTCCTAAAGTTAGGTAGCCTCTTAAAGATAGATAACAAACGTCTCCACACCTATCCACAAGACATTACTAGACTTGGCTTGTACTAACGAAACCAATAATCCTGGGACTCTAATACCAATCTGTCATGACACAAAAATAGAGAACATGATGGCACCTACCACACCCCCTAATACAGGTAATCCTATCTAACCCAAATAATAATTAAGTAAATCAGAAGCGAAAGAAGAAGAAGAAAAGGAAGAAAAAGAAGAAGAATCCCAAAAATATATATAAAGGTGAAATAATAATTCAAAGATACATTTCATATATGGTTGTTACTTGTACAAGCCTCTAAATACAAAATGATATTAATAGATAAAGTATCTTCAATACGGATAAGCATAAGATAAATAAATAAAGATTCAGTAACCTTTGAAGTCTGCTAAGCCCTACCTCGATCATCACAACTCTAATGTCAAAGGAATGCAATCTACGATCTGCTGCTCAAATCAAATACCTGCACCGCTTGATATTAAAATAAGTAAAATAAAAGAGAAAAAAGAGTTGGCATGATACACGAGTACTCAGCAAGCATCATCGATAACTGAACCTAATCTAAAGGAATAGCGAGAACCACCATCCCACTATTAAAGGTCTTCTTAAATAGATTTGTAATCGATAAAATACTCCACTTTATCCTATTTGAGGTGACCCAATGTAACACCCTGAGAGTACACCCTAGGAGCCACACGGTGTTTACAGTCTCGAGAGACCACAAGCTAACCCATAAGCTTGTACCTGCTACGAGTATTGAGTAAAACTGATACCAAAAGAGCATATGATGAATTTAACTAAGAATGTCGTAAGGTTTTAAGTCATAATTCTAATAAAGTCTATAAAATAAAACTGATAATACTGATAAAGCATCTGACAAAGACAACTAAAATCTAAAAATTGACTAACAGTCTGAAATTTTTGAAAGCCTCTAACCAGACTGAATAAGAGTTTATGGGACAGGCCCCAACTAATTCCAACTAACAACTGAACTGAAAGAATGAATGTACTGGTATGCTAAATAAGGTAGGTTGATTTGTATGGTTTCATATGCATGAATAATAACTGACTGAATAAATAGCATGAAATACTGAAATTTATAAATACTAAGGATGCATGAAATCTATAGCTTGTAAGTTAAGCATAAGAATGATTTAAAGCTTGTAGTAATAGTATGATTTCAACATCAACATCACTAAGTATGATTTAAATCAGTGTATAACAACATAAATAGGTGGGGCTTGATAATAACAACAATTTTATGTAACCATGGTATAGAATTGAAATTCATGGGAGTTCGTGGTTAAAATCACAATTTTAAAATCATAATAACTTATAAAGATCACAACTTTGAATTTAAAATTGGGTACTTGGGCTCCATGGGTGAAAGGGACCTATGAGAGAACACTTAACATACCTGGGTTGATGAATTCGTGAGAATTGATGGTGAATTCTTGAGTGTTTGAAATTTGAAGGCTAGGGTTTTTGTTCTTGAAAGAGGGCTACTTTAATTTGAGTAATTTGTGAAATAATGAGCAAATAGTGCTCTATTAAGACTTAAATCCCATGTTTGGATGGATTTGGGGCTATGGGAAAAAACCAAACAGTCTTTGGAATTTAAATCGTGAAAACTGGAAATTTTGATTTTGACACCCAGCGTGACGTGGTGCAATCGCGTTGGGCCACTGAAAAGCTGACAATCCCCATTTTTCCGACTAGTGCAATGTGCTGCCATTGTATTGCGCCTCTGAAAACGGACATTACGAACTGGAACCTTGGCACGATGCGACACCATCGCGGTGCCCCACTGGAAAATGGACAATTACAAAACGGAACCTTAGAGATATGTGGTGCTAATCACGGTGATACACTAGAAAAATGACGAGCGTGAAATTGGCCATCACCACCTTATTGCGTTGGGATACTATTTTGCACTAAAAGTGCCATAACTTCTCACCCTAGTATTAGATTTAGGTGAAATTGGTATCGTTGGAAAGATAATTCAATTTTGTACAGCTTGGTGGGTATTGATCTAGAAAATTCTCAGTAGAGTAAAATATATGCTCATTTGAAGTTGACTAAAGCAATATTCTTATCGAAAATTCAATCGGTAAGGAATATTTTGATTCGTCTAACAGCTGGGAGTTATTTGAAACTTTAATATACACCAAACTAACCCATAAAACTATCAAAGAACTATAATGTACTAAGCATGAGATTGATACATGACTCTATCATTGGTTTGTATTTTTGGGGTATTGCAATATCTTCTCCTGGGGAATATTCGTCCTCGAATGAGACTGGTTAGACTGAAAGCATTGAGGAACTGAGATTACATGCAGAATATATGTGATTACATGACTGAGTATGAAACATGGAATATGAATACACTAGTTCTGTGAATGCATGACTGACATAAGAATGATATGCAGCTGAAACTCAGCATGGAGAAGAGAAATTCTAAGAAGATTGTTACCTTAAGCTGAGTCTGAGTTTGTGGAGAAAAGATGGGGGTACTGGGTCCATATATCTGCTTCTGCTTCCCAAGTTGTTCTCTTCATGGACTGATTCTGCCAAAGAACTTTGACTAGGGGAGCTTCTTTGTTCCTTAGTCTACAAATTTTTCGATCCAAGATTTCGACTGGAATTTCTTCGTAAGAAAGGGTGTTTTGAACATCTATGCTTTATAAGGGAACGACAATTGTTGGGTCTCTAATACACTTCCTCAATAAGGAGATACGAAATACCGGGTGCACTGATACTGAGTTTGCAGAAAACTCAAACTCATAAGCCACCTTTTTTAAATGGCTCATAATTCTGTAAGGACCAACATATCAGGGACTAAGCTTCCCCTTCTTACCAAACCTATTCACTCCCTTTATGGGAGAGATCTTTAGGTATACGAAATTACCAATCTCAAACTCATGATCTTTCCTTCTCACATCTTCATATGATTTCTATTAGCTCTGGGCTGCCTTAAGCCTCTCCTTAATCAACTGTACTTTCTCTAAAGCATCAAACACCAAGTTAGTCCCTATCAAAGCGGTTTTTCTTACTTCAAACCAACCAATCAGAGATCTACATCTCCTTTCATATAGAGCCTCAAACGGAGCCATCTGAATACTAGAATGATAGTTGTTATTATATATGAATTTAATCAAAGGAAAATTGTCATCCCAACTGCCCTTAAATTTGAATACACATGCTCTCAATATATCCTCAAGGGTCTGAATGGTCCTCTCTACCTGACCATTTATCTGAGGGTAAAAGGTTGTACTGAGGTCAACTTGGGAACCAAGACCCTTCTAAAAATCTTTCCAAAAATGAGAGGTGAACTGCGTACCTCTATCTGAAATGATGGACAACTGGACACCATACACCCTAAACAACTCTCTGATATAGAGCTTGGCACAGTCCTCAGCTGAATAAGAAGTATGGACTGGTAAGAAATGGGCTGATTTGGTCATCCTGTCTACAATGACCCAAATTGAATCATGTTGCTGACGAGTAAGAGCCAAACCCATCATAAAATTCATATTCACTACCTCCCACTTCTAAGTGGGAATACTGAACTCCTACATAGACCCACTAGGCTTCTGATAGTCAATCTTAACCTACTGATAAGTGGAGCACTTAGCCACAAACTCTGCAATATCCCTCTTTATCTCGCTCCACCAATAGACTTCTTGTAGATTACGGTAGATCTTCGTGGCCTCTGGATGAATAGAGTAACGCGCACCATGCACCTCTGTAAGAATTTTCTGTCTCAACTCATCAACACACGACACACATAGTCTACCCTGGAAACACAACACACCATCTTCCCCTTGGGAGAAAACCTCAACTTTCTGATCCTTGACTGACTCATTCAGATTCACTAGACTAGGATCCCTATCTTGCTTTTGTTTTACTTCTGTAACCAAAGAAGATTTCAAACTATTCTGAACCCAAACGCTACCCTCAGCTGAATCAACCAAATGAACACCTAACCTGGCGAGATGATGAATTTCTCTAACTAATTTCTTCTTATCACCCTCGACATGAGCAACACTACCCATAGACAATCTACTTAGGGCATTGCCACTATATTGGCCTTGCCCGGATGGTACAAAACACTCATATCATAATCTTTTAGCAATTCTAACCTTATCCTCTGACGCAGATTCAAATCTTTCTATGAGAATACATACTGTAAGATTTTGTGATCTATGAACACATCAATATGCACCCCATACAAATAGTTCCTCCAAATCTTTAAGGCAAACACAACAGCTGCTAACTCAAGATCATGGGTGGTATAATTCTTTTCATGGGGCTTAAGTTGTCTAGAGGCATAGGACACAACTTTATCCCTCTACATCAAAACACACCCCAAACCAACTCTGTAAGCATCACAGTACACAACAAACCCATCTATACCATCTGACAATGTCAAAACTAGGGATGTGGTGATTCGAGTCTTCAACTTATGAGGACTCTTTTCACAAGAATTTGACCACTGAAACTTAACTTTCTTCTGAGTCAATCTGGACATGGGGAATGCAATAGACGAAAATCCTTCAACAAATCATTGGTAATAGCCAGCCAAACCCAAGAAACTCCTGATATCTGATAGAGAGATGGGTCTAGGCCAGTGTCCCACAGCCTCAATCTTTTGAGAATCGACTCTAATGCCATTACCAAAAATAATATGGCTAAGGAAAGCTACTGATCTTAGCTAAAATTTGCACTTACTAAATTTAGCGAACAACTGATGGGCTCTAAGAGTCTGCAATACGATTCTGAGGTGGTCTGCATGATCATTTTTATCACGGGAGTAGACAAGAATGCCATCAATGAAGACTATGACGAACATGTCCAAGTACTGTTTGAACACCCTGTTCATCAAGTCCATTAAGGTTGTTGGGCCATTCGTGAGACCAAAGGACATGACTAGAAACTCGAAGTGACCATACCGAGTTCTGAAAGCTATTTTCAGAATGTCACATTCTCTGACTCTGTGCTGATAATAGTTGGATCTGAGGTATATCTTAGAAAAGTAACTGGAACCCTGAAGTTGGTCGAACAAGTCATCAATTCAGGAAAGCGGATATTTGTTTTTGATTATGACTTTGTTTAACTGACGGTAGTCAATACACATTCTAAGAGAACCATATTTCTTATGCCCAAACAGAACTAGTTTGCCCCATGAGGAGACGTTGGGCTTGATGAATCCCTTATTTAGGAGATCTTTCAATTGTTCTTTCAACTCTTTGAGTTTGGCTGGAGCCATTCTGTATGTTGGAATAGAGATAGGCTGTGTATCTGGAAGAAGGTCTATTCTGAAGCTAATTTCTCATTCGGGAGAAACTCCAAGAAGATCTTCAGGGAACACATCTGGAAATTCCCTCACTACAACAACTGACACAAAAGTTGGTGTCTCAGAATTAGAGTCTTTGACTCAGACAAGATGATAAATACACCCCTTGGATATCATTTTTCTCTCTCTAAGGTATGAAACAAGTTGACCCCTAGGCACTATAGTACTACCCCTCTATTTAAGGATTGGTTCATTTGGAAACAAAAAATGAACTACTCTATTTCTGCAATCAACTGAAGCATAGTATGAGTGAAGCCAATCCATGCCAAGAATAACATCAAAATTCGTCATCTCTAACTCCACAAGATCAACTGAAGTAACTTTCTGAGATACTGTGACCGGACAGTTCCTATGTACCTATCTGGCTATAATAAAGACACCTACTGGGGTAGATACTAAAAAAAGTTCTGCTAAGATTTTAGTATTGACTCCGAAGTTGACAGTTATATAAGGGGTTACAAAAGAAAAAGAAGCTCCAAGGTCTAATAAAGCATAAATATGTAAATAAAGGACTTGCAATGTACCAGTGACCACATCAGGAGAATTTTTCTTTGATTCTATCGGGACTGAATGGCATACAATCTGTTTGGACGTTGACCACTGGTAGTACTGGAAGCGCCACCCTGCTAAGTTGGGCAGCCGACTGGAACTGGAAGACGACTGGACTGACCCTGCTGACCACTCTTCGAGCAATCCCTGACTCTGTGGCCTAGATTTCCATACCCAAAACAAATATCACTACCGGCTGTACAAACACCAAAATAGTTTCTACTATATTTCTGACAAAGAAGATTCTTACGACCACTGTTTACACTGCCTTAGGACTTAAAGCCTAGCACCCTATCCCGATTATCATTTCTAAATTTGGGCATGGGAGAACTAACTGAATATGGAGCTGGGTATGAAGATTTCTATCAGAACTGAGGACGGTTACCACCTTCTAACCTTGGTTGATTGAAATTAAAGCTACCTGTTCTATCCCTCTTATTCTCCCTCCCTCTCTCCTAGTCTTTTGCTCCTCAATCTGTTGAGCATGGACCATAAGCCTAGACAAGTCCATCTTCTTAATCAACATTGCAGTCCTCTACTAATTGACCACACTATTAGATACACCAGAGATGAACTTACTGATCTTAGACCTGCTATCAGCTACCACATGAGGAGATACCTAGCTAATTGAGTAAATTTTAGGGAATACTCCTTCATACTCATGTTGCCCTGCCTCGAGTTAATAAACTCTAACACCTTATCCTTTCTCAACTCCAACGGAAAGAACCTATATAAAAAAGTAGTAGCAAAATCCTCCCATTCTATAGGCCCTGCATTTGCGCCTCTCTCTACATTTCATTGCTTAAACCATGTATGAGCTACATATTACAACTGAGAAGCAACCAATTCATTACTCTCACTAGAAGTCACCCTCATAATATATGTTACCTTCTACACCATGTCTATGAATTCCTGTGGATTCTCTTCAGATTTGGATCCTGAAAATAGAAGAGAATCCATTTGAGTAAAGTCTCGAATCCTATATGGGGCAGTATTGGCTACTAGGTTGGCTGGGACAGCGGCTGGCTAAACATTTTGAGATTCCAAAAAATGGGCTAGAGTAGTGAATGTATCTCTGAACTTTG
The DNA here is from genome assembly GCA_030864215.1 of Capsicum pubescens. NCBI lineage: Eukaryota > Viridiplantae > Streptophyta > Magnoliopsida > Solanales > Solanaceae > Capsicum > Capsicum pubescens. The sequence goes on from CM061544.1 coordinate 110,084,892, forward strand.
CATGAGAAACATGCTCATTCAGAGCATCTTCCTGAATGGGCGGAGTTGCTGGCTGGTGTACGTTTCTTCTTTCATTTATTTTTTTAGAAGCCATATTCTGTAAATGGAAGGGAGAATAGATTAGACAGAGTGTTTAACATGACCATCATCCTTAGTCGCACGGAATGAACACTAAAAAAAGGGAAACTTTTCTTAAATGCCTCGTAGCCTTTTTCCTATAAGTGTGGTATACTTTACACTAATGCACAGACTCTAGTTGACATGGATTTCAAATTTCCTAGGACATTTTAAAACCTTAGGCTATGATACAAAGATTGTAATGCCACGAGAGTACACCCTGGGCACCATACGGTGCCTATAGTCCCAAGAGACCATAAGATAACCTATGAGCTAGTACCTACTATGAGCACTGAGTAAAACTGATATCAAAAGAGCATATGTGGAATTTAACTGAGGAATGTCGTAAGGTTTTAAGTCATAATTCTGATAAAGTCTATAAAACAAAATTGATAATACTGATAAAATGTCTGACAAAGACAACAGAAATCTAAAAACTGACTAACTGTTTGAAATTTCTGAAAGCCTCTAACCTGGCTAAATAGGAGTTGATGGGAAAGGCCCCAACTAACTCCAACTAACTACTAAACTGAAAGAATGAAAATAAATATAGTCTGTCCTTAAAATATGAGGACTCACCACTAGTATAGATAATAATCTAGAAAGTCTATGCGTGATCCAGGAACTAAGCGTCCGAACCTATGATATGATACATCATAGCACAAGAAATGAGTATGTGATCAGTACCTTAAATGTACTGGTATGCTAAAAGAGGTAGGCTGATATGCATGGTTTCATGTGCATGAATAATAACTGACTAAATAAATTGCATGAAATACTTAATAAAATGTATGAAATCTATAAATATTGAGGATGCATGAAAGCTGCAAATACTGAGGATGCGTGAAATCTGTAATTGCAGAGGATGCATGACCATGCATAAAACATATTCTAAATATAATCTGTAAACTGAAATACTAAAATTTGATTACTGAATTACTGATATCTATATGCTATGGTCAAGCAACTAAAACTGAATTACTGGGTTGATTACTGGACTGGGACTATGGGAGTTATCATCTAACCGACATGCTCCAATGAGAAATTTGGGGTCTAACCTATGACCCCAGTTATAAGGGTGTCTGTATCATGCCACAGGAACTAACACTGGTTGTGTGGATCTACTAAAGTGTGGTCCCGAAGAACTAAGGGTTACCCTCAACTGGCAGGTAGCCATATGAGACCAACCCTCAACTGGCAGGTTAACATCTCAACCTACTCTGGCTAAGTAGTTATGGAATGCGGGGATTGCTACTAAGGGTCACACCCTCAACTGGAAAGTGATCCCCCATCCCTGGATTCTCTCGGTGCTAAATCCTACTTCCAACTGAATTGACTCAAAATACTGAACTAGTTTAAGTTTAACTGATTATGATAACTGACTGAACTGATGGCACTCATGATATATCTGAAACTATTTTGAAGATACTGAGACTAAGTAAACAGCTAGGTTTTCGGGTATTCATAACCCCCAGGACTCAAGAGAAATAATATCTAAATAGGGCTAAAACTTTGGGGACTTAATATGAAAGCATTATACAAAATTCATTCTTGTAGGAATTTCATCAAACACTTGATGTTCATAGTATAAGCTAAGAAGGGGAATGATTTAAAGCATGTAGTAATAGTATGATTTCAATATCAACATCACTAAGTATAATTTAAATCAGTAAATAACAACATTAAAACATAGGCTTGATAACAACAACAATTTCATGTAACTATGGTATAGAATTATAATTCATGGGAGTTCATGGTTAAAATCACAATTTAAAATTATAATAACTTGTAAAGATCACAACTTTAAATTTAAAATTGGATACTTGGGATCCATGGGTGAAAGGGACCCATGAATGAACACTTAACATACCTGAGTTGATGAATTCGTGAGAATTGATTGTGAATTCTTGAGTGTTGATCTTGAACTTTGAAGACTAGGGTTTTTGTTCTTGAAAGAGAGCTATTTTAATCTGAGTAATTTGTGAAATAATGAGCAAATAATGCTCTATTGGGACTTAAATCCCGTGTTTGGATGGATTTGGGGCTATGGGAAAAAACAAACAGTCCCCGGAATTTAAATAGTGAAAAGAAGTTTTTAAATCTCAACTTGGATATAAATCTTAAAACACAGAATAAATATTCATAGAAAATGAGCAATATGAATTTATAATCACTTACAATAATTATATGAGAAACAAGCATCGAGAATCATTAAAAATGAAACTTCCTAGCTTCTGAAATGTCACAAATACGAAATGAATTTGGTTTGATCTTAAACTCAACGATGGCTGCTAAAAAGGCACTTTGTCCGCTAAATCGGCCTAGTCAAAGGGTTAAACTAGTGCTAAAGTGGTCAAATGATTGCTTTAATAGCTCAATCAAATGGTCAATGCCTGCTAAGGCGGTCAATCAGTTGCTTTAGCTACTTGACCAACACTTGTAATTTTAAAATTTTTTTTTTGCCCCTTGAAACTCATACGGAACCCTATAAATATGAATCAATAGTGCAAATTAATCATAAAACATGTTATGGGTCCAATGAAATTATCAAATTATAAAAAGGATCTTTTACAATAAATTAACCCTCGAGACCCCTTAGGCCAAATTTGTCTAGTTCCGTTTAAAAGGTCAAAATGTAAAACAAAAGCTTGGAGTCTGACAAACTATGCTACTACCCTAAAATTGACATTTTGAATCTAATGAAACTGGCCAAATTTCCATTCGATACTTGAATCACCAAAAGTTAATCGAAGTCAAACTAACTCTTTTAATGATGTTCAAAATCATAAATTCATATAAATTACTCGAAAATGCATCGAGGACTGTGCCAATAATTTCTACAACTCATAAATGATATAAAGCAATAATGGAGAAGAGAAAAATGATCAGAATCCAAAAATTTCTAAAATTCACTACGAGGTTATTACATAATGCTTATGATTGGCAGTAGCATATGTAATAGACATGCAAGCAAAAGAAAAGACAGTGTGGGCACAACTTCTCAAGCTAATGTATTCTAAAGTCATTCGTGCCTTATGGATGGAGAGGAACCAATGCATTTTTTAGAAGAGTAGATCATGGGAAGCTATTGCAAAGGAGTTCATACATGTAGCTTATTTTATAGAACCCCCAAGACTACAGGATGTAGTACATAGTTATGTCTTTTAACTTACTTTATTCCTGGTAGCTGTTAGGGTTTTGTCCCTAATTTTCTTACTAAATTTTAATTTTAATTTCCTATTGAAGGAAAGAGTATTACCATAATTACTTTTACTTTTCCTGAAAAGAAAAATATAATTCTCTTTCATATTTGGGTAACCTCTTTTTTAGATGAAAGGTTTTGTATCTTTATGAATAGAAGACTCTGCTTTTGTATCCTTACAAATAGAAAACCCTCTTCTCATATCATAACACAATAGCTTCCACAATGTAGTCCTTAGGAGGGGGAGATTCTCCGAATAGGTTTTATGTTTTTCAATATTAATTTTTAATTGTAGGTCGTTTGACCAAACATAATAATAATATGTATTTTTAGTATAGTTTTATATCTCATTTGATTTATCATCCCCATGGTTTATAACTATTAGATACCGCATGACGCCCCATCAATTTTGAACCCAAAAGTGGTATGAGAGTTTATGGTTCAAATATCTGATGGTTCAATTGAGGACAGTTGAAGATCAAAGTTGCGACCAACTTGGCGATGTTGATGATTTGTTGTCCAAAAAAAGCCCAAAATACTACATGTGGAGACTATTATCAATCATATTTTCAATAATTCTGTCGTTATATTTTTAAAAATAAAGCTCACTTTTAACCTTACAAAAGGCTCCAATATTTTTAACCCAAAAGAGCTCATATACTTTTAACCCCAAAAATCTCAATTTTTAAACATGTCAAGAAGCAGTGATGAAGATTATGTGAAGGACGAAGATCATGCAGAGGATAAAGTGATGAAAATCAAGCCAAAAGAAAAGATTTGTTAGGATTTTATCCTAATTTTCTTACCAAATTTGAGTTTTAATTTTCTATTTAAGGAAAGTCAAAGTATTACCATGATTACTTTTGCTTTTCCTGAAAAAGAAAAGATAGTTCTCCTCCATATTTGGCTAACCACTTTCTTGGAGGAGAGGTTTTGTACCTCTACAAATAGAAGACCCTCTTTCCATATCATAACACAATAGCATTCATAACGTAGTCATTAGGGGGAGATTTCTCCCAATAGATTTTATATTTTTCAATATTAATTTTTAATATGTAGGTCGTTTGACCAAACACATCAATAATATATCTTTTTAGTATAGTTTTATGTGTCATTTGATTTATTGACACCATGATTTGTAACTCTTAGATTTTGTATGATGCCCCATCAATTCCAAACCCAACAATAGGTAGCTCTTATTCCCTTTTGTTTGGTTGATAAACAATAGCTCTGCTGAGTCAATGCAAGCCATTTTGAATTGTAATTGCTATACTCTGGTGATTAATAAAAGAAGTTAGTTACCAAAAAAAAGAAAAGAAAATGGCAAGGTTAGAATAGGCCTTTTATAAGATAAACTAGGAGAGAGATTAATTTTCAAAGTTGAGGAAGAGTTTGATTTTTAAATTAAAGTTGGAGGGGGGCTGTAAATGATTTTTATCCATTTTTCTATAGATATTTTAAGTTGTCAACTATTGTGATTCATATTACTTTTTACTTAATTTTCATATAATATATGTTACTCCTCTGTCCCAATTCATGTGGTACATATGAAATTTCGAGAGTCAACCAAATTTTTATAAAAAAAAAATTTAATTTTAAACTATTATCTATTATAATTTATAATACTTTTTATGTAATTCTTTTATATAATAAGAAACACACTTTTTTAAAAACAAAGCAATTAAAAAGGAAGAATTTCCAAAAGTACCCTTAGCTAGAATCAGGCATGTCGATTATTGTGCTTCTAGCTGCTTATTAATTGTAAAAATAAAAGTGAAATAATAATATTAGTATTTAGTGTTAAACCTTACAGAATTTATGTGAAAGTTAAAGGGATAATTTGATTTTATATTTTAGACCCTTTTTTTACTTCTACACCAAATGCGGGTCACAAATTTTGATCCTTTTCTAAAAAAAAATTCTAACTTATATGTGATCGATATCATCCATTTTGAAGTAAGCCAATTTGATGGCTAATTCATTGTTTGCACAAAATAAATAGACGTTTCAAGAAAGAGCAAAAATGTATATGATGCACTAGTGACTGGTTGTTATATACCACCAAATGATGTGGTGCAGTGGATGGGGTTGTTCCTTCCTTAACCAGAGGTCTCGGGTTTGAGCCCTGGGTGTGGAAAAATTCTTGGTAGCTAGGGAGCGCTACCCCTCGGATGGGACCCTACCCGGCGCAAATAATGATTAATCGGGCTCCAATGTGGGTTCCGGACACCGGATGAGAAATCAAAAGGAAAAGACTGGTTGTTATATAAAACATTTCTTTCAAGAGTATTTCTATTTTTCATGCAAAAATGAAGAACACAAAGTAAAAATGTTGAAGTTTGAGATTAAAGAAAAGGATCCATGAAGGCTCGAACTCATGACCCCACACATGAAAGTTATGTCTTTAACTACATCGCCAGAAGCAGCTTTCTACAGATTATAGAAGGGGTAACTTACATAAATTTCAGATTTTTAATGGGTTCTAATGCTTTTTTTTTCATAATTTTATTTAATTACATGATATTTCGGATTTTAATATTTATGATACATATTTTTAGCCTTAATACATATACATTGTGATACATTTGTAATTTAGTAGTTAGTTACGTAAGGAAGTAACTAATTTTCAATTATTACGTAGAGTAAAATTAGGCACATATCGTGGAAATGATACATCTGGTTCTAGATGTATCACACTGATATATTTCGTAAAATTACTCACTAGCCATTAAAAATTCGATCTCGCACCAAAATAAATAATTTACATATGTCAAACATATGTTAAATGTATCAATCATTTATAAATAAATTAAAATATAAATTACTATCACAATGTATATATGTGTATCACCAGTATTCCAACAACAAATGTATCATACTGGTAATGTATAAATTTTGATAACTGGTTAACAATACCAATGGATGGATGGATGGATGGTGGGTGGATGGATGGATGGATGGATGGTGGGTGGATGGATAGTGGGTGGATGGATGGATGGATGGATAGTGGGTGGATGGATGGTGGGTGGATGGATGGATGGATGGATGGATGGTGGGTGGGTGGATGGATGGATGGATGGATGGATGGATGGATGGGTGGGTGGGTGGATGGGTGGATGGATGGATGGATGGATGGATGGATGGATGGGTGGATGGATGGATAGTGGGTGGATGGATGGTGGGTGGGTGGATGGATGGTAGGTGGATGGATGGATGGATGGATGGATGGATGGATGGATGGATGGATGGATGGATAGATGGATGGATGGATGGATAGATGGATGGATGGATAGATAGACAGATAGACAGACAGACAGACAGGCAGGCAGACAGGCAGACAGATAGAGAGATTTAGAGAGCGTAACTCGTAATTGCACCTTGTTCTCAAGGAAGGCATAAATCTCTCGACTCAATATCACAAAGAACTGTCTTTTAATGTACTTTGTACTACAAAATCATATTTATCGATAAATTCTCTCAAATTTCTTTGTTTATGTACATGTCCATCAAAGAAGGGGCATGTGAACTCATTACAATGATCATCAATAAATATTTCAACCAAAATGTATCTTTCATATAAAATAGAGCCCATCGTCTCGACCCTCATACAAACTTTGAAGCCATCCGTAGCTTCTACCATCAAATTGCTCGATATCATCTTTTAAATTTATAATATAGAAAAGGTTGTGCTCATAAGCTGCAATGATAAAAGTTGTATACGACTTGGCTATCACCTTCTTTGAGTTCTAAATGTGTGAAGCCATCCAGTTGCTCTTTCATCTGGATTTTCGTAGCCTGGTGTATCAATAGTTGGAGCTCTATACAGCTTAATTTTACTCAATTCCACATAACTATTGTCTTTAACTTTCTTTAACCCCTGTATCCATCTTGCTGTATGACTTGGATAGATAAGAAATTATTTTCGATAAAACCTCAGGCTCAAGAAACAATAATAATGATCAAAATCAAAAGAATAATCTGACAAAATTTACTGCATAATTATACTTATTTGAGATGGCCAGATGCTGTAAAAATAAAATAAAAAAATCAATTAGATTTGACCAACACAAAAATAGAAACCTAATAAAAAATTATCATAAAATCACACTTAAATGAGTTTTGCACATGTAACTCACATCAATCGATAAAATAATATGTAAAAGAACAAAAATGTTAAAATGTTGAAATTAACGTAAAATAAATACTATATTTGTTTGAATGATATAGTTTGACTTACACGATGATCACAAGCCTTCTTTGGCACAAGTAATATGGTATGTGTTTTAAGTCTATAAGGAGATCATCTTGTTCCTTTTCAAAAAATTTGTCCCCAAGTATTCTTGTTGCAACCTCTCTTATTGATTTATCATTAAATGATCCATGCAAGCGAAACAAAACACATCAAAAATAGCAAAAACTGCAAAACTCTAACAAGAACAAAAAATTTATGTTGTACTCCATCTAAAAACTAAATCATCATTAAGGACTTGCTAATATTATTTAAAAGGAATATGCACATTTAGATATTTACTTTCACATGATCATATTATATCTCACTTGTTTATTAGAGAGAGCAGTCATGGAATGGAGTGAAAATTATCTTAAACACATGATAGCATATAGTGAACAAATGCTAGCATGTAGTGAACAAATGTGAAGTCTGATAAGAGATACACTTTCAAGGGCTAAACATCCCTATGAAGTCCTATAAGGGGTACACTTTCAAGTCCTAAACATTCGGTGATTGATTTAGACTTATTTTATGATGTTACAGTCCTATAAGGGGTACACTTTCAAGTTCTAAACATCCGATGATTGATTTAGACTTAATTTACGATGTTCTGAATCCAACGGGTCACATGAATATTGTTATCAAACAACAACATGCCTGATGTAATCCCACAAAGTGAGATCCGATAGAGTATAACTCAGATATTTTCCTGCGTCAATATGGATATTATTATCCTCATACTTCATTTGGCGTAATCCAAAATAAGGTTACTTAGCAAACTCAAGCCCATTAAATCAATTATTGAAAAAGTATTACAAAAAATCTATCAACATTGAGGATTTTATTTGCGATGTTCTAAATTCATTAGGTTGCATGGATATTTTATTTTATCCCCATACTATCGCTTTGGTGCAACTCAATTACACTCAATTGGCTAAACTAAAGCCCATTTTAGTATACTATTGGACTAACTGAAAAAATATGAAGATCATACCCTATGTAGACATAGAAAACCTTAGGAGTATTTAGAGCCCTCTTAATATGTAACCTTTTGTATTCTAGGTATAAATTATATAGTTGGGTTTCTATTTCTTTTAATGATTTATTCTTTTCGTAAGATGTATTCATTAATTTGTTTAGTTTATTATTTTATCCTATTGAAATTTTAGCAATTTTTGTGTAGTATTTTATTCTAACTTTGCTATATTCAATGCGTAGATTTATATTTTTTATTTGACTAATTAGTATTTGTTGTTCATCCTAAAGGTGAAACCAATAAGGCAAGAAGCCGTGGTGGGGAGTAACCAGAGTAGAGGCGCTGTTTAAGGGAAAATATCCAGATTACCATGCTAATAGTGACCGAAGAACATGTTATTTAAGAATAATCTAGTAAATAGTAATCTAAGATGACCATATTTTGTTATGAACATGATTGAAGGGAATATTTTGAAAAAAGCAATTTTATGAAAATGAATAATTATTTATCTGATGTGATGGTAGATAAATTTAAAATACTTATTTTGTATGCACTTAAAGATATAAAAGTAGTAGATATAAGAAAGATCATATTAGAAAAAGCATTTGATAAATATTACATGACTAGAGTAAATTATATATCATACCTACCTAATACTTAGCATGATAAATTACATAGAATTTTTAGAAAAAGATATGAGAAATATACAGTTACTAGAAAAACAGATGAAAATAAATATAGACAAATACATGGAAAATAAAAAAAAATTATATAAAATCTCTTAATAAAAATATGCAAGAACTACTAAGGCTAAAACAAACAATTATAAAATATCAATTTTAGAAAATAGATCATTTAGACTACCTTAAAGTTTTAATCTTATATATACTTAAAGACATAGAAATTATAGATATTAAGAAAATAATATTAGAAGAAGTAATAAACTACGAAATTGAAACAATAAATGAGTTAGAACAGATATACGAAGACATTTACCCAGAAGGATATTATTCAGATCAAGACTGTGGATGTTAGAATATATTAGAAAAACTAGGGAAAACCAAGATAGTCTAAATAATGAAATTAATTACAAAAACCGAATTAAAAAATAATGGAAGATCTAAAAGAAAAGTTAATATGGATAGAAAAAACCTTAGAAAATTTAGAAAAAAGTACATGTGATAGTTTACATAATTTAAAAAACTCACTACGAGAAGAACAACACAAGATAATAAATGACATAGAAAATCTAGAATTAGATATATACTACAGTACAGATAGGATAAATTATTATACAGAAATTTGTAACTCTGCAGTAAGCTGCAATCGAAATCAATTGATGAATTCAACTTGGAGGGGCAAAATCCATGCAATAATTTCAATCAATACTCTAATAAGTATAATCAAACAACTTCACATTTGATGGACCAGGACAAAAGTACTTCTTGACATCTTAGTTCAATAGAGAAGCATCATATGTAGAATCTGAGCATATAACTGGAGCATGTTGAGTTTGTACAACATAACACTTAGAATGATGTTCGTTTGTCTGAAAAAATACAACATTTGAAGTTAGACTAATTACAAAGAGGTCATACCTTTTTTGAGGATTTTGATGATAAAATCCAACTACTTGTACTTACTGGCACCGCCGGGGCAGGGGTACTGCTTGCTTCTCAATTCAATTTCTCTTATCATATGTTTTAGAATTCCTTTTTCACATTCACAAGAGAAAAAAGTAAAACTACCAACACTAATTCTTCAAATAATAATTTGATGAAAATAGTAAGTGACACATTAATAATTGAACATCGTTTGCATGTACAGTCATCGATAATTCTCCTTGAAAAATTATTTTTAACAATAAGTGTATGTCGAATTATAAATGTTCGGACAATCATTTATATGAAAGAACAATAAATTCGATTTTGTACGCTTTTACTATCTCAATCTTAAGTTGGTTAGATCTATACTGGAATATTGATATTCGCAAGAATATGCTATAAATTCATTATCATTATCGAGAACATATCTATTAAAAAGCAAGTAAAAGCATAGCTACCTACTAACCTCCTATCTCAATCCGTGAACTCCACATTCTCCTATCTAATGGACCTTTGTAAATAAGAATCACAAATTTCTTAAAACAAAAATACTACAGACATGCAATAATTAAAACTAAATTGTACATAAAAGCTACGATATTACAAAAAACATGATTCATAAATAAAAAAGAATATGATTTTGAACACCTATATGATTTGTTCTAGGATTCCTCTATTATAATTAAAAGAGGACAGGAAAAATTCTCAAAAATATAGCTATGAAGTAAAAGATACTGTAGTTAGGGTTCTTATGTTATAACCCAAAAATTTAGAAAATAAACCTCAAATCAAAAGCACATTTGTCTATTTAACCATAGATACCATCATGTATAAATATCAAGAACACTAAAATAGAATTTACCTCAAATCACAAAAAAAAATTATCTCTTAAATCATAAGATATATCAAGACTTTATAAGAAAACTTCTCAAGAAGTAACTATCTATCAAGAGTACATGATAATTTATTTATTATAAATTTTAAAAACATAATAAAATTTTAAAGAACTTAACTTAAATCACAAGTAAATTTATTTCTTTAATCATGTAATATCAAAATTTCAATTGAAAGAAAATTCTATACCCGAGTGATTACCACGTCCCATCTAGAACAAGCATCTGTGCTAGAAAATCCAACCTACAACATTCGCCAATGAATTTGACTTTAATAGTGAACATCATGAAGAAAGATAATAAGCCAACTTAGTACCTATTCAAAGACAATATATAACAACATATTTTTATTTGTTTTAGATTGGAGTTTAGCTTTTAAATTTTATAAAATTTAAAGCTTCTACACAACTCTGTACCTCGCTTGGCCTATCACTCTTCCTCAAATCACCAAAGAACAATTCTAAACTCTTAAATTTGAAAGGAATGTCAATCAAAAGAAGAAATATAATCACAGAAAAGGTATAGTACCTGCAACACGGCCATGAATCGGAAGGCTCGTTTGAATGGGGGTTCATGAACAAAATTACCAATGTAGGAGATGAACCATATATAATTCATCTAATTTTATTTTGGATAAACTTTTGGTAGTGACTTCTATACGACAAAGGTATGGAAACGTGATTTTTTTTTTCCATAATAAAATAGAGAAATTGTATGTTATCCGCGAAAACATTGTAGAAAAATTTAATAAGCAGGGGAAAAAGTCAATTTTTTTTTTTTGGTAAAACAAATCAAGTAGGACCCAAATTTGATAAATATTTAATTGCAGGTAAAATTTAATATACTTATTTTGAGAAATTTAGTTATAGAAAAAGGAGAAAAAGACGATTTTGTCTAAAGTGAAATCTTTTAATGAAGAATAAAAAATTCAAATCATTTTTTTACGGGTCTTCACACTTTTAATATATTATAGATATAGATATAGATATAGATATAGATTACAGATTATAGATATATACTCCCTCCGTCTCATTTTACTCGTTCCAAATTGGGATGACACAACTATTAAAAAAAAAAATAACAAATAACATGACTAGTTTATCATACTATCCCTATTAAATGATATTTGTATTTTAATTTAAAAAAAATAATTAATGTAAAGGGTAAAATATGGAGAAAAAATTGTCTTGTCTTGATAAGTAAAAAAAGACAAGTAAAATAGGACACCAATTTAAAAAATTTAGGACGGATAAAATGAAACGAAGGGAGTATATAATAAAGTAAAGTAAATAAACTGACGTGCGGAGACAGTTTCTCAAATTTCCAGGCCTAAATAACCAATCATAAGGCCACTTTAGAGATTTTTCACGTATTTCCTTCACTTTTTCCTTTTCCCTATGTTTTCCCACCTTTCTCTTACATCTTTTTTCCCCCTTTATTACTATTATTTCTTCCATCTCAAATTATTCGTCTCAAATTAAAATAATATATTAATTTAAAAAAATAATTAATAACATACTTAGTTTACCATAGTATTCCTATTAAATAATTTTATAATTTAATTTGAAGAAAAAATAATTAATCTAAAGAGTAAAACAAGGAAAAAAAAAATTATCTTGTCTTGATTAATGAAAAAAAGAAAAATAAAATAGAAAATCAAATTAGAAAAATTGGAACGGAGGGAGTACTGAGTACGGATGAGCTATGTCAGTATCGGTCTAATATACACTCTCATTCTTTCAAAAAGAATGACCTATTTTGATTTGACACAGAGTTTTAAAAAAAATGAATTTTATGGCTTTAAATTAAAGTTGTGTCAAATGTATTAAAATATTCTTTAATTTTAAACATGTCATGTGGAAAGTTGAAATTAAAGTATTACAAAAAAAAAAGGAAAGGGGTCATTCTATTTTAAATGGACTAAAAAGGAAAGTAGTTCATTCTTTTTTAAACGGATGAAGTATTATTTTTTATTTTAATTTATGTGATATAGATAGAATTTAAAAAGTTATTCAAATTTTATACATAATTTTTAAATATTTTAAGTTATTAATTATTGCGATTTATCGTTCTTTTTACTTAATTTTTAAATAGAGAAAAGACATTTTTTCTCCCCTGAACTTGTTCTCTCAACTCACTTTAGCACTTAAACTTAACTTACGTTTATTTACCCCCTTAACATCTTTAAAGTGAATTACTTTCACCCCTTAATATATAATACCACTCTCATAATGGAGAGTGCATCACACTCGCTGGCATATCAGCGCCACGTCACTACCACGTCGGAGCCACGTAAATAAAATATTTTTTTAATAATTTTATATATATATATATATATACATAAAATATATATATATATATAAATATTACACATATATATATATATACATATTTTTAAATATATATAAAATATTTTAAATTTTAAAAAAAAAACATTTTCCATCTTCTTCGTAACCCCCACTCCTTCCCCTCCCCTGTCCCCCTTCTCGTCCACCCCCACACCTGCACACACACTCCGTTCTCCCCCATACTTTCCCATCTGCCCACACCCATCCACCTCCGTCCACCCCAACACAGCCACCCCTATCAGATTTTTCGATGAATTTTTGCCGGAAAACTCAACCCACTTAAAAAATTTAATTAATTATCAATTTTTTCAAACAAATGAATCTAAGAAAGGTGAGGAAAAAAATTATGTTGGGTGTTTCTTTAATAAATGGATCTAAGAAATTTGAATGGGTGTTTAATGGAGGAAAAATTTTCTAGAACTTTCTTGTTAATATTCCCCTCTGAATAGTTTCCACTGAATAATTTTCATTCAAATTATCCCATTTTTTAAACTGAAACTATCTCATTTTCTGTTTCCCATTTCTTTAACAAATGGATCTAAGAACCTTCTTTTGTTTTATTTCTCTTGCTAATATTAACAGTGGAAGAAAAATGGGTGTTTAATGGAGGAAATTTTTTAATTTCGTGTCTTAGTGATTATTTTTTGGTGGTGTTAATGGAAGAATATGAAAAAAATTAAAGGAGAGAAGTGTTGAAAAATGTATTTGAGGTTGTTAATGGAGAAATTTGGGTATTGTTGTTGATGATGTTTTGAAGAAAAAGAAGAAGAAAAAAAAAGTGTCTATTTTTTTTATTATTATTATATTTTAATATAATATCAATAAAATTAATTTTTTTAATAAATAAATGCTCCCTTTTTAAAAAAAAAATATCACGTCGGCATTAGGAGTGAAATAAATACACTTCAAAGATGTTAAGGGAGGTAAATAAACGAAAGTTAAGTTTAAGTGCTAAAGTGAGTTGGGAGGACAAGTTCAGGGGGAAAAGATGTCTTTACTCTTTTAAATAATAGATGTTACTTTTTCTATCCCGATTCATGTTGCACTGATAGAATTTTGAAAGTAATTTTTATATATATTTTTAAAAATATTTTAAGTTGTTAATTATTGTGATTTATAGTATTTTCTTATGTCATTTTCAAATTATATATATTACTTCTGTCTCAATTTATGTGGCGCTGGCAGAATTTGAAAGTCAATCTAATCTTATGTCTTTTATACTTTTAATTTATTAAATATTGTGATTTTTATTATTTTTTACATAAATTTTGAATATTTAACATACTAAAAATAGCAAGATAAATAGATTAAAAACAAGAAATTCTCAACATGCCTTCTTTTGTCCCTTATATATACATTAATTAAAATGTAGTAAGTACTCCCTTCGTTCTTTTTAGTTATTTTACTTGAAATAATTATCAAGAAAAATAATTAATAACATGACTTTTTATCATAGTATTTCTATTAATTGATGTTTACATTGTGTCTTGAAATTAATTTGAAGAAAAATAATTAATGCTAAGGGTCAAATAGAAAAAAAAATTATCTTCTCTTAATATGTTAAAAATAACAAATAAAATAAAAATTTAATTAAGAAATTAATAACAAGTAAAAGGGAAGAGAGAAATTACTTTATATGCATCATTTCTATAACTTTAGCAAAATTTTGGAGAGCTTAATAGTAAACTATGTTAAGTTTAAGCATTGAAAAAAGATAAGAGATGTGACTTGTGAAACTTCTGTGGCGGAAGAGAAAGTAATTAAGAAATTAATAACAAGTACTTCCTCCCTTTCGAAATAAGTGAATTGTTGGGGTATTTATTGGTGTTTCAAAATAAGTGAATCATTGAATTTTTTTTTCAAATTTGCCCTTATGATTTGACAACCAATTAACTTTTGAAAAGGTATTACAAGGTCAATTTTTTTTTTTTTTGAGTAAAAATGGAAAGTTGTGTTTAATTTATATCTTTAATACTTTTTGCTTTATATTTGTGCCAAAATCCAACAATTCATTTATTATGAAACGGGGAAAGTAAAAGGGAAGAGAGAAATTACTTTATATGTATCATTTCTAAAACTTTAGTAAAATTTTTGAGAGCTTAATAATAAACGATTTTAAGTTTAAGCTTTACGTTATGGTAGAAGCAAAATATATACTAAATCTAACCTATCAACCCCAACCCCATGAGTATACCTAACACGCCGCCGATAACTACCACGATCCCACCAGAACCTTCCGACCCTCGAGAATCCAGCATGGAAATTGAAAGCCCAGCCTACTCCTCCTTCAAGGACGTCCTTCTCAATAAGGAAAAAGAAACCAACCGTTCCTACAACATTTATGACGGGTTCCCATTAGAAAAGAATGAGAATGAGAAGATGCAATCGAACTAACCGACCAAGAAAAACAAAGAATCTATCAACCATGGAGTCTATCAGTAATCATTAAACTCTACAAGAAACGATTTCCATATGCCTACCTTAGAAACAAACTCACTGACCTGTGGAAACTGGGTGAGAACCTAACCCGCATTGATCTGGGGAATGACTACTTCATTGCCAAATTCTCCCTAATTGAAAGCATGGAACGAGTCCAAATGAAGGGTCATGGTTCATCATAGAAAACTTCCTTACCATTCGGAAATGGGAGCCCAATTTCGTCCCCCAGGAAGCGAGCCTCACCCACACTACAATTTGGGTACGTCTACCACAACTACCAACCGAGTTCTACGACCAGCAGATTCTCAATTAAGATCGGAAGGAAACTTGGTACCTTACTCAAGATCGACACCTGCACCTCTACTGCACTGCGCGGACGCTATGCACGCATTTGTGTACAAGTACCATTGGAGCACTCACTTAAATCCCATGTTACCATTGGTGCTCATAGACAAATGGTGATTTACGAAGGGGAGAAGATCTTATGTACCAACTGCAGCATGTTGGGATATACTCACGGGGAATGCACTACCACCACGACACCAATCTGCAACGGCACCCAATCCACCAGTGAAACTATACAGCTTCTTACGGAAGGCCAATGGCGGGTCGTCTCCTTCCCAAAAAGAAGGACGCCCTCAAAGAAAATCCCAGAACGGGTCAGCAACACTAAGGCCCAGGCCCAAACACAGGTAAAGGTCTATGACAAGACCACAGGTATGTTCACTGACCCTGCTTCAGCCCAAAACCTGAGTGGCCAAAATCAAATCTTGGATTGTGGCCCAACTCCCCATCATGGTGGCAGAGCCCCTCAAAATAAGCCCAAAAGAAAGGCCCCAACAATAGGCCAACCCAGGCCCACTCCGGTGCCACACGTGCACCCTAATGAGAATTCCCCAACCAATACACCCTCTGAATTTATTACCTTCAATAAATTCATTCCTTTGGGAACTGACGCATTGATTAAATGCGATGGGGCCTCTATGGCCACCCCTCATCATAGACCTTCCCCTACCTTCACATCGGAGACTCCATCTGTCTCCATAATTACTGGAAAACCCCTAAGTAATCCTTCCGCTATTGCCCTAAGCAATAATGAGAGCAAAATGTTTGAAGTGACCGATGAGGTAACTTCAATTAACTGCCTTGATATTACTACTACTAATGCCACCTTAAAAGAATGGCCGGAGGAAGCTACTCAAACCTTTTCCAAATCTACTACTGGCCTTTTCCAAACCTCTCCCAATGGACCCAAACTTGAAAAGAAGCACGACCCCCTCAATCTTCATCTCAACACCACCTGCGCCAAATAGAACTCCGACCTCTTGGATGGAACTTGCACTTCAAGGAGTCCATCTGCAGTTTCAGGCAAAAGTGGGAGAGAAGAACATCACTCTAATACTTCAGGACCCGGTATACCTAACCCAAATAACCAAGGAAGCCCTGGACCAAGCGGTGATGGGAATGGGGAACCAACTATGGCAACAAACAATGCTCAAAACTCTTTTTTCCAAAGCCGGGAACCTAACTCCACCAGAGGAGCTCAACAACCTCATGAACCAGGCATTTGCGAACATGTCATTCTTCCTCATGGAAACTTACATGCCGACCTCCCAGGCACTTACTTTCATCCCCAAGCCTATAGAGTCAGCTGCCCCAGTGCCTCCAACATCAGGGGCAGAATACCCAGGAAGCACAAGCTCAACTCTCCTGGACTCTCTCAGACAGAGCAACGAGGAGCTAGAAAACTTTTTGGCAATGTTCAGGGAGCCAAATCTAGACATCTTAGCCCTAGACAAGCCACTAAAGAAAGAATTCAACGAGCCATTCAGCTCAGCTATTATGGTGTAGCTCCTTCTGGAGAATAAGCTATTCTCGGTATCTCTGAGGACAATGAGCCCCTCAGCCCCCCCAGCAATGCTACTAGAGCCAATCATCATGGTTCTGGACCACCCCTAACTGGACAAGGGGAAGGACCTAGTCATACATATCCCCCAACTTACCACCCCAATGAATACGATGATTTGGACTACTAGAGGAGCCAACAGTTCCAACTTCAGTCGTCAATGTGACGCAATGCTCAAGCTTAACCGCCCTGCCATGCTTGTCCTTCTCGAGACTAAGATGTCGGAGCACAAACACCTCACTACTTCTATCGGCTTTGAAGCCCATATTCAATCTTCTTCTGTTGGTCTCACTGGAGGCATCATCCTCATGTGGCTACCAGATCACATCTAGTTTGACAACTTTACGGTCACAGCCCAGGGCATTCACGTCATTCTCAAGGTAACCCATCTCCCAAACCCCTTCCCTTGGCTTTTTTCTGCCATCTACGCTAGCCCTAACTTCCTTATTAGGCGGGGCCTCTGGGAGGAGCTTAAGCTTATGGCCCAGACACATTCAGGCCCATGTCTAATGGGAGAAAACTTCAATGAAGTTCTCTTGGCAAAAGAAAAACTTGGTGGCCTAAGTATTAACAATAAGAGATCCTCTTTTTTTAAAGAGTGTTTTGATAACTGTGGGATGATAGATCTAGGGTTTAAAGGTTGCAAATACACCTGGACCAATAAGAGGTATAAGCATAGGAGGAACCTTATCCTTAAGAGACTTGACAGGCGTGTTGTTATATACCTCGTGGATAAATCAATTCCTGGAAGCATCTGTCACACACCTGCCTCGAACAAAGTCAGACCACTGCCCTATGCTCCCCACTCTTACCAATCCCTCCCCCACCTCCCCCAATAAGCCTTTTAGATTTAAGGCCATGTGGTGCTGACACCCTACACTTCAAAACATCATTAGAAAATCCTTTCATGAACACACCTCCCTTGCCTATTCTATCCAACTCTTCCAACATGAGGCCTCTATCTGGAGTAGAGACACATTTGGAAACATTTTTCACAAAATTAAAAGGATTTTATCTAGGATAGATGGCATCCAAAAGTCTACTCATTACCACACCAGCCCATACCTCCATGACCTGGAAAACGACCTCCTCTCCAATTACAACATGCTCTTACAATCAGAGGAGGACTTTTGGATGGTCAGATCCCGTATTAACTGGATCACATTTGGTGATGCTAACATCAAATTCTTCCACACTTCAACCTTGGTAAGAAGAAGGAGGAACACGATCCACTTTCTTAAGCATAAGGCAGGTAACACCATCTCTGATAAAGATGGTATTCTGAACCACATATCCACCTTCTACCACAAGCTCTATACCTCTGACACCTCCAGTGGCCTTCACAGGAACCACACTGGAGAGACTACCCACATCCTTACCTCAGCTCAAAGGGAGAACCTTGAACACCCGCTTAGAGACTCTGAGATCACCATTGCTCTCAAGAGCTTTAAACCTCTTAAAGCTCCTGGGCCTGATGGCCTCCACCCCCTTTTCTATCAGAAATATTGGGACATAGTAGGTGATAAAACAATAACCTTTTGTCACAAGGTCTTCCAGGACTACATTATCCCAAAAGAGATAAATAAAACACTCATCTACCTTATCCCTAAATGCCCCAATGCATCTTCAATGAAGAACTTCAGGCCCATTAGCCTTTGTAACACTTCCTATAAGCTCATCACTAAGATTATTGTTAATAGAATCAAACCTATCGTGGGGACCATCATTAGCCCCTCCCAGGCCAGCTTCCTAGCCAATAGAAGAGCTACAGACAATGCCATCATTGTCCAGGAATACATCTCACACTTTAGGAAAATGCATGGCAAACACCATAATATAATCCTTAAAATTAATCTTGAAAAAACCTTTGATAGGCTAGAGTGGTCGTTCATTCATGACTCTCTCCACTTCTTCAATTTCCCTAACAAAATCAATCGACTCATCATGTCCTGTGTCACCACTCTCTCTCCATCCTTGTCAATGGGAGCCCTACTACCCGCTTCACCCCTACCAGGGGGATCAAACAAGGTGATCCCATTTCCCCTACCTCTTTATCATTTGCATGGAGAGACTAGCTAGAGCCATAGACTATCATGTCACCAAAAAGGACTGGACCCCTATCTCCATCACCATAGGTGGTCCAAAAATCTCCTATCTATTTTTTGTAGATGACCTCACCCTATTTGTTATAGCTGATACAACCAACTGCAACACCATCTTGTATACCCTAGACCAATTTACCTCTCTCTCTGGACAGAAAATAAATAAAGCTAAGTGTAGAGTCCTTTTCTCTTCCAACACCACCAACCACAATGCTACTACTTGCTCTACCATCCTGGGCATAGATAGGAAATCTGAGTTTAGCAAATACTTGGGCTTCCCTATCTTCCACAAAGCCCCCACTAATGCTGATTTCCAATCTATTATTAATAGCATGGCTAACAAACTTTCTGGTTGGAAAACCAAGCTGCTCAACATGACTGGTAGGACTGTTCTGGCTAAGGCTACCCTTAGAAGCATGCCCACCTACCTCATGTAATACATAAAAATCCCTAAAAAAGTCATTAGCTCCATGGATAAAATGCAAAGAGACTTTATCTGGGGAACTAAGGAAGGGAAGAAGAAATTGCGCTTACTCAGTTGGGAAACTATCATCAAGCCTAAGACCAAAGGGGGGCTTGGTCTTCACAAAGCTGACATCAGAAACAGGGCACTCCATGCAAGATTGGCTTGGAGGTTAGTCAAGAATCCTACCTCCATATGGGGGAAAATCCTTACCTCTAAATATTAGAGACCCCCCAGGGGTCACTCGGCTAATAGAGTGGTATTGAGCACCTGGAGAAATATTCAACAGGGATGGAACCAATGCACCAAAAGTCTTGGATGGCATGTGAACAAAGGTGATAAGGCCAAGCTCTTCTTGGATAGATGGATCCCTCATAAACCACCCTTAAGAGAACTCATAGAAGGCCATCTTCCTCATAATGGGGATAACATCACTGTTAGCACCTTGTTAACTGATGGAGGCTGGAATCTCTCCAGCATACCCTTCGAACTCCCTCCGGCTATCCTTCAACACATGAAGGACACTCTAACTCACTCCAACCCCACCAAAAAGGACATTATGTACTGAAGTACAACCCCTAATGAAAGATTCACTACTAATAGTGTCTATACCTCCATTGCTGAAAAAGGGAATGCCCAGCCTCCCTTTGATTTCCCTTAGATCTGGAAGTTGCCAGCTCCCAATAAGATCAAGACTTTCATTTGGCTACTTGCCCATGGCAGGCTACAGACCAAACACTACTTGCACAGACTTGGCATAACCAATAACTCCTCATGCTCTTTGTGCAGACATTCATGAGAGGATATTGACCATATCTTCTTGACTTGCACCAATGTCTCCACTGCCTGGAACAACATAATCAATCACAGCCAAATGCATCACATCTCCATAGGAAACTACTCTACTGTCAACCAGGCCCTTAAGGCTTGGAAACACTTACATAATGTCCAGTACAATGTGCATATTACTTGGGACCATTTGCTACTCCAACTCTTATGGACCATTTGGCTCACTAGAAATGACAACCCCTTTAACAATAAAATGAATCCTGTTGACTGGAAATATGCTATTAGTATGGCTCAGGAATTCTGCATGATTTCTCTCCAAAAAGAAATGACTACTAGGGCAACCAAAACCATTTACCTTAAATGGGAGCCCCGCCGAGGGTTTATTCATGCTTAATACTGATGGGGCTAACCCATCCAATCTGGACAAGGGAGGGTTAGGAGGTATTATTAGAGACCACAAGGGGGAGTGGGTTATTGGATACATAGAATGCTCCCCTCCTTCGACCCCCCTGCATGCTGAGTTCAAGGCACTGCTGAGAAGCCTGAGGATTGCTAGTACAATGTGTATCAAACCTCTCATCATTTGTACTGACTCAAAGGATCTTGTCAGCGCTATTACCCGTGGCCACGAACTTTATGCTAACCTGATTTTTGAGTGCAGGTCCCTCCTACAGGTGGTCGAGGCAACAAGAATCAACCATACCTTCAGGGAACAAAATAGAGTCGTGGACAGCTTGGCTAAGGAAGGCAGCAAACTCATGCAACTTGGCGCGCCAATTATTTTGTCAAGCCCACCGGCTTCTGCAGTACCTTTTGTAGAAGCGGACAAGGAAGGAAAATTTTTTGCTAGGCTAATTAATCCTTCTATTTTGGACCTACATGGCCAGGATGTGGCTCATGCTAACTCATCTAAACCCTCACCCCCCAATACTTCGAGTGGAGCAGTAGCTCTACCTACTGATACTCATGTTTACCTTGGCTAAGCTGTTAATGAATTTCCCCCCTTTTAACCAAAAAAAAAAGTTTAAGCTTTGGAAAAAGATAAGGGATGTGCCTTGTGAAAATTGTGTGGTGGAAGAGAAAGGTGACGGAGATGACATAAGCAGAGGACATTTTACTCCAATCATGCATGAAAATACATCGAAGCTACTAAGGGTGTCAAAATAAATCCAAATTGAGTTGACCCGTTTAACCCGCTCAAAACTTAATGGGTTGGATTCAAGATAATTTGTTATTGGGTAAATCTCAACCCGTTAAGTCCCAACCTGTTTTCAAATTGGGTTAAAATGAACTCAATCAATCTCTACTTCAACCCATTTAATAGAAAAATTATTTTCTTAATGAAAGTAGGGAAAAAAGTGGCAATATGTCCTCCCACTCTTAAAATCACCCACCTCACCTTACCCCCACCTTACCCCAAGCCAAGTTATCCCCACCTCTACCCCGCCTCCCTTAAATAAATTATTTTTACTTCTTAAAAAACTCTTTATAAATTTTCTATCTTGTCCCCACCCTACGTCATCCCCATTCCCCCCTTCCTACCTCGAACCCCCTCCCCACCCCCGCCTTAAAAAATTATAACTCTTTAATTTTTAAAAGTAAATAAATAATTTTTTTAATAAAAAAACTAATCTTACCCTAACCCCATCCTCTCTCTAAACCCCACACCCTCCTCCCCTATACGACATATCCCCCTCCTCCATCTCCCCCCTCCTCCCCCCCCCAAAAAAAATAAATTATACTTTTTAAAAGAAAAATTATTTTTTTTAAAACTAAATTTATTTATTTATTTTAAAAAGAAATTTACCTCAATCCTCATCCTTTCCCTAACCCCTACCCCCCACACCTACACCCCTACACCCCTACACCCCGCCCGATCCCAATTTTTTTTTAAGAGAAAAATATTTATTTTTTTAAAAAAATTAAATTTCTTTTTTTAAAAAAAAAAAAATTGACCTCAACCCCCAGTCTAAAATTCACCTATCCTACCCCCAACTCCTTACCCCACACCCCTCTAAAATATAAATTTTATATTTTAAAAAATTAAATTTTAAAAAAATATTCTTATCCCATTTTCTATCCATCCACCCAACTTTTCAAACCCATTCAAATTTATTTTCTTTACAAGGAGTAAATATTAATATGTTAATATTTTTATATTAAGCGAGTGAAGATCCAACCCGATTTTTATCCATTTCAACCCAAAGTGAATTTGGGTGGATCATGACCCAATCCGATATCCAATTCAACCCATTTAATATCTTCAATCTTAACCCAACCCGCCTATTTGACACCCTGAGAAGCTACAATAATACTCCCTCAAGACTAATCATAATGTTTATTTTAATTGAAATGACCTCTCAAAAGTCAAGCACATACGTTAGATCAGTTGTGTGCTTATTCTCGCTTATAAGATAACTAGCCAACATACGATGTACTACGCACGGCCCAATGTTGATCCTTAAAATTTTTACGTTATGTATAATTCTATCATTTAATTAAAAGCTTTATTTTTTTGGTTGATAAATTCTAAGTTAGCCATATAATATTATATTTAGATTGATGAAATTTGCATAACGATATTTTAAGTTGTTCAAACTTTTGTGACATTGATAGTCAATTATATTTTTTAAATAATTTAAGTTCTTAATTATTGCGATTTATAATATTTCTTTTCTATTCTTCTAATTAAAAGTGACATAGTAAAATTATTATAAAAAATACTTGTGATTTTTTTTTTAAGTGGCTCCATATAAGAAGTCATGTTAATTTAAAACATCAAAAATTAATTTATCATTTTATGTCTATTTTACTTTATTTTATTAAATATTATTAATTTTTTAATACTTAAATGACTTATAATAATTAAGTATGGGTAATTTAGTAAAACTACGATTGAAGTAGTTGAAACTGTCATGTTATAAATATTTATTTTAGTTTTTTATTAATTATTATTAATTTTTTAATACATAAATGAATTATAATAATTACTTAGGAGTAATATAGTAAAATCACGATTGAAACAGCTGAGACACGCATGTTGAACATGAGCAGCCTGCTTCAACTATTTATTGTGACTTCTTATATAGGATACTAATAATATATTTTTCTTTAATGCTTAAATAACCATAATAAGTAATTAGGGATGATATAGTAAAATCACGATTGGAGCCGCGAAACTGACATGTATTAAAAGTGATATAGCATAATAACTATAAAAAATTACTTGTGAAAATAATCTAAGTGAGCCTCATATAAGACGTCAAGCTAATTTAAAACATCAAGAGTTAATTTATTATTTTATGTCTATTTCATCTTTTTTATTAAATATTATTAATTTTTGAATACTTAGATGACTTATAATAATTAATTACGGGTGATATGGTAAAATTACGGTTGAAGCAATTGAAGAAGACATGTCGAAAATGTTTATTTTACTTATTTGTATTAAATATTATTAATTTTCTAATACGTAACTAACTTATAATAATTAATGAAGGGTGATACAGTAAAAATACGGTTGTAGCAGCTGAAGCAGGTAACTGAAGAAGGCATGCCGACCTGCTGCCTGCTTAAGCGTAAAACTCCCTCTTATATATAACTATTCAATTTAAGTGGCATAATGCTTAGATGACCATAATAATTAATAAGGGGTGATATAATAAAATCGTGATTGAAGCAGCGAAGTGACATGTATTAAAGGATTTATAATAACTAATTAGAAGTGATATAAAAAAATTAATATAAGAAAATACTTTTGAAAAAAATTAAGTGGATCTCATATAAGACGTCAAGTTAATTTACTATTAAATATTATTATTTTTTTAAAACTTAGATGACTTTATAATAATTTTTTAATATTAATTTTTAATACTTAGATGACTCACAATAATTAATTAGGGGCGACATAGTAAAATTACGTCGAACCAACCAAAGCAGACATGTCAAAAATGTTTCTCTTTTTTTATTAAATATTATTAATTTTTAATACGTAAATGACTTATAATAATTAATTAGGGGTGATACATTAAAATTACGATTGAAATAACTAATTTTTTTTTCCGAATAATAATAAGTGAAACTTTGAGGAACTTAGTAGTCATTTTGAAAACTATCCTTTTATTAAATATTATTAATATTATAATACTTAAATGAAATAATTTATAATAATTAATTAGGGGTGATATAGTAAAATTACGTTTGAAACAACCGAAGCAGACAGCTGGAGGAGCCAGGACGACCCCAAGCTGCTCAACATTGCCGCTTCTATTATAGAGTAATAGAACTTCTTTTTCTTTTTTAATCCGCTTGTCTAATTCTGACTTATTATAAAACAAATTGTTTTAGTTTGAATTGTTTGATTTTAAATAAAAACTATCCTACATTTATAAAATTTTAAAATTTTATCATCTTAAGTATGTTAAATAAAAAATTAAAACTAAAGAACAGCAAAAAAGCAAAAGAAAAATATTTTCTTTCGAAATGAACTAAAAAAAGAGAAATAAATTGAAACGATGGTTGTATTTTTCTCTTTGGCAAATAAAATATTGTTTATTATCAAAAAATAAAAGTTGAAATGATGGGAGTATATCCTCTTTAATTTTCTTTTGTTTCTTTCACTTCTTTCTCTAATCTTCTTGTATAAAATTTGATAAAACTTAATAATTTTAGTCCGTGGCGGACATATAATTTAAGGATAGTGGGTGCTTAAAAAATTTAAAAATTAAAAAATATAAAAATTTACCTCAATGAGGTTCGAACTCGGGGCATCACTTTCAGTGGAGAACCTTAAAGTCAACTAAAATATCAATGCAACCAATTAACTTTTTGTTTTAGTGGGTGTTTTTTATATTATGTACCTATTTTTGTATATTTTTTATAAAATTTTACCTATTTAGCGTTGTATTTAGTGGGTGTCGGAGCACCCCACAAATGAATGTAGGTCCGCCCTGATTTTAGCTAAAAGTTTTGTATTTTTAAAAAGTTATTCAATGTATATAAATGATTTATTAAAATCAATAACTTATAATTTTTTGAAATTCATAAATTTAAACTTTTAGCTTTACCTTTATTTACATATGTCTTTTTTCTTTCTTTTTTGATAAATTCTTGAACTATTCCTCGGTCTTTTATGGTGGCTTTTAACAGAAATTGCTATACAAAATATAAGGGGTCGTTTGGTTTGAGGTGTTGAAATAAATAATTTCGGAATAAATTTATTCCATCATAATTTATCCTGGGGATAAATGTATGAAAGGACAAAAATACCCTCAAACTCTATTATTTTCATTTCACACACACACACATATATATTCATAAATAATAAATTATGTTTAATTAGCGTATAATATATTCATAAATAAATTATATATATAATAATAATTAACGTAAGCTGATAAATTGTATAATAATTATGTTTTGAACGTATAATATATATTATGAACATGAATATATATTATGAATAACGTATAATATATTCATAAATATATATAAATTATATATTCATAAATTATGTTTAATTAACGTATAATATATTCATTAATTATGAATATAATATATTACGTAATATATAACGTAATTACGTAATATATAACGTAATATATAACGTATAATATTATGAATATATATATATGTTAATTATGTTTAATTATTATATATATATATTATGTTAATATATTTAATTATAATATATTATGTTTAATTATGTTAATTATGTTTAATTATATATAACATAATATATAACGTAATATATTCTCACACACACATAAATTAAGTTTAATTACCGTATAATATATTTATAAATAAATAAATTTTGAACAGTTTACCGTTCAAAATAGTTGTAAAATATATAAATTATGTTTATTTATATATTTTAATTTCTCTAAAAAATAATAAAAAAATTTAAGAATGAATATTTAAAGCTTAAAAAGAAATATATATATATATATATATAAAGTTAAATAAGATGGAGGGTATTTTGGTAATCAATCAATTTATTCTCAGAAATTATATCATGCATATTACTTTGAATACAACAAACCAAACACTCAATAAAAAATAATTCCAACATAACTAATCTCATGATAACTTATTCCATCATAACTTATTTCATTATAACAAATTCCGATATAACTTATTTTCAAACCAAACGACCGCTAAGGGTCTAAACCTAATTTTTAATTTTCTAAACTTGAAATAGAATTGTTTCAATTTAATGCTGCTTCTTTTTTCCCTTCTAGGATGAAGGGACCCAAAAAGCTGTGCCTGACACGTTTCGAAAATTTGGCCCCTTTGGGTTTGGGGGAAAATATCAATTTGCATTTATCAAAGAAACTAGTTGTATGACGCCCGTGCTCTTTCAACATTTATATCTTTTTATTTTAATTTATGTTATAATTTTTACTTTTTAATATATTCATAAAAAGTTGTCCTTTTTTATTTTTAGAAATAATTTATTTTTATAATTTTTATTTTATTTTTTAATAAAATATTTTAGAACCGCACAAAATTTAAGGTTTATTTATACCAAAAATTTTAAAATAACATTTCATTTTTTCTATTCCATGCTTAATCAAATATTGTCACATGAATTGAAACAACAACGTAGTTAAAAGAAATTAAATTTTAATTTTCCTGTCTACATATTTATGCTTTATTTATTTGTACCGATTAAAAATTAAAATTTTTATCATTCAGATCTTAGCTCGTAACTATGTTTTAATTTTTTGTTTGAATACAATTATTTAAATGTACTACTCTCACACTTTCTTTTTGACACACATATGACTATTGCAAAGTAATTCATCCGATCATTTTTAATTTATCATTTTGTATCTATTTTATCCTTGTTATTAAATTTTATTTATTATCTAATACTTAACTGACTTATAATAACTAATTAGAAGTGATATAGTGAAATTACTACGGAAAGTACATGTGAAAAAAATTAAATAGGCTTCATATAAGTCGTTAGGTTAATTTAAAACATCAAGAGTCCTCTGTGGCCAGTTTTCTACCGCAAAATGCGCTGACCGAGGAACGGAGGATTAGTCTCACGGCTGCTGGCTGTGGGGATACCTTGGGCAACCAAAAAAAAAATAATCAAGAGTCAACTTATCATTTTTGTCTCTATTTTATAATTTTTTTTAATGAAATATTATCTATTTTCTAATCTTAGATGACCTATGATAATTAATTGAGGGTGATATAGTAAAATCATGATTGAAGCAGCAAAGCAGGCATGTCGTAAATGACTCATAATAACTAATTAGAAGTAATATAACCAAAAAACTAAAAAATACCTGTAAAAAAAAAATTAAATGAATCTCATATAAGACGTCAAGTTAATTTAAATATTTTAAATTAAGTTATCACTTTATCTCTATTTTTATTTTTTAATTAAATATAATTAATTTTTTAAATACTTAAATAACTTATAATGATTATTTAGGGATGATATAGTAAAATCACGATATAATAAGAGAAAGCAGGCATGTAACAAATGACTATTTTACTTTTTTTTGTTTTAATATCTAAATAACTTATAATAATTAATTAGGGGTAGTATAGTAAAATGACGAAGCAAGCACGTCGATGGAGTGGGGCTTACTTGCCGCCAACTCCCTCTTATATAATAAGAGAATATGTTAGAAAAATAATTTAAACTTATAGAAAATTAAAATCAATTAGAATATAAAATTTTAATTTATTTTTAAGTAAAATTTATAGTCTAAAATATATAAAATAATATTTAAAAATCTTTAATCAAATGATTTTGCACTATTAAAAGTAGAAGTACGTTTATGTGCAATATGAGAGCTCCAATAGGTATTATGTTTGGTTCTAAGTGATGAAAGTGAATGAAAAATGGAGAAAAGAAAAACGAAGGGAAAAATGAATGAGAGTTCACTTTATAGAAGAGTGTTTCTCTCACATTGGTGGGAGAAAGAGACATCATTATGCTTAAATTAAGAAGCATTCTTTCTTGTGGATAGTGAGGCAAGAAGAAGACAAGCTTCATGCCATTGCCGACGTCGCTCGGCTCTACTTCGGCTTTGGATTTGGAAAATGATCGTGAGATTATCTTTTTGAACGAAATTCATTTGAAACTTGAGAATTAGTGATATCTAAAAATTTGATAAAAAAATTTCTCCACTTACGGACGCACCCAAGCATATGTCTACGCATGTCACAACGTATCTCAAAAGGACATAACCTTTCGAGGCACTGTTTGAAACTAGAAAGGCAACTCTATCTGCGGATGCTGATGAGGTCAACAGGTGAGTTAGAAGTTCTACAAACTGTGACCTACAACCGCATGTAGGCCACCTGTTGGTGCAGGTGGGGTCCACAGGTCAACGACGATTTGAAATAGTGCATTTTTTCAAGAATTATTGCTTCTTTTTCTGAAACACTGTCTTTTGTCTATAAAACCTGATTTTTTTCTCAGGTAAAGGCACAAAATTTTAAAGTGAAAAATATCTTCTTCTTCCTAAAAACTCAAGTGTGATTTATGAATCGTTGATTGTGTCGAAGTTCAGCAAATTTGAGGTACCACTATTTGCTAAAATGAATCATATTATCCTGAGAGGTTATATTTCATTAACCTTAGTACTTGAAGGGAATAAATTCTTTAAGGACATACCGTGAATTTGGTGGACTAGATTCTTTTTTCTCCATCATTTACTAAACGTTGAGTTTTCTAATTTTTTTCAGAAAATGGTTTGAACTTTATTTTAATTGTTCCTAAGTTGTTTGAACATGTGTTTGAAGTTTTGATTGTAAATATAGTTTTTGTACTTAAAAAACAACAATCTTAAGGAATTTATTATAATCTATATTTTGATTTCTGGAGATTAAAACCTTTTGATTTTCTACTCTGTTTGAACTTGATAGTGATTTGAAGATATAAAAACTTCATTACGAGTCAAATATTTATTTTATTGGCGATTAGAAGAACATAAAAACTACATCGTTAAACTAGATACAAGTTGTTTAAAGTTTATGACTTTATTGTTAGTATTTATGATACTGAATTGGTTGTCTATTTGTGACAGTAAAATAACCACTAAAAATTAAATCAATGATGGAATGACGAAAGTTACAACAACTAACATTGCGACTTCGAGTCGTTTGAATGCTGCTCCTGCCATGGAACCTATGAAAAAATCAAAACAAATTGGTGTTGATTTCAAAAGATGGCAGCAGAGGATGTTCTTTTACTTGACTACCTTGAGTCTACAAAGGTTCATCACAAAAAGTATTTCAGAGTTGTTGCAAGAAACTCCGAAAAAAGAACATTTCTTAGCAACTGAAGCTTGGAAGCACTCGAATTCTTATGTAAGAATTATATTTTGAGTGGCCTACAAGATGATCTGTACAATGTAAACAACAACATGAAGACCTCAAAGAAACTCTAGGATGCTTTTTAGAAAAGAAGTACAAAGCAAAGGATGCCAAAATGAAGAAATTCATTATTGCAAAATTTTTGAATGTCAATATGGTAGATCGTAAAGTTGTAGTTACTTAAGTCCAAGAGTTACAAGTCATAATCCACGATCTAAGGTATAAACTTAGATAATATCCTTATTGATAACACTAAGTTTGTTCTTGATACTCAAATAATCTTTGATGTAGGTTTGGTTGTGAATGATGCTTTTTAAGTAGTGGCAATAATCGAGAAGTTACCACCTTTGTGGAAGGACTTCAAGAACTACTTAAAGCATAAATGCAAAGAGATGTCTATTGAAGACTTCGTTGTGTAGTTAAGAATAGAAAAAGATAATAAAGAAGTAAAAAAGAGGTCTCGCTGAATTTCTGCAATGAATGGAACAAATATTATGAAAGATGATCCCACTAAATCAAAGAAGAGAAAAAAATATCATGACAATAAGACAATCCTCCTAAGAAGAAATTCAAAGAAAATTACTTCAATTGTGGCAAAGTTGGCCATAAATCTGCTGATTTTTGGACTCCGGAGAAGGGCAAGAAAAAGGATTAAGCAAACATTGTTGAATCTAAAAAGGAAATAGACAATATTTGTTCTATACTTTCAGAATGCAATTAAGTTTGAAATCCTAGAGAGTTGTGGATTGATTCAGGTGTCTTCCACTACGTGTGTGCCAACAAAAAACTATTTGTATCATATGCTCTAGCTCAAGCTAATGAGAAGATATTTATAGTGAACTCCGTTGCGGCAAAGGTTGAAGGAACAGTCAAAATTTTCTTGAAGATGACATCAAGCAAGATAGTGACACTAAACAATGTTCTTCATATTTCGGAGTTGTGAAAGAACTTAGTTTCTACTTTATTTCTGACTAAGAATGGATTCAAATGTGTATTTATTTTTGAGACAGTTGTAATAAGTAAGAGTGAAAGTATGTAGGTAAAGGTTACATCACAAAGAGTCTTTTTAAGAACAATGTAATGACTGTTGATGTGAATAAAAGTTATGATTCTTCTTACTTACCTGAGTCAAATGATTTATGGCATGAACGTCTAGGACATGTCAATTATAAGACCTTGTGAAAATTGATTAGTTTGAAAGTTTTGCCTAACTTTGAGTGCAGTAAATCAAAGTGTCAAAAATATATTGAATCTAAGTATGATAAGCATCCGTATAAGTCTATTGAAAGGAATTTTAATCCCTTAGACTTAATTTACATAGACATTTGTGATATGAAGTCAACACCATCTCGTGATGGGAAAAAATATTTCATAACTTTTATTGACGATTGCATTATATATTCTATGTTTATTTATTGAATAGTAAGGATGAAGCAAAAAAAATATTTAATCAATATAAAACTGAAGTTGGAAATCAGTTAGATAAAAAAATATAAATGATGACATGTGATAGGGGCGAAAAGTATGAATCTCTTTTTGCAGAGATATATTTGAAAAATAAAATTATTCAGCAAACCATTATTCTGTATTCACCTCAATCAATTGAAATTGCGAAAAGGAGAAACTAAACTTTGAAGAAAATTATGAATGCCTTACTTATAAGTTTAGTTTTGCTGCAAAACTTGTGCGGGGGAAACTATCCCTACAGCAAACCAAATACTCAACAGAGTACCCCATAAAAAGACACAATCAATTTCATATGAGAAATGAAAAGAAAGAAAACTCAACTTGAAATATTTCAAAGTGTGAGGTTGTCTATCCAAAGTCCATGTTCCTATACCCAAACGGGTAAAAATAGGCTCAAAGACTGTGGATTGTGTTTTCATCGGATATGCTACAAACAGTAAAACATGTAGATTTTTAGTTCATAAATTCAAATATCCAGCTATCCATGGTAATATGATAATTTAATAAGATAATGATGAGTTCTTTGAACTTATTTATACGTATAAGACTATATATGGTTGTCTAGTAAAGGGTCTTGAACTTATTTATCCGTATAAGACTATACGTGGCCATCTAATGAAAGATCTAAATGACCTAGGAATTAACCAAGAGACAATATACTTAATAAAGAGAATCCAAGGCGTAGTAAATATCAAAGGATGTTAATTCCTTCAGATAAGATTTTGTAACATTTCTTCCCGGGAATGAGCCTTAAACATTTAAAGATGTGATGTCTTCCACAAACTCATGCTTTTAGAAAGAAGCCGTCAATAGTGAAATTGATTCAATCATGAGTAATCATACTTGAGAGTTGGTTGATCTTTTTCAAAGAAATAAACCTTTAGGTTCTAAATGAATCTTCAAAAGGAAAATGAAACTTGATGGTACTATTGACAAATACAAGGCAAGACTTATTGTGAAAGGCTTTAAATAAAAAGAAGGCCTTGATTATTTTGACACACACTCGCCAGTAACCAAAATAACGTTCATTTAGATGTTAATTCGACTAGCAACAACACATGATCTTGAAATCCATCAAATGAATGTGAAAACAACTTTCTTAAATAGAGAACTAGAGGAAGAAATTTACATGAAACAACTCGAGAGTTTTGTTATTCCTGGTAAATAAAAAAATATGTGCAAACTTGTTAAGTCACTTTATGGACTAAAACAAGCACCCAATCAATGGCATGCAAAGTTTGACCAAACCATATTGACAAACGGATTCAAGATAAATGAATGTGAAAAATGTGTTTACACCAAAGTAACTCCAAATCACAAAGTCATTATTTGTTTGTATATGAATGACATGTTGATCAGTAGAGATATTTCTGACATAAATATTATTAAAAGAATATCTGAGAGTAACTTGATATGAAAGACCTTGGAGTTGTTGATGTGATCATAGGGACAAGAATTCATAGAACTCCACAAGGGTTGGCATTGTCACCGTCTCATTATATTGAAAGGGTACTTAACAAGTTCAAGTATTTGGATTTTAATAATGCCAAAATGTCATTAGCTTTAAGATTTTCACTTCAAAATAATGAAGGTGAAAGTGACGCACAACTACAGTATGCAAGAGTGTTAAAAAGTTTGATGTATATCATGAATTATAAGTGACTAGATATAGCATGCGTTGTTAGTAAATTGAGTCGTCACATGAGTAATCTGAATCAAACTCATTGGATGACAATGAAAAAGTTTTGGGGTATGTAAAACATACTCAAGACTATGCTTTACATTATAACAAACATCTAGTGGTGATTGAAGGATATACTAATACAAATTGAATCACCAAATCAAATGAAGTAAAATCCATGAGTGGATATGTATTTACTCTTCGTAGAGAAGTAGTCTCTTGGAAATCATCCAAGAAGACATGTATTGCATGCTCTATAATGAAATCTGAATTTATTACGCGTTAGATAAAGCTTGTGAAAAATTTAAATGGCTCCAGAATTTCTTGAAAAATATTTCTTATTGGCCTAAAGATATGACTCTAGTATGCATACATTGTGATAGTCAAATGGTAATAGGTAGAGCAGGGATCATAATGTATAACAAAAAATTTTGTGATATAAGATGGAGATATAATACCGTTAGAGAACTACTCCCTAGTGAAATTATCCTGATTAGCTATGTGTAGTTAAAAAATAATGTGTCAGATCCACTTACAAAGTCCTAACTAGAGAGAGAGTTGAAAAATCATCAAAGGAAATGAATTTATGGTCTAGGACAAGTCATCACGTATTTACCTAACGGACTGAAGTTTTCAAGAGCTAGGTTAATGGAGATCAAATAAGTTTGTGACTGACGATTCAACATTGTCAATTAACTCAATCCATTCTCATGATGAAGACAATGTTCAAGAAAAAAAAATATAAGTCTTAGGTTTGAGGCTTTTAATGATTTCTAAGTTTGACAGATTTGAGCAAATAATTTAATCTATAGGATGAAACGTTTAGGAATCACCTATGCGATGGTGAAGTGGAATCCGCTTCAAGGAGAATAATATTAAAGTTCTATTCTCTAAGCTCTCATAAAATCAAAAAGTGTTCATGGATGAAATGAATAAAATCATGAAAATCATAAATGATGAAAGGCTAGTTGTGTGATAGGCGTACACAAAAGTTTGACGGTTCAAAGATATAACATCTACCGATTGACCTAGTGCATCCGATACAAGTTCACTATGAAAAGTTCAAAGTGAAACTTACTTATATAGATGCAACTAGTCTTTCCTTATTAATCAAACACTTGTCTATTTTTTTTTTAATAAAATAGCCATTCCTTGTTCTTGTGGGAAATTGTTGGATTCTAAGTGATGAAAGTGAATGAAAATGGAGGAAACACAAATGGAGAAAAAAATGAAAATGAGAGTTCACTTTATAGAATAGTGATTCTCCCACATTGGTGGGAGAAAGAAATATTCTTATGCTTAAATTAAGAAGCATTCCTTCATGTAGATAGTTAGGCAAGAAGAAGACAAGATTTGTCGTCATTGTCGGCATTCGTTTTCTTCAACTCGACTTCTTTGGTTTAACTCGACTTCGATTTTAAATTCAAATTTGAATTTATATTTGAGTTTGAATTTGGATAATAATCGATTGAGAGATTATTCTTTTGAGAAAAATCATTTAAAACTTTAAAATTAGTGATATTTTAATTCAAAAATTAGATAAGAAATTTTTCTCCATTTGTGGACGCATCCGAGCATGTGCGGACGCATGTCCCAACACACGAAGAGATGAGATTCTTCGGGCACTATTTGAAACTGGAAAAGTGACCTGTGGACACAGGTCCCCATCTGCCAATGCAGATGAGGTTCACAAGTGAGCTAGAAGGTTTTGATTTTTTTACAAATTGCGACCTGCAGCCACATGTTGGCCACCTGCGAGCACAAATGTGGTCCGTAGGTCAGCGATAATCTAAAACAGTGCGCCTTTTCAAGAACCATTGCTTCTTTCTGAACACCACCTTTTGACTATAAATTCCTGATTTTTTCCTCGGGTAAAGACACAAAATTTTAAAGTGAAAAACATTTTCGGCTTCCTAAAAGCTCATATGTGATTTAAGAATCGTTGAGTGTGTTTGAAGTTCAACAAATTTGAGGAATCACTATTCGTTGAAGTGAATCATTTTATCCTTGGGGGATATATTCCATTAACCTCGACTACTTGAGGGGAATAAATTCCTTAAGGACACATCGTGAATTCGGTGGACTTGATTCTTTCTTTCTTCAGTCTTTTCTAAACTTTGATTTTTTTTCTAATATTTAGAAAATAGTTTGAAATTCATTTTGATTGTTCATAAGATGTTTGAACATGTATTTAAAGTTTTAATTGTAAATACAGATTTTATATCCAGAAAACAACACATTAGATATAAGCTACAACAATTTTTGTTTTAATCTTTGTAGGTAGAATAATTATTGTTCTCTAAGTTTTCTTCTAGATAGCAGATTGTGATTATGCTAAAGCTACTATGAATTTGTATTTTTCTATCAGTGATTAGTGATTAATATGCAGTTAGTTAAAAAAAAGGAAAATTTAACCTTTTTTTATATAGCACGAAAATAGAACAAAGTAATGAAGAATTATATAGGGCATTTAAAAATATTTATTAGTTCGTGAATATTTTTTTTTGGTTTTGTATTGAAAAACATTTATCACTCATCGATGGCAAAAAAAACACATACAGGAAGTCGCATTTCTTTGTAAAGAGTGTTAATAAACTATAGGCATATATATTATATTTTTTTAACCAATTAATTTGTTTTAAAATACTATGGCAAGTATTAGATCTTCTAGAAAATGATATGACTTGGTATCAGATGTATTAAATCGCAAATGAATATGCCAGAGAACTCTTTATACTAGCTAAACCTAATTGAAACTCCAAAATGGAAATGCCCACAAGTACTAGGTAAGTGGATCATACTTGAATAATGTACAAGGTTTTTGAAAGGAGTTTTGCACATTACAAAACCTTAACAAGAAAAAAAACTATGCCCTCCATCTCAAAATAGTCGGTATGATAGATTTTGCACAATTCTTAAGGAAAAATTAACAAGGAACACAAATCTACTAATATGAGTACTATATTATATATTTAATATTGATTATATGATTGTTCATCAATTAATCTATGAATAGTCTTTATTAGTTATGTTAAGGATGTATAAAATTAAATATACATTTATAATAACAAATATTTTGACCTTATGTACACTATATAATTTTGCCAAAGGGTATGCGATGGACCCTCCTTCACCTAAGGTGGCTCCGACTATGCGGGCGGCTGATTAGTGTAGGCATAACAAGTGTTATTCCATAAGAGAATTAGAGATAGATTCTTCGTGCTACCGCTTTCTCAACCAAGTTCATCGCACCAGACTTTCCTAGTAATATATATATCTCATTTGTAATTTGTGAGTTGTTGATTGGAGTGACTTTATCCGGTGTATATCTGAAAATAGGGACGACAGGTTTCTTTGAGAATTTGAAAATAAGTTTTGGTAGTTGAAACTGTTACAACTGAAATAATTAGGTGTCATGCAGAAGCTAGCAAAACAAACATCGAAAGATGCTAAATAAAAAGACAAACGAGAAATATACCAAAAGAGATATAATTTAACATGGTTCGGTCAATCAACCTACATCCATAAAAGGTGATGAGCAATCCATTATATAAAAGAGAGTATAAAATATCAAGAGAAACAACTTCACACAGTTCATTCAGAATAAAAAGAGGTCTGACACTGCAACACTTGTATCTCACAAATTCTCCCTCCAAACAATTATTACGATCCAAAAATGAGGGTCATGATGAAACTTGTCGCGACGTACCTTGACAAGTAAGCCTATCACCCTAACTGATACAAAAATGGAAAAAAATAGAAATACCCCAAGGTAAGGCTTCTATAATGAAGCCGGACCATACAAGTAATTATAACACTGCGAAAAGAACATATCCAAATACCATACATTCCCAAAACCAGGTGTTAATTGTGTAAGAACTACTAATACAAACCACGAGTCAAATACATCAGAAATATCCACACAAGGTCAACATCTGTCTTCAAATACTAATAAAGACATAACTGCTATAAAAATATAGAGGTGAACTCCGAACGCATGAATGTCCAACCGCTACCTTGGAAGTTCCAACAATTATTCGAGTCAAGCAAGCTGAGGCGTACTCAAGCTAGGAACTACATCAGAAAGGTGCAGTAGGCATGAGTACGGTCCAATTGTACTCAGTAGATATCATAGGCTGACTAAGCAAAGTAGTAAATAAAACATACAAAATATGCATTAAGGACACGTCACGTCACCTGCAATCAGAAAACGTCCTACAACGGTAGCCCACACCGTTTGCACTAAAATTTCTACAATCTCTACACATAATACAATAATACACCAGATAGGGTTACAAATATACACAATATCACACACAAGTAGAACAAAAGAGAAACATGTATAATCAAGATCATCAAGTACAAATAAAGAAAAATAGAATAATTAGACATTAACAAGTCAATATATTGAACAAATAGATAAATGACAAGTCAATATGGAAATACAAGCACAACATAAACATAATAAAACAAGTGCAATATATATGATGATGATGATGTATGAGGTCATCACACAATCTTGGGGATCATCTCATAAACCCCATATACACCCACGTAAGAAAGTATCTCGACATGGTGCACATGGAGGGTTCGTCAACCCATACACAATCCATATATATATATATATATATATCCATATCCATATCCATATCCATATCCATATCCATATCCATATCCATATCCATATCCATATCCATATCCATATCCATATCCATATCCATATCCATATCTATATCTCCTCCCCGTCACATACCTCGGGAAGGGTTATGTAAGATGTCATATTTTCTGTCATAAAAAGGTGTTGCCAGTGTTTCTCAAGTGTTCCCATAGTGGTACCATTTGTTTTATGAATGAGTATGGTATGAGGATGTAATGCTCACAATAAATTATAATGAGTATTTCCACAACAAACCACATGATATATTTCGACAACCAACCACAATGATACATTTTTAAGCCACGTGAGCCAATATCTATTTATCATTTCCATTCATCCATGAATTTTCACATGTTTCATATGCCAAAAGTATGAATGTATGTATGTGTGTATATATATATATATATATATATATATATATATCACAATACACTAAAGGTACCACAATAGGCATTTGCAATAACACAATATAATTATTCATATGTATTCAAGGCTATCAACATCATATAGGAGCTACATGATCATACTTATCATATAATATCACAAATTTCAACAATTATATCACATATAGGCCCCCACATGGGTACAACACACAGATACCCATTTTTCATGATTATCCTACCCTTAACATGCATTTTGTATCATTATTTACTACTCAGCCCAATCTGAAAGAGTTAAACCATAACCTAGCTCGAATGCCGAAACTAATCTGTTACACTTTGAACACACACCCTTAATTTCCATAAACGATCCCAAAATAATCTAAAACAAAGAAATATAGAATATATGCGTCAATTGACCCCGGAATGGATTTTTAGAAAAGAAGGGTAAAATCATAAATCTACTTCAAAAATTTGTTCTCCACATTTTTAGGAACCTACAGCTGAAAGCTCAAGTAAAATTGAGTAAAATATGAGGTTCAAAATGAAGAAAAACCATTTTTATGCTTTACCGGATAAAATCTTTGAATTCCGTGTTAAAATCAAGAATCAGAGTTGTTTTGAAGGTTAAATTGATGAAAAACTGATAATTATAAGATTTAAGTATTATTTAAGTAAAAGGGAGTGAAATTCAGGTTTAAAATCAAGTCATAATAATTTTAGGGTTTTGAAAAATTGATCAAGAAATTACTAAGAAAAGGGCGCCTTCTTACCTTAAATTCGTAACAGAATCAAGAAATAGATGTTAATCTAACTTCCCAAACTCCCACAAGCTTCACTTTTAAGCTCTCACACTGTTTTAGGGTTTAACTCTCAAGAGACAAAATGAAAAAAATGAGCAAAATGGGCCCCAAAACTGCTTTAATGGTGCGGAAAATTCTGCAAGTCCGATTCCGACGTTGACAGGGTATCCGAGATTTGTTTGAAGTTTGATATATGCAAATAAACTATGTAACCACACTAAATTCAGTGCTCCAGACTCAATGGCGATATCAGATTTTTAAAAAACATCATTGTCACAAAGTTGAACCCCAAAATTTGAAATCACAATTTCCCAAATCAAGGATCAAAATGAGATTTAAAAGTCGTAAAATCACACCAAACATGTTACCACCATAAAATCAACGTTCCAAATCTGCTAGCGAAGTCAGATTTTTCATCCGAGGTTGTTTAGACCAAATGTAGGTTCCACACCCATATTTTTTATTTTTTATTTTTTCGACCAATAGGTCGAAATGAGCTCGGGTGCCCCAAAACCCGAACCATAGGTCTACCTAGCCTAAAATTACTCTTTCATAGCTACTGGAACTGTCTTTTCTTCCATCCATCGCACGGATCAAAAGATATCCTCAAAAGTTCAAAATATAACTCTCGAAGCCATCAAAAACCATAATATCACATACATGGTATCAAAATATATCTAGAACTGTGCTAATCACCCCACA
The DNA here is from genome assembly GCA_030864215.1 of Capsicum pubescens. Taxonomy (NCBI): domain Eukaryota; kingdom Viridiplantae; phylum Streptophyta; class Magnoliopsida; order Solanales; family Solanaceae; genus Capsicum; species Capsicum pubescens. The sequence goes on from CM061544.1 coordinate 110,124,997, forward strand.
TCCCATAAATACCATAATGCAACTACGGGAAGGGGTAAAATAGTCAAATCAAGAAAAATCATAAATTTCACATATTTTATCAAAAAGCAGGTCGTTACATCATCCATCACTAAACTCTAGTTCGTCGTCGAACTAAGGCAAAAAAATAGTTGAATCAACGAACTGGGGATAAGAACTACACATATTACACTCGACCTACCAAGTAGCCTCATCTACAGGTCAATGACGCCACTGGACCTTAATTACATGGATCACTCTAGAGCGCAACCGCCTAATATCCCAAGCCAAAATGAAGACCGACTCTTCAATAAAAGATAACCGCTTATCTAACTGAACTGGCTCCCAATGAATAACATAAGACTCATCCGAAATGTAACGAAGAAGAATAAAAACATGAAAAAATAGATGAACATCTGATAGATCAGAGGACAAAGCCAACTTATAAGACACATCACCAACTATCCGAAAAATCTCAAATAGACAATATACCTGGGGCTAAGCTTGCCCCTCTTCCCAAACCTCATTCACTCCCTCCATGGGTGAAACTCAAAGGAAAACACGATCCACAATAAAAAATCTAAAGGCATAAAGTCAACGATCTACATAGCACTTCTGCCTAGTCTAAGTTGCTCGAACTCTATCCTGAATAATCCAGACTTTGTCCAAAGACTCATGAAGCAAGTCCGTACCTCGAGAGCTAACTTCAGAAATATCAAACCAACCAACTGGAGAGTGATAACTCCTACCACATAACGCCTCAAAAGGAGCCATCTCGATACTAGAATGGTATCTGTTATTTTATACAAACTTAGCTAAAGACAAATGCTTCTCCCACTGACCACTAAAATCCATCATGCATGTGCGGAGCACATCCTCCAAAATTAGTCCGCTCTGACTGAATGTTAGTCTGGGGATGAAATATTATGCTAAGATCAATCCGACTTCCCAACTCATCCTAAAAAGTCTTCCAAAAGTGAGATGTGAATACTGAACCACGATCTGAAATGATACACGCTGGCACACCATGCAAACACACAATCTCACAAATATAGATACAAACCAACCTCTCAATACTGAAGGAAACCTAAATTAGAATTAAATAAGTCATGATGAACCACACACTATCAAAACCACAAGAATACGAGGCAACCCAGTCATGAAGTCCATAGTGATTCATTCGCACTTCCACTCGGGAATGGGTGATCCTCTGAATCAAATCATCAGGTCTCATATGCTCGACCTTCACCTGCTGACAACATAGGCAATGAGCCTCAAGATCCGCCATATCTCGCCTCATACCACCCTTCCAGTAGTGTTGTCTGAAGTCACGATACATCCTAGTCACTCCTGGATAGATAGATTATTTGGAACAGTAGGGCTCCTTCAAGATCAACCTAATCCAATCACCTACTCTCGGTACACAAATTTGGCAGCTAATCCTTAAAACTCCATCAAAATCAAGTAAGGCTTTCTTATCCTCCCCACTCAACTCCTTATCTCAAATTAACTTCAATTCAATAGCATCAAACTGATGAGCTCGAATCTGCTCCATCAAACAAGATCTAGCCTCTATAAATGCCAAAACACGCCTAGGTGTTGAAATATCAAGCCCAATCTGGTTAGCTAAAGACTAAACATCTAAGTCTAAAGGCCTCTCGTGGATCAAAAGATGCACCAAGATACCCATGCCAGTCGACTTCCAGCTCAAGACATCCACAATCACATTAGCCTTTCAAAGATGATAGATAATAATCAAGTTATAATCATTAAGTGACTCAAGCTAATGGCGCTGCCTCATATTAAGATCTCATTGGGTGAGGAAGTACCGAAGGCTATAATGATCTGAGAAGATATCACAGTGGACTTTATATAAGTAGTGCCTCTACAACTTCAGAGCAAACACAAACCCGCACAACTCCAAATCATGGGTAGGATAATTCCTCTCATAAGGATTCAACTGACGAAACACATAAGCAATCACCTTGCCATCCTGCATCATCATAACCCCCAATCCAACACCCGAAGCATCATAAAACACAGTGAAACTGACATCCTCCTTGGGCAAAGCCAATATAGGAGCTAAAGTTAACAAATCTTTGAGATTTTGAAAGCTCGCCTCACAAATATCAGACCACTGAAAGTAAATCTTCTTCTAAGTAAATTTAGTCAAAGGAGGTGCAATAGAAGAGAAATCCTCAACAAAACGCTGATATTAACCTGCTAAGACAACAAAACTACGAATCTTGGTGGGTGAAGTAAGTCTATCCCAATCACGAACTGCTGCAACCTTGGATGGATCAACCATAATACTTTTCTTAGTCACCACATGACCCAAGAAAGAAATAGATTCCAACCAAAACTCAAACTTACAAAAATTGGCATACAACTTCTCATCTCTCAATCTCTGAAGCACAATACGCAAATGCTCCTCATTCTTAACCTCACTCTTGAAATACACCAAGATATCATCTATAAATATAATAACAAAAGAGTTGAGATACGGTCGAAACACCCGATTCATTAACTCCATGAACACGGCAGGGACATTGGTCAACCCAAAGAACATGACTAAGAACTCATAATAACCATATCGAGTTTGAAAGTCCATCTTTGGAACATTTGAAGCTCTAATCCTCAACTAGTGATAACTGAACCTCAAATCAATCATTGAAAACACTGCAGAACCCTAAAGCTGATTAAATAAATCATCAATACGAGAAAGATAATACTTATTCTTAATTTTTACCTTATTCAACTACCGATAATCAATACACATCCGCATAGACCCATCATTTTTCCTTACAAACAAGACAGGCACACCCTAAGTTATAATAATAGGTCAGATAAATTCCTTATCTAATAACTCATGCAATTGATCCTTCAGTTTCTTCAACTCTACTAGGGACATCCTATAAGGAGGAATAGAAATAAGGTAGGGGCTCGACTCACATCAATAGCGATATCAATATCCTAATTCAGAGGCATACCAAGCAAATCTGTAGGGAACACATCCATAAACTCTCAGACAACACAAACAGAATTAAAGAAGGAGGCAATACAACACTGGTATCACTAACTCGACTCAAACCATGTTGCGTATCTCAATTCCCATGTGGATCAGATATTACCCCCTTAACCTAACCAACCCAAACATAACACATCCCAAATCATGATGAATTCCGAACATATAAAAAGATAGCGAGCAATAACTTAAGAAAATTTTAATGCATGTCTATGACCAACCACTAAAGACCGGCCAAATGACTGACCGACACCACCCAATAACCAAAGTAGTCCAAACAAAGTCTTCTAAATAATGATCCAAACTGAATATCAATAAAGTATCGAGACATGCACCCGGCAATAGCTAAAACTAAGTCTAATACATAAAGGGAGCAAAACATGAAATGTAGACTTATGATGCATATTCTTATATATATGCACACGGGGGACTCAAACCTCCCAACACATACTAAAGGTGACCAAAGTACCCGATCATATAATGATTTACGGGGGACTCGTACCTCCCTAATATTGAAATAATAATAATAAGGGGGACTCAAACCTCCCTAGTCACTTTGACCCCCACGTCAGCAAATATGATTTCCAGTTTCGGTCACCCGGACCTCAATTTCACAACTCAGCTACACAACCCTATTTATAGCCTAGTTAAAACATTTATCACACAATCCCATTCATGAACCACATATCACATTAAGGCATACATTATTGGTATCTTCATACCAACTACACTTGCAAGGTAACAACAACATGCCATGACAGTTTTCTATTAACTTGGGGAAAACAACTCTCTTTGTTCATCAATACGAGGTGGGGGACACTGACTCTCTTTGTTCATTAAATTAGGCCATTGTATTTCAAATACCTCTTTATATCATGCAATAGTTCAAGACTAGTTCAATTTTATGAATTCCCACCTTTCTCATAACTCAAAACCAATTTCACTCTATGGGTTGGGGTCATAACCACTTTAAAAGTCACAATTTTGGGAAATCACAATTTCCTAATTCATTCACCATATCCATGCACTCATAAGTTCAAAACCATATTTGAAGCATAAATAATCATAATTAAATCACTGGAAAAATATTATTCAACAATAAGCATTCAAAACCCACAACCCTTATTTTCAAAACCAAAATAATTCCATGTGAATAACACTTTAATACATATACTTTTTAATAAATTAACAATGAGGGAAGAGTCACATGCCTAAAATAGTAAGATGTACAGAGAGAAATCACCCTTAAAATCCCTAATTGATCAACCTCTTGAAAACCCTAAGTGTTCTTGACCTTAAGGAATTTGAGTGTTAAGAAGTTACTTTGCTGTGTTTATGAGGGATAATGACATCCTAAAGGGGTTATAAGACGTGGATTTCAAGTTGGGTAAGAGGGGAAATATCTACAATTCCGTTAACTTAAAAGCTGAAAAAGGGTCACCTTTGACTATGAGTCAACCCTTGACTTGTAGCCACTCTTTACGACTTGTCACCATGAGTCATAACTAAGGTAGTACCACCAAGTCACCTCTACTATTATCCTTACGATTCCATGGAACCACTCTAATGGGACCCTATGACTCATAGGGTCCAGTCGTAGTCAATATAGAACCCAATTTGGGATTTACACTGGACACCCTACGATTACACCTAACAACTCATAACATATCATTACGACTCTTAGTGAGCCACTCGTACCCAAAGTAGAATCTTGCAACAAACTTTCTGGTTTGATTATGACTCATCCCAACGACTCATCAGGATACCCTACGACTCATAGGGCTAGTCGTTACCAAGGAGGTGAGATCAAAGCTCAAGAAATTTCTGAGGGTAAAAAATTTGGGGTGTTTCAATTCTTCCCACTTGGATCATTCCTCCTCGAATGATAGGACAAGACATTTATTAGCATGGATTGACTCCATATACCTCTACTTTTTACTTTAACAATGATAAAAAACAAAGATACTAAGTAATACACATACCTTAAGCACGATTATCCAGAACAGAAAACAAGAACGGTTACATGGACTTCATGTTCTCTTCGGCTTCCTGAGTATCCTCTTCAACCTTGTGGTTCCTCCATAGAACCGTCACCAAAGCTATGTCCTTCATCCACAACCGACAAACTTTCCAATCCAAAATTTTAATCGAGACTTCCTCATAAGATAAGGAATCCAAAATACCTACCTCCTCCAAAGAAACAACCGTCGAAGGATCACCCACACACTTCCTCAACATCAAAGCGTGAAACACCGGATGAATGTAGCTCAAACTAGAAGGCAACTCCAATTCATAAGCAATATTACCAACCCTCTTCAATACCAAATATGGACCAACATATCGGGGGTTGAGCTTTCCCTTCTTACCAAACCATATCACTCCCTTTATGGGGGATACCTTTAATAAAACCCAATCACCAGCACCAAACTTGAACACCCTTCGCCTCACATCTGCGTAGGACTTTTGGACACTTGGGGTGACTTTAAGACTACCCCGAATCACACTCACCTTTTCCATCGCTTTGTGAACAAAATTTGGGCCAAATATCTCAGCCTCACTAACTTCAAACCACCCGATAGGAGACCTACACCTCCTACCATACAAGCCCTCAAAAGGAGCAATACTAATACTAGAGTGGTATCTATTATTATACGCAAACTCTATAAGAGAAAAATGATCAACCCAACTACCACCATAGTCAATTACACAAGCTTTAAGCATGTCTTATAGTGTCAGGATAGTCCTTTTCACTTGCCCATCCGACTGCGGGTGGAAAGCAGTACTAAGGCTTACTTTTAGTTCCCAAACCTCTCTGAAATGAATGCCAAAACTATGATGAGAACTGAGTACCATAATCTGACATGATAGAAATAGGCACCCCATGCAACTTTATAATCTCTTGGAGGAACAACTTCGTATAGCCTTATTTGTTCTCACTGGCATGAAGTGAGCAGACTTAGTCATCCTATCCACAACGACCCAAATTGAATCAAACTGATTTCGAGACCGAGGAATACCAATAATGGAATCTGTATTAATCACTTCCCACTTCCTCACAGGAAGCTTGATTTCTTGATATAATCATCCGGGACGCAAGTGCTCAAACTTCACTTGTTGACACACCATGCATTTAGCCATAAAATTGGCCACATCTCGCTTTATATTGTTCCACCAATAAATCTCCTTAAGATCATGATACATATTTATTGAACCAGGATAAATGGCATGATGCGATTCATTAGCCTCAACCAAGATCCTCTCTCGCAACCTATCTACATTGGGAATATATAATCTGCCTTGGTACCTCAAGATACCATCGCCATCAATCTCAAAAGATACAATCTTTTGTTGTCCCACTCTCCCTTAATCTTTGTTAAGACAGGATCCAATACCTGCTTCCCCTTTATTTCAGTACCAAGAGAGGACCACACTACCTTTTGCACAAACACACCCCCATTATCAGAGTCCAAGAGACGAACTCCAAGGTTAGCCAAACGGTGAATATCTTTCACCAATTCCCACTTATCCTCATCCACATGAGCAATACTCCCCATGGATAACCTGCTAAGAGCATCAACAACCACATTAGTTTTACATGGGTGGTAATGGAGACTCATGTCGTAGTCATTCAGCAACTCAAGCCATCTCCTTTGCCTGAGATTCACTTATTCTGGGAGAACACATATTGATAGATCTTATGATCAGAAAAGATATCTATATGGACTCCATACAAATAGTGATGCCAAATCTTCAATGTTAACGCCACAACCAACAATTCCAAATCAAGAATCGAATAATTTCTCTCATGAACTTTCAACTTCCTAGAAGCATAGGCCACCACCCTACCATTCTGCATTAACACACAACCAACTACCACAAAAGATACATTGTAATAAATCATGAATCCATCATTACCTTCGGGCAGGGTCAAAACTGAAGCTGAAGTCAACTTATCTTTCAGTTTTTCAAAACTACCCTCATAAGCATCATATCACAAGAACTTTACCTTTTTTTGGGTCAACTTAGTCAGCGAGACAGCTATAGGTAATAAACTCTCCAAAAATCTCCTGTAGTAACCAGATAAACCCAAGAAGCTCCAAATATCAGTTGGAGTAGTGGGCCTAGGACACTTCTTAACCACTACAACTTTCTGTGGATCCACCATGATCCCTTCACTAGAAATGACATGACCCAGAAAAGTAATAGCTTTCAACCAGAACTCGCACTTCAAAAAATTAACATACAAATGTTGATCTTTTAATGTCTGTAAAATAATGCGGAGATGGTCGGTGTGATCCGCCCACTCCCAGAGTACACCAAAATATCACCAATGAACACTATGACGAACAAATCCAAGAACTAACGGAACACCCAATTCATGAGATCCATAAATACTGCCGAGGCATTTGTCAGACCAAAAGACATAACTAGGAACTCATAGTGACCATACCAGGTTCAAAAGGCAGTCTTAGGGATATCCACCTCCCTAATCTTTAGCTGATGATAACCCGTTCGAAGATTAATTTTGAAGAAACATCTAGCACCCTAAAGTTGGTCAAACAAATAATCAATTTGAGAAAGAGGATACTTATTCTTTACCATAACCTTATTCAACTGATGGTAATCGATGCATATCCGTAGGGAACTATCCTTCTTATGCACGAACAAACTAGGAGCACCCCATGGAGACTTATTAAGGTGGATAAAACCCTTGTCAAAGAGGTCTTTAAACTGCTCCTTAAGCTTCTTCAACTCAGTCGAAGCCATTCTATAAGGGGATAGAGATCAGATGAGTGTTCGGAACAAGGTCAATCCCAAAATCAATCTCTCTATCGGGGGGATACCAGAAAGATTGCCAGGAAAAAACTCGGGGAATTCATTAACCACTAAAATGAATTGTAAGAAAGGACCTTCCAAGTTAGAATATTTAACCTAGACCAAATAATAAAGACATCCCTTGGAAATCAACTTTCAGGCTTTAATATACGATATAAATCTTTTCTTAGGCACTAAAAACCCCCTTTCCTACTCAATGAATGGCTCATAGAGAATTTAAACATGACCTTATGAGTTCGACAATCTAATGAGAAATATCACGAGTACAACCGGTCCATCCTCAATATTACATCAAGATCAACCATGCCTAACTCTATCAGATTTACCAGAGTTTCTCCACCAACAGATACCATACAATCCCTATAGACTCTTCTATAAACCACAAAGTTACCCATTAGGGTAGAAATAGAAAAGGGATCAGGGATATACTCGCGATCAAAACCAAAATATACAGCCATAAATGGGGTCACATAAGAAAGAGTAGACCCCAAATCAAGCAAGTAAGAAAAATCACGAGAAAAGAGTCTTAACATACTAGTGATGACATTGGGATATGCCTTAGAGTCCTGGTGGGTGGCAAGAGAACACAATTGATTTCAGCTAGTGCCGACACTAGAAGCAGAAGTAGCACCCTTTTGGTGTAGGATCTGATTAAGTGGAAACAGAAATCTTATTTGCCCCTAAAGCAACCCTAGAAGGACAATCCCTCTAAAAATGACCAATTTGACTACGTTTAAACCACTTGTTCCTCCATTCTTTATAAAACCAATGATGCACCTACCTACATAATCTACAAAGAGGATATGATGGAGCTGACTAAGCCCCACTAGCTTGAGATTGGGCACCCTGTGCCTTAAATCCATTATCATGCTGAGAAGGACGATAACCCGATGGATTCGGATAAGGAGCACTAGCCGTAAAGTAGGAACCAAAGCTCCCCCACTTCTTTTTAGACCACTTTCCACCATCTCTACCACTCTAGTAATGACCTCCACCCTAATTGAAAAATCTAAACTTTTTATTATGCCTTTTCCCTATCTCCGTCTGCTTCTTCTTCTCTTCCTCAACCTATTGCATATACGTAACCAATATAGAGATGTCCATATCCTTGTCAAAAAAACAACCTTACTCTCTAGAATCAAATCATGGGATAACCCAAAAGCAAATTTCCTTATTCTAGCCCTCATGCTTGATACTAACTCAGAAGCATATCAGGACAACTAATAGAATTTCAAGGCATACTCTTTGACCGTCATCCTACCTTGCTTCAGATTAACAAACTCTTTAACTTTCACCTCCCTCAACTCCTGATAAAAGAAGCAGTCCAGAAAAGCACTAGAGAAATCATTCCATAGTGTGAATTTGATATCATCTCCCCTAGACTGTTCCCATTCCTTATACCATTGGTATGCTACATTCTTCAGTTGATAGGCAACAAATTCTACACCCTACACATTAGAAGCATGCATTACACGAAAGAACTTTTCCATCTCATTGACAAAGTTTAGAGGATCTTCCTCAACTTTAGAATTAGTGAACATAGGAGGACTCAACCTCATAAACTGTCATATCCTTATGGCCTCAGAATATGGAGCAACAAAAACTACACGCTTAGACTGAGAAGCTACCAACTAAGCCAATATATAAATAGACTGATGAAATTTTGCATTCGACACATCAGCCTGAGGAGCGGGGAGGACTAAAAAGGACCAGTGGAACTCTATAAGGGCAATCAAGATCTGGACCCCTAGACCGAGTTTGTATCCCATAAGTAAGGCGTGTCCCATCAACATTGTCCTTAAATGAGACAAAGAAGTCTTTATGAGGTTCAGATCATCTGGGAGGAATGATCTAAAGAGAGAACACATGGGAATTATAGAGACTTAAGACCTCAGACTCTATAACTTGAAATAAGACAACAAGAAAGGAAAACATTCCTAAATGCCTCGTAGCCTCTTTCTTATAAGTGTGGTGTGATACATACCCTTAAAAGAGACTCTACTCGACACCACTTTGTTAGATACTCAACGATACCAAACCTAGGCTCTGGCACCTTGACATGACCCAAACTAGGGCTTGGCTGTGTCGGGTATATTAAGTCCCATGTGGACCATAGATCACCCCCTGTACCTAACCAAGCCAAACACAACACTCCCCAAAGTTGGATGAATTCTGAACATATAATAAGATAGAGTGCAATAGCTTAAGAAAATTTTAATGCATGTCTATGACCAACCACCAATGACCGACCAAACGACCGATCGACACCGCCCAATAACCTTAGTAGTCCAAACAAAGCCTTCTAAATAATTATCTAAAGTGTTGGGACATGCCCCTGGAAATAGTTAAAAATAAGTCAAAGACAAAAGAGGATCAAAATACAAAATGTAGACTTACGATGTATGGAAGCTCACCACTTTCATGTCAACTCATGAGCTGATCCTGAATCCTAATTACTGAGTAGGAGGAGTAGAAGCATGACCAATTTTTGCATTGCATGGGGATACAACATCCGAACATGTTAGCGGGGTAAATTCTAGCATGTAACTCAAAGATAAGGATAACATAATAACATGATCAACAACTTAGCATCATTCAAACCAACACACTTGATTAGATACATATATATGTATATATATCACATGCCGGGATAAGAAACAAGGCTTAACATGTATTTTCAAAACTTTAGCCTGGATTGTGTAGCTGAACTGTCATCTACTAGTACCCACGGGCTATATGGGCCCCAACTCTCACTCCCTAGTTGGGCCTCAGAGATTGTAGCTGCACGAACTAGTGAATAATCTCTTACATATGAACACGGAGGACTCAAACCTCCCAACATATACTAAAGATGACTTAAGTACCCAATCATGTAATGATTTACGACGGACTCGAACCTCCCTAATAATGAAATAATAATATTAAGAGGAACTCAAACCTCTCTGGTCACTTTGACCCCCATGTCAGCAAATGTAATTTCCAATATCGGTCATCCGGACCTCTATTTTCACGACTCAACTACACAACCCTATTTATAACACAGTTAAAACATTTATCACACAATTCCATTCATGAACCACATTTCATATTAAGGCATACATTGTTGGTATCGTCGTACCAACTACACTTGGAAGGTAACAACAACATGCCACAACAGTTTTCTATTAACTTGGGGAAAATAATTCCCTTTGTTCATTAATACGTGGTAGGGGACACCAACTCCCTTTGTTTATTAAATTAGGCCATTGTGTTTCATATACCTCTTTATATCATGCAATAGTTGAAGACTAGTTCAATTTTACAAATTCTCACCTTTCTCATAACTCAAAACCAATTTCACACTTTAGGTTGGGGTCATAACCACTTCAAAAGTTACAATTTTTGGGAAATCACAATTTTTTAATTCATCCACCGTACCCATGCACCCACAAGTTCAAAACCATATTTAAAGCATAAATAATCATAACTAAATCATGGGAAAACATTGTTCAACAATAAGCATTCAAAACCCACAACCTTTGTTTTAAAACCAAAATAATTACATGTGAATAATACTTGAATACATATGAATTTTAACAAATTAATAATGAGGGAAGATTCATATTCCTGAAATAGTAAGATGTACAGAGAGAAATCTCCCTTGAAAGCCCTAATTGATCAACCTCTTGAAAACTCTAAGTGTTCTTAACCTTGAGGAATTTTAGAGTGTTAAGAAGTTACTTTGATGTGTTTATGAGGGCTAATGATAGCCTAAAGGGGTTATAAGACATGGGTTTCAAGTTGGGTAAGAGGGAAAATATCTACAATGCCCTTAACTTAAAAGCTGAAAAAGGGTTGCCTTTGACTACGAGTCAACCCTTGACTGGCAGACACTCCTTACGAATCTTCATCACGAGTTGTAACCAAGGAAGTACCACCAAGGCACTCTACACTATTATCCTTACAACTCCATGGCACCACTCGTAATGGGGCCCTTACGACTCTTAGGGACATCCACTTCCCCAATCTTTAATTGCTAGTACCAGGACCGAAGATCGTCTTGGAAAAGAATTTAGTACCTTAAAGATGGCCAAAAAAATCATCAATCCTCAGAAGTGGATACTTATTCTTTACTGCCACCTTATTCAATTGTCGGTAATAAATACATATTCGAAGGAAACTATCCTTCTTACGCACGAAAAAATTGGTGCAACCCACGGGGACACATTAGGATGGATAAAACCCTTGTCTAGAAGATCTTTTAACTGCTCCTTAAGCTCACCCAATTCAGTTTGAGCCATTTTATACGTAGGGATAGATATAGGACAAGTGTCCAAAACAAGATCAATCCCAAAATCAATCTCCCTAAATGGAGAAATACCAGGAATATCATCAGAGAAGACTTCAGGAAATTTATTTACCACTGGGACGTTATGTAAGGAAGGACTCTCCGAGGTAGAGTCTTTAACCCAGACCAAATGATAGAGAAACCCCTTGAAAATTAATTTGTGTGCTTTAAGATACGTTATGAACCTTCCCTTAGACACTAGGAAACTACCTTCCCATTCAATAACTGGTTCATTAGGGAAATTGAAGATGACTTTGTGGGTATGTGATAACGCCCAAACTACAGCTCTCGTGAGAAAGTGTAAGCGATCGATGTCAAATATAGAACCCAACTGGGTTGGGTGTCGAATCCCACAGGGAATACTTGGTCACTAAGTGTTGCAATTATTAGTAGACTATTGGTCGAAAATTCTACGAAAAGGGGGGATTTGATTATGGCGTGAATTAATAATATCAAAGTAACGAATGAGACGATTTGTTTAGTAAGATTTAATCACAGAGATTTATAAGTTAGGGTTATGTCCACCTTATGAGTTCTACGTATCTATTAACTATGAGTAATGCGGAATTTAGACATGCATGCACTTATAGAGATTCGTATTCTAATGGTAAATCCTAGTGTTTCTCAACCATCAAGGATTATTTCACTTTAACTCTCTCGAGCCTAAAGTGTATAACTAATGGTACGAACTCTCCAAGAAATTAATCCGGTTAAGGCATTAACATGTAAATAGGGGTTGGTAGCCCTATTTCTTTGTCACACTCTCTTTTCCAAACATGTAACTTTTTTCTCGAACAAGTTAATGTTATAATGGCATGTTCTCTATGTTTGCAACCATGAGAATTAAATTAAAATGAAGAGAGTAATGATATAAGTAGCATACACATCAAGAATTCACAAACTCATAGTAATAGATAGTATCTCACAAGGTTTTCATAACCCTAACAAAGAAGTTTAGCTACTCATGATTACAACGGAAATCACAATAGACATAATCATCATACCACAACCTAGAATAAACTTGGCGTCAATAAGAGAATGTCGTTCTCTTCCTATCCGTTGCTCACAAGAGCCGTGTTTTCTGTTCTAAAACCTCTTACAAAAAACGAAATTGAATAATGAGTGAATGATAATGCCACTGAAAAATTCAGCAATAAGGTTTTTATAGTATCCTTCTCTAACTAAGTTTCCACTGCATCCTTAAGTCTTTAAAAATACTGGGTTTGCCCGGGAAAAAGTTCCCATGCATCACTTTCAGTCCAAAAGCTGCCTTCCCTCTAATGTGAAGTTTTCCTTTCCTGCTCATAAGTCCATAAAGTGCTGAAATCTTCATCATTAATACCTGAAAAACATGCTAATCACGTAGGTCAGCTCATTTAAAGGAAAATAGACTAAAAGTGCATGAATTATATATTTTGTCCTCAAAACTTAGCTAAAATATGGTTAAATTATGGTTCTTAAGCGTGTAAATACGCCCAACATCAGTATGACAATCTAAAGAAGCATAACATAAATGGAACCAAATTATCCCTAATATGACATAAAAATCAACCATGTATAACTCTATCAGATCTACTAGAGTTTATCTATCACCAACAGACACGACACAACCCCTATAGACTCTTCTAGTAACCACAGAATCACCTACCGAGTAGAAATATAAAGAATCTAAAATACATTCGGGATCAAAATCACAATATGCAACCACAAATGGGGTCACATAAGAAAGAGTAGACCCGGGATCAAGAAAATAACACACATCATGAGAAAATAGTTTCAATATACCAGTAACGAAATTGAGGGATGCCTCGAACTCCTGACGGGTAGTGAGGGAATAAAGCAGTTTTGACCAATGTCGGAGCCAGAAGCAGATGTAGTGCCCTTTAGTGCAGGAGCTGATGCAACAGCAACAAGAATCTTGTTTTCCCCAGAAGCAACCCTAGAAAGACGATCCCTCTGCATATGACTCATCTGACCACGTTTAAAGCACTTGTTCTTCCTCTCTTCAGAAACACCACAATGCACTTGTCCACAGAATCTACAAGGAGAATATGTTGGAGCTGACTAAGCCCCACTAGCCTGAGACTTGGCACCCTGCACCCTGAAACCATCACCACTTTTCATACGATGATCCCCCGATGGATTTAGGTAGGGATCACAAGCCGTAGAGTAGGAACCAAAGTTACCCCACTTCTTCTTGGACCATTTTCCTCTATCTCTACCACTTTTTGGATGACCCCCATCCTAATTCGAGTAGCAACACTTATTACTCTGTCTCTCCCTAATTTCTGCCTGCTTTTTCTTATTTCTTTTGACTTGCTGTATATAAACCACATATCAAGAAATATTTATGTCCTTATTTAACAAGGTAACCTTACTCTCCAAAATAAAGTCACGAGATAATAAAAAATCAAACTTCCTCATCTTAGCTCTCATGCTAGTCACCAACTCCGGAGTATATCGAGATAACTGATGAAACTTTAAGGCATATTCCTTGACTGACATCTTTTCTTGCTTCATGTTTACAAACTCCTCTACTTTTGCTTCCCTCAACTCTTAGGTAAAGAAGCGGTTCAGAAAAGCACTAGAGAAATCATCTCATAAGGCGGACTTAGCATTATCACCCCTAAGTTGTTCCCACTCTTCATACTATTGGTAAGCCACATATTTTAGCTGGTAAGAGACAAACTCGATTAACCTTCTATATTTATGTTTTATGTTTTAATAATGACAAACTAATAAGTAAACTTTGTAGGATATTGAAGATCCCCAATGATGGAAGGAGATCTCACACAAAGGACATTGAAGATCTCAAATCATGGGAGGATATTTTGCATAAGGCAAGGAATATTCTCTCAAAGAATATCATGATAAATATGGAGCCACGTCAAAGATATTGAATATCCCTAATGATGGAAGGAGATCTCACACAAAAGACATTTAATATCTTAAATCACGGGACGATATCTCGCATAAGGCAAGGAATATTCTCTAAAAGAATATCGTGCTAAATATAGAGCCACATCAAAAGTTGGATATCGTTTGTCAAGGCAAAAAAAATCATATCAACTAAAGATCCCAATAGACTAGGCAATTGGACGCACCTCACAACAAGCTCAAAGGAGAAAGAAGATCTCACGACTTACATGGACATATCTGAGATTGATATGTTTAGATGTGAAAAAAGAAAAATCGCACAAAGTATGGATACATATGATATGGACATACCATAAGATGCAAACTCCCCCAATCAAGGAATAACCTCAAATCCTTAATTGAGAAGAAACCTCTTAGGTTTCCTTATGAATAAAAAAACATATATAATAGAAGACTATAAAGGCCAAAATGGAAGAAACAAGACACCACACAACTTCAAAGAAGAATATCAAAGTGTCTTAATCTTAGTCTTACAAGGCCTTGTAACTTTTAGTTTACAATTGTTATATAAAGAGTAGGATCGAGTCAACTTTGTAACATCAACTGAAGCTGTCACAAGATCTGAAGAACAAAACAAGTCTTCAGAACTTGTTTCTCATCACTGTACTCGAGCACGACATTAAACGATCTAAGGAAATTTTAAAACCTAAGGGGACTCGAAAGAGGCACCACATTTGAACCAGGATAAATCTTGGTGTCTTTACTTTAAGTTTGATTATTTATTTGCTTAATTGTTTTAAATCTAATCTATTTTGTAAAATGTACTGATCTGTAGGCGAGTCGACTGTGAAGAGCCAGTAGTCGACTCACAAAAAATTTTCAATTCACCTTCTCTTGAATTTTTATTGGAATTAGAGTAGGTCTCACTAACATTATTTCTTAACTGCAAGTGAGCAAAGATCAAATGGCAAGTTATCAAATTCTCGGTGATCTTCTCAAGGACGATCACTCCTCCATAAGACAACCATACTTTAATGGACAACATTACTCTTATTGGAAAAATAGGTTCAGAATTTTTGTCCAATCAAGTGACTTCCAAGCCTGGGTTGTCATCAAAAAGGGTCCAAAGATGATTCCAGTGCTAAAAGAGAAGTCAAAGGACAAAAACAAAGAATCTAGCAGTACTGACATAGAAGACCTTGAAAGTTTCGAGGTCACGAAGGAACTACAAGAGGTAATCCAAACTAATGCATGTGCTATAAGTTTACTTCTTTGTGCAGTTAGTGGAGAAGAATACGAGAAAATATCAACTTGTGAGACTGCAAAGAAAATGTCGGACAAACTGGAGGTAACCTATGAAGGACCCACCAAAGTCAAAAAGTCAAAAGTTGATGCCCTAGTCAATGAATACAAATTGTTCAAAATGGAAGAGAATGAAAACATTGAAACAATGTTTGCCAGATTCAGTAAGATTGTGTCCAAACTAAAATTACTGGAGATGATCTACCCACACATCTTGCAAGTCTAGAAGCTGGTCCAAAGTCTACAGAAAATTTGGAAAACTAAGGCTACCATTCAGAAAGACGGAGATCTTCACAACATGACATGTGAAAAACTATGAGGTAATCTTATTGCATATGAATGAAATTATATCAACTGGTACCACAAGGAGGAAAATAAGAAACTAATGGCCTTCAATGCTACTCCAACTGAAGAAGAAGATATTTTGGAAGATTCTAATAGTAAAGGAATGGCCCTCATCAACCATGGAGTAAGGCAGACCATGAGATAGAGACAACAAAGATCACAAGGAGCAAAAAATAATAACTCCACTACAAATGATGATCACTGCTATTACTATGGGAGGCCTGGACACTTCAAATAAAATTGTCCAAAATTAAGAAGAAGAACATCCATAAAGAATCAAAATTTTAGAGCCTGGAGTAATGAAGATGAAACCGAAGAAGAAATAAAAGTCGCCAATATATGCTTCATGACAATAGGTAAATCTAGCAAGGTAAGACTACATGATTGCCACAACTGTAATACTATTGAATCTAATTTAGATATGATAAATGACGAGGTTCAAAAAGTTATAGATGAGTATAACAAACTCGCTCAAGAGAAGAAAAGTTGCGAACCTCAATTTAAATGAAAAATTTAAGAGGAATAAAGAAGTTATCAAATAGAAAGCGAAGTATGTCAAATCAAAATTGACTTACTTCATGAAGAACTTGATGATGTAAAGATAAAACTAAACAATATTAAGAGATCACCTCGTCACAATTTTATGAGATCAAACTCTTTTAAATATAATTCAAGTTCCTCATCAGAATTGTTTAAATCAACCAAGACCTCTTTCTCCTCTTGAGGACCTGTTTGTTTTGTATATGGATAGAGAGAGTACAAATCCTACAACTATAGGCACAATCCTGAAAGTGAATAGGTTTGGAAGCCCAAAGGAAGCACATCTAACCCGCAAGGACCCAAGACCACTTGGATACCTAAATAGAATTAGTTTTCTTATTTTGTAGGAACAGGTCCGCAAGAGCTATAAGAAGGTAATGTGAGTCATTGATGGCAGATGTTCCAGACACATCATCAGAAAGAAAGAAAATTTTTCAACTCTAAGGAAAATAGATGAGGTGTTAGTCAGATTCGGCAATAATGCTAGAGGCAACGACATCGAAGTCCGCTCAGTAAAACTTAACTCATCATGTGAATTCACTGAAGTATATCTAGTGGACGCCCTTAAACATAATGTTCCTAGCATCAGTCAAATGTGTGATGCTGGTTTTAGAGTCCTCTTTAAGGCCAAAAATTTCCTAATCAAACACGATAAAAGAGGCATCTCTCTCATTAATGAACACATTGTTAATATTTGCATCTTAAATAGTCCTAGTTTTGCTACCTTACCTTGCCTCATTGTGCAAACCAATGATGCTTGGTTGTGGCACAGAAAGCTTGAGCATGCTAGCATGCATATCATAGAGAAATTGTCCTGAATGGAATTGGTAAAGGGTCTGCCAAAACTCAAGTTTGAAAAGGATCACATATGTGATGCTTGCCAATTGGGTAAATAGATCCGAACATTATTCAAAGTCAAAGACATTGTATACACTACCAAACATCTTCAAACAATCCACATGGATTTGTTTGGCCCACCAAGAGCACAAGAATTGGTGGAAAGAGACATGTTTTTGTTATAGTTGATGACTACTCACGTTTTACTTGGGTGATGTTTCTTGCTTATAAACACGAGGCTTTCACAAACTTTGAGATTTTTTGTAGATAAGTACAAAGAGAAGATGGACACTTCATCACCTATGTTCATAGTGATCATGGAGGATAATTTGAAAATAATGTATTTGAGGAATTATGCTCAGAATGGATACTCTCAAAACTTCTCATCGCATCGGTCTCTCCAAGAAACTGCCAGGACCATGCTATTAGAACATAATCTCCCAAATCACTTTTGGGCAGAAATAGTAAGTACAACATGTCACATCATCAATAGATGCCTGATCAGACCTATTCTACAGAAAATGTCTTATGAACTATAAAGAGGAAAGATGACTAACATTAGCTACTTTTATCCTTTTGGATGCAAATGCTTTATCCACAACAATGGTAAGAATAACTTGGGAAAATTTGATCCACGAAGTGACGTAGGTATTTTCCTTGGGTATTCTCCCACTAGTTGTGCTTACAGGTCTTACAATAAAATAACCTTATGTGTTGAAGAATATATACATATTGTATTTGATGAATCTAATCACCCTCCCATGAGTTTGAATACTGATGAAGAATATGTGAATGATCTATAATCTGGAGCCAATACTAGCACAATCTCTGAGCCATCACAAGATGAGTTGACTCTAACCCCTCAGGAGTCAACTCCCACAGCAAAAATAGTGAAACCGACTATTTTAAGAGAATGGAAACATGATTCTAGCTATCCAAATGAATTTATCATCAGAAATTCAGATGATAGGATGCAAACAAGAGCATCATTAAGAAAGAAAGCGCCAGTTACCCTTGTATCTCAAACTAAACCAAAGAAGATCGATGAGGACCTCAAATATGAATCATGGGTCAAAGAAATGATGGAAGAATTAGACTAGTTTGAACGAAATCAAGTTTGGAATCTAGTTGAAAGACCCAAGAACTGCTCAGTAATTAGAACTAGATGGGTCTACAAAAATAAATTGAATGAAGAAGGTAAGGTATCAGAAATAAAGCCAAACTTGTAGCTCAAGGCTACTCCCAACAAGAAGGTATTGACTATGATGAAACATTTTCTCCTATGGCAAGGTTAGAATCAATTTGAATTTTATTAGCTTTTGCTGCTTTCAAATATTTTAAGTTTTAAATGGATGTCAAAAGTGCCTTCTTAAATGGTTTTATTCCTAAGGAAGTTTTTATAAAACAACCCCCCGAATTTGAAAATCCATATTATCCAAATCATGTTTTCAAATTTTCAAAAGCACTCTACGGTCTCAAACAAGCTCCAAAGGCTTGGTATGAGAGATGGAGTACTTTCTTACTAAATAATAATTTTCAAAGAAGTAAAATTAATACAACCTTGTTCACACAGAAGCTTGATTCAAATCTTCGTATTGTGCAAATTTACGTTGATGATATCATTTTTGGTAGTACTAACATCTTTCTGTGTGAGAATTTTGCTAATTTGATGAAAGGAGAATTTGAAATGAGTTTTATGGGAGAGCTCACATTCTTCTTGGTATTACAAATTAAAAAAACTCCAAAAGATACCTTGATCAGTCAAGCTAAGTATATAATGGAACTCTTCAAAATATTTGGTATGGAAAATGGAAAGGCCTATGGAACTCTGATGAGTCCATCAAATTCAGACTTGTCTGGGAAGGATGTTGATGAAAGGATGTCCTGGGGAATGATTGGATCACCACTCTATTTGACCGCCATTCGACCAGACATCATAATTAGTGTATGTAAGTGTGCCAGGTTCCATTCGACTCCCAAAGAGTCTCATCTGACTGCCATCTAAAAGATTATCTGATACCTCATAGAAACTCAAGACATTGGACTATGGTACCCTTGTTCTTCCTATTTCAATTTAATTGGATATTCAGAAACTGACTTTGCAGGTGATAAAAGTGATAGAAAAAGCATTAGTGGAATGTGTCAAATTCTTGGTGATGCATGATATCATGGCACATCAATAAGCAAACGTCAGTTTCTATTTCAACAACTGAAGGGCGCTATTGGTTTATCAAAATATACTATGCATCCTTCTAGAGCCAAACACATTGATATTAAGCATCATTTTATTCGGAATAATGTAGAAAATGGTGATTTTTTGTTAACATTTGTTGACTCCAAAAATCAACTGGCAAATATTTTTACAAAACCCCTATCAGAAGAAAGATTTTGTTACCTTAGAAAAAGACTTGGTATTGTTAGCTTTAATGAACTATGAGTCTTATTTTTGGACAAAAATCTCGTTTACTTGTTCTAATTTTCTCATCAGTTTTTAACCAAAAAATTGGTTTTCAAAAGAGGATCATGTCCCTTGTTTTTTGTTAGGTTGTAAAATGATTTTTAATACACTATCTGCCACACTGTTTGTTTTTCCTAGTACGTGTTAGTTAATAGATTAAATCTATGTTATATATCTACTGCTCTTCTTGCTACTTTGTGGTTCTTTTTTATTATGCCAAAAGAGGGATAAATACAGGAACATCAGAAGTGCCTACAAGTCAGGGGGAGCAAGCCGACTACAGTGACAGACAGGGAAGTAAACTGATGTTTATGCCTGTTTGTCATTATAAAAAGGGGGATATTGTTAGCCTCTTATATTTATATTTTATGTTTTAATAATGACAAGCCAATAAGTGAAATATACAAGATATTGAAGATCCCTAATAATGCAAGGAGATCTCACACAAAAGACATTAAAAATCTCAAATCATGGGAGGATATCTCGCACAAGGCAAGGAATATTCTCTGAAAGAATATCATGATAAATATGGAGCCACATCAAAGATATTAAAGATCCTTAATAATGTAAGGAGATCTCATACAAAGGACATTTAAGATCTCAAATCATGGGAGGATATCTCGCACAAGGCAAGGAATTTCTCATAAAGAATATCATGCTAAATATGGAGCCACATCAAAAGTAGGATATCACTTGACAAGGCAACAAAAATCATATCAACTAAAGATCCTAATAGACAAGGCAATTGAACGCACCTCATGACAGGATCAAAGGAAAAATAATATCTCACTACTTACATGGACATATCTGATATGGACATAAATAGATGTGAGAAAGGAAAATTGCACCAAGTATGGACATATCTGGTATGGACATACCATAAGGTGCAAACTCTCTCAATCAAGGAATCAACTAAAATCCTTGATTGAGAAGAAATCACTTGGGTTTCCTTATGAAGAAAAAAAGTATATACAACAGAAGACTATAAAGGCCAAAATGGAAGAAAGAAGACACCATGCAACTTCAAATAAGAATATTAAAGTGTCTCAATCTTAGTCTTACAAGGCTTTGTAATTTTTAGTTTACAATTGATATATAAAGAGTAGGATTGAGGCAACTTTGTAACATCAACAGAAGATGTGTCACAATATCTGAATAACAAAATAAACCTTCAGAACTTGTTTCTCATCATTGTACTTGATCCTGACATTGAACGGTCTAAGGAAACTTTGAAACCCATAAGGACTGGAAGTAGGCACCACATTGGTATTCCAAACCAGGATAAATCTCGATTTCTTTACTTTATGTTTTAGTAGCTATTTTCTTAATTATTTTAAATCTAATTTGTCTTGTGAAGTCAACTGATCTGTAGGTGATTCGATTGTAAAGAGTTAGCAGTCGACTCTCAGAAAATTTTCAATTCACCCCCCATCTTGAATTTCAAACTCCACACCCTCCACTTCTGTGGCATGCATCACTCGGAAGATATTTTCCATCTCATTAATAAAATACTGGGGATCTTTCTTTACTTTAGAGCCAGTGAAAAATAGGAGGACTCAATCTCATGAATTGGCCAACTCTAGTGGCCTTAGAGGATGGAACAACAGAAGTAACCCGTTCAGTTTAAAATAGCCACCAACTGGGTAGGCAAGTGAATCGACTGGCAAAACTCACCATTAGACATGCCAACCTGGGGTGCCTGGGATGGACATGTGGACTTGGTGGAGTTCCATCAGGACAATCAAAAGCAATGACCCTAGACCGGGTCTGAACTCCTAGAGTAGGACGAGCTCCATCCACATTATCCTCAAACTGAACAGAAGAGTTTCCATGGTTATCAGATCTTCTTGGAGGCATGATCTAAAAGGCGAACAAATGGGAATTAGATAGATTCAAGATCTTAGACTCTATATCTCAAAACAGAATAACAAGAAAGAGAAATATTCCTAAATGTCTCGTAGCCCCTCTCTTATAAGTGTTGCGTGCTACATACCCATAAAAGAGACTCTACTTGGCACAACTTTGTTGGACACCCAATGAAACTAAACCTAGGATCTGATACCATCTTTATCACAACTCGAACCAGGGACTGGATGTGACGGGTATCTCAAGTCCCATGTGGACCGAAGATCAACCCTTGGACCTAACCAAGTAAATGCAACACTATAATGTCGGATGAATCCCATACATATAAAATGATATATTCAAGGATAAATAATATTTCTATGACTAATAATCAACGATAGTCTAAAACAACCACCCAACACTATCCTAAGTCCACAATAATCCAATAAATCCTTCTAAATAAGAAGCAAATACTGAACAACCATAAAGTGTTGGGATATACCCCTGACTATAGCTAAAATAAGTCTAACCAGTCTCAAACATAAGAGACCAAAACATGAAATGAAGTCTTCCGATGTATGGAATCTCACAATATTGATGTCAACTCACGAATTGGTCTGAGTCTTAATCACTAAGCAGGAGAATTAGAAGTATGGCCAGTTCCTGCATCGCGTGGAGATATAGTATACGTAGGCAGTTGGAGCACTAGCATGTAGCTTAGGGATACAAGATAATATAATACCATGATCAATAGTTCAAAACCATTCAAGATTCCATACACATCACCCAATGCATTTACATATATATATATCATAAGCCGGGATAGGGAGCAAGGATTAACATGCAATTTAAAATCTTAGTTTGGATTGTGAGCTTAACTGTCATAACATACAAGGCACCCATGGGATATATGGGCCCAACTCTCCCTCAACTGGTAGGGCCCCAGTGCCTATGGTCGCATGAACAGAGGGTAAACATATGCACTATGTGGGACTCAAACCTTCCTGCATATCAAGGTGACACGAGCACTAAATCATGTAATTAGTTATGGGGGACTCGAACCTCCCAATCATATACCAATAACAATAGGGGGACTCAAACTACCCGATCATATAAATCCCCATGTCAGCGACCATAATTTTTGGTGTTGGTCTCACGGACCTCCACTTTCAAGACTCAGTTACACAACCCTCTTTAAATCCCAATTAAAACAATTATCACACAATCCCATTTATTAAACCACAATACACATTTAGGCATACATTGTTGGTATCGTCATACAAACTACAATTGTAAAGTAATATCATCATGCTGAAACAATTTCATTACTTGGGGAAATCACAATCCCCTTGGTTCAATTATGTAATAGTACACCAACTCATAAGGTTCAAATCAACATTAAAAGGCAATAGTTTGAGAATAGATAAATTCCCATATTTCTCATAACTGAAAACTATTTCATAATATGGGATTAGGTACATAACCACTTCAAAAGTCACAAGTTTAGGGAAAATCACAATTCCCAAGTTCATTCACCATACCCATGCACCCACAAGTTCAAATCCATATTCAAAGCATGAGCAATGCACAATAAAACCATGGGAAAATAACTAATTAACCATTTATGTCAAAACCCTTACTTTTAATCACGTAAATAACCATGTACTTTCATGCAATAGAGACATGTAGTTTAAAGGTAGAGTCACATGCCTGAAATATCAAGTTTCACGGGGAGAATTTAACTATAGCGCCCTTGGATGACCAACTTGATGAAACCCTAGATTGACTTGCTTGAGGGAATTTAAAGAGACTTTTGAAGTTTTTGAGAAGTTACTTAGATTTGTTTCTTGGTGCTAATGACACCTTAAAGAGGTTATAAGACATGGGTTTCAATTTAGATAAGAGGGGAAATTTCAAAGATGCCCTTAACTTAAAAAGCTGAAAAAGTGCCGCCTTTGACTACGGGTCAACCATTGACTAATAGCCACTCCTTATGACTCGTCACCACGAGTCATAACCAAGGTAGAAACACCAAGGAACCCTACACTACTGACTTTACGACTCAGCCACATGACTCGTAATAGGACCCTACGACTCATAGGGTCCAGTCGTAGTCAACATAGAACCCAAATTAGGGTATACACTAGACACCCTATGATTACACCTAATGACTAGTAACTATCCGTACGACTCTTAGTGAGTCACTCATACTCAGAATAGAATCTATCCATATACTTACTAATTTGGTTATGACTCATCCAGCAAAACTCTAGGAAATTTTCAAGGACCAAAAACCCAAAATGTTATAAAGAGGCTCGCTAATAGAATCAAAACCCAAAGCAAAATATACAGATACATAGGAGAAAGTTAATCCAAGGTCAAAAAACATTGATGCGGATCTAAAACAAATAAGGACGATACCTGAGATCACAACATATGAAGCCTCTGCCTCAGGTATAGCTGGTATAGCATAACACTATCCACGACCACCAACTGCCTGAGTGGCCCCATGACCACCTTCATGGGTTCCACTACCTCTACCTCTCGCTCATCTTGTAGCACCACTACCCCTCACAGCTGAAACAAGAGTAGCCCTAATCATATATCGGGGATAGTCTCTGGCCACATGGCTAATCTCATTGCACACATAATAAGTCCGACAACCCGCATCAACAAGATAAGGTACGACTAGGCCTGAATAGCCACCCTGCACTGCTGAATCCAAATATCCTTTGCCTGGACTCTATAAGGCCACCTGCACTGGCCTACCCTGATATCCATAAGAATCTCTAAAATCTCTACCATGAGGAGACTGACTTCTGAACTCACTTAAATAGCGCACCTTCTTGGACCCACCCTAAGATATTCGAAGAATACCCTCTATGATCTTGGCGTGATCCAAAATTCTCTGAAAAAGACACTCTAAACATAACCATCTGAGAAGCATCCAACTAAAGCGAGATATCCAAACCCTTCACAAACTTTCAAATCTGCTTAAACTCAGTGGAAATACTATCATAGAAATATATGGACAAGGCATGAGAGCGTACCTCATACTCAGCAACTGTCATAGAGCTCTAATCCAAATGATCAAACTCTTCATACATCCGATCCCTCAAACTGTAAGGCATGAATCTCTCTAGAAAGGCATCAGCAAATTGATCCCATGACAACTCAAGAGCATCAGCAGGCCTATAACCGACAAATGATCTCCACCAATCTCTCACAATATCTCTCAACTGATATATATAGTGTAACCTACACCATCAGTGTAAAAAAAGTAAAACATAACTCAGAACACAAGGTATGGAAGGACTTTGTATGATAAAGAATAAAATGAGGAAAGTTTCTTAAAGACGTCCAATAGCCTCTCGAAGATAGATACAAACGTATACGTACAGATCCGGGAGACTCTATTGGACATTCTGTTCTTACACCATTGAGACTAATGAAACTGGCTACTTTGACACCAATTTATCATGACCCAAAAATGAGGGTCATGATGACACTTATCGCGACGTACCTTTATAAGTAAGCTTATCACCCAAACTGATACAAAAAGAGAAAAAAGATAGAAAAACCCCAAGGTAAGGCTTCTAGAACAAAGCCGAACCATAAAAATAATTATAATAATGCAAAAATAACATATCTAAATACCATCTATTTCCAAAACCAGGTGTCAATAGTGTAAGAACTACTAATACAAACCATGAGTCAAATACCTCAGAAATATTCACAGAAGGCCAATATCTATCTCTAAATACTAATAAAGACATAAATACTTCAGAAAGATAGAGGTGAACTCAGGATATATAAATGTCCAACTTCTACCTTGGAAGCTCTAATAATCTCCCGAGTCAAGCAAGCTAAGCTGCACTCGAGCTAGGACCTGCATCGAAAGTAGTAAATGTCCACTTGTAGAAGCATACAAAATAGGTATCATAGGCTGACCAAGCAAAGTAGTAAATAAAGCATACAAAATAAACACTAAGGGCACATCAACTGCAATCAGAAAATGTCCCGCAACAGTAGCCCGTACCGCTTGAACTAACAGTTCTACAATATCCACACATAATACAACAACATGCCAGATAGGGATAAAAATATACATAATATCACATACAAGTAGAACAAAAGAGGAACATGTATAATCAAGATCATCAAGTACAAATAAAGAAAGATTGAATAATTAGACATTAACAAGTCAAGATATAGAATAAATAGATAGATGACAAGTCAATATGGAAATACAAGAAAAACATAAACACAATAAAACAAGTGCAATATATATGATAATAATGATGATGATGATGTATGAGGTTGTCGCACAACTTTTGAGATTATCGCACAATCCTCATAAACACCCAAGGCGGCAAGCCTCCCGACATGAGACCTATGGGGGTTTGTCAATACATATACATTCTATATATATCCATATCCATATCAATATATCCTCCCCGAAACATCCCTCGAGGAGGATTTTATAAGATGTCACAGTTTTTGTCATAAAAAGGTATTGCAGTATTTCTCAAGTATTGCTACGGTGGTACCATTTGTTTCATGAATGAGTATGATATGAGAATGTAATGCTCACAACCAATCACAATGAGTATTTACACAACCAACCACATGATATATTTTTACAACCAACCACAATAATACATTTTTATAACCACGTGAGCCAATATCCATTTATTATTTCCATTCATCCATGAATTTCCACATGTTTCATGTGCTAAAAGTATGAATATATATATCAAAATACACCAAAGGTACCACGATAGCCATTTACAATAACACAATATAATTATTCATATGTATTCAAGGCTATCAACACCATATAGGATCTCACACGGTCATACATATCACGTAGTATTGCAATTTCAATAATTATATCACATATAGGCCCCCACACGAGCACAACACATAGACATCCATTTTTCATGATTAGTTCCTACCCTTAACATGTATTTTGTATCATCATTTACTACCCAACCAGTCTAAAAGAGTTAAGCTATAACCTACCTCGAATGTCGAAACCAGTTCGCTACATTTTGAACCCACGACCTTACTTTCCATGAATGATCCAAAATCAACTGACACAAAAAAATATAGAATCTACATGTCAAAAAAAATTCAAAGATATCCATATTGTCTACTTTTGGTTAGGGGTCAATGGACCCTAGAAATGGATTTTTGAAGAAGAAGGGCAAAATCGTAACTTTACTTTAAAAATATGTTCTCCACATTTTTAGAAACCTATAGCTGAAAGCCAAACTCAAATCGAATAAAAGAGCGAGGTTTAAAATAAAGAAAATATATTTTTAAGCTTTACTAGATAAAATCTTTAAAATCCGTGTTAAAATCAAGAATCAGGGTTGTTTTGAAGGTTAAATTGATAAAAAAAACTAGTAATTATAAGATCAAACATTATTCAAGTGAAAAGGATTGAAATTGAGATTTAAAATCAAGTCCAAATATTTTTGAGGTTTTGAGAAATTAATCAAGAAATTACTAAGAAAGGGGTGAATTCTTACCTTAAATCCATGATAGAATCAAGAAATAGATGTTAATCTAGCTTCCCAAGCTCCCACAAGCTTCACATTTAAGATCCCACACTATTTTAGGATTTAACTCTCAAGAGGCAAGATGAAAAAAAAATGAGCACAATGGGCCCCAAAACTGCCTTAATAGTTCAAAAAAATCTGCACCAGCTGAAGAAAAAGCTGTTTTTTAAAGTCCAATTCGGACTTCGACGGGGTGTTCAGAATTTGTTTGGAGTCTGATCTATGCAAAATAGCTATGTAACCATACTAAATTTGATGCTCCGTACTCGATGATGATATTAGATTTTGGACAAAAATATCATTTTCACAAAGTTAACCCTCGAAATCCAAAATCATAATTTTCTAAACCATGGATCAAAATGAGATTTAAAAGTCATAAAATTACACCAGATGTGTTTCCATACTAAAATAAATGTTCTGAATCTATTGGCAAAGTAAGATTTTCCATACGAGGTCATTTCAACCAAATGTGGGTTCTGCACTCATATTTTTAATTTTTTAAATTTTCGATCAACAGGTTGTAATGAGCTCGGGTGCACCAGGACCTGAACCAAAGGTCAACCTAGCCTAAAATCAATATTACAGATCTACTGGAGTAGTTCATTCAATCATCTATCACATGGATCAAAAGATATCCACATAAGTCCAAAATAAGGCTCTCGAAGTAATCAAAAACTATAATATCGCATAAATGGTACCAAAATGCACTGAGAACTACGCCAATAAACCCCATACCCCAAAAATATCATAACACAACTACAAAGGAGGTAGAACAATCAAATCATACAAAATCACAAATTTTATATATTTTATCTGAAATTCAAGAAGGGGTGAATTGAAAATTTCTGTGAGTCAACTATTGACTCCTCACAATCGACTTTCCTGTAGATCGGTACACTTCACAAAATAGATTAGATTTGAAAAAAAAACAAGCAAGTAAATAATTGAATTTAAAGTATAAACAAAAAGTGTTATCCTGGTTTGGAACACCAATGTGGTGCGTACTTATAGTCCCCTTGGGTTTCAATGTTTCCTTAGATCTTTCAATATCGAGCTTGAGTATAATGATGGAAATAAGTTTTGAAGACTTATTTTGTTCTTCAGATCTTGTGATACAGCTTCAGTTTTATTACAAAGTTGACTCGATCCTATTCTTTATACAACTATTGTGAGCTAAGAGTTACAAAGCTTTGTGAGACTAAGATTGAGACACTTTGAGATTTTTATTGAAGTTGCATGATGTCTCTTGTCCTTTGTTTTGTCTTTTATAATATTCTGTCGTATCTGCTTCTTTTCTTCAAAATAAACCCAAGGGATTTCTTCTCAATCAAGGATATGTGTTGATTCCTTGATTGAGAGAGTTTGCACCTTATGGTATGTCCATATCAGACATGTCCATACTTAGTATGATTTCCCTTTCTCATACCCATACATATGCATATCAGATATGTCAATGTAAAAGGTGTGATCTTTTTTTCTTTGGTCTTGCCGTGAAGATCATCCAGTCACCGCTAATTTTGTTGTCCAGTGAAATCCTCTAATTTATGTGTTTCCATATTCAGCACCTTCTTCATAGTTGGATGATCCTTGCAAGATACCTTTCATCATTAGATATTTTGATGGATACTCCTTGCCTTATGTCCATTAGTGAAGATATTTAAATATCCTGCAGATTTCCAATCATTAGTTTGTCATTATTAAAACACAAAATTAAGAGTCTAACAATCTCTCTCTTTTGATAATGACAAACATTAAACATCAGTTAACTTTCCTATTACGGTAGCCGACTGGCTCCCCTCTGTCTTCATATCTTGGTGGGTAGATTTGACTTTCTTCCTATAATAGTCGATTATCTTCCCATGTCTTGTTGACTGATGTGATCATCTTCTCCCTCTTTTGACATAATAATAAAAAAATAGAGTAACTACAAAACAGAGCAGAGAATGTAGGATATGCGAAGTTACAATTAAGAGTATCAAATATGTCAGAACAGGAGTGTAAAGTGTCTTTATACAATCCAGAGTATAAGAAGGGATAAACCCCCTTTTGAATGGAAGCTAAGATTTCAGTATTTATCTAGGAAATAAGTGAGAGTGTTGCGCATGTTGTAGCAAAAGTGGTCATAAGATTTCTCAACACTTTTAATAAAATTGGAGTACAAGTTTTGGATAGATATTTCAAGCTCATTGGAGGAGAAGGAAGTCTCATATACACATTCTATTAAACAACTTTACCCATTCATTTTTGAAACCATCGAGGGAGAGTCGCACTTTGCATATATCGGTACTGGTCTCCTTGGGTAGCTATATTAGCTTGACAATTAACTCCCAGATGTTAGCTATCTATTCCTCAATAGCGGTGAGCTTGCCTTTGAATTATTCAATCTCCTTATCTTCATAGAACACGATATAAGTCATAGACTTATTTACCTTAGGTGTGTCAGGCCGAATTTTGACGGAATCCTTTTTATACCATTCATTTTCAATCAAAGCATAGCCCATGCTTGCAAAAGTCTTTTAGTCATAAGTGACAGAGACTTATACCACTGCATAGGCTGAGAGATTAATTCCATAGTGAAGGAGAATGTGAGTGATGAGCATTCCATAGGGCAAGCTGGCCGAGGCGTGAGAATCGGCGATACTTTCTATCATATATTCACGGATCCAGGCACTCTAGTTGATTTTGTATTTCTTAATTAAGCAGTAGAGAACAAACACATCTTTGTATGTCACATTACAGAGATATCCCTTCCGAGGAATCAAAATGGTTGCAATGATGTGGGAAAAAATTCTATTTCTAAAGCTGAGGGGCATAGGACCAAAAGAGGAACCATTTGAGTCGGGATCAGTAACAACCTTCTTTACTTCATCAAAACTAACTTCAAAATTCTCTGGACAGGTGTTTTTTATGAATGGAATAATGCCAGAGAACTTGGTATCAAACACTTTCTCAAACAGAAGATCACTTAGAATAATACGTGCTCCAAGAACTAGGGTTTCCAATTTGTCACTGTATGGACACAGACGAAGGTTTGCATAAAATATGCTGATGGGATCTTCAAATACTTCTAAACCACATAATCAAAACAACATCAACAAATTTTGGGCTTTGAAAAAATGACTGATATTACAGTAGGATTCCTTTAGGTAAGAGAGACTGATGACTCATCCAGATACAATAGAGCGATTTTTTAAGGTGAGAAATTTTTCCTTGTGAGTGCAAATCCATAACTTGTGCATGTCCTCTAGAGGAAGAGAACCTAGAGGAGAGGACTGTTATTTGTTAGTGAAAGAAATAAGGCTTGAAGTAGTTTATTTTTTAGAGATAGTTGACTGGAATAAATAGAAAGAGGCTTTATTTTAGGATTAAGAGAGAAGGACGGGGTCGAATTTATTGGAATTTTGGTTTAGGGAAGTATTGGTGAAAATAGCCATTGAATGGGTTCTAGTCATAGTATAAGAGAATGAAGATAGATGGGTATAAAAAAAGTGAGAAAGAAGATGAAGAATTGGGATTAAAGAAGGGGGTACAGTATACTTCGGTTAAGTTTGAAGATGAAAGGGAGGAGAAATGTTGTAAATTGAGAAGGCGCAAAGATGGTAATGATGATTGAAGAGAAAAAATGGCCTGAAAGGGGGAGGATTTGATAGGAAAGGACGGGGGTCAGAGAATATTTGACAGATTTTGTACCAAAATTAAAGATTTTGAAATAATCAAAGATTTTTAAAACATACTATATCGAGTTTTCCTTTAGAAAACAAAAAATTTTCCCATGTAGAGGTTTTGTAAAAATATCTGCAAGCTGATTTTCAGAGTCAACAAATTGAAGAGAAAAATCACCATTTTTGACATGATCACGAATAAAATGATGCTTAATGTCTATATCCTTAGCCCTAGAATGATGCATAGTATATTTAGACAGACTAATAGCACTGGAGTTATTACACATTATGGGCACAGATTCATAGCATAAATTAAAGTCAAGTAGTTGATGCATAATCTATAAAATTTGAGTACCACAACTTCCAACGGCTATATATTTAGCATCAGTTGTTGATAGGGAAACTGAAGTTTTCTTCTTGTTATGACATGAAATAAGGGCATCAACAATAATTTGACAAGATCCACTAGAGTTTTTTCTATCACTTTTATCACCTGTAAAATCAGCGTCTGAATATCCTTTAAATCAAAATGAGAAGAGCGAGGGTACCATAGTATAGTATCCTGAGTTCCAATGAGGTATCAGATGATTCTTTTGATGGCAGTCAAATGAGATTCTTTGGGAGCCGAATGAAACCTTGCACGCTGAACATAATGTTTGGTTGACTAGAGGTCAAGTAGAGTAATGATCCAATCATTTCTCTATATATATTTTCATCAACATCTTTTCTAGATGAGTTCGCATCAAGACTTGTGGATGGACTCATCAAAGTTCCATAAGCCTTTCTTTTTCCCATGTTAAATCTTTTGATGAGCTTTTTTGTGTATTTGGCTTAATTAATGAAAGTACCTTTGAGTGTTTGCTTGATTTGTAATCCCATAAAAAATGTGAGATCTCCCATGAGGCTCATTTCAAATTCTCCTTCTTGTTCAGAGCAACCTTGAGCTACAAGTCTGGCTTTGTTTCTGACAACTTTACCTTCTTCATTCAGTTTATTTTTGTAGACCCATTTAGTTTCGATTACTAAGAAATTCTTGGGTCTTTCTACTAGAGTCCAGACTTGATTTCTTTTGAACTAGTCCAGTTATTCTTTCATGGCTTCAACTTCGGATTCATCTTTGAGGGCCTCATCGACCCTGTTTGGTTCAATTTGAGATACAAGGGCAACAAATGTTTTCTTTCTCAATGATGCTCTTGTCTGCATTCTATCATCTAGATTTTTGATAATAAATTCATTTGGATAGATGGCATCGTGTTTCCATTCTCTTAGAACACTCGCTTTGACTACTTTTACTGCGAGAGTCGACTCTTAATGAGGTGTAATCGACTCGTCTTGCGATGGCCTTAGAAGTTATGCTAGCATTGGTTCCAGATTGTAGATCACTCACCTATTATTCATCAGTACATAAACTCATAGGGAAGTGATTAGTATCAATAAAGACAATATGCAGAGATTCTTCAACATATAATGTTTGTTTATTATATGCTCTGTAAGAATGACTAGTAGGAGATTACCTAAGAAAAATACCTTCGTTACTTCGTGGATCAAATTTACCCAAGTTATTCTTCCTGTTGTTGTGGATAAAAAATTTACATCCAAAAGGATGAAAGTAGCTAATGTTTGGCTTCTTTGCTCTCCACAGTTCATAGGGTGTTTTATTTAGAATAGGTCTAATGAGGTATCTGTTGATGATGTAACATGCTATGCTTACTGCCTCTGCCCAAAAATGATCTGGGAGATTATTTTCTAATAGTATGATTCTAGAAGTTTCTTAGAAAGACCATTTCTTTCACTCCACCACACCATTTTGTTGAGGAGATCGTAGTGATGCGAAGTTCTGAGAATATCCATTGAGAGCAAAGTATTCCTCAAAAACCTTATTTTTAAATTCTTCTACATGATCACTATAAATATAGGTAATGAGTGTCCGGCTTCTGTCTGTATTGTTTTACAAAATATCTCAAAATTTGTAAAAGCCTCATGTTTATGAGCAAGAAACATCACCCAAATAAAGCGTGAGTAATCATCAACTATAACAAAAATTTATCTTTTTCCACCAATACTTGCGGTCTTAGTAGGGCCAAACAGATCCATATGGATTGTTTGAAGAGGTTTGGTCATAGAGACAATGTCTTTGACTTTGAATGAAATTTGGTTCTGTTTACCCAATTGGCAGGTATCACAGATGTGATCCTTTTCAAACTTGCATTTTGACGGACCTTTCATCAATTTCAGTCTGGACAATTTCTCAATGATATGCATGATAGCATGCCTAAGTTTTCTGTGCCACAACCAAATATCATTGGTTTGCACAGTGAGACAAGTTAAAGTACCAAAAGTTAGGACTATTTAAGACATAAATTTTATCAATGCATTCGCCGATGAGAGAGATATATCTTTTGTCGTGTTTGATGGAGCAGCTCTCAGCTTTGAAAGAGACTCCAAATACAGTGTTACACAACTGACTAATGTTGATCAAGTTATGTTTGAGATCATCTACTAGATACACTTTAGTAAATTCACATGGGAACCTGAGCTTTACTGAGCCAACTCTGATGACGTTACCTCTAGTGTTGTCACTGAAATTGACTGATCCCCATCTATTTTCTTTAGAGCACAAAAATTTTCTATTTTTCTGGTCATGTGTATGGAACATCCGCTATCACTAACCCACATTCCCTTCTTATAGCTCATGCGGTCATGTTCCTACAAAATAAGAAAATCAATTTTGTTTAGGTACCAAAGTAGTTTTGGGTCCTTGAGGGTTAGGTGTGTTCCCTTTACATTTTTAGGCTTGTGCCTGCAGCTGTAGAATTTGTGCCCTTTTTGTCCATAGATATAACAAGCAGGTCTTTGAGAGGAAGGAAAGGTCTTCGCTGATTTAAACGATTTTGATGGGGAACTTGAGTTGTTTTTAAAAGAGTTTGATCCTACAAAACTGTGGCTTGGTGATTTTTTAATACTATTCAATTACATTTTTACATCATCAAGCTCTTCTTAAAGTAAGTCAATTTCAATTTGACATTCTTTAATTTCTATTTGACAGTTTCTTCGTTCCTCTTTGAGTTCTTATTTAAATCGAGCTTCATAACTTTTCTTCTCTTGGGCAAGTTTATTATATTCATCGATAAATTTTTTAAGCTCGTCGGTTATCATATCTAAATTAGATTCAAGAATATTGCAATTATGACAGTCATGTGGTCTTACCTCGATCAATTCACCTCTATCCATGAAGCACATGTTGGCAGCTTCTATTTCTTTCTTGATTTTATCTTTATCACTCCAAGCTCCAAAATTTTGATTCTTTCTAGATGGTCTTCATCTTAATTTTGGACATTTTTGTTTAAAGTGGCCAGTCCTTCCACAGTGGTAACAATGATCATCGTTTCTAGTGAAATCATTATTTTTAGTTCCTTGGGATATTTGTTGTCTCTGTCGCATAATCTATCATACTCCATAATTTATGAGAGTCATTCCTTCGCTATTGGCATATTCCAAAATGTCCTCTTCTTCTGTTGGTGCGGCATTGAAGGCTACTGGTTTCTTCTTTTCCTCTTTGTAGTACCTGTTGATATAATTCCGTTCATATGCAATGAGATTACCTTGAAGTTTTTCATATGTCATGTTTTGAAGATCTACGTCTTCCAGAATGGCAGCCTTGGTTTCCCAAAATTTTAGGAGACTTCGGACCAGCTTCTGGGCTTATAGGCTATGTGGATAGATCATCCCTAGCGATTTAACTTGCATACAATCTTACTGAATCTGGCAAACATTGTTTCAGTGTTCTTATTTTCTTCCATTTTGAATAGCTCATATTTATTGACCAGGGCAGCAATTTTTGAACTTTTGACCTTAGTGGTTCCTTCATTGGTTATCTCCAATTTGTCCCACATCTATTTTGGAGTCTCGCGTGTTGATATCTTGTCGTATTCTTCTCCACTTATTGCACAAAAAAGTAAACTTATACCTTGTGCATTAGCTTAGATTACCTCTTGTTGTTCTTTGGTGACCTCAAAGTTTTCAAGGTCTTCTACATCGGTACTGTTTGATTCCTTGTCTTGTCTTTTTGCTTATCTTTGACTCCTGGAATTGGCTTTGGCCCCTTCTTAATGACAACCTAGTCTTGGAAGTCGTTTGATTGGATAAATATTTTGAATCTATTCTTTCAGTAAGAGTAGTGTTGTCCATTAAAGTATGGTGGTCTTATGGAGGAGTGGCCATCTTGAAGAAGAGCATTAGGAATTTGATAGTTTGCCATTTGATATTTGCTCATGTGCTATTAAGAAACACTGTTGGTGAGACCTGCTCTGATACCAATTGAAATTCAAGGGAGGTGAATTGAAAATTTCTATGAGTCGACTATTGACTCCTCACAGTCAACTGGCCTACAGATCAGTACACTTCACAAAACAGATTAGATTTGAAATAAACAATCAAGTATATAATTGAATTTAAAGTAAAGACACAAAGATTTATCCTGGTTTGAAATACCAATATGGTGTCTACTTTTAGTCCCCTTGGGTTTCAACGTTCCCTTAGATCTTTCAATATCGAGCTCGAGTACAATGATGGGAAATAAGTTCCAAAGACTTATTTTGTTCTTTAAATCTTGTGACACAACTTCAGTTTGTATTACAAAGTTAACTCGATCCTTTTCTTTATACAACTATTATGAACTAAGAGTTACAAAGCTTTGTGAGACTAAAATTGAAACACTTTGAGATTTTTCTTGAAGTTGTATGTTGTCTCTTGTCCTTTGTTTTATTTTTTATAGTCTTCTGTCGTATCTTCTTCTTTTCTTCAAAAGGAAACCCAAGGAATTTCTTCTCAATCAAGGATGTGGGTTGATTCCTTGATTGAGGAAGTTTGCACCTTATGGTATGTCCATATCAGATATGTCTATACTTGGTGTGATTTTTTTCTCAGACCCACACATATCCATATTAGCTATGTCTATGTAGAAGGTGTGATCTTATTTTCTTTGGTATTGCCGTGAAGATCGTCCATTCACCACTAATTTTGTTGTCTAGTGAGATCCTCTGATTTGTGGGTTTCCATGTTCAGCACCTCCTTCATAGTTGGATGATCCTTGCGAGATACTTTTCATCATTAGAGATTTAGATGGATACTCCTTGCCTTGTGTCCATCAGTGGAGATCTTTAAATATCCTGCAAATTTTCAATCGTTACTTTGTCATTATTAAAACATAAAATTAGGAGGCTAATATCATCAAAAAGCAGGCCATTACAATAATACTCTCAAAGCTCCTAGTATTACATTATGGATGCAACCAAGTTAGAAGAAATGAGTCTCTATTTATAGAGTCTATAACTTTTTCCTACAAGGACATGGATTAGCCTAATATGGAGAATTCGTAGTTTATTTTTCCTTAAAGGAAAATCCAATTATAGTAAAAAGAAAAAAGGCAAATACCAATAATTCTCCTCCTTGACCTAAATTTTTGACAAAATAAATTGGTTCCACCTTCGTCACTTATCTTCAACAAGTTCAATCTCTATTTTCAGAGTCTCCCTCCACTAAATTTTTGTCTCTCCACAAATTAACACTCTGATAAAATTTCTCAAGTTAAAATCTTGATCATCGTCAAATAGGTTGCGACTAAAACTAAATCCACCAAGATAAACACCTATTTTATACTCCCTATGATACCATTTGTTAGGACCGAAATAATCAGATGTCATGCAAAATCTAGTAAAGCAAACCTCAAAAGATGCTAAATAAAAATACAAACGAGAAATATATTAAAAGAGACAATAATTTAACATGGTTCAGTCAATCGGCCTACATTCACAAAAGGAGATGAGCAATCCACTATATAAAAGAGAGTACAAAATGTCAAGAGAGACAACCTCACACAATTCGCTCAGAATAAAAAGTGGTTCACACAAGTGACACCACAATACTTATGTCTCACAAATTTCCCACCAAACAAAACTCTCAAAGCTTTTAGGACTACATTGTGGATACTACCAAACTGGAAGAGAGGAGTCTCTATTTATGGAGATTATAACTTTTTACTAAAAAAATAAGGATTAACCAAATATGAAGAGTTTATGATTTTTCTTTCCTAAAAAAAGCCCAACTATAATGAGAAAATCAGAAAAATATGAACAAAAACAAAATTAATTTTCTTTTTTCTCCATTAATTTTATGTCTCGTACGCAATGTGTGTTGTTAGCATTTCTTTTGTGTGCTTTTCTTTTGTTTTTGTCAAAGAAATAACAAATGGTCAGTTTTGACGAAATGATGTTCATGCTA
Source organism: Capsicum pubescens (assembly GCA_030864215.1). NCBI lineage: Eukaryota > Viridiplantae > Streptophyta > Magnoliopsida > Solanales > Solanaceae > Capsicum > Capsicum pubescens. Next base: position 110,162,894 of record CM061544.1, read on the forward strand.
CAAACTAAGCTTTGGCTTGAATATTTGGGATATTTATATATTTCTTTGTTGACAAAATGATTATGTATTAATATAAATTGTAGTGGGATGGTTGGCATCTGAGTTCGGAGTTTAAAGGGTAAGTTCTTTTATTTAAAATTCTAAAGGGGCATATCAAAACAAAAATACCAAAACGGACAAGGTAAATACAGGTGTTTACCTTGTCCATTAAAAGGTCACGACGCCAGTCACATGATAAAGTGCAAGGTAAAACCATGATTTTACCTTAGAAGGAAAATGGAGTTACTTACCTTATCTTATCTATTGACAGAACATTGATTGACAAAGTGCAAGGTAAAATCATAATTTTATCTTTCAAGGTAAATGGAGTCGCTAACCTTATCCTTTGACTGAAAAAGTAGGGAATAAATTTCTCCTAGGAAAGGAGTGTTTGCAAGATGAAACTTACCACTGACAAGGGAGGGAATAAATTTCCTTTTACTAGTTGATTGTAAGTTGAGTGTGAACTCTCGCCTTGTAAGGTAGAATCTCATGTTCACCTTGTAAGGTAGTATCCCATGTTTTCCTTGTAGCAGCTTCAAAATTCACGGTGCTGTATAAAGAGTGTGAGTGTAGTTTTTTTCATTTGCGTCAATTCAAAAAAAAAATTGCCAAAGTTCATAACTCAAAATATTTGTTGAACCTTATTCATTTCTTACCGCACAACCAAACATACCTTTTCTTCCTTTAATGTGCCTCTCCAAATAGCCTCGAAATGATGTTTACGTTACGTGGCATATAGATCATATTGTGATGGTCCTGGATGGACAAACTAGTGATATTCCATTTTTGTACAAAAAGAAAATTGAAGTTAGTTTTGATATGTATTTCATGATCATTTATGTCAAGTAATAATGTGATGATTTGATCGATTTACACATGCATGCAACTGAGTCCGGAGCCTAAAGGGCAAGTTGTTTACACATGCATGACCATATTTAACATCTTTGTTGTGCAAACGACAAATAAAAAAAATAGATAGACAACAATGACACAACTTAGGTTTAGACTTAAGACGTTGGTATGATAAGAACAACGTTTGGCAAATAAGCAAGTTAAAAAATAATTAATAATATTAATACTACATACTTGTTTGTTAGACATTGAAATAATTATATAAAAAGGTGATTAAAATATATCTTAAAGTGCAAAATTTTTTATGAAATAGACTTTGAATAAGAACAAGAACAAACACCCAAGTAATATGAATGAAGAGAGTGAAACAGGTAAACAAACAAATAATGTGAATAAGAAATGAATGAAATGGGTGATTTATAAAAGAAAATTAATAAGGTAAGGGACAAATTTTACCTTGTAAATTAAAATAGTCTCCCTACCTTGCACTACAATTGAAATAAATTCTTCACTAAATACTCCCTCCAACCATAAATACTTGTTCATTTTTTACTTGACATATGACTTAAGAAACAATAAATAGATGGGTGGTTTTACTTTATCACTCTTTGAATATCAAAAAATTTTTGCTTTGAAAAATGCAATGAGTGATGTATTATATTTAATACCAAGGGTAAAATATGTAAAATTAAATAAATTATCCATTAATTTCATAAATATTTGTTCACTTTTGACTTGACATATGCCTTGAGAAACAATAAATAGATGACTGAGTTTACTATATCATCCTTTGAATATAGTAAATTTTTTTCTTTGAAAAATACAATGAGTGATGTATAGTATTTAATACCAAGGGTAAAATAGCTAAATTGAATAAATTATCCATCGATTTTATAAATTGAACAAGTATTGTTGGACATCCAAAATAGAAAAGTGAATAAATAAAGATGAACGGAGGGAGTACTTCTTTGTCATTAAATTTTCAACCTCCACCAATTTTTTCAGTCAAAGGATAAGGTAGGTGGTTCCATTTACCTTGTACCTTACACTTTACCATGTAACCAAACGGTGTTGACTTTTAATGGACAAGGTAAACACCTGTGTTTATCTTGTCTGTTTTGGTATTTTTTCATTTTGATATGCTTCTTTAAAATTTCGAATGAAAAAATCTGCCCTTTAGGCTACGGACTTGCTGGGATCTCTAGGTTCACAAGTTCTTTCTCTTAGGAATGAAAAATATTATATTCGGAGTGCAACCACCCCACTCACCCCTTCCCTCCCCCCCCCTTAACGGGCCCTGTAATGCTTAAATTGGAACTTAGTCAAATCCCAAAACTGATATTGAATATATATAGGATGGGAAACAAAAAATATAAAATGATTATGTGTTTAGTACTTTTAAGTGGCTCCGAAATCTTAGCTCAATATAATTTTTTAAAATTTTCTTAAGTAAATATATAGTAACTCCTAATTGAACTAATGTTAATTCCTATTGCAGTAAACAAAATATTTATGTTTAAGTATATACATATATAGTAACCCGGGGCTTTGGTCTCTAGGTGACAAAAGAGTTTTAAAATGAAGCGTGGGTGACACAAGTCTTAATAATTGAGTGGAGGTGACAATTACTTTATTAAGAATTAAGAAAGTAAGAAAAGTTTGAAAATAACCCACAAGTTTTTTAATTTACACTTTGATCTAATGTAAAACCTAATATAACTAGAACTGGAGGAAAAAAATGCACGTTTCTCTCTCTCTTCTCATTTATTGGAGTTTTCTCTCTCTTTGTGATTTTTGTTGTTCATTGTTGTTGTTGTTGTTGTTGTATTCATCATCTTCTTCTTCATTATCATCATCTTGTTCTTCATTATCATCTCTTGTTGTTCATCATCATTATCTTCTTGTTATTGAACATTGTTGTTACCGCTACTATTGGTACTTAATCAAACTTTTTTAGGTCAAATTTTATTTGTATATCACTTGAGAATTACTTATAGGTGATTTTAGTAAGTAAAATTATAATTTTTAGTTGAATTTGTCATCTGGGTGTATCTGCTACTGCTGTTTTTTCAACAGTAGATAAAATATGTAACGTGAATCCAATAGATGAGTAATCTGTTGCACAGATGAGTAATCTGTTGCAACATAGTGACAAATCTATTGCAACATATTGACTAATATGTTGCAACATATTGACTAATCTGTTGCAACATATGAGTAATCTGTTGCAACATATATGACTAATTTATTGCAACAAATTACTCATATGTTGGATTTGTATTATAGTGTTGTAACATGAATCCAACATATGGGTCATCTGTTGCAACATATTAGTCATATGTTGCAACAGATTACTCACTTGTTGCAATAAATGACTCATATATTGGATTCATGTTGCAGGTTCTATCCATTGTAGCAGTAGCAAATATACCAAATAAAAAATTCAACAAAAATCATAATTATACTTACAAAATCACCTATGAAGTAATGTCCAAGTGATATACGAACAAAATTTGACCTATAAAAATTCTAAAAATTTCAACAAGGGCACAACGAATTAGTGAAACACATGAAAATTTTTATGAAACAGGTAAAGAAGACAAAAATAGTGTATCATACATCAAATGCAAAAGGATTGAGGGGACAAACGTTTGAGTTCTCCTAAAAACATTTAAGTTCCCTAGTATTTTAATTGCTTTCTAATGGATAACCCATCTATTATAACAGATTTTCTATCTGTTTGATAATTTTCAACAGATGAATCATCTGTTGCAATATGTTAGTCATCTGTTGATTCAAATCAAGCAATTATTAGTAATAATTAAATTGACTTAGCTAAAATTAAAGACAAATCTTTAAGACAATGGGACAAACATTTGAGTTCTCCTAAAAATGTTTGAGTTCCCTAGTATTTTAATTATTTTCCAACAGATCACCTATTTGTTGCAACAAGTTAGTCATCTGTTGCAATAATTGCTTATAATAGGTTAGTCATTTGTTGATTCAAATTAAGTAATTATTAATAATAATTAAATTGATTTAATTAAAATTGAAGACAAGAACTTAGACAAAGGGGAAAACGTTTGAGTTCTCCTACAAAATATTTGAGCTTTAGTATTTTAAATTGCTTTTCAACACATATTTTGTCTATTTAGTAATTTCCAACAGATAAGTCATATGGTGCAACAACTTAGTCATCTATTGCAACAGATGTCTATATCTGTTTGATAATTTTCAATAGATGAATTAGTTGTTTCAACAAGTGAGTTATTTGTTGCAATAGATGTCTATATCTGTTTGGTCATTTTCAACAGATGTTTTTATTTGTTTGGTCATTTTCAACAGATTACTCATCTGTTGTAACATGTTGGTCATCTATTGATTCACATTAAGTCATTATTAGTAATAACTAAATTGATTACTAAAATAAAATATGAATTAATAAGTTCAATTACAGTTTCAATTAATCTCATGGTAATTACACGATCAACTAAGTATGTTCGTCCTGAGTAGAGTGATCAATTGACCAATTTTATTTGAAATGATTCAAACTAAGTCATCATTCGAAATAACTATATTGATTTAACTAAAACTAAAGATGAATTAGTAAGTTCAATTAAGATTTCAATTAATTTCATAGTAATTACATGATCAATTAAGTGTTTCATATGAGTAGAATGATTAATTGACAAATTTTATGTGAAATAATTGAAATTAAACCATTATTAGAAATAACTACATTGATTTAACTAAAATTAAAGATGAATTAGTAAGTTAAATTACGATTTCAATTAATCTCAGTAAGTAAATGATCAATTAAGTGTTTCATCATTAGTAGAATAATTAATTGACCAATTTTATTTTAAATGATTCAAATTAAGCCATTATTAGTAATTACTATGTTGATTTAACTAAAATTAAACATGAATTAATGAGTTCACTTACAATTTTAATTAATCTCATTGTAATTACATGATTAACTAAGTGTATTCGTCCCGAGTAGAGTGATCAATCGACCAATTTTATTTGAAATAATTCAAATTAAGATATTATTAGTAATAACTAAATTAATTTAGCTAAAATTAAAGATAAACTTACAATTTCAATTAATCTCATAGTAATTAAATTATCAACTAAGTGTATTCGCCATGATTAGAGTGGTCAACTGACCAATTTTATTTGAAATGAATCAAATTAAGTCATTATTCGTAATAACTAAATTCATATAACTAAAATTAAAGATGAATTGATAAGTTCACTTACAATTTTAATTAATCTCATAGTAATTACATGATCAACTATGTGTATTCGTCTCGAGGAGAGTGATCAATCGACCAATTTTATTTCAAATGATTCAAATTAAGTCATTATTAGTAATAAATAAATTGATTTTGACTAAATTAAAGATGAATTGATAAGTCCACTTACAATTTCAATTAATGTATTCGGCCTTAATAGAATGATCAATTGATAAGTTTTATTTAAAATGATTCAAATTAAGCAATTATTAGTAATAACTAAATTGATTTAACTAAAATTAAAGACAAGACCTTAGACAAGGGGACAAACATTTGAGTTCTCTTAAAAATATCTGAGCTTTAGTATTTTAAATTATTTTCCAACATATATCCTATATGTTTGATAATTTTCAACAGATGAGTCATCTGTTGCAACAACGCAACAACTTAGTCATCTGTTGCAACATATGTCTATATTTGTTTGATAATTTTCAATAGATGAGTCATTTATTGAAACAGGTTAGTCATCTGTTGCAACATATGTTTATATTTGTTTGGTCATTTCCAACAGATGTCTTTATCTATTTGGTTATTTCCAACAGATGTCTTTATCTGTTTAGTCATTTTCAACATACTACTCATCTTTTGCAACATGTTAGTCAGCTATTGATTCATATTAAGCCATTATATTAGTAATAACTAAATTTATTTAACTAGAATTAAACATGAATTAATAAGTTCAATTACAGTTTCAATTAATCTTATGGTAATTACACTATCAACTAAGCGTGTTTGTCCTGAGTAGAGTGATCAATTGACCAATTTTATTTTAAACTATTAAAACCAAACCATAATTAGAAATAACTATATTGATTTAACTAAAATTAAAGATGAATTAGTAAGTTGACTTACAATTTCAATTAATTTTATAGTAATTATATGATCAACTAAGTGTTTCGTCTTAAGTAGAATGATAAATTGATCAATTTTATTTGAAATAATTAAAATCAAGCAATTATTAGTAGTAATTAAATTAATTTAACTAAAATTAAAGATGAATTGATAATTTTAATTACGATTTCAATTAATCTCATAGTAATTACATGATCATCTAAGTGTATTTGTCTTGAGTAAAGTGTTAATTGATCAATTTTATTTGAAATGATTCAAATTAAGATATTATTAGTAATAACTACATTGATATAACTAAAATTAAAGATGAATTGATAAGTTCAATTACGATTTCAATTATTCTCATATTAATTACACGATCATCTTAGTGTGTTCACTCTAAGTAGAGCGATCAATTGACTAATTTTATTTGAAATGATTCAAATTAAGCCATTATTAGTAATAGAAAAATTGATTTAATAATTATAATTTTAATTAATCTCATAGTAATTACATGATCATTTAAGTGTATAACCTATTGCAACAGATGAGTCATTTGTTGAAAATTATCAAACAAATATACACATATGTTGCAATAGATTAGTCATCTGTTATAACAAATGTCTTTATCTGTTGTAGTATATGACTTTATCTGTTTGTTATTTCCAACAGATTACTAATCTGTTGCAATAGGTGACTAATCTGTTGCAACAGATGTCTTTATCTGTTTGGTCATTTTCAACAGATTACTCATCTTTTGCAACATCTTAGTCATCTATTGATTCATATTAAGCCATTATATTAGTAATAACTAAATTGATTTAACTAGTATTAATAAGTTCAATTAATATTTCAATTAATCTCATGGTAATTACACGATCAACTAAGTGTGTTCGTCCTGAGTAGAATGATCAATTGACCAATTTTATTTGAAATGATTCAAACCAAGCCATAATTAGAAATAACTATATTGATTTAACTAAAATTAAAGATGAATTAGTAAGTTCACTTACAATTTTAATTAATTTTATAGTAATTACATGATCAACTAAGTGTTTCGTCTTAAGTAGAATGATCAATTGACCAATTTGATTTGAAATAATTAAAATTAAGTAATTATTAGTAATAACTAAATTAATTTAACTAAAATTAAAGATGAATTGATAATTTAATTACGATTTCAATTAATCTCATAGTAATTACGTAATCATCTAAGTGTATTCGTCTTGAGTAAAGTGCTAATTGACCAATTTTATTTGAAATGATTCAAATTAAAACATTATTAGTAATAACAACATTGATTTAACTAAAATTAAAGATTAATTGATAAGTTCAATTACGATTTCAATTAACATGTTGCAATAGATGAGTAATCTATTGGAAAAGACCAAACAGTTAAAGACATTTGTTGAAAATGACCAAACATATATAGACATCTATTGCAACAGATGACTAACCTGTTGCAATAGCTAACTCATCTATTGAAAATTATCCAACAAATATAGACATCTGTTGCAACAGATAACTAAATTATTGCAACATATGACTCATTTATTGGAAATTATTAAATAGACAAGATATATGTGAACTCAGAACCAAAATGAGCCACAGAATTTAAAAAGTGACCAAAATAGGTCACCTATTTAAAAAATTTACCAAAATAGGCAAAACGTAATAATTTATTACGTTTTTTATTTTTTCTTAACGGTCAACTAACGGAGTTGACTTTTACAAAAATGTAAGAATTTCTTATGTTTTACGTTTTTTTTTTGTAAAATGTAAGAATTTCTTACGTTTTATAAAAAAATATAAAACGTAAGAATTTCTTACGTTTTACACGATGACCGAGAAAAAAAATGCAGTGAATTATCAAATCAATTAAAAAGATACTAAAAACGAGTTGTTCAACATAACAAAAAGTTACGTTCTTAACTTTTTTATAGCAGTGGTCCCCCACCCACAATTTCTTTTTCCACAAATGTCCCATCACTTCTACTTTTTCCTCTTTTTACATATGATAATTATGAATTTTTTGATTAGTTAAATTTATTTATATTTTACATGTAGTTCAAATAATTTATTTTTTCCTCTATGTAATAAATTTTTACGTTTTACATAAGAAATTTAAAAAATAGAAGTATCAATTACCACATTAACTTAACAATTTTCTTATATTTATTCTATATAAAAAAATAATCACTTTTATCCTTAATTATTCGATTTCTCTCTAAAAAAAATTATACTTTTGAGTTTTTCTCTACTCTAAAATAGTGAAATGTTGAATTATCGTCGATCAAATATGCTACTATATACAAGAATTATATTTTTTTGGTGTGTTAAAAATAGGAAATTAATTTTTTCGGGTAGTGATTCATCGTAGTTTTCGATTAGTGTTTTGATTAGGATATTGAGGAAATTCACATGCACAAATACGTTTCATATTATAATTAATGGAGTAAAAAATCACAATTTAATTTAGGAACACTTCTAAATTAATATAAGAAAATATATTTTTTTAGGAACACTCCTAAAAAAATATAATTCTTGTATATAGTAGCATATTTGATCGACGATAATTCAACATTTCACTATTTTGGAGTAGAGAAAAACTCAAAAATATAATTTTTTTTAAAGAGAAATCGGATAATTAAGAATAGAAGTGATTATTTTTTTATATAGAATAAATATAAGAAAATTGTTAAGTTAATGAGGTAATTGATACTTCTTTTTTTAATTTTATTTTATGTAAAACGTAAAAAATTATTAGAAAAAATAAATTATTTGTACTACCTGTAAAATATAAATAAATTTAACTAATAAAAAAATTTATAATTATCATATGTAAAAAGAGAAAAAAGTAGAAGTGATGGGACATTTGTGAAAAAAGAAATTGTGGGTGGGGGACCACTGCTATAAAAAAGTTAAGAACGTAACTTTTTATTACGTTGAACAACTCTTTTTTTAGTACCTTTTTAATTGATTTGACAATTCATTGTATTTTTTTCCTCGGTTATCGTGTAAAACATAAGAAATTCTTACGTTTTATATTTTTTTTATAGTTCTTACGTTTTACAAAAAAAATGTAATTCTTACGTTTTAGTAAAAGTCAACTCCGTTAGTTGACCATTAAGAAAAAAGTAGAAAACGTAATAAATTATTACGTTTAGCTTATTTTGGTAACTTTTTAAATAGGTGGCCTATTTTGGTCACTTTTTAAATTCCGTGACTTATTTTGGTTCCGAGTTCGATATATGTTGAAAAGCAATTTAAAATACTAAAGCTCAAATGTTTTTAGGAGAACTCAAACATTTGTCCCCTTGTCTAAGGTTTTGTATTAAAGACTTGTCTTCCATTTTAATTAAATTAATTTAGTTATTATTAATAATTTCTTAATTTGAATAAACAAATGACTAACCTATTATTAAATATCTATTGCAATATATGACTAACTTGTTGCAACAAATAGATACTCTGTTGGAAAATAATTAAAATACTAGGGAACTCAAATATTTTTAGGAGAACACAAATGTTTGTCCCATTGTTGTACAGACGTCTTTAATTTTAGCTAAATCAATTTAGTTATTACTAATAATTGCTTAATTTGAATCAATAGATGACTAGCATGTTGCATCAGATGATTCATCTGTTGGAAATTATCAAACAAATAGAAAATCTGTTGTAACAGATGGGTCAACTATTAGAAAGCAATTAAAATATTAGGAAACTTAAACGTTTTTAGGAGAACTCAAATGTTTGTCCCCTTGATCCTTTTGCATTTGATGTATGGTATATTATTTTTATCTTCTTTACCTGTTTCATGAAAATTTTCATGTGTTTTACTTATTTGTTGTGCCCCTATTGAAATTTTTTTAAAAAAATTTAGGTCAAATTTTGTTCGTATATCACTTGGACATTACTTCATAGCTTATTTTGTAAGTAAAATTATATTTTTTGTTGAATTTCTTATTTGGTGTATCTGCTACTGCTACAATGGATAGAACCTGCAACATGAATCCAACATATGAGTCATCTATTGCAACAAATGAATAATCTGTTGCAATATATGACTAATCTGTTGCAACATATGACCCATATGTTATATTCATATTATAACACTATAAAACGAATCCAACAGATGAGTAATCTGTTGCAACAAATTGGTCATATATATTGCAACAGATTACTCATTTTTTGCAATAAACTAGTCATATATGTTGCAACAGATTACTCATTTGTTGCAACAGATTACTCATATATGTTGCAACAGATTACTCATTTGTTGCAACAAATTAATCATATATGTTGCAACAGATTAGTCATTTATGTTGCAACAGATTAGTCATATATGTTGCAACATATTACTAAATTGTGCAACAGATTAGTCATATATGTTGCAACAAATTACTAATCTACGCAACATATTAGTCATATATGTTGCAACAGATTACTAATCTATTGTCATATATGTTGCAACAAATACTCATTTGTTGGATTCATGTTACATATTTTATCCATTATTAAAAAACAACAGTAGCAGATACATCCAAATGAGAAATTCAACTAAAATAACAAACATTAAAAAAAATAACAAAAAACATAAAAAAAAACAAACACCAACAAATCAAGTTCCTCATTTTCGTCATAACTTAAAAGTCCTAATTTTTTACTTGTGAAAATTGAAAAGAAACGATGAAGAACTCGAAGTTGTTATTGCCGGAGAATGTTGTCACGTCGACTGACGGTTGAAAGTAAAAAAGGAACGGGCAAGAACTCAAAACTATTTATTGCCGGAAGTTGAAGTTGCACAAGATTGAAGGGAGAAATTTGAAAAGTTGTTGGTTGGGAGAAGTTAGAGAGAGAAACTATCAAGAGAAAGAGAGAAAAGAGAGAGATTGATTTGCAGAGGGAGGAAAGTTTTGTGGGTGTGGGTTAATTTATCTTTTTAAAAAGATTAAAAAGTTTAGAAAATATTAATCAAGTCCACAATTAACCTAATCAACTTTTTTAATTATGTTTGACCCTTTAAATTGGTCAATGTCACCAATCCTTCATTCAAGACTTAAAAAGACACCTTTCCTTCAATTTTCTCTAGTAACCCCTTACCCCTGAGCTGTTTTATTTGCTTTCCCCAAAAGAAGCAATATTGATTTTCCAATTAAAGCTCAAAATGATAGCATTATTTCAATTCATCAATTGAAAGTGAAAGAAGCATTATCCCTAAGAGATCCTTGTTTAGTCTACTTGTTGGGTTTCCCTTTCACCAAAACCAAATGAGAATGATGGTTGCACTAGAGTCTAGACTTGTAAGTAGACATGCATCCAAATTCTCAACTAGTAGTTTGATTAAGTGATAGTCGTGGTGAAATGTATAAGATTTTTTTAATTTTACTAGACATTTTGAATTTTGAGCCATGAGAATGAATCAAATTCCATGTCAAATGAGTTATAACCTATAGTTATCGTTGTCCACCATTATTATCTACCATCCATAACCACAATTCTAATCACTTCATCACTATTTTTTTGTTATAATCCATCATTATCATAATTAGCCATTATTTACAATCACCACCAGCAACTATCCTTATCATAAAAACAACCACCATTATCATAAAATCAACCAATCACTACAAAAAATCATCACTCACCACTACATATCGTCAATTACCATCATCACATTCACCATAAACAGTCATTAGCCATCACTATCATTCAACACAATCATCACTCGCTACCACTGACTATGTACCGCCATCGATCACTACTAGAATTTGTAGCATCACCATTATCTAGTACTCATAACACTACCTTTAGCCAATATCATCTTCAATTGACACTCGCAACCACCACCGCTGACTATCACAATCACATACAATTATATAATATTTAAGAAAGTACGTTATTATATTAATTTAATATTTTATTAAATTATAAATTTATGTAAAAATAATTAGTTTAAATTATTTAGTATTCAAATCTTAGCTTAATCAACATCAAATGTGTATTCATATTTATATTTCTAAATCATAATGTATATCTTAATATTTAGATCCATATTCTGATTAAAACTTCTTATATTCTAAATATAAAAGAAAAAAAAAGAAGGTCTAGTCTATTTGTTGTGTTTCGATCAAAACCACCTTAAATTATATTTGAAAGTTGAAGACACATCTAAAATATTGACGTGACCTAATATACACCTATACTACTAAAAAGTGATTTATTTCCACCCTACAAGGTGATGTGGCATAAAAAATAGAGATAAATAGAAGTGGGTGCGTTTATTGCAATTTATTCCTTTTGTTTTATTATTTTTACACCTTTTTTACTTTTCACTTTTTTCTTTACTCTATCTTCATCACTTCCCATTCTCTTTTCTAATAGTACCCAACAACACTATGAACTACCAACTCAACATATCTTTAGAGAAAATTTAACTTGTCTCACACCCTCTTTCTCTCAATATCATTACAAACTTTCATATATATATATATATATATATATATATATATATATATATATATATATATATATATATATATATATATATATATATATATATCACTTCAAATCTTCAGATCTTATCTTTATTCTTCTTTTTCAAGAAAAATATATACTCACTTTATTAAAAGAAATCGATACAAGTTAGATATAATCAAAAAATTACAAGGTAATGAAATATTATTTTTTTTATGAGGAATCGATATTTCATCAGAAAAATATAAATTTTTCGGCTACTCTTTATCAAGATTTTTTTGCCAAACTTAATGTAGTATTTCATTTGTCTTTCTTTTTTGGTCCTTTTCTTCTTCTTTTCTGTTAAAATTTCATAATTTAGCATTATAATTAAAGATAACTATTATATTACTGATTGATTTATTAATCTAATTTCTCTCACTCTATAAAACTCTAATAAGAAAAAAAATCACCAAAATAACTAAAAGAAAAGGTAATGAGGTTTTAAGGAATAGTAACTGTGTAGATATTTGATGATGGGGTTGTTGGTGATGGATGACGAACAAGAAGAAATTGGAGGTGGTGAAGCAGAAAAAATGATAATGATAATGGTGGTGGGTTACGAAGAAGAAGAAGAAACAGAAGTGGTATGATGGTGTATTTGTTATTGGTGGTGAAGAGAAAAGAATAAGTGGTGATAATGGTGGTCATCTGACAGCGTCTATGGTGTTTTTGGTGAGATGAGAGATGGAGTGGGTGGGGTGGTTTATTGATGAAGAAGATATAATTACGAGAGGATTTTAATGATTAATTAGGAATTAATTAGTGTAAAATATAACTAATAAAAGAATATATGAAAAGAATATAAAAAATAAAATTTATAAGAAATCTGACATGACGCTGACGTGGTATTTATAAGAAATCTGACATGACGCTGACGTGGTACTGATGTAGCATACGAGTGTAAAGCTCCTCCAACCATGTGACTAGTTGAATGTGTGTCGGGATGGAACTAGGTTCACTTTTCGATAGTACAAGAGTGTATTAGGTCATTTCAACAATTTAAGTCTATCTTGTAAGGATGTGTCCATCAGTCTGTGTCTTTTCAATAAAAGGGTATGTCCTTTCATCTTTTGGTTTTCATCATTCTATTTAAATTCAACTTCTTGTATTTCTATATTAGCTTTTTGCAGAAAACATTTCTTTATAATTTTCCCCAAAAAAAATCTTTTCTTCTCCAAAAAAATCAAGTTACAAGATTTTGCTTTTTAAGAAGAATTTTTTCACTATTTGATTAGTGTAGAATTTAATAGACTTGTCATATATACTAAAATTATTTATGTATAATCACATAGCAATATCGCGAGGAGAGGGGGCAAATATCATTTTTTTTAAAATATTTCGCACGTATTTCAAGCTTCAACTTTTGTGTTCATTGTCCAAATTATTAAGTCTTCATCTTTGTATTCTTGTTTGTATAATTTGTATTCATGAAACATATTTTCCAACAATCTAAACTTGATATTTGCAATGAAAAAGATATTGAAAATTTTACAATTCATGATATATGGTTGAGATCGGAGAAGTGTGATACTGCATTTGTGGCAATTGTTTGGCGAAAGTCAGTGGTCTAATGGGTAGAGTATAACAAGGAGTTTGGAGCCTAAAGGACTGGTTTTTATTCAAAATTCCAAAGGGGCATATGGAAATGAGAATTTTCAAAACAGACAAGGTAAACACAGGTGTTTACCTTGTTCATTAAAAGTTAACAGCGTCAGTTTCATGGTAAAGTGTAAGGTAAAATTGTGATTTTACCGTACAAGGTAAATGGAGTCACTTACCTTATTCTTTGTTGAAAAAGTATAAGGTAAAATAGTGATTTTACCTAACAAGATAAACGGAGTAACTTATCTTATCTTTTCACTGAAAAAGTAGGGAATAAATTACCCTGGAGAAGGAGTGACTGCAAAATGGGACTTACCGCTGACAAGGAAGGAAATAATTTTCCTTTTGCTGGATGATTGTAAGTCAAGTATGGACTCTCACCTCGTGAGGTAGGATCTCATATTCACCTTGCAAGGTAGGATCCCATGTTTACCTTGGAACAACATCAAAATTGGTGGTGCTATATAAAGAGTGTGAACATAGGTTTCTTTCATTTGCGTCAATTCATAAAAAAATTGTTAAAGTTCATAACTCAAAATATTTGTTGACCCTTATTTATTTCTTACTTTAAGATGAATGATAATAAGGTAAGAGTAAATTTACATTGGAATGGTGAAATATAGCATGACGGGGATTCAGTGCGATATAGTCGGCGATCTATAGTGGTTCAATCGTTTCGTTTGTCTCTCAAATATGATCGTTTGAAAAGGTTGTTTAGGAGTAAAATGAGTATTACTAATCAGGAAGATGATGTGGTTATTTCTGATTGATATTAGAATTATTTTACATCCAACAGACAACCAATATTTGGTGAAACTCCTATTTGGAATGATGATTCTTTATATTTATTTTTTTGTATCGTTGAAATTTCTTATAATCGTCTTAATCTACAGATGCTTGACATGTATGCATCCGTTGAACATTTTCCTATTGTTGAAGAATCCATGAATAGTAAGTTTGATCTTCGAGTAAGTAAAAAATTTTCGAATTTGAATATTGATTTTTCAAGAAAGGAAATGAAAAAATAATTTGATGATGAGTTTGAAACACATTATCAAAACTCACCCAGACTTGTGAATAATTTCGATATGGAAGGACCTAGCAATGCATCTATGAATTTGTAATATTTTAATTCAAGTGGTCCACAATATTCTTCTTCGATGGAGGCAATTGATGGATGATAAACAATTCATTTTATTTAATTAAGTAATTTTATTCCTTATAGTTAATGAGATGATTTATTCATTTTGTAGATTTAATGATTGTGGAAGTACGTTCACTCAACTCACAAAAATTGTGAACTACAACGACAACGTACAAGTGGAGTTGGATAGTGATGAACCTTTACAATATGAATTGTCAGATGATCAATCTTCTGATGATGACGATGATGATAATAATGATGAAAATGTTAATGGAGAGTTTACACTCACTGGTGTCTATACCGACAATCAATCTTTCATACTTGACTTATAATCAACCAGCAAAAGAAAATTTATTCCCTCCCTTGTCAACGGTAAGTCCCCACTCCTTCCCTGGGAAAATTTATTCCCTACTTTTTTAGTCAAAAGATAAGGTAAGTGACTTCATTTACCTTGTAAGGTAAAATTGACGATTTTATCTTGTACTTTTTCAAGTGACTCTATTTACCTTGTAAGGTAAAATCTCCGTTTTGCCTTACACTTTACCATGAAACTGACATCGTTAACTTTTAATGGACACAAGGGTGTTTATCTTGTCCGTTTTGAAATTTTTCTATTTCTATGTGCCCTTTGAAATTTTGAATGAAAAAACTTATCTTTTAGGCTCCGAACTCGTATAACAAGTGCGTTGAAATTTCTTATCATTGGTTTGGAAGGATTAGTCAGCCGGTGGTTTGTTTTGATTTAAAATATTGTACAAATTCAGTGTGCTGAGGTTTGGTGATACTTCACTTCTTTTCTTTCCCTGAGCATTAATATGAAGATTAGGTTAGTAAAAAATATTGAAAGATATTTTACTGCATAAGAGAATTCATCAACGAATTCCCCAGGAAAAGAAATTAGGAGAATTTTCTTTTGCCGACCGAACATGGAACTGAATTGGAGATCTTCTTTTTATATAATAGCAAGGAATTTGTCTCCTGACTCATCACATAATAAAGACGTATAATATTAATCTAGCGGGTGTACTTATCATCAAATTTGCACAGTCGCACTTTCGCAGACAGAACAAAAATTGAGGAGGGTGTGGTGATTGTTTAATGAGTGTGGGATCTCGCTGACGACTGGTTCCGAAGTCTCAACTGCTTAAATTTGGCGCTCTGTTTGTAGATATGTATGATCATTTCAAAGAGAATTATGAAATGTCATTTTAGACACCGTGGGAGATATTACGGTTGATGAGTGTTGTTGTTATTTTGCAGTGATTGCTCCAAAAGATATACGGAATGGTGCAAATTAAAATCGATGTAGCTCAAAGATAAAAGACACGATCTTGTATGAAACGGTGTATTTGATAGATTCAACAGTTACCAATAACTTTTTGGGAGGAGTGGTGAGGTTTAACTATTAAAGATAAGTAATCATGGAGGGAAACATAATACCTCCTCCGTCTCATTTTACCCGTCCCAAATTGGGATGACACAACTATTAAGAAAACAATGATTGATAACGTAACTTTACAATTTTTCCCCTCTTAATTGTGTCTTGTTGTTAGTTCCAATATTGATGGATGACTAATACCAAAGCATCATTTATATTCTTAATGATGTACTCTTAATGGTACTCATCTTTGCAACATTTTTCAAAAATACTAATAATAAGTAGTAATCAATTACACTAAGAGTATAATGGAAAAAAAATTATCTTATCTTGATAAGTAAAAAAGAACAAGTAAAATGGGACAATAAATTAAAAAAATTGGAATGAGTAAAATGAGACGGAGGGAGTAGAAATTAAGAAAGAAAACTGCTAGTTTTACAGATTAGACATGCATGGATCACAGTGCTACAATTTCAGAAATTAAACAGAGATAGCATCAATTGCAAAGCTATGAATTAAAGAGAAAGTGACACCAACATCTCTTTCTATTTTCTTAATTCTACTTATTATAATTTATAATTTTTTATCCTTTGTGATTTTGAGAATTTATTTTTATAAATATTAGGGTAGATGATATAATTGTGATGGTCTTGATATGCATGATAATTAAAAATAATATTTTCTTATGTGACTATTGTAATTCGTTATTCTTGCCTAAAAATCATGTGTGAAATTTACTATCAAATTGTAGGATGATATGAAAAAATTACATTGTTTTACAAGCATGTGTGTACTTGAAAATTATTATAAATGAATATGGGATTTAGAAAACATGTGTTAGTGAAGACAATTTTCTCTATATGTGATATGAAAAGGCACTTGATATGTTTAAAGTGTGAGGATGTTTGACATCTTATTAAATGCAACATTAGAATGAGTATGTATCTAATATATATTTGAGAATCATAAACTATCTGAGATAGTTATGCCAACACAAGTTAAATACCGAATACGTGAGAAAAATAAATTTATTACATAGCGAATGTTACCTTGGGATGAGGTGTGATTTATTGAAACCAAAAAATAGATTTGCATTAGTAGAACTAAGGAAATTAGTAGGGTGGTTAAGGGATTCTATCTTTTTGGAAGATCCATTGATTTTGTAAAATATGAGCTCGATTTTATGATAGTCAAGTCACTCTAATTTGAGCATATAAATATTACATAATGAGAAGCCAAACACATAAATTCCTTGACATGATTGTATGAGAAATTTAATTCAAGATGAAATAACTTCTATCACATTGGTGGAGTCAAATGAATTTGACTATTATGTTTACTAAGCTTATTAAAAGAAAGTTATTGTAACGACCTTTACATATGAGCCTCTCGTTTAAAGTTTCATGTTAAAATTCTTCTCGGATTTAAAGTTATAAATTTCAAGCTATGCTAGTTTTGGATGAAATATGAGCAAGGTACGGTGTAGAGCAATCCAAGAATGAATTGGGTAAGTATGATGGTGTGTGATTTAATTTCTAGTTAACTAAGGCGATAATAAACCCATAGGATTTCACAGAACTAAATTTTGGGGTAGGGTAGTGGACCAGGGGGTCGAGGGTAAGGGTAAAGATGGGGTAAGAAAAAAATTAAATTAAAAAAATATTTTCTTGTGTGTGTGTGGTGGGGGAGGGAGGAGGGAGGGGGGAGGGGGGAAGAGGGAAGCACTGGTAGGAGGTGGTGGTGGGGTAAGACAATTTTTTAAAACTTTTTATAGATCAAATTTAAAAAATTAAAAGTATTGGTGCGGGGAGGGGGGCTAGAAAATGGGGGGGGGGGGGGAAGTAAAAGTTTTTTTTTTTAAAAAAAAAAAAAAATTGTGGGGAGAGGGGTCATGGTAGGAGGTAAAAAATTAATTTTTTCTTAAAAAGAAATTTTTAAAATTATTATTCACTAGGGGGTGGCTAGTAGGGGGGTTTCAGGGTAGAAGGTGGACTTAACTAATATTGAGCAAAGGATAAAATAGGATTATATAATATTAAATTAGGATATAATTGAAAAAAAAAAAGCAAATCACGGGATACAACCAAATCAGTGGTTACATAAAGTGAGGATTTTCATATTTACCAAATCATGATATTAAATCGTATCATACTATTCATTTTAAGAAACAATCAAAACAAGCATGGTTCTCTTAGTAAGTATACCATACCATACCATGAAAAAACACCATCCAAACAGTGTGTTAGTGGAGTTGTACAAGCTTGATTCAAGGCAGGTGATGGTATTGTAGTTTAATTCAATCTATGCTATATGTGCATATTAACTACTTCTTAGTATGAATTGTTAGTACATGTTGTTTGATGTTGTCAATTCAATGATGTTATCTTATTGTATGATTTTGACCTATTTTTTGGTTAAATAAGAAATATTTTGGTATTTGAATGTTCCCTTGGCTTATGAGTGGAATAAGGTTGGTAGACACTTGTGTCTGGTTTTTGTGACAAATGAAATTTTTTTCCTACAGGTCATGACTAGAGGATATGATTTCATATAGCGTGTATGTATGAGGTACAGGTGAATCTGACGGCTCCATGAGTGAATCGGATAATATATCTATATGTTGAATTATTGCTTAACTTGTCTTGACTTGCTTTGACTTGGCTCGACTTACTTGACTTGGTTGAAAATGGCTTGATTTGTTGCTTGTAATCCTAAACTACTTAATTGATACTTGTTATGCTAGGTGTAGTTCAGAATGAGCATGGATTAATTTATTGTACTACGTTTTGATTAAATGTTCATATTCTCATCTTGGGTTGGCCAAATGACCCTACCGATATATTGTTGCTCTTGTGTTTTAATACTATACCTGCTCTTACTTTCGTTGAGTGCAGCACATATTTCAGCAGCTTTTGCAAGACCTCAATTGTGATTCTAGTGTGTCATCCAGATTTCAGGGGCGAGCAACTTATTGGGGCTATCATGAAATTTTTCTTGTATGACATGGTCCTTAGTTTGGACATTATGCATTTTCCATTGGTTTTGAGGGTTGCATACCCTTCTTCACATTCTTAGTATGTTTTGGTACATCAACTTTTGAATTCTAGATGTGTTTTTATTTCAATATTTAATTTCACATTTTCTTACATTGTTAGACTAGATGATCTTAAAACTATTAATCGAATAGTTTTCTTCTACTTTTCTCTAAGTATTAGTTAATGTATCTGAGGTTATTGGTTCTCCACTAGAGAATAGGGTGGGTGTCACTCATGTCTAATTGGATCGTGAAAAAGTTGGTATCATAACTTAAGTTCGTCGATCTCGTTATATCAAAATGGATCCAGTAGAGTCACTTATGTGAATATATGTAACAAAGTTGATATCAAAGTCTAGATTCATACACACGATCTGAATGATATAAAAGAAGAAATTAAATATTTTGACTCTTATGAATATATGGTCTGACATACATAAAAATTTAACAGATTTAACAAGATGTGTCTAATTCATGTTTTTCAAACATAAGGCTTGTTAGATTTTATTGGAGGCTATTCTATCATAATTAAGCCTAGCTTACACCGTGTGAGTCACACATATAAAAATGAGTACATAGTCCTTTGATATCAATATATATTGTCTTTCTCGAAGTCGAAGTGATCGAGAGGCGGGATTCCTTCCTTAAGGTTGAAGTATTGTCCAACATTCTTGACAATCAAAAATATTACAAGAAGACTATCGAAAGCTAAGTAAAGTACTTATAGGTACTTTTTAACATTCGTCTTTCCTCTTCTTGTGTATCACCTTCTTTTCCTTTCCTTACATCCTAACATAACAAAGATCAAGACGAGTAGCTCCAGGTCCAGACATCTCCCTTTGAAATTGCCATCATCAGTCTAAGTAGCTTGAGTTGACAATTAAATACATTACAAAAAGGTTCGTATCACTCTAAATTCAAGAAATACCGTTATTAAAAGCCCTAAAATCACAATATATACATACACACACACATATACACCTATATACATACATACATACATACATACATACATATATATATATATATATATATATATATATATTATACTTATATATAAGAGAGAATAAGATAAGATTTGGTAGTCCTCACAAAAATATTTATATAGAAATTGCTACATGTGTCTATTATTTTTTCCAACACATTATTATTTTTATCCTCATTCATTATTTAATGATTATTTTTATTTGGACCTTTATAATTGAATTATATATAGTATTCTTTTGTAAATCCCTTCTTGTTTCCTATTAGATTACTTGTTCTTTTTTGTACATATTTCTTATAATGAAATTTAATTATTTTTTAATTTATGTTTGAGAATTTATTAATCTCTAAAACAATGGCATGCGATTGATAAAGATGAAATATTTCCTCCTTGTCACATGAATTTTTGCACTTGGTGGTGTGTCATAATATGAAAAATTACTATTGAGTTTTTCATTGTGTTTCAATTGCTTAATTATCTTTTTTTTTTAGAAAAAAAAGAAGAAGAAAACTAGGAGTAGGGAAATTACTACTTTAGTTTCAAAGTCTTTATATAATTTAATCTCTCTTGTTATTACGTGGTAAGTATATATGTGTTGCAAGTATTTAATTTTTTTTTTTTATAAATTTTATAGAAAAAATTAATCTCAAAATATATATTGATTCACATAGGAGTGAAACTATTCAAGAAATTAATCAATATATGATTAAGTTTAATTTGAATTATTGGATGTTATATTCTCAAAACATTCCATGAAAATAATTTTTATATTACATATCGATTTGAAAATACAAATAATAGTTTCTTTAACTTGCAAATACATTTATAGAATGATTTAATTTTTAAGAGTTTGCAGGAAATTTCGAACTACTCTTTCAATAACTTAATGTCACAAAAAGCGAAAAGATAAAAAAATAATTATAAATTTAATCTTTTATATTAATTTGAATCCAGACTTATAAGCATCGGTCAAATTTAAAACTTTAATAGTTCTGAAATTTTACTATCTAGCTATGGTTAATTTGAATAACATTGTTGAAAATATGGAACAAACTATACTTATTTGATAGATTACATACTATGTTTATATTGTGAGGTTGGGCCCGAGTTTAGCACGGGCCACCCGGGACTAGGATATATATATATATATATATATATATATATATATATATATATATATATATATATATATATATATATATATATATATATATATATAAATTTCTCTGATACCAATAATATTCTGAATCTAATATTATTAAACGTTCGTAGGGTCTAGGCTTTCTTTTCTGAGTTCTTGAAAACATATATAATAAGGACTCCTAGAATCTTATTGCTTTGATACCAATAAAATATATAAATAGATATAATATAGATAGATAAATAATAAAATAAAATGGACAAGTAGAGTTAATACAGATAGATAAATAATAATAATAATAGGACAGATACTAATAACAATATAATAGACAATATAATAAACAGATAATAGATAATAATAATAAAATAAAATTAATAATAAATAGTAACTAGTATTTTTATATATAAGCAATATAAGTCTAAGTATATCTATATATATGTTAGTAAGTATATATATAAGTAGTGAATATATGTATATTAAGTATAAGTATATATATATATATATATATGTATATATTATACTATATATGTATTCTATGTATATAATATTAACAAGAATATATATATTATAATCTTAATAAAATAGACAAGTTATACTACTACTAGTAATAATAAAAAGCAAGAATATATATATATATATATATATATATATATATATATATATTCTTTAGTATATATATAATATAATATATCGTAGATTCTATAGTTAGTATAATGCTATAGACAGATAAATATAACAAGCAAATTATTATAACAAGTTATTAAAGCAGGTAAGTAATTTTAAGCAGGTAAGTAATTTTAAGTTATTAAAGCAGAGTTATCGCGGTTGTGTTTTAATATGGTGTAAAGTCCTACTCAGTACTCCCTCGTTTGTTGTTCTTAGTCCAGTGTAAGAGTCCAAGTCATAAAAATCCGATTATATTTTCTCCCAAAATAGATTATTTTTGCATTTTTTAGTTTTTTGATTTCTTTTTATACCCTGTTCATATCTTTCTCTTCAGTTTTAGGTATTTTAGCAATATCTTCTTTAATCACACCCCGGGAGAATAACAACAGTCCTTTTTAATCTTCTTCGGACTTTACAAGTCCCTAGAAATTTACAGATTAATCCATCGTTATTGCTAAAACACTGAGAGAATAACCATTTACTGAGGGTATTTTTATAAGTAATTTACAAATTTTACAAGATCAAAAAACTGGCAGAAAACCGCCGGCGATCCAGTTCTTAATAATAATAAAACACATGTGAAAGAAAATATAAACTTGATTAATTCAAACATAATTTACAAACTTGGGAGAAAAATAAGAAGATCTATGTGACTACTACTTACATGTCTTAAGGAAGAAGTGAGGTTTTCCTTTCGAGAGTCCCCTGAAAGTTGACAACTACCGGAAATGTAGAAACTAAGAAAACTTTTCACACTTTTCACTCTTTTTTTTTTTTGAAGTAACCTACAAACTTTAGAAATTAAGAAACTTAAAGAACTTAAGAAAACTAAGGAACTTTCTCACTCTTGATTTTTTCTTGATTTTTTCTCTCTTTGATACATGTTTAAGTCTTCCATAAAAGGGGGTATTTATAGGTATTTGTTGTCTTCAAATCTTAACTTTTTTGTGGACTTCAAATCCTTTCAAAAGACTTTATCAACTTGGGTGGGCTCGGAGGCTAATATCTTTCTTTAATTCTCCTCCGTTCATTTATTTATCTGATATTTCATACGTCTGTTATTTTATCTTTTGTAGATATCGTCATTGCTTACGTATCCAAATTGTGTAAATGTAATACCCTGTACTTTTTCCTACATAATTTCATCTCAAGAATGTCTAGTATTAGGTTCTAAATTGAATGATGGTTATTCCATAAGGAATTTTCAAGATTTACACTTGTTTTCATGTGGGAAATTCAATAAGTTTTCCATCGATATAAGATTCGCCCAAATTCGATAACCGGGTCAGAAGTTATGACTATTTCAAGTTTTCGTTGTAAAACAGCGTCATATTAGTCAGTGGCGCGCCGCGCCAAAAGAGGAAATGCCATTTGGTAAATTCCAGTAGGGGTCCGCAATTATAGTGCGTCGCGCCAGGGCCCAAATTCAGAATTGTCCATTTTCTAGTGTCTCAGCGCGATTTTCCCCGCGTCGCCCCAAAGTTCCAGGTCACAAAGGAAGTGGAAACGCGATGGCTTTGCATCGCGCCATCCCTCAGTTTTCCAATTGTCAAATTCCAGTGACACGGTGCGATAGCGCCGCGTCGCATCAGGGGTTCAGTTCGGGAAAATTTTACTAAAATTAAATGACGCGTCAAGGGTTAAAAGGGTCAACTTCCCATCCCTATTTAAGCCCTTTAACACGTGATTCAACCACTTTTCACCCAAAATATGCTCTCTTCTCTCAAAAACCTCTCAAGAACAAGCTAGGGTTTTCATAGAAGATCCAATTCCAAGAAAGTTTCACCGTCAATCTTCATGAAATCACGAACTAAGGTATGCATAGTGTTCATTCATGGACTCTTTTCGTCCATGAAGCCCAAGAATCCCTTTTCTAAATTCAAGTTTATGGATTTTGTTATGAATCTCATGATTGGGCAGCTCTTATTCATGTGGATAATAAAAAATTAAATTCTACTCCATGTTGGGTGATAAATCCTATGTGGGTTAAATTATTATAGATATAGATTCATGCAAACCTATGACTAAACCCTTGAATCATGAAATTAGAATTGAACCATGAAGTTTAATTATTCTACAATGATGTTTACATGTATCATGCCTACAATATGTTTGATTAAATGCCTAGATAAAGGAAAAGTGCCTAACTAGCATGATACCATGAAATCCCCATGTATGTACAAGTTATGCCTATCACATGTTTTGATGAAATGCTTCTATAAATGTATTATGGATTATGATGTTAATTATAGGTTCAAGTAAGTTATGATTGGTCAGTTTCCTTCCATCGAGTCCTGGGGGTACTCGTACCCGAAACATTAGTTGTGTGTCTAGAGTCATGTCATGTTTTCATGATACTCTCAGTCAAGCTTTAAATCCTTAGACTTCAGACAGTCTTATGACTCAGGAAATTTCCATGATCTCATGAACTAAATCAGTTGTCAGATATCAGTAGTATTCCGTCAGTCAACAGAATTCAGTAACTCAGCCCATGTTCAGTTCAGTTAATCATGTTCAAAGTCTATTCAGATGGGAGTAGGAATTAGCACCAAGTGAACCCAAGGATGGGAACACACACTATCAGATGAGGGTGTGATTCTTAGAAGTCATCCTTGTATTCCAGAACTATGTAGCCAGCATAGGTTGAGACATCAACACTGTCTGATAAGGGTTAATGAGGTGGATAAACACTATCAGATAAGGGCCCCACCGTTCTCTTTCGGGGATACTACCAGATGAGGGTCACCCACAGCTTATCCTTACCAGTGGCGCGGTATTGACACCCTTCCAACTGGGGTTACAGATTAGACCCTAACTCAGCCATATTGGCATATTAGGGGCATGTCGGTTAGATAACTACTTCCCACAGTTTTATGTTACAGAATTAGGACAGTGATAATGCTCAAACTACAACTCTTGTAAGAGTGTAAGCGGTCGTTGTCAAATATATAACCCAACTGGGTTGGGTATCGATCCCACAGAGAATACTTGGTCACTAAGTAAGCAAAGATTATTAGACTTTTGGTGCAAGTCTCGAAAAAGGGGGGATTTTGTAGCGTGCAATAATGTAAACAAAATAATAGAGTAAAAACAGAAAATAGCAAAGTAAAAAAAAAGAATGTTCAGTAAGATGTTTAACCAATGAGAATTGAGAGTTGGGGTTATGTCCACCTTATGAGTTATACGTCTCTATTGGCTATGAGTTATGCGGAATTCAGACATGCATGTGCTTATAGAGAGTTGTATTCTATGGTAAATCCAGACGTCTTTCGACCATCAAGGATTATTTCACTTTAACTCTTTCGAGCTTAAAGCGTGTCTAACGGTACGAACTCTCCAAGAGGTTAATCCAGTTACGGCACTAACTTTTTAACAGGGGTTGGTGCCCTATTACCTTGACATTATCTCTTTTCCAGACATATAACTTTTCTTTCGAACAAGTTAATGCTATACTGGCGTATTCTATGCGTTTGCAACCACAAGAATTTGCATTAAGATGAAGAGAATAATGATATAAGCATCATACGAGTCACGAACTCACAAACTCATAGCAATAGATAGTATCTCATAAGGCTTCCATAACCCCAACAGAGAAGTTTAGCTATTCATGAGTGCGACGGAAATCACAATAGACTTTATCATTATACCAAAATAAAGATCTCACGTGTAGTAGGGTTTGGTATGGCGTTAGGCGTGAATTCCCTTTTAGAATAGCGGTTCTCTTGTTGTGGAAATTAAGAATTGAATAGATGAAGAGAAAGTAATTAATTGAAAGAGAATTGTTTTCGGAACTCCAGAATTGATTGTATGAATGGAGAGAGATAATAATAAAAACTTCAGCAACATAGGGTATTTATAACACCCATATCCTATTCCTACTAGGATACTGCATTACTTATCCTAGTCCTACTAGGTTACTACATCATTATCCTAATCCTACTAAGTTACTGCTGATCCCCAAAGTCTTTAGAAATGCTATTTTTGCCCGGGACAGATATTCCATGCGTCACTTTTGGTCCTTGGCGTCCAAGCTTTCCCTTCCTTCTTTCGTGAAGCTTCCTTAGGCGTCAAGTTATCCATAATATGCTAAAATCTGCATCATTTATACCTGAAAACTTGCTAATCACGTTTGTTAGCTCACTTAAAGGAAAAAGGACTAAAAGTGCATGAATTATATATTTTGTCCTCAAAACTTAGCTAAAATATGGGTAAATTATAGTACTTTAGGCGTGTAAATACGCCTATCATCAACACCCCACACTTAAAGCTTTGTTCGTCCTCGAACAATATATCATGTCCATATAAATATCTACTTAGGGTTTCACAGTAACAACACAAAATATTCATCAAGACAGGCACAACAATTATTAACAAAGAGTAGTTTTCTAATCACTTCTAGAAATAATTCAGCCTCCAACATAGACTCATGATGATGGTTAATTCGTATCCAAAAGTTAAGGCACAAAGAATCATACAAGACTACCCAAAACTTATCAACCATGTGTGTCTCACATAAGATATTACCCATAATCACTCACAAGTATTGCATTTTTCAGAACATGGGTATAAGATTATCCTTGCTCTCACTCTCACAAAGAATTCATATGTTGCAACTGATGACCATAGGCTTGTCCTTAGTGTAATGTTCCACTAATATCAGAATGCTAAGCTTAGGATCAAATAGGTCTTTTACAGGTTGTAATGTAGGCTAAGGGACGGGTAGGACTATTTTGGCCAGAAATAGTGACTATGTTCCTAAGCGCTTTAATACATCACATTATGCCATTAACACTTTCTTTTAATCAATCCTGCTAACTTTCTTTCATCTATCACCCCTTTTCACCTATCATTCAAGCATAACTATCTTTTTATTTAATCATAAACACAATTTATCTTTTTGTTTTTCTATTTATTTTTCTTTTCTCTTTTTTTTTATAACACACCTTCATGATAGCCACTCTTTTTCATAACAAATTCAAGTACCAATACACTCTAAGGCATCACTCTCACCCAATTTCCTCTTATTTTGTCACATGACTTCACAATTTAAAGCACTTAGGAATTTGGATCAAATTATGGTCTTAAAAAAATGGATTAGGCTTACATATGAGGCTGTCAAAGAAAATGGCTTAAAGGCTCAAAGGGGTTGACTAGGATAATGTCCACGGGTAGGTAAAACGAAGTTAAAGAAGTATCGGTTGCCAAAGAAATGCCTAAATCATCTCCTAAACTCACACTCTTTATTTCGCTTTACACACAAACCAGGCAAGTTCTAGCATCAGTCACAAACACAGAATATACTATCATCTCACACACAAGGCACATGGTCGACTTTATTGGGAGCAGTACAGACTCTTGACCCAACAGATGAAGGAATTAAACCACACACTTATCACATAATGAGTCACATTTAGAGCCTAAATGTCTCAATAGTAATGATTCTAGCACAAACTCTTGTCATAACACCATGCTGCTTATCAGAACAATTTCATGCATCAAAATCTAAAAAAATCTACGACTAATTAAAACAAACAAAAAAATATGACCATAAATGTAGGCAATGAAGTACAACATACGAATACCAGCACCCCACACTTAGACGGGACACACTGCCCTCAGTGAAAAATAAATACGGAAAACCTGATTAGCCGGACTCCTCTTCTATGTCTGGGGTCATTCCCCCTGCATCGAAATTATCATCAGAGTCGTCATCCTCAGAGTTTCCTCAAATTGTACCCACTTGATCCAAAAGTGCGTTGAGGTATTTGTAGTGAGGAGGATTCAGCTTGCTCTTTTCTTCCCCTTTTCTGGCCTTTCTGTGAGGTAGTTGCTTTGCCTTTTCCTTGGCGTGCTTTTGGTGCCATTGTACCTGAGATTAAAATGATAGTCATGTTAGCTTCATCTCGGTAGATACAGTTGACAAATAAACAGTAGTGGCACCACCCCACACTTAATTTGTTGGCATAAACTAATTAAGTGAACATTGTCGATTACTCAAACTTCATCGATATACGTTTAGGCGTTATGTTCCAACAATATGTTCAGCACAGTCATACTTTCATGTCATATTAACTATCCTTTCCAACTCTATTTCATGTAATCTTGATCATACTTTCATGTTTGGATTAATGCACTTTTTGAACAAGACTACTACATAGAGATCGTATCAAGTTATGGCATAGAAATACTCACAACATCTCATGCTTGTATTCAATCATGATCTTTATCTCGATGAATGAGTCATTCAAACATGTAGGCTTTCTATTTATAAGATTATGCAATTTTCGTGACCATGTCAATTCCGCAAAAGTATGACAGTGCATCAAAATCAAATACAAGTTGGAAACAAGTTAAGATCATCCTTACGTATTCGTTCACTCACTTAGTTGTATCGCAACAAATCAACCACATTCAAATCACTACTACTATTTCAAGATCTAACAATTTATTGTAGGCATAGTAGTGTAGTACTTACGGAATATGAATGAGGAACAAAGAAGTACTTACTTGGTTGATGGCCTCGGAAGATGTTCTTGCAAAGTAAAAGAGCAAAAGGAAAATTTTTGAGAGGATTTGGAGAGGTAGGCGGCGCTTTTGTTAGGTTTGCAATGTATTTTTGGTCTAAGACTAAGTTTCTTATTTATAGGGCAAGCTTTGGGTCGGGTTTTGACCCATTTAAAATCGGATTTAGAGACCAAAAGTGACCATAGGCGGCGCCTTTTGCTTTGCCTATGCTTGGCATAGGCGGCGCCTTTTGCAAAGTATTGTTGAGCATAGGCGGCGCCTATGCCATGGCATATGAGATTCAGAGACAAAATGCTTTTGCATAGGCAGCGCCTATGCTATGGAACACTTAGGCATGGGCGGCGCCTATGCTATGGCACACTAGATTCCGAGAGCTTAGGCTATAGTATAGGCCTTGCCTTGTTCGTGGCCTAGATTTACATAGGCCTTGCCTTGTTCTTTGCCTATATTTTCATAGGCAATGCCCAACCCATATCCTTTTGCTTCTTCAATCCTAACTTACCACCTTGAACATGCAATTCTTCCAAATCAAGATTTGAACTCAATCTCCTCCTTTACACCTCTTGCACCTACATTTACTCAAAAACATCAAAAACGATTAGAACGATGGGTTGCCTCCCATCAAGCACCTTAGTTTTGGTCGTCGCTCGACAAAATCTTAAGAAAACAAAACAATTAAAAATGATGGGTTACCTCCCACCAAGCGCTTGATTTATTGTCGCGGCACACATAGCTATCTCAATTACTTAGACTTCATCGAGATAGATGGGGCATCGTTTTCTGAATGGATTCAGACGACGATGATGCTTACTTGTAGGCATGCAATCTTCTTCGATATGACTCTTGTGCATACATATCCCAGGAGGGATACCAATTATATCATCAATAGTCCAACCCATAGCTCTCTTGTATTTCTTCAGAGCAGAGATGAGAGCCTCTACGTGCTGTTCACTTAAATCATCCGCCACACTCACCGGAAGTGTATTTCCATTTCCCAAGAACGCATACCTTAGATAATTGGGGAGCTCTTTCGATTCTAGCACTGGGGGCTCTTCAATGGAAGTCTTCGCTGTTGGTGACGGTTGATTCTTAAGATCAAGGTCCGGCTACTTAGGAGTATGAGAATAGGACCCTATTTCTGTTAGAGCACACATAGTTTCTTTATAATCTTCATCGTCCTCATGCTCAACATTCAGCAGCGCAGCAGACAATGGCTCAACAATAAGCTGTTTCTCTACAGATAATGCTTTCTTATCCTCATAATGAACATCAGCTACGGAGAACACATTCATATCGCTGGGCTGCTTCATTGTTTTGCATATATCAAAGCAGGCCACTTCGTCATTCAACCGAAATAAAAGCTCATTAGCTCTTATGTCAATAAGCACACTTCCTGTTGCAAGGAAAGGACGTCCCAAGATTATGGGAACTTCAGAATCCACCTCGCAATCCAAAATCACAAAGTCTGCAGGAAAAATGAAGGTAGACACCTTCACCAACACATCATTCAAGATACCCGCAGGTCGTTTTACCGACCTATCTGCCATCACGAGCCGCATATTGGTTGGAGTAGGGTCGCCCAACCCCAACTTTCTGTAGACGGATAGTGGCATCAAATTGATGCTAGCTCCCAAATCGCACAATGCTTTAGCAAAATTCATAGATCCAACCGTGCAAGGAATAGTGAAAGCACCAGGGTCTGCCTTCTTCTGTACTAAGGACCTTGTGGCAATTGCACTGCAATGATGACTATTATCTGCCAGCTCATAGCTTACTGCCCGCTTCTTTGTTAAAAGGTCCTTCATGAATTTAGCATACCCAGGCATCTGTTCCAGCGCCTCCACCAAAGGAACATTAATAGTCAGCTACTTCAACATAGTCATGAATTTACTGAACCTAGTATCATCAGCTTTCTTCTTCAGTCTCTGCGGAAAAGGTGGTGGTGGAAGGGGAATCATTTTCTCCACCACTTTCTCTTTATCTTGCTTCCGATTATCAACCTTTTCAGGAGTGTCATCAGCCTTCTTCTTCAGTCTTTGAGGAAAAGGTGGTAGTGGAAGAGGAATCATTTTCTCCACCACTTCCTTTTTATCTTGCTTCCGATTATCACTCTTTTCAGGCTGGTGACGTCTAGGTGTAACGTCATGAACACACTCTTCAGATTCTTCAACCTCTTCACATTCTGCATTAATAACATTATCCGCTATATCATCAACCACCTTCTTGTCCTTGGATGGATCTTCCAACACTTTACCACTCCTGGTAGTAATAGCCATGCATGATCTGTCGTTCCTTGGGTTTTGCACCGTATCGCTGGGTAGTGTTCCAGCCTTTCTTTAGTTGAATGCCGCAGATAATTGACTTAATTGTTGCTCCAGCTGTTTTATTGAAGTGGAATGCGAGTCAACCAATTGCTTTATTGAGGACAGATCATTTATTACCTCAGTTACTCCTGTGCTGGTTGCCTCTACTCCTTTCAGCAGCTTAGCCATCATATCTTCCATGGACATATTTCCAAAACCAGATGCAGCGGCGTCACATCTTCCAGGAGGAACATACAAACCACTCCTGTCGGTATTATTTTTCCAACTACCTTTATCGCGGTCCTTGTATCCAGATTTATCATAATAGTTCCGACCTTGGTTTCCTTGGGCATTGCCTCGAAAACCCCCCTGATTATTCAAGTAGTTGGCTTCTTCCTCTGAATCGAATTCGTCTCTTCCTTTTGACGCAACTGCTTTGACTTTTTCGGTCTTCCCTGATAATAGATGCTTTGTAAGAAGATCCATCTGTGTTTTCATGTTCGTCATATCTTGATCACGTTCCTCTTGTCTACGCCTCTGCTCTGCAGTCATGCCAACAGATATGGTAGAGCTTGCTACCTCAGAATCCCTGGTATGCCAAGCTCTACTCTGCTTTGTCATACGATCTAGCATATCACTTGCCTCGAGAAAAGTAAGGTCCATGAATGACCCACCTGCAGCATTATCAACCACTAGCTTAGTCACTGAGTTCAAAGCCCTGTATAATATCTCCATCAAGTGGATGTTGGTTATCTGATGATTTGGGCACCGCATAAGCTTCTTCTTGAACCTCTCCCATGTTTCATGGAGAGCTTCAGTTGGAAGCTGTCGAAAATTGCTGATATCATCTCTCAACTGTGCTCTCTTGGATGGCGGAAAGAATCTTTCTAGGAAAGCGTCTTTCAGTTGCCTCCAATTAGTAATAGAATCAGGAGTCAGCCCATTCAACCATAGAGTTGCCTCCCCAGATAGAGACAATAGAAATAAGCGCAGCCTAATTGCATTCTGTCCAACGCCTGGATTGTCGAATGACTTGCATGTAGAGATGAAGTTGATCAGATGCATATTCGGATCATCGCCTGCAAGTCCACAAAATAATCCCTTGAGCTGCAATAGTTGAATCATGGTGCTGGTGATATTGAACTTTGCTCCAGGTGCCAAGGGCGGAGGGATAATAGCTCCTGTAGCACCAGCTTCATCCAGATCGTCCTCATCATCATCAAAAAGAACCTGCACAGCTCGGCGGTCAGGTCTCATTCTAGCTTGACGATCTCTCCTATGCATAGGTGCCGCCACCTCATCAGTACGCCTAGGATTTAGTAGCTCCTCATCACCCAGGTCCTCATCATCAGGATTTGTTGCCTGACCTGGGTTATCAATATTCTGTTGATGCACTTGAGCAGCTGCCAGTGCAGCTAGTCTAGCCTGCTCCTGTTGAGCCGCCCTTCTGTCAATGTCACGTTGTGCATCCATCCTGCCAATAGAACCTGAATAGAACAAAAACAACAGCTAAAAGTAAAATCTGAGAACTTTTGATCAAAGGGTCTAGTAACTATCCCAAACTTAGTTGACAACTGTATTCCCCGGCAACGGCGCCAATTTTTGATAACGCTCAAACTACAGCTCTCGTAAGAGTGTAAGCGGTCGTTGTCAAATATATAACCCAACTGGGTTGGGTATCGATCCCACAGAGAATACTTGGTCACTAAGTAAGCAAAGATTATTAGACTTTTGGTGCAAGTCTCGAAAAAGGGGGGATTTTGTAGCGTGCAATAATGTAAATAAAATAATAGAGTAAAAACAGAAAATAGCAAAGTAAAAAGAAAGAATGTTTAGTAAGATGTTTAACCAATGAGAATTGAGAGTTGGGGTTATGTCCACCTTATGAGTTATACGTCTCTATTGGCTATAAGTTATGCGGAATTCAGACATGCATGTGCTTATAGAGAGTTGTATTCTATGGTAAATCCAGGCGTCTTTCGACCATCAAGGATTATTTCACTTTAACTCTTTCGAGCTTAAAGCGTGTCTAACGGTACGAACTCTCCAAGAGATTAATCCAGTTACGACACTAACATTTTAACAGGGGTTGGTGCCCTATTACCTTGACATTATCTCTTTTCCAGACATATAACTTTTCTTTCGAACAAGTTAATGTTATACTGGCGTATTCTATGTGTTTGCAACCACAAGAATTTGCATTAAGATGAAGAGAATAATGATATAAGCATCATACGAGTCACGAACTCACAAACTCATAGCAATAGATAGTATCTCATAAGGCTTCCATAACCCCAACAGAGAAGTTTAGCTATTCATGAGTGCGACGGAAATCACAATAGACTTTATCATTATACCAAAATAAAGATCTCACGTGTAGTAGGGTTTGGTTTGGCGTTAGGCGTGAATTCCCTTTTAGAATAGTGGTTCTCTTGTTATGGAAATTAAGAATTGAATAGATGAAGAAAAAGTAATTAATTGAAAGAGAATTGTTTTCGGAACTCCAGAATTGATTGTATGAATGGAGAGAGATAATAATAAAAACTTCAGCAACATAAGGTATTTATAACACCCATATCCTATTCCTACTAGGATACTGCATTACTTATCCTAGTCCTACTAGATTACTGCATCATTATCCTAATCCTACTAAGTTACTGCTGATCCCCAAAGTCTTCAGAAATGCTGTTTTTGCCCGGGACAGATATTCCATGCGTCACTTTTGGTCCTTGGCGTCCAAGCTTTCCCTTTCTTCTTTCGTGAAGCTTCCTTGGGTGTCAAGTTATCCATAATATGCTAAAATCTGCATTATTTATACCTGAAAACTTTCTAATCACGTTTGTTAGCTCACTTACAGGAAAAAGGACTAAAAGTGCATGAATTATATATTTTGTCCTCAAAACTTAGCTAAAATATGGGTAAATTATAGTACTTTAGGCGTGTAAATACGCCTATCATCAGACTGTCAGACACAATCAATCAGTCTCAATAATAAAACTCAAATAGTTTTTCAGATTTCAGAATTGTTAGACACAGTCAACTCAGATATAGTATGGAACTCAGATAGTTTTATCAGATTTAGGACTGTCAGATACAGTCACTCATGTTATCAGTTATATTCAGATTCAGTAATCATCTTACCATAGTATTAGTGTCAGTTGTTATGCCTCATGCATGTATCTCATGCTCATGATAGTTAGTCAGTTATTATTATTGTTCATGCATATGAACCCCATGCATTCAGCCTACCTCACATGCATACCAGTACAATCAAAGTACTGATGCATTTGCGCTATGGTGTCTTATACCATAGGTACAAGGACACGAGCTCCAGAGTAACAGTAGATTCAAGATATCCGTAGACAGAGTTAGAAGTGAGTCCTGATCTTTTGAGGACATGATTATTTCCCTATTATCTCATTAATCAGTTTTACTAGTGGGAGTTAGTTGAG
Source organism: Capsicum pubescens (assembly GCA_030864215.1). Classification (NCBI taxonomy): domain Eukaryota; kingdom Viridiplantae; phylum Streptophyta; class Magnoliopsida; order Solanales; family Solanaceae; genus Capsicum; species Capsicum pubescens. The sequence goes on from CM061544.1 coordinate 110,197,666, forward strand.
GACATATCCCATCAACTCCTTACTCAGACAGTTCAGTCAGTTAGAGGCTTTCTGGACTATCATGTTTCAGACTTCAGTATGTTTATTTTTGTTTTGGGTATTCTATTACCCCACACAGATGTTATATCATTCAGATCATTTTCAGTATTGAAACTTATGGCTTTGCAATTCATGTTTTCGCATTATAAAGTATTTTATGTAGTATACAAGTACACATATCAGTCATGGGTTAGCTTGTGGTACTTTGGGGTCATGAGCACCATTTAACATTTTTGGTATCAAATTTGGGGTGTTACAAACTTGGTATCAGAGCGTAAGGTTCAATAGTGTCCTAGGAAGTCTGAAAGCTGCATTTAGTAGAGTCTTATGCATGGGTGTGTTGCGCGCCACATTTATGTGCAGGACACTATAAGATGTTTTAGGAACAGTTTCTCTTCTTTCAGTATTCATGTCGTGCTAGTGAGCATAATCTCAATATAATCTCTCAGTCTAATATTTTTCTCCTCCTTATTTCAGAACATGCCTCCCAAGAGAAGAACCCAGCCTGTCCAAGAAGATCCTTTGGACGAACATATTTCTCATGCGGAGTTCAGGGCCGCATTCACTACTCTTGCTCAGTCAGTTGCTGCTCAGAATAAACAACCAGTTGTCGTTCTGGCTAACCCAATGGCTAATTCAGCCGCAGTTAGGATTCGGGACTTCACCCAAATGAATTCTCCATCCTTCCTCGAGTCTAAGGTATATGAGGTTCCTCGGAATTCATTGATCAGGTTCAAAAGGTGACAGACATCATGGAGGTGACTATTGTTGACAGTGTTGAGCTAGCTGCATATCAGTTGCAGGAAGTGGCTCATACTTGGTTCAAACAGTGGAAGCTAGAGAGGTAAGATGATGCAGGTCCTATAGAGTAGGAGGAGTTGTCACTGTATTCTTAGACAGATTCTTTCCCCAAGAGCTTAGAGAGTCTAAGGTGCTAGAATTCATCAACCTCATGAAGGGCAATATAACGGTGAAAGAGTATTCTCTTAAGTTTACTCAATTAGCCAGATATTCCCCTCATATGGTTGCAGAAAGCAGAGCCAAGATGAGTAAGTTTGCTTCAGGGGTAAATGACAGCGTGGTAAATAAGTACAGATCTGCTATGCTGAACAGTGACATGACTTTAGCCAGGCTTATGCCTCATGCTTAGCAGATAGAGGAGTAGAAGATTAAGCAGAGGGAGAAGCAGAATAAGAGAGCAAAGACAAGTAGTTTCAACTTCACTCAGCCTAAATCAGAAGGAGAAAACCATTCCAAGTTTTGTCCTCAGTCATCAGTTCCAGCCCCTTCTTCAGCCAGTGCTCCAGTTCCTAAGTTCAGGAAGGGTAACAGAGATAGAGAGCCAGGCTCTAAGTCTCAGGGTAGTGTTAGCAATGCCCAAACTAATCCCCTTTGTTAGATTTGTGGTAAGAACCACAAGGGTGCTTGCAGAGCTGGTAGCGATGCCTATTTCAGTTATGGCAAGTCGGGCCACAGAGTTAGAGATTGCCCTCAGTCAGGTTATCAGAGTCATCTCCACTCCTCAGCTCAGTCTGATCACCCGAATCAGCATGGTGCCACCACCAGTACTACTAATGGGCAATGCCCAAATCGTTTCTATACTCTTCAGTCCCGAAAAGATCAGAAAAATTCTCCTGATGTGGTTATCGGTACGTTACAGATCTTTCATGTGCATGTTTATGCTTTGCTAGATCCAGGAGATTTTTTGTCTTTTGTCACTCCTTATATAGAAGTTGATTTCGGAGTCAGTCCCAAAATTCTAGCAGAGCCCTTTTCAGTCTCTACCCCAGTGGGTAAAACCATCATAGCCCGGAGGGTATACAGGAACTGCCCGTTTATGATATTTTAGAAAGTCACTTCAGCAGACTTAGTTGAATTAGAGATGACTGATTTTGATGTCATTCTCGGTATGGATCGGTTTTATTCCTTCTATGCCACAGTCGACTACAGAAATAGAATAGTCCAATTTCAATTTTTGAATGAACCCATCCTTGAGTGGAAGGGTAGTACTTCAGCGTTCAGAGGTCAGCGTGTTTCCTACCTTCGGGAACGAAAAATAATATCTAAACAATATGTCTATCATCTTGTTCAAGTTAAGAAAACTAGTTCTGAAACTCTCTGCCTTGAATCAATTCCAGTTATAGGTGAATATTCAGATGTCTTTCCCAAAGATCTTCCAGGAATTCCTCCCGAAAGGAAAATAAATTTCGGTATTGATCTTCTTCCAGATACTCAACCTATATATATTCTGCCATATAGAATGACACCATCAGAACTTAGAGAACTAAAAAAATAGTTGAAGGATATCCTAGATAAAGGATTAATCAGGCCCTGCATTTCCCCGTGGGGAGCATCAGTCTTATTCGTACGCAAAAAAGACGGTTCTCTCAGAATGTGTATTGATTACCGTCAGCTCAATAAAGTTACGATCAAGAACAAGTATCCTTTTCCCAGAATCGATGACTTATTTGACCAACTTGAGGGTGCCAGTTATTTCTCTAAGATAAAACTTAGATCCGTCTATCATCTGCTCAGATTTAGAGAATGTGACATTTTGAAAACCATTTTCCGTACTAGGTATGGTCATTTCGAATTCTTAGTTATGTCATTTGGTCTTACCAATGCCCCAACAACTTTTATGGACTTGAAGTACCATGTGTTCAAGCAGTACTTGGACATGTTTATCATAGTCTTCATAGATGATATTCTGGTCTATTCCCGCAGTGAGCGTGATCATGCAGACCATCTCAGGGCAGTACTTTTGACTCTCAGAGATCATCAGCTATTCGCCAAATTCAGTAAGTGTAATTTTTGGCTAAGGTCAGTAGTATTCCTTGGTCACATTATTTCCGGTGATGTCATTAGAGTAGATCCTCAAAAGACCAAAGCAGTAAGAAACTGGCCTCGCCCTGTCTCTTCATCAGATATTAGGATTTTCTTGGGTTTAGCTGGCTATTATAGATGGTTTATTGAGGGATTTTCTTCTATTGCATCCCCTATGTCCAGAATGACTCAGAAAAAAGTCAAGTTTTAGTGGTCAGATCCTTGCGAGAAGTGTTTTCAGGAGAAGAAGACTCGACTCACCTCAGCTCCAGTATTAGCTCTTCCTGATGGTCCAGATGGTTTCGTAGTGTATTGTGATGCATTCAGAGTAGGTTTGGGTTGTATCCTCATGAAACATGGTAAGGTCATAGCCCACGCCCCCAGACAGCTTAAGCCCCATGAGAGGAATTATCCTACTCGTAATCTTGAGTTAGTAGTCGTAGTCTTTTCCTTGATGATTTGGAGGCATTATCTATATAGTGTTCATGTAGATGTGTTCACTGATCAAAAAAGTCTTCAGTATATCTTTTCTCAGAAAGATCTCAATCTTCGTCAAAGAAGGTGGTTAGAGCTCTTGAAAGATTATGACATGAGTGTCCTCTATTATTCGGGCAAGGCCAATGTAGTGGCCAACGCTCTCGGTAGACTATCCATGAATAGTGTTTCTCATGTTGAGGATAGTAAGAAGAAGTTAGCTCAGGAATTCCATCAGCTTGCCAGACTAGGCGTTTGCTTAGTCGATACAGAAGAGGGTGATATATGGGTTCAGAATAGTTCAGAATCATCTCTAATTTCTGAGGTAAAAGAAAAGCAAGATATAGATCCCAGCCTTGTCAAGTTAAAAGAGTCAGTCAAGGATCAAAAAGTAGAGGTTTTCTTCCAATGGGGAGATGGTGTTTTGCGTTGTCAGGGTCATCTCTGTGTTCCAGGTGTAGATGACTTAAGGCAGCGAATTCTTGCAGAAGCGCATGGTGCGTACTATGCTATTCATCCAGGGGCCATAAAGATGTACCGCGACTTGTGGGAAATCTATTGGTGGTTTGGCATGAAGAAAGATGTTGCAGAGTTTGTGGCTAAGTGCTCTACATGTCAGCAGGTTAAGATAGAGAATCAAAAGGCTAGTGATCCTATGCAGGAGTTTATTATTCCTACTTGGAAGTGGGAAGAAGTGAACATGGACTTCGTGATGGGTTTTTCTCGAACTCGTCATCAGCATGATTCAGTTTGGATCATTATAGTTAGGATGACCAAATCAGCCCATTTCCTTCCAGTCCATACCTCTTATTCAACCGAGGATTATGCCAAACTCTACATCAGGGAGTTGGTCAGATTGCACGGTGTTTCGCTATCTATTATCTCATACAGAGGTACCCAGTTTACCTCTTATTTCTGGAAAGTGTTCCAAAAGAGTCTTGGTACCCAAGTTTATCTCAGTACAGACTTTCATCCTCAGACAGATGGTCAAGCAGAAAGGACCATTCAAACTCTAGAATATATGTTAAGGGCGTGTGCAATTGATTTCAAGGGTAGTTCGGATGACCACTTACCTTTGATTGAGTTTGTATACAACAACAACTATCATTCCAGTATTCAAATGGCTCCATTCAAAGCTATATATGGTAGGAGATGTAGATCTCCAATTGGTTGGTTCAAAGTTAGTGAGGCCTCAGTTATAGGGCCTGACTTGGTATTCGATGCCTTAGAAAAAGTCCAGTTGATTAGAGAAAGACTCTGAGCTGTTCAGAGCCGACAAAAGTCTTATACAGATGTTTGTAAAAAATATCTCGAGTTCAATATTGGTGACTATGTCTATCTAAAGATCTCTCCCATGAAGGGAGTGAAACGGTTCGGTAAAAAAGGGAAACTCAGTCCCCGATGTATTGATCCCTTCAAGATTCTCAGTCAATTCAGTAAGGTAGCTTATGATCTTGAATTGACTTCAGAGCTAGCCTCAGTTCAACCAGTCTTTCATGTCTCTTTGCTCAAGAAGTGAATAGGTGACCCATCAGTTGTAGTCTCTATTCAGAGAATTGATGTTCAGAACGCTCTCTCTTATGAAGAGATTCCAGTCAAAATCTTAGACTATCATACTCGTAGATTGAGGAACAAAGGAGTCCCTCTAGTTAAAGTTCTTTGGCGAAATTAGTCCGTTGAGGGAGATACTTGGGAAGCAGAGGCAGACATGCGTACCAAGTATCGTCACCTCTTCTTCTCCAACTCAGATCAAGCTCAAGGTAACAATTCTCCTTAAGCTTACTCAGTTTCATGTTAAGTGTTCATCACAAACTTGGTATGCAGTTTCATGCTCATGTTCCCATTATAAACTTGGTATCAAGTACCATTGCTTATTCAGTCATGCACTCGTGTATCAGTTCAGTTATGTAATTATGAATCATACATGCATTCTTATTGTGAGATCTTAGTTCTTCATAACACTCAGTCATGCATCATGAATCAGTTACACATGCATCAGATATGCATGTTTAGTATTATATTTTCAGCTTGTCAGTCATGTCAGTCATGAGATCATGTTCCAGTTATTCAAGTTCAGTATGTACGTCAGTTGTCTTTTCTCCCCTCTCAATCAGTCTCATTCAAGGATGAATGTTCTCATGGGGGAGATATTGTAATACCCCATACTTTTTCCTAGATAATTTCATCTCAAGAATGTCTAGTATTAGCTTCTAAATTGAATGATGGTTATTCCATGAGGAATTTTCAAGATTTTTAATTTTTCTCATGTGAAAAATTCAATAAGCCTTCCATCTATGGAAGATTCGCCCAAATCCGATAACTGGGTCAGAAGTTATGACTATTTTAAGTTCCCATCGTAAAACAACGCCATATTAGTCAGTGGGGCACCGCGCCAAAAGAGGAAATAGCATTTGGAAAATTTTAGTAGGGGTCCGCAATTATGGCGCGTCGCGCCAGGGCCCAAATTCAGAATTATCTATTTTCCAGTATCTCAGGGAGATTTCCCCAGCGTCGCGACAAAGTTCCAGGTCACAAAGGAAGTGTTAATGCGATGGCTCTGCGTTGCGCCATCCCTCAGTTTCCCAATTGCCAAATTCCAGTGACACGGCGCGATAGCACCGCGTCGCGCCAGGGGTTCAATTCGGGAAAATTTTACTGAAATTAAATGACGCGTCCAGGGTTAAAAGGGTCAACTTCCCACCCCTATTTAAGCCCTTTAATACGTGATTCATCCACTTTTAACCCAAAATACACTCTCTTCTCTCAAAAACCTCACAAGAACAAGCTAGGGTTTTCATAGAAAATCCAATTCCAAGAAAGTTTCACCGTCAATCTTTATGAAATCACAAACTAAGGTATGCATAGTGTTCATTCATGGACTCCTTTCATCCATGAAGCCCAATAATCCCTTTTCTAAATTCAAGTTTATGGATTTTCTTATGAATTTCATGATTGGGCTACTCTTGTTCATGTGGATAGTGAGAAATTAAATTCTACTCCATGTTGGGTGATAAATCGTATGTGGGTTAAATTATTATAGATATAGATTCATGTAAACCTATGACTAAACCCTTGAATGATGAAATTAGAATTGAACCATGATATTTAATTATTCTACAATGATGTTTACATGTACCATGACTACAATATGTTTGATTAAATGCCTAGATGAAGGAAAAGTGCCTAACTAGCATGATACCATGAAATCTCCATGTATGTACAAGTTATGCCTATCACATGTTTTGATGAAATGCTTCAATAAATGTATTATGGATTATGATGTTAATTATATGTTCAAGTAAGTTATGCTTGGTCAGTTTCCTTCCATCGAGTCTTAGGGGTACTCGTACCCAAAATATTAGCTGTGTGCCTAGAGCCATGCCATGTTTTCACGATACTCTCAGTCAAGCTATGAATCCTTAGACTTCAGACAGTCTTATGACTCAGGAAATCTCCATGATCTCATGAACTCAGTCAGTTGTCAGATATTAGTAGTATTTCATCAGCCAATAGAATTCAGTAACTCAGCCCATGTTCTGTTCAGTTAATCATGTTCAGAGTCTATTCAGATGAGAGTAGGAATTAGCACCGAGTGAACCCAAGGATGGGAACACACACTATCATATGAGGGTGTGATTCTTAAAAGTCATCCTTACATTCTAGAACTATGTAGCCAGCATAGGTTGAGACATCAAACCTGTTTGATGAGGGTTGATGAGGTGGATAAGCACTGTCAGATAAGGGCCCCACCGTTCTCTTTTGGGGATACTACCAGATGAGGGTCGCCTATAGCTTGTCCTTACCAGTGGCACAGTATTAACACCCTTCTAATTAGAGTTACAGATTAGACCCCAACTCAGCCATATTGGCATATTAGGGGCATATCAGTTATATAACTACTTCCCACAGTTTTATGTTACAGAATCAGGACTGTTAGACACAATCAATCAGTCTCAGTAATAAAACTCCGATAGCTCTTCAGATTTAAAGATTGTTAGATATATTTAACTCAGATACAATACAGAACTCAGATAGTTCCATCAGATTCAGGACTGCCATATACAGTCACTCATGTTATCAATTATATTCTGATTCAGTAATCATGTTATCATTGTATTAGTGTCAGTTGTTATTCCTCATGTATGTATTGTCACGCTCATGATAGTTAGTCAGTTATTATTATTGTTCATGCATATGAACCCCATGCATTCAGCCTACCTCACATGCATACCAGTACATTCAAAGTACTAATGCATTTGCACTATGGTGTCTTATACCATAGGTTCAAAGACACGAGCTCAGAGCAATAGTAGATTCTAGATATCCGCAGACAGTTAAAAGTGAGTCCTCATCTTTTGAGGACATGATTATTTCCCTATTATCTCATTAATCAGTTTTACTAGTGGCAGTTAGTTGGGGACATGTCCCATCAACTCCTTACTCAGACTGTTCAGTCAATTAGAGGCTTTCTAGACTATCATGTTTCAGACTTTAGTATGTTCAGTTTTGTTTTGGGTATTCTATTACCCCACACAGATGTTATATCATTCAGATCATGTTCAGTATTGAACCTTATGGCCTTGCAATATATGTTTCCGCATTATAAAGTATTTTATGCAGTATATAGGTATAGATATCAGTCATGGGTTAACTTGTGGTCCTTCAGGGTCATGAGCACCGTGTAGCATTTCGGGTATCAGATTTGGGGCGTTACAGTAAAGCTTCTGAGTCAAACTCTATTCCTGAATCATCGTCTGCATTTGGGTCTTGGGAAAATTGATCCATGGCTAAGTTGTATTCTCGTTCATACTCGTCACTATCTCCGTCTGATAATCCCTGTCTTATTTCAGTTCTAGGTGATCTTGTTTCTTCTCTTGGAATTAATGAAATTCTGGGTCTTTGCTTGGTGGGTCTGGATTCATTGCTATCTCTTTAGGCAATTATTCTGCTAACAACTTTTATTGAGTCTACTACGTTTTTTTCTATATTTCTTTTTTTATTTTTCTTTTTTCTTAATGAAAATCCCTTCTTATTCTGAGAAGAACTTCCTTCATCTATTGTCTGAGTACCTGTGGTTTTAAAACTAGCTGGGAGTATTCTCCCTACACTTTTTGGCAAAGTGTCAGCCATTAACAGATCTGATGAGTCTTTACCAGCTACCGTTTGAGCTGGAATAGCTGTATCATTACCCAATACAGTGGGTCTTGTTGCATTTATTGGGGAAAGCACACCCATTAATGGATTTGAGAAGTCTTTACCAGCTACCGTTTAAGCTGGACTAGCTGTATCATTACCCAATACAGTGGATTTTTCCATTTTTAAAGAAGATGGAGAACTCTTTGGCTGGGTCTCATAAATTGGCTGAGTCTGTTGTGAAAGTTCAAAATGAAGGATTTTTATACGGTCTTGTAAAATACTTATATGTTCTAACATCTGTCCTTTTTCTTTTACAAGGTTTTCATTATCTTGTCTTAAAACTTCATTGGCTTGATTCAGTCTTTTAAAAGCTTCAGTCGTAGAGGAACAATGATCACAAAATATAATTTTGTCTGTGTCTTTGTTAATATTATATTGAGGAATTTTTTGTGTGTCTGGTCTTAAAGCTGGAGTAATAAAATAATTTTGTCCCATATTTCTCCGGGCATAGTCTAGAGTCTCTAAGAGGTCATAAAAACCTTTATAAAGAGGTTTTCTATAATATTTTATGGCGTCCATTACCTCTATTAGTGAAATAATAACTTAATGCATTTAGAGCTGAAACAAAATAACTATTGTCTCTTCTATTATATGTTATCCATAAATTGTCCAATAGACATATCTGCGGCTTGTCCACTTGTACATCTGGCTTCCGTCTGAAAGTTAAGTTGGATGGTTCGTAACATACCAAATTGTAGGGTCCAAAAATTATTCTATTAACTTTCGTTGTTCTAGCATCGTAAATGGTCTGAAATGAGTGTTGCTTATTAATGTCTTTAGCTAGTCTTGGGATGATGAGGTTTTTGCCTTGCCTTTTCCTTTTCCTGTATTCATACTGAAAACAAAAATCATTAGTTGTCTTCTTTCATTAATCTACTTAGTTGATCTGCTAAGTTATTATCTTTTCCTTTAATATGTTTTAAAACAATATTATAGATTGAAGTAGCATCTAGGAAATTTAACCATCTCCTTTTACTACTATTCTTATTTTTTATTTTTTTATAAAACTTTATTATAGCCTCGCAGTCTGTTCTTACTAGTATTTCGGGCTAATTTAATATATAAAGTTTAAAACTATTCAAACCATAATTTACTGCTAATGTCTCCGCATCTATGCCATTTAATTTTCCCTTTTCTTTATATTTTTCACTTGAATAAGCACAAATTTTTTCATCCTTTTTATCACTATATTTGTTAGGTTTTGCTTTTAATACTGCTCCCCATCCTTGAAGGCTTCCATCTATCTTGACTATTAAATAATCCGTTTCTAATGGTAACGTTAAGTCTGGGATGTCTTATATCATGTTTTTAAGTTGTTGGACTAATTTTATGACTTCAGTATTAAAAGTTTTTTGGCATGTTGATCCTATTTTAGAATATAACGGTCCTGCTACTTTACCTAAGTCTTTGATAAAAGCTCTAGCATAATTTAAAAGTCTTAAATTTTTTTGTAAATCCTTAGTCTTGTCTAATTTATCTAGCATTTCTAAGACCTTTTTAGCTATGTGTGGTTGTAATTTTATTCTACCGTCTCTAATAATTACTCCTAAAAAATTAATACTATTTTTACATAATTCCATTTTCTTTCTACTTATTATTATTCCATTATCTATAAATAATTTAAAAACTTATTGTAAATGTCCTAAATGTTCTCTCATATTATTACTAAAGACTAAATTATCATCTATGTAAACTAATACACAATTTTTATAGTCTCTAAAAATACTATCCATTTATCTTTGAAAAATTGGAGAAGCCTTCTTTAATCCGAACGGCATGACCAACCATTCAAAATGTCTTTCTGGACATGTGAAAGTTGTCCATTCTATACTATCTTCATGCATTTTAATCTGTCAATATCCAGATTTACAATCAAATTTACTAAATACTTTTCTTTCTTGTATTCTATTTATTAATTCTGTTTTTTCTGGTAACTTATATCCATCCATTACAATATTTTCATTTAATCTTTTGTAATTTATTACCATTCTAGCCTTTTCTCTTATTATTTAACTATGGTTTCTTACTATGAAAGTTGTTGACCTATGTCTTGATGTAGATCTTCTAATTATTCCTAATTCTAGTAGCTCTTTTATTTGTATTTCAAAGTCCTTAAGGTCTTCATTTGTAGCTTCTATAGATGTTGTTTTTATAGTATATTCTGGATTAATTATTTCTAATTTGCAGATAATTTGATTGGAGTCCCAATGTTGCAGGGTTTTTTCTCCGATTATCTCTAGCTTATCTAGGATTTGTATTATTTTCTCTAAGTCTTTTTGATCTTTTATTACTCCTATCTGTTGTATACCTTTCTTAAAATTGTATAATTTTGTATCCATTTCTATTAAAGTATAGTCTTTTTCTATTTCTTCTACTACTAATAAATCTTGTAATTCTTCATACATTGTTGCCTTTTTATTATCATTACATGTATAATTTTCTCCTTTATCGCATTCTAGTGGTATTTTGGGTTTTATTTGGTCATCTGAGTTTTCATCTGGCTTATCCTTACGAAAATGATATTTAGTTAAAGTAGGTTGTGTCTGTACTGGTGAGTGAGTGATATTACTGGCGAATATTACCCAATTTTTTGTAACTAAACATCCTCTATTATTTTGTACCATAAAGTCTAATCCTAACACAAAGTCTGCTTTTATGTTTAAATCTCTAACTAGTATTTCACTAAGTGTATATGATGGTTGGTAGAATTTTTCACAAGTATTAATAAAACTTATTTTTGCTTTTGGTATATAGTCTGTATAGGTATTATATGTTTCGTCCATTTTCATAGATTCTTGAGGTTTTGACAATTTTTTAATTAGTTTTGCTTGTAAAATTCTGTTGTTTAAAATGCTCCTTGTACATCCAGAATCGACTATAGCTATAGTCTCGAACTCATAGTCTTGAATTTTTATTCTTGCTAAAACTTTGACTGTACTAATTTTCTTTTCTTCATTACATACCATTCCTTCAAATGGTATCATCATTGATTTTTTCTGTCTAACTCTATTATTTTCAGCAAATGTATTTAATAACTCTACTTCTAATAAGTCTTCCTCTGTAATTACCTCTTTATGTTTTTTGAGGTTATAAACTCTCATTTCTAATATTTTTAGTCTTCCTTCTAATTCTAATCTTTTATCGTCTGGTGTTTTAACTATTGGTTCAGGTTGTTTCTTGTGAAAATTACTTAAATTGTTTGTTGATTTTTGAATTTTTAGGATCTCTGAGGTTTTTTCTATACATTTTATGCATCCTTCCTTGTAATATTTCCTACATTTTGCTCTTTTGTTTTTACTTGGAAACCACTTACAAAAACAACAATGATTACTGTCTAATCTTTTTCCTTCCTCAAATTCATGTTCACATTCTTATATATTTACTAAATCATAATAATCTTAGTTTGTCTTTTCTAATCCTATTTCATTTATAAATTCCTCTTCTCCTGAATTGGAAGAATCATATTTATTTATTTCTTCTTCAAAGACTTTCATGCTTCTAATAGAGTATATACTTTCATTATCTGACATATATTCGTCTACATTTATTAAATTTTCATTTACATCTTCTATTAATTGTTCATTCCTAGATTTATTATTGATTCTTCTTGGACAAGTATTTGCTAAGTGCTCTATGCTACCGCAGGTAAAACATTCTAATTTATTTTTGTAGGTTCTACTGGTGTTATATTTTCTTACATGTTTATCCTTATCTAGGTATGGCTTCTTTGCAGTTGATCTTCTTAAATAATATTTCTTCTTAGGGCGATAGTCTTTTTTATATGCCTTTCTATATTTTTTCTTTTTATAATCTTGGTCATAATGTTGTGTAGTATATATGTTTTTACAAAAATCTATATCACTTCTTTTAATTATTTTTGTATCTGTATATTTGTACATTTTTCTTGTAATATATCCGTTACATGTTGTATTCTTTGTCCTATTGACCGTGGGTTGTTTGGATTTTGTATTACTCCTTCTCTCTTGGACCATTTTTCTTCTATCTCTCTTCCTAGAGCCCCTGGTAATTTATTAAATAATCTACCTCCTAGAGTCCCTGGTAATTTATTAAATAATCTAGCTCCTAGAGTCTGATCAAATGAGTTCCCACTTATTGTACAATAATAAAAGTAATCATTTAAAAATTCTTTAATTCTTGACCAATGATTAATACTTAATTGTTCTAAATTTATTAAAGCTCTTTGTTGTAATACTACTAATCCACTATTGGGATCCTGGCCTGTTAGAAGAGTATATACTTTGTTTACAAAATTGTATGGATTTGAGAGCCTAGTTCTACTAATTCTTGAAAGTCTTGCGGGAATATTATCTTATAAGCTTCCCAAAGTGCTTTAGTACTTTCTCCTAGAAATGTTTCTAAATATCTATACATAATTTCTGCATCTGGCTCTTGATTACCCTGTATATATTGTATGTAGTCTGCTACAACTACATTTTTCCATATGTCTATTACATTATTCCATGCCTGATGGTCATGAGCTAGTAAATTTAGATTTTTTCCTTTATTACCACCTTCTTGTAATCTAATGGGTTCTTCTATTGACATTCTTTTTCCCCTAGGTTTTATGTCTTGTTCTATCAAAGTGTTTGGGTTTGTTCTAAATACTCTATGTCTTGGTAAATTTCCTATTGTTAATGGTACGTTTTGCATACCGGTTGTTCTTTGGAAAGGGCTTGAGGAACTTGTCGCGCTTTCCATAAATTCCTTTATACTTTCTTCTATACTATAAATCGATTCTGAGTCTTCACTTTTTATTTTCTTTTTACGTGTATAACCATAATTATCTATTCTTAATTCACATTTTATAAAATGCTCTTTCATTTCCTCAAGGTCTAAGTTTCCTAATTTACAGCCTGTGCATTTAAATACGCTATTGCTATTTATTTCATATAGGGCTTCTGCTTTTATTATAGTTTTATTTACTTCAAAACCTTCTTCTAATATTTCTATATTCAAAAAATTAGTATTCTCACATTCTTCAATTTCTTCATCAGTCTCTTTTTCATTTGTATATTGGTAGTCTATGAATCTTACTGAAGCTTTTCCTTTACTGTTTATATACATTAAATGATTGGTTGGCTTTAGTATTTCTTTCTTAGTAAATCTTTCTAAATTTCATTCTAATCCTGCATATTTTTCTGAGTTTATTTTTCGGGTTTCATTAATTTAATATCTTTATTTTCCATTAAACTTACTACATTATCTATCTTTAGATTAAACTTTATACTACTATTAGTGGCAAGTTTTCCTATAAATCCTACACATATAAGTAAATTATTTCCTTTATTCATTTCTTCATATACTTTAGTTTGTACACCTATTTTAATATGCTTTCCGAATTCTAAGGTATTTATCATATAATCTGGACTACAATAAAAAAGTCCTCCATTATTAGTCATGTCTACTTCAGTTATTCCTATTATAGATCTTTCTGAGTCTGGCCATCTATTATCATATATTGTGATTAATACTTTAGTTCCTGAATTTTTTCTAGTTAGTCCTTTTATGCCTATTACTATTAATCCCATGTGCATAAGACTCATGTTTAATTTTATAGTTTCTTTTAAAGAGTCTGAGCTTATTAAATTTATGCTACAACTATTTTCTCTGATAACACGCATCTGTTCTTCTCTATAATGCCTATATAGTTGTGCTCTTGAAAACATTCCTTCATTATATAATGTTTTAGCATTTAACAGTTTTAATTTATTTTGTTGGAATAATTGTATTTCTTTATCTACGTCTATTACCTCTTCTAACTGTTGTCTTGAAGTCTTTATTTATTATTTTTGATAGCACATTATTTGTTAAATTTTTTTGTGTAAATAGGACAAAGAAATACAACATGTAATGGATATATTACAAGAAAAATGACTCAACAAGAAAATACAAAAATGTTAAAAACTCTAGAAATATTGAAAGATCTGATCTTTATGACTTGAACTCTTACACTGGACTAAGGACAACGAAGGAGGGATTATATATTAAATAAGTCCGAAATACTAGTAAGAACAGACTGTGAGGCTATAGTAAAGTTTTATCAGAAAATAAAAGAAGAAATACAATTATTCCAACAAAATAAATTAAAACTATTAAATGCTAAAACATTATATAATGAAGGAATGTTTCTCTCTCTCTCTCTCTATATATATATATATGGGGGGGGGGGGAGTATCAACGGAATATACACGTCATAATCTTGATAAATAAGACTAACTTTTTTTTTTATTTTGTAATAGAAATTTATTTTCTGTACTTGAAAAAAATATTACAAGTAATTGTATTTCCTTTTTTTGTCCAATCAATTTATGTAAAAAAAAAATATTCAAAGGTTACATATTGTGAAAATGACAAAGAGTTCAAAGGTTACATATTGAGAAAATGACAAAGACGATCGATTATATTGGTAAGAGTTAATACATAAAAATTACCCTAAACTTGACACCAAATTATAACTTTGACCTTAAACTTTGATAGTGCACAAATAGGACCTTTAACTATTCAAAACCTGAACAAATATGACCTCCAATTTTGCAACCCCATGCGTGAGTTTCACTCGCGCCTACGTGGAAAGGTAATCCAATCACACAGTGCCACATCGTTAAAAGGGTTGACTTGGAGGAAGATCATATTTGTGCAGTTTTGAATAGTTAAAGGTCATATTTGTGCACTGTTAAAGTTTTGTTTTTTGTGTTAAAAAAATATCATTTTTTTTTAATTATTATTTTTATTTCTATAGCTGCAACACCTAGTTTTTTTTTTAATTAAAAAATCGAACCCGCGCAGTAGGCTTAAGAAAGCGCCCAAGAAGAGCAAATAACACCACTGGGATATCTAAGTGCCTTGTTTCATGTGGTTCAACATTAATATACGTACATAAATATAGATTTTCTACCTTATATATATAACGTAATTTTTTTACCAAGGGGGGTTCGGGTGAACCCCATGGCAACCACATAGGTCCGCCCCTACATTAATTTAATAATGTTTTAATAACGTTAATTTAATAACGTTAATTTAATATACTACTACTGTTATCCTTAATAACGTTAATTTAACAACATTTTATTAAAACTATAATTTTTTTATTATTAGTATAGTTTCATCTTTAATTTAATATTTAAATAAATTATATTTAGATATATTATATAACTTAAATTCGCCCTCTGCTTTATAATATATATACATACTCGCGCGATTTTTCGTATGAGGCTGACCCACCTAATTAATAAATCTTCAATATTGCTCTTTTTCTGCAATGACAAAAGAAATTAGATGCCATTTTCATCTTTGAGCCAAAAATAATAAAAAAATAATAGTGAAAAGTCATTTAAAGGTCATATTTGTGCAGTTTTATATAGTTAAAGGTCATATTTGTGCACTGTCAAAGTTTAAGGTCATATTTATGTATTATGCCCTTAGATTTTAAGCTAAACACACTCAGTTTTGCGTGTTGAACACACATTTTGCCACGTAGGATTGGAGGTCATATTTCTACAGTTTTGACTAGTTAAAGGTCATATTTGTGCACTGTCAAAGTTTAAGGTCAAAGTTATATTTTGGTATCAAGTTTAGGGTCATTTTTATGTATTAACTCTATTGGTAAATATACAATCAAAACGCTCTATAGTGGCAATATTTATCTAAATATTTTATGATTGCTATAAAGAGGTGTTGTTATATATGTATACTGATATTTGAAGTTTAAATCTCATTTATCTGGTATAAATAAAATTATAGAAAGTTAGAAAGAGTATGAATGTAACAAAGCAAACACTAGTAGCTTTTCCTGTGATGTTATGCTTTAACGAATGTGCACTATTTAAATATAATTTTATTTTATTTTAGTTAGATATCCGTACTTGAAATTTTCTATGTACGTGACATTAATGATGATTACCATAAATATTTTTTGATATTTTATTTTACACATAATATATTTCTTATAAAGTATTATTACATACTCCCTCCGTTTCACAATAAGTTAATTATTGGATTTTGACACTCATATCAAGAAGAAAAAAAAGCAGACATAAATTTATCATGTTTTATGTCTTTACCTATATATACATATATACATAAATACACACACACACACACATATACCTATATACATACATACATACATACATATATATAAGAGAGAATAAGATAAGATTTGGTAGTCGTCACAAAAATATTTATATAAAAATATATTTATATAAGATAAAATTTATCACTTATTATGGAACGGAGGGAGTAATATTTAGTATGACTATTATAGAAGAGTAATTTTACAAAGAGTGTACTGCTATAACAAATATCATTGTTGTTATTGGACATATTTTATTATAGCGAAGTAAAATACAATACGTAAAAGATGTTCCAAAAAATCAAGTTGTTATGATAAAATATCTTTATAGAGAGGTTTGACTGCCTGAGCAACTTTGATTTTTGTATCGGTCATAAAAACCATATATATTTACAAACTTCGGTTATTAGATTTTATTTAAAAATTACGAATTTTTTAAATCAAAATATCATGAAAGACGAGTAAACAATATAAATGGCCCTCATAATGGATGTCTTTGTTTTTTTGTGCCCCATAAGAAAAGTCCTATAAAACTAATATTCCTTTTTTTTTATGTACAAAACAAATATATATTTGCTACTCTATATCTCAAATATTTCTAAACAACTCCATACTTAGTTATCTTTCATCTTCTAATTTTTTCTCTTTTTTATTTTACTTGTGATTTTTATTTTTTATTTTCTCTCTTTTTTTTCTTAGTTTATTTCAACTCTTAATTTTTTTTCTTTTTCTCCTCTCAACCTCTATTTTTTAAAATTTTTTCTTTTTTATTTTACTTTAATTTTATTTTTATTTTCTCTTTTTTTTTTTTAAGTTTTTCTCAACCCTTACTTTTTTTTATTTTCTCTTTTTTTTTTAATTTTGTTCTCAACTTTTATTTTTGTTTTGTCTTTTATTTTTCTTTTTTCTTAGCATTTTTTTTTCTTTTCTTCTCTCAACTTCTATATTTTTTTTCTTTTACTCATTTTTTCTTTGATTTTTCTTTTTTCTTTTTTAATATTTAACTTTTTTTTTTTTTTTCCGCATATTTTATTATTTTTCTTCTCTTTTCTTTGATTCCTTCCAAACAAGAAATTTACGCTCCATGAACAAAAGTTGACACTATCAATTGTATCTTGATTATATGTTCTATAAATCTTGCCTTAAGGGAAAGACTTACGACTTTCAAACAACAAGTTAAGTTCCATGGGCAAAAGTTGACACTACCACATTGTGTTTTGATTTATGAGATGTTCTATAACTCTTACTTTAGAGACAAGACCTAGCCCAATAACTTTCAAACAACAAGTTATGTCTCACGCAAGAGTTGATACTACCACGTTATGTCTTGATTTATGAGATGTTCTACAACTCTTTCCTTAGAGACACGACTTATTTCAAAGATTTTCGAACAACAAGTTTCGTACATTGGGCAAGAGTCAACACAACCATAATGTGTTTTTTTTACTAATGAGATGATCTATAACTCTTGACTTAGAGGCAAGACTTAGCCCAAGGACCATCAAACTACAAGTTATGCCTCATGGACAAGAGTTGATACTATCATATTGTGTATTGATTTATGAGACGTTCCATAACTTTTTTCTTAGAGGCAAGACTTAGACCAAGGGCTTTCAAGCAACAAGTTATGCCTCATGGGAAAGTGTTGACACTACCACATTATATTTTGATTTATGAGATGACCTATAACTCTTGCCTTAAAGGTAAGACTCAACCCAAGGACTTTCAAACAACAAGTTATTTTCCAGGGGTAAGAGTTGACACTACCACATTATGTTTTGATTTATGAGATGCTTTTCTTAGAGACAAAACTTAGCCCAAGGATTTTTAAACAACAAGTGACGCCCCGTGGGCAAGAGTTGACACTACAATATAATATCTTGATTTATGAGATGTTTATAAATCAAGGACTTTCAAACAATAAGTTATGTCCCATGGGTAAGAATTGACACTACAACATTATATGTTTTGATTTATGAGATGTTCTATAACTTTTGCCTTAGAGGCACACTTAGTCCAAGGACTTTCAAACAACAAGTTACACCCCACGGGCAAGAGAACACTATCATATTATATCTTAATTTATGAGATGTTTATAACTCTTGCCTTAGAGGCAAGACTTAGCCCATAAGTTACACCTTATGAACAAGAGTTGACACTACACATAGTGTCTTGATTTATGAGATGCTCTATTAGTCTTGCCACTAAGACAAGACTTATCCCAAAAAACTTCCAAAAAAATAAGTTACGCTCAATGGGCAAGTGTTGACACTACGACATTGTATCTTGATTTATGAGCGGTTCTATAACTCTTGCCTTGGAGGCAAGACTTAACTCAAGAATTTTTCAACAAGAAGTTATGCCCCACGAGTAAGACTTGACCCTACCATATTGTGTTTTGATTTATGAGATGTTTTATGACTTTTGCCTTAAAGGCAAGATTTATCCTAAAGGACTTCCAGACAACAAATCATGTCCTTAAATTTACTTTGACGTCAAAGAAAGAATTTTTTTTTTGCGGATTATCCAACTTTTTATTTATTAGCAAAATATAGTAGAAGTTGAGAAAAAAAAAAGAGAAAAAAAGATTGAGAAACAAAAGAGAAGAAAAAAATAAGGTTAAGAAAAAAGAGAAAAAAAAATAATAATAAATAAAGATTGAGAAAAACAAAAACGAGAAGAATAAATAAAAATAAAGTTTGAGAAAATTGAAAAAAATTTAAAATGACAAAAATAAAAAATAAAAGAAAAATAAAGATTGCGACAAATGATTTTTTTTTTTTAAAAGGAGACATGAAGAAATAGATAATGTTTGAGGAAAAAAAGTAAAAAGACAAAAAAAATGTTAAAAGAGAAATAAAGATTGAGATAAATGAATTAAAAAAAAAATCAAGTAAAAATAAAAAAGTTTTAAAAAAATAGAAGTTGAGAGACAAATGACCATGAAAAGTTTAAAAATATTTTAGGTGTAGAGAGACAAAAACATGTTTGTACTACACATAAAAAGAAAAGAAAGCTAGTTTTTAAAGATTTTTCTTGTGAGAGATAAAAAATTAAAGTCACCCGCTATGAAAGCTATCCCATGTAATTTTTGGATGAAAGACTCGTAAACTCTTAGAAACTGCAACATAAAAACTTGCACCAAACACCTAAAATGCCTGACGAGCAACAAAATTGCACCTAAGCAAAGGGATCTTTACACAAATAACCCTTTGGATTCTTTACTTACTTTTTCTAACTAGAATTCATAGATTATACACTAATTAGGCACCACAGTTCAACAACAACAACAATATACCTAGTGTATTTCTATAAAATGGGATCTGAGGAGGATAAAATGTACATAGTTCATACCGCTATCTCAGATGAAGTCCATATATATATCTTTATGTATATATATGCACAATTATATTTACATATTGTCCATAAGTTATACATATATTGTACATTTGACAGCTATCGTTAGAGTAAGCAGTTTGGCGGGCTGCTATTTAAGTTAGTTTCTTAAAAACTTATAGTAGATTCTTTTCTAAGACTAGATCACTAATAGTACAAATTACACCTTCAATTACGAGTTCGTGTTAAAACTTTTTTTTTTACAATTATATTAGATCTAACAATGTTTCTTTATAATTTTTATCGAATTTAGTAATTAAAATTTGTTAAATACTTTATGAAGATAAAAGAATCTCATTTTAAAAAAAGAAAAGTTCTCATTTTTGACAAAATTAGAAGATCGAGGCTATTAAAAAAATTCTCAGACAAATGACTTTTTTGGGGGGAAAGGACAAAAATGACTCTTCAAATCAAACAAATTCCCTAAAAATAGCCATGGAATTTAAATTCTACTTTCTAGTCATTTCAATTTGTTGGCTTGTTCTATACAGTTTCTACACACCTTCTATACAGTTATCATACATATCTTATATATATAAATATTATATACGAAAATTATATAGTTTCGATACACAATTTATAGAATAACTGTATATTTTTTTTTACACATTTTATACAACAATTATATAATTTTTATACATTTTCTATATACATATATTTATATATATTTTATATATATACATATTTGATAGAACTATACAATTTCTATACATATATTTTATATAGATACATATTTTATATAACAATCATACCATTTTATATAATTATATTTAATTATTATTTTTAAACAACTAAAAAAAAAATATTTTTCAGTTAAAAAATTTGTAGCAAAAAAAAACTGAAAATATTTTTAGAAAAGGGCCGAATGACCTAAGTTAAAAATAGTGTTAGTATTGTATATGAACTGTTCAATATGATATATAAATTGTATCTGAACTACATGAGCTAAAATGACCAAATTGAGAAAGAATTGGAAATAGCTATTATGTGGTATTAATATACCCGATAGGACATTTTATGTCCATAGGCCCAAACTTGGGCTTAAAGGAAAAACTACAGGAATAACCCCAAAATAAGGTGGCTTTCAAGTTTTCACCTCAAATAAAAAAGTTTCATAAAAACAACCTTCAGCTATTAAGTGATATATTTTCGGACAAAATTGCCCCTGACCAATGAAGTAAATTATATAAGTGATCCTCATAATGGATAACAACTCTATACTTATTCATCTTTCAACTTTTTTTTTTCTCTTTTTAAATTTTACTTTTTTTTCCTTTTCACTTTTTATTTTTTATTTTCTCAACCATTACTTTTTTTTCTTTTTTCCTCTCAACTTCTTTTTTTATTTTTTATTTTAATTCAATTTTTTATTTTCTTTCCTCTTTTTCTTTTTTTGTTCTTTTAGTTTTCTCAACCCTTACTTTCTTTTCCTTTACTTCTCTCAACGTCTACTTTTATATAAAAAAAAATCTTTGATTTTTATTTTTCTTTTCTTTGTTTTCTTCTTAAATTTTTCTCGATCTTTGTTTTTATTTTTATTTCTATCAACCTTTATTTTTTTCCTGTTTTCTCTCAGCTTCTACGTTTTCTTTGATTTTTATTTTTTTAATATTTTTCTTCATTTTCTTCTTTTTTTTTGCAGTTTTTATTATTTTTTTTCTTTTCTTCGATTCCTTCCAATCATGTTACATCTCATGAGTAAGAGTTGACACTATCGCATTATAAAGGCAAGACAACAAGCTATGTTTCATGGGCAAGAGTTGACACTACCACATTGTAGAGGCAAGATTTATGACTTTCAAACAACAAGTTATGTTTTGTGGGCAAGAGTTGACACTACCGCATTGTGTTTTGATTTATGAGATATTTTATAACTCTTACCTTAGAGGCAAGACTTAGCTCAAGGACTTTCAAACAACAAATTATACCCCAGTACGGGCAACAATTGACTCTACCACGTTATGTTTTCATTTATGAGATGTTCTACAACTCTTGCCTTAGAGGCATGACTTAGCTCAAGGAGTTTCAAATTACAAATTATGCCCCACGGGCAAGAGTTGACACTACCACATTATGTCTCTATTTATGAGATGTTCTACAATCTTACCTTAGAGGCAAGACTTAGCTCAAAGACTTTCAAGCTACAAATTATGCCCCATGGGCAAGAGTTGACACAACCACGTTATGTGTTTATTTATGAGATGTTCTACAACTCTTGCCTTAGAGGCAAGATTTAGCTCAAGGACTTTCAAACAACAAATTATGCCCTGCGGGCAAGAATTAACACTACCACATTATATCTTTGTTTATTAGATGTTCTACAACTCTCGCCTTAGAGACACGACTTATCCCAAGAACTTTCAAACAAGTTACATATATTGGGCAAGAGTCAACACTAACACATTGTGTTTTTTTACTTATGAAATGCTCTATAACTCTTGTCTTAGAGGTAAGACTCAGCCTAAGGGCCATCAAACAATAAGCTATGCCTCATGGGAAAGAGTTGCCACCACAACATTGTGTATTGATTTATGAGATGTTTTATAAATCTTCCCTTAGAGGAAAGACTTAGACCAAGGACTTTCAAGTAACAAGTTGTGTCCCATGGGAAAGAGTTGACATTACCACATTGTGTTTTGATTTATGTGATATTCTATAACTCTTTTCTTAGAGGCAAGACTAAACCCAAGGACTTTCAAATAACAAGTTACGCCTCATTGGTAAGAGTTGACACTATCACATTATGTTTTAATTTATGAGATATTCTATAACTCTTGATTTAGAGGCAAGACTTAGCCCAAGGACTTTAAACAACAAGTTATGTTCCACAGATAAGATTTGACAGTACCACATTGTGTCTTGATTTATAAGATGTTTTATAAATCAAGGACTTTTAAACAAGAAGTTATGCGCTATGGGTAAGAGTTGACACTATCATATTATGTCTTGATTTGTGTGATGTTCTATAACTCTTGCCTTAGAGGCTCGAATTAGTTCAAAAACTTTCAAACAACAGATTACGCCCCATGGGCAAGAGCTGACACTACCACATCGTGTCTTGATTTATGAGATATTCTATAAATTTTTCCTTAGAGGCAAAACTTACCTGGCAAGTTACGCCCCATGGACAAGAGTAGACACTATCATATTATGTCTTGATTTATGTGATGCTTGATTAGTCTTGTCTCTAAGACAAAACTTAGCCTAAGAATCCCCCAAAAGAACAAGTTACGCCCAATGGACAAGTATTAACACTACTACATTATTTTTTGATTTATGAGATGTTCTATAACTCTTGCCTTAGAAGCAAGACTTAACTCAAGGATTTTCAAACAACAAGTTATGCTCCACAAGTAAGACTTGACACTACCACATTGTGCCTTGATTTATGAGTTGTTTTATAATTTTTGCCTTAGAGGCAAAACTTTTCCCAAAGAAATTCCTAACAACAATTAATGCCCTTAAATTTGCATTGATGTAAAAAAAAAAGAAGATCTCTTTGCGGATTATCTAATTTTTTATTTATTAATAGATCAAATAAAATAGAGAAATAAAAAAAGAGATTGAGAAAAAAAAAAGACAAGAAAAAAATAAAGATTAAGAAAAAAAGCGAAGAATTAAAATAATTGAGAAAAACAAAAATGAGAGTAAAGAAATAAAAATAAAGTTTGAGAAAAATGAGAAAAAGAAAAAGAGAAATGATAAAAATAAAAAATAAAAGAAAAATAAAGGTTGAAACAAATGAATTAAAATAAAATAAAATGAAGAAATAGATAATGTTTTTGGAAAAAGAAAAAAGAGAAAAATAAAGGTTGAGACAAATGAATTAAAACATGAAAATAAAATTAATGGAAAAATAAAAAAAGTGAAAATAATAAAAATAAAAATAGAATTTGGGATACAAATGAGTATGAAAAATTTAAAAATATTTGAGATGTAAAGGGACAAAATTATACTTGTACTATACTTAAAAAGGAAAGGAAGGTCAGTCTTTAAAGATTTTTCTTTTTGGGGTCAAAAATCCAAAGTCATCCACTATTGAAGCTATACCATGTAATTTCTTATTTTTTAAAAAGAGTTATACCATATTTTTTTCCTTTTTTCACCCTTTTCGGTTACATATTTGCCTTAAGATAGCATACAAATGTGTGTGGACACCACTTGCTTGTCGGAAAAAATGGGAAAACGTAATTAAACAAAAAAAAATGTACCAACTTAGACATCTCATAGACCTCTGTCCACGCTTTTCTATTCACAATTGATGACCATTGTTCCAAATGCTCCATATTTCTTTGTTCGGAATCTTCTTTGGGACAACTTATAAATTACTCAATTTTCTTCAAATAAAACGTAAATTTTCTTTGATTACTTTTTCTATGATTAGACTTGGTCAATGTTTCAAAAACTTTTATAGAAAAAAAGGTACTAGCTTAAGAAACCTTTTAGAAAAAATCTTAAACAAGACAACACATTTTTAGAAATGTTTACAATATTTCTTTTGCAAAATTAGTAGTTAAAATTCATTATTCTAATTAATTCATATTCACGTTGTAAAACTTAGTTAAGTGATAAACACTTCGTACTAAATTAGACTTTCAAAATTATCTTAATAATCTCAATTTTCTTCGACATCCATAAAATTTAGTTAATTTTCAACATTATTTCTTATGTCATGTAAGAATCTCAAGTAGTGGTTAGAAAGGCTTACCTACCCAAGGTTGGGTGTTAGAAAAGCTCTGGAAAATTTCCATTGAAATAAAACCTAGTTGCTATCGATAATTATATCCTTCAGCATTGACATGGCCGTACCGTCCATTGGTCAGCCGGGCTTGGCTGGCTAGAAAATATCCCATACTTCTCCCACTAAATTCCTCGAACTCTACCATCCTAATTATCCTTTGAAATCGAAGGTTGTCGTGCCTAGCAAAGATGGCAATTCAAGGGAACAAATAGATTGCAATAATGAAATATGTGGAGATTATTAATGGTGTTCCTTGTGTTACTTGGATAGGGGAGGAGGTGTTTAAGATGAATATTATCAAAGAGCTCCAATTGAAGGTAATAGAAAAAATTTCAGACGGTTGGCCGAAATTTGAGGACTTGAGGATTCCAATTCCTAAACAATGTAATATCAAAGGAGAGTGTAAGATTGGACTTCTAAGAAACTCGCATATTTTGATGAGGCTAAGCAGGATGGAATATTATATGACTATCCTCTCCAAGAATGTGTACTACATTAATGCTAAAGATGGAATGACATACCAAATGCATCCTCTAATCTATGATCCAAACTTTAAATCCGATAAGGAGATAACTCAAGCGATGACTTGGATATCTTTCCTGGACCCCCTCTACCTCATACTATGTGAAAAAGTCTCTCTTTTCAGTGGTAGCTACTATAGGTAAACCCATACACTTTGATATGGCCACAATCAATAAAACTTGCCTAGTTGTGTGAGGGTTAAAGTCTAGGTGGACTTTGTTACTAAGTTACCAGAATGTGTGAAAGTTAAAGTGATAAACAATAAAATAAAAACATTTAGGGTCCAATCTATCAAAGTACGATATGATGTGTTACCTAAGTATTTTCAAACTTGCAAGTTACAGGGTCATAAAGAAAGAGAGTATAGAACTCTGCATTAAGAGTTAAAGAGGTCTGTGCAAGATGATATAAATAAAGAGGAAACATCCAGTATAGAGGAGCTATGTTAATGGAAAAGTTATATACATAAGATGGAACACCACCCGAAGGAGATTCAGAATTGAGATGAGAAAAGAAGGATTAATGAGTAGTATTACTATTGAAGCAGCTTCTCCGAGTAAAGAAATCATTACTGCTAATTCCTTAGATGTGTTACAAAATGAAAGAGATGAATACAATGCTATGAAGACACAAATAAGTAATATGTATGATGATGCAATATAGGAAAAGTAAGAGACAATGATAGGAAAATTCTAATAACGAATGGATTTCAAAATCATTCCCTAAACAGGGTGAAGATACTGTTGCAGATACACTATTTATAAATCGACAACTAAAAAATAATGAGGCGAGTCATAATAAGTTGGAGGAGGACCAAGTGAAAGTAGTTTCAACATCAGACAATAACAACATTGATAGGGTGATGGATCAATAACTTGTAAGTTTTAATACAGTACATCAGCAACAAGCTTTGACACACAAAAAGAAGTAGGGAAACAATGTGCAGCAAAAAAAACAACACACATCATCAAGGGAAGTTGAGGGCAATTTTCAGACTTAGGAACACCAAGTTCATACAACTACAACCCTGATTGTACAAAGTGATAATAAGAAAATCAAAAGTTTAAAAGAGTTAGAAGAGGCCACTTAGTATGAACCTCTATAAATCTTAAGTTATCCTCCTGTAACATGGGTTCAACCATAATTAAAGGGAGTGATGGAGAAAAAGTTATTGATATCATCAGGAGATTCTACTAGAAAAGATAGTCCTATGAAAACCTACATTATTTGGAATCACATAATATTTCAGAAAATAACTTGGTTAATAAAGGAACAGAACAGTCAGAATCAAAGATTGAAGACAAAGAAGAGAAAAATAATGACAACAGTCTAGTGAATGTCTGTAAAGTAGTAGGTTTAGCTCCTTGGTCAATAACAAAGGCTAAAAAGGTAGAAATACTAGAGAAAACAGAAATAAACCAACAAGTAATAATGCAAGAAGGGGGGGTGAAATCTAATTTGAATTGAAGTAAACAACATTAATATGAAACATAAGGGTTGTTGGACTCAAAATACATTTAACAAAGTTCAAATATTGAACAAACACCATAAATTTTGTTTTATTTCTTTGATGGAGCCTTTCCAAGATATAAGGAAGATTTAAAAATCCAAGAGAAGATTAGGTATGTTGTATGCGAACTTTAATCTAATATGAAAATTTTGGTCTTTGTTTAGGATCATATTTAGGTGGGGGTGATTGCTGATTTTGAACAACAGTTATCTCTGCAACTCAATACGAAAGATGGTAAGAAGATGATAATCACTATGCTTTATGCTAAATGTTTTTTGAGGAAAAGCTAAGGCTTTGTGATGACCTATATTCTATAGGAAATAATGTGTCCATGTCGTGGCTAGTGGGTGGTGACTTCAATGTTATTGTGAGAGATGAGAGAAGATTAGGGTACCAGTATATCCTTGGGAATATAAGGATTTTGCTTTCTGTATTAACTCTTGTGATTTGATTGATATTAATTTTATTGGTAGTCTTTTTACTTGCTGGAATGGTAGGGCAGATGAAGAGTGTGCTTTTAAGAGATTAGATAAGATTGTCATCAATCAATTTGTGTTTGGTATATGTTAATGTTAATCTCCATATGTAGCCAGGACAAAGTCTGATCATGCCCCTTTATTATTCTTTTTTCTAGGAGAAGACAACAGTTTTCAAAACCTTTTAAGTTTTTGAAATTTTAGTCTGACAAGAAGGATTTTAAAGATGTTATTAGAGAGAATTGGGCGGATGATAATTTTGGTGATATTTTTAGTAGATTGAAGAAAAAACAAAAGAAGACAAAACATACACTATCTAGGTGGAGTAAAGAAAATTTGGTGACATTTTCAAATAACTCATATCAGAGAAGAAATTATTAGAATAAAAGAGGATCTATTTGAGGAGAATCCAACTTATGACAACAGGGAAGTGTTGCATAAAACACAGGCTGGGCTTAAAAAATACATTCATTATGAGGAGAAATTCTATAGAAAAAAATTTAGTATTCAATGATTTACTGAAGGAGATAAAAATACTAAGTTTTTTATTATCTAGTCAAAGGGAGAAAAAAAAATGGAGTTGAAAAGAATTCAAAGAACAGATAATTTTTGGGCTGAAGAAGATGTGCAAATTGTAGAGAAGGCTCTAAACTTCTATTAGAATCAATTTTTAGGGATATATTATTCTAATGAGCTTCTTTATTGCAGCATATTCCACCTTTGATTACCAGAGAAAATAATACCATGTTGAATGCTTTGCCTAGTATTGATGAGGTTAAGAAAGTGGTGTTTGAGCTACATGGTGATATTTCATGTGGACCAAATAAATTTATAGTGCATTACTATCAAACATACTAGGATATAGTTGTTATAGACATCATTGAAATAGTGAAGGCCTTCTTGGAAGTATCTACTTTACCCAAATTGATTACTCATACTAATCTAGTCTTATTGCCCCAAAAAGATGTCATTCAAACATTTTTATACCTAAGACATATTATTTCAAGTATTTTTATGAATAAAGTGATTTCAATAATTGTTCATGATAGATTGGAGCTCTAAAAAGAGAGAAAGTCAGTTGAAGTAGTTATTAAACTTGATATAGCAAAGGCTTATGATAGAGTTGACAGGGGTTTCTTAATCAATGTGTTAGAAAAGATAGTCCTTGATAGATTGGTGGTGGATAATATCTGAAGACATGTGGCTAACAGTGGGTACTCTATTTTGATAAATGTACAGGATCATGGGTTATTTCCACTCTACTAGGAGTGTTAAATAAGGAGATCCTTTAACCCCCAACCTTATTTATTTTGACTGCTGAGGTGTTGTCCAAAGCTCTTAATCATTTGTTCTATAACAAAGATCTTAAGATTTTTGAAATTCCCAAATGGAGTAACAATTTGAATCACTTGGCCTATGCTAATGATATCATAATTTTTGTAAATGCAGACAAGAAATCCTTAGAATTGATTATGAAGGTACTGGTACAATATAAAGAGCAATCAGGGCAGAAAATTAATAAACAAAAGAGATTATTCTTTATGTTTAATAAGGTGCAAAAGTTGTTGTACAAGAAGTAGAAGCTACTACTGGTTTTCAGAGAAGTAAGTTCCCCTTTAATGTATTTCGGGTGCCCTATTAGTCATGTAAAGAAGAAGAAACAAGATTTTATTGATCTTATGAAGAAGGTACATAATAAGTTATACATATGGAAGGGCAAATTGCTCTTTTTTGGAGCTAAAACTATCCTAATTAATCGTGTCTTGCAAAGTATGTCCATTTGTTTGTTATCTGTAATAATTCCTCCTAAATGTGTTATTAAAGATTTTAATAGAGTTTTTGCAGTATTTCTTTTGAATTTTTCTAAACATTGGGTGTACAGGACCAATATTTGCCTTCCTAAAGAGGAGGGAGGTTTAGGCTTCAGACCTTTTTTTGATGTCAACTTTATTTACAAAGTTGTGATGGAATTTTAGGATCTAAAAGCCTTTGTGGGCTAATTTTTTGTGGAATAAATATTGAAAAAAGTACAAACCTCATGTGGTAAAGTAGAAGAAAGGGTCACGGGTCTAGAAACATATGTTGTTGGCTAGAGATTATGTTGATTAGGAGATTTGGTCAAAGCCTAAGAGTGGGAATTCTAGCATAAGGTTTGATAATTGGACTCATTTAGGAGTCTTTCTCTATTATATCCCTCCCACTCATGACAGTAATGAAGCTTTTGATGAGGTGAATTAACTAATGCAGTAAAGAAATTGGTACACTAAAGTGATGCTGGAATTGTTTAATAAGGAAATCTGCAATCATGTCCAACAAAAAATTGGGTTGGTTCAAGATTTGAAGAATTATGATAAGCCTTGGTACATGCCTAACTGTAAAGGTAAGTTCTCGGCTGAAAGTACCTAGGACATATTGAGGCAAAGAAGTGACCCTAAAATGT
Source organism: Capsicum pubescens (assembly GCA_030864215.1). Classification (NCBI taxonomy): domain Eukaryota; kingdom Viridiplantae; phylum Streptophyta; class Magnoliopsida; order Solanales; family Solanaceae; genus Capsicum; species Capsicum pubescens. The sequence goes on from CM061544.1 coordinate 110,227,375, forward strand.
TGATGCTAAATATTTATGAGAAAGGTAGACCTTTCAAAGCTTGATTTCTATTATGGAGGATATGGAAGTTTAGAATTCCAATTGGTGAGATTCTTGTAAAAATCAAAGTTGTTGAAGATGTTAAGTGTTACTGTTGAAACAATAATGTGCATGAAATATTTGCTCATTTATTTATTGATTGTCTGATTGCTAACAATTTATGGAGCATGTTTGCAGGTATATCTGGTGTTCAGGGACCTTTTGTAAATTAATGATACTATTCTTAAATAGTGGAAGGCTATTTGTGTTACTGAACTAAAGCTTTTATACTAGGCATGATAGGACCTGAACCAGGTCCTAGTCGTGTCGGGCATCTCTAGTCCAACCAGGACTGGAGACCACCCCCAATACCCAACCATAACTGCCCTATACCCCATGTCGGATGAATTTCGAACATATAATAAGATAAAATAGGAATAATTTAAAGACATTAAATAAAGTCTATAATCATAATCCAACAGCCTCAATCAAATATCCAACCGGTGCCAATCCCAATGCCAATACCAATACCAAGGATGACACTAATATTGACACCACCCATGCCCATATTTGTTTGACAAAAAATCTAACTAGAATCAATAACATCCAGTCGGGACATTCCCCTGAACATAGCCAAAACAAAACCAAAGAAATAACAAAAATAGAATAAATCCATAGCATGAAATGGAGCCTTTTGGTGTATGGATCTCACCACTTCAGTCTGACTCAAAGTTGTCCCCGAATCCATGTCACTGAACAAGAGGAATAATAGTATGACCAATTTCTGCATCGGGTGGAGATATAACACCCGAAGTGGTAGCGAAGTGAACGCTAGCATGTACTTAGGGATAATGATAAAGTAATGCCATTATTCAAAACCAAATCAAATAACCATATGCAATCACACATATACATATAAATTGTGCCGGGATAGGGAACCGGGTTTAGCATGCAGTTAAAACCTTTACCTTGGCTGTGTAGCTTGTCCATCCTAAAACCACTCACGGGCTATATGAGTTCAGATCCTCCTGCTGAAAGGGCCCTAGTGCTTGTTAGTCGCACGACTGGAGAAAAAAGCCTGAGATGACTAGTACACCTCCCAAAATATAAAGTGTGACATCATACACACGGTCACAATGACCAAACCTCACATCGGCAAACATGAGTTTCCAGTATTGGGTCCCCCGAGACCTTCACCTTCCACGGCTTTGCTACACCCCCCTTAAGCTTATATAAAAACCATTTACATATTCCAACCATTTACCAAGGAGTCTTTCATTAGATATTAACCATTGGTATTATCATACCAAAATTAGAGCTTGCAAGTTTATCCTTTTTATGCCATACCAAAACCATTAAACCAAGTTGACTCCAAAGTTTCCAATTAAACCAAAACCATGGCCACCAAGGCCTTTCCAAACTATTTAAAACCAACCAAACCAATTTAAGTTCCATTACCATTTATGCAATGCAAGGCTATCAAGTGTAGTCAAATAATGTGACAAAATCATTCTCATTGGAATTTTAACAAACAGGTTGAGGGCACATAAGTTTCAAAACCATAACCAAGTAATTTGGGGAGCCCAAGGTACCCCTAAATCCATTTACCATAACCATGCATTCTACAATGTCAAAATTATATTGAAAGCATGAAAGAATCATCATTAAACCATTAGAAACATTGTTCAACCATGAACAGCCGAAACCCCCAACCATTATTTCAAACCATAACAATATCATAAAATTCATACATTAAAACACATGTTCTTTGTAAAATAACAATGAGAGAGGAGTAACATGCCTTAGACACCAAGGAAGACGAAGAGAATCACTCTTGAAAACCCTTAATTGATTGTCTTGAAAGAACCCTAGCCTCGCCTATTTTTTTAGAGAGTGCTTGAGAGAGATTTTAAGAGTGTTTAATTGAGAATAATAGGTTAATGAAGTCCCAAAAGGTGTTTTATGTCGTGGTATCCAAAGGAGTTACAAGGGAGAAATGTCAAAAATACCCCCAAATTAAAAATGTAAAAATACCGCAGGTGGTTATGAGTCGACCCTTGACTCGTGACCACAACATACGACTCATACTATGGAGTCGTCACTGAGACAGTGAGTTGGACACCCATACACTATCCTCCATACGACTCCCTTACCCCTACTCGTGACCAGACGAAATGACTCGTATGGACCTAGTTGTACTAAGGGAAGAATCCAAAGGGAATGACACTGGACAACATACGACTTGTCAAAATAACTCGTAACCTATCCTCATAGCTCCTAGTGAGCCACTCGTACTCAGAGCCAAGTCAAGTCACTAAGTTACTGATTTGCTTAAGGGATCAACCAAATAAACTGTCACCACCACTAACGACTCGTACCATCCCAATCCTAACCACCACAAAAACCCAACCACTATTTACTAGACACCTTATAAGTAGGATCACCTGATCCGTACCCACTATGACTCGTATGGTGAGTCATTACTGGGACAGTGAGCTCAAAGCTCAGGAAACTTTCAACGATCAAAACCCAGGGTATTTTAATTCTCCCTCACTTGGATCATTCATCTTCGAATGATGGGACAAGGCAGTGATTAGCACGATTAAACCCCAAAACACACCTACGCTTACCTTTATGAAAGAAAATAGATTACCAAGGAACTCATAATCCACTCTACCTTTAACTAAGTTAGAAAACAAAAGAATAACACATACCTTACGCATGAATTTTTGGAGCAGAAAACACGAATGGATACTTGGACCCTCTTCAGCTTCCCATGTAGCCTCTTCCACCTTGTGGTTCCTCCATAGAAACTTCACCAAAACTACGTCCTTAGTTCGCAACTGACGAACTTGCCGATCCAAATTTCAATAGGGATCTCCTTATAAGATAAGGAATCTGAAATACCAATAGCCTTGATAGGTACAATTTGCAATGGATCACCCACACCTATTCCTCAACATAGAAACATGGAACACCGAATGAATTAAGCTCAAACTATAAGGCATCCAACTCATATGCAACATTGCCAACTTTTCTCAAAATCAAGTATGGACCAACATACCGGGGACTAAAATTTCCATTCTTCCTAAACCGCATCACTTCCTTCATGGTAGACACCTTCAAGAACATCCTATCCCCAACCTCAAACTCTAACTTCCTATGCCTCACATCTGCATAGGACTTTTGGCAACTTTGGGCAGCCTTAAGCCTATCCCGAATCACCTTCACCTTCTCCATGGAGAACCAAATTTAGGCCAAACATCTTTGCCTCACCAACCTCAAACTACCCAATAGGAGACCTACACCTACTACCATAAAACGCTTCAAATAGAGTCATTCTAATGCTAGAGTGGTAGCTATTATTGTATGAAAACTCTATAAGAGGCAAGTGCTCAACCCAACTACCACAATAGTCAATCACGCTCAAAGTATATTATTCAACGTCTGAATAGTCACTTCTGCTTGCCCATCCAACTGTAGGTGAAAGGCAGTACTAAGACTCACCTTGGTCCCCAAACCTTTCTGAAACTATCGCCAAAAGTGAGATAAAAATTGTGCACCGTAATTTTAGATGATAAAAACAGGCACCTTATGTAACTTCATAGTCTTATGGAGGTACAAACTTGCATAATCCTCAGTCAAAAAATTAGTTCTCATTGGAAAAAAGTGAGCAGACTTTGTCATCCTATCCACGATGACCCAATTCGAATCAAACTAATTTCGAGATCGAGGAAGACCGATAACAAAATCCATATTAATTACTTCCCAATTCAAAACAGACAACTCAATCTATTGATACAATCCCCCGGGCCTCATGTGCTCAACCTTCACTTATTGGCACACCATACACTTGGCCACAAAACTACCCACATCCCATTTTATATTGTTCTACCAATACATCTCCTTAAGTTCATGATACATTTTTATCAAACCAGGATGGATAACATAATACGACTCATGCACCTCAGCTAAGATCCTCTCACGCAATCCATCAATGTTGGAAACACAATCTCTCTTGATATTGTAAGGTACCATCGCCTCCAACCTCAAAATACATTACCTTTTACCCACCTATATCACCCTCGATCCTCATAAAGATAGGATCCAACACTTGTTTCTCCCTTACTTCAGTACCAAGACATGACTGTGCCACCTCCTATACAACCACACCACCATCCTCAAAGTCCAAGAAATGAACTCTAAGGTTAGATAAATGGTGAATATTTTTCACCAACTCCCACTTTCCTTCATCCACATGATCCAGACTTCCCATGGATAACCTGCTAAAAGTATCAGCAATCACATTAGCTTTACCTGGATGGTAGTGAAGACTTATGTCATAATCCTTGAGTAGCTTAAGCCATCTCCTTTGCCTGAGGTTAATCTCTTTCTGAGTAAACACGTATTGCAGGCTCTTATGATCAGAAAAGATATACACATGCACGCCATGTAGATAGTGATGCCAGATTTTCAATGTGAATACCACAACTAATAATCCAAGTCATGAGTCAGATAATTCTTCTCATGCACCTTCAACTATCGAGAGGCATAAGCTATTACCTTACCATGCTGCATCAATACGCAACCAAGCTCTACACAGGATGCATCATAATAAACCATAAACACATCAGTGCCTTGGTGTCGGAGCGGAAGAAGAGGCAACATGAACCTTGTTTACCCTAGAAGTAACTTAGCAACTGGACAGTTTCTAATCATGTGCACTGGTTGACTGCAGTTGAAGCACTTGGCCTTTACTTCATCACATAAGCCCAATGTAATCTACCACAAAATCTATAGAAAGGTTATGATGGAGCTGATTGGGCCTCACTAGCCTGAGATTGGTCATCCTATGCCTCATAATTATCGCCTCTCTGAAAGCATCAGTCACCCGACGGCTTTGGGTAGGGAGTACTAGCCATCGAGTAAGACCCAGAATTACCCCATTTCCCACCATCCCTGCCACTCTTCTGTTGCCCACTACCCTGCTAAAAAAATCTAGACTTCTTGCTTTGCCTCTCTACTATCTCAACCTGCTTCTTCTTCTCTTTCTTTACCTGTTACATGTACATAACCAACCTGGAAATGTCCATGTCCTTTTTCAATAAGGCAGCCTTACTCTCCAGAATTAAGTCTTGAGATAACTCGAGAGTAAACTTTCTCATTCTATCCCTCGTGTTTGAATCCATCTCCAGAGCATACCGAGATAACTGGTGAAACTTCAAGGAGTACTTATTGAATGACATCCTATAGCGCTTCAAATTAACAAAATCTTTCGCCTTCACCTCCCTCAACTCCTGAGGAAAGAAGCGGTCCAAACAACCACTAGACAAATCATCCCACAAGGCTGAACAATATTGTTACCCCTAGTCTATTCCCATTCTTAATACCATTGGTATGCTATATCTTGTAGTTGCTAGGCAAAAAACTCCACACCTTCCACATTAGTAACATGCATAATGTGGAAAAAAGTTTCCATATTATCCACCAAATCTAAAAAATCTTCCTCAACCTTAACAACCGTGAACACTTAGGTGTTCAACCTCATAAATTGGCCAACCCTTGTGGTCTCAGAGGATGGAGTAATAGAAGCACCACGCTCGGCCTGAGAAGCTACCAACTGTGCCAATATATGAATAGATTGACGAAACTCAACATTCATTACATCAGCCAGAGGATCTCGAGAAGGACTGAAGAGAAATGGTGGAACACCAGGAGGATAATCAGAAACTAGACCCTTAGATCAAGTCTAGATCCCATAAGTAGAGCGGGACCCATTAACATTATCCTCGGGTAGGGCAGAGAAGTTTCTGTTAAATTCAGATCATTTGGGAGGCATGATGTGAAAATCAAACAAACAGAAATTAGAGGAGAATTTAGGACCTTAGACTCTATAGCTGGAAATCAAAACACAAGAAAGAGAAATATTCCTAAATGCCTCATAGTCTTTCCTTTATGAGTGTGGTTCGCTACACACCCTTAAAAGAGACTCTACTCAACATGGCTTTGTCGGATACCCAATTGACCATGAACCTAGGGCTCTGATTACAATCTGACATGATTTGAACTAGGGCCTAGTTGTGTCGGGCATCTCAAGTCCAACCAAGACTGAAGAACACCCCCAATACCCAACCATAATCATCATGCACCCTATGTTAGATGAATTTAGAACATCTAACAAGTTAAAACAAGAATAATTCAAAGACATTAAATAAAGTCTATAATCATAATCCAACAACCTCAATCAAATATCCAATCGATGCCAGCCCAATGCCAATACTTATACCAAGGATGACACCAATACGACACTGCCCATGCCCATAGTTGTCTGAAAAAGCTTCTAACCAGAGTCAATAATATTCGGTCGGGACATGCCCCCGACCATAGCAAAAATCAAACCAAAGAATAACAAAAATAAAAGAAGCCCATAACATGAAATAGAGCCTTCTGGAGTAGGAAGATCACCACTTTAGTCTGACTCAAAGTTGTCCCCGAATCCAAGTCACTGAACAGAAGGAATGGTAGTATGGCTGGTTCCGGCATCGCATGGGGATACAACGCCCAAAGATGGTTAGTAGAGTAAACACTAGCATGTACTCAGGGATAAAAATAAAGTAATGCCATTATTCAAAACCAAATTAAATAACCATATGTAATCACACATATACATGTATATCGTGCCGTGATAGGGAATCGGGTTTAGTATGCACTTAAAACCTTTACTTCGTTGTGTAGCCTGGCCGTACTAAATCCACCCATAAGATATATGGGTTCAGCTCCCCCTGCTGAAAGGGCCCAGTGCGTGTTAGTCATACGACAGGAGAAAAAAACCTGAGATGACTAGTACATCTCCTAAAATATGAAGTGTGACATCATGCACACGGTTACCATGACCAAACCTCACATCAGTAAACATGAGTTTCTAGTATTGGTCCCTCTGGGACCTCCACCTTCCACGGCTTTGCTACAACCCCCCCTTTAAGCCCATATTAAAACCATTTACATATTCCAACCATTTACCAAGGAGTCTTTTAGTAGGCATTAACCATTGGTATCGTTATAAAAAAATTAGAGCTTGCAAGTCTATCCTTTTTATGTCATACCAAAACCATTAAACCAAGTTGACTCCAAAGATTTCAATTAAACCAAAACCATGGCCACCAATGCCTTTCAAGACCATTTAAAACCAACCAATAAAATTTAAGTTCCATTACCATTTATACAATGCAAGGATATCAAGAGTAGTCAAACAATGTGACAAAATCATTCTCATTGGAATTTTAACAAATAGGTTGAGGGCACATAAGTTTCAAAACCATAACCAAGTAATTTGGGGAGCCCAAAGTAGCCCTAAATCCATTTACCATAACCATGCATTCCACAATGTCAAAATCATATTAAAAGCATAAAAGAAATATCACTAAACCATTAGAAATATTGTTCAACCATAAACATATGAAACTCCCAACCATTATTTCAAACCATAACAATATCATGAAATTCATACGTTAAAACACATGATCTTTATAAAATAACAATGAGGGAGGAGTAGCATGCCTTAGACACCAAGAAAGATGGAGATAATCACTCTTGGAAGCCCTTAATTGATTGTCTTGAAGAAACCCTAGCCTCTTGCTTGAGAGATTTTAAGAGTGCTTGATTGAGAATAATAGGTTAATAAAGTCCCAAAAGGTGTTTTATGTTGTGGTATCCAAAGAAGTTACAAGGGGAAAATGTCAAGAATACCCCCAACTTAAGACTGTAAAAATGTCGCAAGTGGTTATAAGTTGACCCCTTGACTCATGACCACAATATATGACTCATACCATAGAGTCGTCACTAAGCTAATGAGTTGGACACCCATACACTGACCATCATATGACTCTCTGACACCTACTCATGACCTGGCTATACGACTCGTATGGTCTTAGTTGTACCTAGGGAAGAATCTAAAGGGATTGACACTGGAAAAAATATGACTTATCAAAACAACTCATACCTATCCTCACGGATCCTAGTGAACCACTCGTACTCAGATCCAAGTCAAGTCACTAAGTACTAATTTGCTTAAGGGATAGACCAAACAAATTGTCACCGCAACTAACAACTCATACCATCCCCATTGTAACCACCATAGAAATCCAACCACCCTTCACTGGACACCTTATGAGTAGGGTCACCTGACTCGTACCCTTACCATATGACTCATATGGTGAGTCATTACTAGGATAGTGAGGTCAAAGCTCAAGAAAATTTCAATGACCGAAACTCAATGTATTTCAAGGCAGTACCAACCTTCATTATTTGGAAATTATGGAAAAATAGAAATATAACCAAAAATGGTGGGAAAATGTCTAAGTTTGTCATAGTGATAGAAATTAATAAGAATCTACAGATGATGGCTAAAACCAGGTATTCATAGATGCAGTATATTCTGAGTGAATGACTTATGATTGTGAAAATACTTGAGGAATATACTCGTACTATCTCATGTCAAGTGATTAGGTAGAAGTTTCCTAAAAGGGGTTATTAAAAATGCAATTCTGATTAAGCTAGCAATTATAATCTGAGGCCTAGTGCTAGTTCATTTTACAATCGAGATGGTGAAAGGGATTTTATTTTTGCTGAGACTAGGAGAATTAAGGATGACTCAAGTCTTAGAGTTGAGGCACCAACTATGAGAATGATATTGAAACATTGTATATGTCATAATTTAATGCTAGTGTTTTTGTAAACTGATTCACACACCCTTAAAAAGATTCTTAAGAGTGAGTGGGAGATACCTTGGTCAATAGCTATGGAGATAAAAAGGCTAAAAATATTAATGAGTACACATACAGTGCTCATGGAACATACATTTAGAAAGGGCAACCAATTGGTGTATTTTTTCTCTAACATTGTTATCACTTTTACAAATACTAGTAGGATTCAATATAATACATTACAGGAGGTACCAATTAAAGATAAAAGCATCATGAAATAAAAAAAAAGGTAAAATACCAAATCTACAACAATAATAACAAATCCAGTGTATTCCCTTATAGTAGGGTCTGGGGAGGGTAAGATGTACGCAGTCCATACCACTACCTCCGGAGAAGTAGAAAGGTTGTTTTCAATAGACCCCCGGATTAAGACAAGGAATAATAAGCAAATCTGTAATAAAGCATGGAACAAACGCCACCCACAAGGAAAAATATAAGGAGTAGTAAAAAAATTTGTAATAAAGCATGCAACATGGTGGAATAACAAGAATAATACACCTACCAAGTAGTGCCCTACCCCAATGACCCAAACTGCCAGTAGCCTTCTATCCTAATTTGCGTCCTCCTGATCATTCTATCGAGGGTCATGTCCTCAGTAAGCTGTAACTGATCCATGTCCCGCCTAATCACCTCTCTCTAATATTTCTTTGTCCCACCCCTACCTCGTCTAAAACTATCCAAAGCTAGCCTCTCACCCTAGGAATTGGGGCATCTGTGCCCCTCCTCATCACGTGATCGAACCATCTCAATCAAACATCCCACATCTTGTCCTCCACCGAATCCACTCTAACCTTTTCTTGAATAGTCTCATTCCGAACTCTATCACCCCTAGTAAGCCCACGTATCCAACGCAACATCCGCATTTTTGCCACCCTCAATTTTTGAATATGAGAGTTCTTGACTGGCCAACACTCTGCTCCATACAACATGGCCGGATGGACTGCCACCCTGTAGAACTTGCCATTAAGCTTGGACAGTACCTTTTTATCACACAACACTCCCAATGCGAGCTTCAACTTCATCCATCCCACCCCAATACGGTGGGAGACATCCTCGTTAATCTCATCATTCCCCTGAATCATGGACCCAAGATACTTGAAACTAACCCTCTTACACACCACCTAGGAGTCCAACCTTACAACCACCTCATTTTCTTGTTTCAAGTCATTAAACTTGTATTCCAAATATTCTGTCTTGCTTCTACTCAACCTGAACCCTTTAGACTCAAGGTTCTGTCTCTACACCTCTAATTTATTATTCACACCTCCCCATATCTCATCGATCAAAACTACATCATCTGCAAAAAGTATACACCAAGGCACCTCTCCTTGAATACGCCACGTCAACACATCCATTACTAATACAAACAAAAATGGGCTAAGAGTAGATCCCTGGTGCAACCCTGTCAAGACAGAGAAATGCTCTGAATCTCCTCCCACCATTCTCACCTGGGTCTTAGCTCCATCATACATGTCCTTGATTGCTCTGTTGTATGCTATCAGGACCCCACTCACCTCCAAGCATCTCTAAAGAACCTTCCTAGGGACTTTGTCATACGTCTTCTCTAAGTCGATAAACACCATGTGCAGATCCTTCTTCTTTTCCCTATACTGTTCCACCAGTCTCCACAACAAGTGAATTGCCTCCTTTGTCAAGCGCCCGGACATAAATCCAAACTGGTTCTCCAAGATAGACACTATCCTCCTCAACCTCAATGCGACCACTCTCTCCCAAATCTTCATAATATGGATCAATAACTTAATAGACCTATAGTTGTTGTAACTTTGAATGTCACCCTTGTCCTTATATAGAGAGATCATAGTACTCCATCTCCAAGCCTCAAAAATTTTTGCCGACTTAAAAATGTCCTTAAATAATTCGGTCAACTACCTTAAGCCAGCCTCTCCAGAAAACTTCCAGAAATCCACAGGAATCTCATCAGGCCCCATCGCCCTACCCCTACGCATCCTGCGAATGGACTCTCTGACCTCCTCTACCTTAAAACGTCTACAATAACTAAAGTCACGACACTCCTCTGATTTCTCCAGCTCCCCTAACACAATAACCCTATCCCCTTCATCATTCAGTAACCTATCAAAATACGACTGCCACCTCTTCTTAATGTGACTATCCTTCACCAACACTCTACCATCCTTACCCTTAATGCACTTCACCTGGTCAAGGTCATGACCCTTCCTCTCCCTAACCTTAGCAAGCCTAAACAACCTTTTTTCCCTCATTTCTCCTCTAATCCCGCATACAAGCTCTCGAATGCTGCCGTCTTAGCTGCCACAATTGCTAACTTATCCTCTTTCCTAGCTATCTTTTACTCCTCCCTATTAGCCCATTTATCATCTTCATCCTTACTCTCTACCAACTTAGCATAAGCCCCCTTCTTAGTCTCCACTTTCTTCTTAACTTCTTCATTCCACCACCAATCCCCTCGATGATGACCAGCTCGGCCCCTAGAAATACCCAACACCTCATTATCTGTCTCTTTGATGCACCTAGACACCTTATCCCATATACTATCCACATCCCCCCTACACTCCCACACCCTCATTCCCGCCACCTTCTCCTCTATCCCCCGCACAGTCATTAGTGTTAAGAGACCCACTTAATTCTAGGTCTACCCTTCTCACCCCTTCTCCTCTTACCTTTCTTAATACCCAAGTCCATCACCAAGAGCCTATGCTGGGTCAAAAGATTCTCACTCAGAATGACTTTATAGTCCTTACCCAACACTCTATCCCCCTTCCTAAGCAGTAAAAAGTCAATTTAGGTCTTGGCTATCACGTTTCGGAAGGTGATCAAGTGATCGTGCTTCTTTGGAAAGCTCAAATTCACCACTACCAACCCAAAGGACCTTAAAAAATCTAACAGAGCAGCTCCCTCTTCATTTTTCTCCCCAAAACCAAAACCACCATGCATATCGCCAAAGCCTCCCGGTAATGCCCCAATGTGCCCATTGAAGTCCCCTGCTACAACAATCTTCTCAGAACTAGGCACTCCTCTCACCATATCATCCAAAGCCTCCCAAAACTACAAATTTTCCTCCCTATCCAAGCCTACCTGCAGTGCATAAACACTACACACGTTCAGGGTAAACCCCCCAATGACCAACTTAACAGTCATCAACCAATCGTTGATCCTCTTAACCTCTACTACCTTCCCTCTAAGCTCTTCATCTACTAAGATGCCAACTCCATTCCTATGCCTCTCGCTTCCAGAGTACCAAAGATTGTAACCATCTGCATCCCTAGCCTTAGACCCTACCCACTTAGTCTCCTATACCGTGCAGTATTGATCCTCCTCTTTCTATAAATCTTCACCAGCTCTATATACTTAGCCTAAAGAGTCCCTATATTCTAAGACCTAACCCTCAGCTTATCAACTCTAGGAATATGTCTTCCTCTACCACCCCTAACTCCAGACCTTGCCCCCACTCCTACACCCATCATTCCCTCCTTCCCGACCCCCAAAACAGCCCCTCACCCTAACTCCCTCGAACATGACCCTAACCTACCATCAATGCCCATAGCCATAACTCCACAAAAGTACAAATAATGATAGTAATAAAGTAACAATAGAAAATAGAAGGCACAAGCAAAGTGGATTGAATAATTAAGGAAAAAATCAATCCCACAAATTATAAATAAGTCAAGCGACCAAAAAACAAATAGGTAGCCAAGATAGGAATCACCGGGTTCTAGTATCTAAAGACAACACAAATAATATCCACCAATAAAAAAAGTAGCCAGTCACAACTATGATCACAAGAAACAGGTAAAAGATGCAGAAGAGGTAAACAAGAGACAAAAATAATATAAAGAAATTAAATCGTATGAAGTAAAGAAATAGTCAAAGTTTAGATGTCACTGGTACGCCTGCGTGGTTCTGGTTCCGTTAATTTTGACTTTGAAAATTGCTTGCCGAAATAAGGTCGATAGGAAAGAGGCCGCTCGATCGTCGCCTGAGTTTTGTCGGAGCATCTTCAGAGTCTTGTCGGGATCTGGATGACGTCGGATGTTGAACCAACTAGTTTGACCTACCTATTTGGCCACTGATGAACACCTTCCTCATTGCCGAAGTTGAGCCAGTGGGAACCCTAAATCCGCTGGCGATAGTAGTAAGGGGACAAGAAAGGGGATGGGTAGGGAAGACAATAACGAAAAATTGGGGAGAGAGATCTGAGGAGGGGAGAGAGAAAGAGGGAGAGAGGGTAGATCTTATCTATTTCTGACTCATCTACATTGTCGCCGGCGTCAGAGTCCGCTGGTCTGTCGAAATAAAAATGTTAAGGTGAACATTAATATTGTACGTTATAGAGAGAGAGAGAATGTTCAAGTCTATCTTGGAAAGAGAATGGTTATTTCTTTTAGTCCAAAAATGTAGAACAACATAAGAATTTGAAAAATATAATAGACAAAAGTAATGAGATTCACAACAGAATATATATGGCAACAAAATGGAATCAATTAGTAGTGGAAGAATCCTAAAGCTAAAGAAAATGCAAATAAGTGAATACATTCCGGAATATTGTGAATAATATTCATGACCAAATGCCTACTTAGTGATAGTCTCATCCTTTTGTATTCTAAGAGATTCAAAATCCATTTTTCGATTCAAGATCTAATTGTCTTCCTCGTTCACTTCCTTAATACTCATTTTCAAGTTTATCCCAAACTTCTTTCATTGTCTCACATGCAAAGATTTTAGAGAAGGTAAAATATGCAACTGGATTTTGTATTATAATTTTGGCTTTGCTTCTTCTGTTTACTCTTCTAAAAAAGCTACCAAATCTAAGAATAAAGAAATATTAGAATAAAAAGGCATTTGAGCACATAAAAGTATATAAAAGCAGCAATATCTAGGCGCAATGACAAAGAAATATACAGGAGCAGATGGGAACACAACTTCAAACACATAATTAAGCATGCAATTTATATGAAAAGATGATGATAGAGGATGTACCAATTAAATCTTAACTCCTTTAGTGGTAATACCTCATTTGAGATTATTTTGCAAAAGGAAAGAGAAATAATTGAGAAATCCATCAAACATTTTCTTACCATTTAAGGGAATTTTGATTTTACCTCATAACTTGTTGAGATTCACTAGTTAGTAGCTGAAGAAATCTTTACCGATGTTGAATTCATGGTGTTAGTAAGAATTTTTAACACTTAAATGAATATCCATCAATCTCCTAATTATGTATTTTCACACACACTTGGGATAAAATTAGTTGGGATTTATTGTCTATGTTGATATCTGAAGCTTATCTTCATTGGAAGCTCATATGGATGCCATTGATTGAGAGCACTTAGAGCCTCTTCACCTTCCCTTTTTAGTTGTATATAGATTTATTTTGCTGTCTATTTTGAATATTTTTGTAGCATAGGTTTTGATCTTTTATTGGTTTGGGTTATTGTCATTTTGATATTTTTATTTATCAATAAATAGGCATTAAGCCCCTATTTGAATTTAAAAAACAAGTAGCTATTAGAAATAGTATTATGCATCTTGTAAAGGACTCTGATAAAAACATCAAGTATATTTTATTGTTTAAAAGTATTGAATTAAAAGAACATGGAAGACAATCAAATTAGAGATTTACTTTTAAGGGGAAGCCAAAATTTAAAGCCTATGAATTTGGTGTTTTAGTCTTTAAAATTAGGAAAACTACGTAAATAACCAAATATTCTTATCATAACTATTAAATCTCTCTCAACTTTAAAATAATTACATATTCTCTCAATAATTAATAATTTTCTACGAGAATTTAACTCATACACTTCCTAGCACCTCTCTCAGCCCTCTATCTCACGTTGCATATCTGCTCTCTCTTTCTCTTTCCCTCTTACCTCCCTTTCTATTTATTACCCTACTAAAATTCCTATTTTAGAGAAAAACCTCAAAATATATCTAAGGTTTATGGTGATGAAAAACTTCTAGCTACTTATAACAAATAATGGTAAGCATGTTTACCATTAATTTGGTGCAGATAGATTTATGTGTGAGTTTAGAACACTTTTTTACGGTCTTAGATTCGTGTTAGTAGTATTTTTTGGTTTAATTTAGAATTTTATTAATAATTAAAAAGTATGAATGGACCAACCCATCCAAATCACAAAATAAAAAACAATTCGGGATTCCACAAATTGGACCGGCCTAAATTGTGACCTAGTCCACTACAAAAACAAATAAAAGGAGTAGGATTTCCTATTTGAGCTAAGAACAGCTCCTTTCCCCTTAGTTTTTCACTTCTTCCACCATGCTTGGCTTCTTTAATCTTCAATTTGAGCTGCTGCAGCTATGGGAAATCAACATTGTCCCTTGGTATCACTAAAGTGGATCCTTCTCCAGCTACAAAAGTAAGTTGTTTTCCCCTTTCTGAGTTAACACCTTTACTTTGAATCTTGATTAATACTGTATGCGCTCTATTTCCAGTTGAGATCTCCAGTGTAAGGGTATATGAAGTTTTTTTTGGTGCTAAACAGTAGGGTCTAGTTCGCTGAGATTTGATATGCAATCCTAGTAAGCTGCTCCCTCTGTTATTTTTTATTTTGCTAATTGACCTAGGAGATAACCTTCTAAATCTTAAATAGTTATGGAAGGGAGGGAGATAATGAGATGCTCGGACCTGCTTGTAACTGGATGATGTCAATTCCTTATCCGCAAGAAATGAAGATCTGACTATTTGACCCCCTGATCTACTGAGGGTCCTTTTTGTTGGATGGTTTAATTAGGCTAAGTAGAAATTTCCCTTTTTTGCTCACTCTCTTTGGATGTAAATTTGATGTATGTGGATAAACTTGATTTAGCCTCTCCAGTCTGTCTACTTCTTTGATACTGCTAGCCTCAGGAAGGATAATTGATACTTATCACTGTTAAGGATTCTTCTACCTTTACTTGGAAGCTGATGGAATATTGTAAATGTGAATGTATTTATCTCCAATACCATGTTGGCTAAAAGATCTGGCAATTAATTTTCGTTCCTGTATGTATGAATTATCTGCACTTGCTTGTGTAAGAGTAGTTGCCATATTTTTATGATTATGTCTTCTACTTTCCAAAGCATCTCCCATTCCCTGCTTAGCATCTTCTGCATTAGTAGAGAATTAGTTTGAATGATTACCTTGTCATATGTTGATGTATTATAATATCTAGCTACATGTAAGATAGCCAACGCCTCTGCTTTTAAGCTAGTTGTATCTTCAATTACTGATACTGCTGCATGCAATAGATCCCCATCAGTATCCCTTAGACAGAAAACCCATGAACTCCTTCCTGGATTACCTTTAGATACACCATCTGTATTGTATTTCACCCAACCTAATTGTGGAAACTCCCATATCATTGGTATTACCTTAATTCTAGGCTTTAATTGATTAAGTTGTTGCATGATGGATGGCCATTCCATTGAGACCTCTAGTGTAGGTTTTCTAACCTTAAGAAGTATCCTCTATTGTCTGGTAACATTCATAATCAACTTATGCCCTGACACTCTCTTCCCTTTATGCTTCAGTGTATTTCTTCTCTTGTACAACTCCCGTATTATTATTCCTGGCATTGCTCTAAAATAGATTCTCACCCTTGGCTTTACATCTGCATTCCACCGTGTATATATTATATTCCTCAGACTTAGACATTGAATATTTATACCTGTAAAAGAAAAGAAGTAGGATCAAGTCCTGTTAGCATAATCTGATCTCAGCAACATATGAGACAATGTCTCTTGTGTTGGATTTTAGCAGCATCAACACTTGGATGGACCCTCTACTCCCCATCTCCTGATGGTAGTATCTACTGCTATCCTCCCTCCCTATATCCTCCACCTAAAGAATACTATCATTAAAGGCAAACCCTTTATCCACGACTATTTGTAAAAATCATTAGGATTCTCTCTCTGTCTGACATAGTGCCATGCTAATTTGACACTAAACTTCCCTCCTCCTTCCACTGACCATACTGTTTTATCTTTCTATAATGTTTTCTGTAGAGGAGATACTTTTTGCCTTATGTGATCCACAATTTCCTCTGTAAATAATTCCTTCAATAACTCTACATTTCATTGTCCATCCTTCATCAACTCCTTGACCCTATGCTATCCATCATCCTGTTCCCTGCTTTCCTCCATAAGAGAGTAAAAATCTCCTACTTTACTCTAATTATCATACCAAATATGTGCATCTCTCCCCTGATTTTCCATGTTACCAGATGATTAATTTGATCCCTTACTTGTAGCATCTTTTTCTAAACTTGGGATCCTCCTTCTGATTTCCACATCACCTCTTTAGGATGTAACTTCCTGCAGTACTTGTTCAGCATGAATTCACTCTATATAGAGTTTTTGGTTCTAAAATTCCACCATAACTTACAAAAGAAAGCTTTGGATACATCTTGTAACATCCTAAAACCCAGACCTCCTTCCTCTTCTGGAAAACATAACTTAGACTAGGCTTCCCAATGTCTACTTTTACCCTCTATATTGCTACTCCAGAAAAACTTAGCAAAACATTTTTGTAGAGCAACTAGCATATGTTTAGGAGGATTCATTACTGATAAATAGTGTATAGGTGTACTTTGAAGCATATGCTTAATTAAAACAAGTCTACCCCTAAATAATAAAAGCTTACCCTTCCATACTTGTATTTTGTTGTTGATTCTATTCATGAGTTGTTGATAGTAAATCTTCTTCTTCCTCTTATAGAATATTGGACAACCTAGTTAATTGAATGAAAAGTCCTTCCACAAGATTCAAGTAGCCACTTCTGCCATAACTGTTTCTCCATTGTACACACTATCATATAGATACAATGCATAATTCTCCTTGTTTATTTTCCATCCAGACACTATGTCATATCTTTCCAAGGTTGTTGTCAAAATTTGTAAGGTACCTAACTCAGTTTTACATAGAATGATCATATCATCTGCAAAAGCAAGAAGATTGAGTTTAGGACTCCCTCTAGGCATGCCAAATAGCTTGAACTCTTTTCTGAGCATCAATTCCTTCAATCCTCTTGATAATACCTCTACTGCTATAATGAATAAAGTAGGTGAGAGGGGATACCCTGTTCTAAGACCCCTAGTTGATTTAAAAAATCCTTTAGGCTGTCCATTTAGCAATAAGGAGTACCAGTTATTGGATAGTAATCTGAAAACCATGTCTATGATCTCTTCATAAAAGCCAATCTTCCTTATCACTTTTGTCAGAAAGAGCCACTCCACTCTATCATATGCTTTCATCATGTCCAACTTTATGACTATGTTTGGTGGCTTTCCCCTCTTTCTAATTTTAGAAACTATTTCCTGCACCACTAATATGTTCTCAGCTATGCTTCTGCCATGCACAAATCCATCTTACTCTTCAGATACTATGTCAGGCAACATATATTAATTTTTTCATGAATAATTCTTTAAAAGATTTTATTCACAAAATTACTAAGTGAAATTAGTATCAGGTCTGAAAAATTACTGACTACTAGCTTCTTTGGGATCAGAACTAGATTTGTGTGTGTGATAAACCTTGGGAGATCATAACCACAGAAAAAGGAAATTACCATATGGTGAAGATCCTTAGCAATTATGTCCCAAGCATCCTGAAAGAAAGCACCAGTCATACCATCTGGCCCTCCTACACTATTTCTGTTCAAGCCCATAACTGCTACTTTTACTTCATCCAATATTGGAATTCTCTTTAATTCTGCATTTTGATCTTCTGTTACTACAGTTGGTAGTGCATCCAACATCTTAAAGTCCTCTGTATCCTCTAGTTTCTGAAATTGATTCTGATAGAACAAAATAGCATCTTCAGCAATTTTCTCTTGATTCTCTAGCCAACTACCATCATTAGTATATATTTTATTAATCTTCAGTCTATACCTTCTTTCCTTTACAATAGCATGAAAAAATTTTGTATTCCTTTCTCCATCTTTGAACCACTCAAAACCTAATTTCTATTTCCAAAAGTTCTCCTCAAATTAGCTTGTTCCTTGAATAAAGTTACCCTGTTATCCCCAGAGGGAATCTCTTCAAATTTTTTCTCCCTTATCTTAATCACTTCTTCCAGGGTAGCAATTTCCTGGAAAATGTTTCCAAAGGTTTGCTTACTCCATTGAGTCAATGCGGCCTTAGTCCTTTTCAACTTTTGATAAAAGATAATAAAAAGGATGACCTACTATTTCTACTTTCTAGTTCTACTTAATAACCTCCAAGAAGGATTCTTCTTTAAGCCATAGGTTAAGAAACCTGAATGGTTTGATCAAATGCTCCTGATTTGTATTACAGTAAAGTAACATTGGTGCATGATCAGAACCACTCCTTGGTAAGTTTTCCACCTCTAACACAGGAAATAGTTCCTATAATTTATCAATAGAAAATACTCTATGAAGTCTTTTGAAAATTCACGCTCCATCAACTCTGCTATTCCACCAAGTAAACTTGCTTCCTTTGAAAGAAATCTCTTCCAAGTTACAATTACTTATACAATTATTAAAATCTTCAGTTTCTTCAAAAGTAACAGGTAGTCCTCCCAACTTCTCTTCTTCATGCCTTATGACACTAAAATCTCCACCTATAAGCCAAGGATCATTTATTGTACCATTCAGAGTCCCAAGACACTCCCACAGGAGGCCTCTCTCTATTTGATTATATTTTGTATAAATCAAAGTAACCACAACCACCACTCCTGCATTCTAGTTCTTCAATCTAAGTGAGCGTTGTTGTTCCTCACCACTAATAATAAAATACTCCATAGTTGACTCAATGAAAGCCCAAAACTTACCTGACCTATTGACTATAACATGCTGCATTCCTAGCCTTTTCTTATAATCTTTAATATTCTGACCAGTCTAAAAAGGTTCCTAGGACCAATAAAACCAAATTGGTATCTTTTGTGCATTGTTATCAACCTTGTAAAATCCTTCTAAGTGTTAACAACCCTTATGTTCCATATTAGAGCATTCATTTTGAGGCTAATTTTGATATGTAGCTCCTTGTCAGCATTAAAGTGGCTCCTATATTTTTGTTTCTTTTTCTATGTTTGCCATTATTTGTCTTTAGTGATTTGAACTATTTGGGATATAGATCTCCTTCAACTGTTGCATCATCAATATTGTCTTTCAAGTCCTCTGTATCCAAGTCATCTTTCTTGCTATTAGCAACTTCCATCATATTCCCTGCTTCTATTTTAAGAGGTATTATATCTTCTAAAATTTATTCCTTATGTGTGCTATTCTCCCTTACCATCAGCTCCCTTGATTCATTCTGGATCTTTTCTTCCTCTTTTGGGCATTCTTGCACCTGTTCATGCTATTTTTGTGCACTTTGTGCTACTTTATCTTCTGCATGTTATCCCTTTTCATTGCTGCCTTTTTATCCCTGTTGTTATTCCTTACACCTATCATTAGTGGCGTGTACTTGTACTTCTCCTTCTGATATAGTGTCTGAGTTTCCAAAACTCTTTGTTACCCAGTCCTTAGTACTCTCCTTCCCCTCTATATTGCTGGATTTTGGTTGCTCATCTGATTTGTCATGATGTTCCAAAACATCAAATGCATTTGATATTTTTATTTCAGCATCCTTCTCCTCCATATCTCCTAGGATATGACCATATTAATATCTTCTATACTTTCTTTTTCTTAACCTCCATTAATTCTTGTCCACAGCATCTGCATTCATATTCGGTTTGTCTTGCTCCTTGGCGTCTTATTTAACCTTGTTATTTTCTTTTTTTTTCTCTTGTATCTGGTCAAATATCTCCAGGTGAATAGTCTAACATGTGTCTTTATTATGACCTTTAAGGCAACATTCTTTGCAGTATTTAGGCTTGTGATCATATTGAACATGTATCCATTTGGACATGATTTTCCCTGTGACATCTTCTTCTTTATTTACTTTAATTTTGTGTGGTGTTTTAGCCATCAAATCCACTTCTATCTTTACTCTTTCACAACTTGGCCTTATATGATTCCTTGTAGATATATCAACCACCAACTGCTTTCCCACTACAGATGTTATCGAGAATATGGCTTTCTTAGCAAAAAAATTTGGTGGTAAATATGGTGGTGAGATCCATGCCACCCCCACTGTGGTTTCAACATTAGGCTCAAACAATGGATCCTATTTAAACGTCCTCATTTGCCAATACCTTTCTCTATCCTTGATATAGTAAGTAGTAGTTGATATAATTGTACATAGTCCTCTAGTTGATTTAAACGAATCAAAATATGCCATGTATCTAGAACACCTATTATGCACTCTCCTTTAGTCCCATATTTCTTGGGAATTACTTTTCCAATTTCCATTACATCTGGTTTGCCATAAGAAAACTTACCAACAATTGCAAACTGTAAGTTTTCTTACATGATCAAGCTTTTCAGTTCTGATGACTTCCACATAATTGAGGGTTCACCGTGTGTCATAACTACGGGTTTAGGTGGAACCCTAATATTCTCACGCATATTTGGTTTAGATTTTAATAAGTCAGCATACTTTGGAATAGTTGCATTACCATTCCCTTCAGTAATCTGTTTTGAGGAATGCTCCAGTGGGATAATCCCACTGGAAGTAGTAGCCATGGTGATCGGAAAGTTAACTAACGTAGAGGTTTTTCATGCGCCATTTTAGGGTTGAGAGCTTTATACATTCTTGTATCATAAACCTATATGGCAATTCATGTTAGTAGTAAATTCTTGTAAAAATAATAAATAATATAAGTCAAAGGTTGAATGAATTAAATATATAGAGATTCGTGGACAAATATGTAACAAAAAGTTGGGTACTAAGTCCTTCCAGCTGTAGGTGGGATGAGAGTGAGATCGATCTTAATGACAAGAAAATAGTAAAGTAGCTAAAAGAAATACAAAATGATTAAGAACTAAGATAAAGTTATTTTATTGCTTTTAGGATATGGATAAGGAAAAATTATATCCTTTACAATGGGGCGCGGGTGCCTAGTTACAGGGTGTCAACATTGCCCATTGACATTAAGAGATTGACACTTATATTTGTGTTGTTGGAATATGGCCATCCTAATAGCGTGTGACAGACGCAGTCCTACTGAGGACGGTTGAATCCTCTTGGAAATTTGAACACATCAGCCTTTTATTTGTTTTCTAATGTGCAGTTACCTGAGAAGATGTCTTGTTATGTCATTATGACTCTTGATATGTCTTCATCATGGAATATTTCTCCTCATACCCAACCTAGATTATCCTAGTCATACCAACTCTTAATGAACTATTTTACCCCATACAAATAGTACCTCTATTTTTTTAGGTTAGCATTTAGTATCATCAAAAAGTGAAAATATTTAAAATTTCAAAAAGTGTGGAACTGAGTTAGGCCACTCCACCTACTTCTAATTTTTATGCACATATCATCTTCTCAACACGTGTGCCACCTTACCTTATTCTAAAAACACCCTTGTATCCATTTCTCTATCACACCCCTTTCTTTCTTCTTTTCTCAGTTCTTTCAAAGGAATCTTCTTTCACAAGCATCTCTTCCTCTTGTTAATATATGTACCTCATTTTCTCATATCGACCCTTGGTTTTTTGGGTGTAGAAATAAGTATTGCAATCATTGAGGTAACTAGAACTAACTTTATTCTTGTAGTCCTTGATACAAAAATTGTAGGAGTGACACTACATCCTATGTTGTTTATATCCTATTCAGATTATGGATATCATCATCCTTCTCCTACTTTTCTTTGTAGCAACTTCTTTTACCCCAACAATGTCCTCGATAGAAGTCGAGTCCCTAGTTGACCCAGTGATTCCAAAGCATCTCAATTTTAAGGATGACTACAAAAATAATGTGTTTGGATACTTCTCCTCCTCTTCATGAAAATGCTTTGTCACTTCTTTCATGTCTTCGATAGACAAAATTTCCATTGGGATCATAAAAAGGATTATGTTTGGATGATCGATATTGAGTTCCTCTCCCCTTATCTTACTGAGAATATCTCTACTTTAAAACTTGGGTATTTGAGTGCCTATACTTATTACTTCACCATAGGTCTTGGTACCATCCATTTTATGTATTTTTTCTTTCATTTATACAAACTTCAAAATATTTATTTGGGTCATGTGGCTCTCCTTATTTGGAGGACAGTCTCCTATCTCACACACTTTTTGGGTTTGGACTTCTCCCCTGAGTATTCTATCAGTTTTTATACTCTTCACATAGTTTGTAAAAAGCTTCTAAATATTAAGTTTCAGGGTAGTAAGGGTGTAACCTCAAATATTGGTGAGGTATCCTGTTAGTGGTAGGATAAACTTGGTTTCATCTAATTCGATTTCCTTTCGAGCATACCTGCTCCTAAGGAATAATAGAATTGTCACCGTAAGTCCCTCCTTCATCCTTTATTTGTAAAGTAATGTTTCGTTATTTCATATATTTTTGCCCTATTGTAGCCAAAGACTGGGTTCCACCATCAACTGATATTTTTCCTTGGATACAGAGGATTACTGAGTCGAGATGTTCAAAGGATCCACCTGGGACTATATCTCTGCCAAGAAGGGGCAGATCAATAAGGACCATGGTACCCATACTTGTTTTTCTCTTTATTGACGATTTCGAAGTGCTAATAGTTTATTTTTTCTAGGGATCAATCCTAGGGACAATGTATGTCATTTGTACAATTTCTTTTAATGCCTGAAGGGTCAAACTCTTGCTTGTTCAGGAGACTGTAGATTTAAGGGGTCCACCAAGGTTTTCCCCTGCTGGCAGAGAAAAAAGATAATAAGATCTCCAATCTCGAGAAAGATGCAGAAGTCGATGTAATACCCTGTGTTTTTAAGGTTGCTATAGAACCTATGACTCATTCATAAAGTCGTGAATAATTCTTACGAGTCATATGGTCTAGTCATAATCATCTTAGTTGAAAAGCCAAATATTTCCAGTCACATAACAACTCAACCTTGCAAGTCGTTACCATCCTATACGAGTTGTATAGTGGGAGTTGTTATGACAACAGTGTAGGATCCCTAAGTTCTTGTCTAGATTACAATTGATGGCTACAAGTCGTAGTGAATTATTATGAGTCATAGGATACGACTCATATCTAGAACAATACGCACCCTTAATGTTACGGTCAAAGTTAGGAGTCATCAGGTTAACTCATAACCAGATGTTACGAGTCGAAAGGTTACTCGTGATAACCAATGGGTCAAGTTTCTATTTATTCAGTTAAGGGGCATTTTGGTCTTTTCTCCTTTTTAAACTCCCAACCCACAAATTTATAACATAAAAGAGGTATTATTTTCCTTTATTCTCAGTTATTTAACAATGCTCTTTCTGCTCCCATCCTCAAGAACAACAAGGCTAGGGTTTCTCCCCAATAACATCTCTCAAGTCTATAACTTCAAGTTCTCTTCACAAGTTAAGTAAATCCAGGTATGTGGGGTTTGAGAAAGGATAATCTTTCATCCTTGTTTCCAAAAACTTGATTTTAAAGTTGAATTCATATGATTGCAATTAGGGTTCATACCCATATTCCCATATTCTTGAATTTATGATATCATCATGTGATTTAAAGATTGGTTTGCACAAGAAATACCTTTTATTCATGTTTTGACTTACATTATTGCTATTATGACATGATTTCATTATCTTGACTTGAAGTTTGATGAATTGATGATAGATTCAAACTTAAGTTTTGAGCATGGTGTTTTGATATGAAGTTTCTAAGACATGATACATGAATTTAAATATTTAAGCATATGTTATTGAGCACAAAAAGTTCAAGCTTATAAGTTTAATTTGAAATTGTGGCAACTTGATTAAAGTCTAGTATTGCCCATGATAGGGATAATGAGATTCAAAACGAAGGGGAAATTGAGTCCCTGATTTGCTAGCCTGTATAAAGTAGTAAGGCGCATCGGACAGGTTGCGTTCGAGTTGGACCTCCTACCAGAGTTAGCATCCATCCACCCAATTTTCCATGTCTCAATGCTAAGGAAATGTATTAGGGATCCACTCCTAAAGTTCCCCTAGAGAGTATTGGGGTCAAGGATAACTTTTCCTATGAGGAAATTCAAATCGAAATACTGGATAGGCAAGTCCAAAGTCTAAGGAATAAGGATGTGACGTCAGAAAAGGTTCTTTGGAGAAACCAGATGGTTGAAAGAGCAACTTGGGAATTAGAAGCAGACATGATGACCAAGTTCCCCCGTCTCTTTTCTTCCAGTTCAGTCCCCACCAAATGTAAATTGTTATTCTCAGCAAACTCTTTTTTTTAAGACCGTTTAAGTATTCTCATATCTTATCATGTGCTCGTGAGTCATTGAATCCTTGTGGTAGTTATAAGTTTTGTTGTAAGTTCAGTGTGAAAATATCGATTTTTCCCCTAAATTCTAATCCTAGATGGGTCTCATTTGAGGATGAATGTCTCCAAGGGAGAGATATGTAATACCCTATGTTTTTAAGGTCACTGTGGAACCTATGACTCATTCCCCAAGTTGTGAAGATTTTTTATGAGTCATATCGTCCAGTAGTAATCATTTTAGTGGGAAAGCCAAATATTTATGGTCATATGATGACTCAACCCTGTAAGTCATTACCAATATATATAAGCCGTCTAGTGGGAGTCATTGAGAAAACTGTGTAAGATCCCTAAGTTTCTATCCAAATTACGAGTGATGGTTACAAGTCGTAGTGAATTGTTATGAGTCATAGGATACGACACATATCTAAAATAATATTCACTTTTATTATTACTTTCAAGGTTACGAGTCATCAGGATAACTCATAACCAGATGTTATGAGTCGTAAAGTGACTCATGACGACTGACGGATCAAGTTTCTATTTGTTCAATTAAGGGGCCTTTTGGTCTTTTCTCCTTTATATACTCCCAACCCATGAATTTATAACATAAAAGAGACATTATTTTCCTTTATTCTCAGTCAGTTAACAACACTCTTTCTCCTTTCATTCTCAAGAACAACAAGGCTATGATTTCTCCCCCAAAGATATCTCTCAAGTCTCTAAGTTCATGTTCTCTTCACAAGTCAATTAAATCCAGGTATGTGGGGTTTGACCAAGGATAATCTTTCATCTGTGTGCTTGGAAACTTAATTTTAAAGTTGAATTCATATGATTGCAATTAGGGTTCATACCCATATTCCCATATTCTTGAATTTATGATATCATCATGTGATTTAAAGATTGATTTGCACAAGAAATACCTTTTATTCATGTTTTGACTTATATTATTGCTATTGTAATATGATTTAATTATCTTGACTTAAAGTTTGATGAATTGATGATAGATTCTAACTTAAGTTTTGAGAATGGTGTTTTGATATAAATTTTTTATGACATGATGCATGAATTTAAAGATTTAAGCATAAGTTATTAAGTACAAGAAGTTCAGGCTTATAAGTTTAATTTACAATTGTGGCAACTTGATTAAAGTTTAGTTTTGATTCGATGATCACATTTAAGATTTGAAATCCATAATTTCACCCCATGGGTATGGTTTGAGTAAAAGAAGCATAGTCGGTTTTTAGTTTACAAACCCACATGTTGTTTTAAGGTGGATTTCATAAGTATGAGCATATATATATTTTTGGAAGTAGTATTTAGCACTGAGAAGGGAATGTGGATGAATGTATCCTAATTTTTGAAAACTACGCGCCTCTATAGATTAAGGGACCTAACCAACGAGTGTCTTCTTTTTCCAATATGGATGAAGTTTAATGATCACTTTAAGTTAAGGTTCTATTCCGATGGCAAGGGTAGGACATCTTTTCCTAACATTGGTAAGACGTTGGAATCCATGATAGCTCACATGATTTATGTCGGTTATAAGAATCTCCCACCAGAAAGAATAATAGCAAAGATTCTAGAAACTAATTGTAATGACTCACTAAGTTATTTTATTATGTTTTTTTATTCATGTTTCTATGACTTTTCACTTTTCAGCCTCATTCATGTCCATGGCGAGTCCTTTACACTTAGTATGCACGATTTGAAAGTATACTCAGTACCTATTTTACTTATATATTCTCCCTCATATACGCAATACATTCCAAAAGTGCTTACCTTCATATATGTCTATGTGCTACATTACCTTATAATGTAGGTTTTGGTGCCCGTTTTAGCAGCACAATTGATCATGGGCATCACCTCCTGTATCTCGATATTTAGTGAGTCCTCATAGTTCGAAGACCCAGCTTATCAAGCTCTTAGACGTCCATGAATTTTGTTTTAGTTAATTGATTTTAGTTTATATTTAGGTCAACTGGGGTCTGTTCCAGTGACTCTCTAGTTAGTAGTAAAGGCTTGTTAGAAAAAATGTATATTTCATTTTAAAGAGATTAACTGAGACTTCTGATTTGTAAGTTAAGATTAAGACTTTAAGTTGTTCCTTTCATTATTCGTATGTATGTCAGTACCCTTTCCATGTGAGTTCCAATCTGATTAGGTAGTACGAGTTAGCGTGGGATGATTCATAGTCCTAGGCACCGTATGACATCCAGGGGGTACTCCCAGGTTGTTACAAACTTGGTATCAGAGCCTAAGTTTTTAAAGAGTCCTAGGGAGTCTGACAAAATATAATATGTAAAGTCTTAATCATGAGTATGAAGCGTGCCACACCTATGAGCAGGAGGCTACAGGATGTATTTGGAATTATCCCTTCTTTCATGATCTCTATCGTGCATTGAGGTTGTATGTATCTGATCTAATTCATACTTTCGAATAAAAGAGAATCCCTCCTCACAGAGCTTACGCATGCAAAGATAGGAACCATCCAGCCCCGCCACCACCTGCAGACCCTATAAATGAAAATGTTTCATATGCTGAGTTTAGGGTTGTGTTCCAAGTGTTAGTTCAGGCTGTGAATGAAAATATTCAAGGACACCAGCCAACAGTAGTCCCACTCCGGCAAAATGGTATTTTAGTTGCAGCCAGGATTTGGGATTTCATGAGGATGAATCCGCCTTAGTTCCTTGGGTCAAAAGTGGATAAGGATCCTTAATTCTTTATTGACGAGGTGAAAAAGATTACTTATATCTTGCATGTTACAGAATAGGAGAGTGTGGAACTAATATTTTATCAATTTTAGGATATTTCTTATGATTGGGTTACTATGTGGAAGGATGGTAGGGGTGAGGATACGACACACATGAGTTGGAAGGTGCTCCAGAGTGCTTTTATGGGTAGGTTCTTTCCTCATGAAATGAGGGATGCCAAAGTAGAGGAGCTCATGAACTTGAGGCAGGGCTCTATGTCAGTGAAAGAGTACTGCCTTAAGTTCACTCAGTTAACTAAGTATGCTCCAGAGTTGTTGCCTGACTCCAGGGCTCGTATGAGTAAGTTTATCACTGGAGTGTCTAATTTGGTGGTCAAAGAGTGTAGAACTACCATACTGATCATAGATATGGATATTTCTCGGTTGGTGACTCATGCCTAATAGATTAAGGCAGAATAGTTGAAGGAAGGAGAGAGGAGAAACAAAAGAGCTAGGATTGGACAGTTTTAGTATAGTCAACAAAGGTTTGAAGGGGGAAGGGTCACTCATCAGTACCTGTACCATCATCAGCTAGTGCCCCTACACCCAGGACCAAGCAGGAGTAGTAGGGTACAACTTCGAATTCTAGGTGTTACAATAGTATGGTCGGGAGGCCCAGTTATCCAACATGTGTAAAGTGTGGTAAGACCCATCCTGGTGAGTGTTTGATGGGAAAAGGGGAAGATGGTGAACTTTGACATCAAGGTAGGATCTGTGTTCCCAATGCGTATGGGTTGAAGGAAAAAATATTAGCTGAGGCACATGGTTCAAAGTATTCTATTCATCTTGGCACAACAAAGATGTACCGTGATTTGGGAGAAACTTATTGGTGGAATGGTATTAAGAGAGATATTCCAGAGTTTGTAGCCAAGTGTACAAATTTCCAACAGGTTAAGGTTGAACACTAGAGGTCGGGTGGTACACTATAGGAGATAAATCTCCTTACTTGGAAGTAGCAAGAAGTGAATATGGATTTCGTCACAAGATTGCCTCGTACAAGTTGTCATCATGATTTGATCTAGGTCTTAGTAAACTGAATGACCAAATCAGCTCATTTCCTACCGGTTGAGACTTCATATATGGCAGAAGAGTATTCCAAGATGTATATTCGTGAGTTAGTGACACTACATGGGATAACCGTGTCCATTATTTCAGATAGAGGCACGCAATTCACCTCCTAATTTTGGCAGTATTTTCAAATGGGCTTTGGTAGAAGGGTTAAGCTTAGCACTTCTTTTCATCCATAGACCAATGGTCAGGCATAATGCATAATTTAGACGTTGGAAGGTATGTTGAGGGCGTATGTTTTAGACTTTAAAGGAAAGCTCGGATGATCATTTACCTTTGATCGAGTTTGCTTAAAATAATAGTTATCATGCTAGCATTCAGATGGCTCCATTTGAGGCACTGTACAAGCATAGGTGCAGATCACCCATTGGATGGTTTAATGTTAGTGAAGCGGCGTTGATTGGACCATACTCTATTATTGATGCTATGGAAAAGGTTCAGTTGATTCGTGAAAGGTTGAGGACTGCTCAGAGTCATCAGAAATCGCATGTAGATATAAGGAGGAAGAAACTCAACTTTAAAGTAGGTGACTGGGTATTATTAAAGGTATTTCCCATGATAGGGATGATGAGATTCAAAATGAAAGGGAAATTGAGTCCCCAATTTGTTAGCGTGTATAAAGTAGTAAGGTGCATCGGAGAGGTTGCGTATGAGTTAACCTCCCACCAGAGTTGGTATCCATCCACCTATTTTTCCATGTCTCAATGATAAGGAAATATATTGGGTATCCACCCCTAATAGTTCCCCTAGAGAGTATTGGGGTCAAGTATAACTTTTCCTACGAGGAAATTTCGATCAAAATACTGGATAGGCAAGTCCAAAGTCTAAGGAATACGGATGTGACGTCAGGAAAGGTTATTTGGAGAAACTAGTTGGTTGAAGAAGAAACTTAGGAAGTAGAAGTATACATGATGACCAAGTACCCTCGTCTCTTTTCTTCCAATTCAGTCCCCAGCAAAGTTAAATTGTTATTCTCAGCAAACTCTTTTTCTTTAAGACCATTTAAGTATTCTCATATCTTATCATATGCTCGTCAGTCATTGAATCTTTGTGGTAGTTAGTTCAATGTGAAGATGTTGATTTTTCCCCTAAATTCTAATCCTAGATGGGTCTCATTCGAGGATGAATGTTTCCAAGGAGAGATATTGTAATACCTTATATTTTTAAGGTCACTGTGGAACCTACAACTCACTCCCCAAGTGGTAAAGATTTCTTACGAGTCGTATGGTCCAGTCGTAATCATTTCAGTGGGAAAGCCAAATATTTATAGTCACATGACGACTCAACCCTGTAAGTTATTACCAATCTATATGAGTTGTATAGTGGGATTCGTTGAGAAAATTATGTAGGATCCTTAAGTTTCTGTCCAAATTACGAGTGATGGATACAAGTCGTAGTGAATTGTTATGAGTCATAGGATATGACTCGTATACAGAACAGTACGCACCCTTATTATTACTTTCAAGGTTATGAGTCATCAGGCTAACTCGTAACCAGATGTTTTAAGTCGTAAGGTGACTCATGACGACTAACGGATCAAATTTCTATTTGTTCAATTAAGGGGCTTTTTGGTCTTTTCTCCTTTTTAAACTCCCAACCCATGAATTTATAACATAAAAGAGGCATTACTTTCCTTTATTCTCAGTCAGTTAACAACACTCTTTCTCCTCTCATCCTCAAGAACAACAAGGCTATGGTTTCTTCTCTAAATATATCTCGTAAGTCTCTAAGTTCATGTTCTCTTCACAAGTCGAGTAAATCTAGGTATGTGGGGTTTTACCAAGGATAATCTTTCATCCTTGTTCTTGGAAACTTAATTTTAAAGTTGAATTCATATGATTGCAATTAGAGTTCATACCCATATTCCCATATTCTTGAATTTATGATATCATCATGTGATTTAAAGATTGATTTGCACAAGTAAATACCTTTTATTCATGTTTTGACTTATACTATTGTTATTATGATATGATTTCATTATCTTGACTTGAAGTTTTATGAATTGACGATAGATTCTAACTTAAGTTTTGAGCATGGTAATTTGATATGAAGTTTCTAAGACATGATGCATGAATTTAAAGATTTAAGCATAAGTTATTGAGTACAATAAGTTCAATTGACAATTGTGGCAACTTGATTAAAGTTTAGATTTGATCTTACGATCACATTTAATATTAGAAATCCATAATTTCACCCCATGAGTATGATTTAAGTAAAAGAAGCATAGTCGGTTTTCAGTTTACAAACCCATGTACAATTTTAACGTGAATTTTCTAAGTATGAACACATATATATTTTTGGAAGTAGTATTTAGCACTTAGAAAGGAATATGGATGAGTGTATCCTAATTTCCAAAAACTACGTGCCACCGTAGGTTTAAGGGACCTCACCAGGAAGTTCTTCTTTCCCTAATATGGATGAAGTTTAGTGATCATTTTAAGTTAAGGTTCTATTTTGATGGCAAGGGTAGAACATCTCTCCCAAACGTGGTTAATACATTGGACCCATGACAGCTCACATGGTTTATGTCAGTTATAAGAATCTTCTACCAGAAAGAATAAAAGAAAAGATTTTAGAAACTAAGTGTAATGACTTACTAAGTTATTTCATTATGTTGTTTTATTCATGTTTCTATGACTTTTCAGTTTTTGGCTGCATTCATATCCAAGGTGAGTCCTTTACACTTAGAATCCATGATTTGAAAGTATACTCAGTACCTATTTTACATATGCATTCACCACCATATACTTAGTATATTCCAAAAGTACTGTTCCACATATATGTCTATGTGCTACATTATCTTATAATATAGATTCTAATGCTTGTTTCTAGCAACACGATTGATCATAGGCATCACCTCTTGCATCCCAACATTTGGTGAGTATTCATAGTTCGAGGACCCAACTTATCAGTCCCTTAGAAGTCAATGAATGTTGTTTTAGTTATTTGATTTCAATTTACATTCGAGTCAGTTGGGGTTTGTCTCAGTGAATCTCTAGTTAGTAGTAGAGGCTTGTTAGACAAATGCATTTTTCAGTTTAAAGAGATTTATTGAGACTTCTAATTTGCAAGTTAAAATTAAGACTTTAAGTTATTTCCTTTCAGTATTCACATGTATGTCAGTACCCTTTCTATGTGAGTTCCAAGCTGCTCAGGTAGTATGGTTAGTGTGAGGCTATTGGTAGTCCTAGGCACCGTGTTACGTCCAAGGGGTACTCTCGAGTCATTGCAGTCGAGTAAGTCTGTTAGCCAACTTGAGAAGGAGACAACCTAGGTGAACGTGCCTGGGGTTGCTACTTCAGAGATCCAGTCCCTAGCAGCCAATCTATCCGTGCCCAGTGCTAAGCCATTGCTCACAGATGAGAATGACAAGGTGGTCAGTGGTGGCTCTCTTTATAAGAAGATAAAATATATGGTTTTAAGCTTTGGAGCATTTATGTACGTACATATGTATTTATACACGAATACAATCTTGTCACTATGAACATGTATTTATGCATGAATATATGTATTTATGCATGGATACAACCTTGTCAATATGAGATACATTTATCTTTGATACCATATGCATATATCTATGCACAGATGCACCATATACAATCTGAATCTACTCCATATATATATATATATATATATATATATATATTATTTGAAATAAAATACATGAGATATTTAATATCAAATATACTGGATGAAATTAATTCTGGATACACTAGATACACCGTGTATCTGTTGAGGTAAAGAATACTAGATACACAGTGATGGAGAGAGTGGATATGCAAAGGAACAAAAGTTGTGGAGAAGAACAAAGGAAAAAAAAGATAAAAGAATCATATACACAATTAAGATATATGTGTATCTATATCTACTTCATCTAAGTATGAATCTGAGTAACAGATACATAGAATCAAACAGATACATAAATCATATGAATCTAAATAATCATAGATCTTCTTCTTATGTTTATAACCTTGTATCTATGCACAGTGCATAGTAGAGGGATTAGACACTGGATAGATATAGTAGATACATCATAGATACACTAGATACAGAGTAGTATAGTGATAAAAAATGGATAGGCAAATGACAGATGAGAAATAAGACCAAGAGGAGTAAGATACATTCATCAGATACATGTTATCTAGAGTCAAATACAATGTCTTCATAAAATATGTAGCTATTGAAACTATTGATATATTGAGTAATTACCACCTATTCTAGTGTGCTTCATAAAAGTTTTTCTGAAAGTTATTGAGTCCTAAAATAAATATTTATACAAATTTAATAAGATTAGTACAAATATAGAATTTACAGAAAAGCTACTGTGTTCATCCAAACTATTAACTGAAGGTTTAGCTCTATCCTATCCATTTCACTATTTTCCAGTAGTGTAAAACAATTTAAGTAATAATGAAACACATCTAGTTTCAATGTATGACTCAAAAATTGAGTCTACTAATATTAAGTATCCAATAAAATAAATCTGAATCATACGAGAGGAAAAATATTCAATAATTTACAACTTGTTACTCGAGATGTTGAAGATAATTTAGTTTTAAAGCTTTAGTAGCAGTAGTAGTAGTAGTAGAAGCAGCAAAACATGTGTGGGATATGAAATATTGGGTGTTAATTGCCTTTGACTTGTAGTTTTTCATCACCTAAGCCAAAGATGAATAATTTAATTTTGCATTATTTTAAAATTAATCAATGGTAGTGGAATTTTTAAAGAGTGTCAGTTCAACGCTATGAAGTGACTAGTTAGCTTGATTAACTTTATTTTTTTGGATGTCAAAAATACTAAAAGAAAGCAGGTGGAGTACAATGATCCAATTGTAGAAGGATAAAGGTGATGTTCATAATTGCAATAATTATAAGGGTATCAAAATACCAAGTCACATTATGAAAATTTGAGAGATGATGGTAAAGATGAAGTAAGGAGGTGCCTGTCTATCACGAGAACCAATTTGGATTCATATAGGGACATTCAACTACAAAAACCATTCATCTTTATAAGAGGACAAATGTAGTAGTATTTATAGAGGATGAGAGATCTACAAAATGGTGTTCATGATTGACCCAGAAAAAGCTTAGTAGGGAATTTACATGAAGATGTTTGGAGGCTAAAGATGTATATTTAACTTACATAAGGGTGATCAAAGACACGTACAAGGAATCCAAGACCCGAGTGAGTACAGTAGAAAAAGACTTACAACACTTTCTAATAGTGATGGAGTTGTACCAAGAATCAACTCGTAGCACATTTCTATTTATCTTGGTAATATATGAACTGACGAGACATATACAAATGGAGATGTTGTCATGTATGATATTTGAGATGACATATATTTATTGATGAGAGATGTAATTTAGTTAATGATAGATTAGAGGTTTGGAGATAGACCCGAGTCTAAAGGGTTAACGTTGAGTAGGACTAAGATAGCATACTTGGGATGCAAGTTCAGTGATGCAACTCAGTGACTAATGAAAAAGTGAAGATTGATACTCAAGTCATCCTCAAGAGAGGAAACTTCAACTATCTTGAGTTAATAATTAAAGAAAATTGAAAGCTTTATAATGATGTTATGCATAATAGATGAGCGGGATAGATGAAATAAAGACTTACATTTGATATTTTTTATGATAAAAACATGTTGATATGGTTTAATATTAAATTTTATAAAGTGGATAGAAAAATCAAAATCGGATAGGATAGATTCTTTTCTCATTTCTTTATCATGCGAGATAGGAGAATCTTTTATTTTGTTATATTAGCAGGGTAATGATGCATCAAAAATAATGAGAACTTGATTGTCAAACCAACTATATTGTATGAGATGGAGTACTAGCCTGTCAAGAACCCACGCATTCAAAAAATAAAGTAGAGAAAATAAAAATAAGCGAGATACATGTGTAGGCATACTAGGAAAGATAAGATTATGAATGAATATGATAATAACAAAGTGGGGGTGCCTCAATAATGGGGAACATGAAGGAGGTAAGATATAAATGGTTCCAACATGTAAAGATGTCACAACTCAAACCTGCCATAAGTGGCACCCACACTAACCCCGGCGGGATGTAACTGAAAGATCCAATTCAACACTTAGACAAAAATTTGGCAACTAATCCATTTTTCCATTAAGAAAACCAATAATTAAATAGTTAAACCCAAAATAATAATGTAGAAATACGAAATCTAAACAAATCTCCTAGAATTTGAAAGTCATTCTTATCAAAGCATTAATAGTTGTCAATAAAGGAAACAACCCCAAAACTAAGAGTAACGTCTAAGTCCAAAACAATGGACCAAAAATTAAATGAAGAACTCATGAAAGCTCAAAGATATAGCTCACCTTTTAGTTCAAACACTAACTGAATCACAACTAAGGTCTTGAAAAGTCGTTGGAATATGCTTTGCACTCAAAAAAATAGAAGAGCACATGTAGTATTAGCATACAAGAAACAACAGTGTACTGGTAGGGTTATCAGCCAATCAAAAATGAGAAATATGAACACAAAACCATAACTTAGTAAGGCAAGACAACCATGAACGCCAACCATGTAACCTTACCTCAAGTTCATAACACTTAACCTTATTCAATAACCTTATGGAGTTTAGTCAATACATGTCAACATGGATAACAAGTCAAGTCAAGACCATTACTACCAAAAATACTCCAAGTCAACAACTATGACCAAGCAACTAAAGCAACTATGTCTCAATTAAGCAAGTAATAGATAATATAGAGTTATGCCATAACTTACGATTTAACCCGAAGCACTCAAGGATCCATAAGAACAACAACAATAAGAAATATCATGCAACCTGATTTACACAAAGAACCACCTTTAGCAATTAAGAATATAAACTCGGTTCATTCAACAAACAAATATAACAAATGAACACTTAATCCTGATTCACTCAAGGAACTAATAAAACAAGTATACACATATCACGACCCGAGGCTATCCCCTAGTCGCGACAACGGTGCTTATGGTCATAAGTGACCAAAAACTAACCCCTGAACTACTACCTACTATGAGCAAGGAGTAATACTGTAATGTAATACATAAGTTGAAGATGCACTGATAAGGTAATGTAAAACTGAATACTGGAATATGAAGAAAAGCATATATGAAATATTTGATAAAATACTTGAAACCAATTTGTCTATCTAAAACAACTGCTAATATTGACATAACTGAATGACTCTCTAACTAATTGTCTGAAAGCCTCTATACATCCTGAGGAGTTGATGGGACAGACCCCCAACTAACTCCAACCGGCTGAACATGAGAAAACACTGAAGTAACTTAAATAAGCAATTCATGTCTTCAATGGATGAGGACTCACCACTGCTGCTGCTGAGTAATGCTAAGTTGTCTAAGAAGAATTGGAAAACTGTAAGTCCGAACCTATGTCATAAGACAATATAGCACAAAGAAAAGTATGCGGTCAGAACTTTGATTGTACTGGTATATGAGATGAGGACTAGCTGAAATACATGAGGTATCTGAGCATAAATGCATGAACATGTAATATCTGAAAATGCAAGACCAAGCATAAATATATTTCTGAGATAATCTATAATTGAAATACTGAAAGATGTATAACTGAATAACTGAAAGTCTGAACACTTGGTCAAGCAAACTTGAACTGAATACAATGATTACTGTAATGAGACTGTGGGAGGTATCTTATAACCGACATTCCCCAATCTGAGTTGATCGGGGTCCAACTTATAACCCTATTTGGAAGGGTATTAGTACCATGCCATGAGTACTAACACTGGCTGTGTGGATCCCTAAACTAGTGTCCTGAAGGACTAAGGAGTCAACCTCTACCACCAGGTACTCTCATGAGATATGTTTCAACCCTTAAATGGTAGGAAGACATCTCAAACCTACATTAGCTACGTAGTTTTGGAACTCAGGGACTGCTACTAATGGTCACACCCTCTACTGGTAGGTGAGCCCCTATCCCTGGGTTCGCTCGGTGCTAAATCCTACTCCCAACTGAACTACACTATTACTGAACGGAACTAAATTCACTAAACATAACAACTGACATTGCTCATCATGATCATAACAACTAGTAAATGGTAATATTCATAGTTTAACCAAAATCATTACTTGAAAGATCTGAAGTCATGTAAAATACATAGGTATCGGGTGTTCATAACCCGTCAACATTGAATAACCATGAATTATGGTAATAAGCTTTTAAAATGATAATATGGGATCATGGTTCAAAAATCCAAAACATAGACATTTCATCACACATGTGAGGGTTGTAAACTTAAACCTGGGAATGTCTTAAACATAAGGAAACAATATGATTACATGGCTAAATTCATAGTTTGGGGATTTATCCTGTAATCAATTGATCATAAAATGGGGATTGAACCACTCAAAATATAATATGACTCATTCTACTTGAAAACACTTGTAAACATGACTTGTAATTCCATTAACAAGAGATTCATGGATATATTTCATCTTAAACATATATGAACTCATAAATTAAACCAAAAGAGATTTTTTGGGCTCTATAGGTGAAAGGGACCCATGGATGAACACCCCACATACCTTAAGCTTCTTAACTTGGAAAAGAAACCTTGTTCTTGATGATTTCTTGAAGGTTCTTGAACTTGGGGAGCTTGAATTCTTGATTACTTGGGGAAAAATGAATTGAATTTGTTCTTGGGAAAGGAGGAGGGTTTTCTTAAGAGTGATTTTGAGAAGAAGGGCAAATAATGCCCTAAAAGATGCCCCAAGTCGTGTTATGAATAATTTGGGTTGAGGGAGAAAAGACCCAATTGCCCCTCAATCATTTAAATCAAGAACTGGACATAATATCCTCACCGCGACACGGTCTTGTCGCGGTTGAAAAAATCCCTCACCGTGATGCGATCAGTATGAGGTCGGGACTAATGCCGCGACACGGGCTTATTGCGGTGACCCACTAGTTTTGTGATCCAAACATGCCCCAAACTTGGTTTGAAAAATTCGAAACTCCTCCGGGGCATACTGTTTATATCCTTGAACATGAATTAACTCAAAAACCAATATCTCGGGGTTAGGGACCAAAATAAAAAATTCTCAAAGTTTAGGGGTCTTGAAAATGACTAAGTACCCAACACTTAGTGAAAATTTCAAGCCTTAAGGCCCTTAAGCATGTAACTAGGAGATGAATCAAGCTAAGAGTATTACGGGGTATTAAAATATCTCCTCTTTAGTAACATTCATCCTTGAATGAGGTTGGTTAGACTGGGAGTACTGTGCTAAGGCAACTGAGATCATATACTAAACATGAATGACTTAGAACCTGACTACACAACTAAGTTTGAAATAAGATACATAACCTGAACTTGTTTTGCGAATGCATGCAATGTCATAAGAATGGTTACATAGCTAGAATAGAGAACGAAAAACAATCAATCAAATGAAGAATCATTACCTCAAGCTGAATCTGAGTTTGCGGAGAAAAGATGAGGGTACTTTTTTCATATATTTGCTTTTGTTTCCCAAGTAGCTCCCTCAACAGACTAATTATGCCAAAGGACCTTAACCAAGGGAACTTCTTAATTCCTTAGCCTACGAATCTAACGATCAAGGATCTCAACTGGAACTTCCTCATAGGAAAGGCAATCCTTAACGTCCATATTTCCAAAGGATTAA
The DNA here is from genome assembly GCA_030864215.1 of Capsicum pubescens. Classification (NCBI taxonomy): domain Eukaryota; kingdom Viridiplantae; phylum Streptophyta; class Magnoliopsida; order Solanales; family Solanaceae; genus Capsicum; species Capsicum pubescens. Next base: position 110,265,926 of record CM061544.1, read on the forward strand.
CTATAACTAAATCACCAATACATTTCTTTAATAACGAAACATGGAACCCTGGATGCACTGATGCCAAATCTGCAGGCAACTCAAGCTCATAAACTACCTTTACAAAATGGTTCAAGATTCTACAAGGGCCAATATATCATGGATTGAGTTTCCCCTTCTTACCAAATCTCTTCACTCCCTTTATAAGTGAAATTTTTAAATAAACTAAATCATAAACTTCAAATTCAAGATCTCTTCTCCTCATATTAGCATAAGATTTCTGATGACTTTGGGTTGTTTTAAGCCTCTCCTAAATCAACTGAACTTTCTCCATTGCCTCAAACATTGAATCTGGCCCTATCAATGCAGCCTCACCTACTTCAAACCAACCAATAAGAGATCTATATCTCCTTCTATAAAGAGCCTCAAACGAAGCCATCTAAATACTAGAGTGATAACTATTGTTGTAAGAAAACTCAATCAAAGGTAAGTGGTCATCCCAACTACCTTTAAAGCCAATAACATACGCTCTCAACATGTATTCTAAGGTCTGAATGGTCCATTCTACCTTACCATTTATCTGAGGATGAAAAGTTGTACTGAGATAAACTTGGGTACCAAGACCCTTCTGAAAAGCCTTCCAAAAGTGAGAGGTAAACTGAGTACCTCTATCTGAAATGATAGAAAATAGAACCCCATGCAATTTAACTAACTCTCTAATATAGAGCCTAGCATAATCCTCAGCTAAATACTACGTATGAATTGGCAAGAAATAAGCTTACTTGGCCATTCTATCCACAAAGACCTATATCGAATTATGCAGACGACGCGTACGACGCAACCCTATCATAAAATCTATGTTCACCACTTCCCACTTCCAAGTGGGGATGCTAAACTCTTGCAATGTACCATTAGGCCTTTGGTGCTCAACCTTGACCTGCTGATAATTTGGACACTTAGCCACAAACCCTACAATATCCTTCTTCATACCACTCCACCAATAGATTTCTCATAAATCATGGTACATCTTAGTGGCTCCTAGGTGGATAGAGTATCGCATGTCATTCGTTTCTATAAGTATCTGTTGTCTTAAGCCATCAACACACGAAACACATAACCTACCCTGACAATGAAGCACACCATCTCCTCCTTAAGAGAAAACCTCTACTTTCTGATCCTTAATTGCCTCCTTTAACATAACAAAACTAGGATACTTATATTGATTTTCTTTCACTTTGGTAACCAATGAAGATTCTGAACCATTTTGAACCCATATACTACCTTCAGCTGAATAAACCAAGCGAACACCTAACCTAGCAAGCTAATGAACCTCCTGAACTAACTTCTTCTTATCCTCCTCAACATAATCAACACTATCCATAGATAACCTGCTAAGGGAATCTTCCACTACATTGGTCTTGTTCGGATTATACAATATAAGGGCATCTTCCACTACATTGGCCTTGTTCGGATTATACAATACACTCATATCATAATTTTTTAACAACTCAAGCCATCTTCTCGGATGAAAATTTAAATCATTCTGCATGAATACGTACTGTAAACTCTTATGTTTAGTGAACATATCAACATGAACCCCATAGAGATAATGTCTCTAAATACTTAAGGCAAATATAGTCGCTGCCAACTCAAGATCATGGGTAGGATAATTCCTTTCATGGGGTTTAAGCTGTCTAGGGACGTAGGCTATGACCTTGACTCTCTGCATCAAAACACAACCAAGACCAACTTTGGAAGGATCAAAGAAAACTACAATTCCATTGAAACCACCTGGAAAAGTCAAGACTAGGGCATAAGTGAGTCGAGTCTTCAACTCCTGAAAACTCTTCTCGCAAGAATTTGACACTGAAATTTGACCTTCTTCTGAGTCAATCGAGACATGAGGGATGAAATAGAATAAAACCCTTAAGTAAACCATCTGTAATATCTATCCAAACCCAAGAAATTCCAAATATCTAATGGAGAGATGGGTCTAGGCCAGTTTCTCACAACTTTAATCTTTTGAGGGTCAACTCTAATGTCATCACCGGAAACAATATGGCCAATAAAAGCTACTGATCTTGTCCAAAATTTGTACTTACTAAATTTGATGAACAACTGATGAGCTCTAAGGGTCTGCAACATAATTCTCAGATGGTATGCATGATCATTCTCACTGTAGGAATCGACAACGATATCATCAATGAATACTATGACGAACATGTCCAAGTACTATTTGAACATCCAGTTAATCAAGTCCATGAAAGGTGTAGGGGAATTTGTTAGTTCAAAATACATAACTAGGAATTCAAAGTGACCATATCAAGTTTTAAAAGATGTCTTTGAAATTTCACATTCTCTAACTCTAAGTTGATGATAGCCGAATTTGAGTTCTATCTTAGAGAAAAAACTGACACCCTAAAATTGGTCGAACAAGTCATTAATTTTGGGGAGTGGATACTTATTATTGATTGTGACTTTGTTCAACTGACGATAGTCAATGCACATCTTCAGGGAGGAACTCCGGGAAGTCTATTCCAAAGTTAATTTCCCTTTCGTAAGGAACTCCGAGAATATCTTCAGGGAAAACATCTGGAAATTCCCTTACTAATGAAACTAACTATAGACTTGGGGTCATAGAACTAGATTCTTTGACTCGAAAAATATGGTAAACACACCCTTTAGATATCATCTTTCTTGCTTTAAGATGTGAAATAATCTGACCCCTAAGCACTGAGGTACTACCCTTTCATTCAATGACTGGTTCATTGGAAAATTAAAACTAAATGACTCTATTTTTGCAATAAACTGAGGCATAACATGAGTAGAGCCAATCTATGTCGAGAATGACATCAAAATAAGTCATTTATAACTCCACAAGATCAACTGAGGTGAATTTTTGAGATACTATGACCGGGCAATTTTTGTATACCCATCTGGCTATAATAGATTTACCCACTGGGGTAGACACTGAGAAAGGCTCTGCTATCATTTGGGGACTGACACTAAAGTTGACGGCTATATAAGGAGTTACAAAAGAAAGTAGAAAACCTGTAACGTACCCGTAACCACATAATGAGAACCTTCCTAATCATGCCAAGTCTGGAGAGTATACAACCTATTCTGGCTGCCCACTAGTGGCACTGGAAGTAGCACCCTGCTGAGTCGGGTGACCTGTTGGAGCTAAAGAAAAATTAGACTGACCCTACTAACCAGGCCTTGGGCAATCCCTGACCCTGTGACCTAGCTTGCCATAACCCAAGCACACATCACAACCAGCCTTACACTTACCCTAATGATTCCTACCATATTTCCTGCAGAGCAGATAAGTACGACCACTGTTCACACTGCCTTGGGACTTAGAGCCTGAAGCCCTGACCCGACTGTCTTACCTAAACTTAGGCACTGGCGCAATGGCTGAAGATGGAGCTAGAGATGAAAACTTCTAACGTAATTAAGAATGGTTACCGCCTTCTAATCTTGGCTAAGAAAAGTTAAAACTACCTGTTCTGGCCCTCTTATTCTATCTCTCCCTCTCCTTACACTTTTCATCCTTAATTTACTGGGTATGAACCATAAGCTTAGATAGGTCCATCTTATTAATCAATATGGCAGTCCTACACTCCTTAACCATAAAATCAGATACACCAGACACAAATTTATTCTAGACCTATTATCTGCCATCATAGAAGGAGCATACCTCGCCAACTAAGTGAACTTAAGCGAGTACTCCTTTACGCTCATATTACAATACTTTAAATTAATAAACTCCTGAACCTTAGCTTCCCTCAACTCTACGGGAAAGAACTTTTAAAAGAAAGTTATGGAAAACTCTTCTCACTCTACCGGCCTTGCATCAATACCATGGTTTTTCTTCCACTGCTTAAACTAGGCGAGGGCTATATCCTGCAACGGATATGTAGCCAACTTTGCACTCTCACTAGAAGTAACGCCAATGATATTTGTCACTTTTTGCACCATATCCAGAAACTCCTGTGGATCCTCTTCAAACTTGGATCCTAAAAACAAAAAGAGGATTTATCCGAGTGACATCCTAAATCCAACTGCAATTGTATTTGCCACTGGATTGGCTGGAGAAATAGCTTGCTGGTTGTTTTGGGCAGCTTCAGAGTGGGCTAAGGTAGTGAAAGCAGCCCTAAATTCGAGGTGGGAAACTTGTTCATTCAAGGGATCTTCCTGAACAGGTGGGGGTGCAGCCTGATCCTCGTTCCTTCTTCTGTTGTTTCTTCTAGGAGGCATTGTCCGTAAATAAAATGAAGGATGAGTTAGAAAGAGGAATTATGTTGAGCTCATGATTTTTCACACTATATGGACACTGAAAGAAGGTAAACTTTCCTAAAATGTCTCATAGCCTCTTGTCCATAAGTGTGGCGCGTTTCACACTCATGAACAAGACTATACTCAATGTGGTTTTCAGACTCCCTAGGATATTTTAAAACCATAGGCTTTGATACCAAGTTTTGTCACGACCTGAGGCTACCCCCTAGTCGTGACAACGGTGCTTACGGTCATAAGTGGCCACAAGCTAACCCCTAAATGGTGCTTAGGGGTCTTGAAAATGAATAAGTCCCCAACACTTAGTGAAAATTTCAAGCCTTAAGCCCCTTATGAATACACCAAAGATCTGAATCGAGCTAAAAGTATTACCAAGTATTACAACACATAATCCGTAGTTCACTTAAGGACCGTAACACTAACCAATACCTTGTACATACATGCTAAGGTTTTTATGGTCCTCCACTAGCCATGACCTGCAGGGGCCAAGCTCGTGTCCATGCACTAAATTCCAAAAATCAAGTGCTTTTTAACCTTAAACTGACCAATACCATGAAGATATACCAATATCAGTACATCCCACAATAATGATAGATATCACAACATTCACAATCTCTATGATAATGGTAATAACACTTGTAAAAAACAACAAGCTTTTCATATAAGTTCATTGCAAGTGATTAACACTTAGGATATAAAAAAGTCATTCGCTTTCCTTAAACATGCATTGTAACAAGTAATCCGAAGAAATAATTATCATCCACACATAAAAAAATTGAGTTTCAGCTATACTAAACCATCACCTACCTCAATTTAAGCTTGAAAATGCTCTAGAGAACATGAGCCTTCTTTTTTCGTGCAACCTCGGCTTGATTGTGCTCTAAAAATAAAAATGTAACACATAATTAACTAAATCACCTACAATGTTTAGAATTATAACCTAATTATGAACCTTGAGGCAAATTTCATAATCATTCCTTCCTCTTAGGGTTTTCCATCATAATTCCATCTTAATCTTATCAATTTCATGGTTATATTAGTGAATTATAGTCGTACAAGAGTAGATTATTAACTTTTAACCAAAACCCAAAGGTTTTATACCTAATTTACCTTATTGCACCAGAAAAATCAGCTAGGTTAAGCTACATCCTCCCCAAAACCCATAAACTAGTGATTCTTAGATTTAGAAATAAAAAAACTAGTTAATGGGAGTGAGTAACTTACCTTTACAAATAAATTTGGTTGAAAACATGTGACAATTGCCAAAATCACTTAAGCTCTCCCCAAAATAGGCTTAGAAAATAATGAACTATTTTGGGGTAATTTTTGTTTAAATCCGCATATATCCTGCTATAGTAGCCTAATCCCGACCTTGATACAATGGATTTTGCCCACTGTGATGTGATTGACCGACTTTGACACCCATTATAGTGGGAATTTTCATGCTATAACGACATCATCATAGTAGCTTGCCACCTCTATAATTCCTGTGGTGAGGTAGAAACTCATAATTGCTCCCAATTTTGCTATTTTTACAATGCACCCTCAAATTATGATATTCTTGACTAACCCTAATATGTCAGATTCGATATCAGGAGTTCTACCTACCCAAGTTCATTTTTGAAAATCCTATGTATTCCTGGTCATCTTAGCTAATATAATAATATCCTAAACTTTATTACATTACCTAATTCATTTTTGGATTACCCTAAACCATACCTCACTCCAAATTCATCCAAGACTAGCCTAGCCTAAAATTTAAACTTCTGATTAGGGGAAAATCTTAGCCCAAATTTTTGTACGTTAGACTTGCCCATACAACAGAAAGAGTCAGTACAATAGTTACCAATTTATCCATCATTCATCCTCGAATAATCAAACAAAAAAAATAAGCCAAGCATCCTCAAACAAGTGAGGGTACTTATACCGCATGTCCTTATCAGTTTTCCAATAGCTTCCTTAACTGTACAATGTTTCCATTGTACTTTTATCGATCAAATTTTCTTTATCCTCAATATCCAAACTTCCCTATAATGAATAGAAACTGAATCCTCCTCATAATAAAGATCCTTATCTAGAAAAACTAAATCCATTCGATAATGTAGTCCCCATCCCCATGATATCTCTTAAGCATGGACGCATGAAATATCGAATGGACCTCCGAAAAGCTTGGTGGAAATGCCAACCTATATGCTGTCGGACCCACATCCTCAAGAACATTAAATGGACTAATATACTATGGATTAAGCTTTCCTTTTTTTCCAAACCTCATGACTCTTTCATAGGAGATACTTTTAACAAATCTTGCTCACTAACCTTGAATGACATATCTTTTACCTTACATTCTATGTACTCTGATGTGCTAGCATTTTGTTAGCATATTTAAGACTTTTAACTCAAAATAATTTTAAGTTCTTAAGTAACTATTGTTGTTTTTTATGATATTTCTTTGATATTATAGTGAAAGGCAAGATTCAAGAGAACCTAAGACAATAAGGACAAAAAGAGGTGAATACAGAACAAATAGCCAAGAAATTGCAGAAGAGCAATTGATGACTTTTGTGATAAGTCGTTAACTTGGTGATAAGTTATCAGGTCCATCGTCAGCTGGAGGCAGTGTGATGAAGTTGGAGCAGAAGTGTGACGACATCCCCTGATATGTCGTCATAAATTAGATAAGCTATCAAGAGCGTCATTAGCCTTAGATAGAGAATGGACTTCAGTTGGAATCCGTGATGACATTGGTAATAAGTCGTTAAAGTTCTGATAAGCCATCAGGTTTCGTCGTCAGTCTAAAGAAGAGAATGTCAAAATTGAAAAGGATCTAACGACATTCCTGATAAGTCATCAGAACCTTGATAAGGCATCACGATGTCGTCGTTTATTCCGAGAAAAAGCTGTAACCTGTGATTATGTTTCCATAATTAGCCTAAGTATTTAAGGACAAGTCTAGGTTTTCCTTAAGAGTTTGAGTCATCTAAGGGACGAATTTTGGAAGTTTTAATTCCGAACTCTCTTTAAGTTACAACTATAAATAGCATATTTTAGGGTTTCATTAAGTAGGGAGGAGAAATATTAGACATCTTAAACTTTATGAACTTTAGTATTTCTCTCTCTAGTTTTGGATACACTGTCACCAATAACTTGTGAGAGATTACTATTGCTTTTTGCGGAGTTATTTAGTGATTGAATCGAAGAAACAATTATTTCTTTTCATTGCTCTGTAAGTTTATCTTTTAAATCATGAATTCAATTATGTGTTTTGTTCGTTACATCATGAGTGGCTAAACACTATTAACCTGAGTTATGGGATCTAGGGTTAGGTCTTGATAAGGTGCTAAGTATTCAAGATTCAAAAAGTGATAGGATTTCTTGATAATTCTAAAGTTTTAATTAACTTCTGTTGGTTGCAAACAGTAGACACATCTTCTTTGATTTGCTTGAGAAATAAATCAAATATAGTAGGAAGTGAATTATCAACAGGGACTAGAAAATACTTTATTTCATAATCAGTGTTGTAACAAGGTTGGTTAACCTGAGGTAAAATCTAGGCAGTAAATAGAAATTCCCTAAGTCTGAGAGGATTAGGGAATTAAATGCTTAAGTAGGTTGAGAGATATTTAAGCATAACATCGATAAAGATAGCTTGTTATCCTACCCACCGTGAGAATCTTGAACTACTTTTAGCATCTATCGTGTACCGGAAGCCTAGTGAACATAATTCTGGTTATTTCATAAACTCTTGATTTACAACCACTGAAACTAAAGTAACCAGCAACCCCCATTTTATCTTTTCGTATCATTTGTTTGAATTTAACTTGTATCTTTAGTTTTAAACTAGTTTAATCGCCACTCACATTGTTCCCTGTGAATTCGACCCCGACTCCAAAGTTGGGTAATATATTGACGATGACCTCCTTGCACCAAATTGAAGTGTAAGTTGAGCGTTATCAAAAATGGCACCGTTGTCGGGGAACAATTTGGCGTATTGAGTTGGTTTAGAATTTTAGCCTACTTTCTTGAATTCAAACTTGTAAATATTTGTCTTTAGTTTTCTTTTATTTCTTGTGTTAGGTAGATTTTTATTTTAGTTTACTTATTACTATGGCATCGTGGAATGAACATGAGCTTGGTGGTTGGAAATCTTATCTTGATGATTCATATCCATGTTGTGATAGACCTTACTTTTGGCAAGATTGTAGATATGCTCTCTGGAGAGAGATGTGTGCACCATCTCCATCCTACCGAGAGTATGATTGTTCTTTATGTGGTGGTCAAGATGGAAATTAGGGTGATTGCCCAAATGCCCCCTCCCCCCATTGTGATAACCCAAATTCTAGTTCTTCTTTTGAGTTTGACAGGCTTTATGATCAAGAAAAGAAAGAACGAAGCACCGAAAAGAGTGGCATTGAAGCTCTGTTTCAACAAATGTTGGATCTTTAAGAAGAAACATATGATATTGTATGTGATATGCGTCAAGGCATAAGTCCAATCATTCATGAAGAGATGGATATAGAGGTCAATCATTCAAGGCATTTTTCTATATTATACTTAGATAATATCTTGTCTACGGAATCATTTAACATAATGGAAGAGAGTGAAGATGAGGATAAAGAATCCTATGTCGATGATGAGCTTGATGTTGAGAAACCCTCAGTGATTTCCAAACCAACCAAACCATTCATGAAAGAAGATGTCAAAAATGATGAAATGGTACTAGAGTTGAGCACAACCCTTGTGGAGACCCTAGTCCATTTTGGGGTAGGGATGCTATACCAAAATTTAGGGTTAGTCCTCATTCGAATCACATTTCAACATTATGCTTGGTGGATGTGATAAAATTCAAATCACCCAAGCAAATGATGAATTTTGAAAATGAGGCGAACAATTCTTACATTTTGGAGTTTGTCCTTCCAAAAGGGAATACTACAACCCCAATCTTGAAGGCCAAGAAGCTTAAAGATCGATGTCCATTTAGTGGCTTTTTAAGATTCTCACTATTTCCCAATGAGCCCACAAGAAAGTTCGATACAAAATTGGGCAAGCGGTTCAAGTCTTCAAAGTGGCGTGATAGAATATTCCTTATCATGCCCTCACATTTTCCCAATGCACCTAAAAGATGTAAAGATCGAAAAATGGGCCGACAATTTAAATCGTCTAAGTGGAGGGATAAAGGATGACTAAATATTATCGTGCTGCGACACTAAATTAGGTGCTTCTTGGAAGGCAACCCAAGGTATTTTATTGTTTGTATTCGTATTATGTGATTGACATCAGATCTTCACACCCATGGTGCCACAGGTATGTTTCTAACTCTCTCATTTTAGTTTAACGCATTGGGTACAGTGCATGATTTTAAGTTGAGGATGGAGCTACTTGTGGGTGTTGATGTCCTCTTGGGGATTTTGTTGTCATGCCTCTTTTCCCTGGAATCTTGTTCCTAGTAAAGACGGCATGTTTAGGAATATTTTGATTTGTTGTAATATTTTGCAGTTGACTAGGAGAAATACAAGTACTTGAGGCAGTTCACACGGTTTTGTTATTTTGTGAACACCTCTCAAGTGGTCTAATTCTTTAACTGTGTGATTTGCATCTAATTATGACCATTGTTCATCTTTGTATGGTATTAGTTCTAGTAACATGATAACCATTGTTAAACAATTGCATGAACTGAATGGGTAGTAGCTTATAATGTACCTTTGTGCCATGTGTGTGTGAGATGCTATCTAGTTTCCGTTGTGTGTTAAATCCAGAACTTGCTCAGTTGGTCTTGCCTTGGTTGTAGGATAGCGGTTAGGAGAGTATCATAGGTCGTTTTGATTTTAGCCCACTTTTAGCCTAAATGACATTCCCTGTGTACATAATATCCTTTGATCCCTATTTTTTATCCTAAATTGGTTGTTGTTTTCATGATGCCTATCACCTTTCTATTTACATCATAATGAACCTGTTTTGGCCCTGGTTCTCCTGGGACACTGTACACCTTGACTTAGACAAATAGCCTAAGTTGAGGATGGCTATCATAGGGGTGCGTGATGAAAAATGAGTATGAAGAGAGGTAGAATAAGAGAAAAGAATAAAAATCCGGGTGTGGTGCAAAAATAATAAGAAAAGAAAAAGTTGTGTAAAAGATGAGAAAAAGATAATTTGGTTTTTGAAAAGATAGCACCCACCTTGAGCATGTGCGATCAATAAAAGAGAGGAAGAGAAAAAGTTTAAGAAGTGAAACCCCAAGAGGTTAACGTAGTTTCAAGGAGGCGTAGTCACTTTAAATACTCTTGAATATCATACCATCCCCTAGCCTACATTACAAGCCAAGAAAAAGATCTATAGTGATCCTAGCTGACCTGTCTGAAAACCTTGTTACTGACTATAAGGGCAAGCCAATGGCATTTGACGTATATTGAGAGGAACTTTATTCTTAGAGTGAGTCTCGTGATTATCCCTGTATGTCTATGTGATTTATGATATAAGAGAAAAAGGGATTTCTTTGCTATGAGGGTACACAGGTTATGTTGCTAGTTGCTAACTTGTTCGGATAGTGTAATCTTGGTACATGCATGGTTGCTATTGCTGAATTTATTCCATATTTTTATTCCTGTGTGTTGCATTGTTGTTTTTCAATAGTATACACAGTTGAGTTTGAATTGGTTGACCTGGGAGAAGGTGAAGTTGTGCTAAGATGATATAGAAAATTGACTGCCGAATGTACTTTGTATTCTCTTAGTTATATTTTGGTTGCTTGAGGACAAGAAATTGTTTTAAGTTGAGGGTGTTAATGTGCTAGAATTTTGTTAGCACATTTAAGACTTTTAACTCGGAATAATTGTAAATTCTTAAGTAATTATCATTGTTTTTGATGATATTTCATTAATATTGCAGTGAAAGGCAAGATGTAAAAGAACTTAAGACAATAAGGACAAAAAAGAGGTGAATATGGAACAAATAGCCAAGAAATTACAGAAGATCAGTTGACGACGTTTGTGATAAGTCATCAACTTGGTGATAAGTTATCAGGTCCATCATCAGCTGGAGGCAGTGTGATGAAGTTGGAGCAGAAGTGTGATGACATCCCCTGATATGTCGTCACAAATTTGATAAGCTATCAAGAGCGTCGTCAGCCTTAAACAGAGAATGGACTTCAACTGGAATCCGTGACGACATTGGTGATAAGTTATCAAAGTTCTGATAAGCCATCAAGTTTCATCGTCTTCCTAAAGCAGAGAATGTCAAAATTAAAGAGGATCTGACGACATTCTTGATAAGTCGTCAGAACCTAGATAAGGCATCACGCATGTCGTCGTCTATTCCGAGAAAAAGCTGTAACCTGTGATTTTGTTTCCATAATTAGCCTAAGCATTTAAGGACAAGTCTAGATTTTCCTTAAGAGTTTGAGTCATCTAAGGGACGAATTTTGGAAATTTTAATTCCGAATTTCCTTTAAGTTACATCTATAAATAGCAGCTTTTAGGGTTTCATTCAGCAGGGGGAGAAATCTTAAACATCTCGAACTTCACGAACTTTAGTATTTCTCTCTTTAGTTTTGGATACACTGTCACCATTAACTTGTGAGAGATTACTATTGCTTTTTGCGGAATTATTTAGTGATTGAATTGAAGAAACAATTATTGCTTTTCATTGCTCTGTAAGTTTATCTTTCAAATCATGAATTCAATTATGTGTTTCGTTCGTTACATCATGAGTGGCTAAACTCCATTAACCTGAGTTATGGGATCTAGGGTTAGGTCTTGATGAGGTGTTAAGTATTCAAGATTCAAAAGGTGGTAGGATTTCTTGATCATTCTGAAGTTTTAATTAACGTCTGTTAGTTACAGACAGTAGACACACCTGTTTTGATTTGCTTGAGAAAGAAATCAAATATAGTAGGAAGTGAATTATTAACAAGTACTAGGAAATACTTCGTTTCATAATCAGCGCTGTAACAAGGTTGGTTAACCTGAGGTAAAATTTGGGCAGTTAATAGAAATTTCCTAAGTCCGAGAGGATTAGGGAATTAAACACTTAAGTAGGTCGAGAGACATTTAAGCATAACATCGATAAAGATAGCTTGTTATCCTACCCACCGTGAGAATCTTGAACCACTTTTAGAATTTGTCATGTACCGGAAGTCTAGTGAACATAATTCTGGTTATTTCATAAACTCTTGATTTACAACCACTGATACTAAAATGACCAGCAATTATTTGTTGATCATCAAAAACCCCCATTTTATCTTTTCGTATCATTTGTTTGAATTTAACTTGTAGCTTTAGTTTCAAACTAGTTTAATCGACACTCACATTGTTCCCTGTGGATTCGACCTCGACTCCAAAGTTGGATAAATATATTGACGACGACCGCCTTGCACTAAATTGAAGTGTAAGTTGAGCGTCATACTCCTTTTGCCTACTCTAGTCTATCAGCAACTTTCTTTGAATAAAATTCACCTTTTCTCGAGATTTATTCACCAAGTTCGTGTCCAGAGGTTTCACATCACTAACTTCAAACCATCCTATGGGTGATCTATACCTTCTCTTATAGAGTGCTTCGAATAGAGCCATATCAATGATTAAGTAATAGCTAGTATTGTATAAGAACTCACATAATGGAAAAAACTTATCCCAATGACCACCAAAGGCAATCACACAGGCCCTCAATATATCCTTAAGTACCTGAATTGTCCTTCCTGACTGCCCGTTATTCTGAGGATAGAAAGCAGTGCTGAAATCAAGCTTAGTGGCTAACTTTTTATGTATTTTGTCCCAAAACTCAGAGGTGAATTATGTATCTCTGTTGCAAATGATGGAAATTAGAGCCCCATGTTGCCTTAATAGCTCCTTGACATAAAACTTGGATAACTATTTTGAGTTGTAATCCACTTTAACTGAGATAGAATGAGCTAACTTGATCAGCCCATCAACTATGACCCCAATTGAGCCATGCTGCCCAAGGTCTTAGGAAGACCAACTATGAAGTCCATCGCTATCCTCTTCTACTTTCACCCAAAAATAAGAATCCACTGTAGTTAACCCGCGGGCCTTTGATACATGTACTTTATTTGTTGATAATTGTGGCATCTAAACATATACTCTACTATATCTCGCTTTATCCTGGGCCACCAATAGAGTTGTCTAAAGTCGATGTCAATTTTGTTTGCACCCGAATGAATGGAGAATTGAGAGGAATCAAATCATCAACATAGGGCACGCACATGCGTTCCCTCACTATCAACACCCCACACGAATAAAGCATGGTATAAGAAGTTTTACCACTCACTACCTTGTTCTAAATTTTGTTCAGCTTCTTATTTTCATACTATTTATCCGTGATCTAATAAAGGAATATTGACCTTACTTCCACACTAGCCAATATTCCATCTCTTTCAAAAATACCAAATTGCATGGATAGAGATGCTAGAGTTTGAACCTCTCTAGACAAGGGTTGCCTTGACACTCTCAAACAAGCCAGACAACCCAGACTTACCATTTTTAGGCTTAATGCATCTGCCACCAAATTGTACTTACTTGTATGGTATTGGATGGTCACATCATAGTCCTTCAACAATTCTATCCACCTTTTTTGCCTCTAAGTCCCTTTGTGCCAACATATGCTGCAAAAGTTGGTGGTCTATAAATACCTCACACTTGTCACCATAGAGACAACATCTCTAAATCTTAAGTGCAAAGACCACCGCCACCAATTCCAAGTTATGGGTTAGGTAATTCTTCTCATAAGGCTTTAATTTCCTTGAAGCATAGGCAATTACATTCCTATCCTACAACAATACTAAACCCAAACTAGAAAGTGAAGCATCACAAAATACAACAAAATCCTTATCTTTTACTGGCAGGTAAAGAATAGGAGAAGTAGTCAAAAGTGTCTTGAGATTTTAGAAGCTTTTCTCAAACTTATTTGACTAAACAAAAGGTACTTCTTTTTATGTCAACCTTGTTAAGTGAGTAGCCATAGATGTAAAATTCTTGACAAACCTACGATAGTAACTAGCAAGGCCCATAAAAATCCTAACCTCAGCCACAGAGCTAAGCCAAACCCAATTCTTAACAGCCTCAGTCTTCTGGGGATATACCATCACTCCCTTTTTTGCAACCATATTCCCTAAGAAGGCAACCAAAGACAAACCAAATCTCGCATTTTGAGAACTTAACATATAATTTCTTCTCCTTCAAAATCCCTAACATAAGGTGCAGATGATTTGCATACTCCTCCTTACTCTTGGAGTAAACTAGAATATCATCATTAAAGACAATCACAAAAGAATCCAACAAAGAATTAAAGATACCGTTCATCAAGCTCAAGAAAGTTACTGACGCATTAGTCAATCCAAAAGACATAACCAAGAACTCAGTATGCCCATACCAAGTACTGAAGGTTGTCTGGGGAATATCCTCAGTCTAAATCTTTAACTGGTGATAACCTGATCGTAAGTCTATCTTGGAGAAAACAAAAACACCCTACAACTGGTCAAAAATATCACCTATCTAGGAAAAGGAATACTTATTATCGGTGGTAACTTTATTCAACTTTTTGTAGTCAATACTCATTCTTAGTCTACCATACTTTTTATTAACAAACAACACTGGAGCACCTCAAGGAAAAGTACGATGAATAAATCTCTTATTTAGCAATTACTCCAAACGAGTCTTGAGTTTTCTTCATTCAATCAAAGTTATTCGAGAGGGAGGAATAGAAATGGGTTAATTACCCAGCTCTTAATCAATACAGAAGTCAATGTCCTAGTTTAGAGGTATACTAGGAAAATCTCTAGGAATATATTTGAGAGAGAGGAATAGAAATGGGGATTGATTCAATAGAAAGCGATTTTGTACTAATATCCTAGAGGACTTCTTATCCCAAATATCAGATATAATTTTCATAGGCTTAGTCTTATACATACCTCCGTACTCTAACTTATCTATTCAGGGAATCTTTATGGTCATTGTCTTAGCATTTCAATTTATCATATCATGGTATAGAGATAACCAAGTCATACTTAGGATAATGTCAAAGTCAAGCATATCCAATATAATTAAATCTCTCCACGCCTAAAAATCCATGAACAAAATATAATATGCATAATAAATATGGGCCATTACTATAGAGTCTCCAACCAGAGCACACACATAAATATGAGAGTCAATTATATCACAAATAAAGTCCAATCCCAAGGAAAATCTAATAGATACATAAGAATAAGTGGAAACCAAATAAAATAAAATAGTAGTTATCTAGTCATAAACGAGAATAGTACCTATAATGACGGCATCAGACTCCTTGACCTCGATCTTGCCTAGGAAGGCATAATAGTGAGCTCTATTTTTAAGTTTGGAAACCTCCCTATCAGGTTGCGCTCTACTCTTCCTACATTAATATTACCTGGATTTCCACTAAGACCTCCCTTATTATTACCCCATCCACTCTATGGTTGACATTTACCATTACCATTACCTCCATCACCTCTACCAGAAAGAACTATAGCCTTTCTTGTTGTTAACCTTGTGACCCAAACTATCTCTGAGGACAGTCCCTATTGAAGTTCCCCATAAAACCATAAGTATAAAAACCTTACTCAAGAGAAGGCCTGTTGGCAGAAGAATAAAAATCTCTTTGGCCTCTAGCAACTAAGGACTATTGAATAACCCCTAGCTGACTACCTGTAGTATAATTACTCAACTTATTGTTATGCGTGAAAATTTCCCAAAAATAAATTATGACAATACTAGGCTTGAATAGACCAGGAAAAGCTTAAATCAAGGAGAAAAATCAAATCCTAAAAAAATTGGGCCAAAAGGCTCAGTAATGGACGGGTTTAGACTGCTGGAAGTCGCTATAGTAATTGGGTAACCGTTGTGATGGTAAAAAAACTGCTATAGCAGTAAAAAGTAGTATTTCAACTGAGGGATTTTTAAAAACCCTCATTTTTACTATTTCCCCAAGGCGCCCCCTTTCTCCAAAAACACTCTAAAAACCCCTATCTCCCTAACCATGATATTTTAAAGGCAACAATTCATGAGGGAAGTATTAAGACATACCTAAAGGTATCCGACATGGGAATACATTTAGCACACGTTGGACAACTCATTTCTCTTTGTAGTAGTATATTTCACCTAAGAGGTAAGTTATGGTTTACTTTGTAGCAACTAGACTTAGGCTAGATGCATCTAAAATTAATGGTAATGTCTGGAGTATTATGCATTAGGCCTTCAAGCATGGAGTTGGAATGATGTACATGTTTAAAAATTTGCTTAGGCTCAATTATGTTGTATTATTATACATTAAATTAATGTTTGATTGTGATAGAGGATGGATAGATGATGGGGAAAATATATGTTGTTTAATACCTTATAAGACCTCTGAGATTATTGGAAAGTTAGATGATACAGTAAAATATAGTAGGGAAGATTTAGGTAACTCAATTAAAAATATAATGTCAGGGGTGTTTTTAATTACAAAAAGAAAGTGGGTAAGGGTGATGCATGGTAAGCCGATATTAGTAATTAGCATAATTGGATCTCGTGACTGATGTGTGAACATAAATGAGTAAATATTACAAACTAAAGATAGGTTTTCCATTACAAGTGATTAGTGAATATAGAGAATTATGTGAAAATAGGAACTTAGGATGTGGATAGGTAGAAAGTAGTCTTAGCATCAATTTAAATTTTAGCATCCCCGTATGGGCGTGTGGTATATAATGGTTATGAATAGACAGGTATAAATTAAGGTCTTCATCTAACATGAGTTGTGGTCTTGTTGTATGACTTAAGACTATCTTGGCCTTGTGTTTTTTGTGAACTTGATATCAATGATTTTTATCTAGCATGACTTGTGATTTAGTGACTGCATTGCATTTTATTTTCATTAAGATAATTTGTTGAGATAATGGATTAGGTATCACACCGGTATGAATATGATATATTGTGATATGGATTGAGTATCATACTGGTACGGATATAATATGTTGTGATATAGGTCGGGTACCATATATGATATTAATGATGGTAATGAGATTGTTGAGAAGGAATAAAGAGAGATGATGTGCACATATTTCATACATGCACTCATTCATATACATGCCATGTTTTTATGATGATTATATACGATGATGAGTTATTGATGAAATATGACTACGTGGGAAAGCTTGTGATATCATATGATAAAACATGGTGTGTCTGCTTGATCGATTTCATTAGTTGTTAGTTTTGTTATGATTGTTTTAAAATTTAAATGTACTTATATATATATGTGTGTATGTGTGTATGTATATGCCATTATACATGTTTCCTATTATGTAAATAGTATAGAAGGATCTACCATAGTAGGTGGTCCCTTGTATGGACTGGGTTGGAGGTAAGAATCTATGGTTCCCTAAGAGAACTGGATACTATATAACATATTTAGTAGAAGTTTAATTTTCATAGGTGATGTCTAAGATAGAAAATATTGAGAGAGTTTAGGAGTACATGTATATTAAGGACTATAGTTACCATAAGGATGAGTCGATGGAGGAAGAAGATGTATAGGCTAAGAGGGTTATTCAAAGGACAAAGATATACAAAAATATTAAATGACAGGTAAATCACAAAAATTCTAAAGTGGGGTGTGAGGTAACCTATAATTGGGGGTTTAGATCCAAAACTTGCTTGATGTTATGATCTCTCCGTATTTATTATTGACATTAGTTGTTTCTAACCTTGGTCTGTCGATGATGTTTTATGTGTAGGTATACTGATGTTACACTTATTATACCTCCACTCGGGGGTATAGATATGGCACAAGTTAGTTGGAGTTTCTATAGTAGCAACACCAATCACTCAGCAGTTGCTCCTGTCATCTCTATTCTACATGAATGATGCATCATGGATGTCCCTATTCCTTTTCTAGTGCTCATGTATCAATTTAGGCTAGGTTTTTCAGAGTCACTTATAGTTGTTTTCTGAATTTACTTCACATGTCAAATGTATTAAAACAAATTACAATACAAATTGATGTAATAACCATTTTTTGAATTGTTGAGTTGTTATTAATATTCTAGACAACCTCGATTAAGTAAATATTGTAGTAACTTTCGTGTTGGTTGAAAGTTGGGATATTCAGAGTTCACTTATCTAGGTTAGGTGTAGGTAGGTTCCCAGCAAAATCTAGTGGGTTGGGTCATGACATTTAGAAGCTGGAAGAGATAAATAAATAGGGAAGGCCGAATAAGCCTACTAGCTATGACCCTTAAAATACGAACCACCACCCACATTGCTTGACCAACTTGTTTACCCTTTCTACATTTTTCACATAATTTACAACCTTATTAGATATTTTTTAGGTAGAAGTCAAATGAACAGTCAAAACCTACAAGTCAGTGTTCAGACCCTTCACAAATAACTGAGCTCTTTCTTTCTTTGTACCAAGTTTGAGTAGCATAATGGGATAAAGCATGAAATATGGCCTCATATGTTATAATAGACATATTTCCCTTCTTGAGGGACCAAAATACATCCTTCCTATGAACATAAAGAGTACGAGGTACATACTTTTCCAAAAATAGGGTGTGAAACTGAGCCCCTACCAATAAAGGCAAAGTTGATGGCTGAAACTCCACATACCCCCTCCACCACTGCTTGGAATCACCTTATAGTTTGAAATTAACAAAATCAACATCGTGCTGCTCAACGATACCCAATTTCCAGCCTTTCGTAATAATCAATGATGAACTCAAATGCATCCTCCATCTCAGAGCCAACAAAAGTAGGAGGTTTCATCTTCAAGATCTTGGTCAATATGTCATGCTCAGTCCCAGTCATGACAGAACCTAACACAAGACGAGAGAAAATCTCAGTACCCAAGGCCTAACCTATTCTAGAAGCAACTATAGTTACCAGATGAACACATAGAAATTAGTAAGCAGGCATAGCAAGAGTGGCCCCAATACCAGCCTATCTACTTATAAGAGATGGAACTGATGTGATATAGAAATATAACACTTTTAACACTTAAAATGAGGAGAATATGCAATTTTCTAAGGCCTTTTTGTTAGTTATGATCTATTTTGGGTATGTATTGCAGGAAACCATGTTTTGGAAGATAAGTTCATAAAAATGGTGAAAAGGGGTGTTTTTAGCCACTTTTGGAGCAATTATGGATGATTGGGATGTTTTTTGTCTTGATCGTGATCAATGTATGTTCGAGATTCAAAGAAAAGCTAAAAAATTGACTCTCGACACCTACTAAGTTGACTTATGGACCGTATGTACACCGACGGACCGTATGTAGACAAAGAAGGTGCCAGAAAGTCAAAATCCAGAGAGCTAAGCATTGCAGTATTTTTGCTCCTGCTACCTGCGCCTACTACCTGTGCCCTATTCCTGGGCCGCAGGTAGTACCTACACCCTTCCAGACCACAGGTACAGGGAACAGGTGGCCACCGACCCTGTTTTCTCCTATTTTGTTCAGGCTTAGTTTTTACGGTTTTCTCTTGTATTATAAATACCCCTTATGTACTTTTTAGTAGAGGTTACACACTTTTAACCCTTAGAAACATATTTTGATTTCAAGATCCATCTTTGATCTTAGGATTTCATTGTAGTGACTTTGATTGATTATTCAGTTTACAGTTGTGGGTTTTCTTCATCTTATCATTGTTAATTCATCTTTGCCTTCTAATATGAAGGAAAAAATCTTTCATCTTTGCATATTATTGATTTCTTCACAATCATGAGTGGCTAAAACCCAAAGCTAGGGTTGTGAAAATCCTAGCAAATTAACGAAGTAGAGGGAGTATGATTGTTGGCAGGAACCAATACCCATGGCATGCATTGCTTTATCTTCGATATGATTGATTTCTTAATGGGTGAACACATTAGGATCTTGCCTAGATATTGCTACTTATGCTAAAAAAGGGGTAGTGACTAGGAAAAGATAAAGGCAACAGTAATTTAGTAGTTAATAGTCGATCCATTGCAGTACAACGGTATATCTGAATGACTATTAGCTTTCATCTAATAACTTGAGATTCAAAAGGTGATAGTTAACTGGGATCAGGGTAAGGGTTAGTAATGTGAAACCCTGAGACTCAAAAGGTAAAGGGTAAAATATTCCTACTCATCCAAAAGACTATAGGAGGTACATAACTTATCAGTTCTACATGCAAGATATTGGGTTGGTTCAACAATGCATGACAAACCTATGGAGTTGAGACCCCGGGGGAACACAATCCTGGTGTTTACTTACGATTGATCTTCAACCAAGTTAATACTGTATTGTGTTCGAGACAACTACAAAAAAATCCCCTTTATTTACTTTCCTATTTTGCCCATAGAATGTAACCACTGAGATCTGTCAAATCATGTGTTCCCTTAGGATTCGACCCCAACCTTAGTTGGGTTACTATATCTTTAGAATGACTATACTATCATCTAAAAGGAGGTGTTTCTTGGATGTCATCAAAAAATTAGTGTCGTTGTTAGGGAACACGGGGTTAATTTATGGATTGAGGTTATTGTAGTTTTTGGGTTTTTTTTAAAAAAAAATTCTTAGTCGGGCATACGCTGGTGTATGCCTAGCACACAGAGTAGACGTAATCCCTTACTCCCAGTGAATCTAAATCCAGAAAGTATCCTACAAACACCTGGTAGGATGTCTGAGCCAAAAATAAGTGATAATCCTGAAGGGGTTCGCGATATTATACCTCTTACTGAAGGGGTGCAAGATATTGTTGATCGTCAGACTGGTGAGACTTTAGCTCAAATTGAAGTTAAAAAAAAAAGCAGAAGAAGCTCAGAGGATAGCTAGGGATGCAGATCTAGCTGAACAGAGACAAGCAGTCGACCACCGAGCATCACTCGGTGAAAATCAAAATAGATCTAGAGGTGCCTGTGTTTAAGTAATCCCAGTATATCAGTATGTGCAGCCATATATCTATGATAAAAAAGATATGGGATATATTAAGCCAACAGAGACTGGAGACATAGTACCTCCTATTTTGCCCCAGGCATCAAATTTGACATTAAGAATGCCACGATCTAACTTCTAAATTTGAAGGGTGTGTTTGCAGGATTGCCTACCGATGATGCAAACTTACATCTTGTAAATTTCCTTGGGATCTATAAATCGTATACCAATCTAGGGGTAAATCAGGAAGCACTTAGACTGAGGCTTTTCCCCTTCTTACTTACAGGAGAAATATCTTTATGGTTAGCCAAATTGCCAAGAGGATCTATCACAACTTGGAACGAGTTATGCAGGCAATTCTTAAACAGGTTCTTCCCTCCATCAAGGATATTTTAGCTAAAGGAAGAGATCTAAAATTTCAGGAAGTTGCAGTCAAAATCCATGTATGAGGCTTAGTTCAGATTTAAGAAGAAGCTGAACATGGTGCCCAATCATCAATAATCAGGGAAAAGCTTATCATAGATATTCTACAGAGCCCTGAACATCAGTTCCAGAGCCATAGCAAACACCATCTCTGGAGGAACTTTTATGAGACTACGTTGGGTGATAGCTTCGAACATGTTAGATCGGGATTTCACTCACTAACGGAGGGTGGAAAACTCAGGAGGCTAACAGGGGATCTCATACTTATGATATTGGTACTTCCTGTGACCATAGAGCACCTGATGATACAATAGTGAAAGAAATTACATTACTAAGGACTGATTTAGGGATACTAGCAAAGTAGTTCATAGAAAGTTAATACAGTAGAAGCACAAGGGACTGATTCTGAATTATATGAGTCTGAACTGGAAGAGGAAACTAATTATCTGGATTGTCAGATAGCGAGTTTTCGAGTCCAAGGGTAAGGAAACCAAGGTCAGAACTATTATGATAAATCCAGAGACCATAGCAGAGAGCAAGATGATGACTGGAGAAAGAAGGATGACTATAGAGAGAATGGAGATAAATACATTTCACCTGGTAGACGTGATGCAGAAAATGGAGGAGATGCTGACTAAATTTGTGAAGGGTCAAAAAAATCAGGAGGCCAGCCTTAAAGAGATTAAGGTTGATATTTCAAGATTGACCCAGAATTTTGAGTCACATGCCACTGCTATCAAGCATTGAAGCACCAGTTTGGGAAGATGTCAACAACTCTGAACTATAGGCAACCAGGTACCCTTCCAAGCAACACAGTGAAAAATCTGAAAAACGATGGTAATGTACTTGCTATTACCACGGGGAGTAGTATCACTACTATGGATCCCCCAATGCCTTCTATAGAAGTTATTGATCATGAGGTACCTATTGTTGAGTCTGAGAAAGTAACAAGTGATAGAGATATAGTTGATAAAGATAAAGGTAAGGGCTCGGTCATTGAGCCAGAAGTGAGACATATTCCGAGACCACCCCCACCTTTTTTGCAGTGACTGATGTAGAAAAAAGATAAAGGTAAGTTCAATCAGTTCATTGAGATATTGAGAGAATTGATCCTGAACATACCTCTTCTTGAGGACTTAGAGCAGATGCTTGGATACGACAGGTTCATGAAATAGTTGATCACAAGGAAGAAAGGAACAACTTTTGAGGATGTTGAGGGTGTGCACCATTGTAGTGTAGTTATGACTAAGTTGTTGGCGCAGAAAAAGGGTGACCCCAGAGCGTTCACTATACCATGCACTATTGGGTCATCCAGATTTTCCTGAGATTTGTGTGATTTAGGGGCCAACATTAATTTGATGTCGCCGGCCGTCTTCAAGTAACTAGGCTTAAACCCTCTGGAACCGACTTCAATACGTCTAGTGATGGCTTACCACACAGTGAACAAGCCTGTGGGAATCTCTTTTGATATGATTGTCAGGGTGGACAAATTCATTTTCTAGGCTAACTTTGTCATCTTAGACAGTGAGGTTGATGCCGAATTGCCCATTATTTTGGGAAGACCATTTATGGCCACAGGCAGAGCTATGGTTGACATGGAGAAGGGTGAGCTAAAATTCTGAGTCAACAATGAGAAGGCGATATTCAATATCCGAAAGTCTATAAAGTAGCCAACCGACATGAGAGTAGTATCGGTGATCGATTGTATTGATGACCCTGGAGGATAATCCTATTAGTATCTTAATGAATTATGAGTAATCAAGATATCTGTGTCATGGTGTGATGTTAAAGTCATGCTGTGATGTTAAATCAAGCGATGCATGGGAGGAAACCCATGGTCTTATTGTTCAAGTCTGAGTAACCAACAAGGCCACGTTATGCCACGATGTTAAATAAAGCACTGAGTGGGAGGCAACCCACTATATTTTAGTGTTTACATTTGTTTTGTTTTTGTTTTGGTAGGTTTTTAGCTTATGTACCTTACATGGAATATGGTAAACATTGCTACATTCATCAATTTCTAAGTAAGGAGACTGTGTGATCAATCCATCATGGTCACAAGTTCCACACGGTAAGTTGAATAGAAAATAGAAAAGTTGAAATTTTGAGGATAAAAAATGGTAAGTTATGGACTTTGGCACCTAATTTTACTTTTGAAACCTAAAACTTAGATTGCGGGACCATAAGTATCTAGAAATATGTCAACATGCCAAGTACAAGTTGTGGAAAAGTAGGCCAAATATATTGACCCAGCACCTGCACCCAGCAACTGTGGGATGCAGGTGCTACCTATGCCCAGGACCCGACCGCGGGTACAGGGCACGGGTACAAGCTACATATAGGTCAAAATTTGGGCCCACTTTTTAATTAAAATTTTAGGCTCACCAACAATTAAATATGACCTATTACAGCCACCCACCTATATAAAAACATTCTAACCCTCATTCTAACTCATTTTAATCCTCAAAACATTAAATTTTTCTTTGAATTCAAACTTCCCACTTTAAATATAAACCAACCCCACACTTAAGAAAAGGTGAAATTGATACTTGTTTGAGATACCAACTTGTCCAAACACACTAGAAACAAGTTTTAACTTTGGTTTTGCTTGAGTTCTTTCTTATTCTCTTCCGGATTTGTATATAAAAGGTAAACTTTCTTGGCTCATAATGGGTATATAATGTTTTATTTATGGTTAAAACAAGTTGATATGTGTATTTCATTGCTATATGTATAGAAACAATCATGTTTGTATAAGGGAGCCTTGAAGTAGCCTATAATCATAATGTAGGGCCTTGGTTCGAGTTAAAACTCTAAGTTAGGCCCTAACCGGAAGTTAAACTTGAATGAATGAAAGTAATACCATGAGTTGACTATGTTTGTTTGCTTTAAAATTCATGATTCTTGAGTAGTGTGTATATATTGGACTTATTGGGATTTTAAATAGATTAAAAGGGTGTGAAAAGTGAGGAAAAATTCAAACTTTTTGAATTTTGAATTTTTCTTCAACTTTCACTATCCCTTACTTTTGTTGGAAGCTAATAACTGGGTTTTCAGGTATATATGGAACCGAAAGTGGTAAAGAAAAAAGAAGCCGGTACTTTGAGAAGATGGGCAAGGTCTTCTGAGCTGAACTGTTTGGTGGAGGAGTATTTGAGACAACGTTATGTTGATGTTGCAGTTGCAGTGACACATAGAATCACACGAGGACAAACTCGCCAGGCTGCTCAATCAGCCACATCCCGGTCGAGGATAAAGTCCATAAGGAGATCACCACCACATACTCTTCTACCCAATGATGATAATGATAAAGAGGAGACTAAGTCTGAGTTGAATTCACAGGCTGATGCTCAGGACCCCCAGTATGAGGATGGGTCCCAGGATTCTTCTGAGAAGGTTAAGTAGGAGAAGACATCAACAGTGCCCTAGTATAAGGAGGGTACTGCTACTCACACATAGAAGACAGAGGTACCCCAGTCTGAGAAAGGTACAACACAAGCATCCCATGATGCACAGCCAGAGCAGATACCTGCACCTGCCGCAGATGCATCTCATGTAGAGGGACATCTTAGGTAGTGTGTGGTAGGGATATGTCATATATTTAAGCTTGATAGCTATGTTTGAGAGCTAGGCAGACCCATGAGATATATCTATGAGGAGCATCGTATTAACTTATCGGGGCTAGAGCGGTTACCACAGCTGAGGGCAGCATTTAACAGGTATCAGCTCAAGTAGATGGCTAGGCCATGCGGTTCTTATAGCCCAGCTATAGTGAGAGAGTTTTATGCATCTTACAGATCCACCATAGTCCTTCCCATGCGTCATCATCAAGGCTTTATCAAATTTGCACGACAGCCATAACTTGATCTCACACTAGTCAGAGGGATCAGAGTTGACATTAGAGAAGAGACTATCCATAGAGTCATATTTAGCCCAGATTATATCACATCTGCATCTACAGTAGAGTAAAACTACAAATTGAAGATCACACGGGATCATCATATTATGTGGTATACTGGGCACAGAGCTGATAGGGTCGAAATGGATAGATGGATAGTCAGTTATATTTCACCACAAGGTGATGCTGCCCCATGTATTGAGGGGCAAGCTGTGATCAAGAAGGGTATGCTGACACTAGAGGCCAAATTTTGTTGGTTGCTGATTTGATATCGCCTAATTCCCACTGCTTTTGATAACATATTTATGTGGGAGAAAGATGTATTAGTTGCCTGCTTAATGGCAGGTTATGACATTGATTTTTCTGCCATCCTCAGGTATGAGCTACATGATAGAGCCTTTGGTGAGCTGACTAACCTGTTATTTCCTTGTATGATCCAGAAGCTATACGATGAGGTAGATGTACTTGAGTTACTAGGTATTGATGAGAGGGTGACTGCTACTGCAACTGCATAGACGAGGACCATAAGGGGTCTGGCACGTCCAGGCACTTTCAGGACACCTAGATAGCAGGCACCAGTACCACAGACCCAGACTGAGGGACCGACAGTTTTCGCAACACCTGATGAGGCACAGATAGATGATGTGAGTGTTGGTGTAGTTATGGAGATAGGGAAGTAAGAGATGCTTCATATTTGAGTACTTAGGCTGAGGGGACATATGTTACTTCTTCTTCAGCCCCGACTTCAACCTCGAAGTCGGTTGGTGCATCTACAGAGCTTGCTCGCCCATCTCGTACAACCCTGTGACAGGTATTATTACTATATCCAGTGAGTTTTTCCAGAGCCTAGTGGATAATTAGAGGGCTACAACCACTCGATTGAAGGTTGTCAAGACTGAGATGACTACCCTCTTTGGGCAGATGAGATCGGGGGTCAAGACTAAATTTGAGTAGGCCGAGGCTAGATGGCAGGCTGCTTAAAGAGTCTTACTGTCAGAGATATGTGTCGACTTTTAGATATGTATTAATGATCTAGAGAGATGGGTTATATCCCGATATATAGAGATAAGTTTGCCAGATTTGGTTTAGATGAGAGGATTTTAATATCCTACGAGCATATGTACGCTCTCTTGCAGAGATTCATATAGAAGATATCTCTCGATGTTACCCCTATAGTCTAGATATCACCTCTACGTATGCTGAGATATTTTGACTTTTTAGCGAAAGATGATGAGGAGGTCCCAACAGTTGGGACCAAGAGAGGTCACTTACACGATTTGGAAGATCCTATTATAATATAGAAGAAAGCCCTTACAATATCCAGACATGATTCTTTGGAGACTTCATAAATAGATAGGAATAAACATGGTGATATAGCAGCGGATGCATCATCCAGTAGAGCACCGCCACCACCACCTCCTCCGCCGACTTTTATGCCCCCATCTGGGGAGGATCTTGACTCAGGAACTTAGTGAATCCTAAGTATGTTCTCGTTTCGCTATGTTTTGTTTTGTTTTAGTGTATTGAGGACAGTGTGCAGTTTTTAGTTAGGGTAGGCATACCATTCCACTGCGGTTATCTTGGAGAGCAAGGCTGCCTTGTTTAACATAGATGTGGACATCTCTAGACTTGTGGTGTATATGCAACAAGTGGAAAAATAAAAGGAGAGGCAAATAGAGATGAGTGAAAGGCAAAATAAGAAGTTTCACTACTCGAATCAAGGTAAAGGTCAGCAGCAGAGTGGTAGAGATAGTTAAAAGTGGTCTAAACAAAGTGGAGAAATTCTGGTTCCTTCTCTACGGCTAGTGCTCCACTGTTCTTTATCTAATATCATTGAGTGATCATCGTTCTCAGTATGATAGTGGGTTTAGAGAACCAGGAGCCTAACCTTACGCTAGAGGGGCTCAGTTAGCTCTATTATATCCTCTTTGTAGATTTGATGGTCAGGTGTACCGTGGTATTTGCGAAGAGAGGAGGAATAAGTTCTTTAAATATGGTCAAATTGGTCATATGCAGGGAAATTATCCTTTTAATGTTGCTTCTGGGGACCAGGAGGTTCGAGTCCCCTTTAATATTACTATCATATGCTTGGGAGGTTTGAGTCCCCCATATCTTATTACATGATTTGGTGCTCATGTCACCTTGATATGCTGGAAGGTTCAAGTCCCCCATAGTGGATATGTTTACCCTCTGGTTCGTGCGGCCACACACATTGGGGCGCTACCAGCTGGGGGATAGCTGGGGCCATATAGCCCATGGGTGCCTTCGTATGTTATAACGGTTGAGCTACACAATCTAAACTAAAGTTTTAAAGTGCCTGATAAACCTTGTTCCTTATCCCAGTATGTGGTATATATATATATGCATTTGATTATGTGTATTAGATTTGAATAATTTTGAATTGTTGATCATGGCATTATTTTAATCCTTATCCCTAAGTTTCATGCTAGCACTCCAACCGCTAATCGTCTTCAGACGTTGTATCCCCACGCGATGTAGAAACTGGTAATACTTTTACTTCTCCTGCTCAATGATTAGGATTTAAGATCAGCTCGTGAGTTGACATTGAAGTGGTGAGCTTCCACACTTTGGAAGCCTACATTTCATGTTTTGATTTCTTATGTCTCAGACTATTTAGACTTATTTTGGCTATAGTCGGGGGCATGTCCCGACACTTTATTAATAGTCAATTTTGGTTCTTTGTCTAAAAGGTTTTGCCTAGATTATTGTGGATATTGGGCGATATTGGTCGATTGTTTGGCCGGTCGTCGGTCGTTGGTGATACACATGTTTTGAATTTTCCTTAAGTTTGTCGCATGCTATCTTGTCATATGTTTAGAGTTCATCCGACGACAGGTTTATTGTGTTGTTTGGTTGGGTGCAAAGGGATGGTCTCCGGTCCATGTGGGACTTGAGATGCCCATCACGACCAAGACCTGGTTCGGATCGTGACATTCCAGTATTATTACATGTCTCAATAAAGTGCGCGACATGTTGCTTTAGATTCTCTTTGCCCCCAAATTATTGAAATTTGGGGGCTTGATGGCCGATAGTTATTTTGAAGCTATCAATCCTTGTAGTGTAGGGCTTGGGGTATGTCAGAAAAGACTTGGTGGGAATATTGTACTTGTCTTTGAGAGTCCCTTCAATGAACTCTTTAAATTTATCAATCTGGATCATTTCCTCATAGGAGACTTATACCTTCTTAGTAGGTGGTGTTTGTTTTATGGAATGTTTTATCTCGTGCACTTCTGGAGCTTTCCCAAGTGCATGGTTAAAATCTCCATCTATTAAGTCATCCATCTTATCCACCAACTTATCAATTTGAGTGTCTTGATTTTGCACATATTTGATCAAACCATCAATTATTTTTGCCAGGTTTCTAAATTGCTCCTCCATATATAAGACATTAATTACCATTATTTGCATGATCATTGGAGACGTTGAAAAAGACAATGGATTTTCGCATAAGTTGATCTTTGAAGTGCTCAAAATATACGGTGTAAGTAGAGATGATACATTGGTTGAATGACCATTATTCTTTGTGTTGGAGTTTTTTAAACCAGAGAGATCAAGTAGAGCTAGAGTCTTCTTAATTTTTCTGCCATGTTGTTTCCTTCTTCTAAAGAACTTGCATAGGACCTCACTTCTTTTGGGGTTGAGAATCCAAAAATTAGAGCTGGTGCGGATGGCACTTGATGTGTTTGTTATGCTAACATACTGGCTTTGTTCCTTATGACAGCTCCAAAGCTTTTAAAAGTAACACCAAGAATGCTTTCTACTTTAGTAGGGAATTTGGAATCAGCAGACTTGGAGTCAGCCGATTAAGAATTGACCTTCTTGAGTTATTTCAGTTTCTTAAACTTTGATGTTAAAAAAATTGAGATTAGAGATAGAGATTGTCCCACTAGGTGTGCCAGAATTTTTAGACAATGAAATCCGTGTCGAGAAAATAACAATTTGGATAAGAAAAATATCGCAACAAATTATTTTATTTATTTCAATATATGAGTGTTACGATCTCTATGAATTCTTTGATTTGCCTTTTCAAATATAAATTCAAGGGCCTCAAGCTTGATTTTGAATTTGAACTTGATTTGTGAGAATTTTATCTTGACTTATACTTGAATTCAAGGTTTTTTGAGCTTGTTCATGATCTTGTGCTCTTGATCTTGAATTTTGATGAACTGGATCTTGAATGCTTGACTTTATAAAGAAATTCGCGACGTTTGATCCATCAGGTTTGTCTTGATTTTTGTTAGAATTGTTGGTGCCTTTTCTGAATTATGAAACTCCTATTTATAGTTGTAGGAAGGAAAGAGTCATGGTGAAGATACACTTTTTTTGGTCAATCAGATTTAAGTGATATGGTGACATTTGATTGGATCTTTGATTTCACTAGGCATGGTCTTATTGGCTCCTTAACTTGACTTGGCATGCCACGTCATTCAACACGTGGCACCAAATTGGGCCTCTAGAATAAGATGACATTTGGGCTTATCAAAGTAGGTCCATCATTTGTAGTCCAAATAATAGACCAACCCAATATAATTTGGACTTTAATTAACTCCATATTTGTTGGACTTAAACTTACACAACTATCATAAGTTAAGAAACTACTGACATTTTTTACCACAACTTTGCCTAATTACATAAAATTTCATAAGTCTCATTTTGTGATACATATTTTAAGTCTTGATACATATCGCCTTTGATACATTTTAAATCTCGGTTAGTTAAATAAGGAAGTAACAAAATTGCATTTATTTAGGAGAGTATATCAATGGAGAGAATCTCTAAAATATCTAAAAGAAAAGAAAAAATTAATATTTAAAATTTTTCATTAGATCTTATATATATATATATATATATATATATATATATATCCGATACATATGTATGATACATATATCTCATATATTAGACTTCAAACATATGTATCATTCTTAAATTATGGGAAAGAAATACAAGTTCTTGATATGTATCAAATGCGTTTATCTGATACATATGTTTGATGCATGTATACTTGGTACTTGTGATTAATACATTAGTTCATTTGATGAGAATTGATGGACTTTGATATAAAAAATAATATAGTTATGTGCATATATATTCATATGCATCATGAACACATATTAACCTACTAGATACATAAAAAATTAATAAATTTATTACACGAGCATGTAAATACATTCATATGTATCATGAATAAAATAAATATATTTTTAATGATGATGCATATGCACACATGCAAGTACATTCATATGTTCATGAACAAAAATAATATTTTTTTTTACTATGATGCATATGCACAGAGATACATTCACATATTTCGTCAACAAAACTAATAAGCTTCATATTATATATGAATTAGTAAACTGTGATACATTAGCATGCAAGTACATTCATATGTATCATAAACAAAAAAAAATACATTCTTTTTTATTATGATACATACGCATAGTGATACATTCTAATGTATCATGAAATTTATTTTAATGAAGTGATCTTCTTCTCCATCTTCACTACTATCCATTAACTCTCTCAATCTTCATTAAAAGCAGTCAAATACACCAACAACTCCTCCACCGCCACTATTTCCTTTGTCGCCATTCTCATCGGAAACCTAGCAACATTGTTCAATTTCTCTTTTACTCTTAATGGGTATTGTCTTAAAAAATTAAAAAAAATCAAAATCGATAAAAGGTTGATGAATTAATGGTCAAGGGTGGTCGGCGGACTGTTGTTTACAGTGTGTGTGGTGGCCAGAATTGGTGATTATTCCACAAAGATCATGGATCTGTGCAACAATCAGTGAATGAAATGAATGGTGAAGTGAGAGCGAGGTGGAATTCAATTCTCTCCTAAAAATTCAAGGTTCGCCCATGGTGTCAATGGATAAAGTATAACACTGAAGTGAGATTCAATCAATTGGATCTTCATTAATGGTGTTGAGAAATGGTCACGGTATTGAAAAAAATACGATATTCGAAGAGAGATTACCGATTTTTTTTATTTTTTTTTTTGGGGGAGGGAGGGATTTTGAAAGCTGAAACTCCATGATTTTGGGCTACAATGGTGGAATTGCCTGCATTAGACATGTATTAAGCGCAATTTTTAATTTCAAAAATTTTATGTAATTTTGTAAATGATATTGAATTTATGTATTAATGACCCTGATGTTTGGAGATTTGTGTAATTTATCCTTATATTAATCCACAATATTTATTTGGAATAATATATTTATAATCTGAATTTCGTACCTATTTAATTTTTGTTGCACACAACTATTATTATCATCATCATAATAATAATAATAATAATATTAATAATAATAATAAAATAAAAATAAAAATAATAATAATAATAATGACGACGACGAAGACGATACTAATAATAATATCTCCAATTCATTTTTTATTCTTCAATGTTCAATCCCCTATACAATGTCAGTGAATTTGTAATTTATTATCTCCAAAAATACATCAAGAAAAAATAGATTTTGTTCATAAAAAGAGCTGAACTGGACGAAGACTTTGGATTCAAATTTCTATGGAGGCTTGATTTAATTGAAACATTTATTTGTCAAAAACTTCAACTTGTGTCTGCATGTAAATGTCATTTTTAAAAATTAATTAACAAGTAGTCAATCATCAATCAAATAAGCATCAATTTCAAATTGTTGAAGCTGGCTAGATGAATAATCTATATTATATTTAAACAATTAGCAAAAATAAATTATTCTTAGGTGAAAGTTTTTGAAAATACCCTTCCATTGTATTTTACTTAATTTTTGTTGACTTGACACATAGAAAGAAATTCTTTAATTAGAGGTATATTTTACTAAATTAATCTTATTATTGCTTCATGTAGTCATTTAATACTAATGGAATATACTATAATTTTCTCAGTTTCATATATTAGACAAGTAATTTACAATAACGATTTTTAGTAGAAAAAATTACATTCGATAAATAAAATAAGTCCTTAATTATTTGACATGGTTAAAGTTTAAAATAATGACCTTGTTATAAATGTATTTACATTATAGTGAATGTCTATCAAGATCTATCAAGATCTACTTTGATATCTATTAGGATTTGAAGCATCCGTCTTTCACTCAGACTAGGAGTAAATTTCCCCTATAAATATAGGGGTTTTGTTCATTGTATTTACAATCATATCATCTCTCATCCATCAAGAGAAGAAATAAGAATCATTCTCTAAAGTTATCGTTTTGTCTTCATAATCCATATATGACCTTTAAAAGGTAAGTCTTTATTTTACTAGGTATTATTTTATTTTATTTGTTTTCATATGACTAATAATTTTACAAAACTTGAGTTCGTTGCCTCGAACAAGAACTACCTCTCACGGGTGTTGGATGTTGAAATCCACTTAGATGTTATGGGTCTTGGAGACGCCATAAAGAAATAAAATACAACATCTAATCAAAATCGTGCTAAGGTTATGATTTTCTTACGTCATCATCTTGACGAAATTCTGAAAATTGAATACCTTACTACTAAGGATCCACTTGTTTTGTGGAATAGCCTAAAAGAAAGATTTGATCACTTGAAGATGGTCATCATCCCAAAAGCACAATATGAATGCATAAACTATGAAAATAAGATGTTGGGTTCAAGTCCCATTGATTTATGCCTAAAACGCCTTTATATGGATAAGACGTTGAGTTTGAATCTCAATGCACCATACTGATGATATTATGATGGCTAAGGCAAAATAATGGGTATTTGGTGAAAAGTCATGAAATCCGGCCCATTGAATATGCTTCATTCCATGAAGTGAATGTGGTAGCAATATATGATAAGTCTGAAATATGACAACTTACTTTATTCTTGAGGTGTATGTGGTAGCAGTGCATAGTATGTCTGAAAAAAGACAAGTGATTGAATGCACGAATATACACGTGGAGGGACAATATGATAGTGATCATCAAAAGTGATGATATTTTCACACGCTTATATGATTATAAGACATGCTAGAGAAAAAAAAATTCTCTACATCATAAGTATGCCTCGATTTGCTATATTTCATTCCTGGGGAATGAGAAACTTATTA
Organism: Capsicum pubescens; assembly: GCA_030864215.1. Taxonomy (NCBI): domain Eukaryota; kingdom Viridiplantae; phylum Streptophyta; class Magnoliopsida; order Solanales; family Solanaceae; genus Capsicum; species Capsicum pubescens. Next base: position 110,299,503 of record CM061544.1, read on the forward strand.
ATGCAAACGGGCACTTGATTGTGATTGTATCACAACTCACTTTCAAAAGAGGTTAAATAATTTTGAAATCTACTTCTGAAGTAGTAAATCTGAAATTTATTCATGTAATAGTAAATCTGAAATTTACTAAAGAAAAAGTACATGTCATGGTAAACTTGGAGTTTACTAGAATAAAAGTTCATAAATTGATATGAACGATTGTGACATCTCAAAGATGTGCATGTATTGAAGAACTAGAAGATTTTCAAGAATTGTTTATGTTGTTTGTTCTCATGATAAGTTGGTTGGACCAACTAATATTGGGATTGGATCCCTTTAAATCTGAAAATTATAAAAGGTGAATAAGGGCTCGTTCATCTATCATGTGATATGTTGAAAAGATGCATCAATAAGATGAGCACATGTACATTCATTGTCAACCTGCAGTTTGACATTCATAAAGTTGCTTGCTCAATAAAATTGAGTTAAGAACATAATTTTCAGATTGTGCAATCAAGAAAGTTATCTTGATGATGATGGTTTGGCATTGAATGCCTTCGATAAATAGCTAAACCATTATTAATAAGAACAAAACTTCATGTATTTGTCTAAATTATGATATATTGCAATAGAATTTGTATGCATTAGACCAATAAATTATGATTATTTCTTCCTTCTCAATTGGTTCAAGGTCGAGAACTAATTATTCCATCTAATAATTTTGATGTGCGGTATACGATTAATGAATATACCATAATGCACAAAGATGGATTCCTCAAAGAAATAGAGGATGTATGTTAGTTTTCCTAACATAAGGGAGAGATTATAAGCGCTATGAAATATGTTAGGAATTATCACCATATCCTCATCCAAAAGATAATTCAAGTCAAATGTTGAAAGCATCTCATATTAAGCGCAAGTGCTCTTATTTTATGTTCCTAAAGGACAAAGTCTATACATGCGTGAAGCGTGGTAGACTGATCGGTTCCAAATGAAATAGTCCTTGAAAAATAAGGAGCAAATAATCATAATAAGAAGGCAATGAGCTCTTGAAGAGCCTACGACATACCACTTCATGAAACCTTATGAGAGGTTCATGTACCTGAAAATAATGAAGTGATGAGATCTCAAAATGTTATGTCGCATTGTGAACCGATACAAAATGATATATCATCAATATCTTTGACACAATATTGGCGTAATATTGTGAAAGATTATGAGGATCTGAATTCTACGTTTATTTAAGCATGCTGATGTAAAAACATTTATCAAGTGACATGAAAGGATGCATCTTGGTAAGTATTAAACTTATTTGATTTGCAGTCCAGATATTTAAAGATGTCACTCATGAAATGTTGAATATTGTAACTTGACAAAACTTATGTGAAAAACTTTTAAGGATTCAAAATGCTTGAAGCATATAAAAGTTTCTGGGAAACTTATTTATAATTCTTATATTGTATAAGCTTATTGCTTGAACATCATTGGAACTCTTGGAGAGTTTTCAAAGTAATAGATTATTTGCTGAAATTCAAAATATATTGAATTGAATTGGTTATGAAGTATCATATCTTAGTGCAATTGATGCACTCATGTACCTTGCAAATACTACAAGGCTTATAGCCTTTTCAATCAATTTGTTAGCAAGGTATATTTTTGCTCCTACTATGAGACATCAAAATGGGATAAAACACATGAGCTTGTTTTATTCTAAATATTGCAGTCCCGATCTTATTAGTCATGCTGATGTTGGGTACTTATCTGACCCGCATAAAGCTCGATCTCAAATAGGCTATGTGTTCATATGTGGTGCTACTGCCATATCTTGTAGATATACAAAGCAGTCTATCGTAGCCACTTCATCGAATCATACTGAGATAATAGTTATTCATGAAGCAAGCCAAGAATGTGTATGGTTGAGGTCCATGATACATCACATTCGAGAAAAATATGGTGTGAAATATGACAATCAACTCATAATTTTATACAGAGATAATTCAACATACATAGCACATCTTAAGGGAGGATTCATAAATGGAGATAGAACGAAGCACATTTTGCCAAAGCTTTTCTACATATATGAGCTACAAAAGAATGATGATATTAACGTGCAACAGATTCGTTCAACTGACAATGTGACTGATTTATTCACCAAATCTTCTCCAATTGTAATTTTCAAGAAAATGTTGCACAAGATTGGGATGCAAAAGTTCAAGGATGTTCTCATTAAGGGGAGCAAATACGTGTTGTACTCTTTTTCCCTTTCAAGGTTTTGTCCCACCAGGTTTTTCTTGTAAGATTTTTAATGAGGCAGCCTATATGCGTATTGTTAGAGATGTGTACTCTTTTTCCTTCACTAGATTTTTTTTCCACTGGGTTTTTTCTAGTAAGGTTTTAACGAGTCACATGATCTATCTAGACATTCAAGGGGGAGTTTCATAAATGTATTTACATTATAGTGAATGTCTATCAAGATCTACTTTGATATCTATTAGGATTTGAAGCATCCGTCTTTTACTCAGACTAGGAGTAAATTTCTCCTATAAATGGAGGGGTTTTGTTCATTGTATTTACAATCATATCATCTCTCATCCATCAAGAGAAGAAATTAGAATAACTCTCTCTACTCTTCTTCTTTGTTCTTTATTATTTTATAACAGACCTTACATAGTTATTTTTAATTTTATAACTATTTTTATGTGGGCCCTCATACACAAATATTCTACTCAAGATATATAGCCAATACACGATTTTGTCTCACTTAATTAATTTTTTAAACGTTCTCTATCATATGATTGACTACTTTTGCGCATGATATAACTACATCATTATTAAAGTTTCAGCGGACATCATCTACAAGTCGTCCCCTTGAAGGCAAAACTCACACCCCTTTTCCTTGCCGCGTCCTTCTCGGCCACCTTCCATGTCGGCAACCCCCTCTTCTTCGTCCTCATCGTTCCCCGCCTCCTTCTCCGGTGAAATTTCGAGTTGTTCGACAAAATTAATTAAAAAATAAATTCCTTGAACAACTCGATCCACCTGAAAGCTCAAAGAAAAAATCCCTAAAATTGACAAACTTAACGAAATTGAAAACTGAATCTAACCCAAACATACACTGATGGCGGTGGAGTTTTGTTGTTGTTGTTGTCAGTTCTGTTGGAATAATAGAGGAAAGAGGGGTTACCAGAGGTTTTGTGTAGTGGATTTTGTCAGGTTATTAAAGGCAGGACGATGACAGAGAAAAAATCGCGCAATAATGATTCTTTCAGATCTGGTTGTTGGTCAGAGTGGAGTCAGTGGTGATTCTTCGCCCTCTGCAGTTGAAATACATTTATACAAATGTAAATTTGTATCAATGCATTTGTATTTTTATATTTATTTTATTATATTTTCTTCACTCTTAATCAATTTTTATTTTAAATACATATATACATTTTGAATTTGTATATTTATACATATAACTTGAATTTATATTCGTTTTATATATTTGAATTTGATTCAATTCATGTTTATCTTGAAGATATGAATAAATGTTATTTGTATCTCTGAATTTTAGTCATAAAGTGAATTTACTTGTATATTTCTATCAGTGCATTTGTATGTCCGTGTGTTTATGTTTCACGTGATGGATTTTGTTGGGTTATTAAAAGTAGGACGATGACAGAGAAAAGGGCGCACAGTAGTGATTCTTTCAGATTTGGTTGTTAGCTAGAGTGAAGCCGGTGGTGGTTCTTCGTTGCCGTCTGCAGTGATGTGCTCTTCTCCATCACAGTCGAAATACATTTATACAAATGTATATTTGTATCAGTGCATTTCTATTTTTGTATTTATTTTGTTATATTTTCTTCACTCTTCAATCAATTTTCATTTTGAATGCATATATACATTTTGAATGCATATATACATTCTGAATTTGTACACTTTTATACATTTAAATTTATATATTTATACATATAGTTTTGATTTATATCCATTATATAACATTTAAATTTATATCAATTTGTGTGTATCTTGAAGATATGAGTAAATGTTATTTGTATCTTTGATTTGTTTAGTTATAAAGTGAATTTCTTTGTACATTTCTATCAGTGCATTTGTGTGTATGTATGTATGTGAGTGTGTATATGTCCTTAATTGTATATAGACTTTAGTCATCGACAAGCCCTTAAAGTTCTTTCGAGATTTCACTTGAATTCCTCAACTTACCATTGTACCTATTGAACACTTCATTCTTAATGAATTTATACCTATTTGATACAAACGAAAATTTATTGAAAATTTGAAGTGAGTGTAACTCATGTGCCAAATAGACCAATGAAGTAATGCCACATGGCAATTGAATTTAAATAATTTTTTTTTAAAAATAACTTTATTTAAATAATAAAAAAGGCAAAAAAAAATAATTATTAATCCAAACACCCGCAAACCTCTTCTTCTCCATCGAACCCACTCTCTTATTATTTTAGTTCGATTTTTCTCTTCGATTGCTTTCTCTATTTTTCCTATGACGTATTGTTGTTTGATTGGCTGAGCGAAGTTATCGGAGTTAGCAATAGTATTCTACCGATGAAATTTTATCGAAGATGACTTAGTAGGAATCCGAGCTTTGTGAGTCGATTTAGAGCTCGCTGGTGGTTGATTGGATGGATTCTCTGATAGGATGCGTTTTCCAACGAGATTCGTCAAAAAATCAAAATTGAGTGAGTTAATTTGGTGGAGAACGGAGGGAGTATGTTGTTGTCACTAATGAGTGTTGATTTTGTGATAAGTTTTCTCATTCTCTTATTGTTGTTGTTAATGGTGAAGAAGAGAAAAATCTTCTTTCTTCTTTTTCTTTTTGTTCGACCTTAAGATTTTCTTTTTCTTACCGAAAAAAATGAGATTTTGCCAAAAAAATTTAAAAAATTTATATCTAATTTTTTCTATGAACAAATGCAAGGAATTTAAACTAAAAAAAAAGATGATTTAGAAAGAGAATTGAATAGAAAGGGAGGAAGAGGGGAGAGAGAGTGATAGTTTGGGTGGAGAAGATGATAGGAAATCATTTTAAAATTTTTGTTGTTCTAAGTCATTTAAGAAAATGCATTACTAATTTTTCTGTCAATGGCAAATTAACAGAAAAACAGTGATGAAATGCTTCCTTGCATTTGTTGGTGGAGAAGATGATTTAGAACAACAAATTAATCATTTAAATAAGCTAATTTTTGTAAAGTAATCAATTTAAGAAAATAATTTTAAGTGTAAAAGTTGAAAAAAGAGAAAAAAAGACTTTTTAAATTTGGATCACGCGCCTCAAGAAAGTGAAACACATTTTTTTTTTGCTATGTCAGCATTTTGTGTCTAATATGAACGACTTTTGAATAGTTAATGTGTTCAATAGGTACAATGATAAGTTGAGGGGTCCAAGTGAAATCTCGAAACAAGTTTAAGGGTCTATCGATGCATTAAGCCTTGTATATAATTGTATGAACATATGTATTCCGTAAACTCATTTGATTTATATATATATATATGTGTGTGTGTGTCCTTAAATTTATATACATGTCTTTGCACATGTATTCTTAACGTATTCTGCAAATGAATTATATATACTCAAAGCCTTGATATTCAATATTTTATTATTTTTATTTTGTATACATATACATTTAATTGTTTTATATATACATGTGTACTCTCTATATATGGATTAATTTCATAGAATATATTGATATTATTGTATTCACATGCATATACATATATGGAAAGAGATTATTATGAAAAGTTGAAGAAAATATTTGATGTTGATTCTTATTTCTTTCCTTATTAATCTCTACTGTAATTGAAAAGAGAAAAAAAAAATTACATTAACTATCTATCTATAAAATGTAAATATTGAAAGCTAAATTAAGAAATTAGTTAAGTTGGTTCTATAATAACTGTAACAACTAAGTTTAACATTCAAATATTTATAAAAATCTAATTTAATATAGATATACTATAAGATTTAAATGAAAATTATTAACCTTTTTTATTAAGTATTGAGATAATACCCAATTATCCCCGAACTATACCCGAAAGAGCTGCGACACACCTCAACTTCAAGGGGGTCCTATTACCCCTGAACTAATTAAAAGTAGAATTTTCACCCCCTTAGTGCCTATGTGACACATACGTGGCACACACGTGTGCCTACGTGGACACTTCAGTGTGTTGTGCCACGTAAACACCACGTATGTATCACATAGACACTAAGGGATTGAAAATTCCACTTTTAATTAGTTTAGGGGGGTAATAGAACCCCCTTGAAGTTGAGATGTGTCATAACTCTTTCGAGTATAGTTCGCGAGGATAATTGAGTATTTTCTCTTAAATATTTATAAATTCATCCTTACCACTCTGAATTTGCATGTGGCGAAATAAGTGGCCAAAAAATAAATAGGAAGAAATGCACTATTTTCTTTTAAAAATATATTTTAAAGAAAGTGCTGAGAATTGGGAATGATTCTCTGATAACTTATACTTCGTCCCAAATTACAATTTCAAATTGAGATAATACATTGATTAAGAAAAATAATTAATAAAATAGCTAATTTATTATAGTACCCCTATTAAATGATGTGTACATTTTAATTTGAAGAAAAAGTAATTAATGCAAAGGGTAAAATATAAAAAAAAATTTGTCTCTTCTTCATTAATAAAAAAGATAAGTAAAATGAGAAATTAAATTAGAAAATTTGGAACGAATAATTTAGGACGGAGGGAGTAGAAAATAAAAAATCAAAATCAAAATCGACAATAATTGCCGGCTTGAATAGTTCATAGTATTGGACCTTAGAATGAAACTAAACGGTCAAACTCCACATACAATGACTTTTCATTATTTCTACTCCCACCTTTCAATTTATTTATTTTAATCCATTTTAAAAATTAATTTTTTAAATATTTATTTAATTTTAACTTTTTATATGTCATGTTTAACAAGGGTCTTTCAGAAATAATCTTTTTACTTTCGAGATACTGATAAAGTTACATACACTTTACTCTCTCTAAAGCTCATTTATGGAATGTTGCTGAATATGTTATTGTTGTTATCGGATGTGTCATGTTTAAGATTATAAGATAAAAAAAATTTAAATTTTTTTTGATATATACATATAATTAATTAAAATTACAAGACGTAAGTCTTCTTATTTTTTGAAAACTCTGTCAAATCAAAATCGAATAAATAAATTAAAACAAAGTGTTGATACTTAAAAGGAAAATCACCCTAAAGAAATGTACTTTCTCCGATATAATTTGCTATTGGATTTTGACTTGACAAAAAATTATAAAAAGTAAAATAAATTTTCAAATCTTATGGTTCAAAATAAAAATAAAAAATCAAATATATTAAAATAAACTTTAATATTGTGTTTTTACAAATATCATATGAAAAATTACAACAACAACAACAACAAACTCAGTATATTCTCACATCGTGGGATCTTGAGAGGGTAGAATATATGCAGTCCATACCACTACTTCTAAAAAAAATAAAGAAGATATTTCCAATGGACCTTCAACTCAAATATCATATGAAAAGTTAAAATTTAAAAATTTTTAAAAAAGAAAATATGCATCTTTTGAAAATCAACTTAAAAAAAATAGGATAAACAAATTCGGAGAGAGAATTCAAGAATGTGAAAAAGAAAAAAACAACACACATACAATGGTAATATTTTTTTTGTCCTCTACTTAGAAAACATTGATTTGAATTTAGGGTGTGTTTGGTACGAAGGAAATTTTTTCATGGAAAATATTTTCTTGGAAAATAAGTTGATTTCTTACTTTTTTTTATATTTGGTTGGTGGATGAAAAATATTTTATGGTGTTTGGTTGGTGAATGAAAAAATATTTTTTTAAAAATACATTCTAGTATTTAGCTAAAGCGTAAAAAGATATTTTAGAAAAATAACTTTTGATCTTAAAAAATAATTTTTTTAGGGTGCGTTCGATATGAAGGAGGAAAAATATTTTCTAGAAAAATAAGTTATTTCTTACTTATATTCGTGTGATCGTTATGCAAATTGGATAAGTATATTTTTCTAAAAGTATTTGTATATATTTAGCAAAAACAATGAGAACGAATAGGATAAAAAAGGTGGGATAAGAAAAAAAATTAATTTTTTTTAAAAAAATTAATTAAAAATATTAATTTTACTTGGAGAGGGGTTTGATAGGTGAGGTTTGGGGTTGTCAAAATAGGTAATAAGGATAGGGTGAGAAAATAATTTTGATTTTTTAAAAAATAAATTAATTTTTTTGGGGGTTGGGGGGGCTAGTAGGGGGGGGTAGAGGAAAAAGAGTGCGGTAAGAAAATAAATTGAAATATTTTTTTTGAATGTGGAGTATTAAGGGGTGAGGGTGGGGGAAGGAAAAAAATAAATTTTTCAAAATATTAATTTTTTTTGGGGGGGGGAGGGGGGGGGGGAGGAGGAGGAGGTTGGTAGGGGGAGGGTAAGGGAGATAAGAAAAAAAATTGGATTTTTTTAAAAATAAATTTTTTATTTTTGGAAGTGAGTAGGGTTTTGGGTAGGGGGATGAGGTAAGAAAAAAGTTTAAAATGTTTTTTAATAGGGATGGTAAGGGGCGGGGCGGGGGTGAGGGTGGGGGATTGAGGGTCAGACTAAGGATGAATAATTTTGAGAGTTGTATGAATATTTCAACTTAAGAGTAAGGTTGAAAGAGAGTTTTGAAAAATGTTTTCCTTACTTTTAGAAGGGAAGTCATTATCTTTAGAATTGAGGAAAATAAGTTGATTTGAAAAACATTTTTCAAAACCTTTAAGTGAACTAAACATGGGAAAATTGAAAAATATTTCTAAAAAATGTTTTCCTTCATACCAAACACACCCTTAGGCTCGTTTCATCATGAAAACATAATTTTTCAGAATTGGAAATAGAATTTAAATTGAAGTTGGGGTTGAAGTTGTGTTTGACGATGAAGATAAACTAAAGTTATTTTTAAAAGTTTGTGAGAGAAGTACGAGTAAAAAAAAGTGAAAACAAGTTTTTTTTTTTTGTTTTTACTTTTTCAAAATATAATTCAAAATTATATTTGGAATTTTCATGGTCAAATGCTTTGATTTTTACCTTTTTTTTTTTTTACTAAAGTGAAATAAGTTTTTGAAAAAAAATAAAAAAAATACTCCAAACGACTTTGTGTTGTTAAAAATATGACTTGATTTAAAAATTTCTAAAAAAAAAATATGCATCTTTTAGAAAACGACTCAGAAGAAAAAATAGGGTATACAAATTCGAAGAGAGAGAGAGAGAGAGAGAGAGAGAGAGTATTCAAGAATACGAAAAAAAAGAAGAAAAAACTACTAACAGATATACAGAAGTAATATTTTTTTATCCTATACTAGTCAATGTATAAAACATTGATTTGAATTTATATGATAAATATTAATTGTATACACAAGTGAGCAGCCCCCCTCCCTCCTAATCTCTCTCCGCTGTTTGTCTGTTTGGTTCCACTTGCTTCGTTGTGCTAGCCCTAGATCTCACACGCCAAATATATATAATTATAATTACTTATATAATATATACATGCACAACAAAGAAATAATACAGATCTTTTTTTTGGCTTTAAAGATTTCACACTTTTTGAAAAACCAATAGCAAGTGACCAAAAAAAAAAGCCTAAAGAAGAAAAAAGAGCCTCTCTTTCAGGTATTGGGTTCTTGATTTTCTTTGATCTTATCATGTGGGGTTATTTTTGTTTGTTAATAAAAATTTGAATTTTTATTGGAATTTTTATTGGAATTTTTGGATTCTTGAAATGATTATGTTATTGTAGACATATCCATATGAGTAAAAATTCGAATTTTGATTGAAAAATTTTGGATTCTTGAAATGATTTTGAGATTTTATCATGTGGGATTGTTGCATTTTATGTGGATATGATTATCGGTACGGAGATGGAGATTTGAAGTTGATGAATTATTATTATTATTTTTTTTTTGGGGGTGGGGGTGGGTTAAGATTTGAGGTTAGATATATCGGATTGACTTTGATTTAAGTTTGGTTAAGGGCAACATGGGTAATCTAGATAATTTGATATGTTCTTGATTTTTTTTCATGTGATCTCATTTGACCAATTGTTTGTGTACCCAAAATTTAGTTGATTTCCTTGAGAATTCGGTAAGGTTTGGTATCTTTATTGGAAAATAAATGGTCTTTGAAGTTGATTTCTTTAGTGGAGCAAGTTGAATAGAATTGCTTTTGTTGAATTTGGTATTTATGCTCTGTTTGATTTCCAAGTTTTGTGGAGCTTATGAATATCTGATTTGTTTTTGACAATGTTATACTGGATGAGGACTGAATCTAGTGTGGAAATTGTGAATACTTCCTTATTTTTCTTTTGATATAGAAGCATTGTTATGCATCCAATTTCATGTAACTGAATATTTGAGTAAAATTCTCCGAATCAGCACAATGATAAAGAAAGGGATTAAATATTGTTCTTTACAAGAAAATCTGAAGTTTGATTGTAGTGATTTAACTCTAATACTCGCCTTATTTGTTGAATTTTATTCCTCTTGCAGCTTTGTGTTTGTTCTGATTGATTCGGAAATATTGCTTCTGATTGCTGGGTTGCTGAAAGATAAGAAGTCTCGGAGATTTGGTCAAAGGGTCCAGTTTTTTATGTTGTTTGGTTGCTGATGTGTAATTCCTAGATGAAGACATCTCAGGGGTGGCGTTTAGGCATGAAGGAGATGCAAATATTGTCTGCACCTCGCCAGCGTGCTCAGTTAAAAAAACCGACCTGGATAATCGTGTTGGTTTCTTTAGTTAGCTTGTTCCTAATTTGTGCTTACGTTTACCCACCTCAAGGTTCTGGTGCTTGTTATGTATTCTCATTGAATGGCTGCAAGGGACTTTCCGACTGGCTTCCTCCTGCTCCTGCCAGAGATTTGACAGATGAAGAGCTTGCTTCCCATGTTGTAACTAATGAAATTCTGAACACACCACCCATTGTACCAGAGAACCCGAAAATAGCATTTATGTTCTTGACACCTGGTGCATTGCCATTTGAAAAGCTCTGGGACAGATTTTTTCAGGTTTGCTTTTCTTATTTTCGTAGAAGTTCTAGGCCGTGTCGGTTTTTTCCTTTTAGTATTGGTCTGGTGCAACAATTTGAGTCACTAACTCGTGGCATCCCTATCTAGATGTAAGTAAATTATTCTTGAAATAGTTTCTTTACATATTATTTAATGGAATCCTCAATGTAATATGGATGCACTATCTGGGTACTATGTAGGTTAATGTTTAGCAATCTCAATTTAAGCTTCTGTCTTCCTACATAGTTGAACTGATTATTATCAGATTAATTAAATGACTTAATCTAATGCTTTCTGTGTATTCAATAGATCCGTAACTAGCATGAGCCATCCTTTTATTTTGTAAAAGGTGGCCTCCTATTTTGTAATGTCAAACACTAGCTTAATGCTTCACTGCTTGTTGTTAATAAATTTGACTCACTAATTTTTCTTTAAAAAATAGCAGGAAGTGCCTCTGCATTTTAGCTTTCCCTATTGATGGTTTTATAAAACCATTTTTCTTTCAGGGCCATGAAGGTAAATTTTCTGTCTATGTACATGCTTCTAAGGACAAACCTGTACATTTTAGCCGCTATTTCGTCAATCGGGAAATTCGTAGTGACAAGGTTTGTGATACTGCACTAATTGGTGCTTATTTTTCCATTTCTACTGATGTGATGCTGTTATTGTTTGAAGTTTGTCCGTTTGTTGTTTCTGATCCACAAATCATTGTCACCATTCTCAAACTTGTCTCTTGAAATTTTTCCATGTATTGTTTTTGAATGAATACACTTAATTTGTTTGCCTCTCTACCTTCCAAGTTAGGGGTAAGGTCTGTGTACACACTCCCTTCCCCAGATCCCACTTGTGGGATTACACTGGGCATGTTGTTGTTGTTACACTTTATTCTTTTGAAGTAATTGAACATCCCTTTTGGCCTTGTTGTATTTTGAGTAAAGTTGTCTCCGTGTGATCTATTAGATCACGGGTTTGAGCCGTGGAAGCCACTAATGCTTGCATTAGGGTACACTGTATACATAGGGGTATGACTCTTCCCCAGACCTGCAAACGCAGGATACTTGTGTACCGGGCTGCCTTTTGTTTATATTTTGAGCTTGGCATCTTCTATCATTCTTCTTCTGTTTGCTATTTGTTAGAGATCACACCTACACTCAAATTCCAAATTACTGAAACCAAAAAGCTGAATGAGAAAAAAGGTTCTTAGGTTGTGCTGCTGGCTGGTTGTGGTGTAATCAGGCTATTATTTGCGCGATAAAATGATTAACAGTTTGACACATAGTCTAAGAAGAAAGGTTGAGAATTGACATCAGCATATAGTTGAGATGCAACATTCTGTTATATAATTACTCCTCAGCTTCATCATACTATATTTTCTTTTATGAAATTAAAGGGATCTAGAACTTTGTGTAGCCTGCAACATCCACTTCCTCCATTCTTTGCAAGTGGCACAATTTGTACAATGTAAATATTACCTTTTTTAGTGGAACGGGTTTGGGTTGTGGATAAACCTTGAGAACTAAGTTGATTAGCTCAAATCAGCCATGCTTATTAGGTAATGCTAATTAGTGTTGCTTATGACTAATGTAGTTTCTGCAAGTATTGTCTTTTTAAAATTTAAACCATTGATATGTTATAAGGATTTGATTATGGGCACGTTCGAGTACGGTTGTGTATATGTATTCAGTACGTGTACGCCTAGTTTATGCCAAATTTGGTGAATTTTGAAGAATCCTTATGAAGTACTGTACCCTTGACATACCTGTTTGACTTGCTATGTCAAGGAAATGAAAGGGCCTATTAACATAGCTTATATAAATGAGAAGATATTTATAGCCATTTTAGTCATTTAAAGAGGTATTCACCATTTCATCTATATGGCTGAGTTGTCGAGTAAACCGTGTTGCACTGCAGGTAGTCTGGGGAAAGATTTCTATGGTTGATGCAGAGAGACGCCTTTTGGCATATGCGCTTAAAGAGACTGATAATCAGCATTTTATATTACTTTCTGACAGGTTGACATTGATGATTTCTCTTGCTTTTCATTTTGCATTTATGCCATTACATCATTTCTGATCATGTAGCTTCTCAACTTGCAGTTGTATACCGCTGCGTGATTTTGACTATGTTTACAACTACCTGATGCATACAAATATCAGTTTTGTAGACTGGTAAGACAGTTCGGCTGATGCTTGTATTATAAAAAATAGTTGTCATACTTTATGATGCTCCGTGATGGTTTATATTTCTAATCATCTTTAGAGTATTATCTTGCTTAGGCATTCTATCACCCTAAAGTAATTTTCAGCTTTCTTGAAGTAGTAGTTATTATGACTCATTTCATTTATTCACTGTTTCGTTTGAACGAAACGGCTCCTTTCCTTATATAAGTAAAAAGAATTGCTCTTCGTCAAAAATAAGAAGTGCTCTTTCTTGCTTCTCTCAGCTTCGAAGATCCTGGTCCTCATGGAAGTGGAAGGTATTCTAACCATATGTTACCTGAAGTTGAAAAGAAGGATTTCCGAAAGGGTGCACAGGTACCTTTTACACAGACTTTTGCTGTTAGCTCTTATTTGGTTTAATCTTTTCGCTCTTGTATTTTTTGTTGAGGAATGAGTGCAGAGAAGAGTATGGTTTTCAGCACTCACTTTCCTATTTTATCAATCTTGCTGTGCATGTTTGGAACTATTTTGGTGCTTCTCAAGTAAACAACCGTCTTGTAGGCTGTAGCTCATACATTCTTGTTTTGATAATTATATGTGTTCATGAGCCTCTGTTAAATAGATAAAGGATCAGAGAGCGGAGAACAGATTCTCTTTTAGGCTTTTTGTTTTGTCTATACAATATAGAGATCGTACACTCGTACTGTTTCATGAAGGATAAGCTTTGATGTTCATTAATAATTTGTTAAACAGAACTAGCTGTATGGCACTTCTTATAGTTTAACAGCCTGATATGCCAGTTTGAACCTATACAATATTCTTGTTCTGATAGGTTAAATTTTGAACTTTTACAGTGGTTCACAATGAAACGACAGCACGCCCTTGCAGTTATGGCTGATAGTCTCTACTATCGAAAATTCAAGGACTACTGCAAGGTTAGTTTTTCTTGATCATACTTTGGCTGATAACGTGATTATGATATTAGCTATTTTGGTCTCTCTATTTATTTTGTTGATGTGCATGATGTTGAATTTATCTATGCACTGATGTTTTGATTACATTGTCCAGTTGCATCTTCCCACACTGTTCATTGTTTGGAATAACTAATTTGCATTAAAATTTGTGAAATTTTGTTGAATTTGAGATTTGATCTGAATAGAGCAGAATAGATGCCGGAGTATTCATTTAACCTACCAAACTAATTGGTACTGAGGTGTGTAGTTGGTTGAAGTTGAATGTGAGACCTAGTCTGATTCTGATGCCTGATGGGATGTCGTGGGGTGTAATTTCTGCATACACTGTAATGTCTTTCCATTTCCCTTGACATGAACATTCTTCTTAGACCAGTACTGGTGTTGGCCCTGAAATTGGATCCTTCTAGTATAGTCCAAACCTGGTAATCTTGAAGTAACTGTTGCATGCCAGTGTCTATTACTGACTTCATGCATGTGAAATGTTTAGCATTAACCTATTAACCTGGTACTGCAGCATGCTGTGATATAGTACTACTCTAGGAAAAACACGCCAAGTTTATCAAAGCTTTTTTAGCAGAACATTGGATGAATTGTTAGTGCTGCCCCTTTTAAGATAGAGCCTTAAGATGCCATACCTAAGGGCCTTATCGCCTGAACTAAGAAAGGACACGGTGAAGCGCCCAGGGATTGGTGAAGTTTCAAACACGCCTTTAACACTGGCTTACCTTCTCAAAAAAAAGGGGGGTTGACAGTTTACAGCTTTATTCGGTGGGTCTAGTTACATTCAAAATTCTATTCTATATATAATGATTGGTAGAGTTATCAGACGCATTCCGAGAAATCATCAGTCTTGCTATGCTTGTCCCAGGACTTCTGCAAATAGTCCCAACTTCTACTGTCTTCCGGTCTTCCCTTGGATTTAAAACATCTGTTTCTTGCCTTCGAGTTGAAGCATGCAAATTTTTGTTCTCTGCTTCTTTTTTTTTATTTATACAAAATTTTATGATAATATTTTTCTTGCACTTAAGCTACTTTGCTTTTTCTAACAATACTCGTATTGTTATTTCCACTTAAGCTAGCTGCTTTTTTTACCCTCAAAACTCTATTTGTAATTTGTATTACTATTTGATAGCTTAAACAATGTCTGATCACACGGGATTGATAATATGCACAACACACATGCTTGTATCCCTAGACCTTTTAACTACCTCTCTGCATTATATATCCCACTTCCTGCTCTCTTTTTGGAAGGAGAGCCTTGGAGTAATTGGTAAAGTTGCTGCCATGTGACTAAGAGGTCACGGGTTCAAGCCTTGGAAACAGCCTCTGGCAGAAATGCAAGGTAAGGCTGTGTACGATACACCCTTGTGGTGGGGCCCTTCCCTGGACACCGCGCATAGCGGTAGCTTTAGTGCACCGGGCTGCCCTTTTTTCCTGCTCTCTTTTCGTCCGTCTTTTTTGACTTATTTTGTCTAGCTGTTAATTTGGTTAATTTCATTAATCACTGGCACATTTGTTTCTAATGCAACAGCCAAACATGGAGGGTAATCGGAACTGCTATTCTGATGAGCACTATCTACCAACCTTTTTCCACGTGAGTAGTTTTCTTCACCAGCGTGTCTTCAAGTTTTCCTGTTTTGTTCATTTCCAAACTAACTGGTTTTCTTCTTTTTCATAAATTTCAGTTGCTTGATCTTAATGGAATTTCAAATTGGTCAGTAACGCATGTTGATTGGTCAGAAGGGAAGTGGCACCCAAAATCATATGTGCGCAAAGATATTACATTTGAACTTATGAGAAACATAACAGTAAGCCTTACTCCTCCCTCCCCAACCCCCAGCCATCCTTTTTTCTTTTGTTCATTTAAGGCGTAGTTCCCTTGACTTCTATACTTTTATGCCAATTTACTCTTTTTTCTCTTTTATTACTTCTCGTCTTCTTTCCAACCATTCCCCTCTCTTTATGTCACCAGCGTGGGATTAAAGCGGTTTCGGGTTTTTCCATGTGTTGGTTATGTACACACCGGTTGCCCCATCTTAAGTTTACTTTAGTTTTGTTTCAGCAATGTTACATAGGCACATTGGTCATTGAGCAGAATCTTAATCACCATAAAGTTCATATTAGCTCTGTTATTTGCTGTAGCTACTTCTTTTGCAGAAATAAATGAGTAAAATCACGATATTCTCTGGCGTATCGAAACCATAACATGATTTTAACACCTCTCTTCACTGCAGTCTATTTCAGAGAATGTCCACGTGACAAGCGATGCGAGGGTATGAATAATTATTTACTCTTGACAATTTTCTTGCATTGTCTCTCACTAGAAAGATAGCATCCTCTGAAAGAATTCTGTGCTATTTTTCGTATTGCAGAAGGAAGTTCAGATTAGTCCATGTCTATGGAACGGAAATCAACGACCATGTTACTTGTTCGCAAGGAAATTTTTACCTGAAACTCTAGATAACTTGTTGCAGCTTTACCCCAATTATACATCGATTTAAGTGGGTTGATAACACCCACACCGATTCTTTGGTCGATTCAATCCGACCCCCCTTCATCCTCATTTCTTGTGTATCTTCCAGTTGTGTAAAGTGCCCCCCTCTTCACAGAAGGATCGAGTTTGAATGCTGCCCCCATAACCAGGCTTTATTTTTGAGCGCTAGGGCTACTGGGAGACGCGGTTAAGGCGACTGTATTAAGAGCCAAGGAATATTGAACCAATTGCCCCGAGTCTTCGTGCTTCCTTTGGGGGTAGGTGATTTCGCGTTTAGTTTTTTTTTTTGTTCTCTTTTCAGTTTTGGGCTGTTTTTGTTATATTGATCTTAGTATTGGGATTAAGAAAATTTTGGGGACTTGTTTAACCGCATCACTGGGTTGTTGACCTTTGTAGAAGTTGCAAATATGGCCCATGTTTAAAGAAACTCTGAAATTTTGATTTTGGTTAATTTTTGAATCAAATAGAAATTTTCAGAATCCCATGAACTGCTTATCTTGATCATTGATGATCATCTCTGTAACTTTTTTGGAGTACTTGTGCCTATTCTCTATTCAGAACATTGCATTTCTTTTCCATGTGGTCAAAATCCCAAGTCAGTTGGAATCGACTATATTCTCGGCATCCATTTTGATTGAATTGGGTAGTATAAAATATCCATCAAGAATAAACTATTTTCACTGGTTATCAACCTATTCCAATCCTCGTTTCTTATCCGGGTTTGAGATCGGCTATGTTTTGCGAAACTCAAGAGCGTAGTTGGTGTTGTGTTTTCTTCATTTGGCTCCCTACTTTACATCTTACACTAACGACCTGTGATTTCATTTGGTTATCGCCTACTGTACCAATGTCTTCACAAACGTTCTCATTTCATTTTTCAAGTTCGTCATACATCTTTATATCCTCTAATAATATTTAATAATATTTCATTATAATGATCAAGTTTTTTGGGACCTACTTTCAAATTGTGTTGTATTATGTTTCTTATAAAGGTACTAGTGAAGTAAAGCTCGTGCGGGCCCAATGTTTTGTCAATTCTCAGATAGCTCGCTATTTTATTTTTTCTTTTTTTTTTTGGTAATATTCAATGTACACATATACATAAATTCAACACATAATGCATGGGCCTGGGGTTCGGCAAAAGCGCAATCTTGAAGTTGGCAATCTCTTATATGCTTAAGAGCATAGACTTTTTTTTTTTTTTTTTTTATCAGGAAAGCTACTATCAAAAGTACTCCAATACACTTAAAATGTGAGACGGAATACTAAGCAAGCAGACCTGAGTAATCATTGTGTCTTCTGCTTCCTTACAGATTTTCTCCCATAATTCTTCACCGACAACAAAGAAGAAATATAGTAAACTCTACAGTGAATTACGCTTCCTTTTTTGGTTGTCATGGTTTGCTGTATCACAGAACATTTTTGTGATTGGCTCATTCTGGAACAATTATTTGATGTGTTCCGTACTTTCATCACCTCTGCCAAAAATCAATCAAATACTTGAGATGAAGATTGTGAAAGGAGAAAAATACTGAGAATTTAATCCCCTGTAGAAAGAAATAATTTTACCAAACAAAAATTAGGAGCCAATAATAATTGTTGATGGATATGATACACCTCACCAGCCATAAAATATAAGTGCACGTTCTCAGAAGCTCTTTTGCTTTCTTATTGTTGTCCATGAAGTATCTCTTGAGCTTATCAAGACTAATGTTACTGTTAGAGAGAACAACGAAGGGGGAGAATGGGTTGGTATCTGGCGTTTGATTTTATTGAAACATCCTCCATATGATGAACCCAGAAGGAATGGACAAGTTCCCAAAATATTAACCTACAGATTATTTCCTCAAGCACAGTACAGTAACATGGTAAAATGGAGCTGATAGTTGACCCATTGCTATTACCTGAAAGGTATTATAATAATTGTCCGATTATTGAATTTTACTGGAAGAGTATTTGCTCAAGTAATAATCGGTAGATTCCGGACTTGCTTAGCCTTGTACATTAATTTCTGTTTTGTTAATCCCCTTTCTTAAAATTTACCCAAACAAAGAAAAGTTCACTTTGTTTAGAACGTATCGAATCTTGATTAAGCATGATTAGTAAAATGAAGATGATTAAGAAAGAGTGTAAAATGTGTGTTCACAAGGCAAATGTAAAATTTAGCAGAATGAAGGAAACAAATTTCAGGATACACGAACCTGAAGTAAACAAAGACTTGTTCCTCTCAGAAGAAGATTGCGAAAGAATGCCAAATATGTGCAGAAATGATACATCTATTATAAACATTCACGAAAGGAACTGCATGACTGTACGACCTGGTTTAGGAGGTGCTACAGGAGGTTTAATTATTGGTCTCAGCATATCCATGATTGCATTGCAGCAAAGGAGGGACGCTTCCATGGTTCTCTGCAACATTATCACAAGTAACTTAAAGTGCACATCAAAGGAAACCAAAAGTTCATGTGACTAAACTATGGAAGAACATAAGCAACATACTTGGCCCAGCAAGCCTAAATAGTGCTTGCCACTTGAGGAATCAAGTTACGTGGAATTTTGAATCGTTTCCTCAGTAGACCTTCTGCACATTCTCCACGTGGAGATTTTTCAGTGGCCATGTGAGGAACCTTTCTAGGTATTCACGCAGGTCCTTTAGAATTAATCAACCATATTAAGCTTAAAAAAGGGACTAAAAATAAATTAAACTTGGGAAAACACCAAGCAATTCAAACAGGAAAAAAGAAAATACTTGCCTCATACCTTCAAAGACGAAAGTGAAGATGCAGCTGAAACATCTTGCAACCTATAGAAACCAATATAATAAGATATACTACCATCAGCTTTAAAGAGTCTGAAGTTCCTCTTTGATGATTGGCCTGGCTTTTGATACTCATTGAACAATGCAAAATACACACCACCAACATTTTTTTTGGCTTCAAAGGGGTTCTTTTCCTCTTGGCGAGCCTTTTACGCAGATTGTTTCAATAACTATGACTTCCATTTTTCTGAAACCAGCATCCTTTAGAGTTACATACGCTGCATCAATCTGAGCATCAAGCAAGTTATCATAATGAAGATGAGTTCTATTGTAAACAATTCCCTTATTTGGCTAAAAAAGAACATAATTGTCACGACTTGAATCAGGGCCTAGTCGTGACGGGTATCTCAAGCCCATCATGGGCCGGAGACCACCCCCATAGTCTAACATCCAGAACATAATAAATGAATACAGCGAAAGCCAACCAAACATGATGATACGAAGAATAAATAAGCCAACTGAAAACTAAGAGTCAAAACAACAACCAACCCACACTTACCCACAAAAGCCTCTAAAATCAGAATATCAAAGCCTCTAAAATCAGAATATCAAACTAAGTCGGGACATGCCCCCGACTATGACAAATATAACCCAAAAGTACTGAAACAATAAGGAAACCAACCAAATGACAGGGCCTTCCGAAAGATGGAGGTTCACCACTTCACAGCAGATCCACAGGAATACCAAATCACCTAATGCTGCACAGGAGCAACAGAAAAACCTTCGGACCCTACATCATGAAATGATATAGCATCCAGGGACGGTCAGTGGAGTGAGCACTGGCATGTAACTTAGGGATAGGGATAAAATAATGCAAGTACAAAAATCCAGTCATAAACCATATGCACCATATTTATATACATATATATAGGATTCCGGGATAGGGACAAGGGACATGAACATGCGAGTTTAAAGTATTAGCTTGAACTATGTAGCTCGCTCTGTCCTAAAGGCACCCATGGGCTATATGGGTCTAGCTCCCCCTGCTGGAAGGCCCCAGTGCGTGTTAGCCGCATGAATCGAGGAAAAACCAAGGAAAGGATAAAGACATCAAGGCTATAGCTCTCCCAAAATATATATAATATGTGCACCAAGCACACGGTTACATGGACCCCCAGCGCCGAAAAACTTGGTTTCCAATATTGGTCCCTTCGGGATCTACACCTTCAGGTGAGCTACATGTATATAGGATGCCGGGATAGGGACAAGGGACATGAACATGAGAGTTTAAAGTATTATCTTTAACTATGTAGCTCGCTCTGTCCTAAAGGCACCCATGGGCTACATGGGTCTAGCTCCCCCTGCTGGAAGGGCCCTAGTGCGTGTTAGCCGCATGAATCGAGGAAAAACCAAGGAAAGGCTAAAGACATCAAGGCTATAGCCCTCCCAAAATATATATAATATGTGCACCAAGCACACGGTCACATGGACCCCCAGCACCAAAAAACTTGGTTTCCAATATTGGTCCCCTCGGGATCTACACCTTCAGGTGAGCTACACAATTTTCTTTAAGCCCAGATTAAAATAGTTGCACATAAGCCAACCGTTAACCCAGGATTCATTTATTAAGGCATTTACTAACATGGTATCATCATACCAATATGCTTGCAAGCTCATCCAATTATGCCAAACTAGTCCATATAACCAAACTGAATCCTAAGTTCTATTTAAAATTCAAAACCAAGGCCACCAAGGCCATCCAAAACTATATTCATTCATTTATACTTTAATGCAATGCAATGAGTTCAAAATACAAGTTAAATTATACAATTATCCATATTCAAAATCAAGTTTACAAAGTGGGTTGAGGTTAATGCCATTATCAAGCCAAAATTTTCATCAATTTGGGGAAACCCATGCACCCATTTCCAATCATTAAAATAATACACCAATTAAGTCCCCAAAACCATTAATTAAAGCAGGAGTAATCCACTTAAACAATGGGTAAGGAAATTTAAGTAATCACAATCAAAACCCCTCAGCCCAGTTTCAAACCCATTAATTAAAACACATAAATATTGATTAAATAGATGCCACAATGTAAAAATATAAGTTAGGGATGAGCAACATGCCTAAAATAGATAAGAAATGGAAGACAATTCGAAGTTTGGAGCCCGAATAGTGGATTCTCTGTAAAACCTTGAACTTTCTTGGGTTTAGAGTTAGATAGAAAAAAGACGGTGTTTGATCTTTGAGAACTGAATGAAAAAGTCCAATTCAGTGTTTAAAAATTGTACAAGGGGTAAAAAGATCAAAAATCCCTTATCCCAAGTGAAAAAACAAAAACTAGATGAATTTAACATAATGGTGTGGCACACCCTTATCGCTGAGGTTAGCCTCCGTGCCACATCCTTATCGAGGAGGTTAACCTCCATGGCATGCCAATATCGCAGAGGCACACTGCTGTAGAGTTCTAAAATAGCCCCGAACCTCTTTTGAAAATTCCAAAGCTTTCCTAAAACACCCTTTTAACATTCCTTAACATAGTTCAAGTCATAAATTGACATTATGCATGCGGGAGGGTAAAAAATAAAGTGGTCAAAATTTTATGAGATCTTACATTATTCCTACTTAGGAACATTCGTCCTAGAATGAGAAGTTAGGACATTTTTTGCTTGATAATAACAAGAATACATCAGAATCAAATGAAAAATTTGAAAGACGACAAGGGAGAAAGACGATCATACCTTAAGGACTTTCATCCAATACGGGGAAAAATAATAGGTAGTTGGCTTTCATATCTTCCTCAGCTTCCCATATAGCTTTTTCTACCTTTTGATTTCTCCAAAAGACCTTCACTGAAGCTACATCCTTAATTCTCAATCCACGAACTTGCGCATCCAATATCTCAATTGGAACTTCCTCATAAGACAACGACGAAACACCAACATCCTCAACAGGCACTATTAAAGAAGGGTCACCCATACACTTTTTCAGCATAGACACATAGAAAACAGGATGAATTGAAGCCAAACTCGCTGGTAAGTCTAACTCATAAGCGATATTCCTAATTATCCTTAAAATTTGATATGGACCAACGAAACAGGGACTGAGCTTCCCCTTATTCCCAAATATCATGACTCTTTTCATAGGAGATATCTTCAAGAATACCCAATTGCTTACTTCAAACTCCAGCTCCCTTCGCCTCACATCCGCATAAGACTTTTGACCACTTTGAGCAGTTTTAAGCCTTTCTCTAATCACCTTCACCTTCTCCATGGCTTGGTGAACCAAGTCAGGACCAAACAACCTAGACTCATCAACCTCAAACCATCCAATAGGAGACCTACACCTCCTACCATAAAGAGCCTCAAAAAGAGCCAATTGGATGCTAGAATAATAACTATTATTGTAAGCAAACTCAATAAGAGGCAAAGGGTCAACCCAACTTCCCTTAAAGTCAATCACACAGGACCTTAACATATCTTCTAAAGCCTAAATAGTACATTTTGCTTGAAACCTTTCTAAAATAGAATGCTAGAAATGAGAAGAAAACTGCGTACCTCGACCTAAAATGGTGGACATCGGTGCACCATGAAACTTTACTACCTCCTGAATGAACAACTTCACATAATCCTCTTCTGAGTAGTTAGTCCTCACAGGAAAGAAGTGAGTAGACTTAGTCATTCCATCCATAATGACCCAAAAAGAATCATACTAGTTGCGAGACCGTGGAAAACCCGTAATGAAATCTATATTAATCATCTCTCAGTTCCACATGGGAAACTCTATTTCTTGAGACATGCCACCAGGCCTGTCATGACCCAAACCAGGGCCTGGCTTTGATGGGCATCTCAAGTCCACCGAGGACCAGAGACCACCCCCTTAGCCTATTCAACCAGAATATAATATAATATAACAACGGAAACCCATCCTTAAGCAAGATATAATAAGAAAATTCAAAGAGTCTATGATAGATTAATAACCAACAACCGCCAAATAATAACCCATATCGATAACCAACCATAATACCCATGCCCACAATAATGTCCAACAAAGCCTCTAATAAAACCAAAGATAGTCTGATTGGGACAAACCCTCGACCTTAGCTAAAAACAAATCCAAAAGAAAAGACCAAACATAAGGAAGTCCACAACATGAAATGGGGTCTTTTGAAGTGTGGAAGCTCACTAATTCAGTCTGACTCACGAGCTGCACCACGATCACCCAGTCACTGTTTAGGAGGAGTAGGAGTATGACTAGTTCTTGCATCGCGTGGGGATATAATTTATGAAGACGGTTAGCGGCTAGAGTTCTAGCATATAACTCAGGGATAAAGGATAAAGTAATTCCACGATCCATAATACAGAAACAATTTAAAATCCAGTGCATAATTCCATATGCAATACATATATATATCACATTCAGGGAAAGGGAACAAGGCTTAGCATAAACTTTAAAACCATAATCTGGAATGTGTAGCTTGACCATCCTAAATTGGCACCCATGGGATATATGAGTTCAACTCCTCCTGCTGAAAGGGCCTCAGTACGTGTTAGCCGCATGAATCGAAGAAAATCTGAGGGAAAGCTAGAGCCATCAATTCAACTAGCTATCCCAAAATATATCAAATGTGACTCATGCACATAGTCATCAAGATCAACCTCACATCGGCAAATATGAGTTTCCAGTATCCGTATCCCGGGATATCCACCTTCATGGCTTTGCTGCACGACCCCTTTAAGTCCATATTAAAGCATTTAACACATAACCCAACCACTAATTCTAAGAGTCAATTATTAAGGCATCATTAAGTGGTATCATCATGCCGACTATAGCTTGGAAGAAAATGTCATTAAGCCATTACCTTGGGGAATTCTTCGTACCCCAGACTCCATTATTAAAATCACTTGGGGGATTCCATTGTACCGCACAAGGTTTTCAAAACCATACTTAACCATTCTGCCATTTATGCAATGCATTAGTTTCAAAGAGAATAGCCAAACCAATTGATAATTCATTCCAAAACCAATTATGCAAGTGGGCCGAGGTTATTATCAATTTTCATACCAAAATCAATTATTTGGGGAATCCATTGTACCCCTAAATTCATCCACCATTCCCATGCACCCCAATGAGTGTACAAACCAATAATTCATGGATAATAAATCAATAGAAACCATGGAAAAACATTCAAAAAATTTATATCCAAAACCCTCAACCCATAGTTCAAAAACCAATATCAAAACCATGAATAATAAACCAATTTTCATGCCATCAAGAAAATAAAAGTATAGGAAAAGAGGTACATACCTTAAACATATTAGAATTGGAAAGTAATTCGGACCTTGGAACCCAAAATATGAACGTATGAGGAATATCCTTAGCTCTCTTGGGATTTTTAAGTTTGGGAGTGGAATAATAGCCTTGGTATTGTGAAAACTAATGGAAATAAGTTAATATAGTGTTTATAGGTATTTCATAGGTCAAAATACCCCCATACCCCTCATCCCAAGTAATTAAAACAAACTGCACCAATTTTTACATAGGTTCGTGGCATGGACCTTATCGCAGAGGCTAATCTCTGTGACACAGACCCTTACACAGAGACTATCCCATGTCACAGACCCTAATGCGGAGGCTACCCTCCGTGACACGGGGATATCTCGGAGGCTCACTACCTCCAGGGTCCAAAACCACCCCGAACCCTATCCTAAAATTTTGAAACTCTTTCGGGATACCCCTTTAACATACCTAATACAATTTGAGTCAAAAATTGACATTTTGAATCAGGAAGGCCAAAAATAAAATGCTCGAAATATTTTGAGGGTGTTACAAGGCCTCAAATGTTCAATCTTGACTTTCTAACAAACCCTACACTTAGCCACAAAATTTTCCATATCTCTCTTTATATTATTCCACTAGTAGATTTTCTTCAAGTCATAATACATCTTAGTCAAACCTGGATGAACTGTATATCTAGACTCATGAGCCTCAGTCAAAATCCTTTCCTGCAACTCATCAACATTGGGAACACACAACCTTCCTTTATACCTCAAGATGCCATATACCCCAATCTCAAAAGCTATAACCTTTTTTGTCCCATATCATCTATAATCTGCATAAGTATTGGATCCAAATCCCGCTTCTCCTTTATCTTAGCACCAAGAGATGATTTAACCACCTCTTGAATAATTACTCCCATCCTCAGAGTTCATGAGATGAACTCCTAAGTTAGCCAACCTGTGAATATCCTTCACCAGCCCTATTTTTTTCTCATTAACATAAGATAAACTTCCTATAGACAACCTGCTAAGAGCATCAATGACCATATTAGATTTACCTGGATGGTAGTGCAAACCCATGTCATAATCATTAATCAATTTGAGTCACCGCCTCTGCCTGAGATTCAATTTCTTCTGTGTAAATACATACTGTAAACTCTTATGGTTTGAATAAATATATACATGCACCCCATATAGATAATGGCTCCCGATATTTAAAGTAAAACCACAATCGCTAACTCTAAATCATGAGTTGGGTAATTTTACTCATGAACCTTAAGTTGCCTGGAAGCATAGGCCATAACCTTACCATGCTGTATCAAAATACAACCTAGTCCTATATGAGATGCATCACAATACACAATGAACCCATCATTACCCTCGAACAGGGTTAAAACTGGAGCAAAAGTTAACTTATCCTTCAACTTCTCAAAACTACCCTCACAAGCATCAGACCATAAAAACTTAACCTTTTTCTGAGTTAACTTCATCAGCGGGGCAGCAATAGCTTAAAAACTCTCCATAAACCTCCTATAATAACTAACCAAGCCCAAAAAGCTCTTAATGTCGGTTGGAGTCATGGGTCTAGGCCACTTCTTAACTGCCTCAACTTTCTAAGGATCCACCTTGATCCCCTCACTAGAAATAAAATGCCCAAGAAAGGTCACAACACTTAACCAAAATTCACACTTAGAAAACTTTGCATATAATTTCTAGTCCTTAAGAGTCCGCAACATAATTTAGAGGTGATTGACATGATCTTCCTCACTTTTGGAGTACACCAAGAGGTCATCAATGAAGACTATAATAAAAAAATATAGAAACTGCCTAAACACCCTATTCATAAGATCCATAAAAGTAGCTGGAGAATTAGTCAACCCAAATGAAATAACCAGAAACTCATAATGGTCGTATCAGGTTTAGAAAGTAATTTTGGGAATATCAACCTCCCTAATTTTTACCTGATGATATCTCAAGCAGCAATCAAAATTAGAGAAACGCCTAGCACCCTGAATCTTAGGAAGAGAATACTTATTCTTCACTCTAACCTTATTAAACTAATGATAGTTTATATACATCTGAAGAAACCCATCTTTCTTTTGCACAAAAAGTACAGGGGCACCCCATGGAGAAACACTAGAATGAAACCCTTATTAAGAAGATCCTTCAGTTACTCCTGAAGTTACTTTAGTTCAGCTGGAGCCATTTTATAAGGTGGAATAGAAATAGGACGGGTATCAGGTAGAAGATCAATCCCAAAATTTATTTTTCTATCGGGAGGATTTCCATGAATATCATCGAGAAAAAATTTAGAAAATTTATTAACCACAAGGACATATTGCAAAGAGGGACTCTCAGAATTAAAATCCTTAACCCGAACTAGATGATATAGACACCTTTTGGAAATTAATTTCTGAACTCTAAGTTAGGAAATAAGCCTCTCTTTGGGCACTAAAGAACTCCCATCCCATTCAATCACAAGTTTATTAGAAAAATAGAAATTGACCTTTTGGGTCCTACAGTCCAAACAAGCATAACACTAATGAAGCCAATCCATCCCCAAGATTACATAAAAGTCTACCATATCAAGTTATATTAAATCCACCAACGTCTCCCTATAAAACATGAATACCACATAACCCCAATAGATTCTTTTACTAAACTCCTACATGGACCTACTAGGCTTCTAATGATCAATCTTAACCTGCTGACATGTTAAGCACTTAGCCACAAACTCTGCAATATCTCTCTTCATCCCACTCCACCAATAGATCTCCCACAAATCACGGTACATCTTAGTATCCCCTGGATGAATAAAGTAGCGTGCACCATGCATTTTTGCAAGAATTCACTGCCTCAAGTCATCTACACCTAGCACACATAGCCGACCTCGACAGCACAACACACCATCTACCCCTTAGGAGAAAACCTCTACCTTTTGATATCTGATTGAGTTCTTCAACTGGACTATACTCGGATCCCTATCCTACTTTTCCTTTACTTCAAAAACTAGGGATGATTCTGAGCTACTCTGTACCCATACACTACTTCTGTTAAATAGACTAAGAGAACACCTAGTCGGGCTAGCTGATGAACTTCTTGGGATAACTTCTTATTATTGTCCTCAACATAGGCAAAAATATCCATAGACATTCTACTGAGAGCATCATCCACTACATTGGCCTTACTCGGATGATACAGAACACTCATGTCATAGTTTTTCAACAACTCCAACTACCTTCTCTGATGGGGGTTGAGGTATTTCTGAGAGAACACATATGCAGGCTTTTATGATCAGTGAACAAATTAATGTGTACACCATACAAATAGTGCCTCCAAATCTTTAAGGCAAACACTACTTCTACTAACTCAAGATCATGAATAAGGTAGTTCTTCTCATAGGGTTTAAGCTGTCTAGAGGCGTAAAATATGCACATAATACTAATCAACATATGCGCACACAATTTTAATATCACTATTCAACTCATATTCTTAATTCACCAATCACTTGAAAGGCATAAAATATGCACATAATACTAATCAACATATGCGCACACAATTTTAAATACCAAATTCACAATTTGAAGGCTTTAGCATGATTTCACATGATAACACATATAAATTAATTAACCCCACATGAAACTTATCATAAAATATGGATTTGAAACACAATTAACCATTATAAATGTGAGTATTATCAAACCCAACATGGAATTCGTGAAATCCATACACTTGAAGTTTAAAAATGGTTTCTTGGACTTAAAGGGTGGAAGGGACCCTTGGATGAACACTTCACATACCTTTGTGCCTGAATTTTGAAAAATTGAAGGTGTGTTCTTGAGTTCTTGATTAGAAATTTGAACACCTAGGGTTTTGTTCTTGAGTAAACTAGAGAACGAATATAATTGCTCTCCAAAGGGCTTAATTTCATGTTTTGAGGGCTGAAGTACGGGGGAAAAAGATCCAAATACCCCCAAGGATACGGTCTTTTAAAGACTAAAAAACTATGTTACCAATGCGCAGGCTGACGCACTGCATCATTGGCATCGTTGTGATAGCCAATGTGCTGCATCGAGTCTGTGTTGATTCACTGGAATTTAACGTTAGGAGCTAGGGAAAATATTTATCAATGTGATAGTCGATGCGGCGCACCAAGATCACATTGATTCACTGGTTTGGGATTCCAAAAGTGTTTCAAATGAAGTTTAAAAAATCCAAAACTTGTATGAGAACACCTACAGACATTCCTGATCACGAATTAACTAAATTTTTAATATTTAAAGGATGTAAAGGTCATGAAATGGTATTTCCAACTTCCAAAGGCTAAAATGACACTAAGTCTGAATACTTAGCTAAAATATTCTAAGTTTGGGACCCCTTGAAAAGCTTAAAGGACTGAATTAAGCTAAGAATTTTTGCAAGGTCTTACAGCTAAATTTTAAAAATATGAATTCTGTTTGAACGTTGTCACTTTTCTGAATCTTATTATTTCTAGTGAGGGGATCATGGTGGATCCACAAAAGGTGGCAATGGTTAAAAGGTGGCCTAGACCTACCACTCTAACCAACGTTTGGATCTTCTTGGGTTTGGTTGGGTAATATAGGAGGTTTGTGGATATTTTTTCAATGATAGCTGCCCCATTGACTAAATTAACTAATAGAAGGTAAAGTTCTCTTAGTCAGATGCTTGTGAGGGTAGTTTTTAGAAGTTGAAGGATAAGCTAACTTTTTCTCCAATTTTGACTTTGCGTGAAGGCAATAAGGGGTTGGTGGTTTACTGCAATGCATCCCAGGTGGGATATGGTTACATTATGATGGAAGATAAAATGGTTATTGCCTATGCTTCTAGACAGTTGAAGTTGCATGAGAGGAATTATCCTACTCATGACTTGGAGATTTTAGCGGTGGTTTTTGCATAAAAAATCTTGTGGAACTATTTGTATGAAGTGCACATGGACATATTTTCTGATCATAAAAGTCTATAGTATGTGTTCACTCAGAAAGTGCTTAACCTCAGGCAGAGGAGATGGCTTGAGCTTCTCAAGGACTATTACATGAGTCTTCACTAACATCTAGATAATCTTAATGTTGTTGCTAATTCTCTTAGAAGGTTATCCATGAGGAGTTTAGCTTATGTCGATAATAAGAGGTGGGAGTTGGTGAAAGATATTCACCGCTTGCCTAATCTTGGAGTTTGTATTTTAGACTCTGAGGATTGTTGTGTGTTGGTACAGGAAGTGGTTTGGTCATCTCTTGGTATAGAGATTCAGTAGAAGTAAATGCTAGATCTCGTCTTTATAAAAATCAAGGATAATGTAGGTGGGCAAAAGGTAATGATGTTTGAGATAAATAGTGATGGTATCTTGAGATACCAAGGGAGGTTATATGTTCCTGACGCTTATAGTTTTCGAGAAAGGGTATTGGCTGAGGCACATGAATCGTGCTACGTTGTTCATCCCAGTTTGACAAAAATGTTTCATGATCTCAAGAAGATGCGTTGGTGGAATGGTATGAAGGATGTTCCTAATTTTGTGGTTGAGTGCTTAGTGTGTCAACAAGTGAAAGTTGAGAACATGAGGCCTGGGGGTTTATATCAGGAGATTCAATTTCTGGAATAGAATTGAGAGGTGATCAATATAGATTTTGTTATTGATCTTTCTCAGTCTCAAAACTAATTTGATTTGGTTAGGGTTATCGTGGATAGGATGATAAAGTTGGCTCACTTTTTTCCAGTGAGAACTAACTTGTCGGCTGAGAATTATGCAATATTGTATCTTCATGAGATGGTGAAACTGCATGGGGTACCTATTTTGATTATCTTAGATCGTGGTATGTAGTTTGTATCTCAGTTTTGGTAGTTTTTTCAAAAAGGGTTGGGTACTAAGGTTATCCTGAGTACTGCTTTTTACCCACATATGGATGGGCAAGTAGAAAGGACTATTTACACATTGGAAGATATGATTTAGGCATGTGTGATTGATTATGCTGGTAATTGGGTTAAACATCTACCTCTTATAGTGTTTTCCTACAACAATAGTTATCATTCTAGCTTTGGGATAGGCACTTTTGAAGCGTTGTATAGTAGGAGGTGTACATCTCCTATTGGGTGGTTTGATCTTGGTGAAGCGGATATGTTTGGCCTAGATTTGGTTTATCATTCTATGAAGAAGGTAAAGGTGATTAGGGATAGGC
The DNA here is from genome assembly GCA_030864215.1 of Capsicum pubescens. Lineage (NCBI taxonomy): Eukaryota > Viridiplantae > Streptophyta > Magnoliopsida > Solanales > Solanaceae > Capsicum > Capsicum pubescens. The sequence goes on from CM061544.1 coordinate 110,330,426, forward strand.
TTAAGGATGTACAAAGTCACCAAAATTCCTATGCAGATATAAGGCATAGGGATTTAGAGTTAGAGGTTGGGTATAGGGTATTCCTAATGGTGTCTCCCATAAAGAGAGTGATGTGGTTTGGAAAAAAGGGGAAGCTCAGTCCCCGGTATATTGGTCCTTATATGGTTTTAAGAAGGATTGGTAATGTGGCGTATAAATTTGAGTTGCCTTCTAGTTTGAGCTCCACTCATTAGGTATTCATGTCTCTAAGATAAGAAAGTGTATAGGTCATCCTTTAGCGGTTGTTACTTTAGAAGGATTGGGTATCTGAGATTCTATGTCATATGAAGAGATCCCGATTGAGATCTTGGATTGACAGGTTTGTTAGTTATAAAACAAGGATGTAGCTTTAGTTAAGGTTCTATGGTGAAACTACAAGGTGGAATAAGCTACCTGGGAAGCGAAAGAGGATATGAATTCAGAGTATCCACATTTGTTTTAGTCTCTAGATATTTGTGCAGAAGGTATGTGTTCTTGATCATATCTATGTTATCTAACATAGTTAAAGGTTTGAATTGTTATATTGGGGTGTAACTCGCACTTGTACTACCTTGTCTGTCATTCAGGGATGAATGATCCTACTGGGGGAGACTGAAACACCCTGGGTTTTGGTCCTTAGAAATTTTTGGGGATTTTGACTTTCTAGACATTATACGACTCACCATACTAGTCGTATGGTGAGGGTACAGGTTAGGTAACCCTATCGTATGTTGTCCAGTGTTGGGTGGTTGAGTTTTTAAAATAAGTATGACTTCAGTGGGTACGAGTCGTATGGTGGGTGACGGATCGTATGGTTGGGTTTTCCTTCACTTAATATAAAACTAACTTAACTTGGATCTGAGTATGAGAGGCTCTCCATGGTTTGTGAGATAGGATATGATTGGTATAATCTAACTCATATGTTGGAAAACATCAACCCCTCTTGATTCTTCCTAGGGTATGGTTTAGTGGTACCAATCATATGATTGGGTACAAGTGGGAATTTGGAGTCGTAGGTTATTCAATGTGGTAGTATAGATTTTGCTAGGGGTATGAGTAGTAGGTACCACTCGTACCTTAGGGTATGGACAAAGAGGGGGTATAGTCATAACCTCCGATGGGAAATTAATACAGGTTAAGTTGGGGGTGATCTATATATTTCCCCTTATAACTCATTGGGTCCCCACGACTTAAAACCCCTTTTTAGGGCTTCATTAACCTATTTGAAATCAATCAAACACTCTAGACTCACTCAAAATCTCTCAAGGCTCTTGGGTTAAGGAAAATCTAGGGTTTCCTTCAAGGTGGTCAATTGAGGCTCATCGGACTGATTTCTTCTAATCTTCTTTATCTAAGGCATGTTACTCCTCCCTCATTGTTATTTCAAACTAAAGACATGTTTTATGAATTGTTTTCATAGCATAGTTGTTGTATGGTTTTGGGTTTTCAAATATATGTTCACGGTTTTGGTTACAATGGTCGGTTACAATTTTCCCATGTATGTTACTCATGGTTTTCATATTATTATGTTGATTTGAACATTTGGTACTTGGAAACACTATGCCCCCAATATGTTTATTTTACCTATGAGAATGTTTTTGGTTAAATTGTCGAACTTTCATTGAACTATGGCATGGTATAGCTTTGTAATGGAACTCCAAATGGTATAAATGATTTAAATGGTTTGGAATGGTTAAATGGTAAGGTTTTATTGGTTATGGTTTGTCTAATTGAAAGCCAGGTGGGGTATAAAAGAATCCCCCAAGCACGCATAATAATGATCACTTGTGGGGTAAATGGGAATCCCCTAAGTCAACTCAATATTATAATGGGTACATGGGAATTCCTTTCTTCCTAAAAAGGATGGATAAGAATATTGCTTGCAAGCTATGATTGGTATAACAATACCACTACTGATAGCCTTGATTAATAATGAATGGAATGGTGGTTTGGTTATGTGGTAATGGTTTTAATTAGGCAAAAATGACGGGGGTATGATATCTAACCATGAATGTGTGAGTCCAATGGATGGACTGTAACGCCCCAAGATCTCATCCCAAGACGTCACACGGTGCTTAAGGCCACACATGACCTCAAGCTAACCCTATGAGCCTGTCATCACCTCTATAACTCACTATGACAATAACGAAGCAGTAATAAAGAAGAATAATCATGTCATGAACATACTGGAATACAAAAAAATACTATCCTGTACAATCAAAATACTAAAGCTCTATACATATTGGTACTCTAGTCAGAAAAAGCCTCTACTACATAAGACAGAGGAGCTATTGGGACAGATCCCCAACTAACCCGTACTAAACTGGAAATAATCAACCATCTACTATCAAGACAAAAATCAGGGACATAGGTCCTCGAACCATGAGGACTCACCAACTGTACAAATGTAGATGGAGGTACTCGAAGATCACTCTCACCGCTGAGACTGAGCACCTGAACCTACATCATGAGAAAATATAGAACACAGAAGAGTATGTGAATCAGTACTTGGGAATGTACTGAGTATGTGGGGGTGCAAGCAACATTTAAATAATATCATAAATGTATAAGAAAATCATGCATGCTAATAATAATAACTCTCTTCGCTTGAGTTACCTGAAACATATTTTCTAGAAATCATCAATAATAACACATGCTTCATAAATCTCACAAACCGTTGGACTCAACTCAAACTCTTTGACTCATAACTTAGAGTGACTCGGTAACTCATGAAACTTTGACTATTATGGAAATGGGAGTTTCTTATAACCGACATAAACCATGTGAGCTTACATGGATTCCAACGTATTGACCACGTTGGGGAGAGCTGTTCTATCCTTGCCATCGGAGTAGAACCTTAACTTTAGTGATAAATGTCTTGGCCTTTAACCCTTAATCTTAATACTACGGTGGCACATAGTTCTGGGGAAGTAGGATGCACTGAACCCATACTTCCCGCTCGGTGCTAAATACTACTCCCAGACTTAAGCTCAGAACGCGTTAGGAAATCCACCTTAATCACCTCAAGGGTCTATCATGAAAACCAAAATATAAATATATATCTCATTTGTAAATCATAATCAACTTGTGGATTCCTAACTCGACTAAATCTCGAAATAATCTTTCTCATTATCAAGTACACTTGCTTATCAATTCATATCAAGTATCAAGTCTTCTAGAAAACATCATAGAACTCGTTCTTAACTCTCAAGCTCAATATCAATATATATTCAATAGACAAACTTCTCATGGAAAAACATAAATCATGACACTTATCATAAATCACTTAGAAATTATCATTTCATGATAACAATATACAACTCATTGCATAAATTCTTAATTTGGAAGGGTCAACACAGGGGCCGAAGTGAGTCGAGTCATCAACTCTTGAAAACTCTTCTCGCAAGAATCACACCACAGGAATTTAATATTCTTTTGGGTCAATCGAGTCAAAGGAGATGCAATTGAAGAGAAACCCTCAACAAAACGACGGTAAATAGCCAGCTAGACCAAAGAAACTCCTAATATCAGTCGGGGAAATAGGTGTAGGCCAATTTTTCATAGCTTCTATCTTTTGAGGATAAACTCAAATACCTTCAGAAGAAACAATATGACCCAGAAAAGCAACTGACCTTAGCCAAAATTTGCACTAGCTAAATTTGGCAAATAGTTGATGATCTCTAAGGGTTTGCAAGACTATTTGGAGATAATCTGCATGGTCGTTCTTACTTTGGGAGTATACAAGAATATCATCTATGAACACAATAATAAACATATCCAGGTACTGTCTGAACACCCGATTCATGAGATCCATAAAGGCTGCTGGGGCATTTGTTAGCCCGAAGGACATGACCAAGAAATCAAATGACCATATTGGGTACGAAAAACTGTCTTTGGAATATCACACTCCCTAACTTTAAGCTGGTGATAACCGGATCTCAAATCTATTTTTGAGAAATAGTTGGCACCTTGAAGCTGATCAAATAGGTCATCAATTCTAGGAAGATGGTACTTGTTCTTGACTGTGACCTTGTTAAGATGACGATAATCAATGCACATCCGCAATGAACCATCTTTCTTTCGCACGAACAGAATGGGTGCACCCCAAGGAGATATATCAGGCCTAATGAAACCCATATCTGGAAGATCTTTGAGTTGCTCTTTCAACTCCTTAAGTTCTGCGGGGGCCATACAATATGGAGGAATAGAATGATCCATGTCCCTATTAAGCATAGCGTACCTACACTCTTTTACAACACAACTCGATACGTTAGTCAAAAACTTACTCATACTGGTCCTGGAATCATCCAACATATCGGGAGCACACTTAGACAACTCGTTAAATTTAAGAAAATATTCCTTAACTATCATGGAGTCTTGTCTCAAGTTCATAAATTCTTTTAGTTTTGCTTCCCTCATCTCCAGGGGGAAAGAATCGATCTAAGAACGCGTCCTAGAACAACTGCCAAGTCATGGGAGCGGCATCCTCCCGTTTACTCTTTCTCTACAACTCCACCCAATCATAAGCAATATCTTTCAAGTGATAGGAAGCTATCTCCACACTTTCTTCCTCTGTTACATGCATAATTTGGGTTATCTTTTTCCCCTCATCTATATACATCTGTGGGTCCTCACCTACCCTTGACCCATAAAACTCTGGCGGATTCATCCGCATAAAATGCCAAACTCGAGCTGCTGTAGAATTACCTTCTTGCGGAGATGGAACAGCGGCCTGAACATTGGCGGTAACTGCCTAGGCTAGCACCTGAAAAGCTGCCCAAAATTCAGCTTGAGTCACCATCTCATTTAAAGGATCAACGGGTTGAGGTCTTTCATTGTTTCTGCGATCTCTACGAGGAGGCATTTTTTGTCATAAGAGAGCATGAATTAATAGCAGAGAGAAATTGTCGCAAGCACGATAGACTTTTTAAAGAAAGTAATGACTTTTCCTAAAACGTCCCGTAGCCTCTTGCTCATAGATGTGGCGTGCTACACATCGATGATCAAGACTCTATGTAATGCAACTTGTCAGACTCCCTAGGACTCTTTAAACCTTAGGCTCTGATACCAATCTTGTAATGCCTCAAGATCCCATCCCAAGACGTCACATGGTGCTTAAGGCCACACGCGACCTCACGCTAACCCTCTGAGCCTGTCATCACCTCAATAACTCACTATGACAATAATCAAGCTGTAATAAAGAAGAATAATCATGTCATGAACATACTGGAATAAAATAAATACTATCCTGTACAATCAAAATACTGAAGTTCTGTACATACTGGTACTCTAGTCTGACAAAGGCTCTACTACATAAGACTAAGGAGCCATTGGGACAGATCCCCAACTGACCCGTACTGAACTGGAAATAATTAACCATGTACTATCAAGACAAAAATCGGGGACATAGGTCCTCGAACCATGAGGACTCACCAACTGTACGAATGTAGATAGAGGTACTCAAAGATCACTGTCGCCGCTGAGACTGAGCACCTGAATCTACATCACGAGAAAATATAAAACACAGAAGAGTATGGGAATCAGTACTTGGGAATGTACCGAGTATGTGGGGGTGCAGGAAATATTTAAATAATATCATAAATGTCTAAGAAAATCATGCATGCTGATAATAATGACTCTCTTCGCTTGAGTTACCTGAAGAATATTTTCCATAAATCATCAATAAAAACACATGCTTCATAAATCTCACAAACCATTGGACTCAACTCAAACTCTTTGAATCATGACTTAGAGTGACTCGGTAACTCATGAAACTTGGACTATTATGTACTTGGGAGTTTCTTATAACCGATATAAACCATGTTAGCTTACATGGAGTCCAACGTATTGCCCACATTGGGGAGTGCTGTTCTATCCTTTCCATCGGAGTAGAACCTTAACTTTAGTGATAACTGTCTTGGCCTTTTACCCTTAGTCTTAATCCTACGGTGGCACGTAGTTCTGGGGAAGTAGGATGCGCTGAGCCCATACTTCCCACTCGGTGCTAAATACTACTCCCAGACTTAAGCTCAGAGCGCGTTAGGAAATCCACGTTAATCAACTCAAGGGTCTATTATGAAAACCAAAATATAAATATATATCTCATTTGTAAATCATAATCAACTTGTGGATTCCTAACTTGACTAAATCTCAAAATAATCTTTCTCATCATCATGTACACTTGCTTATCAATTCATATCAAGTATCAAATTTTCCAGAAAACATCATAGAACTGGTTCTTGACTCTCAAGATCAATATCAATATATATTCAATAGACAAACTTCTCATGGAAAAACATAACTCATGACACTTATCATAAATCACTTAGAAATTATCATTCATGATAACAATATGCAACTCATGACATAAATTCTTAATTTAAGAAATAAGACAATGAAGTAGTCATATGTGTCAATCTTGTATAGCTCAAATCTCATAAGTCCTTGATAAAGTAATTTGGGTGTAAACCCACTTTGCAAAATTCATGAAATTCAATAGAAATTAAATCTCTGGGCACAAGAACGAAAGAAGTGTTCTTGTTCAAAACCCCACATACCTTAATCTTTGAAATTGGATGAACTTTAGTGCTTGAAACTTTATCCACACTTGAAATAAATAATTCTTGAATTCCACACTATGAGGAACTTGGTTCTTTAAGAAATTTTGAAGTTTTTTGGATGATTCTTGGAAGATTTATGTTCTTGATATAACCCTAGATATATTATCTCAAGAGAATTGGAAGAGAAAATGATAGAATTAGGGTTTGGATGGGATTTTAATATTTATAGAGGCCTCCAAATATGGGGAAAGACCAAAATACCCTTGCAAAAACGTCTCTAAATTACTGAAAAAAATAGCTGACGACATCCGTGATTGGCCGTCAGACCCGTGATAGGCCTTCACGAAATGTTGTTACAAAAGGGTTGAATTTTATGATTTTCTGCCCAAGGCTGACGATGTCATCAGAAATGTCTTCAGAAATGTGACGTCGTCGTCAAAAATATCATCAGAAACGTCACAGGCCGTCAGAAACGTCGTCACCCTTTTCCAGATTTATATGCTGGAGTAAAATAGGAATAACTCTTTGCTACGGTATCGGGTTTTGGATAAATTGGTATCGTTGGAAAGATAATTCAATTATCTATCTTTTGATAGGTCATGAGCTCAAAAATTCCAAGTATAATGGGAGATATGCTCTTTCGAAGTTGATTATACCAATATCCTTCCCATGAATTCAATCGGTAAGGAATGTTTTGATTCACCCAATCGTTAGGACATCTTTAAGGCCTTAATACACACCATCCTTGATCAGAAAACAACCCAAAACATTATAATTTATTTCTCAGGAGCTTGATTCATGGTTGCAATATTGGTTAGAGTCTCGGGGTATTACAATATTTCCCCTTTGGAAACATTCGTCCTCGAATGTGGTTAGATAGGACAAGAACAACAGAAAATGAGGACGTATAGATGGAACAACTCACTAAAAGGGATTACTTCATTCTAAATTTTCGAGTACTTCACAAAATGCATGAATCATAGAGAGAATAACCATATAGCTGAATACACTGGATTAGAAGGAAACTGGATTAGGGAAAAATAGTACCTTCATCTTAATTTGAACTCGCAGAGAAGAGATGAGGGTATCTGGTTCACATATCTGCTTCACCTTCCCAAGTAGCACCCTCGACTGATTGATTTTTGCCACAGAACTTTGGCCAAGGGAACTTTCTTATTTCTTAGTCTACGAACTTGATAATCTAGGATTTTAACTGGAACTTCCTCATACGAAAGGCTATCCTGAACATCGAAACTTTCTGATGGATCAACAACAACAGAATCACCAATGTGCTTATTGAGCATAGAAACGTGAAAGATAGGATGGACAACTGGCAACTCGGCAGGCAATTCAATCTCGTAAGCATCTTTCCCAACACGATTCAAAACTCTATAAGGGCCAATGAATCGGGGACTACACTTCCCTTTCTTACAATATCTTTTCACCCCCTTCATGGGTGAAATCTTCAAGTACACCAGATCGTTAACCTCAAAATCAAGAGCTCTTCTTCTCACATCTGCATATGACTTTTGACGACTCTGGGCTATCTTCAACCTTTCCTGAATTAGCTTAACTTTCTCCATAGCCTCAAACACAACATCAGGTCCACTCACAGCGGCTTCACCCACTTCAAACCAACCTATGGGTGATCCACATTGCCTTCTATATAAAGCCTCAAATGGAGCCATTCCAATGCTAGCATGAAAACTGTTGTTGTAAGCAAATTCAATCAATGGAAAATGTTCATCTCAACTTCCTTTGAAATCAAGAACACATTCCCTCAACATATCCTCCAAGGTATGGATGGTCCTCTTAGCCTGACCATCGGTTTGTGGATGAAAAACGGATCTAAGATGAGTTTGGGTATCAAGACCCTTCTGAAAAGCCGTCCAAAAATGAGAAGTAAATTGAGTACCCCTGTCGGAGATAATAGACAAAGGAACTCCATGCAACCCGACTAACTCTCGAATGTACAGCTTAGCATAGTCCTCAGCGGTGAAAGATGTATGCACTGGCAAGAAATGCGTGGACTTAGTCAACTGGTCTACAATGACCCAAATTGAATCATGATGACATCGAGAAGGAGGTAAACCAGTCACAAAATCCATATTTACTTCCTCCCACTTCCAAGTAGGAATACTGAATTCTTGCATCATTCCACCGGGTCTTTGGTGTTCTATCTTAACCTGTTGGCAAGTTGTACACTTCTCTATGAATTTTGCTATATCCTATTTCATACCATTCCACCAATAGATTTCTCGCAAATCACAGTACATCTTGGTAGCATGGGGATAAATAGAATATCGCGCGCCATGCACTTCATCCATAATTCTCTGCCTCAAATCTTTAACATCAGGCACACATAATCTATTCTGAAATCTCAATACACCATCTCCCCCTTTGAAGAAAACCTCCACCTTTTGGTCTTTAACCGATTCCTTTAGTCTGACCAAACTAGGGTCCATATCTTGCTTCTCCTTTACTTCTGAAACTAGAGAAGACTCGGAACTACTCTGGACCCTAATATTACCCTCAGCTGAATCAAGCAATCTAACTTCCAACCTAGCCAAAATTTGTACTTGCTAAATTTGGCAAATAGTTGATCTCTAAGGGTTTGCAAGACTATTCGGAGATGATCTGCATGGTCGTTCTCACTTCGGGAGTATACAAGAATATCATCTATGAACACAATAACAAACATATCCAGAGACTGTCTAAACACCCGATTCATGAGGTCCATAAAGGCTGCTAGGGAATTTGTTAGCCCGAAGGACATGACTAAGAACTCAAAATAACCATATTGGGTGTGAAAAGCTTTCTTTGGAATATCACACTCCCTAACTTTAAGCTAGTGATAATTGGATCTCAAATCTATTTTGGAGAAATAGCTGGCACCTTGCAGCTGATCAAATAGGTCATCAATTCTAGGAAGAGGGTACTTATTCTTGATTGTGACCTTGTTAAGGTGACGATAATCAATGCACATCTGCAATGAACCATCTTTATTTCGCACGATCAAAATGGGTGCATCCCAAGGAGATACGCTAGGCCTTATGAAACCCTTATCTAGAAGATCTTTGAGTTGCTTTTTCAACTCCTTAAGTTCTACGGGGTCCATACAATATGGAGGAATAGAAATAGGCTACGTGTCGGGGAGAAGATCAATCCCAAATTCTATCTCTCTATCGGGAGGTACCCCTAGGAGATTTTCTAGAAAAACATCACAAAACTCATTAACAATGCTGATTGACTGAATGGTTGAAGTCTCGAACTTAGTATCTTTAACTCGAATCAAATGATAGATGCAACCCTTGGATATCAATTTCCTAGCTTTAAGATAGGATATGAAATAACTCTTGGGAGATACAAAATTTTTAGACTACTCAAAGGCTGGCTCATTGGGAAACTGAAACTTGACTACACAGCTACGATAGTCTATAGACGTATAACAAGAGTGAAGCTAATCCATACCCAGAATAATGTAAAAATTAACCATGTCTAGCTCAATCAAATCTGCAAACATAACTCTGTAAAGGACAGTGATAGGAGACTTCTTATATAGTTACTTAGCAACAATAGGTTCACCTACTGGAGTAGAAACTAAAAAAGGCTCAGGAATCTTTTCAGCATTGATCTCAAAATTCACAGCCACTAACGGAGTCACATAAGAAAGACTTAACCCAGAGTCTATCAACACATACACATCAAAATGAAATACACGGAGCGTACCAGTAACAACATCTAGTGAATCCTCCTACTTCTGGCGGGGTGGTATAACATAAAAGTGATTCTGGTACAGACCACCGACAATACTAGATGAGGCACCCTGAGAAGGAGTAGGACGAACCCAAGGGGCTGGAGCACTAATATCCTGACACTGGGGAAGAATATCACGGCTCCCCTGTCTAGTATATTGGCAATCCCTGATTTTGTGGCCCAACTTACCACAACCAAAACAACTTCTTTTCTCAGCCATACACTCTCCAGGATATGTCCTACCACACTTAGCACACGAGGGATAGTTAGGTCTATTACTCATACTGTCCTGAGACCTAGACACAGTAGGTCTATTACCCTGCTCCTGCCTGGCTCTGGATGTGGGAGTACTAGCTAATGACGGTGCTGGCACAAAAAAACGGCTCTAAAACTGAGGGCGGATCCATCCAGAAAATCTACTCTGACTATACCCTTGCTGCTCTGATCTAACTCTCTTATTCCCTCTTACACTCTCTCTCTCTTTCACTTTGTAATGTATCATCAATCTAGAAAGATCCATGTCCCTATTAAGCATAGCATACAATACTCTTTCACAATATAACTCGATACGCCAGTCAAAAACTTACTCATACTGGTCCTAAAATCAACCATCATACTGGGAGCATACTTAGACAACTGGTTAAATTTAAGATAATATTCCTTAACTGTCATAGAGCCTTGTCTCAAGTTCATAAATTCTTCTAGTTTTGCTTTCCTTAGCTCCGGGGGAAAGAATCGGTCTAAGAAAATGTCCTAGAATAACTGCCAAGTCATGGGAGCGGCATCCTCTCCTCTACTCTTCCTCCAAAACTCCACCCAATCATAAGTAACATCTTTTAAGCGATAGGAAGCTTGCTCCACACTTTCTTTCTCTGTTATGTGCATAATTTGGGTGATTTTTTCACCTCATCAAGTTACATCTATGGGTCCTTACCTACCCTTGACCCATAAAAGTCTGGCAGATTCATCCGCATAAAATCCTAAACTCGAGCTACTACAAAATTACCTTCTTGTGGATGTGGAATAGTGTCCTGAACATTGGCCTGAGCATTGGCGATAACTGCCTGGGCTAGCGCCTGAAAAGCTGCCCAAAATTTGGCATGAGTCACCATCTCATTTAAAGGATCAATGGGTTGAGGTCGTTCATTGTTTCTACGAACTCTACAAGGAGGCATTTTCTATCATAAGAGATCATGAATTAATAACAGAGAGAAACTTTCGTAGGCACGATAGACTTTTGAAAGAAAGAAATAACTTTTTCTAAAATGTCCCGTAGCCTCTTGCTCGTAGATGTGGCCGCTATACACCGATGATCAAGACTCTACGTAACGTGGCTTGTCAGACTCCCTAGGACTCTTTAAACCTTAGGCTCTGATACCAATCTTGTAATGCCTCAAGATCCCATCCCAAGACGTCACATGGTGCTTAAGGCCTCACGTGACCTCAAGCTAACCCTCTGAGCCTGTCATCACCTCTATAAGTCACTATGACAATAATCAAGTTGTAATAAAGAAGAATAATCATCTCATGAACATACTTAATACAAAGAAATACTATCCTGTACAATCAAAATACTGAAGTTCTGTACATACTGGTACTCTAATCTGACAAAGCCTCTACTACATAAGACTGAGGAGCCATTGGGACAGATCCCCAACTGGCCCGTACTTAACTGGAAATAATCAACCATCTACTATCAAGACAAAAATTGGGTACATAGGTCCTCGAACTATGAGGACTCACCAACTGTACAAATTTAGATGGAGGTACTCAAAGATCACTGTCGCCGCTGAGACTGAGCACCTAAACCTACATCACGATAAAATATAGAACACAGAAGAGTATAGGAATCAGTACTTGGGAATATACTGAGTATGCGGGGGTGCAGGCAACATAAATCATGACACTTATCATAAATCACTTAGAAATTATCATTTCATGATAACAATATACAACTCATGACATAAATTCTTAATTTAAGAAATAAGACAATGAAGTAGTCATATGTGTCAATCTTGTATAGCTCAAATCTCATAAGTCTTTGATAAAGTAATTTGGTTGTAAACCCACTTTGCAAAATTCATAAAATTCAATATAAATTAAATCTTTGGGCACAAGAACGAAAGAAGTGTTTTTGTTCAAAACCCCGCATACCTTAATCTTTGAAATTGGATGAACTTTAGTGCTTGAGACTTTTCCACACTTCAAATAAATAATTCTTGAAGCCCACACTATGAGGAACTTGGTTCTTGAAGAAATTTTGAAGATTTATGGATGATTCTTGGAAGATTTATGTTCTTGATATAACCTTAGATATATTATCTCAAGAGAATTGGAAGAGAAAATTATGGAATTAGGGTTTGGATGGGATTCTCATATTTATAGAGGCCTCCAAAAGATGGGAAAATACCAAAATACCCTTGCAAAAATATCTCTAAATTACTGAAAAAAAATAGCTGACGACATCCGTGATAGGCCGTCAGACCCGTGATAGGCCTTCACGAAATGTCATTACAAAAGGGTTGAATTTTATGATTTTCTGCCCAAGGCTGACGATGTCATTAGAAATGTCGTAAAAAATGTGACGTCATCGTCAGAAATATCATCAGAAACGTCACAGACCGTCAGAAACGTCGTCACCCTTTTCTAGATTGATATGCTGGAGTAAAATGGGTATAACTCTTTGCTCCGATTTCGGATTTTGACAAATTGGTATCTTTGGAAACATAATTAAATTATCTATCTTTTTATAGGTCCTGAGCTCAAAAATTCCAAGTATAATGAGATATATGCTCGTTTGAAGTTGACTATACCAATATCTTTCCCAAGAATTCAATCGGTAAGGAATGTTTTGATTCATCCAATCATTAGGACATCTTTAAGGCCTTAATACACACCATCCTTGATCAGAAAACAACCCAAAATATTATAATTTATTTCTCATGAGCTTTATTCATTGTTGCACTATTGGTTAGAGTCTTGGGGTCTTACATGGACACTGGAAACTCATGTTTGTCGACATGAGTATAGGTCATGGCGACCTTATATATGGTACTTATGAGGTACACAGAAATCCTCTAAGTACACTTGTACATAAATATTATGGAGACATAAGGGTACTCTAGAATCCCCTACTCCTATGGTATCTCTAGTTTGTGTGGCTACATGCATCGGGGTCTATTTAGGGGGTTACACTGGACCCATATAGCTAGTGGATGGATCTAGTATGGTTAAGATACACATACCCAGGTTAATGGTATTAAAGGCATGCTAAACCCGGTTTCCTTTACCAAAATTGTTATATATATATACATACACATATATATATATATATATGTTTGATTGTGAATGCATATGATTGATTTTCTTGGTTTTAAAGGTTTGCATTATTTTATCCTTGTCCCGAGTACTTGATAGGTTTTCTTGGTTTTAAAGGCTTGCATTATTTTATCCTTGTCCCGAGTATTTGCTAGCATTCACCCGCTAATTTATCTTTTCGCGGTTGTATCCCTACGCAATGTAGAAATTGGCTATTCTACTCCTCTTTCTTAGTGATTGTACTCGGGATCAATTTTTGGATTGAAGTGGTGGTCTTCTATATTTAGGAAGGCTTCATTTCATATCGTGGATGTCTTTACATACTCTTGTTATTTTATAGACATTGGTTTTGGCTATGGTTGAGGGCATGTCACAATCGAATATTGTTTTACATTAGGTTAAAGTCTTTGTGGAACTACTAAGGGTTTGGAATGGGCGATGTTGGCATTGGTGTCAGTATTAGTATTGGGGATAATACCATTGTACTGTATTTATGATTGTTCCATACTTGTATATTATGGACTCATACTTTGTTATTGTTTTGGTTTTGATATTGGTTATTGGTTTGATATTAGATTGTTGGACTTGCTTGGTTTGGTCGCTGTTATGTACCTATCCCAGAGTCTGGAGAGGTACAAATACATTATCTTGTTATATGTTCGGAATTCATTCGACCCATGGTCGTGTCCAACCATCACTGTAGTAATGCTTAGGAGTGTGAAGCTATAGTGGGATGGTACTTCTAAGACTAGTCCTATGAGGGTTATGTCAGTACTTCACGCCTGGAAACTAGTAAAGAAGGGTTGTACGACATTTTTGACCTATCACCGGGAAGATAAATCCATAGTTCTTTCTATAGAAACAATATCGATGGTGGGTGAATTCTTAGAAGTTTCTGTGTATAATCTTTCAGGTATGACTTTATATTGATAAGTTAATTTTTTATAGACTTGGAACTAGGGACTCAACCCATTTTTATCCCAATGTATCATATGGCACCAACAAAGTTTAGAGAGACTTAAAGTCTCAACTACAAGTGCTGCTAAAAAGGGTTTTATTCTCCCAAGTATTTCTACTGGGCACAAGTTTTGTTTTTCAAAAATAAGAATGGTAGCATGAGGATGTTCATAGACTACCGCTTGTTGAATATGTTTTCCATTTGTAACAAACATCCCTTGCTTATAATAGATGACCTATTTAAAAATTACAGGAAGCTGTGATATCCTCCAGAATTAATTTAAGGGGAGGTTATCATCACCTCAAGACTAGGATCGAGTACATCCCAAAGACTACTTTTCAAACATACTACAGACACTACTAGTTTCTAGTTATGTCCTTTAGCTTGACCAATGCTCCAACTACATCCATGAGCTTAGTTAATGGAGTTTTAAAGTCATTCTTTTGTTCTTTTGTTATCTTGTTGATTTATGACATTCTAGTCTACTCTAAGAGTGAATAAGAGAATCAAGATCATTTGCATACAGTTTTTGGATTGCTTAAGCAGAAGCAGTTGTATGCTAAATATTCTAAGTGTGACTAATGACTTTCTTTGGTGTCATTTTTGGGACAAATGTTTTGGAAAGAATGAGTTATGATAGATCTACATAAGGTTGAAGTTTTTAAAAATTAGGCTAGACCAATGAAATGATAAAAATTCATATCTTCATGTGGTTGGCCAGTTATTATCATCGGTTGGTTAAGAGGCTTCTTACCACTACTTTGCATATGACCTGCCTTACTCAGATGGATGTTCCATTTATGTGGGATGACAAGTGTAAGGTGAGCTTCAAAATGCTAAAGAGACCTTGCTGACTTCATCCTTAATACTAACCCTACCTATTGAGGGTAAGGATTTCATTGTATACTATGATGCCTCGCTATTGGGTTTGGGTGTTGTTTTGATGCAGGAATCAAGACATGATTGCTTATGCTCAAAGATAACTAAATATTTATGAGAAGAACTACCCCATGCATGATTTAGAATTGGAGGCGGTGTGTTTACTCTAAAAATTTAGATGCATTAACTATATAATATGAATTTTAATGAACCACCATAACCAACAACACGTGTTCACCTAGAGGGACATGAATCTAAGATAGAGAAGATTGATAGAGTTGATTAAGTTCTATGACATGTCAATCCTATATCACCTAGGTAAAGCCAATATGGTGGTGGATGCACTAAGACAAAAACTAGTGAGCAAGGGAAGTTTAGCATCGCTGGAGGTATCCAAGCACCCATTGGTGAGAGAGGTATATTATTTTGCTAATAGTTTTTTGAGATTGAAAAAGACTCGAAAAAGAAGTGTGTTAGCACATATACAGGTTAGGTCCATATTCTATTCTTAAATAAAAAATAGTCAATTCAAGAAGATGAAGCTAAGCAACCTCCACAAAAATGTATTACAAGGGAAGGTAACAGAGACCATTCATGGTGATGAGAGATCATTAAGGATTTAGGGAGGTTGTGCGTACCCTGAGTAGGCAACTTGTAAGTACTGTCTATATTTGGGTGAAAAAAAATGTATAAGGAATTGAGGAAACATTATTGGTGACAAAGAATGAAGCGAGACATTGTGGATTTTGTAACCAAGTGCCAAAACATCCAACAAGTCAAGTATGAACACCAAAAGCCTGGTGGTACACTTCAGAGAATGTCCATTTTAGAGTTAAAGTAGGACAGAATAATCATGGACATTATGGTTGGAATTTCTAAAAATATAATGAAGTATGAATATATATTTGTCTATGTTGATTGATTAACTAATTTAGCTCACTTAATTTCTATAAAGTTAGAATATTATGTGGCTAAGATAGCCAAGATTTACATGAAGAAGATTGTAAGGTTACATGGAGTATCAATTTTGATTGTGTTAGATAGAGGTACTCAGTTCACCTCTAATGTTTAGGAGAGGTTTCAGTCAGAATATGGTTTTAGGTTAGGCCTAAGTACATATTTCCATCCTTAGACTAATGGTCAATCGGAATGAACTATCCAAGTGATCTTAGGTGGATTTATGTACCTAAGTGTTGTTATCTAGACTTATTTAGCCTTGTTTTGAGGACTTGTCATGTGCATAAAGAGTTAACATTCTTGTAATTAAGCATCTAAGTGTGAACTTATTTTTCATAATTTTTAAGGTGTGTGCAAAAAAAGTTCGGAACCAAAACGTTCACTTAGATTTTAGACGAGAAAACTAGTGTTCTCAGCTTGAGCTATGTGTGTTCTAGTTGATATTATCGTATTTGATGGTGTGTTTAAGTGCTAATATGTGGTGTTTAAAGATATAGAAATCCTGGTGATATGTTAAACTCAATTATGGGATAATGTAAAAGATGATTTTAAAGAGGAAAAGAAACCAAAAACCAAGGAACATAAGTCCAAATGGATGGAGCAAATGGTGTCAAAATCTGGAATTTCTAAGCACTAGGGTGTTCCACCCCATCTAACCTCTAAGATCAGGATGTTCCATTCACTTGGACACAAACTAAAATTTAATTTTTAGTAAGCTTATGTGATAGGGATGTTCCACACTCTCTATCCTCCGTGATAAGGGCTTGGCTCATTGTAACACCCCGAAATCGGGTCCCGAGACGTCACATAATGCTTTGTGACCCCAAGCTAACCCTTCTACTGGCATAACTCATAAGCAACTGAATAAAAATACAAATCCATACAAATCAGCAGAAATTAACTCTTTTCTGAATCTGATCGATACAAAAATGGAATTTTACAGAATTACAATTCTGCCTTTACAAACAGAATTGAAACAAAATACATCAATTTCTACTGACTGTCTATGAAGCCTCTACTAGTACTGACTGTAGGTAGCCGGGTCATGAATCCCGACTACCCCAACTCAATACAACTGAATAAAGAAAATACAACACTATAAACTCTACATAACTAACCCAAGCCCTTGAATCAAAAGGACTCATCTCCTACTGACTGGATACCACGAACTGACTGGATCCGAAGGTGCAACTATACCTTGTACCTACATTCCGAGAAAATGTAGCCCACATACGAATATGTGGGTCAGTACCAAGGAAAGATACCGACCATATGGAGGTGCAATGCATATATAAAATAATATCTTAATATCATCACACTTTATAAAATTATGCATGCTGATATAGATGACTCACTTAGCTAGAATTAAATCATCAAAATCATGGATGAATAATACATGTAAAGTAAAACATGTGAGTCATTACAATACATTCTCAATTCACTTTCATCTCAATTTCAAATCATCAAAACAATCAAATCTCATGTATATTCTCATTAGAATATATTCCTTAAATCTTTTAAGAATAATGACTTTCTCAAACTCAGCCTTTTAAGCAAATATGTTTTCATCTAAGATAGAAGAGTACACACACACACATTGGGAGATCCTATAACCGACATAAACCATATGAGCTACATGGAGTCCAACGTACAACCCACGTTGGGGAGAGCCGTCCAATCCTTGCCATCGGAGTAGGACTTCCAGTATCAATTCAAAAACACTAGTGATCACTATATAAATCAGCCTTAGGCTCACATCCTACGGGGGCACGTAGTTCTAGGGAAGTAAGGTCACTTTATACCTCCCACCCGGTTCTAAAGATTACTCCCGGACTTAGCTCAGAAATTTAAATCAGCCTCAGGCTCACATTAAAGAAAATCCACAATAAACACTTCAACAATTTTTATCGGGAGCCAATTTGCTACCCCTTTATCATAATCAATAAAAATGTGAATTTCTTTCACAGTCGAGTTCAAAATAACTCCTTCACGACCAAATGGTCAAATCATTCAAAACATCTCAAATATTCAACATCAACGTGCTTATAACACACATTTTCTCAAAAACACAATTTCAAATGGGGTTCGCGACCCAAATATCAAAATCATGATAAATATCGTTCAAGATTCATGCTTTATATCACCACACATGTAAATTCATCTTTCAAAATTATAAACATCAAGATTTCATAATAATCAACATAAGATATGGGTTCATGCCTCAAATTCATAAAAAAATCAAAGAAAAATCATGCCTTTGTAAGGAAAATTACTTTTGGGCACAAGAACGAAAGAGAGTTCTTGTTGAAAAACCCCACATACCTTAAATGATGAACTTTAGATCGATACTCATTTTTGAAATGTTAATCGTGCCTTTGAATGATGGTTCTTGGAGTTTTTGAACTAGGAACTTGGAATCTTGAATAAATTTGCAGAATTAATGGTGAACTTTGGAGGTTCTTGAAGTTGGATGTAGGAGCTTAGGGTTTTCTTTTTGAGGGAATTTGATGAAATATAACATATAATGCTTCTAATAGGCTTTAATATAGGGTTTGGACGGATTTTGGGTGATGGGGAATGACCAAAACGCCCCTAAAAATCAAATAATTCTCGAATCTGTCCTTTGGTGGACTGTTTTGATAGTCTGAAGTAGATCAACCATAACGTTTTACTCCGATATCCAAATTGGATGAAACTAATTTCATTAGAAATAGGACTCTCATATATTTCCGTTGATATATAGTATCTCACCCAGATCATTGTGTACGAGGAGTTATGATCGTTTGAAGTTGACCCAAAAATTCACTTTTGATAGAATGAAGTAGATTGACCATAACTTTTTTCTCCAATAGACAAATTGGATGAAACTAATTTCATCGGAAAGAGGACTCTCATAGCTTTCCGTTGATATATAGTATATCACCCAGCTCATTATGTACCAGGAGTTATGATCGTTTAAAGTTGAAGAAAAAATACGCCAGGCCTCAGTACTTTTTATTTCCTGCACGTTTTACTGTTCACTACTATTCATGGTTCGATCGGAATGTTCATAACTCGTCGCTCGGGTGTCCGTTTTGGATGATCCACATATCGTTCGAAAGATTATTCAATATTCTACGCAATGGTGGGTCATAATCTAAGACAGTCCGCACGGAAAATTTAAAATTCATTTTAGAAGATAGAATCCAACACGTTTACGCATAAAATTTCAACAAAAAATTCCCAGGGTATTACATCATCTCCCCCTTGGAAACATTCATCCTTGAATGCCAATGAATAAGTACATAATACCATAGAAATGATGACAAAAGGCTGGTATAACGACGTCAATCCACTTACTTCATTCCAAACTTTCGAATACTTCATAGAACATGCGATTCATAATGAGAATGGTCACATAGTTGGATCTTAAACAAAGGAGACTGATTTTAAGGAATCGATATCTTTGGTTTATTCAGAGACTGAGAATCAAAGGTCTCGAAGGGTATCTCATCAAAAGAAGGACCACTTGCGCCCAAATAAAACGTCCCTCAACACTCTCTCCAAAAGATTCAAATGACATTGTTCGGGGAGAAAATGAACCATAATTTGATACAATCCTATCGTATGGGAACAAGAACCCATATGTCATAAATTAAGATAGGAATTTATAGGTCTTGGGAAACATAACTCCTTGCTTCCAAACTTAGCAACACTTCCCAACTACTCCCTCAACTATGTTCAAGCCTAACTCCAAGTAATCATGAGATACGCCACATAACACTATGATATTAATCTATATCATGAACCTCAATACACACTGAGCCTTACAACTCCGCACTTCAAACATAACTCTTATTGCTACTCCAACAACCACATACAATCTTATACTAGGGATCCGCTAACTTGTGGTGCATTCTTTTAGATATACAACCATAACATTCAAGCCTATACTCATAAATCATGTTATCTCAAAAATAATACATAGAGGGAGAAGTATAGATTAACATTGTAGATTCTGAGGAGGAATCTGAAAGCACATCTAACCTAGGCTTAGTTCACGACTTTTATGAACATGAATAAAGTACTTCAATCTTTGGAACTCAAAAGCACTGACAGGATACTTTCTAGCTCTCTTACAATCCCATAACTACCTACGGAGAATTAAGCTTAACTATTTCTGATACCTTTAAAATGAGGCAGAGTTGGCCAGAATAGAGTAAGATGAGAATCTATATAAGCTTCTTGGAGAACCTTTTTATAGCACGATCTTAGACTTGAAAGAAGGGAAATATTTCCTAAATACCCTGTAGCCTCTCGAAGAAAAGTACAGACGTCTTCGTACTGTTCCGCAAGAATCTACTAGACACGACTTCATAGACACCCTAGGACACTTGAACTCTGTGCTCTGATACCAAGTTTGTAACGCCCTGAAATTTAGTCCCGAGATGTCACACGGTGCTTAGGGTCACAAGTGACCCCAAGCAAACCCTTCTACTGGCATAACTCATAAGCAACTGAATAAAAATACAAATCCATACAAATCAGCAGAAATTAACTCTTTTCTGAATCTGATCGATACAAAAATGGAATTTTACAGGATTACAATTCTGCCTTTACAACCAGAATTGAAACAAAATACATCAACTTCTACTGACTATCTATAAAGCCTCTACTAGTACTGATTGTAGGTAGCCAGGTCATGATTCCTGACTACCCAAGCTCAATACGACTGAATAAACAAAATACAACACTATAAACTCTGCATAACTAACCCAAGCCCTTGAATCAAAATAACTCATCACCTGCTGACTGGATACCATGAACTGACTGGATCCGAAGGTGCAACTATACCTTGTACCTACATTCCGAGAAAATATATCCCACATACGAATATGTGGGTTAGTACCATGGAAAGATACCAAGCATATGGGGGTGCAATGCATATACAAAATAATATCTTAATATCATCACAATTTATAAAATTATGCATGATGATATAGATGACTCACTTAGCTCGAATTAAATCATCAAAATCATGGATAAATAATACATGTAAAGTAAAACAAGTGAGTCATTACAATACGTTCTCAATTCACTTTCATCTCAATTTCAAATCATCAAAACAATCAAATCTCATGTCAATTCTCATTAGAATATATTCCTTAAATCTTTTAAGAATAATGACTGTCTCAAACGCAGATAGAAAAGTACACACACACATTGGGAGATCCTATAACCGACATAAACCATGTGAGCTACATGGAGTCCAACGTACAACCCACGTTGGGGAGAGCCATCCTATTCTTGCCATCGGAGTAGGATTTCCAGTATCAATTCAAAAACACTAGTGATCACTATATAAATTAGCCTCAGGCTCACATCCCTCGGGGGCACATAGTTCTAGGGAAGTAAGGTCACTTTATACCTCCCACTCGATGCTAAAGATTACTCCCGGACTTAGCTCAAAAATTTAAATCAGCCTCAGGATCACATTCAAGAAAATCCACAATAAACACTTCAACAATTTTCATCGGGAGCCAATTTGCTACCCCTTCATCATAATCAATAAAATCGTGGATTTCTTTCACAGTCGAGTTCAAAATAACTCCTTCGCGACCAAAAGGTCAAATCATTCAAAACATCTCAAATATTCAACATCAACGTGCTTATAACACACATTTTCTCAAAAACACAATTTCAAATGGGGTTCGCGACCCAAATATCAAAATCATGATAAATATCGTTCAAGATTCATGCTTTATATCACCACACATGTAAATTCATCTTTCAAAATCATAAACATCAAGATTTCATAATAATCATCATAAGATATGGGTTCATGCTTTAAATTAATAAAAAAATCAAATAAAAATCATGCCTTTGTAAGGAAAATTACTTTTGGGCACAAGAACGAAAGAGAGTTCTTGTTGAAAAATCCCACATACCTTAACTGATGAACTTTAGATCGATACTCATTTTTGAGATGTTAATCGTGCCTTTGAATGATGGTTCTTGGAGTTTTTGAACTAGGAACTTGGAATCTTGAATAAATTTGCAGAATTAATGGTGAACTTTGTAGGTTCTTGGAGTTGGATGTAGGAGCTTAGGGTTTTCTTTTTGAGGGAATTTGATGAAATATAATATATAATGCTTCTAATAGGCTTTAATATAGGGTTTGGATGGATTTTGGGTGAGGGGGAATGAACAAAATGCCCCTAAAAATCAAATAATTCTCGAATCTGTCCTTTGGTGGACTGTTTTGATAGTCTGAAGTAGATCAACCATAACGTTTTACTCCGATATCCAACTTGGATGAAATTAATTTCATTAGAAAGAGGACTCTCATAACTTTCCGTTGATATATAGTATATCACCCATATCATTATGTACGGGGAGTTACGATCGTTTGAAGTTGACCCAAAAATTCACTTTTGCTAGGCTGAAGTAGATCGACCATAACTTTTTGCTCCGACAGACAAATTGGGTGAAACCAATTTCTTCGGAAAGAGGACTCGCAGAGATTTCCGTTGATATATAGTATATCACCCAGATCATTATGTACCAGGAGTTATGATCGTTTAAAGTTGAAGAAAAAATACGCCAGGCCTCAGTACTTTTTATTTCCTGCACGTTTTACTGTTCACTACTATTCACGGTTCGATCGGAATGTTCATAACTCGTCGCTCGGGTGTCCATTTTGGATGATCCACATATCGTTGGAAAGATTATTCGATAATCTACGCAATGGTGGGTCATAATCTAAGACATTCCGTATGAAAAATTTATAATTCATTCTAGAAGATAGAACCCAACACGTTTACGCACAAAATTTCAATAAAAAATTTCTCGGGGTATTACACTCATTGGTGTGTCAAAATTTGCCACTTGTTTCTAAATATAAATAAAACACTCATATCTTATTGTAAAAACCTGGTAAGACATTTGGGGCTTGGAATACACTTGAGGAGGCTTATGTTAGGGTGCTTAATCCTTTCTTTTAGTTTATTTTTGTATTTTTAAATGAATTCCATCATAATGATTTGTTTTAATTCCATGAGTGGCTAAACACCTTCATCTAGGGTTGAGGCCATAAACATCAATACTTAATCTTACTTTTGAGTTGGTTTATGTTATCTATCAATTTTCATTGTTTATATATCCATGTTATTACTATTGTATGGATTTGCAACCATCAGGCTATATTATATTTTGTCTTTTAGCTTGGAAAGAGGAATAATAGGATAAGAAAGTGGGATATATGGAATAGGTTCCTATATTTTTAATGAATTAGAGTCAGGATTGGTGTTTAGGATAGGAATATACCTAATTTGTTCTATTTAGTTCATATACGGGATGAAAGATAATTTTATTTAACTTAGTATTCGCATTCTCTCTCAATGATGTAGTTACGGGGATAAGTTAGATAGATGATTAGTGGTACGAAAGAACATAATAATAATATCAACCTCGTGAATCAACAACCAAGATAATAAACTGAACCAATAAGATTATATGGCTAAGTAGGATTTTTCATAGTGCCTCAACCTAGTTTTCTCCCCATTATTGTTCAAGTACTTTAAATTATCGCATTGTTTTATTTACTTTTAGTTTTCAATTCTTAAATGTTTTGGTTATTTTTGCACTTGTTTAATCTTAGTAGTGAAACTAGAATTTGATCATTGTTGAACAAAAGTCATGAGGGATGCAAAAAGTTTTTTGTACCATTGCTGGGGACGTATAAATTGAAAACCCTCTTATTTTTAGTTTTGATAGTTTATTTTACAGTTGCTAATAACTTGATCTTAACTTTTGAATTTGCAGGTTCAAGTTTGAAAATCAAGTAAGCTGGCAAGGGAAAGGGATTTGGTTGAACCATATCTTGAACCTTAGTGACACTTACACCAATTATGGAGAGAAGCAACACTTCTTTACCGGATACCTCAAATTCAGGAAGAGGAAGATATTCCTACACTAATGGATGAGGATCCACAAGCCTGTAGGACAGTTTATAAAGTGGAAATCCCACTTACAACTAATATTACCTTCACCATCCGTAGATCAAAACTTAGAGATAGATTTAAGCTTAAATATAACCTGATGCAATAATTTCACAACAGTGGGAAACTCAATGGTTTGTAACATAATGATCCATGAATCTATCTACAAAATTTCTTAGAAATTAGTGACACATTAATCCTCACTGGAGTTTCTAATGACTACGTGTGGCTCACTTTATTCCCATTATCACTTCTAGGGGAAGCTAAGAAGTGGTTGAATGTAGAACTTGAAAGTTCCATCACTACTTAAGATGTTTTGAAAAAGAAGTTCCTTATCCAATTCTTCACATCCGACAAGACAAAAAGGTTGCATTGTGAATTTTTGAGCTTTAAGAAGAAGCCAGATGAATATCATGATTAGAAAAGGTTTAAATATCTTCTCAGGAGCTATCGACATTACCAACAGTCCAATGAGGTATTTTCTTACACTTTTATTAAAGACCTTGATCATAATACAATTATTTTGTTAGATTCAGCTGGAGGTGGTAAAGCAATAGAGAAAACTTATGATGAGATCTATACCTTGCTATACCAAATTCCATAATGTAATCCTGACTAGCATGGTGACCTCTTTAGAAGTGCAGTGAAAAAGCCTACATCTATGATTGAAGTTGATAGTGTCAACCCAATTGTCAGCTCTTCAAAATCTAATAATGGCACAGTTCAACATATTGGGTGTGAACCAATCACCGGCTCAGGTAAATGCAACTCATCAGGACCCATGTTGGTATAAAATATTTAGGAACAATTGTCACTTTGAAGACATGTATGTATCAAATAAAAAAATTGTAATTTTTGTAGGCAATGCACAAAAGGGAACATATGATAATGCCTACAACAACACATGGCAGAGTCAACCTAGCTATTCACGAGACACTAATAAACCTCAATAGTTTTAGCTTCAACACAACATATAAGCCAATAATATTGAGGAGACTTTGAAGAAGACCCTATACAACCAAGAACAAATGGCTGTTGAGATAAAAAAAACCAGCAACCTACCCAAAAGAATTTAGCAACACAGTTGGGTCAATTAGGTTAGGCATCGAGTAGAAGGTCTAAAGATGGCTTGCCAAGTTACATGGAGAGTACAATGAATGTTATGAAAATTACATTGGGGAGTGGTAGAGATCTCATTAACTGGATTTCTAAAAAAATAAGGAGGTTCAAGCAGGGTACAACAGGTTGAAGAGAAGCAAAGGAAAAGTAATGAGGATAAAAACTCATGGAAGTTTGAGTATCCACAAATAAAGGCAGTTGAGCATGTGCATGAAAGGCCACCACCACATTCCCTCAAGGGCTGAACAAGGCTAAAGAGGATACATGTTTTAAGATATTTTTTTGACACATTTAGAGAACTTTACATTAATATTCCTTTGTTAAATATTTTGTAGGGTATGCCTAAGTACACCAAGTACTTAAAGGATGAGGTGACTAATGAAATAAGGCCATAGGATATTTAGATTGTGGAAGTTACTAATGAGTAAAGTTTGGTGGTTGTGAGAAAGATGCCTAAGAAACTAAAAGACACATAAAGTTTCACCCTTCCTTTACAAATTGGTGATTGTAATATGGTACATGCTTTGAGTGATATAGGGTCAAGCATAAACTTGATTACCCTATCTATGTTCAATACTCTAAGTTTGGGAAAACCAAGTTCGTGCTATATGGTGCTCTAAATGGTGGATAGGACCAGAATATATCTTGATGGAATTAATGAAGATGTTCTTTTTAATGTTGGTAAGTTCATTATTCCTACTTTATTGTTCTTGGTTATGATGTAGATGATAGGGTGCCAATCATATTAGGATGTCCATTCTTAACGATAGGAGGAGCACTGATTGATATAAGAGAGGACACTCTAAAGATGAGATTAGATGATGAAGAGATGGTATTTAATGTTTACAAAACCCTAAATCTACCTTTGCATTATAAATATTTATGCATGATCATATCTATGGAAGTGGATGCGTGTAGGATGGGGTCCAAATCACCAATGACCTCTTTCGACTATCTCATTGAGTTTCCCAAGCCACCACTTAATCATAACGTTGACAAACTTGAGAAGGAGCCTGAAAAGAAAAGTGTTGAAAATGATGCAGACCTTGAGAGTACAGACTCAAGATGTAAGAAAATAGTAAGAATATGGCCTTATAGTAGGAGAAAGATGATAAAAAATATAATTGATATAGTGATGTAGGTCGTGTCGCGACACTAAATCAGGTGCTGCTTGGGAGGTAACCCAAGTTAAGATAGGTATTTTATTTTTATGTTCTTTCTATTCAGTTTTGTTTTTGATTTTTTTTGAGTCTATGGTAGATGAAAATTCTGAGTACCGAAAACCTGAGTTAAGAAGCATGGTAAAGGCTGGGTTTGGGATCCACCAAACCACATTGATGATTAAGATATAACTATCTAAGCCTAGAGGCCTCATGGAGTATTTCTATCCTGACTCTTGAATTATACTTTGGGGACAAAGTATGTTCTTAAGTTTAGGGTGGGGAATCTTCCTATGGATTAGAGTGAAGTAATGCTGTAAGTTTTTAATTTGCAGTTGTTTCCTAGTTTTTCACTAAATTTGAAAAAATTACAAAAAGATTTTCTCTTAATTAGTTTTAGTTTTAGTTGTTGGTGTCAGTCTAGTAGGTACACACTTCCCCCACCCCGTGGTTTTTCTTTTTAGTTCTTTTCTGAGGAGGACCCTTTGAACCTAGTATCTTTTTTGTTTTAAGGAGTAAATTTTAATGTTTTATGTTAGGAATATGTGGGATATTCTATCTTATTTCTATGTGTGATTACATGATGCAAGCAATTTAGAATGTGAAAGCATGTTGAATATGTTGATTGACTACTTTTAAGACACCTAGTCTCATTTATATAACTCCTGTTCAATGTTGGATTAATTCTAAACCTATACTACTGCTTGGCTAAGAATCAATTGACTCCACTTGAATTAAGCATGTGCAATGTGTGATGTGATCTTTTGTTGTACTCCTTGTTGCATTTTGATGTCTAGAACATGCCTGGTGTTTATTGAAAGTGAATTAAGGAATATGGGTTTAGGAGATGATATATGTAATTTTTTGATAGCCATATATCATATCCGTTTTTATCTACCCTTATTTCATAATCTTTGTTGGCCCCATTGAGCCTTTGGACTATATTCATTGGTAGCCTCATATGTATCCTATTCTTTTCTTTTATTGATTATAGTTTAATACAAAGATCATAAGCGCATTAATTGAAAAACTAATATGGGTTTGGAGTGTGAAACTTAAGAAGGAAAATGGTGAAAGTGAAGACCAAAAGTAGTAGCTATTGGTGTTGAAAAAGACAATGTCTTTTGTTTGGTAGTGAGGTAATGAAAGAAAAAAAAACTAAAAGACGTGTTGTTTGAAAATACTCCCGCCTTTAAATATATGAACTAGCTTAAAGAGATGGGTCAAAATAAAAAATTTGTGTGAAGGTAGAGGTGGTGAAAATTTGGTTGTTTAGAAAAGAGTTCAATGTAGAGTGTGATGTCTTAAATAACATAGGGAAGATAGTAACTATTACTAGCGAACATAGTTCCTACCTGTCCCTCAGCTTACATTACAACCCTTAAAGTCTAATTTAATCTTAAGCCTTATCATTCTGATATTAATAAAGTAATAAACTAAGGGAAAGCCCATTGTTCATCTTATGTGACATGAGAATTATTTGTGAGAGTAAGCGTAAATTGATTCTTATTTTGCATCTCTATGAGTGAATATGGGTAACTCTCTTGGGGTAAGGTCATATGTTTGATGATAGTTAGGTAACTTATATGATTTCTTTGATTGACTAATGTGCATTAGTTTTACACTTGGTGGAGTTAATTTTTGATGCTAAGATGTCTTGAAGTAGTGTTCATGAGCTTTCAAGTGTATATAACATGAATAGTGTATAACTTGCTCTTCGTTTAGTCATTGTAGTGCTATCTTAAGTGTCTTTCTTGTTGTAGGGTAAGGATGGACTCCTCCATAGATGGTTCTTAATATAAAGAGTTGTTTAAGAACAAACAAGACTTTAGGTATGGGGTGATGATCTTCAGTGGACTTAGGAACCTAAACATTATTATTTAGCCTTATTTAGCCTAGTTTGAGGACTTCTCATGTGCATAAAAATCTAACATTCACATAATTAAGAATCTAAGTGTGAACTAGTTGTTTATGATGTTTAATGTGTGTACAAAACAAGTTTGGAACCAAAATGTTCACTTAGAGTATAGATGAGAAAACTAGTGTTCTTAGCTTGAGCTATGTGTGTTCTAGATTATCTTGTTGAATTTTATGGTATGTTTAAGTGCTAATCCATGGTTTTTAATGATATAGGAAGTGTGATGAAATGTTAAACTCAGTTATAGAATAATGTACAAGATGATTTTGAAGAGCAAAACCAACCACAAAGCAAGAAGCTTAAGGCCTAATGGATGGAGCAAATAATGTCCAAATCTAGAATTTCTGAGAACTAAGGCATGCCACACCCTCTAGACCCTGAAATAGGGGTGTGACATATCCTTGGATGAAAACCAAAATACAATATCTAGTGAACTCCCATGAAAGGGGCATTTCATATTTCCTATCCTCCGCGATAAGAGTGTGGCATGCTGTTCTGTCAAAATTGGCAACTTGTTTTTGACTATAAATAGAACATGCCTTTCTTCTTGTAGAATCTTGGACGATCTTTGGGGCTTGGAATTCACTTAAGGCGTCTTTCTTTTGGGTTTTTAATCCTTTCTTTTAGTTCGCTATTGGATTTTTACATGAATTCCATCATAATGATTCGTTGTAGTTCCATGAGTTTCTAAATACTTTAATATAAGGTCGAGGACAAGAACATGAATACTTAAGCTTATTGGTACCAATACTTACCATTATATGAATTCTTCTTCCACAATAGATACTATTCCAATATTGACATAGCCCTTTTGACGCCTTGTAAAGTAGAAGGTGTAGATAAGGTAAAGATCTTCAATTATGTGGTTTGTTGTATTTGAAGTAATACCTTGTGGTACATGCATACTGAAGGATTTAATAAAAAAAGTGATGTTTATTCAGGAAAAGCTTATAGAAACCCAGAGTAGGAAGAAAAAGTACAAAGGCTACAAAGTAAAAATGTGAAGTTTGCAAAATAAGAAAAGGTACTCCTAAAGATGTCTCTCATGAAGGGTGTAATATAATTGGGAAAAATGGTAAATTGAGTTTGAGATATATTAGACCCTTTAAGGTCTTGAGGAGAGTGGATTCAGTTGGTTATATGTTATCTCTACTACTTAGCTTATATTAAGTTCACTTTGTATTTCACGTATAGATGCTAAAGAAGTATCACTTAGATAATGATTATATCATTGAAATTTAGGGTGATGATGTAAGAAAGTTAAAAACTTGAGTCATTCCTTATGTGAAGTTTTAGCAGAGAAATTGTACCATTAAATAGGCTACGCAAAATATAGAAGTGGACATATGCAAGCACTATCAGTACTTATTCATTGACTAAGGTATGTTCCTATTTTTTGGTTAGGTCTTTTTGTACTATTTGTGTTTTGAAGATGAGCAATTGGTATATTTGTATCTAATGTAATGATCCAAATCGTTGTTATGCTAAATAAGTGGTAAAAACTTCACCTCGTTTGTCTTCAGATAATTTTTAGGTAATTTTGGGATAATATAAGGTTAAATAGTTTTTGAGGGCGTGTTAGTTGAAATAAATTTAGTAGTAATATGATTATTGGCAGTGATTTTTAATGTGATATTTGGATAGGCAATGAGTTTAAGGAGTCGTAGCAACTTCTAACACACCTGATACTTTGTTATAGAACTCTAGTTAGAGAGTTTATCATGAAAATATTGGTTTTTAATATCATAATTCTTAGAGTGTGTTGTAAAATAAGAATTATAGAAGAGAGGTTCCAAGTTTCTATCTCATACCACTATAGTGGAAAAAGAAACCATTGTTGTGGTACCACTATAGCTATAAAGATTCAGTCACTGTGAACCTTTATTTTAAGGCGCTAATCACTGCTACAATAATTTAATTATTGCAGTGGTAATTAAACTCTATAGTAGTGATACACAATGTTTGAAAGATTTAAAAACTAAAAAAGTTTTTTTCATTGCTGAAACACCCTAGGTTTGACCCCTAAAAAATTTCTTCGCTTTTGGCTTTTGGACATCATACGACTTGGGGTACTAGTAGTATGATGTGGTACGGTTTTGTGGTTCATGGTCGTATGATGACCAATATAGGTTTGATGGTTTCTGTCCAGGGTATAGTTAGAACTTACAAGTTATATATTAGGGAATGAATGGTAAGGTGTAAATCATTTTTTGTCCTAAGTTTAGTCTAGGTGATTCTATTCTGCCTAGGGTACGATTTCATAGTACTAGTCATATTTTTGCGTATAGTTTGGATTGGATGGCTGTATGTTGAATAGTGATGGAGTCCAACGGGAGGCCTAGGGTCCAAGTTAAGGGTACCACTCGTACCCTAGGGTACGATTGGGGTGGGTGGTCGTACCATCCAGTGGGAATTTTAAGAAGTTTAATTTGGGGGGTAATATAGACATTTACCCTTTTAACAACCTAAGTTCCTACAACTTACAACACTCTTTGGACATCATTTAATATATTTTCTATAATACAAATTCTTTTAAAACACTCTTAAACAAGGAAAGCTAGAGTTTCATTAATAGGATCAATTTTTGGCTTACAAGGGTGATTTCTCACTGTTTTCTTCTTAATCTAAGACATGTACTCCTCACTCATTGTTAATTTCAACTAAAGGCATATTTTAGGAATAGTTTTCATCGCATATTGTTTTATGGTTTTGGGGTTTCAAATATATGTTGGGGTTTTTAGTTATAAATGCTTCGGTATGGTTTTCCCATGATTAAATTATAGATTTACATGTTTTAAAGGTGGTTTGGACATTTGGTTGCTTGGGAATGGTTAATTGATACTTGGTTTTGGTTTTGGAAACACTATGCCTCCTATGTATTTAATAAAATATCTATGAGAATGCTTTTACTACATTGTTGGGATTTCATTAAACTATGCATGGTATAACTTGGTAGGGACCCTAAATGGTATAAATGGTTTAGAA
Organism: Capsicum pubescens; assembly: GCA_030864215.1. Classification (NCBI taxonomy): domain Eukaryota; kingdom Viridiplantae; phylum Streptophyta; class Magnoliopsida; order Solanales; family Solanaceae; genus Capsicum; species Capsicum pubescens. The sequence goes on from CM061544.1 coordinate 110,362,033, forward strand.
TGGTTAAATCGTAAGGTCTTGATGATTATGGTTGGTCTAATTGAAAGCCTTGTGGGGTCCAAGGTAATCCCCTAAGCAAAAATAGTAATGATAACTTGTGGGGTACATGGAATTCCCCAAGTCAACTTAATAATATAATTTATGGATACATGGGAATCCCTTCTTCTTAAAAAGAATGGCTAAGGAAATTGTGTGCAAACTATAGTCGGTATGACAATATTACTACTTATAACCTTGGTTAATTTAAATGGAATGGTGGTTTGGTTGTGTGTTATGGTTTTAATTGGGAAATAATGGCGGGATATGCTAGCTAACCATGAAGGTGTGAGTCCAAGGGATGAACACAGGAAACTAATGTTTGCCTACATGAGTATTAGTCATGGCGACCATATATGATACTTTCATGGTACACAGGAACCCCCTAAATACACTTGTACATAAGTATCATGGTTAGAAAAGGGTACTCAGAATCCACTACTCCAATGGTATCTTCAGTTTATACGGCTAAACATATTGGTTCCTATTTAAGAGATTACACTGGACGCATATTGCCCAAGTATGGTGATAGGATATTTAAGATACGCATACCAAAGTTAAGGGTTTTAAAGGCATGCTAAACTAGGTTCCCTTTCCTAGCATGGTTATATATATGTATGTATGGTTGTAAATACATATGGTTGGTTTAATTGGTTTTAACGATTGACATTATTTTATCCTTATCCTGAGTCCATACTAGCGTTCACTCGCTAACCCATCTTTGGTTGGTTGTATCCCCACGTGATATAGGAACTGGCTGTTCTACTCATCCTGCTCAGTGATCGAATTCGAGATCATCTCAGTTAAATTTAAGTGGTGAGATTCCATATTCCAAAAGTCTCCATTATATGACATTGATGTTTTTACATACTTTGGTTATTTCATAGATGTTGGTTTTGGCTATGGTTGGGGGCATGTCCCAACCGAATATTATTTTACTTTCTTTTAGAGGCTTTGTGGGAGTACTATAGGTTTGTATGGGCAGTGTCGATAGTGATGACAACCTTGGAATTGGTATTATTGTTATGGCTGATTCCATTTGACTTTACTTATGATTGTTCCATCTTGTTATGTTATGGACTCGTACTTGGTTATTGTTTTGGTTTTGGTATAGTTATCAGTTTTGTAATGGATGGTTGGACTTGTTTGAGTTGGTCATGGTTATGGACTTATCCTAGAATCTAGAATTGTGCAAACTTCTATCTTGTTATATGTTCAAAATCCATCTGACTCAGGGTACGTGTTTGGAGGTTAGTTTGGGTAATGGGGGTGGTCCACAGTCTTGGTTGGACTTGGGATGCTCATTATGAAAATGCTCCAGTTCGGGCCAGGTCAAGTTGGTATCAGAGCTTTAGGTTCATGGTCAAGTGGGAATCCCTAAAGCCGTGTTGAGTAGAGTCTCTTTTAAGGGTATGTAGCATGTCATACTCATAAGAGAGAGGTTACAAGCATTTACAAAAGTTTCTCTTTCTTTGTGTTCTATTTTCAAACTTGTAGTCTAAGTCCTGGAATCTTCTCTATGCTTTCAGATCATGTGTCGATGATCTGATATGCATGGAAACTTTTCTATCCCAACTGGGGACTATGTTGATGGGACACACTCTACTCATGGAATCCATTCTCGATATAAGGGTCCAATCCCTAATTTCTCGAGAGTTTCATCGGTTCTTTCTAGTCCTCCTTAGGATCCTTACGCAGGGATAATGAATGCAGAGTTTCATCAGTCGATCCATGTGTTTGCTCAATAAGTAGTTTCTCAGGCTGAGCATGGTTCATCTGGTATCGCATCTTCTAAGGCCACAAGGGTTGGACAGTTAATGAGGTTGTTCCTCAAAATTTTACTAGTGTTTAAGTGGAAGAGGATACTTAGGGTTTTCTAGAAGAGATAGAAAAGATATTCAGGGTCATGAAGGCCACGAATATTGAAGCGGTGAATTTTGCTGCTTATCAGCTAAAGAATATGGCATAACAATGGTATGAGGAATGAGATCAGGCAAGTGGTGAGGTTGATAAGTCATCTCTATGGGAGACTTTCTTTAATGCTTTTCTAGATCATTTCCTTCCTTAGTAGTTGAGGGAAGCTTAAGCAAAGAAATTTGTTAACCTGAAATAGGGAAAGATATTGTTCAAAGAGTATGCCTTAAAGTTTCACCAGTTGTCTAGGTATGCTCTGGAAATAGTGTTGGATATGAGGGACATGATGAGAAAGTTTGCTTCACGTTTGTCTCGTGAGTAGATCCTTAAAAGCAAGACTGTATTGATGATCAAGGGCATAGATATCTCTTGGTTGGTTGTTCAGATGCAACAGATAGAGGAAGAGAATAGAAAGCAGGTTGAGATAGGGAAAATACAGGGTAAAAAGGTTAGATTCTCTGAGAAGGGTGGTGGTTAACATCAAAGTGGTTTGGATGATGTTAAGTGGCCAAAGAAAAAGTAAGGGAGCTTTAGTTCTTTCTCCATAGCTAGTTATCCTTACCCGAAGCCATCAGGAGATAATCGTTAGTAGGGTTGTGATAACTTTAGGGGACAGGGTGCCCAATCTCACGATATCAGGTCCCAGTCGACTTTATCATGTCCTCCTTGTAGGTTTTACGATCGATTGCATCCAAGTTTTCTTTATGAGGGGAGGGATAGGTTCTTTAAATGTGGTTAATCAGGTCATATGCATAGAAATTTTCTGGTTGATAAGGTTTCTTAGGGAGTGAACAAGGTGTCAGTTTCCTATTTATCTGCTCCTACACCATGGGGTGTTGCTTTTGCATCATCTCTGCTTTTGGTACCGGTACTAGCAGGAAAATTTTATTTTTTTCTAGAGTCCTGACAGGATTCTGAGGCATCGCCTGACACCATGACTGGTATGTTACAACTCTTTTCTCGTGATGTGTATTATTTACTTGATTCGGGGTAAACTCTTTCTTATGTAAACTCATTTGTTCCTTTGTATTTTGGTTTTAATCCTGAGTTCATTTCAAATTCTTTTTTTTCTACCCCGGTAGGTGACTCTGTTGTTTTTATAAGAGTCTATAGAGGGTGTGTGGTATATGTTGATATTAATAATACTTTGGTGTATTTGTATAAATTAGATATGGTGAATTTTGATGTTATTCTGGGGATGGATTGGTTACACTCGTGCTATGCATCCTTAGATTGTCATACTTGTAAGGTTGTCTTTAAGTTCCCCAATAAAATGGTTATTGAATGAGAGGGTGGATCCCTAGATCCTAAGGGGAAGTTTATACCATATCTTAGAGCTCGGAGGTTAATCTCTAAATGGTGTCTCTATAATTTTATCTGGGTTAAAGACTCTAACTCGTAAGGTCCTTCTTTATATTTATTTCTTGTGGTGAATAAGTTTGTTGAGGTCTTTCCTTATGATCTTCCTGGTGTTCCTCTTAATAGGGATGTTGTGTTTGGGATTAATTTGGTTTCGGATGCTCATCTAATGTCTATTCCTTCTTATCAAATGGCTTTGGCTGAGTTGAAGGAACTCAATGAGCAACTTAATGATCTTTTGGCCAAGGGTTTCATCTATCCTAGTGTGTCCCCGTAGGGTGCACCAGTGTTATTCATGTATAAAAAAGATGGTTCCTTTCGGATGTATATTGACTATGGACAATTGAACAAGGTGACATTTAAGAAAAAGTATCCCCTTTCAAGGATAGATTACTTGTTTGATTAGTTACAAGGTACCAATTTGTTTCAAAGATAGATCTTCGGTCTTGATATCATCAACTTAAGATTGGTGATGTGGATATCCCTAAGATGGCATTTCGGACCCAGTATGGGCACTTTGAGTTCTTAGTTATGTCATTTTGTTTGACCAATACCTTAGTGGCATTCATGGATTTGATGAATAGGGTATTCTGTCAATTTTTGGATATTTTTGGCATTGTGTTCATTAATGACATTTTTGTGTACTAAAAAAGTGAGGTGTATCATTTTGAATCACCTTTATATGGTATTGTAGACCTTAAAAGACCAATAGTTGTATGCCAAATTCTTGAAATATGAATTCTGGTTGAACGATGTCACTTTTTTGGGTCATATTATTTCTAGTGAGGGTATCATGGTGGATCAACAAAAGGTGATGATTGTTAAAAAGTGTCCTAGACCCACGACTCCAATCGACATTGTGAGGTTTTTAGATTTGGCCGAGTATTATAGGGGGTTTGTGGAGAGTTATTCGATGATAGCTGCGCCATTAATTAAGTTGAATTAGAAAAAGGTAAAAGTCTCCCATTCTTATGCTTGTGAGGGTAGTTTCAAGAAGCTGAAGGATAAGCTAACTTTGACTCTAGTTTTGACTTTTCCTAAAGGCAATGGGGGGTTTGTGGTTTACTGTGATGCATATTAGGTGGGACTTGGTTGCGTTTTGATGCAGTATGGTAAGGTGATTGCCTATACTTCTAGGTAGTTGAAGGTGTATGAGAAGAATTATAACATTCATGATCTGGAATTATTAGTTGTGGTATTTGCATTGAAAATCTGGCAACACTATTTTTATAAAGTGTAAGTGGAAATTTTCTCTGATCATAAGAGTCTGCAGTTTGTGTTCACTCAGAAAGAGCTTAACCTCAGGCAATAGAGATGGCTTGTGCTTCTCGAGGACTATGACATGAGTCCTTATCGCCATCTTTGTAAGGCTAATGTTGCTGCTGATTATCTTAGCAGGTCGTCTATGTGGAGTTTAGCTCATGATAAGAAGAGGCGAGAGTTAGTGAAGGATATTCGAGTTAGTGAAGGATATTCACCACTTGGCTAATCTTGTAGTTTGCCTTTTGGACACCGAGAATAGTGGTATATTGGTACAAAAAGTGGTTCGGTCATCTCTTGGTGTAGAGATCAAGGAGAAGCAAATGCTAGTTCCTGTCTTGATGAAAATAAAGGGTGATGTAGGTAGGAAAAAGGTAATGGTATTTGAGATTAGTGGTGACAATACCTTGGGATATTATGTGTTTCTGATGTTGATGGTTTGCGAGAAAGGCTATTAGCTGAGGCGCATGAATCGTGCTATGTTTTTCATCCTGGTTCGAAAAAAATTTATCATTATCTCAAGGATATATATTGGTGGAATGGTATGAAAAAGGATGTGGCTAATTTTGTGGCTAAATATTTGGTGTGTCAACAAGTGAAAGTTGAGCACATAAGGCCAGGAGGCTTGTACTAGGAAATTGAATTGAATGAATGGAAATGGGAAGTGATCAATAAGGATTTCATTAATGCTTTTCCTTGGTCTTGGAACCAATTTGATTTGTTTTAGGTCATCGTGGATAAGATGAAAAAGTCGGCTCACATCTTACTAGTGAAGAATAACTTTTCAACGGAGGATTATGTGAAGTTGTATCTTTATGATATTGTGAAGCTTCATGGGGTACCTATTTTGATTATCTGTTATCGTGGTATGCAATTTTCATCTCATTTTTGGTGGTCGTTTCAGAAGAAGTTGGGTATTAAGGTTAGTCTATGTATTGTTTTTCACCCGCATACTGATGGGCAAGAAGAAATGATTATTCATACATTGGAAGATATGCTTCGTGCACGTGTGATTGATTATGTTTATAATTGGATTGAGCCTCTACCTCTTGTAGAGTTTGATTACAACAATAGCCATCATTTTAGCATTGTGATGGCCTCTTTTGAGGCATTGTATGGTAGTAGATGTAGATCTCCAATTGGGTTGTTTGAGCTTGCTGAGGCGGATATGTTTTGCCTAGATTTATTTTATCAGGCAATAAAGATGGTAAACATGATTTAGGATAGGATTCTAGCTTCCCAAAGTCACCAAAAGTCCTATGTAGGGGTAAGGCGTAGGGACTTAGAGTTTGAGGTTAGGGAAAGAGTGATCCTAAGTTTGTTTCCTGTAAAGGAAGTAATGCGGTTGGGATAAGGGAAAACTCATCCCCGGTATGTTAGTCCTTATGTGGTTTTAAGGAGGGTTTGTAATATTGCGTATTAATTGGAGTTGCCTTCTAGTTTGAGCTCCATTCTTCCAGTATTCTATGTCTCTATGCTGAGAAAATGTATAGGTGATCCTTCAGCGGTTATTCCTTTTGAATGGTTGGGTATCTCGTGTTTTATGTCTTATGAAGTGATCCCAGCTGAGATCTTGGATCGGCAGGTTTGTCGGTTGCGGACCAAGGATGTAGCTTCGGTTAAGGTTCTATGGTGAAACAAGAAGGTGGAAGAAGCTACTTTTGAAGCAGAAGAGGACATTAAGTTCAAGTATCCATATTTTTTTTCTTCTTCAAATAATTGTGCGGAAGGTATATGTTCTTGTTCACATCATAGTTTTCTAACTAGGTTAAATGAAGGTTGATTCTCTTGTATCTTTGTTTTCTAACTTAGTTAAAGGTTGGAATGGTTATGTTGGGGTATAGATCGTGCTTATACTACCTTATTCGTCATTCAGGGATGAATGATCCTAGTGGGGGAGACTGAAACACCCTGGGTTTTTACTCTTAGAAAATTTCTCCATTTTTGGCTTCTAGACATCACATGACTTGGTATACTAGTCTTATGATGTGGAACGGTTTGATGGGTCATGGTCGTATTGTGACCAGTATGGGTTGGATGGTTTCTGTCCAAGTTACGGTTGGAACATACAAGTTGTATGTTAGGGTTTGGAATGGTAAGGTGTCAATCATATGTTACCCTAAGTTTATTTTAGGTAATTCTACTCTACCCAGGGTACTATTTCTTGGTACTAGTAGTATGGTTGGGTACAGTTTGAATTAGGTTGTTGTATGTTTGAAAATGTTGGGTTCTATGAGGAGACCTAAGGTACGAGTTAAGGGTGCCACTCATATCCTATGGTACGGTTGGGATGGGGTAGTCGTACTATCCTATGGGAATTGTATGCAGTTTAAGTTGGGGGTAATCTGTATATTTTCCATCTTAACCTCTTAAGGACCCATGACTTATAACACTATTAGGACATCATTTAACCTATTTGGAATCACTCTATCTCTCTTAAAACACTCTAAAATTCTCTTAAGGCTCTTGGGTAAAGGAAGGCTAGGATTTCATCACTAGGATAAATTTGGGGCTTACAAGGGTGATTTCTCTCTGTCATCTTCGTAATCTAAGGTATGTACACCTCCTTCATTGTTAGTTCCAACTAAAGGCATGTTTTATGAATTGTTTTCAAGGCTTAATTGTTTATGGTTTTGGCTTTCCAAATATATATTGGGAGTTTTGGTTATAAATGCTTAGTTATGGTTTTCCCATATTTTAATTATGGATTTACATATTTTAATAGTTGTTTTGACATTTGGTCTCATGGGAATGATTAATTATTAGTTGGTTTTGGTTTTCAAAACACTATTCCCCCAATGTGTTTGATCAAATACCTATGAGAATGTTCTTACTACATTGTTGGACTTTCATTGAACTCTGCATGGTATACCTTGGTAATGGAACCCTAAATGGTATAAATGGTTTGAAATGGTTAAATGGTAATGTCTTGGTGGTTATGGTTTGTCTAATTGAAAGCCTTTTGGGGTACAAGTGAATTCCCCAAGCAATCTTAATAACGATCTCTTGTGGGGTACATGGGATTCCCCAAGTCAACTTAATAATGTAATCTATGGGTACATGGGAATCCCTTATTCTTAAAAAAGATAGATAAAGACACTGCTTGCAAGCTATAGTTAGTATGGTGATGCCACTACTTATAGCCTCGATTAATAATAAATGGAATAGTGGTTTGGTTGTGTGGTAATGGTTTTAATTGGACAATAATGGCGAGGTGTGCTTGCTAAATGTGAAGGTGTGAGTCCAATGGATGAACACAGGAACTCATGTTTTCCAACACGAGGATTGGTCATGATGACCATATATGATACTTTCGTGATACACAAGAATCCCTTAAGTACACTTGTACATATGTATCATGGAGAGCGAAGGGTTCTCGAGAATCCCCTACTCTTATGGTATCTCTGATTCATTTGGCAACATGCATCGGGGCCCGTTCAGGGGGTTACAATGGACACATATAACCCGTAGGTGGTTCTCGGACAGTTATGCTATGTATACCTAGGTTAATGGTTTTAAAGGCATGCTAAACACAATTCCCTTTCCTAGTATGGTTATATATCTGTATATATGGTTATATATCTGTATATATGGTTATGAATGCATACGATTCATTTACTTGGTTTTAGAGGTTGGCATTATTTTATCCTTATCTTGAGTGCATGCTTGCGTTCAATAGCTAACCTATCTTTGGGCGGTTATATCCCCAGGTGCTATAGGAACTGACCGTTCTACTCCTCTTGCTCAGTGATCGAAATTGGGATCATCTTGATTGGATTGAAGTGGTGAGCTTCCATATTCCGAAAGGATCCATTTCATATCATCGATGTCTTTGCATACTTTGATTATTTCATAGACATTGGTTAGGGAATTTCCCAACCGAATATTGTTTTACTTTTCGTTAGAGGCTTTGTGGGACTACTATTAGTTGGTATGGGCGGTGTCGGAGTGGTGCCAGCCTTGGCATTGGTATTGGTATTATGGCTGATATGGTTTGACTATATTTATGATCATTCCATCCTTTTATGTTTTGGATACATACTTGGTTATTGTTTTGGTTTTGGTATAGTTATTATTTTGGTGTTGGATGGTTGGACTTTCTTGGGTTATTCACGATTATGGACCTATCCCAGAGTCCAAAATTATGCAAAATACTATCTTGTTATATGTTTGAAATTCATCCGACTCAGGGTACACGTTTGGAGGTTGGGTTGGGTAACAGTGGTAGTCCCCAGTACTGGTTGGACATGGGATGCCCATTACAACAAGGCTCCGGTTCGGGTCGTGTCAATTGCCCACTTTTTGAAAAACATAAAAATCTCTAAGAAAATAAATTTTTAAGGGATTAAAAAGTTATTAAACTTTGGAGGTACGTTATTACAATATAAACATAAATTCTTTACTATAAACTTTGAAAATCCTTAAAAAATTTTTTTTGGTAGAATATGGGATCTAACCCTAGTTTATGAAATTGAGGTAAAGTTGTGGGAATGATTATAAGATCAGTAGGTAATGACCCTAAGGTGTTACAAAATAATAATGGGTATAAGAATTATGGTTGTTAATGCTAGTTCAAGTAGGGTTCATGAAGTTTAATGAATGAAAAAAATCCTAAGATGATGAATAGGGTAAGTTTAAGGATAAAATTAGTGGATTTGATCACTAGTGGTTGAAAAGGGATGTTTTATTTAAATGGGTATGTATTATTGTTAATATATATCAATAACAAGTTGAACAAGAAATAAAAAGCAAAAGTATCTCTTAAAGATGATTTTGAGAAAGGATTCGAGGTAGGTTTTAATTTTGTTATAACACTTAGACTAGCTTAGCTTTGTGCGTGTTTGTAAACTGAACATTTGTGATTTACTTCTTGCATGACTTCTTATTATTTTACTATATTTCATATTCATATGCATTGTTGGCAAAGGTTGGTCATTTGAAGATGGAATACCACACCTCTATGGATATGATATTGATTATAAAGAATTGGGCACCATACTAGTACAAATATGATGATGATGAGATTGAGAATAGTAAGAGATGATGTGCACAATTTTCATAGATGCACTCATTTATATGCAATAGGTGACTTTGTTATGGTTTTTATGGTGATGTGTTGTAAATGGAAATGATTAAATGTAAAAGATGGTAAAAGTGGACTTAACAACTACTTATATACATATGATGTGTTAAATTGTTGATGTATTTGATTACGTGCTCTATTATGATCATTTCTACATTTGTTTGGCTTGCTTACTTGCCGAAGCAAGTGTAGTTGGCCTGTAATGCTTACCAACACTTGTTGTTGTACCGATACTTCATGTACTTTTCTTTTGTTTAGTGCAGGATATTTTCTAGCAGCTGACATGAGACCTAGGCCCCGAGTTAGTATTCCAAACTCAATTTCAAGGGTGAGATCCCTGATCGAGCAGCCTTTGGAACTATTGTAATGACTTAATATATGGTGATTTTCTTAAAATGTTCATTTTTATGTGATTTGACAATTTTACCATATTCTGTGGTTGCTTTGTAGTATTTCTTGGGTGTGGGGATGATTGGCACACTTCCTAATACATTTTGGTGTGATCTATGTGAAATTATGTTTTTTAGTGGATCCAAAGCCATATTGATCTATGTGTCATTCGCAAAATGAACTGCACCAGCAGATTTGGAGTGTCGATTTTAAGTTGGTAACATGGTTCGTGTGATTTAATGGCTTTTATTGACCCTTGATTCAAAAAGTTGTGAAAATGCATTTCGGGAGTCAATTTTGTAAAAAAACATCTTTTCAAAAATTTTATATTGCTATTGAGTTTGGAGTATTGAATTTGATAGGGTAGCATAGTCTGTCTGCATCTTTGGCATTTTGGATGAATCTTAAGGGGTCCACAGATATTTTGAATCTCTCAAGTCTCCACAGCTTGTGAAACCACTAAAGAAACCGTTTAGGAGCTTTAGTGGAGGGTGCTAAAGAAGCCCTTAGGCGTTTTAGCGGCCTCAACACAACCTTCATGTACTGCTTTAGCTGTAGCCCATGGGCATTAGTGTTGACCGCTAAAGATGCTAGGGACCACTATAGCGACACCTGCACTTGCGTGGGGTGCTGCTTTAGAGGCCCTAGGCGCTTTAGTGATGACCTTTAAAGTGGCGCAGGGCCTGCTTTATCGGTCCCTAGATAGATTAAAATTCTTCTTTTTGCGATTCTTTCACCATTTTCAAAAGATGGAGCTTGGGGTTAATGTTTTTGAGCTATTTCTTCCATTAGTAAGCTTGGGTAAGCTCCAAATCCCTATTTCAATTACTTTGCTTCAATTTTATTATTTAAACTTCATTAAAACTTGGATTCAAAGGTAAAGTTTGGGAATTTTGGTCCAGAAGGCCTAAAATAGGATTTCTTCATTTTAAACACCAATTTCAACTTGTTTTCACTTGGGCTTTCTTCTATGAGTTCCTTTGATGGAAAATATATTTTTGGATGAAAATACCATTTTACCCTTCTTTTCAAGAAAACACATTTTAGGGGTCCTCTTTGACCCTAACCTAAAAATGGGCAATATGGCTATAGTTGACTTTTTATTGATGCATACACTCTATATTCGTGAGATTTAGTTGGTTTTGGATCCGTTCGTGAGGGGGAAGCTCCAGGTTGATGGCGTGTTTGATCAGTGATTGGTATTTTAGATAGGTTATGGATAAACTTTCTTCAGATAGCAATGGGTAGTTAATATTGGTATAAAATCATATTAAGACTATGAGAACTAATCATGAAAATGGCTATAATATTGTGTTGTGCCTATGTAGGTGTCTATATTGTTTCTAATTGGTGGTTTTGAGACTGTATTTGCTACGTGCGAATGTGTGGGGTCTTATATGATGTTGTTGTCCTTGGGTATGAGTAAATGGTTGTATCTTGATTGATAAAAAAGATAAAATTGTAATATAAGTGGCATCACTAACATACTTTGGTGTATTTTACTCTATTGGTATATGGATTACGCTGGATTTTATGGATGGTTTGAATATTGTGTGGATTTTAGCTCACATGGTTGGATATGCAAATTTTCATTCTTGTTGGCTGTGAGCATAACATCCTCATATCATATACATTCATTAAACATTAGTACCATCGAGTAAATAGTGGAAACATTGGCTTTTTCTGCAAAAAATATGACATCTTTAGAAACCTCTACAGATAGATGAGCTGAAGGAGAGATATGAATATTTGTATTTGATATAGTTTGTGTATGGGTTGATGAAAACTCCATGGGTTCTACTTCGGGGAGAACAACTCTCTAGGCGTATACATAGGTTGTGCGACAACCTTATGCATCAAATCATCACCATCTTCATTGCATTTGTATTTATATTGTGCTTTCTCTTTGTTGTATTATCGTCGTTGATGTGACACTTGTCTATGTGTATTTCTTTCTTTGTACTTGTATGTGTTGTATCTACATACCTATATCCTTGCCGTATTTGTCTATGGTATATGTGAATATTATAGAATTATTAGTGGAGACAACGTGGGCTACTTGATAACGCTCACCTATACCATCTAAAGTGCTAGAATACAGTCGTTGTCAATAGCTCAACTTTCGTTGAGGTCAAATCCACGAAGAGCGAGATTTAGATTTTGATCCTTATGGGAGTCAAAATTACTAAAAATATACTCAAAGTGTACAAAATGTAAGACACATAATGTAAAGTGTGTGTGTGTTGGGGGGGGGGTTGGTTTGGAATAGAATCTTATCAATATCAAGTCAAGCAACACATTATGATAACACTTTTTGTTTTAGAATTCAATTTTGGTGAGATCTTGGGATTATGTCTACCTAAGGGAAATTTGTGCTTGGGATCATGATGGTTTGGTGTAAGTTCTAACCGTTGATAACTTGGAAGCCTAGTTTGAAACACCTTTAAGCTAGTTTGTCAACAAAGCCTCAAGGATGTCACTCCTTGACTATTTTGAGTACCTAATGAGTGTATCAATAAAAGCCATCCAAGACCTCAATTGGGCATCCATTTTTCAATGAAGATGTCCATGAAATAACCTACTCTTTATCTACCCTTATTTCCAAGATGGCCAAAGATGGTAAGCTACATCTTCAATTGTCCAATTTTGTTTTGTACCATTATATCCCTCTTTAAGGAAACCTATGGGTTCCTAAGAGTTCACCCACATCACTCTTTCGAGAATTATGAGAGTTTTCAAGAGTTTGGGGTTTTCATCCAACAAATCCATTTTTGATATTTTGGATTTTCACCCACAAATTTCAACTATTTAAACCAAACAATAGTAGAATCCATATACAACAACTAAGAATTACAGAAACACATCATTAACAAAACAAAATTGGACCTTAGTTTAACATAATTCCAAGACTAAAAGATTCAGCTACTCATGAAGAAAAGGGAGAAAAATATACCACAGGGATTGTTCAAAGTATCCATTCTTCACAAATAATAAATTCAAAGTCACCAAATGATATTACAATGTTTTCCTAATTTAGGGTTTAAACTTCAAATTAAAAAATATCTCAATAGTGTGCAATGCCCCCATGAGAAAGGGTTTAAGCCTATAAGTGGAATTGGGTTCGGCTGGGTGAAATGACAAAACTGCTGATTGGCAAAATTCCCCCATAGCCACGATCACAGAATGTGGTCTACGATCGCGGATACCACGATCGTAGTAAGGACACCATGATCACAGTCTTTTGACCTGCTTGAGTGATCACGATCGCGGCCCACAGACTGCAATCGAGGTAACTAAGGCTTATTCCTGCTACAGGTCCTGCAGCTAGACTTCTTTCCCTTTTTTGGTCCATTTCAGCTCAAATCCACATCTTTCATTCTCCTAACTTGTATGACTACAAAATGTCGAAATTAGTGCATTTAATCTCCAATTTGTCTCACTTATATCTTCAAATAATAGTAGTGTACACGATTGTTGAGGCAAATTGAGTGGTAAATTCACAACTCATCAACACCCCAACTTAAAACTTTGCTAGTACTCAAGCAACACAATTTTTTACCATAAGACAATGCACATGTATGTCCAAATTTTACTACCCAATGATCATACTGTCTTTAACCTCATTACTACCTCAAATAGCTCTTCACACATGGGAAAAACTATTTTAACGACACCCCTTAACATAAAATACTATATTTGAGGATGCAAAATACTCCAAAGAGCAACCATGAAATAATCACTAATACTCTATAAATGACTCACTTTTTAACTTAACTACATTATAGTCCTTTTACCTTATTTTTCAGGAAATGAAAACATCACCCACCTCAAATTGTTGACATTCCTCCTCATAAGAAGAAAAATTCCACACACTAAGATATCAAATATGCAGCAAGGAATTTAAGTGCAAAACACTCTATCTCTCAAGAAATCTCGATGTTAACAAGTACAATGCCATAGTCTTGCCCCTATTTTCAATCAACACTACAATGAATATACCCAGTTGGAAATCATCAAGGGATTTTCGAGCTTGTAATTTAGGTTTAGGGTAGGGTAGGATAATGTTTAGGAATAAAATGGCTACACCCTCCATGAAAATCTACATCATACACTTCAATCCAATATTTGACCATTGGCCGCTTTTTTTTTACAAATGTGCCTACTTTTATTTCCTTGGTTCACCCATTTCCTTTTTATTTTTCTCTTGCATATTTTATGCAGTTCTTTTCTATGTTAGGTCATTTATTTTCCTTACTTATTTGTTTTCTATGCTTAATCTCTTAGGCACTCACTAACAATTTCGTGGCCCAAAGTTACCTCTTCCAATCTTTACCACCCCTAACTTTGGCTTTTAGCTTCAATTTGCAATTTTTTAGTTCAAGGAGGATACAGTTAAAAAGAGGGATAAGAATTGAAAGGCTCACGGCTTGCAATGTTTTTTCCAAATAAAGGTCCAAAGGCATAAAGTAGGTGACTAGGGATAATATCTATGCAAGGGTAGACTTTTTAGGCTAAAGTGGACTTTTGATGTCACAAAGATGGCCTAGGATCATCTCACCAACCAAATACAATCAAAATTAGCCTTCTTACATTAATGGGGCAAGTTCTAGATGGTACAAGTTCACATGAGATTTGGACAAATAAGATCACCACACATGGCATGCAAATTCACCAAGGGGGATCAAATTCTCCTCCTACGAAAGACAAAAATGGAGTATCTACCAATTTTCTCAAGCCAAAATTTTTGGAGTAACAAAAAGATGAAGAAGTTTTTTTATAAGGCCGCTCACATCCTTACCCTTGATTTTTGAAAAATTTTGGATGGAGGGGGTGTTTTCTTTGCCTTTGCACTACACATAATTTGCTAATTTAGGCAACAATCCAAGCTTTTCGCTCACATTGTGGCTTTCATTCGGGCAAATAAACAAAAAAGCGACTCAATTTTTGCCATAGGTATAAATGTGATCCCAAAACCAAAATGCCACAGGTACTCAGACTTCCCTTGCATTTATGAACTTGATGCTACAGGTACTAATACTTCCTATGCATCTATGGCTAAAAACCCAATCACGACACTCTTCACTAAATCTATCATAGGGAAAAGCTCATCCGATATTGTCATACGTAAAATAAAGATAAATTAGAAACCTAAGAACAAAATAACTAATCCATTCAAAAGTGGGCACCATCAGAGTGCCAGAATATTATAAGACAAATAAAAATCAAAATCATCCAAAAGAACAGAAAGGCATCCAGAAATATCAATAATACATTCCCAAGTCAAATAAATATAGAGACAATCACCCCCTAACTAAAAAGGTAGCAATGTCCTCATTGCATAAATAAAAAAGAAAAAAGAGAGACAAGGGTTCTCCCTGAAATAGAATCAAGAGCTGCTATCACTATTGGCCTCTACATCATCATCAACAATCCTAGGGCCGAACCTCTCGGCTAGGTCCTCATTATCACTTTCCACTCGAAGGAAGGCAGTCTTTCACAGGGTTTTAAGACCTTCCATAGGCCCATCAACCCCTTCCACATCTTGATAAAGAAATAATCTCTATTCTTCTCCCTTTTTACCACCTTCTCATATGAGACCTGGAGATCATAATGTGATGCTGCCAAGGATGAGTAGGCTCTCTTAAGCCTAGAAATGGTAGATCCATGCTTCTTCTGGTCCTCCCTGTACTTCTCATAATCAGATTGGGACATATATGAGTGGCGAGTAGTAGAGGGATCTCTCAGCCCCTGGGCAAACCTGACACAAGCTCCCTGATAGAAGAAATATCAACCCTAATATCCTTAAGAGGCCTGATGGTGGATGGCCTACAAAACTCAGGCTCCTCACATGTTGACTTTCCCAAGTCGATCTTCCTCTTATTACTTTTACCTGGTGTTCTCTCACCTTTAATTTTTAGAGAATAGATGGGGGTGCTAGGGCATACCAAAGTGTCTCTAGGGTACTCCTTAAAACCGGCTCTCCTACAATGCTCAGTAATCAAAGAAGGAAAGAAAAGATGTGTGCAACCCTGGTTAGTGAAAAATTTTATATCAAAAACCACAAGCTGACCAATATTCAGAGGAATTCCGTCTAGACTGTAAGCGACCATTCAAGACCATAAATCTAGGACTATCATTATGTAGGGGAAATGGGAGACTTAGATATATATGATATTCAATCAAATCTGAGCCTCGATAATAAGGTCATTTATGGAGATATTTCTCTTACTTTCCACCCAAGAGACTTCCTTTCTGGGGAAAGTCTTTATGCCAACCAACTTCTTGGATACTACATTTTTTCTTAAAACTCACTAATATTTGCATTTGGGAGCCCGTAGATATCGTTGATTTGCTCCGGCCCAAATTCCACCTCTTCTCCCCATTCCCCATAATCAATTTTGATAGGTCCAAAAAATATACTACACTAAGGTTAGTGTAAAACTCACGGACCCATTGTTCTCTAGCCTTGCTAGGATCCGGGGTGAAACACTGCCACTTGTGGCTACAAGCCCATTAAGAAATGCCAGAATATTTTTTGTCACTTTCTCAAAGCAAATTCCCCTCTTTGGGAGATACTTTGTTCTCATAAGATCACCATAGTAGAGGGTATGGCACTCAGGTTCCATGAATCATACTTCATCAAAGTCCTCCATGATATGATCCTAAAAAATGAAATACAACACAACAACATCAATCATCGATCTCTAAATGCACAAAGCATGTTCTGCTGTCCAATTAAGCTTATTTGGTGGGTACTTGGTGGTGTTTGGACAAAAATTTAAAGTGTAGAATTTTTGTCCCAGGAAGAAAATCATCCTCGATTACCACGATCGCACTCCTGATGGCCGCTACTGCGATATCTGATACCAGTTTTAAACCAATTTTCCAATGTCACAAAATTTAAATTTTAAGCCCAAAGCATATTCAATAACAGGAATCTACACTAAAACTGTTGGACTAGACTACCAGGTCCTCAATTATGCTCATACATTGTAAAAAGCATTAGAGAATAATCATTTGGGCAATTTATCAAGCTCTTGGTGTGCACTTTTAATTTTTCTCAATTTCACACACAATCTAGGAACTCAAGATTTTCCCATTATGTTCACACCATATTCTAGAAGCTAAACACCACACAAGTATAATTGACTCAATATTCAAGCAATAAAATCATATTTTCAGGCATTCTCTATAAAATGCATTCTATGGACCGTTCTAAACAATTAAAGAATGGATTTTAGGCACCTTCATGATAAATAATGCAAGAGGGATACACGGACATTATTGGAATACTTACAATTTTTCCCAAAATAGATCCAATTTGAGAGAAAAATTGATAAGAAAGTGTGGGAAAATGGTAGTTAAGATGGTCATATAACTAATGTGACCGCGATCGCAGTCAGAGTACCACAATCATAGACATGTGGGTGACCACAATTATGGCCATGGTCCTGCGATCGCGGTAACTAGGGGCATTTTTGCACCCCTATTTTCCCTTGTTCAACTTAATTCACTTTGTATAGATTTTTCCCTATTCAGTTCATCATACAAAAATTTCACACTTTCCCCTTTTTAAGCTAACCCAACACACTCTATTGAGCTATAAATACATGGGTTATTCAATTGAAAAAAAATCAACACTACAAAAATAAAAATAAAGGATACAATCCACTTTTGTGGCATTTGTGGGTTGCCTCACACAACGTATTATTTTACTTCGTGGCACGACGTCTTCCTTCTTTCTCTATTTGGGTCCTCAAGGGCCCCGTCATTCACCTGCTTGACTTCAACATCAATCACAGATATCACTTGAGATTTCATGGGTTTTTTTTTGTCTTGCACACCAGAAAGGAGACCTCATTCTCATGAACTCTATAACTCATATCACCCAAATCTAAGTCACCAATGACTATTTTGGTGTCTAAGAAAGGTCAACCAAGAATGATGGTCACCTCTTGGTCCATTTCACAATCTAGAATAACAAAGTCTATTAGATGTTTGAATTTATCCACTAAAACATCAAACAAGACCCCGACCGGTCTTTTGAAGGACAAATCTACGTTAAAAGTCACATAGATGTGGGGTTGAGGTGTCCAATAGAAGATTTTTATAAATGACAAAAGGAATAAGGTTTATACTCGCACTGAGGTTGCATAGAGCTTTAGGAAACATATGCGTTCCAATGGTGTAAGGTATGGTAAAAGCACCAGGGTCTTCCTTTTTCTCCACAATTATGCTACTCATGATAGCACAACAACCATGGGTGACTTCAATGGTGTCACCTTTAATAAGTTTCTTCTTTGACATAAACTTCATCATGGGCATAGTAAATCTCCAGATCTCTTGAATCACTTCATGTAAAGAGATATTAATCGAGAGGTTGCTAAGCTTGTCCATAAATCTCTTGATTTCGGCTCCTATCATTGTGGCCCCTGATTGGTATATGCCTTTTGAGGTCATGTGTAATTGAAGTAGAGTGGCCTTGGGTGCTATCCTATTTCAAAGGTGAGAGAAAATCCTTCTTCCTATTTACTATACCAGCAAGACATTAAACCCCACATAAAAGAACTATTAGTTATAGAGTAAGATTTACTTGTGGTGGTTTTTTCCTTCAAAAATTTTATTCTTTCATTCTTTCACAGCTAATTCTTGCTTTATTTATTGAATTCCATTCATTTTTGCATAACCATGAACGGATAATTTCCTTAGCTAGGGTTGTGGGAACCCTAGAGGATTAACAAAGTAGGGAAAGTTTGAGATTTGGTTAGATCATTATTTTTTCTTGTATTGTGATCTTCTATGTGTTGTTTTCCTCCATAGCTACTGTAGAATCTAAGGACCTACCTGTATTTGAGATCATCCTTACAATGGAGTTCGATATTAGAAAAGAAGATTACAACAGTGATTTGAGGCTATCTACGCTTTTCAAATAACTTGAGACCCACAAGGTGAAATTTAAACTAGGATCAACGGTAAGTGTTAGTATGGCGACACCCTGAGACTCACAAGGTGAAGGGTGAAAATTGGAAATGAGTCCACAAGATAGTTGGTGATACCTATCTTGTCAGATTCTATATGTGCAGTAGTGAGAAAGACAAAATGAGCACGAGAAACCAAAGGAGTTAGAAGCCAGGAGGTACATATTCCTAGTGTTTGTTTCTGATTGTCTACAAACCCAAAGCATCCGAGTTTTGTTACTACTTTCTGATTACAGAAAATTCTCCCCATTTACTTTTCTGCACAACCCGAAGAATTCAGTAAGTCTGAGAGATATTTCTTACCTATTCCTTGTGGGTTCGAACCTAACCTAGTTAGGTAACTAAATTTGACTTCAACCACATCATACTTTGTGGAGGTGTAAGTTTGGGAAACAACAAATTTCGGTGTCGTTGTTGAGGAATATAGTGTTGAGTTATTGATTGAAGTTGTTGAAGTTTTTGAGTTTTTGTTTTCTATTTTTGGTTGTACACTGGTGTATGCCTAACAAAAAGAGTAAAGGCAATCCCTTAATCCCTCTTATTCCTGACCCATAGACAATCCTACAGCCAACTCAGAGAATAAAAAGGCATATAAGAGAAGGTGATCTTGAAGGGGTTCAAGGTTATCATTTTGGTTTACCTCCCCCTTTACTTGAAGATGTTCAGGACATTGGTGATAAAAAATTAAGAAATTATTAGTATAAGAAGCTAATAACCAGAGGAGAGAGGTAGAAGCTCTTAGGTTATCTTAAGAGTTAGATTTGGCAAGATAGATATAATGAGTAGATCATCGAGCAACACTCAACAAGAATTGAGATAGAGATAGAAAGGGAGGATCTCAAGTAATCCTTGCATATCAATACTTGAAACCATATGATGATCCACAATAGGATATGGGTTATGTTGAGCCTGTTGAGATAGGAGCTATCATTCTTTCTGCATTACCTCCAGGTCTGAGCTTATGGACTGATGACGAAAATATGAACCTCACAAACTTCATTGGGATTCACACTTCTAACACTGTACCTAGGGTATATTACGAAGTATTGAGAATCAGGGTGTTCCCTTTTTCGTTGACTGTTTAAGCTACATTGGGTTTGGCGGAACCTCTATAAGGATTAACTAATCCATGGAATGAGTTGTAGAGGCAGGTTTTAGACCATTTCTTTCCTACTGCTAGGATATTTCCATTAGGGCATCTCAATTCTTAGTCGATGAATGAATCATGATTTCAGTTTAAGAAGAAGTTAATGATGGTTCCTAATAATAGAATGTTAGGGACAAAATTTCTTAAAATATTTAATCGAGCTCTGAATTACAGTTCTAGAGCTATGGCAGATACAATCACAGGTGGATCATTTATATGCATGCACTGAGAGATAAGTTTTGTTATTTTATACAACATCTCTCTCACAAATTGAGAATAGCACACTCGAGAGGCAGAGAGAGAAGATAGCACTTATGACATTGGGGCTTCCAACGAGAAAAAAGTGGTCCGTGGTTTAGTTGAGCAAGAGGTTGAACATCTTAGAATTGAGATTGGGATACTAACAAAGCTGTTCGCAGCAATGAATTCTAAAAGATTAATGCAATAGACTTGAAGGGTAAGGCCTCTAAATCTTATGCTATTGATTTGAAGGAAGAGGATAAGTATCTAGATCCAGATTTTGTTGGTATCAAAGAAAGGGGGAAAGTAAAATAAGGTTGAAACTACTACGGGGATAGGTACAAAGATTGGACAAGAGAGCATGAAGGTGAGTGAAGATGTAAGGATAACTACAAAGATAAGGGTGGTGTGTATGTTCCACTAGGTTGTTGTGACACAGAATCGAGGATGGAGGCAATGTTATCTAAATTGTTGAAGAATTAGGAAAGTCAGGAAACTTTCTTTAAGTAGATTGAGGACAATATATCAGGATAGACATAGAAGGTTGAGTGTCATTTGACTGCGATTAAACAGTAGGAGCAGCAGTTTAGACTAATTTCATCAACTTTGAATCAAAGTCAGCCTGGTACCCTTCAAAGTAACACAATGAAAAATCCTAAATATAAGATCAATATCTAGTTAGCACCACTCGGACTGATAATTCGATTGTTGATATACTCATACATATTGTTGATAAGCCATGGAATGATAGTGTTGAGGTAAATGAGATGCCTAAAGCAGAATGAAAATAGGTGGAGGCTGTTGATGGTAATAATAAGGTGGATAAAGTTAAAAGAAAGGTTGGTGATCCTAAAGTGAATAAAAATTCATGAGCTCCCTACCTTTTCCTCAAAGGTTGAAATAGAACACGGAAAAAGGGAAATTCAAGAAGTTCCTTGCTATGCTGAAGGAGTTGAGCTTAAATATCCCTTTTTTAAGGCCATTGAGCAGATTTCTGGGTCTGCCAAGTTTAGAAAGAAATTGGTAAAGAAGAAGAGAGATATAAGTTTTAAGGATGTTGGAGGGTTTGACCATTGTAGTAAGATCACTTCGCGATACCTGGCGAAAAAAAAAGCTGATCCTAAAGCCTTCACGATCCCATAAACTATTTGGACATCTAAGTTTACCTTAGCATTGTGTTTCTTTGGAGCCTACATTTATTTGATGTCATTGGCAATTTTTAATCAGTTGGGCTTGAGCCCTCTACAACCGAAGATGATGTAGTTGTTAATGTTAGACAACACAGTAAAGAAACCCGTGGGTATATCATTTGATATGTTGTTGAAAGTTGACAACTTTATTTTCCCCGATGACTTTGTTTTCATGTATTGTGAATTTGACTTTGAGATGCCCATGATCTTAGGAAAACCATTTTTGGCCATGGGTAGAGTGATGGTTGATATGGAGAAAGGGGTGATCAAGTTAAGATTGAATGATGAGGAGGTCACTTTCAACATCTGTAGAACCATGAAGCAGCCAGCTAACAAAAGGGTGATGTCGGTTATACATTATGTTGATTAACTAGGAGGCTATTCCTTTGGGTACCTTGTTGAATTCTGAGAAGTCAAGGTACCCACATCGTGCTGCGATGTTATATCAAGATCTACATAGGAAGAAACCCATAGTGACTGTTGGTGAAGTCTGGGTATCCAAGATAGCCACATCGTGCTGCTACGTTAACTCAAGCACTGCCTGGGAAGAAATCCATGTTTTGTTTTTATTTCATTATAGGGTAACTTGTATGTTAAGTGTGCAGGGTTGGTGATTGCAGAAAAAGACCAAAAAATTTTCTAGTGCTAGGTCCCCACAACTCACATTACGAGTTATGATAACTCCTAAAGACTCATTACAGGGGTAATAGGAGGCTAGAGCTCAGACCACTCTTAGGTAAATTGTCTATAAAGTCATAACGACTCTAAGAATGAGTCATTGTAATGAGTATTTATGATTGGAGACTTAGGTAAGGTTCCAGTTGTAATGGGGGGGAGTGAACAACTCATTACCAATGATAAAATATCGTTATGAATGACTCGTTATTAGGACCAACATCGCGGGACTATCGGGTTGACCCGATCTGAAACCAACAATTAAAATGGGAATTATCGCCCGTTATTTATTCCTTGTCCCTTTGTAATTCTTTAACTCCCTCCATTCAAAATAACTGACCACCTTTGTAATAAAACATTTTGCATTCCTCCCGAGCATCATACTCAAAGAATCAATCTCTCCCAAAGTTAAAATTCTCAAGAACCAGAATAAGTTAATTCAAGGCACTTATTTTCAAAGAATATAACAACAAAAAATCAAGTAAGTTGAGTTCTTAATTGTTTAAGTACGTACTTCAATATGGTGAAAATTTTCGTACATACCTTGATTACACTAGGTTTAGAAAATATAGGTTGACCTTGTTCTTGAGAAACTTTAATTATAATGATAAAAATTGGTGTAAATGGAATTCGTGCCACATCATGTCTTTGGGGATGACTTAGGAGAATGATGAACTTGCTTAAAATCATAGATAAGTGTGAGTATTCATTTGGTAGATGAGTGTCGGTACTAAATCCTCTAAAAATACTTGTTCTACAAGGCTCATAAAAAGCTCGTAAGGTCACCTAAAGAGTCGTTACGTGAATCGTAGCCTCTAGTAACATGGTTTTTTAGAGGAGTGTGGGTTTTATTTACATAACTACTCTTTCCATGAGTTGTTGTCTCACTATATGCCTCTTGATAAGGAGCCGTGATGACTTGAAAGGGATAAGCATAAGTGAAAACTTATTGGTCAGGTAACAAGAGTTGGTAATGAGTTATTCTCTAAAATAACGACCTACTAGGAGGACCCATTATCTGACTGGTTAAAAATTTCATATAGACCCGCCACCCTACGATTCCTGTAATAACTCTTAACCAGTGGTAATGATTTGTACCCTGACTCATAGGGTACCCAAACCTTGCAACACTTGCATTATTTTTTCTTATTTTTATTTTTTTTCCTAGGATGTAATAATATGTGTGTTTCAACAGGTACCAATGGAACCCAAGACTGAATCCACCAAGAAATAAACATCATGAAAGCAAGCGTGCCCCTCTACACATCATATCTGAAAAAACCCACTGATGATGAAAAGTCGAGTGGGTTGGTGAAAGAATATCTAATTGGAGAGGTGGTGGAGCCACGATGAAGTTACTTAGGGGTGCAAAATAAACCCAGAGGAAGACACACCACCCAAGACCATGACTAGGATGAAAAATACTTGGTAATCATCACCTCACACATCGTCCCAATTGGAAGAGGATGGTAAAGATGATAGTGATGAGAAGTCTATACCTGAGGAGGAGAATGATGTGGGAGATGATAAGTCTAAAAATAAAGAGGGGTGAGAGTGAATCTAGTGATACCCTAATAGAAGTACCACCTCCTCCACCACTTACATGACTTTCCATATACCTTTCTCTAATGCACATCATTGAACGATGGGGGTTCCTCAAAATGCAGGCCTTATATAACAAGATAGTTCCCTAAAACCTTCTATTGTAAAACCATAGGGAAGAATATATTTAGTAAAAAACCTAAGCACCACAGGTATGTCTGAGATGCCTGACTTTGATGCCCAATTCATACATTATCATTTTGAGTGGATGACCACAATACCTTGCGAGTATAGTCCTGCTTTAGTACGTGAGTTCGATGCAAAATATCAAATGAAAATGAAGAGGTCGTGTGCATAGGGGCGTTCATGGAAGGGTGGTAACCCCTTAGTGACGTAGATGATTAGAGGTGTTCGGATGAATATATCTATAAAGACAATTTAAAGATTTTTGCATGGGGCAAAATTTTAGTTACCAATCAACATAGATAAGATTGACTACTATATTGAATAGATATGGATGTTTAAAGGAAAATATATTAGTTCAGAGGAAAAGATTGCTCACTTCAGGTGTATGGACGAAATTATTGCTACAAAGAGGGAAGAGTCTGCTTGGATAGCTGAAGGTATTGGATCTTCATCCTGGATTATGAATGGCAGCCTAAACTTTTTAGAAAAGGCTTGGTGGATGCTTATGCATCATAGGTGTAGTCCCACATATGGGGAAAATATACTGAGTCTAAAATGAGCAACCCTAATTGTAGGAATCATTGAGGGCTACGAGCGAGTTATAGTAAAGTAGATAGTGAGAGAGTTTCACAAATGGGTGGTGAGCATCGACATAGACTTGGAATTTTTATGCTTTTTTGAAATATGTATTCTTAGATAAGGGAGTGCTAGAGATTCAAGGATTTGACCAGTTCATTCATCCACGGGGTACTGGAGACTTAGGGTTGGTTTATGATATTGCAAACTCTATCTCCAAGGCTATAAAGTTTTGCGCCACATTGCTAAGAGAGGTATCTTAGGTCGGAGGGCCCAATATTGATACTTTGGTTTTCACCTATATGGGTGATACCCATTTAGATAAAATCCAGTTTGAGCCTCAAGCATAAGATGTAGTAGGCTCCTCCCAAAATCTGACCCCACCCTCTTCAGGTAAACCGTTTACTTCTTGGGAAGCACTTGTTGTATGCTTTAGTCCCCCAGGCTTTATTAGTTGATATGCTTAATATGTTTGGCACAATTGAGAGAAAAGTGAAATATATAGAGGATGAGGTTCAACCATGTGTGAAGAGACGGATCCAGACCGACTTAAGAAGCATAAAAACACAGTTTGTTTTATAGGTTTAAGAGATAGATCGACCAACGACTTAAGGATATCCATTCCCTAACTCTGAAGAGGATATATGAGGAGTTTACCTCACTCCAGGATGCCAAAGAGGACATGTACGCCAGATGTTTCCCTTCGATGCCCATTATTGAGAAAATCCATGAGGAGGACGAGATACCTAATATTTGGATTGTGAAATCATTGATCACTGTTGAGGATAGAGCCAAGAAGAAAATTAAAATAAATATAAGAGATGAGAAAAATATTGAGGCTTTGAAGGCAACCATTTTTCAGACTGAGTAGGACCATCAGACGAGGGTCCGCAAGATGGTGGGGGGAGCCTGTAGCTCATGAGTGGTTGATGTTGCAGATTTTACTAGTATAACAGCTCCCATACCACAGTCACCATTAGGTGCATCAGGCTCAACTGGTGCCATTGATGACTTGAGTGTTTGGCCAATTTTGGGCCTACTATTAATGATAGTAGGGCCCATTTTGAAGCCCTTCGTACTGATACTACATAAATCGCTCTTAGAATGCCCAGGCATGTCTTCGACCCTATTTTTACATTATAGTCATATGCTAGGGACAGTGCATAATATTTTAGTTAGGTTGGGGGTGTACCATGCCACCACAGGTTCTTGTTGTCATACTTATTTTTTGATCGATCACGATATAGTTGTATAAACGACGTGTATAAAATAGAATTGTTTAGAGTGTTTTGTTTTTGCATTATGTTTATTTTTGTTTTTGTAACTAGGAAAAATAAGTACCTAAGGAAGTTGATGTGTTCTATTTGGTTGTGCTTAAATGAGATCTCCCCCCTTCCCCCAAAAAAATTGTTTTGAACTATGTGATATATATATATATATATATATATATATATATATATATATATATATATATATATATATATATAACCATTGAGAATCTAGTAATGACATTAAAATTATGAACATGATAATTGTAGATGACATTTGCATTAACCAAATAGACAATAGTATGTGATGTAACCTTGTTTCATAACTCAAACCAGTGCCTAGGCATGATGGGTATCTTAAGTCTAATGATGATCAGAGACTACTCCCTGCTCCTTACCAATAGAACATAGTAAACTAATGTCAAATAATTCTGAGCATGGAGCAGAAATACTGAAAGATAAAATTTCACTGGAATGATAACATGCTACAACTAATGACTCAAGACATGTTATGAAGAGTCTTCATCACTATGAGACAAAAGAGAGTTACGACAGCAAGCAATGAGTCATTGCCAGACCTAATGACTTGTTTCCAGATCTGTGACCACTATCGACTTAATTTTCCTATTTGGTTTTAATTAGGTTTCCTTTATTATTTTGAGAAACTATAAATACCCTTTGGTTATTCTTGTACTATGTTACATACTTTGACATATTTTACTCACTAAATACTATTTTTCTTGGTTTGATAATTAATTTGAGACTTTGGATTTTATTCTTTCATTGTTTCACCATTAATTCTTGCTTTATTTATTGAATTCCATTCATTTTTTTCATAACCATGAGCGGTTAATTTCCTTAGCTAGGGTTGTGGGAACCCTAGAGGATTAACAAAGTAGGGAAAGTTTGAGATTTGGTTAGATCATTATTTTTGCTTGTATTGTGATATTCTACGTGTTATTTGCCTCCATAGCTACTGCAGAAGATAAGGACCCACCTGTATTCGAGATCATCCTTACAAGGGAGTTCAAGATTGGAAAACAATATTACAATTGTGATTTGAGGCTATCTACCCTTTTCTAATAACTTGAGACCTACAAGGTGAAATTTAAACTGGGATCAACAGTAAGTGTTAGTATGGCAACACCCTAAGACTCACAAGGTGAATAATAGAATTTGGCAATGAATCCACAAGACTGTTGGTGATACCTTTCTTGTCAGATTCTACATGTGCAGCAGTGAGAAAGACCTATTGAGCATGAGAAACCAATGGAGTTGGAATCCAGGGGGTACATATTCCTAGTGTTTGTTTCTGATTTTCTACAAACCCAAAGCATCCGAGTTTTTTTACTACTTTTTGATTACAGAAATTCCTCCCATTTACTTTTCTGCAAAACCCAACAAATTCAGTAAGTTTGAGAGATGTTTCTTACCTATTCCCTGTGGGTTAGACCCTAACCTAGTTAGGTAACTCTATTTGACTTCAACCACATTATACTTAGTGGAGGTGTAAGTTTGAGAAACAACAAATTTCAATGTCGTTGTCGAGGAATACAATGTTCAGTTATTTATTGAAGTTGTTGAAGTTTTTGAGTTTTTGTTTTCTATTTTTGGTTGTACGCTGGTGTATGCCTAACACAAAGAGTCTAGGCAATCCCTTAATCCCTCTTAATCCTTACCCAGAGATAATCCTATAGCCAACTTGGAGGATTAACGAGCACATAAGAGAAAGTGATCTTGAAGGGGTTCAGTGTTATCATACCATTTTACCTCCCCCTCCCCCTCCCCTAGAAGATGTTCAGGACATTATTGATAAAAAATTAAGAAATTATTACTATAAGTAAATAATAACCATAGGCGGGAGGTAGAATCTCTTAGGTTAGCTCAAGAGTAGAGATGGCAAGATAGATACAATAAGTAGATCATCGAGTAACACTCGACAGGAATTGAGATAGAGATAGAAGGGAAAGATCTTAAGTAATCCTTGCATATCAATAATTGAAACCATATGATGATCCATAGTAGGATATGGGTTATGTTGAGCCTGTCGATATAGGAGCTATCATTCTTTCTGCATTACCACCAGGTGTGGGCTTGTGGACTAATGACATAAATATGAACCTCACAAACTTTATTGGGATTCACATTTCTTACACTATACCTAGGGTATATTATGAAGTACTCAGACTAGATTGTTCCCTTTTTCTTTGAATGGTGAATATACATTGGGGTTGGAGGAACCTCCATAAGGATTAACTAATCCTTGGAATGAGTTATAGAGGTTGGTTTTAGACCATTTCTTTCCTACGACCAGGATGTTTCCATTAGGGAAGCTACATTCTGAGTCGATTAATGAATCATAGTTTCAGTTTAAGAATAAGTTAATGATGGTTCCTAATAATAGAATTTTATGGAAAAAATTCCTTGAAATATTTAATCGATCCCTGAATCACAGTTCTAGAGCTTTGGCAGATACAATCACAGGTGGATCATTTATAGGCATGCACTGGGTGATAAATTTGGTTATTTTAGACAAGATCTCTCTCACCAATTGATAATGGTATAATCGAGTGGAAGAAAGGGAATATGACACTTCTGCCATTAAGGATTCCAATGAGAAGAGATGATTCAGTTGAGAAAGAGGTTGGAAAACATAGAATTGAGATTGGGGTACTAACAAAGCTGTTTGCAGCAATGAATTATAAAAGGTAAATGCAATAGGCTCGTAGGGTAAGGCCTCTAGAACTTATGATGTTGATTTGGAGAAAGAGGATAAGTATCTAGATCAAGATTTGGTCAGTTTCAATGAAAGGGGGCATGTAAAATAAGGTTGAAACTACTACGGGGATAGGTACAAAGATTGGACAAGAGAGCATGAAGGGGAGTGAAGATGTAAGGATGAATACAAAGATAAGGGTGGTGTGTATGTTCCACTAGGTTGTTGTGACACAGAATTGAGGATGGAGGCAATGTTATCTAAATTGCTGAAGGATTAGGAAAGTCAGGAAACTTTCCTTAAGTAGATTAAGGTAAATATATCAGGATAGACCCAAAAGGTTGAGTCTCAATTGACTGTGATTAAACAGTAGGAGCAGCAGTTTGGACAAATTTATTCAACTTTGAATCAAAGGTATCCTGGTACCCTTCTAAGTAACACAATGAAAAATCCTAAAAATAAGATCAATATCTAGTTATCACCACTCGGAGTGATAAGTCAATTGTTGATACTCTCATACATGTTGTTGATAAGCCATGGAATGATAGTGTTGAGGTTAATGAGACACCTAAAGCAAAATTAAAATAGGTGGCGGCTGCTTATGGTAATATTAAGGTGGATAAATTTAAAGGAAAGGTTGATGATCCTAAAGTGAATAAAAATCCATGACCTCCCCACTTTTTCCTCAAAGGTTGAAATAGAACAAGGAAAAGGGAAATTCAAGAAGTTCCTTGCTATGCTGAAGGAGTTGAGCTTAAATATCCATATTTTTAAGGACCTTGAGTAGATTTTTGGGTATGCAAAGCTTGTATAGAAATTTGTAAAGAAAAAGAGAGATATAATTTTTAAGGATGTTGGAGGGTTTTACCATTGTAGTGAGATCACTTCGCGATTCCTGGCAAAAAAGAATGCTGATCCTAGAGCCTTCATGATCCCATAAACTATTTGGACATCTAAGTTTACCCTAACATTTAGTGATTTGGGAGCCTACATTTATTTGATGTTATTGGCAATGTTCAATCAGTTGGGCTTGAGCCCTCTAGAACCGAAGTTGATGCAGTTGTTAATGTCAGACAACACTATAAAGAAACCCATAGGTATATCATTTGATATGTTGTTGAAAGTTGACAACTTTATTTTCCCAGCTGACTTTGTTATCTTGGATTGTGAATTTGACTTTGAAATGCCCATAATTTTAGAAAAACCATTTATGGACACGGGTAGAGTGATGGTTGATATGGAGAAAGGGGAGATCAAGTTAAGATTGAACGATGAAGAGGTCACTTTCAAAATTTGCAGAACCATGAAGCAGCTAGCTAATGAAACAGTGATATCGGTTATACATTATGGTGATGAACGAGGAGGCTATTCCTTTGGGTACCTTATTGAATTCTGAGCAGTCAAGGTACCCACATTGTGCCACGATGTTATATCAAGAGATGCATAGGAGGCAACCCATAGTGCTGGTTGGTGAAGTCTTGGTATCGAAGCTAGCCACATCATGCTACGGCGTTAACTCAAGCACTGCGTGGGAAGAAATCCATGTTTTGTTTTTATTTCATTATAGGGTAAATTGTATGTTAAGTGTGCAGGGTTGGTGATTGCAGAAAAAGACTGGAAACTTTTCTAGTGCTAAGTCCCCATAACTTATATAACGAGTTATGATCACTCCTAAAGACTCATTATTAGGACCTACATCGCGGGACTATTAGGTTGACCCGATCTGAAACCAACATTTGAAATGGGAATTATCTAAAACCAACTCATGTCACTCTCATGTAATTTGTCTCTAAAGTCATAACGAATCTAAGAATGAGTCATTGTGATGAGTCGTTATGGTTAGAGACCTAGGTTAGGTTCCATTAGTAATAGGGGGATTCAACAACTCATCACCAGTAATAAAAAGTCATTTTGAATGACTCATTATTAGGACCTACATCACGGGACTATTGGGTTGACCCGATCTGAAACCAATATTTGAAATGGGAATTCTCTCCCATTATTGATTCTTTGTCCCTTTGAAATGCTGTGACTCCCCCCATTTAAAATATCTAACTACTTTTACAATAAAACATTCTGCATTCCTCCTGAGCATCATACTCAAAGAATCAAACTCTCCCAAAGTTAAAATTCTCAAGACCAGGACAAAGTAAATTCAAGGCATTTATTTTCAAAGAATCCATCAACAACAAATCAATTAAGTTGAGTTATCAATAGTTTAATTAGTTACTTCTATAAGGTGAAAAGTTTCTTACGTACCTTGATTACACTATGTTCATAAAATATAGATTGACCTTGTTCTTGAGAAACTTTAATTATAATGATAAAAATAGGTGTAAATGGAATTCATGCTACATAATGTCCCTGGGGATGACTTGGGAGCATGATGAACTTGTTTAAAACCATGGATAAGTCTGAGTACTCATTTGGTAAATGAGTGTTGAAACCAACTCCTCTAAAAATACATGTTCTACAAGGCTCATAAAAGCTTGTAAGGTCACCTAACGAGTCATTACGTGACTCGTAGCCACTAGTAACATAGTGTTTAGAGGAGTGTGGGTTCTATTGACATAACTACTCTTTCCATGAGTTGTTGTGTCACTTTATGCCTCTTGGTAAGGAGTGGTGATGACTTGAAAGGGATAAGCATCAGTGAAAACTTATTGGTCAGGTAACGAGAGTTGGTACTGAGTTATTGTCTAAGATAATGACTTATTAGGAGGACCCATTATCTGACTAGTTAGAAATATCATATAGACACGCCACCCTACGAGTCCCGTAA
Source organism: Capsicum pubescens (assembly GCA_030864215.1). Lineage (NCBI taxonomy): Eukaryota > Viridiplantae > Streptophyta > Magnoliopsida > Solanales > Solanaceae > Capsicum > Capsicum pubescens. The sequence goes on from CM061544.1 coordinate 110,393,375, forward strand.
TAACTCATAACCAATGGTAATGATTCGTACCCTGACTCATAGGGTACCCAAACCTTGAAACACTTATGTTTTCTTATTTTTATTTTCTTTTCGCAGAATGTAATAATGTGTGTGTTTCAACAGGTACCAATGGACCCCAAGACTGACTCCGCCAAGAAACAAAGAGCGAGAAAGAAAGCGTGCCCTTCTACATATCATCTCTGGAATAAACCCACTAATGATGAAAAATTGAGAGGTTCGGTGGAAGAATATCTAATCGAAGGGGCGGTGAATCAATGAAAGAAGTTGGTTAAGGGTGCCAAAGAAACCCAGAGGAACACACACCACCCAAGACCATGAATAGGATAAAAAATTCTTGGAAATCATCACCTCACACATTGTCCCAATTGGAAGAGGATGGTAAAGATGATGAAGATAAAAAGTCTAAACCTGGGGAGGAGAATGACGAGAGAGATGATAAGTCTGAAAATGAGGAGGGGGTGAGATGAATCTAGTGATACCCTGATAGAATTACCACCTCCTCCATCACTTACACGACTTTCCATAGACCTTTCTCCAATACACATCATTGACTTATGGGGGTATCCCGAAATATAACAAGATAGTGCCCTAAACCCTTCCATTGGAAAACCATAGAGAAGAATCTATTTAGTGAAAAAGCTAAGCACCACAGGCATGTCTGAGATACCTGAATTTGATGCCCAATTCATACATTACCATTTTGAGTCGATGACCACAACACCTTGCTAATAAAGTCCTGCTTTAGTACGTGAGTTTGATGCAACATATCAAATAGAGATGAAGAGGTCATATGCACAGGGGCATTCATGAAGGGGGGGGGGGGTAACCCATTAGTTACGTTGATGATTGGAGGTATTCGGGTGAATATATCTACACAGACCATTTAAATAGTTTTACATGGGTAAAAGTTTTAGTTACCAATCAACACAGATAATATTGACTACTACATGGAAGAAATATGGATGTTTAAAGTAAAATATATTGGTTTAGAGGAAAAGCTTACTCACTTCAGTTGGATGGATAAAATAATTACTACAAAGAGGGAAGAGGCTTCTTGGATAGCCGAAGGTGTTGGATCTTCATCCTGGATTACGAATGTCGGCCTAAACTTTTTAGAAAAGTCTTGGTGGCTACTTATGCATCATAGGTTGAGTCCCACATATGGGGAAAATGTACTGAGTCCAAAATGAGCATCCCTAATTGTGGGAATCATTGAGGGCTACGAGCGAGTTATAGCCAAGTAGATAGCGAGAGACTTCTACAAATGGGTGGTGAGCATCGACATAACCCTAGAATTCTTGTGCTTATTGACATATGTATGCTTAGATAAGAGAGTGCCAGAGATTCAAGGATTTGATCAGTTTACCCAGCCATGGGGTACTGCAGACTTAGGGTAGGTTAATGATATTGTAAACCCTATCTCCAATGCTATGATGTTTGGAGCCATATTACTAAGAGAGGTAGTTTAGGTCAGAGGGCTTAGTATTGATACTTTGGTTTTCACAGATATGGGTGATACCCCTTTTGAGAAAACCCAGTCTGATCCTCAAACATAAGATGTAGTAGGCTCCTCACAAACTCTGACCCCACCTCCTTCAGGTAGACCATTTACTTCTAGGGAAACACTTGTTGTATGCTTTAGTCCCCCAGTTTTTCTTAGTTGAGATACTCAAGATGTTTGACACATTTGAGAGAAATGTGCAACATATAGAGGATGGGGTTCAACCATGTGTGAAGAGACAGATCCAGATCGACTTAAGAAGCATAAAGACATAGTTTTATGGGTTTAAGAGATAGATCGACCAAAGACTTGAAGATATATAGGACCCAAATCTAAAGGGGATACATGAGGAGTTGGCGTCACTCCAGTATGATAAAGGGGACATGCATGACAAATGTTTCCCCTCGATGCCCATTATTGAGAAGATCCATGAGGAGGACGAGATACCTAATATTTGGGTGGTGAAATCATTGAACACTATTGAGGATAGAGATAGAAAGTAAAGGAAAAGAAATATAAGAGATCAGAAAAAGACAGAGTCTTTGAAGGTAGCCATTGTTCACACTGAGTAGGACCATCAGACGAGGGTCCGTAAGATGGTGGGGGGAGCTGGTTGCTCATGAGCGATTGATGTTGTAGATTTTATTAGTATAACAATTCCCGTGCCACAGTCACTATTGGGTGAATCAACCATAATTGGTGCCACTGATGACTTGAGTGTTTGTCCAATTTTGGGCCCACTATTAATGATAGTAGGGCCCATTCTGAAGCCCCTCGTACTGATACTGCATGAATCATTCTAAGAATGCGCAGGCATGTCTTCGACCCTATTTGTACATTATAGTCTTGCACTAGGGATAGTGAATATTATTTTAGTTGGTTTGGGGGTGTACCATGCCACCACAGGTTGTTGTTGTCATGCTTATTTTTTGGTCGATAGCGGTATAGTTGTATAACCGACATGTCTAAAATAGAATTATTTAGTGTTGTGTTTTTGTATTATGTTTATTTGTGGTTTTTTAACAAGGAAAAATAAGTAACTAAGGTAGTTGATGTGTTCTATTTGATTGTGCTTAATTGAGATCGCCTCTCCCTCCAAAAAGAAGTTTATTTTGAACTGTGTGATAGAGATATATATAACCATTAAAAATCTAATGATGGCATTAAGATTAGAACTATGATAACTGTAGATGACATTTTCTTGAATCAAATAGACAATAGTGTGTGATGGAACCTTGTTTTATGACTCAAACTAGGGCCTAGCCATGACGGGTATCTCAAGTCCAATGATGATCGGAGACTACTCCCTGCACCTAACCAACAGAACACAATAAAACAATTTTGGATAATTTTGAACATATAACAATATAGTATAAGATAAACTTTAATAGTTCAGGATGAGTCAATGGCCGACAATAGACTAAAATAACCCAGAAACATCACCACCGAAGTCTATAGCTATCCAACAGAGCCTTCTAAGCAAAAAAGAAATCAATAAAGTGTCGGGACATTCTCCCGACCCTAATAATGACAATGTTAATGATAAACACTCAAATTTTAGTCAATAATAATGACTGATGAAATGTCCAAGTATTTCAGAGAATGGAAGCTCATCACTTCACCCCAATGAATCAATGAACTGAGTTGATCCACCTAACTATGTGTAGAATAAGTAGATGTATCTCTAGTTCCTACATCACATAGGGATACAACGTTCAGTGATGGTTAGTCGGTTGAGAACTACCATGTAACTCAAGGATAAGAGTGAAAAATAATTCCATGATCAATACTTTAAAATAAGTTAAAATCCAATGCACATTATCATATGCAAATACATATGTATATAATACCACATGTAGGGATAAGGATCAAGGTTTAGCATGAACCTTTAAAATCATAGCCTGGGTCATGTATCTTGACCTTCATAACATAAGAAAGCACCCACAGGATATATGGGTCCAACTTTTCCCTAGATGGAAAGGCCCCAGTGCCTATAGCCACATAAGCTAGAAGATGTATCTATGCACATGAAGGACTTGAACTTCCCGGCATATCAAGGTGACTGAAGCACCCAATCCTATAATGTAATATAAGAGACTCAAACTTCCCAATCATGTGATAATAATAAGTGGGACTAGAACCACCAAATCATGTAGACCATTACGTCGACAACTATAGTTTTTGGTGTTGGTCCCACGGGACCTCCACTTTCACGACTCAGCTACATAAACCTTATTAAACCCTAATTAAAATATTTAACACACATTCCTATTCCTTGAACCATAATATACGCTTAGTCATACACCATAGGTATCATCATACCAACTACTCTTGCAAGGTAACTTCAACATGCTAAAATAATTACCATCACTTGGGGAAATTCACAAAATTCATAGTTCAATTGTACATTAGCTTGGGGAATTGCACAACCTCATAAGGTTCAGTTCAAAATCATTATATTTCATTAACTTTACGCATTATGCAATAGTTCAAGAGTAGTTCAATGTGAATACTTTTTATTTTCAAAATCAATTTCACAATATAGGTTAAGAACATTATCAATTCATCTACCATTATTTGAAAATTTTGGGAAATTCACAATCCCCTCGTTTATTCACCATACCATGCATCGAATTGGTTTCAAAACAACCGTTTAAGCATAACCAATGCATATCATAACATGATTATCACCTAAATAACAACCATTCAAGGTCAAACCCATTGACATCCCCCTCAACTTGACACTATCTTTCACTTTGGCACCTCAAGTGGACATTGTTTACTTTTGGCATCTCAAGTAGACTACAAATGTGTCATTTTTGCACTTTTTGCTGAATCAACAAAAATATACAAGGTGCGTGTATTACACGCGCTGCTGACATGTAAAGTGACAAATAGTATGCCGACATTAGTCATTTTGCTAAAAAATAATTTTTAAATTATTAATTTAAATTAAAAAAATTCAATAATTACCCCTTCTGCCGCTTCTCATTCCCCACCCTAACATCACTTTCTCTAAAAGTCCACCAACAACGCCACCACACCCCATCCCTACCCCCTCTAACCCTCCAAATCACCTTTTAAATGCAACAGTGCCTCCCCTCCCACCCCAATATTATTTCTCTAACCTACCCCCACCCTCTAAAATTCTAAATCTCTAAAATTTCAAATTTCAACTCCTCAGATAAGGAAGTCATTAATGGACCTTCACTAAACACACAAAATTTCTTTCCTCCTCTTTGTGATGATTCATGTGTAGAAAAATAAATTCTTCAAACAAATTAAATTGGGGAAAATGCAGATGCTGCCATTGTCATTTTTTTGTAGCTGTTACGGTAGAGATGACCTCGCCGGTGATGGTCGTCATCGATAGGATGATTGTTATCGGTTAGGTCTCTTTCTATCAATGCTTGTATATGTTGATTCTTTAATAAAATTATGCAAAATTCAGTTGGAAAAGTTGTATATTTGATCAAATTGAGAAATACTAAATTGGGAAAAAATAAATTAATAGTATAACTTTATAAAATATTGTTAAAATTCATCAAAAGTTTGAGGAATGAAGGAGAGAATTCATTAATATCAAAAATTGAAATTAATGGTGAAGAAAATGAATTCTTAAACAATGGAAGCTTGTACAGGAAAAAACAGAGGAAAAGGGAGAAAGAATGTGGAAGAAGGATACGAGAGAGGAGAAAATTACAAAAATACCCCTCAAAATGTGCTCAAAATATGTGAATCACAAGTCCATTCCTGATTCAGTAAAAGGTGCCAAAATGACACACTTTATAGCTACTTGAGGTGCCAAAAGTGAACAACTTCCACTTGAGGTACCAAAGTGAAAGATGATGCCAAGTTGAGCGGGTTGTTGATGGGTTTGGCCATAATTCAAAGCCCTCAACCCATGTTGAAAACCAACATCAAAATCGTATGAATAATACTTTATAATACATGCATTTAGCAAAGTAATAATTTGGGAAGAGTAACATCCCTGAAATTTCAAAGATTATGGAGAGAATTCAACCCTTGATTCTCTACTTGACCCACTTGTTTGAAACTCTAAGTATGGATACTTGAGAGACTTGAGAGAGAAGAAAGGGTGTTTGGAGTGTGCTGCCAATGAAAATAGGGCCCAAGAATATTTAGAGGTCATGGATTATTATTTGGATAAGATAAAAATGTCTAAAATACCCCCAATAAAAAAATCTTGAAATATAAACGATCAGTCGTTACTGGTCTCATAACGACCCATCATGACTCATTACGACTTGTCTCCATGAGTCATTGTCAAGACAGTGTCACCCGACAGACACACTATTGACCTTACGACTCATATATCATAGATCATAATGGGACCCTACGACTCGTAGGGTGCAGTCATAGTCAATAAAGAAACAATTTGGTTATACACTGGACATCATACGATTTGCACACATTGACCCGTAATAAGTCCTCACAACTAGTAGTGAACCATTCATACTCATAGAAGAAGACTTAGCCACACAAACTTGTTTGGCTACAATTTTGGCCCAATGACTCGTCATGGGTACCTTTTGACTATAGTCATATAACCCATCAAGATAGCCTACAACTCATAGGGTGAGTCGTTTTCAGGAAAGTGAGGATAAGATTTATAAAATTTTCTAGGACATAAAATTTAAGGTGTTACATTCCCCCCTCTTAGGATTATTCATCCTCGAATGGTGGGTCAAGGCATACATTTACACGATTTAACATAGAAATCCTCCAACACTTACCTTTAACAAAGACAGAAAACAAAGATGTTAAAATAAGACATACCTGATGCACAATTTTCCAACATAGGGAGTAGGAAATGATAATTGGACTTCATGTTCTCCTAAGCTTCCCAAGTAGCTTCCTCATACTTTTTGTTCCTCCAAAGAACTTTTACCAAAGAAACGTCCTTCGTCCGCAACCAAAAGACTTTACGATCCAAGATCTCCATCGAAACTTCCTCATAAGACAAGGATTTCAAAATGCCCACACCTTTCAAAGAAACAAACAACAACGGCTAATCTATGCATTTCCTTAATATCAAGACATGGAAGACCGGATAAATGGAGCTCAAGCTAGAAGGACGCTCCAATTCATATGCCAACCCACTTTAAAACCAAATACGAACCAACATAATAGGGACTAAGCTTCCCCTTATTCCCAAACCGAATCATGCCCTTCATGGGAGATACCTTTAAGAACACCCAATCACTAACATTAAACTCTAACTCCCTTTATGTCACATCCATAGGACTTTAGGTGACTTTATGTGGTCTTATTCATATCCCAAATCACCTTCACCTTCTCCATTTCTTGGTCAACCAACTCAGAGCCAAATAACCTATTTTCACTAACTTCAAAACACCCAATAAAAAACCAACACCTCCTACCATACAAAGCCTTAAGTGGAGCCATACCAATTCTAGAATGATAACATTTGTTATATGCGAACTTTATGAGAGGCAAGTGATCAACCAAACTACCACCAAAATTAAATATACAAGATCGAATCATATATTCCACGGCCTGAATGGTCCTTTCTGCTTTCCCATCTATCTACGGTTGGAAAGTGGTACAATGGGTAATCGTAGTCCACAAACCTCACTGGAACGACCTTAAAAAGTGAGATGAAAATTAGGTACCATGATCGGAAATGATAGAAATTGGAGAACCACGTAATCTCACAATATCTTGGCTATAAAACATCACATAGTCCTCAGCAGAAAATTAGTCCTCACAAGCATGAAATGAGTGGATTTGGTCATCCTATCCATGATGAAACAAATAGAATCAAACTAATGGTGAGGCCGCAAAAGACCCATAAAAAAATCCACATTAATTATTTTCGTTTAACATACTGAAAGATTAATCTCTAGAGTCAACCCACTGATCCTCAAGTGCTCTACCTTCACTTGCTAACACACTAAGCACCTAGCCAAAAAATTGGCTAGATCTCACTTCATATTATTCCACCAATAAATCTCATTAAGATCATGATACATTTTAGTCAAACTAGGATGAATCGTATAATACGACTCATGAGCTTTGGCCAAAATTCATTCTCGCAACCAATCAACATCAGGAACACAAAATCTTATTTAGTACCTTAAGATACTAGCACCACCAATCTCAAAATCCATCATTTTATGCCTACCTATATCCTCTTAGATTTACATCAAGATAGGGTCCAATGCTAGCTTCTCCTTCACCTCATCACTAAGCAATGACTTTACCACCTCTTAAAAAATCACACAACTATCCTCGAAATCTAAGATACTGATTCAAAGATTAGAAAAATGGTGAATGTCGTTCACCAATTACCGCTTCTCCTTGTTCACATTTGATAAGCTCCCCATGGACAACCTTCTAAGAGTATCAACAACCATGTTATCTTTACCTAGGTGATAGTGGAGACTCATGTCATAGTCTTTTAGAAATTCAAGCCACCTTATTTGCCTGAGATTTATATCCTTTTGAGAGAGCACTTATTATAGGATCTTATGATTAGAATAAATATCTACATGGACCCCATATAAATAATGTCACCAGATCCTCAATGAAAACACCACAACTAATAATACTAAATCATGAGTTGGATAATTCTTCTCATGAGTCTTCAATTTTCTAGAAGTATATTTATCCACTTTGCCATATTGCATCAACACACAACCCAGTACTAATTTAGATGCATAAAAATAGACAACAAAACCATCAGTATCCTCAAGTAGTGTCTAGAACAGATCGAAGAGAACTTATCCTTCAACTTTTCAAAACTACAGTCACAAGCATCAGACCATAAGAACTTCACTTTCTTCTAAGTCAACTTAGTCAATGGGGTAGCAATAAAGGAAAATATATCCACAAGCCTTCTATAATAACTAGCTAAATGAAAAATGCTCCAAATTTAATTTGGAGTCATGGGTCAAGGACACTTCTTAACAACTGCAACTTTTTGTGGTTCTACTATGATCCATTAACTAGAAACAGTATGACCCAGATAAGTCACTGTATTTAACTATAACTCACACTTAGAGAACTTTCCAGACAATCTATGACTTACAAGGTTTGTAACACAAGGAAGATGAGATCAGTGTAATCTGCCTCACTCTTTGAATACATAAAAATATCACCAATAAACACAATCACCAATGAATCCAAGATTTGATAGAATAACCGGTTCATAAGATCCATAAATGTTATTGGGTTATTTGTCAACAAAAAGAACATTACCAAACACTCAAAATAATCGTACTATGTTTGAAAAGTATTATTAGGGATATCCACCTCCCTAATCTTCAATAGATGGTAACTCGATGAAATATCAATCTTGGAAAAGTACTTAGAACCCTGAAGCAGATTAAAAAGATCATCAAACCTCAAAAGGAGATACTTATTATTCATAGTCTCCTTATTCAACTGTCAGTAATCAATACAGATTCGAAGGGACCCATGCTTCTTATGGAAAAATGGAATTATAGAACCCTAAGGAGAAATACTAGCGTGAATAAAACCCTTATCAAGAAGATCCTTCAACTACTCCTTGAGTTCTTTTAACTCATCTAGAGCCATTCTATAAGGAGGAATAGAAATAGGATGAGTGTTAGGATAAAGATAAATTCCAAAATTGATTTCCCTATTGGGAGAATCATTATCAATATCATCAAGGAATACCTCAAGGAATTCACAGACCATAGACACAACCTGCAAGGAAGGACCTTCTGATCTAGAATCCTTAACATGTACTAAATTATAGGGGCATCATTTAGAAATCAACCTTTGGGTTGTAAGATATGAAATAAACCTTTCCTTAGTAATTAGGGAACTACCTTCCTACTCAATCACCGACTTATTTGGGAAGTGGAAACTGACCCGTTGGGCCTGACTATTAACAGACGCATAGCATAAATACAACTAATCCATCCCCAAGATTGCATCAAAATATAACATGTCAAACTCTATCAGATCCACCAAGGTCTCCTTAGCATAGAAAAATATCAAAAAATCCCTATAGATCCTTCTAGCCATAATAGAGTTGCCCACTAGGGTCGATACAGAGAAAGGATCCAGAATACACTCAGGATTAAAACTAAAATCTATAGCTACATAAGGGGCCATATAAGATAAGGTGAACACGAGATCAACTTGACAATATACATCATTAGAGAAAAGTTTGAGCATACTAGTAACAACATTGGGTGGTGCCTTAGAATCTTAGCAAGAGAAAAGAATATTTAGACAGTTCTGACCAGTGCCCAAGCCAAAAACAGAAGTAGCACCCTTTGGTGCACTAATGAAGTAGCAATAAGGATCTTATTTTCCCTATAATCCACTATGGAAATACAATCCCCCTACATATAACCAATCTGACCATATTTAAATTACTTGTTCCTCTCTTCTTCACAAACACCATGGTGCACCTGACCATAAAATCTTCAAGGTAGATATGATATAGCTAACTGAGCCCCACTATCTTGAGGCTTGTCACCCTATACCTTGGGCCCAACACTATTCTAAAAACAAAGATCACTCAATGACTTCGGGTAAGGTGTACTAGTAGTAGAGTAAGAACCATAATTTCCCCACTTTTTCTTTAACCATTTTCACCATCTCTACCACTCTTCTATTGGCCTCCACCATGATCTGAGTGTTAAAAATTCTTATTCTACCTTTCACTAATATCTGTTTGCTTCTTATTTTCCTTTTTCATATGTTTCATATATGCCACAAGCCTAGAGATAGCCATATCTTTGATAAACAAGGCATCCTTGCTCTAAAAAATCAACTCATAGGACAACCATAAAGAAAATTGCTTCATTCTATCCCTCATGCTATACACTAAATCCAGAGCATAATGCGACAACTGATAAAACTTCAAGGCATACTCCTTTACAGTCATCCTACCTTGCTTCTGATGTTGGGTGTATTTATGCACTATAGTGTTACTATTCTAGCTTATTTAACCTTATTTTTTGAGAAATTCGGGTGCTTAATATGTTAATTATGATAAAAATAAGCCTATAAGTGGTCAAGGATGTGTATAAAATGTTTAACGTGTTTTCCAAACAAGTTTCTGCATAGTTGAGTCATTTAGATTTCTATCAAGGAAACTAGTTTTACTAGCTTGAGCTAGCTGTGTGTTTAGTTGGTTTCATTTGATTCTAATGTGTTTAAGGAGTTAATAATGTTTTTAATGTTCAATTATGAGTTGAATAACTTATTTGTAAGGTACAGAGTTCAATTGACTGGAGTCTAGAGTCAAAATAATAAGTTTAAGATCATAGAATCTAGCCTTGTCTTAACTTGTGATTTTGATCCATTATAGAGGATATTGTGTTGTTATGATCCTTAATTTGTTGTGTGATTATGTAAGATGCTTTGTAATCTGACTACAGGGATATAATGATGATAAAAAGGCTAGAAATCCATGGGAAATACACAAAAATACAAGGGAAAAAAGATGGGCTGATAAACACTTAGCCAAATATTTGGACACATTTTCTAGAGGCTGTCCGCAATGAGCCCACATCGCCCCCTTCACTCCTGTACAATAAGGCCCGCAACACTCTGTCCAGAGTGGTTCAATTGTAACCCACAGTGCTTTCTCTATTGCAGGCCTGAACTGCACTCTAAATCCTTGTCCAACACGACTTTTTCTATAAATACGTCCTTATACACGTTTTTACTTACTTTTGGATGTGTTTGGACAATTGGAGGCTGCTCTACACATTCTTTAAGGTTTTACTTTCTTAACTTTAGTTTCTTTCAAGGTTTGTATCATCAATCAACAAAATTGAATGATGAATATTTCCATTAAAGATTAAAATCCCTTTCCTTGGTTAAGGTGAGATCATGAATACTTTTATTTTAGATTGAGTTTGTTGATTTACTTATTATTATGGTTGTTTGTTTATCCTTGTTTTAAATATTTTAAGGATTATCTACCCTTAGAATATATTCATTGTCAACCTTATGATCTCGAGAGGGGGAATAGGAAGATAGAACATGGGGATAAGCAAAGTAAGGTTCACAGTCTTTTATAAAATATGGATTTTGGATTAGCATCTAGGACAGGGATGTACCTACAAGCTTTACTTGAATCACATGTAGGATGATAGTGTAAAGCACTTAATTAGATTATTACAACCCCTCTCAGTGATGTAGTTGTAAGGTTCAAATTAGGTAAACGGTTAGACGTCGGGAGACCATGATCATACAATTAAAACTATGAATCAAAAACCAAGATAAGAGAGTTAATGAATGAAGTTCAATAACATAGTGTGGTTGTTCATAATCCTTAACCCTGAGTCCCTATCCTTTGATTCTCCAAAGTCATGTACTTTTCCGCATTAGTTTAGTGTATTTTTATTTTGCAACTCTATAAATTTATTTGTTACTTTTCTCAAATTGTTAAACTAGAATGGATAGTTGTTTAACACAAGTCTCTATGGGATCTATACTTGGCTTCTTGAAGGCCACTTTACTACTTGGTAGACCACGTACACTTGTGTGTGCACTTGGGCGTTGTCAAGTTTTTGCGCTGTTGTCAGGGACCTGTAAACTGGCAACTATCTTATTTTTAGTTTAGCTATATTAAGCTGTAAATATTTAGTTTTTTAGGTTTCTTTTTAGTGTATTTTATTTCTCTTTTCATCACACTTCTTGACATGGCAGCATAGGATAAATGGTTTGCAAGTGATGATGATTCTTGTTGATTTATGGTTTGCAAAAATAGTGGTCACTCTTATGACATATGGGCTATCAACCCTGATTCAGGAATGTTTGTAGGCTATGATCAAAGGCACTATAATATTAATGCCTACAATATGCAGCAACAACTTCAGCAGTCGCAGGTTAGGAATTATCAGGCCCCGATTCAGACGAGAAATTTGAAAGAGATTCTGAAACAAATTCTAGCTAATCAACCACAATTGTTAGCAGATATAAAGATTGGGTCCATTTTAGAAAATCATCAAATTGTTATGAAGAACTTGGTTATGCAAATAGGGCAAGTGCAACAGGTACATAATACCAGACATCAAGGTGATTTTCCATGTGACAATGAAAAAGTAATTGCAATCACTTTGAGGAATGGTACATAGCTCAATGAAAAAACTCCAAAGGCTACTAAGTAGGTAGAGCAGAGTTGATTTCTCAACCTGTGGTTGACAAAGTTGCTGATAATTCGAGGAAGTCTGAGTACTCGGAAATAAAAATGGTTGAATAGGTTAAAGAGATACCCTCACCACCATATGAATGACAACCATTTAGTTGTCATCTTTCTCTTGAGAATAAAGTTGATAAGGTTAATAAGAGTAAGGGTGTTGTGGATAGTGTAAATTTAGATGTGGGATTGGTTGGTCATCATTCAAAGCACTTTTCTTAATTATGTTTAGATGATGTCTTATCAGTGAAATCATTTAAAATAGTAGAAGAGTGTGAAGATAAGGAACAAAAATCCTATATTGTTTATTTTAAACCGGATAAAAAACATAAAAACACACCTCACTTTAAGGATGAGTGGTTTACCATGTATCATCCATTAATTGGTTCCTTAATCTTCGTACCACCACCCTATGAGTGAGGCACAAAGCTGGATGAAAAGTTGGGGGTGGAATTAATATCCTCAAGGTGGAGAAAAATGTTGATTGGGTCGTGCCACAATACTAAATCAGACGCTGCTTGGGAGGCAACCCAAGTTAATGTAGGTATGTTTTATTTTTAATTTTTAGTTTTATTTACTTTATGTATTTTTTTTTTTGTTGAGTCACAGGTTTATGGGAAGTCTAAATAGTGGAAATCTGAGCTAAAGAGCATGGAGAAGACTTTATGTGGGATTTCCCGGACCCTCTTGATATTTAAAGACGCTACTAGCTAGGCCTAGAGGCCTCATGGAGTATTTTTATCTCCTACTTTTATGTTCACTTTGGGGACAAAGTAGATTTTTAATTGTGGGATGGGGAAATTCCCAATTTTTTGCTCAATTTTTTTTTTTGTAAAATATTCTTGTTGGTGCTATATATGATTCCATGATGCAAGTTCTTTTTTGGAAAAAGCATATTGATTGAGTGAATTTCTACTTTTGAGACTCTTAGGCTCATCACTATGACTCTAGTACTTGTTGTCTTAAAGTTGAATTCATGCTATTATTTGGTTGAGAATCTATGATGATCCTATGTGTGTTGAGTTTGTTCCATGTACGTGTGATGTATTTGTATAATCCTTGTTGCATGTGTTGTCTAAAACTTACCTGGTGTGTGTGGGAATCAAAATAAAGAAGGTGGGTTTAGGAGATGATATAGGCATTTCTTTAATAGCTTTATTTATTACCTTCTATTTGACCTACCCTTGTGATTAATCCTAGTAAGCCTCGTTGAGACTTTAGCATTTTCATTGAAAGCCTCATATGTGGACTAATACTTTCTTTTATAGAACTTAATTTGTTTGAAAGCTCCTAGGTACTATAATAAAAAATTAATTGAGTAAGGATTTTGAGAAATAAGAGGGAAAAGGTGAATTTGATACCCCAAGGTAATTGTTATTGGTGTTCATAATTGATGTGTGGTGGATGGATGTGAAAGACATTATGCTAGAAATATTACCATGGTTGTGAATTAGAAAGGAAAAAATATTAATTCATGTGGTAATAAACAATACTTCTACCATGTGTTTGTGAAAATTCTTAAAAATGATGGGGCAAAACAAAAGATATAGGTGGATGGAAAAATTGTAATTTTGTTGTTGGAGATTGGTTTTAAATGACTGATGTAGTGTATTAAAGTTCGTAGAGAGGTTAGTCAATATTCTTGATCAAAATAGTTCCTACCCGTCCCTTAGCCTACATTAAAACTTGAAAAAGATCTAATTGATCTTAGGCTTCATCATTCTGAAATCAGTAGACTACTACTCTAAGGGAAAGCCTATGGTTAATTATGTGTAACTTGTGAATTCCTTGTGAGAGTGAGCATAATTTGATTATTGGACCCATTATGTGATAATTAACATTTGTGTGAGTAATTATGGGTAACTCTCTTGTTGTGAGGGGCACATGATTGATGAATGTGGGTGATTTGTATGATGACCTTCATTGAGAAATATGCATGGGTTTTCTACTTGGTGAGTCTATTCTTGAGGCTAGGGTGTTTTAAAGTAATATCCTTGAGCTTTAAACTGTGTGTAACATGCTTATTATAGAAACTTGCATTATGTATTGTCATAGTAGTACTATCTTGAGTATCTTTATAGTGTGTAGAGTTTACTTAAATTATGATGCTTATAGTAAAGTGTTTTTCGAGAACGAACAAGGCTTTAGGTATGGGGTGGTGATGTTAGGTGTATTTATGCACTCTAGTGTTACTATTCTAGCTTATTTATCCTTGTTTTGAAAGAAATTCATGTTCTTAATGTGTTAATTATGATAAAAAAATACATATAAGTGATCAAGGACGTGTTTACAGTGTTTAACGTGTTTTCCAAACAAGTTTGTGCTTAATTGAGTCATTCAGAGTTCAATCATGGAAACTAGTTTTACTAGCTTAAGCTAGTTGTGTGTCTAGTTTGTTTCATTTGATTCTAATGTGTTTAAAGAGTTCCTAATGGTTTTAATGTGTAATTATGAGTGGAATAACTTGTTTGTAAGGTACAAAGTTCAATTGGATGAGTCTAGAGTTGAAACAATAAGTTGATGATCATGGAAACTAGCCTTGTCTTAGCTTGTGATTTTTATTCATTATTGAGTATATTGTGTTGTTATGATCTTTATTTCATGCTGTGATTATGTAGGAAGCTTTGTGATTTGAATACGGGTCTATAAGGGTGATAGATATGCTAGAAATCCTTGGGAAATACACCATAATACAAGGGATGAAACATGGGACGATTAACACTTAGCCAAATATTTGGACACATTTTCCAGAGGCTGCCCGGGATGAGCCCATATTGCCCCCTTCTCTCTGGCGGGATAAGTACCTTAGATCCTCTTTCATAGCATTTCAATGGACTCCGCTGCACCCCCTCTATTCCAGGCCTGAACTGGACACTGAATCCTTGTCCAACACGGCTTTTGTTTACCTTTTTTCTATAAATACATCCTTATACATGTTTTTACTTACTTTTGGATGTCTTTGGACAATTGGAGGTTAATCTACACATTTTTTAGGGTTTTATTTTATTTAATTTAGTTTTTTTCATGGTTTGTATCTTCAATCAAAGAAATTGGATGATGAATATTTCCATTAAATGTTAAAATCCCTTTCTGGGGTTAAGTTTGAATTAAGTTTGTTGATTTTCATATTATTATGGTTGTTTGTTTATACTTGTCTTAACTATTTTAAGGATTATCTACCCTTAGAATATATTCATTGTCGATCTTGTGATCTCGAGAAGAGGAATATGAAGATAGAACATGGGGATAAGCAATGTAAGTTTTGTATCTTTTATAAAATAAGGATTTCAAATTAGTATCTAGGAAAAGGGTTTACCTAAAAGCCTTACTTGAATAACATGTAGGATGATAGCGTAAATCACTTAATTAGATTATTACATTTTCGCTCAACGATGTTGTTTTAAGATTCAAATTAGGTAAACAGTTAGGGGTCGGGAGACCATGATCATACAATTAAACCTATGAATCAACAACCAAGATAATTGAGTTAATGAATGAAGTTCAATAACATAGTATGATTGCTCGTAATCCTTGACCCTGGGTCTTTATCCGTTGATTGTCAAAATTCATTTACTTTTCCGCATTAGTTTAGCTTATTTTTATTTTGCAACTCTAGAACCTTATTTGTTACTCTTCTTAAATTGTTAACCTAGAATTTGATTGTTGTTTAACAAAAGTCCATGTGGGATCGATACTTGGCTTCATTAAGGCCACTTTATTCCTTGGTAGACCACATACACTTACGTGTGTGCTTGGGCTCTGTCAAGTTTTTGGCGCCGTTGCCAGGGACTTGTAAATTGGCAACTATTTTATTTTTAGTTTAGCTATATTGAGTTGTAAATAGTTTAGTTTTCTTAGGCTTCTTTTAGAGTCTTTTATTTCTCTTTTTATCAGACTTCTTGACATGGCAGCCTGGGATAGATAGTTTGTGAGTGATGACGATTCTTGTTTTGGTATGATTTGTGGAAATAGTTGTTATTCTTAAGATATGTGTTCTATTAACCCTGATTTAGTAATGTTTGTGGGATATAATCAAAGTCAATACTATGTGAATGCATACAATCAACACCAACAGTTTAAGCAGCCACAGTTTTAGAATTGCCAGGCCCCGATTCAAATGAGAAATTTGGAAGAAAGCTCTGACAAATTCTAGCTGATCAAGAGTACTTGGAAGTAGATATAAAGAGTAATAGGGCTATTTTTTAGCATCCATAAATTGTCATGAAGAACTTGGTGATGTAGATAGGGTAAGTGCAGTGGGTATATAGTACCAGACCTCAAGGTGATTTTCCAAGTGACAATGAACAAGTAATTGCAATCGCTTTGAGGAATGGTACAGAGCTCAATGAAGAACATCCAAAGAAAACTAAGGAGGTAGATGCATAATGGACTTCTCAACCTGTGATAGACAATGTTGCTGACAATTCAAGGAAGTCTGAGTACTCAAAAATGAAAATTGTTGAACAGGTTAAAGAGATAGCACCACCGTCATATCAATCATAGCCATTCAGTTGTCATCTTTCTCTTGAGACTAAAGTTCAGAAGGTGAATAAGAGTGAGCGTATTGTGGATAGTGTAAATTTAGATATGGGATTGGTTGGTCCTTATTCAAAGTACTTTTCTACATTATGTTTAGATGATGTCTTGTCTGTGAAATCATTTAAATTAGTGGAAGATTGTGAAGATGAGTAACAAGAATCATATATTCTTGATTTTACGCCAGATAAGCAACATAAAAACACACTATCGTGGTAAGCCTGTGGATACCATTTTGGACATCTTCGTGATGCGCCATGATCGCGGAGGCCCAGTGTAAATTGACAAACGGGAAATTGGCCTGCTACGCGATGCGCCATGATCGTGGAGTCACATTGGAAATCGACAATTGCCATTTGGACTATCTACACAATGTGTTAAGGGTTAAAATAACAGTGTTTAACAACTGAAACTTAAAATTGCCATAACTTCTTACTCGGTTATCAGATTTATTCAAATTTTATATCAGTGGAAAGTTAATTAAATTTCCTACACAATGACAGGCTCTAAACTGAAGAATAATGAGTGTTTCAAAATTTTATCCATGAATACTCATGTACTGAGACTTAGATAATGCTAGGGAAATATGGGGTGTTACACCTTAATTTGATCCAAAGCTTCTAGGCACTTTAATGAAAAATTAATTGAGTAAGAAGTTTGAGAAATATAAGGGGAAAGGTGAATTTGATGCCGCAAGGTAATAATTATTGGTGTTGATAATTGATGTGTGGTGGATGAGTGTGATTGAAATTATGCTAGAAATATTACCATGGTTTTGAAGAAGAAGGAGAAAAAAATATTGATTAATGTGGTAATAAACAATACTTCCACCATTCATTTGTGAAAATCCTTAAAAGAGATGAGGCAAAACAAAAGATATGGGTGGATGGAAACAGATATGGGTTAATCGAAAAAGTGTATTCCAAAGGAAATTTCCCTTTCGAGAGGAACTCCTGGAAGATCTTCAGGAAATATATCTGAAAATTCATTTACTACTGGGACTGACTGAAGATTAGAAGTTTCTAAGTTAGTGTCTTTGACTTGTAAAAGATGATAAACATTCCCCTAGTATATAATCTTTCTGGCTCTAAGGTAAGAAATCAACAGACCACTAAGAGATATAGTGCTACCCCTCCATTCAAGGACCGGTTCATTTGGAAACTGAAAACAAACTATTCTGTTTCTACAATCAACTAAGGCATAGCGGAGTATAGCCAATCTATCCTGAGAATGACATCAAAATCCATCATAGCGAAATCCACGAGATCAATTGAAGTAACTTTCTAAAATATTGTGACCAGACAGTTCATATATACCTGTCTGGCTTCAATGGAAACGCCCACTGGGGTAGACACTGAAAAGGGCTCTCCTAGATTTTTGGGACTCTCCTAAATTGACAGCTATAAATGGAGTTACAAAAGAAATAGAAGCTCTAGGGTCTAGTAAAGCATAAACATGTAAGTGAAAGACCTGCAACATACCAGTAACTATGTCAGCAGAATTTTCCTCATCTTGGCGGGACTGAAGAGCATATAATCAGTTTGGACGCTGACCACAGGTAGCACTAGAAGTGGCACCCTGCTGAGTTGGGCGACCGAATAGAACTGTTGACTAATGGTATTGGCCCTGTTGGTGTGCATCCCTACATTGTTTAGCAACTACAAGACACTCCCGAATCTGATGGCCTGGCTTGCCAGACCCAAAGCACACATCATACCCGTTCTTCACTCACCCTGTAGTGTCTGCCACACTTCTGAGATAAAGGATTGGTAGAGCACTGGTAACAATGAACTGGGACTTAGATCCTAGTGCCCTATCCCTATTGTCGTTTTTGAATTTAGGTACAAGGGTACTAGCTAAATAAGGTACTGTGGCTGAAGACCTTTGATGAAACTGAGGACAGTTACCACCTTCTGACTTTGGCTGATTAAAGTTAAAACTACCCATCCTAGATCTATTGTTTTCTCTCTCCCTATCCTTAATATTTTTCTACTCAATCAGTTGAGCATGGACCATCAGCCTAGACAAACTCATCTCACTAATCAACATTGCGGTCCTACACTCCTTGACCACACTATCAGACACGCCAAACACAAACTTACTCATCTTTGACCTATTATCATCTATGACATGAGGAGCATACCTAGATAAATGAGTAAACTAGAGAGAATACTCCCTCATACTTATACTGCCTTGCCTCAGATTAATAAATTCTAACACCTTGGCCTCCCTCAACTCTAATGGAAAGAATTTATCCATGAAAGCTGTGACAAACTCTTCCCATTCTATAGGCCCTGCATCAACAACTCTATCAACTTTCCACTACTTAAACCAAGTATAGGCTACATTCTCCAATTGATATGTATCCAACTCGACACTCTGACTAGAAGTCACCCCCATAGCATTCGTTACCTTCTGAACCATATCTAAGAGTTCATGTAGATCCTATTTAGACTTGGACTCCGTGAAGGAACAAAGATTCATTCGGGTGAAATCCCGAGTTCTAGTCGTGATAATATTTGCCAATAGGTTGGCCGGAACATCAGCTGGTCGTTAATTCTATGCTATTATAGAGTTTCCTAGAGTTGTGAATACAACCCTAAATTCTACTTGAGAGACATGTCATCTAGAGGATTTGCCTGGATGATCTGAGGGGTTAGCTGAGTTCCTATTCTTTTTCTGTTCATCTTGGGAGGCATGTTCTGTAAATGGAAGGAAGAAATGGATTAGACAAGGAGTTTAACTTGACCTTATGCTCACTCGCACGACAAAAATGATGAAAGAAGGGAAACTTTTCCTAGGCGCCTTGTAGCCTCTCGTCCATAAGTGTGGCGCGCTACACACCCATGCATAAGACTCTAATCGATGCGGCTTTTAGATTTCCTAGGACACTTTAAAACCTTAGTCTATGATACCAAGTTTGTAACGACCCGAGACTACCCTTAGTCATTACACGGTGCTTATGGTCCCAAGAGACCACAATCTAACCCATGAGCTGGTACCAGCTGTGAGCATTGAATAATATAATTGTAAATATGGAAGAATACTGACATAACATAAGGTTTTAATAACTGAATTTAAAATTGAAATACGAGTCTATAGAAACAACTGACTGAATCGGATAAAATAGTGATAAACTGGATAAATACTGTAATAATTGAATAAAGAATAACAGACTATACTGTATGAAAAGATTCTAAAACTAAATGACAGAATATGAGTAGATGGGACAAGCCCCAACTAACTCCAACTAACTACTAACTAAGACGTGAAATAAAGTAAGACTTTCCTCGAAGTATGAGGACTCACCATTGCTACTGCTGAGGATCTGATAAGTCTAATCACGATCCGGGAACTAAGCCTCAGCTCCTATGATATGATACATCCTAGCATAAAAGAAAGGTATGCGATCAATACTTTTAATGTACTGGTATGCTAAATGAGGTAGGCTGATATGCATTATTTCATGAACATGAATAATAAACTATCTGAATATATATGTAAAGCATGGGATATTGAATAAAGAATATGAAATCTGTAGGCACTAGAAATACGTGAAGCATGTAAACACTATGTATGCATGAGAATCTATAAATACTGAAAATACGTGAAAATCTATAGACACTGAGGATGTATGACCAAGCATATAACATGAACTGAGTAAAATCAGTAAACTAAAATACTGAAATAACTAGGATTTGTATGCTTTGGTCAAACAACACTAAGATTGAATAACTGAACTGTGACTGTAACTGAGACTATATCTGAGACTGTGGGAGGTATCATCTAACCGACATTCCGCAACTTCAAATATTCGGTGTCCAACCTATAAACCAAGATGGAAGGGTGTTAATACCATGCCATGGGTTCTAACAATGGCTTTATGGATCCATTAAACTGATCTAATATCCAAAGAACTAAGGGTGTCAAGCCTAAACTGACGGGTGACCCCTGCGAGATAGTCAAGCCTAATCTGATGGGTGACTACTCAAATCCTATGATGGCTATGTAGTTCGTCAGTATAGGGACTTCTACTAACGACTCTACCTATCTTATGGGGAAGACGCCATCTCTACACTCGCTCGATGTTAAATCCTACTCCCAACTGAAAGACACTGACATACTAGACTGTTCTGTGTTTAACTAACTGGTATTTGACTATTCTGAAGTACTGATAGTATTTTCTGAAGACTTTCAGGTAATATACTGTTACTAGACTAAATAAACATCTATGGATTTCGGGTATTCAATACCCCCAAGACTCAAAATAGTTTTAGTAAAATGACACTAACACTTAGAGATTAAAACATGAAGTCTCTTTATAATTAAAGCACTCTTGTAGGCATTTTATCAAACACTTGTAGTTCATTGTTTAAAACAATCATTGGAGTGTCATGAAATTTGTAGGAAAAGCATGAATTCATCATAATAACATTAAATCATGGTTTAATTCAATAAATAATAGTATTAAAACATGGAAGATTGAATAATAACAACAATTTCATAGTGACATGGTATAAAATCAAAAGCACATGGAAATTCATGGATGAAATCATACTTTAAAATAACAACAATTTCATAGTGACATGGTATAAAATCAAAAGTACATGGAAATTCATGGATGAAATCATACTTTAAATCATGATAACTTGAAAAGATCAAAATTTTATAATTGAAAAGGGTTGCGTGGACTCCATGGATGAACATCTAACATACTGGGGTTAATGAATTTGAAGAGATGGATGGAGAGTTCTTGAGAATTGCCTTGATTTTGAGAGCTAGGGACGGTTTCATCAGCCTCATATTGAACAACCTTATATTGAACAGGCTGTTGACCATACTTTTCTCGTACTGGACGGTTTCTATTGACATTTTGTTGTACTGGTGCAACAATTTGCTTAGCTCTCCTTGGGTTTTGAGGATTCAGAAATTCCTCATCACCCATGTCTTGATCATTAGGGTTCTGGTGACGTACTTGTTGACCCAAATTCTGTACGTTTACTTGTGCCCTGGCCAAAACGGCTAGTCTGTCCGCCTCCTGTTGTTCAGCCATTCTCCTTATCAGCTGAAGTTTCGGATTGATTGGTAATAACTACTCTCTGGAGCTTCTTTCTTTTGGAATAAACAACACAACACATACACAAAAACAACAAATAAACGTAAATCAAGGAAACTTAACTAACAACAAATTAGCGCACACAAACTTTCAGTTTACAACTGTGTTCCCCGGCAACGACGCCATTTTTGATAATTCTCAAATTACACTCTTGAATGGGTGTAAGCGATCGTTGTCAATATAAAACCCAATTAGGTTGGGGTCGAATCCCACAGGGTATAGTGTGTGAACTCAAGTTGTTTATGATTTAATTCACTGGTAGTTTACTGTTTCCTGAAATGGGGGTTTTAGTTTTACAGAAAATTGTTTATCACATTGAACTTAATGTTTGTAACCAAGATTTTATGAGATAACCAGGATTATGTTCACTAGGGCTTACGGAAAATGACAGATGCTACTATTAACTAAAGTTTCTAATGGTGGTTAGGATGAAAAGATATCTTTATTGATGATATGCTCAAATGTCTCTCGGCCTATTCAAGCGTCTAATTTCCTATTCCTCTCGGACTTAGGGAATCGCAACTCACTGCCTAGATTTTACCTCAGGTTAATCAACCTTGTTACAACGCTGATTATTAAACGAAGCCTTTTTGAGTCGCTGTTGATAATTCACTTTCTACTGTTTATGATTTCTTTCTCAAGCAACTAATGTAGGTACGCCTATTGTTTGTAACCAACAAACATAAATTCTAATCTCAGAATTACCAAGAAATCCTAACACTTATTAAACCTTGAGTAATTAATTAAC
The DNA here is from genome assembly GCA_030864215.1 of Capsicum pubescens. Lineage (NCBI taxonomy): Eukaryota > Viridiplantae > Streptophyta > Magnoliopsida > Solanales > Solanaceae > Capsicum > Capsicum pubescens. The sequence goes on from CM061544.1 coordinate 110,416,473, forward strand.
ACCTTATCATGACCAAACCCTAGATTCCATAATCGAAGTTAAGAGTATTTAGTTACTCATGATGCAATAAATAAGAACACAATTTGAATTCATAACTGGAAAGATTAACTTACAAGAATGAAGGAAATCAAAAGTGTTCTTGTAATTGAATCACAAGGCAAAACTCTAAAATATTATTCTTAGAGAGAGAGAAAAAAATTATATATTGTCAATATGTCAATGGATAGCTGGATAGTTCGATAATTTCCTATTTATAAAAACCCTAAAACACGGCTTTAAAATAGTAAATCCTAAATAAGGAAATAAAATTAAAAGTTTCATACTTTCTTCGGAATAGACGACAGCGCCCACGACGGCCTATCATGATCTTAACGGCCTATCACATACATCGTTAGCTTGTCTACAATTTCATCTTCTACTACCTAAGGTAGACAATGACGGTGACGTCCTGTCAGGATCTTGACGGCGTTTCATGAAGGTCTTCACAAAGCTTCCTGCAACTCCCATCTTCTGTTTAGGGTTGACGGCACCCGTGATAGCCTATCACCAGGCTGAGGACGTGTCATGGATGTCGTCAGCCACGCTTACCTCTATATCTGCTTCCGATTTCAGTCTTTTTGCTTCCTTTATTAGTGTTACCCCCTCTTCTCTACTTTTGCAAAAAAATCAATGTAAACTAATATAAAACGACTAAAGTTGCTCAAGACTTTGCAATTATTTAGAGTTAAAAGCTTCAAATATGTTAGCATAGGCTCACACATCAATACCCTCAACTTAAATAATTGCTTGCGCTCAAGCAACCATAACATAACTAAGAGCATACAAAGTACAATTCGGAAGCTAACTACTCATATCAGTTCAGAATATATGCACCATTTCCAAGGTCAGTCAAAATAAGAGCAACAGTGTCTATTATTGAAAACACCCATGCAACTCTCAATTATCAAAATATGGCAAAAATTTCAGCAATAACAACCCAGCACATACCCAAATTACACTATCTGAACAATACAGTGATTAACAATATACCTAGTGTGCCCTCGCAACAAAGAAATCCCTTTTTTCACTCATATCAAAATTTATAAACACAGGGATAAACACAAGACTCACTCTCAGAACGAAGTTCCAATATTGCGCATCAAATGCCATAGGCTTGCCCTTATAGTCAGTAACCAAGTCTTCAGACAGGTTACTTAGGATCACTATAGGGCTTTTCTTAATCTTGTAATGTAGCTTAGGGGCTGGTATGATATTCATGGATATTTCAGAGTGACTAAGCCTCCTTGACACTACATTAGACTCTTGGGGTTTCAACTCTTAACCTTCTTTTCTTCCCTCTTTTATTTATCATGCATGCTCAAGATAAATGCGGTCTTTTCAATTAATCGATTATCTTTTTATCATTTTTCACACAGTTTTCTCTTTTCTTATTCTTTTCACCACACCAAGATTTTTATTCATCCTTCTTATTCTACCTCTCTTCATACACAGATTGCATCACGTACCCCTATAATAGCCACCCTCAACTTAGGTTATTTGCCTAAGTTAAGGTGCACAGTGTCCAAGGAGGACCAGGGCCAAGACAAGTTCATTGTGATATAAACGAGAAGGTGAAAGGTGTACAAGAAAGAAATAGGCTATTGAGGCTCAAATATGGATCAAGGTATATTAGTCACATTGGGAAGGTCATTTAGGCTAAAATGGGATAACATGCAAAAATGGCCTATGATCCTTTCCTAACGCCTATCCTATGACTATGGCACTACTAACAGGGCATGTTCTAGATTCAACGCACAACGGGCACTGAGTAAGACCTTACACACACATGGCATACAAGTATCTTGCATATCATTACTTATCCGGTTCATGCACTTGTTTAACGCAGGTCATTCATTTGCCATACTAACACCACAAAAAGATATGCAGTAGTCACAATAGATACAATTCACACAGTACACAATAGATCAGACCACTGGATAGGTACTCAAAAATCACAGAATAAGATAACTGCCTTAATTACTTGTACTACTCCTAATTATATATAGAATATGTTACAATAATAATTTACCCTACAACTTCAACTTAAAATAAAAAATAGGATGCACTAAGGGTTATGGTGTACCTGAAGACAGTCAAGCACGTGGATCCTGGGTCTTTGATCGTACTACTGCATAATCTACTGTCTTCTCCCCATCAAGAGCATCTGTCTTTATAGTGGTTGGAGCCTGGCTATATGAAGCACCTGCAGTCCTAGCTCTAATGGCTGCCTCTCATTTCTCAGTATCAGCCAGGGACTCCAATCTTGCCTTTTTCACCTCCTCCTTCTCAGCCTTCTTTTTTGCCTTTTTTTCCATTTTTGTTTCTTCCTCACTGTCTGGCTCTTCTCTCTTATTCTTGCCCTTCCCCCCTCCTTTTTTTTCCTTTGGGGAGTTCTGTAGTGAGATCAAGTATAAGAATTTCTTCCTCTAATTCTTTCATAGCTGGACCTGTTGGCATCATAATTTGGTGTTTCTGTAGCACCCCAGCATCTACCTTTACTTTATTCAATGCATCTTTGAATGCAGCAAGATCAATACCTGTCATCTTCTTTGCCCGGGCATCAAATCTGTTCTCGAAATCTACAACACTCACAGGCAATTTCACAAAGAGCTCTAGTACAACCTTGATTCTTTTGTCCACAACAACAGTGAACTTTTTGGCGAAGGCATGTAGCTGTGCCTCGCACCACTTGTCTTTCTTAGCCACCTTACTAATATCAATCGGCTGAAATGCAGAACCTATTGCTGCTAGAGGAACTGAGGGGCTGGATTTAGTCTCAGGCGCTGAAGCTGCCTGTGTTGAAAAATACTGTACATCTACATGATGTGCTACTCCTACATCTGTAACCGGAGGGTCCGCTGCTACCTTTGCATCCCTGTCAAGCCTATGTCCTGGCTGCACCTCATCAAACCGAATAGGTTGTGAGTCTTCCGGACACGAACATTTTCATCAAATCGTACAATCTTTGGTACCTCAGCATCTCTGTACAATTCTGTAACAAGACAAGGAAAAGGATTAGCAGTGTCGGTCCTTGACATCCTTATCTTCATCTCATCCATAATAATTTCCCCGAAGTTTAAGGGAAGCTGCTGCACCAAGCTTGCTACTAAAATAGCCCGGTCATCACCCAAAATATTATCTCCCTCAGTAGTCATTAGCCAGACTCGCACTATGCCCCACCAAAATTTTGCCTCCTGAGTCAACGAGGACATACAGATTCTCTTATTTAGGTTTGTCACCCAAGTCGGTTCTCCGTCATCTATGATGTTGGCCAACTAAGGACGTTGTTTGTCCTTATTCTTTATCCGAGCATAAAATGATGGTGTGATGTCCTGAGGCATGAAGTTGGGGACGTGCAAGAATCTGTTGATGGTCCTGACCGAAATGTCAACCATTATGCCCCTAACCCAAACTCTATCAAGAAGAGGTTGATCTGCTAATTTCTCACCTGGTTGCATATATTCTCCAACCTAGATTGGTAGTTCACATAGAACTCCCAAACTAGTGCGGGATAAAATGAAACTCCCCCTTCTGTAGTCCGTCCTAAGCTATATTTCTTGAATTTCTTCTCCACTTTAGGGTATCTGCTCAACCCTTTTGTGATGATCATGTTTTCTTCTTAGATTGGCCTCTTCACATTCCTTCTATCAGTTCTTTGTAGGCCAATAATGTAGATGTCCTTAGCTTTAGGCATTTTCCATCTAGCATTATTCCTTACTTCCAGGTTCTTACACTTGATAAGAGTCCTTCGAGGTGGAGACTCTTCATTATTTTGTTGCTCAGTGGATGGGGACCCAGAAGCTATTCCCTCGGACTTAGATATTTCAGACTCTTTTTGATCCCTTTAATCAGAGTCTGCATGTTCAGACTCATGCTGTTCAGAATCACCCTTTTCAGAACCTTCTTGCTCAGAAGTTATGGTCGACTCAGTATCATCTGTTTCCTCTACCTCAATTAGTGGAGGTGGTGGAGTTTTCTTTGGACTTTTCTTCTTTCACTTCCTGAGCAAGGGTTCCTCTTCCCCATAGTCAGATTCCTCATTGAGGAGCTTACGACGTACATCATTTTTAGCCGCTTTCTTTGGTTCTGTGGGACTCTTTCTTTTTGGTGCCATTTTAAAGTACCTGGAATCATTAGAAGAACATTAGTCAACCCTAAAGATCACAAACACAAGTACACTAATCATTAAGCTCATTTATGTTTCAAGCTCCAGGTGTGACAATAATTCATGATAAGCCATCACGACCATGATAGTTTATCACGGTTGTCGTCAACCTTAGACAAAACCCAAAAAAATTTTCCACTTTTTTGATGACATTCATGATAGGACGTTACAACCGTGATAGCCTGTCATGAATGCCGTCAGCTCTGAATCGAACCAACTTTATTTTTTTAAATTTTTTTTAGAGCTTGACGACATTCCTGATAGGCCATCACTATTGTTATAGCCTATCATGAATGTCATCAAACTTGTCATACCCCATTTTAACTTTAACTAAATTTTTTGTCCCTAGTTTTGCTTAAGATTCACTTAAATTCGAATTGTGAGATAATTTTTCAAACCTAGGGTTTGCACCCCACCTTTTCACGTTGAGCTTGGTTCAAGCATATTGGGGACTTGGGTTGACTTTAATTCATCATACATTACAAGCAAAGAGGAGTTAGAGTAGAGTATACCTGATGGATCTCTTAAACTAAAGTTACTCACCAAAGGAAGAGTGAAAGAGGGAGATTTTCTTGATGTTTTAATGTAACCCACACATAAAGGAATATTTTTTTCTTGGGGTGTTTTTGCAAAGTATAGGAAATATTTTAACTAAGGAAAGAAATAACTAAAGAAAAAGAAGTTAAAAGCGGTAGAAATTTGAAAAGGTTTGCGATTTGGGCCAGGTCGGATTTGCTTAAAGTTAGGCCCAATTTTCAGATTTTAGGCTTTGGGCTGACAACGATTTGTGATATCTTGTCATGAGTGTGATATTCCATCACGATCGTCATCACCCTTAAGCAGAGAATTTCTCCACCCTGATCTAACTGATGACAATCCTGATAACTCATCACAGTTGTGACTGCTTGTCACGAATGTCGTCATGACCTTCTAGCTGACCTTTTCATTTTCCCATATTCTCTATACTAAATCATAATTTTAAAAAATAAAACACTTGCTTAAATATAAAAACTTTGGGTTGCCTCCCAATAGCGCCTGATTTACTGTCGCGGCACGACTGGGTCATCTTGACTACTCAGACTTCACCAAGACAACCTGTTGATCCCCCTTTTCCATCATCATAGAAGATGTCAATGATCGAGAAGACATTTACATCATTTTGTTGCGACATGGGTTGATGCATTTTGAATGTTGCCTCTTTCTTACCGAGCCTAAATTTAAGCTCGTTCAACTCTATGTCCACTATTACTCTTCCTGTTGCTAAGAATGGCCTACCCAAAATAATGGGTACCTCAAAGTCCACATCACAATACAATACCACAAAATCAACAGGAAGAATAATGTCTGCCACTTTTACTAACACATCATGCAAAATTCCAACCGGCCGCTTTATCGACCTATCTGCAATTACTAGTCGCATGTTAATGGGTGTAGGAGTTTCTAAACTGAGCTTCTTATATACAACCAGTGGTATTAGATTCACGCTTTCACCCAAATCACATAATGCCTTTGCAACATCTAGAGACCCAATTTTACATGAAATAGTGAACGCTCCAGGGTCAACCTTCTTTTGCACTAAGAATCGTGTGGAAACCGCACTGCAATGGTGAAGATTGTCCACCTGCTAACTGCTGACCTTTATCTTCTTCATGAAGAGGTTTTTCATGAACCTTGCATGGCATGGAATTTGCTCAAATGCTTCAATCAAAGTCACATTAATTGTTAGTTGCTTGAACATTGCCATGAACTTCCCGAATTTTGCATCCTCGACCTTTTTCTTCAATTGTTGAGGAGTGGGAGGTGGTGGTCTAGGGATAGACTTTAATACCACTTCCTCTTATTTCTCCAAATCATCAGCAGAACTATCCAGCTTCTCAGACTCCACTGGATTAGTTTCTTCGGGTTCATCAACTCTTACCTCATCTTCTACAAATTTGCCTACAGAAAGGCCAAGTAACAGCTTACCACTCCGAGTGGTAATCACCATACATGAGCCATCATTTCTCGTATTTTGAACCATATCACTAGGTAAAGTACCACTTTTTCTCTGGTTTAGTGTAGCAAAAAGTTGACTCATCTGCTGCTCCAACTGCTTAATAGAAGTAGAGTGTGAGCTAACAAACTGACTGCGGGTAGACAATTCACTCTTCATAGTAGTTACCCACGAGTTGGTATATTCCACTCCTTTCAACAAATTTTCCATCATGTCCTCCATGGAAATCTTGCCCGAGCTAGTTGTTGCAGCATCTTAATTTCCAGGAGGAACATATAAACCATTATTGTCATTATTGCTTCTCCAATGTCCCTGCTCCCTATATTTATAATTAGGCTTGTCAAAAAAATTCCGACCTTGGTTCCCTTGGCTATTGCCTCAGAAACCCCCCTGATTAATCATATAGTTTGCCTCTGCATCAGCACTCGTAGCCACAGTACCCTGAGATTCCATAGCCTTAACCATTTCGGTCTTTCCTGACAGCAAGTGCTTGGTCAGCAAGTCCATCTATGTCTTTAAGTAGGCCATGTACTGGTCTTGATCCTCATCCCTTCTGCGCTGCTCTGAAGTCATACCACCAGAAGCAGTCGGACTAGTCACCATAGAATCCCTGGTGTGACAAGCCCGACTCTGCTTGGTCATTCTATTCAGTATGTCTGAAGCATCCAGAAAAGAGAGGTCAATGAACGAACCACCTGTAACATTGTCTACAATTGGTTTTGTCACAGAGTTAAAAGCTCTATACAAAGTCTCCATCAAGTTCAAGTTCGTCATGTTATGATTCGGAAATTGAGCCAGCTTCTTCTTAAATCTCTCCTAGGTTTTGTGCAATGCTTCAGTTGGAAGATGTCTGAAGTTACTGATTTCGTCCCTCAGCTGTACCCTTCTGAGGGTGGAAAGAACCATTATAGGAACACCTCTTTCAACTGTCTCCAGTTGGTTATAGAATTAGGCTCTAGCTCATTTAACCACATTGTGGCCTCTCCAGACAGAGACAATGGAAATAATCTCAACCTGATCACATTTTGGCTCGCTCCCAAATAGTCCAAAGATTTGCAAATGGTGATGAAGTACACCAAATGCATGTTCGGATGATCACCAGGCAAGCCTCCAAACAACCCCTTCAGATTCAGGAGTTGGATCATGGTGCATGTTATGCTAAATTTTGCACCCGGTGCCAACGGTTAAGGAATGATAGCACCCATTGCACCAGCTCCTTCCATTCCTTCATCATCTTCATCAGCCTCATATTGAACAGGCTGTTGACCATACCTTCCTCGTACTGGATGGTTTCTATTGATATTTCACTGCACTGGTGCAACAATTTTCTCAGCTCGCCTTGGGTTTTGAGGATTCAGAAATTACTCATCACCCAAGTCTTCATCATCAGGGTTATAGTGACGTACTTGTTGACCCAAATTCTGTACGTTCACCTGAGCCCTGGCAAAAGTAGCTAGTCTGTCCGCCTCCTGTTGTTCAGCCATTCTCCCTATCAGCTAAGGTTTTGGATTGATTGGTAATAACTGTTCTTCGGAGCTTCTTTTTTTTGTCATAAACAACACAGTACCAACAATAGACAAAAATAACATATAAATGTAAATCAAGAAAACTTAACTAACAACAAATTAGTGCACACAAACTTTCAGTTTACAACTGTATTCCCCGGAAACGACGCCATTTTTGATAACGCTCAAATTACACTCTTGAATGGGTGTAAGCGATCATTGTTAATATAAAACCCCACTAGGTTGGGGTCGAATCCCACAGGGAATAGGGTGTGAACTCAAGTTGTTTACGATTTAATTCACTGGTAGTTTACTGTTTCCTGAAATGGGAGTTTTATTGCATAAAATTGTTTATCACATTAAACTTAATGTTTGTAACCAAGATTTTATGAGATAACTAGGATTTTGTTCACTAGGGCTTATGGAACATGACAGATGCTACCATTAACTCATGGTTCTCATGGTGGTTAGGATGACAAGCTATCTTTATCGATGACAAGCTCAAATGTCTCTTAACCTATTCGAGAGTCTAATTTCCTAATCCTCTCGGACTTAGGGAATCGCAAATCACAGCCCAGATTTTACCTCAGGTTAATCAACCTTGTTACAACACTGGTTATTAAACGAAGCCTTTTCGAGTCCCTGTTGATAATTCACTTCCTACTGTTTATGATTTCTTTCTCAATCAAACCAAAGTAGGTACTCCTATTATTTGCAACCAACAGACATAAATTCTAATCTCAGAATTACCAAGAAATCCTAACACTTATTAAACCTTGAGTAATTAATTAACACCTTATAATGACCTAACCCTAGATTCCATAATCCAGTTTAAGAGTATTTATTTACTCATGATGCAAGAAATAAGCACACAATTTGAATTCATAACTGGAAAGATTAACTTACAAGAATGAAGGAAATAAAAGGTGTTCTTGTAATTGAATCAATAGGCAAAACTCTAAAATAATTATCTTCGAGAGAGAGGGAAAAAATTGTATATTGTCAATATGTCAATGGATAGATGGATAGCGTGATAATTTCCTATTTATAAAAACCCTAAAACAAGGCTTTAAAATAGTAAATCCTAAATAAGGAAATAAAATTAAAAGTTTCAGACTTTCTTTGGAATAGATGATGGCGCCCATGACGGCCTATCATGATCTTGATGGCCTATCACGGACGACGTCAACATCTCTACCATTTCAGCTTCTGCTTCTTAAGGTTAACGCCGACGGTGATGTCCTATCAGGATCTTGATGGCTTGTCATGAAAGTCGTTAAAAAGCTTCCTGCAACTCCCATTTTATGATTAGGGTTGACGGCACCCGTGAAATCCTATCACTAAGCTGACGACATGTCATGGATGTTGTCAGCCACACTTAGCTCTCTATCTTCTTCTGATTTCAGTCTTTTTGCTTCCTTTATTATTGTTTCCCCATCTTCTCTACTTTTGCTGCAAAATCAAAGTAAACTAATCAAAAAGGACTAAAGTTCCTCAAGAAATTGCAATTATTTAGAGGTAAAAGCTTTAAATGTGTTAGCATGGGCTCACACATCAGAAATCATACTCTAAAACATGATAACTTGAAAAGATCACAATTTTATAATACAAAAGGGTTCCACGGGCTCCATGGAAGAAAGGGATCCATGGATGAACATATAACATACCGGGGTTAATGAATTTGAAGAGAAGAATGGAGAGTTCTTAAGAATTGCTTTGATTTTGAGAGCTAGGGTTTCTTGTTCTTGAAAGAGGGATTTTTGATTATGAGAGGAATTGAAATAATGATGACTACTTAGGGATTTTAGGGGTTAAATTTCATGTTTTAGGTTAATTAGGGCCATGGAAAAAGACCCAAATACCCTTAAATGAATTAAAAAACAGAAGCTGAAAACTAACCATCCCAATTTTTGGCCTTGGTACGATGCGCCACTTTCGCGCCAAGCCACTGGAAACGGGACAAATGGGACCTAGACAAATGGCGCGATGCGCCACCATCGTGGTAAGCCTGTGGATACCATTTTGGCCATCTTCGCGATGCGCCATGATCGCGGAGGTCCACCGGAAATTGACAAATGGGAAATTGGCCTGCTCCGCGATGCGCCAGGATCGCGGAGTCACACTGGAAATCGACATTGGTCATTTGGACTGTCTACGTTATGCGCTAAGGGTTAAAATAACAGTGTTTAACAACTGAAACTTAAAATCTCCTTAACTTCTTACTCGGTTATCGGATTTAGGCGAATTTATATTGTTGGAAAGCTAATTAAATTTCCTACACAATGGTAGGCTCTAAACTGAAGTATAATGAGTGTTTCAAAACTTTATCCATGAATACTCATGTATTGGGACTTAGATAATACTAGGGAAATATGGGGTGTTACACCTTAATTTGATCCAAAGTTCCTAGGCTCTTTAATGAAAAATTAATTAGGTAAGGAGTTTGAGAAATATAAGGGAAAAGGTGAATTTGATGCCCTAAGGTAATTATTATTGGTGTTGATAGTTGATGTGTGGTGGATGAGTGTGAAGAAGTTATGCTAGAAATATAACCATGGTATTGAAAAAGAAGAAGAAAAAAATATAGATTCATGTTGTAATAAACAATACTTACACCATTCATTCGTGAAAATCCTTAAAAGAGATGAGGCAAAATAAAAGATATGGGTGGATGGAAAAAGATACTGGTTGATGGAAAAAGTGTATTCCATAGGCGATTTCCCTTTCGAGAGGAACTCCGAGAAGAACTTCAGGAAATATATCTGAAAATTCATTTACTACTGGGACTGACTCAAGATTAGAAGTTTCTATGTTAGTGTCTTTGACTCATAAAAGATGATAGACATACCCCTAGGATATCATCTTTTTGGATCTAAGGTAAGAAATCAACTAACACCTAAAAGCTATAGTACTACCCCTCCATTCAAGGACCAGTTCATTTGGAAACTGAAAACAAACTATTCTTTTTCTACAATCAACTAAGGCATAGTGTGAGTATAGCCAATCCATGCCGAGAATGACATCAAAATCCGTTATGTCTAACTCCACGAGATCAACTAAAGTAACTTTCTGAAATATTGTGACCAGGCAGTTCCTATATACATGTCTGTCTACAATGGAAACACCCACTGAGATAAAGGATTGGTATGAGCACTGGTAACACTGACCTGGGACTTAGAGCCTAGTTCCCTATCCCTATTGTCATTTTTGTATTTATGTACTGGGGCACTGGATGAAGAAGGTACTGTGGCTAAAGACCTCTGATGAAACTAAGGACAGTTACCACCTTCTGACTTTGGCTGATTGAAGTTAAAACTACCCGTCCTAGATCTATTGTTTTCTCTCTCCCTCTCCTTAATTTTTTACTCCTCTATCAGTTGAGCGTGGACCATCAACCTAGACAAATTCATCTCACTAATCAACATTACAGTCCTACACTCTTTAACCACACTATCAGACATGCCAGACACAAACTTACTCATCTTGGACCTATTATCATCTACCACATGAGGAGCATGCCTATCTAACTGAGTAAACTTGAGAGAATACTCTCTCACACTCATTCTGCCATGCCTCAGATTAATAAATTCTAACACCTTGGACTCCCTCAACTCTAATGGAAAGAATTTATCCATGAAAGTTGTGTCAAACTCTTCCCATTCTATAGGCCCTGCATCAAGACCTCTATCAACTTTCCACTTCTTAAACCAAGTATGGGCTAAATCTCCCAATTGATATGTAGCCAACTCGGCACTCTGAATAGACGTCACCCCCATAACATCCGTTACCTTATTAACCATATCTAAGAATTCCTGTGGATCCTATTCAGACTTGGACCCCATGAAGGAAGGAGGATTCATCCGGGTAAAATCCCAAATTCTAGTTGCAATAAGATTTGCCACTGGGTTGGCCAGAATAGAAGCTGGTCATTAATTCTATGATACAACGAAGTTTGCTAGAGTTATGAATTCAACCCTAAATTCTACTTGAGAGACATGCTCATCTAGAGGATTTTCCTGGATGGGCTGAAGGGTTGGATGAGTTCCTGTTCTTCTTTTGTTCTTCTTGGAAGGCATGTTCTATAAACGGAAAGAAGAAATGGATTAGACAGGGAGTTTAACTTAAGCTCATGCTCACTCGCAAAACATGAATACTGAAAGAAGGGAAACTTTTCCTAAACACCTTGTATCCTCTCGTCCATAAGTGTGGTGCGCTACATCCCCATGCACAAGACTCTACTCGACGCGACTTTTAGACTTCCTAGAACACTTTAAAACTTTAGGCTCTAATACTAAGTTTGTAACGACCCAAGAATACCCCTAGTTATTACACGGTGCTTATGGTCCCGAGAGAACACAAGCTAAACCATGAGCTAGTACCTTCTGTGAGTAATAAATAATATAATCGTAAATACGGAAGAATACTGAGATTCCATAAGGTTTAATAACTGAATTTAAAACTGAAATACAAGTCTATAAAAACAACTGACTGAATCTAATAAAAAAGTGATAAACTGGATAAATACTATAATAATTGAATAATGAATAACTGACTATAATGTATGAAAAGCCTTTAAAATAAAATGACTAAATATGAGTTGATGGGACAGGCCCCAACAAACTCCAACTAACTACTAACTAAGATGTGAAATAAAGTAAGCCTGTCCTCAAAGTATGAGGACTCACCACTGCTACTGTTGAGGATCTGATAAGTCTAATCACGATCTGGGAACTAAGCATCAGCACCTATGATATGATACATCATAGCACAAAAGAAAGGTATACGATCAGTACTTTGAATGTACTGGTATGCTAAATGAGGTAGGCTGATATGCATGGTTTCATGAACATGAATAATAAACTATCTGAATATACATGTTAAGCTTGGGATACTGAATAAAGAATATGAAATCTGTAGGCACTAGAAATACGTAAAGCATGTAAACAATATTTATGCATTAGAATCAATAAATACTAAAAATACGTGAAAATCTGTAGACACTGAGGATGTATGACCAAGAATATAACATGAACTGAGAAAAATCAGTAAACTAAAATACTAAATAACTATAATTTGTATGCTTTGGTCAAACAACACGAAGATTGAATAGCTGAACTGTGACTGTAACTGAGACTATATCTGAGACTGTGGGAGGTATCATCTAAACGACATTCCCCAACTTGAGATAATCGGTGTCCAACCTATAACCCAAGATGGAAGGGTGTTAATACCATGCCACAGGTACTAACAATGACTATGTGGATCCATTAAACTATTTAATGTCCAAAGGACTAAGGGTGTCAAGCCTGAACTGACGGGTGACCCCTGCGAGATAGTCAAGCCTAATCTGATGGGTGACTACTCAAATCCTATGATGGATACATAGATCTGGAGTATAGGGACTTCTACTAATGACTCTATCTATCTTACGGGGAAACCGCCATCTCTACACTCGCTCGGAGCTAAATCCTACTCCCAACTGAAAGACACTGATATACTAGACTGTTCTGAGTTTAACTAACTGCTATTTGACTATTCTGAAGTGCTGCTGGTATATTCTTAAGACTGTCATATAATATACTAAGACTAGACTAAATAAACAACTATGGATTTCGGGTATTTAATACCCCCAAGACTCAAAATATTTATAGTAAAATGACACTAACACTTGGAGATCAAAACATGAAGGCTCTTTATTATTAAATCACTTTTGCAGGTATTTTTTCAAACACTTGTAGTTCATGATTTAAAACAATCATAGTAATGTCATGGAATTTGTAGGAATATCATGAATTCATGATAATAGCATTAAATCATGGTTTAATTCAGTAAATAATAGTATTAAAACATGGAAGATTGAATAATAACAATAATTTCATAGTGACATGGTATAAAATGAAAAGTACATAGAGATTTATGGATGAAATCATACTTTAAAACATGATAACTTGAAAAGATCATAATTTTTTAATTTAAAAGGGTTGCGTGGACTCCATGGATGAACATCTAACATTTCGGGGTTAATGAATTTGAAGAGATGGATGGAGAGTTCTTGAGAATTGCCTTCATTTTGAGAGCTAGGGTTTCTTGTTCTTGAAAGAGAGAATTTTTATTGTGAGAGGAATTGAAATAATGATGACTACTTAGGGATTTTTGGGGTTAAATTTTGTGTTTTAGGTTTATTAGGGCTGTGGAAAAAGACCCAAATACCCTTAAATGAATTTAAAAATAGTAGCTAAAAACTAACCATCCCAATTTTTAGCCTTGGCACGACACGCCACTTTCGCGCCAAGCCACTGGAAATGGGACAACTGGGACCTAGACAAATGGTGTGATGCGCCACCATCGTGGTATGCCTGTGGATACCATTTTGGCCATCTTCGCTATGCGCCATGATCGCGGAGGCCTAATGGAAATTAACAAACGAGAAATTAGCCTTCTCCGCGATGCTCCATGATCGCGGAGTCACACAGAAAATCAACAATTATCATTTGAACTATCTACGCAATGTGCTAAGGGTTAAAATAATGGTGTTTAACAACTGAAACTTAAAATTGCCATAACTTCTTACTCGATTATCGGATTTTGGAAAATTTTATATCGTTAGAAAGCTAATTGAAATTCCTTCACAATGGCAAGCTCTAAACTAAAGAATAATGAGTGTTTCAAATTTTTATCCATGTATACTCATGTATTGGTACTTAGATAATGCTAGGGAACTATGGGGTGTTACACCTTAATTTGATCCAAAGCTCCTAGGCGCTTTAATGAAAAATTAATTGAGTAAGGAGTTTGAGAAATATAAGGGAAAAATGTGAATTTGATGCCCCAAGGTAATAATTATTGGTATTGATAATTGATGTGTGGTGGATGAGTGCGATAGAAATTATGCTAGGAATATTACCATGATTTTAAAAAAGAAGAAGAAAAAAATATTGATTAATGTGGTAATAAACAATACTTCCACCATTTATTTGTGAAAATCCTTAAAAGAGATGAGGCAAAACAAAAGATATGGGTGGATGAGAAAAGATATGGGTTGATGGAAAAAGTGTATTCCAAAGGCGATTTCCCTTTCGAGAGGAACTCCGGGAAGATCTTTAGGAAATATATCTGAAAATTCATTTACTACTGGGACTAAGTCAAGATTAGCAGTTTCTAAGTTAGTGTCTTTGACTCGTAAGAGATGATAGACATACCCCTAGGATATTATCTTTCTGTATCTAAGGTAAGAAATCAATTGACCCCTAAGAGCTATAGTACTACCCCTCCATTCAAGGACCGATTCATTTTGAAACTGAAAACAAACTATTCTATTTCTACAATCAACTAAGGCATAGCATGAGTATAGCCAATCCATGCCGAGAATTACATCAAAATCCGTCATCTCTAACTCCATGAGATCAACTAAAGTAACTTTCTAAAATATTATGACCAGATAGTTACTATATACCTGTCTAGCTACAATGGAAACACCCACTAGGGTAGACACTGAAAAGGGCTCTGTTAGATTTTCGAGACTAACTCCTAAATTGACAGCTATATATGGAGTTACAAAAGAAAGAGAATCTCCAGGTTCTAGTAAAGCATAAACATGTAAGTGAAAGACCTGTAACATACTAGTAACTATGTCAGCAAAATATTCCTCATCTTGGCGGGACTGAAGAGCATATAATCTGTTCGGACGTTAACCACTGGTAACACTAGGAGTGACACCCTGCTGAGTTGGGCGACCGAATGGAACTTATGACTGATGGGATTAGCCCTGTTAGTGTGCATACCTACATTTTATAGCAACTACCCGACACTTCCGAATTTGATGGCCTGGCTTGCCAGAACCAAAACACACATCATACCCATTATACACTCACCATGATAATGTCTACCACACTTCTGAGATGAAGGATTGGTACGAGCACTGGTAACACTGACCTGGGACTTAGAGCCTGGTGCTCTATCCCTTTTGTCATTTTTGAATTTAGGCGCTATCTGAAGAAGGAACTATGGCTGAAGACCTCTGATGAAACTAAGGACAGTTACCACCTTTTGACTTTGGCTGATTGAAGTTAAAACTACCCATCCTAGATCTATTGTTTTCTCTCTCTTTCCTTAATCTTTTACTCTTCTATCTATTGAGCATGGACCATCATCCTAGACAAATTCATCTCACTAATCAACATTGCAGTTCTACACTCCTTGACCACACTATTAGACACACCAGACACAAACTTACTCATCTTGGACCTATTATCATATACCACGTGAGGAGCATACCTAGCTAACTGAGTAAACTTGAGAGAATACTCCCTCACACTAATACTGCCTTGCCTCAGAGTAATAAATTCTAACACCTTGGCCTCCCTTAAATCTAATGGAAAGAATTTATCCATGAAAGTCGTGGAAAACTCTTCCTATTCTATAGGCCCTGCATCAACACCTCAATCAACTTTCCACTGCTTAATCCAAGTATAGGCTACATCCTCTAATTGATATGTAACCAACTTGGCACTCTGACTAGAAGTCACCCCCATAGCATGCGTTACCTTCTGAACCATATATAAGAATTCCTATGGATCTTATTCATACTTAGACCCCGTGAAGGAAGGAGGATTCATCCGGGTGAAATCTCGAATTCTAGTCGCAATAATATTTGCCACTGGGTTGGCCGGAACAATAGCTGGCCGTTAATTCTATGATGCTACAGAGTTTGTGAGAGTTGTGAATACAACCCTAAATTCTACTTGAGAGACATGCTTATCTAGAGGATTTTCCTGGATGGGATAAGGCGTTTGCTGAGTTCCTGTTCTTCTTCTGTTCTTCTTCTGTTCTTCTTGGGAGGCATGTTCTGTAAATGGAAGGAAGAAATGGATTAGACACAGAGTTTAACTTGACATATTCATGCTCACTTGCACGACATGAATACTGAAAGTAGGGAAACTTTTCCTAAGCACCTTGTAGCCTCTCGTCCATAAGTATGACGCGCTATGTACCCATGCACAAGACTCTACTCGACGCGGTTTTTAGAATTCCTAGGACACTTTAAAACCTTACGCTCTGATACCAATTTGTAACAACCCAAAACTACCCCTAGTCATTACACAATGCTTATGGTCCTGAGAGACCACAAGCTAACCCATGAGTTGGTACATGTTGTGAGCGCTGAATAATATAATCATAAATGCAGAAGAATACTGACATGCCATCAGGTTTTAATAATTGAATTTAAAACTGAAATACGAGTCTATAGAAACAACTGACTGAATTTGATAAAATAGTGATAAATTGGATAAATACTATAATATTTGAATAATGAATAACTGACTATAATGTATGAAAAGACTCTAAAACTAAATGACTGAATATGAGTTGATGGGATAGGCCTCAACTAACTTCAACTAACTACTAACTAAGACGTGAAATAAAGTAAGCCGGTCCTCGAAGTGTGAGGACTCACCACTGCTACTGCTGATGATCTGATAAGTCTAATCATGATCCGGGAACTAAGCATCAGCACCTATGATATGATATATCATAGCACAAAAGAAGGTATGCGATCAGTACTTTGAATGTACTGGTATGCTAAATGAGGTAGGATGATATGCATGGTTTCATGAACATGAATAATAAACTATTTGAATAAACATGTAAAGCATGGGATACTGAATAAAGAACATAAAATATGTAGGCACTAGAAATACGTGAAGCATGTAAACACTATGTATGCATGAGAATCGATAAATACTAAAAATACGTGAAAATCTGTAGAAACTGAGGATGTATGACCAACCATATAAGACGAACTGAGTAAAATCAGTAAACTAAAATACTGAAATAACTAGAATTTGTATGCATTTGTCAAACAACACTGAGATTGAATAACTAAACTGTAACTATAACTGAGACTATATCTGAGACTGTGGGAGGTATCATCTAACCGACATTCCCCAACTTGAGATAATTGGTGTCCAACCTGTAAACCAAGCTGGAAGGGTGTTAATACCATGCCATAGGTACTAACAATAGCTATGTGGATCCATTAAACTATTTAATGTCCAAAGGACTAAGGGTGTCAAGCCTGAACTGACTGGTGACCCCTGCGAGATAGTCAAGCCTAATCTGATGGGTGACTACTCAAATACTATGCTTGCTACATAGTTCTGGATTATAGGGATTGCTACTAACGACTATGCCTATATTATCAAGAAGCCGACATCTCTACATTCGCTCGGTGCTAAATCCTACTCCCAACTAAAAGAGACTAAGATACTAGACTGTTTTGAGTTTAACTAACTGGTATTTGACTATTATAAAGTGTTGATAGTATTTTTTGAAGACTGTCGTGTAATATACTTAGACTAGACTAAATAAACAGCTATGGATTTCGAGTATTCAATACCCCCAAGACTTAAAATAGTTATAGTAAAATGACACTAACACTTGGAGATCAAAACATGAAGGCTCTTTATAATTAAATCACTCTTGTAGGTATTTTATCAAACACTTGTAGTTCATGGTTTAAAACAATCATAGGAATGTCATGGAATTTGTAGGAATGGCATGAATTCATCATAATAACATTAAATCATGACTTAATTCAGTAAATAATAGTATTAAAACATGGAAGATTGAATAATAACAATAATTTCATGGTGACATGGTATAAAATCAAAAGTACATGGAGATTCATGGATGAAATCATACTTTAAAACATGATAACTTGAAAAGATCACAATTTTATAATTTAAAAGGGTTGCGTGGACTCCATGGATGAAAGGGATCCATGGATGAACATCTAAAATACCGGGGTTAATGAATTTGAAGAGATGGATGGAGGGTTATTGAGAATTGCCTTGATTTTGAGAGCTAGGGTTTCTTGTTCTTGAAAGAGGGATTTTTGATTGTGAGAGGAATTGAAATAATGATGACTACTTAGGGATTTTAGGGGTTAAATTTTTTGTTTTAGGTTAATTAGGGAAGTAGAAAAAGACCCAAATACCCTTAAATGAATTTAAAAATAGAACCCGAAAACTAACCATCCCAATTTTTGGCCTTGGCACGACGCACCACTTTCGCGCTAAGCCACTAGAAAAGGGACAATTGGGACCTGGATAAATGACGTGATGCACCACCATCGTGGTAAGCCTGTGGATACCATTTTTTCCATCTTTGCGATGCGCCATGATAACTGAGGCCCACTGGAAATTGACAAACGGGAAATTAGCCTGCTCCGTAATGTGCCATGATCGCAGAGTCATACTGGAAATCGACAATTATCATTTTGACTATCTACACAATGCGCTAAGGGTTAAAATAATGGTGTTTAACAACTGAAACTTAAAATTACCATAACTTCTTACTCGGTTAGTGAATTTAGTTGAATTTTATATCATTGGAAAGCTAATTGAATTTCCTACACAATGGCAGGCTCTAAACTAAAGAATAATGAGTTTTTCAAAATTTTATCCATGAATACTCATGTATTGGAACTTAGATAATGCTAGAGAAATATGGGGTGTTACACCTTAATTTGGTCCAAATATCCTAGGTTCTTTAATGAAAAATTAATTGAGTAAGGAGTTTGAAAAATATACGGGAAAAGGTGAATTTGATTCCCCAAGGTAATAATTATTGGTGTTGATAATTGATGTGTGGTGGATGAGTGTGATAGAAATTATGCTAGAAATATTACCATGGTTTTGAAAAAGAAGAAGAAAAAAATATTGATTCATGTGGTAATAAACAATACTTCCACCATTCATTTGTGAAAATCCTTAAAAGAGATGAGGCAAAATAAAAGATATGGGTGGATGGAAAAAGATATGGGTTGATGGAAAAAGTGTAATTTGATTGTTGGAGATTGGTTTTAATTGTATGATGTAGTGTATTAAAGTGCATAGAGAGGTTAGTCACTATTCTTGATCAAAATAATTCCAACCCGTCCCTTAGCCTACATTACAACTCGAAAAAGGCCTAATATATCTTAAGCTTCATCATGCTATTATTATTAGAGAACTACACTAAGGGAAAGCCTATGGTTCATTATGTGTAACTTTTGAATTCCTTGTGAGAGTGAGCGTAATTTGATTCTTGTACCCATTACGTGATAAATTGCATTAATGTGGGTACTTATGGGTAACACTCTTGTTGTGAGGGGCACATGTTTGATGAATGTGGATAATTTTTATGATGTCATTCATTTAGAAATATGCATGGGTTTACCACTTGCCAGTCTATACTTGAGTCTAGGATATTTTAAAGTAATATTCTTGAGCTTTCAACTGTGTATAACACGCTTAGTGTAGAAACTTGCATTTTGTGTAGTCATAGTAGTACTAGCTTGAGTGTGTTTGTAGTTGTAGTAGTGTAGAGTCTCCTCAGCTTATGATGCTTATAGTAAAGGGTTGTTCGAGGACAACAAGGCATTAAGTGTGTAGTGGTGATGTTCGATGTATTTATGCACTCTTGTGTTACTATTCCAGCTTATTTAGCCTTATTTTGAAAGCAATTCGTGTTCTTAATGTGTTATTTATGATAAAATAACCATATAAGATGTCAAGGACGTGTTTACAATATTTAGCATGTTTTCCAATCAAGTTTGTGCTTAATTGAGTCATTTAAAGTTCAATCGAGGAAACTAGTTTTACTACCTTGAGCTAGTTGTGTGTCTAGTTGGTTTCATTTGATTTTAATGTGTTTAAGGAGTTTATAATGATTTTAATGTGTAATTATGATTTGAAATACTTATTTTTAAGGTACAAAGTTCAATTGGATGGTGTCTAGAGCCGTAACAATAAGTTGAAGATCATGGAATATAGCCTTGTCTTATCTTGTGATTTTGATACATTATTGAGGATATTGTGTTGTTATGATCATTAATTTGTGGTGTGATTATGCAAGATGCTTTGTGATCTAAATAAAGGTCTATAATGATGATAGAAAGGATAAAAATCCATGGGAAATATACCACAATACAAGGGACGAAAGATGGTACGATCAACACTTAGCCAAATATTTGGACGCATTTTCAAGAAGCTACCAGCGATGAGCCCACGTCGCCCCCTATAGAGTAGTGCAATGGAGCCCTTGGTTCCCCTATTACAGGCCTGAACTGCATGCTGAATCCTTGTCCAACATGGCTTTGTCTTACCATTTTACTATAAATACATCCTTATACACGTTTTTACTTACTTTTGGACGTTATTGGACAATTGGACGCTGCTCCACAACTTCTTTAGGGTTTTATTTCTTAACTTTAGTTTGTTTCATGGTTTGTATCATCAATCAAAGAAATTGGATTATGAAAAATTCCATTAAAGGCTAAACTCCCTTTCCGAGGTTAAGGCCAAGATCATGAATACTTTCGTTTTGAATTACGTTTGTTGATTTGCTTATTACTGTAGTTGTTTTTTTATCCTTGTTTTAAATATTTTAAGGATTAGTTACCCTTAGAATATATTCATTGTCGACCGTGTGATCTTGGGAGGGAGAATATGAAGATAGAGCATGGGGATAAGCAAAGTAAGGTTCGTATTCTTTTATAAAATAAGAATTTTGAATTAGCATCTAGGACATGGATGTACCTAGAAGCCTTACTTGACTCATATGTAAGATGATAGCATAAATCACTTAATTGAATTATTACAACCCTGCTCAATGATTTAGTTATAAGGTTCAAATTAGGTTAATGGTTCGAGGTCGGGAGACTATTATCATACAATTAAACTTATGAATCAACAACCAAGATAAGCGAGTTAAGGAATGAAATTCAATAACGTAGTATGATTGTTCGTAAGCCTTAACACCGGGTCTTTATCCTTTGATTGTCCTAAGTCATTTACTTTTCTGCATTAGTTTAGCTTATTTTTATTTTTCAACTCTAAAACTTTATTTGTTACTCTTCTCCAATTGTTAAACTAGAATTGGATAGTTATTTAAGATAAGTCCCTGTGGGACGATACTTGGCTTCTTGAAGGCCACTTTACTACTTGGTAGACCACGTACACTTGAATGTACGCATAGGCGTTGTCAGCTTCAAATTTAGAAATTCCTTAGCCTTTGCCTCCCTCAACTCCTTAGGAAAGAAGAGATTAAAAAAATCAATTTAGAGGTCATCCCATGAGAGGACTCGACATCATTGCTCCTAGACTAGTCCCATTCCTCATACCACTGATACACCACATCTTTCAAATGATAAGTAGCGAACTCCACACCCTATACATTGGTAGCATGCATCATACATAAAATCTCCCCTCTCATCAATGAAATTTTGAGCATCTTCCTCAACTTTAGATCCTATGAAAGTTTGAGGACTCAATATCATAACTTGGCCAACCATAGTGACCTCAGAAGATGGAGCAACCAAAGTTACACGCTCAGTCTGAGAGGAAACAAATTGAGTAAGAAAATGGATCGACGAGAAAAAATCAACATTAGACACACCAGCCTAAGGTATTCGAGGAGGGATAAGGGAAAGCGGTAGAACTCTACTAGAGAAATCAGAAGCAGTGATCCTAGATTGGGTCTGAACTCCTTGAGTAGGACAAAATCCATCCACATCATCCTCAGATGGGACTAATGAGTTTCCACGAGCATCATATCTTCTTGGAGTCATTATCTAAAAAGTGAACGTATGGGAATTAGAGGATATTTCAAGATCATAGACTCTATAGCACAAAATAAAACAACAAGAAAGCATTACATTTCTAAATGCCTCATAGACTTTACCTTATAAGTGTGGCGCTCTACATACCCATAAATGGGCCACTACTTGACACGACATTGTGGACACCCAATTAACAATAAACCTAGGCTCTGATACTAACTTTGGAACAACCTAAACAAGGGCTGGTCTATGATGGGTACTCAAGTCCATCAAGGACAAGAGATAACCCCCTGTACCTCACCAAAAGAACACAATACCCAAATGTTTGATGATTCCGAACATATAACAAGATAGTATAAGATAAACTCAAGACTTTAGGATGAGTCTTGAGTTTATCTTATAGTAAGTACACAGTAATCCAAAAAATGAAAAAGTAACTAAAACAACTAAGAAACATCACAAACTAAGTACACAGTCATCCAAAAAGCCTTTTAAACAAAACCAAAATCAATAAGGTGTCGAGACATGCCCCCGACCCTTACAATGACAATGACGATATTAATTATAATCTAAACTCTTAATTTTTAGTCAATGATAAGGGATAATAAAAAGTAAGTCTTTTTGAAAATGCAAGCTCACCACTTCACCACAACGAACTAATGAATTAAGCTGATCCACCTAACTCTATGTAGGAAAAGTAGAAGTATCTCTGGTCCCTACATCGCGTGGGATACAAAATTCGAATATAGTTAGTTGGTTGAGCAGTTGCATGTAACTCAGGGGTATGAAAAATAAATAAAGCCATGATCAATACTTCAAAATAATTTAAAATCCAATGCAAATAATCATATGTAACTACATACGTATATATATATATAATAAAATATATTGGGGTAAGAAACAAGGCTTAGTATGAACCTATAAAATCATAGCCTGGATCGTATAGTTCAATCATCAAAACATAAGAAGTCACCCACAGGTTGTATGGGTACAACTCTTCCCTAGCTGAAAGGGCCTCAGAGTGTGTAGCCACATGAACCAGAGGATGCATGTATGGACCATGGGAGACTCGAACCTCCATCCATACCAAGGTGACTGAAGAACTCAAGCGTGAATATAATATAGGGTAATTGAATCTCCCAATCATGTGATAATAATGAGGGTACTCGAACCATATTGTCATGTAGACTCCTTCATCAGCAACCATAATTTTTGGTGTTGGTCCCTCGAGACCTCCACTTTCACGACTCAGCTACACTACCCTCATTAAAGCCCAATTAAAACATTTAACACATATTCGTATTCCTTGAACTATAATACACATTTAGGCAAACACCATTTGTGTCGTCATACCAACTTCTCTTGCGAGGTAACGCCGACATGCCAAATCAATTATCATAAATTAGGGAAATTCACAAACTTCTTGGATCAATTATACATTAGCTTGGGGAATTGTACATACCCAGAAGATTCAGTTCAAATTGTTAAACTTCATGGACCTTACAAATTATGCAATAGTTTAACAGTAGTTAAATGTGCATACTTTTCATGTTCAAAACCAATTCACAGTATAGGTTGAGGATGTTATAAATTCAATTGTCATTATTTGAAAAATTTAGGGAATCACCATCCCCTACTTTATTCACCAAACCAATGTTTCAAGTTGGTTTCAAAACCACCATTTATTCATAACCAATTCATATAAAAACATAAAACATCACTGTCACAACCTGAGGCTACCCCCTAGTCACGACAACGGTGCTTACGGTAATAAGTGACCACAAGCTAACCCATGAGCTGGTACTTTCAATAAACACTGATTAAAGTTTAAATATGATGCATGAGAAAAAAATACATTGATAAGGTACTATAAAACTGAATACTGGATTATGTAACAAAACATGTCTGTAATATCTGATAACATACTACAAAACTAAATTGTCTATCTGAAACAACTGGTAATACTGAAATAACTGATTGATTGTCTAACTAATTATATGAAACCTTCTAAACATCATGAGGAGCTGATGGGACCAACCCCCAACTAACTCTGACTGATTGAACATAAATAAGTACTAAAATAATTGAAATAAACGTATTATGTCCGCCATGGATAGGATGCACCGCTACTTCTTCTGAGCCACGATGAGCTATATAAGAATAGTTAGAAAACTAAGTATCCGAACATATGTTATAAGACAACATAGCGCAAAGTAAAGTATGCAGTCAGTACTTTGAGTGTACTAGTATATAAGATGAGGACTGGCTGAAATGCATGAAATAACTGAGCATGAATGCATAAACATGTAATATCTGAGAATACAAGGCCAAGTATAATCATGCTCGTGAAATATTTTGAAATCTGAAAGACTAAATTCTGTATAACTAAATGATTGAAAATCTATTCACTTGGTCAAGACAACTTAAACTACGATATATTGCAATACAGACTGAAACTGTGTGAGGTATCATGTAACTGACATGCCCCAATTTGAGCTAATCGTGGTCCCAACCTATAACCCTCATTAGAAGGGTGTCAGTACCATTCCTAGTTACTAACACATTGCCGACAATGTGGATCCCCAAGGCTGATGTCCCGAAGGACTAGGGAGTCACACTCTATTGGCAGGTGCTCTCATGAAATATATGTCAACCTAAACTAGAAGGAAGACATCTCAAACCTACTCTATCTACATAGTTCTTAAACTCAAAGACTGCTACTAAAGGTCACACCCTGTATTGGAAGGTGATCCCGCATCCCTGGGTTCGCTCGGTGCTAAAACCTACTCCCAACAGAACTGACACTTGTACTAGACTAAACTAGATTCAACTGAACATAACAACTGGCATTGCTAATCATGATCATTAAAACTGAGTAACTAGTAATATTTATGATTTTATAAAAATCATTTCTTGGAAGATACAAAATCATGTAAAACACGTAGGAATCGGGTGTTCAAAAATCTCCAGCACTGAATGATCATAAAATATAGTATTAAGGCTTAAAAATATAGTATGAAATCATGGTTCAAAGATCCCAAAACATAGACATTTCATCAATATTTTAGAATCATGAACTTGAATAAAAGAATGTCTTAAACATGGGAAAATAGCATGGTTACATGACTAAGATCATAAAACTATAATATAACATGAAATTAACTTGAATTGAACATGGGAGATTTAAACTTAAAGCATGGGTTAACCTAATTTTTTCATGAAATCATTCTTGAACATGAATTGAGTTAACTTCCAAGGAAAAACATAAATTTAATCCATCTTGAACTTGAAAAACCCCATAATAAGAGAAAGGTCCATTCATTAGTTGAAAAGAAGGCCTTTGGGCTCCATGGGTGAAAAAGACCTAAGGATGAACAATCCACAAACCTTAATATCTAGTTTCATGAGGATTTGTTAAGGGTTTCTTAAACTTGGAAGCTTGAACTATTGATTTATTGAAGAATGAGCTTAGGCTCAGTTCTTTGGAAGGAGGAGGGTTTATAATGAGTTATTTCTAGGGAAAGAGGAAAATAATGCCCCTAATAATTACCCAAATCGTGATATGGGCGAATTAGGTTGAGGGAAAAAGACCTAATTTCCCCCTCATCTTAATGATCAAGGAGCTGGACACACAACATACAATGTGTTGCGATCCCCAACAAAGTAGGAATGTCCTCGTGTCCCGACACCCAGTCACGGGGACAGGCCTCGCACCGCGACCCCCCAAAAAGTGGGAATGACCCTCACACTACGGGTACATCATAAGGGATTGCTGTTTCAGCCATACTAAAATGTCCTGAACTCTATAAAAAAATCCCCAAACACTCTCAAGAGATACCTTTAACCTCCCTAAACATGAATCAACTCAAAAACCTACTTTTCAGGGTTGGGAAGGACAAAATAAAAATTTATAAAGTCTAGGGGTCTTTAAAATGACAAATCCCACTACATTTAGTGAATTTTTTAAGCCTTGGACCCCTTAAGCATACAACAAAGAGCTGAATCGAGCTTAGAATATTATGGGGTATTACGAAAACTCACATTTGGGATAATTTGTCCTCGAATGAGACTGGTTAGAATGAGGATACTAATGAAACCGAGGTCATATTTTGAACATGCATTATTTGGAAAATGATTACATAACAGAGTCTGAAGCACGATACATGAACTGAATTGAATTCATGAATGCATACAAATGACATGAGAATGGTCACATAACTGAAACTGAGAATAGAATTGTGTCAATCTAAGAAAATTTTGGACCTCAAGATGAGTTGGAGTTATCAAAGAAAATATGAGGGAACTGGGCTTGCATATCATTTTCTGCATCCCAAGTAATTCCCTCAACGGACTGATTCATCCATAGAAATTTGACCAAGGGAACTTCTTTGTTCTTTAGTCGATGAATCTGACAAAAACTAATCTTAACTTGGACTTCTTAAAAAAAAGGCTATCCTAAACGTCCATACTGTTTAAAGGAACAACAAAATCTAAATCACCAATACATTCCCTTAACAAAGATACATGGAACACTAGACTAACTGATGCAAACTTTGCAGGCAAATTAAGCTCATAAGCTACCTTCCCAAAATGGTTTAAGATTCTTTAAATGTTGCGGGGACTGAGTTTCCTCTTCTTGGAAAATCTCTTCAGTCCCTTCATGGGAGAAATTTTTAAATAAACTAAATCACAAACCTCAAACTTAAGATCCTTTCTTCTTATGTCTGCATTCAATTTTTTGATAACTTTGGGTTATTTTTTGCCTCTCCTGAATCAACTAAACTTTCTCCATTGCCTCAAACACTGAGTCTAGCTGTATTAAAGCAGCCTCATCGGCCTTAAACTAACCAATGAGGGATCTACACCTTTTTTCATAGAGAGTCTCAAACGGAGCCATCTAAATACTAGAGTGATAACTACTATTATAGGCAAACTCAACCAAAGGCAAGTGGTTATCCCAACTACCCTTAAAGGCATTTACGCATGCTCTCAACATGTCTTTTAACATTTAAATGATCCTCTTTACTTGACCATGTGTTTGGGGATGAAAGGTTGTGCTGAGATAGACTTGGGTACCCAGATCCATCTGAGAAGCCTTCCAAAAGTAAGAGGTAAACTATGTACCTCTATCTAAAATGATAGACAACGAAATCTCGTGAAAATTAACCAACTACCTAAGACACAACCTGGCATAATCCTCAGCTGAGTATGAAGTATGAAATTATAAGAAATGGGCTGGCTTGTTTATTCTATCAATAATTACCCAAATCGAATCATGCTGATAATCCGTACGAGGAAACCCTATCACAAAATCCATGTTCACCACTTCCCACTTCTAAGAGGGATGTTGAACTCCAGTAATGTACCACTAGGCCCTTGGTTGTTAACCTTAACCTACTGATAATTTGAAAACTTATCCTCAAACTCTGTGATATCCCTCTTCATACTATTCCACCAATATATTTCCCACAAATCATGGTACATTGTAGTGGCTACTAGATGAATAGAATACCACACACCATGTGTTTCTGTAAGTATTCATTGTCTCAAACCATCAACACATGGAACACATAACCTGCCCAAACAATGAAGCACAACATATCCTCCTTGGGTTAAAACCTCTACTTTCTTATCTATAACTACCTCCTTCAACTTAACCAAACTAGGATCCCTATTTTGTTTTTCCGTCACTTCGAAAACCAATAAAGACTCTAAACTATTCTGAAGCCATACACTATCTTCAGCTGAATCAACCAACCAAACACCCAATCTAGAAAGCTGATGAACCTCACTGACTAACTTCATGTAGTCTTCCTCAACATGAGCAACAGTACCCATGGACAATCTACTAAGGGCATCTGCCACTATATTGGCCTTTCCTAGATGATACAACACACTTATATCATAATTTTTAAGAACTCAAGGCACTTTTTCTAATGAAGATTCAGATCTTTTTGCATGAACACATACTTTAAAGTTTTATGGTTAGTGAACACATCAAAATGAATCCCATAAAGATAATGCTTCTAAATTTTCAAGGCAAAAACAACAACTGCAAACTCAAGATCATGGGTAGGATAATTCTTTTCCAGGGGTTTAAGTTGTCTAGAGGCGTAGGCTATGACCTTGCCTCTCTGTAGAAAAATCCAACCAAGAAAAACTTTGAAAGCATCATTGTAAATGAAAAATCTATCCGAAACATTTGGCAAAGTCAAGATTGGGGTGAAAGTGAGTCGAGTCTTCAACTCCTAAAACTCTTCTCATAAAAATTTGACCACTAAAATTTTACTCTCTTCTGAGTCAATCGAGACATGGGGGACTCAATAGGAGAAAAACCCAACAAACAATCTGTAATAGCCATCCAAACCTAAAAAACTCATAATATACGAAGAAGAAATAGGTTTAGGCCAGTTTATCACTGCTTGGATTTTTAAGGGACAACTCGCATGCAATCACTGTAAATAATATGGCTAAGGACAGCTAATGATCTCAAAAAAAATTCACACTTACTCAATTTAGAGAACAACTAATGAGCTCTAAGAGTCTGTAATAAATTTCTTAGATAGTTTTCATGATCATTCTCAATACGGGAATAAACAAGGATATCATCAATGAAGACAATGACGAACATATCCAGGTACTACTTGAACACCCTATTCATTAAGTCCATGAAAGCTGCATGGGCATTTGTTAGTCTGAAAGACATAACCAGAAATTCGAAGTGACTATGTTGAGTTTTGAAAGTTATCTTTGAAATGTCACATTCTCTGGCTCTAAGATGATGATAGCCAGATCTAAGGTCTACCTTAGAGAAATAATTGGCACCCTGAAGTTAGTCAAAAAAGTCTTCAATTTTTGTGAGTGGATACTTATTATTAATGGTGACTTTGTTCAACTGACGGCAGTCGAGCATATTCTAAGAGAACCGTCTTTCTTATGCAAGAACAGGACTGGAGCGCCACAAGTAGAAACACTAGGCATTGTGAAACCCTTATTTAATAGATCTTTTAACTATTTCTTCAAATCCTTATGCTCATATGGAGTCATTCTGTAGGATGGAATAGAGATAGGTTGGGTAAATGAAAGGAGATTAATTTCAAAGTCAATTTCCCTTTTGGGAGGAACTCTGGGTAGATCTTTAGGGAACACGTCTGGAAATTCTTTTACTACTTAATTTGACTCTAAAATAGGAGCCTCAAAATTTGAGTCTTTGACCTGGACAAAACAATAAGCACACCCCTTAGATATCTTTCCCTAAGCACTGAAGTACTACCCCTCCATTCAATAACGAGTTCATTGGGAAACTAAAAATAAAAAACTCTATTTCTACAATAACTTGAGGTATAGCATAAGTAGAACTAATCCATGATAAGAATGGCATCAAAATTAGTCATCTCTAATTGTACCAGATGAACTGAGGTGATTTTCTAAGATACTTTAACTTAGCAATTTCTGTATACCTATCTGGCTATAATAAATTTACCAACTGGGGTATTCATCGAGAAAGGCTCTTCTAATATTTCAAGACTAACACTAAAATTAATGGCTATGTAAGGGGTCACAAAAGAAAATAAAGCTCTAGGGTCTAATAAAATATAAACATGATGATGGAAAACATGTAACAAACCCATAACCACACCAGGAGAACTTTCTTGATCATGCTATGTCTGGAAAGCATACAATCTATTATTGTGTTGCCCACTGGTTGCACTAGAAGTGGAACCCTGCCGAGTCAGGTGATCGATTGGAGCTAAAAGACGACTGCATTAACCCTACTAACTTGCCCCTGGGTAATCCCTGACCTTGTGGCCTGGCTTACCATATCAAAAATACATATCACTACCAGCCCTACACTTACCCAGATGATTCCTACAATATCTATGACAAAGCCGATTAGTGCGACCACTGTTCACACTACCCTAGGACTTAGAGCCATGTTCTCTATCCCAACTATCTTGACTAAACTTAGGCAATAGTTCACTATTTGAAGGCAGAGCTGGGGCAGAAAAATTATGACAAAACTTAGAATAGTTATCTCCTTCTAACCTTGGTTGAGAAAAGTTAAAACTACCTATTCTGGCCCTCTTATTCTGTCTCCCTCTCCTTACACTTTTACTTCTTAATATGCTGAGTATGAACCATAAATCTAGATAGGTTCATCTCCTTAATCAACATAGCAGTCCTACGATCCTTAACCATACTATCAGCTACACCAGATACAAATATACTCACTCTAGACCATTTATATTCCATCAGAGTAGGATCATACCATGCCAACTGGGTGAACTTAAGTGAGTAATCCTTCACGTGTATATTACCCTTCTTCAAGTTGATGAACTTCTGAACCTTAGCTTCCCTCAACTCTAGGGGAAGAACATATCTAAGAAAGTTGTGGAAAACTCCTCCTACTCAACAAGCCTTGCATTAACACCTCGATCATCCTTCAATTGCTTAAACCTAGTATGAGCTAAATCCTGTAACTGATATGTAACCAACTTTGCACTCTTACTCGAAGTGACATCCATAATATTTTTCACTTTCTGAAATATGTCCAGAAACTCTTTTGAATACTCCTCTAACGTGGGTCCAGAAAATAGAGGTGGATTCATCCAAGAAAAATCTCAAATCACGACTACTGCTATATTTTCCACTGCATTTGTTGGGAAAATGTCTTGCTGGTTGTTTTGAGAATCTGCAAAATGGGCTAAGGTAGTGAAAGCAACCCTAAATTTGGCATGAGAGACCTTTTCATTCAGGGAATCTTACTAAACATGTGGTGATGCAAGCTGATCCCCATTCCATCTTCTGTTGTTTTTTCTGGGAGGCATTGTTTGTAAATAGAATGACGAATGAGTTACAAAGAGAAATTACATTGAGCTCATGCTATTTCACATGACATGAACACTAATAGAAAGGAAACTTTCCTAAAAATATCTTGTAGCCTCTTGTCCATAGGTATGGCATGCTTCAAACCCATACACAAGGCTTTACTCAACATAACTTTTAGGATCCCTAGGCCATTTTAAATCCTTAGGCTCTAATAGCAGGTTTTGTAAAGACCCGAGGCACCCTTAGTCTAGACAATGATTTTTATAGTCATAAATGACCACAACCTAACCTATAAGCTAGTACCTACTATTAACACTGAGTAATATAGAAATATGACACATGAAAAAAAATATACTGATAAGGTACTATCAAACTGAATACTAAAATACGTATCAAAACATGTCTGTAATATCTAATAACATAGTAGAAAACCAATCTGTTTATTTGAAATAATCGGTAATACTGAAATAACTGACTGGCTATCTAACTGATGGTCTCAAAGCCTCCAAACATTATGAGGAGTTGATGGGACAAACCTGTGACTAACTCCTACTAACTGAACTTAAAGAAGTACTAAAATAACTAAAGTAAACATATCAAGTCCTTGATGGATGAGGACTCACCACTACTACTGCTGAGTAACGCTGAGTTATTTAAGAACGATCAAGAAATTGAGAATCTTAAATTATGTTATAAGAAACATAGCACAAAGAAAAGTATGTGGTTTGTACTGTGAATGTACTGAAATATGAAGTGAGGACTGGCTGAAATGCATGAAATAACTGAGCATGAATGAATAAACATGGAACATCTGAGAATGCAACACCAAGTATTATAATTCTACTAAAACATTCTAAAATTTGAAAGACTGAATTTTGTATAACTAAATGACTAAAAATCTGTACACTAGGTCCAGCAAACCTGAACTGGGATATACTGGAATACTGACTAAAACTGTAGGAGGTATCATATAACTGACATGCCTTAATATGAGCTAATTTGGGTATAACCTGTAACCCAGTTAGAAGAGTGCCAGTACCATGCCACGGGTACTTACACATGGCATATTATATGGATCCATAAGGCTGATATCCCAAAGGACAAGAGAAGCACCCTTTACTGGTAGGTGATCTCATGAGATATATGTTAACCCTCAATAGGCAGGTAGGTATATCAAACCTATTCTAGATATGTAGTTTTGGAACTCAAGTACTACTACTAAAGGTCACATCCTCTACTGGCAGGTGAGGTCCCATCCTTGGGTTTGCTCGGTGCTAAATCCTACTCCCAACTGAACTGACACTAGTACTGGATTGAAATAGATTAAATTAAACATAACAACTGACTTTGCTCATCATGATCATAATAACTAAGTAAATGGTAATATTCATGGTTTAACTTAAATCATCACTTGAAAGATTCGAAATCATGTAAAACAGGTAGGTACGGGTGTTCATAACTCGCCAGCACTAAATTATCATAAAATATAATATTAAGTCTTAAAACTATAGTATAAAATTACACTTCAAAGATCTCAAAACATAGACATTTTATCAACATGTGAGAATAATGAAGTTGAAAATGGGATTGTCTTAAACCTAGGAAAATAGCATGATTAGGTGACTAAGATCATAACTTGATAATATAACATAAAATTCACTTGTACATAACATAGGAAATTGAAACTTAAAGCATAGGTTACTCTAATTTTTCCATGAATTTATTCTTAAACATGAATTGGTTCAACTTTCATGGAAAACAATTAAATTTAATCCATCTTGAACTTATAAACCTCTATAATAAGAGAA
This sequence comes from Capsicum pubescens, assembly GCA_030864215.1. Taxonomy (NCBI): domain Eukaryota; kingdom Viridiplantae; phylum Streptophyta; class Magnoliopsida; order Solanales; family Solanaceae; genus Capsicum; species Capsicum pubescens. The sequence continues at coordinate 110,449,414 of CM061544.1, forward strand.
AAATCAATTCTTTAGTTTAAAAGAAGGCATTTGTGCTCCATTACTGAAAGAGACCCATGGATGAACACCCCACGTACCTTAATATCTATTTTATTGAGGATTTCATAAGGGTTTCTTGAACTTGGAAGATTGAACTCTTGACTTTTTAAAGAAAGAACTTGGGGTTTGTTCTAGGGAAGGGGCAGGGTTTAGAATGAGTGAATTTGAGATAAAAAAGAAAATAATGCCCCTAAAGATGCTGCAAATCATGATATGGACGAATTGGGTTAAGGTAAAAAGACCTAATTTCCCCTTGATCTCAATTACCAAGGAGATGGACGCACAACACATAATTTGCCAAGACCCCTAGAAAAGTGGGAATGTTTTTGCACCGCAACACCCAGTCCTGGGGAGCAGGCTTTGTTGCCCGACACCCAGTGATGTGGGAATAACCCTTGTGCCGTAGGACTATCGTGAGGGCTTGATGTTTGAGCTATCCAAAAATGCCTCGAACCCTGTCTGAAAATCCCAAAACTCTCTTGAGACATACATTTAACATCCCTATATATGAATCAACTCAAAAACCAATGTATCAGGGATGGGAAGGAAAAAATAAACACCTGTAAAGTTTAGAGGTCTTGAAAATGACTAAACCCTCAACACTCTGTGAAATTCTCAATCCTTTGATCCCTTAAGCATGGAACAAGGAGCTGAATCGACCTTAGAATATTACGGGGTATTACAATCACATAAATAATAGTCACTCAATTCCCTCACCCCATGTTAAAAAGCAATATCAAAATTGTATGACTAATACTTTAAAATACATTATTTTAGAAATATAATAATTTAGAAAGAGTAACATGCCTTAAATAACTAAGATTATTTAGAGAATTCAACCCTTGAAACTCTTCTTGTCTAGCTTTTTAGAAACCCTAAGTATGGGCACTTGAGATACTTGAGAGATAAGAAAGAATGATCAGAGTATGTTGTCGATAATAATAGGGCCCCAAGTATGTATAAAGATTGTGGGTTATTTTTGGGATAAGAGGGAAATGTCTAAAATACCCTAATTAAAAAAACTATAAAAATAAGTTTTCAGCCATTATGGGTCTCATAACAACTCTTCTCCATGAGTCGTCACTATCGTGTCACCATGCACACACGATCTACCTTTCAACTCGCAAACCATGGATCTAAATGGGACCCTACGACTCGTAGGGTCCATTCATAGTAAACACAAAAATAATTTGGGTATAAACTAGACAACATACGATTTGCACACAATGATCCATAATATGTCCTAACGACTCATAGTGAGCATCTCGCTGTCAAAGCACAAAAATTATCCATAAACACTATTTAGGCTACAATTTTGGCCCAATGACTCATCACAGGTACTTATGACTCATAACCCCAAGTTGTAATCAGGACAACTACTCAAGCACCATTCACTGGACAACTTACAACTAGGGTCATATGACTCATCAAGACACCTTACGACTCATATGGTAATTGTATTCAGGATAAAATTTTAGAAATTTTAAGGACAAAAAATCTGGGGTCTTATACCCTAGGCCTTGTGTTTGTGAGGTACTACTTAGTTCTAATTGTGTATGGAATCTAGAACTTGCTCGATTAGTCTTGCCTAGGTTATAGGATAGTCAGTTAGGAAAGAATCATAGGCCATTATTTAAAATAGTTCACTTTTAGTCTATAAGAACAACAAATGTGAATAAGAACCTCTTCACCCTAATTTTGAGCCTTCTAGACCTATTTTCTTGTGTGCACCCGTTCACCTTTCCATATTTTCATAATGAACTTATTTTGTCCCTAGTCCTCCTTGGACATTATCTACCTCAACTCAAGCGAATCTCCAATATTGAGGGTGGCTATCATAGGGTTTATGATGCAAAGTGGGTATGAAGAAGGGTGAATAAGAGAAAAAAAGAAGGGATGGGTGTTTATGAAAAAGAAGAAAAAGAAAAAGTAAAATTTAAAATGTATAAAAAGAAGAAGAAAGAATTAAAGAAACCACACCCAACCTAAATGTTCAATAAATGGATAAAAAAGGGAAAATAAAGGTGGAATAAAAGAGAAGTTTGTTAAGAATTAGACCCTAAAAAGTAAGTGTAGTGCAAAGTAGGCGTAGTCACTAAATTCAATATATACCATACCAGCCCTCACGTCTACATTACAAGCCGAGGAAAGTCAAATAATGATCCTAACCCTACTGTCCAAAAATTAAGGTAAAGAAAATAAGGGAAAGCCTGTTTTATTCTATACATATTACAAAACTTCTTTTAGCGTGTGAGTGTCTCAGCACAATCCCCACATTAATATGCATAAGTTATTTGAGTGAGTGAGACTTCTTTGATATGAGGGTGCATGGGTTGTATTACTAGTTGCTTGTTTGTTAGGATAAGGTAATGTGTATATACGTGTGGTTGTCTATTTATAATGTAATTCCATAACCTAATTCCATTGTGTCATATTTTATGCTTCATGAATTCACACATGAGTAGTTTTGAAAAGTAAAAGTAGGAGGGGGAATGTTTTAAAGCTTAAAAGTGAACTTGACTTCAATAGGTATCTTCAATTCTTCTTGGTTAAGCATCATATTTATTTGTATTATGTTGTTTCTTGAGGACATGAAAACATTCAAAGTTGAGGTTGTTGATGTGTCATGGTTTCATGGATCTCTTAATGCTTGAAATAGTGAAAATATACACTTACTTGGTTCATTTTGTTGATGATGTGTGTTTTCTGTGTGTTGCAGGTAAAATTAGGTTGGAAGTGGAATGAATCAGAAAATAATGAAAAAGATTTGAAAAATACAAAGTGTTAACTTGGAATGAGTCATTTGGTCACCTAACGACTTATGGTCCAAGTCGTGATGACAATAGTGTGGGCTGCTGAATAGAAGTACCAAGTTAAGGCTCATCATGACTAGTTACATCCGGCAATGAGTTACGATATTAGTTGGTCAAAGCATACTGAGAGAAATCCTAAATGCTTACAAATTGAAGAACTAGTAGATATTAGTGAAGGCCACGAGTCATGATGATAGCCTACGACTCATGGTGTAGAGTTATTATGAGCATGGAGTAGTACTACTGAAGGATAAAATTTTAATGGAATGATAACAATTCCCACCTAATGACTTGTGATATGTTATAATAAGTCATCATCATTTAAGACAAAAGAGAGCTATGATAGCATGCAACGAGTCATTGCAAGTTCTAACAACTTATTTCTAGAGATGCGACCACTCCGACTTAATTTTCCTATTTTGTTTTTATTAGGTTTCCTTTATTATTTTGAGAAACTATAAGTACCCTTGGGTTATTCTTGTATAATGTTACGTGCTTTGAAATATTTTACTCACTAAATACTTTTGTTCTTGTTTTTTTGTTTAATAATTAAATCGAGTCTTTGGATTTTATTCTTTCATTCTTGTGCAATTAATTCTATTTTTTCTTTATTGTATTCAATGTATTCTTATATAAGCATGAGAGGATAATTTCCTTATCTAGGTTTATGGAAAGCTCGGTGGATTAACAAAGTAGGGGAAATATGAGGTTCAATTACATCATTATTGTTGCGTATATTTTGATCTTCTTCCTGTTGTTTGCATCCATAGCTACTGTTGAAGCTAAGGACCTACCTATAATCAAGATTATCTTTACAAGGGATTTCGAGATTAGGAAAAAATTACAATAGTGATTTGAGGCAATCAACCCTCATCTAATAACTTAAGACCCATAAGGTGATAGTTAAATTGGGCTCAAAGGTAAGGATTAGTAAGGTGATATGTTGGTACTCACAAAGTGAAGGGTGAAATTATCCAATGAGTCCACAAGATAGTTAGTGATACCTATATTGGTAGATTTTGTATGCACAACAGTGAGGTAGTCGGGCTGAGCATGAGAAACGTACAAAGTTAGAAGCCAGGGGGAACACAGTCCTAGTGTACAATTTTTATTGTTTACAACCCAAAACATCCTAGTTTTGTTACTACTTACTGATTGAAGAAAATTCCCCTTATTTACTTTTCTAGATTTCTCGATGATTTCTGCAAGTTTGAGAGATATTTCTGGCCTATGACCTTTGGGTTCGACCCAAACCTAGTTAGGTAACTATATTTGACTTCGACATCATTAAAATTCTTAGAGGTGTAAGTTTGGGTGACATCCCTGGGGTAGAAAAAATAGCCTAGTAGTGTATATGCCCTATTTTTGTGGGGTTCTAAATGAATCTATTGCTGCAAATACAGAAAGGATAGTATTCATTCATTATGAATGTTAGGGGAAAGGTCGCATTCATGGAAGGTTGTTGGTTTAGCTCGGGTTATCCTTCTTCATTGTAAACATAATAGGGATGTAATATATGTGAACGTACAGTTGATTAGACTTTGCAATATAAAATTTGTAGCCATAAATTAGAAGTTAAAATTAGTGCCCTAGTCTATGTTGACCCTCATGAAAGTAAGGGGTTGACCATGTTCTTGAGGTACTATTGACAAAAAGTATAAATAATTTTTTTTCATAATTAACTCTATTTTTTGGCCTTGAACATTCCAGAATAGGAGATTTTGAGGGTTTTCATCACGACTTGTTCTTGGCTAGGCTCCAAAGTCTTGTTTACATTAATTCCCACTAATTATATCTTCGAAAAACACCTTTTATTCTTGATTTTAAAGGGGCTTTTGTGGGTAAAGCTTTTAACTAGTTTTTGTTTAATTTGAGCGTCGACTCTAACTCATTTTAATGTGGGTTTTCAATTGTAGACTCCTATAATCATAAGTAATATGTTTCTCAAAATAAAATTTTGGTTTTACTCCTTTTAATTTCGAACCTATTTTTCAAACCCATTTTGGTCCTATCTAAAAATAATTGATATGATTATCATTACCTTTCTTTTAATGCATACATTAAATATTTTATAGTTTTAGCTTATAATGATACCAGTAAAAAGGGAAAGCCTCTATGTTGAAGTTTATAGGCTTAAATTTTGTCACTTCAAAGTAGATTATGGATTAACTTTCATTAGGATAGGTTGGGTATAAAATAAATGGATAAAACATGTTATGGGCTAGGAAAATTAGCCATGGGAGCTATATTTTTAAATTATTATTAGATTTTGTGCTCACGTGCAGGCTTATAAGGTCATTATTGTTGACTTAAGATATCATATATTGCATGTTACCCATGTAGGGCCTTTATTTTTTTATCATATGCCTTATTTGTCAATTATATGACTTTATTATTAATGTTCTACTCATATAGGGTATTGAATACATATTATAGACCTTATTCTATCATTGTTTGGATCTATCACGATAGAAGTACCTAAGTTAGTGGGTTTGAAATGGTATTAATAATGTCTTGCACCATTATTTATTCTGGTTGTGACAAACACGAACTGATATCATCAATTATTTTTACATTGAGTTAATTGTGTGATCACTAATACATGTATTAAATGGATTATTATCTTTGTAGTGATTGATTGTGGGAATTCCATACTTATTTTATATAAACATTTTATGAAACACTAATTTAAAAGAGAATAAAATATTTTACAAAATCTCTTGATCCATGGACAATGGTTGGAGAGGAGAATGACACACTTTATAAAACTCATAATCTGTAAACACTAGTCAGAGAGATGGGTTGAGATTTGAGGTAGTATATGGGTTGTGAACCCCCCTGCCCCCTCCATGGGTCCTATCTTTGGAGTGCTAAGGCTCGACGGGTATATATAGAAAGTTATACAATGACTTTCAATCATTAATCATGATCTCATCTTAATTACATTACATTGTGTATTCATTCTTCGTGTTTCTTTTATGTATCCTTATTGTGTTCTTAGTTCCTTATATATTTCGTGTGTAATAGTTCCTTTTGTCCTCTTACTATAGAACTAATAGTGGTGATGGTGTAAGCTACCATTTAGGTACTTTTATTTTATATGACATGTTCATAGTGTCTTTTACTTTTATTCCTTTCTACCTTACTCAATCGGCCTATGATACCTAATGAGTTGAAGTAGAACATACGCACCCCTATTATGCCTTTTTGGTGCAGATCGTAGCTCAATTACGAGATGTTATAACCGATTCATGCTACTCAAAGATTATACCTTGAGGTATTGGTATGCTCTAGAGTTCAGCAATTATGTTAGGCCTTCTTATGTCCTTATCTTGTCTTTATTTATTTTCTAAGATAGATTATGTTATTAGATATTCAATTATATTTATACTTATGACACTAGATTTTGGAGGTTTTAGGCATATTTCTTTTAGACTTCCACTATATATTTATATGTGCTGACCAAACATCATTCTAGGATCCTCATTTTGTAATAACCCCAACTATCATTATGTATGAAAATGCTTAAAAATATCTTAATATAAATAATTTGTCCAAAATAGATTTGGGAAAATTAAATCTAAAGGTAAAAAAGGCCCCTGGTAATTAGGCCTAATAGCCCAAAATGAATTTAGACTAGACTGTTGTCAGTCGTTGTAGCAGTCAAATAATTACTGGAATAATTCCTTAGAGCGGTGAACTTAGGTCCCATAGGATTCAGTTGACACCCCTATGATACAAGATTTATTGATTCATCTCTTGAGTTATTTGAATAGTGTTATTTTGAGTGTATCGATTATTCCTCAAAATTTGAGTTGTGTTTTTACATTATTACCAACTTCTACTTATGGTATTCTAGCTTTAGGGGTATGATCATCTTCGTTAGTAACCCCATATATGGATTTGCTTCCTACTAAACTTACTATTCCTCTAGTTGCATTGGGTTTTTGGGTATCTTCTGATGATTTGAAAAGGTTTGAGACATTTATTCCCTTGGCTCATCCTAATTTTATTGGTGTGATTGGATAAAAGTTCCTATGTCTTTATGATTGACATATAGAAGAGGTTTCATAACCTCAAAACCCTTAATTCTTACAACGTTTCTTATATAACTTGTCAGTTGACTGATATGGATTGATAGTAGTGGAGGTGTCTTTCTAGTTATAGACCATTGGGTTTGGATTCTATAACATGGAAAATGTTATTTGGGGGCTTTTTTGAGAGGTTTGTGCCTTATTGTTTGATACATTAGAGAAGAGATAAGTTTTATCACTGATGATAGGCGAATTTACACGCCTATATCAATATATTTTGCCCATATTTTAGCCTAGTTTTGAGAACAAATTATATATTTCATGCACTTTTAGTCCTTTTTCCTGTAAATGAGCTAACGAACATGATTAGTAAAGTTTCAGGTATAAATGATGCATAATTCAGCATTTTATGGCTTACTTGACGCTAAAGAAAGCTCACTAAGGAAGGGAAGGGAGTTTACACGCCTAAGGACCAAAACTGCTGCATGGAAAATCTGTCCCGGGCTAAAACAACAATTATGAAGACTTTGGGGACTTACAGACACAAAGCTGGATTTTGACAATGAAACATTAACCTAGTACAATTAGGTTATGTATTTCATTATTTTATGTGGATTATGATAATGTTACCTTAACCTAGTACATTTGGGTTAAGGATTTCATTAGTCTAGTAGGATTTGGTTATTTATTTCATTAGCTTAGTAGGATTAGGATATGGGTATTATAAATACCCTATCATGCTAGAGATTTTAAAAACATCTTCTTAACAACAAATCTTACATTCATCATTCAACAATTAATTTTCTTTCATCCCTCTCATCTTCCACTACAAACACTTCTAATCTACTCTTCTATTCTTAAACTCCACAACAAGAGAATCGTTACTTGCTAAGGAATCACGCCTCACACCTATCACTTGATCTACACACCATTACTCAATATCGTGATATAATAACAATGTCAATCGTGATTTCCTTCGCATTCATGGGTAACTAAACTTCTCTGTTGGGGTTATGGAAGTCGAATGAGTTACTATCTATTGCTGTGAGTTTGTGAGTTCGAGGCACGTATATTGCTTATATCATTATTCTCTTCATCTTAATCTACATTCTTTGCGGTTGCAAACGCAAGAATACGCCAGTCTAACATTTAACTTGTTCGAGAGAAAAGTTATTTGTCTGGAAAAGAGATAATGTCAAGGTAGTAGGACACCCTTTTCTATTAAAAAGCTAGTGCCGTAACTGGACTAACCTCTTGGAGAATTCGTACCGTTAGATACGCTTTAAGCTCGAGAGAGTTAAAGTGAAATAGTCCTTGTTTAGGCCGAGAGACGCTTGGATTTACCATCGACTACAATCCTCTATAAGCAATTGCATGACAGAATTCTACACACTCATAGCCAATAGAGACGTATACCTCAGAAGGTGGACATAACCCCAATGTTTCAATTCTCATTGTTTACAACCAACGTAACAATCTCTCTCTTTTTACTTTATTATTTTCAGCTTTTGTTTACGTTACTTGCAAAACAAGAATCCCCCCTTCTTACGAGACTTGCACCAAAAGTTTAGTAATTTTACTTACTTGTTGGCCAAGCTATTCCCTGTGGGATCGACACCCAACCCAGGTTGGGTTCTATATTTGCTAACGACCGCTTTACACTCAAACGAGAGCTGTAGATTGAGTGTTATCAATCACCTGGATCAGCGCTATATATTTATTGTTTAGTATGGGGCATTCATTCATACCGTATCCTGATATTTTGTTGTTAGTATCTCCACTGAGTCAAAGAGGATTTTGAAGTTTGTCAAGGTATTAAAGGATCCTTACCAATTTATTACATCTTAGATATTAGTTTTAGGAGCTTCATTCAGAGTATTATAGAGCACACAAAGTTAATTGAGTCGATTATTTAGGCTAATCAAAAAGGTCCATTGTAGGGTTTATCCAATAGACATTATATGCCAACTCAAGACACTTCATATGTATTCAAGTTGTAGGCCTTTGTTTTTTTATAACTCTTGGTAGCCAGGTATGGAGTTATGTAGTAGGAGGTTTTAGTTTTAGTCCTTTAGGCTAGAGTGCTTGACCTGGTTCTTATAGTCACCCCACATCTTGAGTGAAGAAATAGAGGGTGTTATTTTTGTCATTAGGTTTGTCACTTTGCAAAATATTATCCTCGATATGTTTTTGGTCCTATCCAATAAAGTTCTCAACTTAGGCTTTATCGTACTCTTATTTCGGCAGTCAGAGGTAGTTCACATAATGGCTTGAGTAGTACTGAAGGGGCACAGGAAAGAGCGAGAGGAACTTATGGTAGTGAACATAATATTGTTTAGTCATAGAGGAGACATGGTTAGTGTTATTCTATACTTGGAAGACACGAGGTGAAGGCCTCTAATATAGTCATTATAGGTGGGCTATCGATATGCTTCCATGTTATTCGACCCTAGGTTTCTATTCTCTTAGGTTTCTGTACATTTTGCTATTGGTTTTGATGCTGCATATAAGCCCTTTGTTGTTTCTCTTCGTGTTTCCACCACATAGGAGATTCTTCAGTGGTGGATCTAGGATACTGATCTTATTTAGTGACATTTTTAGGACATGAGACTTGGGTAGACTTGATTATCCTAGATGTTGATTTTGATGTTATTTTGGGTATATACTGGTTACCTCCTTATCATGTTATTTTAGATCGTTATGCCAAGACCATGTATTTATCTATAAAGGTACTATTATTTTGGGTTTGACGAGAGCTATTTTTTTTCTTCATGCTTGTTGCATTGTGGAAAGGGGATGTATGTCTTATTTAGCTTATTTTTTTGATACTAGTGTTGCTACATTGCTTTCTTTGTATTTTATTTGGGTTGTGCGTGATTTTATTTATATGATTTCTATGGATTTGATTGATATGTGTACTGACCCTCCATGTCAATTTTAGTATTTCTATTTATTTTAACCATTTATAGATTTTCTATAGTTTACCCAAGTCATTTATGACTTGTTGAACTAACAGTTCGATACTGGGTGGCTCGTTTGATTTTTAGAGCCAATTCTATATTTTAAAGTCTTTTTGTTCAAATTGGATACCGAGAAAAATTAGTCAAACAATCTCGCATGGTAAATCTTACTATTCCAATAGCTCCAAAATTTTGAGTTTAGACTAAGGAGACCCTTGGTCGGGTCCCGAGGCTCCTGAAATCATTTTGGGCTATTAGATAGAAATTAAGAAAAAAATAGGTGTTGGACCCATTTTTGGTCAAAATAACCTCAGATGGAAATTCATATATGCCATTGAGTATAAAGGGTTTAATTTTATAGGCTAGCATTGTCCATTTGCGTACACGAGAGTCCTGATGAATTTCGAGGGGTTGGCAAATTCTAATTCCCAGTTGGTCCTAGTTCATTGCATAAGCAATGCCTCCAATCGCTAAAGCGATCTACCAGGACTAGAAAATCTCATGTATTTGACACTTTAAGTCGCATAAGCAACACACCTAGTAGAGCGGCAAGTATTGCATACGCAATACTCATGTCCCATATGCGTCTTCTGCTAAGATGGCCAACTATCCCATATGCGATCGGCCGATATGCAATACTCGTGTACCTGGAAAGGGTATAAATTCCCCATTAATCATTTTTTTACCATTTCTCATCCATATCAAAGATATTGGAACACAAAAAAGTGGGAGATCTTGGGAATAACATTTGTGGGTGATTTTAGAGCATGTGTAAAACTTATTTATGTATTTTCTTTGAATTTGTGGTAATTTTCCTATAATTTCTTGATAAAATTCCCTTTCTTTCCTAAAATCCCAAGAATCTTGGAGGTTTTATTTCTTCACCAATTGAGCTCTAAATTCACCCATTTTTATTGGTAAATACTCTTTGAGCATAGAGGAACATTTAGTTGGTTTAAAATTTTTTATTCCATAATGGTCCCCACATGGGATACTTACGTGATTTTTGGACTTGAAGCATAATAGTACCATATGAGTATCATTGTTATTGTCTTGATATGTAGATTGTAACTTTGATAGCTTGGACCTTACCGAAGATTCTCAAAAATGAAAATCGATGGTTTAGCAGATTTTTTGAGCTTTTCTTCGTCATCCGGGTAGGTTAGGTTTTCCCTCTTCATAGATTGAGGTATTTCATAGTATTCTAATGATATTTTGTTATATTTGTTATAGGATTTAGGTTTTAATGTGTGTTTTCTCACATTTAGGTTAGTTGGACCATTTAGTCTATTATGAAAACAACTATTAGGCATAATTTGTTTTGGTACTCATACCTTGGGTAAAGTTTTCTTTGTAGACCATGTTTTGTATGGATATACCATAGTTTCTCAATTTATGAAGAGACTGCCTTGGTCACTTGTGCTTATGGTAAAACTTTCCTTAATTGCTATTACCTTAGATGTAATTGACTCAGTGTCTCCCGGTTGGAAAGAATTCCTATCCTAGGGTAAATTATGGCTTATTAAAATATATAGAAAGCGATATCGATACCTTAGCCTAGTGCATGGTATATTTTCTATAATTTGACTTTAGAAATTAGAAGAAGTCCCTTTCGTTCCATTTTAGGCCATGACTTGTGTTATCCTTCATAGGTTTACCTATGCATGATATACCCTTATTAATGTCTATTTTGGGGCTTGATATGGTTAAATTAGTATTTATGAGTGCGTTGGTGGAATATTTAAGTCTTGGTGTTGAATTCCGAATATGCTTATATTATAGCTTATATGTAGGATTACAAAAATATTTTGGATTTTGACAAATAATATAGCTCGTATGTATAATTATTGATGAATCCTGATTATGGCTATTATTGTGGTTTATATGAATGATTATTGATGAATCCCAGTTATGGCTAATAATATGGTTCATATGCATTATTACTGATGAATCCCTATTATGACTAATAATATGGTTTATATGCATGATTATTGGTGAATCACAATTATAGCTAATAATATAGCTTGCATGTATGATTATTAATGAGTTTTTGATTTTGGCTAATAATATAGCTTATAGACCTGATTAATGATATGAACTCCACTTATGGCTATGTATAAGGCCTAGAGATGTGGTTATGGATATGACTAATAGGTATGACTCACAGGCCGGTGTATAATTATATGTAAAGGTAGGGTTGTAACTAAGATTGATTTATTTAATATTTTGGGCTTAGCTTATCGATATGGTTGACTGACATAGTTCATTAATATGGTTGACAATATGTGTTCCAATTTGAGTTCGTTCAATTGTTAATGATATTGATAAAATGAGTTTCGATTCAAGTCCGACAATTGCTAATGATATTTATAATATGAGTTCCGGTTTGAGTCTGGAAATTGTTTATGGTATTGATATTATGAGTTCCATTTCAAGTCTTAGAAATGTTGGTAATGATGATGCTATTGATTTTAGATTTTAGTCCAATATTTAGCTATGGTTATGATGTGATAAGGTAGGGATGGACTCTTGATTATGGCATAGAAGTTGATAAAATATGGCGATTCGGTTGTTACTTTCCTTTATTGTCTCCTCAAGGTTTATGAGGGCCTGTGTTAGGTTATTCAGTTTTATGCACTTATTGACTTATGGAGACCAGTTTACTAGATATAATTGTATAATCTTGATGTTATTATTCGACCTTTATTTACTTATTTATCTACAGTGGTGTTCGATTTGTCTCTAGGTTTTCCCCTTCACCTTGACATAGTTACTTTTATGTCGCATCTTATCATACATATAGCATGATTTAAACCAGTCTTACGATTCTGCCAACTGAGTACCCGTGGTTTTGGTACTCATACTACACTTCTATAACTTTTTGGTATAGATCTGAGTACTAGTTATTTCCATTGATTCGATGATCGTGCAGGATTGATTTTAGAGATTAGGTGAGCTCTTGGATTCAGAGTTACCCATTTTCGTTTTTTAAATATGTCTAGTCATTTATTTCGAGATTGATTGTATTTGACTATTTAGTACTCATATTCCATCTATAGTAGCTCTTGTATCGACCTATCAAGTATTAGGATGGTTGTTGATTTTCTATCTATCTACTAGACCTTTATTTTTGCTCATTTGGTATTTAAGTTAAAAATTATTAGTTTTTGGGTAACTTTCCACCAAGTTAGCCCATTGAGTATAGGTTTGGGAGACGATTTAGCTTACCTAATAGCGGGACAGTGTATGTGCCATCATGACTCTTAAATGATTCATGACAATATGTCTCTGAATTGTGGTATTGATTTTACTATTTATGTTAAGCTAGGCACCAAGACCATTTCTATTCCTCCGTACAGGATGTCCTCGACTTAGTTAAATAAATTAATGGAGCAGCTACCAGATATGTTGATTAAGTGGAACTTTAGACTAGTGTATCCCCTTGGGGTGCTCCTATGTCATGGCTCAAACTCGTGAGTGGCACCCACACTAACCTACCAAGGAGAGAACTAACTAAATTCAATATTAACCAATACTTGGCCAAAAGTAAACGACTAATCCAATTTCATAATCTCAATATAATATCCAAGTGAACTAAATATAAGTAGAATAATTAATGCAGAAATGTTGTACTTATAGAAACCCCTAGAACCCGAAAGCCGTTTGTTCCAAAACAACTAAAGGATGTACATAAAGGGGATGCAACCCAAAAAACTAACAATATGTGTAAGTCTAGCACAAAGGAATTGAAAACATCAACAAAAAATCTATGGTAGCCCGAAAAATGAGACTCACCCTTGAATTTGAGTCAACCACTGGAATCAACACTGAGGTCTCAAGTAGCCAATGGAATATGTTGTGCACTCTAAAAAGGGAAGAGAAAGTGTAGTATGAATACATAAGAAACCAACAATGTACTGGTAGTGTCATTTGGCCAACTCAAGATGAGATTTGTGAACACATAACTATAACTAAGTAAAAAAAGACAACACATGTTCACTACCAAGAAAACTCTATTTAGTCCACAACACTTTGCCATATTCAAGAGCCTTATTAAAGAAGCTATTATGAGTTAATAAGAGTAACTAGTAAAGTCTAGTTGATTCTACAAATAAGACACAAAGTTAATAATACAAGGATTCACACCATAAATAAGTAAAAAATACAACACCTAATATCATAAAAAAGTCAATCAATACATGACTCAATACTAGGGGTAGTAAAATGAATAAATTATATGGTTATCCGTCCGTTTTATTCATGTTAAATAAGTTGGGTATCAAACCCATTTAATAGTGGGTAAAATACGAGTCAATCCATATTAGCAATTCTAAATTATGCGTAACCCATGGGTATCCACCAATTATACGCTCCTTAAAGTATGTCGTATGTTGAAATGTCGCAACCTCTAAAGTATACTAATTAAGGGTGTGTTTGGAAGGAAGAAAAAAATTTCAATTTTTTCTTTTAAAAAAATAGATTTGTTTTTTCATTAGTTTGATTTCTATTTTCTTAATTTTTTTAAAGAATTAACTATTTTTATAAAAAAATGACTTTTTTCATTAAATTATTTGAACCACCCTTTTCTCACTTTTTTTTACGTTTTGTTTTCTATTCTCTTCTTATTTTCATTTTTTCCCTCTCTCTTCTACATGTAATTTCTAATTCTCTTTCTTCTTCTATTTTTCTTTTTCAATTTTTCTTTCTCATTTTTCTTTTTGTATATTTTCTTTTACTTGTTCCCCCCCTCACTTTTTCTAGTTCAATTTTTTCTATTTTAATTTTTTTATTTTTTTTATTTTTTTTATTTTTTTCTTTCTCTTTTATCTCTAGCTTCTATTCCTCTTTATTTTATTTCTTTTTGTATTTTTTTCTTTCTCATTTTCTCTTTCCTATTTTTTTTACTTTTGAAAAATATTATTACGTCGAGCACAAATAATATCACAATCGTTTATTGTATTTGTATGTGCACCATTATTTATATTTTGTATTCTTTGATATAATTGTATTTGTATTTTATAGTTTGCAATTGCATGAGTATTTATTTTATAGTTTACGTTATTATTTTTATTTTTATTTTTATTTTTGTTGATATAATTGTATTTATATCTATGTTTTTATGTTATAGTTCATGTTATCGTTTATATTTTTGTATTCATTGATATAATTGTATCAAATGATACATGTTTATGCAACTTGAACTATACAAATAGTAATGGAACTTATTTTACATACAAATACAAATGATAAATTTGACATAAAAATACTAACGATACATTTGTGTTAAATGATACATACATATTTGTATATTTTAGACTCAATCAAATACAATTAATTCATATACTTATTTACATACAAAGACAAACAATAAATTATAGATATTCACGTATAATCTATTCAAATAAAAGTAATGAATTTATTTGAAGTATAGTGTATGATACAAATAAAAATAAAATACAACAAAAAGAACAAAGGTGAGGAAAAAAATGCAAAAAAAGGACAAAAAGGAACAAACGAAACAAAACACACAAAAAAAAAAGAAAAATGTAACAAAATGATAAGTGTATAGAAAAAACCAAAAAAAGGAAAAAATGGAAAAGAAAAAATGAGAAATGATGAAAAGAAAAAATAATCAAAAAAGAAAAAAAATGAAAATGAAAAAGAAAAAAGGTAGAAAAGAAAAAAAAGGAAAGGGAAAAAGAAAAAAATAAAGGAGAGAGGTTATAAATTGTATTTAATAAGCAAGTTATGGATTATAATTAATCGAAACTCAGGCTAAATTAAATAATTAGAAACATATGTTTGATAAGCCATGTAGTTTTTCTTGAAAATAAGAGTACTTTTGCCTTTACATAATAAGAAGTAATGGATAATACGGAAATTCATATTATCCACTGGGTTTACCCATTTTATCCATATCAAATATGGGTTGGGTTGGATATTTTATCCATTTTCACATGACACATTTTCGACCCGCCCGTTTTCCATCCTTACTCTATACTATAGCCTAGTAAATCAATACAAGACTTAAAACCATAACTAAGTCAATCAATACATGACTCAATATAATAACCAAGTCAAGCATACATGACTATAACACTAATTCCACCTAAGTTCACAACACAAGAATATTAACATGAAATGCCCTTTTTCACGATGTCATTAGCTCGAACCTCTGAAGGATCCAATTAATCTCAACCAACATTTATTATGCCACCTAATTCATACAAGAAACCACTTATAATAATTAATATATAAGTCTTGTCCATATAAGGAAATAATATAGCAATTCAACACTTAACTCCTAGATCAAACATTAAAATAAATCATGTAATCCCCGATTCACTCATGAAACTTCCACACTCACCTATACATTGTACATACACGCTAAGGGTCTTATAGTTGCCCACTAGTCATGACTTGTAGGGATGAGCTTCATCCATATACAAAAATCCAGATATCAAGTGCTTGCTAATCTTATTACACCAAATCCCATGAGGTTGTCAAAATAAAGGTAGATCCCAAAATTAACAAATAGAATATCATGACAATCAAATAAATAATGATAACAACCAACACTTGTAACAACCACAAGTTTTACATATAAGTTCATTGAATGTGACTACACTCAAAATAAAAAAAAAAAACCTTTTTACTTTACTTAACAATATGTATTACTAAAGTAACACTAATAAATAGTTAAACTACACATGTAAATAAAATATGATTAAACTATATTAATTTTCACCTCCGTAAATCCAAGCTTGATCCACTCAATTAAGACCAAGTCTTGCATTTTTGTGAAATTTCCGCTTGATTTTAGCCTAGAAAACACTAATACAACCCACAATCAACTCATTGGCCTATAATGTTGAGGATTATAATCCAAACCCAAAATTTAAGGCCAAATCCATGATTATGCCCCTAATTCTAGGGATTTTCTACCATAATTAAACATTTAGTCTACTAGTTTCATGGTAACCACAAGGAATTACGATCATGCAAGAGTCAATTAATGATAACTATCCAAAACCTAAGAGTTTTACACCTAATTCATCCTCTTATACATGAAAACAAGATAAAAAAAACTTAAACCCTCCACAAAAACATGTAAACTAGAGATTCTATAGATAATTAACCGAAATACTAGTTAGAGGGGAGAATTTACTTATATTTACAAGGAAAAATTCTGAAAAGTTAACAGAATTTGCCTAAATTTTATCTTCCCTTGAATAATGGAGTTTTAGAATAATTAAACATTTTTGAGAAAATCTTATCAAATACCAATTTACCCTACTATGGCAACCTATGTCACGATAGTGATATCACTATAGCGGGAGCTGATGCTATTGAGAGATTGATCAGATTTGAATTCCACTATAGTGTATGTTGCTATAGTGACTCTTGTGAGGCATAACATTTTGAATCCACCAATATTTGCCTTTTTAGAACACACCTTCAAACCACGATATTCAATAATATCACCTTTATGTCAAGATCGATACTAGGATTGACTAGATTTGAATTCCACTATAGAGTATGTTGCTACAGTGACTCTTGTAAGACATAACTTTGTGAATCCACCCATATTTTCCTTTTTTATAACACACTTTCAAACCACGATATTCAAAACTATCACCTTTATGCTGAGATCAATATCGTGAGTTCTACTTACCCAAATTCAGTTTCAAAAAGCCCTATTGGTTCCTTTTCATATAAGCTAAAATATAATTAAGATGAGCTTAATCAAACTCACCTAATATCTTTGTATATTTCCCTATACCTGACCTTACTTAAATTTCAACCAAGCCTAGCATAGCTTGAAATTTCTAAATCCCAATCCAGGTAAGATCTTAACCCAAATTCGTGTAGGAAAGACTTATCCATAACGATTAAGAGGGTAACTGAAAAAGACACCAATTGTCAAAACCCAAAAATCCAAAGGTTACTATGGCACTTATCGCGGAGAAACTTGACAAGTAATTCTATTATCCAAACTTATACACAAGGGGAAAAGACAATAATGGCCCAAGGCAGAGCTTCTAGAATGAAGCCAAACTATAATAATATCACAAATACAGAAAGAAATATAAGAAAAATACCATACATTCCAAAATCCTGGTGTTAATAGTGTAAGAGCTATTAACACAATCCAAGAATCCAATACATAGGACACCCAAAGTAGGATAAAACTCTATCTCTAAAATACAATAAAGACATAGTTGATAAGTGGTGATTTTACCACTCATTCAAACAAATTATTCATGCACATTATCATGTTTAGAATGAATAAATAAGACACAATTGTTATTGAATGAACTAATATCTATATTTTGTAGGCATAAGGTCGAGGAGATTAAAACATATAGAATAAAGCTTAAAATGATCAAAAGGAAGTAGGTAAAGTGCAGCTGAAGACTGGGAACAGAAGGGCCTCAGGTACCGTAGTCACTGTCAGTCAACCGCGATTGCAGCAGTCAAGTAAAAGTCTTCCACACGCGGACGCATATGTTAACCATGGTTACATAGCTGCGGTCGCAGCCAAATTTACGTGATCGCGTCCTAGCAAAAAATTTCAGCCCAAGGGCAAAATTGTAATTGCACGTGATGATCTCAAATTTACTAAAATGAATCAAAACCTAGAATGGGGAAAATTTATCCATCTTCCCCAATTCCTCTAGTTTGATCTTAGACTTTGTTGCCTCCATTTTTAGAGAGGAAAATATTATATAAATTTTGGGTGAAGAATACATTAGAGACATTCTAAGTGGAGGATTCTCTCACTTCTATTGTTAAGGATAGTGGGAGAGCCAAGTTTGAAGTAACATTCGCTTAAATCTTTATATAGATTATGGGTATATCTATGGTTATTTATCTTATGTGTAGATAAATCTCCCTCTTTGGGTTATCCATGAATATGGGTTAGAGTGTGTGTGGGTTGTTATTTTTAGCATATTTTGGTAGTACATATTTATGTGTTCTATCATTTCTATGGTAAGTTGGTTGGGATTTGATGGGCGAAAGCTCCTAATACCCGCATGGGTTTAATGGGAGAAAGCTCCAAGCCCTAGAAAGCTTGAGGCCATGATCGAAACAAGAATTTTAGTTGAACTATAGGAATCCAATATCATCCTCAAAAGAGGGATATGAAGACCAAAGTAATGATAAATAGTTACGTGTGTAGTTTGCTAAATTTTCACTGTCTTAGACAAAAGGGTGAACGTGAAGTTGACTATATCATGGGTGTCATCCAAGAAATAGGAATACCTAGATTGAAGTTGTGGTTACAAATTGTTGAACACACCTATTAATTATTTGAAAGAATCAATAGGTAAAAGTTTGGTGTTTTGTTGTAAGACTAGCATCAAAATTAACAACCAAGCCTACACATATTTGACTTACAAAATTAATGTTGATGAGTAACTCACACATGTCACTCCTATTGTAATGCATAATCTCAAGACCCATGAATAATTGTTAAAATTGTAATTATTCATAGCCCCAGATTTATACTAGTAAAACCCAAAAATAGGAACATTAGTGTTAATACGTATCTGCCCTATTTTTATTTTTTTGTACCATTGGTTTGAACTTAACTCGTACATATGATTCCAAATTAGTTTGATCGCCACTCACATTATTCCTCGTGGATTTGACCTCGACTCCAAAGTTGGATAAATATATTAACGAAGTCCGCCCTACACTTAAATTGAAGTATAAGTTGAGTGTTATAAAAAATGGTGCCCTTGCCAGGGAACAATTTGGAGTATTAAGTTAGTTTAAAATTTTAGCTGCTTTCTTGAATTCAAGCTTGTAGATATTTGATTGTGATTTTTCTTTGTAGGTAGATTTTAATTTTTTTTTATTCCAATGAATATGACATTAAAAATTTGGGATTCCTATACCGAAGACCCATGTCCCATCTATGAAGGACCACACTTCAGGGAATATTGTAACTATACTCTCTATGGGGTGTATATATGCCCATTATATAGTGGTAGAGAAGGAAATTGAGATGACTATCCAAATGCCCTTCCCTCTTATTATTATAACTGAGTTTCTAGGTATTTTTATGAGTTTGATAGGTGGTATGATAAAGTATAGAAGGAGAAACATACAAGACTCAGTGGTGTTGGAAAATTATTTCAAACTATTTTGGATGGGGTGGACGCAATAGGGGAGAATGTAAAAGAGGTGCATCACGAGGCATTGGCATGTCAAAGTGTCAAGATGGGGAAAATGGGTGAAGAAGAAATGCATGAAACTATCATAACATTTCCCATTTCCCAAGAGGATGTGCACTAAGAAAAGAAACCAATATACAATGATGACCTTAGTAGCGAAGACTCCTTGGCGGATTCCTATTCATCCAATTCATACAAAAAAAAAGAAGCCACGATAAAAGAAATAGATTAGAGTTACAAGAAGAATCATAGCTCACCTCTTATGATGAATCTAATCCATTGCGGTGAAAAAAATGCTTTGGAGGAGGACAATCCCTATACTTTGGGGTTCATCAATCCAAAGGAGCATCTAAAGCCCTATTAATCAAAGGCCAAGATGCTTAATTTTTGAAGTACAAGGAATGGCCTATTGATGTTCTCACTTTTACCCAAGAAGAAAAAATGAAAGTGTGATGTGAAGCTAGGTAAAAGTTTTAAATCTTCAAAATGGCGAGAGCGAAGCTTTCTTGACATTTCATCACCTCCGCCAAAAATCGTCTTGGAAGATCTAAATCTTTTATCCCTCTGTCGTTCATTTCATATTGAGTGAAAGATGGGATGGAGATACAAATCTTCTAAGTGGAAACACAAAATGAAGTGAAATGGGCGTCTTTCTAAGACATTAAACTAAGCGTTCAATGGGAGGCAACCCATCATGGCACGAAAAGTGGAACATATCCTTTTTTATTTATTCATGGTAGAATATATTTTTTTTTATGCATGCATTAGTTTGGTTGAATTTTAAGAAGGAAAGTATGAAATTGGCAATTTGAACTGAACAGAAAATATAGGAGGTCAGATTTTTGGTCTTAGTTACCACGACCACTGTCCATGTCTACTCAATAGAGGAAGCTATGTGACCGCGACCGCACAACTAGGCCCACAATCATGGTCAGATATGCTTAAATGACCATTTGACTGCTCATTTTTCCCATGCCCCCTCTTCACTTTCTCTCCAAATTCTGCCACTACATTGCATACCCAAAGGTCATCTCATCCCAATAGCATCTGCTAACTTGGTAAGTTGTCTAAACTCTCTTGATTTGGATATAAATGCACACTTTGACCTTATAATGGATAAATAGAACCTGAAATAAAGTTCTCATTATAAAACTCATGCTTATCTGATATTATGCTGTGGTTTACTATTGTAGATAGTGTTCACACTGTTTGGGGTAGTCTTGAGTACGCAAAATTAAACCCTACACCATCTAAGTTGAAGAGTATGCCTTGTGTGTGATTGAATGCCCCTACAAATTACATGTTCAAATTATTTAAGTTTGGGGCTGTGATCACACATTCTAGGCTTGTGATTCACTATTTATTATGTTATCATGCCTATTTTAAGCAATATTTTAGAGTAAAATAATGTTTGAGACATGGTGTAGAATATGTCAAACTTAGACTCAGGTATAATGATGTGGTCCTGATGATTGCGATCGTTGCACCACGATCGTCGTCAACACTCAGCGATCGCCAAACCTAAGGAAAGGCTATGGCAGGTTTTAAAAATTAGTGCCCATCCTTTACCTCCCCTGTAATCCCCACAGTGTCACCATATGAGCTTATATGTTTGATATAACATGTTTTTAGTAGGAGAATACTTATATTAGTCTGAGTTACATTACTTATAAGTCCTCAACCTCAAAGATGGGGGATTTTGATGACACTAAATTTATGACCGCATAATGCCGCCAACTTTGTTATGAAGAATTCCACAACACTAAGCTACTCCCTGGAAGGGGAAATAGCTTAGATAAGGTTGAGGAAAATCTCCTAGAATTCCATGCTAGACTCACTGCGATTGTGTGGATATGCTTTTCCCCAGAACCCTGCTATTCTAATGAGATATGGGTGTGTGAGTTCTACATGAACCTCTGCATAGTCTCTCTCATAAATCTATGATGATGATTCAACATAAACAAGTAAACTTGAGCACAGAGAAGATGAATGCAGTGTATGGGCTCCAAAATATTGACATAAGGCAGTTCCAGGCAAGGGTATATGATCCAGGGTCCTGGATGGACAACATCTGATTCCTTAGTAAAGAAGTTCCTTGGTCCATCACCAAGAAAGACATTTTGATGAAGGACTTCACAGCAGAGGAAAGACTTTGGTTGAACATCATATATAGCCGAGTATAACCTTAAACCTATATGACCATTGTCAGTGACTTGAGATCTTGAATAGTGGGTTGTATCTTATTTGGAATCCCTCTCAATATGGGCGAGATTTTCTTATTTGAATGGAAATATCACAAGACTCATGGAGGTACATACTTAATTTTCCCTTCCCTTATTACTGAACTTTGTAAGAGAGCATAAGTGGAAGAGTATGCTGCAGATACTTGGGTACACCAGGCTCCCTCATCTATCCACTCAAATTCAAAGGTGAGGGTGCCCCAGGCCAGAGCAAGAAAATAAAGATGGATTTTGGAAAGTCATCTCAACAAGACACAACATCATGCAGACCCTCATCAGCAAACACCCTCGATGATCTTTCAGATTAGATGAAGGAGGTTAGAGAAAGAATGTCCAAATTACCTTAGGGTCCAGGAGAGCCCTCGACCACCCATAATTCATATGTAATACAATATAATTATGAGAAGTACATTGAGGAGTAACCAAAATAGGGAGCTATTGTTATCAGCCTAGAGAGCATACTCAGCCTTGGCAGGAGCACACAGGGACCTCAATAAGTCACATGAGAAGATGGTAAGGAGAGAGGAAAAAAGAGAAAAGATATTCAAGAAGCTATTGAAGGGGGTCAAAGTCATATTTAAGGTTCTCAAACTAAATAAGAAATTACCTTCTTCAAAGTTAGATAGTGAAGATGAGGCCCTTACTGATTGGTCAATTGACGACGCTGGTAGTGATGGTGCAGATTCAGATAGGGAGAACTGTTAAGGAAGATTCATGGAGACCACTCTTACTCTTTATTTAGTGCACATGTAGTGGGGACACTGCATTTCTTTACATTCGGCGTGCCCCCATGTTTATTGTGTTTTGTTGGTTTGATGCTAGACATTCCTTTTTATGTATTATTTTGAGATGATGCTTTGGATATTTTTTTTTTTGAGATGCTACATTGTTGGGCACTCTGCTTATGCCTGCATTTTATGGATTTGCATGTTTTTCTTCTGGATTTAGTTTTTACTTTAGCTTTTGTTTTGATTTTAATAATGCATGATAAGCTTTGCCCAATGATTGATTGAATGACGACATTCTTAGGGGAATTTTGAATACCCGTGGCATAAATGTCGAAAAATTCAAGGAAAGTCTAAGTACCTATAGCATTATAAACTATGAATTTGGGATCATGATATATACCATTGGCGAAGTCTGAGTAGCCATAAGGTTAGTTTGCCTGTTTTAAGAAAAATTGTGAGACTAAGGCTTTGGTTAGAGCCATAGTTTAGAAAATTGTGCGTGGTTCTAATGTAAAATGAACAATCACTACGTCCAAAAATTTGAATATTAAAAGTCATGGAGGCGAGCATTTTTTAATCAAAACTTCCTCTCTTTTTGTGATTTTATTAGTTGTTGACTTGTAAATAATGATAGATACTCCAATTTTGTCACGAGCGGGAGGGGAAATTGAGCCTCCTTGGCAAGTTTTTGTATTCCATGCGTGGTGAGATTTTTCATTCATCTCTTGTATACTTGTGTTATCTAGAATGTTCCCCATTAGTCTTTCAATGCTAATTTTAATTTCATTTACTTGGAGAAGTGATTTAGGCCACCTTTGTGATTTTGCAAAGAACTCTAGCCTAAAAAGCCTACCCAAGCATGACTATAATCCCTAGTTATCCATTTTGAGCCTTTGTACCTTTCTTTGGAAAATACATTACAAGATGTGAACAATTTTTTTTATCCCTCTCTTGAACCATAACCTCCTTGAACTTGAAGGGGAAACTTGAAGCTAAAAGCCTAAGTTGGGGGTGGTAAAATTTGATGGAAGGAAGTTTGAGACACGAAGTGTTAGTAAAATGCAGAGTTTGCCTAAGTGTTAAAATAAAAGAATAGAAAAAGAAAGGACCCAACAAAGGAAAGAATTGCATAAAAATTACAATAAGAAAAGAGATGAAATAAATGGGTAAATAAAACAAAAAAAATTAGGCATGATAAAAGAGAGAATGTAAAGAACAATGGCCCATAGTCAAAAAGGAAAATTGAAAAGTGTGATGTAGATGTTCAAGGAAAGGAGTAGCCATGTTGTCCCTAAAATGATATCCTACCTTAACCCAAACCTGCATTACAAGCTTAGAAAGTCCTTCGAGATCTCCAACCACTTACCTTCTTTGTAGTGACGATTGAAAATAAGGACAAGCCTATGGTATAAAACTTGTTGCATAGAAATTTCTTTTGTAAGGAAGAGAGTTGTGAACTTAGAATTCCTTGTTTCATATTTTGTAGCATGGTGTGTGAAATTTATTTTCACGTGAGGTCGGCATGGGAAACAAGTTGAGGTGGGTGATTTTGTCACTTTCTAAGCAAAGAGGCAAATGAAGTATAGCGATTATTAGTCAATGAGTAAGACACTCTTAGAGTGTAGGTTTTGTCGTATGATTTATCTTTGAAGTCTTGTGCATCCTTTTATAGTGCATTTTATAATGAGGGGTGTGGTGAATATAGCTTAGCCCATGTGCATTGAGCTACTTGTGGTTGTGATTAAAGTTAAGGTCATTAAGATCTTTAAGTCATAAAGGGCGGGATTAGATGATTGTCTCATGGTAAGAGATAATGATACTCGAGGACAAGTAAATATTTTAAGTTGGGGGTGTTGATAAGTGGTGTTTTTATAACTCATTTTCACCCATTATTCATGCACATTACCTTGTTTTAAATGAATAAATAAGACACAGTTCTGATTGAATTCACTAATATCCACATTTTGCAGGCATAGGGTCGATGAGGTTAAAAGATATGGAATGGAGCTTAAAATGATCAAAATGGAGCAGGAAAAGTGCAGCTGAATTCGTAGAATAGAAGGGCCTCAGGTACCGAGGTCACGGTCAGTCAAATGCTATCACAACATTCAAGCAAAAGTATTCCAGCTGTTGTCACGGATGTTAACCGCGGTTGGGCAGCCTCGGTCATAGCCAAATTTATTCAATCACGGCCTAGCAGAAGATTTTAGCCAAAGGGAAAAACTGTAATTACACGTGCTGATCCCAATTTTATAAAAATGACTCAAACCTTAGAATGGGGAAAATTTATCCATCTTCCCCAATTCCTGTAGATTGAGCTTAGACTTTGTAGCCTCCATATTTATAGAGGAAAATACTGTATAAAATTTGGGTGAAGAATACATTAAAGGCTTTCAAAGTGGAAGATTTTCTCACTTCCATTGTTAAGGATTGTGGGAGAGACAAGTTGAAGTAACATTCACTTAAATCTTCAACAAGTCATTTCGATGGAGATTATTAGTATATCTATGCTTAGTTATCTTGTGTGTAGCTAAATCTCCCTCTTGGGGTTATGTGTGAATAGGGGTTAAAAGTGAGTGTGGGTTGTTACTGTTAGCATCTATTTAGTAGTTCTTATTTATGGGCTATATCATTTCTATGCTAAGTTGGTTGGGATTTGATAGGCAAAAGCTCCAAATACCCGTATCAGTTTGATAGGAGAAAGCTCAAAGCTCTAGAAAGCTCAAGGCCATCTTCAAAAGAAGGGTTTTGGATGAAGTGTACAAATCCATATCATTCTTGAAAGAGGGATGTGGAGAACAAAGCAATGATAAACAATTACGTGTGTAGTTTGCTAAACTTTCACTATCTTAGACATAAGGGTGAATGTGAAGTTGACTATACCATGGGTGTCATCCTAAAAATAGGGATGCCAAGATTGAGGTTTTGGTAACAAATTATTGAACACACCTATTAGGTATTCAGAAGAATCAATTGGTGAATGTTTGGTGTTTTTCCGAAAGACTAGCATAAAAATTTACAACCAATCCTTCCCATATTTGACTTACTAAATTAATGTTGATGATTTCACTCCCATATGTCACTCCTTTAGTAATTCATAATTCCAAGACCCATGCATAATTTTTAAAACTCTAATTATTGATAGCCCTAAATTTATACTAGAAAAATCCAAAATAGGAACATTAGTGTTCATACATATCTCCCCCATTTTAATCTCTTTTTTTACCATTTGTCTAAATTTAACTCATACCTACCATTCCGAATTAGTTTGATCGCCACTCGTATTGTTCCTTGCAGTTTTCACACTGACTCTAATGTTGGGTAAATATAATGATGATGACCGGCTTGCACTTAAATTGAAGTGTAAGTTGAGAGTTATCAATTGTCTAATAAGTAAAAATAGAAGCAAACTTTGGACGCCTGAAATCAACCACTACCTTAAAAAGCTCAAAAAATGCCTGAATCAACCGACATAAGACACACCTATACTAGAATGTTCATCAAAAGGGTATACAAAATACACACTAAGGGAAATCATCTGCCATCAGAAAATGTCATTCAATGGTAACCCACACCACTTGAAATAACATTTCTATAATATCCATATATAATATGGCAAAACACTAGAAGAGAATACAATTATAAAGTTATACCATATTATAAAGTTATACCATATATAAGCAAATAAATAAGAAGAACATATAAAAGAGCATCAAACACAAGTTAGGAATGATTGAATAATTAATAGGTAACAAGTCAAAATAGATTATACAATTACATCACAAGTATAATAAGGTAAATACAATAAGAATGATGATGATGATGGTGATGATTTAATGCACGAAATCATTGTAAAACCATCAAGGCTATCATACAACCTATGTATACACCTATAGATCTAAAAATTCCCGATATAGGACCCATAGGGGATTCGTCAAATTATATAATCCATATATATATCCGAATTTCCTCCTCGACACATCCCTCAGGAAGGGTTTTAAAAAAGTGTTGCTAGTGTTTCTCACTATTTCCATGGTGGTACCATTATTTCATGAATGAGTATGGGGATGCTATGCTCACAATCAACCATAATGAGTATTTCCAAGAACAACAAATATGTAAATCACATAAGCCAAATATCCACTCATTATTTCCAACCATCCAGGAATTTCCACATGATGCATATGCCAATAAAGTATGAATACATCAAAATACAAAATTAGTACAAAAATATGCTTTTCATCAAACAAAACATAGATATTCTTACGTATATAGGCTATAAACATAACATAGGACCCTACAAGGTCAAATATTCTGATGACCCTCTAGGTTATTTTCTCGATTGTTATGCATTTATGACATTTTGAGACTTCCCAAAGTGGCTACCGATCTTTGATGACTTGCCAAATTTTTTAACTTGGTGATCGAACATATCATTTGGATTTTAGGCTTGTATACCATTATGGAGCTTTTGTTATTTAGGATTTTGTCTCGTACCTAAACTCCTAGTAGATGGCTTCATATGAGTTGGGGTACTAGTCATATGGTAGGGTACTATTAGTATGGTCTAGTTATATTTTATCCAGTATTAGGTGGTGTTGTATAGTTGTGTTTTTGGAATATGTACGACTTAGGTAGGTATGAGTAGTATTATGGGTGACGAGTCGTATGGTTAGGTTTTTCTTCTCCTAATATGAAACTTAGAAAAGTAACTTGGATCTGAGTATTAGTGACTCATAATGGGTCGTGAGATGGGGTATGAGTTGAATTGTTCAACTTGTATGTTGGATAGTGTTAAACCTTCTTGGTTCTAATATGGGTATGGGTTAAGGGTACTTGTCATACCCTTGGATACAAATGGGGCTTGCTAGTCGTATGTTGGACAATGTTGTGGGATCAAAGGTATCCCTACCGAATGAGTGGTGGGTATCACTCATATGATAGGGTATGGGTGGTATGGTGGAGTCGTACCCTCCTATAGTAAATTAATACAATTTAAGCTGTGGATCTTCTGGGCATTTCCCCTTATAACTCCTTGGGACCCCATAAGTTAAACACCTTTTTGGGACTTTACTAACCTATCTCCAAATAATCAAAGAATCTAAACAGTCTTTAAATTTCTCAAGGCTCTTGGGTTAAGCAAGAGCCAGGGTTTCTTTCAAGGTGGCCAATTGAGTCTCATAGGGGAGATTTCTTCTCATCTTCTTCTCAATGTTAGGAAAGTTACTCCTTCCTTATTGTTAGTTCCAACTAAAGGCATATTTTATGAATTGTTTTCATGGCATAATCGTTGTATAGTTTTGGGTTTTCAAATATATGTTGGGGTTTTTGGTTATAAATCCTTGGTTATGGATTTCCTATGTTGTAATTATAGATTTGCATATTTTAATGATAATTTGGTTACTCTGTTGCATGGGTATGGTTAATTGGTAATTGGTTCTTGTTTTGGAAACACTATGCTCCTAATGTATTTGGTAAAATGACTATGAGAATGTTTTTACTGTATTGTTGAACTTTTAAGGGAACTATTGCCTAGTATAACTTGGTAATGGAACCCTAATTAGTATATACGGTTTAAATGAATTGGGATGGTTAAATGGTAAGTTCTTGATAGTTATGGTTGGTCTAACTAAAATCCTTGCGGGGTACAAAGGAATCCCTAAGAAAACTAAGTAATGAACTATACTTGTGGGATACATGAGATTCTCCCAAAACAACTTAATAATGTAATCTAAGGGTACATAGGAATCCCTTTTTTGTATAAAGGATAGTGAAGGACATGTCTTGCATGTTATAGTCGGTATGACGACACTACTACTAATAGCCTTGGTTAATAATAAATTTAATGGTGGTTAGTTATGTGGTAATGGTTTTAATTGGGAAATAATGGCAGGGTGTGATATCTATCCATGAAGGTGTGAGTCCAATGGGAGGACACTTGAAACTTATGTTTGCTGCATGAGGATTGGTCATAAAGATAATATATGATACTTACGGGGAACATGAGAATCCCCTAAGTTCACTTGTACATATGAATAGTGGAGAGAGAATTATCCTCGGGAACTCCTATCTCCTATGATATATCCAGTTCGTGCATGTAACGCCTTGAGTTTGTACCCTGGATGCTACACGGTGCTCATAATCCCATAGGACCACAAGCTAACCCATGACTGGTACCTACTGCAATAACTTTGTAATAAATACTATAATGATTGCAAAAATAAGTGAAAACATATTCCATAAGGTTTAAATCTGTAAATAAATCTGTACAGAAATGAGTGACTATATCTTATAGTCCTAAATCTGTAGAACAAAACTAAGTTCTATTCCGAGACTGAGACTGAAACTGAGACTGTAGGAGGTAATCATCTAACCGACATGCCCCTCTTTAATCTTTTTGGGGTCCAACTTGTAATCCCAATTGGAAGGGTGTCAATACCATGCCACGGGTAAGGAAAAGCTGTGAGTTAACCCTCTTGAAAGAAAGCTCTTCCATCAACCCTCACTGGTAGGAAAACTCATATGAGATGTATCAACCCTTATAGTATCTGGAAAGAAGATATCTCAACCTACACTGGCTACGTAGTTCTGTAACGCAGGGATTGCTACTAAGGGTCAAACCCTCTGTTGACAGGAATGCCCCCATCCATGGGTTCGCTCGGTGCTAAATCCTACTCCCAGTGGAACAGACACTGAACTAATTTCTAGTCTATACTGGACTGAATTGTTACTGATATTACTGTTTAACTGAACTAAACTGAGTTCACTAAGTTCTGTGGACTTACAGAATACTACTGAATTCTGTTAACTAACTAAGCACAGAGTGATATTGAGGTCTACACTGAGTCCGGTAAGTGAAGTACAAATACCACTAAGATTTCTTGGGTTTCTATAACTATCTGAGTTCTACTGATAGATTCACTACTAAGATTACTTCATAATTGTCGGGTATTAAATACCCCCAGGATTCGATAGTATGAAAATAAAGCATCACATGATCTTTCTTAACATAAGCATGCACATTGAATTCATAATGCATCTATACAAACATCTTATCAAACTCTTGTATGGTATTACTTGAAAATAAGCTAGCATGACATGATTTCTTTCCCTTATTAGTTCACATGAGCAATTCATCAAGAACTTGGAGAGCATTCATATGAACATAACACTAAACAACAAGTAGACATCATAATTCAAATCCCCATTGACAATTTCAATGGTTTTAAATGGATCCTCATGATATTACATACATATCAGTTAACCTGACATGAAACGTACCATAAAACATGGATTAGAATCCCAATTAATCATTATAAACATGAACATAATCAAACCTAACATGGAATTCATTAAATCCATAAAATTAAAGTTTAAAAATAGTTTCTTGGACTCCAAGGGTGTAAGGAAACTTTGGATGAACACTTCACATACCTTAGTTGATGAATTCTGAGAGATTGATGGTGAGTTCTAGAGTTCTTGATTTGAAATTTGAACACCTAGGGTTTTGTTCTTGAGAAATTTTGAGAATGAATGAGTATAATTACTCTCTAAAGGGTTTAATTTTGTGTTTTGGGGGATGAAGGGCATAAGAGAAAGACCTAATTAACCCTGAGTACGTGGCTTTTTAGTGCCTGTAAATTGTGTTACCAGCGCGCAGGTCGATGCACCGTATCATTGGCATCGACTCTATAGCCAATGCGCTGCATTCAGTCTATGTTGGTTCACTAGAATTTTCACTAAAGCTAGGGAAAAACTAACTTATCGATGCAATGGTCGATGCGACGCATCAGGATCGCATTGACCCACTATTTTGGCACTAAAACATGGTCTAACTAAGATCCAAAAATCCTGAAACTTGTCTAGGAATATCTATTGACCTTCCTGATCATAAATTAACTCTAATATCAACATTTAAGGGATGTAAAGGTCTTGAAATATGATTGCCAACTTTCGAAGGCTAAAATGGCACTAAGTCTGAAAACTTAGCTAATATATTCTAAGTCTGGGACCCCTTAACAATCATAAAAGACTGAATTAAACTAGAAATTTTGCAGGGTCTTACAATATCTCCCCCTTGGGAAACATTCATCCTCGAATGACACTGATTAAGCTGGGAATACTGGTATACTAAATTTAGACACTAGACATGCACAACTAAAACATGATTTCATGACTGATATTACTGATATACTGGATTTCATACTGAACATGCATATCTGATGCATGAGTACATAGCTGAGCATGATTCATGAATGCATAACTAGGAATACTGATGAGCTGATTTTATCATATATTTATTTACTGAATATGTATATTTGATGCATGTATACAAAAATGGACTGACTCATTAGCGTATGACAAAATATGTAATGGTAACTGATAACAAGCTTATAAAGGTAATCTGAACATGGAACTGAGTAAGTTCAAGGGAAAACTATTACCTAAACTGAAATATACCGATGAACCCAAGATCATTTTTGGAGTTCGCATGAATGGGAACATGAGAATAGTAAAGACACTGGAACGTGATTCATGAACTGTAAATCGTGAACTAAAATGATCCCCTTGAATACATGGCTTACGGCTGAGATTGGAACTTGAGATTCAACTTATGAGTACCCACTACTCCAAACTGGATTTGTTATATGACGAGAAGTGGGAGGTTTAGGTCATGAAAGATCGGGGTTATAGTGCATCTCCCCATTAGGACATTATTTACCCTAAAGAATACTAACTTGGCCGAGATACTGAGGAAAACTGGGGTGATGCACAAAGCACCTATGAACTGAATCGTGACTGAATATCTGGGGCCTTAAACTGGGGCATGATACATGAACTGAGCTGAACATGCAACTACCTGGTTGGTACATCTTAGAATAGTTACATTCATGAGACTTCAGATAGTGAGACTAGATGGAAAAATGGAAAACCACACCACACAAATTTATTTATCTAACTACTATATTGAATCACTGGCCTTACGGACTAACTTTTACAGAAAACTTGTTTTCAACTGGAACTTTAGGGAGTAAGGAGAGCTTGGCATTGTCTGAATAAGACATTTCAATGTGGCTAGAATCATATAATATAAGGTGAGGCCTACATATCATAATCTAAGATAGAGTGACTAAGACTTATGAACGACAACTACAAGTTTTCAAACTTAGACATATCCCTTGAATACTCTCTCATCTATACTCTCCACTTTAGTACGACACTTCACTTGGGACTACTGAAAAATATTTGCATGGGAGTTGTGCAAAAATGCCTAAGCATACTAACTTAACTGATTAACTTAATAAAAGATAGCTAAATAATGGGTCTGAAAGGCTGAACTATACTTAGTCAGATTAACTAGATTGAAATTGTAGAGTATCATGTATATGAGGAAGGGATTGACTGAGTAACATGATATAATTGGGAATGAATTTATTAAAACTGTATCATCTAAGAATGCAAGACCAAGCATATAACATGGTTCTGAAATAGTCTGTAAACCGAGGTACTGAAATACTAATAACTAAATAACTAATAACTGTACGCTATGGACGAGTAAACTAGAAACTAAACTGAGTTTTTGATCTAATTACTGGACTTAGACTGAAACTATAAGTAATAGTGTAACTAAGACTATGGTTCAGACAGTAACTGGGACTGAACACACTGTAAGGCATGCGTGCAGAAGTTATGAGCCGCATGACCTGAGTTTGGAACTACCGTGTTCATGAAAAATGATTCATACTACTGAGTGAACTGGAACTCCTTGGACTAAGAACTGGAAATACACACAATTCTATGAAAAGTGCGTGAATATAAGTTGTGCTCATAGAGATAAGACGTAAAACATGTGTAGGTATCGTGATGACTAAAAGTATAAAACTTTATACTGAGGTAAAGACGGGTAGGGAATTATTCCCACCCATTAATTTTCTACACATACTAATATTACTACAGAAATCTGGAAGCCTGACTTCCTAAGATATCATAACCGGATAGTTTTTGTATACCCGTCGGGCTATGATAGATTGACCCACTGGGGTTGAGGATGAGAAAGGCTCTGCTAGAATTTTTGGACTGACTCCGAAATCAACTGCTATATATGGAATAACAAAGTATAAAGAATCTCCTGGATCTAACAAAGTGTAAACATGAAAATAGAAAACTTGTAACGTACCAGTGACCACATCAGGAGAACTTTCCTATTCCTATTGGGACTGAAGATCATATAGTTTATTTGGGCGCTGCCTACTGGCGGCACTGGAAGTTTCACCCTGCTCATTTGGGAAACTGGACTGAGCTAAAAGACGGTTGTGCTGACTTTGTAGACAAGCCTTAGGACAGTCTCAGACTCTATGACTAGACTCATCACTTACAAAACATACTTCATTATCGGATCTACATATGCCTTTATGATTCTTACCACATTGTTCCCAAAGTGGATTAGTACGAACACCGCATGCACTTCTCTGTGTTTTGGAGCCTGGTTCCCCATCATGATTGTCATTCTTGAACCTTGGTACTGGTGTTCTAGATAAAGATAGAACTGGGGATGAAAACTTCTGACTACACCGAGAATGGTTACCATCTTCTGACCTTGGATGGGCAAAACTAAAGCTACCCATTATGTCTCTCTTAGTTTCTATCTCATTCTTCTTAAGTTTCTATCCATCAATCTATTAAGCATGGACCATAAACCTAGATATGTCCATCTCCCTAATCAACATTGTAGTCTTGCACTCCTTAACCACTCTACCCAATACATCAGACACAAACTTTCTCATTGTGGATCTATTATCTGCTAGTACATGGGGAGCATACCTGGATAACTGAGTAAACTTAAGGGAATACTCTTTCACACTCTTACTGCCTTGCTAGAGATTAATGAACTGTAACACCTTGGCTTCTTTCATCTCTAAGGGGAAGAATCTATCTAAGAAGGCCACAACAAACTCTTCCTATTCTATGGGCTCTGCATTTGCACCCTTATCTACCTTCCACTTCTTAAACCACGTATGGGCTACATCTTATAGCTGATAGGTGGATAACTCAGCACTCACACTGGAAGTCACTCCCATGATATCTGTGACTTTCTAAACCTTATCGAGGAACTCTTATGAATCCTCTTCAGACTTAGAACCTGAGAATAAGGGAGTATTCATTCGAGTGAAGTCCTAAATACTGGATGCAGTAGTATTGGCCACTGGGTTGGCCGAAATAGCAGCTGGTCATTTATTCTGAGTTGCAATTGAATTGGCTAGAGTAGTCAATGCAACCCTGAATTCTGTATGAGAGACATGCTCGTCAAGTGGATCTGCAGAATGGGCTGAGGTGCTGACTAATTTCTGAGTCTTCTTTGGTTAGTCCTTTTAGGAGACATGTTCTGTAAGAGAAAGCAAGAAGCAAATTAGACTGAGAGTTTTAATGGAGATCATGCTCACTCGCACGACCTGAATACTGAAAGAAGGGAAACTTTTCCTAAAACATCTCGCCGCCTCCTGTCCATAAGTGTGGTGCGCAACACACCCATGCACAAGACTCTACAAGATATGACTTTTAGACTTCCTAGGACACTGTTGAACCTTAAGATTTGATACCAAGTTTGTAACGCCCCAAGTCTGTACCCCGAATGCTACACGGTGTTCATAATACTAAAGGACCACAAGCTAACCCTTGACTGGTACCTGCTGCAATACTTTGTAATAAATACTGTAATGATTATGGAAATAAGCAGAAACATATGCCATAAGGTTCAAATCTATAAATAAATCTGAATGTGGTATTAAAATGCCAAAACATAATATATGTACTGTAAAACTGAACAACTATCTTAAAATACTCAAGTCTGAAAAGTCTCTAAATTGTCTGAACTGTGGAGTTGATTGGACAAGTCCCCAACTTACTTTGACTACATGACCTGAGTTTTGGAAATCCCATGTTCACAAAACATAATTTGTACTACTGAGTGAACTGGAACTCCTTGGACTAAGAACTGGAAACGCACATGATTCTATGGAAATTGCATGAATATAAATTGTGTTTATAGAGATGAGACGTAAAACATGGGTAGGTATTGTGATGACTGGAGTACAAAACTTTAAACTGAGGTAAAGACGAGTAGGGAATTATTCCCACCTATTACTTTTCTACACATACTAATACTACTACAGAAATCTAGAAGCTTGACTTCTTGAGATATCATAACCGGATAGTTCCTGTATACCCATTGGGCTATGATACATTGACCTGCTGGGGTTGAGGATGAAAAAGGCTCTACTAGAATTTTGGGTCTGACTCTGAAATCAACTGCTATATATGGAATAACAAAGGACAAAAAAGCTCCTTGATCTGGAAAGTGTAAACATTCAAATGGAAAACTGGTAACGTACCAGTGACCACATCAGGAGAACTTTCCTAATCTTGTCGAGACTAAAGAACATAGAGTCTATTTGGGCATTGCCCACTGGTAGCACTGGAAGAGGCACCCTACCGATTTGAGTGGCTGAACTGAGCTGAAGGACGACTGTGCTGACTTCATAGACTATCCTTAGGACAGTCTAGAACTCTTTGACCTGACTCATCACATCCCAAAAAAACATCATTGTCGGCTCTACATATGCCCTTATGATTCCTACCACATTCTTTGCAAAGTGGATTAGTACGAACATCACTTGTACTACTCTAGGTTTAGGAGCCTGGTGCCCCATCATGACTATCATTCCTGAACCTTGGTACTGGTGTACTAACTAAAGATTTAAATGGGGATGAAAACTTCTGACTAAACTAAGAATGGTTACCGCCCTCTGACATTGTCTAGGTAAAACTAAAGCTACCTATTAAGGCACTCTTATTTTCTCTCTCCTTCTTTTTAAGTTTCTGTTCCTCAATCTGTTGAGCATGGGCCATAAGCCTAGATATGTACATCTCCCTAATCAACATCGTAGTCTTACACTCTACCCGATACCCCATACATAAACTTACTAATTCTGGATCTATTGTTTGATTTACATGGGGAGCATACCTGGATAACTGAGTAAACTTGAGGGAATACAGTTTCACTCTTATACTACCTTGCCTGAGTTTGATGAACTCTAACACCTTGGCTTCTTTCAGCTCTAAGGCCGTAGAAAACTCTTCCCATTCTTTGGGCTCTACATTTTCACCATTTTCTACCTTCTACTACTTAAACCACGTATGAGCTACATCTTGTAGCTGATATGAGGCTAACTCAACACTCTCACTGGAAGTCACTCCCATGATATTTATGACTTTGTAAACCTGATCGAGGAACTTCTGTGGATCCTCTTTATACTTAGAATCAGAGAATAAAGGAGGATTCATTTGAGTGATGTCCCAAATCTTTGCTGCAGTAGTATTGGCCACTGGGTTGGTCGGAACAGCAGCTGGCCACTACACGAACGCTCATAATACTGAAGGACCACAAGCTAACCTATGACTGATACTTGCTGCAATAACTTTATAATAAATACTATAATGATTTCAAAAATAGGCAAAAACATATACATAAGGTTCAAATCTATAAATAAATCTAAATGCGGTATCAAAATTCCAAAACTTAATATAACTACTGTAAAACTGAACAACTGTCTGAAAATACTCTAGTATGAAAAACCTATAAATTGTATGAACTGTGGAGTTAATAGGACAAGTCCCCAACTAACTTCGACTACTGAAAATAATGCTGAAATACTAAATATAACAATTATTTCCTCGAACTATAAGGACTCACCACTACTGTGAAAGCTGAACATCTAAACTACTAAGGGTACTCTGGAGTCCACACATCTGAACCTATGATATAAGACATCATAGCGTAAGTACTTTGAATGTACTGGTATGCTTAGTGAGGTAGCCTAAAATGCATGGGTTCATATGTATGCTTAATACTAACTGAATAACATGAGTATGACTGAATAAGAGTACATGCATGAATACATAAACTATGACTGAGATCGTGATAATACTGAGTACTGACTCTGAAAAGTAATAATTGATATCTGAGTTTACTGATAGTATATTACTAATTATCTGAATGACTATATTTGATATTTCTAAATTCCATGGAACTATACTGAGTTCTATATAGAGATGAGTGACTATATCTGAAAGTCTTGAATCGGTAGAACTGAACTGAGTTCTATTTCAAGACTGAGAATGTGAGAGGTAATCATCTAACCGACATTCCCCTCTCTAATATGATTAGGGTCCAACTTGTAACCCCAGTTGGAAGGGTGTTATTACTATGCCACGGGTAAGTACAAGATGTGAGTTAACCCCTTATAAAAGAAAGCTCTTCCATCAACCCTCACTGGTAGGAAAACTTAAATGGGATATATCAACCCTTATAGTCTGGTCAGAAAGATATCTCAACCTATGATGGCTACGTAGTTAAGTAATGCAGGGATTTCTAATAAGGGTCAAACCCTCTGTTGACAGGAATGCACCCAACCCTGAGTTTACTTGGTGCTAAATCCTACTCCCAGGTGAATGGACACTAAACAGATTTCTAGTCTGTACTAGACTGGACTGAATTGTTACTGATATTACTATTTGACTTAACTAAAATGAGTTCACTGAGTTCCTTGGACTAATGAAATACTACTGAATTCTATTAACTTATTAAACAAAGAGTGATACTGATGTCTACACTCAGTCTTGTGACTGATTTACAAATACCATTAAGATTTCCTGTGTTTCTATAACTAGCTAAGTTCTACTGATAGAGTCACTATTGAGATTACTTTATAACTAACACTGGCTCTAAGTAAATAGCTAAATTACTTGGTATTAAATACCCCAGGACTTAATAGTATGAAAATAAAGCACCACATGATCTTTCTTAGCATAAGCATATACATTGAATTCATAATACATCTATAGATCCATCTTATCAAACTCTTGCATGGTATTACTTGCAAATAAGCTAGAATGACATGATTTCTATCCCTTATTAGTTCACATGAACAATTCATCAAGCAGTTGGTGAGCATACATATGCACATAATACTAAACAACAAGTAGACATCATAATTCAAATCCCAATAGATAATTTCAAGGGTTTTACATGGATCCTCATGATCTCACATACATATCAGTTAACCTAACATAAAACGTATCATAAAACATGGATTAGAATCCCAATTAATAATTATAAATCTGAACATAATAAAACCTAACATGGAATTCATGAAATCCATAAACTTTAAGTTTAAAAATAATTTCTTGGACTACAAGGGTGGAAGGGACCCTTGGATGAACACTTCACATACCTTAGTTGATGAATTATGAGAGATTGATGGTGAGTTCTTGATTTGAAATTTGAACACCTAGGATTTTTTTCTTTAGAAATTCTGAGAATGAATGAGTATAATTTCTCTCCAAAGTGTTTAGTATCGTGTTTTAGGGACTGAAGGGCATGGGAAAAATACCTAATTAACCCTGAGGACGCGGCCTTTTAATGCCTGTAAACTGTGTTACCGATGCGTAGGCCGATGCACTGCATTATTAGCATCGACGTGATAGCCAACGCACCACATCAAGTCCGCATTGGTTCACTAGAATTTGCACTAAAGCTGGGGAAAAACTATCTTATCGATGTGATGGTTGACGTGACGCATCAAGATCACGTCGACCCACTATTTTGGGCACTCAAACATTGTCTAAACAAGATCCAAAATTCCCAAAACTTGTCCAGGAACATCTATTAACCTTCTTGATCATGAATTAACTCTAGCATCAATATTTAAGGGATGTAAAGGTCTCAAAATAAGATTGCCAACTTTCGAAGGCTAAAATGGCACTAAGTCTGAATACTTAGTTAATATATTCCAAGTCTGGGACCCCTTAACAAGCTTAAAGAATGGAATTAAGCTAGAAATATTTTGGGTTCTTACAGTGCGACTACATACATCGGGGCCTGTTCAGGGCATTACACTGGACCCATGTGTAGTTTTAGGACGATTAAGATATACATACCCAAGTTAATGTTTTTAAAGTCATGCTAACTCGGTTTTCTTTCCCAACATGATTATATGTATTTATATGTATGTACAGTTGTGAATAGATATGGTTGGTTTACTTGATTTATATATATATGTATGGATGTGAATAGATATGTTTGGTTCACTTGATTTTTAAGGTTGGTATTATTTTATCTTTATGTAGGAACCACCTATTCTGTATAGATATAGTTTTATATTTATAGAGGTTGTATCCCTACGCGATGTAGGAACCACCTGTTCTACTCCTCCTGCCTAGTGCTTTGACTTGGGATCAACTTATTTAGATTGAAGTGGTGAGTTTTAATACTCTCAAAGTCTCCATTTCATATCATGGATGTCTTTTCATACTTTGGTTATTTCATGGATATTGGTTTAGGCTAAGGTTGGGGCATCTCCCAACTAGTTATTGTTTTACTTTTGGTTAAAGGCTTTGTGGAACTACTATGGGTTGGAATAGGCGGTGTCGGTAGAGATGTTAGCCTTTGTATTGGTATTGGTATTAGGGATTATACCGTTTGACTGAATTTATGATTGTTCCATTCTTTTATGTTATGTTATGGATATGAACTTAGTTATTATTTTTTTGGATATGGTTATTGGTTTGGTACTGTATGGGTGGAATTTCTTAGGTTGTTCATGATTATAGATCTATCCCATAGTCTAGATTGGTACATTTATGCTATCTAATTATATATTTGGAATTCGTCCGACTCCGGGTATGCATTTGGATGTTGGGTTGGGTAATGTGGGTGGTCTCCAATCCTAGTTGGACTTGGGATGCCCATTATGACAAGGCCTCAATTTGGGTCGTGTCAAGTTGGTATCATAGCTTTGGGTTCATGGTCAATTGGTATTC
Organism: Capsicum pubescens; assembly: GCA_030864215.1. Lineage (NCBI taxonomy): Eukaryota > Viridiplantae > Streptophyta > Magnoliopsida > Solanales > Solanaceae > Capsicum > Capsicum pubescens. The sequence goes on from CM061544.1 coordinate 110,489,290, forward strand.
TACAAAGTCATGTCTAGTATAGTCTCTTTTAAGGGTGTGTAGCATGCCACACTCATAATAAAGAGTCTATAAGACTCTTAGGAATGTTTTTATTCTTTGTGTTCTATTTTAATGCTTGGAGTCTATGTTTTCTAATCTCCTCTAATTCCTATTTGTTCATATTTCAGATCATGCCTTGACAATCTGAAGTTAACAAAAACTTTTCTATCCCAATTGGGGACAATTGTGATGGGACATGTTTTATTCAAGGGATACATACTCGGTCTAGGGTCCCAGTCCCTAAAATTCTGGAGTTCCACTAGTTCCTTCTTATCCTTGTTAGGAAAATATGATGAATGCAAAGTTTCATTATTCAATTCATATGATTGCTCAGTTGGTGGCTTCTCAGGATGAGCGTGATGCATCTGTTATTCCATCTTCTAAGGCCACAAGGGTTTGCTAGTTTATGATATTGAGTCCTCCAACCTTTACAAGTGTTAAGGTTGAGGAGGATCCTTAGACTTTTCTGGATAAGATAGAAAAGATATTTAGGATTATGCATGCCATAAATATGAAAGGGGTGGAGGTTATAGCTTATCAGCTCAAAGATATGGCATACCAATAGTATGACAAATATGATCAAAAAGAGGTAATTTTGATGAGTCATCTCTATGGGAGACTTTCTCTAATGACTTTCTAGACCGCTTCTTTCCTTATGAGTTGATGGAAGCAAAAATGGAGGAATTTATTAATCTAAATTAGGGAAAGATGTCAGTCAAGGAGTATGACTTAAAATTACACCAATTGTCTTAGTATGCTCCAAAAATGGTGTCTAATATGAAGGCCAGGATGAGAAAATTTTCTTTAGGATTGTCTCGTAAGTTGATCCTTAAAATCAAGACTATATTGCTGATCAAAGACATAAATACCTCTAGGTTGGTTGTTCATATGCAACAGGTGGAGGAGGAAAAGAGAAAGCAGGTTGAGGTAGGGGAAATACAGGGTAAGAAATTCAGGTTCTATGAGAAATATAGTCAACATTAAAATGGTTGGAATGGTGATAAGTGGCCAAAGAAAAATTGGGGGAGATCTGGTTCTTTCTCTTTATCTAGTGCTACTTACTCGAAGCAGTCGGGAAAGAAGCATCATCAGGGTGGAGATAATTTCAGGAAATAGGATACCGAATTCAAGTCTAGTGGGGCACAATCAGTTTCATAATGACCTTTTTGTAGGTTCTGTGGTTGATTACATCCTGGTTTTTGTTATGATGGGAGGGATGGTTCCTTGAAATATAGCCAGCCAGGCCATATGTTTAGAAATTATCCATTGGTAAGGTTACCTCAGGAGAGAATAAGGTTTTGGTTGCCTCTTTATTTCTTCCTACACCAAAGGGTTCTACTTCTGTATCTGGTTCTACTTTGTGTACCAGCACAAGCCGGAATAGGTTATATTCTCTTGCTACCCACAGGAGTCTGAGGCATCACCTAATGTCTTGAATGAGATGTTACAACTCTTTTCTCATGACATGTATTGTTTTCTTGATCTGGTGTCCGCTCTTTCTTATGTGACCCTATTATGGCTATGTATTTTTGTTTTGATCCCAAGGTTATTTCGAATCACTTTTCTATTTCTAACCTAGTAGGTGACTTTGAGGCTACAAAAAGAATCTATAGAGGGTGTGTGATATTTATTGGTAGTACAGAGACTTTAGTGGATTTGTTTGAATTATATATGGTGGATTTTGATGTTATTCTAGGTATGGATTCATTAAATTCATGCTATTTGTCCTTAGTTATTTGACCCGTAGGGTTGTGTGTAAGTTCCCTGGTGAATCGATTATTTAATGGAAGGGTCGTTCCTTAGCTCCTAAGGGGATGTTTATATCATATCTTAAGGATTGGATATTAATCCCTCAAGGGCTTTTCTATTTTTTGGTCCGATTTAAGGATTCTAACTCGAAAGGTTCTTCCTTATATTTGAATCTGGTGGTCAATGAGTTTCCTGAGGTCTTTCTGAATAATCTTACTAGTGTTCCTCCGGATAGGGATATTGAGTTTGGGATTGATTTAGTTTCGAACACTTATCCAATATCTACTCCTCCTTATAGAATGACTTCGGCTGAGTTGAGGGAACTCAAGGAGCAAGTTAAGGATCTTTTGGATAACATTTTCCTTCATCCTTGTGTGTCCCCATGGGGTGTACCAATATTATTAATCCATAAGATGAATTGTTCTCTTTGGACGTGTATTGACTATAGAAGTTGAATAAGGTAAAATTAAGAACAAATATCTTCTTATAAGGATATATAACTTGTTTGATCAGTTGTAAGGTGCCAAGTTCTTCTCTACGATTGATCTTTGATCTGGGTATCTTTAGCTTAAGATTAGGGAGGTGTATATTCCTAATACAACTTTTTGTACTTGGTATGGGCACTTTGAGTTCTTGGTTATGTCATCTGGGTTTACCAATGCTTCAGGAATTTATAGATTTGATGAATATGGTCCTCCATTAATTTCTGGATCATTTTGTAATTATGTCCATTGATGACATTTTGGTGTATTCTAAGAGTGAGGTGGACCATGCTAGTCACCTTCGTATGGTATTGCAGACCTTAAAAGACAACAACTGTATGCCAAATTCTTGAAATGTGAATTCTGGTTGAATGTTGTCAATTTATTGGGTCATATTATTTCTACTGAGGGGATCATTATGTACCCATTAAGGTGGCAGTGATTAAGAAGTTTCCTAGACCCACGACTCGAACCGACATTCAGATATCCTTTGGTTTAGTCGGGTACTATTGGAGGTTTATGGAGAGTTTTTTGATGATAGTTTCCCTATTGACTAAGTTAACTCAGAAGGGGGTAAAGTTCTGTTTGTCGTATGCTTGTGTGGGTAGTTTTGAGAATCTGGAGTATAAGCTAACTTAGAATCTAGTTTTGACTTTTTCTCAAGGGAATGAGGGGTTTGTGGTTAACTGAGATTCATCCTGGGTGGGTCTTGGTTACGTTCTGATACAACATAGTAAGGTGATTCCCTACGCTTCAAGGCAGTTGAAGGTGCATGAGAGGAACAATCCTACTCATGATTTAGAGGTTTTAGCAGTGTTTTTTTCTTTTAAGATCTTATGACGTTATTTATATAGAGTGCACGTAGACATATTTTCTGTTCATAAGAGACTACAAAATAGTTTTAGTCAGAAAGAGATTAACCTAAGGTAGAGGAGATATCTTCAACTTCTCAATGACTATGACATGATTCTTTACTACCATCTAGGTAAGCCAAATGTTGCTGCTGATACTCATAATAGGTAGTCCATGGGGAGTAGGTAAAGGATATTCCCTGCTTGTCTAATCTTCTAGTTTGCCTTTTTGACTCTAAGAATGGTTGTGTATTGGTACTGGAATTAGTTCAATCGTCTCCTTGTGCAGAGATTACGGAGAAACAAATATTGGATCCTGTCTTGGTAAAAATCATGGGTGATGTAGGTTGGCAAAGGGTAATGGATTTGAGATAGGGGTGATGGTACCTTGCGGTATTAAAGGAGTTTAGGTGTTCCAGAGATTGATGGTTTGTGATAAAGGGTATTGGTTGAGGCGCATGAACTATGCTACGTTATTCATCTTGGTTCAACAAAAATGTACCATGATCACAAAAAGATATATTGGTGGAATGGTATGGAGAAGGATGTGGTTGATTTTTTGGCCAAGTGGCTGGTGTGTCAACAAGTAAAAGTTGATCACATAAAGCCTGGAGGTTTGTATCTGGTGATTGAATTTCTTTAATGTAAATGGGAAGTGATTAACATGGATTTCTTTACCTATCTTTCTTGATATCAGAACCAATTTGACTGTATTTGGGTTATCGTACATAGGATGACATAATTGGATAACTTTTTTCCATAGAAGATTCTGTGAGGTTGTAATTTCATGAGATTGTAAAGCTACATGGGGTACCTATTTCGATTATCTATGACCCTAGTAGGCAATTTTCATCTCACTTTTGGCAGTCATTTAAAAAGGGGTTGGGTACTAAGGTAAGTATGAGTACTAATTTTCACTCGCAGATAGATGGGGAAGCAAAAAGGACTATTCAAATGTTGGAGGATATGTTTCATGCATGTGTGATTGATTATGGTGGCAATTGGGTATAGCATCAACCGCTTGTAGAGCTTCCTTACAATAATAACTACCATTTTAGTATTAGTATGGCACCTTTTGAGGAATTGTATGGTAGGAGGTGTATATCTCCTATTATATGGTTTGAGCTTGTTGAGGAAGAAATATTTGGTCCAATTTTTTTTTATAGGCTATAGAGAAGGTATAGGTGATTTGCGATAGGCTTAAGGCTTCCAAAAGTCTCCAAAATTCCTATGCGGATATAAGGTGTAAGGACTTGGAGTTTGAAGTTGGGGATAGAGTGTTCCTAAAGGTTTATCCAATGAAGGGATTAATGCAGTTTAGGAAAAGGGGGAAGCTCAGTCCCGGGTATATTGTCCTTATGTAGTTTTTAGGAGGGTTGGTAATGTTGCCTATGATTTATTATTTCCTTTGGGGTCTATTCATCTGGTATTCTATGTCTTTATGTTGAGAAAGTTTATAGATAATCTTTCATCGGTTGTTCCTTTGGAAAGATTGGGTTTCAGATTCTCTGTCTTATGAGGAGGTCCCGGTTGAGATCTTGGATTGGCAAGTTCGTCGGTTGCAGATCAAGGATGTAGTTTCGGTTAAGGTTCTATGGTGGAAACATACAGTGGATGGAGCTACTTGGGATGAGGAAGAGGACAAGAAGAACAATTATCCATATTTGTTTTCTGCTTCGAATATTTGTGCGAAAGGTATGTGCTCTTGATTATATCTTTGTTTTCTAACTTGGTAAAAGGAAGGTTTTTTCCCTTACATCTTTGTCTTATTTATTATATTAATCAGCCAAGCATCATGATAGTTAATCTTATTGCGTGAACAAGAAGTTTTGTCTTTATAATTTCTTATGTATTTATGCATATTTTTCTCATAAGAAGTATTTATAATGCTTACTAGACTTTGTGTTGGTACTACAAGTATGTTTATATTTTTCAAACAAGATTATAATTTGGAGAAATTCATCTGCGAATGATAAAGTATTTATAAATACTTAGTTAATAAAATTACCTATAGTTTTCGAACATAGTTAAAGGTTGGAATTGTTATGTTGGGGTCTAACCCATGCGTGTACTACCTTGTCCGTTATTCGGGGTCGAATGATCCTTGTTGGGGAGACTTAAACACCCTGGGTTTTGGTCCTTATAAATTATCTTGGGTTTTTGGTTTATGGACATCATACGAGTTGGGCTACTAGTTGTATGGTAGGGTATGATTAGTATGGTCAAGTGGTATGTTTTCCAGTGTTGGATGGTATTGGATTGTTGAATTTCTAGAATGGGTACAACTTGGGAAGGTACAAGTCATATGGTAGGTGATAGGTTGTACGGTTGGGTTTTACTTCTCTTAATATGAAACTTAGAAAAGTTAATTTGATCTGATTATGAGTGGCTCACCATGGGTTGTGAGATGGGGTATGAGTCGTATTGTTCAACTCATATGTTGGACAGTGTCAACCCCTCTTGGTTATAATATGGATATAGGTTAAGGGTAAAGGTCTTACTTTGGATACGATGGAGCTTGGTGGTCGTGTGTTAGTCAGTATTAGGGGGTCCATGGGATTCCTAGGGTATGAATGGTGGGTACCACTCGTATGATAGGATACGGGTTGTATAGCGGAGTTGTACCCTCATGCGGGAAATTAATACAGTTTAAGTTGGGGTCATCCTATATATTTCCCCTTATAACTCCTTGGGACCCCACGACTTAAAACACCTTTTTGGAGCTTCACTAACCTAGTTGCAAACAATCAAACACTCTACTCTCAAAATTTCCCAAGGCTGTTGTATTAAGCAAGAGCTTGGGTTTCCTTCTATGTTGTCAATTAAGGCTCATAGGGTTGATTTATTTTCATCTTCTTTTCAATCTAAGGCAAGTTACTCCTCCCTTAATGTTAGTTCCAACTAAAAAGCATATTTTATGAATTGTTTTCATGGCATAATTGTTGTATAGTTCTGGGTATTCTAATATATGTTGGGGGTTTTGGTTATAGATTCTTTGTTATGGTTTTCCCATGTTGTAATTATGGATTTGCATATTTTAATAAAGGTTTGGACATTGAGTTGCATAGGTATGGTTAATTGGTAATTAGTTTTGTTTTTGAAAATACTATGCTCCCAGTGTGTTTGATGAAATGCCTATGATAATGCTTTTACTATATTGTTGAACTTTTAATAGAACTATTGCCTGGTATAACTTGGTAATGGAACCCTAAATGGTATAAATGGTTTAAATAAATTGAAATGGCTAAATGGTAAGGTCTCGGTGGTTATGGTTTGACTAATTAAATGACTTTTGGGGTATAAGGGAATCCCCAAAAAAAACTAAGTAATGAACTATACTTGTGGGGTACATAGGATTCACCCAAGTCAAGTTAATAATGTAATCTATGCGTACATGGGAATCCCTTCTTCTTAAAAAGGATGGATAAGGACATGGCTTGAAAGCTATAGTTGGTATGATTATACCACTACACATAGCCTTGGTTAATAATAAATAGGATGGTGGTAAGTTATGTGGTAATGGTTTTAATTGGGAAATAAAGGCGGTGTGTGATAGCTAATTGTAAAGGTGTGAGTCTAACGGACGGACACTGGAAACTCATGTTTGCCGACATAAGGATTGGTCATGACGATAATAAATGATATTTACAGGGTACACGGGAATACCCTAGGTACTAGGTACTCTTGTACATATGTATCACAGAGAGCAAAGGGTACTTGGGTATCCCCTACTCCTATGGTATCTCCGATTCATGAAGCTACACGTATTGAGGACTATTCAGGGGGTTACACTGGATCCATATAGCCCATGGGAAGTGTTAGGACTATTAAGCTACATTTTCACAGGTTAATGATTTTAAAGGCATGCTAAGCCACGTTCTCTTTCCCGACATGATTATATATATATACATATTTATGGTTGTGAATGCATATGGTTGGTTTACTTGATTTTCAAGATTGGCATTATTTTATCGTTATCTTAAGTACTTGCTAGGGTTCACCCGCTAAACCATCTTTTGTCGGATGTATGCCCACATGATGCAGGAATCGGCCATTCTACTCCACCTACATAGTGCTCGAACTTAGGATCAACTTTGTTGGATTGAAGTGGAGAGCTTCCATACTTCGAAAGGATCCATTTCATATTATTGAAGTCTTTTCATATTTTCGTTATCTCATGGATATTCATTTTGGCTATGGTTGGGGGAATGTCCCAATCGGATGTAGTTTTACTTTTAGTTATAGGATTTTTGGAACTACAATGGGTTGGAATGGACGTTGTCAAAAGTGATGTCAGCCTTAGCATTGCCATTGGTATTGGGGATGATACAGTTATGGATCTATCCTAGATTCTTGATGGATACATTTACGCTATCTTGTTTATGTTCAAAATTCCTCTGATTCATGGTTATGGTTGGACGGTAGGGTTGGGTAACATGGGTGGTCCCTAGTCCTGGTTGGACTTGAGATGTCCATTGCGATAAGGCCCCAGTTCGGGTTGTGTCATACGCACAGCGCCAGACCAAAGGTAACGACCCCATATGTCCACTGACCTGGTTTTCTCCTATTTCATTCGGGCTTTGTTTTTAAGGTTTCCTCTTACACTATAAATACCGTTTATGAACATTTTGTAGGAGTTACGCACTTTTGATGCGCAGAAACATATTTTGATTCCAAGATACTATCTTGATCTTGGGATTCTGTTGTATTAACTTTAGTAGATTTATTCAGTTACGACTGATCATTGTGATTTCATATATGCTTTCTCTTATTATTGTTATTGATTCCTTCACAGTCATGAGTGGATAAAACCCATAGCTTGGGTTGTGTAAATCCTAACAAATTGAAGTAGAGAAAGTGTGATTGTTGATATGAACCAATGCATATTGCATGTGTTTCTTTCTCTTTATTATAATAGAATTCTTACTAGCTGCACACAATCGGATCCTACCAATTTATTGCTAGATACTCCAAAATAGGAGTAGTGACTAGGAAAATGTAAAGACAATGGTAATTTGGAGATTAACTGTCGATCCACACTTCTAGGGTTTATATTAGTAAGATTGTTATACTTTATCTAATAACTAGAGACTCAAAAGGTAATAGTTAAATGAGATTAAGATAAGGGTTAGTAGGTCGACACCCTGAGACTCAAAAGGTAAAGGTGAAATCCTTCTGTGCATCTAAAAAATTGTATAAGGTACACAACTTATCGATCCTGCATGCAAGGTATATGTTGTTTCAACAATGCACGATAAGCCTACAAAGTTGAGAAGCTAATGTGAACACAATCCAAGTGTTCACTGATAACTGATTACAACAAAGTTGATACAGTTCGTTGGTCGAGATTACTACAAACAATCCCCCTATTTACTTATCTTATTCTGCACGTTGACTACAACTATTGAGAACTACAAAGCTACGTGTTGTATTGGGATTTAACCCAAACCTTTATTGGGTTATTATAATTTGTATCATCATCTAAAAGGAGTTGTTGTTTGGACGTCATCAATATTTTGGCGCCGTTGACAGGGAACACTGTGCTGATTTATGATTTGAAGTTGTGGCAGTTTATGGGTTTTTCTTTTTGTTTTTTTTCTAAGTTGGGCATACATATTTGAACTCCTAGCACACGGAGTAGAAGAAAACACTTACTCCTAGTCAATCCGAAGCCAGTGAAGATCCTACAAATACCTGGTAGGATGTCTGAGTAGAAAAGAGATGATAATCCCGAAAGGGTTTGTGATGTTGTACCTCCCCCTCCTCCCTATGGAGTATAGGATATTGTTGATCATCATACTGGTGAGCTGATAGGTCAAGATAAAGCCGGGAGGAGGGAAAAAGAAGAAGCTCAGCAAGTAGCTGACGAGACAGAGCTTGGTATGCAGAGACAAGCAGAAGACCGCCGAGCAACAATATGTGAAAATCAGAACAGAGCTAGAGATGCCTATGTTCAAGTGATCCCAACATACCAATATGTGCAGCCATATACAAATGATGAAGAAGAATTGGGATATGTTGATCCAGCAGAGAGTGGAGCCATTATTCCTCCTGTTTTACCCCATGCATTAAATTTTACATCATGAGTGCAATGATCAACTTCTAAATTTAAAGGGTGTGTTTGCAGGACTGCCTGTAGATGATTCAAATTCTCACCTTGCAAATTTTCTTGGGGTTTGCATCTCATATACCATTCTAGGGGTGGATCAATATCCTCTTAGAATGAGGTTTCCCCCTTTTTACTTATAGGATAAATATCTTTATAGTTAGCGGAACTGGTAAGAAGATCTATTACTACATAGAGCAAGTTGCGTAGGCAATTCTTGAACACATTTTTTCCACTACCCAGGATGTTGTAGCTTAAAGATGAGATCTATAATTTCAGGCAGCTGCAGTTAGAGTTCATGTATGAGGTTTGGTTCAGGTTTAAGAAGAGGCTGAGTATGGTGCCTAACCATCAGTTGTCAGGGACGATCTTATCATTCATATTCTATAGATCATTGACCATTAGCTTTATATCCATGGAAGACATCGTATCTGAATGAGCTTTTATTTTACTACGCTTGGACATAGTTTCAGATATATTAGATCAGATCTCATTCTCTAATTGATGGTGGCAAACTTGGGAGGTTGAGAGGGATCTAACACTTATGCTATTGGTGCCTCATGTGATCAGAAAGTAGTTGATGACATAGTGGGACAAGATATTACATTTCTAAGAACTGATATTGGGATACTAGCAACGCAGCTTGTAGCAGCAAATTTTTAAAAAATAAATGTAGTAGCAGCACAGGGTTCAGCTTCCAAAGCATATGAGACAGAATTGGAGGAGGAAGTAAATTATCTAAATCATCATATAACAGATTTTCGATCCCATAGGCAAGGGAACCATGGTCGGAATGACATGAACCGACCCCCAGCCTTGTTGTAATGGGCATCCCAAGTCCAACAAGGAATGAAGACCGATCCTTGTTACCCAAACCAACCACCTATATCCAGCCTTACATGAGCTAAATTTCGAACATATAACAAGCTAACATCATTATTTTCATTTAGACTCTGGGATATGGCCACAATCGTTATAGACCCAACTGAGTCCAACCATACTGCAAGAACCGCCCAACCATACCAAAACAAATCATATACCATAAACCAATAGGGAATACCAAAATATAAAATGAAAATCAAGCCCAAGATGTAGTATGACGGAATAGTGAGAAATCATGTCCGATGATGCAAGCCTCAATATCAATACGAAAGTTAAGGCTGACACCTCTACTAATCCCCCCATACCAACCACTAAAAGTACCACAAAGAATTTATCTGAAAGAATAAAAAAATTCCATTGGAACATGCACCCAACAATGGAAAAAACCAATATCCAAAATAAGAGATAAGTGTCTAAATAAATCCACAACATGAAATGATGCCTTCTGAAAGGATGAACGTTCACCAATTTGGGACAAATGCTGATACCAAATCCATGTGCTAAACAAAAGGATTAGAATGAATGGTTTCTATATAGCATGGGTATACAACCGCTAGTTGTAATACCCCAGAAAATTTTTTGTTGAAATTTTATGCGTAAATGTGTTGGGTTCTATCTTCTAGAATGAATTATAAATTTTCCGTGTAGAATATCTTAGATTATGACCCACCATTACGTAGAGTATCGAATAAGCTTTCCAACTATATGTGGATCATCCAAAATGGACACCCAAGCGACGAGTTAGGAACATTCCGATTGAACAGTGAATAGTAGTGAACAGTAAAACGTGCCGGAAAAAAAGTACTGAGGCCTGGCGTATTTTTGATCCAACTTTAAATGATCATAACTCCTTGTACATAATGATCTGGGTGATCTACTATATATCAATGGAAATCTCTGCGAGTCCTCTTTCCGATGAAATTACTTTTATCCAATTTGTCTATCGGATCAAACAGTTATGGTCGATCTACTTTAGCCTATCAAAAGTGAATTTTTGGGTCAAATTTAAATGATCATAACTCCTCGTACACAATGATATGGGTGAGATAATATATATCAACAGAAAGATATGAGAGTACTCTTTCTAATGAATTTGGTTTCATCCAATTTGGATATCGGAGTAAAACGTTATGGTTGATCTACTTCAGACTATCAAAACAGTCAACCAAAGGACAGATGCAAGAATTATTTGATTTTTAGGGGCATTTTGGTCATTCCCCCTCACCCAAAATCCGTCCAAACCCTATATTAAAGCCTATTAGAAGCATTATATGTTATATTCATCAAATTCTCTCAAAAAAAAAACCCTAAGCTCCTACATCCAACTTCAAGAACCTCCAATGTTCACCATTAATTCTACAAATTTATTCAAGATTTCAAGTTTCTAGTTAAAGAACATCAAGAACTTCCAAAGTTCACCATTAATTCTGCAAATTTATTCAAAATTCCAAGTTCCTAGTTCAAGAATTCCAAGAACCATCATTCAAAGGCACGATTAACATCTCAAAAATGAGTATCGATCAAAAGTTCATCATTCAAGGTATGTGGGGGTTTTCAACAAGAACTCTCTTTCGTTCTTGATATAAAGCATGAATCTTGAATGATATTTATCATGATTTTGATATTTGGGCCGTAAATCCCCATTGAAAATTGTTTTTTTTTTGAGAAAGTGTGTGTTATAAGCACGTTGATGTTGAATATTTGAGATAGTTTGAATGAGTTGAACTTTTGGTCGTGAATGAGTTATTTTGAACTCGACTGTGAAAGAAATCTATGTTTTTATTGATTATGATAAAGGGGTAGGAAATTGGCTCCCGATGAAAATTGTTGAAGTGTTTATTGTGGATTCTCTTTAATGTGAGCCTTAGGCTGATTTAAATTTTTGAGCTATGTCCGGGAGTAATCATTAGCACCGAGTGGGAGGTATAAAGTGACCTTACTTCCCTAGAACTACGTTCCCCCGTAGGAGTGAGTCTGAGGATGATTTATATAGTGATCACTAGTTTGTGTGGATTTTATATCGATAGTCCTACTCCGATGGCAAGGATATGATGACTCTCCCCAATGTGGGTTGTACGTTAGACTCCATGTAGCTCACATGATTTATGTCGGTTATATGATCTCCCAGTGTGTGTGTGTTTTCTTGTGTCTATGGTGAATGGTGAAGTGATTTGAAAGTGGAATGTCGAAAGTTATTCTTTTGAAAGATTTAAATGATATTTACATTATGAGAATTGATATTCTTGATGAACTGAAAGTGATTGACAAATTATATGATGACTCACATGTGTTATTATACTTATTTCATCCTCTCATGATTATGATGATTTTCTTTGGGCTATGTGAGTCTTTCATACATCCTTCATATTTCTTATAAATATTTATGATGATGATGTTTATACAACTGCATACACCCCCATTTACTCGGTTCCTTTCCATGGTACTGACCCACATCTTCGGATGTGGGCTGCATTTTCTTAGAATGTAGGTATAAGGTATAGTTGCACCTTCGTATCCAGTCAGTTCATGGTATCCAGTCAGCAAGTGATGAGTCCTTTTGATTCAAGGGATTGGGTTAGTTATGCAGAGTTATAGTATTTTATTTTCTTTATTCAATTGTATTGAGTTGGGGTAGTCAGGAGTCATGACCCGGCTACCTACAGTCAGTACTAGTAAAGGCTTCATACATAGTCAGTAGAAGTTGATATATTTTGTTTCAATTTTTGTTGTAAAGGCAGAATTGTAATTCTGTAAAATTCCATTTTTGTATTGATCAGATTCAGAAAAGAGTTAATTTCTGCTGATTTGTATTTTTATTCAGTTGCTTATAAGTTATGCCAGTAGAAGGGTTAACTTGGGGTCACTTGTGACCCTAAGCACCGTGTGACGTCTCGGGACCCGATTTTGGGGCATTACAAACTTGGTATCAAAGCACAGAGTTCAAGTGTCCTAGGGTGTCTATGAAGTCGTGTCTAGTAGATTCTTGCGGAACGGTACAGAGATATCTGTATTTTTCTTCGAGAGGCTACAGGGCATTTAGGAAATATTTTCCTTCTTTCAAGTCTAAGATCGTGCTACAAAAAGGTTCTCCAAGAAGCTTATATAGATTCTCATCTTACTCTATTCTGGCCAACTCTACCTCATTTTCAAGGTATCAGAAACAGTTAAGCTTAATTATCCATAGATAGTTATGGGATTGTAAGAGAGCTAGAAAGTATCCTGTCAGTGCTTCTGAGTTCCAAAGATTGAAGTACTTTATTCATGTTCAAAAATGTCGTGAACTAAGCCTAGGTTAGGTGTGCTTTCAGATTCCACCTCAGAATCTACAATGTTCATCTATACTTCTCCCTCTATGTATTATTTTTGAGATAACATGATTTGCAAGCTCCAGTTCTTCCCCAGGTAATGCTTCTATATTTTCTAGAAGAAATTTCAAAAGTTACACAAAGGGCTTGAGAGGAGCTCTCTAGTGTGTTAAGTTCCTTAAGTTGAAAGTTATGCCCTCATTCTTATGAGTTATTTAATTAAGACAGAGTAAGGTGTATTCTTAGATCGTTGAATGTTGTGTGTCAAGTTTCTATCTCTTGTATTATGTAATCCAGTTATAATTATGTTTGTGAAAAATCAAAGTCTAGTGAAGCCGTGTGGGGCTCTTTCGATTCACTAGCATAGCTTCTTTGTTATTCATCTCATTTTCTTGTTCAAAATACAAACCAAAGTCTAGTGAAGCCCTGTGGGGCCTATTTCGATTCACTAGCATAGTTACTTTGTTATTCATATAACTTTCTTGATCAAAACACAAAATCAAAGTCTAGTGAAGCCGTGTGAGGCCTATTTTGATTCACTAGCAACTTGTTATTTATCTTGTCGTTCCTGTGTTAGTTGAAAGTGTGGGTTTAGAAGTGTAGTGACAAGAAAGGTGGTAATGGCGATTTATTGAATATGTATATCTGAATTTTTTCTTATGATTGAATTAGTAATGAAGTGATTTACCCTTGTTTGTTAGTTTAGTGAAAGTTAGAGGAGGAGTTATTAGATAAGGTGGATTGTTGTTTGTTTAGGGTAAGGAAAGCGTTATTGATGGTATTTGTGGTGTTAGAAAAGTATAGGTTATTGATGAAAGTACTTGGTGGGTAAGTGTTGTTAATCTAGGCGCTCTCCAGATTGCAAGAGGAAGTTAAGTTAAGACGTAGAGAGCTATGAACTATGTTAAGTTGTGTATGAAGGATACATAGTAGTGATGGGTGAAAGAAGGATGTGTTAATGGATTGTGAATAAGATAGGCTATATGATTAGGAACAATTATTATTGTTATGAAGTTTAAGTGGGCTAGTGTTCATGGATGTGTTGTTTTATAATCTTCACGTGGGAGTTATGCGTGAGATGGAGTTGTAAATTATGTGAAGTGTGAGACCTTAAGTTTGAACGATTGGTGATCATGAAGCCGAATGTGACGGTTTCCGGATTAATGGTATTAGTTGCCGGAAGTGACCTAATAGGCTTGAACAGTGTACATAAGAGTTTAAGTGTAGTTGACTTGTAATTTAGTTTAATATTATATTATGATGAGAAAGTTCACCCAAGATATTATGGGACTGCTTTAATTTCGAGGATTAGATTATGTGGTGTAGTGAGTCCTGCCATGGGATTGTTAGATGGATAAATACTAGTTAGACGATGGATGATGTTTTAATGGCTAAGTTAAGGCGAGGCGTATGATTGGAAATATTGAGCCTCTTAACTGTGATTTTCGTTCTCATGGGTTAGAAACATAAGTTCATAGGCATGGTATTAGAGGGAGAAGACAGAAGTAGCATGGTCTATCAAAAGGTTAGAAAGTATTCAAGTTGAGCTAATAGAAATAAGAGTTGAAGCACTAGATGGTGTACATTCCGGTGATAGAGATGTTCGTGGAGATTCAAAATTAGTAAGCATTTGAGAATTTGAGTGGTGGCTTAAAGCTAAGGGGGAGATGATAGAACAAGTAGTCAAGTCAAGCTTTTATATTTTAGTAGAAGTACCAGTAAGTTGTAAATTTGCTGTGAGAAAGATCGGTGCTTGAGCCAATGTTATTTCAGTATTTTCAGCTGTCCCAAAACCTACTCATGCTTTACATTTTAGTTCCATGATCTTAATTCATGTTCATACACGTGATGGAGAATTACATACTCTTCTAGTTTCCAAAAATGAGAAATTCCAGTTCTTCTAGCAGTTGGAATAACATTCCATAAGTTATGAGCTCTAAATTCAGGGCATGCCTCCCATGACTCATATACTCAAGTTTTACAGTATGTTCAGTTCCAGTACTTAGGAAATACTCTTATTGATCGGTGAGATTCAGTTTCCGTTATGGGTGTCTTCAGTTTTGATACCTTAATGAACCCATTTTATTTGATATTTTATTCCTAAGGCCTCAATAGAGAGATTCAAGTTATTTACATTATCCCTTCATGTTTCAGGTCTTTATGTTTTAAAATTTTGTGACCTTTTCATTAAGTCAAGCTAATGGTGTTGAGCAGTTGTCTAGAAGGGAGAGAAGATACTTCCTTATCTATGATAGAAAGTGGTGTTCTCACGACGGTGAAGTGAAGTTAGATTGAGGCTAAGTCCTTGATACATGCCGTGGTTAGTTGAAGTTTTAAATGTTTATTTGGAAAGATTATTGTGCGTTGGTTTTATGCACTTCTATAAGGTTGTAGGAATAGTAATACAGAGTTTTTGTGTATAGTTCAATTGGTTGAGAAAATGTTATGTGTGCCATTTAAAGAATTGACCAGTATGTGTGAATGATGTAGTTGATGGAATCTTAGAGAAAGCGAGGAAGATGCTTTACGAGTATTCGTTTAGAGGTGCTTGTGTGAAGTGCGTATGTGGTTATGAGTATAGGCTTTAATGTTATGGATGTATATCTAAAAGAATGCACCACAAGTTAGCGGATCCTTAATATAAGATTGTATGTGGTGTTTGGAGTAGCAATAAGAGTTATGTTTGAAGTGAGGAGTTGTGAGGCTCAGTGTGTATTAAGGTTCATGATATAGATTAATATTATAGTGTTATGTGGCGTATCTCATGAGTACTTGGAGTTAGGCTTGAACATAGTTGAGGGACTAGTTGGGAAGTGTTGCTAAGTTTAGAAGAAAGGAGTTATGTTTCCCAAGACCTAGAAATTCCTATCTTAATTTATTCCATATGGGTCCTTGTTCCCATACGATAGGATTGTATCAAATTATGGTTCATTTTCTCCCCGAACAATGTCATTTGAATCATTTGGAGGGATTTTTGAGGGACGTTTCATTTGGGAGCAAGTGGTATTTCTTTTGATGAGATCCCCTTTAAGACCATTGATTCTCAGTCTTTGAATAAACCAAAGATATCCATTCCTTAAAATCAGTCTCCTTTGTTTAAGATCCAACTATATGACCATTCTCATTATGAATCGCATGTTCTATGAAGTATTCGAAAGTTTGGAGTGAAGTAAGTGGATTGACTTCGTTATCCAAGCCTTTTTGCCTCATTTCCATGGTATTCTGTACTTATTCATCGACATTCGAGGATGAATGTTTCCAAGGGGGAGATGATGTAATACCCTGGAAATTTTTTTGTTGAAATTTTGTGCGTAAACGTGTTGGGTTCTATCTTCTAGAATGAATTATAAATTTTCCGTGTGGAATGTCTTATATTATGACCCACCATTGCGTAGAGTATAGAATAATCTTTCCAACGTTATATGGATCATCCAAAACGGACACCCGAGCGATGAGTTATGAACATTCCGATCGAATCGTGAATAGTAGTGAACAGTAAAACGTGCAGGAAAAAAGTATCGAGGCCTGGCGTATTTTTGATCCAACTTTAAACGATCCTAAATCCTTGTACATAATGATATGGGTGATATACTATATATCAACAGAAATCTCTGCGAGTCCTCTTTCCGATGAAATTGGTTTTATCCAATTTGTCTATCGGAGCAAAAAGTTATGGTCGATCTACTTCAGCATATCAAAAGTGAATTTTTGGGTCAACTTCAAACGATCATAACTCCTCGTACACAATGATCTGGGTGAGATACTATATATTAACGGAAATATATGAGAGTCCTCTTCTAATGAAATTGGTTTCATCCAATTTGGATATCGGAGTAAAACTTTATGGTTGGTCTACTTCAGACTATCAAAACAGTCAATCAAAGAACAGATGCGAGAATTATTTGATTTTTAGGGGCGTTTTGGTCATTCCCCCTCACCCAAAATCCGTCCAAACCCTATATTAAATCCTATTAGAAGCATTATATGTTATATTTCATCAAATTCCCTCAAAAAGAAAACCCTAAGCTCCTACATCCAACTTCAAGAACCTCCAAAGTTCACCATTAATTCTGCAAATTTATTCAAGATTCCAAGTTCCTAGTTCAAGAACTTCAAGAACCTACAAAGTTCACCATTAATTCTACAAATTTATTCAATATTCCAAGTTTCTAGTTCAAGAACTCCAAGAATCATCATTCAAAGGCACGATTAACATCTCAAAAATGAGTATCGATCTAAAGTTTATCATTCAAGGTATGTGGGGTTTTTCAACAAGAACTCTCTTTCGTTCTTGTGCCGAAAAGTAATTTTCTTTACAAAGGCATGATTTTTATTTGATTTTTATGAATTTGAAGTAGGAAACCATATCATATGATGATTATGATGAAATCTTGATGTTTATGATTTTGAAAGATGAATTTACATGTGTGGTGATATAAAGCATGAATTTTGAAAGATATTTATCATGATTTTGATATTTGGGTTGTTAATCCCCATTGGAAATTGTTTTTTTTGAGAAAGTGTGTGTTATAAGCACGTTGATGTTGAATATTTGAGATATTTTGAATGAGTTGACCTTTTGGTCGTGAATGAGTTATTTTGAACTAGACTATGAAAGAAATCCACGTTTTTATTGATTATGATAAAGGGGTAGCAAATTGGCTCCCGATGAAAATTGTTGAAGTGTTTATTGTGGATTCTCTTTAATGTGTGCTTGAGGCAGATTTAAATTTCTGAGCTAAGTCTGGGAGTAATCTTTAGCACCGAGTGGGAGGTATAAGGTGACCTTACTTCCCTAGAACTACGTGCCCCCGTAGGAGTGAGCCTGAGGCTTATTTATATAATGATCACTAGTTTGTGTGGATTTGATATCGATAGTCCTACTCCGATGGCAAGGATAGGACGGCTCTCTCCAACGTGGGTTGTACGTTGGACTCTATGTAGATCACATGGTTTATGTCGGTTATAGGATCTCCCAGTGTGTGCGTGTTTCCTTGTGTCTATGGTGAATGGTGAAGTGATTTGAAAGTGGAATTGTGAAAGTTACTCTTTCGAAAGATTTAAATGATATTTACATTATGAGAATTGATATTCTTGATGAACTGAAAGTGATTGACAGATTATATGATGACTCACATATGTTATTATACTTATTTCATCCTCTCATGATTATGATGATTTTCTTTGGGCTATGTGAGTCTTTCATACATTCTGCATATTTCTTATAAATATTTATGATGATGATGTTTATACAACTGCATACACCCTTATATACTTGGTTCCCTTCCATGGTACTGACCCATATCTTCGGATGTGGGCTGCATTTTCTCGGAATGTAGGTACAAGGTATAGTTGCACCTTTGGATCTAGTCAGTTCGTGGTATCCAGTCAGCAAGTGATGAGTCCTTTTGATTCAAGGGCTTGGGTTAGTTATGCAGAGTTATAGTGTTGTATTTTCTTTATTCAGTCGTATTGAATTGGGGTAGTCGGGAGTCATGACCCGGCTACCTACAGTCAGTACTAGTAGAGGCTTCATAGTCAGTCAGTAGAAGTTGATGTATTTTGTTTCAATTTTGGTTGTAAAGGCAGAATTGTAATCCTGTAAAATTCCATTTTTGTATCGACCAGATTCAGAAAGAAGTTAATTTCTGCTGATTTGTATGGATTTGTATTTTTATTTAGTTGCTTATGAGTTAAGCTAGTAGAAGGGTTAGCTTGGGGTCACTTGTGACCCTAAGCACCATGTGACATCTCGGGACTCGATTTTGGGGCGTTACACTTGTAGACTGGGTTAGCGAATGACTACCTAGCGTGAATCTCAGGATTTGGATAAAATAATGTTAGTCATCAAACCAAATGAAACCAGCCATAATGCATAAAACCATACATATAAATGATCCGGGAAAGGAAACTAGGTTTAGCATGCATTAAAAATTTTTGCCTGGGTTCTGTAGATTTGCCGTCCTAATAACCCACAAGCCAAATAGGTTCAGCTCCCCCTACTCATTGGGTACCAGTAGCTTCACTACAAGGGAATATCCAATGGGATGACTAGTATATCCCCCAAAATAAAATAAGACTCACACACTTGGTCATCAAGACCCCTCATATCAAAAACTATGAGTTTTCGATTTTGGAACCCCTAGGACCGCCACCTTCCATGTCTTAGCTATTCACCCTGCCATTAATACCTAATTAAAACCATGTCCAAATAATTCATTTATCATTTATTAACCAAGGCCAATATTAGTGGTATCGTCATACCACCCCATTACTTGTAAGTAATATCCAGAGCTAATCTACGGAGGTTAAGAGGACCTGACTTCAAATTTCCATATTAAATTCACTTAGCTGATACCCATGTTCTCCATAAGATTAACCATTTAGCCTTTAGCCTTTTCATACCATTTAAACCATGCATAAATCCTTTATCTAGTTTAAAATATACAAGAGTTTTGTTAAAAGAAGTCAATGCAATAAACATATCTTTATAAGCATTCTATCAAACACCTTAGGGATGTAATATATAAAAAACCAATTCCAAAGACCATTAAACCATTACCATGAAATCCAATTTTCCAAAATCACGATTAATGCAATTAAAAGAATAATTAAAACCATAGGAAACCATAACAAAACATGCAATATCAAAAACCCAAAATAATAGTTAAAAATCATTATCATAAAATAGTGATAACATTAAATCAATCATATAAACCATGCCTTTAGTTGAAATTATAATGAGGGAAGAGAATCATGCCTTGTACAAAAAAATTGACGAAAATAAATCACCCAAGCAAGCCCCAAACAATCTGTATGATAAAACCCTAGCCTTCTATCCCCTAAAGCTCTTTAGAGAATTATGAGATGTTTTGGAATAGTTTCTAAGTGTTTATGAATAGAGTTATAGGGTAATTAACCTCCTAAGTTTATTAGAAGTCGTGGGTCCTAGTTAGGGTAGTTAGGGAAATGTCCAGAATACCCCCACTTAAATCTCTTTAAGAACCCATCATAGGGATGCGACTGACCCGTATGAGTCGTACCCTCCTATACAAGCGGTATCCACCACTAGTATCCAATCCTCAGCCTTTGGAGAAAACACTCTCAAGGATAATACTCATCAAACAAAGTCATAATCACATCATATGATTTGTATCCATGCCCCGTATCCCTGGAAGAATGATTTACAAGGAGAATCAACACTGCCAACCATATGAGTCCTTGATACGACTCGTACCAAACCTACGACTCATACCCTTATTTCGTACCCATTCTAGTTACTAAAACTATCCCACCAACAAACATTGGTAAGCATACGACAGTACCATACCACTCGTCCCCCAGTATACGCCTCGTACCCATGAGTCATATTGGGTCCGGAGAATGGAATTCCAAGAAATTTTCTAAGGGTCAAAACCCAGGATGTTTTTGTCTCCCCCCACTAAGAAAATTCATCCCTAGATGACGGAGAAGGTAGGGCTAACCACACACAGAGTCATTTGCATTATCAAATATCCATTCAACAAAGTTTTAAAACAAAGAGGCAAAGATGTTTATCTTTCCTTTAACAAACTGCGAAAATAAAAATGCATTCAATACACATACCTTCCGCATGAATCCATGGAGCAGAAAATGAATAGGGATACTTGGACTTCATGTGTTTTTTCGCTTCCCAAATAGCTTCTTCCACCTTATGGTTCCGCCATAGAACCTAAACCAAAGCCATATCCTTGGTCTACAACCGATAAAATTGCCTATATAATATCTCAACCGGGACCACTTAATAAGGCAGAGAATCTAAAATACCCAATCCTTCCAAAGGAACAACCGAAGAAGGATCAGCAATACACTTTCTCATCATAGAAACATGAAAGACCGAGTGAACCAAACTTAAGCTATATGGCAACTCCAACTCATAAGGAACATTGCAAACTCCCTGCAAAATCACATATAGACCAATGAACTGAGGACTGAGTTTCACCCTTTTGCCAAACTGCACCTCTCTCTTCATGGTAGACACATTGCGGAACACCCTATCCCCAATCTCAAACTCCAAGTCTCCACAGCTAACATCTGCATAAGACTTTTTGTGACTTTGGGAAGCTTTAATTCTATCGCAAATCTCCTTGACCTCCTCCATCGCCTGATAAACCAAATTAAGACCAAGGATATTAGCTTCTCCAAGCTCAAACAATCCAATACAAGATCTATATCTCCTACCATACATCTCCTCGAAAGGATCAATACCAACACTCAAATGATAGCTATTATTGTAAGCAAACCCCTTCAAAGGTAGATGCTCAACCCAATTGCCACCATAGTCAATCACACAGGACCAAAGCATATCTTGTAATGTTTGAATAGTTCTCTCCACTTGTCCTTCAGACTATGGATGAAACAAAGTACTCAGACTAACCTTAGTCCTCAACCCATTCTAGAAAGACCACCAGAAATAAGATGTAAATTGCATACCATGATCAGAGATAATCAAAATAGGTACCCCATGCAGCTTTACAATCTCCTAAAGATATAACCGCACATAATACTCCTCTAAAAGGCGGTCCCCACTAGAAAGAGATGTGCAGATTTGATCATCCTATCCATAATTTCCTAAATCAAATCATACTGATTCCGAGATCGAGGATAACTATTAACGAAGTTCATATTGATCACTTCCCACTTCTATTCAGGACAATCAATTTCTTGATACAACCCACCTAGTCTCATGTGCTCAACCTTAACCTGTTAACACGCCATACACTTGGCAACGAAATCATCCACATCCCTCTTCAATCCATTCCACTAATAGATCTCCTTGAGATCATGATACATCTTAGTTGATCCAAAATGAACAACATAGTGTGACTCATGCACCTCAACCAAAACCCTTTGGCACAACACGTCGACATCAAGAACACACAATCTCCCTTGGTACCGTAAAGTACCATCACTACTAATATTGAACACCACTACATTCTGCCCATATATGTCACTCTTGATTTTTATCAAGATCGGATCCAAGACTTGTTTCACCTTAGTCTATGCACCAATAGATGATTGAACGACTTTTTTACCATCGCACTACCATCCTTAGAGTCCAAGAGACGAACTTCAAGATTAGCCAATCAGTGTGTATCCTTATCCAATTACCGTTTACCTTTCTCCATGTGAGCCAAACTCCCCATGGATAACGCGCTAAGAGTATCAAAAACCACATTAGACTTACCTAGGTGGTAATGAAGACTCATATATCATAATACTTGAGAAGCTCAAGCTACCTCCTCTGCTTGAGATTTAGCTCTTTCCGAGTGAACACGTACTAAAGACTCTTGTGATAAGAAAAGATATCCACGTGAACACCATAAAAATAATTTCACCATATTTCAAAGAAAATACAACCTCCAACAACTCCAAATCATGGGTAGGATAATTACTCTCATGTCCTTCAACTTCTTGGAAGCATAGGTAATCACCTTTCCATGCTACATCAAATCATAACCAACCCCTATACGAGATGCATCACAATAAACCACAAACCCATAATTGCCTTCTATCAAAGTTAGGATTGGAGCCGAATTCAATTAATCATTCAACTTCTTAAAACTTATTTCACAAGCATCCGACCGAGAAAACTTAATCTTATTCTGAGACAACTTAGTCAGGGAAGTAGCTATAGAATAAAAGCCTTCCACAAACTGCATATAATACCCAGCTAAACCCAAGAAGCTTCGAATATTAGATGGTGTCACGGGCCTAGGCAACCTCTTCACCACTATAACCTTCTGTGAATCCACCATGATCCCTCACTAGAAATAATATGGCCCAAGAATGTCACATCGTTCAACAAGAACTCATACTTAGAGAATTTTCCATACAACTATTATTCCTTTAAGGTCTGCAACACCACATGGAGGTAAATAACATGATCCACCTCATTCTTCAAATAAACCAGAATGTCATCAATAAACACAATAAGGAAAAAATCCAAATACTGCCTGAACACTCTGTTCATCAAGTCCATAAATGACGTCGTAGCATTGATCAACAAAAATAACATCACCAAAAACTCAAAATGCCTATACCAAGTACAAAATCCATATTAGGGATATCCACCTCCCTAATCTTAAGACGATGGTGCCAGACCGATGATCTATCTTCAAAATAACTTGGCACCCTGTAACTGGTAAAACAAGTCATTTATCTGAGGAACAGGATACTTATTTTTGACCATCACCTTGTTCAACTTCCTATATTCAATGCACATCTGAAGGGAACCATCATTCTTGCACACAAACAACACTAGTACACCCCATGGAGAAACACTAAGACGAATAAAACCTTTGTCTAGAAGATACTTAAGTTGCTCCTTGAGTTCCCTCAACTCAGCTGGAGCCATTCTATATTTTGGAATAGAAATTGGACGAGTGACCGAAAATATATCAATACCAAACTCTATTTCCCTATCTTGAGGTAGACTAGGAAGATCAACCAAAAAGACCTCTGGAATCTCATTAACCACGGGGATCAAAGACAAAGAAGGACCTTCAAATTAGAATATTTATCCCGAACCCTGTTAAAAGTCAACCATAGAGATTAACCTCCGATCTCTAAAATAAGAAATAAACCTCTCCTTAGGAGTTAAGGAAATACCTTCACAATCAATAATTAATTAACCAATAAACTTAAAGATAACCCTACAATTCCAACAATACATAGATGCATAAAGAGAATGAAACCAATCCAGACCTAGAATTACATAAAAATCTACCATATACAACTCTAATAGATCCGCCAAGGTCTTCTTTCTATCAATAGATACCACCCCCTATATACTCTCTTAGTAATAATCGAGCACCTACTAGGGTAGAAACAAAAATAGGATCCGAGATAAATTTTGGATGGAAACCAAAAAACACAACCATATATGAAGTCATATAGGAAAGAGTGGACCCTGAATAAAGCAAATAATATACGACATGAGAGAAAAGTTGTAACGTATTAGTAAGAACATCAGGTGATGCCTTCTATTCTTATTTGGATGCCAAAGCATACCACCTGCTTTGACAAAATTTAGAACCAGGAGAAATAACAGAAGTAGATTCCACCCCACCAGGTGTAGGAGAAGAAGATGAGGCCACATGAATCTTATTCGCCCCTGTAGCAATCTTATTGACTGGATTATCCCTGAGTCGACGGCCTACCTAGCCACACTTAAAGAACTTTTCCAATTATTCCTCGCAATAACCTCGATAAGGACGAACACAAAATCGACAAGGAGCATATTCAAAAATAGACCGATCTCTACTCGCCTAAGATTGGGCAACCTATGGACGAGAATTATCACTACCCTAATGATTTCTGTCTTTTGACTTATAAGGAGCACTTAATGAAAAAAAGTTGTAACTGCCCCACTTTTTTTCTTCCACTTTCCACTATCCTACCTCCCTAAGACTAAGTATTTCCCGAATCAGAAAACCTATTCCTCTTTCCCTATCTATCTCAAAACTCTTCTTGCTTCCTCTTTTAATCCTCAACCTGCAGCATATGAATAGTCAACCTCGAGATATCCATATCAGTCTTGCTCTCTAGAATTAAATCTCTATTCAACCCAGAAGTGAATTTCCTCATTTTCCACGTGATATCATCAACCAAGTTAGGAGTATACCTTGATAGATGATGGAACTTTAAAGCATATTCCTTTACTAACATCTTCCATTGCCTGGGGTTCCCAAACTCCTCTATCTTAGCTTCCCCTTAACTCTTGAGGAAAGAACCAATCCATGAAGGCATTAGAAAAGTCTTCCTACAACCCATTCTCTTCCATATCACTTTTATCCCCGTGCCACTCCTCATACCGCTGATAAGAAACATCCTTGAGATTATAAGATTTAAAGTTAACTCCTCCAATATTAGTAGCCTACATCACTTGAAAGATATTTTCTATCTTATCCTAGAAGCCCTATGGACCCTCCATCTCCTTCAGCCCAATAAAAGTTGAAGGACCTATCTTTATAAATTGACCAACCCTCGTAGCCTCAATAGACAAAGAACCATTCGCACCCCGCTAAGACTTAGAAACAACCAATTGGGCACTAACATGGAAAGATTGATGAAATCATGCATTGTTACATTACCCTTAGGGACCTGAGAAGAACTAGACAGAATAATAGGAACACTAGAACGATTAGGAATAGGATCATGAGATTGAAGATGTACCCCAGACATAGGACGTACCCCTTCATCATTATCCCCAAATAGGATGAAAGAATTTCCTTGTGTTCCAGATCTAGGAGACATGATCTAAACAACGAACAAACAAGGATTAGAGGACATTCAAAGATTGAGAATTGAAGCTTGAAGATAGAATACCAATAAGGTGAAACATTCCTAAATGTCTTGCACCCTCTCTCATATGAGTGTGGCACACTTTAAACCCCTAAAAGAGACTCTACTTGATACGACTTTGTGGACTTCCATGTTGACCATTAACCTAGGCTCTGATACCAATATGACATGACCCGACCTCGAGATTTGTCATTAAGAAATCCCAAATACAACACGGACCGGAAACCACCCACTATTACCCAACCCAACTACCTATATATAGCTTTAGATAAGATGGATTTTGAGCATATATCAAGATAGCATTATTGTTTTCTATTAGATTATAGGATGCGGTCACTACTGTGACCGACCCAACCTAGTCTAACTTTACCGCAACAATCTCCCAACCATACCAAACTAAACAATAGACCATAAACCAAAAAGGAATACTAAAACATAATATAGAAATCAATCAAAAGATGTAGTATGACAGAACGGTGAGAAATAATGTATGATGATGCCAGCCTCAATATCAATACCAATGTTAAGGTTGATACCATTACCAATCCCGCCCATACCAATCCCTAGAAGTACCACAAAGCCTCTATTCAATAGAATAAAAAAATCTGGTTGGGACATGCCCCCCAACCATGGCCAAAACCAATATCCAAAATAAGAGATAAGTTTCTAAATAAATCCATAACATGAAACAATGGCTTTCAAAAGGATGGAAGTTTACTACTTTAGTCCAAATGCTAATACCAAATCAGCATGATAAATAGGTGGAGTAGAATGGTTGTTTACTAAATAGCATGGGTATACATCCTCTAGTAGACGGGGTTAGTGAATGACCGCTAGCATCAATCTTAAGATAAGGATAATATAATTCTATTCATAAAACCAAGTGAAACCATCCATAATGTATGCAACAATATATATATAGGTGTCTGGAAATGGAACCAGGTTTTGCATGTAGTTAAAACCTTTACCTAGGTTGTGTAACTTTGCCGTCCTAACTACTACGGGACATATAGATGAAGATAACCTTGCAAAAAGTTCCTATTGCAAGTAGCTGCTTGATGTAATGCCCCAAGAGTACACCCTGGGCATCACATGGTGCTTACAGTCCTGAGGGATCACAAGCTAACCCATGAGCTGGTACCTTCTGTGAGCACTGGATAACATGATCATAGATGTGGAAGAATACTAACATGCCATAAGGTTTTAATAACTGAATTCAAAACTAAAATATGAGTCTATAGAAATAACTTACTAAATCCGATAAAATACTAATAAACTAGATAAGCAACGGTAATGTCTGAATATGGAATAACTGACTCTGATGTCTGATAAGCCTCTAAAATAGAATGACTATGAGTTGATGGGATAGGCCCCAACTAAATCCAAATAACTACTAACTGAGACATGAAATAAAATAACATATCCTTAAATAATGATGACTCACCACTTCTACTGTACTACTGATAGCCTGAAAAGTAAAGTCTAAGCGTGGTCCAGGGGCTAGGCATCAGCACCAATGATATGATACATCATAGCGCAAAAGAAAGGTATGCGATAAGTACTTTGAATGTACAAGTATGCTAAATGAGGTAGGCGGTTATGCATGGTTTCATGAATGGCACTAATAATTAGCTGAATATGCATGTAAAATATGTAGTAATGAGTAGAGAACATGGAATATATAGACACTGAAAATATGGTGAATCTATAAATAATGAGTATGCATAAAAGTCTATAAATAATGAAGATACATGAAAATCTGTAGACACTGGGGATGCATGACCAAGCATATAACATAAACTGAGAGAAATCTGAAAACTAAAATGATGAAAAATACTGATATTTATATGTTTTGGTAAAACAATACTAAGACTGCAAAACTAAACTGAGACTGTAATTGATACTATATCTGAGATTGTGGGAGGTATAATCTAACCGACATGCCCCAATTTAAGCTAATCAAGGTCTAACCTATAACTCTAGTAGGAAGGGTGTTAATACCATGTGATGGGTACTAACGTTGGCTGTGTGGATCCACTAAACTGATATAATATCGAATGGATTAAGGGTGTTAAGACTGAACTAATGTGTGACCCCTGCAAGATAGTCAAGCATAATTTGATGGGTGACTACTCATATCCTATGCTATCTACGTAGTTCTGGTGTATAGGGACTGCTACTAACGACTCTGCCTATCTGACGAGGAAGATGCCATCCCTACACTCGCCTAGTGCTAAATCCTACTCCCAACTAAAATATACTGAGATACTAGACTGTCCGGAGTTTAACTGGCTGATATTTGACTATTTTGATACTGCTCATAGTGTCTTCTAAAAACTATTTTGTAATGTACTGAGTATAGACTAAATAAACATTTATAAGTTTTGGGTATTCAATACTGCCATGACTCAAATACAAAAATAATTAATTGACACTTAAGCCTGGGGAATAAAGCATTAAGGCTTTTATTAAATCAATCACTCTTGTAGGAATTTTATCAAACACTTGTAGTTCGTGGTTTAAAACAACCATATGAATGTCATGGAACTAATAGGAATAATATGAATTCAACATAGTAGATCTAAATCATGGTTTAATTCAATAAATAATAATATAAAAACATGGAGTATTGAATAATATCAATAATTTCATGGTAACATGGTATAAAATCAATAGTACGTGGAGGTTCATGGATGAAATCATACTTTAAAATCAAATAACTTGAAAAGATAAAAACTTTGTGATTTAAATAGGTTACTTGGACTCCATTGATGAAAGGAATCCATGTATGAACATCTAACATACCTAGAATAATGAATTTATTGAAGTTCATGGTGAATGCGTGAGGATTTTCCTTAAGTTTAAGGTCCAGGGTTCTTGATTGGGAGAAACTATTATTTAATTTGGGGAAAAAATTATAAAATAATAAGTTAAAAATATTTTTATGGCCTAAATATCCCACCTGGGCAGATTAAAATAATGGGAAAGGACTGTTTTAGCTTTGGGTGAAACTTTTAATTTTTGTCAAAATAATCCGAAACTGGCACTTGGCGCGATGTGGCGCTATCGCGCCGTATTATTGGAAATTGACATATGGGAAATTGCATGGTGGCGTGATGTGGTGAAATCGCGTTTCCACCTTGTTTGAGACCTGGAAGCCCACCGCGATGTGGTGGTATCGCGTAGGACCACTGGAAATTGAGAATTCTTAATTGAGCCTATGGCGCGACGCGCCAACATCACCGAGACCTACTAGTTTTTGACAATTGTTATTTAGACTGACTCCACGATGAGCTGAAGGTAAAAATGATGGGGTTTCCTAACTGAGACTTAGAATCATCATAACTTCTTACCTGATTATTAGATTTGGGAAAATTTTATATCATTGGAAAGCTAATTGAATTTCCTACGGAATGGCAAGCTCTACACTAAAAGATATTGAGTGTTTCAAAAATTTTATATTTGAATACTCATGCATTAGGACTTAGATTATGCTAGAGAAATACGGGGTGTTACAATATCTCCCCTTGTGATCATTCATCCTCGAATGAAACTGGTTAAGCTGAGGAAAGCTAATAGACTAAGCTTACACACTGAACAGGCATATCTTATCCATGGAATGCATAACTGAACTGATTCATGACTTCACGACAGACATGAAAATGATGTGTAACTAAAACTGAGCATGATAGAGAGAAATCATAAGAAGATTAATACCTTGAGTCGAACCTGAATTCGCAGAGAAAAGATGAGGGTACTTGTTCCACATATCTTCTTTTACTTCCCAAGTAGCTCCCTCAATGGACTGATTTCACCAAAGAACTTTGACTAGTGGAACATATTTGTTCTTTAGTCTACAAACTTGATGATCAAGAATTTCGACTGGAACTTCCTAGTAGGAAAGTATGTTCTGAATATCTACATTTTCTAAGGGAACAACTACAATTGGATCACCAATACACTTTTTCAATAATGAGAAATGGAATAATGGGTGTACTGAGGCTAAATCTGAAGGTAACTAAAGCTCATAAGCTACGTTTCCAAAACGATTGAGAATTCTTAAGGGATCAACATATTGGGGACTAAGTTTTCCTTTCTTGCCAAATCTCTTCACTCCCTTCATGGGAGAGATTTTCAAGTATACAAACTCACCAACCTCAAACTCGAGATCCTTTCTCATATCTACATACGATTTCTATCAGCTCTGGGTAGCCCTAAGCCTCTCTCTGATCAATTGAACCTTCTCTAAGACATCAAACACCAAGTTAGGCCCTACTACTATGTCCTTACCTACTCCAAACTAACAAATAAGAGATCTATATCTCCTACCATAAAGAGCCTCAAATGGAGGCATACAGATACTGGAATAATAGCTGTTACGGTATTTGAATTCCATCAAAGGCAAATAGTTATCCCAACTACCCTTGAAATCAACAACACATGCTCTCAGCATATCCTTATGAGTATGAATGGTCCTTTCTGCTTGACCATCTATTACAGGGTGAAAAGCTTACTGAGGTGGACTTGACACTTTTGGAATGCCTTCTAAAAGTGAGAGGTAAACTGGGTACCTTTATCAGAGGCTATAGATGAGGGAACACCGTACAACTTAACTAACTCCCTGAGATAGAGTTTGACATAGTCCTCGACTGAACTTCTTCATGGACCCACTAGTCTTCTGGTTCTCAATTTTAACTTGCTGACAAGTAGAGAACTTAGCTAAAAACTCTACAATATCTCTCTTTATCCCGCTCCACCAATAGATCTCCCATAAATCATGGTACATCTTAGTGGCCCCTAGATGAATAAAGTAACACACAACATGCACCTCCATAAGAATTCACTGCCTCAAATTATCTACACCAGGCACGTACAATCTACCCTGACAATGCAAAAGACCATCTCTTCCTTGGAAGTAAACCTCTATATTCTAATCTCTGACTGATTCTTTCAACTTAACTATACTGGGATCTCTATCTTGTTTTTCCTTTACCTCGCCAACTAGAGATGATTCTAAGCTACTCTACACCCATACTCTACCCTCTATTGAATCGAGTAAGCGGACAGCTAGTCGGGAAAGCTGATGAACTTCCTGAGGTAACTTCTTCTTACAATCCTCAACATGAGCAACGCTACCCATAGACAACCTACTGAGAGTGTTAGCCACTACATTGTCCTTGCCCAGATGATACAGAAGACCCGTGCCATAATTTTTTAATAACTCTAACCACCTTCTCTGATGCAAATTCTAATCTTTCTAAGAGAACACATACTGTAGGCGTTTATGATCTGTGTACACATCTACATACACCCTATAAAAATAGTTCTTCCAAATATTTAAGGCAAATACTACAGTTTCTATATAAAGATCATGAGTCATATAATTCTTCTTATGGGGTTTAAGTTGTCTGGAGGCATAGGCTTTGACCTTATATTTCTGCATGAGAACACAACCCAACCCTATTCTAGATGCATCACAGTACACAACAAACCCATCTAAACCATCTGGTAGAGTAAGAACTGGGGCTGAGGTGAGTCGAGTCTTTAACTCCTAAAACTATTCTCGAAGAAATCTGATAATTGGAACTTAACTTTCTTCTGAGTCAATCTGGTCATGTGGGATGCAATAGAAGAAAACCCTTCAAAAAACCTACGGTAATAGCCAGCTAAACCCAATAAACTCCTGATGTCTAATAGAGAGATGGGTCTAAGCCAGTTTCTTACCACCTCGGTCTTTTGAGGATCAACCATAATGACATCATCAGAAATGATATGGCTAAGGAAATCTACTGATCTTAGCCAGAATTCACACTTACTAA
Organism: Capsicum pubescens; assembly: GCA_030864215.1. Classification (NCBI taxonomy): domain Eukaryota; kingdom Viridiplantae; phylum Streptophyta; class Magnoliopsida; order Solanales; family Solanaceae; genus Capsicum; species Capsicum pubescens. The sequence continues at coordinate 110,520,868 of CM061544.1, forward strand.
ATTTAGCAAACAACTGATGAGCTCTAAGAGTCTGAAGTACTATTCTTAGGTGGTATACATGATCATTTTCAATACAAGAGTAAACAAAAATGTCATCAATGAAGCCTATGACGAACAAGTCCAAGTACTATTTGAACACTCGGTTCATCAGGCCCATGAAGGCTGCTGGAGTATTGTAAGACCAAAGAACATGACTAGAAATTCAAAGTGACCATATCGGGTTTGAAAAGTTGTTTTCAAAATGTCGTATTCCTTGACCTTGAACTGATGATAGCCTGATCTGAGGCCTATCATGGAAAAATAACTGGCACCCTGAAGTTGGAGAAAAAAGTCATCAATTCTAGGATGTGGATATCTGTTCTTCATTGTGACCTTGTTCACCTGATCATAGTCAATACACATTCTGAGAGAATCGTATTTCTTCTGTATGAATAAAATAGGTGCGCCCCACGGGGAGATACTGGGTCTGATGAATCCCCTATCTAGGAGATCCTTTAACTATTCTTTTAACTCTTTGAGTTCAGCTGAAGCCATTCTATATGGAGAAATAGATATGGACCTGAGTATATGAAAAAAGGTCTATTACAAAGTCTATTTCCCTTTGGGGAGAAACTTTGGGAAGATCTTCAGGAAATACACCTGAGAATTCATTTACTACTGTAATCGACTCAAGAGTTAAAATTTTTGAGTTAGAGTCTTTGACTCAAACAAGATGGTAGACATATCTCTTGGATATTATTTTTCTGTCCCTAAGGTATGAAATCAAATAACCCCTAAGAGATGTAGTACTACCCCTCCATTCAAGGACTGGTTCATTTAGGAACTAGAAATGAACTATTCTATTTCTACAATCTACTGAGGCATAGTAAAAGTGGAGCTAATAGATGCTGAGAATGATGTCAAAATCCATCATCACTAACTCTATGAGATCAACTAAAGTAACTTTCTAAGATATTATGACCGGACAATTTCTGTATACCTATCTGGCTATAATGGAAACACCTACTGGGGTATACATTGAAAAGGGCACTGCTAGAGTTTCTAGACTGTCTCCGAAGTTGATGGCTATATATGGATTTACAAAATTAAGAGAAGCTCCATGGTTTAGTAAAGCATAAACATGTAAGTGAAAGGCCTACAATGTACCAGTAACTACGTCAGGAGAATTTCCCTGATATTGGCAGGATCAAAGAGCATACAATCTATTCGGATGCTGACCACTGGTAGCATTGGAAGCAGCACCCTGCTGAGTTGGGTGACCAAATAGAACTAACAAATTTTGGGACTAACCCTGTTGGAGCACATCCCTACCTTTCTGGGAAACTACCCGACACTCTCGAATTCGATATCCTGTCTTGCTACACCCGAATAACACATCACTACCTACTCTACACTCACCCTGATAGTGTCTGCCTAATTTCTGACATTGGGGATTTGTATGAGCACTGCTAACACTGACCTAGGACTTATAGCCTGGTGCCCTGTACCTATTGTCATTTCTGAAATTACTACGGTACTGGATGAAGAGGGTGTTGGGGCTAAAGACCTCTGGTAAAACTGAGGACGGTTACCACCTTCTGACTTTGGCTGACTAAAATTAAAACTACACATCCTAGCTCTCTTGTTTCCTCTCTCTCCTTAATCTTTTACTCCTCTATATATTGAGCATGGATCATCAACCTAGACAAGTCTATCTACCAAATCAGTATTGCAGTCCTACACTCCTTGACCACACTATCAGATATAAAAGACACAAACTCATCTAGGACCTACTATCAGCTACCACATAAAGAGCATATCTAGCTAACTGAGTAAACTTAAGGGAATACTCCATCACGCTCATGCTGCCCTACCTTAAGTTAATGAATTCTATCACTTTGGCTTCCCGCAACTCTAATGGGAAGAATCTATCTATGAAAGTTATGGAAAACTCTTCCCACTCTATAGACCCGGCCACAACACCTTATCTACCTTCTAATTCTTAAACCAAGTATGGCCTACATCCTGTAACTGATATGCAGCCAACTCAGCACTCTGACAAGATGTCACCCCCATCGCATCTATGACCTTCTGAACCATATCTTAGAATTCATGTGGATTCTCTTTAGACTTGTATCCCATGAAAGAAGAAGGATTTATTCGGGTGAAATCCCAAATTCAGGTTGCAGTGGTATTGGCCACTGGTTTGGTTGGAACAACGGCTGGCCATTTATTCTTAGCTGCTACAGAGTTCACTAGAGTATTGAACGCACCTCTGAATTCTGTGTGAGAGTCATGCTCGCCAAGAGGATCATCCAAGATGGGCTGAGGGGTTGAAAGGTTTCCTGTTCTTCTTTTATTTTTCTTGAGAGGCATGTTCTATAAATAGAAGGAAGAAACAGATTAGACAAGGAGTTTAACTTGAGATCATGCTCACTCGCACGACATAAATATTTAAAAATGTGAAACTTTTTCCTAAATGCTTTGTAGCCTCTCGTCCATAAGTATGGCGTGCTACATACCCATGCAAAAGACTCTACTCGATGCTAATTTCAGACTTTATAGGAAAATTTAAAACCTTAGGCTCTGATACCAAGTTTGTAATGCCTCAAGATTACACCCTAGGCGTCTCATGGTGCTTATAGTCCCGAGGGACCATAATCTAACCCATGAGATGGTACTTGTTGTGAGCACTAGATAACATGATCATAGATGCGGAAGAATACTAACATGCCATAAGGCTTTAATAACTGAATTCAAAACAAAAATATAAGTCTATAGAAATAAATGTCTGAATCTAATAAAAAACTAATTCACTGGATAACTAACTATAATGTCTGAATATTGAATAACTGACTCTAATGTCTGATAAGCCTCTAACACTGAATGACTTTGAATTGACGGGATAGGGCCCAACTAACTCCAACTAACTACTAACTAAGACATAAAATAAAATAATCTATCCTCAAATAATATGGACTCACCACTGCTACTGTACTGCTGATAGCCTAAGAAGTAAAGCATAAGCGCAGTCCGAGGACTGGGCATCAGCACTTATGATATGATACATCATGGCACAAAATAATGGTTTGCAATCAGTACTTTGAATGTACTGGTATGATAAATGAGGTGGGCTATTATGTATGGTTTCATAAACGGAACTAATAATTAACTGAATATGCATGTAAAATATGGAGTACTGAGTAGACAACATGTAATCTGTAGCTACTGAAATTATGGAGAATATGTAAATACTAATTATGCATAAAAGTATGCAAATACTGAAGATAAGTGAAAATTTGTAGACACTGGGGATGCATGACCAAACATATCACATAAACTGAGTGAAATCTGAAAACTAAAATACTGAAAAATAATGATATCTGTATGCTTTGGTCAAACAACACTAAGACTGCATAACTGAAATGAGACTATAACTGAGACTATATCTGAGACTGTGAGAGGTATCATCTAACCGACAGGCTCCAATCTGAGCTAATTGGGGTCAAAACCTTAACCCCAGTTGAAAAGATGCTAATACCGTTCCACAGATACTAACACTGGTTGTATGGATCCACTAAACTGATATAATATCTAAAGGACTAAGGGTGGAAATACTGAACTAACGGGTGACCCCAGGGAGATAGTCAAGTCTAATCTGACGGGTGACTACTCATATCTTATGTTGGCTACGTAGTTTTGGAGTATAGAGACTACTACTAACGACTCTCCCTATTTTATGAGAAAGACACCATCCCTATACTCACTCGCTACTAAATCCTACTCCCAACTGAAACACATTGAAATACTAGACTATCATTAGTTTAACTGACTGATATTTGACTATTCTGATACTACTCATAGTATGTTCTGAAAACTATTCTTTAATGTAATCAGTATAGAATAAATAAATAACTTTGAGTTTGGGGTATTCAATACCCCAGGACTCAAGAAAAATAATAATATATTGACACTAAATCTCGGGGAATAAAACAAGAAGGCTTTTATTAAATCAATCACTCTTGTAGACATTTTATCAAACACTTGTTGTTCATAGTTTAGAAAAATCATAGGAATGTCATGGTACTTATAGGAATAGCATGAATTCAACATAATAGATCTAAATCATGGTTTCATTCAATATATAATAATATAAAAACATAGAGGATTGAATAATATCAATAATTTCATGGTAACATGGTATAAAATCAATAATACATGGAGGTTCATGGATGAAATCATAATTTAAAATCAAATTACTTGAAAATATCAAAACTTTGTAATTTAAATTGGTTACTTGGACTCCATGGATGAAAGGAATCCATATAAGAACATATAATATACCTGGGATAGTGAATTTCTTGAAGTTCTTGGTGAATACGTGAGGATTGTCCTTTAGTTTGAGTGTTAGGGTTCTTGATTGGGAGAAACTATTATTTAATTTGGGGAAAGAATTATAAAATAATGAGTTAAAAACATTTTTAGGGCCTAAATATCCCACCTGGGTGGATTAAAATAATGGGAAAGGACTGTTTTAGCCTTGGGTAAAACTTTTAATTTTTGTCAAAATTTTCCAAAACTGGCACTTAGTGCGAGCGGCGCTATCGCGCTGTGTCACTGGAAATTGACATCTGGGAAATTTCATGGTGGCGTGATGCAATGTAATCACATTTCCACCTTGCTTACAACCTGGAATCCCACCGCAACACGGTGGTATGGCATAGGGTCGCTGGAAATTGACAATTCTGAACTAAGCCTATGGCGCGATGCACCAACATCGTGGAAGCCCACTGTTTTTTGACAAATGTTATTTAGACAGACTCCACGATGCTCTGAAGGTTAAAATAATGGGGTTTTATTACTGAAACTTAAAATTGCCATAACTTCTTATCCGGTTCTCGAATTTGGGCTAATTTTATTTCGCTGGAAAGCTAACTTAATTTCATACACAATGGCAGGATCTACACTGAAAGATATTGAGTATTTCAAAAATTTTATATATGAATACTCATGCATTGGGACTTAGATTAATCTAGGGAACTACGGAGTGTTACACACGACCAGGGAAAATCCTATGGGATGACTAGTACATCCCCATAAATAAAATATGAGACATACACATGGATATAAAGACCCCTCAATTCAAGAACTATTAGTTTTCGTTTTTTCCCCCTGGTACTTCCATCTTTTACATCTTAGATACACACCCCACCATTAATGTCCAATTAAAACCATGTCCTAACAATCCATTTAACATTTATTAAGCAATGCCAATATTTATGGTATCATCTACCACGTCTTTACTTTCAAGTAATATCCATAGCCAAACTATTTAGGTTACGGAAATCTTAGGTGCCCTTACAATTTCCTTATTAAATCCGCTAGGGAGACTCCTATGTTCTCCTTATTTTTAAACATGTAGCCTTTAGCCTTTTCAAACCATTTAAGCTCAACATAAAACCTTCATCCAATTTAAAACATGCAAGAGTTTTGTTAAAAGAATTCAATGCAATGAACACATATTTATAATCATTTTTTCAAACAACTAGGTGCATAATATAACCAAAATCAATTCCAAAGACCATTAAACCATTACCATAAAATCAAATTTTCTAAAACCACCATTAATGCATATGAAAGCATAATTAAAAACATAACAAAACATGCAATATCAAAAACCCTAAATAATAGTTGAAAACCATAATCATAAAATAGTGAAACCATGAAATCAATCATAAAAACCATTTCTTTAGTTTAAATTACAATAAGGGAAGAGAATCATTCCTTATATCGAAGAATTAATGGAAATAAATTACCAAAGAAAGACTCAAAGAAATCCGTAAGATGATACCCTGGCCTTCTTTCCCCAAAATCTCTTGAAAGAATGATGAGATGTTTTTTAATAGTTTATAAGTGTTTATGAATGGAGTAGTAGGGTAAATAAACTCCTAAGTATATTATAAGTCATGGGTCCTAATTAGGGTAAGTAGGTAAATATCCAGAATAACCCTACTTTAATCTCTTTCAAAACTTAACACGGGATATGACTGACCCACATGAGTCGTACCCTCCTATTCGATCAGTATCCACTACTCGTATCTAAAACTCAACCCTTGGATCAAATATTTCCAGTATACTACTAATCTAACCAAGTCGTAACAACAATATATGATCTGTATCCATAATACATATCCCTAGCAGAATGATTTACCAGAAGAATTAACAAATCCAACCATATGAGTCCTTGATACAACTCGTACCAAACCCTATGACTCATACCCTTAAGTAGTACCCATTCCAGTGATCGAAACCATTCCGACTAACTAACACTAATCAGCATATGATAGGACCATATCACTCATACCCCAGCATATAACTAATACCCATGAGTCATATTGGGTTCGGAGAATGGATTTCTTGGAAATTTTCTAAGGGTCAAAAACAAGGTCTTTTAATGGAACTTCTATGTCATATACAAAGACCGTATAATAGAGTGAGACAGTGACTGGAGAAACAATAATGACTACAGATAGAAAAGAGATAAGTAAATACCTTATGGTAGATGAGATGTAAAATCCAGAATGGAAGAGATGTCGGCTATGTTGGTAAAGAGTTAGGAAAATCAAGAGGTTATCCTTAAGGAGATTAAGGCCGATATTACAAGATTGACCTAGAAGGTTGATTTATATGCTATTGCTATCAAGTAGTTGGAGCACTAGTTTGGGAAGATATCAACATCTCTGAACCAGGGACATCCAAATACCATTTTGAGAAACACGATGCAAAATCTGAAGAATGATGGTAACATACTTGTTGTTACCATGAGGAGTGGTATCACTACTATGGATTCCTCACTACCTGCTGCAACAGTTACTGATATTGATACACCTACTATTAAGTATTAGAATGTAATAGGTGATAAAATTAAGGCTTCTGAAGACAAAGGTAAGGGTCCACACATTGCTCAAGAAATCATACAAATCTCAAGAACACCTTAACTTTTTCCTTAGTAGTTAAGGCAAAAGAAACAAAAAGGTAAATTTAAGCAATTAATTGAGATGCTGATAGAATTGAGCCTAAACATACATATTCTTGAAGGGTTAGAGCATATGCCTGGATATGAAAAATTCATGAAACAATTAATCACAAGGAAGAATAGAGAGGCAATTTAGGATGTTGATGGTTTTCACCACTACAGTGCAGTCATGACTAGGTCATTGGTGCATAAAAAGGATGATTCCAGAGAATTCACTCTACAATGCACTATTGGGTCATCACAATTTTCCTTAACCTTATGTGACTTAGTAGCCAACATTAATTTGAAGTTGTTATCCATATTCAAGCAATTGGGCTTGAACCGTCAGGAACTGACTTCGTTGTAGCTATTTATGGTAGACCATATGATGAAGAAGCCTCTGGGAATCTTTTTTGATATGATTGTGAGGGTGGATAACTTCATGTTTTTGAGTGACTTTGTCCTCCTATACTGTGAGGTTCACACCGAGCTACCCATTATATTGGGAAAACCATTTATGGCCACCGACAGAGCTATGGTTATTATGGATAAAGGTGAGCAAAAATTCTGAGTCAATGGTGAGGAGCTAAAATTCCCATGGTTTAATTATTCTTTTATATGCATCAATGTTGGTTTTTTGCAATTGGATTGCATGGTAATGGTTTAATGTTCTTTGGAATTGTCTTTTCTTCTAATATGCCCCAAGGTATTTGGTGAAATGCTTATAAAGATATGTTCATTGTATTGACTTTTTTAAATAGAAGTCTTGCATGTTTTCAGCTTATGCATGAAACTATAAATGGTTAAATGATTTACAAAGGTTAAAGGATAATTAGTTTTGCTTGTGAAGTACACGAAAGTCTCCCAAAAGGTTAATATGGTAAATGGAAAGGGCACATGAGATTCCCCTTACCCTAAATGGTTTGGCTATGGGTAAATCATGCAAGTAAGGTTGGTATGATGATACCACTAATAAATGTCCTTGGTTAATACATAGAAAATGGTTTGTTTTAGATATGGTTTTAATTTGGGCATTTATGGTGGGATTTGTAACTAAGCCATGAAAGGTGAAGGTTCTGGGGGAACAAAAACTGGAAACTTATATTTACCAATATGAGGGGTCTTTTATGTCCACAAGTGAGTGTCATAATTTATATTGAAGGGATTTACTATCCATCCCATGGGATATTTCCTGGCCGTGTAGATACTCGCACTAGGACTCTTTCAGCAGGGGGATCTGAATCCATACGACCCATTGGTGTGGTAAAACAACAAGATTACACAGTCCAGGCTAAGGTTCTAAATGCATGTTAAGCAAGAATTCCCTTTACCAGAACTTATATATATGTATGGTTGTATTCATAATGTATTGTTTTACTTAGTTGTTTAAATGACATTACCTTATCCTTATCCTAAGATACATGCTAGCGGTGAACCGCTAACCCATCTACTGGCAGTTATATTGCCACGATATGCAGGAACCGACCATTCTACTCTTCCCTAATTAGCAATCAGATTCAGTATCAATATTTAGACTGGAGTGGTGAGCTTCCATCCTTTAAGAAGGAATTATTTTATGTTATTAATTTGTTTATACCTTTTTAAATTTATTTTAGACATTTGTTATGGCCATGGTTGAGGGCATGTCCCAATTAAATATTTGAATTCTTTTGGATAAAGTCTTTGTGGTACATCTAGCTGTTGGTATAGGCGGGATTAGTAATGGTGTCGGTCTTAGCATTGGCAATGGTGTTAGGGCTGACCTTATTTGATGATATTATTGGGTCTTCCGTACGATTATATTTTGGCTTTAATTATCATATTATGTTTTAATATTTTCTTGGGTTTTGGTATGGTATAGATGGTAGGTTTCGTATGGTTAGACTTTTTTGGGTCGGTCACGTTTGTTATCCTATCCTAGAAACTTGATATGAATAGTTAAGTGATCTTGTTATGTGTTTAAAATTTAGCTCATCCGAGTCTGTGAAAAGTGGTTGGTTTGGATTAAGGGGCGGTCCCTGGTCCATGATGGACTTTGGATGCCCATTACATGTAGGCCCTAGTTTGGTCGTGATATGTTGGTATCAGAACTCTAGGTTCATGGTCAACTGGGAAGTCGATAATTTTGTATGGAGTAAAGTGTCTTTTAGGGGTGTATAGTACGCCACACTCATAAGAGAGAGGCTATGAGAAATTTAGGAATGTTTTACTTTCTTGAAATTCTCACTACTTGAAACATCTCTAATCCTTAGTTATTTGTCTTTCAAATCATGCCTCCTAGATCTAGAATGCAAGGGAATCCTTCTACCTCACATGGGAATAATGCTGAAGGGGTACCTACTACGTCTAAAGTACATCTTCGTTATTACAGTCCTTTTCCTGATTGTGGTGGAGTTTCTCCTATTCCTTCTGCTGCTCCTCAGGTTCCTCATGGAAATGTGACAAACATTGAGTTGTGTTAGTCTAGTCATGTTATTTCTCAGATGGTCGCTGCTCAGGCTAAGCAGGGTGCAGCTAGTTCTTTATGTGTTGAGGCCACAAGGGTTGGTCAATTTATAAAGATGGTTTCTTCTACTTTTATGAGAGTGAAGGTGTAGGAAGACCCATAAGGATTTTTGCATGAACTGGAGAGATATTTTAGGTTATATAGGCTTCTGATCTGGAGGTAGTTAGATTTGTTGTTTATTAGCTCAAAGATATTGCTTATCAGTGGTATGAGGAGTGGGACAGAGATAAGGATAATATCAAAAAGAAAGGGTTGTAAGAGGCCTTTTATAATGCCTTCATAGATCGTTTCTTTCCTCAAGATTTAAGGGAAGCTAGGATAGAAAATTTTGTGTACCTCAAGCAATGGAGGATGTTTTTAAGGGAATATACCTTGAAGTTTCATCAATTGTCAAGGTATGATCCTTATTTGGTGGCTAATATGAGGTCAAGAATAAGGAAGCTCACTTCTGGGTTAAATAGAGATCTAATTTTTTAGAGTAAGACTGCTTTGCTCATTAGGGATATATATATCTCTAGGTTGACTCTTTATATGCAGTAGGTTGAGGATGAGAAGAGAAATCAGGCAAAATTTGGGGATAGGCAAGGAACGCGAGGCTAATTTTTTTATTAGAGGGGTACGTAGTCTCAAACTAGTAGAGATGGTGACAAGTGGCGAAAAAATAAGTGGGGGAGTTATGGTTCCATCTTTCTTGCATGTTCTCCTTACGAACAACTATTGAGCAACAGTAGTCACTAAGGTGGTGATAATTCTCGGGCTCAGGTTGCCCAATCTCAGGCGAGCGAAGGTTATTCTATTTTATTATGCCCTTCTTGTTAATTCTCTGGTCAACCTTATCGGGGTTTTTGTGAGAAGGTAGGGAAAAGTTCTTTAACGAATGCTTGTGAGGGGAGTTTTTAGAAATTGAAGGATAGGTTGACGTTAACTCCAGTTTTAACATTGCCAGAAGGCAGTGATGGGTTTGTGGTTTATTGTGATACATATCGGGTAGTGCTTTGTTGTGTTTTGATGCAGCATGGGAAGGTAATTTTCTATGCGTGCATGAGAGAAATTATCCTACTCATGATTAGGAGTTGTTAGCGGTTGTGTTTTCTTTGATGATATGGTGTCATTATCTATATGATGTTCACGTGGATATTTTTTCTGATCATAAGAGTCTTCAGTACATATTCATGCAAAAGGATCTTAATTTCAAGCAAAGGAGATGTCTTGAGCTTTCCAAGGACTTTGATATGATTCTTCACTATCACCCTTGTAAGGCTAATATGGTTGGCGATTCTCTTAACAATTTGTGTATGGGTAGTTTGTCTTATATGGAGGAAGACAAATGGGAATTGGTGAAAGATATTCACTATTTTGCTAATTTTGTAGTTCCTCTCTTAGATTCTAAAAATTATGGTGTAATGGTGCAAGAATTGGGTAGATCATCTCTTAGTGTAGAGATTAAGTAGATCCAAATGTTAGATCCGGTCTTGATAAAGATCAAGTGTGATGTTGGTGGAAAAAAGGTAGTAGTGTTTGAGATTATAGATTATGGTACTTTGCGGTACAAAGGGAGGTTGTGTGTTCTGAATGTCGATGAGTTTCCACAAAGGATTTTGGATGAGGCACATGAGACGTGCTATGTTATCCATCCAAGTTTGACAAAAATGTATCATCATCTTAAGGAAATCTATTGGTGGAATGGTATGAAAAGGGATGTAGTTGACTTTGTGGCCAAGTGCATGGTGTCTTAATAGGTTAAGGTTGAGAAGATGAGGCACGGTGGGTTGCATCAAGAAATAGATTTGCTTAAATGGAAGTGGGGGATGATCAATATAGATTTCTTTATTGGCCTTCCTTAGTCTCGGAATCATTTTGATTAGATTTGGCTCATCGTTGATAGGATGACCAAGTTTACTCATTTTTTGTTGGTATGGACAACCTTTTCGACAGAGTATTATGCAAAATTGTATCTTTAAGAGATTGTGAAGATGCATGGGGTGCCTATTTTGATTATTTATGATTGTGGTACGCAGTTTACATCTTATTTTTGGTGGGCTTTCTAGAAGGGATTAAGGACTAAGGTCAGTTTGAGTACTACTTTCCATCCGCAGTCGGATAGGCAAGTGGAGAGAACTATTCAAACATTGGAGGAAATTCTTCGGGCATGCGTGATTGATTATGGTGGTAGTTGGGTTGAGCATCTATATTTGGTAGACTTTACTTACAACAATAACTATCATTCTAGTATTGGTATGACTCCTTTTGATGCGTTGTAAGGTAGGAGGTTAAGATCTCCTATTCGATGGTTTAAGTTAGGTAAGGTAGATATGTTTGGTACCAATTTGGTCTATCAATCTATGGAGAAGGTGAAGGTGATTAGGGATACACTTAAGGTTGCTCAGAGTTTCCAAAAGTCCTATGTAGATATTAGGCATAGAGACGTGGTGTTGAGTTTGGGGACAGGGTATTCCTAAAGGTTTCTCCCATGAAGAGAGTAGTGCGTTTTGTTAAGAGAGGGAAGATCAATCCTCGGTTTGGTGGTCCTTATGGGATTTTAAGGAGAGTGGGAAATGTCGCTTATAAGTTAGAGTTTCTTGCGAATTTGGGTTTTGTTTATTTAGTCTTTCAGGTTTCCATATTGTGAAAGTGTATCGGTAATCCTTCATTGGTTATTCCTTTGGAAAGGTTGGATATCTTGAACTATCTATCTTTTGTATAGGTCCCAATTGAGATATTTGATACACTAGTTTGTCGATTGTGGACCAGAAATGTTGCTTTGATTAAGGTTCTTTGGCAGAACCATAAGGAGAAAGAAACTATGTGCGAAGCGTAAGAGGACATGAATTCTAAGTATCCTCATTTGTTTTCTTCTCCTGGTATTTGTGCGGAAGGTATGTATTTTTGAACACATCTTTATTTTATGAGTTTTTCAAAGGAAATATTTATGTCTTTCTCTTTTTGATTTAAAACATTATTAAAGGGATGTTTGATAATGGAAATGACTCTTTGTGTGGTTACCCTTACCTTATTTGTCATTCGAGAACAAATGTTCCTAGTGGGGGCTGAATGTTACATCTTGGGTTTTAGCCCAAGAACTTTTCCTTGAAATCCATTCTCCAGACCCAATACAACTCTAGGGTATGATCCGTATGCTGGGGTATGAGTGGTATGGTCTTATCATAAGCTGACCAGTGTTACTTGGTGGGATGGTTTTGATAGCTAGAATGTTCATGACTTAAGGGTATGAGTCGTAAGGCTTGGATATGAGTCATACTAATGACACGTATGGTGTGCAGTGTTTGATCCTCTTAGTAATTCATTCTAACTAGGATATGGATCATGGGTATAAATCCTATGCTGAGGTTTCGACTTGGTTAGATCAGTCGTATACTGGACAATGTCTGATCCAAGGTTAAGTCCTGGGTACAACTAGTGGTACCCAATCGTAAGGAAGGGTATGACTCATAAGAGGGTTAGTCGTATCCCTATGATGAGTTTTTAAGGGACTTAAGTGGGGGTACGCTGGAAATATCTTTACTTACCCTAATTATTACCCATGACTTCTAATATACTTAGGATGTTATTTTCCCTATTATTCTATTCATTAACATATAAGAAACTATTCCTAAGCATTCAACAATTTTCTTCAGAGCTTTTGGGGAAAGAGAGATAGGGTTACAACTTAGGGATTGCTGGAGGCTTACTTTGGTGATTTTATTCCATCATCATTCTTGATTAAAGCCATATGTCTCTTCCCTACTTCTTATTTCTAAAAAGGCATGGATTTTATGGTTGTTTTCATGGTTTCAATGTTGCATGGTTTATGGTTTTCAACTACTAATTGGGTTTTTTTTTATAATGGCTTGGTTATGGTTTCCCATGGTTTAATTACGCTTTTATAGGTATCAATGATGGTTTTGGGTAATTGGATTTTACGGTAATATTTTAAGGGTCATTGGAATTGGTTTTGGTTATATTATATCCCCAAGGTGTTTGATGAAATGCATATAAAGATATATTCATTGAATTTACTTCTTTAAATAGAACTCTTGTTTGTTTTAAGCTTATGTATGAAACTATAAAGGGTTTAAATAGTTTACAAAGGTTAAAGGCTTGTTAGTTTTTCTTGTGGAGTACACGGAAGTCTCCTAAGATTTTAATATGGTAAATGAAAAGAGTACTTGAGACCCCTTAACCTAAACGGTTAGGCTATGGAAAAATCTTGTAAGTAAGGTTGGTATGATGATACCACTAATAAATGGCCTTGGTTAATAAATGGAAATTTATTTGTTTTTATATGATTTTAATTTGGTCATTAATTGTGGGATGTGTAACTAAGATGTGGAAGATGGAGGTTCCAGGGGAACCAAAAATGGAATTTCATATTCGCCGATATCAGGGGTCTTTAATGGCCATGTACGAGAGTCACATTTTATATTGGAGGGATATACTAAACATCCCATGGGATATTTCTTGGTCGTGCAGGTATATGAAATGGGACCCTTTCAGCAGGGGGATGAACCCATATAGCCCATGGGTGTAGTTAAACAACAAGGTTACATAGCCTAACTAAAGGTTTCAAATACATGTTAAACATACATTCTATTTCCCGGTACTAATATATTTATGGTTGTATGAATAATGAATTGTCTTAGTTGGTTGTATAAAAATCATTACTTTACCCTTATCCTGAGATACATGCTATTGGTCACTCGTTAACCCGTCTACTGGGGGCTGTATACCCATGCTATGCAAGAATCGACCATTCAACTCTACCTGTTTAACATGCGGATTTGATTTCAACATTTGGACTGGAGTGGTAATCTTTCATCCTTTTGGAAGGCATCACTTCATGTTATGGATTTGTATAGACACTTTTCTTTTATTTTTGACATTGGTTTTGGCCATGGTTAGGGGCATGTCCCAACAAGATATTTGTATTCTTCTGGATAGAGGCTTTGTGGTACTTCTTGGGGTTTGTATATGTCGGATAGGAATTGGTGTTGTCCTTAGCATTGACATTAGCATTGGGTCTTATATCATTGGATGATATTGTTGGTTGTTCCATCCTATTATATTTCGGTTTTGATTATTGCATTATGTTTTGATATTCTCTTTTGTTTTGGTATTGTATAGATGGATGGTTTTGTACTATTAGACTCAGTTGGGTCATTCATGATTGTGATCCTATCCCAGAGTCTTGATGTGAACAATAATGCTATCTAGTTAAATATTTGAAATTTAGCTCATCTAAGGTTGTGAACGGTGGTTGGGTTAGGATAAGGGGGCTGTCCCAGGTCATGGTTGGAATTGGGATGCCCATTATGTCAAGGCCCTAGTTTGGGTTTTGATAGGTTAGGTATTATTTTTAAGGACTAGCCAATTACTCGAGTTGTCATTGCTATTGTTAGTATTATTGTTATGATTATTGTTATGGTATGTTTATGATAGGTTGGTTAATAATTCAATATCAAGATTAGAGGTAAGATTCTGGCTTTTGTATCTTATGATTATATAGTTATGCATGATTATGTCATAAATAGATGTATGCATTAGAATTGTAATTATGCTAGTACTAATTCCTTCCATGATTATGAGGTCCTAAAATGCTACACTGATGATTTAGGTTATGCCACAAGTTAAACTTATAGATATACATATATAAGCATGTATGTATGTAGATATGTATGTATGTATGTATATCTAGCTATATGTAGCTATGGTATTAGCGTATATCACTTCATTCATTCATTTATTTAGATTTTATATTAATTCTTTGGTCTAGTATATAGTTATATATCCTTCTTTCTCCCTTTATTCTTTTATTGGTCGATGATATACGGTATAGTGTTGAGATTTCTGAGCATGGCTAGAATAGAATAGTTCATCCTTAATATTTTCTTACCCTTATTATGTTAGTTTCTTAGACATGAATAGGATAATTTATTCTTATTAAATCATTGGCTTTACCCTGTGGTTGCTGGCCATTTAGATGTAGTTTTCATATTTGTTTATATGTTATATGAATATGCATTATCTCTGGTTCTTAGTTGGTAGTTGCTTACTGAGTACCACATGTTTGGTACTCAAACTACACTTTTGTAGCTTGCAGATCATAGTATTGGTTATTGTTTTGTTATGTACATATGCAAGGTAGCTATGGTTTGAAGACATAGGGTGATCTCCTTACATTGATATTATTACATTCCTCCCTCTTATGTACTAGACTAGTCTCTATATTGTATTAAGAGATGAGTTGCATCGGTATATTCTCTTGGCACTTTATTTTGTATCTTTATTATGTTAGAAGTTTTTGTACCGATTCAACAAGGTTTTGGGATTATATTATGTATTCTAGTCTTCTATTTTTTTATTCTGCATTCTTTATTCATTTTTCTTAGTAGTCCGTTACTAGTAGGTCCAAACTATGGGTTGGTTTGTCTACTAGTGTGTTATAGTAGGCGCCTTCATGACCTAATAAATTAGATCATAAAAAATTTGTTTCAGAGTCCAGGTTCACCAATGTGTTGGTACAATAGCTATGTGTTTACTAAAGTTATATGGATAGGTGGGAAGACATTCGTACCCTATCTATAAGAGGCATTCTTAGGAATTTTTTCTTGACTCCTTATTGTGTTTTTGTATTTTTATGAGACTCAAGCAAATTTTTTTACTCTATTACGTCCCCAATGGATGATGCGAGATTATCAATAGATGCGGATAGACTTCAACATGAATTTTTAGAGATTTAGCATAGTATCATACCAAAGTGTCAAGGATTTATATTAAAGATCATCAACGTTATCTAGGGATGACATTTTTTTCAACGAGTAGTCTTAGGCTAGAGTTGGGTTTGCTCGTGTTCTTCATGATTCTTTATAAGTCTTAGAGTATGAGATTGTGCTTCTATAGTGGATCAGTCATATTCTGATGCTATATCCTTCAAGAAGGACATGATGCATAGATTTATTAGAGGACTAACATTGTCATTCTATTTAGCATTGTAGAACATAATAGCAGTTGGGTTCTTCCTTATCTCAGGTTATTAGTCATGTAAGGGCCATAGAGATAGATGGTATTGATACTTTTAGAGTTGGAGGTAAGAGGCCATGTCATTAGTTTAGTTCTATTAGTATTTTATTTGGGTGTGAGGATACTTTTAGTAGAGGTATGCTTTACTTGTATCCCATCATTCCTATGCAGGTAGCATTTTAGATTGTGAGTGGTTTTCAAGTTAGTCATGGTAATCATAGTGGGCAAAGTTCTTGTCGGCTCTTGTAGAGTATTTGGTATGGGTCTTTAGGAGAAGATGCTCCTTTAGGATCAATAGGGTTAGCATCACTGAGTACTCTAGGATCTTATTTTGGTTGTGGTGAGATGGGACACTAGTCTAGGGAGGGCCCCAGATGTGAGTTGGTTATCGAAATAGAGTTAGCATATATTCCTCACCAGCCTAGAGTTCTTGAAAAAGGTTATGATTAGGAGAAGGATGATCATTGTAGTAGAGAGTTCTCTCAGCATCCATTTGCTAGCTATTTAGGATCATCTCAAATTTCTCGCCAGGTATGGGCATTAGGAGTTTTCTATGACTGTAGAGAACTCGGTCACCGGTCTAGAGAGTTTTCCTAGAATAGGATTTCTAGTCATTCAGCTTATTCTTATCAGCATCGTGATATTGATGCACCTTCACTTAGAGATAGTGTACTTGGAGCCTCAATTTATGATTCGGTCGGTTGTTTCATGTTTTAACTTGTTTAGTCTTATTCTTCTGTAGACCCATTATCCATGCCACTATAGATTTCACATGATAGGTATATTATTTGCTAAATTTACCTATTCTATTCACGTGTATTAAAGTTTTTGTACCCATCAATGATTATATGCCTTGATAAGTTTATGATATTTGTTGTGTTCCTTGTTATTGGATTCTTGATTATATGACTACCATCATGGATTATTTATTTTAGTAGTGGATGAAGTAAATTTATATTTATATTTTCTCCCTATGGGATTAGCATTCGATTTTGGCTCCTATTTACCTTGACATATTGGCCTTATTATGGACCTTGAGTGGTACTTTTTATTGATTTTTGTTTTAGTACTGCCTATGAGCTGTAGAGTGAGGATTGCTCCATCTCTTTCATTATATTGATGTTTATATTGCCATTGTTCTTGATATTTTTAATGTAAGTTATCTGACTTGGTATTTGGCTTGAATATTGGTATATAGTTAGAATTTCCAATTTTATATGGTTCTTATTTGTTGGCATAGGCAGCTATAGTATGATTGGGTGAATTCTTTTCTATAGCCAGGTGAGGTTGGTAGTTTTCTCTTTTGTGGGTTGTTCTAGATTTATTGTGGAGTGGTTTATAGAATTGAGGTTAGTTGATCTTCTGTTGTCCTATCATGGTTCTAGAGTTAGAAATTAACTATATTAGTTGTTTGTGAGTTTAGGATTCTTAGACTTGACTCTATAGTTTCTATGGTTTTTGTATTATTTATCCCTCTCTATATAGCCCATTTTTTTAGAATGACCAATTTTGGTTCCGTTCTTTGCTTGTGGCTATGTCATTTCCCGATAGTGGTTTGATATTGATATCGAGATATCTTGGCTTCATCTCTTAGATTTGTTTAATTTATCTGCTAGTGTTGGTTTGCCCAATTAATTGGTGTGGAGTTGGATACTTTGTTCTTCTCATATTCTGGTTCTTGTCCTAGTGGGGTTAGAGAGATTGAGACAGGTGATAGTTCTTTTGTCTACTTCTTAAGTTGGAAAATTGGATATTCATTTTCTCGAGTTGCTTGGTTCATTTCCTAGTAGTGGTCTTAACCTTGGCATTGGTGTCGATATTGGTGCATTCTTCCTCGATGATGTGATTCAATGATTGATCGAGTTATGATTATTCTTCATGTGTGGATTCAGGAAATCCTCATGTTAGAATTTTTTTGGCCTAATGAGTCTTGGTTAAGTGTTTCTCATTGATGATATGTGCCTATGGCTATTCTATGTCGAGATGGAGTACCAGAATGATTAGTTTTAACTTAAGTTGCATTTTTATAGGTTGGTAGAATTTTTGCCATAACTACTGTGGTTTGCATCCTTGGGTACTTGTGATCAAGGAATTTAGTATTTGTGTTGAGATACTCAACAGGAGTAATATGCTTGAGTTGGATTCAACATGGCTTTGTTCTTTGGTTATGGGACATCCCTAAGCGGATTGTCTGGTGGCGAGTTGTTGCGCTTCAGACTCCTGGCTGGTAGTTTTGATGATTATCCAGACAAGTTAAAGTATTGGCATAGATTGCAGAGCTTGGTTGAAACTGGTTCTGTGCCCAGATAGCGCCTTATGTGCTTATTCTCATATTTTCCATATGGACTTTAAGTAGACCATTCTCAGTTCTTTGAGTTTTCTATGATGAAATATCAGGATGAGACTCAGGTTATTTTTCTCTTGGTTTGGAGTGGATAACAGGTGTGGAATGGTAAAGAAAGGTTGTATATGGATTTGGAATCTATTGTATGATTCATTCCTTGGTTTGCTTCGAACATGGATAAGCCTTTATTTATTTGTGCGGGTATCACAATAGTATCAATGTGTCGTGGTTCAAATTGGAGTGTGTTAGCCTCTCTCGATTCAGTTGGAGGATAATTTGTGGTTGAGGTTGAGTTTTTGCTATTTGGTAGTTAAGTGAGAGGGTAGATTGAAAAAGGGATACAAGTGGAAAATTCGCTTGGAAGTGTTCTTTCTTCATGGAGGTTATCTCGGAAATTGTTCTTACAGCATGCGGGCCCAGTACCTCATCCTTTTTGAGATTTTAAGAACTTTCTATCCATTAACTTTTGCAAACAAAAGTCCTTTTAGTAGTGGATGTTGTAATGACCCTCGAGGATATTTCCTTGATCTGATGCATTTCTAGCATTTCAAGCCTTCCCATAGCAGCTACAGGTCATCTATTACTTGTCAGAACTGTTTGTTCGGCGATCCGATAATTCATCTGGATTTTAGGCCTATTTCCCTATTTTGGAGCTTTCACTATTTATGATTTGGTATCGGACAAAAAATACTAGCAGATGACCTCAGATGAGAATTCCAAAAGCTTCATAAACTCCAAAATGTTAATTTTAAGCTACAGGACTCTTGGTTTAGGTCGCGAGGCTTCCAGACTCACTTTGGGCTATTGGGGGATTGTGTGAAAAATAGAACTATAGTTCTGGGGCATATATTTAGTCGAAACAATCTCGGATAAAAGTTTTAATGGTTCCATTGAGTCCGGAACATCAAATTTGGTATGGTTACATAGTTCGTTTGCATATTTGGGATTCCAAATGAATCTCGAGGGCTCGACAAAGACATGGAAATCTCAGTTGTATCTGATATTTCTTTTGGCATCAAAAACGCGAGCCAAGGTATCGCGATTGCAATATACCATTGGTAAGCTAATACTGTGATTTCAATACTCTTGTCACGATTGCGGTTTACGTGTGCATGCCAATGATTTACGGTACAAGGGTTTGGTTACGATCGTGATAGTGACACCCAGATGTCTGGCCTGGGTATAAATACCCCATTTCCAGCTCGTTTTACCCATTCTTTACCCATTTAATAAGAGCTAAAACCCTAAGAGGGAGGCACAACTTGGAATTAAACTTGTAGATGATTTGGGTAGCTTGGTTAATGATTATTCCTTAATTTTCCTTCAAACTCATGGTACATGTCCTTTCATTTCATGATAAATTATTAGGGCTTTAAATTCCTAAACTTTTAGGGCTAATCTTATAACCGATTTATGTTTCATTTGTGCTCAACTTTTGAGCACATATTTTTTGTCATTCGAGGGATCTCATGATGGGTTCAATTTTAGATCCTATTTGCGAGCCTCCCAGGCCTGTTCTTGACCCAAAATTTGTCCCGACCCGTTATATGGCAATATGGGTCTTGTTTTACTCTTAATGATACATAGATTGTGATTTTGATTACGCGAAGACATTTTGGGATCATGGAGAGAACATGAATGATTTAGGCACGGTTAAAGGATATGCAGTTCAGTATAGAGGTAGACTTCTGTCCACTGCTTCACAAGATAATGTGTTTTATATATTGCATGTGAATTTGAATGTTAAGATTGATTATGGGAAGAACACTGTTACTTAGTCTTGATTATTTGAGTTTGGGGTTAGAGAGGGTTTTGAACAGTAAGGTGAACTAATTCTTATATTTCTAGGATGATACAGTCTCTTTATATATTGAGCTAATTCGTAGAATGTTTATGATATGATGCTAGATTTAGGGATGCCATATAGATGCCTTAGTCTAGTAAGGGGTATGATTTGCCTTATATGGACTTTGAGGATTAAAAGTGGGTTCCTCCGACCCACCTTAGGCTAAGACTTGTGTTAGCCCTTGTGGACTTATTTACGAATGTTCTGTATAGCTAAGACTAATGACCTTTAAGTATAATATTATTTTGTGAATTGATGATTTGTGATGGTTTTTTCTTGAATTAAGTTATATGGCCTAAAGATATGTTATGCCTCATAGGTATGCAATGGCTTATAGATATTATTATTGTTATGGCTTCCCGATATGTATGTGGGCGTAAGGTTGTGATTATGATGTTGTAATTATTCTGAACACATTATTCGGCCCAAGGCCATGTTAAGATATTGGTTGGACATGCGGGAAGTGTTTATCCTTTTGAAGGATGTGGCTATATTTTATAGATATATTAATACTTATGGTTCCATCGTTTGAATACCGGTGATGACATGCATATATTCAGTAAATTCATGTTCATCAAAACGATAAATGGAATGATTCAATAAAAATATGATGTTTCTACTATTTTTCCAAAAAGGGATTTGAGCCCACTTTTCACCTTAAAAATAGATTTCCTCATAATGAGAATCGTACCATCAAAATGGATGATTTATGAGCATTGAGATTGAAAATGGTGTTTTAAAGATTTGACCGAGAAAGATTCCGGTCTATGATTTTGATACTACTAATTTCTCCGGTCATGATAGATTCCGACCCTTTCTACACTTTTACTATGATTGAGTCCCGAAGTTTAACCCTGACAATGGATTTAAAGATTCCACTAGTTTTAGCCAAGGCCTAAGTCTTTGCACCTATTATATAGTTTTATACGCATCTCTATTGTATGGGGTGGAGGAGGATGATTCTATTGATAAGATGAATTCGGGCTAAAACCCCATGATAGATTATTGTATTCATGTTGTCCATTTGTTCATCATATTACCTATCTGCATGATTATATTGATTACATTACCTAGTTCAATTCTGGAGGATGATTTTGATGTTGATTACATATACCTAGTTCGATTCGTAGGATGATTATGATGTTGATTATACATACCGGATTTTATTTTGGATAATGATTATGAGGTTGATTTTATATACCCAATTCAATTCCAGAGTATAGTTATGATGTTGACTTTATATACCCGGTTCAATTTCAGACGATGGTTATAATGTTGATTGCACACACACACATAGATATATATATATATATACAATTTTATTCTATAGGATTATTATTACATGGGTGATGTAGGTCATACGTTGGGTTACTCATGGTTTCTATATCTCATGGTATTACAGATTATATATATGGAATTCATTCTTGCATGTGCATTTCTTATCACTAGTATGCACCTATATCTATCAACCTTCTGGGGGGTTACATAGGTTTGAGTGATGGGTATGGCTTATAGGGCATTGTATGTTGATCGGACCTTCTAAGCCTGGAGCATTGGGGGTTTGTGAAAGGCTCGGTATGGTATTGTTTCCTGGATTAGTCAATTAATCATGTTGTAGTTACTATTGTTATTATTATTGTGATTATGATTATTTTTATGGATAGTTTGTGAAATACAGGTTAATGATTCGCTATCGAGATTTGAGGTATGATTCTAGATCTTTTATATTACGATTATATTGTTATGCATGATTATCTCATGATTAGACGTATGAATTAGAACCCTGATTATGCTAGTACTAGTTCCTGCAATGATTACGAGATCCTAAAATGCTATACTAATGATTTATGATGTGCCTCGATTTAACCTTATATACATATGTGTGTGTGTATATATATATATATACCTATGGTATTACCGTATATCACTTCCTTCCTTCATTTATTGAAATTGTATATTTATTCCTCGGCCTTTTATGTAGTTATATATCCTTTTTTTGTCCTTTAGTTGTACATTGACCGATGTTATACGGTATTGTGTTAAGATTTCTGAGCATGGCTGGAATAGGATAGTTCGTCCTTAGTATTTCCTTAGACTTATATGTTAGTATCTTGGACATGAATAGGATAGTTTATCCTTATTATATCCTTGGCTTATGCTAGTACTTGCTGGACATTTGGGTGTAGTTCCATTTCCGTTTATATGTTATATGTATCTGCATTGTCCTTGGTGCTCAGTTGGCAGTTGCTTACTAAATACCACATATTTGATACTCATACTACACTTCTGCATCCTGTAGATAATATTGTGGGTTATCGCCGTTCTTGGGTGCATATTGCGGAGCAACTATGGTTTATAGACGTAGGGTGAGCTCCTGACATTCGAAGTATTACTTTCCTTCCTGCTATGTACTAGACTAGTCAATATATTATTTTCAGAGATGGGTTGTATCAGTAAATTCTCTTGGCACTTCATTTTGTATCTTTATTACTGATTCCACCGGGTTTTAGGATATCTTATGTATTCCAGTCTTCTATTTTTTTTATTCCTCGTTCATTTTTCATTTCTCTTAGTAGTCCATTCCTAGTAGTTCTGGACTATGGGTTGGGTTGCCTACTAATAGTCCCTAGTAGACACTATCATAACCTAAAAAATTGGGTCGTGACATACATACCACATAATATACCAAATCCACAAAATACATCACATATTGGCCCTCACACAGGCCAACACAATAAGATAATCATTTTCATGATTAGTTCTCACACCCTTAACATGCATTGCGTATCAACATTAGCTACCTTGCCCAGTTTGAAAGAAGTTAAGTCAAATCCTACCTCGAATGCCGAAACTAATTAACAACACTTTAACCTCAAAGAAATACTCCACACGAATGGAACCGAAATCAATTAAAACACCAATATATGGAATCTATGCATCAAAAAGAAGCTAACGACACCCATATAGCCTACTTTGGATTCAGGGTCGATATGGACCCCCAAAATGGATTTTTGAAAAAAAAAGTGAAAAATCATAATTTTATTTCATAAACATGTTCCCCATATTTTTAGGAGTCTAAAACTGAAAACCCAAGTAACAATGAGTTAGGAAAAAGGTCCAAATTGAAGAAAAAACATTTTCAAGCTTTATAGGGTAAAAATTTCAAAAAATCGATTTTAAAGTCAAGAATCGAAAATGTTTTGAAGATGAAATTGAGGGCAAAGTTCTAATTAAATGATTAGAAACTCATTCAAGTAAAAAATGTTTGAAATTGGGGTTTAAATTCGAGAAATACCATTTAAGGCCTTACGGGCTAAAATCCCCAAATTACATCTTTAATCCATGTTTAAAACTAGAATTTAGGTTCAAATATTGAAAAATATTAGTTGAAACAAGGGTAATAGTGCTTACCCAAGCTTAGAAGTGAAGAAAATAGATCAAAACCATAAAACCCTTAGCTCCAAGTTTCAAAAGTAGTGTAAGATAGCAAAAACACGAGTATATATATAACCAGGTCTCGCGATCACAGTACCTTGACTGGCTGGGAT
Organism: Capsicum pubescens; assembly: GCA_030864215.1. Classification (NCBI taxonomy): domain Eukaryota; kingdom Viridiplantae; phylum Streptophyta; class Magnoliopsida; order Solanales; family Solanaceae; genus Capsicum; species Capsicum pubescens. The sequence continues at coordinate 110,545,123 of CM061544.1, forward strand.
ATCACGATCGCAGAGCAGGGACGTGATCACGATACTCACCCTTCACGCCTTATCCCAATCGCGTCAATTGTTCCACAATTGCAGGTGCAACAGCTGAAAGGTGCACTAGCAGGGGACTTGGTTCAATCTAAGTCCCCTTGGACCCCTTAAGAATCATATGAAATCCCATGAACGAAACTGGAATATGCTATCGTATCAAATTCGATGCTCCAAAATAATGGCAATATCAGATTTTCAATAAAAAACATCATTTTCACAAAGTTGGCCTTGGAAACCCAAAATCACAAATTTCCAAATCGAGGGTCTAAATGAAATAACACTCATCCAGAATGTAACAGCAAAACACATCACACCCTTCATGGGTAAAACTCAAAGGAAAACACAGTCACCAACACTAAATCTCGAGGCATATAGTTTGCAGTTAGTGTAGCACTTCTTCCTACTCTGAGCCTCTAGAAGTCTATCCTGAATAATCTGAACTCTATCCAAAGATTAGCGAAGCAAGTCCGTAGCTCTAGTTCTCACCATAGAAACATAAAACCAACCCACTAGAGAGTGACAACACCTACCATATAAAGCCTCAAAAGGAGCTATATCGATATTGGAATGGTAGATATTATTTTACGCACACTCCGCCAATGCTAAATGTTGCTCCCACTGACCAACAAAATCCATCATACAAGTGCGACGCATATTCTCCAAAACCTGAATAGTTTGTTCCAATTGACTGTCAGTTTGAGGTGAAATATTTTACTAAGATCAACCTGAGTACCCGACTCATCTTGAAAAGACTTCCAAAAGTGAGATAAGAACACTGAACCTCGATCTGAGATAATAGACAATGGCACACCATGAAGATGAACAATATCACGAACGTAGAAACGAACCAACCTCTCAGCACTGAAGAAGACCTGAACTAGAAGAAAATAAGCAGATTTGGTCAATCGATCCACGGTGACCCAAACAATATTATAACCATGGGAAGTATGGGGTAGCCTATTCACAAAGTTTGTAGTGATCTGTTCCCATTTCCACCCGAGAATGGGTAACCACTGAAGCAATCCACCATGTCTTAACAGCTCGGCCTTTACCTGCTGGAAAGATAGGAAATGACTATAACATCCGCTACATCTCTCCCCATACAACCACACAAATAATGCTGCCTAAAATAATGGTACATCTTAGTCACTCCCGAATGGATAGAATAACTAGAAAACTGAGCCTTCTTGAAAAATCAATCTGATCCAATCACCCACTCACGGCACACAAACTCAACCTCAAATATTAAAAATACCATTTGAATCAAGTGAGGCTTCCATAACCTCACCACTCAACACCTTACCTTGAACCGATCTCATTCCAACACCATCGAATTGATGAGCTCAAAGAAGACCTAGCCTCTACAAATGCCAAAACACGCCCAGGTGTCGAAATATCAAGCATAACTATTTGGTTAGATAGGACTGAACCTCTAAGGCCAAAGGCCTTTCCTGTGTTAAATGATATGCCAAGCTACCCATGCTACTCAACTTTCAGCTCAAGGCATCCACAACCATATTAGCCATGCCCGAATGATAGAGAATAACCAATTCATAATCTTTAAGCAACACAAACCAACGATGCTATCTCATATTAAGTTCTCGATGGGTCAAGAAGTACTGAAGGCGACAATGATCAGAGAAAATATCACAACATACTTCATATAAGTAGTATCTCTATAACATCAAATCAAATATAATTGGGCACAACTCTAAATTAAGGGTAGTGTAACTCTTCTCATATGGCTTTAACTGACGAGAAACATACATAATAACCTTACCCTCTTGCATCAACACAACCCATAATCCAACACCTGAAGCATAAAAAAATAGGTAACTCCTATGCCATCCTTGGGCAAAGTCAAGATAGGAGCTGAACTCAATAGATCCTTTAGCTTTTGAAACCTCGCCTTACAAGCATAAGACCATTCAAAAGAACTTGGTCAACGGAGCTGCAATTGATTAAAAACCCTTAAACAAAACGTAAATAATAACCTACCAAGTAAGCAAAACTCCAATTCTTAGTGGCAAAGTAGGTCTAGCCCAATCAAACACCGCTGCAACCAAAACTCACACTTGGAGAACTTAGAATACAACTTCTCATCCCTCAATCGCAAAAGCACAATTCACAAATAGTCTTTATGATCGTCCTGACTCTTGGAATAAACAAGGATATTATCAATATATACAATAACAAAGGAGTCGAGGTAGGATAAAAACACGTGGTTCATCAATTCCGTGACCTAGCTAGTGCGTTGCTGAACCCAAAGGACATGACCAAGAACTCATAATTACCATATCGAGTCTGAAAATCTGTCTTTGGAATTTTCAATTATCTAATCGTAAACACGTGATACCCGAACATAAAATCAATCTTTGAAAACATTGTGCCATTTGAAGAATAAATCATCAATATGAGAAAGAGGATACTTATTCTTAAATGTCAGCTTATTCTATTGTCGATAATCAATACACATATGCATTCAAATGTCCTTCTTTAAAAACAAGATAGGCACACCCCAAGGTCGGATAAATCCCTTATCCAACAACTCCTGCAATTGATCCTTCAATTTCTTCAACTTGGTTGGGACAATCTAATAAGGAGAAATAGAAAAGGGCTTGGTAATCGGCTCAACATCAATAAAAAATCAATATCACGATCTGGAGGCATACTAGTCAAATCAGTAAAGAACTCATCCATGAACTCACGAAAAATAGGAACAAGATCCAAATAAGGAAGTAAAACAACACTAGTATTACAAATACGAGCCAAATAAGACAAATATCCCCTCTTAACTAAGCGATGAGACTGAATATACAATGTAACCCTCTGAGGATTTGAATGAAGCATAGTCTTTCAAGCAAGCATTAGCACATTCGGTAAAGCTCAAGTCATGATCTTAGCCTAATAATCTAGGACAACATGATAAGGAGCTAACTAACAGATACTTAAAATAACATTGAAATTAACCATATCTAACACAAGAAAATATACCCAAGTCTCCCGCCCATAAGAAGTTAGAATACATGATTAGTACACCTAATCCACCACTAAAGAATCTCCTACTGGGTAGATACACAAATAGGCATGCAAGAGGCTCTCTAACAGAACAAAGCCTAAAGCAAAATATCCAAACACATAGGAGAAAGTTAATTTGGGATACAATAACATAAATGCAGACCTATAATAAATAGGGACGATACCTATAATCAAAACACTAGATGACTACCTTTGGTCTGGCTGGTATAGCCTAGCACTATCCACCACTACTAAATAACTAAATTTCCTCATGATCACCACCACGAGCCCCACTACCTCTGCCCCTCACACCCTAGGTAGAACCCTTATCTCTTAAAGAAGAAATAAGAGTAACACTAACCTCACTATGAGGATAATCCTTGGTGAAATAGCCAGTCTCATCACATACCTAGCAACCTCTATGGCCTAACTTAATGGAAAGAGATACAATTGGGGCCTTAATGACCATCCTTAACTGCTAAATCAGAAGATCCACTAATAAAACTCTGTAAGGATGCCTACACCGGACTACCCAAATATCCACTGAGAACCTTGAAAATCTCTTCCACGAGAAGTCTGAATTCTAAACTCACCAAAATAGCACACCTTCTAGGTGCCTCCCTAAGATGCCCAAAGAATACACTTAGTCATCTTAGCATGATCCACTATACTTTTAAAAGACACTATAAACACAATCATTTGAGATTTAGCCAACTGAAAAAAAGCATCCAGTCCCTTAAAAACATTTGAGTTTTCTAAGACTCGATGGAAATGCTAACATAGAGATATCTATATAAGGTTTAAAAGCATACCTCAGTACAGTCCTGGAGCTTTTTTCTATGTAATCAAACTCATCACACATCTGATCTCTCAGACTTTAAGGCACAAATCTCTCTAAAAGGGCATCATCAAACTGGTCCTATATTATCTCAGGACAATCAAGAGGTGTAAAACAAACAAGCAATCTCCACTAATCTATAGCAATATCTCTCAACAAATAGGTAGTATAAGAAACCCCATGTGACTCTAGAAAACCCAAATTATGCAACTTCTCCAAGCAGTTAATAAAAAGCTCATAGGCATCCTCGTCCACGGCACCACTGAATCTAGAAGGAACCAAATGAGTAAATCTCTCATATCTCTTAGGATCATTAGAAGATATAACAATACTCATAGCAAGAGTATGCATGGTGAATCTAGTAGGATGAGATCCTATCTAAGGAGGTAACATGGATAAAGGCTAAACTCTCAACCTCAGAATACCATACTCAGATGTCGATGCTAAAATAAAAATTGTACTTGGGATCTAAGGAGTACTTAAAATAGAAGAAGGTGCAACTGGAGGATCGACACTTGGGAAAGGAGGAACACCTGGCATAACTAAAGAAGAACCCTCTAAATGGGTCAGAAAATGCTCTAACAACCTCTCCATGACTGGGGTAGATAAACTTTGAGAAATTGGGGAAAAAGTTATACCTCCAACATGCTCAACACGAGGCTCAAAAGAGAGTCCCCTAAGACTACTTCTAGATGGGGTTGATTTATAGGCCCGCCCACTTAATCAGTTTTGTCCACAATTCAAAGCCCTTCTTCAAGACTAGGCTCTCTCTTCAGAGGCAGGCTCAGTATCTCAAACCTCATAGGACCTAGTCAACACCATCTGTGAAGAAAGAGTAAAACATAAATCAGAACATAAGGTATATTAGAAATCCTCAGATAAGGAATATAATGAGGGAAGTTTTTAAAAGACATCCTATAGCCACTAAAAGATAGATATGGAAGTCTATGTACTGATCTACGAGACTCTATTAGACATCTCGTTCTTACACCATTTAGACTAATGAACCTAGCTTATGTAATAAGAATTTGTCATGACCCAAAAGTCTAAGGGTCATGATGGCATTTCTCGTGACAAACCTTGATTAGTAAGCGTATCATCCAAATTGCTATACAAAGGAAAAAAACAATAATGGCCCCAAGGCAGGGCTTCTAGAATGAAGTCGAACTATAGTAATATCACAAATGTAGAAATAAATATAACAAAAATACCATGCATTTCTAAAACCTGGTGTTAATGATGTGAGAACTACTAATACAATCCAAGAATCCAATACATAGGACACCAAAATAGGATACAACTCTGTCTCTGAAATACAATAAAGACATAGTCTAATAAGAAAAGATAGAAGTAGACTCCAAATTCTTGAAACCAACCAATACCTTAAAACGATCCAAAAGCCCTGAATCAACCAGATGCACTTACATAATAATCTGCAAAGAAGGGGCACAGTAGGAATGACTATAGTCCAATTGTACTCAGTAGGTATCATAGGCTGACCGAGCAAAGTAAAAAATAAAGCATACAAAATACACACTAAGGGCGTGTAACCTGCAATTAGAAAATATCCTACAATATTAGTCCATACCGCTTGCACTAACAGTTCTATAATATCCACATATAGTACAATAAAACAACAAAAAAGAATACAAGTATAAATTATACCATATATAAGATAAGAAACAAAGAACATCATATATAAGAGCATCAAATAGAAGTAAGGAATGATAGAATAATGAACAGGTAAAAAGTCAAAACAAGTTATACAATAAAATCACTAGCATAATAAGGTAAATAAAGAATGATAATAATGATGATAATGTAATGCACGAGGTTATTCCACCTCTGAGACTACCACACAACCTCTTTATCCATCTACAGAATGAAACTTTCCAACATAGGACCCATAGAGGGTTCATAAACTCATATACAATCTACACATATATATATATCCATATCTCCTACCTGGCACATCCCTCAGAGAAGGTTTTTTAAGAGGTCAAAATATGTCATCTGCGATACATCCCTCGGGGAGGGTTTTAAAAAGGTGTTTCCAGTATTACTCAGTATTTTAACTGTGGTACCATTATTTCAGCAATGAATATGAGGATGCAATGCTCATAACCAACAACAATAGTATTTCCACAACCAACTAAAACATCAATCACATGAGCCAAATATCCACTCATTATTTCAATGAACCCATGAATTTCCACATAATTCATATAACAATAAAGTAAGAATACATCACAATAGACAATTGGTACCACAATATGTTTTCCATCAAATAAAACACAAATATTCTTATGTATATAGGTAATACATCACATATGACCCCCGACAGTCATGCATAGCACATAATATATTGAATCCACAAAATACATCACATATAGGCCCCCTCACAGGCAAAACAAAATACTATAACAAATTTTCATGACTAGTTCCTAGATCCTTAACATGCATTATGCATCAACAATAACTACCAACCCAGTCTAAAAAAAGTTAATACATAACCTACCTCGAATGCGGAAACTAATTTGCCACACTCTAATTGAAAGAACCACTCCTCATGAACGACCCCAAAGTCAACAAAAACACCAAAATATGCAATCTACATGTCAAAAAAAAGACAACAACACACCTATTGCCCATTTTGATTTGGTGTCAAAACGAACCCCTAAAATGAATTTTTGAAAAACAAAGAGCAAGTCATAATTTTATTTCATAAAAATATTTTCTATATTTTTAGGAGTCAACTTCTGAAAACCCATGTGAAAATGAGTTAGTAAAGAGGTTCAAATTGAAGAAAAATCATTGTCAAGATTTACTAGGTCAAACCCCCGAACTTTTTTTATGGACAAGAAATTGAAGTTGTATTGAAAATAAAGTCGAGGGGAAATTGTTAATTAAAGAAGTAGAAACTCATTCAAGTGAAAAAGGTTTGAAATTGGGTTTTAAATTTGAGAAATACGATTTTAGGCCTTACGGGCCAAAATCCCCAAATTCCATCTTTAATCCATGTTTTAAAAAAGAATTTATTATTAAGGATTTAGGAAATTAGTTGAAATAAGTGTAATGGAGCTTACCCAAGCTTATAAGGGAAGAAAATAACTCAAAAGCATGAAACCCTAAGATCCAAGACTCATTAATGGTGTAAAATGGTGAAATCCCATATATATAAATACATAGGACTCTCAATCGCAGACCTCGAGTCGCGATCACAGTACATTGACTAGCAGGGGTATTGTAATTGCATACTAGGGTCACGATCTCAACACTCACCCGACCCGCCCTATCAAAATCATGATAATAGCTACACAATTGTGAGGTAACCACATGAGTGGTGCACCAGCTAGGGACTTAGTTTAATTTGAGCCCCTGCGTACCCCTCGAGATTTATTTAAAATCCCGTAAATGCAAATAAAATGTTCTACCCTATCAAATTTGATGCTCTAGACTAAATAGTGATATGAGATATCTTAAAAATTGTCATTTTCACAATGTTGATCTCCAAAACCCAAAATCACAACATTTTAAATCGAGGGTCAAAATGAGAATTAAAAGCCATAAAACCACAACAACCATGTTACCACCATAAAATCAACGTTCTAGATCTTCTGGCGCAGTCTATTATGCTATCCACATAGATTAAAAGATATAACCTAATGACAAATTTAAGGCTCTCAAAGCCACCAATAACTATAATATTGAACAAAAGGCACCTGAATGCATCGAGAACTGTGAAAATCATCGACACATCCCAGAAATACAACAATGTAACTTTGAGGAGGGATAAAATAGTCAATCACACAAAAACATATTTTTCACGTATTTCATCAAAATTTTGTTAGTTACACCAATTTACCTAGTATTCATCCCCAAATGATCAAACAATAAAAATGGACCAAGTTAATAATAAAGTACATGTATAATTAAATAAGTGATGGTAATTGTCGTACAAGTCCTTAATTTTCCTAGTTGCTTCCTAAATCAGATGATGCTTCCCCTAAACCTTTATTGGTTGAATTTTCTTCATCCTCAACTTTGGGATATCTCAATCTAAAATAATAATTGGTTTGTCCTCATAAGACAAGTTCTTATCTAACAATAACAAAAATCACTTAATGATATAATCTCCACCCCTATGGTATCTTTTAAGAATAGATACATGGAACATCGGATGAACCCCCGACAAGCTAGTCGGTAATGCTAGCCTATATGCCACTCGACAAGTATCCATGAGAACCTCGAAGGAACTAATATACCAAGGTCTAAGATTTCCCTTCTTACCAAACATCATTAGTAATTTCATTAAAGACACCTTTAACAAAACTTTCTCACTAATATTGAATGACATATCCTTTACCTTATAGCATGCATATTTCCTCTGCCTACTTCATGCAACAAACAATATTGTTCCAAAAAACATACCATTTCCTGGGCTTCGTTTACTAAACTTTGCTAAAAAAAGTCATGTCACCAGTCTCAAACCACCCAATAAGTTATCTGAACCTTCTTCTGTAGAGTGTCTCACATAGTTCAATAACAATGAGGTGTGATAGCTTCTGTTGTATAAAAATTCACACAACAGCAAGACTGGTCAGAGTGACTACCAAAATCAATCATGTGGCCCTTTACATGTCCTCTAGAACCTGAATTATCCTCATCAACTGTCAATCAGTCTAAAGATTAAAGGTTTTTCTCACACGAATCTTGGTGCCCAGCTCTTCATGCAACTCTTTCAAAAATTTAGAAGTATACGTTGTACCGTTGTCAAAAGTTATTGTAAGCAATTTATTATAACCCAAATCTATTCATCCTTTCCCAAGGTCTTATTATAACCCGCCATAAAATCCATAGCAATGTTCTACCAATTTTATTCAGGTATGGGCATCCTTTTGAGCAAAAATGGAATTCTTTGATGTTTATACTTCACCTACTTATAGTTTTGACACTTTTATACATAATGCACTATGTCCCTTTTCAACCCAAGCCACCAATAAAGCTTCCTCGAGTCATGATATCACTTGGTATCACCTGAATTAATAGAATCCCACAAACTATGTACTTCTACAAATATATTTTAAATCAAATCACCAACACAAGGAGCATATAAACTCTAACTCGACATTAATACTCCACCTATATCAAGTTTAGAGTCTTCTAAACTTCCCATCTATGAACTATTTATCCTTAAATTTCTCAAGGTATGTTGACTTTACTGCCATACTAGAAAATACACCACCCTTTTCTGAAAATGCAAAACTACATACTTTGAGATTCTGGATCTTTGAAATCCCTAGACAAGGGTTACATCGGCACCCTCATAAAGGCCTAACTTCCCATGCTTACTATTTTCTAGCTTAATATGTTTACCACTATATTGGACTTACTAGATAATACTTAATGGTCAAATCATAGTCCTTCAAAAACAATTTAATCCATCTCCTCTGTCTTAGGTTCAAATCCTTTTTGTTAAACACATGTTATAGAGTGTAGTTGTCTATCAAGAATTCATAACTGACAACATAAAGATAGTGTCTCCAAAATCATCAATGCAAAACCACCACTGCTAACTCTAACTCATAATTTGGGTAATTTTCTCATGAAACTTCAACTGACTCAAAGAATATGCAATGACATTCCTATCCAACTTTAATATAGGACCCAAAGACAAACATTAATCCTCAGAGAATGCAATAATGTTTGTACTAGCAACCAGTAAAGAAAGAATAAGAGTCGTAGTCAAAAGTGTCTTGGGCTTTTATAAGCTATCCTCTCATTTATGAGACCAAATAAATTGCACAACTTTCTTGGTTAACCTCATAAAGTGAATAATAGTAGATGCAAATTTCTTGACAAAGATGTGATAGTAATTGGCCAGACCACAAATATCCTAACCTCCATTACAGATCTAGGCTAAACACATTTCTTAAACACCTCAATATTTTCTAGATCCACCATCATCCCCTTTTCAAAAAATACATGACCTAAAAAGTCAACCGAAGACTATCAAAATTCATAATTGAAAACTTAGAATACAACTTCTTTTCTTTAAAAATCTTTAAAATAATGCAAAGATTGCATGCATGTTCCTTCATTATCATAGAGTAATCCAAAACGTCATCAACAAAAATATAACAAAAGAATCCAAAAATAACTTTAATAGGCCATTCATCAAGCTTATAAGAGTTGTTAGTAAGGCTGGGCATAAAATACCAAAAACTGAATTACCGAACAAAATTGAAAAAATTTGTAATTGGTATTCAGTAATTCGGTATTTTGTATGTTATTTGGGGGTAAAATTCCAACATTTCCATATTCGGGATTCGGTTTGGTACAAGATATTAATACCATTTAGTATTCGGTATTTACCAAATATCGAATTATATATATATGTGTATGTGTGTGTGTATGTATATATATGTCTAACCAACCCAATAGACCAAGTATTAGTCATCCCAATGAATTTCTTGGACCTTGATAATATATTTGTTAAAAGCAACAAAAAGAATAATAAATAGTGTTTATATTAAATATAATCTTTGAAGTTTAAACGTATATTTTCACATCTCCAACATTAATATGGTATTACTAAATACCGTACAAAACCAAATTTTGATTTACCAATTATCAAATTACTGAATTGATTTTGATAAGTTTGGTATAGGGTATCTAATTTCATATACCAATTACCAAATTACCACACCTAAACATTTAAAATACCAAACCGAATACCAAACACCCACCCCTAGTTGTTAGCGCATTTCTCAAGGACAAAGACATCACTACGTACTCATAATGTCCATATTGAGTTTTGATGGTTGTATTGGGTATGTCCTCATGCTGAGTTTTTGGATGATGATAGCCTTACCTCAAGACAATCTCGAAGAATATTTTCACACTTTGTAACTTGTCAAAAAGGTCATCTAATTTAGGCAAAGGATACTTATCGTGATGGTGACTTGGTTCAACTATCTATAATAGACACATCCTATACTACCATACTTTTTAAAAATTTACACCAACGCACCCGAGGGTGAAGTACTTTGATGAATTAATCCATTGTAGAGTAGTACCTACAATTGAGTTTTGAGTTCTCTTAACTTTGTTTCATCCATAAGGTAGGGAGGGATAGAAATTAGGTGTGTACCTAACTCCAAGTCTGCAGAAAACAATATCTCTCTTTGGAGGCATACTAAGCAAATCCAAGGAAACACTCCCTAAAAGTCTTAAATTACTGGAACTGACTCAATAGAAGGAGACCCTGTGCTTACATCCTAAAATGAGCTTGGAAGGCTAAACGCCCCTGCCCACTAGCTTCTTATCCCAAATCAAAGATATGATGTTCATCGGTTTAGCCTTATATGTACGCTCTTACTCTTGTTAATACATCCTCAACTTAGCTAGAGTCATTGTCTTAACATTACAATTTATGGAACATGATATCTATATAACCATGTCATACCCAGAATAATATCAAAATCCAATATGTCTAGAATGTTCTATTCTTCAAAAGTTTGAAGACCCATAAATAATACAAGCCAAGAACGATAAACCTGGGTCACCATCACAGACTCTCCAACTGGGTAGACATATCCAAAAACTAATTAAGTACATCACAGACTAAGTTCAAACCTAATGAAAATTTAACAAATACATATGAAAAAATAGACCCATAATAAAATGGCACAGAAACCATCCAGTCATAAACTAGAATAGTACCAATGATAACCACATCACAAGCCTCTATATTAGACTAGCCGGGAAAGGCATAAATAAACTTGATCATTAACTGGGATAACTTCCTCACTGGTTGAAAACCACCTCTCCCTACACTACTATTTCCTTGACCACTTTGACTGCCCTATTGATCACCCCATCCATCTTGTTGATGACCCCTGCCATTACAACCTCCCCCTCTACCTACAAGGTTATAGATTGAGTCTTTTACTATGCTTGGCCACCTTACTGCCTCAAAGGTCACTCTCTTTTGAGGTAACCATCAACACCACAATGATGAACACCCTACTAAAGAGAAGGTTGACTGGTAGAAGAGTAGGATGTCCTATGGCCCCTCGTAATAGGTAGTTGTGAAGATGTATTTAATGGACTTACAATAAAAGCTGGCAATACTGACTAAATGGGCTTGACATAATAGTCCAGCTAACTATGATCCCTTGTATAAGAATGACATAATTTACCTGCATTCTAGGACTTCTTGGCTAATGATTTTGCCTGACCAACCTACTTAACCCCCTTAAGCTTCTACATATAATTTTCCAAATTAAAACTCTTTCCTGCAAAAGTTATATGAACAGATAAAAACTATAGATCAGTACTTAACCCTTCATAATTAGAGAATCCTCTTCTCCTTAATACGTAAAAGTTTGGTATCATAATAACATATGTCATAGAACTTAGCATCACAGGCCAAAACTGACATACCCCCCTGCTCAAGGTCAAGAAACTCATCATTCTTATGGTAACACATGGTTCAGGCACATACTTTTTGAAAAATAAAGGATGAATCTAAGCCTAAATAAATGGAGTTAATTTAAATGACTAACTCTATACATAAGCCTTTCCACCATTTCTTGACATTTTTATGACACAAAAAAGTCATAAATTCATCCCTAAGCTTCTGTATGATCCTCAACTTATGCAACCTCTCATAAAAGTCCATGATGAACTCCAAAGAATCTTCAACTCAGTACCCTGGACTGATGAAGATTTCATCTTCAAAAACTTAGTCAGTAATTTATGTTTATTCCTAGTCATGATAGGATCCAAAATAGGACAAAGGGTAATATTATCACTTGAAGCCTTATCCATTCTAAAAGACATTAAAGTAATAGGATAAGCTTCTAGATCATGAAAAACAGCATTGTAAGAGCGGCTCTATTGCCATCCAACCCACTTAGAAAAGTAAAAAACTGCTGAACAACCTCGACAAACATCAGAGGTAGAGTTGCACACTACTCTATAACATCCTGGAACACCCTAAGACTACCTCTTGGATATCACACGATTATTAAAACTATAAGTATTCCAAAGTTAGCCCTTAATACTAACATAATTTGTAAGAAACTAAATAAATTACATGAATCTTGATATAATAAGCGAAAGAGATGTCATTATCTGAACTTTTTCAATAAAATACTATTTAATACATTCTCAACATTGTATTCAAAAGGAAACCAAAAATGTATACCTTAACTCTAACTGATTGTCTATAAAGCCTCTACTAATTCTGACTATTGGTAGTCGGGGCATGACCCTTAGTTATACCTAATTAATACAAATGAATAAAAATGAAATATCAAATATATAACTGACTAGAGTCCCCAAATAAAGAATACTTATCACCTGTTGGCTAAAAGTTGTGAACTATCTATTCATGTTGTTGTAAGCTACAACTTTTACCAATATTATGAAATAGTGCAACTACATAAACATATATATGGTCAATACTTTTAGAATGTACTTAATATGTAGGGGTGAATGTAATAAGTAAACCTGATGTTGATCATAATCACAAAACATACATGCTAAGTGTATATAGACTTAACATGAACATGAAAGAACTACAAACTGAAGTAGCATAAGTATACATTAGAAAGTATCATATGAGTAAAGTTTGTGAGCCATTATACTTTGTTTGAAAATCTTTTTTACTATGGGAGATTCTTATAACCAATATAAACCATATGAGCTAGCATGGAGTCCAACGTATCACCCAATTAGGGAGATTTATTCTATCCTTACCATCGGTATAGAACCTTAACTAGAATGATCATTAAACTAAGATGATGTGGTCAAACGAGACACTCTCTGGCATGGCCTCTTTGTCACGACCTGAGGCTATCCCCCCAGTCGTGAAAATGGAGCTTATGGTCACAGGTGACAACAAGCTAACCCATGTGCTGGTACCTACTGAGAGCACTGAATGAAATCATAAAAATGGATATAGGCAAAAAATAACTGATCAAGCCAAAAAGTCAGAATATTGAAAATATGAATGTATTCACAAGTCTTAAACATCCGATAAGACCAATAAAATTGACTAACTATCTAACTCTCAGAACATCTAAAAAGCCTCTAACTGAGTGAGGATTTGACGGGACAAGCTCCCAACTAACTTCTACTGACTAAAAATACAAAACTACAAAAATAACTTAAATAATCAATCGTACACTCGATGGATGAGGACTCACCACTACTACTGCTAGGTTTGATAGACTGTCTAAGTACGGTCAGACAATTATGCGTTTGAACCTATGATATGAGACATCATTACGCAACAAAAGAGTATACGTCAGTACTTTGAATATATTGGTATGTGAGATGAAGTTACGCTTATATACATGGGGTACTGTGCATACAAAAGAAGGAATAACTGAATAGCATGAGATAAATGAGCATGAATGCATGAAAACTATGATATCTAAGAAAGCAAGACCAAGCATAATTCTATAATTTGACATAAGTCTGATATCGTAAAAACTATAAGCTGTAAAACTGCATAACTGAAAGTTTGTACACTTGTTCAAGCAAACCTGAACTAAGAATATAATAACATACTGTACTGAGACTATGGGAGGTATCATCTAATCGGCATGCCCCAATCTTAGCTAATTGGGGTACAACTTGTAACCCAGTTAGAAAAGTGTTATTACCATGCCATGGGTATTAACACTGGCTTTGTGGATCCACTAAAGTGATGTACCAAAGGACTAATAAGTCGCCCTAACCTGTAAGGTTCTCTAATAAGATATGTGTTACCCTCAACTAAAAGGTAAACACCTTGTCAACCCTCAACTGGCAGGTTGAAATCACTAACCTATGCTGGATATGTAGTTCTGGAACTGAGGGACTGTAATAAAGGTCACACCCTCTATGTGAAGGTAAGCCCCCAGTCCTGGGTTTGCTCGGTGCGAAATTCTACTCCCCAATAAACAGACACTAGAACTAAAACTTGACTGAGTTTGACTGAACATGATTTCATGACTGATAGTACTCATGATGATCATAATAACTAAATAAATATGAAGAATTATGGTTTAACTGAATCATACTTGAAATTTAAAAAATCATGTAAAACAAGTAGGTATTGGGTGTTCATAACCCACCAACACTAAATAAGCAATAATGATAGAAAAATTTAATCTTTAATCGAAAGAGGGTTTTGGGGCTCCATGGGTAAAAGAAACCCATGAATGAACATCCCACATACCTTAAGTCATTTAACTTGAAAAAGAAACACCAATCTTAATGCTTTTTTGAATGTTATTGAACTTGGGGATTTTGAATTCTTGACTTCATGAGGAGAAAGAAATTGAATTTGTTATCTTTGGGAAAAGGGAAGGGTTTTCTTGAGAGGGATTTGGAGAAGAATGGAAAATAATGCCCTAAATAATGTCCCACTTTGTGTTATGGATGATTTTGGTTGGGGTGGAAAAGACCCAATTGCCCCTCACTCAATTAAATTCGTAACTCGGCATAAAAAGCTTACCGCGATGCATTCTAATTGTGGTAGTGTATACCACACACCACAATGCGGTATGCATGACAAAGGGAATTGTACCGTAATGCGGGCCTATTGATAACGCTTAAACTATACCTCTTCTATAAGAATGTAAGAGATCATTGTCAATATATAACCCAACTAGGTTGGGGTCGAATCCCACAGGGAATATGGTATGAATTTGAGTTTTCTACGAGTTGATCAACATATAGTTATCAGTTTCCTGTGAATGGGGGTGTTTGCAAAGGTAACAAATAATTACTTCTCAATTCAGTGTTTGGAATCAATATGATAAGGAAAACTAGAGTTATGTTCAGTATGGATGTTAGGATTTGATAGATGCTAGTAACGGTTCAAGATTCTTGTGGTAGGTAGGAACAACAGACTATCCTTTTCGAAGTTATGTCTAAATGTTTCTCAACCTATTTAGACATTTAACCACCAAATTCTCTCAAACTTAGGAAATTTATATTTCATAACAGGATGTTATCTCAAGTTAATTAATCTTGTTACTGCATTAATTATTAAATAGAAGTTTGATGCTTCCAAGTCCCTGTTGATAATTCATTTCTTACTAGGGTTGATTTCTTATCTCAAGAAAATCACTAGTAAGAAAGGCCTATTATTTGCAACCAATAGTCAGAGTATAAATAATGGAATTAATAAGAAGTTTCTACTACCATTTTAATCTTGAACTCTTGGTTATGCTACAAACCCAAACTAACAGATCCCACAACTCGGGTTAAGGGAATTTAGCTACTCATAATTCAATAATCAAGACAATAAGTGGAATTCATAGTTTGATATATGAACTTACAACAACATGAATAGCAATAAGTGTTTCTCAGATTTGATTCAAAGTAAAAAAATACCAAAACAATTGTTATAATCTCTCCAAAAATAATTGTAAAGTTCAAGTCAGAAAACTAGAGAGAAGAGATTCTCAAAACGTCAGTTCCCTCCTCAATAGAAAACCCTAACATATGCTTTAAATACTTTAGCCTAATTATGGAAACAAAATCATAAATCACAGTATTTTCTCAGACAGGCGACGACATGTGTGACGACTTATCAGGAGTTTGATGACTTATCAGGAATGTTGTCAGCTTCTCTTCACTTTTGACAATCTCTGCCTTAGGTTGACGATGAGACGTGATGTCTTATCAGACATGTGATGACTTATCAGAATTGTCATCGCTTCTTCACTTCAATTCCCATTCCCTGCCTAAGCATAACAACAAGCCTAACGGCTTATCACACTTCTAACGACTTATCACACTTCTGACGGCCTATCACAGATGTCGTCACGAATTCTAGCTGAAGCTCATTCTCTCTCTAAGGCTAACGGCAACTCCGATAGCTTATCACAAGCCATTTGACTTATTAGACAAGTCTTCAGCTATACTTCCTTCTCTACATGCTCATAAATCAACTCTTTTATTTCCATTATTGTTGGTTCTGTTGAATCTTGACTTTTACAACAATATCAAACAGAAAACAATAAAAAACGACAAAAGTTTCTTAAGGCTTTGCAATTATTCTTAGTTAAAATCCTCAAATGTGTTAGTATCTTCTCACACATCACCTATCGCGGTTCTTTCTGGATTCATGATCCAAACATGACCCAAACCTTGTGCGAAAAATCTGAAAATTCTCCTAGACATGATCGTTACACCCCTGAACATTAGTTAACTCAAAAATCAACATATCAGGGTCGAGATGACCAAATTAAAAATCCTCAAAGTTTTGAGGCCTTAAAAATGACTGAGTCCCCAATACTTCGTTAAATTTTTTCGCCTTAAGCCCCTTATTCATGCAACTATAGGCTAAACTGAACTAATAACAATAAGGGGTATTACAATATCTCCATATTGGGAACATTCATCCTCGGATGAGACTATTTAGACTGAGAATACTGAATGAAGGTAAATGAGATCACCCACTGATCATCTATGACTGGGAACATGAATACATAACTGATTCTAAAAATGATATATGAACAGAACTAATTTTGTGAATGCCTGTAATGACATGAGAATGGTTATATAGTTGGAATTAAGAATGTGAAAGAATCAATCTAGGAAGAACTATTACCTCAAGACGAGTCTGAGTTTGCAAAGAAATAAAAAGGGTACTTGGTACACATATCTTCTTCTGTTTCCCAAGTATCTCCATTAACAAATTGATCTTCCATAGAAATTTAACCAACGGAACTTCTTTGTTCCTTAGTATATGGTTCTGATGATCTAGGCTCTAAATTGGGAGTTCTTTGAAATAAAGGCTACCCTAAACACATGTACTTTCTAAAGGAATAAAAACTACTAAATGGCCAATACATTTCTTTATCAATGAAACATGAAACAGTGGATGCACTAATGCTAAATCTGTAGTTAACTCAAGCTCATAAGCTACCTTCCCAAAACATTTCAAGATTCTATAAGGGCCAACATAGTGGGGACCGAGCTTCCCCTTCTTGCCAAATATCTTTACTCCTTTTATGGGAGTGATTTTTCAATAGACATATCTAACAACATTAAACTCAAGGTATCTTCTCCTCACATTTGCATTAATGTTATGGTGACTTTGGGCTACCTTCCGTCTATCCTGAATCAACTGAACTTTCTCTATTGCCTCAAACACTAAATATGGCCCTATCAAAGCAGCATTACCTACTTCAAACCAACCAATAGGAGACCTACATCTCCTCAAATAGAGAGCCTCAACCAGAGCCATCAGAATACTAGAGTAATAGGTGTTATTGTAGTCAAACTCAATCAAGGGTAAGTGGTCATCCCAACTAACATTAAAATCAATAACACAAGAGATAGGAATGTCCTCTAAGGTCTGAATAGTCCTCTCTGCTTGACCATTGGTATGAGGATGAAAAGAGATACTGAGATGAACTTTGGTACCTAGCAATTTTGAAAAGCATTCAAAAAGTGAGGTAAATTAAGTACTTCTATCTGATATGATAGAAAATGGAACTCCATGCAACTTAACCAACTCTCTAATATAAATAAAATCATAATCATTAGCTGAGTATGAAGTACTAACTAGCAAGAAATTAGATGATTTAGTTATTCTATCGATAATGACCCAAATCGAATTATTCCGACGACGAGTATGAGGCAAACCTATCAAAAAATCCATGTTCATCACTTCCCACTTCCAAGTGGGGATGCTAAACTCTAGTAATGCAACACTAGGTTTCTGGTGCTCAACTTTAACCTGTTGATAATTTGAACACATTGCCACAAACTCTGCAATATCCTTCTTCATACTATTCCACCAATAGATTTCCCATAAGTCACGGTACTTCTTAGTGGATCCTTGATGAATGGAATACCGTGCGCCATGTGCCTTCTCTAAAATTCACCTCGTCAAACCATAAACACATGGAACACATAACCTTCCTTGAAAACAAAGCACACCATCTACCCCTTGAGAGAAAAACTCTACTTTCTGATTTGTAAGTGCCTCCTTCAACTTTAAAAAACTAGGATCCCTATATTGATTTTCTTTTACTTTGGAAATCAATGAAGATTTCGCACCATTCTGTTCCCATATGATGCCTTCAGCTGAATCAATCAATCCAACACCCAATCTAGCAAGCTGATAAACCTCCCTAACTAACTTTTTTTTATCACCCTCAACATGAGAAACACTACCCATAAAAAATCTATTAATGTTGTATCCCACTACATTGGCCTTTCCTGGATAATACAACATACTCAAATAATAATTTTTTAACCACTAAAGCCACCTACTCTAACGAAGGTTCAGATATTTCTATGTGAACATGTACTATAAACACTTATGGTTAATGAACACATCAACATGAACTCCATAAAGATAATTCCTCAAAATTTTCAAGGGGAAACTATAGTTGCCAACTCAAGATCATGGGTTGTGTAATTCTTTCGATGGGGTTTAAGTTTTCTAGAGGCGTAGGTTATGACCTTACCTCACTGCAGCAAAACAAAACCAATACCAACTCTTAAAGAATCACAATAAACTACAAATCCATCTAAACTCTCTGGCAAAGTCAAGACTGGGAGGAAGTGAGCCGAGTCTTCAACTCCAAAAAAAACTCTCCTCGCAAGAATCTGACCATTGAAATTTGACTTTTCTTTTGAGTCAATTAAAACTTAGGGGATGAAATAGAAGAGACCCTTTAATAAACCTTTTGTAATAGCTATCCAAAACCATGAAACTCTTGACATATAATAGAGAGATAAGTCCATGCAATTTTCTCACTACTTTGGTATTTTGAGGGTCAACTTCAAAGCCATCACCGAAGATAATATGACAAAGGAAAGCTACTGATCTTAGCCAAAACTCATGATTACTGAACTTGGTGATCAACTGATGGGCTCTACGAGTTTTCAATACTATTTTGAGATGGTCTGCATGATTATTTTCACTACGGGAATAAACAAGAATATCATAAATAAAGACTATGACGAAATTGTCAAAGTACTGCTTGAAAACTCTATTAATCAAATCCATGAAAGTTGTACGGGCAATCACTAGTCCAAAAGACATAACTAGGAATTTGAAATGATCATATCGAGTTTTAAAAGTTATTTTTGAAATGTCACATTCTCTAACTCTGAGCTGATGATAGATGGATTTGAGTTCTATATTGGAGAAGTAACTAGAACCCTAAAGTTGGTTGAACAAGTCATCAATTCTAGGGAGTGGATACTTATTCTTGATTGTGACTTTATTCAACTAACGATAATCGATGCATATTCTGAGAGAACAATCTTTCTTATGCATGTACAAAACTGAAGCACCCCATAAGGAAAAATTGGGCATAATGAATCTCTTATTTAAGAGATCTTTCAACTATTCTTTCTGTTCCCTAAGCTAAGCTAGAACCATTTTGTAGGGCGAAATAGAGATATGCTAGGTATTTTGAAGGATTTTATTCTGAAGTCGATTTCACCTTCGGGGGCAACTCCAGGGAGGTTTTTAGTGATCACATAAGGAAATTACCTTACAACTATAGCTGACTCAAGGCTTGGAGTCTCAAAACTAGAGTTGTTGATCCGAATAAGATGATAAATATACCCCTTAGATGCTATTTTTATTACCTTAAGATTGGAAACAATCTGACCCCTAAGTACGGAGGTACTACCCTCCATTGAATGACCACTTCATTAGGAAACTGAAATTGAATGACTCTATTTCTTCAATTAACTGAGGCATAAAATGAGTGGAGAAAATCCGCTGAGAATGACATCAAAATCATTCATGTCTTACTCCATAAGGTCCACTGAGGTAACTCTCTAGGACACTGTGACCAGGAAGTTTTGGTATACCGCCTGGATTTAATGGAGCTACCTACTAGAGTAGAAACTTTAAAAGGTTCTACAAATGATTTGAGACTGACACTTAAATTGTCTGCTACATAGGGCGTTACAAAGAAGAGTGAAGCTCCGGGGAATAATAAAGCATATAAATGAAAATGAAAGACCTATAATTTACTCGTACCTATATTACAATAACTTTCATGATCATGCCGGGTTTGGAGAGTATACAACATATTCTAACGCTAACCACTGGTTTAACTGGAATTAACAAACTACTGAGTCAGGTGACCGACTGGAACTTGAGGGAAGTTGGACTGATCATGATAGCAAACCTTTGGGAAATATCATACATTGTGGCCTGGATATCCACACCCTAAACATACATCACTGCCATCTCTATATAAAGCCTAATAATGCCTGCCATATTTCTCGCAAAGAGGGTTCGAATGACTACTGTTCACACTACCTTGGGACATAGATCCTGGCGCCCTATACAGACTATCTTGATTGAACATAGGAACTGGCCTACTAGATGTAGATGGAGTTAGGGATGAGGACTTCTAATGAAAATTAAAATGGTTACCACCTTCTGACCATGGCCAAGAAAAGTTAAAGCTACCTGTTCTGGCCCTCTGATTCATTCTCTCTCTCTTTCTCCCTAAGCTTAACTTCCTTAACCTGTTAAGCATGAACCATAAATCTAGTTAAGTCCATCTGCTTAATCAACATGGCAGTCCTACACTCCTTAACCACACTATCAGCTATACTATACATGAATTTACTCATTCTAGACCTATTGTCTGCAACCATACTAGGTGCATAAGAAAGTACTCCTTTATACTCATGATGACTATCTTCAAACTAATGAACTCCTGAATCTTATCCTTTCCTATATCTAATAGGAATAACCTATCTGGAAATGATGTGGAAAATTTCTCCCACTCAAAAGGCCCTGGATCAACACCACGGTCCTCATTCCACTTCTTAAACTAGGTGTAAGATATATCCTATAACTAATACGTATCCATCTCTTCAATCTCACTCAAAGTGATGACCATAATATATGTCACCTTATGAACCATTTCAACAAAATCTTGCGAATCCTCTTAAGACTTGGATCCTGAAAATAAAGGGGAATTTATTCGAGTGAAATCTTGAATCCTAGCTGTATCTGTATTTTTCACTAGATTGTCTAGGTCACTAGCTCACTGATTGCTTTAAGCTGTAATTGAATGAGATAAAGTAGTAGAAACAGCTTTGAACTCGGTGTGAGAGACATGCCTATTCATGGGATTTCAAGAATAGGCGGAGGTGCAGGCTGGTCCCCAACAATTCTTCCATTTATTCTTCTGGGAGGCATAGTCTGTAAATGAAATGAAGGATAAGTTATAAAGAGTGTTTAAATAGAGCTCATGATCATTTGAATGACATGAATATTGAAATAAGGAACACTTTTCCTAAAATGTCACGTAGCCTCTTATCCATAAGTATGGCGCACATTACACCCAAGCGCAAGACTTTAGTCAACGTGGCTTTTAGACTTAATAGGAAACTTTAAAACCTTAGGCTCTAATACCAAGATTTTTCACGACCCGAGGCTACCCCCTAATTGCGACAACGGTGCTTATGGTCACAGATGACCACAAGCTAACCCATGTGCTTATATATGTTTAGAACATTGAATGATTATTAAAACATGACATTTAAACTCAAACTATAGTATTGAATCATAATAATTGATATGTGCATAAAAAAACTGATAAAGCCATAAAGTCCGAATACTAAAATATATGAATGATTTCACAAGTCTGAAACATCCTATAAGACTAATAAAATTGTTTAACTGTCTAACTGACTGTCTGAACGTCTCAGAAGCCTCTAACTTATTGAGGATTTGATAGTACAACACCCAACTAACTCCGACTGGTTGAAAATACAGAACTACTGAAATAAATGAAATACTCAATTATGCCCTCGATGGATGAGGACTCACCACTACTACTGCTGGGTTTGCTAAACTGTCTAAGTGTATTTAGGAAACTGTGTGTCCAAATCTATGATATAATACATCATAGTGCAAAAAAAGAATATGTGGTAAGTACTTTGAATGTACTAATATATGAGATGAAGTTAGGCTCATATGCATGGGGTACTATGCATATAAAATAAGGACTAACTTAATATAATGAGATAACTGAGCATGGATTCTTGAAAACTGTGACATCTAAGAATGCAAGACCATGCATAATTCTGTAATCTGAAATAAGTCTAAAATTTGAAAGATATTAAATTACATAACTGAATAAAAGAAATTCTTCACACTTGGTCAAGCAAACCTGAACTGGGAATACACTAACATACAGTACTGAGACTATGGTAGGTATCATCTAATTCTGAGATAATCAGGTTCCAACCTGTAACCCCAGTTAAAAGGGTGTTAGTACCATGCCATGGGTACAAACTTTTTTCGTCAGGATACAGTAATTTAATGTCTCGAAGGACAAATGAGACACCATCAACTGGTAGGTGCTCTAAAGACATATGTATTACCCTCAAATGGCAGGTAAATGATACACCCAAATTACACCTCTCTTAAGAGAGAGTAAGCAGTCACTGTCAAATATAGAACCCAACTAGGTTGGGTGTCGAATCCCATAGAGAATACTGTGTTAGCTAAGTATTGTGATTATTATTAGACTGTTCATCAAAGGTTCCTAAATTAGAGGGGTTTAAATTTATAAATTGTAATCTAAGTAATTACTATTGAGTTGTTCCATCTAATGATTCTTTCTGCTATTAGTAATTCAATGATATTAAACAAACATGAGTTATGGTTACCAAGATATTTAAATAGTTAGGGTTGTGAATCACTTTTGAGTTCCACTCAATAACTTCAATTGCAAGAGGAGTTGAATTCTATTGTTTACCCATTAGTTTCTCAACCTTAATGGATAGTTTATCCTTTCACTCTATCAACTTAAAGATTATATTGAATATTCAACTATTTTCTTATGAAGGTTAATCCTTGTTAAGGCATTTTACATTAATCTAAAGATTTGGGTCTCTAGATTTCATGTAAACCCTTTTTTTTCCAACAAACGCTTTTATATTCGAACAAGTGAATGTTCTTGGGTTCACCTTTCTAGTTTGCAACCAAGAAAAGTCATTAGAGTGAAGAAGGGTTTATGAAACATCAATTACCTACATAAACTAAATTGGGATCACAACCCATATCAACTACTTATATAAAGGCTCCCATAACCTTAGTTATAGGAGCATAGCCACTTATCTCCATAGAAGGAAGAGAAAGAATACTTGTATTATTCATTAACACTTTCAAAGTTCACTTACAAAGGTTACGAGAATTAATTCTTGAATCTTCAATAGCAATAGAATGATTAGATCAAAAAATGTAGTTTGATTCATAGAGTTTTACATTACAGAGAGTTTCAAAGATGGAAAACTAAGATAAGACAATCGCCCAGATTCAGAATGTTCTCAATAAAACCCTAACTGGGTATTTATATGCTCCCAGGTTTAGATGATTTGAAATTTAAAATCAGAAAATTCCACATCCAAATTGATGGTAGAACTAATGCCCCATCAGAAGTCCGATAGTCCGTCACATGGTCCATCGCTGAGTGCTCCAAGATGTCTGGTTCTGTTTAGTCCTGATGGCTACCTTGGCAGACCGTCGATGGCCCGATGGTCCATCACACAGTCCATCAATAAGTCCTCTGAAAGTCCTCTGAAATCCTTCATTTTGTTTAAGCATGATAGCTAGCTTGGTGGTCTGTCGAAAACTTGACGGCCCGCCACCTAGACAGTTGCATGGGCCTTCCACCTAGAACCTTCTGTTTATCTCTAACGTCTCTCATGACGGTCCATCACATGATTGACGGTCTACGATTTGGGTAATCAATTACCTTTTACTGCTATTTTCCTAAGTTTTCTCCTTCAGCTATTCCTTACCCTTAAATCACTCAAATCCACCTTTAAATACAACTTTAGTTTCTTGAAAGCACACAATTTTCCCACGAAAAAGATGCAAAATGTTCCGTCAAAAGTTGGAACATCATCACCCTCAACTTAAGATAAGTGCTTTTCCTTAAGCAACTCAACACCAGATTACAAATATGATCAATGTAATGACAGACATTAAACTTGCCGAACCAGTTTTCACACAACAATTCACTTGTTATCCTAATTATATGGCTCAACCTATCAGAGTACATAACTGGAATTATTTCAAAATTAATACATATACACAAAAATGGATACAAGAATCTACCAAGATCAGCTGAATTAAGTTTAACTCAGATTGCCCTCATAGTGAAGGAAATCCACCACTCAATATATTTTGTGGATACAAACCAAAACTCTCACACTCGTCAAAGAAGTTAAAAACATAGTACACATACCCATAGACTTTCCCTTAACATCCAATGCTCTCTTTTAGTTGACTCACAAAGATCAAGAAGGTCTTTTCTCAGGCTTGTAATGAGGCTTTGAGGCTAGGTGAGGAAGAACTTTTGGAAAAAAAGTGACTCAACACTAGGATTAAACTCTGTTTTCCCTCAAGTTCTACCTACCAAGGTCATTTCTGATCTAGCTCACTCATCCTTTTCTCATTCATTTACCCTTTACCATAACAACCCTTTTTTTATATACACACAAATATTAGCCACCCTCAACTTATGCTGATGTAATAAGTCAAGGTACACAGTGTCTTGAGTAGACATGGTCAGATGCCCTAAACCATGTTCTAAACTAACTTTCCCTTAGACAGGTAACAACTTGACAATAGCCACCCTCAACATAGGTATTTTGCCTAAGTTTAGGTTCATAATGCCCAATAGTGGGCTAGGGACAGAGATAAGTGTTAACAACTTAAAGGGATTTAACTAGAGTGATTGGTGATGAAGAAAAAAAATTAACATAGGCTCAAAGAAGGGTTCAAAATGGAAAATATTTTTTGGTGGGGTTAATTGTTTTGGCTACGTGGACTAAAATCACAAGGAGGCCTACTCTCACTTCTTATTTCATCAACTACAACACAAGATCAATTAAACTAGGCAAGTTCTAGGTACTACACTATGTAAGAACTAATACAAATACTCGCCCACACAGGAAACTGAGTCAAACTCATTCTACTATTCGTAAGATTTACACCACATGTCATGCATATTCAACAAGTTAATGCCAACCATATATTCAATAACAATTGATTACATATACTAGGAGACAAAAGTAAACAATCATACATACATAGCCATAGCCTAATTCCAACATTAGTCATCATCCATATTCACAATGAGGTGCTAACATAAATGGTACTTTTATTTAATGGACCAACATTAACAACAAAACAGGACTTAAGAAAGGAAAGATGCAAACCCAAAGTTAATCCTAGAAAATAAAAAAAATGCCATGAAAAAAAAATGCCAACTTAAACATAATACTAGACATGCCGATTCTCCAAGATAGCACATGGGAGAAAAAGAATACTTCAACACAATCCCCCATAGTACAAGTACACCACCCCCACAAAAATATATGCATTGTCCTTAAAGAATTAATTAAAAGTACAAAGGTATGGTTTTACTTGTATTTCCTCTTATTCATCTGAGGCGTCTATGAAGTGTGGTGAGGCTTCAGCATCCTCACCTAGTGCAATATTGACCCCCATGGTAGTGGGGGTACTAAAAAACTCTCCCTATAGAATCAGAGGTATAGCATCCCAGACTGGGTCTGAAGTTCTCCCCCTAACTAGGGCGAAAAAGGTAGACACTCCAGTTGTTTCACCTTTAAAACTCTTCTTTTTTCTCTCTTCATCTCTCTTTGATCTTCTGGTGGATTTCCTTAAATCATGTAGCTATCATTCCTCCAGTGTCATGCCTTTCCTTATTTTTATCTTTTCAGCTTTCCTATCAGCACGTTCATCTAGAGTTGTTTCATCTTTAAAACTCTTCTTTTTTCTCTCTTCATCTCTCTTTGATCTTCTACTGGATTTCCTTAAATCATGTAGCTCTCATTCTTCTAGTGTCATGCCTTTCCTTATTTTTATCTTTTCAGCTTTCCTATCAGCACGTTCATCTACCTTCTGCTTTCTTTTATCTTTCACGGGTCTTCCTATCAGATCACCAATTTCTTCATCATCATCACTCATTATTAAGATTGGATCAAAAGTGCGCTGCTGTGGCTACCTGTTCTTTAACTTATCAATGTTAGCATGTGCTTTTTTAAACTCTTCCATGATCTTTGCCAAGTCTAGAATAGACAGTGAATCCTGCCTTTTGTTTATTTTATCCTCCATGTGATCCATCCTCATCTAAATGTCTTTGAATAGTCAAATTGCCTCAACTACAATTCTACCAATAAAAGGCTTGAATTTTGTAGCCCAAGAATCAAGCTACCTTTTGAATTTCTTTTGCAATTTTACAGACTTGGCAAAGTTTTCCTGCGTCAACCTATATTCTGCAAATTCTACCCTACCCACTGGTGGTGCAGATTTTGAACCTGCAGACATACTTGATGACATATAATCAGGTGGTACATAAGTGGTAATCGGTAATGGCATACCTGTTGGAATCTCTGAAGTATCTAGGGCTGGTACTGACTGAGTTTGGTAGGCTTGTAGTTTGGTGACCCTCATTTCGAATTTTAAGTCATCCTTCGACTTCTCAATGTACTGCCTATGCATCACACGAACCTTATTATCTACTCCACGAATCATAGGCACACCTTCCTGCCTGCATAATTCAGTGAGTAAGCAAGGAAATTATAGAGAACTTGCCACCTTATGTGCTCGCACAAACAACTCATCGGCAATAATTTGACCGAAATCAATCTTTAGTCCTGACAGGAAACTAGCAACAAGTACTCCCTGGTGAATATTTAGATTAGAGTCACCATTCATTGGCATAGGTCTCAATCATACCACAACCTACCAAAATTTAGCATAGAAGCTAAGGGATGACTTTACTATGCACTTAAGTGGGTTTATAGCCCAAGAAAGATTTTTATCATCAGTCAACACTCTACCCAACCATCTCCTTTGTACAGATACATTACGCAGTCGATATTCAAGTTCTGGAATAGTAAATAGGTCTATATAATCCGGCCAAAATAGTATCCTATTGATGGTTTGGGAAGGTATGTTAATGGTGACTCATCGAACTTGTACTGACTCCCTATTCGGTAAATCAAAATACTTTTAGCCCTTTGAAATATCTTTTTTTCCCAGTAAAAAATAGTTAACAAAGAATTCCCTTACCAGATCCGGCTGATATGATCCGAGGGGCTTTCTCATCCATGACAATTCATAGATATAAAAATCATGCTCTAACTCAGGATTCTTGTGTAGCTCCATCGTTATAATTTGATACTCATTAGGAAATGGCCTTTTGACTGACCTACTTGTTGTTGGTGCAAACCCATTATAAAAATTTTCCCTTACTCTATCAAGTTTCCATCTGATGGCCTCTTTTATTTAAGGATCCTTACGTCTGATCAAGTTGGCATCCTCTGTCTCAGTGTTAAAATTGATTGCTTCACTTTGTGCCTGTACATTGTTAGCCTGAGTTTCGGCCTCAATTAGATTGGGATGAGATATGACAACCCTTTTCTCATCAGGACTCGAGCTAGTGTTGCCAGTGCTGCTATCACTCTCCTGTTCAGACTGGAAGAGTTTTGAAAGTGTCCGATCCCATTAGTGAGTGTTGAAGGCTGGTGCCTCCTAGATCCTAGAAGGTTCACCTCGGCCTTTTTCCCGACCACCGCCTCTAGTCAATGGGATTTTTCGTTCTATGGTGCTTGAAAAAGAAGTACGTATTCAATTACTAAACAAAAATATGCAAAAATAGAAACAAAAATTGGATTGATGATTAGAATGATGGGCTGTCGATGATGTGATGGTCAGTATATTGGGCCATCAGGTCGTATCCAGTAAGCTCTAACTTTCAGGGCCTTGCGATGGTCTAACTGGAAGTCCGTCAGGTTACTAAAAGTTTGCCAAGTTGTCCATCACAGCTTATCCAGTGAGCAACTTCCTTTAGGAATTTGCAACGGTCAACTTGAAGATCCATCGCAAATTCAACGGTTCGCCAAGGTGACCATCGGTCCCCATTTTCCATTTCAGACTTGTTTTTTGGCATTTTGTCGAACAGTTAGTATACCTTTTCGATTTTTAGCATAGCAACAAAAATAATTTCATATTTATGCACACATTTTTCTACTCTAAATATTTAGGTAACTCAGACTTCACCCAAACAACGTATACCAAAGTTCAGAACTTAGAATTTCAACAATTTAAACCACAATAGGAAACAACATAAAAATTTAAATACCACAACTGTTTCAATTATGTTTTATTCTTTGGAGAAGGAAGAAAATGTGTTAAAATTATACCTTGATGATGTAGAAATTTCACTGTAGTTGCATGACTTC
This sequence comes from Capsicum pubescens, assembly GCA_030864215.1. Taxonomy (NCBI): domain Eukaryota; kingdom Viridiplantae; phylum Streptophyta; class Magnoliopsida; order Solanales; family Solanaceae; genus Capsicum; species Capsicum pubescens. The sequence continues at coordinate 110,574,311 of CM061544.1, forward strand.
AGAAAGAAAAATTACTTAACACTTTAACCTGTGATTTCTTCTGTTGTTATGATGAAGTGAAAAAAGGGGAACATAATTGCTTAAATAGAGGAGAAGAAAGAAGTTGGAGAGTTCTAGAGGGTGTAAGTACCTTTAGATACTATGAATCCAAAGAGAGTTAGACAATTTTACAATTTAAAGAGGTTACAACGTATGTAACCACCCTATTTTATCTCTTTAAAATCTTTTAGGTCAAGCACATGTCATTTAAATAGGCAACTAACCAGACCCAACCCGTGACTAGGGTTACATTGATGGTAAACCCAATAGTTCGTCACCTTTTCGACAGTCTGCCAGGTTGACCTTAAGGTCTTAACAGAGACATACCTTTCAAACCTTTTTGTGTTGGTCACACCGATGGTCTGCCAATTATGCAATGGTCCGTCGAGTGGTCCGTCAGCCCCTCGAAGAAACTAAAATATTAAACCTCATGTTGACATAAGAATTAATGGTCCGCCAGGTTTTTGATGTTTTACCAGCTCGATCGTCGAGCCTTATCCAGTACATTCAACTGTTTGTCATGGCTTTGACTATTAGAGCGCAGTCCGTCGAGATCTTAATGGTTCATCGGTATCTCTGTCAACCTCCTCACAACTGTGAAACTCTTTTCTTTTATGGTCTTCAGTACTGCACACTTCACAAACACATCAGATTGCACAAAAAGAAACCAATAAAAGAACTTTAGCTATGATTGCAACAATTCTTGGTTTGTTGCCTCCCACTAGCGCTTGATTTAATATCATGGCACAACGTAGTCATCTCATTTACTCAGGCTTCATCGAGATAGATAGTGTATATGCACTTTATCAAGTCCATTGGACCGATATAATACTTCAATCATTGCCCATTCACTTTGAAACCACTTACCTCTTTTTTTGAAAGTTCAACCACTCCAGAAGAGTAGACTTGATTAACTAGAAATGGGCCCGACCATTTTTATTTATGCTTACATGGGAACAGCTTCAGTCTAGAGTTTAAGAGAAAAACCCAATCACCTTTATGAAAGTCATGCTTTTCAATATTCCGATCGTTATACTTCTTCATCTTCTCCTTGTAAAGATCAGTTCTTTCATACGCACCGAGATGGAACTCATCCATCTCATTCAGTTGTCCCAAACTTAACTACGCCGCCTCATTCCAGTTTAAATTCTGCCTCCTAAGTGCCCATAACACCTTATGCTCCAATTCAATTGGTAAATAATATGCCTTTCTATAAACTAACTGGTACGGTGACATACCTATTATTGTCTTGAAAGATGTTTTGTACGCCCATAAGGCATCATCAAACTTCCTAGACCAGTCTTGTCTGCTAGCATTCACTGTTTTAGCAAGTATGGCTTTGATCTCTCTATTTGAAATCTCTACTTGCCTACTAGTTTATGGGTGGTAGAGAGTTTCTACTCTATGTTGCTTAACAACATACTTTGCGGAGGCAACTCAAAACACACGGTTGCAAAAGTGAGATCCAACGTCACTTATAATGGTGTGTGGCATCCCAAATCAAGAGAAAATATTTCATTTAAGGAGTACAACTACTCTCTTCCTTTCATTGTTAGCCAAAACAATAGCTTCAGCCCATTTTGATAGATAATCAACAACAACTAGAATGTATTTCATCCCATATGAGCTCAGGAAGGGCCCCATAAAGTTGATGCCCCAGATGTTGAATAATTCTACCTCTATCATCTTTGTCAATGACATCTCATGGCGCTTGGAGATTGACCCTTACCTCTGACATTGGTCACATCCCCTCACGAACTAATAAGCATCTTTAAACAAAGTTAGAAAATAGTAGCCACTTTGTACCACCTTTCTAGCAGTATTCCCACCGGCATGGTGACCAATAAATGGGGAAGCATGACATGCTTCTAATATACTTAACATATCTACTTTTGGAACACATCTCCTTATGATATTGTCAGCATATTGCGGAAACAGATATGGCTCATCCCAAAAATAATGTGTCACATCATGAAGAAATTTCTTTCTTTGATTAAAAGAAATATTTTCTGGAATCACCTCTCACCAAATAGTTTGCAATATCAGCGTACCAAAGTATTTTCTCCATAGCAGTAATAAAGATTTCCTCATCTGGAAATGAATCATTGATCTCAATTTCATCTCTAACTTTTTGCTCACCTTCTAACCTAGATAGATGATCCAAACTTGGTTCTTGCAACCCTTCCTATCTTTGACATCAAAGTCAAATTCTTAAAGCAGCAACACCCATCTAATTAACCTTGTTCTTGCATTCTTTTTCGCCATAAAATATCTCAAGGTTGCATGGTTAGTGAGGACTACCACCTTGGTACCTAAAAAATATTCCTAAAAATTCTCAAAAGCATTCACAATTGCTAGAAGTTCCTGCTCAGTCATAGTATAATTCTTTTGATCCCCATTTAGGGACTTGCTTGCATTATATATGGGATGGAACAAATTCTCTTTGATTTGGCCAAGAATAGCTCCAAGTGCCTCTCCACTAGCATCACACATAATCTCAAACGGCTTATTCCAATCAGGAGCAACAGTAGTTTGAGCCTCCACTAGTTTCAGCTTAAGGCATTCGAAAGCCTTAATGCAGTTATCATCAAAAGTGAACTTAGCCTCCTTCAATAGTTTGCAAAGCAGGTTTGCAATCCTCGAGAAGTTCTTTATGAATCTGTTGTAGAACCTTGCATAATGAGAAAGCTACGTGCCCCTTTGACTGAGATAGGGGGAGGTAGTTTCTGAATCACCTCAACCGTTGCCTTATCTACCTCAATGTCTTTAGCAAAAATTTTGTTACCAAGAACAATGCCCTCATTCACCATGAAATTGCATTTTTCCCAGTTAAGAACAAGGTTGAACTCTTCACACTGTTGCAACACCCAACTAAGATTTAGCAAGAAGAGCTCAAAATAATCACCAACCACCGAGAATTCATCCATAAACACCTCCAAGGTGTCTTCAACCATATTAGAAAATATCGACATCATGCACAGTTGAAAAGTGGAGGGTGCATTACACAAATCGAAAGTCATCCGCTTAAAAGAAAATATACCATATGGGCACATGAATGTCGTTTTTTCCTAATATTTAGGAGAAATAAAAATCTGGTTGTAACTAGAGTACCCATCTAAAAAATAGTACCAACCCTTTCGTTCTAGCCGATCAAGCATTTAATCTATGAAAGACACTAAGAAATAGTCCTTTAGTGTCCACAAGTTGAGTTTTCTATAATCCATATACACCCTCCACCCAGTAACTGGCCTGAGTGGGATCAACTAGTTTTTCTCATTAGCCACGACTGTCATGCCCCCTTTCTTAGGAACACACTGAATGGGACTCACCCACTTACTATCTTAAATGGGGTACACCACCCCTGTGTCTAGCCACTTGATGATTTCACTCTCCAGCACCTATTGCATAGGTGGATTTAGAATACGCTGGTGCTCAATAGTTGGGAAACAATCATCCTATAGCTGAATCTTATGTGTACATATACCAGGAGGAATACCGATGATATTTGCAATCGTCCAACCAATAGCCATATTATATTTCTTAAGAACAGAGGTGAGAGCTTCCAACTGTTTCTTACCCAGGTCAAATGCAATCATAACAGGTAGTGTATTCCCTCTTCTCAGGAGCACAAACCTCAAATGGTCGGGAAACTCTTTCTGTAACAAGGTTGGTGGCTCTTCTTTAGAAGGCTTAGCAGGGGGACTTGGACCATTTTTCAAGTCCAAATCCGACTTTTTTGGTGCATATGAATAAGACCCTATGCCCTTTAAGGCACATACTATATCCTTATAATCTTCGATACTGTCATGGTCAAAATTCATCAATACAGCGGCTAAAATTTCCATAGCAAATTTTTATTCTATAGGTACTTCCTGCTCCTCCTCATTATAGAAATCCACAATAGATAATACACTCATATATTTATGATATTTCATGGACTAGCATACATCGAATCAAACTGCCTAATCATTTAGACTAAATAGTAGCGCGTTTTTCCTTAAATCAATAAGTACCCTCGCAATTCCGAGGAAAGGTCGATACAAGATTATGGGTACCTCAAAATCCACCTCACAATCGAGAAGGAAAAAATCATCTTGAAATATGAAACTGGCCACCTTTACTACTATGTCATATCGAATCCCCACGGGCCGCTTTATAGGCCTGTCTGCCATAACTAGCCTAATGTTTGTTGGAGTAGAATCCCCCAAATACAATTTCTTTTACATAGAAAGAGGCATCACGTTTATACTAACTACAAAATAAAGTAGAGCTTTTTCAAAATCAATAGACCCAATAGTGCACGGGATGGTAAATACTCCCGGGTCTACCTTCTTCTGCACCAAAGACCTTGTGGATATAGCACCACAATGATGGATATTGTACACCGGCTCATGGATAACCATCCATTTCTTTGTGACAAGGTCTTTAATGAACTTTGAATACCCGGGAATTTGTTCCAATGCCTCCACCAATGGCAAATTGATTGTCAACTACTTATGCATAGCAATAAATTTTCCAAACTTTGTATTATCGACCTTCTTCTTCTATCTATGAGGAAAGAGAGGTGGTGGTTTTGGTAGAGAAGTCACCAATACTTCATTTTCCTTGTCTTTCCCTTTTTCCAATCCATCAACCAGCTGGTTATTAGAAGGAACATTAATGTCATCCTGCTTTTCAGATTTCACAAGATTACTTTCTTCAAACTCGACATCTTCTTTGATCACCTCTTTAATAACATCTTTGCCCACAGAAGGTCCTGGTAATACTTTACCCCTCCATGTGGTGATTTTCATGCAAGAGACATTATTTCGAGGGTTCTAAATTGTATTACATGAAAAGTTCTGCTTTTCCTATCATTTAATGCTGTTGAGAGTTGGCTTATTTGCTGCTCTAACTATTTGATAGAAGTAGAGTGTGAGTTTACCAACTGACTCATGGAAGACAAATAACTCGTAATAGTAGTCACCGCAGAGTTGGTAGTCTCAACTTTTTTTAATAATTTCTCTATCATGCCCTCCATGGAAATCTTTCCAGAGATAGTTGCAGCATTATCTATAGTTCCAGGAGGTACATGTAGTCCACTCCTATCATTTTTTCTCTTCTAGTTCCCTTGATTTCTTTCCTTATAACAAGCCTTATCGTAATAATTTTGACCTTGATATCCTTGTCTCAAAACCCCCCCTAATTATTTAGATAGTTTGCTTCTTCTTCTGAATTAGAGTCAACTTTTCCTGGGATACAATAGCTTTCCCCTTCTCTATTTTTCCAGACAATAGATTCTTAGTTAGCAAATCCATTTGTGTCTTCAATTATGCCATGTCTTGGTCATATTCTTCCTCCTTCTTGCGTTGCTCTGTAGTCATACTACCAGACATAGAAGGGCTTGCTACCATAAAATACCTGTTATGCCAATATATACTCTATTTGGTCATCCAATCAAGCATCTCTGAAGCCTCCAGAAAAGTTAGGTCAACAAACGACCCTCCTATAGCATTATCCACGACTGGCTTCATAATAGAGTTCAAAGCCCGATAAAGAGTCTCCATCTAATGAATATCCATCATGTTATGGTTTGGGCATTACATAAGCTTCTTTGTAAACCTCTCCCAGATCTCATTAAGAGCTTCAGTGGGAAGCTATTGGAAGTTACTGATTTCATCCCTCAATTATACCCTCCTAGAAGGTGGAAAGAACCTCTCAAGGAAAGCCTTTGTCAACTTCCTCCAATTTGTGATAGAGTCGGGAGTCACCCCATTGAGCTAAAGTGTTGCCTCCCGAGATAGAAACAACGAAAATAAATGTAGGCAAATAGCATTCTAACCCACTCCTGGGTAAGCAAAAGACTTGCAAATGGTGACAAACTTCACCAAGTGCATATTTGGATCATCTCCGGGAAGACCACTAAACAACCCTTTAAGATGAAGTAGTTGAATCATCGTACTGGTAATATTAAATTTATCTCCAGATGCTAGAGTTAGAGGAATGATTGCTCCAGTTGCACCTGCTCCATCCATTCCATCTTTGTCATCATTCAGATCAAACTATACTGGTTGTCTATCCTGCCTCTCCCTAAAGGGATGATTCATGTTTACATTCTGATTCACTAGTGTATCCACATTCTCTGCATGCCTTAGCTTAATAGGATCTAACAAATAATCATCCGCCAAATCATCATCATCAGGATTAGGATGATATGCCTGCTGGCCGTCATTTTGTTGATTAAGTTAAGCTCTAGACAGAGTGGCTAGTCTTTCAACATCTTGGGGGTCTGACATTCTGCCAATTAACTGCGGTTCCAGATGTATTGGTAATAATAGTGCACCCAATCTCTATATACTTTACATACACAATAACTACCCTGCAAAGAACAAAAACAACAAAAAAAGTAAAATTTGGGAAACTTGTCCAAAGGTCAATTAACAAACACAAACTTAATTGACAACAGTATTCCCCTGCAACAGCGCCAAAATTTGATATGCCTAAATGACGTCTCTTTTATGAGCGAGAGCAAGTGGTCGCTGTCAAATATAGAACCCAACTAGGTTGGGTGTCGAATCCCACAGGAAATACTGTGTTAACTAAGTATTGTGATTTTTAATAGACTGTTGATCAAAGGTTCCTGAATAAGAGGGGTTTAGATTTATAAATTGTAATCTAAGTAATTACAACTTTGTTGTTCAAATTAATGATTATTTATTCTAGTAGTAATTTAATGATATTAAACAAACTAGACTTATGGTTACCAAGATATTTAAACAGTTAGGGTTGTGAATCACTTTTGAGTTCCAGTCAATAACTTCAATTGCAAGAGCAGTTGAATTCTAGTGTTTACCCATTAGTTTCTCAACCTTAATGGATTGTTTATCCTTTAACTCTCTCAACTTAAAGAAAATATTGATTTTTCAACCATTTTATCATGTAGGTTAATCCTTGTTAAGGCATTTTCCATTAATCTAAAGATTTAGGTCTCTAGATTTCTTATAAACACTTTCCTTTCCCACCAAATACTTTTCTATTCAAACAAGTTATTGTTCTTGGGCTAACCTTTCAAGTTTGCAACCAAGAAAAGTTATTAGAGTGAAGAAGGGTTTATGCAACATCATTTACCTATAGAAACTCAATTAGAATCATAACCCATATCAACTATTTACATCAAGGCACCCATAACCTTAGTTCTTCGAGCTTAGCCACTCATCTCCATAGAAGGAAGAGAAAGAATAATTGCATTATTCATAAACAGATTCAAAGTTCACTTACAAAGGTTAGAAGAATTAATTCTTAAATCTTTAATAGCAATGGAATGACTAGACCTACAAATATAGTGTGATTCACAGAGATCTGCATTACAGAGATTTTCAAAGGTGGAAACTAAGATAAAATAATCTCCTAGATTTAGAATGTTCTCAATAAAAACCCTAACTGGGTTTTTATATGCTCCCAGGTTTAGAATATTTAAAATTTAAACTCAGAAAATGATGTGTACAAATTGGAGTTCCAACTAATGGCCTATCGAAAGTCCAACGATCCTTCACATGGTCCATCATTGAGTGCTCCAGGATTTCAGGTTCAGTTTAGTCCTAACGGCTACCTTGGTGGACCGTCGATGGGCTGAACGTCTGTCGCAATGTCTGTCGATAAATCCTCAGAAATCTTGTATTCTGTTTAAGCCTGACGTCTAGGTTGATGGTCCTCCACAAATTTGACGGCCTGCCACTTGGACCGTGTTATGGGCCTTCCACATGGAACCTTCTATTTTTCCCTGACGGCTCTCTCGGTGGTTCGCCGCATAACTGATGGTCTGCCATTTGGGCTGTCAATGTCCCTTTTCTATTGTTTTCCTGAGTTTTCTCCTTCATCTATTCCTTAACCTAAAATCACTAAAATACACCATTAAATACAACTTTAGTTGGTTGAAAACACAAAATTTTCTCGATAAAAAGATGTTAAATATTTCGTCAAAAGTCGAAACATCAGTAAACACCTTGTCAAGCCTCAACTAGAAGGTTGAAATCTCTAACCTATGCTGGCTATGTAGTTTTGGAACTCAGGGTCTGCTACTAAACGTCACATCTTCTACTATCTGGTGAGCCCCCATCCTTGGGCTCGCTTGGTGTTAAATCCTTCTCCCAACTGAACTGACACATGAACTGAAACTTGACTGAGTTTTGAAAGAACATGATTTCATAACTGATAGTGCTCATTATGATCATAATAACTGAATAAATATGAATTATCATGGTTTAATTGAATTATACTTGAAATTCTAAAAATTATGTAAAATACATAGGTATCGGGTATTCATAACCCACCAACACAGAATAATCACTGAATTTAATAACAAGCTTAACACTATAGTAAAGGATCATGGTTCAAAATTGATAAGAATAAACATTTCATAAAACATGTGGGGATCATGAATTTTAACAAGGGAATGGTTTTTAAGAATCATACAGTTAGTATTAATCATAAAATTCACTTGAATAAAGAATGGGATACTCAAATTCATAGAACGAGGAATTCAAAATCTTGCATGGGATCTCACATGGACTGAATTACTTTTAAATTACCATGGAAACATGAATTAAACCTATCTTAAGTCATACAAACTACAATAATGATATAAAAATTAAATCTTTAATCGAAAGGATAGTTTTGGGGCTCCATGAGTGAAATAATCACATGAATGAACATCCCACATACCTTAAATCTTTTAAATTTAAAGAGAAACCACAATCTTAATGCTTTCTTGAAGGTTCTTGAAATTGGTGAACTTGAATTCTCGATTTCTTGGTGAGAAAGAAACTGAATTTGTGATCTTTGGGAAAAGGAGAGGGTTTTGGAGAAGAAGGGAAAATAATGCCCTAAATGATGTCCGAATTTGCGTTATGGATAATTTAGGTTGAGGGGGAAAAGACCCAATTGCCCCTCAATAAATTAAATTGGTAACCAGGCATGACATGCTAACCGCGACACAGTCTAATAGTGGTGGTGCATTCCACTCACCGCGATGCAGTAAGCATAACAAAGGGAACAACATTGTGACGCTGGCCTATCGCAGTGACTTACTTGATTGGTGATCAAAACATGACCCAAAACTCGTCCAAAAAATCTAAAACTTTTCTGAGATATGCTCATTAAACCCCTGAGCATGAATTAACTCAAATACCAACATCTCGGGGTCAGGAAAATGAAATAAAAAATGCTCAAAATTCAGAGGCCTTAAAAATGACTAAGTCCCCAACACTTCATGAAATTTTCATGCCTTAAGCCCCTTATGCATGTGACTAGAGGATAAAAAAAGACAAGAATAATACGGGGTATTACACCCTTATACCTATGGTGGCATGTAGTTTCTAGGAAATAGGCTGTACTAATCCAAATTTCCTTCAAGTGATAAATACTCCTCCAATAATTTATATTCTTATCCTCATACTTATGAAATTAACCTTAACCAAGCCTATGGGTTTATAAAATGAATTTGCTTCTCTTGATAAAATCATACTCATAAATAAACTTATGGATTTCATGCCTTATCTAAGATCATAAGATCAAAACTGAAACTTTAATAATATTGTAATACTTTGTAAACTAAAATAGTAAAGTTGAACTTCTTGTAAACTGTGTGTATTATTCTCAAATTGTAATCATTTACCATATCTTAGAAACTGTATGTCAAAATTCCAAACATTAAGATTTCATATTTACTTACGTAGATAAAAAATGTAAGTAAATATGAAATCTTGTGCTAAATAAAGTATATTACATGAGGAAATCACAAACAATAAGAAAAGCAGGTATGAACCCTAGTTATATATTTCTTAAAATGGCAAGTAAAAATCAAACCTTTGGGCACAAGGAATAAAGTATATCCTTTTTAAAACCCCACATACCAGGACATAGTGAATTTCTTGAAAGAAACTTGAATTGGAACCTTTAAAATTTGAATTTTTGTGTGTAAATTCCTCTTTGGTGTTCTTGGAAGTTTTGGAGGAGAGGTAACCTCTATTTGGGTTATAGGGTTGGGTAAACTATTTTAGTAAATGTTATAGGATCATTTAGGATGTAACTAACAAATTTTACCTCAAAAACATAAAGTAAAAATAAGATTTTACCGTCTCTATGAAGATAGGCCTGACACTCCCTTCTATAGAAGCACATAGAGTATGTCATAATCTTATCATGAAGAATAGAGGGTGTGCCATACTCTTATTATGGACCCTCACTGGTTCACTCGCAAAAATGCTCATAACTTTTAACTCGAGTGCCGGGTTATAGCAAAATTGGCTTCTTTGGAAAGAGAATTTGATTGCATCTTACTTGGTGGGTTTTGATATCAAAGACTAAATATATTATAGAAGCAATACTCATTTAAAGTTGACCCTTATATGATCAAATACCAATATTTTGTCGATAACAAAAGTTCTCAACTCAACTTTGCTCTAAATGTTTCCTATGAACTTCTTCATATCAAAAGGACTTTACGCACTAGGTGAATGATCATGACACTTACCTATGATTCAAAATAATCATTTTTGGACCTTTAGACATATGGAGAATGATTATATGTTTTGTTAGGAATTTGTTGGGCATTACAACATCTCCGTCTTGGCAGCATTTGTCCTTAAATGAAGACTGTAAATGAAAAGAATGTAGTTACTAACATATGACTAAAATTCATAGATTTATGGGGGATTACTGGGATCATGAAGTAAAACTATTACTTCTCTTACTAGGAGTTGAGAATGAACATAAACAATCATGAAGTGTGTAAGCATTGGTCAAGGCATGGCTCTGTGATGCAAGGAATGGATAGGGTAACATAATGACAAAAATCCAAGAATACAATTGAGAAAGAATGAATCATTATCTCATCATAAATCCTATTGACATCATTGCAAGCTAATTCAAAAATCATAATTTGGTACTTCACTCTATTATCTACCCCTTAGATTAAAGATGACATTCTAAGGCCTATTCCATATCCTCGAGAGTAATACATAATTTGTTTATTCCATGAAGTCACAAAGTCTACCTATAGATAAATCACCCTCTTGCTAACTCAAAACTACAACCTGATTATTGGCCTGAACATTTACAGTCATGGTTTGAGATAACACCTGAAAGGCAGCCTAAAATTCGACAAGAGACACATTCTCATATAGAGAATCAACAAGCTGGGGTGGCTGGTTATCATTCCTACAGGCTTTAGCTTAGCGAGGAGGCATGTTCTGTCATGAAATAGCATTAGTGAATAACAGATAGAGATATCTTTAAGCACAATGGATTATTAAAGAAAGATGTGATTTTCCTAAAACGTCCCATAGCCTCTTGCTAATAAATGTGGCGCGCTTCACACCCATGATCAAGCCTCTACGTAAAGTGGTTTGTTTGACTCCCTAGGACTCTCTAAACCTTAGGCTCTGATACCAAGTTTGTAACGCTCCAAAACCTGGTCCCAAGAGGTCACACGGTGCTCAAGATTACAAGTAGTCTAAAGCTAACCTTGTTAGCCTGCTACTAAGTTTATAACTCATATTAAAGTAATTTAATCAGATAAAAGTGCTAAAATACTGAGTATTATAAAAAAATTCTGAGATCAACCGAATATACTATCTGGATAAGTAATACTGAAAGTATGAATATAATAGCTAGTAGTCCAACAAGCCTCTATAACTTAGAAACTAGAGAGCCATAGGGACAATTCCCCAACTGACTCAGACTAAACTGAAAATAGTTACACAAAAACTATGAAAGCTAGATGTCTGGATAAACGGTCCCTCAAACCATGAGGACTCACCAACTATCGGGATGTAGATAGAGATGCACAAAATTACTCACGATGCTGAAACTGAGCACCTAAACCTACATTATGAGACAATATAGAACATAGACGTATATATGGATCAGTACTTTGAGGATATACTGTGTATATGGGGGTGAATGCATCAGTAAAAGTAATATCTCAATGTTATAAAAATTCATACAATATGCATGTTGTATGTAATGACTCACACGGCTGGAATAACGAAAAGATGAAAATCATAAATCATGAATAATAAAATATACTGCGTAAATCTTTTGAGTCATCACATTTAAAGTCTAAAAAGATGAACTATTATTTGTCATTCTTTTGTATTTAATTATAGGGAAAATATTTTAAAAAAAACTATTCTAAAAATCTTTACTATTAGGGAAATTCACTTAAAAGCTATTGTATTATTATTATTACTAGTAGGGAGGTTTTGTTAACCGACATAAACCATGTGAGCTATCATGGAGTCCAATGTCTTGTTCTCCTAAGGGAAAAAGCTTAAGTTAGGGAGAGGTGTCATACTCTTTCTAGGTAGTATAACCTTAGTAGGATGCGCTAACCCACACTTTACTCTCGGTGCTAAATACTACTCCCTTTAATTTGTATGCTCATTCTGTAGAAAATCCACTTTTAAAAGTCATAGTATTTCATACTAAAAAATAACTGTGTATCAGTTCATTCAAAACTAAATTTAAGCTATAAAGTGGATTTCATATCTTAGCTAACGATCAAAAGATCAAATCTTTTTTCAAAGATGTCTATAAATATATTATAAGATGCTTAAAAGAATAATCATTCTTTATATAGAAACAATCATCAAGGGCTTGATAACCCATGCATCAATTTCATGTTAAATCATCATAAAGTTCATGCTTGATAATGACAATCTTCATAATTCAACTCAAATTCTTGAAATTATAGTCACACACATGAATATATGAAAAATAGACATATAATTCAACATCCTAAGCACTTGTAATCTCATAATCTTCAAATAGCAATATTTGGGTATGAACCCTAGATTGAAATTTATGTAAAATCATGTGAATTTATAATTTAAAACTAGTTTTGGGCACAAGGATGAAAGATTTATCCTTTTTCAAAACCACACTTACCTTAGTTGATGATATTGAATAAAAAGCATGATCTTGAACTCCTAATTGTGCTTTTGAAGATGATCTCTTGAAGTTCATGAATTGGAAATCTTTAATTTTGAGCTATCTTGGTCTAATAATGGAGGAAATTGGATTTATTAGAGATTAAGTTTTGAGATCTAGGGTTTTCTTGGAGTGTAATTTGATGAAAAGTGTGCATAAAATTCTTAGAATGGGATTAATTTTATTTTATTCATGATTTGGGGCATGGGAAAAGACCAAACTACCCTTTTAAATAAATTTTGGAAATCTAAAAATTCTCGATATTGTCACCCATAGAGACACACCACAATCGCGGTGGCTTACTAGAAATTGAAAATTAGGAACTACAAAAAAATTCGACACTGAGTTATTGCGGTAAGCCACTGAAATGCCATTACATCGCGGTGAGCCACTTGATTTTGACAATTGGGAAAAAGGAGTTCATTCCGATGCAGTCCAATCGTGGTGGCCTCTTGAATTTAACAAATGTCATTTGACATGTCACCGCGACGTGGTGCTACCCATTTTGAGACACTCTCTCCAATAAAAATGCCATAACTATTCAATCGAGTATCAGATTGAGGCAAAATTTTAATCGTATGAATGTTGAGTTAATCATCTACACATTGGTGGGTTTAGAGCTTCAAATTTCTACATGTACCAGGACTTATTAATTTTTGGATCTAATCCTTGATATTCCAGGATCTAAATTTAGCGAGGAAAAGTACGGGGTATTACAAAAACACTAATTTCCTTTTCATATTCATAAAGGAAAGCATTTATTAACAATCCTTAACAACCTAAGGCTTTCATTAATGCATATTCTTTTCTAACATAATGAAACACCATTAAGAACTCCTCTCCTACGTCAAGCATATTCTAAGTCATCATAAGTAATAACTCATTCTCTACCTTCTACCATGAAATATACTCCACAATCACTACCCTTTGGTTTACACCCAAAGACATAACAACTCAATCCTAACCTAATAGCATTTATAGATTCATCTATAAAATATTAACCAATTAATATCCCCTCTATTCTTATCACTACACTTCTAATTATAAGGTTATTCTACTACTCATGAATCATAACACTATAAAGTTACAATATCTCTCAATAAAAACTCCATCCAATAATCTAGGTACACACTCTCTCCTCTCATGAGTGCTATTTACAATGAAAGATTAAAGATAAATCTGAATAAATGTCATATTATGTCTTAAAATACAACTCATATGCATGAGGTCATAAGTTGACAAATTATAGGACTTAAGACTCATTAACAAGCTCCTCTCAAGCCCTTTTGTAATTTCTAATGTTTTTAATGGTTAATCTAAGATTATGTAGGGATGAATAGAAATTAACTTCTTACATTAACTCATAGATAAGTCATTGTTGGAGGATTTTCGAGTACCACGTGAAATAATATAAGTTTATAAAAGGATAATTTTACTACACGATATAGTGATGAATTAAGAAAATATTTCTGAAATGTCTTGTAGCCTCCTAAGAAAAGTATAGACGTCTCTGTTGCATTTCATAAGACTCTACTGGACATGTATTCACAAATACCCTAGGACATTTGAACTCTATGCTTTGATACCAACTTTGTAATTCCCCGAGATTACTGCAGGATGCCTCATGGTGATAAGAACCAAAAGTGATCCCAAGCTAACCCATGATACTAGCATAACTTGTTGCAACTAAATAAATTACTCAAAATTAGAAATAATAAGCAAAAGAGGTGTCATTAGATGAATGTTTTCAATACAATACTCTTTAAAATTGCCACAACACTGGTTATTCAAAAGTAAACAAAAACTAAATACATCAACTCTGATTGATTGGTTATGAAGACTCTACTAATACTGACTATAGGTAGATGGTACATGACCCCAGCTATGCCTAATACTAAAAAATTCTAGTTGTATAAGTGACTAGAGTCGTTGAATTTAGAGAATTCTCATCTACTTGCTTAAAGCTATGAACTATCTGATCAGGATGTTGTGAGATATAACAGTTACCTACTTTATGAAATAATGTAGCCACATAAACGTATATGTGGAAATACTTTTATAATATACTAAGTATATGGGGGTGGATGCAATAATTAAAACTAATACTAATCATACTCATAAAGCATACGTCCTAAGTGTAAATAGACTCACTGTGATCATGAAATAATTTAAAATTGAAGTAGCATCAGCATAAGTTATATAATATTATCTGAGTAAAGTCTTGGATCCATTATTCTTAGTTTCAGAAATCTTCTTTACTCTGGGGATATTCTTATAATCGACATGAACCACGCGAGCTAGCATGTAGTACAATGTATTACTAATGTTAGGGAGAGATATTCTATCCTATTCATTAGTATAAGGCCTTAACTAGAGTGATCACTAAAATGAGCCCATTTGGCCAAGGAAGACACTCTGGCGAGGTCCCTTATACCTATGGTGTGACATAGTTTTGGGAAAATAGGATGCAATAAACACATATTTCCCTTTCGATGCTAAATACTACTCCTAAAATGTATACTCTTATGCTCATACATATGAAATTCACCTTCAATCAACATATGGGTTTATAAGACTAAAAACTAACAATGTTTCTCTGGCTAAAATCATAAACATAAAGAAACTTTAGGAATTTCATGCCTTATTTGAGATCATAATATCAAAACATAAACTATAATCATGTTGCAATACTTTGTAAACTCGAACTTCTTATAAACTGAGTGTATTATGCTCAAGTTGTAATCATTTTCCATCTCTCAGAAACTTTAAATAAAAGAACCTAAACATAATACATAAGATAATTTTTGTGAAAAAAACATTAGTAAACATGAAATCTTATGCTAAATAAAGATTATCTCATGCAAAAACAACATAATCTAAGAGCATAATAAAAGTTGGTATGAACCCTATTTATTAATATCCTAAAATTATAGGTAAAATTCAAACAGTTGGGCATAAGGATGGAAGAATATCCATGTTCAAACCCCACATAGCTGAACAAAATGAATTGCTTGAAGGAAACTTGAATTGGAATCTTGAAAATATAAATTTTATTTAAGAAATTCCTCTTTAGTGTTATTGATATTTTGTGATTAGACAGAATGTGTATTTGGTTTATTTGGTAGGGGAACACATTTTAGTATAGGTTATAGCATCATATATAATTTAAAGGACCTATTTACCCTCGAACAATATATAAAAAATAGGATTTTAGCATCTCTATGACCATAGGCATCGGACTCTCTTATCATGGAGCACAAAGAGCATGTCACACTCTTATCATGGTGTACAAAGGGCGTTCCACACCCTTATCATAGTTCATCATTGGTTCACTTGCTAAAATACTCATAACCTTTCACTCGAGTATAAAATTAAGGCAAAATTGGAACCATTTGAGAGAGAAATCGAATAACTTTCATTTGTTGGGTCTTGATTAACTATATTATAGAGGTTATACTTCTTTAAAGTTGACCCTTATAGGATCAAATACCTAAACTCAATCTATAACAAAAGTTCTCAACTCAACTATGCTCTAACTAATTCCTATGGATATTTTTCCTATCAGAAGCACTTCCCAAACGAGGTAAATGATCATGAAACTTATCTAAGATTAAAAATAATTATTTTTTGAACTATAAAAATATGAACAATCATTAGAATCTTCACTAGGAATTTTTTGGGTATTACACATCCTCATCTATTGCTTCCTCCTTCTTGAAATGACCTTTGGGTATTAGTGGAGATATTGACCTCAAAAGAGCCTATTAATCAAATGTGTGAGCTATACACCATGCTGGTGTTCCTTTTTCCCTTTCCCTACCCATTCCTTATCCTCTACCCCTAATGTCCAGGTCTACAACTGGAGTTGTCGATGAAGCGGTTGTTACTTATGTTCTAATAGACCTAGTGTTACCATCTATATACAAAATGATAAAAAGGGTTAGATACTAATTTTGATTGCCAAATACAAGTTAGAATCAAGATATTGTATTACAGAATAAAGAAAATATGGTATTCATAACTCCCATAGCCTATCAAAGAAAAGTATAGGCATCTCTATAATATTTTGAAAGAAACTAGTAGACCCATTTTGAACAATAATATCAATGAACCTAGGGCTCTTATGCAAACTTTGTCATGAAACAAACCTGTTGTAAGTGACACCCACAATAACCCGTCATTGAGAGAACTAATTAGACTCAACATTAACCTATATATTACCAAATGTAAATAACTAATTCAATTTTATAATATTAAAATTATATCCAATAATAAAAAACATATGTATAATAATGTAAGATCCCGCAAAAATTCTTAGCATAATTCAGTCCTTTAAGCTTGTGAAGGGGTCCAAGAATTAGAATATTTTAGCTAAGTATTCAGACTTAGTGTAATTTTAGCCTTAAAAAGTTGTTAATACTATTTTATGACCTTTAAGTACTTTAAATGTTGATAATTGAGTTGATTCATGACCAGGAATGTCCGCAGGTGTTCTCCGATAAGTTTTGGATTTTTTAGATTTTGTTTGAAACACCTTGGGAATCCCAAACCAGTGAATCAACATGATCTTGGCAATCCGCATCAACTATCGCATTGATAAATGTTTTCCCCAGCTCTCAATGTCAAATTTTAGTGAACCGACGTGGACTCGATGCGACGCGTTGGCTATTTAGGGGTATTTGGGTTTTTTTCCCTCGTCCTTCAACCCCCAAAACATGAAATTAAACGCTTTGGAGAATAATTTTACTCATTCATTCTCTAATTCACTCAAGAACAAAACCCTATGTGTTCAAATTTCTATCAAGAACTCAAGAACACACCATCAAATTTTCAGAATTCAGACTCAAGGGTACGTGAAGTGTTCATCCAAGGGTCCCTTCCATCCTTGGAGTCCAAGAAACTAGGTTTAAACTTCAAGTGCATGGATTTCACGAATTCCATATTGGGTTTGATAATATTCACGTTTATAATGATTAATTATGTTTCAAATCCATGTTTTATGTTAAGTTTCATGTAGGGTTAATTGATTTATATTTGTTATCATGTGAAATCATGTTAAAGCCTTCAAATTGTGAGTTTGGTATTTAGAATTGAGTGCTCGTATGTTGATTAGTATTATGTGGATATTTTATGCCTTTCAAGTGATTGATGAATTAAGAATGTAAGTTGAATAGTGAAATTATATCATTTTAGCATGTATTCAAGTTCATGCCATGCAAGTGTTTGTTAAAATGCCCCAATGAATTAATAATGATCAAGTACTTAGCTTACATGTTTCAAGTTTATGCCATGTCTCTTAATTTATGCTATCGAGTCCTGGGGGTATTTATACGTGAAAATTTAGCTGTTTACCTAGAGCCATGTTCAGTCATAGAACAATATCAGTCACATCATGATCAGTAGTATTCTTAGCCAGTTACAAAACTTAGGAAAAACTCAATAGACACAATACTAGTCCAGTCTAGTTCAGTACTCAGTCCAAACCTCAAAACCACTTATGAGAAAATCAGTTAAAAGAGTTTAATATTGTCCGTCAGTCCACAGGACCTGGCGATCTCAGTTCAGTTCAGTCAATCAGTAACATCAGTAACAGTTCAGTCCAGTCTAGTACAAACTAAAAATGAGTTCAGTGTTCATTCAGTTGGGAGTAGGATTCAACATCGAGTTAGCTTAGGGATAGGGTCATTCCTGCCAGCAAAGGGTTTGACCCCTAGTAGCAATCCCTGCGTTATAGAACTATGTAGCCAGCGTAGGTTGAGATATCTTCCTCCCAGATATTATGTGGGTTAATACATGTCACTCGAGTTTTATTGCAAGTGAGGGTTGATGAAAGAGCTTCCTATTAGAGAGGGTTAACTCCTAACTTATCTCTACTCGTGGCACGGTATTGACACCCTTCCAACTAGGGTTACAGGTTGGACCCCAATTAGTTTAAAAAGGGGCATGTCAGTTCGATGATTACCTCCCATAGTTTCAGTTTTAGTCTCAATCTCAGAATAGAACTCTGTTCAGTTCTACAAATTCAGGACTATCAGATGTAGTCACTCAACACAGTACTAAACTCAGTATAGTTCAACAGAGTTTAGGACTGTCAGATATAGTCATTTAAAAAATTAGTAATACAGTATCAGTAAACTCGGAAACTAGTTAATCAATATTCACACTTGTATTCAGTGATATTATGATCTCAGTTACAGTATAAGTATTCATGCATGTACTCTTATTCAGTCATACTAATGTTATTGAGATAATATTGTTCAAGAATATGAACCCACGCATTTCAGCGTACCTCACTGAGCATACTAGTACATTTAAAGTACTGACGCATACTTTTCTTTTGCGCTATGATGTCTTATATCATAGGTTAAGACGCACGGCTCCAAAGTACCCTTAGCAGTTTAGATTCTTAAATTTTAGAGTAGTGGTGAGTCCTCATAGTTTGAGGACATGCTTATTATTTTTTTAGTATTTTAGTATTATTTTCAGAAGTTGGAGTTAGTTGGGGACTTTTCCCAACAACTCCACTGTTTAAATAGTTTAGAGGCTTTCTAGACTAGAGTATTTTTCGACAGTTGTTATGTTTTCAGTATTTATGAGTTTTGGTATTTTGATACTGTATTCAAATTTATTCACATATTTTAACCTTATGGCATATGTTCTATCTTTTCTGTAATTATTACAGTCTTATTATTCAGATATTGTAGCAGGTACAAGTCATGGGTTAGCTTATGGTCCTTCAGGATTATGAGCTCCATGTAGCATCCAGGGTACAAATTCGGGGCGTTACAAACTTAGTATAAGAGCCTAAGATTCAATAGAGTCCTAGAAAGTCTAAAATCCAAATCTAGTAGAGTCTTGTGCAAGGGTGTGTAGTGCACCACACATATGAACAGAAGTCTATTAGATGTTTTAGGAATAATTTCCCTTCTTTCAGTATTTATATCATGTGAGTAAGCATGAGCTCCAATTACACTCTCTTTCTACTCCTAGTTTCTCTTCTGTTTATAGAATATATCTCTAAAAAGGACTCAGGGAAGAGGAACGAGAGACCCGACAACCCGTTAGCCCATCTATCTAGATTCTTTGGGCGAGCATGTCTCTCACACCGAATTCAAAGAAGTATTCACTACCCTAGCTCTTTCTGTAGTAGCCCAGAATGAACATCCAGTTGATATTCCAGCCAACCCAGTGGCCAACACTACAGCTACCAAGATTCAAGATTTCACCCGAATAGACCTTCCATCGTTTATCGGGTCTAAGTCAGATGAGGACACCCAGGAATTTCTAGACCAAGTACAAAAAGTTACAGATACTATAGGAGTGACGACTGTTGAGATTTGGCTATAATCCAGTTGCAAGATGTGGCTCACTCATGGTTCAAATAGTGGAAGGCAGAGAGGGCCGCAGATGTAGGATCTATAGAATGAGAGGTGTTTGCAGTTGATTTTCTGGATTGGTTGTTCCCGCTAAAGTTGAGGGAAACAAATGTTTTTGAGTTAATAAACCTGAAGTAAGGAAACATAATAGTACAGGAGTATTCTCTCAAGTTTACTCAGTTAGATAGATAAGTCCTACATGTCATAGCAGATAACAGATCTACGATAAGTAAATTTTTGTCAGGGGTATCTAGCAGTGTGGTCAAAAAGGGTAGGACCACAATGCTGATAAAAGAGATGGACATATACAGGCTCATGGTCCATGCTCAGCAGATAGAGAAGGACAAGAAAAAAAAAGGAGAGGAAGAATAAGAGACCGAGGATAGATACTTTTAGTTTTACTCAGCCTAAGTCAGAAGGTGGGAATCATTCTCAGTTATGCCCGAAATCTTCAATTCTAAATCCATCCTCAGCCAGTGCTCTTGTGGCAAAATTCATAGACGGCAACAGAGATAGAGTATTATCCCTAAGCCCCAGGGTAGTGTTAGTAGTGCCCGAATCAATCCTCTTTGATAGAAATATAGCAAAAATCACAAGGGTATCTACAGAGCTGGCAACGATGTATGTTTTGGATATGGCAAGCCAAGCCATAGGGTTAGATAGTATCCTAAGGTGGGTTTTTAGAGTCATAATAGTCGTCCTCCTGCTGTGTCCGATCGCCCAAATCAGTAGGGTGCCTCTTCCAGTGCCATCAGTGGGCAATGCCCTAACAGACTCTATGCTCTTTAGTCCCGATAGGATCAGGAAAGTTCTCCTAATGTGGTCACTCATACTTTATAGGTTTATCATATGCATGTTTACACTTTGCTAGATACAAGAGATTCTTTGTCCTTTGTTACTCCATATATAGCTGTTGATTTTAGACTCAGTCCCAAAATTCTAGAAAAGCCTTTATCAATTTCTATCCTAGTGGGTAAATCTATCATAGACCGGAGGGTATATAGGAACTATCCGTCTATGGTATCTCAAAAAGTAACTTCAGCAGACTTAGTCAAATTAGAGATGACCAATTTTTATGTCATCCTCAGCATGGTTTGAATTCATTCCTTCTATGACTCAGTCGACTGTAGAAATAGAATTGTCCAGTTTTAGTTTCCATATGAACCCATCCTAGAGTGGAGGGGTAGTACTTCAGTACTTAGGGGTCAGCTTGTTTCTTACCTCCGGGCTAGAAAAATAATATCTAAGGGATGTGTCTACCATCTCATTTGAGTTATGTACTCTTGTTTAGAAACCCCTACTCTAGAATTAGTACCAATAGCATGTGAATTCCCAGATGTATTTCTCGAAGATCTTCCAAGAGTTCCTCCCGAAAGGGAAATTGATTTAGGAATTGATCTTCTCCCAGATACTCAACCCATCTCTATTCTTCCATATAGAATGGCTTCAACAAAACTCAAAGAATTGAAATAACAGTTAAAGGATCTCTTAGATAAGGGATTCATCATACCCAGTATGTCCCGTGGGGCACACCAATTTTATTCATTCATCAGAAAGATGGTTCTCTCAGAATGTGTATAGACTAATATCATCTAAATAAAGTCATAATTAATAACAAGTATCCACTTCCCAGTATCGATTACTTGTTTGACCAACTACAGGGTGCCAGTTACTTTTTTAAGATAGACCTCAGATCAGGCTATCATTAGCTCAGAGTCAGGAAATATGACATCTCGAAGACAACCTTCAGAACTCGGTATGGTCACTTCAGATTCATAGTCATGTCCTTTGGTCTTACCAATGCTCCAAAAGCTTTCATGGACATGATGAACCATGTGTTCAAGCAGTATTTGGAGATGTTCGTCATAGTCTTCATAGACGACATTCTTGTCTAGTCCCATGGTGAACATGATTATGCAGACCATCTTAGAATAGTATTACAGACCCTAAAAAATCTTCAGCTATTTGCCAAATTTAGTAAGTACAAAATTTGGCTAAGGTCTATAGCATTCCTTGTCCATATCATATCCGGTGATGGTATTAGAGTTGATCAACAAAAGACCAAAGCACTGAGAAACTTGCCTAGACCCATCTCTCTATTAGGTATTAGGTGTTACTTGGGCTTGGCTGGCTATTACTGACGGTTTGTTGAGGGATTTTCATCTATTACATCCCTTATGTCCAGATTGACTCAGAATAAAGTCAAGTTCCAGTGGTAAAATTCCATTGAGAAGAGTTTTTAGGAATTGAAGACTCAACTCACTACAACTCTAGTTTTAACCCTACCAGATGGTTCCAACGGCTTTGTTGTGTATTTTGATACTTCCAGAGTCGATTTAGGGAGTGTTCTAATGCAGAGAGGTAAGGGAATAACCTACGCCTATAGAAAACATAAACCCTATGATAATAACTACCCTACTCATGATCTTGAGTTAGCAGCAGTAGTATTTGCCTTAAAGATTTGGAGGCACTATTTGTATGGTGTGCAAGTGAATGAGTTCACTGATCATTAGAGCCTACGGTAAATGTTCTCTCAAAAAGACCTCATCCTCTGTCAGAGAAGGTGGTTGGAGTTATTGAATGACTATGATATGAGTGTTCTGTATCATCCGACCAAGGCCAATGTAGTGGCTGACGCTCTCAGTAGAATGTCTATGGGTAGTGTTTCCATGTTGAGGACAGTAAGAAAAAGTTAGCTCAGGAAGTTCACCAGCTAGCCCAACTAGTCATTCACGTAGTTGATTTAGCAGAAGGTAGTGTATGGGGGTAGAGTAGCTCAAAATCATCCTTAGTTTCCGAAGAGAAGGAAAAGTAGGATAGGGATCCCAGTACAGTCCAGTTGAAGGACTCAGTCAGAGATCAGAAGGTAGAGGTTTTCTCCCAAGGGGGAGATGGTGTGTTGAGCAGTCATGATCAGTTATGTGTGCCTGGTGTAGATGAATTGAGGCAGCAAATTCTTGCAAAAACGTATGGTGCACGATACTCTATTCTTCCAGGGGCCACTATAATGTACTATGATTTATGGGAGATCTATTGGTGGAGTCGGTTAAAGAGAGATATTACAGAGTTTGTAGCTATGTGCTTAATATGTCAGCAGGTTAAGATTGAGCATCAGAAGCCAAGTGGGTCCATGCAGGAGTTCAGTTCCCACCTGGAAATGGGAAGAAGTGAAAAAGGACTTTGTGATGGGTTTTTCTCATACTCATTGTCAACATGATTCAATTTGGGTCATTATAGATATGATGACCAAATCAGCTCATTTTCTACCAGTACATACCTCTTATTTAGCCGAGGATTACGCCAAACTCTATATCAGGGAATTGGTCAGATTGCACGTTATTCTGTTGTCATTATCTGAAATAGAGGTACCCAGTTTACCTCTCATTTCTAGAAGGCATTAAAGAAGGGTCTTTGTACCCGAGTTCATCTCAGTATGATCTTTTATCCTCAAATAGATGGTCAAGCTGAGAGGACCATTCAGACTCTAGAGGATATGTTGCGAGCGTATGCGGTAGAATTTAAAGATAGTTGGGATGACCACTTTCCTTTGATTGAGTTCGCATATAACAAAAACTATCATTCCAACATTAAGATGAATCTATTTGATGCGTTTTTCAAAGATGTCTATAAATATATAATAAGATGCTTAGAAGCATAATCAATCTTTATATAGCAACAATCAACAAGGGATTGATAACCCATGCATCAATTTCATGTTAAATCATCATAAAGTTCATGCTGGATAATGACAATATTCATAATTCAACTCAAATTCTTGAAATTATAGTCACACGTATGAATTTACGAAAAATAGACATGTAATTCAACATCCAAAGCACTTTTAATCTCATAATCTTCCAATATCAATATTTGGGTATGAACCCTAAATTGAAATTAATGTAAAATCATGTGAATTTATAATTTAAAACTAGTTTTGGGCACAAGGATGAAAGATTTATCCTTTTTCAAAACCACACTTACCTTAGTTGAATATATTGAATAAAAAACTTGATCTTGAACTCCTAATTGTGCTTTTGAAGATGATCTCTTGAAGTTCATGAATTGGAGATCTTTAATTTTGAGCTATCTTGGTCAAATAATGGAGGAAATTGGATTTCTTGGAGATTAAGTTTTAAACTCTAGGGTTTTCTTGAAGAGTAATTTGATGAAAAGTGTGCATAAAATTCTTAGAATAGGATTAATTTTGTGTTATTCATGATTTGGGGCATGGGAAAAGACCAAACTACCCTTTTAAAATAAATTTTAGAAATCTAAAAATTCTGGATATTGTCACCCATAGAGACACACCACAATCGTGGTGGCTTACTAGAAATTGAAAATTAGGAACTACAAAAAAATGCAACACGGAGCTATCGCGGTAAGCCACTGAAATGCCATTTAAGCCATCACCGCGGAGCGCCAACATCGCGGTGAGCCACTTGATTTTGACAATTGGAAAATAGGACTTAATTCCGATGCAATACAATCGTGGTGGCCTCTCAAATTTAACAAATGTTATTTTACATGTCACCGCGACATGGTGCTGCCAATTTTGAGACACTCTCTCCAATAAAAATGCCATAACTTTTCAACCGAGTATCGGATTGAGGCAAAATTTGAATCGTCTAAAAGTTGAGTTAATTATCTACACATTGGTGGGTCTAGTGCTTCAAATTCTACATGTACCAAGATTTATTAATTTTTTGATCTAATCCTTGATATTCCAGGGTCTAAATTTAGCGAGGAAAAGTACGGGGTATTACAAAAACACTAAATTCACTATTGGACACTCCTATAATATATACCACACTTAAATTTCTCTAGATTCAACAATCATCGTCATATAATTACGCTATTCTTGGTACATATATCTTCCTCTCTAAATACACAATCTACCATTCTCTTTTTAGTTTAATAATATCACATCCCTAAATTTATATTTCCCAAAACCATCAAAAACAAAATCATATAAAAAAACTCAACATTATATATCCATAACTCCGTAACTTAGCTATTAAGTAAACCATATATTATATAACTAGCCTCCTTCACCCATAGAAAATCAAGGGTACTATCTAACAACACATGACACTTAATAATCTTAGAAAATAATGAGACCACATATTACCTTAGATACTTCTCTAAATCATACCTACTCCATCATAATTCATTGTGAAAGATTGAACTTAAATTCTTGCATGCATTATTTCAAGCCTACTAGCTCACCTTCTATATAACTACCATCACTATATCAAGAAATCATTTTTTCTACCTTGTTGATCATCACTATTCAAACTAAGTGCCTAATACCAGACAAGTTTAACAACACAACTTCATAGACTAGTCTTGCTTGGCTGCTATATAATTAAAGAAAATATCAAGAAACACTAGTCCACTAGAAATTCTATAACAATATATGATGAAAATCCTATGGTATATATATTATTATACTCCGCTAGAATATCTTCCTTCAACAGATCACTACTAATTTTCCACACATACTTCTAAATTATATTCATAGCTCTATAAGAATCAACTAATTTCCTTTTCATATTCATAAAGGAAAGCATATATTAACAATCCTTAAGAACCTAAGGATTTCATTAATGCATATTCTTTTCTAACATAATGAAACACCATCAAGAACTCCTCTCCTACGTCAAGCATATTCTAATTCACCATAAGTAATAACTCATTCTCTACCTTCCACCATGAAATCTACCCCATAATCACTACCTTTTGGTTTACACCCAAAGACATAACAAATCAATCCTAACCTAATAGCATATAAATATCCATCAATAAAATATTAACCAATTAATATCCCCTCTATTCTTATCACTACACTTCAAAGGCCGTAATTCTAATTCTAAGGTTATTCTACTACTCA
The DNA here is from genome assembly GCA_030864215.1 of Capsicum pubescens. NCBI lineage: Eukaryota > Viridiplantae > Streptophyta > Magnoliopsida > Solanales > Solanaceae > Capsicum > Capsicum pubescens. The sequence goes on from CM061544.1 coordinate 110,600,585, forward strand.
TGAATCATAACACTATAAAGTTACAATATTTCTTAATAAAAACTTTATCCAATAATCTAGGTACACACTCTCTCCTCTCATGAGTTCTATCTATAATGAAGGATTAAACTGAAATCCGAATAAATTTCATATTATCTCTTAACATACAACTCATATGCATGAGGTCATAATATGCCAAATTATAGGACTTAAAACACACTAACAAGCTCCTTTCAAGCCCTTTATGTAATTTCTAAAGTTTTTGGTGGTTAATCTAAGATTATGTAGGGAGGAATAGAAATTAACTTCTTACATTAACTCATAGATAAGTCATAGTTGGAGGATTTTTGAGTACCACGTGAAATAATATAATTTTATAAAAGGATAATTTTATTGCACGATCTAGTGATGAAATAAGAAAATATTTCTTAAATATCTTGTAGCCTCTTAAGAAAAGTATAGACATCTCTGTTGCATTTCATAAGACTCTACTGGACATGTCTTCACAAACACCCTAGGACATTTGAACTCTATTCCTTGATACGAACTTTGTAATTCCATGAGACTACCCCTGGATGCCTCATGGTGATAAGAACCAAAAGTGATCCCAAGCTAACCTATGTTACTAGCATAATTTGTTGCAACTAAATAAATTACAGAAAATTATAAATAAGAAAAAAAAGAGGTGTCACTAGCTGAATGTGTTCAATATAGTACTATTTAAAATAGCCACAACACTGGTTGTTCAAAAGAAAACAAAAACTGAATACATCAACTCTGACTGATTGGTTATGAATCCTATACTAATACTGACTATAGGTAGAAGGTACATGGCCCCAGCAATGCCTAATACAAAAAAATGCTAGTGGTATAAGTGACTAGAATCGTTGAATTTAGAGAACTCATCACCTACTTACTGAAAGCTATGAACTAATTGATCAGGATGTTGTGAGATATAACAGTTACCTACTTTATGAAATAATGTAGCCACATAAACATATATGTGGAAATACTTTTATAATATACTAAGTATATGGGGGTGAATGCAATAATTAAAACTAATACTGATCATAGTCATAAAGAATGTGTCCTAAGTGTAAATAGACTCACCGTGATCACAAAATAATCAAAAATTGAAGTAGCATCAACATAAGTTATAAAATACTACCTGAGTAAAGTCTTTGATCCATTACTCTTAGTTTCAAAAATCTTATTTACTCTTGGGAGATTCTTATATTCGACATAAACCATGTGAGCTAACATGCAGTACAATGGATTACTAATGTTTGGGAGAGATGTTCTATCTTATTCATCAGTATAAAGCCTTAACTAGAGTGATCACTAAAATGAGCCCATTTGGGCAAGGAAGACACTCTGGCGAGGTCCCTTATACCTATGGTGTCACATAGTTTTGAGAAAATAGGATGCACTAAACCCATATTTCCCTTTCGATGCTAAATACTACTCCTTAAATATATACTCTTATGCTCATACATATGAAATTCACCTTCAATCAGCATATGGGTTTATAAAACTAAAATCTAACAATGTTTCTGTGGCTAACATCATACACATAAAGAAACTTTGTGAATTTTATGCCTTATTTGAGATCGTAATATTAAAACACAAACTATAATCATGTTGAAATTCTTTGTAAACTTGAACTTCTTATAAACTGAGTGTATTTTGCTCAAGTTGTAATCATTTACTATCTCTTAGAAACTTTAAATCAAAGAACCTAAACTCAATAGATAAGATAAATTTTGTTAAAAAAAAATATAAGTAAACATGAAATCTTATGATAAATAAAGATTATCTCATGAGAAAACAACATAATCTAAGAGCATAAGAAAAGTTGGTATGTACCCTATTTATTAATATCTTAAAACAACAAGTAAAGTTCAAATAGTTGGGAATAAGGATGGAAGAATATCCATGTTCAAACCCCACATAGCTAAACAAAGTGAATTGCTTGAAGGAAACTTGAACTGGAACATTGAAAACATATATTTTATTTAAGAAATTCCTCTTTAGTGTTATTGATATTTTGGAAGGAGAGGGAATGTGTAACACCCCGATTTGCTGAACCGGAATGCTACACGGTGCTCATGACCCCGAGGGACCACAAGATAACCCATGATTGATATCTGTAACTATATACTCCAAATCATGACATAATAATATGGAATACATAAAACTATAAGTCCATAATGTTCAACTGAATAAAACCATGTGGGTAAAATACCCAAAATAACTCAATCTGAAGGCTAAGTCTGAACGTAAATCTGAGCATAAATCTAAAAACCACTAAACTATATGAGTAAGGAGTTGAAGGAATATATCTCCAACTAACTCCGTAAAACTGAACTGAAGAAATAAATAAATGTATCAAATCATATTGTCCTCGAATGAATAAGGACTCACTATGTCTCTGCGACTGAAATGCTACCGCTACTGCTGGGCTGGAGCTCGTGTCTCAAAACCTATGGTGTAACATGAAAAGAAAGAACCATAGTGCAAATACGTCAGTACAACTGGAGTACTGAGTATAAGAGGAAGGTAGGCTGAACATAAAAGGTTTCATGCATGAACAACAATGATTGACTAATATGAAAGTGGGTGTGCAAACATACATATATAGAAACTAGAACCATGAATGCGTGATAGCAAGACCTGTAAACTAATACATAGTTTACTGATAACTGTCATGACTGATACTGCAAGCTGATAACATAGACGACTGTATCTGACAGTCCTGTAAATACTGAAATCTAAAAAACGCCCTGAGTTCTTTTACTGAGACTAATACTGAAACTGTGGGAGTTAGTGTTTAACCGACAAGCCCCATGTATTCCGTTATGGATAAGATGGGGTCTAATCTCTACCCCAATTGGAGGGGTGTCAATACCGTGCCACGGGTAAGGATAGCTTGTGAGTGACCCTTATCTAGAAGGTACTCAATGAGAATGGTGGGAACCCTAAACTGACAGGTTAAACCACCTTATCAAACCTAATCTGATAGGTTAGGATGTCTCAACCTACACTGGCTATGTAGTTCTGGAACATAAGGATGACTACTAAGAATCACACCCTGAACTAGCGGGTGAGTTCCCATCCTTGGGTTCACTCGGTGCTAACCTCTACTCCCATCTGGAGGGACTGGACATGAATAATTGATTATACATGACTTAATCTTACTGAATTCCATTAACTGGCAGAATTTTTCTGATATCTGACAACTGACTGAGATCATGAGGTTTTCCTGAGTCACATGACTAACTGAAGTCTATGGAATCATAGCTTGAGTTCAAATATCATGAAACATAATATGGATCTAGGCACACAGCTATAGTTTTCGAGTACGAATACCCCAAGGACTCGATAGGAGGAAACTGACACACATGACATGACTTGATCATAAGATTTGAGTCCACAATTCACAATATCATAAGTAAGGATTTCATAATAAGAATGATTCTTAATAAATGATCACATGATTGTGAATGCACACAACATGTATATACTTGCATGGCTTCAATAACATGGTCATTCCATATCACAACAATATTATGAGCATCTTATACAATATCTTCAATTCAATACAATAGCATGGGGATCATGTTGAACATAAACTTAGAACTTGGAATAGTCATTTAGGACTTATTATGTCATAACAACATGATTTCTATTCCCTTAGGTATTTTCACAAATACCTTACATGCACATCTTAGGCATAGGTGGATTCATCAAGATTACAAATATTCAACCACCAATTTCACATATTTATACATTAAATACCACCATATCCTCACACAAAACATACAAAGATCCCATCTTAGGCATCATCAAAACTCCAACCACATGAACATCAACCACCAACAACATAAAAATCATAATACATAATTTATAAGATGGTTCTTGAGCTTCATAGATGAAAGGAGTCCATGAATCAACTCACGTATACCTTAGAAGGAAGATTCATGATGATTGACGGAGGAATTTCCTTGAAATTGGATCTTCAAGCTTAATTATGCAACCCTAGTTGTTATTCTCTTTTAGTTCTCTTGGATGATGATCTTTGAGATGATAATAGGGTTGTAATATGTTTAGAAGCTATATATTTCATAGGGTTAAGTTTAGGAACGTGTAAGGAGTGTTAAAAGACTTAATTACCCTCAAAAAACTCAAAAGGGAGTGTTTTTGGCACTTGGAACTGACTTAGGAGGCGCCCAAGTAATTGCACAAGCCAAGTTGGGCGGCGCCTAACCAATCGCAAACCCTTATTGTCTCTCACGAAAATGAGCATAACTTTTTGCTCGGGTATTGGATTAAGGCGAAATTGGTATCGTTGGAAAGCTAATTCGATTATCTACAATTTGGAGGGTCTAAATCTGCCAAAATGTCACATATCAATCACGTTATTATTGTTCAAAGATGAACCTTGCAAAATCAAACGCAAAGATTTGATGGATTCAAAAACTCTTAGCTTGCGTCACTCTAAGTGACTCATATGAGCATGCTTAAGACATCACAAGCTATACTATCGCTAGGATATTCATTGTAAGTTATGTACTAAAATGCTACTCGCAGGAAAGGAGGTTTCATACGTAGGAAAACATATTAACTTCCTAGATTAGAAACATGCGGGGTATTATAGTATCTCCCCCTTTGGAACATTTATTCTCGAATGAGAATTTACTGAGAAGGGATACAAGGCAGCAGAACCTGAACTGAACATCAAGAACTAAAACTTTATCACATGACTGACATTCTAAACATACTGAACTCGTGCATATCTGAGGCACGGACAACTGATACATGAATGCATGACTGAGTATGCAACGGTTAATAGGTACCAAGTTTATACTGGAAACATGAACATGAAACTGAATAAGCTTAAGGAGAACTGTTACCTTGAGCTTGAACTTAATTGGCAGGAAAGAGGTGAGGATGGTTGGTATGCATATATGCTTCTGCTTCCCAAGTAGCTCCCTTATGAAACTTATTTAGCCAAAGATCCTTGACTAGAGGGACTTCTTTGTTTCTCAATCTACGATTATGATAATCCATAATTTCGACTGGAATCTCTTCATAAGAGAGGCTGTTCTGAATATCGATGCTCTGAATAGGGACAACAATTGCTGGGTCACCTATGCACTTCTTGAGAAAAGAGACATGGAAGATTGGATGGACTGAGGGTAGATCTGAAGGCAACTAAAGCTCATAAGCTACCTTGCCGAAGCGACAGAGAATTCTGAAGGGACCGACATACCGGGGACTGAGTTTTCCTTTCTTGCCGAACCTCTTCACTCCCTTTATGGGAGAGATCTTAAGATAGACATCATCATTGACCTCAAACTCGAGATCCTTTCTACGAACATCTGCATAGGACTTCTGTCGGCTCAGAGAAGCCCAGAGTCTCTCTCTAATCAACTGAACTTTCTCTAAGGCGTCAAATACTAAGTTAGGACCTATGACTGAGGCCTCACTAACTTTGAACCATCCAATCGGAGATCTACATCTCCTACCATAGAGAGCTTCGAATGAAGCCATCTGAATACTAGAATTATAGCTATTGTTGTATGCAAACTCAATCAAAGTAAAGTGGTCATCCCAACTTCCCTTGAAGTCAATTGCATATGCCATTAGCATTTCATCAAGAGTCTGAATGGTTCTTTGTGCTTGACCATCTGTCTGAGGATGAAATAATGTGCTGAGATGGACTTAGGTACCGAGACCCTTTTGGAACGCTTTGCAAAAGTAAGAGGTGAACTAGGTACCTTTGTCTGAGATGATAGATACTGGAACACCATGTAACCTGACTAACTCCCTGATATAGAGCTTGGCATAATCCTCGGTGGAATAAGAAGTACGAACAGAAAGGAAATGAGCTGACTTGGTCATTCTATCTATAATGACCCAAACTGAATCATGCTGATGACAAGTTCTAGGCAAACCTATCACGAATTCCATGTTTACTTCTTCCCACTTCCAAGTAGGAATGGTGAAATCTTGCATGGAACCACTAGGTTTCTGATGCTTTATCTTAACCTGCTGACATATAGAGAACTTAGCCATAAACTCCGCAGCATCACTCTTCATCCTACTCCACCAATAGATCTCCCGCATGTCGCGGTACATCATAGTGGCCCCTGGATGAATTGAGTATCGCGCACCATCAGCTTCTGCAAGAATTCGCTGCCTCAATTCATCTACACCTGGAACACATATACGACCCTGACAACGAAGAACACCATCTCCCCCTTAGGAGAAAACCTCGACTTTCTAATTATGAACTGACTCTTTGAGCTTGACAAGGCTAGGATCCCTGTCTTCCTTCTCTTTCACCTCGGAAACAAGAGATGACTCTGAATTACTGTGAACACATACACCACCCTCTGCAGAATCAACTAAGCAAATGCCTTATCTGGAAAGCTGATGGATATCCTAAGTAATCTTTTTCTTGCTACCCTCAATGTGAGAAATAATACCCATGGAGAGTCTACTGAGAGCGTCATCCACAACATTGTCCTTGACCGGATGATAAATAACACTCATGTAGTAATCCTTCAAAAGATATCCATGGAGGCTTTTATGGTCTATGAAGACATCTACATGAACTCCATAGATATAATGCCTCCAAATCTTCAAGGCAAAAACTACCGCAGCTAACTTAAGATTGTTAGTAGGATAATTCTTCTCATGTGTCTTTAACTGTCTGGAGGCGTAGGCTATGACCTTACTATGTTGCATGAGGACACAACCTAAACCCACTCTGGATGCATCACCATAGACTACAAAACTGTCTGAACAATCTGGAAGAGCTAGAACTGGAGCTGAGGTGAGTCGAGTCTTCAACTCTTGAAAGTTCTTCTCACATGAATCTGACCACTGAAACCTAATCTTCTTCTGAGTAAATCTAGACATGTGATAACGCCCAAACTACAGCTCTCGTAAAAGTGTAAGCGGTCGCTGTCAAATATAGAACCCAACTGGGTTGGGTGTCGAATCCCACAAGGAATACATGGTCACTAAGTGTTGCAATTATTAGTAGACTGTTGATCGAAAATTCCACGAAAAAGGAGGGATTGGATTGTGGAGTGAATTAATTCTATCAAAGTAACAACAGAATGCTTTGTTTAGTAAGATTTAATCACAGAGAAAAATAAGTTAGGGTTATGTCCACCTTATGAGTTCTACGTATATATTAACTATGAGTAATGCGGAATTCAGACATGCATGCACTTATAGAGATTCATATTCTAATGGTAAATCCTAGTGTTTCTCAACCATCAAGGATTACTTCACTTTAACTCTCTCGAGCTTAAAGAATATAACTAACGGTACAAATTCTCCAAGAAGTTAACCTAGTTACGGCACTAACGTGTAAATAAGGGTTGGTAGCCCTATTTCCTTGTCACACTCTCTTTTCCAAACATGTAACTTTTCTCTCGAACAAGTTAATGCTATAATGGCCTATTCTCTATGTTTGCAACCACGAGAATTAAATTAAAACGAAGAGAGTAATGATATAAGCAGCATACGCATCAAGAATTCACAAACTCATAGTAATAGATAGTATATCAAAAGGCTTCCATAACCCTAACAGAGAAGTTTAGCTACTCATGATTGTAAAGGAAAACAACAAAGACATCATCATCATCATACCAAAACTAGAACAATCTTCGCGAGAGGATGCTTTTAACGTCAAAGAGGGATGACGTTTTTCCTCTTAGCCGTCTTCCCCAAATATGTAGTGTGTTTCTCTATCTAAACTTACAGAATCTGTAAACTGAATAAATACTAAGAGTGATCGAATGAATCAATTCATGAATGCTGAAAAATTCAGCAAAATAGGGTTTTTATAACATCCTTGTCCTAGTCCTATTATGTTCCTGCTGCACCCCTAAGTATTTAAAAATACTGCTTTTGCCCAGGATAATTTCACCATGCGTCATATTCAGTCCATAAGATTCCAAAAGCTGCCTTCCCTCTTCTGTGAAGTTTTCCTTTGCTGCCCAAAGGTCCACAAAGTGCTGAAATCTTCATCATTAATACCTGAAAATATGCTAATCACGTAGGTTAGCTCGCTTACAGGAAAATGGACTAAAAGTGCAGGAATTATATATTTTATCCTCAAAACTTAGCTATAACATGGATAAATTATGGTGTTTAGGCGTGTAAATACACCCAACATCAACACCCCACACATAAAGCTTTGTTCGTCCTCGAACAAAATATTACGTCCATGCAAACATCTAACTAGGATTTCACAGCAGTAACACAAAATGTTCAACATGACATGCACGACAGTTATTAACAAAGAGTAGTTTTCTGGATCACTACTAGAAACCATTCAACCTCCAACATAGACTCGTGATGATGGATAATTCGTATCCACAAGTTAAGGAACCAAGAATCATACAAAACTACCCAAAACTTATCAACCATGTGTGTCTCACACAAGATATCACCCATAATCACTCACAAGTTTTGCATTTTTCGGAACATGGGTAAAAGATTCTCCTTGCTCTCACTCTCACAAAGAATTCATATGTTGCAACTGATGACCATAGGCTTTCCCTTGGTGTAATGCTCTACTAATATCAGAATGCTAAGCTTAGGATTAAATAGGTCTTTACAGGTTGTAATGTAGGCTAAGGGACAGGTAGGACTATTTTGGCCAGAAATAGTGACTATTTTCCCTAAGCGCTTTAATACATCACATTATGCCATTAACACTCTCTTTTAAACAACCCTTCTACCTTTCTTTTCATCTAACACCCCTTTTCACCTATTTTGTTATTCAATTATAAACACAAAGATGAGAATATACAACTTATTTTTTATTTTTCTATTTCTGTTTTTTTAACACACCTCTATGATAGCCACTCTTATTCACAACAATTTCAAGTACCAATACACTCTGAGGCGTCACTCTCACCCACTTTCCTCTTATTTTGTCACATGACTCTACAATTTAAAGCGCTTAGGAATTTGGATCAAATTATGATCTTGAAAAAAAATAGATTAGGCTACATATGAGGTTGTCAAAGAAAATGGCTAAAGGCTCAAAGGGGGTTCACTAGGATAATGTACACAGGTAGGTAAAAAGAAGGTAAATAATTATAGGCTACCAAAGAAATGTCTAAATCATCTCCTAAACTCACACTCTTTATTTTGCTTTACACACACACCAGGAAAGTTCTAGCATCAGTCACAACACAGAATATACTATAACCTCACACACATAAGGCACATGGTCAACTTAATTGGGAGAAGTATAGTCTCTTGACCCAACAGGTGAATGAATTATACCACACAATTATCACACAGTGAGTCACACTTAGAGCCTAAATGTCTCAATAGTAATGATTTTGGCACAAACTCTTGTCATAATACCATGCCGTCTATCAGAATAATTTCATGCAAAATCTAAAAAAATTCGAAAATATTATGACTAATTAGAAAAAACAAGAATAAATGTAGGCAAAGAAATACAATAAAGAAGACATATACCCGCACCCCACACTTAGACGGGACACACTGCCCTCAGTGGAAATAAATAAGGAAAACCTGATTAGTCGAACTCCTCTTCTATGTCTGGGGTCTTACCCTCTGCGTCGGAATCATCATCATAGTCGTCATCCTCAGAGTTTCCTCAAAATGTACCCCACTTGGTCCCAAAAGTGCGTCGAGGTATTTGTAGAGAGGAGGACTCAGTTTTCTCCTTTCTTGACCTTTTCTGTCCTTTCTGTGAGGTGGATGCTTTTTCTTTTCCTTATCGTCCTTTTGGGGACATTCTACCTGAGATTAAAATAGAGTCATGTTAGCTTCATCTCGGAAGATTCAATCAAAAAACAAACAGTAGTGGCGCCACCCCACACTTAATTTGTTGGCACAGACTAATTAAGTGAGTGATGTCGATTACTCAGACTTCATCGACATACATTTAGGAGATATGTTCCAACAACATGTTTAGCACAGTCATATTCTCATGTAATCTTTACTATGCTTTCCAACGTTATTCCATTGGGCGTATACTTTCATGTTTGGATTAATGCACCTTTTGGACAACACTACCACATAGAGATCGTATCATTATTGCATAGGAATAATCACACCATTTTACGCGTGTGGTCAATCATGATCGGTATCTCGATGAATGAGTCATTCAAACATTCAAGCTTTCAACATTCAAGATTATGCATTAACTTTACCATTTCGATTCCGCACAAAGATGACAGTGTATAACAATCAAATACAAGTCGGAACAAAGTCAAGAACACCCACACGTATTCTTTCACTCAACTAGATGTATCATAACAAACCAACAACATTCAAATCACCAACACCACTTCAAGATCTAACAAATCATTATAAACGAAGCATTTCAACAACTACGGAATGTAAAAGAATGACTTACTTGGTGATGGATCCGGAATATGAACTCACAAGACAAGATGCACAAAAAGAAATTTTTTTTGAGAGGATTTGAAAGCTTGGGCGACGCCTATCTTGAGCAAACAATGAGATTTTGTTCTAAGATTGAGGGTCTATTTATAGACCAAGGCTAGGGTTGGGTTTGATCCATGAAAAATTGGGTTAGGAGTCAAAAATAATAAGTAGGCGGTGCCTAATGATTTGCCTATGCTTAGCATAGGCGGCGCCTATGTTATTGCCTAGTTGGGCATAGGCGGCGCCTATGCTATGGCCTAGTTGAAACAGTGAGCATAGGCAATGGCATAGGCGGCACCTATGGTATTGCCTAGATTTGCATAGGCCTTGCCTGGTCCATTGCCTAGATTTATATAGGCCTTGCCTTGTCCATTGCCTAGACTTATATAGGCCTTGCCTTGTCCATTGCCTAGTTGAGGCAGTGAACATAGGCAATGACATAGGCCTTGCTTTTTCCATTTCCTAGATTTGTATAGGCCTTGCCTTGTCCATTGCCTAGATTTGTATAGGCCTTACCTTGTCCATTGCCTAGTTGAGGCAGTGAGCATAGGCAATGACATAGGCCTTTCCTTGTTCGTTGCCTAGATTCGCATAGGCAATGCCTAACCGTTAGCCTTTTCTCCTTCATTCCTAACTTACCACCTTTAACATGGCTCACTTTCAAATCAAAATTTTGGGATTAATCCTCTCCTTTGTACATCTTGCACCTACACTTAATCAAAAATAACAAAAACGATTAGAAGGATGGGTTGCCTCCCATCAAGCGCCTTAGTTTTGGTCGTGGCTCGACTCTTCTTTTTTTGGATTTTTATTTAACAAAAAAAAACTCCTAGTAAAACAAAACGATTAAAAATGATGGGTTGCCTCCCATGTAGCGCTTGATTTATTATCGCGGCACGACATAGTTACCTCAATTACTCAGACTTCATCGAGATAGATGGTGGCTCTTTTTCTGAATGGATTCAGACGACGCTGATGCTTAATTGTAGGTACACAATCATCTTCGAGATGAATCTTATGCATACATATCCCAGGAGGGATACCAATTATATCATCAATAGTCCAACCAATGGCTCTCTTGTACCTCTTCAGAGCAGAGATGAGAGCCTCTATGTGATGTTCACCTAAATCAGCCGCAACACTCACCGGAAGTGTATTTCCACTTCCCAAGAACGCATACCTTAGGTGACTGGGGAGCTCTTTTGATTCTAGCACTGGTGGCTCTTCAATGGAAGTCTTCGCTGTTGGTGAAGGTCGATTCCTAAGATCAAGGTCCAGCTTCTTAGTAGCATGAGAATAGGAATTTATTCCTGTTAGAGCAAAAATAGTTTCTTCATATTCTTCAACATCCTCATGCTCAAAATTTAACAGCACAGCAGACAATGGCTCAACAGTAAGCTACTTCTCTATAGATAATCCTTTCTCATCCTCATAGTAAACATCAGCTACAGAGAACACATCCATATCTCTAGGTTGCTTCATCGATTTACATACATCAAAATGGACCACTTCGTCATTCAGCTAAACTAAAAGCTCATTAGCTCTTAAATCAATAAGCACACTTCCAGTTGCAAAAAAAGGACGCCCCAAGATTATGGGAACTTCAGAATCTACCTTGCAATCCAAAATAACAAAGTCTGCAGGAAATATGAAGGTGGAAACCTTCACCAACACATCATATAAGATACCAATAGGCCGTTTTACCGACCTATCTGCCATCACGAGCCGCATATTGGTTGGTGTAGGATCACCCAACCCCAACTTTCTGTAAATAGATAGCGGCATCAAATTGATGCTAGCTCCCAAATCGCACAACACTTTAGTAAAATCCAACGATCCCATCGTGTAAGGAATAGTGAAAGCAACAGGATCTGCCTTCTTCTGTACTAGCGATCTTGTAGCGATTGCACTGCTATGATGAACATTATCTGCCAGCTCATAACTTACTTCCCGCTTCTTTGTCAAAATGTCCTTCATGAATTTAGCGTACCCAGGTATCTGTTCCAGCGCCTCCACCAACGGAACATTAATAGTTAGCTGCTTCAACATGGTCATGAATTTACTGAACCTGGTGTCATCAGCTTTCTTCTTCAGTCTCTGAGGAAAAGGTGGTGGTGGAAGAGGAATCATTTTCTCCACCACTTCCTTTTTATATTGCTTCTGATTATCACTTTTTTCAGGCTGGTGACGTCTAGGTGTAACATCATGAGCACTCACTTCAGCTTCTACGACATCTTCAAACTCTGCTTCATCAACATTCTCTGCTATATCATCAACCACCTGGTTGCCTTTGGATGGATTTTCCAACACTTTACCACTCCGGGTAGTAAAAGCCATACACGATCCGTCATTCCTTGGGTTTTGCACAGTGTCACTGGGTAGCGTGCCAGCCTTTGTTTGGTTAAATACAGCTGATAATTGACTCAATTATTACTCCAGCTGTTTTATCACGGTAGAATGCAAATCAACCAATTGATTTATTGATGACAAATCATTCTTTACCTCAGAAACGCCCATATTGGTTGCCTCCACCCCTTTCAACAGCTTAGCCATCATATCATCCATGGACATCTTTCCAGAGCCAGACGCCACAGCCTCACGGTTTCCAGGAGGAACATACAAACCACTCCTGTCAGTCTTATTCTTCTAACCACCTTGATCGCGGTCCTTGTATCCAGATTTATCATAATAGTTCCTACCTTGGTTTCCTTGGGCATTGCCTTAGAAACCCCCTAATTATTCAAATAATTTGCTTCCTCCTCAGAATCTGATTCATTTCTTCCCTGTGACACCACAGCCTTGACTTTTTCGGTCTTACCTGATAATAAATGCTTGGTAAGAAGATCCATCTGTGTTTTCATGTGAGCCATATCTTGGTCACGTTCCTCTTGTCTACGCCTCTGCTCTGTAGTCATGCCAATAGATAAAGTAGAGCTTGCTACCTCAGCATCCCTGGTATGCAAGGCTTTACTCTGCTTTGTCATACCATCCAGCATATCACTTGCCTCAATGAAAGTAAGGTCCATGAATGACCCACCTGCAGCATTATCAACCACTGGCTTTGTCACTGAGTTCAAAGCCCTGTATAATATCTCCATCAAGTGGATGTTGGTCATCTGATGATTTGGGCACCGCATAAGCTTCTTCTTGAACCTCTCCCATGTTTCGTGGAGAGCTTCAGTTAGAAGCTGTCGGAAATTGATAATCTCATCTCTTAACTGTGCTCTCTTGGATGGCGGAAAGAATCTTTCTAGGAAAGCATCTTTCAGTTGCCTCCAATTAGTAATAGAATCAGGAGTTAGCCCGTTCAGCCATAGACTTGCCTCCCCAGATAGAGACAATGGAAATAAGCACAGCCGAATTACGTTCTGCCCAACTCCTGGATTGTCAAACGACTTGCATGTTGAAATAAAATTGACCAGATGCATATTCGGATCGTCTCCTGCAAGTCCACCAAATAAACCCTTGATCTGCAATAATTGAATCATGGTGCTAGTGATATTTAACTTAGCTCCGGGTGCCAAGAGTGGAGGAATAATAGCCCCTGTGGCACCAGCCCCATCCAGATCGTCATCATCATTATCAAAAGAAGCCTGCACAGCTCGACGATCAGGTCTCATTCTAGCTTGACGATCTCTCCTGTGCATAGGTGCCGCCATCTCATCAGTACGCCTAGGATTCAGTAACTCATCATTACCCAGGTCCTCATCATCAGGATTTGTTGCTCGCCCTGGGTTATCAATATTCTGTTGATGTACTTGAGCAGCTGCCAGTGCAGCTAGTCTAGCCTGCTCCTGTTGAGCCGCCCTTCTGTCAATGTCACGCTGTGTATCCATTCTGCCAATAAGTTGAGGTTCAGGATTTATGGGTAATAACGGTTGACCTGAACTTCGAGTGTTTGGCATGCACTCAAACAAACCTGAATAAAACAAAAACAACAACTAAAAGTAAAATCTGAGAATTTTTGACCAAAGGGTCTAGTAACTATCACAAACCTAGTTGACAACCGTATTCCCCGGCAACGGCGCCAAAATTTGATAACGCCCAAACTACAACTCTCGTAAGAGTGTAAACGGTAGCTGTCAAATATAGAACCCAACTAGGTTGGGTGTCGAATCCCACAGGGAATACTTGGTCACTAAGTGTTGCAATTATTAGTAGACTGTTGATCGAAAATTCCACGGAAAAGGGGGGATTGGATTGTGGGGTGAATTAATGTTATCAAAGTAACAACAGAATGCTTTGTTTAGTAAGATTTAATCACAGAGAAAAATAAGTTAGGGTTATGTCCACCTTATGAGTTCTACGTATCTATTAACTATGAGTAATGCGGAATTCAGACATGCATGCACTTATAGAGATTCGTATTCTAATGGTAAATCCTAGTGTTTCTCAACCATCAAGGATTATTTCACTTTAACTCTCTCGAGCTTAAAGTGTATAACTAACGGTACAAATTCTCCAAGAAGTTAACCCAGTTACGGCACTAACGTGTAAATAGGGGTTGGTAGCCCTATTTCCTTGTCACACTCTCCTTTCCAAACATGTAACATTTCTCTCGAACAAGTTAATGCTATAATGGCCTATTCTATATGTTTGTAACCACAAGAATTAAATTAAAACGAAGAGAGTAATGATATAAGCAGCATACGCATCAAGAATTCACAAACTCATAGTAATAGATAGTATATCAAAAGGCTTCCATAACCCTAACAGAGAAGCTTAGCTACTCATGATTGTAAAGGAAAACAACGAAAACATCATCATCATCATACCAAAACTAGAACAATCTTCGCGAGAGGATTCTTTTAACGTCAAAGAGGGATGACGTTTTTCCTCTTAGCCGTCTTCCCCAAATATGTAGCATGTTTTTCTGTCTAAACTTACAGAATCTGTAAACTAAATTAATACTAAAAGAGATCGAATGAATCAATTCATGAATGCTGAAAAATTCAGCAAAATAGGGTTTTTATAACATCCTTGTCCTAGTCCTATTAAGTTAGTGCTGCACCCCTAAGTATTTAAAAATACTTCTTTTGCCCGGGACAATTTCTCCATGCGTCACATTCAGTCCATAAGCTTCCAAAAGCTGCCTTCCCTCTTCTGTGAAGTTTTCCTTTGCTGCCCAAAGGTCCACAAAGTGCTGAAATCTTCATCATTAATACCTGAATACATGCTAATCACGTAGGTTAGCTCGCTTACAGGAAAATGGACTAAAAGTGCAGGAATTATATATTTTATCCTCAAAACTTAGCTATAACATGGGTAAATTATGGTGTTTAGGCGTGTAAATACACCCAACATCAACATGGGAGATGCAATAGAAGAAAATCCCTCGACAAACCGTCTGTAATAGCCATCCAAACCCAAGAAACTCTTGATATCTAATGGAGATATGGGTCTAGGCCAGTTTCTTACTTCCTCGGTTTTCTGAGGATCTACTCTAATGCCATCACCAGAAATAATATGGATAAGGAATGCTACTGATACTAGCCAATATTTTTATTTTCTGAACTTAGCGAATAACTGGTGATCCCTGAGAGTATGAAGAACAATCCTGAGATAGTCTGCATGATCACGCTCTGTGCGAGAATAGACCAGAATATCATCTATAAAGACTATAAAAAACATGTACAAGTACTGCTTGAACACACAGTTCATCAAATCCATGAAAGCTACAGGGGCATTGGTATGACCAAATGACATGACTAAAAATTCAAAGTGACCATACCGAGTACGGAAAACTGTCTTCGAAATATCACATTCTCTAACTTTGAGCTTATGATAGCCTGATCTGAGGTCTATCTTGGAGAAGTAACTGGCACCCTGAAGTTGGTCGAATAGATCATCAATCCTAGGAATAGGATATCTGATTTTGACTGTGACATTGTTGAGTTGAAGGTAATCATTACACATCCTGAGAGAACCGTATTTCTTACGCACGAATAATATTGGCGCACCCCATGGGGAAAAGATGGGTCTAAAGAATCCCTTATCTAAGAGATCTTTCAACTGATCTTTTAGTTCCTTGAGTTCTGCTGGTGCCATTCTGTATGGCGGAATAGAAATAGGTTGAGTATCCAGAAGAAGGTCTATGCCGAAGTCTATTTCCCTTTCGGGAGGAATGCCTAGAAGATCTTCGGGAAAGTCATCTGAGTATTCATTAACAACTGGGACTATTTCGAGACTAGGAGATTCAGAACTAGAATCTTTAACATGCACGAGATGATACACACACCCCTTAGAAAAAATTTTCCTTGCCCGAAGGTAGGAAATAAGTTGACCCCCTGAACACTGAAATGCTACCCTTCCACTCTAGGACGGGCTCATTCGGGAACTAAAACTGAACTATCCTATTTCTTTAGTCGACTATGGCATAGCAGGAACGAAGACAATCCATACCGATAATGACATCAAAATTAGTCATCTCTAACTTAACTAAATCTGCTGAGGAGGATTTCTGAGATATCATAATCGGGATATTCCTGTATACCCCCGGGCTATGATGGTTTTACCCACTAGGGTAGATACTGAAAAGGGATCTGCTAGAATGTCCCGATTGATTCTGAAATCGCATGCTATGTATGGAGTAATAAAAGACAAGGATGCACCTGGGTCTAGAAAAGCATAAACATGAACATGGAAAATTTGTAATGTACCAGTAACGAAATCTGGAGAATTTTCCTGATCCTGCCAGGACTGAAGAGCTTAAGGTCTATTTAGGCGTTGCCCACTGGTAGCACTGGAAATAGCACCCTGCTGGTTCGGGATACCGCACTGAGCTACAGAATGATTTTTCTAACCCTGAAGACTTGACTGCGGACACACCCTAATCTTGTGTCCTGGCTTACCACAACCAAACAACCATCACTACCAGCTCTGCATATGCCCATGTGGTTCTTACCACAAGTCTGACAAAGTAGATTCATTCGGGCACTGCTAACACTGCCCTGAGATTTAGAGCCTGGCGCTTTATCTTTGTTGCCATCTATGAACTTCGGCACTGGAGCGCTGGCAGAGAAAGGGGCTGGAACAGCTGACTTAGAGTGAAACTATAAATGGTTTCCTCCATCTGACTTGGGGTGAGCAAAGTTCAAGTTACCTGACCTTGCTTTCTTGTTTTGCCTCTCCCTAGTCTTAACCTTCTGCTCTTCTACTTGCTGGGCATGGGTCTTGAATCTGGATAAGGTCATATCACCGATCAGCATCACAGACCTACACTCATTTACCATGCTATCCTTGACCATTGATACGAACTTGCTCATCTTAGCCCTATTGTCTGAAACCATATGAGGAGCATAATTGGATAGCTGAGTAAATCTGAGAGAATACTCCCTTACCGTCATATTCCCCTGCCTGAGTTTGATGAACTCAAGAACTTTGGCTTCTCTCAACTATTAGGTAAAGAATCTGTCTAAGAAGGCCGTGACAAATTCCTCCCACTCGATAGGGCTTGCATAATCTAACCTCTCAGACTTCCACTATTTGTACCAATCATGAGCAACATCCTATAACTGGTAGGCGGCTAATTTGGCACTCTCAATAGAAGTAACACCCATGATGTCAATGACCTTCTGTACTTAGTTAATGAACTCCTGAGTGTCCTGATCAGACTTAGTCCCATGGAAAGATAGAGGGTTCATTCGGGTGAAATCCCAAACCCTAGCTGCTTTGGCATTGGCCACTGGATTGGCCGGAATGACTGGTGGCCATTTATTCTGTGAAGCCACGGACTGAGCAAGTGTGGTAAATATAGATCTAAACTCTGCATGGGAAACATGTTCTCCCAAAGAATCTTTGGGCTGAAGAGCTGGCTGGTTTCTTCTCTTGGGTCCATGGTCTGGAATAAGAGAAGAATGGATTAGACTGAGAGTTTAACTTGTGACTATGCTCACTAGCATGACATGAATACTGAAGAAAGGGTACTGTTCCTAAAACATCTTATATCCTCCCGCACATAATTGTGGCGCGCAACACACCCATGTACAAGACTCTACTAGATGCGGCTTTCAGACTTCCTAGGACTCTATTGAACCTTAGGCTCTGATACCAAGTTTGAAACACCCCAATTTTTTATGTTGGGCGTATTTATACGTCTAAGCACCATAACTTACCCATGTTTTAGCTAAGTTTTGAGGATAAAATACATAATTCCTACACTTTTTGTCTACTTTCAATTAAGTAAGTTGACCTATGTGATTAGCATGCTTTTCAGGTACTAAAGCGGAAGATTTCAGCACTTTGGGGACCTGTGGACAACAAAGGAAAACTTCACATAAAAGGGAAGGCAGATTTTTGACTAAATGTGATGCATGCAACTTTTTCCCGGGCAAACTCAACATTTTTAAATAGTTAAGGATGCAGTAGCAACTTAGTAGAGAAGGTTGTTATTAAAAACCTTATTGCTGAATTTTCATCCATTATTCACATAATTCAGATTCTGTAATATTTTTAGGAGAGCAGAAAATGGCTTAGCTTGAGCAACGGAGAGAGAGAAACATATTCTACTCTTATTGTTGCTAGTCATCTCCATCGCCAAGATTGTTCTAAGTTTCAGTATGATGATTATGTCTATTTTGATTTCCGTTGTATTCATGAGTAGCTAAACTTATTTGTTAGGGTTATGGAAACCTTGTAGTATACTCTCTATTGCTATGGGTTTGTGAATTTATGATGTGTAATGAACTTATATCATTACTCTCTTCATTATAATTGATTCTCATGGTTGCAAACATAGGGAATACGCCATTATAGCAATAACTTGTTCGATAGAAAAGTTGTTGTTTGGAAAAGAGAGTGTGACAAGAAATTAGGGTTTCCAACCTCTAGTTTACACGTTAATACCCTAGCAGGATTAACTACTTGGAGAGTTCGTATAAGTTGTTGTACACTTTAGGTTCGAGAGAACTAAGGTGAATAAATCCTTGATGGTTGAAAAACACTTGGATTTAGAATTAGAATACGTCTCTCTATAAGTGCATGCATGTATAAAATTCGTATTACCCATAGTTAATATAGAAGTAGAAACTACAAGGTGGACATAACCCTAACTTATCATCCTCTGTGATCAAATCTTATTACTTATATCGTCTCTTTCGTTACACTAATAGTATTATTGTGCACTTAAACCAAAACCCCCTTATCTTGGAATCTTCGACCAACAGTCTAATAATAATCGCAATACTTAGTGACCATAGTATTCCCTGTGGGATTCGACACCCAACCCAGTTGGGTTCTATATTTGACAGCGACCGCTTACAGTTTCTAATGAGAGTTGTAATTTGGGTGTATTAAATTTTGGCGCCGTTGCCGGGGAATACGGTTGACAACTAAGTTTGTGATAGTTAATAGACCCTTTGGTCAAAGATTCTCAAATTTTACTTTTTGTTTGTTGTTTTTGTTATGTTCAGGTT
This sequence comes from Capsicum pubescens, assembly GCA_030864215.1. Classification (NCBI taxonomy): domain Eukaryota; kingdom Viridiplantae; phylum Streptophyta; class Magnoliopsida; order Solanales; family Solanaceae; genus Capsicum; species Capsicum pubescens. Next base: position 110,620,435 of record CM061544.1, read on the forward strand.
TAGTGGAGTGCATGCCAAATCCACGAAGTTTTGGTCATCCCTTATTACCTATAAATCCTGAACCACATCTTATTGGTAGAATGGATGCACAACGAAACCTTGAAAGGATGGCTACTCAACAGGAGCAGGCTAGATTAGCTGCATTGGCAGCTGCGTAAGTATATCAACAAAATATTGATAACCCAGGTCGGACAACAAATCTTGATGATGAGGACCTGGGTGATGATGAGTTATTAAATCCAAGGCGTGCAGATGATGTGGCTGCACCTGTGAACAGGACTGTCAATAGAGATCGTCAAGCTAGAATGAGACCTGAATGCCAAGCTAAGCAGGTTCCTTTTGATGATGATGATGACGATTTGGATGGGGCTGGGACCACAGGGGATATTATTCCTCCGCCCTTGGCACCCGGAGCCAAGTTCACTATCACTAGAACCATGATCTAGCTATTGCAACTCAAGGGGTTATTTGGTGGACTCACAGGCGACGATCCGAATATGCATCTGATTAATTTTATCTCAACATGCAAGTCGTTTGAAAATCCAGGAGTTGGACAGAATACGATCCGGCTGTGCTTATTTCCATTGTCTCTATCTGGAGAGGCAACTCTATGGTTAAACAGGCTAACTCCTGACTCTATTACCAATTGGAGACAACCGAAAGACGCTTTCCTAGAAAGATTCTTTCCGCCATCTAAGAGAGAACAATTAAGAGATGAGATAAGCAATTTTCGACAGCTTCCAACTGAAGCTCTCCACGAAACATGGGAGAGGTTCAAGAAGAAGCTTATGCGGTGCCCAAATCATCAGATGACAAATATCCATTTGATGGAAATATTATATAGGGCTTTGAACTCAGTGACTAAGCCAGTGGTTGATAATGCTGCGGGTGGGTCATTCATGGACCTTACTTTTATTGAGGCATGTGATATGCTCGATCGTATGACAAAGCAGAGTAGAGCTTGGCATACCAGGGATTCTGAGATAGCAAGCTCTACTGTATCTATTGGCATAATGGCAGAACAGAGGCGAAGAGAAGAGGAACATGACCAGGATATGGCTCACATTAAAACGCAGATGGACCTTCTTACCATGCATTTATTATCAGAGAAGACAGAAAAGGTCAAAACTATTGTATCACAGGGAAGAAATGACTCTGATTCTGAGGAGGAAGCTAATTACTTGAATAATCAGGGGGTTTCCCAGGCAATGTCCAAGGAAACCAAGGTCGGAACTATTATGAAAAATCCGGATACAAGGACCGAGACCATGGGAGTTGGAAGAATAAGACTGACAGGAGTGGTTTGTATGTTCCTCCTGGAAATCGTGAAACTGCTGCATCTGGCTCTGGGAAGATGTCCATGGATGACATGATGGCGAAGCTGTTGAAAGGAATGGAGTCAACCAACACGGGAGTAACTGAGGTAAAAAATGATTTGTCCTCAATAAATCAATTGGGTGACTCACATTCCACTGCAATAAAACAGCTGGAACAACAAATAAGTCAACTATCAGTGGCATTCAATCAAATAAAAGCGGGCACTTTACCTAGTGACACTGTGCAAAATCCAAGGAATGATGGATCATGTTTGGCTATTACTACCAGGAGTGGTAAGGTGTTGGAAAATCCATCCAAAGGCAAGAAGATGGTTGATAATATAGAAGAGAATGTTATTGAAGCAGATTGTGATGATCTTGTAGAAGCTGAAAATCAGAATGAGAACGTTCATGATACTACACCTAGATGTCAGCAGTCTGAAAAGATTGATAATGGAAAGCAAAATAAAAAGGAAGTGGTGGAGAAAACTCTTCCAAATACACCACCACCTTTTCCTCAGAGACTGAAGAAGAAGGCTGATGACACCAGGTTGAGTAAATTCATGACCATGTTGAAGCAGCTGACTATTAATGTGCCTTTGGTGGAGGCACTGGAGAAGATGCCAGGGTACACCAAATTCATGAAGGACCTTTTGACAAAGAAAAGGGCAGCAAGCTATGAATTGGCAGATAATTTTCATCATTGCAGTGCAATTGCCACGAGGTCTTTAGTACAGAAAAAGGCAGATCCGGGTGCTTTCACTATTCCTTGCACGGTTGGATCTTTGGATTTTGCTAAGGCGTTGTGCGATTTGGGGGCTAGCATTAATTTGATGCCACCATCCATTTATAGACAGTTGGGGTTGGGCGATCCTACACCAACCAACATGCGGCTCATAATGGCAGATAGGTCGGTAAAACGACCTGTTGGTATCTTATATGATGTACTAGTGAAGGTTTCTACCTTCATTTTTCCTGCAGACTTTGTTATTTTGGATTGCGAGGTGGATTCTAAAGTTCCCATAATCTTGGGTCGTCCTTTCCTTGCAACAGGAAGTGTGCTTATTGATTTACGAGCAAATGAGCTTTTATTTCAAATGAATGACGAAGTGGTACGTTTTGATATATGCAAATCAATGAAGCAGCCCAAAGATATGAATGTGTTCTATGTAGCTGATGTTTATTATCATGATGAGAAGGAATTATCTTTAGAGAAGCAGCTTACTGTTGAGCCATTGGCTGCTGTGCTTTTGAACTTTGAGCGTGAGGATGTTGAAGAGTACGAAGAAACTATCTGTGCTCTGACAGGAATGGGGTCATATTCATATGCCCCTAAGAAGCTGGACCTTGACCTTAAGAATCGACCTTCACCACCAGCGAAGCCATCCATTGAAGAGCCACCAGTGCTAGAGTTGAAAGAGCTACCCAGTCATCTAAAGTATGTGTTATTGGGAAGTGGAAATACACTGCCGGTTATAGTTGTTGCTGATTTAGGTGAACAACAAGTAGCGGCTCTCATCTCTGTTCTGAAGAGGTATAAGAGAGCCATTGGTTGGACTATTGCTGATATAATTGGTATCCCTCCTGGGATATGTATGCACAAGATTCAGCTCGAGGAAGATTGCATGCCCACTATTGAGCATCAACGTCATCTGAATCCACCTATACAAGAGGTGGTGAAGAAAAAAATCATAAAGTGGTTAGATGCAGGGGTGGTGTATCCAATCTCAGATAGTAAATGAGTGAGTTCAGTACAATGTGTGCCCAAGAAAGGGGGCATGACAGTAATCGCAAATGAAAAGAATTAGCTAATACCACTCAAACCTGTCACAGGGTGGAGAGTGTGCATGGATTACCGGAAGCTAAATTCGTGGACGTTAAAGGATCACTTCCCAATGCCATTCATGGATCAAATACTTGATCGATTGGCAGGGAAGGGATGGTTCTGTTTCTTAGATGGTTATTCCGGATATAATTAGATTTGCATTGCTCCTGAAGATCAGGAGAAGACCACTTTTACATACCCATATGGTACTTTTGCATTCAAACGAATGCCATTTGGGCTATGTAATGCACCTGCCACTTTTCAGCAGTGTATGATGTCTATTTTCTCTATTATGGTTGAAGACACCTTGGAGGTGTTTATGTATGACTTTTCGATTGTAGGTGAGTCATTTGAATCATGCTTGGCAAATCTGAGTATGGCTTTGCAGAGATGTGTTGAATTCAATCTGGTGTTAAATTGGGAGAAGTGTCATTTTACAGTTAAGGAAGGCATCGTTCTTGGGCATAAAGTCTCTGAAAAGTGAATTGAGGTTTATCGAGCCAAGATTGAAGTTATCGAGAGACTACCACCTCCAATTTCCGTAAAGGGGGTTCGTAGTTTTCTCGGTCATGCTGGTTTTTATCGGAGGTTTATTAAAGACTTCTCCAAGATTGCTAGCCCATTATGCAAACTTTTGGAGAAGGAGGCAAAGTTTTACTTTGGTGAAGATTGCTTGAAGGCATTTGAATGCCTCAAAGGAAAGCTAGTTGAAGCTCATATTATTGTAGCACCCGATTGGTCTCTACCTTTTGAAGTTATGTGTGATGCAAGCGGGGTAGCCTTGGGTGTTGTACTTGGTCAGAAAAGAGAAAGGCTATTTCATCCAATCTACTATGCGAGCAAGACTTTGAATGGAGCACAGAAGAACTATACCGTCACTGAACAAGAGCTTCTAGCAGTTGTTTATGCTTTCGAAAAGTTTCATGCTTACTTATTGGGAACCAAAGTAGTGGTTCATACAGATCATGCGTCTCTAAGATATCTAATGGTAAAGAAGGATGCTAAGCCAAGGCTAATTAGGTGGGTGTTACTGCTTCAAGAATTCGATTTCGAGGTAAAGTATAAAAAAGGTTGCGAAAACTAAGTAGCTGATCATCTATCTAGACTTGAGAGTGAGCACATAGTGCAAACCAACCGTGATATTGATGATGCATTCCCCGATGAAGAGATTCTAGCAACTATGGTGAAAGACTTACCGTGGTATGCAGACTTTGCTAACTACGTGGTAAGTGATGTGATTCCTGAGCATCTCTCCTTTCATCAAAAGAAAAAATTCATGCATGATGTGAAACATTACTTCTGGGATGAGCCTTATCTTTTTCGACGATGTACTGATGGTATTATTAGGCGATGCATCCCAGATGAGGAGGTACCTAGCATACTGGAAGCAAGTCATGCTTCCTAAGTTGAGGGTCACCATGCAGGTGATCGGACGGCCAGGAAAGTACTGCAAAGTGGCTACTATTGGTCTTCATTATTCAAGGATGCCTGTGATTTCATAAGAAGATGTGATCAGTGTCAGAGGCAAGGCTCTATCTCAAAGAACCATGAGATGCCCATGTCTAAAATACTTGAAGTAGAGTTATTCGATGTCTGAGGTATTGATTTCATGGGCCCATTTGTGAGTTCATTTGGGATGAAATATATCCTAGTTGCTGTGGACTATGTATCCAACTGGGTCGAATCAGTCGCGCTAGCTGATAATGAAGGTAAGAGTGTCATAGCGTTCTTAAAGAGAAATATCTTCTCTCATTTTGGGGTACCTTGTACCATCATAAACGATGGAGGATCACATTTTTACAACAAGCTATTTAGAGCCGTATTGGTAAAGTATGGGGTTAAGCAACATAAGGTAGATACACTGTACCACCCACAAACTAGTGGGCAGGCAGAGGTTTCAAATCGGGAGATCAAGATGATCCTTGCTAAGACTGTGAATGCCATCAGGAAAGATTGGTCCAGAAAGTTGGACGATGCCTTATGGGCATATAGGATCGCGTTTAAAACACCAATTAGCATGTCACCATACCAACTAGTTTATGGAAAGGCTTGTCACTTGCCAATTGAGCTAGAACATAAAGCAATGTGGGCACTGAAGCAGCTTAACCTGAATTGGGATGATGCGATTAATATGAGATTGGGACAGCTGAATGAGATGGATGAATTCCGTCTACATGCATACGAAAGAGCAGACTCTACAAAGAAAGGATGAAAAAGTACCATGATCGGAGGATTATCCAACGAAACTTTCAGAAGAGAGATTTGGTACTTCTTTTCAACTCCAGACTAAAGTTGTTTCCAGGTAAGTTTAAATCTAAATGGTCTGGTCCATTCAGAATCAGCCAAGTTTACTCATCTGGAGTAGTGGAGATATAAAAAAATGATGGTGGTGTCTTTAAGGTTAATGGCCAAAGAGTGAAGCTATATATCGGTCCAACCGATTCGATAAAATGTATAGCCACCATATATCTCGAGGAAGTCTTAGTACTCGAGATAACTATGTCGTTCCGCGACAATAAATCAAGCGCTACATGGGAGGCAACCCATCATTTTAATCATTTTTGTTTCACTAGGAGTTTGTTTTTGATAAATAACAATGCAAAAAGAAGAGTCGAGCCACGACCAAAACTAAGGCGCTTGGTTGGAGGCAACCCATCCTTCTAATCATTTTTGTTGTTTTTGATTAAGTATAGGTGCAAGACGTACAAAGGAGGAGATTAGTCCAAAATTTTTATTTGACAGTGAGCCATGCCAATGGTAGTAAGGCTAGGAATGATGGAGCAAAGGCCATAGGCTAGGAGTCGCCTATGCCAACATAGGCAATGCTATAGGCACCGTCTACTTATGCTTAGGCAATGCTATAGGCGCCGCCTACTTATTCCTTTTTGCCTACTAACCCATTTGTAAATGGATCAAACCGACCCATGGCTCATCCGTTAAATAGACCCTCTACCTTTGAACACCACTCAATTATTTGTTTAACCTAGGCGCTGCCCAAGCTCCCTTATCCTCTCCAAGTTTTCCTCTTTTCTCATCTAATCTTGCAAACTCACCTTCCCGATCCATCACCAAGTAAGTTGCTCTTTTATATTCCGTAGTTGTTGTAGTGCTATGCTTATAATGGTTAATTAGATTTTGAAGTAGTGCTTGGTGATGAAAATATGGTTGATTTGTTATGATGCGTCTCATTGAGTGAAAGGATTCTTGTGGGTATTCTTGACTTTACTCCGGCATGTATTGTTTGGTATTCACTGTCATAATTTTTTTTATGGAGTTGAAATGCTGAAGTTAATGTATAATTTTGAGAGTTGTAAGCTTGAATGTTCGAATGACTCGTTCATCGATGTAATGATCATGATTGACCACAAGCATAAGATGGTGTGATTGTTTCTATACTATAGCATGATAAGATTTTTATGTGGTAGTCTTGTTCAAATATTTCATTGCTCCAATGAAATAAAGTTGAAAATGATAGTCAAGATTACATGACCATTGTGTGCTGCTTCTCTATATCAAACTGAGAAATTGTTATGTAAAGTGAAGGGTTGAAGGTGTGACTGCGCTATTAATGTTGTTAGAACATACCACCTAAATGTATGTCGATGAAGTCTGAGTAATCGACATCACTCACTCAATTAGTTTGTGCAAACAAATTAAGTGTCGGGTGGTGCCATCACTATTTTCTTTTTCGATTATAGTAAATCTTCCGAAATGAAACTAACATGACTCTATTGTGATCTCAGGTAACATGGCTCCGACAGGAAAATAGGGAAAGAAGAAAGCATCCAACTCACAAAAAGGTCAGAAAAGGTCAAGAAAAGACCAGGCTGATTCCTCCTCTCTTCAAGTGCCTCGACACACTTTTGGGATCAAGTGGGTTCTTGAGGAGGAAGGGAAAGAATGGTGTAGGAACAATAAAGTGAAGAAATATGTTCATGTGGATTTGATGCAGAAGGAAAGTTTAGCAAAGAGAGACCCCCACATTTTGGCCAAAATCATGGCACTAAATCTTGACTTTATCATTCGAGATATGGGGGAATGCAATCTTGATTTGACTCGAGAATTTTATGCCAACTGGTCCCCAAGGACTACCGGAAGTGAAGTAAAGATTCAGGGCCAAGTCTTGCAATTGAACGCTGATTTCTTCAACTCTTTCCTGGGTACTCCAAGTGTGGATCAATCACCACTCAAGGAGCTTTACCACAGACCTCCCTACAAAGCCATCAGACATACGTTGTGTGGATCAAGGTCCATGACCCGGTGAACTCGTCACAAAGATAATGGGCGTCACAATACTTGCCCATATGCTTCTTTGAATATAGAAGCTCGCATATGGTTAAGAATAGTCAATTATTGCTTGATTCCAGAGACACAATACACTAAGATTACGCGTGATCGATTCTGCTTGGTATATGCTCTAATGACGAATGTTCCCATAAACATTGGTGCGGTTATACGATCGTCAATGTGAAAAGCAAGGCTGCACAAAAGGTCTCATTTCAGTTTTGGCAATTTGTTGACTGCAATCTTAAGGAAAGAGCACATTGAGGAGGATCTAGTAGACCATATGTTGCCACATAACCCGAAGAAAGTAGACCTCACGAAAATCAAAGAGTCAGAAACTGGTCAAGGCATCACCCTTACCACTGCTGAGAGACATGCTCGAGATGAAAGTTTTTTTTCCATCTGTATGGCATGCCTAGGTTTACCATAATGAATGGGGGTCGTGTGCCGAATGATGCAGAGCTTCGGCAGTTGGACTATGACTACCCGCTTAATGAGCATGCTCGGGCCATGTGTGGAGTGGGGGTAAATTTTGAGGAACCTCTAGATGATGATGTGCCAACAGACGATGATCACCGACTGCTAGACTCTGATGTGGAGGACAACTCTGATGATGAAGACTCTGATGATGATTCTGACGCAGGGGGTATGACCCCGGATATAGAGGAGTCTGACTAATCAGGTTTTGCTTATTTATTTACACTGAGGGCAGTGTGTTCTGTCTAAGTGTGGGGTACGGGTATTTGTCTGTTGTATTATGTACTACTTGCCTACATTTATTCTTAGTTGTTTGATTTAGTCATAGTTAGTTAGTTGTAATTAGTCAGAAAGTGCATGAAATTGTTCTGATAGACGGCATGGCATTATAACAACAGTTTGTGCTGAATCACTACAATTGAAACATTTAGGCTCTAAGTTGTGAATCACTGTGTGATAATTGTTTGTGGTTTAATTCATTCATCTGTTGGGTCAAGAATCTGTAATGCTCCCAATTAAGTTGACCGTATGCCATGTGTGTGTAAGGTTATTGTATATTCTTTGTTGCGACTGATGCTAGAACTTTCCTAGTGTGTGTGTGAAGCAAAATAAAGATTGTGAGTTTAGGAGATGATTTAGGCATTTCTTTGGCAACCCTGATTTTGTTTATCTTCTTTTTACCTACCTTTGTACATTGTCCTAGTGAACACCCTTTGAGCCTTTAGCTATTTTCTTTGGCAGCCTCATATGTAGCCTAATCCATTTTTTTAAGACCATAATTTGATCCAAAACCTCCTAAGTGCTTTAAATTGTAGAATCAAGTTGAGTAAAGAGTGTGGCAAAATAAAATGAAAATGGTGAAAGTGATGCCCCAAATTTTAGTTATTGATACATGAAAATATGTGATCGAGGGTGGCTATCATAGGGATGCTAAATAAAAAAAAATAATAATAAAAAAAATATAATAATAAAAAGAGAGTTGTATATTCCCATCATTGTGTTCTGATTGAATAACAAAATGGGTGAAAGGGGGTTGGTGGATGAAAGGAAAATAGAGTGGTTGTTAAAAGTTAGTGTAAATGGCATAATGTAGTGTATTAAAGAGCTTAGGGAACGTAATCACCATTTCTGGCCAAAATAGTCCTACCTGTCCCTTAGCCTACATTACAACCCGTAAAGACCTATTTGATCTTAACCTTAGCATTCTGATATTAATGGAGCATTACACTAAGGGTAAGCATATGGTCATCAGTTGTAATCTAAGAATTCTTTGTGAGAGTGAGAGCAAGCAAAGTCTTATACCCATGTTTTTGAAAAATGCAAAACTATGAGTGATTATGGGTAACATTTTGTGTGAGCGCACCTGGTTGATGATTGTTGGGTAGTTTTATATGATTTTTTTTTGGCTTAACTTGTGTATACGAATCAACCATCCTAATGAGTCTATGTTGGAGGGTGATTTGTTTCTAGTAATGATCAAGAAATCTACTCTTTGTTAATAATTGCAGTGTATGTCTTGTTGGAAATTTTGTGTTGCTCTTGTAAATTCTAGTTAGGTGTTTGCATGGATGTAATATTTTGTTCGAGGACAAACAAAGCTTTAAGTGTGGGGTGGTGATGTTGGGCGTATTTATACGTCTAAGCACCATAACTTACCCATGTTTTAGCTAAGTTTTGAGGATAAAATACATAATTCCTGCACTTTTAGTCTACTTTCAATTAAGTGAGCTGACCTATGTGATTAGCATGCTTTTAAGGTACTAACGCGGAAGATTTCAGCACTTTGGGGACCTGTGGACAGCAAAGGAAAACTTCACATAAAAGGGCAGGCAACTTTTGGACTAAATGTGATGCATGTGAACTTTTTCCCGGGCAAACTCAACATTTTTAAATAGTTAAGGATGCAGTAGAAACTTAGTAGAGAAGGTTGTTATTAAAAACCTTATTGCTGAATTTTCAGCCATTATTCACATAATTCAGATTCTGTAATATTTTTGGGAGAGCAGAAAACGGCTTAGCTTTAGCAACGGAGAGAGAGAAACACATTTTTCTCTTATTGTCGCTAGTCATCTCCATCGCCGAGATTGTTCTAAGTTTCGGTATGATGATTATGTCTATTTTGATTTCCGTTGTATTCATGAGTAGCTAAACTTATCTGTTCGGGTTATGGAAACCTTGTAGTATACTCTCTATTGCTATGGGTTTGTGAATTTATGATGTGTAATGCACTTATATCATTACTCTCTTCATTATAATTGAATTCTTGTGGTTGAAAACATAGGGAATACGCCATTATAGCAATAACTTGTTCGATAGAAAAGTTGTTGTTTGGAAAAGAGAGTGTGACAAGAAATTAGGGTTTCCAACCTCTAGTTTACACGTTAATGCCCTAGCAGGATTAACTACTTGGAGAGTTCGTATAAGTTGTTGTACACTTTAGGTTTGAGAGAACTAAGGTGAATAAATCCTTGATGGTTGAAAAACACTTTGATTTAGAATTAGAATACGTCTCTCTATAAGTGCATGCATGTATAAAATTCGTATTACCCATAGTTAATATAGAAGTAGAAGCTACAAGGTGGACATAACCCTAACTTATCATCCTCTGTAATCAAATCTTATTACTTATATCGTCTCATTCGTTACACTAATAGTATTATTGTGCACTTAAACAAAAACCCCCTTATCTTCGAATCTTTGACCAACAGTCTAATAATAATCGCAATACTTAGTGACCATAGTATTCCCTGTGGGATTCGACACCCAACCCAGTTGGGTTCTATATTTGACAGCGACCGCTTACACTTTCTAACGAGAGTTGTAATTTGGGCGTATCAATTTTCTAAACCGGAATGCTACACGGTGCTCATGATCCCGAGGGAACACAAGATAACCCATGACTGATATTTGGACCTATATACTGTAAATCATGACATAATAATGCGAAATACGTAAAACAGTAAGGCCATAAGGTTCAAATGAATAAAACCATGTGGGTAAAATACACAAAATAACTCAATCTGAAGGCTAAGTCTGAACGTAAATCTGACCATAAATTTGAAAGCCTCTAAACTATCTGAGTATGGAGTTGAAGGAACATGTCTCCAAGTAACTCCGTAAAACTGAACTGAAGAAATAAATAAATATATCAAATCATATTGTCCTCGAATCAATGAGGACTCACTATGTCTCTACGACTAGAATGCTACCGCTACTGCTGGGCTGGAGCTTGTGTCTCAGAACCTATGGTGTAAAATAAAATAAAAACCATAGTGCAAATGCATCAGTACAACTGGATTACTGAGTAAACGAGGAAGGTAGGATGAACATAAAGGGTTTCATGCATGAACAACATTGACTGACTAATATGAACGTCGGAGTGCAAACATACATATATAGCAACTTGGTCCTTGAATGTATGATAGCAAGACTTGTAAGCTAATACATGGTTTACTGATAACTGTCATGACTGATACTGCAAGCTAATAACATGGACGACTGTATCTGACAGTCCTGTACATACTGAAATATGAAGAACGCCCCAAGTTCTTTTACTTAGACTGATACTGAAACTGTGGGAGGTAGTGTTTAACCAACATTCCCCATGTATGACATTATGGCTAAGCTGGGGTCCAATCTCTGCCTCGACTGGAGGGGTGTCAATACTGTGCCATAGGTAAGGACAGCTTGTGAGTGACCCTTATCTGGAAAGTACTTAATGAGAACGGTGGGAAACCTAAAATGATAGGTTAAACCACCTCATCAACCCTAATCTAACAGGTTAAGATGTCTCAACCTACGCTGGCTACGTAGTTCTGTAACACAAGGATAACTACTAAGAATCACACCCTGAACTGTCAGGTGAGTTCCCATCCTTGGGTTCACTCGGTGATAACCTTTACTCCTATCTGGAGGGACTGGACCTGAATAATAGACTATATATGACATAATCTTACTGAATTCCATTTACTAGCGGAATGTTACTGATGTCTGACAACAAACTGAGATCATGAGGTTTTCCTGAGTCACATGACTGAATGAAGTCTATGGAATCATATCGTGAGTTCGAATATCGTGAAACATGACATGGCTCTAGGCACACAACTATAGTTTTCAGGTACGAATACCCCCAGGATTCGATAGGAGGAAACTGACACACATGACATGACTTGATCACAAGATTTGAGTCCACAATTCACAATATCATAAGTAAGGATTTCATAATAAGAATGATTCTCAACAAACTATCACATAATCGGAATGCACACAACATGTATATACTTTCATAGCTTCAATAACATGGTCATTCCATATCACAACAATATCATGAGAATCTCATACAACATCTTCAATTCAAGAAAATAGCATGGGGATCACGTTGAACATAAACTTAGAACATGGAATAGTCATTTAGGACTTATTATGTCATAAAAGCATGATTTCTATTTCCTTAGGTATTTTCACAAACACCTTACATGCACATCTTAGGCATAGGTGGATTCATCAAGATTACAAATATTCAACCACCAATTTCTCATATTTATACATTAATTACCACCATATCCTCACACAAAACATACAAAGAATCCATCTTAGGCACCATCAAAACTCCAACCACATGAACATCAACCACCAACAACATAAATATCATAATACATAATTTAGAAGATGGTTCTTGAGCTTCATGAAAGAAAGGAGTCCATGAATCAACTCACGAATACCTTAGAAGGAAGATTCTTGATGATTGACGGAGGAATTTCCTTGAAATTGGATCTTCAAGCTTAATTATGCAACCCTAGTTTTTTTTCTCTTTTGGTGATCTTGGATGATGATATTTGAGATATTAATAGGGTTGTAATATGTTTAGAAGCTATATATTTCGTAGGGTTAACTTTAGGGACGTGTAAGGAGTGTTAAAAGACTTAATTACCCTCAAAATAACTCAAAACAGAGTGTTTTTGGAACTTAGAACTGACTTAGGTGGCGTCCAAGTAATTGCACAAGCCAGGTTGGGTGGCGCCTAAACAATCGCCTAAGTTTGGTTAGGCGGCGCCTAACCAATCGCATACCCTTATTGTCTCTCACGAAAATGGGCATAAAGTTTTGCTCAGGTATTAGATTAAGGCGAAATTGGTATCGTTGGAAAGCTAATTCAATTATCTACAATTTGATGGGTATAAATATTCCAAAATGTCACATATCAATCACTTTATTCTTGTTCCAAGATGACCCTTGCAAAATCAAACGCTAAGATTTGATGATGATGATGTCTTCGTTGTTTTCCTTTACAATGATGAGTAGCTAAACTTCTCTGTTAGGGTTATGGAAGCCTTTTCATATACTATCTATTACTATGAGTTTGTGAATTCTTGATGCGTATGCTACTTATATCATTACTCTCTTTGTTTTAATTAAATTTTTGTGGTTGCAAACATATAGAATACGCCATTAAAGCATTAACTTGTTCGAGAGAAAAGTTACATGCTTGGAAAAGAGAGTGTGACAAGGAAATAGGGCTACCAACCCCTATTTACACATTAGTGCCGTAACTGGGTTAATTTCTTGGAGACTTCGTACCATTAGTTATACGCTTTAAGCTCGAGAGAGTTAAAGTGAAATAATCCTTGATGGTTGAGAAACACTAGGATTTACCATTAGAATACGAATCTCTATAAGTGCATGCATATCTGAATTCCGCATTACTCATAGTTAATAGATATGTAGAACTCATAAGGTGGACATAACCCTAACTTATTTTTCTCTGTGATTAAATCTTACTAAACAAAGCATTCTGTTGTTACTTTGATAGTATTAATTCACGCCACAATCCAATCCCCCCTTTTTCCGTGGAATTTTCGATCAACAGTCTACTAATAATTGCAACACATAGTGACCAAGTATTCCCTGTGGTATTTGACACCCAACCCAGTTGGGTTCTATATTTGACAGCGACCGCTTACACTCTTACGAGAGCTGTAGTTTGGGCGTTATCAAATTTTGGCACCGTTGCCGGGGAATACAGTTGTCAACTAAGTTTGTGATAGTTACTAGACCCTTTGGTAAAAAATTCTCAGATTTTACTTTTAGTTGTTGTTTTTGTTTTATTCAGGTTTGTTTGAGTGCATGCCAAACACTCGAAGTTCAGGTCAACCGTTATTACCTATCAATCCAAATCCACAACTTATTGGCAGAGTGGATGCACAACGTGACATTGAAAGAAGGGCTGCTCAATAGGATTAGGCTAGATTAGCTGCGTTGGCAGATGCTCAAGTGCATCAACAGAATATTGATAACCCAGGCCGGGCAACAAATCATGATGATGAGGACCTGGGTGATGATGAGTTACTAAATCCAAGGCGTACTGATGAGGTCTCAACACCTATGCATAGGAGAGATCGTCAAGCTAGAATGAGACCTGAACGCCGAGCTGTGCAGGCTCCTTTTGATGATGATGATGATGATCTGGATGGAGCTGGTGCCACAGGGGCAATTATTCCTCCACCCTTGGCACCCGGATCTAAGTTCAATATCACTAGCACCATGATTCAGTTATTGCAGCTCAAGGGGTTATATAGGTGGACTCGCAGGCGATGATCCGAATATGCATCTGATCAACTTTATTTCAACATGCCAGTCGTTTGGCAATCCAGGAGTTGGGCAGAAAGTAATTCGGCTACGCTTATTTCCATTGTCTCTGTCTGGGGAGTCAAATCTATGGTTGAACGGGCTAACTCCTGATTCTATTACTAATTGGAGGCAACTGAAAGACGCTTTTCTAGAAAGATTCTTTCCGCCATCCAAGAGAGCCCAACTACGGGATGAGATCAACAATTTTTGACAGCTTCCAACTGAAGCTCTCCACGAAACATGGGAGAGGTTCAAGAAGAAGCTTATGCGGTGCCCAAACCATCAGATGATGAATATCCACTTGATGGAGATATTATACAGGGCATTGAACTCAGTGATAAAGCCAGTGGTTGATAATGCTGCAGGAGGGTCATTCATGGACCTTACTTTTATTGAGGCGAGTGATATGCTGGATCGTATGACAATGCAGAGTAGAGCTTGGCATACCAGGGATTCTGAGGTAGCGAGCTCTACCGTATCTATTGGCATGACTGCAGAGCAGAGACGAATACAAGTGGAACGTGACCAGGATATGGCTCACATGAAAACGCAGATGGATCTTCTTACCAAGCATTTATTATCAGGGAAGACTAAAAAAGTTAAGGCTGTGGTGTCACAGGGAAGAGATGAATCAGATTCTGAGGTGGAAGCAAATTATTTGAATAATCAGGGGGGTTTCTGAGGCAATGCCCAAGGAAACCAAGGTAGGAACTATTATGATAAATCTGGATACAAGGACCGCGATCAAGGTGGTTGGAAGAATAAGACTAACAGGAGTGGTTTGTATGCTCCTCCTGGAAACCGTGAGGCTGTGGCGTCTGGCTCTGGAAAGATGTCCATGGATGATATGATGGCTAAGCTATTGAAAGGGGTGGAGGCAACCAATATGGGCATTACTGAGGTAAAGAATGATTTGTCATGAATAAATCAATTGGTTTACTCGCATTCTACTGCAATAAAATAGTTGGAGCAATAATTGAGTCAATTATCAGCGGCATTCAACAAAAGAAAGGCTGGCACGCTACCCAGTGACACTGTACAAAACCCAAAAAATGACGGATCGTGTATGGCTATTACTACCTGGAGTGGTAAAGTGTTGGAAAATCCATCCAATGATAAGCAGGTGGTTGATGATATAGCAGAGAATGTTGATGAAGCAGAGTTTGAAGATGCCGTAGAAGATGAAGTGAGTGCTCATGATGTTACACCTAGACGTCACCAGCCTGAAAAGAGTGATAATCGGAAGCAAGATAAAAAAGAAGTGGTGGAGAAAACGATTCCACTTCCACCACCACCTTTTCCTCAGAGACAGAAGAAGAAGGCTGATAACACTCCTGAAAAGGTTGATAATCGGAATCAAGATAAAGAGGAAGTGGTGGAGAAAACGATTCCCCTTCCACCACCACCTTTTCCGCAGAGACTGAAGAAGATAGCTGATGACACCAGGTTCAGTAAATTCATGACCATGTTAAAGCAGCTAACTATTAATGTTCCGTTGGTGGATGCGCTGGAACAGATGCCTGGGTATGCTAAATTCATGAAGGACCTGTTGACAAAGTAGCAGGCAGCAAGTTATGAGCTGGCAGATAATGTTCATCATTGCAGTGCAATTGCTACAAGGTCGCTAGTACAGAAGAAGGCAGATCCTGGTGCTTTCATTATTCCTTGCGCGATTGGATCATTGGATTTTGCTAAGGTGTTGTGCGATCTGGGGGCTAGCATCAATTTGATGCCGTTATCCATTTATAGAAAGTTGGGGTTGGGCGATCCTACACCAACTAATATGCGACTCGTGATGGCAGATAGGTCGGTGTCGGTAAAACGGCCTGTTGGTATCTTATATGATGTATTGGTGAAGGTTTCCACCTTCATCTTTCCTGCAAAACTTGTTATTTTGGATTGCGAGATGGATTCTGAAGTTCCCATAATCTTGGGGCGTCCTTTCCTCGTAACTGGAAGTGTGCTTATTGATTTAAGAGCTAATGAGCTTTTATTTTGGCTTAATGACGAAGTTTTCCGTTTTGATGTATGCAAATCAATGAAGCAACCTAGAGATATGGATGTGTTCTCTGTAGCTGATGTTTATTATGAGGATGAGAAAGAATTATCTGTTGAGAAACAGCTTACTGTTGAGCCATTGTCTGCTGTGCTGTTGAATTTTGAGCATGAGGATGTTGAAGAATATGAATAAACTATTTGTGCTATAACAGGAATAAAGTCCTATTCTCATTCTACTAAGAAGCTGGACCTTGATCTTAGGAATCGATCTTCACTAATAGCGAAGACTTCCATTGAAGAGCCACCAGTGCTAGAATCGAAAGAGCTCCCCAGTCACCCAAGGTATGCATTCTTGGGAAGTGGAAATACACTTCCGGTGAGTGTTGCGTCTTATTTAGGTGAACAACACGTAGAGGCTCTCATCTCTGCTCTGAAGAGGTACAAGAGAGCTATGGGTTGGACTATTGATGATATAATTTGAATCCCTCCTGGGAGATGTATGCACAAGAGTCATCTAGAAGAAGATTGCATGCCTACAAGTAAGCATCAGCGTCGTCTGAATCCATTCAGAAAATGATGCACCATCTATCTTGATAATGTCTAAGTAATCGAGGTAACTATGTCGTGCCGCGACAATAAATAAAGTGCTACATGGGAGGCAACCCATCATTTTTAGTCGTTTTGTTTTCCTAGGAGTTTCTTTTGTTAAATAAAAATCCAAAAAGAAGAGTCGAGCCACGGCCAAAACTAAGGCGCTTTGTGGGAGGGAACCCATCTTTCTAATCGTTTTTGTTATTTTTGATTAAGTGTAGGGGAAGACGTAAAAAAGAGGAGCTTGGTCGTAAATTTTGATTTGAAAGTGAGCAATGTTAAAGGTGGTAAATGAGTAATGAAGGAGCAAAAGGCTTTCGGTTAGGCAAGGCCTATACAAATCTAGGCAATGGACAAGGCAAGGCCTATACAAATCTAGGTAATCGACAAGGCAAGGCCTATGTCATAGCCTATGTTCACTGCCTCAACTAGGCAATAGACAAGGCAAGGCCTATATAAATCTAGGCAATGGACAAGGCAAGGCCTATATAAATCTAGGAAAAGCTAAAGGCGCCGCCTATGGAATTGCCTTTGCTCTCTGAATCTACAATGCCATAGCATAGGCGCCGCCTATACCCAACTAGGCCATAGCATAGGCGCTGCCTATGTTCAACTAGGATTTTCTAAAGGCTCCGCCTATGCTAAACATAGGCAAAGCATTAGGCGCCGCCTACTTATGATTTTTGGTCTCCTAACCCGATTTTTCATGGGTCAAACCCGACCCAAGCCTTGGTCTATAAATAGAACTTCAACCTTAAGACAAAATCAAATTGTTTGCTCCATATAGGCGCCGCCCAAGCTTCCCCATTCTTTCAAAATCATTGTTTTTGCTCATCTAATCTTGCAAGCTTATCTTCCGAATCCATCACCAAGTAAGTTATTCTTTTATATTCCGTAGTTGTTGGAATGCTACGTTTATAATGATTTATTACATTTTGAAGTGGTGTTGGTGATTAGAATGTGGTTGGTTTGTTATGATACATCTAGTTGAGCTAAAGAATACGTGTGGGTGTTCTTGACTTTGTTCCGACTTGTATTTGATTGTTATACACTGTCATAGTTTTATGAAGTCGAAATTGTGAAGTTAATACATAATCTTGTAAATTGAAAGCTTGAATGTTTGAATGACTCATTCATCAAGATACCGATTATGATTGACCACAAGCATAAGATGGTGTGATTATGCCTATGCAATAACTTGTTTCTATTTGTGGTACGATCCTTATGTGGTAGTTTTGTTCAAAAAGTGCATTCATCCAAACATGAAAGTATAGACAAGATTACATAAAATAGAATTGGAAAGGATAGTTAAGATGACATGAACGTATGACTGTGCTGAACATGTTGTTGGAACATATCGCCTAAATGTATGTCGATGAAGTTTGAGTAATCGACATCGCTCACTTAATTAGTCCGTGCCAACAAATTAAGTGTGGGGTGGTGCCACTACTATTTGTTTTTCGACTGAATCTTCCGAGATGAAGCTAACATGACTCTATTTTAATCTCGGGTAGAATGGCCCCAAGAGGACGACAAGTAAAAGAAAAAGTGTCCACCTCACAGAAAGGACAGAAAAGGTCAAGAAAGGAGCAAGCTGAGTCCTTCTCTCTACAAATACCTCGACGCACTTTTGGGATCAAGTGGGGTACATTTTGAGGGAACTCTGAGGATGACGACTCTGATGATGATTCCGACGCAGGGGGTATGACCCCAGACATAGAAGAGGAGTCCGACTAATCAGGTTTTCCTTATTTATTTTCCACTGAGGGCAGTGTGTCCCGTCTAAGTGTGGGGTGCTGGTATTTGTATGCTTCTTGTACTTCTTTGCCTACATTTATTCTAGTTCTTTTTTGTTTTAATTAGTCGGAATTAGTTAGTTTAAATTCTAGATTTTTTTCAGATTTTGCATGAAATTGTTCTGATAGACGGCATGGTAGTATAACAAGAGTTTGTGCTAAATCATTACTATTAAGACATTTAGGCTCTACGTGTGACTCACTATGTGATAATGTTGTGGTTTAATTCATTCATCTATTGGGTCAAGAGTCTATACTGCTCCTAATAAAGTTGACCATGTGCCTTGTGTGTGTGAGGTTATAGTATATTCTGTGTTGTGACTGATGCTAGAACTTGCCTGGTGTGTGTGTAAAGAGAAATAAAGAGTGTGAGTTTAGGAGATGATTTAGGCATTTCTTTGGCAGCATGTGATTGTTTACCTTCTTTTTACCTACCCGTGGACATTATCCTAGTTAACCCCCTTTGAGCCTTTAGCTATTTTCTTTCACAGCCTCATATGTAGCCTAATCCATTTTTTTTCAAGACCATAATTTGATTTAAATTCCTAAGCGCTTTAAATTGTAGAGTCATGTGACAAAATAAGAGGAAAGTGGGTGAGAGTAATGCCTCGGAGTTTATTGGTACTTGAAATTGTTGTGAATAAGAGTGGCTATCATAGAGGTGTTTTATAAACAAAAAACAGAAATAGAAAAATAAAAAAAATAAGTTGTATATTCTCATCTTTGTGTTTATAATTGAATAACAAAATAGGTGAAAAGGGGTGTTAGATTAAAAGAAAGGTAGAAGGGTTGTTTAAAAGAGAGTGTTAATGGCATAATGTGATGTATTAAAGCGCTTAGGGAACATAGTCACTATTTCTGGCCAAAATAGTCCTACCTGTCCCTTAGCCTACATTACAACCTGTAAAGACCTATTTGATCCTAAGCTTAGCATTCTGATATTAGTAGTGCATTACACTAAGGGCAAGCCTATGGTCATCAGTTGGAACATATGAATTCTTTGTGAGAGTGAGAGCAAGGAGAATCTTGTACCTATGTTTCGAAAAATGCAAAACTTATGAGTGATTATGGGTGATATCTTGTGTGAGACACACATGGTTGATAATTGTTGGGTAGTGTTATATGATTCATTGTGACTTAACTTGTGGATACGAATTAGCCATCATCACGAGTCTATGTTGGAGGTTGAATTATTTCTAGTAGTTATCCAGAAAACTACTCTTTGTTAATAATTGTCGTGCATGTCTTGTTGAACATTTTGTGTTACTGCTGTGAAATCCTAGTTAGATGTTTGCATGGACATAATATTTTGTTCGAGGACAAACAAAGCTTTAAGTGTGGGGTGTTGATGTTGGGTGTATTTACTCACCTAAACACCATAATTTACCCATGTTATAGCTATGTTTTGAGGATAAAATGTATAATTCCTGCACTTTTAGTCCATTTTCCTGTAAGTGAGCTAACCTACGTGATTAGCATATTTTCAGGTATTAATGATGAAGATTTCAGCACTTTGTGGACCTTTGGGCAGCAAAGGAAAACTTCACAGTAGAGGGAAGGCAGCTTTTGGAAGCTTATGGACTGAATGTGACACATGGAGAAATTGTCCCGGGCAAAAGTAGTATTTTTAAATACTTAGGGGTGCAGTAGTAACATAATAGGACTAGGACAAGGATGTTATAAAAACCCTATTTGCTGAATTTTTCAGCATTCATTCATTCACGATTGCTTTCAGAATTCGATCGACACTTTGAGTATTATACAGTTTACAGATTTTGTAATTTTAAACAGAGAGAAACACGCTACATATTTGGGGGAAGCCGGCTAAGAGGAAAAACGTCATCCCTCTTAGAGGTTAAAAGCGTCCTCTCGCGAAGATTGTTCTAGTTTTGGTATGATGATGATGATGTCTTCGTTGTTTTCCTTTACAATCATGAGTAGCTAAACTTCTCTGTTAGGGTTATGGAAGCCTTTTGATATACTATCTATTACTATGAGTTTGTGAATTCTTGATGCGTATTCTACTTATATCATTACTCTCTTTTTTTTAATTAAATTCTTGTGGTTTCAAACATATAGAATATTCCATTATAGCATTAACTTGTTCGAGAGAAAAGTTACATGTTTGGAAAAGAAAGTGTGACAAGGAAATAGGGCTACCAACCCCTATTTACAAGTTAGTGCAGTAACTGGGTTAATTTCTTGGAGAGTTCGTACCATTAGTTATACGCTTTAAGCTCGAGAGAGTTAAAGTGAAATAATCCTTGATGGTTGAGAAACACTAGGATTTACCATTAGAATACGAATCTCTATAAGTGCATGCATGTATGAATTCCGCATTACTCATAGTTAATTGATACGTAAAACTCATAAGGTGGACATAACCATAAATTATTTTTCTCTGTGATTAAATCTTACTAAACAAAGCATTTTGTTGTAACTTTGATAGCATTAATTCACGCCACAATCCAATCCCCCCTTTTCCGTGGAATTTTCTATCAATAGTCTACTAATAATTGCAATACTTAGTGACCAAGTATTCCCTGTGGGATTTGACACCCAACCCAGTTGGGTTCTATATTTGACAGTGATCGCTTACACTCTTACAAGAGCTGTAGTTTGGGCGTTATCAAATTTTGGCACCGTTGCTGGGGAATACAGTTGTCAACTAAGTTTGTGATAGTTAGTAGACCCTTTGGTCAAAAATTCTCAGATGTTACTTTTAGTTGATGTTTTTGTTTTATTCAGGTTTGTTTGAGTGCATGCCAAACACTCGAAGTTCAGGTCAACCGTTATTACCTATCAATCCTGAACCACAACTTATTGGCAGAATGGATGCACAACGTGACATTGAAAGAAGGGCTGCTCAACAGGATTAGGCTAGATTAGATGTGTTGGCAGCTGCTCAAGTGCATCAACAGAATATTGATAACCCAGGTCGGGCAACAAATCCTGATGATGAGGACCTGGGTGATGATGAGTTACTGAATCCTAGGCGTACTGATGAGGTGGCAACACCTATGCATAGGAGAGATCGTCAAGCTAGAATGAGACCTGAACGCCGAGCTGTGCAGGCTCCTTTTGATGATGATGATGATGATCTGGATGGAGCTGGTGCCACAGGGGCTATTATTCCTCCACCCTTGGCACCCGGAGCTAAGTTCAATATCACTAGCACCATGATTCAGTTATTGCAGCTCAAGGGGTTATTTGGTGGACTCGCAGGCGATGATCTGAATATGCATCTGATCAACTTTATTATAACATGCAAGTCGTTTGACAATCCAGGAGTTGGGCAAAATGCAATTTGGCTGCGCTTATTTCCATTGTCTCTGTCTGGGGAGGCAACTCTATGGTTGAACGGGCTAACTCCTGATTCTATTACTAATTGGAGGCAACTGAAAGACGTTTTCCTAGAAAGATTCTTTCCGCCATCCAAGAGAGCCCAACTATGGGATGAGATCAGAAATTTTCGACAGCTTCCAACTGAAGCTCTCCACGAAACTTGGGAGAGGTTCAATAAGAAGCTTATGCGGTGCCCAAACCATCAGATGACGAATATCCACTTGATCGAGATATTATACAGGGCTTTGAACTCAGTGACAAAGCCAGTGGTTGATAATGCTGCAGGAGGGTCATTCATGGACCTTACTTTTATTGAGGCGAGTCATATACTGGATCATATGACAATGCAGAGTAGAGCTTGGCATACCAGGGATTCTGAGGTAGCGAGCTCTGCTGTATCTATTGGCATGACTGCAGAGCAGAGACGAATACAAGTGGAACGTGACCAGGATATGGCTCACATGAAAACGCAGATGGATCTACTTACCAAGCATTTATTATCAGGGAAGACTAAAAAGGTTAAGGATGTGGTGTCACAGGGAAGAGATGAATCAGATTCTGAGGTGAAAGCAAATTATTTGAATAATCAGGGGGGTTTCTGAGGCAATGCCCAAGGAAACCAAGGTAGGAACTATTATGATAAATCTGGATACAAGGACCGCGATCAAGGTGGTTGGAAGAATAAGACTGACAGGAGTGGTTTGTATGCTCCTCCTGGAAACCGTGAGGGTGGGGCGTCTGGCTCTGGAAAGATGTCCATGGATGATATGATGGCTAAGCTGTTGAAAGGGGTGGAGGCAACCAATATGGGCATTACTGAGGTAAAGAATGATATGTCATCAATAAATCAATTGGTTGACTCGCATTCTACTGCAATAAAACAGCTGGAGAAACAATTGAGTCAATTATCAGCGGCATTCAACCAAAGAAAGGCTGGCACGCTACCCAGTGACACTGTACAAAATCCAAGAAATGACGGATTGTGTATGGCTATTACTACCCGGAGTGGTAAAGTGTTGGAAAATCCATCCAAAGACAAGCAGGTGGTTGATGATATAGCAGAGAATGTTGATGAAGCAGAGTTTGAAAATGCCGTAGAAGCTGAAGTGAGTGCTCATGATGTTACACCTAGACGTCACCAGCCTGAAAAGAGTGATAATCGGAAGCAAGATAAAAAGGAAGTGGTGGAGAAAATGATTCCTCTTCCACCACCACCTTTTTCGCAGAGACTGAAGAAGAAAGCTGATGACACCAGGTTCAGTAAATTCATGACCATGTTGAAGCAGCTAACTATTGATGTTCCGTTGGTGGAGGCGCTGGAACAGATGCCTGGGTATGCTAAATTCATGAAGGACCTGTTGACAAAGAAGCGGGCAACAAGTTATGAGCTGGAAGATAATGTTCATCATTACAGTGCAATCACTACAAGGTCGCTAGTACAGAAGAAGCCAGATCCTGGTGCTTTCACTATTCCTTGCACGATTGGATCATTGGATTTTGCTAAGGTGTTGTGCGATCTGGGGGCTAGCATCATTTTGATGTCGTTATCCATTTATAGAAAGTTGGGGTTGGGCGATCCTACACCAACTAATATGTGTCTCGTGATGGCAGATAGGTCGGTAAAACGGCCTGTTGGTATCTTATATGATGTATTGGTGAAGGTTTCCACCTTCATCTTTCCTGCAGACCTTGTTATTTTGGATTGTGAGGTGGATTCTGAAGTTCCCATAATCTTGGGGCATCCTTTCCTCGCAACTGGAAGTCTGCTTATTGATTTAAGAGCTAATGAGTTTTTATTTCGGCTGAATGACGAAGTGGTCTGTTTTGATGTGTGCAAATCAATGAAGCAGCCTAGAGATATGGATGTGTTCACTGTAGCTGATGTTTATTATGAGGATGAGAAAGAATTATCTGTAGAGAAGCAACTTACTGTTGAGCAATTGTCTGTTGTGCTGTTGAATTTTGAGCATGAGGATGTTGAAGAATATGAAGAAACTCTTTGTGCTCTAACAGGAATAAAGTCCTATTCTCATTCTACTAAGAAGCTGGACCTTGATCTTAGGAATCGATCTTCACCAACAGTGATGACTTCCATTGAAGAGCCACCAGTGCTAGAATCGAATGAGCTCCCCAGTCACCCAAGGTATGCGTTCTTGGGAAGTGGAAATACACTTCCGGTGAGTGTTGCGGCTGATTTAGGTGAACAGCACGTAGAGGCTCTCATCTCTGCTCTGAAGAGGTACAAGAGAGCTATGGGTTGGACTATTAATAATATAATTGGTATCCCTCCTGGGATATGTATGCACAAGAGGCATCTCGAAGAAGATATCATGCCTACAAGTAAGCATCAGCGTCGTCTGAATCAATTCAGAAAATAATGCACCATCTATCTCGACGAAGTCTAAGTAATCGAGGTAACTATGTCGTGCCGCGACAATAAATAAAGCGCTACATGGGAGGCAACCCATCGTTTTTAGTCGTTTTATTTTCCTAGGAGTTTGTTTTGTTAAATAAAAATCCAAAAAGAAGAGTTAAGCCACGACTAAAACTAAGATGCTTGGTGGGAGGCAACCCATCTTTCTAATCATTTTTGTTGTTTTTGATTAAGTGTAGGGGAAGACATATAAAGGAGGAGCTTGGTCTTAAATTTTAATTTGAAAGTGAGCAATGTTAAAGGTGGTAAGTGAGTAATGAAGGAGCAAAAGGCTTTCGGTTAGGAAAGGCCTATACAAATCTAGGAAATGGACAAGGCAAGGTTTATACAAATCTAGGCAATCGACAAGGCAAGGCCTATGTCATTGTCTATGTTCACTGCCTTAACTAGGAAATAGACAAGGCAAGGCCTATATAAATCTAGGCAATGGACCAGGCAAGGCCTATATAAATCTAGGAAAAGCTAAAGGCGCCGCCTATGCAATTGCCTTTGCTCTCTGAATCTATAATTCCATAGCATAGGCGTCGCCTATGACCAACTAGGCCATAGCATAGGCGCTGCCTATGTTCAACTAGGCTTTGCTAAAGGCGCCGCCTATGCTAAGCATAGGCAAAGCATTAGGCGCCGCCTACTTATGATTTTTGGTCTCCTAACCCGATTTTTCATGGGTCAAACCCGACCCAAGCCTTGGTCTATAAATAGAACTTCAACCTTAAGACAAAATCAATTTTTTTGCTCCATATAGGCGCCACCCAAGCTTCCCCATTCTTTCAAAATCTTTCTTTTTGCTCATCTAATCTTGCAAGCTTATCTTTCGAATCCATCACAAAGTAAGTTATTCTTTTATATTCCGTAGTTGTTGGAATGCTACGTTTATAATAATTTATTAGATTTTGAATTGGTGATGGTGATTAGAATGTGGTTGGTTTTTTATGATACATCTAGTTGTGTGAAAGAATACGTGTGGGAGTTCTTGACATTGTTCCGACTTGTATTTGATTGTTATACACTGTCATAGTTTTATGAAGTCAAAATTGTGAAGTTAATACATAATCTTGTAAGTTGAAAGCTTGAATGTTTGAATGACTCGTTCATCGAGATACCGATTATGATTGACCACAATCATAAGATGGTGTGATTATGCCTATGCAATAACTTGTTTCTATTTGTGGTACGATCCTTATGTGGTAGTTTTGTTCAAAAAGTGCATTCATCCAAACATAAAAGTATAGACAAGATTACATGAAATAGAATTGGAAAGGATAGTTAAGATGACATGAACGTATGACTGTGCTGAACATGTTGTTGGAACATATCGCCTAAATGTATGCCGATGAAGTCTGAGTAATCGACATCACTCACTTAATTAGTCTGTGCCATCAAATTAAGTGTGGGGTGGTACCACTACTGTTTGTATTTCGATTGAATCTTCCGAGATGAAGCTAACATGACTCTATTTTAATCTCAGGTAGAATGGCCCCAAAAGGATGACAAGTAAAAGAAAAAGTGTCCACCACACAGAAAGGACAGAAAAGGTCAAGAAAGGAGCAAGTTGAGTCCTTCTCTCTACAAATACCTCGACGCACTTTTGGGAACAAGTGGGGTACATTTTGAGGAAACTCTGAGGATGACGACTCTGATGATGATTCCGACGCAGGGGGTATGACCCCAGACATAGAAGATGAGTCCGACTAATCAGGTTTTCCTTATTTATTTTCCACTGAGGGCAGTGTGTCCCGTCTAAGTGTGGGGTGCTGGTATTTGTATGCTTCTTGTACTTCTTTGCCTACATTTATTCTAGTTCTTTTTTATTTTAATTAGTCGGAATTAGTTAGTTTAAATTCTAGATTTTTTTCAGATTTTGCATAAAATTGTTCTGATAGACAGCATGGTAGTATAACAAGAGTTTGTGCTAAATCATTACTATTGAGACATTTAGGCTCTACGTGTGACTCACTATGTGATAATTGTGTGGTTTAATTCATTCATCTGTTGGGTCAAGAGTCTATACTGCTCCCAATAAAGTTTACCATGTGCCTTGTGTGTGTGAGGTTATAGTATATTCTGTGTTGTGACTGATGTTAGAACTTGCCTGGTGTGTGTGTAAAGCGAAATAAAGAGTGTGAGTTTAGGAGATGATTTTGGCATTTCTTTGGCAGCCTGTGATTGTTTACCTTCTTTTTACCTACCCGTGGACATTATCCTAGTTAACCCCCTTTGAGCCTTTAGTTATTTTCTTTCACAGCCTCATATGTAGGCTAATCCATTTTTATTCAAGACCATAATTTGATCCAAATTCTTAAGCGCTTTAAATTGTAGAGTCATGTGACAAAATAAGAGGAAAGTGGGTGAGAGTGATGCCTCAGAGTGTATTGGTACTTGAAATTGTTGTGAATAAGAGTGGCTATCATAGAGGTGTTTTATAAAAAAAAAATAGAAAAATAAAAAAATAAGTTGTATATTCTCATCTTTGTGTTTATAATTGAATAACAAAATAGGTGAAAAGGGGTGTTAGATTAAAAAGAAGGTAGAAGGGTTGTTTAAAAGAGAGTGTTAATGGCATAATGTGATGTATTAAAGCGCTTAGGGAACATAGTCACTATTTCTGGCCAAAATAGTCCTACCTGTCCCTTAGGCTACATTACAACCTGTAAAGACCTATTTGATCCTAAGCTTAGCATTCTGATATTAGTATAGCATTACACTAAGGGAAAGCCTATGCTCATCAGTTGAAACATATTAATTCTTTGTGAGAGTGAGAGCAAGGAGAATCTTGTACCCATGTTTCAAAAAATGCAAAACTTTTGAGTGATTATGGGTGATATCTTGTGTGAGACACACATGGTAGATGATTGTTGGGTAGTGTTATATGATTCTTTGTGACTGAACTTGTGGATACAAATTAGCCATCATCACGAGTCTATGTTGGAGGTTTAATTGTTTCTAGTAGTGATCCAAAAAACTACTCTTTGTTAATAATTGTCGTGCATGTCTTGTTGAACATTTTGTGTTACTGGTGTGAAATCCTAGTTAGATGTTTGCATGGACGTAATATTTTGTTCGAGGAAGAACAAAGCTTTAAGTGTGGGGTGTTGATGTTGGGTGTATTTACACGCCTAAACACCATAATTTACCCATGTTATAGCTAAGTTTTGAGGATAAAATGTATAATTCCTGCAATTTTAGTCCATTTTCTTGTAAGTGAGCTAACCTACATGATTAGCATATTTTCAGGTATTAATAACGAAGATTTCAGCACTTTGTGGACCTTTGGGCAGCAAAGGAAAACTTCACAGAAGAGGGAAGGCAGCTTTTGGAAGCTTATGGACTGAATGTGAGGCATGGAGAAATTGT
The DNA here is from genome assembly GCA_030864215.1 of Capsicum pubescens. Classification (NCBI taxonomy): domain Eukaryota; kingdom Viridiplantae; phylum Streptophyta; class Magnoliopsida; order Solanales; family Solanaceae; genus Capsicum; species Capsicum pubescens. Next base: position 110,648,482 of record CM061544.1, read on the forward strand.
CCCGGGCAAAAGCAGTATTTTTAAATACTTAGGGGTGCAATAGTAACTTAATAGGACAAGGACAAGGATGTTATAAAAACCCTATTTGCTGAATTTTTCAGCATTCATTCATTCACGATTACTTTCAGAATTCGATCGACACTTTGAGTATTATTCAGTTTACAGATTTTGTAATTTTAAATAGAGAGAAACACTCTACATATTTGGGGGAAGACGTCTAAGAGGAAAAACGTCATCCCTCTTTGACGTTAAAAGCATCCTCTCGCGATGATTTTTCTAGTTTTGGTATGATGATGATGATGTCTTCGTTTTTTTTCTTTACAATCATGAGTAGCTAAACTTCTCTGTTAGGGTTATGGAAGCCTTTTGATATACTATCTATTACTATGAGTTTGTGAATTCTTGATGCGTATGCTACTTATATCATTACTCTCTTTGTTTTACTTAAATTCTTGTGGTTGCAAACATATAGAATACGCCATTATAGCATTAACTTGTTCGAGAGAAAAGTTACATGTTTGGAAAAGAGTGTGTGACAAGGAAATAGGGCTACCAACCCCTATTTACACGTTAGTGTCGTAACTGGGTTAATTTCTTGGAGAGTTCGTACCATTAGTTATACGTTTTAAGCTCGAGAGATTTAAAGTGAAATAATCCTTGATGGTTGAGAAACACTAGGATTTACCATTAGAATACAAATCTCTATAAGTGCATGCATGTCTGAATTCCGCATTACTCATAATTAATAGATACGTAGAACTCATAAGGTGGACATAACCCTAACTTATTTTTCTCTGTGATTAAATCTTACTAAACAAAGCATTCTTTTGTTACTTTGATAGAATTAATTCACGCCACAATCCAATCCCCCCTTTTCCGTGGAATTTTCGATCAACAGTCTACTAATAATTGCAACACTTAGTGACCAAGTATTCCCTGTGGGATTCGACACCCAACCCAGTTGGGTTCTATATTTGATAGCGACCGCTTACACTCTTATGAGAGCTGTAGTTTGGGCGTTATTAGATACAAGACAACAATACCTTAACTAAATATGAAGAACTGAAACTTCATCTTATGACTGACATGGTAAACATACTGAACTCATGAATATCTGATGCACGAACAACTGATACATGAATGCATAATTGAGTATGCAACGGTTAATAGGTACCAAGTTTATGCTGGAAACATGAATATGATACTAAATAAGCTTAAGGAGAACTGTTACCTTGAGCTTGATTTGAATTGGAAGAGAAGAGGTGAGGATAGTTGGTACGTATAGCTACTTCTACTTCCCAAGTATCTCCCTCATGAAACTGATTTCCCCAAAGAACCTTGACTAGAGGGACTTCTTTGTTCCTCAATCTACGAGTCTGATAATCTATGATTTTGACTGGAATCTCATCATAAGAGAGGTTGTTCTTAATGTTGATGCTCTGAATAGGTACAACAATTGTTGGGTCACCTATGAACTTCTTGAGTAAAGAGACATGGAAGACTGGATGGACTGAGGCTAGATCTGAAGGCAACTCAAGCTCATAAGCTACCTTGCCGAAGCGACAACAAATTCTAAAAGGACCGACATACCGGGGATTGAGTTTCCCTTTCTTGACGAACCTCTTCACTCCCCTCATGGGAGAGATCTGAAGATAGACAGAGTCATTGACCTCGAACTCGAGATCCTTTCTACGAATATCTGCATAGGACTTCTGTTGGCTCTGAGCAGCTCGGAGTCTCTCTCTGATCAGCTGAACTTTCTCTAAGGCGTCAAATACTAAGTTAGGACCTATGACTGAGGCCTTACTAACTTCGAACCAATCAATTGGAGATCTACATCTCCTACCTTAGAGAGCTTCGAATGGAGCCATTTGAATACTATAATGATAGCTATTGTTGTATGCAAACTCAATCAAAGGCAAGTGGTCATCCCAACTTCCCTTGAAGTCAATTGCACACGCCCTTAGCATATCTTCAAGAGACTGAATGGTCTTCTCTTATTGACCATCTGTCTGAGGATGAAACACTGTGCTGAGATGGACTTGGGTACCGAGACCCTTTTGGAATACTTTCCAAAAGTGAGAGGTGAACTGGGTACCTATATCTGAGATAATTGATAGTGGAACACCGTGTAACTTGACTAACTCCCTGATATAGAGCTTTGGATAATCCTCGGTGGAATAAGAAGTACGAACAAGAAGGAAATGAGTTGACTTGGTCATTCTATCTATAATAACCCAGACTAAATCATGTTGATGACGATGCTGATGACGAGTTCTAGGAAAACCCGTGACGAAGTCCCTATTCACTTCTTCCCACTTCCAAGTAGGAATGGTGAACTCTTTCATGGAACTACTAGGTTTTTTATGCTCTATCTTAACCTGCGAATATATAGAGCACTTAGACACAAACTCTGTAATATCTCTCTTCATCCCAATCCACCAATAGATCTCCCACATGTCGCGGTACATCTTAGTGGCCCCTAGATGAATAGTGTATCCTGCACCATCCACTTGTTCAAGAATTCACTGCCTTAATCCATCCACACCTGGAGCACATAGACGACCCTAACAATGAAGAACACCATCTCCCCCTTGGGAGAAAACCTCAACTTTCTGATTTTGACCTGACTCTTTGATCTTGACACGGCTAGGATCCTTGTCTTTCTTCTCTTTCACCTTGGAATCAAGAGATGACTCTGAACTACTGTGAACCCATACACCACCCTCTGAAGAATCGACTGAGCGAACGCCTAGTCTGGCAAGCTGATGGATATCCTGAGCAATCTTTTTCTTGCTACCCTCAACGTGAGAAATACTACCCATGGAGAGTCTACTGAGAGCGTCGGCCACAACATTAGCCTTGCCCGAATGATAAAGAACACTCATGTCGTAATCCTTCAAGAGCTCTAACCATCTTCTCTGATGAAGATTGAGATCTTTCTGGGAAAAGACATACTGAAGGATTTTATGGTCTGTGAAGAAATCTACATAAACTCCATAGAAATAAAGCCTCCAAATCTTCAAGGCAAAAACTACCGCTGCTAACTCAAGATCATGAGTAGGATAATTTTTCTCATGTGGCTTTAACTGTCTGGAGGCGTAGGCTATGACCTTACAATACTTCATGAGGACACAACCGAAACCCACTCTGGTTGCATCACAATAGACTACAAAACCGTCTGAACCATCTAGAAGTGCTATAACTGGAGCTGAGGTGAGTCGAGTTTTCAACTCTTGAAAGCTCTTCTCGCATGAATCTGACCGCTGAAACTTAATCTTCTTCTAAGTCAATATGGACATGGGAGATGCAATAGAAGAAAATCCCTCGACAAACCATCTGTAATAGCCAGCCAAACCCGAAAAACTCCTGATATATGATGGAGATACGGGTCTAGGCCTGTTTCTTACTGCCTCAGTTTTCTGAGGATCTACTTTAATGCCATCACTGGAAACAATATGGCCAAGGAATGCTACTAATCTTAGCCAAAATTCGTACTTGCTGAACTTAGCGAATAACTGGTGATCCCTGAGAGTCTGAAGAACAATCCTGAGATGGTCTGCATGATCATGCTCTTTGCGAGAATAGACCAGAATATCATCTATAAAGACTATGACAAATATGTCTAAGTACTGCTTGAACACACGGTTCATCAAATCCATGAAAGCTTCAGGGTAATTGGTAAGACCAAATGACATGACTAAAAATTTAAAGTGACCATACCGAGTACAAAAAGCTATCTTCGGAATGTCACATTCTCTAACTCTGAGCTGATGATAACCTAATCTGAAGTTTATCTTCGAGAAGTAACTAGCACCCTGAAGTTGGTCGAATAGATCATCAATCTTGGGAAGAGGATATTTATTCTTGACCGTGACCTTGTTGAGTTGACGGTAATCAATACACATCCTGAGAGAACCATCTTTGTTGCACACGAATAATACTGGCGCACCCTATGGGGAAATGCTGGGTCTAAAGAATCCCTTAACTAAGAGATCCTTTAACTGATCTTTCAGTTCCTTGAGTTCTACTGGTGCCATTTTGTATGGTGGAATAGAAATAGGTTGAGTATCCGGAAGAAGGTCTCTGCCGAAGTGTATTTCCCTTTCGGGTGGAATGCTTGGAAGATCTTTGGGAAAGACATCTGAGTATTCATTAACAACTGGGACTATTTTGATACTGGGATATTCAGAACTGGAATCTTTAACATGCACGAGAGGATACACACAACCCTTAGAAATCATTTTCCTTGCCCGAAGGTAGGAAACAAGTTGACCCCTGAACGCTGAAATACTATCCTTCAACTTTAGGACGGGCTCATTCGGGGACTGAAATTGAACTATCATGTTTCTGCAGTCGACTGTGGCATAGCAGGAATGAAGTCAATCCATGCCGAGAATGACATCAAAATCAGTCATCTCTAACTCAACTAAATTTTGCTGACGTGGACTTCTGAGATATCATAACCGGGAAGTTCCTGTATACCCACCGGGCTATGATGGTTTTACCCACTGGGGTAGAGACTGAAAAGGGCTCTGCTACAATTTCGGGACTGATTCTGAAATCTCCTTCTATGTATGGAGTAACAAAAGAAAAAGATGTACTTGGGTCTAACAAAGCATAAACATAAATATAGAAAATCTATAACGTACCAGTAACGACATTAGGAGAATTTTCTTAATCCTGTCGGGACTGAAGAGCATAGAGTCTGTTTGGGCGTTGCCCACTGGTAGCACTGGAAATGGCCCCCTACTGGTTCGGCCAACCGGTCTGAGCTGCAGAATGATTTTGCTGACCTTGAATACTTGAATGCGGACACTCCCTAATCCTGTGGCCTATCTTGCCACAACCAAAACAGACATCACTACCGGCTCTGCAAATACCCTTGTGGTTTTTACCACAAGTCTGACAAAGGGGATTCGTTCGGGCACTGCTAACACTGCCCTAAGATTTAGAGCCTGGCGCTTTATCTCTGTTACCGACTCTTAACTTCAGCACTGGAATGTTGGAAAAGAAAGGGGCTGGAATGGCTGACTTGGAGTGAAACTGTGAACGGTTTCCTCCATCTGACTTGGGGTGAGCAAAGTTAAAGTTACCTGACCTTTCTCTCTTGTTCTGCCTCTCCTTAGTCTTAACCTTCTGCTCTTCTACTTGCTGGGCATGGGTAATGAGTATGGCTAAGGTCATATCACCAATCAACATCGCATACCTACACTCATTTACCACGCTATCATTGACCCCTGACACGAACTTGCTCATCTTAGCACTATTGTCGGCACCCACATGAGGATCATACCTGGCTAGTCGAGTAAATCTGAGAGAATACTCCCTAACCATCATATTCCCCTTCCTGAGGTTGATGAACTCAAGAACTTTGGCTTTCCTCAGTTCTTGGGGAAAGAATCTGTCTAAGAAGGCCGTGACAAATTTCTCCCACTCGATAGGGCCTGCATCATCTAACCTCTCAGACTTCCACTATTTGTACCAATCTTGAGCAATATCCTATAACTGGTAGGAGGCTATTTTGGCACTCTTAATAGAAGTAACACCCATGATGTCAATGAACTTCTAGACTTGGTCATTAAACTCCTGAAGGTCCACATCAGACTTAGACCCATGGAAAGATGGAGGGTTCATCCGGGTGAAGTCTCGAACCCTAGCTTCTTTGGTATTGGCCACAGGATTGGCCAGAATGACTAGTGTCCATTTAATCTATGCAGCCACAGACTGAGAAAGTATGGTTAATACGACTCTAAACTCCGCATGGGAAACATGTTCGCCCAAAGGATCTTCGGGCTGAAGAGCTGGTTGGTTTCTTCTCTTTAGGGCCATGGTCTGGACTAAGAGAAGAGTGGATTAGACTGAGAGTTAACATCTTATAGCCACCCGCACATAAATGTGGCGCGCAACACACCCATCTATAAGACTCTACTAGATGCGGCTTTCAGACTTCCTAGGACTCTATTGAACCATAGTCTCTGATACCAAGTTTGTAACAACACGATTTGCTGAGCCAGAATGCTACATGGTGCTCATGAGCCCGAAGGACCACAAGCTAACCCATGACTGATATCTATACCTGTATACTACAAATCATGACATAATAATGTGGAATAAATAAAACTGTAAGGCCATAAGGTTCAACTGAATAAAACCATGTGGGTAAAATACCCAAAACAACTCAATCTGAAGGCTAAGTCTGAATGTAAATCTGAGCATTAATCTGAAATCCTCTAAACTATCTGAGTAAGGAGTTGAAGGAACATATCTCCAACTAACTCTGTAAAACTGAACTGAAGAAATAAATAAATATATCAAATCATATTGTCCTCGAATCAAAGAGGACTCACTATGACTCTGCGACTGGAATACTACCGCTACTGCTGGGCTGGAGCTCGTGTCTCGAAACCTATGGTGTAATATGAAAAGAAAGCACCATAGCGCAAATGCATCAGTACAACTGGAGTACTGAGTATACGAGGAAGGTCTGCTGAACATAAAGGGTTTCATGCATGAACAACACTGACTGACTAATATGAACGTGGGAGTGCAAACATACATATATAGAAACTAGGTCCGTAAATGGGTGATAGTAAGACCTGTAAGATAATACATGGTTTACTGATAATTTTCATGTCTGATACTGCAAGATGATAACATGGACGACTGTATCTAATAGTCCTATACATACTTAAATCTAAAGAACGCCCTGAGTTCTTTTACTGAGACTAATACTAAAATTGTGGGAGGTAGTGTTTAATCGACATGCCCCATGTATGCCATTATGGCTAAGCTGGGGTCCAATCTCTACCCCGACTGGAGGGGTGTCAATACAGTGCCATGGGTAAGGATAATTTGTGAGTGACCCTTATCTGGCAGGTACTCAATAAGAATAGTGGGAACCATAAACTGACAGGTTAAACCACCTCATCAACCCTAATTTGACAGGTTAAGATGTCTTAACCTACGCTAGCTAAGTAGTTCTGTAACACAAGGATGACTACTAAGAATCACTCCCTGAACTGGCGGGTGAGTTCCCATCCTTGGGTTCACTCGGTGCTAACCTCTAATCCCATCTGGAGGGACTGGACATGAATAACTGACTATACATGACTTAATCTTACTGAATTCTGTTAACTGGCGAAATGTTCCTGATGTCTGACAACTGACTGAGATCATGAGGTTTTCCTGAGTCATATGACAGACTAAATTCTATGGAATCATATCTTGATTTCGGATATTGTGAAACATGACATGACTCTAGGAACACAACTATAGTTTTCAGGTACGAATACCCCCAGGACTCGATAGGAGGAAACTGACACACATGACATGACTTGATCACAAGATTTGAGTCCACAATTCACAATATCATAAGTAAGGATTTCATAATAAGAATGATTCTCAACAAACTATCACATGATCGGGAATGCACACAACATGTATATACTTACATGAATTCAATAACATGGTCATTCCATATCACAACAATATCATGAGCATCTCATACAACATCTTCAATTCAAGACAATAGCATGGGGATCATGTTGAACATATACTTAGAACATGGAATAGTCATTTAGGACTTATTAGGTTAAAAAGCATGATTTCTATTCCCTTAGGTATTTTCACAAACACCTTACACGCATATCTCAGGCATAGGTGGATTCATCAATATTACAAATATTCAACCACCAATTTCATATATTTATACATTAAATACCACCATATCCTCACACAAAACATACAAAGATCCCATCTTAGGCATCATCAAAACTCCAACCACATGAACATCAACCACCAACAACATAAACATCATAATACATAATTTAGAAGACGGTTATTGAGTTTCATGGACGAAAGGAGTCCATGAATCAACTCACGAATACCATAGAAGGAATATTCTTGATGTTTGACGGAGGAATCTCCTTGAAATTGGATCTTCAAGCTTAATTATGCAACCCTAGTTGTTTTTCTATTTTAGTGCTCTTGGATGATGAGATTTGAGATGTTAATAGGGTTGTAATATGTTTAGAATCTATATATTTCATATGGGTAAGTTTAGGGACGTGTAAGGAGTGTTAAAAGACTTAATTACCCTCAAAATAACTCAAAACAGAGTGTTTTTGGCACTTGTAACTGACTTAGGCGGCGCCCAAGTAATTGCACAAGCCAGGTTGGGCGGCGCCTAACCAATCGCCTAAGTTTGGTTTGGCGGTGCCTAACCAATCGCATACCCTTACCGTCTCTCACGAAAATGGGCATAATTTTTTGCTCGGGTATTAGATTAAGGCGATATTGGTATCGTTGGAAAGCTAATTCAATTCTCTACAATATTATGGGTCTAAATCTACCAAAATGTCACATATCAATCATGCTATTCTTGTTCAAAGATCACCCTTGCAAAATTGAATGCTAAGATTTGATGGATTCAAAAGCTCTTAGCTTGTATCACTCTAAGCGACTCATATGAGCATGCTTAAGACATCGCAAGCTATCCTATCTCTAGGATAGTCATTGTAATTCATGCACTAAAATTCTACTCATAGTATAGGAGGTTTCATACGTAGGAAAACTTATTCACTTCCTAGCTTATAAATATGCGGGGTATTATAGAATGTGTATTTCGTTTATTGGGTGGGGGAACATATTTTAGTATAGGTTGTAGCATCATCTATGATGTAAAGGACCTATTTTCCCTCAAACAATATATAGAAAATAGGATTTTAGCATCTCTATGACCATGGGAATCGAACTCTCTTATCATGGACCACAAAGAGCATGTCACAATCTTATCACAGTGCACAAAGGGTGTGCCAAACTCTCATCATAGTCCAGCATTGGTTCGCTTGCTAAAATACTCATAACCTTTCACTCGAGTATAAAATTAAGGCAAAATTGTAAGTGTTTGATAGAGAAATCGAATAACTTTAATTTTTTAGGTCTTGATTAACTATATTACAAAGGCTATACTTCTTTAATGTTGACCCTTATAGGATCAAATACCTAAACTCAATCTATAACAAAAGTTCTCAACTCAACTATGCTCTAACTGATTCCTAAGGATATTTTTACTATCATAAGCACTTCCCAGACTAGGTAAATGATCATGAAACTTATCTATGATTAAAAATAATTATTTTTTGAACTATAAAAATATGACAAATGATTAGAATCTTCACTAGGAATTTGTTGGGTATTACACATCCTCATCTATTGCTTCCTCCTTCTTGAAATGATCTTTAGGTATTGGAGGAGATAATGACCTAAAAAGAGCCTATTCATTAAATATTTGAACTATACACCATGTAGGTGTTCCTTTTTCCCTTACCCTACCCATTTCTTATCCTCTACCCCTAATGGCCAGGTCTATAACTGGAGTTGCCAGTGAAGGGGTTATTACTCATGATCTATTAGACCTAGGTTACCATCTTTATACAAAATAATAAAAAGGGTTATATACTAATTTTGATTGCCAAATACCAATTAAAATCAAGATATCAAATTACTGAAGAAAGAAAATATGGTTTTCAAAACTCCCATAGCCTCTCAAAGAAAAGTATAGGCATCTCTATACTATTTTTAAAGAAACAAGTAGACCCATTTTGGTACAATAATATCAATGAACCTAGGGATCTTATGCAAACTTTGTCATGGACCAAACCTGTTGTAAGTGGCACCCACAATAACCCGTCAGTCAGAGAACTAATTAGACTCAATATTAACCTATACATTGCCAAAAGTAAATAACTACTCCAATTTTATAAACACAAAATTATATCCAAAATAAAAAAATATATGTAGAATAATGTAAGATCCCGCAAAAATTCTTAGCTTAATTCAGTCCTTTAAGCTTGTGAAGGGGTCCAAGAATTAGAATATTTTAGTTAAGTTTTCAGACTTAGTGTAATTTTAGCATTCAGAAGTTGGCAATCCTATTTTATGACCTTTAAGTCCTTTAAATATTAATAATTGAGTTAATTCATGATCAGGAATGTCCGTAGGTGTTCTCGGACAAGTTTTTGATTTTTTGGATTTCGTTTGAAGCACTTTGGGAATCCCAAACTAGTGAATCAACGTGATTTTGACATGCCACATCAACTATCACATTGATAAATGTTTTCCCCAGCTCTCAATGTCAATATCCAGTGAATCGATATGGACTCGACGCGGCACGTTGGCTATCGCATCGCTGCTAACTATATGGCGTGTCATCTTGCGCGTCAGTAACATAGTTTTTCAGTCCTTAAAAGACCGGGTCCTTAGGGGTATTTGTGTATTTTTCCCCGTCCTTCAGCCCCCAAAACATGAAATTAAACCCTTTGGAGAACAATTATACTCATTCATTCTCCAACTCACTCAAGAACAAAACCCTAGGTGTTCAAATTTCTAATAAAGAACTCAAGAACACACCATCAAATTTTCAGAATTCAGACACAAAGGTATGTGAAGTGTTCATCCAAGGGTCCCTTCCACCCTTGGATTCGAAGAAACTATTTTTAAACTTCAAGTGTATGGATTTCATGAATTACATATTGGGTTTGATAATATTCACGTTTATAATGATTAATTACGTTTCAAATCCATGTATTATGTTAAGTTTCATGTAGGGTTAATTGATTTATATGTGTTATCATGTGAAATCATGTTAAATCCTTTAAATTATGAATTTGGTATTTGGAATTGTGTGCTCATATGTTGATTAGTATTATGTGGATATTTTATGCCTTTCAAGTGATTGATGAATTAAGAATGAGAGTTGAATAGTGAAATAATATCGTTTTAGCATGTATTCAAGTTCATGCCATGCAATTGTTTGTTAAAATGCCCCAATGAATAAATAATGATCAAGTACTTAGCTTACATGTTTCAAGTTTGTGCCAAGTCTCTTAATTTATGCTATCGAGTCCTGGGGGTATATATACCCGACGATTTATCTGTTTACCTAGATCTATGGTCAGTCATAGAACAATATCAGTCACATCATGATTAGTAGTATTCTCAGTCAGTTATAGAACTCAGGAAAAACTCAATAGACAAAATACTAGTCCAGTCTAGTTCAGTACTCAGTCCAAACCTCAGTAGCACTCTGTGAGCAGTCAGTTAAAAGAGTTTAATAGTGTTCGTCAGTCCACGGGACCTAGCGATCTCAGTTCAGTTCAGTCAATTAGTAAGATCAGTAACTTTTTAGTCCAGCCTAGTACAAACTAAAAATCAGTTCAGTGTTCATTCTGTTTGGAGTAGGATTCAGCATCGAGTTAGCTTAGGGATAGGAGCATTCCTTCCAGCAAATGGTTTGACCCCTAGTAGCAATCCCTGCATTACAGAACTATATAGCCAGCGTAGGTTAAGATATCTTCCTGCCAGATATTATATGGGTTGATACATCTCACTCGAGTTTTTCTACAAGCGAGGGTCGACGAAAGAGCTTCCTGTCAGAGAGGGTTAACTCACAACTTATCTCTACCCATGGAACGATATTGACACCCTTCCAACTAAGATTACAGGTTGGTCCCCAATTAGTTTAAAGAGGGGCAAGTCATTTCGATGATTACCTCCCATAGTTTTAGTTTCAGTCTCAGTCTCAGAATAGAACACTGTTCAGTTCTACAGTATGAAACTTAGTATAGTTTGACAGAGTTTACGACTGTCAGATACAGTCATTTAGATAATCAGTAATAAAGTATCAGTAAACTTAGAAACCAGTTAATCAATATTCAGACTTGTATTCAGTGTTATCACGATCTCAGTTACAGTATACGTATTCATGCATATGAACCCATGCATTTTAGCGTACCTCACTGAGCATACAAGTATATCAAAGTACTGATGCATGCTTTTCTTTTGCGCTATTATGTCTTATATCATAGGTTAAGACGCATGGCTCTAAACCACCCTTAGAAGTTTAGATTCTCAAATTTTAGAGTAGTGGTGAGTCCTCATTGTTCAAAGACATGCTTATTATTTGTTTTAGTATTTTAGTATTATTTTCAGTAGTCGGAGTTAGTTGGGGACTTGTCCCATCAACTCCACAGTTCAAATAGTTTAGAGGTTTCCCAGACTACAGTATTTTTAGACAGTTGTTATGTTTTTAGTATTTATGAGTTTTGGTATTTTGATACTGCATTCAGATTTATTCACAGATTTGAACCTTATGGCATATGTTCTTCCTTATTTTGCAATTATTACAGTGTTATTATTCAGATATTGGAGAAGGTACAAGTCCTCAGTTAGCTTATGGTCCTTCAGTATTATGGTACAGACTTGGGGCGTTACAAACTTAGCATAAGAGCCTAATATTCAATAGAGTCCTAGGAAGTCTGAAAGCAAAATCTAGTAGAGTCTTGTGCAAGGGTGTGTATCACACCACACTTATGAACAGAAGTCTATGAGATGTTTTACGAACAATTTCCGTTCTTTCAGTGCTTATATAGTGCGAGTGAGCATGAGCTCCAGTTTCACTCTCTTTCTAATACTAGATTCTCTTTTTTTTATAGAATATATCTCCAAAAAGGACTAAGGGAAGAGAACCGGGAGACCCGACAGCCCCTCAGCCCATTCATCCAGATTCTTTCGGGGAGCATCTCTCCCACACTGAATTCAGATAAGTATTCACTACCCTAGCTCATTCTGTGGTAGCCCAGAATGAACATCCAATTGATGTTCCATCCAACCCAGTGTCCAACACTACTGCTTCTAGGATTCGGGATTTCACCCGAATGAACCCTCCATTATTTATCGGGTCTAAGTCAGATGAGGACCCTCAGGAATTTCTAGGCCAGGTACAAAAAGTTACTGATACTATGGGAGTGAATACTTTTGAGAGCACAGAGTTGGCTATATACCAATTGCAAAATGTGTTTCACTCATGGTTCAAATAGTTGAAGACAGAGGGTCGTAGATACAGGGTCCATAGAATGAGAGGAGTTTGCAGTTGATTTTCTGGATTGGTTCTTCCTGCTAAAGTTTAGGGAAGCAAATGTTTTTGAGTTAGTAAACCTGAAGCAAGGAACATGACAGTAAATGAGTATTCTCTCAAGTTTACTCATTTAGCTAGATAAGCCCTGCATGTCTTAGCAGATAACAGATCTAAGATAAGTAAATTTGTGTTAGGGGTATCTAGCAGTGTGGTCAAAAAGGTAGGACCGCCATACAGATAAAAGAGATGAACATATCAAGGCTCATGGTCCAGGCTCAGCAGATAGAGAAGGCTAAGAATAAAGAGACGGGGAGGAAGAATAAGAGAGCGAGGACAAATAGTTTTAGTTTTTCTCAGCCTAAGTCAGAAGGTGGGAATCATTCTCAATTCTACCCAAAATCTTCAGTTCTAGCTCCATCCTCATCCAGTGCTCCTGTGCTAAAATTCATAGATGGTAACAGAGATAGGGCATCAGTCCCTATGCCCCAGGGTAGTGTTAGTAGTGCCCGAATCAATCCCCTTTGATAGAAATGTAGCAGAAACCACCAAGGTATCTACATATCTGGAAACAATGTGTGTTTTAGATGTGGTAAGCCAGGTCATAGGGTCAGACAGTGTCCTTAGGTGGGTTTTCAGAGTCAGAATAGTCATCCTCCTGCTGTGTTTGGTCGCCCGAATCAGTAGGGTGCCTCTTCCAGTGCCACCAGTGGGCAATGCCCACATAGACTCTATACTCTTTAGTCCCGATAGGATCAGGAAAGTTCTCCTGATGTGGTCACTGGTACGTTATAGGTTTATAATATGCATGTTAACACTTTGCTAGATACATGAGCTTATTTGTCCTTTGTTACTCCATATTTAGTTGTTGATTTTGGAGTCAGTCCCAAAATTCTAGAAGAGCCTTTATTAGTTTCTACCCTAGTAAGTAAATCTATCATATCCCGATGGGTATACAGGAACTGTCCGGCTATGGTATCTCAGAAAGTAACTTCAACAGACTTAGTCAAACTAGAAATGACCAATTTTGATGTCATTCTCAGCATGGTTTGGATTCATTCCTGCTATGACTTAGTCAATTGTAGAAATAGAATTTTCTAGTTTTAGTTTCCATATGAACCCATCATAGAGTGGAGGGGTAGTACTTCAGCACTTTGGGGTCATCTTGTTTCTTACCTTCGGGCTAGAAAAATAATTTCTAAGGGATGTTTCTACCATCTCATTCAAGTCAAGTACTTTAGTTTAGAAACCCCTACTCTAGAATTAGTACCAATAGCATGTGAATTCACAGATGTATTTTTTGAAGATCTTCCAAGAGTTCCTCCTAATAGGGAAATTGATTTAGGAATCGATCTTCTCCCATATACTCAACCCATCTCTATGTTGCAATACAGAATAGCTTCAACAAAACTCAAAGAATTGAAAAAACAGTTAAAAGATCTCCTAGATAAGGTATTCATCATACCCAGTATGTCCCGTGGGGCGCACCATTTCTATTTATGCATAAGAAAGATGGTTCTCACAGAATGTGTATAGACTAATGTCAGCTAAATAAAGTCATGATTAAGAAAAAGTATCCACTTCCCAGAATTGATTACTTGTTTGACCAACTACAGAGTGCCAGTTACTTTTTTAAGATAAACCTTAGATCAGGCCATCATTAGCTAAGAGTCAGGGAATATGACATCTCGAAGACAACCTTCAAAACTTGGTATGGTCACTTCAGATTCATAGTAATGTCCTTTAGTATTACCAATACTCCATAAGCTTTCATGGACTTGATGAGCCATGTGTTAAAGCAGTATTTGGAGATGTTTTTCATAGTCTTCATAGATGACATTCTTGTCTTGTCCCATAGTGAACATGATCATGCAGACCATCTTAGAATTATATTACAGACCCTAAAAAATCTTCAGCTATTTGCCAAATTCAGTAAGTGCAAAATTTGGCTAAGGTCTGTAGCATTCTTTGGCCATATCATCTCCGATAATGGCATTATAGTTGATCCCCAAAAGACCAAAGAAGTGAGAAACTTGCCTAGACCCATCTCTCCATCAGGTATTAGGTGTTACTTGGGCTTAGCTAGATATTACTAATGGTTTGTTGAGGCATTTTCATCTCTTTCAACCCTTATGTATAGATTAACTCAGAATAAAGTCATGTTCCAGTGGTAAAATTCATGTGAGAAGAGTTTTTAGGAGTTGAAGACTCAACTCACTAAAACTCCAGTTTTGACCCTTCCAGATGGTTCCAATGGTTGTTGTGTATTGTGATGCTTCCATAGTCGGTTTAGGATGTTTTCTAATGCAGACAGGTAAGGACGTAACCCATGCCTCTACACAACTTAAACCCTATGAGAAGAACTACCCTACTCATGATCTTGAGTCAGTAGTAGTAGTATTTGCCTTAAAGATTTAGAGGCACTATTTGTATGGTGTGAAAGTTAATGTGTTCATTGATCATAATAACTTATGGTATGTGTTCTCTTAGAAAGACCTCATCCTCTGTCAGAGAAGGTGGTTGGAGTTGTTGAAAGACTATGACATGAGTGTTCTGTATCATCTGAGAAAGACCAATGTAGTGGCTGACGTTATCAGTAGAATGTCTATGGGTAGTGTTTCCCATGTTGAGGACAGTAAGAAGAAGTTAGCTCAGGAAGCTCACCAGCTAGCCCAACTAGTTGTTCGCTTAGTTGATTCAGCAGAAGGTAGTGTATGGGTGCAGAGTAGCTCAGAATCATCCCTAGTTTCCGAAGTGAAGGAAAAATAGGATAGGGATCCTAGTATAGTCCAGTTGAAGGACTCAGTCAGAGATCAGAAGGTAGAGTTTTTCTCCCAAGGGGGAGATAGTGTGTTGCACTATCAGGGTCGACTATGTGTGCCTGTTGTAGATGAATTGAGGCAGCAAATTCTTGCAGAAGCATACGGTGAATGATACTCTATTCATCTAGAGGACACTATGGTGTACTGTGATTTATAGGAGATCTATTGGTGGAGTGGAATAAAGAGAGATATTGCAGAGTTTGTAGCTAAGTGCTCAATATGTCAGCAGGTTAAGATTGAGCATCAGAAGCCTAGTGGGTCTATGCAGGAGTTCAGTATTCCCACCTGGAAATGGGAAGAAGTAAAAATGGAATTTGTGATGGGTTTTCCTCGTACTCGTTATCAACATGATTCAACTTGGGTCATTGTAGATAGGATGACAAAATCAACTCATTTTCTACCAGTGCATACCTCTTATTCAGTCGAGGATTACGCCAAACTCTATATCAGGAAGTTTATCAGATTGCACGATATTTCATTGTCATTATCTGAAATAGAGGTTCCTAGATTACCTCTTATTTCTGGAAGGCATTTCAGAAGGGTCTTGGTACCCAAGTTCATCTCAGTATAAACTTTCATCCTCAGACAGATGGTCAAGCTGAGAGGACCATTCAGACTCTAGAGGATATGTTGCGAGCATGTGCGGTTGACTTTTAAGGTAGTTGGGATGACCACTTGTCTTTGATTGAGTTTGCATACAACAACAGCTATCATTCCAATATTCAGATAGATCTATTTGATGTGCTTTATGGGATGAGTGTAGATCACCCATTGGTTGGTTTAAAGTAGGGGAGGTCGCAATGGTAGGGCCTGACTTGGTATTTGATACCTTAGATCAGGAAAAGTCTTAAGACAACTTAGAGCCAACAAAAATCGTATGCAGATGTGCGAAGAAAGGATCTCGAGTTCAAGATTAGTGGCTTTGTGTATCTAAAAATGTGTCCAATGAAGGGAGTGAAGAGATTTGGCAAGAAGGGGAAACTCAGTTCCCGATATGTTGGTACTTACCAAATTCTCAGTTTTTTCAAAAAAGTAGCTTACGAGCTTGAGTTGCCTTCAGATCTATCTTCAGTTAATCCAATATTTCATGTCTCTTTCCTAAAGAAATGTGTAGGTTACCCAACAGTCATAGTCCCTATTGAGGGCATAGATATTCAGGACAACCTCTCTTAAGAAGAGATTCCTATCAAAATCCTTGACTATTAGATTGACGTACTGAGGACCAAAGAAGTCCCTCTAGTCAAAGTTCTTTGGCGGAATCAGTTCGTTAAGGAAGCTACATAGGAAGCGGAAGCAGACATGCCGACCAAGTATCCTCATCTCTTCTCCGCTAATCTAGACTCAGATCAAGGTAATAGTTTTCCTTAATATTATTCAGTTTCATGCTTAGATTTCTATTACATAGTTGGTATCAGTTACCATTGCATGATCAGTCATATGTACATGAGTCAGTTTAGTCATGTATTCATGCATCAGAGATGAATGTTCAGTAAGAGAAACTTTGTTTATCTGTAATTCCAGCCATACATTCATAAATCAACTCAGTCATGTACTCATGCATCATATATGCATGTTCAGCATGGAATTCAGTATGTCAGTAATGTCAATCATAAGATCATGTTCTAGATGTTCATTCCATCAAGTAAGTTCAGCCAACCAGTATCCTCGTCTTAGTCAGTATCATTCAAGGATGAATATTCCCAAGGGGGAGATAATGTAAGACTCCGCAAAAATTCTTAGATTAATTTTGTCCTTTAAGGTTGTCAAGGGGTCCCAGACTTAGAATACTTTAGCTAGGTATTTAGACTTAGTGTCAGTTTAGCCTTCGGAAGTTTGCAATCCTATTTCATGATCTTTACATCTTTATAATGTTGATAATTGAGTTAATTCATAATCAAAAATGTCCATAGGTGTTCTCGGGCAAGTTTCAAATTTTTTGGACATCGTTTGATGTACCATTGGAATCCCAAACCAGTGAATCAACCCAATTTTGGTGCATCAAGTCGACTTTAGCATTGATAAATGTTTTCCCCAGCTTCTAACGTCAAATTCTAGTGAACCAACGTGGACTCGATATGGCGTGTTGGATATCACGTCGATGTTAATATTGTGGTGCATCGGTCTGTACGTCGATAAAACAATTTTTCAGTATTTAAAAGACCACGTCCTTGGGTATATTTGGGTATTTTTCCCCTGTCCTTCAGCTCCCAAAACACAAAATTAAACCCTTTGGAGAGAAATTATACTCATTCATTCTCTAATTTACTCAAGAACAAAATCCTAGGTGTTAAAATTTCTAATCAAGAACTAAAGAACACACCATAAATTTTTAAGATTACCGGCACTAAGGTATGTGAAGTGTTCATCCAAGAGTCCTTTCAACCCTTGGAATACAAAAAACTTTTTAAAATTTAAGTGTATGGATTTCACGAGTTCCATGTTGGGTTTGATAATATTCACGTTTATAATAATTAATTGTGTTTCAAATCCATGTTTTATCATATGTTTCATGTGTGGTTAATTAATTTATATGTGTTATCATGTGAAATTATGCTAAAGCCTTCAAATTGTGAATTTGGTATTTGGAATTGTGTGCTCATTTGTTGATTAGTATTATGTGCATATTTTTTGCCTTTCAAGTGATTGATGAATTAAGCATGTGAGTTGAATAGTGAAATTATATCATTTTAGCATTTATTCAAGTTCATGACATGCAAGTGTTTCTTAAAATGCCCCAATGAATGAATAATGATCAGGTACTTAGCTTACATGTTTTAAGTTTGTGCCATGCCTCTTAATTTATGCTATCAAGTCCATGGGGTATTTATACCCGACAATTTAGCTTTTTACCTAGAGCCATGGTCAGTGATAGAACAATATCAGTAATGTCACGATCAGTAGTATTCTCAGTCTATTACAGAACTCAGGAAAAACTCAGTAGACACTGTACTAGTCCAGTCTAGTTCAGTATTCAGTACAGACTTCAATATCACTCTATGCTCAGTCAGTTAACGGAGTTCAATAGTGTTCCATTAGACTACAGAACCCAACGATCTCAGTTCAGTTCAGTCAATCAGTAAGATCAATAATAGTTCAGTCCAGCCTAGTACAAACTAGAAATTAGTTCAGTGTCCATTCAGTTAGGAGTAGGATTCAACATCGAGTTAGCTTAGGGATGGGGGAATTCCTGCCAATAGAGGGTTTGACCCTTAGTAGCAATTCCTGCATTACAGAACTACTTAGCCAACGTAAGTTATGTCACGTAGTTTTGGGAACATAGGATGCACTAAACCTACATTTCCCTGTCAATGCTAAATACAACTCCTAAAATATATACTTTTATGCTCATACATATGAAATTCACCTTCAATCAGCATATGGGTTTATAAAACTAAAAACTAACAATGTTTGGATAAAATCATACACATAAAGAAACTTTGTGAATTTCATGCCTTATTTAAGATCATAATATCAAAACGTAAACTTTAATCATGTTGCAATACTTTGTAAACTATATTAGTAAACTTGAACTTCTTATAAACTGAGTGTATTATCTCAAGTTGTAATCATTTACCATCTCTCAGAAACTTTAAATAAAAGAACCTAAACACAATACATAAGATAAATTTTGTGAATAAAAACATAAGTAAACATGAAATCTTATGCTAAATTAAGATTATCTCATGAGAAAACAACATAATCTAAGAGCATAAGAAAAGTTGGTATGAACCCTATTTATTAATATCTTAAAATGACAAGTAAAATTAAAATGGTTGGGTATAAGGATGGAAGAATATCCTTTTTCAAACCCCACATAGCTGAACAGTGTGAATTGCTTGAAGGAAACTTTAACTGGAACCTTGAAAATATAAATTTTTTTGAAGAAATTACTCTTTAGTGTTGATGAGATTTTACCAGGAGAGGGAATGTGTATTTGGTTTATTGGGTGGGGGAACACATTTTAGTATAGATCTAGGATCATCTATGATGTAAAGGACCTATTTGCCCTCAAACAATAGATAGAAAATAGGATTTTAGCATCTCTATGACCATGGGCATAACACTCTCTTATCATGGAGAACAAAGAGCATGTCATGCTCTTATCACAGTGAAAAAAGGGCGTGCCATGCTCTTATCACAGTCCATCATTAGTTTTCTGGGTAAAATACTCAAAACCTTTCATTTGAGTATCAAATTAAGGCAAAATTGGATGCGTTTGAAAGAAGAATCGAATAACTTTCATTTTTTGGGTCTTGATTAACTATATTATAAAGGCTATACTTCTTTAAAGTTTACCCTTATAGGATCGAATACCTAAACTAAATCTATAAAAAAAGTTCACAACTCAACTATGCTCTAACTAATTCCTATGGATATTTTTCCTATCTGAAGCACATCCTAGACTAGGTAAATAATCATGAAACTTATCTATGTTTAAAAATAATTATTTTTTCAACTATAAACATATGACAAATGATTAGACTATTAGCTAGGAATTTATGGGGTATTACACATCCTCATCTATTGCTTCCTCCTTCTTGAAATGATCCTTGGGTATTAGAGGAGATAATGAACTCAAAAGAGCCTATTCATCCAACGTTTGAGATATACACCATGTAGGTGTTTCTCTTTCCCTTCCCCTACCCATTTCTTATCCTCTACCATTAATGTCCAAGTCTACAACTGGAGTTGCCGGTGTAGGGGTTGCTGCTCATGCTCTATTAGTCCTAGTGTTACCATTATATACAAAATAATAAAGAGGGCTAGATACTAATTTGGATTGCCAAATACCAACTAGAATCAAGATATCGAATTAGAGAAATAAAATATGGTTTTCAAAACTCCTATAGACTGTCAAAAAATGTACACGAATCTCTATACTATTTTGAAAGAAACTAGTAGACCTATTTTGGTACAATAAGATCAGTAAACCTAGGGCTCTGATGCAAACATTGTCATGAACAAAACCTGTTGTAAGTGGCACCCACAATAACACGTTAGTGAGAGAACTAATTAGACTCAACATTAACCAATACATTGCCAAAAGTAAATAACTAATCCAATTTTATAATCTAAAGCTAATATCCAATCTAAGTAAACATATGTAGAATAAATAATTCAAATACATTATACTTATAGAAACCCCTAGATCCTGAAAGTCATTTGTATCAAAACCACTAAATAATGTCAACTCAAGAGGATGTAACCCCAAAAACTATGAATATTCATAGTACAAAGAAAAGGACTTGAAAACATCAATAGAAGAATCTATTGTTGCCCAAAAGAGACATCTCACCCTTGAATTTGAATCAACCATGGGAATCGCCACTAAGGTTTAGTAGTAGCTACAGGAAGATGTTATGATACAAGAAACCAACAATGTATAGGTAGGTTCATTTAGCCAACCCAAGATAAGATATATGAACAAGTAACTAAAATTGAGTAAAACAAGAAAACATATGTTCACTACCAAGAAACTTTTATTAATTCCACAATACTTAGCCATATTAAAAGGCCTTATTAAACAAAAAGTTATTAGTTTAAGAGTATCTAGTCAAGTCAAGTCCACTAACTAGACTATGAGTCAACAATACAAGAGCTAACACCATAACCAAGTCAATAATACAAGATATACTAGCATAACCAAGTCAATCAATACATGACTCAATGTCAAAACCCAAACTAGGCATAGCCGTTATGGGTAATCTCAAACCCACCATCAGTCGGAGACCACCCCTAACCATACCACAAGAATAGAATAATAATAATGATAATAATAATAATAATAATCATAATAATAATGAAAAAGACAATCAAAATAGTAATAAAAAATATTAATGGGTGGAATGTACCTCTAAGAGTCAATACAAACAATTCAACCAATATTTGTCTACAATAGACTTTAAAATAAGAAATACCAACTAAGCAAGGACATGGCCCCGACTATTTCCAAGAAGAATCCAAAGCTCTAAAACCAATGAAATGACAAGTCCTTAAAACATATGGAGGAATACCACTTCAGAAAAACTCAACATAGGTGCTCAACAACCTAATGCTACATAGGAGCAATAGAAAAGCCCTAAGACCCTACATCATCAAATGATGTAGCATCCTGTGATGGTTATTGGGGAGAGCACTGGCATGTAACTTAGGGAAATAGGTAAAATAATGCAAATTCAAAAAATTAATCAAAATCATATGTACAATAGTTATATATACATATATACGATGTCGGGATAAGAATAATGGTTCATAATCATGATAGATTAAATAATTATCCTGAACTATATAGATCACTCCATCGTAAAGGAACCAATGGGATATATAGGTCCAACTCCCCCTTCTATAAGGCCCCACTATATGTTAGCTGTACGAACAGAGGAAAAACTAAAGAAAGGCTAACGAGCTTAAGGTCGTAGCCCCTCCAATATATAAATATATATATATATGTATATATATATTTATATATCTAATGTGTACACCAAGAACATAGTCATATAGACCTCCAATACCAGTAAATGTGGTTTCTAGTGTTCAACCCCCAGGGACTTACACCTTCAGAGTGAGATACAAACTTTTCTTTAAGCTCAAATTAAAATAGTTTACATATAAACAACTATTTACCTAGGAGTCTTTCATTAAGGCATTTACCACATGGTACACTACAAAAAAAACTATGTTTAGTGATGAAACCTATGGTAACAAAATTTTTAGCGTCAGTTCAGAAACTATTTCTATAGATAGTCTATAGCAACAATTACAACCTTTTCCAAAAAGTTTGACTTTAATGTCATAGTTTAGTGACACAATCGTTGTCAATTATGTATAACCATTGACATAGGTATAAATACAATAATAGTTTAAAAACCATTGCATTAAAAAAATATATGGCAACACCTACTTATTAATTATACAATGCTTATTAACTCCCTCCAATTTCCCCTCTTATTTTTTTCATACATAACCCGCCAAAAAAATAATTTAGGACCTAAAATTTTCATAACCCACGAAAATAATATTTTAGAACCCTCCATTTCTATAACTAAACAAAACATCGTGACACCCAAATCTCACTCTAGAACCTACTATTTCTCTTACTAGAACCTTCCAAATCTCACTAGTCGTACAAATCTAATGCCCAAATCAGTGATATTTATGTGAAATTAGAGCATGGGTAGATCATACTTTGTAGTTTCTCTCATATACATGGAGTTTCGCTGATCTATGAAGTCAAATAATTCTAGGGTTTTCTTCAATCCATGAAATTTTAGCTGAAGAAATAATTTTAAGGTTAGTCTATTTTTTTTCTTTAAAAATTAATGTTGAATTTCTGCTGTATGAGTGTTATTGTATGTGTTTCATGAGAAATTTGCATGAATTTCTCTTAAAATGCAATTAGAATGTCATAAAAATCTACCATTTCTCTCACTAGAACCTTCCAAATCTCAGTAGTCGTGCAAATATCATGCCCAAATTTGCGAAATTTATGTGAAATTATAGAATAGATGGAGTATATTTTGTAATTTATCTCATATTTTTAGAGTTTCATAGATCTGTGAAGTCAAAAAATTCTAGGTTTTTTTTCAATCTGTGAAATTTTGGCTGAAGAAACAATTTTATGGTTAGTCTATTTTATTTCTCTTTAAATTGATGTTGCAAATATCATGCTCAAATTTTCAAAATTTATGTGAAATTATAGCATGGATGGAGTATATTTTGTAATTTCTCTCATATTTTTGGAGTTTCATTGATCTGTGCAGTCAAAAAATTCTAGTTTTCTTTTCAATCCGTGAAATTTTGGATGAAGAAACAATTTTATGGTTAGTCTATTTTATTTCTCTTTAAATTGATGTTGAATTTCTATTGCATGATTGTTTTGTGTGTATTGCATGAGAAATGTTGTCTGAAATTCTGATAAAATGCGGTTAGTGATGCAGTACAGTTTCTTAACTCTACTACATAATATAAAGTTTTAGAAAGTGGACATTCCAAAACTATGGTCACAATACTTTTCTTAACATATCTCTAGGCACCAAAGTTGTCATATAAAATATATGCAAAATATAGGCAAGAAAGGAGGTAATTATGCAGAACCTTTGAGTACTTGTCCAGCTAAAACTTATCAAATAAGCAAAGCTTCAAAGGAAGCACCAAAGGTAACAGCAATGTGTAACAACATAGCTAACGGAAATATGTAGATGGGGAACATTAACAACCATGAGAAAAGGAGTAGAAGATTTGAAATGATTGATATTCTAAAACGTGAGATGAGGATTAGATTGCCGTAAATTTCTAGGTTTTAGGCCGTAAATGGTGGTGATTTTTGTGGTTTGTAGGGTTTAGGTCATGCAAAGATGAAGGAGCAAAATGAAGCCCGTAGTAGGAAAGGTTGTGTCAAATAAGATGCAGAAGTTAGTTGTTGTAGCAGTGGACAAATTATTCCACAACAAAGTTTATAATCGATATGTTAAGCAAACTTCCAAATTCGTGGCATATGATGAAAAAGAGAAGTGTAATATTATTGATCAGGTTAAGTTGGATATTCAGGACCTCTGAGAAAGCGTAAGCACTGGGTTGTTGCTGAAATTTTAAAATGAGCAAGAATTTATGTGCCTCTAGAATGAACAACCACCGTGATAGTCAACAAGGCTGAAGCTGCCACTATTTCTAGTTAAAGCTAAAAGAGAAATAGTTCAACGAGACTAAGAACTCTTTTCTCATATCTGATTTTTTGGATGTTTCTGGTCTATTTTTTAGAAATAAGTAGTACATGTGAACTACTATTTTGGGAGATTGAATACCGGTGTCTATTGATCAATACACCTGAATGACCAAAGAAGGAGTTAGTGAAAGGTTCTAAGGTAGTAGGAACTCATTATATTTACATGTCCTGCAATTGCCTTATCGTCATCTAAACTCGTAACACTACTGTTTTCTGGTGCTACTATCATTATTAGACATGAATGTCATTTCATTAATTATTTTTTTATACATTGTACACATTTTACTACGTCTGAGCAGAACATAATTTGAAGCAGAGTTGGTGTCAAAAAAAAGAGATGAGGATTAGAATGTTGCCAAAAAAAAGAGATGAGGATTAGAAACCTTGAAAACATCAGTGTTGGAAAGGTTCTAAGATTCAGGACAATGTGAAAACATGATAAAGTTAGACTGCAGTGCAAATGCTTCTCTTATTAAGTCTTTGTTTTGTCCATGCATTTAATATTCTTCTGCATAGCCTAGTTACTTCGAGATACTCAGACAATGCTTACTAGCTCACTCATCTATATAGGTCCTCTTGTAACTATCTCAGCTTTAGTGAAATTTTTCACTTGAATTATGTTTCAGCTAACTTCTTTACTTTCCAGATTGTTAATTTTTTTGTATATTAACAATCACGCAGAGTTCTCATTTAGCTCTATTAAGCAATCTTAATGACACAAGACATTGGCAAAACTTTTTCTTGCTGGGTGTTCGCGGCAGTTGCGAATGCAAAGTCAATACTATAGATAAATTTGCCTATGCTACTTTTATGTCCTCCCTAGAGTTTATGTGTCACAATTTACTTTTTCTTTTGGAAGTTTGAAGACTACAATGTTACTACTAATTCCACTTCTACATTAGTCGACTCCAACTTGTTTGAGACTCAAAGCGTTGTAGTCACTATTGTTGTAGTATTGGACATATGCAGAGTTAAGTAGCTAGTGTACGAATATAGGGTTTCAGACGAACCCTATGGCTTTTGTGTAGACCTTGTATTTACATTAGAAAATTAAGTAATATATATAAGTATTACAATCTGAATCCACATGAAAATGAAAACAAATAGTTTAGTGCCAAGGAAATTCCTTCAAAGGATCACTTTTTGTGTTTTTTTTGGGCATATATTTTATATTTTATTTTGCATATAAATGTTTTGAGTCAACCCTTTGTTTACTATGGAATATTTTCTATGATAAAATAAGTACAGTTGTAAAAGTAAAGACAATTATTGTATTTGCTAGTTGTTTATGGTTTATAATGTATTTATTAAAACCTGAATGACTTATCAAAGAGCTATCAACTTGGAGAATGCAGATCCTACTCTTAGCATCCAAGGTAGAATCTTTCTTGTTCAATATCATTGAATAAGTTTTGGCTAAAGTTTCTTCAATTGTTGAATATAAGATCAATCTAGCTTGAAAATTTCTTGTTATTTTTCTCAATTGTGTATTTTTCTAGGTATTTTCTATTGGTATGTTTGATTTTGTCCTAAGTTATTACTATTACATGCTACCTTAATAAGTAGCACAGTTTTTTATATGTTCTCATGATCATTTATCCCATTGTTGGTAGGCATTGTGATTTTTTAGTTCTTGTTCGAGGAAAGAAATTAACGAGGAGGAAATCTATTGCTTGATATATATATGGTATGGTCTACTTTTTGATTTATATTTCTTTCTATTTGATGGGATGATGACTTGTTGGTATTTTTTGCTTATTTTTCTACCTGTTGTTTCATGAATTAATTCCTTTTACAGTACTTGTGATATGCATTCTTTGTTCATATTGATTTTAGATGTCTTGAGAAAAGGTCACCTTAAACTTTTTTCAGATTCTTATTCATTTTCTCATCTTTTTATTAGTTTAAAAAATTGATGAAGAAACGTTGTAAATAGTTGTTAGAGTTAAATCAGTAAACTGTAAAACTGAGCTATAAGCTAAATTGCTTACAAATAATTCTTTTATAAGGATTTGTAAGCAATTTCTCCATTCTTAGCATTGCTAGAAGGTCAGTTTCTTATAAATAACTGAAGGGAGAAAGTTTGGATTTTCATCTTAGGATTGTCTTTGAGTATCATGTTCTATTCTGTGGCTTCCCTGAAGCTGAATGTTTTCTTTTTTTTGGCCATATATTGCTAAAGGGATCTAAATAATGTCTTCAAATTTTAGATTTTATCTACGTGGACCTTAATTTTTGAGCTTTACTTATGTTGATAGGATTTTAATGGATAATTATGATAGAAGTTGGATGAACTACCATAGATGGTCAGATGAGTTAGAACGTGGAATATAATATTTTCTTGATAAGGCATTTGAACGTTCTTCTAAAGGAAATGAGATTTTATGCCCTTGCATAATGTGCATGAATCGCTATTGGCATTATAGAAATGTGGTGGAAGATCACATATTTGATGAAGGGTTCATTGATGCTTACAGAAGGGGTTTCCTTGGGAAAAACACCTCATTCAATCAACAATGATAAATGTTCTAATTTTCGTGATGATATTGATGGAAAACTTAATGATACATTTTGAAATATTGATGCTGATTTGGGGAATGAAGATGGAGCACGAGAGAGATTACCCAAAGATTCAAAGAATTTTTTTAAGCTATTGGAGGAAGGGAAGCAACAATTATATCTGGGGTGTGTAAATTTCTCTAAATTGAGTTTTACCATTTGGTTGTACTTGTTTAAATCCTTACATAGATTGAGTAATGTAGCCTTTTCTGACTTGCTATATTTGCTAAAAGAGGTATTTCCCTTTGCTCAGCTACCAGAGTCTTTTAACAAAGCTAGAAAAGTGATAAAAGATTTGGGTCTTCATTATGAAAAAATACATGCTTGCCCTAATGAATGCATATTGTTTTTGAAGGAAAATGAGAATATAGATAGTTGCTCTATTTGTGGGTCTTCTAGATGGAAAAGTGTTGGTCATGCTTCAAGTAATGCAACGTCAAAAATTTCTACAAAGGTTTTAAGGTACTTTCTTTTAAATCCTAGGCTTCCAAGAATGTTCATGTCACTTGAAATAGCTACAGCAATGAGATGGCATGCTAATGAGCGGCCCAAAGATGGGAATATAAGGCATCCTGCCGATTGAGAAGTATGGAAAAATTATGATAGTTTATACCAAGACTTCTCCAGAGATCCTCGTAACGTTAGGTTTAGTCTTGGAAGTGATGATTTCAACCCATTTCAAACCATGAGTATTTCTCGTAGCACGTGGCCAGTTATGTTGATGAATTATAATCTGTCACCATGAATTTGCATGAAGTCAGAGTATCTTATCTTTTCAATGATAATTACAGGTCCATCATCTCCTTGAAATGGTATAGATGTGTACCTTCAACCATTAATAAAAGAATTGAATGATTTATAGGAACATGGAATAGAAACATATGATGCTGAAACAAGCCAAACATTCCAAATATGTGCGACCTTATTATGGATAGTTAGTGATTTTCCAATATTAGTAATGCTTTCAGGATAGAGCACCATGGAAAATGGGCATGCCCTACTTGTAATTATGGCACATGCTCTCAATATCTCAAACATAGTCGTAAGATGTGTTACTTGGTTCATCGAAGATTTTTTACTTGTGAACATCCTTTTTTAAAAGATAAGAGGTCATTTGATGGTAATGAGGAGCATAGATCTACCGCTTCACCTTTGTCAGGTATACAAGTACTTAAAAAGCTGTAAGATTTCAACCATACTTTTGGTAAGGGAAAAAAAAGGGGTCTCGAGATAATCAGGGCCCGTGAAAGAAAAGATCCATCTTTTTTGAATTGTCATATTAGTCACATAACAAATTAAGGCACAATTTTAATCGTATGCACATAGAAATATATATATATATGATAGTTTTCTTGGGACATTATAAAAGATAGATGGAAAGTCAAAAAATCATGTAAATATTACCTATGACTTACAAGAGATGAGGATACGGAAGGAGCTACAACCAAAAGAAGATGATGTTGGAAGTGTAAGTGTAGCTAAATCTAGTTTCTTTATGAAGCCAGAACAAAAAAAATTGTTTTACAGTGTCATGAAAAATGCCAATTTACCAAAAGGGTGTGCTTCAAATATATCTGACCGTGTGTATGTAAATGAGATGAAAATATAAGGGTACAAGTGTCATGGTTCTCCTATTATATTGCATTATTTTCTCTATATTGTTGTCTGAAAAGTGTTGCCAACGAATATTTCATTGTCCTTGATTAGGTTGGGAAATTTCTTTCGAGCGATCTGTAGTAAGGTTATAAGGAGGAGTGATCTTGAAAAATTTGAGTTTGAAATTGTTGAAATAAAGTGTGAGCTTGAATTTTTTTTTCATCCAACATATCTTGATATAATGACCCATTTACCTATTCATTTAGTGAATGAAATTAAGAATGGGTGTCTAACTCATTGTCGTTCGATGTATCCTATTGAGAGAAAATTTTGTAAATTGAAGGCATTTGTTCATAATCGATCTTATGCAGAAGCATCACTTGTAGAGGGGTTTTTGGGAAAAGAATATTTTTACTTTTTGTTCAAGATACCTACATGATGGTGTGAATACAAGATTTAGTAGGTACAAAATGAAGGAACAAGCTGAGGATGATAAATGTGTTCAGAATATGTCACCCATATTCCCTAAGATAGGTCATCCGATTGGACGTGAGAAAAAAAAAGATTCTACTTTTTTGATGGATTCATAGTTACGTTATGAAGCACATCGGTATGTCCTATTCCACCAGAGATGAGCAAGTGGAAAAGTTTATTGAATAAGATAAATTATAGAACAATTATATATATTTTAAAAATCATTTAATTTATTCTAACAATTAAGGTACATTTAGCTTTATTTATAAAGGGCTTATGATTAAATTGAAAATATCATGATTGTAGGGAACATAAGAATTTAATGATTAATGATACTAAATTAAATGCTTTTTCAATAGAAAGGAATCATAGTCAAGAATTCAGCAATTGGTTTGAAGGGAAAGCTAAAAATGTTGAAATGCCCGATTAGTTAATAAGGTTGGCTAAAGGGCCTAATTTGGTGGCCAAGAAATATATTGCATATTGGGATACCAATTTCATACTAATGATCGTGATGCTCCATGCAAGACTCAAAATAGTGGAGTGACTTTATCAGCAACAAGTAATAGTTTTGCTAGTGCTAGGGACTAAAATCCCATTGATGGAGAAGTTATCTATTATGGAGTTATTCATGATATCATTGAGATTGATTATTATGGTTGTTTTAGTGTTGTCTTGTTCATATTTGATTGGTTTCATAATGAAGCAGATGAATACGGGTTAACTCATGTATACTTCAACAGATTATGTAGTACCGATGACCCTTTTATATTGGCATCGCAAGTTTAGCAAGTTTACTAGGTGGAGGATCTAGTTGAAAAAAGGGGTTTACTATTCAAGGAATAAATTTCCTATTGATGTGTATAATTTAGTGGAAGAGAATTCTCCAAATATTGGAGAAACATTTTGGAGGGAGCCTAATGATGAAATTAGTTCCTCAAGTAGATTTAATAATGCTGACTTAAGGTGGTCAAGAGATGATGTACCCGTTAATGTTGTTGATATGTCTTCTAATGCATAAGATTTAGAAGATACAACTATAGGAATATTGGGTGAGAAGGATGGGATTGATGATACTGATTAGGATTGGATGGAGGCAGATGATTAAAGGAGTAATTTTTAATTTTCTTACTTTTGAAATATTTTTTGTCTAGTGAGTGATTGGTATCATTTAAAAAGCAATTTATGATTATGTTTATTTATATTCAATTCTTTTTATTTTTACTTACAATATTATTTTAAGTTTCTTCAAATTTACAGGTTTTAAATTAGTTTTATTTGATCAAAGCTAGTGGATTAGAGAGTAACAACTTCACTATTGATAGATTTGCGGAGCACAAAAGGTATGTATTGAAATATTAAAGGCGATTGTGTATATATCACATTATTGGTATCCTTCAAAAACTGATACCACCTTAGTGCACATTGGTTAAAAAGGTTTCGTTAGTAATTTTTGCATATACCCAATTTTATCATCTTAATCTGCTTTTTTGTACTTGTACTTTAAATTCTTATACCAAGTTCTTATGGAATTATTCTCTAGTGTTGGCTTAGGCTTGATTCTTAGCATATGACTTAGGTTTCTATTCGGATAATCAAAAGTTGAAATGATATTTATTTTTGCCACACCATAAAATAAAATCGATTGTATAGAAAAAATTAACCATCTTGGTTGCTTGTTGCAGGGAAATATTTTTCTTTTGGATTGTTTCTATCTCCAATGTGCGTTTTAAGATTTCCATTCTGTATTTTGTTTTACTATGCTTCCATATATTAATATAGAAACCAATGTTAACCTTAACCAATTATATGCTCTTGAACTGCTTGATCTGTGCTGGTAGGCTGGTATGGCACTGTCACGACCCGAGCCTAGGCCCTAGCCGTGACGAGCATCCCGAACCATGAAGGCACGGAACACCCATTCTCTATCTGGTTATCATGCACAACATTCATAATCATAATAAAATGCGGAATTGAAACTGAGTACGGAAAACATGGTCAAGTTCTACAACATTTCTGAATAATACTATCTGACATCAGTCTGTGAAATCTCTACTAAGAACATAAACATCTGTCTGAAAAGAAACTGGGACAAGGCCCCCAGTAAACCAAAAACATAATAAATAAGATAATGTCTGACATAATTAGGCCTTCCGAATAATAGAAGGCTCACCACTGTGAGATCAAGTCTGCAAATCCGAGAATGTCTACTGAGTAGCTGGACCCCTAGACAGTGCCTCAGAACCTGGAAGGAGGGGGGGTCAGCACAAAAGTACTGGCATGCGAAGCAATCCAAAAAAATAGTATAATGGAACATACATATATATATATATACATATTAAGTGAAAGCAATTTTTCATCAAGACATCATGTATAAAACTGTTTCTGAAAAATACATGGGCACTTTCTAAATACATGTAACCTGTCTGTTCATTTCAAATCATGATCTGTGTTTTACTTCTGAGTTAGGTTGTATTCCCCTACAAGTCTGATATTCCATGGGTTGTATGACATCCGCCATTGACTCGGCGGGGAAGCCCCCAACCTAAGTGTGCCGCAAGGGTTGCAGTGTCTGAGTTTGATACGCCACAGGACATTTAAGTCAGCGCATAATAGTATACCCGGGTCGGCAAACCACGGTTTTAGGCAATGTGTCGCTTGAACTCAAGCCCTCTTCGGGGAACCACCTAACATCTCTGTAAGCCCATTTTTAACCTTTTTTGTACATGCAACATTCTGAATGTCTAAAATCATGAACGTCTGAAATGTTTGTTAGTCTGAGTCTGATATGGCATTAGTCTGAATTGGTATCGTCATACAAGGACTTGGAAGTCATGATTTTTCTGAGCCATAATGTATTAAGCAAGAGCTTTCATTCAAAACATAGTTTAGACCACCAAAACATGTAACTGATGTAAAGGATTTCATATTCCGAAACTTAAAGTTCAATTCATGCAAAAATTTCATCAAACACCTGGTGTTCAAATGTCTTTCGAAAGTTCATGTATTCAAAATTGAAACACATTCATTCATATAAGTATATAAACTGTCAAATCGCTTTGGAGATGGTCAAAAGACCAAAACGATGATGTTAAAACATCTTATACATAAATATATATACATAATTTAAAACCCCATTCTAAAACATGATTTTTCTATGCCCATGAGAATTTAGGAAAACCCCGCGTACCTTGTTCTCCACGAATTTTGGATGTGTATCGAAGCCTACGTTGAGAGGATTCCAAATCTGTAATTTGTTTCACGAACCCGCGGTTGAATCTTGAGTTGCTTGGGTTTTAATGTTGAAACCCTAGGG
Source organism: Capsicum pubescens (assembly GCA_030864215.1). Lineage (NCBI taxonomy): Eukaryota > Viridiplantae > Streptophyta > Magnoliopsida > Solanales > Solanaceae > Capsicum > Capsicum pubescens. The sequence goes on from CM061544.1 coordinate 110,680,887, forward strand.
AGAGTTCTTGAGCAATTTTGGGAAAAGTATGTGTATTATGGTGTTTGAGGGATTAAATCCCGTGTTGGTGGTATATATAGGGGTGGAGGATTACCAAAATACCCCTAAGGAACAATTAAGGTCAAATCTGTCCCTCAGTTGACAGTTTGGTAGACTGGAGTAAATCGATTATAACTTTTTACTCATATACTCAAATTGGATGAAACCAACTACAATTGAAAGAGGACTCGAAGATATTTTGTTTGATATATTATAGCTCACACATTTCATTATATACAGGGAGTTATGATCGTTTGAAATTGACCCTGAAATGCTGAAAACTGGGCAATAGTCTATGCGTTTTGCTACTGTTTTTAAATCCAAACGCAGCCTTATGTGTTCCGAAAAATTCCGAAACTTATCCGAGATGTACTATGAGATTTCCCGATCATAACGCAACTTTAAAATCTAAAAGCGGATGTCGGGAAGGTTAAAAAGTTGTATCCCAAAGATTGCCAGATAAAATGACTCTAAGTCCTCATTACACTTAGAAAATTTTTCAAGTTTTTAAGTCTAAGGGCACTCTATTAAAGGCTAACCCATGCACGACTTTTACAGGGTGTTACATTATCTCCCCCTTGGGATCATTCGTCCTCGAATGATGGGTAGGAACTTGTTGAAGCCTTAAATATATGGAATAACGCGGACATGACATGTCCTCTAATAAAAATACACTGATCTGAACATTTGGAATCTGAATTTAATGCATGATGCATGATCTGGGCTATACTCGTAACTACTGGTATACTCTATCTTCGACTAGTAGCATGTCTGAGATTTAGAGTAGCATGAATAAGTGCAAAGATAAGAAAACAAGTCATGCAAATCTGACTGCTAAACTGACTTATTGGCCATACAGACTGAATTATACTACACCCCCATACTTAACTGGAGTATTCTCTTCAACACTCTCTCTAAGGAAGCTCTAGCAGTAATAGGGAACCATGAATCTTGGGTATGGATTACACAAAACATCCCACTGAGGAAATCATAACATTGACACTACTATGCAGTCTGGAATATAGACATATAACTCCTAAATTAGGATAGAATTTTCAGACCTTTGGCAATACAACTTCTTACTTTAAGGCTTAGAGCACTTCCCGAATATCCCTTAACTATTCTATTCCCTATAAATATCATATTCATTCAACTCAGCTTAAAATTCTCATATGAGCATTGATAATGTTTTTTTTTTCTACTAATGTCTAAAATATCTTAATCCTTACCCCGCGATCAAGCCTAACTCTAAATCACAAAAATACAACATGCTACACCACGCTATTATTCTAAACCATATGATGCCACCTTCTATACCTCTTTTAAAAATCACATCCTAAGCATAACATGCCTTACCACTTCAATGACTACACTGAACTCTTAATATGAAGTCGCTAATGCATATGGCGACCTTCCACTACAATCCCAAAACGTCGTTCAAGCCTAATTTATAACCACATGTTAACTTCAAGGCAAACACCCATAAGTAGATACTTCACATAGTTTCTAAACTACTATCAATATAACTCCCACGCGCTATCCTAAAAACATACACACACAAACTTTTCCACTAACCATCACATGTATCAAAGACTTGGCCCCAAATCTTACTTCATACTTATGGCCTTATCTAAACAAGCATATTATGATCTTTCATCAACAAGAACATTTACATCAACACCACTATCATTGCATAGGAAGGGTCACTAAAAGGTTAAAACATAAGACCCTCAAGCGTTAAAAAGATCTTTATATGGGACTGAGCACACTATAACGAGTGAGTACATGCGTCATGAGTTGCATGACCTCAACTAGAGTTCATAACATAAGGAATGTGATTCTGATTACTTGAATGAACTAGAACTCATTATCTTCGAATTGGAAGAGTACGTGACTCTCTATCATATACCGGAATCATGAACTATTATCCGGAACTGCATCGTAAGGCATGAGTAAGCATCCGGATAACAAAAAAAAATATTGAGGTAGGAATGGGTTGAGATTCACCCTTACTTTCTGATGTTCTAAATCACACTGCATCACTACTAGAATCTGAGAGCCTTACTTGGTTATTCGTTCTATCATCTCCCACTTAGCTTCAAGTCATCATCTAGCGTTTGGGAGAACCCTTACCAGATTCTAACTGAACTACACTTACTGCACTCTAGGGTCTGAAAAAATTGACAATACATGCATATCATAGAACTCAACCCGAATGACTACCTTCTGGGATACACTGTATCTTTCCATAGCCACCAATAGTCAAAGTATAATGCTTGCACACTTATTTCTATCCGTTCAACCTTCAAAACTCAAACTTAGATTCTAACACTTAACATGGATATCACCAAGCCTTCGATGAACCATACCACTTCCGTCCTAGCATACCAATATTGCTACTCCAAACTTATATCTCTCTACCATGAGAATCGAGATCACATCAAAAGGCTCAACACTATCAATCAAGGCTCCTTAACATGGCTATCTAGAACACCATATATCATCTAACTAGTCTTTTTCCAACTAGCAACTCTATGGTACCACTAGTCACACACAACATGTAATAGTCTTAGAGAAATGCCACAACTCCATATCGCCTTGGGCATACTTACACACCATACCCACAACATTATACTTCATTACGAATCAATTTAAACTTAATCCATTTCATACACCGTTCAAGCCTATTAGATCACTTTCATATAACTAACATCATTGATCAAGAAATCATCACATCCACCTTTATGAACTTCAACTATTCAAACTTAATATCTAGTGCTATGCATGACTTACAACCCAACCTTACACAAAATTTTTACTTGGAAACTATAAGTAAACATCACGAAACACTAGTGCACTAGAACTTCATAACCACAATAATCGATCATGACCTAACGGTTTACCTTATCATCATTCCGTTAGCATGTACTATTTCAGCACCTCAAGCCTACTAAATTAATCCCACAAAATATGCATCAACAAACTCTTGCCACTATTTACCACCACACCATTTAAATTCAAGCCTATAGTTTAGTATCAATCATCTACCAGCAATGAAGAATGCAACATAATAATAATACACTAATCTATCAAATTGGGATATTCTACCCAAATATCTCAAAAATCTACTACATACCTTCTCACAAGTAGCACTAGTTTACAACTACCAATGAAAAGAGGGTCAAGGGGGTTAAAGCCTCATAATAGACATGGTCAACCTTAATCTTATATTATAACCCTGTACAATTGTATCTACTTATACGGATTTCTCACCTCATACTTACTCACTCATTCATACATTTAGACTGCCTTCAAATTCCTTAAACAACCATGAGTCTATAATCATAACTTACTCGCTAATATAGCCATTTCCACATTCAAGCAATCAATAAATCACCCTGACCAACAACTCCTTCTCTACCTTCAACTAATAACACACAAGGATGAATCACTTCATTACCAACTCTATCTCATGCAAACAGATTCAGCCATACATATATTAAACCAATGAAAGAACAACAAGTTGGACAACAGGTTGCTAGTGAATCGAAACAGGCCTCACACGGCTTCACTAGACTTTGGTTTTGTATTTTGAACAAGAAAATGAGATGGATGACAAGGCAACTATGCTAATGAATCGAAAGAGCCCCACACGGCTTCACTAGACTTTAAATTAAATTTTTTTCAAAAACATCATGATAACAAGATTACATATTACAAGGGATAGAAAATTGACACCTAATATTTAATGGTCTAAGAATATACATATTATTCTGTATAAATAAAAATCTGAGTAAAACACTTCCTCCATGGACTACCATACAATCCACACATGCTGCTAGCTACCACATTAGTTTATCACTATAAAGGGGTAAATCATCCTCAAACATCGATTATTCAACTGAAATATTCATTTACACAAAATCACCCACACTCTGACTTCTAACTTTGTCACTTTACATCACCAACTTCTTGGTCCAATATCACCACCAATAGGTCATAACAACAACACTTTAACTTATGCTACTATTTGGGTAGAAATATAGTTCCAACATTCTGCTATACATTGTCCACAACTGTAACAAGATTTTGAGAGGGGCAATATACACTTAATACCTTAAGATGGAATGCATGATTCCATCAGAATCAATATTTACTTCAGAATCAACATATATTGATGCACTAACAGACTCCTATCGAGTTTTTCCATAATTTTTAAAATCTTATAGAACGTAATCGAAAAGGACTATATCATGTATACTCTAAACTTTTTGCACTTGAATCATCCCAATAATGGGACAGTTTAGACTCTGAAGCACCAACTAAATCACAAAGAAGGGAAACATTCCTAAACGCCTAGTAGCCTCCTGTTTATAAGTGTGGCGCGCTACACACCCATAAACAGAACTCTACTCGACGTGATTTCACAGACACCCTGGGACCATGAACCGTGCTTTGATACCAAGTTTGTCATGACCCGAGCCTAGGCCCTAGCCGTGACGAGCATCCCAAACCATGAAGGCCCGGAACACCCATTCTCTATCTGGTTATCATGCACAACATTCATAATCATAATAAAATGCGGAATTGAAACTGAGTACAGAAAATATGGTCAAGTTCTACAACATTTATGAATAATACTATCTGACATCAGTCTGCGAAATCTCTACTAAGAACATAAACATCTGTCTGAAAAGAAACTGGGACAAGGCCCCCAGTAAACCAAAAACATAATAAATAAGATAATGTCTAACATAATTAGGCCTTCCGAATAATAGAAGGTTCACCACTGTGAGATCAAGTCTACAAATCCGAGAATGTCTACTGAGTAGCTGGACCCCTAGACTGTGCCTCAGAACCTAGAAGGAGGGTGGGTCAGGACAAAAGTACTGGCACGCGAAGCAATCCAAAAAATAGTATAATGGAACATACATATATATATATATACATATTAAGTGAAAGCAATTTTTCATCAAGACATCATGTATAAAACTGTTTCTGAAAAATACATGGGCACTTTCTGAATACATGTAACCTGTCTGTTCATTTCAAATCATGATCTGTGTTTTACTTCTGAGTTAGGTGGTATTCCCCTACAAGTCTGATATTCCATGGGCTGTATGGAATCCGCCATTGACTCGGCGGGGAAGCCCCCAACCCAAGTGTGCCGCAAGGGTTGGAGTGTCTGAGTCTGATACGCCACAGGACATTTAAGTCAGCGCATAATAGTATACCCGGGTTGGCAAACCATGGTTTTAGGAAATGAGTTGCTTGAACTCAAGACCTCTTCGAGGAACCACCTAACATCTCTGTATGCCCATTTTTAACCTTTTTTGTACATGCAATATTCTGAATGTCTAAAATCATGAAAGTCTGAAATGTTTGTTAGTCTGAGTTTGATATGGCATTAGTCTGAGTTGGTATCGTCATACCAAGACTTGGAAGTCATAATTTTTCTGAGCCATAATGTATTAAGCAAGAGCTTTCATTCAAAACATAGTTTAGACCACCAAAACATGTAACTGATGTAAAGGATTTCATATTCCGAAACTTAAAGTTCAATTCATGCAGAAATTTCATCAAACACCTGGTTGTCAAATGTCTTTAGCAAGTTCATGTATTCAAAATTGAAGCACATTCATTGATATATGTATATAAACTGTCAAATCGCTTTGGAGATGGTCAAAAGACCAAAACAATGATGTTAAAACATCTTATACATAAATATATATACATATTTAAAACCTCATTCTAAAACATGATTTTTCTATGCCCATGAGAATTTAGGAAAACCCCGCGTACCTTTTTCTCCACGAATTTTGGGTGTCTATCGAAGCCTACGTCGAGAGGATTCCAAATCTGTAATTTGTTTCACGAACTCGCGGTTGAATCTTGAGTTGCTTGGGTTTTAATGTTGAAACCCTAGGGAGAGTTCTTGAGCAATTTTGGGAAAAGTATGTGTATTATGGTGTTTGAGGCATTAAATCCCTTGTTGGTGGTATATATAGGGGTGGAGGATTACCAAAATACCCCTAAGGAACAATTAAGGTCAAATCTGTCCCTCAGCTGACAGTTTGGTAGACTGGAGTAAATCGATTATAACTTTTTACTCATATACTCAAATTGGATGAAACCAACTGCAATTGAAAGAGTACTTGAAGAGATTTTGTTTGATATATTATAGCTCACACATTTCATTATATACAGAGAGTTATGATCATTTGAAATTGACCCTAAAATGCTGAAAACTGGGCAATAGTCTATGCGTTTTGCTACTGTTTTTAAATCCAAACGCAGCCTTATGCGTACCGAAAAATTCCAAAACTTATCCGAGATGTACTATGAGATTTCCCAATCATAACGCAACTTGAAAATCTAAAAGCGGATGTCGGGAAGGTTGAAAAGTTGTATCCCGAAGATTGCCAGCTAAAATGACTCTAAGTCCTCATTACACTTAGAAAAATTTTCAAGTTTTTAAGTCTAAGGGCACTCTATTAAAGGCTGATCCATGCACGACTTTTACAGGGTGTTACAGGCACACCTCTCATATATCCTAACAATTTGTTGATTGCAATGTTCAATCGATCAGAGGTCAGTTAGTATGGTCAGAGTTGGTTAGAACTAACTAGTTTAATGAGCTTATACCTGACTTTTTGAATCCTTTGTTAAATAACTAACTAATTTCCATAACTAGTCAAAGTTGATTATCATCTGCATCTTTAGTCTCAATACTCCCCAACAAACTTGATGTTGAGAAGATATTGATCACACCATGTTTGACTATGAGATACTCATGTTGCACCCTGCTCAGGCTCTTCGTTAGTACATCTATAGTATGGTCAACTGTAGGAGCATATGTCTTGATCAGGCCCTGTTGAATTTTTTTCCTTATAAAATATCAGTCTTTCTAAATGTGTTTTGTACTCTCATGATATAAAAGATTATCTATAATTTGTAGTGCATTTTTACAATCACTGTATATGTTTACTTGTAGTTTTAGATGAGTATCCAGGTCTTTATTGAAATTAGTTAACCCGATTAATTGTGTAACGGTAGTAGCTAAACTTTAGTAGAGATAGAGTTACATAGCCTGTATAATTAGGTGTTACGATATTTACTTACCCAACCACTAGAATATTGAGCTTGACTATAGCTCCAACTGCTGCTTTCTTGACTGGTTTACTTGACCCAATCGCAGAGCTCCTTCCCCTAAGAAAAGTATACTGAAATTGTTGAAGAACAACTTTACCAATTTTTGCAAGAGATATATGATTTTTAGTCTTAAACTGGTTAAGTCAATTGTACAAAAAAAATTCCATGTGTGACAGTGAGGTTCAACAACAAAAACAACAAACCCAGTGAGGTTAATTGGTTAAATTTAAGACTATGAGATAAAAATACTATCAGCATTTTACATAACAACTATGATGATTTCATAAGTGTATGAACTTATATGTATTGATAGAGGTCTTCTTCTCCCTGAACCATATCTATAACCAAAGAAAGTGGAGTGCTAATCTAATCCAAGACAACTAATGTTCTTATTCATTATGTTGCTATACTAGTTTCGCAGTTGTGGTTATTCTTCTCTATTCATAAGATATTACAGATACATCATTCTTTCTAGCTACTCTTCATGTCCTATGGGGAAATAAATGTTACATTAATCTTTTAGTTCATCATATATTTGAAGTCAGTTTCTGATATTTAGCAACCAACTTTACTTGAATTGAGAATGTAGAATGAATGTGAGTTAGGAGGTTGCATGAATATCACTTTGCTGCTACACCTTTTCCAGAAGAGCATTCTTTGTTTACAGCTTGGTCTGTGAGAAGAGATGATGTTATCACTTTTCTTCATAGGTTTTCAAATTATATTATTTATATCTTAGTATCATTCGAAGAGAATTTACAATTTAATACATTAGAAGAAAGCCTATTAATTTAAAGTTCCTTGGTTGTCATCTTTTACTCATCTATTGGTTATCCTTTCTTACGGAACCTCTCTGAACTCTCTGGAGATCTCAACTTCTATAGGACATATGCATTTCTTTTTCTAGTTTGTGGACATGATTGTTGTTATAGGATGTTTTCATTAAGTTAAATCTGTAAAAGAGGGTACAATTTATTCATCTCTTAATTAGATTTAGTACACCGTGAAAGAAAAGGAATACACAGTGAATATGAAGCATATAAATAGATAATATTAACTAGATGAGATTAGATAACTTATCCATACAGGAAAAAGTGGATGAGCATGATACTTAGAAAGTTCGTAATTTGTTTTGAAAGGTTAAAGATGTAGTAATGGTTATATATCATGCACAAAATTTCTTTGGTTATTCAGTAAGTTGTGTGGATTAGAAAGCTAATTTCAGTAAGACTTGTAGAGTCTTGGTCAAGCTTGAGCTTGCTGCATGCTCTTATGAAATAGAAACTTCAAGAGTCTTTGTCAAGCTTGAGATTTCTCCTAAGATTGAGTTTTTTTTTACTTTCGGATCATTTAGGTTATGCCAAATTTAGATTGGTAATCTGCCATAGAAGTCTGGTGATACTGTGGTGTTACTTTAATTCTATATTCAACATTTTGAGCTTCTAATATCTCAAAAATTTGTTTAACATCTTAGGGGATAACACCTGCATCACTTGGAAATTCCCCAAAAAGATATTATAAATGAGAAGATGTGTAAATATTATTTGATATGCCATCTGAACCATCATTACTGAATGCATAAGTCAACTTCCTTATCAAAAACCAAACATACATTTTCCCTTTAATGTGAACTACCTGTAACTTCTTGCACATCCTGTCTCTATAAATTGGAGATCATATCTATTTACTCAGTGCTTTATTGTATACAGATTTACGTTATTGACTTTTTGGATTGAGAAAGAATCGGAAAGGCAAGACAAAAGTTTTAGGTTATCTGTGTCTCAGGTACAATGATCACTTACCTACTGCAATTAGTGGTTATTGGTTGTTTGTTATCTATATTTCTCTCTTTGTATACTGTTTGAGGATACGCTGCTAATTAAATCCAAGAGAATGGCAGAATGTCTTCTGCATTTTGTGCATCTTTTTGCTCATATTTATGAGCTCATGATTATTTGGTTCAAGCCAATCAAGTTTTATCTATTTGACAGTTATTTGACAGTTCTTCATTTTAAAAGCTCTATGAAGATCACCCAAATTGAGTTGCATAAAACACATCCTTTACACACTCTGCAGTTGCTGATATGTTAGGAATTATTTAAACATAAGAAAAAATTGAATTATATTGATTATGAATGCCAAATTCCACTAAGAATGATTATGAATCTATTGGAAGACAATTTCCTGCCAATCTGTCTTGCATCTGAAACGTCACCCTCTGCTAACTTTTCAATGTTGATCAGATATCCTGAATTTGCAATTTTCTTTCAGGCACTATTTCAACTTGTTAATGACATTAGTATGGAAAACAATAGCTTCTTGTTGCCAAAATTTTCCTGTTCAGGATCAAGCATTTGCAGTAGTAAACCAACACTCTGATCTCATTAAGTAAAGTAATTTTGAATGCTGCAGAATCCTGAGAAACTACTATATCCATTAGAATTTATTGGATATCACTGCATACTTTGCTTATCCCAGGTTATAATTGTTATCTTTGACTCTTAATAAATTTAATGACTAATATTTATCTTGTTTGTACTAACATCTGTTTTGTTTAATTTGACAGTTTTGAATAGTCATGAATCAAGAAAGTCGCCTAACAAAAACCAAAAAAACTACAAGCACAAGATATGTTTGAGTTGGATCATTTACAGTGTTAAAGAATTCACTACAAGGAACCAAAAAATATGTTCAGACTATATGTTCAAAATATGAAAAGCAACAATGTCCATCAGAATGTTCTCAAGTGCAAGAACAAGTGCCATTGTATTCTACCCCTCGTGTTGTTCAAGATCTTCTAGAAAAAGTGAAGCAAGTGCCATTAAATTCTTTCTCTGTTGCAGCACAAGAAGTTGAAAAACAAGTGCAGTAATTGTTTCTTGGTTCTACCTCTACTATCGCACAAGAAGCACAAAAAATGTGCAGAAAATGGCGCTACGTTCCAACTCTTCTACAACACAAGCAAATCCACAAAATGGATAGCAGCAGTCACTGCGTTCTGCCTATTGTGCCAAAGAAACTGTTTTAAAAATTAGGCAGCAAGTGTTACTACATTTTACCTTTTCAGCAACAAAAGTAATTCTAAAAGATGGGCAGCAAAAGATGTTGCATTCTATCTATTCTATATCACAAGCAGTACATAAAGATGGGAATGAAGTGCCTCTTGAAAATGGGCAGGAAGTGCCACTGGATACTACCACTCATGACACAAATGAATAGTCCACAGTACAAGTCAATAATATATACATTTCATTTAGTCGTCAAACTAATATTGATGAATTACTGATTTTATCTATTTCATTATTATTGTAGGTCCAATTGAAAAGAAAAATAGAGGTAGAACACAGATGCAAAGAGTACATGGGAGGACAGAATGTAGATTAATTATTTTAAATGAGCACAACCAATAAATTGGTCTTACTATAGGAGTTGTACAAGAGTTGAGTAGTTTTCTTGGCACACTGGCAAGGAATTCAACCCTTTGCCATCTCACTATTAAGACTTGGAAGAAAGTGAACACAAAAAATGACATGTGGAAATATATCGAGGTTTGAAGTTTCATATTTAATTCTAGTCGAAGATGTTTTATAATTTTATACTAACAAAATTGAACCAACTTTTAGGAGAAATATGACATTGGTAATACCGAACAGAAATAGGCCTTTAAAATAATTCAAGATTCTTGGATAACATATAAGTGTTAGTTGAAGAGACGTTATTACAAATTCTATCCCAATAATGAAGTTCGAATGCATAAAAGGTCTAATTATGTTTTAGAATTAGAATTTAAGGTTCTCCTTGATTATTGGAACTCCGAAAAAGCACAAGTAAGATATATTTGTCACTACACTTTACTGATTTTTAAAAAAATTATACTTTTTGCCAGATTTAGAAAGTCATTGTCACACAACATTTTAACATTGAAAAATCATTGTCTTATTAGATGAACGGATCACTGTTTTTGTAGCTTAACATACTGATATAGTAGCACCAGTGAAGAGTAAACCTTTTCTATATTCTGATAACTTCCTAAGAGATGCAGTTGAAAAACTATCTCCCTTACGCCATCTATACTATGGGTTTCCTTAAATATTCATTGTGTACATTCATTCTAGGTAAGATATATTGATGCAAAAAGTATGAATATCAATATCTCTTCTCATGGCTCTTTGTTTTTCACTTGTCTAGCGAACAACATAATTTTCTTATCCCAGGTATCTAATTGCCTTCTTTCTCCAGTCCAGTTCATTAGATTAAAACATATGTACCTTGAGTATGTGTAATCAAAGAATAAAGTCATACTTTATTAACTTGGATGCCCCATTTTGACAACTTGTCTACTACTGCTAACTTTTCATGAATAGCCAACAATGTAATGAATTGGTGTTGAGACATCATTTTTTTTGTCTTGTGGTGACGTTTCCAATATATTCTAGAACATTGCGTAGTATTGGAATGCATACTTTCTTCATATTGAACTTACCTATTTAAAAGTTGGTTGATAGCTCTATTCACATATTCCTGGTAGTGAAATATTTCTTTGAAACAACAACTTTTTAACAATCCAACATGCTTGTAGCTATAGATTATCATTTAATACCCAACGTAGCTATAGATTGATTTTTTTTCCATTGATAGACATCTATAATATTTGGCCCTTTAGTTGACTTACGCAGACCTATTGTATCCCAAAAAACTAAGGCTTTCTTTGAAATACTAACCCCTCATGTCTAGAGAAAGTCCTATAAGTAGTTGTGATGAATTGAGTGATCCTTTTGGAAAGTCCTAAAATTAGTATCCGAACTTGTTTCCAGTAGAATTTTATTTTTCCATGCAAAATCCAGAAAGCTGCATGTTTTCTGAATGGAGTCAGAGTTCATACTTTATAAAAAGTTAATTCATATTTGCATAATATTCATTTTCCTCTTTTCGATTTTAGGTTTACAATATATATTATTACTTCAGGTTGGAACAAAGTATTTGACACTCAACGTTTTTCAATCTTTCTTCTCTATATACTGCTTACTTTATTTGTTTAATTTCTTGCAAACAAGTCGAACTGTTAGAGGTGTATTTCCTTAAGACCTTAACTGCAATAACTATACAATAATGCTAGTGAACTTTGGTTTATTTCTTATAGCCGCGGATGACTATTGTAGGGAAAGATAATGGTTCTGTATGTGGATCTAATGGATTTGCGTAACAACACAAAATCTAGTGCTTTTTAACAACTGATGTGCTAATTTATAGCAGTGAAAGTTTATCGATGCCTAAAATTCCTAAGAGCTAATGATTCCTAAAATGCCTAAGAGATGGGTATGTGTTTGCTGTAATTAGTAGCTTAATATTCTGATGTAGTGTAACATTTTACAGAAAATATCTTGTACTAATACTGAGAATCAAAAAAGTTGAGGTATCCTCAAACCGTTAGCAAGAAAATTTCTGCGTTAATACACGAGGTATGATGTTTTCAATAATTTTTAGTTAAATGTGTAATCGTTGCCTTACTCAGGAAAGTTATTAATTATGTTAAGTTTCATATTACCAGGAAAAGAAAAAAGAAATTATTAGTGTTGTGTCAGGCAAGGACATGTTTGTGGCTGCATGATCAAGGAAACCTAACCAAATCTACAAGGAGTCATATGGAGATATAATTTGCAAAAATGTTATAACATTTCCTAATTGTATATTTGTTGAGATAATTTGTTTGGTTTTAATTATGACTCAATTATATTTAATTAAATCCATTCTCCTGGATTTTATTTGTAGGCTGAAATGGAGAAAATACAATCTCAAGAAAGTGAAGATGGTACCGAGTTAGTTGATCCCTTTGTATCAGTCATGGGACCTGAGCATCTAGCTCTTGTAAGATTTTATGGACGTGGTGTTACCAAGACATCGTTGAAAGAGAAAGTAGAAAATCCTGCATCCTCTATGGATGAGTTGCTGGAACGAAAACTAGATAAAACAGAAGAAAGGATGAAATAAGGAATACTAGACAATTTTGAGGAACAAAAGGGTACAATACAACAACAAATTGCAATTAACATCATCGCAAGAACTCAACGCCTTAACCCTGATCTGCAGTTTGACCCTGACCTGCAAGCATTTTGTGTTCGTTCTTGTTCATCAGGAGGAAATGAAAGTTAGTACATCTGCTACTTTTTAGCCTCTTTCTTCTCCTTCTTGTTCTTTTTATTTTGCTCTTGGTGCAGCTAGTGGTGTACAGACCAAACCATCAAGTCAAACCGAACCGACGAATCAAACCAAACCGAGAAAAAAAACTAACTTAAGGTTTGGTTTGATTGGTTTGGCGTTAGAAAAAAAAAACGACCATTCTTGATTTGGTTTGGTGTTAACAAAAAAAAATCAAACCGAACCCAAATCAAACCGACATAATATATATATATATATATATATATATATATATATATATTAGTTTAACCGCACGTTTCTCGCACGTATAACCTTTGATTATTTAAAATTAGACGATTTTGTCTATTGCGAAAGCTTATAAAGATATTTATATATAACTTTATTATAAAAAGTTAACTAGTAATTTACTCAAATAGAGTGGATTATAAATTTTTACAAAGATATCTAATTATAATAACATTGCTTTCTTACAAATCTTATGCCAAAAAAGACTAAAATTGGACACAACAGTAAAGTTAAAATCTTATCAATTACATGCACAAAAGATGATAAAAGAAATATTCCTCGAGAAAAAAATGTAACATTGTCGAAGGAAAAAATAATTGAGAGAATAATACCTTAAAAATTTGTGATGAAGAATGTTGAATAATGGCCTTTTATATATAAGCGTTCGGATCCTCCTCCTTACATAAATATCAATCGAATTTTCGTGTTCATATCTCAAATCTATATAGTCAAATTTTTTAAGTAGATATTTGAATTATATTTAGTCAAATTCCTACATCTACATTTGTATGTGGCTCCATATAATCAAATCTTTAAATTTAGATTATGAAGATCAAATATCCACATGTGATTACAAGCAACCAAGACATTCGCATATAAACTAAAGCCAACTCAATCAAACCCAACCTTCGATAGAGGAGGGTACTATGCATAATGTGATATTGGTGAAAATGACTATACTACAAACAACTTTTTTGCTTCAATTTTGTTTTGTTCATTGAAATTCCATAGCCGCCTTTTTTATGTTATTCTCATAAATTAGTATTATGAATTTCTTTAACATAAATAACAATTAATATGTCTCACATACAAATAATATGGATTTCTATAGTTGTTGAATTATACATAAAAGTTATCATATTAAAAAAAATATTACTCATAAATAAAAACAATTTAACCTCCTATCCTAATTCGTGAACTTGATACATTTAAAAAAAAAAAATGGGATTGGAGCCTTTTTTATGTCACGATAATCAAAATTATGTCACGATTATGCAAAGAAAGTAAAAGAAGAAAAGTTCATTAAACCTTTGATTTGTGACAACTTCATTCAGCATCAACATACTTATCCAATTTTTCGATCAGGAACTTTCAACTAAAAGAGAAACACAAGAAATTATAAAAAGAGAGAATCAATGTCAATTGTTGATTATTATTGTTCATATATAATCTTTAAAGGTATGATTTAAAAGAAGTAAATAAAGGCAAACGGGATGATGATAATGATAGTAAGAAAACACGTGAATCAAAACTAAAATAAAAAACAAAAGTACAATATAAGAATTTGTTTCGTATAAATTTTGATCCAAAATATTACTTAAATAGAATTATAAAGAATATTTTTTATTTAAGGAAAAATTCTATTTTTCAAAGTACTAAATATTACCTAGATTAAATAATCAAAATCAACAAATATATGTTATTAAATCCTAAAACTCATGCGTAAGAACAATAAATTAAATCTATTCTATTTATAAAGTTTTCCTTTTATAAATCATATAATTAAATATAAATTTTTCTACCTCATTTCTTTTACGTGCACAACGATTTCTTCCCTTTTTAACTTTGACTTGTCCTACAATTTTATTCATAATATTCTACTTATTCTTCTTTATAATTTTAAATTATGAAGTACTAGAAGTTTTTAGTTTATCAGGATTCTTTCTATATATTTTAGGAGTTATTAAATTCATTTCATTTATTTTAGGAGTCTTTAATCTAATTAAATAATAAATTGAGGAAAATAATAAAAAGACATTTTTGTCTATTGCAGAGGCTTCTAATGAAGGGAAAAAAGTTCAAACTTCATTTTTAAGGCCCTTCACACTTTTAATATAGTATAGATATAATATTCGAACTTTTTTATACATAAAATTTTAATTATAATCTACTTTTTAAATACTTTTTCAACTAGTTTTAGTAATTTTCAATAATTTGGAAGTAGATGTAGAAATATATTTAAATTTGGGCCTTCAAGTTGTAATATTTGTCCATTAATTGCTAATTAAATGATCCAAAACCCAATATAAACTTAAAACCTAAACTTTTCACTCTTATCTCACTTTTTAGTTTCAAGAGAGTTTTTCGCTCCTCATTTTTTCATAATTATAGTTTTTCATTAGCACATGAGTGAAAATATATTTGATCTAGTCTTCGATCACAATATAATTGTAAAAACTAAATATTATTAAGAAAAAAAAAACCCCAAAAAACCCGACTAAAACCTAAATCGATAAAATCAATTTTATGTTGGTTTGATTTGGTTTATAGTTTTAATAAACCTACATGATTGGTTTGATTTTTTTAAAATAAAAACCGAACCAACCCGACCTATGTACACCCCTAGCTGCAACAATATTTTTCTACTTCAATAGCAGCATTCTTCTGCTGCTGTTGCTTCTCTTTCTTCAATACTAAATTTTTTCTTCTTCCATTTGATTTTTCAAGGGCTTCATTCTTATTCTTCCATTTTCTTATTCAGATGGCCATATACTTAAATATCTTCTCGTGGATGAAATAAATGGATTATAATGAATACGAAAGCACACCACCATATAATAAATGGCTTCTTGTGCTTGAAAATAGGTCATTTGGTAGGATACATTAAAAAAATAATAGTGCATTAGCCATGGTATTATTTAATTCTTTAGTTTGTTCTAAAACTGATTGTGTTTATACAATATGTTCTATCTCCAGCTTTAGAAGCAAAAGACCGATCAGAATGCATCCTAATCTGCATTTGTAAGTAGTTAAAAGTGATTTGATTTTGGGTTACTTATATATCTGATTGGATAGGCATTTGTATTTTATGGTATGCATTCTTGGTGGAAGAAGTACAAGCACACAATAAATAAAGAGATTTTGAGAACCAACCTATTTGTTCGGGTAGTTACAAACACCTCACAGTAACTAGAGAAACTGAGATTTGTTTGGATTATATTGAGTTATGCCAACAACTCTATTTTTTTTGGATTTGTATTGAGTAACGTCAAAAACTACATTTTAGTCAATGTTGTTAGCAGTGAATTTGCTATATGAAGAATTACTGAAATTATGTTGTCAAAGATCATTGAATTTTTTTTTTCTTGTAGGTGGAGAAATGATGATGCAGATGAGGAGAACATTGAAGATCTTAGCTAATTAAGAAGATTTTAGATGGTTTTTGTGACTTGTTTAGGACGTTTTTTATATCGAAAAAAATACAATGAAACTTATTAAGAAGATTTTAGATGGTTTTTTTTACATGTTCTAGGACCTTTATGATATCGATAACAATACAATGAAACTTAATTATGATGTCGTATTTTATTTTTTTCTAGTTTTAAGGATATTGTCACTACGGCTAGCTTATTATTTTAGTCATACAATTTTAAAAATTAATGTTGATGTTTGTTTTGTAATTCTAAATTATTATAGCTTTATCATTTATTTTAGTTTATTAGTTATGGTAATTGCAGGGCAATATATTTATGTAGAAAATTGAAGTGTTGTCTTAGAAACTTTGAACTGTTCAAATAAAATATTCAAATAAAATAATAAGATTGTTGCAACAGCTTGTAAATGTTGTGTTTAACTCATCTAAACCTTTGCTATAGAGTTGTATGTGTCAAAAAAAGAAACTGTAGTATCCGTCAGAAAATTGTTGCATAAAAACCTATGGTAACAATGTGTAAATTGTTGTGTTAGCTAATTTAAACTGTTTCTATAGAATTTATATGAGAAAAAAAGTTGTAGCATTTAATCACAAAACTATTGCAATAGTACCAAGTTAACTGTTCTAATAGATAAAACAAGTGTTGCATAAATCCTAAAAGCAACAGTTTATTTCATTGCAATTACAGTTTAGTTCATTGCAATTACAGTTTAGTTCATTGGAATTGGTATCAAATAAGTATTTTATCATTGATCGTAATAACCGTTGCTATAGCCTATGTATAGCAATGGTTTATTAAACCATTACAAGAACCATCGCAGTAGAGCTATTTCCATGCGACCTGGTGAAACGATTTCTTAATCTTCGCAATTGATCTATAGCAACAGTTTACTGTTCTATAGCAACGGTTTTTCTTGTGTTGCCATAGACACAATTTCCAGTAGTGAAATTTACTGACAGACCAATTTCTTTCACTATATAGCGACGGATTAGCAATGGAAAAGTCAATTTGGTTGCATGAATAACAATTTAATTTTTATGTATGCTATTAGCAACAAATCAGTGACGGAATTATGATTCCGTCGCTAAATAATTACTGGAAAAATTGGCACTTAAATATAGTAATGAATTAGAAAAAGAACTTTGGTCGTTATTTTAATTATTTTGTATAAATGGATTTAACAATA
Organism: Capsicum pubescens; assembly: GCA_030864215.1. NCBI lineage: Eukaryota > Viridiplantae > Streptophyta > Magnoliopsida > Solanales > Solanaceae > Capsicum > Capsicum pubescens. The sequence continues at coordinate 110,698,860 of CM061544.1, forward strand.
GAATATTTGTCGATACATTTCAGATTTCTTTTTAAAAAATTATTTTGTTTAGTGGCAAAAATTTTCGTCGTAAATATTCATTTTATTTTTTAATTAAATATTTTCATATCAGTTTGATCTCAGCCGTTGATAAAATATGATCCAACGGCTGAGATCTAAAACCTTTTTTCTCTCTTTTTTAACCAAAAGAACAAAAGCCCTACTCCATTATTTCCACTTCAGCCGCACCTCCCTTCTACTCTACTCTCTCTCTATGGTTTCTCTCCCTCATCACCATCTTTGATCTCCTGAAGTCAGAGCACCGCCATTGTCTCCGTTATCTCACCCTCTATCCAGTTACCATACCACAGATAATAAAACTCCCAACTCTATCCACCGCAATCACGCGTAGTCTCTCGCTACTCTCTCTCTCCAGCGAATTCTTCTCTTTTTTGTGGTTGACGCAGCGACCAGCATCGATGGAACTTCCTCCGTTCTCCCACAAGACAGCCACTAGAAAGCCGCAGTCGATGCTCGCAACTTGATGCTGCCACTACTCCAGTCACCGCTATCATCTCAAAAATCGTCCAGCCAAGAACTCTGAACAAGTTTCGCAATAATGGATTCATAAGAGCCCATCGCAGGTTTGATTTATTTGTCCTAATATCATTATCCTTTTCTACTCTTTTTTTTTCAAACAGATTCTTATATTTGAAAATGTTGAAGTTTGGCTTCAAATTTTGAGAAGATTCCTATTATTTTGTGTTTGTTTCAACATATGTTAAAACACCCAATTTCTATTATTTAATTTTTTTATGAGGAAATATGAGGGGATTGAATTAGAGGAGAAGGTGTTTGATGAAATTTTTTAGAGAAATGTGGTTGCGTAAAGTGTGATGATTAGTGGGTATTCGATATTGGGGATGGTTTATGAGTGTTTTGGGTTGTTTAGGTAAATGCAGAAGATGGGGGTAGTGCCATATAAGGTGACGATGGTGAGTGTAATATCCGTTTGTTCTATGTCTAGAGCATTAGATTTTGGGAGGTGAGTGTACACATATATTGATAAGAGATCGATTGAGAATGATCTTGAACTTAGTACCTGACTTGTTAATATGTATGTGAAGTGTGGATATGTTCAAAAGGCAATTGAAGTATTTTAAGCTATGCCTTTTAAAGATGCGAAGGTATGGAGTTCGATGATTGTTAGCTTGGCAGTAAACGGGCTTGCAAAATATGCTTTTGTGACCTTTTTTAAGATCAACAAAGCTACGGTAATTATTGTAATTATTATAAACAATGTTGTTAGATGCAATTTTTTTTACAAAATCATATGAAGGTTTTCATCTTTATGCATATATAACATCTGAGGAACATAAGACTTTATTCTTTTTAACTTTGGTGTTGAATGTTTGCATAAAACTCAGATTAATTGAGCTGTACTCTCTCCATTTCAATTAATTTTTCTGGTTTAGACTTGATTCAAAGTTTAAGAAAGTAAACGTTGTATAATTTGGTGGGCTATTGTAAAGGTCTCTTGAGTGTTTTTGCACTAGTGTATTAATGGACCACCATAATTTTTTATTAAAGAAAAACTATACGGCTTAAAAAATATAGACTTCTTTTTTATTGATTAAATATAATCCGTAACCTTTCTTCTTCTTCCTCTTCTTAGCACTCTCTTTCCTCTCTCCCAATCTGCAAGAACATATGACTCTATCACAATAGGCTAAATTTTTAGTTTCTTTCAATTTATTTCTTCTCTAATACTTGATTAATCAAATATTGACTGTTATTTGTTTGTATAGGCTATTACAATAAGTCGAGATCCAACTTTAACTGAGTTACATTTGCACGTTCATACACATAATCATGATGATAAATCTTTTATTGCTAAGTTTTCCTACTTCTCCACGTAAGTCCATAATTTACATTATTAGATATACTCTTCGCTTATTTTTCTTTTATACTGAAATCTGTTGAAAGTTCATATTATACATAAAAATGAAAGAAGCAACAGAAAGTTGAGTCTATTTTAATATCTCCACTTATTAATTATAGAAAAAGCATGAAGGAATTGTACAAAAAAAAGACAAACTGAATCTGAAATTGATCAATTGGAATCATGTTATGAAGTTGCGGGAGGAGTAAAGAAGAAAATAGTTATGTAGAAACAAATAATAATTTCAATGGATATGGATTTGACATTAGTTTATTTTTGACAAAATACTTGAACTTGTGGATGTTTGGACAAAATTATGTGATGTATTTTGTTATCTATACATTTTGAACATTCTAATATAAGTAATTATTTATATGAATGCTCGTTATTTTAATCATTCAATGATTTACGCATTTCAATAATTTTCTAACAAAATTATTAGCGACAAAAAATTAGTGACTAACTTTTGTTGTTGCTACTAAAAAACTTTAGCGATGTATTATAAAATATAAATTTGGTCTCTAAAGACGGCTGCTCAGTCAATCAAACTATACTACAACGGATCAGCAAAAAAATTTTCTATCATAAATTAAGTCACGACAAAAATGAATTTTGAAATTAGCAATGGTATAGCAACGAAATATTTCATCGGTAAAATCAACAACCGCAAAGTTCGTCGCGAAGCGGTCACAAGTTTTGCGATGGAATTCATTTTTTCATCACTAAGAGGCTAGCAATGAACAATATAGCGAAAGAGAAAAATCCGTTGCTATTCCGTTGCAATTTTTGTTTAGCCACAGATTTATATAGAATAGCGACCAATTGTGACTGTCGCTAAATGCTATTTTTTTTACAGTGGTATCCCCGTACCATTATGCTTGCAAGCTACATTAGTTATGTTAAACCAATCCCCATAATAAATTGACACCTAAGTTCTACTTAAAATCCAATGCATGGCCACCAAAGTCATATGTTACTATTTTTTATGTCTATTTACCCTTTAATGCAATGCAATGGGTTAAAAAGTAAGTTAAACCATGCAATTATCCACATTTAAAACCAGGTTTGCACAGTGTGTTGAGGTTAATGACATTATCATGGAAAAATTCAATCAATTTGAGAAAATCCATGTCCCTTATTCCATCTAATGAAACAATGCACCAATTCAGTCCCAAAAAATCAATTTAAAGCATGAATAAACAATTTAAAATATGGGATAAGTAATTCAATAAGTTTAAACAAAAACCCTCATCCCAAGTTCAAACCCATCATTAAAAACTCATGGATACGAATCAAATTAATGAAATATTATAAAATTTGAGTTAGGGATGAGCAACATGCCTGAAATACATAAGGAATTGAAGACAATTCAAAGTTTGGAGCTCGAAGTAATGGTTTCTTGAAAAACCCTTGAATGTTCTTGGGGTTTAAGTTTTAAAGAGAAAGAGAATGATTTAATCTTTTAAAACTAAATAAAATTTATTTATTTTACATCTAAAATTGAACAAGGTTAAAAAGACCAACATCCCCTCGCCCCAAATGAAAAAAAACAAAAACTGGGTGAAATTAAAACTTAAGTATGGCATTCCGATATCACGGAAGGTAGCCTCCATGCCACACAATTAGCATGGATGATAATGTACCTACCTATATTTTATTCCCTATAAAATTTTGAGTTTTTACCTTCTATGCCCAACTACGACCAATGATACGAGTTGTAGTTACTCATTACGAGTCCTTGGATACCAATCATAGGGTTACTAGTGAGGTTGACCAAGTTTCTATTTTTATCACACATAAACCTAATGAGTCACAAGGAATGTTCATAAGTCTTAGTGTGGAACTCGCGACCAAACAAATATTGGTGCCCAGGTTATTATTATGATTACGACAAAGACACTGCGAGTAATAACGTTTGAGTACTATTAATATGGAACAACTCATAAGGATAACACTAAGGAGGCCCCATGTCTCTGCTAATACTATGAGTCATAGTGATGACTCATAACCTAATATAACGAGTCATGATTTGACTCGTGGTCACTAGCGGCAGGTTTTACTGTGATTTAATTGAGGGAACCTTGGTGATTTTCACCCTTTTTACAATTGTGCCCCATGACATAAAAATACTTTGGGGTTCCATCATCACCCATAAATAATTCAATTACACTCTCTCATGTCTCTCAAATCCCCAAGTCAAGAACAACTAGGATTCTAAAGGTTGGTCAACTAGGTCTCAAAGAATGGTTTCTTCTCCATAACTTTTGACATCTCAAGCATGTAATCTCTTCACTTAAACTTGTTTTATCTAATGGTATGGGTTTTTTTGTTATATATGTATATTTAAATATAAAGATTTTTTAATGATTATTTCTAGTTGGACTTTAATGGCTATAATAGATTTGTTTATGATTTATATCTGTATTTTGAAACCCGTTGGGGTTAATGGGAATGGTGAATTTGATGGGGGTTGAGTCATTCCCCCAATTTGTAGATTTGGTTTGCAATTTTTTTTGGAAATTATGTTCCTCAACCCACTTGCATAATTGGCTTTGAAGTATGGAAAATCACATAATTTGATTTACTCACCGAAAATACTGCATTGCATAAATTGTTAAATAGATAAAAAAAGGTTTTGAAGGCCATGGTGATGATGTTTTCAATTTAATGAGAAAATGGGGTCATGGCATTCCGCCAGGATAATGAAATTGGGTCAGTATAATTTAAGTTTGCCAGCATAAATAGTATGACGATACCAATAGTATGTGCCTTAATGGATGGTCCTTAGTTTAATTAATAGAAATGTGTATATGTTTTAATTGGTCTTAAAAAGGGGGTTTCGTAGTTGATCCATGAAGATAGAGGTCCCTAAGAATCAATACTCAAAACCACATTTGCTGGCATGGAGTTTTGTATTCATGACCGTGTGCATAGTTCATACATTATCTAAGAGTGGTTGTAGCCTTACTAGCTATGGACCTTCCTTTGATTTCTCTAGTTTATGCATCTAACACATATTGGGGCCTAACTAGAATAGAGGGAGATTAACCCAACTAGTAGGGGGAGTTAAAACCATATAGCCCGTGGGTGTGGATGAAGGTTTAAGCTATACAGTCTAGGCTAATGTCTTAAACATCATGCTAAACCTTGTTCCCTATCTTGGCATATTATGTATGTATATGAATATGTGCATATGATTGTTGAATGATTTTGTACTAATTGATGATGGCATTATTTTATCTCTTCCCTGAGTTACATGCTAGTGCTCACCCTGTTAACCTTTCTTAAATATTGTATCCCCACGTGATGTATGGTCCAAGGATACTTCTCTTTCATTGCACAATTGTAGGTAATTCCTAGATTTTCTAAGAGTCATCTTGAAGTGGTGAGCTTCTATTCTCTGGAAGAACCTCATTTCATGGTATTGTTACATTAGTTTCATACATTATTTCGATGGTGACTTTTTTTCTATGGCCGAGGGCATGTCCCAACTTTGGTTGTTCTTGATTATTAAAGGCTTTGTGGATTACTATGGATGGGGATGGTTGTTTAAATTCATAGATAGTATTCAGTTGATATATTTATCTTGTTATATATTAAGAACTTATCTCTATCTTATTATATGTTCAAAATTTATCTGCTACTAGTTGTATTGTATTCTTGTTGGATAAGGTAATGGGGGTGGTCTCTGATCCTTAGTGAACTATAGATACTCGTTATCACTGGGCCCTAGTTTGGGTCATGACAAGCTTGGTATTAGAGCCTAGGTTTACGGTATTTGGCTGTCTACGTAGTCATGTCAGGTAAAGTCTCTATTATGGGTGTGTAGTGTGCCCTACTTAAAAATTAGAGGCTATGAGGCATTTCAGAATGTTTCCCTTTTTTTATCAAATTTTTATACTATAGAGTCTACAGTCTTGAAAACTCCTCTAATTAAATTTCTTTGCATTTCAGATCATGACTCCTCAGAGATCTAATACATGTGGAAACTTCTTTGTCCCACCTGAGGACAATCCGAATGGAACTCATCCTACATATGGAGCATAGACCTGATCTAGGGTCCCAGCTCCTAATTGTACTACACCTCATGGAGTTCCACCGGTTCTCTCCAGTCCTTCTCTAGTTTCTCGAGATAATGATGTTTATGCCCCACCACGATAAGAAGATATTTCTAATACTGAGTTCTTCCAATCTATTCATCTACTGACTGATTTTGTGATTTCTCAATCTCTTATCCTGAACGAATTTGTTCTATTGATCCATCTTCTAAGGTCACAAAAGTTGGCTAATTCCCGAGGTTGAAGTCTCCGACCTTTACTGGCTTTAAGGTAGAGAAGGATCCACAGGGTTTGGTGGATAAAATGTAGAAGATATTTAGTGGGATGCATTCTACTAATTCTGAGGGTATGGATTTTGTCGCATATCAGTTAAAGAATATGGCGTATCAGTGGTATGAAGAATGCGAGTAGTTGAGGGGTAATGATGTTGAATAGTCTATATGAGAGGACTTTTCTAGTACTTTTCTAGATCTTTTATTTCCTCAAGTATTAGGGAGGCTAAAGGTTAGGAGTTTGTGAATATGAGGCAAAAGAGTATGAGCATGAAGCAGTATTCTTTGAAATTTGACCAATTGTCTTGTTATGCTCTAGAGGTTGTATTTAGGATGAGGTCTAAGATGAGGATGTTTGCTTCGGTTTTGTTGCATGACTTGATATTAGAGTTTAAGGCTGCTATGCTGAATAATGATAAGGATATCTTTAGACTTATGGATCTTATGTAGCAAGTATAGGATGAGAAGAAGAAGAAAGTAGTGGGAGAGAGGCAAAATAATTGGTTTTGATATTCAAAATATGGTGGACGCTAGAACAATAGTATTAGAGATAGTACAATTTTTTGTAAGTAGACGACTTGGAGAAACTCGGGTTCATATTCTATAGCTAGTGCTCCATATCTTATGTTGTCTGGTGATCATCGCTCACAGACTGATAGTGGGCTTATGACATAGGGTGCCCAGTCTTAGGCTAATGGAGCTCAGTCAACCCCGTCTTATCTTTTGTGCAGACCTTGTGGCCGGTTGTATTGTAGTTATTACAAGAAATGGATGAATTAGTGTTTCCAATATAGCCATCTTGGTCATAACTAGTTGAACTATGTTTCAGCTAATGTTTCTTCTGGAGGTAATAAGGTCCCTATTTCTACTTCTTTAGCTCCTGCACCAGAGGATGCTACTTCTGGTGCTGGCACATGTCAGAACTCTCTTTATGCTCCTGCCACCCCTCAGGAATCTGAGGTATTCCCTGATGTTGTCACTGGTTTGTTGAAACTTTTCTGTCATGATGTATATTGTATGCTTTATCTGGGGTCTAGCCTTTCTTAGGTGACCCCTTATATGGTTGTTCATTTTGGTTTTGGTCTTGAGTGTATTTCTAATCCCTTCTCGCTAACTACCCTATTGGGTGATTTTATTATGGATAGAATAATCTATAGGGGTTGTGTGGTGAATACTTTTCATAAGGATACATTGGTAAACTTAATAAAGCTGGAAAAAGTAGACTTTAATATAATTTTGTGGATGGATTGGCTCCATTCCTGTTATGTTTCTCTAGATTGTCGGACCCGTAAGGTTAGTTTCCAATTCCCAAATGAGCCAGTGATTGGGAAGTTTATTTCTGATCTTAAAACCAAAAAGTTTGTTTCCAAGGGGTATCTATACCATGTAGTTCTAGTTAAAGATTATAGTTCGGAGGTTTCCTCTTTGCAATTGTCCCAGTTGTTAATAAATTTCCTGAAGTGTTTCTCCATGATATTCCTGGTGTTTCTCCCGATAGGGAAATATATTTTTGGATTGATTTTGTACTAGATACCCGCCCTATTTCTATCCTTTCATATAGTATGGCTTCGACAAAGTTAAAAGAACTTAAGAAGAAAATAAATGATCTTCATAAAAGGTGTTTGATCAACCCTAATGTCTCTTCGTGAGGTACTCAAATATTTATCATATGTAAGAAGGATGGTTCTCTTCGGATATGCATGGACTATCGATAGTTAAATAAGGTGACAATGAAGAATAAGTATCCCCTTCCTAGGATTGATAATGTATTTGAGCATCTCCATGGTGATACATGTTTCTCTATGATTGATATTTAATCGGATTATCATCATTTTGAAATTAGGGAGACGGATATCCCTAAGACTTCTTTCAAAACACGATATTGTCATTTTGTGTTTTTGGTTTTTCTTTTGGGTTGACTAATGCTCAAATTAAATTTATGAATCTTATGAATTGGGTATTGATACAGTTTTTTAGATTTATTTGCCATTGTGTTTATTGATGATGTTTTTGTATACTCTAAGAGTGAGGAGGATCAAGCCAATCACCCCCGAGTAGTATTGCATACTCTTAAGGATTAGCGATTATATGATAAGTTTTCATAGTGTGAGTTCTGGTTTAATGTTGTGACCTTTATAGGTCATGTTATTTCTAGTGAAAGGATCTTAGTGGATCCACAAAAAGCTGAGGAGGTTACGAAGTGTCCTAGATCCAAAACTCCAACCGACATTCTGAGATTTTTGGGCTTAGCAGGGTGTTATGTGAGGTTTGTGGAGTTCCTCTCTTCTATTGCTTCTTCATTAACTAAGTTGACTAAAAAAAGGTGAAGTTTCTATGGTCTGATTCTTGTGAGGGTAGTTTTTGAGAAGTTGAAAGATACGTTGACTTTCGTACCAGTTTTGACCCTGATCGAGGGTACAAATAGATTTGTGGTTTATTGTGATACATCTCGGGTGGGCGTAGATTGTGTCTTTATGTATCATGTAACGGTGGTGGCTTATGCTTCTAGATAGCTTAACGTTCATGAAATGTATATTCAATTTATTATCTAGAGTTTGAAGTTGTGGTGTTTGCGTTGAAGATTTGGCATCAATACTTTTATGGAGTGCATGTTGATATATATTCAGACAATAAGAGCTTGCAATATGTGTTCACCAAGAAGAAGTTGAATCTTAGGTATAATAGATTTCTTGAGTTGTTCAAGGACTACAATATGAGTCTTTACTACCATCTAGGTAAAGCTAATGTGGTTATTGATACTCTTAGTAGGTTTTCTATTAGAAACATATTGAATGTGGATGAGGAGAAACGAGGATTAGTGAAGGATATTCACTGACTGGCTAATCTTAGAGTTTGGCTTTTAAATTTTTAGGATAGAGGTATGATTGTTCAAGAGGTGGTGAAGTCATCTCTTGGTGGTAAAGTAAAGAAGAAACATGTTTTGGATCCTGTCTTGATGCAGATCAAGGATGGTGTGGGCCAGCAAAATGTTATGTCTTTGGAGATTTGTTGTGATGGTATCTTGAGGAATCAAGGCAGACTATATATTCTTGATGTTGATGGTCTGCTAGAAAGGATTTTAACTAAGGAGCATGAGTCACAGTATAGAGTTCTTCTTGGTTCGACAAAGTTGTACCATGATTTGAAGGAGATTTATTGATGGAAGAACATGAAGAGAGATTTCATCATGTTCTTCCACTGATAGGATTAAGAATGCTTAAAGTTGCAAAAATTCCTATGCAGGTCATGCAGATGAGCAAGAGAAGGTTGAGAATTTGAGGCCCGGGGGTATGTACCAAGTGGTTGAGTTTCCCTTGTGAAAGTTGGAAGTAATCAATATGGACTTTATTGTTTAATTTTCATGGTCTTGGAATCAGCATGATTCGATTTGGGTCATTGTTGATAGGATTACTAAGTCCGCTCACTTCTTTCCAGTGAAGACTGCACACTCTGGAAAGGATTATGCTAAATCACTTATTCAAGATATCATAAATTTTCATAGTGCTCCAGTTTCCATCATTTCTGGTTGAGGTACGCAATTCTATTCTAGTTTTTGTTACTCATATTGGAAAGTCTTAGGCACACGGGTGAACCTTAGGAGCATATTTCACCCTCAGACGAATGGACAAATAGAGAGGACCATCTAGACCTTGGAGTATATAATAAAGGATTGTGTGATTGAATTTGGAGGTAGTTGGGTGGATCATTAGCCGCTTATTAAGATTGCATCCAATAATAGTTGTCACCCTAGTATTGGGATGGCTACTTTTAAAACTCTTTATGGTAGGAGGTGTAGGTTTGCTATTGGGTAGTTTGAGTTTGGTGATACTATATAGTTCGGTCAAGAATTGGTTCACCAAGCCATGAAGAAGGTGAAGGTAATGAGGGAAAGGATTAAGACTGCTCAGAGTTGCCAAAACTCATATGCAGAAGTGTGGTGTAAATAGCTAGAGTTTGATGTTGGCGATTGGGTGTTCTTGAAGGTGTCCTCTAATAAGAGAGAGATGAGGTTTGGGAAAAAAAGGAAAGCTCAGTCCCTGATATATAGGCCCATATTTCATTTTGAGGAAAGTGTGTAATGTGTCTTACGAGTTGGAATTGCATTCGATTTTTGATTCCATTCACCCAGTTTTCCATGTGTCTATATTAAACAAGTGTGTGGGTGATGCTTTTTTCATAGTGATTATTGAGGATATTGGTATTTAGAATTCGTTGTCCTCTGAAGAGGTTGCTTTTGAGATTTTAGATAGGCAGGTCCCTCATTTGAGGACTAAAGATGTATCTTTGGTGAAGGTTCTATGAAGGAACCATAAGATGAAAGAAGCTACTTGGGAGGCTAAAAAGGTCACGAACTCCCGATAGCTATTCATGTTTCTTAAGCTGGATAATCATGCTTAAGTCTATGTTCCTTCTCTTTGTTTATTGTTTTTGTACCAGTTTAGGTTAGGTTCTAGAGAGTCACTTGTACTTCTTTTCCTCACTATCTTTATGTATCAAAAGTATTAAAGTAAGCTATGGACTGAATTGATTTATGGATCATTCTTGTACTATTGAGTTATAATAATTAAGATAAATAATATTAATAAAATGAGCTCTGTGCCAATTTTCTAAATTAATTTTAGGGTAGTATTCAGGGTTCTCTTATCTAGGGTTGGTGTAGTTAGGTGCTCGACATGATCTGATAGGTTGGGTCATGATAAAGATAGTATCAGAGCCCAGGATACCAAATTCCTAGTACAAGATAAAATATCGAGTGGAGTCCTGTGGATTGGTGTGATGAATAATACTTCAAATGAGAGCTACAAGGCATTAAGGAATTAGTTTCACCTTCTTCTTTCCTATCGTACCACCTCAAAGTAAAATCCTCGAGTCGAGTTCAATTTGCATTTATTCAATTCCAATTGGTATCTTGACTACCTCAATTGTAACTAGTGGGTCCCAATTGGTATTTTGTAACATTGAAGGGTTGGAATGGAAGGTCCACCTTGTAAAGGCCAAAAGTCAACATAGGAATTTTATTGTTATATAGTGTTGATATGGTGTTAATTACTTATTATGAGACAATAATGTGATCAAAATATAATATGTGTATTGTCGCTAATGGTAATGTATGGTTACTTGCTTTGTCATAATTAAATTCTAGAATATGATTGTTGGTTGTGTGTGTGGATGGATGGTGTGTAACCAAGAAAACTAGTGGATGTAAGGACCTAGTAAGATCATGAGAGTGTCTTTATTTCTATGACTTGAGCCATGACTCATCTCTACATGATTTGGAGAACAGTTTGATTTCAATTCAAATACAGACAGGCCACCTAAATACCCAACTATTAGTGGGGAAGAGTGTTTTAAGAATAACTGGTGGAGTGAGTAAAAAAGTGACAAAAATATTGACGATTCTTAAAATGTTGTATTACTATGTTAGGCATTGAGAATCATGATTATTAATGAGTCAAAATGGTTAAAGTAAAAATATTTTAGACTATGTGTAGACATAAACATAACAAATAATAGATACTTGTGTAAAAGGATATTGCAAATTAAAAAGGGCCAGGGACTAGGTAGAAAACAAAAAGGACGAGCTACTAAAGGCTACCTCTACAACAAATTCTTAAACTTCTGTAGCTATAACATTAAACGATGTAGCGGCTCCAAGAAGTCGTGTGCCAGGCATTCCCCTTATTTTGCATCTTCATATTTTTTGAGAGGAAACTCTATTTTTGACTAAGTAATATGACCAAAAAACATTCCAACATGCAATATAAGATAGAATGATTATTATTAATGTGTGGTGGCAGAATGTTTATTATTAAACTATGGTGGTATCGAATGTCCTAAAAATGTAAGAAAATAAAAAATGTTAGTTACCAGCCCCAAATAGGGGTAACCAAACCCAAGTACTAATAATGTTAAACCATAAAGGGGGAGAGAATCTAGTTGGAGGCATTGTCACTATGGTTGGAAGTATGTGAGGCCCACTCCTCTATTTTGCTGAGAGATGAGAACTTATCGATATACTTCCTTATATCCTTTGGGAGTTTTTTGGTAGGGAAGGCATACATAAACATTACCCAAATATCCTTCCATATCCTTACTAGCATGCGGTCTTGGGAATAATGTTTTTTTATTCTATTTGTCTAGCTCCTTTTGGAGCTCATCATAAGCATGGTTCAGGTCTATCTGGTGGTCAAACTCAATGGATCACTTTGGTGGAGGCAACTGAGTCCTCTCTAAATATTCTATCACTTTAGTAAGGTCATCCTCCCAACCACTAAAATGAGCAAGTGTCTGATGAGAGGGGCATCCCTCACTCCCTTCAATCTTGTGCTATCACATTTCTCTCACATCTTGCATATCTTACTACTCCTTCCTCAGATGCCATATCGTTTTATTAGATTATAGGGCCTATCACATGCATCTAATTCATTATAAAACTCTATGGGCACATCCACCTTCTTACATAACTCAATAATTAGAGATAGTAAGAAGATGTCCCTAGATGATCTCTCTCTAGAATAGAAATATACCTCCACTCATCCATAATATGGTCCCCCACATTAAACTTTATGCTTAACAAGGCACATGCCACTACCTATCTTGATGGAAGGCAACATTTGTGATATTTCTTGAATGACATATCCAATGGGACATCAGCTGCAAACAAATTATGTACTCTGCCAAAATATAATCCTCTTGGTCCCCTTAATGCAGGACTATTTCACCTTGTCACCTTTACCCTCAAGAGACAAATATTGAGCTTCCAATTTCAAGTTAGATTCTTAAACCTTGCATTCAAAAGAAATATTCAATGTTTTGGGGACCCTTAAAACCACATTGATTGTGGAAATGTCAATCGGGACCCTCTTCCTTTTGATATAAATTGTTAGAAGAGGTAAATACCACTCGATAATTAGGAGGATGGCATAATTATCCCATACTATTTCCAAACAACACTACAATTTTGTCTCAGTTAGAATATCCCAACTAAAGGCAATCATTTGTTTGTAAAAGTTTTGTAACTCATCCTCTATGTTTATCATCACAAAGTCCTATTCATTAAGGAATCCCCAATTGTGCAAAACATTCTTGTAATAATCCCGACTCTCATTGTTAGGGAATAAATGGTAGAATTAAGTTTTTTTTCATTATAGTTTTTTAGAACACAATGAAAATAAGATATAGACCATGACTAGATGTCTAAGGAGTGAGGAAAATTTGAAAAGCCCAAAAAAGTGGAAAACTAGTCAGTTATTGTCAGAACTTCAGTAGTGTTTAAATTAACCTCTCCAGCATTACTGTTGCAGAAGAACTAAATGCTATAGTGGAAAAATTTACCATTGAAGCAGTTTCTCGTCCTTAAACTCCAACCCTGCCATACATGGCAGATTTTATAAACTTTCGTAAAAATTTTAACTTCTAAGTACAGACTAGACTTAATAAAGTATGTAGGAACCTTTTTACACTAATATAGAGGTGTGAAACACCCAAAATCAACCCCAAATTATAATAAAATTTGTTAGGGAAGATGGCCATTCATATTTCACGCTTTTATTGCTTAAATCCTCCATGAACAATGATAGTCTTATGCCCCAAATTCTATAAGAGCATTGGAAACGTAAGAGAATCTAACATGCTCATTATTTTACCTAAAACACCACCACATTTTGAACTCAAAAGGTTGCACTCAAAATCATTTGAAATTCCCCTATTCAATCATAGTTCTATTAATATACATTATTAAAATACATAACAAAAATAGAAAGGTAAAGAGAATACCTTGAGTTTATCTTTGGGGAGAGGTTTCAAAGAGTGAATTAAGATAGTTTGTGAGTTGAACTATTGTGAACCACCATGGAAATTGGTTACTATTGCAGTGGTACCAACATGGTAGTAATTAACCACTGCAATGATAAAAATTATTTCGAGATCAATTTCATCCTAACTTCTCATGCATCGTGGTGTCGTATAATATTTTTAGGATCACATTAAATGATGCACAATAGAAATTATTTGAGTAAACCATCTTTAAAAAAGTATAGATAATGGTCATGTATAAATGGGGCAATATGATAGTTGTCGTGTAGTATTTAGAGCAAGGCTATAAGTAAATGATAAAACGAATGGTAGTATACGAATGTCAGTGATAAAAGACAATTAAAAAATCTCTAATTAATCATTTAAGTGTCCAAATATCATTTTCGGATTGTTCGGGGATAAATGGTGGTATCTATGTAACGACCTTAATCATCGTTATTTGTGAAAATTCTCCAAAATAAATTATGATAAATAACTCATCCAAAGCGAAATAATGAAAATAATATTTAAAGGTAAAATGAGGCCCAACATAATTGGGCCAAAAATTTGAAAACAAATATTTGTTGGACTTCTGCTAGTAGTTGCAGTGGTCGAATAGTTATTACAACCATAAAAGTAGTCGCTTCAATGATTCTGGGCATTAACCAACCCAAGGAATTTTTAAAATCCCTCTCTTAAGTTATTTTCCTATGTTGTCTCCCTCCCCCAAAAAACTCTAACTCCCATCTCCCCATTCCCAAAACAATGAGGTTTCAAATGCCAGGATTTATGAGAGCAGTTTTGAGGCATACCCAAAGGGAACTCTAAATGGAAATATGGCTAGAACTCACGAGACAACTCATCCCTCTTTATAGTATTATGTTTCATATGCTAGTTAGGGTATGATTTCTCTCTATAACATCTAAACTTAGACTAGATTCATGTAATATTTATAGTAATTTTGGGAATTTCATTACACTAGGACTATGGATATGATGTTTGGTGGATGAGCATAATGTATACTAGTAAGCTTAAACATGTTGAAATTCATATGTAATATTGATGTGAGGGGAGTGATATATGATTGGAACTCTATTATCATAGAATATAGTTAGGTACTTCTTGAAGGTATGGGTTTGGGATAAAGGTTAAATAATGTTGAATCAAATGGTGACAAAAAATTTTAGATGACTTAAGAAGTAATACATGTCATGGTTAATGGAATATTATTTAAGAAATTTAGTGAGAAGTGGATAACTTTATTAGAGTGTGTAAATAATAATAGACAAAAAGAGTGAGGTAGAGGAACCAAGTATGTACTACTATATGATACCTTTGCGGGTTGTAAAGAGCCAGCTTAACTAAAAAAATGCTAAGTATTAATCGTCTAAACCTCAGTAGTGATCATCTGGATATGTAAACTATGTTTGTTGTGTTGAAGAACTTATACTTTCTAGGCTTTGTGCTTATTGTGAATTGAATACATATGACTTATTTCTGGCATTGCTTGTGTATCATTTACTTTCTTATATTTTATTTGGATTACAATGGTGATGATATGACTAAGAGTAAGGTACTATACATATAAGATATGATGATTATATTCTTAGGTGTTGGGATCATATAGATATGATATGATGATGATATGATTAAGGATCAGGTACTATGCCTGTATAATAATATGTTGTTGATGAGATGGAGTTTCTTGAGGATGACTATACATTGTGATGATATTTTACTATGGTTTTTACATACATATGTTCACACCTTTGTCTATATACTTGTGTAGGTTGTGTCATGACATGGTATGAAGAAATGAAAAGTAAGTATATTTGTCCTTGTGCAGGTTGTTGATCTATGAAAAGTATGACTTATGGCATAGGTTGGACCAATACTAGAATTATAGAAAGATGGTATTTCACCATGAGTTTGATATGAGCCTTATTCTGTAGTTACCCCTAGTTATCCTGAATATTAATGGTTCGGTGATTAGTAGTAGTGTTTAGAGTCTTTGTCATTTAATCAGTAGTAGAGTCAAAAGTGATTAGTAGTAGTGTTTAGAGTCTGTCATTTAATCAGTAGTAGGGTAAAAAGTGATTATAAATATAGGGACACCTAAGAAAGGTTGGTTAGGGATATAATATAGGTTATAAGTATCATTGGGTTAGGTTAGTAAGGGATAGAAGGTATAAGTTAGAATGGGCAATCAAAGGATAAAGATATATGAAAAGGTTAAATAGTAGGAAGGTCACAGAGATGATAAATTCTAAATTAAAGTGACTTACTATAAAATTTTATGAAAGTAACTCAATGAGATATTATTGTATGATATTTTAATTTATTAGGATGTAACAGTAGCTTAGCACCGAAACCTCACTGTATGTTGTGCTTCTCCTTATTTTTTATTAATGTTATTAGTTTCTATCCCTAGTTGGCCATTGATTCCTTGTAGTACATATGGTTGTATTGATGCTACACTTACTTATCTCCAAATCAAGGATATTGCTATGGTGTGGGTTAATTAGAGTTTCTTTGTCATTCACTCATTAACAACTCTTGTACTCTCTATTATTCATGGATGTTGTGTCATATATGTTCTTTCTCTTGGTCTAGAACTCGTATATCGATTTTGGTTAGGTTATGGAGAGTACTTATGTTTCTTTTTTGCATTTACTTTATGTATCAAATGAATTAAAATGAGTTATAGAACGAATTGATTTAAGTATTATGTTTTAACTATTGAGTTATTAAGATTATGACAGACAATATTGATAGAGTGAACATTATAGCGATATTTCACATTTATTTAAGGGTGGTATGTTCAGCGTTCTCCTATCTAGGGTATGTCTACAACACGATCCGATCATTTGGGTCATGACATATTTACTATGTTTAGATTACTTTTAAGATTTTCTTTTCTATTTAGATAATTATCATTCCTATCAAGGTTGGGTCATTGTGTTGGCCATCATGACCTCAACTTTTGAATTGTGACGCATGAGTATCTCATTGGCCTTATGATTTGAGTTATTGGATTAAAAAAATTGGTGTTAAAATGATTCTTTCATAATTTAAGTTAATTATTCATTTGCTATTTGTGAGGGACTACTGGTCAGATGTTGCTCAACTCTATGGGCTTTTTATTGGGTACATAACGGATGAAATCATCAAATGATGACAAATTTGATTTAAAAATTTCACTATTCTGATATCTTCCATCCTGAGTATTGTGGTTCCATTTTACTTAAATATCTAGAGACGTGAGATAATGTTACTTCCTAGGTTTTGTCCATAGAAATTTCCTTGAAATACGTTCTCCTGACCCAATATAACTCTAGGGTACTAGCCATATACTAGGGTATAAGTGGTATGGTCCTGTCGTAACCTGACTAGTGCTAGTTGGTAGGATGGTTTGATAAATGGAATGGTCATGACTTAAGGATAAGAGTTGTAAGGCCTGGATATGATTTGTATCATTGACTCGCATAATGGGGAGTATTTGATCGTTTTTGTAGTTTATTTTGCTAGGGATATGGATCATCGGTATGGATCGTATGCTAAGGTTACGACTTTGTTGGATGATTCATATTTTGGACAGTGTATGATCCAAGTTTAAGTCCTGGGTACGATTGGTGGAAACCAATCGTAAAAAAGGGTAGAACTCATAATAGGGTCAGTCATATCCATGTGATGGGTTTTTAAAGGGACTTAAGTGAGGGTATTCTGTACATTTTCCTACTTACCCTAGGTATGAACCACGACTTCTATTACACATAGGAGGTTATTTTTCCTATTATTCTATTCAATAAAAAATAGAAAATTAATCCTAAACAATCAAAAATTCTCTCAAGAGTGTTTGGGGAGAGAGAGCTAGGGTTACAACTTGAGAATTGCTTGAGCCATGTTTTGGCAATTTTCTTCCATCATCTTTCTTGGTTTAATGCATATGTCGCTTCCCTTATTCTTATTTTTAAATGCATGGATTTTATGATTTTTTTCATGGTTTCAATGTTTCATGGCTTATGATTTTCAACTACTAATTTGAAGTTTGGTTTATAATGTCTTGGGTATGCTTTCTCATTGTTTAATTGTGCTTTTATATGCATCAATGGTGATTTTATGCATTTGGATTTCATGGTAATGGTTTAATGGTCTTTGAAATTTTGTTTGATTATATTATACCCTAAGGTGCTAGATGGAATGTTTATAAAGATATTTTCATTGCATTGACTTCTTTAAATGGAACTATTGTTTATTTTTAGCTTATCCATGAAACTATAAACGGTTTAAATGGTTTACAAAGGTTAAAGGCTTATTGGTTTTGCTTTTGGAGTACATGGAAGTCTCTCAAGAGGTTATTATAGTAAATAGAAAGGGCACTTAAGAATCCCCTTAAAGTAAATCTTTTGGCTATGGGAAAATCTTTCAGGTAAGGTTGGTATGATGATACAACTAATAAATGTCCTTGGTTAAATAAATGGAAATTGGTTTGTTTTGGATATGGTTTTAATTATTCCATTAATAATGGGATGTGTAACTAAGTCGTGGAAGGTGGAGGTTCCGGGGGAACCTAAGCTAGAAACTCATATTTGTCGATATGAGGTGTCTTTGATGTCTATGTATGATTTTCATGTTTTATACTTGATGGACGTACTAGTAAAACCATGGGATATTTTCTGGTCATGTGGCTACACGTACTGGGACCCTTTTAGTAGGGGGAGCTGAACCCATACAACTTATGGGTTTGGTTGAACGTCAAGGTTACACATCCAAGGTAAAGATTTTAAATACTTGTTAAACACGGATTCCCTTTCCTGTACTTTTATATATGTATGGTTGTATTCATAATAGATGGTTTAACTTGGTTGTTTAAATGGCATTAATTTAACCTTATCCTGAAATACATGTTTGCGATCACTAGGGGTGTACATAGGTCGGGTTGGTTCGGTTTTTATTAAAAAAAAATTAAACCAATCATATCGGTTTATTAAAACTATAAACCAAATCAAACCAACATAAAATTAATTTTTTCGGTTTAGGTTTTAGTCGGTTTTTTTGAGTTTTTTGTTTTTTTCAACTTTTTTTTGGTTTTTTTAACAGTATTTAGTTTTTACAATTATATTGTGATCGAAGACTAGATCAAATATGTTTTAACTCATGTGCTAATGAAAAACCATAATTATTAAAAAATGAGGAGCAAAAAATTCTCTTGAAACTATAAAGTGAGATAAGAGTGAAAAGTTTAGATTTTAAGTTTATATTGAGTTTTGGATCATTTAATTATAAATTAATGGACAAATATTACAACTTAAAGGCCCAGATTTTAATATATTTCTACATCTACTTTCAAATTATTGAAAATTACTAAAACTAGTTGACAAAGTATTTAAAAAGTAGATTATAATTAATATTTTATGTATAAAAAAGTTTAAATATTATATCTATACTATATTAAAAGTGTGAAGGGCCTTAAAAATGACATCTAAACTTTTTTCCCTTAATTAGAAGCCTCTGCAATAGATAAAAACATCTTTTTATTATTTTCCCCAATTTATTATTTAATTAGATTAAAGTCTCCTAAAATATATGAAAAGAATTTAATAACTCCAAAAATATATAGAAAGAATCCTGATAAACTAAAAACTTCTAGTACTTCATAATTTAAAATTATAAAGAAGAATAAGTAGAATATTATGAATAGAATTGTAGGACAAGTCAAAGTTAAAAAAGGAAGAAATCGTTGTGCACGTAAAATAAACTAGGCGGAAAAGTTTATATATAATTATATGATTTATAAAAGGAAAACTTTATAAATAGAATAAATTTAATTTATTGTTCTTACGCATGAGTTTTAGGATTTAATAACATATATTTGTTGATTTTGATTATTTAATCTAGGTAATATTTAGTACTTCTAAAAATAGAATTTTTCCTTATATAAAAAATATTCTTTATAATTCTATTTAGGTAATATTTTGGATCAAAATTTATACGAAACAAATTCTTATATTGTACTTTTGCTTTTTATTTTGGTTTTGATTCACGTGTTTTCTTACTATAATTATCATCATCCCTTTTGCCTTTATTTATTTATTTTAAATCATACCTTTAAAGATTATATATGAAGAATAATAATCAACAATTGACATTGATTCTCTCTTTTGATAATTTCTTGTGTTTCTCTTTTAGTTGAAAGTTTTTGATCGAAAAATTGGATAAGTATGATGCCGCCGAATGAAGTTGTCAAAAATCAATGATTTATTGCTCTTTTTTTCTTTTACTTTCTTTGCATAATGACATAATTTTGATTATCGTGACATAAAAAAAGGCTCCAATCCCATTTTTCTTTTTTTTAAAAAAACATATCAAGGTCATGAATTAGGATAGGAGGTTAAATTCTTTTTTATTTATGAGTAATGTTTTTTGTAATATCGTAACTTATATGTACAATTCAACCACTATAGAAATCCATATTATTTATAAGTGAGACATATTAATTGTTATTTATGTTAAAGAAAATCGTAATACTAATTTATGAGAATAACATAAAAAAGGCGGCTATGGAATTTTAAAGAGCAAAATAAAATCGAAGCAAAAAAGTTGTTTGTAGTATAGCCATTTTCACCAATATCACATTATGCATAGTACCCTCCTCTATAAAAGGTTGGGTTTGATTGAGTTGGTTTTAGTTTATATGTGAATGTCTTGGTTGCTTGTAATCACATGTGGATATTTGATCTTCAGAATCTAAATTTAAAGATTTGATGATATGGAGCTACATACAAATGTAGATGTAGGAATTGGACTAAATATAATTCAACTATCGACTTAAAAAATTTGACTATATAGATTTGAGATATCAACACGAAAATTCGATTGATATTTATGTAAGGAGGAGGATCCGAATGCTTATATATAAAAGGCCGTTATTCAACATTCTTCATCACTAATTTTTAAGGTATTAATCTCTCAATTATTTTTGCCTTCGACAATATTGTATTTTTTTCTCGAGGAATATTTCTTTTATCATCTTTTGTGTATATAATTGATAAGGTTTTAATTTTACTGTTGTGCCCAATTTTAGTCTTTTTTGGCATAAGATTTGTAAGCAAGCAATGTTATTATAATTAGATATCTTTGTAAAAATTTATAATCCACTCTATTTGAGTAAATTACTAGTTAACTTTTTATAATAAAGTTATATATAAATATATATATAAGCTTTCGCAATACACAAAATTGTCTAATTTTAAATAATCAAAGGTTACACGTGCGATACACCTGCGGTTAAACTAATATATATATATCTATATATATATATTATGTCAGTTTGATTCGGGTTCGGTTTGATTCCTTTTTGTTAACACCAAACCAAATCAAGAATGGTCGGTTCTTTTCCTAATGCCAAATGAATCAAGCCAAACCATAAGTCAGTTTTTTTGTTGGTTTGGTTTGATTCTTTGGTTCGGTATAACTTGACAGTTTGGTTTGTACACCTCTAGAGATCACTCACTCACCCATCTACTGGTAGTTGTATACCTATGCTATGCAGGAATCGCCCATTCTACTTCTCCCATTTAGTATATAAATTTGGTATTAGTATTTGGATTGTAGCTGAGAGCTTCCATCCTTTTGCAAGGGATCATTTCGTGATATGGAATGGTCTAGATGCTTATCTTTTATTTTGGACATTAGTTTTTGTCATTGTTGGGGGAATGTCCCGATAGGATTTTTATATTCTCTTGGATAGAGGCTTTGTTGTATTTCCAGGGGCTAGTACGGGCGGGATCAGTATTGGTGTCGGCCTTAGCATTGGCATTAGTATTGGGTATTACATCATAGGAAGATATTGGTGGTTATTCCTTCAAATTATGTTTTGGGATTGATTATCATATTATGTTTTGATATTCTCTTTGGTTATGCTATGGCATGGATGGTTGTTTTGGTACGCTTAGACTAGGTTGGGTCAGTCACGGTCGTGATCCTATCCTAGAGTCTTGATGTGAACAATAATACTATCTTATTATATGTTAAAAATTTAGCTCATCTAAGGTTGTGAAAGGTGGTTTGGTTACGTTAAGGTGGCGGTCCCCGATCCTGGTTGGACTTAGGATGCCTATTACGTATAAGCCCTATTTTGGGTCGTGACAAGTTGGTATCATAACTTTAGGTTCATGGTCAATTGGGAAGTACACAAAGCGTGTTGAATAGAGTCATTTTAGGGGTGTGTAGTATGCCACAATCCTAAGAGAGAGGCTATGAGACATTTAGGGGTTTGTAGGACGCCATAATCCTAATAGAGTCATTTATGAAATTGTCATTCTTAGAATCCTCTCTAATAATAGGTTATTTGTCTTTTAGATTATGCTTCCAAGATTTGGAACACAAAGAAATCCTTCTCTCATTAGGGATAATGTTGATGGGGTACCTCCTACATCTAGAGTACATCTTTAATCTCATGGTTTTATTCCTGATTGTACTATAGTTCCTCCTATTCTTCCTAATTCTCCCGGGTGCCTTAGGGTAACGTGACGAACATGGGGTTTTGACAATCTATTAATGTTGTTGCTCAGATGGTCGCTGCTCAGGTTGAGCGGGATATGAATAGTTCTTTGTCTACTAAGGACACAAGGGTTGATCAATTTATGAAGATGGGTCCTCCTACTTTTATGGGAGTGAAGGTGGAAGAAAACCCATATGGCTTCTTGGATGAAATTAAGAAGATATTTTGGGTTATGTAGGCTTCTGATGTTGAGAGAGTTAGATTTACAGCTTATCAGCTCAATGATGTTGGTTATCAGTGGTATGAGGACTGGGATAGATATAAGGGTGATATAAAAGAGGAACGGTTGTGCGAGGCCTTTTCAAATGCCTACATAGATTATTTCTTTCCGCAAGAGTTGAGAGAAGCTAAGATGGAGGAGTTTGTAAACCATAGGCAAGGGAGGATGTATTTAAGGGAATAAGCCTTGAAGTTTCATCAGTTGTCTAGGTATGCTCCTAATTTAGTGGCTGACATGAGGTCGAGAATGAAGAAGTTCGCTTCTAAGCTGAATAGAGATCTAATTTTGGAGAGCAAAGCTTCATTGCTCATTAGGGATATTTATATCTGTAGGTTGATTGTTCATATGCAGTAGGATGAAAATGATGAGAGAAAGTAGGTTAAATTTAGGGAGAGGTAGGGAAAGCAGGACAAATTTTCTAATCCGAGAGATACACAGTCAATGAGTGGTAGAGATGGTGGAATATGGTAGAAAAAAATGGTGGAGTTATGTTTCCTTCTTTCTTTCCATTGCTTCTTACCCACAGTAGTAGGGCTATAGACGTCAGCAAGGTTGTGATAATTCTAGAGCTCAGGTTGCCCAATCTCAAGCAAGCGGAGGTCGGTCTATTTTTTATTCCCTTTTTGTCGGTTCAGTGGTCAATCTCATTGGGGTTTCTATGAGGAAGTTAGGGATAAGTGCTTTAAGTGCAGTCAAGTAGTCAATCAGTTCAAGGATTGTTCGACTAAAAGGTTTCTACGGGGGCGAATAAGATTTATGTGGCTTCATCTTCTACTCCTACACTTGGTGATGTGGAATCTACTTTTGTTACTTCTACTAGTTATAGTGTTGGTTGGAACAGGTTTTATGCTTTGGCGTCCCAACAAAAATCCGAGGCATCACCTTATGTTGTTACTGGTACGTTATAACTCTTTTCTTTTGACGTATATTATTTTGTTTATCCGGGATACACTTTTTCTTATATGACCCCATATATATATAGTTGTGTCTTTTTTTTTTATCCAGAAATAGTGTTGGATCCTTTTTCAATTTCTACCCCGGTAGGAGACTCGGTCATTATTGAATGGGTCCATAGGGGGTGTATGGTATTTATTGGTGATAGACAGAGTTTGGTAATCTATTTGAGATGTGAATGGTAGATTTTGATGTAATTTTGAGTATGGATTGGGTGCATTTTTTTTACTAGTGTTTAGACTGTCAGACTCATAAGTTCATCTTTAAGTTCCCTGGTGAGCCAAAAATAAACTGGGAGGGTTTTTCTTTAGCTCCTAGTGGAAGATTTATTTCTTATCTTAGAGCTCAAAGGTTAATCTCTACAGGGTATCTTAATCACTTGGTCTAGGTTAAAGATTCCAACGCGGAAGGTCCTTCTTTGTGGGCAGCTTTGGTAGTTAATGAGTTTCCAGAGATCTTTCCAGATAATCTTCCTGGTGTTCCTCCGGTTATAAGAATTGAGTTTGGTATATATTTGCTTCTAGATACTCATCCAATATCTATTCCTCTGTATAAAAAGGCTTTGACTGAGTTAAAGGGACTAAAGGAGAAATTTTGGGATCTTTTGAATAAGGGGTTTATTCATCCTAGTGTTTCTCCATTGGATGCACCGGTGTTGTTCGTGCACAAGAAGGATGGTTTCCATCGAATTTTCATTGACTACAGGCAATTGAACAAGGCAACGTTCAAGAACAAGTAACCTCTCCCGAGGATAGATTATTTGGTTTATCAGTTAAAGGGTGCCAAGTTCTTTTCTAAGATAGATCCTTGGTCTGGGTACCATAAGCTTAAGATTAGGGATGTGGATATACCTAAGACATCTTTTATTTCTCGGTATGGGCATTTTGAGTTCTTGGTTATTTTATTTTGATCAATAAATACTTTGGCGGCAGTTATGGATTTGATGAAAATGGTGTTTAGGTAGTATTTTGATCTCTTTGTCATTGTGTTTATTAATGAAATTCTAGTGTATTCGAGTAGTGAGGTGGTTCATGCTAATCACCTCCGTGTGATGTTATTCTCAAAGTGTGAGTTTTGGTTGAATATTATGACTTTCTTAGGTCATATTATTTCTAGCTAGGGGATAAAGTTCGATCCTCAAAAGGTTGCTGCAGTGAAAGAGTGTCCTACGGCCATAACTTTATTTGATGTTTGGAGCTTCTTTGGTTTGGCCGGGTATTATAGGTGATTTGTGGAAATTTTCTCATCAATAGATTCTCCTTTGACTAAGTTAACTTAGAAGAAGGTTAAGTTTTCTTAGTCGGATTCTTCTGAGGGGTGTTTAGAGTAATTGAAGGATAGGTTGATGTCGGCTCCAATTTTGAGTTTGCCAGAAGGCACTGATGGTTTTTGGTTTATTGTGATACATCTCGAGTAGAGCTTGGTAGTGTTTTGATATAATACGGAAAAGTGATTTCCTATGCTTCCATGCAGTAAAAGGTGCATGAGAGGAATTATCCTACTCATGATTTGAAGCTGTTGGCGGTTGTATTTTCTTTGAAGATGTGGCTGCATTATTTCTATGGTGTTCATGTAGATATCTTTTCTTATCATAAGAGTATTTAGTACGTATTCACACTGAAGGAGCTTAATCTTAGGCAAACGAGATGGCTTGAGCTTCTCAAGGACTATGATATGAGTCTTCACTATCACCTCGGTAAGGCTAATGTAGCTACATATACTCTTATTATGTTGTCTATAGGCAGTTTGGCTCATGTGGAGGAAGGAAAGTGAGATTTGGTGAAGGATATTCACCGTTTGGCAAATCTTAGAGTTTGTCTCTTGGATTCTAAAGATGGTGGTGTGATGGTGCAAAAAGTGGTTCGATCGTCTCTTCATACATAGATTAAGGAGAAACAAGTGTTGGATTAGGTCTTGATGAAAATTAAGAGTGATGTTTGTGGGAAAAATCTGGTGGTATTTTAAATTAGTGGTGATGGTACTTTGTGGTACAAAGGGAGGTTGTGTTTCCAAATATTTATGGGTTGTGACAAAGAATTTTGGCTGAGGTGCAGGAATTGCGCTATGTTGTGCATCCTGGTTTGAGAAAGATGTATCATGATCTTAAGGAAATCTATTGGTGGAATGGTATGAAAAGGGATATGGTTGACTTCATGGACAAGTACATGATGTGTCAACTAGTTAAGGTTGAGCACATGAGGCCTAGTGGGTTACATCAACAAATAGAGTTTCCTGAATACAAGTGGGAGATAATTAATATTGATTTTGTTTCGGGTATTCCTTGGTCTCAAAGTCATTTTGATTCTATTTGGGTCATCAGGTATAGGATGACCAAGTCTGCTCACTTTTTGTCGGTATGGACTACCTCTTCAGTAGAGGATTATACGAAGATATGTCTTCAAGAGGTTGTGAGGCTTCATGGAGTGCCTATTTTGATTATTTTTTATCATACATAGTTTACCTCTCCTATCTGGCGGTCTTTCTAGAAGGGATTGGGGACTAAGGTTTGTCTGAGTACTGCTTTCCATCCACAATTGGATGGGCAAGTGTAGAGAACTACTCAGATATTGGAGGACATGCTTCGGGCATGTGTATTTGATTATGGAGGAAGTGGGTTGACAATCCACCTTTGGTAGAGTTTGCTTACAACAATAACTATCAGTATAGTATTTGTATGGCTCCTTTCGAGGCATTGTATAGTAGGAGATGTATATTTTCTATTGTATGGTTTGATCTTAGTGTGACGGATATATTTGGTCCCGATTTAGTCTATCAAGCTATGGAGAAGGTGAAGGTAATTTGGGATAGGCTTAAGGCTGCTCTGAGTCGCCAAAAGTCCTATACAAATGTTATGCATAGAGACTTGGAGTTTGAGGTTGGGGACAAATTATTCCTAAAGGTGTCTCCCATGAAGCGAGTAGTGTGGTTTTGGAAGATGAGGAAGCTTAGTCCTCGGTTTATTGGTCCTTATGGGATTTCGCCAAGAGTGGGCAATGTTGCTTTTGAGTTAGAGTTTCCAACAAATTTGGGTAGAGTTTCCAACGAATTTGGGTTTGGTTCATGATTTCATTCTTGTTTCCATGTTGATAAAGTGTTTCGGCAATCCTTCTTTTGTTGTTCCTTTTGAAGGGTTGGACATCTCGGATATTATGTCTTATGAAGAGGTCTCGATTGAGATATTGGATAGGCAAGTTTGTCGGTTGCAGACCAAAGATGTGGCATTGATTAAGGTTCTGTGGCGGAACCATAAGGAGGAAGAAGCTACGTGGGAAAAATAAAGGACATGAAGTCTAAGCATCCGTTTGTGTTTTTTGCTCCTGGTATTCATGCGGAAGGTATGTGTTCTTGAAAACATCTTTATTTTCTGAGTTTCTTAAAGTAAAGATTTATGTCTTTTCCTCTTTGTTTTCAATCTTTGTTAAAGGGATGTTTTATAATGAAAATGACTCTGCAAGTGGTTACCCCTACCTTTTCCATCATTCGGGGATGAATGGTCTTAGTGGAGGAGAATGTTATATACTAGGTTTTAGCCTTAAAAATTTTCCTTGAAATCCGTTCTCCAGACCCAATACGACTCCAGAGTATGAGCCGTATACTGGGGTACGAGTGGTATGGTCCTATCGTAAGTTGACCTATGTTAGTTGATGGGATGGTTTTTATTACTGGAATTTTCACGACTTAAGTTTAAGACTCGTAAGGCCTGGATAAGAGTCATATTGTTGACTAGTATATTGGGCAGTGTTTGATCCTTATGGTAATTCACTCTGATAGGGATACAGATCATCAGTATGGATCGTATATTGAGGTTACGACTCGGTTGTATGAGCCGTATACTAGACAGTGTCTAATCATAGGTTTAGGCCTGGGTATGACTGGTGAAAAACAATTATAAGGAAGGGTACGAATCGTAAGAGGGTCAGTCATACCCTTGTGATCGGTTTTTAAGGGACTTAAGTAGGGGTATTCTGGACATTTCCCTACTTACACTTATTATGGCCCACAACTTCTAATACACTTAGGAGGTTATTTGCCTTATTATTCTATTCATTAACACATAGAAAACTATTCCTAAACATTCAACAATTCTCTCAAGAGATTTTGGGGCAAGAGAGCTAGGGTTACAAATGGGGGATTGCTTGAAACTTTCTTTGTTGATTTTCTTCCATCATCTTTCTTGATTTAAGGAGTGTGTCTCTTTCCTACTTGTTATTTCTAAAAGACATGGATTTTATGGTTGTTTTCATGGTTTAATGTTGCATGGTTTATGATTTTTAACTACTAATTAGGGGTTTTGGTTATAAAGGCTTGGGTATGCTTTCCCATGGTTTAATTATGCTTTTATTTACATCAATCATGTTTTTCGGAAATTGGATAGAATGGTAATGGTTTAATGGTCATTGAAATTGGTTTTGGCTATATTATGCCCCTAAGGTGTTTGATGAAATGATTATAAAAATATGTTCATTGCATTCACTTCTTTAAATGGAACTTTAGCTTGTTTTCAACGTATGCATGAAACTATAAATTGTTTAAATGGTTTACAAAGGTTAAAGGCTTATTGGTTTTGCTTGTGGGGTACATGAAAGTCTCTGAAGAGGTTAATATGGTAAACAAAAAGGGCACTTGAGAGTTCCCTTAACCTAAATAGTTTTTCCATGGGTAAATCTTCCAAGTAAGGTTGATATGATAATATCACTAATAAATAGCCTTGGTTAAATAAATGGAAATTTGTTTTGTTTTGATACTGTTATAATTTTGGCATTAATGGAGGGATGTGTAACTAAGTGGTAGAAGGTGGAGGTTCTGGGAGAACTAAAACTTTAAACTCATATTTGCCAATTTAAAGGGTCTTTGATGGCCAGGTACGAGTGTCACGTTTTATATTTGAGGGATGTTCTAGACATCGCATGTGACATTTTGTAATCGTTCGGCTACTCATACGGGAACCCTTTTAGCAGGAGGAGCTGAACCCATACGTCCTATGGGTGTTTTAATCGGCACGGTTACACAGTAAAGGTTTTAAATGCATGTTAAACACGGAATCCCTTTCCCGGCATTTATATATAGGTATGGCTGTTTGCATAATGGATGGTTTTACTTTGTTGTTTAAATGGAATCACTTTATTCTTATCATGATATACATGGTAGCAATCACTTGCCAACCAGTCTACTAGCGGATGTATACCCATGCTATGCAGGTACCGAGCATTCTAATCCTCCTGTCTAGCACGCGGATTTGGTATCAGCATTTGGACTGAAATTGTGATCTTTCATCCTTTCGAAAGGTATTATTTCATGTTATGGATTTGTTTAGACACTTTTCTTTGATTTTGGACATTGGTTTTGTCCATGGTAAAGGCATGTCAAAACCAAATATGTGTGTTCTTTTGGATTAAGGCTTTGTGGTACCTCTAGGGGTTCGTATGGGCGGGATTGCTATTGCTGTCGGCCTTAGCATTGACATTGGTGTTGGGGCTGACATCATTGAACGATATTGTTGGTATTTCCATCCTATTGTATTTTAGGATTTATCATTATATTTTATTTTCATATTCTCTTTGGCATTGGTATGGTATGAATGGTTGGTTTGGTAACGTTAGACTCGATTGGGTCGATCATGGTCATGATCCTATCCAAGAGTATTGATGTTAAGAATAACGCTATCTCGTTATATGTTGGAAATTTAGCTCATCTGAGGCTCTGAAAGTTTGTTGGGCTGGGTTAAGGGCGAGGTCCCCTATCCTCGTTTGACATGGGATACCCATTAAATCGTGGACCTAGTTCGGGTTGTGACAGATAATTCAAGGGGGAATAATCCTTTTATTACTTGAAAAAGGAATTCTTGTAATAGTCAAGCCAATGTTTCCACCAAAATAGTATTGGTGTGCAACCATGAACACAATCCGTAATAGTTATACTATTTACGAAGAAAAGTTCATGTTTAAGATTTTTTATAAATACGATCAAAATGAAATCGCATAATACGAATACAATATACAATTAAATATAAAATACAAATACAAATAGTTCATTAAAATAGGAGTACATCAAGAACTTTATAAAAACATATCGTTTGTATTTAGATTGTTCCATTTGTATCAATAAAATTATATCAATGAATAGAAAATATAAATAATGGCGCGAATACAAATGTAATAATCTATTGAGGTATTTTTGTTGTCATTCATGACTTGTGCTTGATGTAGTCATGTTTTTAGAAATACAAAAAACATACAATACAACCAAAAAAGAAAAAAAAGAGAAAGAAAACAATACAAAAAAAGAAAAAAAATAAAGCAAAAAAGGAAGAAAAAAAATAGATGTTAGAGATAGAAGAGAGAAAAAAAAACTGAAAAAAAATTTAAATAGAAAAAAAAGCAAAAAGAAAGAGAAATAAAGACTAGAGATAGAAGAAAGAGAGAAAAAATAAGAAAACATGAAAAGAAAAATTGAAAATGGAGAAAATAGAAAAAAGAAAGAAAAACAAAAATGAAAATTAAGGCTAGAGGTAGACAAGAGAGAGAAAGCGAGACCATAAGGGAGGATAATGACTCACTATAATATTGCTACTTCTATTGTGCTTGGTAATTATTTTAGAGTCTTATATGTGTCATAATAACGGATTTGATATGAAATAACTAAGAATAAAGAAGAAGAGTAGAGAGAAAAGAGAGTAATTATTATTTCTCTTGAGGGATTCTCTTGATCCTTAAGGATGATTTACAACGAAGGAATTCCTATTTACAGGAGAAATTTATTCCTAGTTTCTGACTAAAAGGCAGATACTTCAAATCATGATAGATATCAACTAGATCTTGATATATCTTATTAGATCTTGATAGATATTATCTATATTGACATTCACTATAATGTAAATACATTTATAACACTCCTCCTTTAATGTCTAATTGATAGATAATGTGCCTCGTTAAAACCTTACTAAAAGATATAAACTATATCTTGATAGATCTTACTAGATCTTGATAGATTTTATCTATATTGACTTTCACTATAACGTAAGTACATTTATAACAATCCCCCTTGAATGTCTAATTGATAGATAATGTGACTCGTTAAAATCTTACTAGAAAAAATCTAGTGGAAAACAAATCTTGTGAAGGAAAAAGAGTACACATCTCTAACAATACACATGTAGGCTTCCGCATTAAAAACCTTACAAGGAAAACCAAGTGGGACAAAACCTCATAAGGGAAAAAGAGTACACCGCGTATTAACTCCCCCTAATGATAACATCCTAAAACATTTTAATTCCAATCTTGTTCATTATCTTCTTGAAAGTTGCAATTAGAGGAGACTTGGTTAATAAATCAACCACATTGTCACATGAATGAATTTGTTGCACATTAGTATCACCATTATTTTGGAGCTCATGTATCCAGAAAAGATTTGATGAAATGTTCTTCGTTCTATCTCCTTTTATTAATCCTCGATTAAGATGTGCTATACAAGTTGCATTATCTTTGTATAAAATTGTGGATACGTTGTCATATTTCAAACTATATTTTTCTCAAATGAGATGTATTATGGACCTCAACAATACACATTCTCGGCTTACTTTATGCATAACTATTATTTCAGCATGGTTCGATGAAGTGTCTAGATAGACTACTTTGTATATCTTCAAGATATGAGAGTATCCCCCATGTGATCACATTGCATGTTTGAGACTGAGATTTATGCGAGTTAAATAAATAGCCAGCATCAACATAATTAATATGATCGAGACTGCAATCTTTAGAATAATGTAAGATCATATGTTTTATACCATTTTGGTGTCTCCTAGTAGGAGCGAAACTACACATTGCTATCAAATAAAACTACAAGGCTATATCAGGCCTTGTAGTATTTTCAAGATAAATTTTGTCTAGTGATAATTTTGAATATTTTCATGTTTGACATCTTCAAGTGTGTGGAGTGCAAATCAAA
The DNA here is from genome assembly GCA_030864215.1 of Capsicum pubescens. Classification (NCBI taxonomy): domain Eukaryota; kingdom Viridiplantae; phylum Streptophyta; class Magnoliopsida; order Solanales; family Solanaceae; genus Capsicum; species Capsicum pubescens. The sequence continues at coordinate 110,730,589 of CM061544.1, forward strand.
TAAGTTTTCACTTACCAAGATGCATCCTTTCAAGTCACTTGATAAATATTTCTATGTCAGTATACTTAAATAAACGTATAATTCAGATCCTCGTAATCTTTTACAATATTGCACCAATATTGTATCTAAGATGTTATTGATGATATATCATTTTGTATCGGTTCACAGTGTGACATAACATTTTGAGATCTTATCACTTCATTATTTTCAGTTACCTGAACCTCTCATGAGATTTTATGAAGTGTTATGTCTTAGACGTTGCCTTCTTATTATGATTACTTTCTCCTTATACTTTTTAAGGATTATTTTATTTGGACCCAATTGGTCTACCATGCTTCACGCATGAATAGACTTTGTCCTTCATGGACATAAAGTAGGAGCACTTGCAGCTTAAATATGAGATTCTTTCGGCATTTGACTTGAATTATCTTTTGAATGAGGAATTAGTGATAATTTCTAAAATATTTCATAGCCACTTATAATATCCCCCATATGTTATCAAAACTAAGATACATCCTCCATCTTCTTTGAAGAATTCATCTTTATGCATTATGGTATATTCATTAATCATATACTACACATCAAAACTAGTAGATGGAATAGTTGGTTCCTGACCTTGAACCAATTAAGAGGAAAGAAATAATCATAATTTATAGGTCTAATTCATACAAGTTCTATTGTATGTAACATATCATATTTTAGACCAACACATGAAGATTTATTCTCATTAGTAATGGTTTAGCTATTTATCAAAGGCATTCAATGCCAAACAATCATCATCAACATAAATTATATTGATTACACAATCAGAAAGTTGTGCTCTTAACTAAATTTTATTGAGCAAGTAACTTTATGAATGTATAACACAGGTTGACAATAAATGTACATGTGATCATCTTATTGATGCATCTTTTCAATATATCACAAGGTTGGTGAACAGACCCTTATTCATATATTATACTTTTTGGATTTTGAGGAATCTAATCCTAATATTAGTTGGTCCAACCAACTTATCATGGAAACAAGAGACATAAACAATTCTTATAGAATTTTCTATTTCTTCAATACATGTCTAATACTCAATATGCACATCTTTGAGAAGTCAAAATTATTCATATCAACTTATGAACTCATTTATAGTAGTAAACACAAGTTTACCATGACATGTTTTTTTTTCTTTAGTAAATTTCAGATTTACTATTACATGAATAAATTACAGATATACTACTTTAGAAGTAGATTTCAAAATACCTCTTCTTAATCATTCTATCTCTTTCAGAGGTGAGTTGTGATAACATCACAATCAAGTAAACGTTTGTATTGAAACAATTGAAATCCATATTCCCTAGGAATGAAATATAACCATGCCTTAAGTCTATCAAATTTTAATATCTTAGAACTTCTTTGAAAATATTGCTACATCATGAGCAAATGAGGCATAAATTTTATGTAGAGAGTTTTTCTCTAACATAGCTTATGATCATATTAAGTGTGTGAAAATAATCACTTTTGATGATCATTATCATATTTTCCCTCCACGTGTATATTCGTGCATTCAATCACTTGTCTTTTTTCAGACATATTATGCATTGCTACCACATTCACTTAAGAAAATAGAGCATATTTAATGAGACCAATTTCATGTCTCTCAGTGAAATTATATTGGTTTCCTTAGCCATCATTATATTATCAATATGGTGCATTAAGACTTATACTTAACATCTTATCCATATAAAGGAGTCTTAGGCTTATAAATCAATGTGACATAAACCCAACATATTATCATTCCCTTTGATAATATTGTTCTTGAAAAATAAATTTCAAACATAAAAGGTTTCAAACAAATTATTTTCCTCAAATCCAACTATAATTATATTATTAATAGCAAAAGACATATGTATTAAGAAATTACTAACCTTCAAATTACCTTTAGATTTATAATCATATCTTGTTCGAAAAAGTCTCGTACTGATAACGTGTTATGAAATAACTAAGAATAAAGTAGAAGAGTAGAAAGAAGAGAGAGTAATTGTTATTTCTCTTAAGGGATTTTCTTGATCCTTGAAGGTGATTTATAGTGAAGAAATCTCTTCTATTTATAGGAGAAATTTACTCCTAGTTTCTAACTAAAACACAAATACTTCAAATCCTGATAGATATAAACTAGATCATGATTGATCTTATTAGATAATTATAGATCTTATCTATATAGACATTCACTATAATATAAATATATTTACAATAGGCTTAGATTTATTATGTTGTGTATTTTTCTCAATAATATATCATCCTAAGTTATTCTAGCAACCGCTACACGTTTTTATCTTCTATATCTTAATTAAAAAATTTCACTGTGCTCAAAACCAAACAATAAGTAGGCTACTTCTACATTTGAATGGGATTATAACTAATTATTTATATATTTACATTGTCTAAAGTTTTTTATGTTAAACATTAATATCTATTAAGACCAAAAAATTATTTACAATGTCGCCCAAGAGTAGACTTTGACTGTCTACTATAATACCCCAAAATATCCAACTCAATATTATCTCCATGTTTCAAGATCATGCATAGTAAATTATGTTTCCTTGGTAGTTTCATGATCAAGTTTGATGTGAATTAAGGTCTCAAATATGTCCTAGCTATTGTGCGAATCAAAACATTCCTTACCGATTGAATTCTTGAGAAGGATATTGGTATCGTCAACTTCAAATGAGCATATCTCTTATTATACAACCAATTTTTGATGCCATGACCTACAAACGGATAGATAATTTAATAATATTTCCGTCCAAATCAAATTCGCCTAAAACGGACACTCGGTGAAGAATTATGGCTATTTTAAGTTTCTGCTGTAAGACGAATGCCATTTCAGTGCATGGCGCGTCATGCCGAAGGGCAAAATAGTTCTCATCAATTTACAGAAAGCCTCCGTGAAAGCCCTTCTTCGTGCCAAGCTTCCAGGTCACAATAATTGGCATTTTACCAAGCTCCGCCTCGCGTCGGGGCCCTAAATCGAGATAAATTTTGCGTAGTTTTCAATTTTTGTTTTAAACTCCTCAAGGGCAATAGGGTAACTTCCCAAAACCCTATATATACTCTTTAAACACGGGATTGAAGCCCCAAAACATCCCTTTACATTAATTTTATCAAAATTCACTCAAGAATAGTCAAGAACAAGTCTAGGGTTTCCATTGGTGTTTCAAGCTTCAAGTAAATTCAACCTCAGATTCCACAAATTCTTAATCTAAGGTATGAGTAGTGTTCATCTATGGATCCAATACGTTCATAGATCTCAAGAAACATTTTTTTAAATGTTATTTTCTAAACTTTTTGTGGTGATATAAGCATGTACATGTTGATGGTTGTTGTTTAAGTTTCAAAATGATATCTAAAGATGTTTTCATGAAATATATGTGGTTGTTAGTTTAAGAACATGAACTTTAGGTGGTTTGATGTGATGCCAGTATGAAATCCACCTATGCTTCAAATAATACATGCAAGGTGTTTTATAAAATTCCTAGGATGCTAGAAATCCATAATTACATGATTCCATGATATCTAAATGACAAGTCGACATTAGCTATAAATTTCATATAAATTTCCATGCTATTTATGTGTTGTTGTGGTTTTGGCATGAAGCATGTGTGATAATGTAAATATAAATTATATACACGAAATATATCCATTCTTTCCCTACCATGTTGAGATGTGAATAAATACATGAAGTATACTATCCCCTACTTATAATATTGTGAATTGTGGACTCTACTCTTGTGATCAAGTCATGTCATGTGTGCCAGTTTCCTTCTATCGAGTCCTGGGGGTATTCGTACCTAAAAAATATAGTTGTTCCTAGAGCCATATCATGTGCCACGATAAATATCAGTCAAGCTATACTCTAGAGAACTCAGTCAGTCATGTGACTCAGGAAACATCAAAAATCTCATGATCTCAGTTAACTCTCAGATAATAGTACTACTCTGTCAGTCAATGAATGTCAGTTATTTAGTCCATGTACAGCCAGTTGAATCATGTTCAGTACCTTCAGATGGGAGTAGAAGTTAGCACCGAGTGAACCCAAGGATGGAAAATCACCTGCCAGTTCAGCGTCTGATTCTTAGCAGTCATCCTTGTGTTCTAGAACTACATAGCCAACGTAAGTTGAGACATCACAACCTTTCAGATTAGGGTTGATAAGGTGGCTTAACCTATCAGTTTAGGGTCCCACCATTCTCACATTGAGTACCTTCTAGATAAGGGTCACTCACAACTATCCTTACCAGTAGCGCGGTATTGACACCCGTCCTGTCGGGGCAGAGATTAGACCCCAGCTTAGATGTAATGGCATACATGGGGCATGTCGGTTAAAAAACTACCTCCCACAGTTTCAATATCAGTTTTAGTAAAAGAACTTAGACATTTCTTCAGATATCAGTAGACCAGGACTGTTAGATACAGTCAAATTTAGTTATAGCACGAGACTCAGAGAGTTCTACCTGATTCAGGACTGTCAGACACAGTCGCTCATGTTATCAGAACTATAGTTCCAGTCATGTATTAGCATACAGATTTAGCTACCACATACTCACGATCTCAGTTACTATGTATGTATGTTTGTACTTTTACGTTCATATCAGTCATTCGATTAGCATTATTCATGCATGTAAACCCTTTGCATTAGCCTAACTCAGTCGTATACTCAGTACTCCAGTTGTATTAACACATTTGTGCTATGGTGATTTCTTTTCATGTTACACCATCGGTACAGATCCATGAGTTCCAGACCCGTAGTAGCTTTCCAGGCGCAGTGTTGCAGTGAGTCATTATCCATTCGAGGATAATATTATTTGATTTATTACTTCAGTTCAATTTTATGGAGTTAGTTGGAGATATGTTCCTTCAATTCCTTATTCAGACAGTACTAAGAGGCATTCAGATTTAGTCAGATTTAGATATCAAATTTAGTATTCAGTTTTATATTCATTTGTATTGGGTATTCATTACCCCATGGATGTTACTATATCTCTTCAGTTGAATTTTATGGCTTACATATTTAGTTTTTTTGCGTATTATATGTATATTATGAAGTGTACAGGTATAGATATCAGTCATGGGTTATCTTGTGGTCCCTCGGGGTCATAAGCACCGTGTAGTATTCTGATTCAAAAAATTAGGGCGTTACAAACTTGGTATCAGAGCCTAAGGTTCAATAGAGTCCTAGGAATTCTGAAAGCCGCATATAGTAGAGTCTTGTGCATGGGTGTGTAGCGCGCCACATTTATCTATAAAAGGATTTAAGATGTTTTAGGAGCAGTTTCCCTTCTTTCAGTATTCATGTCGTGCTAGTGAGAATAATCTCAAGTTAAACTCCCAGTCCAAGTTGTTCTTCTCTTGTTTCATAATATGGCCCCAAAGAGAAGAAACCAGCCAACTCCTCATCCCGAAGATCCTTTGGGCGAACATGTTTCTCATGAGGAGTTTAGAGCCGCATTTACCTCACTTTCTTAGTCTATGGCTGCCTAAAATTAAAGGCCACCAGCTATTCAAGCCAATCCAGTGGAAATTTCCGCAGCAACTAGGATTTAGGACTTCACCCAAATGAACCCTCCATCTTTCCATGGGTCTAAGTATGATGAAGACCCTTAGGAGTTCATTGACAAAGTTCAGAAGGTCATTGACATCATGGGTGTTACTTTTGTTCAGAGTGCTGAGTTAACCACATATCAGTTGCAAGATGTGGCTTACACTTGGTACAAACAGTGGAAGTCCGAGAGGGTAGATGACGCATGTACCATTGGGTGGGAGGAATTTATCATGACTCTCTTAGACAAATTCTTTCCCCAAGAGCTGAGAGAAGAAAAAGTTCTTGAGTTCATCAACCTCAGGCAGGGAAATATGATGGTTAGGGAGTAATATCTCAGATTTACTCAGCTAGACAGGTATGCCCCTCATGTGGTAGCAGACAATAGGGCTAAGATGAGCAAGTTCATGTCAGGGTTGAACTATAGAGTGGTGAATGAGTGTAGATCTGCGATGCTAAACAGTGATATGACCTTTGCTAGACTAATGACCTATGCTCAGTAGATAAAGAAGAAGAAGGTTTGACTAGAGACAGATAGAACAAGAGAGAAAAATTAGGTATTTTTTATTTTGCTCAGCCCAAATCAGAGGGAGAGAACCATTCACAGTTTTATCCCAAGTCAGAAGCTCCAGCTCCTTCCTCCGCTAGTGCCCCAGTGCCGAAATTTAGAGACGGCAGCAGAGACAAAGCGCCAGGCTCTAAATCTCAATGTAGTGTCAGCAGTACCTGAACAAATCCCCTTTGTCAGGCTTGTGGTAAGAACCATAAGGGTATTTGTAGAGCCGGTAGTGATGTCTGTTTTGGTTATCGCAAGCCAGGACACAAGATTAGAGAGTATCTGCAGTCAGGTCTTCAGGGTCAGAAAATTCATTCTGCAGCTCAGTCTTGTCGCTCAAACCAGCAGGGTTCCACTTCCAGTGCTACTAGTGGGAAATGTCCAAATAGACTCTATGCTCTTCAGACCCGACAGGATCAGGAAAATTCTCTTGATGTCGTTACTGGTACATTACAAATTTTCAATGTTCATGTTTATGCTTTGCTAGACCCAAGTGCATCCTTGTCTTTTGTTACTCCATACATAGGAGGCGATTTTGGAATCAGTCCCGAGATTTTAGCAGAGCCCTTTTCAGTCTCTACCCTAGTTGAAAAAACCATCATAGCCCGACGGGTATACATGAACTTCCCGATTATGATATTTAAGAAATCCACGTCAGCAGATTTAGTCGAGTTAGAGATGACGGACTTTGATGTCATTCTCGGCATGGATTGACTTCATTCCTGATATGCCACAGTCGACTACAGAAATAGGATTTTTAAGTTTCAGTTCCTGAATGAGCCCGCCTTAGAGTGGAAGCTAGTGTTTCAGTGTTCAGGGGTCAGCTTGTTTCCTACCTCTGGGAAAGGAAAATAATTTCTAAGGGGTGTGTGTATCATCTCGTGCATGTTAAAGATATTAGTTTTGAATCTCTTAGTCTCAAATTAGTCTCAGTGGTTAGTGAATATTGAGATGTCTTTCCTGAAGATCTTCTAGTCATTCCTCCCGAAAGGGAAATAGACTTCGGCATAGACCTTCTCCCAGATACTAAGCCTATCTCTATCCCGCCATACAGAATGGCACCAGCAGAACTTAAGGAACTGAATGATCAGTTGAAGGATCTCTTATATAAGGGATTCATCAGGCCCAGTATATCCCCATTGGGTACGCAAGTCTTATTCGTTCGCAAGAAAGACGGTTCTCTCAGGATGTTTATTTATTATCGTCAGCTTAATAAAGTTACGGTCAAGAATAGGTATCCACTTCCCAGAATAGATGATATATTCGACCAACTTTAGGGTGCTAGTTATTTCTTTAAGATAAACCTCAGATCAGGCTATCATCAGCTTAGATTTAGAGAATATGACATCCCGAAGATATCTTTTCGTACTCGGTATGGTCACTTCAAATTTGTAGTCATGTCATTTGGTCTAACAAATGCCCCTGCAGTTTTCATGGACTTGATGAACAGTGTGTTCAAGTAGTACTTGGACATATTCGTTATAGTCTTTATAGATTATATTCTTGTCTATTCTCTCACTGAGCGTGATTATTCAGACCATCTCAGAATTGTTCTTCAGACCCTCAGAAATCATCAATTATTCACCAAGTTCAGTAAGTGCGAGTTTTGGCTAAGATCAATAGCATTCCTTTGGAATATTGTTTCCGGTGAGGGCATTAGAGTAGATCCTCAGAAAACTAAAGCGGTAAAAAACTGGCCAAGACCCGTATCTCCAACAGATATTAGGATTTTCTTGGGTTTGGGTGGCTATTACAGATGTTTTGTCAAGGGATTTTCTTCTATTGTGTCTCCTATGTCCAGATTGACTCAAAAAACTGTCACGTTTCAGTGGTCAAATTCATGCAAGAAGAGTTTTTAGGAATTGAAGACTCGACTCACTACAACTCAAGTTCTAGCTCTTCTAGATAGTTCAGATAGGTTCGTAGTATATAGTGATGCATCCAAAGTGGGTTTAGGTTGTGTCCTCATGCAGCATGGTAAGGTCATAGCCTATGCCTCCAGACAATGACAGCCCCATGAGAAGAATTAAACTACTCATGATCTTGAGTTAGCAGCCGTAGGTTTTGCCTAGAAGATTTGGAGGCATTATTTTTACGGAGTTCATGTAGACGTCTTCACAGATCATAAGAGTCTCCAGTATGTCTTTTCTCAAAAAGATCTTAATCTGCATCAGAGAAGGTGGTTAGATCTCTTGATGGACTATGACATAAGTGTCCTTTATCATCCGGGGAAGGCCAATGTTATGGCTAATGCTCTCAGTAGACTCTCCATGGGCAGTATTTCTCACATTAAGGATAGCAAGAGAAAGATAGCTCAGGAAATCCATCATCTTGCCAGACTAGGTGTTCTCTTAGTCGAATCTTCATAGGGTGGTGTATGTGTTCATAGTAGTTCAGAGTCATCTCTAGTTTCCAACAATAATCAACCATGTGTGTCTCACACAAGATATCAACCATAATCACTCACAAGTTTTGCATTTTTCGAAACACGGGTACAAGATACTCCTTGCTCTCACTCTCACAAAGAATTCTTATGTTGCAACTGATGACCATAGGCTTCCCCTTAGTGTAATGCTCTACTAATATCAAAATGCTAAGCTTAGGATCAAATAGGTCTTTACATGTTGCAATGTAGGTTAAGGGACATGTAGGACTATTTTGGCCAGAAATAGTGACTATGTTCCCTAAGCGCTTTAATACACTACGTTATGTCATTAACACTCTCTTTTAAACAACCCCTATACTTTCCTTTCATCTACCACCCCTTCTCACCTATTTTGTTATTCAATTATAAACACAACTATCTTTTATTTTTCTATTTGTTTTCCTTTTTTTTCTTTTCTTTTCTCTTTTTTTTTATAAAACACCTCTATGATAGCCACTCCTTTTCACAATAATTTCAAGTTCCAATACACTCTGAGGTATCACTCTCACCCAATTTCCTCTTATTTTGTCACATGACTCTACAATTTAAAGCGCTTAGGAATTTGGATCAAATTATGGTCTTGAAAAAAAATAGATTAGGCTACATATGAGGCTGTCAAAGAAAATAGCTAAAGGCTCAAAGGGGGTTAACTAGGATAATGTCCAAGGGTAGGTAAAAAGAAGGTAAACAATCACAGGCTGCCAAAGAAATGCCTAAATCATCTCCTAAACTTACACTCTTTATTTTGCTTTACACACACACCAAGCAAGTTCTAGCATCATTCACAACACAGAATATACTATAACCTCACACACACATGGCACATGGTCAACTTTATTGGGAGCAGTATAGAATCTTGACCCAACAGATGAATGAATTAAACCACACACTTATCACACAGTGAGTCACACTTAGAGCCTAAACGTCTCAATAGTAATGATTTTGGCACAAACTCTTGTCATAATACCATGCCGCCTATCAGAACAATTTCATGCAAAATCTAAATAATCTAAAATTAAACTAACTAATTACGACTTATTAAAACAAACAAGAACTAGAATAAATGTAGGCAAAGAAGTACAAGAAGCATACAAATACCAGCACCCCACACTTAGATGGGACACACTGCCCTCAGTGGAAAATAAATAAGGAAAACCTGATTAGTTGGACTCCTCTTCTATGTCTGGGGTCATACCCCCTGCGTCGGAATCATCATTAGAGTCGTCATCCTCCGAGTTTCCTCAAAATGTACCCCACTTGATCCCAAAAGTGCGTCGAGGTATTTGTAGAGAGGAGGACTCAACTTGCTCCTTTCTTGACCTTTTCTGTCCTTTCTGTGAGGTGGATGCTTTTTCTTTTCCTTGTCATCCTTTTGGGGCCATTCTACCTGAGATTAAAATAGAGTCATGTTAGCTTCATCTCGGAAGATTCAATGGAAAAACAAACAGTAGTGGTGCCACCCCACACTTAATTTGTTGGCACAGACTAATTAAGTGAGTGATGTCGATTACTCAGAATTTATCGACATACATTTAGGCGATATGTTCCAAAAACATGTTCAACATAGTCATACGTTCTTGTCATCTTAACTATCCTTTCCAATTCTATTTCATGTAATCTTGTCTATACTTTCATGTTTGGATGAATGCACTTTTTGAACAAAACTACCATATAAGGATCGTACCACAAATAGAAACAAGTTATTGCATAGGCATAATCACACCATCTTATGCTTGTGGTCAATCATAATCGGTATCTCGATGAACGAGTCATTCAAAAATTCAAGCTTTCAACTTTCAAGATTATGCATTAACTTTACCATTTCGATTCCGCAAAAAGATGACAGTGTATAACAATCAAATACAAGTCGGAACAAAGTCAAGAACACCCATACGTATTCTTTCACTCAACTAGATGAATCATAACAAACCAACCACATTCAAATCACCAACACCACTTCAAGATATAACAAATCATTATAAACGTAGCATTTCAACAACTACGGAATATAAAAGAATGACTTACTTGGTGATGGATCCGGAAGATGAACTCACAAGACTAGATGAGCAAAAAGAAATTTTCTTGAGAGGATTTGGAAGCTTGGGCGACGCCTATCTCGAGCAAACAATGTGATTTTGTCTCAAGGTTGAAGTTCTATTTATAGACCAAGGCTTGGGTTGGGTTTGACCCATGAAAAATTGGGTTAGGAGACCAAAAAGCATAAGTAGGCAGCGCCTTTAACAAATCCTAGTTGAACATAGGCGGCGCCTATGCTATGGAATTGTAGATTCAGAGAGCAAAGGCAATGGCATAGGCGGCGCCTTTAGATTTGCCTAGTTGAGCATAGGCGGCGCCTATGCTATAGCATTGTCGATTCAGAGAGCAAAGGCAATGGCATAGGCGGCGCCTTTAGCTTTGCCTAGTTGAGCATAGGCGGCGCCTTTAGCTTTGCCTAGTTGAGCATAGGCGGCGCCTATGCTATAACATTGTCGATTCAGAGAGTAAAGGAAATAGCATAGGCATTGCCTTGTCCGTTGCCTAGATTTACATAGGCCTTGCCTTGTCCATTGCCTAGATTTGTATAGGCAATGCCTAACCGAAAGCCTTTTTCTCCTTCATTACTCACTTACTACCTTTAACATTGCTCACTTTTAGATCAAAATTTGAGACCAAGATCCTCCTTTATACGTATTCCCCTACACTTAATCAAAAACAACAAAAACGATTAGAAAGATGGGTTGCCTCCCACCAAGCACCTTAGTTTTGGTCATGGCTCGACTCTTCTTTTTGGATTTTTATTTAACAAAACAAACTCCTAGGAAAACAAAATGACTAAAAACGATGGGTTGCCTCCCATGTAGCACTTGATTTATTATTGTGGCACGACATAGTTACCTCTATTACTTAGACTTCGTCGAGATAGATGGTGGCCATGCATTTTATTGAGTCAAGAGGACTGATACATGGCTTCACACGTTGGCCATTCACCTTGAAGACACTACCATTTTTGTCTTCTAACTCTTCTACTCTAGACGAGTAGACTTGGTTAATTCTGAGGACCAGACCATTTAGACTTCAACTTACCTGGAAATAGCTTCAGTCTGGAGTTGAAAAGAAGTACCATATCACACTTCTGAAAGTTTCTTTGGATAATCCGCCGATCATGGTACTTTTTCATCCGTTCCTTGTAGAGGTCTTCCCTTTCATACGCATGTAGATGGAATTCATCCATCTCATTCAGCTGGTCCAATCTCAGATTAATAGCACTATCCCAATTCAGGTTAAGCCTCTTCAACGCCCACAATGCTTTATGTTCGAGATCAATCGGCAAGTGACAAGCCTTCCCATAAAATAGTTGGTACGGGGACATGCCAAATGGTGTCTTGAATGCAGTCCTATAAGCCCATAAGGCATCATCCAGCTTTCGGGACCAATCCTTCCTACTAGCATTTACGGTCTTAGCAAGGATCAGCTTGATCTCCCGATTAAAAACCTCTACCTGCCCACTAGTTTGTGGGTGGTAAGGTGTAACTACCTTATGTTTCTTGACCCCATATTTCACCAATACGTCTCTGAACATCTTATTACAAAAGTGTTATCCTCCATCTCTTATGATGGTACGTGGTACCCCAAAACGAGAGAAGATATTTCTCTTTAAGAATGCTACAGCACGCTTACCTGCATTATCAGCCAACACTACTGCTTCGACATATTTGGATACATAATCCACATCAACTAGGATATATTTCATCCCAAACGAACTCACAAATGGGCCCATGAAATCAATACCCCATTCATCAAATAGCTCCACTTCAAGAACTTTAGACATGGGCATCTCATGGTGCTTCGAGATAGAGCCTTACCTCTGACACTGATCACATCTTCTCACAAAATCATAAGCATCCTTGAATAATGAAGGCCAATAATAGCCGCTTTGCAATCCTTCCTGGCTATCCGATCACCTGCATGGTGACCCCCAACTTGGGAAGCATGAATTTCTTCCAAGATACTAGGCACCTCCACATCAGAGATGCATCGCCTAATAACACCATCACCACATCGTCGAAAAAGATACGGTTTATCCCAGAAGTAGTGTTTCACATCATGTATGAACTTTCTCTTTTGATGAAAGGAGAGATTCTCAGACATCACTTTACTTACCACGAAGTTCGCAAGGTCTGCATACCACGGTAAGTCTTCCACCATAGCGGCTAGGATCTCTTCGTCGGGAAATGCATCATCAATCTCAAGGTCGGGTTGCGCTATGTACTCACTCTCAAGTCTAGATAGATGATCAGCTACTTGGTTTTCACAACCTTTTCTATCCTTTACCTCAAAATCAAATTCTTGAAACAATAACACCCACCAAATTAGCCTTGGATTAGCATCCTTATTTGCCATTAAATATCTCAGAGCCGCATGATCTGTATGAACCACCACTTTGGTTCCCAACAAGTAAGCACGGAACTTTTCAAAATCATAAACAACTGCTAGAATCTCCTATTCCGTGATGGTATAGTTCTTCTGGGCTCCATTCAAGGCCTTGCTCGCATAGTATATTGGATGAAATAGCCTTTCTCTTTTCTGACCAAGTACAGCACCCAAAGCTACCCCACTTGCATCACACATCACTTCAAACGGTAGAGACTAATCGGGTGCTACAATAATAGGAGCTTCAACTAGCTTCCCTTTGAGGCATTCAAATGCCTTCAAGAAATCTTCACCGAAGTCAAACTTTGCATCCTTCTCCAAGAGTTTGCATAATGGACTAGCAATCTTGGAGAAGTCTTTAATAAACCTTCGATAAAAACCTGCATGACCGAGGAAACTACGAACTCCCTTTACAAAAATTGGAGGTGGTAGTTTCTCGATAACTTTAATTTTGGCTCGATCAACCTCAATTCCTCTTTCGTAGACTTTGTGCCCAAGAACAATGCCTTCCTTAACCATAAAATAGCACTTCTCCCAGTTTAGCACCAAGTTGAACTCAACACATCTCTGCAACGCCATACTCAGATTCGCCAAGCACGATTCAAATGATTCACCCACAACTGAAAAATAGTCCATGAACACCTCCAAGGTGTCTTCAACCATATCAGAAAAAATGGACATCATACAACGCTGAAAAGTGGAAGGTGCGTTACATAACCCAAATGGCATACGTTTGAAGGAAAACGTACCATATGGGCATGTAAAAGTGGTCTTCTCTTGATCCTCAGGAGGAATGCAAATCTGATTATAACCAGAATAACCATCTAAAAAACAAAACCATCCCTTCCCTGCCAATCGATCAAGTATTTGGTCTATGAATGGCATTGGGAAATGATCCTTAAGCATCCACGAATTCAGCTTCTGGTAGTCCATACACACTCTTCACCCTGTAATAGGTCTGAGTGGAATCAGCTCATTCTTTTCATTTGCAACTACCGTCATGCCCCTTTTCTTGGGCACACACTGTACCAGACTTACCCACTTACTGTCGGAGATTGGATACACTACCCCAGTATCTAACCACTTATTAATTTCTTTCTTCACCACCTCCTGCATGGGTGGATTCAAACGTCGTTGATGCTCAATGGTAGGCACACAATTTTCCTCGAGCAAAATCTTGTGCATACATATCCCAGGAGGGATACCAATAATATCAGCAATAGTCCAACCGATGGCTCTTTTGTATCTCCTCAGAACAGAAATAAGAGCCGCAACCTGCTGCTCACTTAAATCAGCCGCAACAATAACCGGAAGTGTATCACCACTTCCCAAAAATGCATATTTCAGGTGACTGGGCAGCTCCTTCAATTCTAGCACTGGTGGTTCTTTAATGGATGGCTTTGCTGGTGGTGAAGGGTGATTTCTAAGATCCAGATCCAGCTTCTTAAGAGCATGACAATAGGAGCCAATTCCTGTTAGAGCACAAATAGATTCTTCATACTCTTCAACATCCTCACGCTCAAAATTCATAAGCACAACAGCCAATGGATCAACAATAAGCTGCTTCTCTACAGATAATTCTTTCTCATCATCATAATAAACATCATCTACAGAGAACATATTCATATCTTTGGGATGCTTCATTGATTTGTATACATCAAAACGGACCACTTCGTCATTCATCCGAAATAAAAGCTCATTAGCTCTTAGATCAATAAGCACACTTCCTATTGCAAGGAAAGGACTCCCCAAGATTATGGGAACTTCAGAATCCACCTCGTAATCCAAAATAACAAAGTCTGCAGGAAAAATGAAGGTTGGAAACCTTCACCAATACATCATATAAGATACCAACAGGTCATTTTACCGACCTATCTGCCATCATGAGCCGCATATTGGTTGGTGTAGGATCACCCAACCCCAACTTTCTGTAAATAGATAGCGGCATCAAATTGATGCTAGCTCCCAAATCGCACAACGCCTTAGAAAAATCCAACGATCCAATCGTGCAAGGAATAGTAAAAGCACCAGGATCTGCCTTCTTCTGTACTAGCGATCTTGTAGCGATTGCACTGCAATGATGAACATTATCTGCCAGCTCATAGCTTGCTGCCCGCTTCTTTGTCAATAGGTCCTTCATGAATTTAGCATATCCAGGCATCTGTTCCAGCGCCTCCACCAACAGAACATTAATAGTCAGGTGCTTCAGCATGGTCATGAATTTACTGAACCTGGTGTCATCAGTTTTCTTCTTCAGTCTCTGCAAAAAAGGTGGTGGTGGAAGGGGAATCGTTTTCTCCACCACTTCCTCTTTATCTTGCTTCCGATTATCACTCTTTTCAGGTTGGTGACGTCTAGGTGTAACATCATGAGCACTCACTTCAGCTTCTACGACATCTTCAAACTCTGCTTCATCAATATTCTCTACTATATCATCAACCACCTGCTTGCCTTTGGATGGATTTTCCAACACTTTACCACTCCGGATAGTAATAGCCATACACGATCCGTCATTCCTTGGGTTTTGCACAGTGTCACTGGGTAGCGTCCCAGCCTTTCTTTGGTTGAATGCCGCTGATAATTGACTCAATTGTTGCTCCAGCTATTTTATTGCAGTAGAATGCGAGTCAACCAATTGATGACAAATCATTCTTTACCTCAGTAACGCCCATATAGGTTGCCTCCACCCCTTTCAACAGCTTAGCCATCATATCATCCATGGACATCTTTCCAGATCCAGATGCCACAGCCTCACAGTTTCCAGGAGGAACATACAATCCACTCCTATCAGTCTTATTCTTCCAACCACCTTGATCGCGGTCCTTGTATCCAGATTTATCATAATAGTTCTGAACTTGGTTTCCTTGGGTATTGCCTCGGAAACCCCCCTGATTATTCAAGTAATTTGCTTCCCCCTCAGAATCAGAATCATATCTTCCCTGTGATACAACAGCTTTAACCTTTTCGGTCTTCCCTAATAATAAATGCTTGGTAAGAAGATCCATCTGCGTTTTCATGTGAGCCATATCTTGGTCACGTTACTCTTGTCTACACCTCTACTCTATAGTCATGCCAACAGATAAAGTAGAGCTTGCTACCTCAGTATCCCTGGTATGCCAGGCTCTACTCTGCTTTGTCATACAGTCCAGCATATCACTTGCCTCAATGAAAGTAAGGTCCATGAATGACCCACCTGCAGCATTATCAACCACTGGCTTTGTCACTGAGTTCAAAGCCCTGTATAATATCTCCATCAAGTGGATGTTGGTTATCTGATGATTTGGGAACCGCATAAGCTTCTTCTTGAACCTCTCCCATGTTCCGTGGAGAGCTTCAGTTGGAAGCTGTCGGAAATTGCTGATCTCATCTCTTAACTGTGCTCTCTTGGATGGCGGAAAGAATCTTTCTAGGAAAGCGTCTTTTAGTTGCCTCCAATTAGTAATAGAATCAGGAGTTAGCCCGTTCAGCCATAGAGTTGCCTCCCCAGTCAGAGACAATGGAAATAAGCGCAGCCGAATTGCATTCCGCCCAACTCCTGGATTGTCAAACGACTTCCATGTTGAAATAAAATTAACCAGATGCATATTCGGATCATCACCTGCAAGTCCACCAAATCAACCCTTGATCTGCAATAACTGAATCATGGTGATAGTGATATTGAACTTAGCTCCGGGTGCCAAGGGTGGAGGAATAATAGCCCCTGTGGCACCAGCTCCATCCAGATCTTCATCATCATCATCAAAAGGAGCCTGCAGAGCTCGGCGGTCAGGTCTCATTCTAGCTTGACGTTCCCTCCTATGCATAGGTGCCGCCACCTCATCAGTACACCTTGGATTCAGTAACTCATCATCACCCAGGTCCTCATCATCAGGATTTGTTGCTCGCCCTGGGTTATCAATATTCTGTTGATGTACTTGAGCAGCTGCCAGTGCAGCTAATCTAGCCTGCTCCTGTTGAGCCGCCCTTCTGTCAATGTCACGCTGTGTATCCATTCTGCCAATAAGTTGAGGTTCAGGATTTATGGGTAATAACGGTTGACCTGAACTTCGAGTTTTTGGTATGCACTCAAACAAACCTGAATAAAACAAAAACAACAACTAAAAGTAAAATCTGAGAATTTTTGACCAAAGGGTCTAGTAACTATCACAAACTTAGTTGACAACTGTATTCCCCGGCAACGATGCCAAAATTTGATAACGCCCAAACTACAGCTCTCGTAAGAGTTTAAGCGGTCGTTGTCAAATATAGAACCCAACTGGGTTGGGTGTCGAATCCCACATGGAATACTTGGTCACTAAGTGTTGCAACTACTAGTAGACTGTTGGTCGAAAATTCTACGGAAAGGGGGAAATTTGAGTTTGGCGTGAATTAATACTACGGAAGTAAAAACGGAATGCTTTGTTTAGTGAGATTTAATCACAGAGAAAAATAAGTTAGGGTTATGTCCACCTTATGAGTTCTACGTATCTATTAACTATGAGTAATGCGGAATTCAGACATGCATGCACTTATAGAGATTCGTATTCTAATGGTAAATCCTAGTGTTTCTCAAGCATCAAGGATTATTTTACTTTAACTCTCTCGAGATTAAAGCGTATAACTAACGGTACAAACTCTCCAAGAGGTTAACCCAATTACGACACTAACGTGTAAATAGGGGTTGGTAGCCCTATTTCCTTGTCACACTCTCTTTTCCAACCATTTAACTTTTCTCTCGAACAAGTTAATGCTATAATGGCCTATTCTCTATGTTTGCAACCACGAGAATTAAATTAAAACGAAGAGAGTAATGATATAAGTAGCATACACATAAAGAATTCACAAACTCATAGTAATAGATAGAGTCTCATAAGGCTTCCATAACCCTAACAGAGAAGTTTAGCTACTCATGATTACAACGGAGATCACAATAGATATAATCATCATACCACAACCTAGAATAAACTTGGCGATGGAGATGGTTTAGGCGTCAACTAGGGTTTGACGTTTTCCCTTCTCCGTTGCTCACAAGAGTCGTGCTTTCTCTGTCAGAAAGTAACGTGAATAATCCAAAAGTGGCGACTGAATTCTCAAAAACAAATATGAATGAATGAATGAATCAATGCTGAAAAATTCAGCAAATAAGGTTTTTATAACATCCTTGTCCTAGTCCTATTAAGTTACTGCTGCACCCCTAAGTATTTAAAAATACTGTTTTTGCCCGGGACAATTTCTCCATGCGTCACATTCAGTCCATAAGCTTCCTAAAGCTGCCATCCCTCTTCTGTGAAGTTTTCCTTTGCTTCCCAAAGGTCCACAAAGTACTAAAATCTTTATCATTAATACCTGAAAACATGCTAATCACGTAGGTTAGCTCACTTACAGGAAAATGGACTAAAAGTGCAGGAATTATATATTTTATCCTCAAAACTTAGCTATAACATGGGTAAATTATGGTGTTTAGACGTGTAAATACACCCAACATCACAAGGCCAATGTTATGGATAATGCTCTCAGTAGACTCTCCATGGGCAGTATTTCTCACGTTAAGGATAGCAATAGAAAGATAGCTCAGGAAATCCATCATCTTGCCAGACTAGGTGTTCTCTTAGTCGAATCTTCAGAGGGTGGTGTATGTGTTCATAGTAGTTCAGAGTCATCTCTAGTTTCTGAGGTGAAAGAAAAGCAAGACATGGATCCTAGCCTTGTCAAGCTGAAAGAGTCAGTTCAGAATCAGAAAGTTCAGGTTTTCTCCCAAGGGGGAGATGGTGTTCTTCGTTTTCAGGGTTGTTTGTGCATTCTAGGTGTAGATGACTTGAGGCAACAAATTCTTGTAGAAGCGCATGGTGCGCGATACTCCATCCATCCAGGGTCCACTAAGATGTACCGCGATTTGTGGGAGATCTATTGGTGGAGCGGGATAAAGAGTGATGTTGCAGAGTTTGTGGCTAAGTTCTCTACATGTCAGTATGTTAAGATAGAGCATCAGAAACCTAGTGGTTCCATGCAGGAGTTCACTATTCCTACTTGGAAGTGGGAAGAAGTGAACATGGATTTCTTGACGGGTTTGCCTAGAACTCGTCATCAGCATGATTCAGTTTGGGTCATTGTAGATAGAATGACCAAGTCATCCCATTTCCTTCTAGTTTGTACCTCCTGTTCTGCCGAGGATTATGCCAAACTCTACATCAGGAAGTTGGTTAGATTACATGGTGTTCCCTTATCTATAATCTTAGACAGAGGTACCTAGTTTACCTCTCACTTCTTGAAAGTATTCCAAAAGGGTCTCGGTACCCAAGTTCATCTTAGTATAACATTTCAACCTCAGACAGATGGTCAAGAAGAAAGAACCATTCAGACTTTTGAAGATATTCTAAGGGCATGTGCAATTCATTTAAAGGGAAGTTGGAATGACCACTTGTCCTTGATTGAGTTTGCATACAACAATAGCTATCATTCCAGTATTCAGATGGCTCCATTCGAAGCTCTCTATGGTAGGAGATGTAGATCTCTGATCGGTTGGTTTGAAGTTAGTGAGGCCTCAGTCATAGGTCCTAACTTAGTATTCGACGCCTTAGAGAAAGTTTAGTTGATCAGAGAGAGACTCCAGGCTGCTCAGAGACGACAAAAGTCTTATGCAGATATTCGTAGGAAGGATCTCGAGTTCGAGGTCAATGACTATGTCTATCTTAAGATCTCTCCCATGAAGGGAGTGAAGAGGTTCGAAAAGAAAGGGAAACCCAGTCCCCGATATCTTGATCACTTTAGGATTCTCAGTCGCTTCGGCAAGGTAGCTTATGAGCTAGAATTGCCTTCATATCTAGCCTCAGTTCATGTAGTCTTCCTTTTATCTTTTATCATGAAGTGCATAGGTAACCCAACAGTTGTATTCCCTGTTCAGAGCATTGACATTTAGAACAGACTCTTTTATGAAGAGATTCCAGTCGAAATCTTAGACTATCAGACTCATCGATTGAGGAACAAAGAAGTCCCTCTAGTTAAGGTTCTTTGGAGAAATCAGTCTCATGTGGGAGCTACTTCGGAAACAGAAACAGATATGCATACCAAGTATCATCACCTCTTCCCCGCAAATTTAGATCAAGCTCAAGGTAACAGTTCTCCTTAACCTTATTCAGTTTCATGTTCATGTACCCAATTTAAACTTGGTATTTATTACCGTTGCATACTCAGTCATGTATTCATGTATCAGTTTAATTATAAGGTCATGCATCAGATATTCATTCTCATCTTGAGAAGCTCAATTTATCAGATTGCTCAGTTATGCATCCATGTAGCAGTTATCCGTGCGTCCGATATGCATGAGTTTAGTATTTTTAGCATGTCAGTCATGATATCATGGTTTATTTCTTCATGTTAAGTTCATATTCGGCTTGTCTCATTCTTCCTTCTCAGTTAAGTCTGATTCGGGGATGAATGTTCCCAAGGGGGAGATATTATAATACCCCAATAAATCAGACTCAATATTAGATCCATGTTTCAAGCTCATGCATAGTACATAATTGTTCCTTGGTAGTTTCATTATCAAGGTTGATGTGAATTAAGGTCTCAAATATGACCTAGATATTGTGTGAATCAAAACATTCCTTACCGATTGAATTCTTGAGAAGGATATTGGTATCATAAACTTCAAATGAGAATATATCTCATTATACTATGAATTTTTGATCTCATAAACTACCAACAGATAGATAATATAATAATCTTTCCGTCGATACTAATTTTTCCTAAAACGGATACCCAGTGAAGAAGTTATGGCTATTTTAAGTTTCTGTTGTAAGACGAATGCCATTTCAGTGCATGGCGCGTCGCGCCGGAGGCCAAAATGGAATTAATCAATTTCCAGAAAGCCTCCATGATAGACGTTCTTGACTTCAAGCTTCCAATTCATAATAATTGGCATTTTACCAAGATCCGCATCGCACCGGGGCCCTAAATCGGGATAAATTTTGCGTAGTTTTCAGTTTTCATTTTGAACACTTCAAGGGCAATATGGTAACTTCCCAAAACCCTATATATACTATTTAAACACGGGATTGAAGTCCCAAATCAGACATTTACATTTATTTTTTCAAAATTCACTCAAGAACTGGCAAGAACAAGTCTAGGGTTTCCATTGGGGTTTCAAGCTTCAAGCAAATTCAACCGTAGATTCCACGAATTCTTAATCTAAGGTATGCGTAGTGTTAATCTATGGATCCAATCCATTAATAAAGCTCAAGAAACATGTTTTTAAATGTTATTTTGTAAACTTTTAGTGGTGATATAATAATTAACATATTGATGATTGTTGTTTAAGTTTCAAAATGATATCTGAAGATATTTTCATGAAATATATGTGGTTGTTAGTTGAAAAACATGAAATTTAGGTGGTGTGATGTGATGCAAGTATAAAATCCACCTATTCTTTAAATAATGCATGAAAGGTGTTTGATAAAATGCCTAGGATGATAGAAACCCATAATTACATGATTCCATGATATCTAAATGACAAGTCCATATTAGCTATACACTTCCATATGAATTTCCATGCTATTTATGTGTTGTTGTGGTTGTGGCATGAAGAATGTGTGATAATGAAAATATTACTTATATACAAGAAATGTATCCATACTCTCCCTGCCATGTTGAGATGTGAATAAATACATGAAGTATACTATCCGCTACTTATAATATTGTGAATTATGGACTCTAATCTTGTGATCAAGTCATGTCATGTGTGCAAGTTTCCTTCTATCGAGTCCTGGGGGTATTCGTACCCGAAA
The DNA here is from genome assembly GCA_030864215.1 of Capsicum pubescens. NCBI lineage: Eukaryota > Viridiplantae > Streptophyta > Magnoliopsida > Solanales > Solanaceae > Capsicum > Capsicum pubescens. The sequence goes on from CM061544.1 coordinate 110,752,350, forward strand.
AATATAGTTGTGCCTAGAGCCATGTCATGTACCACGATAAAGATTAGTCAAGCTATACTCTAAAAAACTCAGTCAGCTATGTGACTCAGGAAACATAAAAAATATCATGATCTCAGTTAACTTTCAGATAATAGTACTACTTCGTCAGTCAGCGGATATCAGTTATTCAGTCCATGTATAGCCAATTGAATCATGTTCAATACCTTCATATGGGAGTAAAAGTTATCACCAAGTGAACCCAAGGATGGGAACTCACCTGCCAGTTCAGCGTGTGATTCTTAGCATTCATCTTTATGTTCTAGAACTACGTAGCCAGCGTAGGTTAAGACATCTTAACCTTTTAGATTAGTATTGATGAGGTGGATTAACCTATCAGTTTAGGGTCCCACCGTTCTCACTTTGAGTACCTGCCAGATAAGGGTCACTCACAACTAACCTTACCAGTGGCGCGGTATTGACATCCCTCCAGTCGGGGCAGAGATTAGACCCCAGCTTAACCATAATGGTATAAATGGGGCATGTCAGTTAAGCAACTACCTCCTACAGTTTTAGTCTCAGTCTCAGTAAAAGAACTCAGACATTTCTTCAGATATCAGTATACCAGGACTGTTAGATACAGTCAAATTCAGTTATAGCACGGGACTCAAAGAGTTCTACTAGATTCAGGACTGTTAGACACAGTCGCTCATGTTATCAGAACTACAGTTCTAGTCATGTATTAGCATACAGATTTAGCTACCACGTACTCACTATCTCAGTTACTATGTATGTATATTTGTACTCTTACATTCATATCAGTCAGTCAGTTAGCATTATTCATGCATGTAAACCCTTTGCATTAGCCAACCTCACTCGTATACTCAGTACTCCAGTTGTACTGATTCATTTGCGCTATGGTTCTTTCATTTCATATTACACCATAGGTCCAGAGCAACGAGATCCAGACCAGCAGTAGCTTTCCATTCGCAGTGTTGTAGTGAGTCCTCATCCATTCGAGGATAATATGATTCGATTTATTTATTTATTACTTCAGTTTAGTTTTACGGAGTTAGTTGGAGACATGTTAATTCAACTCCTTATTCAGTACTTAGAGGATTTCAGATTTAGTTAGATTTATCTATCAGAGTTAGTTTTCAGTTTTATATTCAGTTGTTTTGGGTATTGATTACCCCATGGATGTTACTATATCTCTTCAGTTGAACCTTATGGCCTACATGTTCAGGTTTACCGCATATTATATGCATATTATGTAGTGTACAACTACAGATATCAGTCATGGGTTAGCATGTGGTTCCTCGGGGTCATGAGCACCGTGTAGCATTCCGATTAAAAAAATTGAGGCATTACATCTACTCCGCTACAAATCAGAACTAAAAGTAGTGAAACAGAATCTATGTTTTCTTCTAACTCATACAATAAGCTAGAACCTACCAGAACAATGTGGCTAAAATTGGTGCGTTACATCAATGCAAAGCATAACTACTATTGGTAAATTTAATTGTAGAAAATCATGCCTTCATTTAACTTTATCTCTACCCAAAACAAGAAGGAGAAACACTATTTCTCTGCATAGATGAGTCTTGTCACACGTACTTTTTTGAAACCTCAGCTAGTTTCTATAACACCCCATATTTCCCTAGAATAATATAAGCCCCAATACATGAGTATTCATATATAAAATTTTCGAAACACTCATTTTTTTAGAGCCTACCATTTCGTAGGAAATTCAATTAACTTTCGAGCGATATAAAATTTGCCCAAATTCGATGACCGTGTAAGAAGTTATGATGATTTTAAGTTTCAGCCGTTAAAGATCGTCATTTTAACCCTTAGCGCATCGTAAAGACTGTCCAAATTACAATTTTCAATTTTTAGTGTGACTCTTCGAAGTTGGTGCATCGTGGATCAGGCCAATTTAATGTTTGGCAATTTCCAGTGGGTCACCGCGATGGTGGCACATCGCGGAGGTGGAAAATTAGTACTTCAATTGATTAATGTGATAGCTCCACATCGAGGTGTTTTCCCAGGTCCCAGTTGTCCCTTTTCCAGTGGCTTGGCATGATAGTGGCGCATCGTGTAAAGGCCAAAAATCGGGATCTTCAGTTTTCATCTTCCATTTTTAAATTTGTTCAGGGGTATTTGGGTTTTTTTCCACAACCCTAATTAACCTAAAACATGAAATTTAACCCCTAAAAACCCTAAGTAGTCATCATTATTTCAATTCCTCACACAATCAAAGATCCCCTTTTCAAGAACAAGAAACCCTAGCTCTCAAATTCAAGACCAATACTTAAGAACTCATAAAAAACCTCAGGAAATTCATTATCCTAGGTATGTTAGATGTTCATCCATGTATTCTTTTCATCGATGGGGCCCAAGAAACCCATTTTAATTACCAAGTTGTAATATTTTCAAGTTATTATGTTTTAAATTATGATTTCATCCATGAATCTCCATGTACTATTGATTTAATACCATGTTACCATGAAATTATTGATATCATTCAATCCTCCGTGTTTTTATATTATTATTTATTTAATAAAACAATGATTTAGTACTATTATGTTGAATTCATGCTTTTTTTTATAAGTTTAGTGGCACTCCTATGATTCTTTTAAACCCTGAACTACAACTGTTGGATAAAATGCCTACAAGAGTGATTGATTTAAATAAAAGCCTTCATGTTTTGTCCTTCAAGATTTAGCATCATTTTACTATTATTGTTTTTAGTCTTGGGGGCATTGAATACCCAAAATAAATAGTTGTTTACTTAGTCTAGTATCAGTACATTACGGAATAGTCTTTAGAACATACTATTAGCATTATCAGAATAGTCAGTAACCAGTCAGATAAATATAGAACAGTCTAGAATTTTAGTGCCTTTCAATTGGGAGAATATTTTATCACTAAGAGAGTGTAGGGATGGTGGCTTCCTCATTAGATAGGAAGAGTTGTTAGTAGCAGTCCTTATACTTGAGAACTATGTAGATAGCGTACGATATGAGAAGTCAACCGTCAGATTAGGCTTGACTATCTTACACGTGTCACCCATCAGTTCAGGCTTGACACCCTTAGTCCTTTGGATATTATATTAGTTTAGTGGATCTATACAACTATCGTTAGTACCCGTGGCACATTATTAACACCCTTCCAACTAGGGTTGTAGGTTGTACCCCGATTAGCTCAAATTGGGGAATATTAATTAGATGATACCTTTCACAGTCTCAGATATAGTCTTAGTTACAATCTTAGTTCAGTTATGAAGTCTTAGAGTTGCTTGAACAAAGCATACATATATCAGTATTTTTCAGTATTTCAGTTTACATATTTTAATCAGTCCATGTTATATGCTTGGTAATGCATCCCCAGTGTATACAGGTTTTTCACGTATCTTTAGTATTTAGAGATTATCATGCATACTCGGTATTTAAAGATTCTCCATATTTTTAGTATCAACAAATTCTATGTTATCTACTCAGTAGTCCATGTTTTACATGTATTTTTAGTTAATTATTAGTTATGTTCAAGAAACTATGCATATCAACCTACCTCATTTAGCATACCAGTACATTCAATGTACTGATCACATATCTTTCTTTTGCGCCATGATGTATTATATCATAGGTGCTGATGCTCAGTTCCCAGACCATGCTTTTATCTCACTCCTCATTCTATCAGTAGTATAGTAGTAGTGATGAGCCCTCATCATTCGAGGATAGATTATTTTACTTCATATATATATTACAGCTAGTAGTTAGTTGGAGTTAGTTGGGGACTGTCCCATCAACTCACAGTCATTCAGTTTTAGAGGCTTAGCAAACATTAGAGTCGGTTATTTAGTATTTAGACATTACAGTTGGTTACCAAATTTATCATTATTTTATTAGATTTAGTCAGTTATTTCTATAGTCTCATATTACAGTTATTAAAACCTCATGGCATATCGGTATTATTCTACATTTATGGTTATGTTATTCAGTGCTCATAGCAGGTACTAGCTCATGGGATAACTTGTGGTCCCTCAGGATTATAAGCACCATGTGACTCCCAGGGTGTACTCTCGGGGCATTACAAACTTTGTATCAAAGCCTATGGTTTTAAAGTGTCCTAGGAAGTCTGAAAGCCACATCAAGTCGAGTCTTGTGCATGGGTATATAGTGCGCCACACTTATGGATGAGAGGCTACAAGGTGTTTAGGAAAAGTTTTCCTTCTTTCAGTATTCATGTCGTATGAGTGAGCATGAGCTCAAGTTAAAATCCTAGTCTAATCCATTTCTTCCTTTCGTTTATAGAACATGCCTTCTAAGAGGAACAAAAGAAGAATAATAAATTAGCCATCCCATCCAGGAAGATCCTCTGGACGAGCACGTCTCTCACGCAGAATTTAGGACTGTGTTCACTACTCTAGCCAATTCTATAGCAGCATAAAATAAATAGCCAGCTGTTGTTCTAGCCAACCCAGTGGCCACTACTGCTGCAACCATAATTCTAGATTTCACCCGAATGAATCCTCTTTCTTTCTTGGGATCCATGTTTGAAGAGGATCCACATAAATTCTTATATATGGTGCAAAAGGTAACGGATGCTATGGAGGTGACATCTAGTCAGAGTGAAGAGTTGGCTACATATAGTTACAGGATGTAGCCCATACATGGTTTAAACAGTGGAAGGTTGATAGGTGTGAATATGTATGGCATGTAGAATAGGAATAGTTTGCCACAACTTTCTTAGTTTGATTCTTCTCATTAGAATAGAGAGAGTCCAAAGTGTTAGAGTTTATTAACTTGAGGTAGGGAAGCACGAGCGTGAAGGAATATTCCCTCAAGTTTACTCAGTTAGCTATGTATGGTTTTCATGTGGTAGATAATAACAGGACCAAGATGAGTAAGTTTGCGTCTGGCATATCTTATAGTGTGGTCAAAGAGTGAAGGACCGTAATGCTTATTAGTGAGATGGACTTGTCTAGGATGATGGTCTATGATCAACAGATAGAGGACCATCATCCTAGACAAGTCCATCCCACTAATAAGCATTACGGTCTATGCTCAACAGATCTAGGATGGGTAGTTTTAATTTCAATCAGCCAAAGTTAGAAGGTGGTAACCGTCTTCAGTTTCATTAGAGGTCTGCAACTTCGGCACCCTCTTCAGCTAGTGCCCCAGTTCCCAAATTCAATAACGACAATAGGGATAGGGTACCAGGATCTAAGTCCCAGGTCTATGTTAGCAGTGCTCGTACAAATCCTTTATGTCAGAAATATAACAGACACTATCAGGATGAGTGTAGAGAGGGTAGTGATGTGTGTTTTGGGTTTGGAAAGCCAGGCCATCGGATTTTGGTGTGTGGGGTAGTTGGACAGAAAGGTAGGGATGTGTGCCAATAGGGATAGTCCCATCAGTCATCCGTTCAATCCGATCGCTCGACTTAGCAAGGTGCCCCTTCGAGTGCTACCAGTGGTCAGCGTCCGAATAGATTATATGATCTTCAGTCCTGCTAAGATCATGAAAATTCTCCTAATGTAGTTTTTGGTATGTTGCAGGTCTTTAACTTATATGTTTATGCTTTACTAGACCTTAGGGCTTCTCTTACTTTTGTAATGCCATTTATGGCCATCAACTTCGGAGTCAGTCCCAAAACTCTAGCAGAGCTCTTTTCATTCTCTACTCCAGTAGCCATTTCCTTTATAGCCAGACAGGTATACAAGAACTGCCCGGTCATATTATCTCAAAAAGTAACATAAGTTGATCTCGTGGAGTTAGATATGATAGATTTTGATGTCATTCTCTGCATGGATTGGCTCCACTCATGCTATGCCTAAGTTGATTGTAGAAATTAAATAGTTTATTTTCAGTTCCTAAATGAACTAGTCCTTGAATGGAGGGGTAGTACCATAACTCTTAGGGGTCAAATGATCTTGTACTTTAGAGCCAGAAAGATGATATCGAAGGGGTGTATTTTCCATCTTATGCGGGTCAAACTGTAACGCCCCGAATCTGGTACCCGAAATGCTACACGGTGCTCATGATCCTAAAAGACCACAAACTAACCCATGACTGATATATTTACCTTAACATTGCATAATATACTGTATAAATGCGGAAATAAAGGTTGTACGACCATAAGGTTCAAAACTGATAAGATAACTAATAAAATATAACTTATGGTTGGGGTATGAAATACCCAAAACAACTAAAATAAACTGTCTAAACATGATAGTCTGAAAAGCCTCTAACTGACTGAACTGTCATAATAATAAGTTGATGGGACATGTCCCCAACTAACTCCAACTACTGAAATAAATTATTTAATGATATAATAGAATAATGGTCATGTCCTCAAAGGATAAGGACACTGCTTACTCTGACTACTATGACTGGAATACTACTGATGCTCTAGAGCTTGTTCTTTTGAACCTATGCTATAAAACACCATAGCGCAAATGCATCAGTACGTTTGAATGTATTGGTATGCATGTGAGGTAGGCTGAAGGCACAAGGGTTCACATGTATGAACTATACTAACTGACTGCATAATATGAATGTGAGAATACATGCATAACTACATAATAACTATAATTGAGTTCATGATAACATGATTACTGAGTTTGAGTACTTATAACATGAGATAGTAATATTTGTGTAACGGAAATAACTAATATTGAGCGACTGTATCTGATAGTCTAGGTTCTGATGGAACTAGCTGAGTTCTGTACTATTTTGAGTTGACTGTATTTGATAGTCCTGAATCTTGTAGAACTATCTGAGTTCTATTACTAAGACTGAATGACTGTATCTGACAGTCCTAATTATGTAACTAAAACTGTGGGAAGTAGTATCTAACCAACATGCCCCAAAATGCACCATAATAGCTGAGCTGGGGTCCAATCTGTGCCTTGATTGGAAGTGTGTCAATACCGCAACATTGGTAAGGTCAAGATGTGGGTGACACTCATCTAACAGTGTCCCCAAAACAGAACGGTGGGGCCCTCATCTGACAATGCTTATCCACCCCATTAACCCTTATCTGACAGTTTTGATGTCTCAACCTATGGTGGCTACATAGTTTTGGAATTCAAGGATGACTTCTAAGAATCACACCCTTATATGATAACATGTGTTTCCATCCTTGGGTTAACTCGGTGCTAATTCTTACTCCCATTTGAATAGACACTGAACATGGATTACTGAACTGAACTAGACTATATTAACTGTGTTCCATTGACTGATGGAATACTAATGAGATTATGAATTTCTGAGATTTCTGAGATTACTGAGTTTTCCTGAGTCATAATACTGACTGAATTTATATGACCATTGCTCGACTAAGAGTATCTTGAAAACATGATACTAACCCTAGGCACACAGCTAAATTGACGGTACAAGTACCCCCAGGTCTCGATAGCATGAAACTAACAAAGAATGACTTTCTTGAATACATGACCAACATCATAATACATAATACAATAAGGTGGAGATTTAATTAATTATAATTTCTAAAGAACCACAAGGTTAAACATGTATCCAAAATTCACTGCCTAAGACATTTCATTAAACATTTAACATGCATAAACTTGTACATGATTGGGGATTTCGTATTATCATACTAGTATGGAGCTTTTTCTTCACATATGAGAAGCATACATTGGTTATACCATCATCAATGCATCTAATTGTCATGGTTGCATGAATAATTTTGCAAGTTTGAATGGTTTATCATGATTATTAAATAAATCATCACATACTAGGGTCAATCATTGGAGTATGTAATTTAAAAGAAGAATAAAAAACCCCATAACATTATGAACATGAATTTAAATTCAATTTAATTCATGAACATTCATACATACAAAAATCTTGGATTTTTAAAAGAAATTCTTGAGCCTCATGGGTGAATCAACACATGACATACCTGGGTTGTGAGTTTCTTGAAGTTCTTTGATTTGAAGAACTTGTAATCTCTTAGATTCTTGAAGAATGATTTGGATCTTGTTCTTGGGGATTATCTTTGGGAGAAAACCCTAATTTGATGTTGTAGATGGATAATGAACTTCTTAGTTTTGATCGGATATAATTAGGGGTTATAACGGGTGGAAAAGACCCAAATACCCTTTTGAAAATGACTTTAAAATAACTGAACAAACTATAAGAAGAGGGATGCAATGGTCCGTCGCTGGGTCGACGGTTCATAGATATTGACAGTCGCACCTAGGCATAATAGGGGTTTACTGCATCTTCTGTGACGGGTTGGACATTGGTCCGTCGTTAGCTCGACGGTCCGTTAGCCTGAGCCATCACACTTAGGCAGAATTTGGTGTTACTGCCTCTGCTGCGACGTCTTGGGCGATGGTCCGTCGGTCTTCACCATCATACCTGGGCAGTTTTGACTACTTTCTATATTTCAGCCATAACATTCTCTTCCGATGTTGGATTTTGACGGAATAGGTATCAATGGAAATCTTATTTAATTTGAAAAAAAAAGTAAAAATCTTAAAAATTCCATGTATATAAAAGTGGATTCATATTTCAAAGTAAGTTTCTAACATACTTGGGATGATTTCAAGCTAGGTATATGTACGGGGTATTATAATATCTCCCCCTTCAGAACATTCGTCCTCAAATTAGACTGAGTGAGAGGGGAGAAGGTAAAATGACATACATACTGAACATTAATAAATGGAACGTGATCTCATGACTGGCATAACGAATAACTGAATATATCATATCGATCTCTGATGCAGGAGTAACTGATTTATGACTGCATGACTAAGTGTTCTGATAAAACAATGTTCTTATAATGAGTATGCATATCTGATGCATGATTATATAACAGAACCGCCATATGAATACATGAATGAATATGTAATGGTACTTAATAAAAAGTTCGTGGTGGAATTCTGAATATGAAAGTGAATAAGTTTAAGGAGAATTGTTACCTTGAGCTTGATTTGAGTTTGTGGAGAAGAGGTGAGGATACTTGATCCGCATATCTGATGCTGCTTCCCAAGTAGCTCCCTCAACTGACTGATTTCACCAAAGAACTCTTACTTGAGGGACTTCTTTGTTCCTCAGTCTACGAGTTAAGTAGTCAAGAATTTCGACTGGAATCTCTTCATAAGGGAGGCTGTTCTGAACATCTATGCTCTGAATAGGGACTACAACGGATGGGTCACCTATGCACTTCTTGAGCAAAGATACATGGAAGACTGGATGAACTAAGGCTAGATCTAAAGGTAATTCAAGGTTATAAGCTACCTTGCCGAAGCAACTGAGAATTTTGAATGGATCGACATATTAGGGACTGAGCTTCCCTTCTTGTTGAATCCCTTCACTTCCTTCATGGGAGAGACCTTTACATAGACATAATCACCAATGTAAAACTCAAGATCCTTTCTGCGCACATCTATATAAGATTTCTGTTGTCTCTAAGCAGCCCAAAGTCTTTCTGCGATCAACCGGACTTTTTATAAGGCATCGAATACTAAGCCAGGTTCTATAACTAAGGCCTAACTAACTTTGAGCCAACATACTTGAGATCTGCATCTCCTACCATAAAGAGCTTTCAATGGAGCCATCTTTATACTTGAAAGATAGCTGTGGTTGTATGAAAACTTAATTAAAGGCAAATGGTCATCCCAAATACCCTTGAAATCAATTGCACACGCTCGCAACATATCTTCTTAAGTCTGAATGGTCCTTTCTTCTTGACCATCTGTCTAAGGATGAAAGGCGGTACTGAGATGAACTTGGGGACCAAGACCCTTTTGGAACGCTTTTTAGAAATGAGAGGTGTACTGGGTACCTCTATCTGAGATAATAGATAATGGAACACCGTGCAATTTGACCAAATCTCTAATGTAGAGTTTGGTATAATCCTCAGCTGAATAAGTGGTATGGACTGGAAGGAAATGAGCAGATTCGGTCATCCTATCTACAATAATACAAACTAAATCATAAAAGTGATGAGTACGAGAAAAACCCATCACGAAGTCCATGTTCACTTCTTCCCACTTCCAAGTAGGAATAATGAACTCTTACATGGACCCACTAGGCTTCTGATGCTCTATCTTAACCTTCTAAAAAATTGAGCACTTAGACACTAACTCTGCAATATCTCTCTTAATCCCGCTCTACCAATACATATCCCGAAAGTCGCAGTACATGTCTTTGGTACCTGGATGAATAGAGTAGCGCGCACCATGTGATTCAACAAGAATTCATTGCCTTAAGACGTCTACACCTGGAACACACAGACGACTTTGACAACACAATACACCATCTCCCCCTTGGGAGAAAACCTCTTTTTTTCTAATCCTTGACTGACTCTTTTAACTTAAAAAGGTTGGGAACTCTATCTTGATTTTCTTTTACCTCGGAAACTAGTGATGATTCTGAACTACTCTGAACCCATATGTCACCCTCCTCTGAATCGACAAAGGAAATGCATAGTATGGAATGATGATGGATTTATTGTTCTAGATTCTTCTTATTTTCCTCAGTATGAGCAATACTTCCCATATAAAGTCTACTGAGAGCATCGGCCACGACGTTGGCCTTGCCCGGATGATAAAGGACATTCATTTCTTAATCATTCAAGAGCTGTAACCACCTTCTCTAATAAAGATTGAGATCTTTATGAGAAAAGCCATACTGAAGGCTCCCATGATCTGTGAACACATCTACATAAACTCCATAGAGATAATGCCTCCAAATCTTCAAGGCAAAAACTACGACTTCTAACTTATGATCATGAGTAGGATAATTCTTCTCATGGGTTTTAAGCTGTATGAAGGAATAGGATACGAACTTACCATGATGCATGAGCACAAAACCCAAACATTCTATGGATGCATCACAATACACTACAAACCCATCTGAACCCTCTGGAAGAGCCAAAACTGGAGCTGAGGTGAGTCGAGTCTTTAATTCTTGAAAACTCTTCTCGCAAGGATCTGACCACTAAAACTTGACTTTCTTCTGAGTCAATCTAAACCTGGGGGATTCAATAGAAGAAAAACCCTCAATAAACCATCTGTAATATCTAGGAAAACACAAGAAACTCCTAATATCTGATGAAGAGATAGGTCTGGGCTAATTTCTTACCTCTTTGGTCTTTTGAGGATCAACCCTAATGCCATCACCGAAAATTATATGACCAAGGAATGCTAAAAACCTTAGCAAAAATTTGCATTTACTAAATTGGGTGAACAACTGATGATTTCTGAGAGTCTGCAATACTATTCTGAGATGGTCTGCATGATCACGCTCACTGTGGGAATAAACAAGGATGTGATCTATGAAGACAATGACGAATATGTCCAAGTACTGCTTGAACACATGGTACATCAAGTCCATGAAAGATGCTGGGGCATTGGTAAGACCAAAGGACATAACTAAGAATTCGAAGTGACCATACCTAGTATGAAAGGATTTTTTTTTAATATCAAATTCTATTACTCTGAGTTGATGATAGCCTGATATAAGGTATATCCTTGAATAGATGGAAGCTTAAAGTTTGTGAAACAAGTCATCGATTCTGGGAAGAGGATACTTGTTCTTGATCGTGACTTTATTGAGCTGACGGTAATCAATGCATATTCTGAGAGAACCATCTTTGTTATGTATGAATAAGATTAGTGAGCCCCACAGGGTCATGCTAGGTCTTATGAATCCCTTATCTAAGAGATCCTTCAACTTCTTTTACAATTTTCTGAGTTTTGCTGGTTCCATTATGTATGAAGGAACATATAAAAGCTGAGTATCTGGAAGAAGATCAATGCAAAAGTCTATTTTCCTTTCCGTAGGAATTCCTGGAAGATCTTCAAAAAAAGACATTTGAATATTTATTTACGACTAAGACTGATTCATGAATGGGAGTTTCATAAATATTGTCCTTAACGCGAACAAGATGATAGACACATTCTTTAGATATCATTTTATGTGCCCAAATATAGGAAACAAGCTGACCTCTGAATGCTGAAGTACTACATTTCCACTATAGAACAGGTTTATTTGAAAACTGAAACTGGACTATTCTGTTTCTGCAGTCGACTATGGCATAGCAGTAAAGAAGCCAATCCATGCCCAAAATGACATAAAAATCAATCATCTCTAATTCGACTAAATCTACTAAGGTGACTTTCTAAAATATCATAACCGAATAGTTCTTGTATGCCCATCGGGATATGATAGTTTTAACCACAAGGGTAGAGACTGAGAAGGGCTCATTTAGATTTTGGGACGACTCCAAAATCAACTGCTATATAGAGAGTAACAGAAGACAAAAAAGCTCCTAGATCTAGCAAAGCGTAAACATGAATATGAAAGATTTTTGATGTACCAGTAACCACATCAGGAGAATTTTCTTAATCTTACCAGGACTGGAGACCATAAATTTGATTTAGGGATTGTCCACTAGTAGTACTGGATGTGGCACCCTACTGATTTGGGTGATCGAACTAAGCTGGGGAACGGTTCTATTGACCCTGATAACCTTACTGGGGAAAATCTCTAACTCTATGGTCTGGCTTGCCAAATCTTAAACAGACATCGCTACCAGCTTTGCAAGCACCCTTGTGGTTCTTACCATAAGTCTGACAAAGGGGATTAGTTCGGGTATTGTTGACTCTTCCCAAAGACTTAGATCCTGACGCTCTATCTCTATTACTATCCTTGAACTTAGGAGATAGCGAACTAGCTTAAGAAGAATCTGGAACTTCTGACTTAGGATGAAATTGAGAATTGTTTCCTCCTTCTGATTTGGGTTAAGAAAAGTTGAAACTACCAATCCTTGCTCTCTTATTCTGCTTCTCCCTTATCTTAATCTTTTGCTTCTCTATCTACTGAAAATGACTCATAAGCCTGGCTTAAGTCATGTCACCATTCAACATCGCAGACCTACACTTATTGACCATACTATCATTCACCCCAGAAACAAACTTACTCACCTTGTCCCAGCTATCTGCAACCACATGAGGAGTATATCTCGCTAATTGAGTAAACTTAAGAGAATGCTCTTTCACCGTCATGTTTCCCTACTTGAGGTTTATTAATTCCAACACCTTAGCTTCTCTCAGCTCTAGGGGAAAGAACCTATCAAAGAAGGCAGTAGCAAACTCCTCCCACTCAATATGCCATGCATCTACAACCCTCTCTGACTTTTACTATTTGTACCAAGTATGAGCAACATACTGCAACTAATATGAATCTAGCTCTACACTCTCACTAGTAGTAACCCCTATGATATCCATAACCTCTTGAACCTAATCAAAGAACACATGAGGGTCCTCATCTGACTTAGACCCAAGAAAGGATGAAGGATTCATTCGGGTGAAGTCCCAAATCCTGGCTACAGCTGAATTAGACACTAGGTTCGCTATAATGACAACTGGTCATTCATTGTGAGCAGTAACTGACTGAGCAAGAGTAGTGAATACAACTCTGAACTTTGCATGAGAAACATGTTATTCCAAAGGATCTTCAGGCTGAGGGGCTGGCTGATTCCCATTTCTTTTTTTTGGAGGCATGTTCTCTAGAAGAAAGGAGGAAATGAATTAATCTAGACTGAGAGATTTACTGGAGACTATCCTCACTGGTACGACATCAATACTGAAAGAAGGGAAACTGTTCCTAAAACATCTTATAGCCTCCTGCATATAAATATGACATGCAATACACCCATGTACAAGACTCTAGTAAATGCGGCTTTCAAACTTCCTAGGACTCTATTGAACCTTAGGCTCTGATATCAAGTTTGTAACGCCCCAAATCTGGTACCCAAAATGCTACACGGTACTCATGACCCCTAATGACCACAAACTAACCACTGACTGATATTTGTACCTGAACACAACATAATATACTGTTTAAATGTGAAATAAAGGTTGTAAGGCCATAACGTTCAAAACTAATAAGATAACTGATAAAATATAACATATGGATGGGGTATGAAATACCCAAAACAATTGAAATAATCTATCTAAAAAATATATTCTGAAAAGCCTCTAACTGGCTGAACTATCTGAATAAGGAGTTGATGGGACATGTCCCCAACTAACTCCAACTACTAAAATTAATTAATTAATGATATAATTGAGTAATGGTCATGTCCTCGATGGATGATTACTCACTGCTAACTCTGACAGGTGACACTGGAATTCTACTGATGCTCTGGAGCTCGTGTTCGGAACATATGGTATAAAACACCATAACGCAAATGCGTCAGTATATTTGAATATAATGGTATGCATTTGAGGTAGCCTGAATACAAAAGGGTTCACATGTATGAACTATACTAATTGACTACATAACATGAATGCAAGAATACATGCATGAATACATAATAACTATAACTGAGTTTGTGATAACATAATTATTGAGTATGAGTACTGATAACATGAGATACTGATATCTGTGTAACTATAATAACCTACATTGAGTGACTATATCTGACAGTCTAGGTTTTGATGGAACTAGGTGAGTTTCGTACTATTCTTAGTTGACTGTATCTGACAGTCCTGAATCCTGTAGAACTATCTGAGTTTTATTATTGAGACTGAATAACTGTATTTGATAGTCCTAATTCTATAAATGAAACTATGGTAAGTAGTATCTAACCGACATGACCCAAAATATGCCATAATAGATAAGCTGGGGTCCAATCTGTGCCCTGATTGGAAGGGTTTCAATACCGTGTCGCTGGTTAGGACAAGCTGTGGGTGACCCTCATCTGATAGTGTCCCCAAAAGAGAATGGGGGTCCCTCATTTAATAGTGCTTATCCAGCTCATCAACCATTATCTGACAGTGTTGAAGTCTCATCCTATTCAGTCTACATAATTCTAGAATGCAAGGATGACTTCTAAGAATCACACCCTCATCTCACAGTATGTGCTTCCATCCTTGGGTTCACTCGGTTCTAATTCATACTCCCATATTAATAAAAACTAAACATGGATTACTGAACTGAACCGTACTATATCAACTGAGTTCCGTTGATTGATGGAATACTACTGAGATTAATGAATTTCTGAGATTTTTGAGATTACTGTGTTTTCCTGAGTCACATGACTGACTGAATTTCTATGAACATTTCTCAACTGAGAGTATCTTGAAAACATAACACTGGCTCTAGGCACAGAACTAAATTATCGGGTACAAGTACCTCCAGAACTCGATAGCATGAAACTAAAAAACGTTATATTCTTGACTACATGACCAACATTTCAATCCATAATACAATAAGTTGGAGATTTCATGAAGTAGAAGTTCTAAAGCACCACAAGGGTTACACATGTATCCATAATTCACTGACTAAGACATTTCATCAAACATTTGACATGCATAAACTTGTACATGATTGGGGATTTCATATTATCACACTAGTATGGCAATTTTCCTTCACATAGGCATTTAATCGAATACATGAGGAGCATAATTTGGTTATACCATCATCAATGCATCTAATTGTCATGGTTGCATGAATAATTTTGCAAGTTTGAAGGTTTTATCATGATTTTTATGCAAATCATCACATACTAGAGTCAATCATTGGAATAAGTAATTTAAAACATGAATCAAAAAACCCCACAACATCATGAACATGAATTTTAATTAAATTTAAATCATGAATATTCATACATACATAAATCTTGGATTTTTAAAAGAGATTCTTGAGACTCATGTGTGAAAAGGACCCATGAATCAATGCATGACATACCTGGGTTGTTAGTTTCTTGAAGTTCTTGGACTTGAAGAACTTGGAATATCTTAGTTTCTTGAAGAATGATTTGGATCTTGTTCTTGGTGATTATATTTGATGAAAACCCTAATTTGATGTTGTAGATCAATAATGAACTTATGAGCCTTGATCTGATATAATTTAGGGTTAAAATGGGTGGAAAAATACCCAAATACCCTTTTAAAAATGACTTTAAAATAACAGAACGAACTATGCAATGGTGGGTGCGATGGTTTATTGCTGGGTCGATGGTCCTTCAGTCCTGACCGTCGCACATGGGAAGAATAGGGGTTTACTGCCTCTGCTACGATGTCTTGGACGATGGTCCATTGCTAGCTCAACAGTTTGTTGGCCTGAACTGTCGCCATTAGGAAGATTGTGGTCTCACCGCCTCTGCTGCAATGGCTTTGGCGTTGGTCTGTCGCTATCTCGATGGTCCATCATCCTTCACTGTCGCACCTGGGTAGTTTTGATTGCTTTTTGTATTTCGTCCATAACATTCTCTTTCGATGTCTGATTTTGATTGAATGGGTATCCTGGAAAGCTTATTCAATTTGACATGATGTAAAAATCTTAAAAATTCCACTTATTAAAATGTGGATTCATCTTTCAAAGTGAGTTTCTAACATACTTGGGATGATTTCAAGCAAGGTAGAAGTACGGAGTATTACAATATATTCCCATTAAGAACATTCATCCTCGAATGAGATTGAGTGAGTGGGGAGAATGTAAACTGATGTACATACTGAATATAAATAACTGAAACATGATCTCATGACTGACATGATGGATAACTGAATATTTCATACCGACCATGCATATCTAATGCGTGAGTAACTAATTTATGACTGCATGACTGAGTGTTCTGATGAATTAATATCCTCACAATGAGAATGCATATCTGATGTATGATTATATAATTGAACTGACATATGAATGCATTATTGAATATGGAATAGTTTTTAATACCAAATTCGTGATGGAATTCTGAACATGAAACTGAATAAGTTTAAGAAGAGCTGTTACCTTAAGATTGATCTGAGTTGGCAGAGAAGAGGTTAGGATACTTGGTCTGCATTTCTGGTTAAGCTTCCTAAGTAGCTCCCTCAACTGACTGATTTCACCAAAGAGCTTTTACTAGAGGGACTTCTTTGTTCCTCAGTCTACGAGTCTGGTAGTCAAGAATTTTGACTAGAATCTCTTCATAAGAGAGGCTGTTCTGAACATCTATTCTCTAAATAGGGACTACAATGGCTAGGTCACCTATGCACTTCTTGAGAAAAGAGACATGGAAGACTGTATGAACTGAGGCTAGATATGAAGGAAATTCGAGCTCATAAGCTACCTTTTCGAAGCGACTGAGAATTTTGAAGGGACCGACATATCGGGGACTGATCTTTACCTTCATTCCAAATCTCTTCACTCACTTCATAGGAGATATATTTAGATTTCCATAATCACCAATCTCAAATTAGAGATCCTTTCTGCGCACATCTGCATAAGACTTTTGTCGGCTCTGAGAAACACGAAGTCCTTCGCTGATCAATTGAACTTTTTCTAAGGCATCTCATACTATGTCAGGCCCTCTAACTAAGACCTCACTAACTTCGAACAAACTGACTGGAGATCTGCATATCCTACCATAAAGAGCTTCGAATGGAGCCATCTTAATACTGGAATGATAGCTGTTATTGTATGAAAACTCAACCAAAGGTAAGTGGTCATCCCAACTACCCTTGAAATCAATTGCACATGCTCGCAGCATATCTTCTAAAGTCTAAGTAGTCCTTTGTTCTTGACCATATATCTGAGGATGAAAGGTGGTACTGAGATGAATTTGGGTACAAAAACCCTTTTGGAAGGCTTTCGAGAAATGAGAGGTAAACTACGTACCTTTATCTGAGATAATAGATAATGGAAAACCATGCAATCTGACCAAAACTCTGATGTAGAGTTTGGCGTAAACCTCGTCTAAATAAGATGTATGGACTAAAAGGAAATGAGCTAATTTGGTCATCCTATCCACAATGACCCATACTGAATCATGATAGCAACAAGTACGAGGAAAACCTGTCACAAAGTCCATGTTCACTTCTTCCTACTTCCAAGTAGGAATACTGAAGTCCTGCATGGACCCACTAGGCTTCTGATGCTCTATCTTAACCTTCTAACATGAAGAGCATTTAGCCTCAAACTCTATAACATCTCTCTTTATCCCACTTCACCAATATGTTTCCTACAAGTCGTAGTACATCTTTGTGGACCCTGGATAAATAGATTAGCGTGCACCATGTGCTTCTGCAAGAATTCGCTGCCTTAAGTCGTCTACACCTGGAAATCAAAAAAGACCCTGACAACGTAATACAAAATCTCCCCCTAGGGTGAAAATATCTACTTTCTGAATCTTGACTGACTCTTTTAACTTGAAAATGATGGTATCTCTATCTTGCTTTTCTTTCACCTCAGAAACTAGAGATGATTCTGAACTACGCTGAGACCATATGCCACTCTCCTCTGAATAGACTAAGTGAGCGCCTAGTATGGAAAGCTGATGGATTTATTGAGCTAGCTTCTTCTTACTTTCCTCAATATAAGCAACACTACCCATAGACAATCTACTGAGAGCATCAACCATGACATTGGCCTTGCCCAGATGTAAATGACACTTATTTCATAATATTTCAAGAGCTCTAACCACCTTCTCTAATGAAGATTGAGATCTTTCATAGAAAAGATATACTGAAGGCTCTTATGATCGGTGAACATATCTACATAAAATCCATAGAGATAATGCTTCCAAATCTTCAAGGCAAAAACTATGGCTAGCTCAAGATCCTAAGTAGGATAATTCTTCTCATGGGGTTTAAGCTGTCTGGAGGTGTAGGCTATGACCTTACCATGCTTCAAGAGGAAACAACCCAAACCTACTCTTGATGCATCACAATACACTACAAACCTATCTAAACCCTCTGGAAGAGCCAAAACTGGAGCTGAGGTGAGTCAAGTCTTCAACTCTTGAAAACTCTTCTCGCAAGGATCTGACCACTGAAACTTGACTTTCTTCTGAGTCAATCTGGACATAGGGTATGCAATAGAAGAAAATACATCAACAAACCATCTATAATAACCAGCCAAACCCAAGAGACTCCTGATATCAGATGGAGAGATAGGTCTGGACCAATTTCTTACAACTTTGGTCGTTTGAGGATCAACCCTAATGTCATCACCATAAATGATATGACCAAGGAATGCTACTAACCTTAGAAAAAATTTTCACTTACTGAATATGGCAAACAACTAATTATTTCTGAGAGTCTGCAATACTATTCTGAGATAGTCTGCATAATCACCCTCACTGCAGGAATAAACTAGGATGTCACCGTGAAGACTATGACGAACATGTCCAAATACTACTTGAACACACAGTTCATCAAGTCCATGAAAGGTGCTGGGGTATTGGTAAGACCAAAGAATATAACTAAGAATTCGAAGTGACCATACTTAGTATGAAAGGCTATTTTTAAAATGTCACATTCTCTGACTCTCTGCTGATGATAGACTGATTTAAGGTCTATATTAGAAAAATAGCTGGCTCCCAGAAGTTGGTTGAACAAGTCATCAATTCTGGGAAGAGAATACTTTTTTTTGACCGTGACTTTATTAAGATGGTGGTAATCAATGCACATTCTGAAAGAACCATCTTTCTTGCATACAAATAAGACTGGTGCGCCCCACGGGGACACGCTGAGTCTGATGAATCCCTTATCTAAGAGTTCTTTCAACTTCTCTTTCAATTCTCTGAGTTTTGTTGGTGCCATTTTGTATGGAAAAATAGATATAGGCTGAATATTTGGAAGAAGATCAATGCCGAATCTATTTCCCTTTCGGGAGAAATTCTTGGAAGATCTTCAGGAAAGACATATAAATATTCATTAACGACTGGGAGTAATTCGAGACTGGAAGTTTCAGAAATAGTGTCCTTATAGACACATCCTTTAAATATCATTTTACATACCCGAAGGTAGGAAATAAGCTGACCTCTGAATAATGAAGTACTACCCTTCCACTCTAGGACAGGTTCATTTAGAAACTGAAATTGGACTATTCTGTTTCTGCAGTCGACTATGGAATAGTAGGAAAGAAGCTAATCCATGCCGAGAATAACGTTAAAATCAGTCATCTCTAATTTGACTAAATCTATTGAGGTGAATTTTTGAAATATCATAACCGGACAATTTCTGTATACCTGTTGGTCTATGATAATTTTACCCACTGGGGTAGAGACTGAGAAGGGCTCTTCTAGAATTTTGGGACTTGACTCTAAAATCAACTGCTATATAGGGAGTAACAAAAGACAAACAAGTTCTTGGATATAGCAAAGCGTAAACATGCACATGAAAGATTTGTAATGTACCAGTAACCACATCAGGAGAATTTTCCTGATCTTGCCGGGATTTGAGAGCATAAAGTCAAATTTTGTGTTGCCCACTAGTAGAAGTAGAGGTGGAACGCTGTTGATTTGGGTGACCGGACTGAGCTGGGGAACGGTTCTACTGACACTGATAACTTTACTGGGGACAATCTTTGACTATGTGTCCTAGCATCGTTACCAACTCTGCAAGCATCCTTCTGGTTCTTACCACAAGTCTGACGAAGGGGATTAGTTTGGGCATTTTTGACACTGCCCTGAGACTTAGAGCCTGGCGCTCTATCTCTATTACCATCCTTGAACTTAGAATCTGGAGCACTAGCTGAAGAAAGATCTGGAACTGATGACCTAGGACAATTGAGAACATTTTTCTCCTTCTGATTTGGGCTGAGAAAAGTTGAAACAACCTATCCTTTCTCTCTTATTCTACTTCTCCCTCATATTAATCTTATTCTCCTCTATCTGCTGAGCATGATTCATAATCCTAGCTAATATCAGGTCGCCATTCAACATTGCAGACCTACACTTGTTGACCATACTATCATTCATCCCATAAATAATCTTACTTATCTTGGCCATGCTATCTGTAACCACACGAGGAGAATATCTATCTAATTGAGTAAACTTAAGAGAATACTCTTTCATCGTCATGTTATGATAATGCTCAAACTAAACCTCTCAATTGAGAATGTAAGCTATCATTGTTAATATAAAACCCAACTCGGTTAGGGTCAAATCCCACCGAGAATATGGTGTTAACTTAAGTCGTTTGCGATTTAATCAACTGATAGTTGATGTTTCCTGAAATGGGGGTTTTTAGTTTAACAAGTAATTGTTAATCACTTTAATCAGTATTCGTAATCAAGTGTTTATGAAAAAAAATTATGTTCACTAGGGATTTTGGTACTTGACAGATGCTACTAGTGGTTCAAGATTCTCACGGTAGGTAGGAAAACAAGTTATCTTTATCAAAGTTATGCTTAAATGTATCTCGATTTACTTAAGCATTTAATTACCTAATCCTCTCTGACTTAGGGAATTTATATTCACTACCCAGATTTTACCTCAGGTTAACCAACCTTGTTACAACGTTGATTATTAAATGGAAGTTTAGTGTTTCCAAGTCCCTATTGATAATTCACTTCCCACTATATTTGATTTCTTTCTCAATCAAATCAAAGAAGTTGTTTTCTATCATTTGCAACAAACAGACAATAATTAAAACATCAAAATTATCAAGAAATCCTACCACCTTTCGAATCTTGAACACTCAGCACATTATTAAGACCTAACCCTATATCCCATAATTCAGGTTAAAGGAATTTAGCCACAAATGATGTAATAATTGAAGTAACTAAATGAATTCATAATTTGTAAGATAAACTTACTACAAGATGAATAATATCTAGTGAATCTCAGATTATATCACAAAAGAAATCCCAAAATAATGATTAAATTCTCTTCAAAGTAATTATTTTTTTAAGCCAAGAAGTGACAGAGAGAAAATACAAAGTATCGTGGCTCAAAACTCAAGGTTCGGTCCTCTTAAAAAAACCCTAAACAAGGCTTTAAATAGTTCACCCTAATTATGGAAACAAAATATTAAAATTAAGAAATTCTTTGGATTAGGTGACGCCATTAGTGATAGCCTATTAGGAGGCTGACGAGTTATTACAAATGTCGTCAGCTTCCTCTTTGATTTGGGCACTTTCTTCCTAATGCTGATGAAAAATGGTGGTTCCCTATCAGCTCCTTGACGACTTATCATAAATATTGTCAAGTCTCTTCTTCAGTTCTTATGTGCTGCCTTAGGCTGATGGCATTCTTGATGGCTTATCAGCTCCTTGACGACCTATCATAAAATGTCATCACAGCTTTAAACTTAGGCCAATTCTCTATCAATGGCTAACGATGAAGCTGATAGCTTATCACAGGTCTTATGACTTATCAGAAATGTCGTCAGGCACACTTTGCCTCTATTTACTTCAGATTTTAGCTCATTAGCTTCCATTCTTGTTGGTTGTCTAACATATTAGCTTCTTCTGTAAAATCAAACATAAAATAATCAAAAACGATGAAAGTGTCTTAAGACTTTTCTATTATTCTTAGTTAAAAGCCTCAAATGTGTTAGCATTAGCTCACACATCAACACCCTCAACTTAAAATAATTGCTTATCCTCAAGCAACTCAGCACAACTAAGAGAATACAAAGCACATTTGGCAGTCAATCATTGATATCATCAGAAAACACTTTCACCATCTCCAAGGTTAGTAAATTCAAGAACAACTGTGTATATTATTGAAGAACACCAATGAAAAAATAGGAATTAAGATACAACATTAATTCAGCTATAACAACCATGCAGATACCAGTATTACACTCTCCAAATAAGTTAGCAACTAGCAACATATCTTGTGTTCCCTCACAGTAAAGAAATCCCCCTCATCTTATATCAGTAATCATATATGTAACCATGGGGACAATCAAAACACTCACTATCAAAATGAAGTTCCAACTAATGTATGCCAAGTACCATAGGCTTGCCCTTATTTTCATTACCCAGATCTTTAGATAGGTCATCTAGGATCACTATTGGTCTTCTCTTAGGATTGTAATGTAGGTTAGCGGCTGGTATGATACTCGTTGGTATTTAAAGTGACTAAACCTCCTTGACACTACACTAGATTTTTGGGGTTTCACTCCTTAGCCTTTTCAACTATTCTTTTTTCCTGATCACACTTATTTATGATTGGTGCGGTCTTTTCCACAATCATTTATTCTTTATCGCAATTTTTCTTTTTCTTGCTCTCTTCCTCCGCACCAACCTTTTTATTCTTTTCTTTTATGCGACCATTCTTCATACTCATTCTGTATCACACACCCCTATGATAGCCACACTCAATGTAGGCCATTTTCCAAAGTCAAGGTGCACAGTGTCGAAGGAGGACCAGAGCCGAAACAGGTTCATTGTGATCTAAATGGGAAGGTGATAGGTGTCATAAAAAGAAATAGGCATTTTAGGCTCAAAATAGGGATCAAGGGATATTATTCACATAGGGAAGGTCATTTAATCTAAAGTGAGCTACTATCAAAATGTCCTATGATCCTTTCCTAACCCCTATACTTCAACAAAGGTAAAACTAATCGGGAATGTTCTAGCATCAGCATAGAGAGGGAACTAAGTAACATCTCACACACACTTGGAACACATGTATATCGTAATGTACTACTCATACAGTTCATGCAACTGTTTAGCAATGATCATTATGTTACTATAACTAATGCCATTCAAAGATGCATAGTGGTCACACTTAAATGCAAATCACACAGTTAAAGAAGTAGACCACTTGAAGAGGTGTACAAAAATCACAAAACAATTCAACTACCTCAAGTACAAGTCTTTTTTCTAGTCGTCTAAAAAATTTTACAACAACAATTTACCCTACCCCCTCAACTTAAAATCAAAGAAAATCTAAACTAAGGGTTAAAGAATACCTGGAATAGATCAATCTCGGGGGTCATGGGTTCCTAACCCTGCTGTCGCATCCTTAGTTTCCCTATCTCTATGAGGAGCCTTGCTCTATTTTGGTGCAACTGTTCTATTAGTCTCTGATGTCCTCATAGTAGAGGCCCCTATGGCTCTTGCTCAGATGGATGCCTTCCATCTCTCATTGTCTTCTAAGGACTCAATCCTTGCCTTATTCATCTCCTCCTTTCAGACTTCTTTCTTGCCCTCTTCTCTGATTTTCTTTCTTCATCACTGTCAGGCCTTTCTCTATTCCCTTTACTCTTCTTATTACCTTTTGTCTTCTTTTTCTTCACAAGATCCTCTGCGAGATCAAGCATCAGGATTTCTCTCTCAGACTCCTCAGCTGCCGAATCTGCTGACACCTTATGTGTCAGCTCATGCTAACACATTTGAAGCTTTTAACTCTAAATAATTGCAAAGTCTTGAGAAACTTCAGTCATTTTTGATTAGTTTACTTTGATTTTGTAGTAAAAGTAGAGAAGAGGGGGAAACACTAATAAAGGAAGTAAAAAACTGAAATAAAAAACAGATAAAGAGTTAAGTATGGCGGACGTCATCCATTACACCATGACACGTCGTCACCCTGGTGATAGGTTGTCACGGGAGCCGTCAACCCTAAACAAAATATGGGAATTGCAGGAAGCTTTATGACGAGCTCCATGAAATGCCGTCAAGATCCTGATAGGACATCACCGTCGTCATAAACCTTAGGCAGCAGAAGTTGAAATTGCAGAGACGATGACGGCGTTTGTGATAGTCCATAAAGATCATGATAGGCCATCATAGGCGCCGTAATCTATTCCGAAGAAAGTCTGAAACTTTTAATTTTATTTCCTTATTTAGGATTTACTATTTTAAAGCCTTGTTATAGGGTTTTTATAAATATGAAATTATCGAGCTATCCTACTATCCATTGACTTATTGACAATATATGATTTTTTTTTCTCTTTCTAAGAACAATATTTTAGAGTTTTTCCTTGTGATTAAATTACAAGAACACATTTGATTTTCTTCATTCTTGTAAGTTAATCTTTCCAGTTATGAATTCAAATTTTGTGCTTATTTCTTGCATCATGAGTAACTAAACACTCTTAACCTGGATTATGGAATCTAAGGTTAGTTCATGATAAGGTGTTAATTAATTACTCAAGGTTTAATAAGTGTTAGGATTTCTTGGTAATTTTGAGATTAGAATTTATGTTTGTTGGTTGCAAACAATAGTCGTACCTACTTTTGTTTTCTTGAGAAAGAAATCATAAACAGTAGGAAGTGAGTTATCGACAGGGACTCAAAAAGGATTCATTTAATAATCAGCGATATAACAAGGTTGATTAACCTGAGGTAAAATTTGGGCAGTGGGTTGTGATTCCCTAAGTTCGAGAGGATTAGGAAATTAGATGCTCGAATACGTCAAGAGGCATTTAAGCATATCATTGATAAAGATAGCTTTTAATGCTAACCACCGCGAGAACCTTGAGTTAATGGAAATATCTGTCATGTTCCGTAAGCCCTAGTGAACATAATACTTGTTATCTCATAAAATCTTGGTTACAAACATTAAGTTCAACGTGATAAACAACTTTCTGCAAAAGTAAAACCCCCATTTCAGGAAACAGTAAACTACTAGTGAATTAAATCGTAAACAACTTGAGTTCACACCCTATTCTCTGTGGGATTCGACCCAAACCTAGTTGGTTTTTATATTGACAACGATTGGTTACACCCATTAAAGAGTGTAATTTGAGCGTTATCAGAAATAGCATCGTTGTCGGGGAATACGGTTGTAAACTTAAAGTTTGTGTGTGCTAATTTGCTGTTAGTTAAGTTTCCTTGATTTATGTTTATTTGTTGTTTTTGTCTATTGTAGGTACTATGTTGTTTATACCAAAAACAAGAAGCTCTAGAGAACAGTTATTACCAATCAATTCGGAACCTCAGTTGATAGGGAGAATAGCTGAACAACAGGAGGCGGACACTCTAGCCGTTTTTGCCAGGGCTCATGTGAACTTACAGAATTTGGGTCAACAAGCACGTCACCAGAACCTTGATGATGAAGACTTGGGTGATAAAGAATTTCTGAATCCTCAAAACTCAAGGCGAGCTGAGCAAATTGCTGCACCAGTGCAACGAAATGTCAATAGAATCCATCCAGTATGAGGAAGGTATGGTCAACAACCTGTTCAATATGAGGCTGATGAAGATGATGAAGGAATGTACGGATATGGTGAAACCAGTACTATCATTCCTCTACCGTTGGCACCGGGTGCAAATTCAGCATAATAAACACCATGATCCAACTACTGAATCTGAAGGGGTTGTTTGGAGGCTTTCCTGGTGGTGATTTGAACATGTATTTGGTGAACTTCATTACTATTTGAAAATATTTTGGCAGTCCGAGAATGAGACAGAATGCGATCAGGTTGAGATTATTTACATTTTCTATGTAGGGAGAGGAAACAATATGGTTAAATGAGCTAGAGCCTGATTCTATAACCAACTATAGATAGTTGAAAGAGGTCTTCCTAGAATGGTTCTTTCCACCCTCCAGAAGGGTACAACTGAGGGAAAAAATTAGTAACATCAGATAGCTTCCAACCAAAGCATTGCACGAAACCTTGGAGAGATTTAAGAAGAAGCTGGCTCAATATCCGAATCATAAGATGACGAACTTGCACTTGATGGAGACTTTGTACAGAGCTTTCAGCACTGTGAAAAAGCAAATTATAGAAAATGCTGCAGGTGGTTTGTTCATTGACCTCTCTTTTCTGGATGCTTCAGACATGCTGAATAGAATGACCAAGCAGAGTCGGCCTTGGCACACCAGGGATTTTGTGGTGGCTAGTTCGACTGTTTCTGGTGGTGTGACTTTGGAGCAGCACAGAAGAGATGAGGACCGAGAGAAGGACATAGCCCACTTAAAGACACAGATAGACTTGACGACCAAGCACTTACTGTAAGGCAAGACCGAAATAGTTAAGGCTGTGGAATCTTAGGGTACTGTGCCGACGAGTGATGATGCAGAGGCAAACTATGTGAGTAATCATGTGGGTTTCCGTGGTAATAGCCAAGGGAACAATGGTCAGAACTTATATGACAAGCCTGATTATAAATATAGGAAGCAGGGACACTGGTTAAGCAATAATGACAGGAGTGGTTTATATGTTCCTCCTAGAAGTCGGGATGTTGGAACAACTATCTGAGGCAATATGTCCATAGAGGACATGATGGAAAAGTTTTTGAAAGGAGTGGAAGCTTCCAACTATGGGGGAACTACTATGAATAGTGAATTCTCTACCCTCAGTTAGTTGGTTAACTCACACTCTGGTTCTGTTAAGTAGTTGGAGCAACAGATGAGTCAACTTTCTGCTACACTAAACCAGAGAAAAAATGGTACTTTACCTAGTGATACAGTTCAAAATCCACAAAATTATGGCTCATTTACGGGTATTACCACTCGGAGTGGTAAGCTGTTACTTTTCCCTTCTGTGGGAAAATCTATAGAAGATGAGGTTAGAGTTTATAAACACGAAAAAAGTAATCTAGTGGAGTCTGAGAATCTGGATAGTTCTACTGATTATTTGGAGAAGAAAGAGGATGTGGTGTTAAACACTATCCCTAGACCACCATATCTATTTCCTCAACGATTGAAGAAAAAGGTTGAGGATGCAAAATTTGGGAAGTTCATGGCAATTCTCAAGAAACTGACAATTAATATTCCTTTGATTGAAGCACCTGAGCAAATGCCAGGCTATGCAAGGTTCATGAAAGACCTCATCACGAAGAATAGAAAGGTTATCAGTAAGCAGGTGGAAAATCTCCACCATTGCAGTACGGTTTCCACACGATTCTTAGTGCAAAAGAAGGCTGACCCAGGAGCGTTCACTATTCTATGTAAAATTGGGTCTCTGGATATTGCAAAGGCATTATGTGATTTGGGTAAATCTGATGCCACTGGCTGTATATAAGAAGCACAATTTAGAAGCTCCTACACCCACTAACATGCGACTCATAATGGCAGATAGGTAGATAAAGCGGCTGGTTGGAATTTTGCATGATGTGTTGGAGAAAGTGGTAGACTTTATTCTTCCTTCTGATTTTGTGGTATTGTATTATGATGTGGACTGTGAGGTACCCATTGTTTTGGGTAGGCCATTCTTAGCAACAAGAAGAGTAATAGTGGAAATAGTGTTGAACGAGCTTAAATTTAGGCTCAGTAAGAAAGAGGCAAAATTGAAAATGCATCAACCCATGTCGCACAAAAATGATATGAATGTATTCTTGGTCGTTGACATCTTCTATGATGATTGAAAAGGGGGATCAACAGGTTGTCTTGGCAAAGTCTGAGTAGTCAAGATGACCCAGTCATGCCGTGACAGTAATTCAGGCGCTATTGGGAGGTAACCCAAAATTTTTATATCTAAGGAAGTGTTTTTATTTTTTAAAATTAGGATTTAGTATAGATAAGTTGGAAAAATGAAAAGGTCAGATGGAAGGTCATGACGACATCCGTGACAAGCCATCATAACTGTGATGAGCTATCACGATTGTCGTCAGTTAGATCAGGGTGGAGAAATTCTCTTCTTAAGGGTGACGATGATCGTGACAGACTATCACACTCGTGACGAGCCATCACAAATCATCGTCACCCCAAATCCTAAAATTTGAAAACTGGGCCTAACTTTAAGCAGATCTGACCCGACCCAAATTGTGAACCTTATAAAATTTCCATCTCTTTTAACTTCTTTTTCTTTAGTTATTTCTTTCCTTAGTTAAAATATTTCCCATCCTTTGAAAAAACACTCCAAGAAAACAATATTCCTTTGTGTGTGTGTTACATTAAAAAATCAAGAAAATCTTCCTCCTTCACTTTTCCTTTGGTGCATGACTTTAGTTTAAGAGCTCCATCAGGTATACTCTACTCTAACTCCTCTTTACTTGTAATGTATGATGAATGAAAGTCAACCCAAGTCCCCAATATTCTTGAACCAAGCTCAACTTGAAAAGGAGAGTGCAAACCCTGGGTTTGAAAAATTAGCTCACAATTCGAATTTAAGTGAATCTTGAGAAAAAATAGGGACCAAAAATTTAGTTAAAGTTAAAATAGAGTCTGACATGTGTGATGACATTCATGACAGGCTATCACAATCATGACGGCCTATCAGGAATGTCATTAAGCTCAAAAATAAATAAATTGAAGTTGGTTCTGTTCAGAGCTGACGACATTCTTGACAGGCTATCACGATTCTGATGACCTATCATGAATGTCATCAAAAATTAGAAAAAATTGTTTGGTTCTGTCTAAGGTTGATGACAACCGTGATAAGATATCATGGCCGTGAGGCTTATCACAAATTGTTGTCACACCTAGAGCATGAACATAAATGAGCTTAAATAATTAATATACTTATGTTTGTGATCTTTAGGGTTAACTAATGTTCTTCTAATGTTTCCAGGTACTTTAAAATGGCACCATAAATAAAGAGTCCCACAGAACCAAAGAAAACGGCCAAAAATGATGTACGTCGTAAGATCCACAGCGAGGAATCTGACTATGATCAGGAGGAACCCTTTCTCAGGAAGCGAAACAAGCAAAGTCCAAAGAAAACTCCACCACCTCCACCAATAAAGGTGGAGGACACTGATGATACTGAGTCGACCATAACTTTTGATAAAGAGTGGTTTGTAAAGGGTAATTTTGAACAGCATAAGTCTGAACATGGTGACTCTGATGAAGGGGATCAAGAAGAGTCTGAAGAATCTGAGTTCGAGGGAACACCGACCCGCGTCCCTATCCACTGAGCAACAAAATGATGAAGAGTCTCCACCTCGGAGGAATCTTATTAAGTCTAAAAACCCGGAAGTGAGGAACAATGCTAGATGGAAAATCTGTAGAGCTGAGGACATCTACATTGCTGGGCTACAAATAACTAATAAAAGGAATGTGAAGAGGCCAATCCAAGAAGAAAAGATGATCATCACAAAAGGGTGGAGCATATACCCTAAAGTGGAGAATAAATTCAAGAAACATGGCTTAGGACGTACTACAGAAGGTGGAGGTTCATTTTTTCCCAGACTAGTTTGAGAGTTCTATATGAATTACCAAGCTAGGTTGGAGAATATGTGCAAACTAGGTGAGAAAGTAGAAGATCAGCCTCTTCTTGATAGAGTTCAGGTGAGGGGAATACTGGTTGATGTTTCGGTCAGGACCATCAACAGATTTTTTCTTGACCCTGACTTCATGCCTCAGGCCACCACACCATCATTTTATGCTCGAATAAAGAATAAAGACAAACAACGTCCTTGGTTGGACAACATCATAGCTGGCAGAGAACCGGCTTGGGTAAAAAACCCAAATGAGAGAATTTGTAAGTCCTCGTTGCCTCAGGAGTAAATATTTTGGTGGGGCATAGTTCTATTCTGACTAATGCCTACTGAGGGAGATAATATTCTAGGCGATGACCGGGCTATTTTGGTAGAAAGCTTGGTGCAGTAACTTTCCTTGAACTTCGGGGAAATCATTACAGATGAGATAAAGATAAGGATGTCAAGGATCGGCACTACTTATCCTTTTCCTTGTATTGTTATAGAATTGTGCAAAGCTACTGAGGTGCCAAAAATTATAGGAGTTGATGAAAACGTTTGTGCCCGGAAGACTCACAGCCCTATTCAGTTTGATGAGGTGCATCTAGGACTTAGTCTTGACAGGGATGCAGATATAGCAGCAGACCCTATGGTTATAGATGCAGGAGCAGCACGTCATGTAAATGTAGAAGATTTTTAGGTACAGGCAACTTCAGTGCCTGAGACTAAAGCCATCGCCTTAGTTCATCCAGCAGAAACATGTTCTACATTTTAGCCAATTGTTATCAGGAAGGTGGCTTCATAAGCAAAGTGGTGCGAGGAACATCTACATGCCTTCACCAAATAGTTCGTTGCTGGTGTGGACAAAAGAATCAAGGCTGCACTATATCCCTTTGTGACATTGCCTGTGAAAGTTGCAGATTTAGAGAACAAATTAGATGTCTGGGCAAAGGAGATGATAGGTGTTGATCTTGCTGCATTCAGGGTTGCGTTAAATAAAGTAATTACAAATGTTGAGGTGTTGCAGCAACATAAATTTATGATGTCAATAGGTTCGACTGTGGAAGAATTGGAAGAAGAAATTCCTATACTTGATCTCACTGCAGACTTCCAAAAGAAAAAGAAGAAAAAGGTGGAAAAGAAGGGAAATAATAAGAAAGAAGATCCAGACAATGAGGAAAAAAGAATAGCAAAAAAGAAGGCAAAAAAGAAAGCTGAGAAGGAAGAGGTGATGAAAGCAAGATTGGAGTCCCTGGCTGATATTGAGAAATGGGAGGAATCTATCAGAGCTAGGGATCTAGGTTCTTCATCTAGGTAGGCTCCAACCACCACAAAGCTAGATGCTCCTAATGGGGAGAAGATAGAAGATGATGCAGTAGCAGGGTTGAATACCCAGGATCCACGTGCTTGACTGTCTTCAGGTATATCCTAACCCTTAGTGCATCTTATTTTTTATTTTAAGTTGAGGGTGTAGGGTAAATTGTTGTTGTAATATGTTTTGTAGTTAATTAGGAGTAGTACAAGTACTTGATGCAGTTAGCTTATTCTGTGATTTTTTTGTACCTATCCAGTGGTCTGATCTATTGTGTACTATGTGAATCGCATCCATTGTGACCACTGTGTATCTTTTTGTGGCGTTAGTATGGCAAATGAATGACTTGTGTTAAATAAGTGCATGAATCGGATAAGTAGTGATATGCAAGATACTTGTATGCCATGTGTGTGTAAGGTCTTACTCAGTTCCCGTTGTGCGTTGAATCTAGAACTTGCCCTGTTAGTCATGCCATAGTCATAGGATAGGCGTTAGGAAATGATCATAGGCCGTTTTTGCATATTATCCCATTTTAGCCTAAATGACCTTCTTAATTTGAATAATATCCCTTGATCCCTATTTGAGCCTCAATAGCCTATTTCTTTCTTATACATCTTTCACCTTCCCATTTATATCACAATGAACCTGTCTTGGCCCTGGTCCTCCTTGGATACTGTGCACCTTGACTTAGGTAAATAACTTAAGTTGAGGGTGGCTATTATAGGGGTGTGTGATTCAATCTTTGTATGGAGAGAGGTAGAATAGGAAGGATGAACAAAAAGCTGGGTGCGGTGAAAAAGAAATATAAAAAGAAAAAACTTTATGAAAAATGATAAAAGGATAATCAGTTAATTGAAGAGATAATATCCATTTTCACAATGCATGATAAATAAAAGAGGGACGAAAAGAAGGTTAAGAGTTGAAACCCCAAGAGTCTAATGTAGTGTCAAGGATGCTTAGTCACTCTAAAATATCTATGAATATCATACCAACCCCTAGCCTACGTTACAAGCTTAAGAAAAGCCGTATAGTGATCCTAACTGACCTGTCTAAAGACTTGGGTACTGACTATAATGGCAAGCCTATGTCATTTGACGTGCAATGTTGGAACTTCATTCTGAGAGTGAGTTTTGTATTTATCCCTATGTTTATAAATTATGATATGAGTGAAAAAGGGATTTGTTTATTGAAAGTCCACACTAGGTATGTTGCTAATCACTGTCTTGTTAGGATAGTGTGATTTGGGTATGTGCTGTGTTGTTATTGCTGAAATTTTTGCCTTATTTAGATCCTTGTGAGTTGCATGGGTGTTTTCAATAATAGACACTATTGCTCTTATTTTGACTGACCTTGGAGATGGTGCATGTATTCTGAACCGATATAAGTAGGTAGCTGGCAAATTGTGCTTTGTATGCTCTTAGTTATGTTATGGTTGCTTGAGGACAAGCAATTGTTTAAGTTGAGATTGTTGATGTGTGAGCCCATGCCAACACATTTGAAGCTTTTAACTCTAAATAATTGCAAAGTCTTGACAACTTTAGTCATTTTTGATTAGTTTACTTTGATTTTGCTGTAAAAGTAGAGAAGAGGGGGAAACACTAATAAAGGAAGCAAAAAGACTGAAATCGGAAGCAGATAGAGAGATAAGTATGGCTGACGACATCCATGACACAATGACAAATTGTCATCCTGGTGATAGGATGTCACGGATTCCGTCAACCCTACACTGAAGATGAGAGTTACAGAAAGCTTTGTGAGACCTTCATGAAACGTCATCAAGATCCTGATAGGACATCACCGTCGTCGTCAACCTTAGGCAGCAGAAGCTGAAATTGTAGAGACGCTGGCGACGTCCGTTATAGGCCGTCAAGATCATGATAGGCCATCATGGGCGCCATCGTCTATTCTGAAGAAAGTCTAAAACTTTTAATTTTATTTCCTTATTTAGGATTTACTATTTTAAATCCTTGTTTTAGGGTTATTATAAATATGAAATTATCGAGCTATCCAGCTATCCATTGACATATTTATAATATATAATTTTTTTTCTCTCTCTCTCTAAGAACAATATTTTAGAGTTTTGCCTTGTGATTCAATTACAAGAAAACTTTTGATTTTCTTCATTCTTGTAAGTTGATCTTTCCAGTTATGAATTCAAATTGTGTGCTTATTTCTTGCATCATGAGTAACTAAACAGTCTTAACTTGGATTATGGAATCTAGGGTTAGGTCATGATAAGGTGTTAATTAATTACTCAAGGTTTAATAAGTGTTAGGATTTCTTGGTGATTCTAAGATTAGAATTTATGTCTATTGGTTGCAAACAATAGGCATACCTACTTTGGTTTATTTGAGAAAGAAATCATAAATAGTAGGAAGTGAATTATAACCAGGGACTCGGAAAGGCTTCATTTAATAATTAGTGTTGTAACAAGGTTGTTTAACCTGAGGTAAAATCTGGGCAGTGATTTACGAATCCCTAAGTCTGAGAGGATTAGGAAATTAGGCGCTTGAATAGGTCGAGAGACATTTGACCATATCATCGATAAAGATAGCTTGTCATCCTAACCACCGTGAGAACCTTGAATTAATGGTAGCATCTGTCATGTTCCATAAGCCCTAGTGAACATAATCCTGGTTATCTCATAAAATCTTCGTTACAAACATTAAGTTCAATGTGATAAACAACTTTCTGCAAAACTAAAACCCCCATTTCAGGAAACAGTAAACTATCAGTGAATTAAATCGTAAATAACTTAAGCTCACACCCTATTCCCTGTGGGATTCGACCCCAACCTAGTTGGGTTTTATATTAACAACGATTGCTTAGACCCATTCAAGAGTGTGATTTGAGCGTTATCAACACCATCAAGTGGTGTTGTTGTAGCTTCCCAACCTCCGTTTTTACTTTTTCTTGGTCTGATCTAAATAATACCATTTATGGAGTTGACCTCTCTTTCAACTGTGCGTTGAAGTGGTTCTTCAATTCATCAATTCGACCCGACAGAGCATGGTAGGGTTCGAGTGCAGCCTTAACTCTCTTGTCCACTGCAGCCACAAATTTCTTGACAAAGATTTTAAGATGAGTCTTGCATCACTTGTACTGATTTGCCACTCTTCTGAAATTAATAGGGTTGAAGGAAAATTATGTTGTAGGCACCATAGCTAAAGGGTTTGTCTTAGTTCCAGACACTGGACCTTCTCGTGCTAAATATGTTGGTGGTGCAACCTCAGAATCCTATACATATACATTAGGAACTGAGCTGGTACCTGTAACTGGTGGATCAGCTAGAATCTCTGCACCCCTGTCAAGGATTAGCCTCGGCTGATTTTCCTTATTTCGGATAGGATTGTGGGTCTTCTTGGCAAGGAGTTCTTCTTCTAACCCTACAATATTAGGTACATTGGCTTCCCTATACAACCTTGTAATCAAACAAGGGAAGGGATATGCTGTATCTGACCTTGAGACCCAAATTTTTATCTCTTCGGGGATGATCTCTCCTAAGTTCAGTTTGTGGTTAGCCATAAAACCTGCAACTAGTATTTCTCTGTCATCCTCGAGGATACTATAGCCATTTGTGGGCATCAACCAGGTACGTACAATATCCTACCAAAATCTTGCCTCTAAATTCAGGGAGACCTTTAAGATTCTTTCACTTGGGATGGTGAGCCATTCCATTTCTCCATCAGCTGTGAGCGTGGATAACCAATACCTTTGATTTTCCTGATGCTTCAGCCGGCATAGAAATTAGGTGAAGTGGCCTGAGGAGTAAAGTTTGGTCTATGAAGGAACATATCGATTGTTTCTTTAGAAAAATCCACCATTACACCCCGTACCAGTACTTTATCGAACAAAGTATGGTCACCTTCTTTCTCCCCTTCTCTACACATGTTTCCTAAGCGAGCGTGGTAGTTTGCATAGAACTCCCTAACTAGTGTAGGGCAAAAATAAATTTCCTCCTCTTGTCATCCATCCCAAATTGTAATCACGAAATTTTTTCTCTACCTCAGGGTATCTACTCAACCCTTTAATGATAATTATCTTCTCTTAGAAGATTACCCTCTTAACAACCCTTCTGTTAGTCCTGCGAAGCCCATAAAAGAAAATTTTCAGAACTTTAGGAATCTTCCACCTAGTGTCATCTCGGACTTCAGGATTCTTGAATTTAGCCATAGTTCCCCTAATCAGAGATTCTTACTCATCTTGTTGCTCGGCAGAAGGGGACGCAGTTGATGGTCCCTTGGATTTAGGTTGCCTAGACTCATGTTCCTCAGACTTTGGATGATCTGAATCATGCTCTTCAGATTTAGCATGTTTAGAATCTTGTTGCTCAGAGGTCGTCTGCTCAGAATCTGTATGCTCAAATATTGTTGGCTCAGTGTCACTCTCTTCACTTTTCTCCACTTTAACTTGAGGAGGTGGCGAAGGCTTTTTAGGGCTTTGCTTCTTCTTTTGGTTCATGAGCAGAAGATCTTTCTCTTTATAATCAGAAGAGTCTCCGAGGTACACTTTCTTGGTCACTTTCTTTGTGGATTTTGAGTTCTTTCATTTGGGTTCCATTTCATAACCTGTAGCAAGAAAAAAACTATTAGTCGACCCTCAAGAGTATAAACACAAACACAACAATCATATAAGTTTCACAGCCATAGAAAAGGGCTAATTCATGCTTCAGATCCTAGGTGTGACGACATTTCTTGATAAGCCGTCACAGCTGTGATAGATTATCACGAATGTCGTCAGCCCTAAACAGAACACACAAAATTTTAGCAATCTTCGACGATATTTCTGATAAGCCATCACAGTTGTGATATCTTACTATGAATGTCGTCAGCTCTTAACAGAACACTAACTCGATTTTAACTCAATTTTTGGTCCCATTTTTTTCTTAAAACCCACTCGATTTTTGTTTTTGAACTGAATATATGAACCTTAATCTTACACAACAAACCCTATATCCAATTTTTAGCCATTTTTGCAAGCTGAACTTGGTTCAAGCTTCATGGGAACTTGGGTTTTCATCAATTTATCACTTACCAATTTAAAAGAAGGCTAGGTTTCGAGAAGACCTGATGGGTACTTTCACTTTGATTACATGAGAAAGAAGGAGTATAGGGAAGAAAAATTCTTGATTTTGATTTCACATCCCCACATAAAAGGAAGTTTTCTTCTTGTTTTACTTGGAAATAGTTTAAAGAAGGGAAGAAAATATTCTAAGTATGGAAGGTATTAACACTTAAGGGAAATAACAAAACACACGGGAAAGTGGAAAGTCAGCGTTTGGGCCAGGTTGGATATTTGTACCTGGGCTCAGAATTTCAACTAAATTTTGGGGTTTTGGTGATGACATTTCTGATAAGCCGTCACAAGTCTGATAGCTTGTCACAAATGTCGTCAGCCTTGACAGACCCTTCTTTAGAGATGGTGTCTCTAACGACAAATATGATGACTTATCGCAATCGTGGCAGCCTGTCAAAAATATCGTCATGGGCACTTGGCTGAATACATTGATTCCACCTTCGTTGAAATATCACCTAACAACAGAAATAAAAATTTTACTGGAACATAAAAATTTTGGGTTGCCTCCCAGTAGCGCCTGATTTAATGTTGTGGCATGACTTGGTTATCTTGACTTCTCAGACTTCGTCAAGAAAACATGTTGATACCTCTTTACCATCGTCATAGAATACGTCTAGGATTGATAAAACACACATCTCTTTTGTCGGTGTCATGGATGACTGAATTTTGAATCGTGCTTCTTTGTCAATGAGCCTGAAACTTAGCTAGTTCAGCTCCAAGTATACTATCACTCACCCAGTTTCAAGTAATGGTCTACCCAAGATGATTGGATCTTCGAAGTCCACCTGGAAATCCAGGACTGCAAAATCAGTAGGCAGAATAAAATCGGCCACCTTAACTAAGACATCGTCTAATATGCCCACAGGCCGCTTCACAGGCCTATCTGCCATCACTAACCTCATGTTTTTTGGGGTAGGATTCCCCAAACCCAGTTTCTTGTACACAACAATTTGCATTAGGTTTATACTGGCTCCCAAATAGCATAGTGCTTTTGTCAAATTCAGGGAGCCAATAGTGCACGGGATGGTAAATGCTCTCGGATCTGTCTTTTTTTACACTAAAGACCTTGTAGAGATAGAGGCATAAAGAAGAAGATTGTCCTTCGGCTCATTGATAACCTTCCATTTCTTACCCACAAGGTCTTTTATGAACTTCGCATATCCTGGCATTTGCTCAAGTGCCTCAACCAAAGGTACATTTATTGTCAATTGCTTGAGCATTGCCATGAATTTGCTGAATTTTGCATTATCAACCTTTTTCTTCAACCGCTGAGGAAATGGAGGTGGTGGTCTTGGGATAGTTTTCAGCTCTACCTCCTTCTCTTTCTCTTTACCTTTATCCTAAGCATCATCAGAATTATCAGGCTTCTCAGACTCCACTGGACCTCTTTCTTCTGGTTCATCATCAACTACCTCATAACTTACAGGTTTACCCACAAAAGGGTAACCTCTTCTTCTGCATCAGCATCAACTCTATCCTGAGATCCCATAACTTTCACCTTTTCAACCTTTCCTGATTGAAAGTGCTTGGTTAATAAGTCCATCTATGTTTTAAGGTGAGCCATTTCTTGATCACGCTCCTCTTCTCTTCTGCATTGTTTCGTAGTAATACCCACATAAGCAGTGGGGATGGCCACCACAAAGTCTCTGGTATTCCATGCCCAACTTTGTTTGGTCATTCTGTCCAACATCTCTTAAGCATATGGGAATGTAAGATCAACAAACGAACCACCAGCAACATTTTCTACAATTGGTTTTGTAACAGAACTAAGAGCCCTGTACAAAGTCTCCATCAAATGTATGTCTGTCATGTTGTGGTTCAGACACTGTGTCAGCTTCTTCTTTAATCTTTCCCAGGTTTCATGCAAGGCTTCAGTCGGGAGCTTCCTAAATTTGCTAATCTTTTCCCTCAACTGTACCCTCCTAGAAGGCAGAAAGAACCTTTCTCGGAAAGCTCATTTCAACTGCCTTCAGTTGGTTATAGAATCGGGTGTCAGCTCCTTCAGCAACAATGTTGCCTCTCCAGACAGAGACAATGGAAACAATCTCAGATGTATAGAATTTTGACCTACTCTTGTGTTGTCAAAATATTTACCAATGGTGACAAAATTCACCAGATGCAGGTTCGGGTCATCCCCAGGAAGGCCATGAAACAACCCCTCAGATTGAGGAGTTGGATAATAGTACTCGTAATGTTGTATTTATCTCCAGGTGCCAACGGTGGAGGAATGATTTAACCTATTGCACCTACTTCATCCATTCCATTGTCATCATTATTGAGATCATACTGGACCGATTGGTACTTTTGTCATTCTCGAAATAGACGGTTCCTGTTAATATTACGCCGTACTGGTGCAGCTATTTTCTCTGCACGCCTTGGGTTACCAGGATTCAGCAACTCCTCGTTTCCCAAATCTTCATCCTTAGGATTTTGATGTCGTACTTGTTGATCGAAATTTTGCACATTCACTTGAGCTCTAGCTATGGCTGCCAATTTTTCAACCTCTTCCTATCCTACCATTCTTCTAATTCATTGAAGTTCCGGATTAGGTGGTAATAACGGTTCTCCGAAACTTCTAGTTCATGGAATATACTAAAAAGATCCTGCAATAAACACAAACAAAAAATAAACATAAAACTAGGAAACTTAACAAACAGTCAATTTGCACACATAAACTTCAGTTTACAACCGTACTCCCCGGCAACGACAATATTTTTAATAACGCTCAAACTACACCTCTCAATTGAGAATGTAAGTGATCGTTGTCAATATAAAACCCTACTAGGTTGGGTTTGAATCCCATAGGGAATATGGTGTGAACTTAAGTCATTTGCGATTTAATCAACTGATAGTTGATATTTCCTGAAATAGGTGATTTTAGTTGAAAAAGTAATTATTAATCACTTTAATCAGTGTTCGTAATTAAGAGTTTTTGAAAAACCATAATTATGTTCACTAGGGATGTTGGTACTTGATAGATGATACTTGTGGTTCAAGATTCTCACGGTAGGTAGGAAAACAAGTTATCTTTATGGAAGTTATGAATAAATGTCTCTCGACCTACTTAAGCATTTAATTACCTAATCCTTTCGGACTGAGGGAATTTATATTCACTGCCCAGATTTTACCTCAGGTTAACCAACCTTGTTATAGCGCAGATTATTAAACGGAAGTTTAGTATTTCCAAGTCCTTATTGATAGTTAAATTCCCACTATATTTGATTTCTTTCTCATGCAAATCAAAGCAGGTGTTATCTATCGTTTGCAACCAACAGACAATAATTAAAACATCAGAATTATCAAGAAATCCTACCACCTTTCGAATACTGAACACTCAGCACCTTATCATGACCTACCCTAGATCCCATAATTTAGGTTAAAGGAATTTATCCACGCATGATGTAATAATTGAAGAAACTAGATGAATTCATAATTTGCAAGATAAACTTACGATAAGATGAATAATAACTAGTGAATCTCAAATTAGATCACAACAGAAATACCAAAAATAATGATTAAATTCTATTCAAAGTAATTGTTGTTTCAAGCCAAGAAGTTTAAGAGAGAAAATATCAAAGTATCGTGTCTAAAATCTCAAGGTTCGGTCCTCTTAAGAAAACCCTTAAGAAGGCTTTAAATAGTTCACCCTAATTATAGAAATAAAATAATAAAATTCCGAAATTCTTCGAATTAGGCGTCACCATTTGTGATAGCCTATTAGAAGGCTGACGACTCATAACAAATGTCAACAACTTCCTCTTTGATTTTGGCACTTTCAACCTAATGCTGACGATAAACGGTACGCCCTATCCGCTCTTTGACGACTTATCACAAATGTCATCAAGTCTCTGCTTCAGTTATCATATTCTTCCTTAGGCTGATGACATTCTTGATGGCTTCTTAGCTCCTTGATGACCTATAACAAAATGTCTTCACAACTTTCAACTTAGGCCAATTCTCTGTCTATGGCTGACGATGAAGCTGATAGCTTAACATTGGGCCGACGACTTATCACAAATGTCGTCTGCCACACTTTGCCTCTATTTACTTCAGATTTCATCTCATTTGATTCCATTCTTGTTAGTTCTCTAAAATATTATCTTCTTCTCCAAAACCAAACATAAAACAATAAAAAACAACAAAAGTTTCTAAAGACTTCGCAATTATTCTTAGTTAAAAGCCTCAAATGTGTTAGCATTAGCTCACATATCTCGTTGCCCTGCCTGAGGTTGATAAACTCCAATACCTTAGCTTCTCTCATTTTTAGGGGAAAGAACCTATCTAAGAAGGCAATAGAAAACTCCTCCCACTTAATAGGCCCTGCATCTACAGCCCTCTCTGACTTCTACTATTTATACCAAGTGTGAGTAATATCCTGCAACTGATATGCAGCTAGCTCCGCACTCTCACTAGAATTAACCCCCATGATATCCGTAACCTTATGAACCTGATCAAGGAATTCCTGAGGAACCTCATCTGACTTAGACCCAAGAAATAATAGAGGATTCATTCAGGTAAAGTCCCAAATCCTGGAAGCAGCTAAATTGGATAATAGATTGGCCAGAACGGTAGTTAGTCATTCATTCTGAGCAACAACTGATAGAGCAAGAGTAGTGAATGCAGCTCTGAACTCCGCATGAGAAACATGTTCACCCAAAAGATCTTCGGGCTGAGGGTTTGGTTGATTCCCGTTTCTTCTTTTAGGAGACATGTTCTGTAGAAGAACGCGGGATATGAATTAGACCATACTGAGAGATTTACTGGCGATTATGCTGATTAGAATGACATGAATAATAAAATAAGGGAAATTATTCCTAAAGCATCTTATAGCCTCATGCACATAAATGTTGCGTGCAACACACCCATGTA
Source organism: Capsicum pubescens (assembly GCA_030864215.1). Lineage (NCBI taxonomy): Eukaryota > Viridiplantae > Streptophyta > Magnoliopsida > Solanales > Solanaceae > Capsicum > Capsicum pubescens. The sequence goes on from CM061544.1 coordinate 110,793,381, forward strand.
CAAGACTTTACTAGATGTGGATTTTAGACTTCCTAGGACTTTATTGAACCTTAGACTCTGATACCATGTTTGTAACGCCCCGAATTTGGTACCCGAAATGGTACACGGTGCTCATGACCCTGAAGGACCACAATCTAACCCATAAGTGATATCTGTACCTGAACACTGCATAATATAATGTATAATTGCAGAAATAAAGGTTGTAAGGACATAAGGTTCAAAACTGATAAGATAACTGATTAAACATAAATTGATATAAACTGTCTGAACATGATAGTCTGAAAAGCCTATAACTGAATGAACTGTCTGAATTAGGAGTTGATGGGACATGTCCCCAAAAAACTCCAACAACTGAAATAAATTAATTAATGAGACAATAAAGTAATGGTCATGTCCTTAAAGGATGAGGACTTACTTCTAACTCCGACTGGTTAGACTGGAATGCTAGTGATGCTTTAGAGCTCATGCTTCTGAACCTATGGTATAAAATATCATAATGCAAATGTGTCAGTACATTTGAATGTATTGGAATGCATGTGAGGTAGGTTGAATACAAAAGGGTTCACATGCATGAACTATACTAACTGACTACATAACATGATTGTGAGAATACATGCATGATTACATAATAACAATAACTGATTTCGAGATAACACGATTACTTAGTATGAGTACTGATAACATGAGATACTGATATTTTTGTAACTGAAATAACTGATATTGAGCGATTGTATCTGACAGTCTAGGTTCTGATAGAACTAGCTTAGTTTCGTACTATTCTGAGTTGACTGTATCTGATAGTCCTGCATCCTGTAGAACTATCTGAGATCTATTACTGAGACTGAATGACTGTATCTGATAGTCCTAATTCTACAAATAAAACTATGGGAAGTAGCATCTAACCAACATGCCCCAAAATTCTCCATAATAGCTGAGATGGGGTCTAATCTGTGCCCTGATTGGAACGGTGTCAATACCGCTTCACTGGTAAGGACAAGCTGTGGGTGACCCTCATCTGATAGTGTCCCCAAAAGGGAACGGTGGGGATACAGTGTTAATGTCTCACCTATGCTAGCTACATAGTTCTAGAATACAAGGTTGAATTCTAAGAATCACACCCTCATCTGACAGAGTGTTGTCCCATCCTTGGGTTCACTCGATGCTAATTCATACTCCCATCTGAATAGACACTGAACATGGATTACTGAACTGAATTGGACTGTATTAACTAAGTTTCATTGACTGACGGAATAGAACTGAGATTACTGAATTTCTGAGATTACTGAGTTTTCATGAGTCACATGACTGACTGAATTTCTATGAACATTGCTTGACTGAGAGTATCTTGAAAACATGATGTTGGATCTAGGCACACAACTAAATTTTCGAGTATAAGTACCCCCATGACTCGATAGCATGAAACTGACAAAGCATAACTTTCTTGAATACATGACCAACATCAGAATCTCTAATACAATAAGTTGGAGATTTCATGAAGTAGAATTTCTAAAGCACCACAAGGGCTACACATATATCCATAATTCACTGACTAAGAAATTTCATCAAACATTTTACATGCATAAACTTGTACATGATTGGGGATTTCATATTATCATACCAGTATGGCACTTTTCCTTCACATAGTCATTTAATCAAACACGTGAGGAGCATAATTTGGTTATACCATCATCAATGCAACTAATTGTCATGGTTACACAAATAATTTTGCAAGTTTGAAGGGTTTATAATGATTATTATGCAAATTATCACATACTAGGGTCAATCATTGGAATGTGTAATTTAAAACATAAATCAAAAACCCCACAACATCATGAACATGAATTTTAATTCAATTTAAATCATGAACACTCATACATATATAAATCTTGGTTTTTGAAAAGAGATTATTAAGCTTCAAGGGTGAAAGGGACCCATGAATCAACACATGACATACATGGGTTGTGAGTTTCTTGAAATTCTTGAACTTGAAGAACTTGGAATCTCTTAGTTTCTTGAAGAATGATTCGGATCATGTAATGGGGTTTATCTTTGAGAGAAAACCCTAATTTAATGTTGTATATAGCTAATGAACTTATGAGCCTTGATATGATATAATTAGGGGTTAAAAAGGGTGGAAAAAGACCAAAATACCCTTTCAAAAAATGACTTTAAAATAACTAAATGAACTATACGATGGCGGGTTCAATGGTTCATTGTTGGGTTGACTGTCAATCAGTCCTGACCGTAGCACTTGGGCAGAATAGGGGTTCACTGCCTCTTCTGCGATGGCTTAGGCAACGGTTCATCGCTTGCTCGACGGTTCGTCAGCCTGAGCCATCTCCCTTAGGTAGAATGTGGTCTCACTGGATTCACTGCAACGGCTTGGGCATCGGTCTGTCGCTAACTTGACGGTCCATCAGCCTTCACCGTCGCGCCTGGGCCGTTTTGACTGCTTTTTGTATTTCGACCATAACTTTCTCTTCTGATATCGGATTTTGACGGAATGGGTATCGATGGAAAGCTTATTCAGTTTGACAAAAAATAAAAATCTTAAAAATTCCATGAATAAACAAGTGGAATCATCTTTAAAAGTAAGTTTCTAACATACTTGGGACGATTTCAAGCTAGGTAAAAGTATGGGTTAGTACAATATCTCCCTCTTAAGAACATTAGTCCTCGAATGAGAGTGAGTGAGAGAGGAGAAAGTAAACTGATGTACATACTGAACATAAATAACTAGAACATAATCTTATGACTGACATGACTGATAACTTAATATATCATACCGAACATGCATATATGATGAATGAGTAACTGATTTATTCCTGCATCACTGAGTATTCTGATGAAATAAAGTTCTCACAACGAGAATGCATATCTGATGCATGATTATATATCTGAACCCACATATGAATACATTATTGAATATGCAATGGTTTTTAATACCAAATTTGTGATAGAATTTTAAACATAAAACTGATTAAATTTAAGGAGAACTGTTACCTCGAGACTGATCTGATTGGCGGAGAAGAGGTTAGGATACTTGGTCTTCCTGTATGCTTCTGCTTCCTAAGTAGCTCCCTCAACTAACTGATTTTGCCAAAGAACTTGTACTAGAGGGACTTCTTTGTTCCTCAGTCTACGAGTCTGGTAGTCAAGAATTTCGACGGGAATCTCTTCATAAGAGAGGTTGTTTTGAACATCTATGCTCTGAATAGGGACTACAATGGCTGGGTAACCTATGCACTTCTTTACCAATGAGACATAGAAGCCTGGATGAACTGAGGCAAGAGCTGATGTTTGAGATAATAAGATACCTTGCCGAAGCGACTGAGAATTTTTAAGGGACCGACATATCAGGGACTGAGCTTTCCCTTTTTTCGAATCTCTTCACTCCATTCATTGGAGATACCTTTAGATATACATAAATACCAATATAAAACTCGAGATCCTTTCTGTGCACATCTGAAAAAGTCTTTTGTCCGCTCTGAGCAGCCTAGAGTCTTTCTCTAATCAACTAGACTTTTTCTAATGCATCGAATACTAAGTTAGGACCTATAACTGAGACCTCACTAACATCAAACCAATCGATTGGAGATATGTATCTCCTACCCTAAACAACTTCGAATAGAGACATCTTAATAATAGAATGATACTTGTTGTTGTATGAAAACTCAATCAAAGGCAAGTGGTCATCCCAACTACCGTTGAAATCAATTGCACACTCTCGCAGAATATCTTCTAAAGTCTGAATAGTCCTTTCTACTTTACCATTTGTCTGAGGATGAAAGGCGGTACTGAGATGAACTTGGATACCAAGACTCTTTTGGAATGGTTTCCAAAAAAAGAGGTGAACTGGGTACCTCTATCTGAGATAATAGATAATGTAACACCATGAAATCTTACCAACTCTCTGATGTAAAGTTTTGTATAAACCTCGACTGAATAAGAGGTATGGACTGGAAGGAAATGAGCTAATTTGGTCATCCTATCTATAATGACCGAAACTGAATCATTCTGGCAACGAGTACAAGGTAAACCCGTAAGAAAGTCCATGTTCACTTCTTACCACTTCCTAATAGGAATAATGAAATCCTGCATGGACCCACTAGGCTTCTAATGCTCTATCTTAACCTTTTGACATGTAGAGCACTTAGCCACGAACTCTGTAACATCTCTCTTCTTCCCACTCCACCAGTAGATTTCCTGTAAGTCACAGTACTTCTTTGTGTCCCTTAGATTAATAGAGTTGTGCGCACCATGCGCTTCTGCAAGAATTTGCTGACTTAAGTCGTCTACACTTGAAACACATAGACGACCCTGATAATGCTATACACTATCTCCCTCTTGGGAGAAAACATCTACTTTCTGATCCTTAACTGAGTCTTTCAACTTGAAAAGGTTGGGATCTCTATCTTGCTTTTCTTTCATCTTGGAAAATTGAGATGATTCTGAACTACTCTGAACCCATATGTCACCCTCCTCTGAATCGACTAAGTGAATGCCTAGTTTGGAAAGATAGTGGATTTCTTGAGCTAGCTTCTACTTATTGTCCTCAACATGAGCAACACTATCATAGATTGTCTACTAAGAGTGTTGGCCCCGTTGTTGGCCTTACTCGGATGATAAAGGACACTTATGTCATAATCTTTCAACAGCTCTAACCACCTTCTTTGATGACAATTGAGATCTTTCTAAGAAAAGACATAGTGAAGGCTCTTATGATATGTGAATACATCTACATGTACTCCGTAAAGATAATGCCTCAAAATCTTCAAGGCAAGAACTACGACTGCTAACTCAAGATCATGAGTAGGATAATTCTTTTCATGGGGTTTAAGATATATGGAGGCGTGGGCTAAGACCTTACTATGTTTCATGAAGAAACAACACAAAACCTACTCTATATGCTTCAAAATACACTACGAACCCATCTGAACCCTCTGGAAGAGCCAAAACTGGAGTTGAGGTGAGTCGAGTCTTCAACTCTTTAAAACTCTTCTCGCAAGGATCTGACCACTGAAACTTGACTTTCTTATGAGTCAATCTGGACATAGAGGATGAAATAGAAGAAAATCCATCAACAAACCATCTGTAATAACCAGCCAAACCCAAGAAACTCTTAATATTTGATAAAGAGACATGTCTGGGCCAATTTCTGACAGCTTTTGTCTTTTAAGGATCAAACCTAATGCCATCACCGAAAATTATATGACCAAGGACTGCTACAGACCTTAGCCAAAATTCATACTTATTGAATTTGGCAATTCGGCAAACAACTGATGGTTTCTGAGAGTCTATAATACTATTCTCAGATGGTCTGCATGATCACGCTCACTGCAGGAATAAAAAAGGATGTCATCTATGAAAACTACAACGAACATGCCAAAGTACAACATGGACACATGGTTCATCAAGTACATGAAACCTTCTGGGGCATTGGTAAGACCAGAAGACATAACTAAGAATTCAAAGTGTCTATATCAAGTATGAAAGGTTGTTTTCAGAATGTCACATTCTTTGACTCTGAGCAGGTGACAACCTGATTTGAGGTCTATCTTAGAAAAATAGTTGGCACCCTAAAGTTGGTTGAACAAGTCATTGATTCTGGGAAGAGGATACTTGTTCTTGACCATGACTTTATTGAGTTGATGGTAATCAATGCACATTCTAAGAAAACCGTCTTTCTTCCGCATGAATAAGACTGGTGCACCCCATGGGGTTATGCTGGGTCTGATTAATCCCTTATTTAAGAGATCCTTTAACTGCTTCTTCAATTCTCTGAGTTTTGGTTATGCCATTCTGTATGGCGGAATAGATATAGGCTGAGTATCGAGAATAAGATCAATGTCGAAGTTTATTTCCCTTTTGAGAGGAATTCCTGGAAGATCTTCGGGAAAGACACTTGAATTTTTATTTAAAAATAGAACTGATTCATTACTGGGAGTTTCAGAAATAGTGTCCTTATCTCGAACAAGATGATAGACACATTCTTTATATATCATTTTTTGTGCCCGAAGGTAGGAAACAAGCTGACCTCTGAATGCTGAAGTACTACCCTTCCACTCTAGGACAGGTTCATTCGAAAACTAAAATTGACTATTCTGCTTCTGCAGTCGACTGTGGCATAGCAAGAATGAAGACAATCCATCCTGAGAATGACATCAAAAACAGTAATCTCTAATTCGACTAAATCTGTTAAGGTGACTTTCTGAATTATCATAACCAGACAATTCCTGTGTACCCATCAAACTATGATAGTTTTACCCACTAGGGTAGAGACTGAGAAGGGATCTGAAAGAGTTTTGGGACTGACTCCAAAATTAACTATTATATAGGGAGTAACAAAAGACAAAAAAGCTCCTAGATCTAGAAAAACATAATTATGTACATAAAAGATCAGTAGAATACCAATAACCACATCAAGAGAATTTTCCTGAGTTTTTCGGGACTGGAGAGTATAAAGTTGATTTTGGAGTTGCCCACTAGTAGCACTGGAGGTGGCACCCTTCTGATTTAGGCGACCATACTGATCTAGGGAACGGTTATGCTGACCCTAATAACCTAACTGGGGACAATATCTGACTCTGTGTCCTATTTTGCCACATCCAAAATAGACATCTCTACCAGATCTGTAAGCACCCTTATGATTCTTACCATAAGTATGACAAAGGGGATTAGTTCGGGAATTGTGACACTTCCCTGAGACTTAGATCCTGTCACTCTATCTCTATTACCATCCCTAAACATAGGAGCTAGAGTACTATCTAAAGAAGGAGTTGGAATAGCTGTCTTAGGATGAAATTGAGAACGGTTTCCCTTTTTTTGATTTGGGCTGAGTAAATTAAAACTACTTATCCTTGCTCTCTTATTCTACTTCTCCCTCATCTTAATCTTTTTCTCCTTTATCTGCTGAGCATGAGTCATAAGACTAGCTAATGTTATGTCATCATTCAACATCACAGACCTACACTTATTGATCATACTATAATTCACCCCAGAAACAAACTCACTCATCTTGGCTCTGTTATATGCAACCATATGAGGAGTATATCTGGCTAATTGAGTAAACTTAAGTGAATACTCTTTCACCATCTTATTTCCCTGCCGATGATTGATAAATTCCAATACCTTAACTTCTCTCAGCACTAGGGGAAAGACCCTATCGAAGAAGGCAGTAGAAAACTCCTCCTACTATATAGGACTTGCATCTACATCCCTCTCTAACTTCCACTGTTTGTACCAAGTGTGAGCAATATCCTGCAACTGATATTCAACAAGCTTCTCACTCTCACTATAAATAATCCCTATGATATTTGTAACCTTCTTAACTTGATCCAAGAATTCCTGAGGGTCCTCATTTGACATAGACCTAAGAAAGGATGAAGGATTTTTTCGGGTGAAGTCCTGAATCCTCGATGCATCTGAATTGGCCACTGGGTTGGAAAAAATAATTATTGGTAGTTCATTCTGAGCAACAACTGACTGAGTAAGAGTAGTGAAAGAATCTCTGAACTCTACATGAGAAACATGTTCGCCCAAAGGAACTTTGGGCTGAGGGGATGGCTGATTCCTATTTCTTCTTTTGGGAGGCATGTTCTGTTGAAGAAAAAAAGAAACAAATTAGACCAAACTAAGAGATTTACTAGAGATTATTCTCACTGACATGACATGAATACTGAAAGAATGTAAACTATTCCTAAAACATCTTGTACCCTCCTGCACATAAATGTGGCGTGCAATATACCCATGTTCAAGACTCTACTAGATGAGTATTTTAGACTTCCTAGGACTCTACTAAACCTTAGGATCTGATACTAAGTTTTTAATGCTCCGAATTCGGTATCCGGAATGCTACATGATGCTCATGACCCCGAAGGACCACATGCTAACCAATGACTGATATATATACCTGAACACTGCATAATGTACTTTATAATTGTTTAAATAAAGGTTGTAAGTCCATAAGGTTCAAAAATAATAAGATAACTGATAAAACATAACATATGGATGGGGTATGAAATACCCAAAACAACTAAAATAAACTATTTGAACATGATAGTCTAAAAAGCCTCTAACTGACTGAACTATCTGAATAAGGAGTTGATGGGACACGTCCCCAACTAACTCCAACTACTGAAATAAATAAATTAATAAGATAATGAATTAATGTTCGTGTCCTTGAAGGATGAGGATTCATTGGTAACTCTAACTGGTGAGAATAGAATGCTACAGATGCTCTGGAGCTCGTGCTTCTAAACTAATGGTATATAACACCATAGCGAAAATGTGTCAGTACGTTTGAATTTAATGGTATGCATATGAGGTAGGATGAATGCAAACATGAATATGAGAATACAAGTATGACTACATAATAACTACAACTGAGTTCGTGATAACATGATTACTGAGTCTGAGTATTGATAATATGAGATACTGATATATGTGTAACTGAAATAACTAATACTGAGCGAATGTATTTGAAAGTCTAGGTTCTGATGGAACTAGGTGAGTTCCATACTATTCTGAGTTGACTGTATCTGACAGTCCTGAATACTGTAGAACTATCTGAGTTCTATTAATGAGACTGAATGACTGTATCTAACAGTCCTGATTCTATAACTAAATAGTTGGAAGTAGTATCTAACTGACATGCCCCAAAATATGCCATAATAGCTAAGTCGGGGTTCAATTTGTGCCCTGATTGGAAGGGTGTCAATATCTCACCACTGGTAAGGACAAGCTGTGCTTGAACCTCATCTGATAGTATCCCTAAAAGAGAATGGTGGGGCCCTCATCTGACAGTGCTTATCCACCTATTCAAACCTTATCTAACAGTGTTGATGTCTTAACCTATGCTGGCTACATAGTCCTGGAATGCAAGGATGAATTCTAAGAATCACACCCTTATCTGACAACATGTGTTCCCATCCTTGGGTTCGCTCAGTGCTAATTCCTACTCCCATTTAAATAGACACTGAACATGGATTACTGAACTGAACTAGACTGTATTAACTGAGTTTCATTGACTGACGGAATACTACTGAGATTACTGAATTTTTTAGATTACTGAGTTTTCCTGAGTCACATGACTGACTAAATTTATATGAACATTGCTCGACTGAGAGTATCTTCAAAATATGACACTGGCTCTAGGAACACTTCTAAATGTTGGGTACAAGTTCCCGCAGGACTCAATAGCATGAAACTGACAAAGCATGACTTTCTTGAATACATAACCAACATCACAATCCGTAATACAATAAGTTGGAGATTTCATAAATTAGAAGTTATTTAAAACCACAAGGGTTACACATGTATCCATAATTAACTGACTACGACATTTCATCAAACATTTGACATGCATAAACTTGTACATGATTAGGGATTTCATATTATCATACTAGTATGGCACTTTTCCTTCACATTGGCATTTAATCGTACACATGCGGAGCATATCATCAATGCATCTAATTGACATGGTTGCATGAATAATTTTGCAATTTTGAAGGGTTTATCATGATTACTATGCAAATCATCACATACTTAGGGTCGATCATTGGTATATGTAATTTAAAACATGAATAAAAAACCCTTAGGCATAATGTGGTCGATGGTCCGTCGCTAGCCCGATGGTCCATCGTCCTGAGCCATCGCCCTTAGACAAAATGTGGTCCCACTGCCTCTACTCTGACGGCTTGGGTGACATTCCATCACTAGCTCGACGGTCCGTTGGCCTTCACCATCGCACCTGGGATGTTTTTACTGTTTTCTGTATTTTGGCCATAACTTTCTCTTCTGATGTTGGATTTTGATGGAATTGGTATCGATGGAAATCTTAGAAATTTTAGCAGAGCCCTTTTTAGTCTCTACCCCATTGGGTAAAACCATCATAGCTCGACGGGTATATAGGAACTTCCCGGTTATGATATTTCAAAAATCCACGTCAGTAGATTTAGTCGAATTAGAGATGACTGATTTTGATGTCATTTTCGGCATGGATTGGCTTTATTCCTACTATTCCATAGTCGACTGCAGGACCCGGATAGTTCAATTTCAGTTCCCAAATGAGCCCGTCCTAGAGTGGAAGGGTAGTACTTCATCTTTCAGGGGTCAACTTGTTTCCTACCTTCGGGCAAGGAGAATGATTTCTAAGGGGGTGTATATCATTTTGTGCATGTTAAAGATTCCAGTTCCGAATCTCCAGTCTAGAATCAGTTCCAGTTGTTAATGAATATTCAGACGTCTTTCCCGAAGATCATCCAGGCATTTATCTTGAAAGAGAAATAGACGTCGGCATAGTCCTTCTCCCAGATACTCAGCCTATTTCTATTTCGTCATACAAAATGGCAACAGTAAAACTCAAGGAACTAAATGATCAGTTGAAGGATCTCTTAGATAAGTGATTCATCAGGCCCAGTGTATCCCCATAGGGTGCACCAGTCTTATTCGAGCGCAAGAAAGATGGTTCTCTCAGGATGTGTAATGATTATCGTCAGCTCAACAAAGTAGCGGTCAAGAACAGGTTTTTGCTTCCGAGAATAGATGACTTGTTTGACCAACTTTAGAGTACAAGTTATTTCTCCAAGATAGACCTCAGATCAGTCTATCATCAGCTCAAAGTTAGAGAATGTGACATCCTGAAGACATCTATCCGTACTCGGTATGGTCACTTCAAATTTCTAGTCATGTCCTTTGGTCTTACCAATGCCCCTACAACCTTCATGGACTTGATGAATTGGGTGTTCAAGAAGTACTTGTCCATGTTCGTCATAGTCTTCATAGATGATATTCTGGTCTATTTTCATACAGAGAGTGATCATTCAGACTATCTCAGAATTGTTCTTTAGACTCTCCGAAATCATCAGTTGTTTGCCAAGTTTAGTAAGTACAAATTTTTGCTAAGTTCAGTAGCATTCCTTGGCCATAATATTTTTGGTAATGGCATTGGAGTAGATCCTCAGAAAACCGAAATGTTAAGAAACTGGCCTCGCCCTTCTCTCTATCAGATATCAGGAACTTCTTGGGTTTGTCTTGCTATTACCGATGCTTTATCGAGGGATTTTCTTCTATTGCATCTCCTATTTCTAGATTGACTCAGAAGAAGGTTATGTTTAAGTAATATGATTCATATGAGAAGATTTTTCAGGAGTTTAAGACTTGACTCACCTCAGCTCTAGTTCTAACTCTTTAAAATAGTTCAGATTGTTTTGTAGTCTATTGTGATGCGTCCAAAGTGGGTTTAGGTTGTGTCCTCATGTAGAATGGTAAATTCATAGCCTATGCCTCAAGACAGTTAAATCCCCATGAGAAAAATTATACTACTCATGATCTTGAGTTAGCAGCCGTAGTATTTGCCTTCAAGATTTGGAGGCATTATTTATATGGAGTTCATGTATATGTCTTAACAGATAATAAGAGTCTCTAGTATGTCTTTTCTCAGAAATATCTCAATATTCATCAGAGAAGGTGGTTAGAGATCTTAAAGGATTATGGCATGAGTGTCCTCTATCACCCGAGCAAGGATAACATTGTGGCTGATGCTTTCAGTAGACTCTCCATGGGTAGTGTTTCTCACGTTGAGGATAGCAAGAAAAAGATAGCCCAGGAAATCCATCAAATTTCCAGAATAAGTGTTCTCTTAGTTGACTCTTCAGAGGGTGGTGTATGTGTTCAAAGTAGTTCAAAGTCATCTCTAGTTTTCGAGGTGAAATAAAAGTAAGGCAGGGATCCCAGCCTTGTCAAGCTAAAAAAGTAAGTTCAGAATCAGAAAGTAGAGGCTTTCTCCCAAGGGGGAGATGGTATTCTTCATTGTCAGGGTGGTCTGTGTGTTCCAGGTGTAGATGAATTGAGGCACCGAATTCTCGCAGAAGCACATGGTGCATGATACTCTATTCATACAGGGGCCACTAAGATGTACCGCGACTTGTGGGAGATCTATTGGTGGAGTGGGATGGAAAGAGATGTTGCAGAGTTTGTGGCTAAGTGTTCTACATGTCAGGAGGTTAAGATAGAGCATTAGAAACCCAGTGGGTCCATGCAGGAGTTCACCATTCCTACTTGGAAGTGGGAAGAAGCGAACATGGATTTTGTGATGGATTTGCCTCGAACTCATCATCGGCATGATTTAGTTTGGGTTATTGTAGATAGAATGACCAAGTCAGCTCATTTCCATCCAGTTCGTACCTCTTATTCAGCCGAGTATAATGCCAAACTCTATATTAGGGAGTTGGTCAGATTACACGATGTTCCATTATCTATCATCTCTGACAGAGGTACACAGTTTACCTCATACTTTTAGAAATCATTCCAAAAGGGTCTTGGTACCCAAGTCCATCTCAGTACAAAGTTTCATCCTCATACAGATGGCCAACCAGAGAGGACCATTTAGACTCTTGAAGATATTCTTAGGGCATGTGCAATTGATTTCAAGGAAAACTGGGACGACCATTTTTCCTTGATTGAGTTTACATAAAATAATAGCTATCATTCCAGTATTCATATGGATCCATTCGAAGCTCTCTATGTTAGGAGGTGTAGATCTACAGTCGGTTGGTTTGATGTTAGTGAGGCCTTAGTCATCAGTCTTCAATTGGTATTCGACGCCTTAGAGAAAGTTCAGTTGATCATAGACAGACTTCAGGCTGCTCAGAGCCGACAGAAGTCTTATCCAGATGTTCATATAAATGATCTCGAGTTCGAGGTCAATGACTATGTCTATCTCAAGATCTCTCCCATGAACAGAGTGAAGAGGTTTGTCAAGAAAGGGAAACTCAGTCCCTGCTATGTCAGTCCCTTGAGGATTCTCAGTCGCTTCGGTAAGGTAGCTTATGAGCTCGAATTGACTTCAGATCTAGCTTCAGTTCATCCGATCATCCATGTCTCCTTTCTTAGGAAGTACATAGGTGACCCAGTAGTTGTAGTCCTTATTTAGAACATTGATGTTCAGGACAACCTCTCTTATGAAGAGATTCTAGTCGAAATTTTAGACTATCATATTTGTAGGCTGAGGAACAAAGAAATCCCTCTAGTCAAAGTTCTTTTGAGAAATCAGTCCGTTGAGGGATGTACTTGGGAAATAGAAGAAGAAATGCGTACCAAGTACCCTTACCATTTATCTTCCAACCCAGATCAAGCTCAAGGTAACAGTCCTCCTTAAGCTTATTCAGTTTCACGTTCAACATTCAATACAACTTGATATTTCATTTCTGGATCATGTTCCATCACAAATTTAATATCAAGTACCATTGGATATTTAATCATACATACATGTATCAGTCCAGTAAATAATTATTCTTCATATTTGCATTCTCATTGCAAGAACCTCAGTCATGAAGTCATGAACCAGTTACACGTGCATCAAATATGCATGTTCAGTATAATGCATTCAGTTTGTTAGTCATAAAATCATGTTCCAGCTACTCATGTTCGGAGTATTGTTTCCCCTCTCATTCAGTTCCATTCAAGGATGAATTTTCTCAAGGGGGAGATATTGTAATACCCGTGCCTTTTTCCTAGCTAGAAATCATCTAAAGGATGCTAGGACTTACTTTAAAATACAAAATTATCTTTTTAAATTTGTTATTTTTGATATTTTTACTTTCTATCATGTGAGAAATTGAGTTAGCTTTCCAACAGTACCAATTTTGTCCAAATCCAACATCAGACGAGGAAGTTATGGACATTTTACTTGGAACTGTCAGAAACGCCCAGGTATGATGGCCAAGTTGACGGACCGCCACATAAGTGACGAACCTAAACTTTGACCGTCACAACCAAGGAATTTGAGCCACGTACTGGATAAGTATTGTAGGAGGATTTGACGGACTATAAAATTTATGACGGACCATCATCCAGGTCGTCAACTCTTATCCAGTGAACCCCATTTTTGGTCTACGTCTGACGGGCTAAGTGACAGACCATCAAGTGTCTGACGGACCGTCATTCGAACCGTCACACGCCACGTTCAGTTTATTTCCAGGTCATTTTAATAGGGGTATTTTGGTCACTTACCACTCACCTATATATACCCAAATTAGTCTGAATTCAGCCATTTTGCTCATTATTATTTCACAAACAAAAACTAGTGTTTCTCTCAAATTTAATCTCCAAGAACAAGACCTAATCTACTTCAAGAATCAAATAATTTAAAACCCTTCAAGTTCAAAAACGTCAAGAACCCTGAGTCAGGTATGCGTAGTGTTCATCTATGGACCCCTTTCGTTCATATAGTTCAAGAACCATGCTTTTAAATGGAAAACTTTGATTTTCTTGTTGTTAGGTGATGTTGTTCATGTTAATGATCATTGTTTAATCTTCAATATATTAATTTAAGTTGACTTCCATGATGCATGCATGCTTGTAGTTAAAAGCCATGAATTTTGGTGGTTCAAGATGATTAAAATTGTTAAGAAAACCTATGCCGCAAATTGTACATGCAAGGTGTTTGTTAAAATGACTAGAATGCTAAAAATCTTGTTCCCATGACCCCATAGTATTTAAATGACAAGATATGTCAACTCTTAAGATGATTCCACATGAACTTCATTACTATTGATATGTGTTGCTAGTATGATTATGCATTGAACATGATATTAAGGTTGTGCAAGTACTTCTATGTGACATGAAATCCTTTCCATGCAATACATTGTTGGTAACCATGCTTAGTATGAAATCCCTTAAGTACGATATTATGAAATGTGGACTCAAATCTTGTGATCAAGCCATGTCATGTGTGTCAATTTTCTTCCATCGACTCCTGGGGGTATTCGTACCCCAAAAATATAGTTGTGTGCCTATATCCAAGTCACGTTACCCCGATAATCTCAGTCAAGCTTTGATCTATAGAACTCAGTCAGTCATGTGACTTAGGAAACCTCAGAAATCTAATGATCTCAGTAAATTCTTAGAGTGTAGTACTTTTTTGTCAGTCAATGGATGTCAGTTATTCAGTCAATGTATAGTCAGTTAAATCATGTTCAGTCTCTTTAGATGGGAGTAGAAGTTAGCACCAAGTAAATCGAAGAATGGAACTCACCTGCCAGTTTAGGGTGTGATTCTTAGCAGTCATCCTTGTGTTCCAGAAATACGTAGCCAGCGTAGGTTGAGACATCTTAACCTGTCAGACTAGGGTTGATGAGGTGACATAACCTGTCAGTTTAGGGTTCTTAACGTTCTCATTTGAGTACCTGCTAAATGAGGATCACTCACAACTATCTTTACAAGTGGCACGGTGTTAACACCCCTCCAGTCGGGGAAGAGATTGGACCCCCACTTAGCTATATACATTATTGGGGCATGTCGGTTAAACAACTACCTCCCATAGTTTTAGGCTCAGTCTCAGTAAAACAACTCAGATAGTTCTTCAGATATCAATATACCAGGACTGCTAGATACAGTCAAATTCAGTTATAGTACAGAACTCAGATAGTTCCATCAGACCCAAGACTGTCAGACACAGTCACCCATGTTGACACAACCATAGTTTCAGTCATGTCAGAAATCAATAAATCATGTATTAGTGTACAGATCCACTATTATGTATTTACATTTCCAGTTATTATGTATTCATATTTACACTCTCACGTTCATATCAGTTAGTTAGTTAGCATTGGTCATTCAGGTAACCCTATTTATGTTCAGCCTAC
This sequence comes from Capsicum pubescens, assembly GCA_030864215.1. Lineage (NCBI taxonomy): Eukaryota > Viridiplantae > Streptophyta > Magnoliopsida > Solanales > Solanaceae > Capsicum > Capsicum pubescens. Next base: position 110,809,028 of record CM061544.1, read on the forward strand.
CTCACTCGTATACTCAGTACTCCAGTTGTACTGACATATTTGTGCTATGGTGCTTTCTTTTCATGTTACACCATAGGTTCAGATACAGGAGTTCCAGACCAGCAGTAGTATTCACATTCAAGTGTACAGAGCTTTAGTGAGTCCTCTTCACTCAAGGAAGATATGATTCGATTCATTTATTATTTCAGTTACTTTTTATTTTTTGGAGTTAGTTGGAGACATGTTCTTTCAACTCCTTATTCCGACAGTGTTTAGAGGATTTCAGATTTAGTTCAGATTTGATTTAATTTTCAGTTGTTTTGGGTATGTTTCACCCATATGGATGTTATTTTACTAGATTATTTATTTAGTTGAACCTTATGGCGTACATGTTCATGTTTTCCGCATTATTATGATATATATTATAGTGTACAGGTACATGTATCAGTCATGAATTAGCTTGTGGTCTTTAGGGGTTATAACCATCGTGTAGTATTCCGGATCAGAAAGATCAGGGCATTACATAAGTCCCCGATATGTCGATCCCTTTAGAATTCTCAGTCATTTAGGAAAGGTAGCTTACGATCTTGAGTTCCCTTCATATCTAGCCTCAGTACACCCAATGTTCCATGTAACATTGTTGAAAAGTATATTGGTGATCCAGCTGTAGTTGTTCCCTTGGAAAGTGTAGATACTCAGAACAGTCTTTCCTTTGAGGAAGTCCCAGTCGAAATTCTTGATCATCAAGGTCGTAGACTACGGAACAATGAAGTTACACTAGTCAAAGTTCTTTGGCAGAATCAGTCCGTTGAGGGATCCACTTGGGAAGCAGAGGCAGATATACGGACCAAGTACCCTCATCTTTTCTCCTCGAATCTATATTCAATATAAGGTATAAATTTTCTTAAGATTTCTCTATAAATTACTCAGTTTCAGTTGCACATCATGTTTATGTAAATCGTGCATTTATAAATCAGTTCAGTCATATAACCCAGGCATCAGATATGCATATTAAGTGTGTAAGCTCAGTCCAGCAGTTTTCCTCAGCTTAACTAGTTTCATTGGAGGACGAATGATCCCAAGGGGAAGATATTGTAACACCCCGTATTTCCCTACCATAATCTACGCCCCAATACATGAGTATTGGTACATAAATATTTTGAAACACTCATTATTTTTCAGTTTAGAGCCTGCCATTTCCTAGGAAATTCATTAGCTTTCCAACGATATAAAATTCGCCCAAATTCAATAACTGGGTAAGAAGTTATGGGTATTTTAAATTTTAGTCATTAAACATTGTTATTTTAACCCTTATCGAGTTACGGAGACTATCCAAATTACAATTTTCAATTTCCAATATGACTCTATGATGTTGGCGCATCGTGGATTAAGAGAATTTCAAGTTTGGCAATTTCCAGTGGGCCTCTGCGATGGTGGCGCATCGCGAAGGTGGCGCATTGCGAAGGTGGAAAAAATGGCACTTCAAAGGATTAATGTGATAGCTCAGCGTCACATTATTTGTCCAGGTCCCAGTTGTCCCTTTTCCAGTGTCTTGGCGCAATAGTGGTGCGTCACACCAAGGCCAAAAATCATGATCTTTAGTTTTCAACTTCTATTTTTAAATTTGTTCAGGAGTATTTGGGTATTTTTCCACGATCCTAATAAACCTAAAACATGAAATTTAACCCCTAAACACCCTAAGTAGTCATCATTATTTCAATTCCTCACACAATCAAAGATCCCCTTACCAAGAACAAAAATGCCTAGGTCTCCAATTCAAGACCAATCCTCAAGAACTCATCAAAAACTTTAGGAAATTCATTATCCCAGGTATGTTAGATGTTCATCCATGGATTCCTTTCATCCAAGGAGACCAAGTAACTCGTTTTAATAACCAAGTTATAATCTTTTCAAGGTATTATGTTTGAAATTATGATTTCATCCATAAATCTCCATGTACTATTGATTTTATACCATGTTACCATGAAATTATAGATATCATTCAATCCTCCATGTTTTTAAATAGTTATTTGTACAATAAAACAATGATTTAGTACTATTAGGTAGAATTCATGCTATTTTTATAAGTTCCATGGCATTCCTATGATTGTTTTAAACCCTAAACTACAAGTGTTTGATAAAATGCATACAAGAGTGATTGATTTATATAAAAGCCTTTATGTTTTGTCCTTTAAGCTTTAGAATCATTTTACTATTACTGTTTCGAGTCCTGGGGTTATTGAACACATGAAATCCATAGCTATTTACTTAGTCTAGAATCAGTACATTATAGAATAGTCTTTAGAACATACTATGAGAATTATCAGAGCAATCAGTTACTAGTCAAATGAACTCAGAAAAGTCTAGTATTTCAGTGTCTTTTAGTTCGGAGTAAGATTTAGCACCGAGCGAGCATAGGGATGGTGGTTTCTCCATCAGATAGGTAGAGTCGTTAGTAGCATTCCCAATATTGCAGAACTATGTAGCCAGCATAGGATATGAGAAGTCACCCATCAGATTAGGCTTGTCTATCTCTCAGGGGTCACCCGTCAGTTCAGGGTTGACACCCTTAGCCGTTTGGACATTATATTAGTTTAGTGGATCCACAGAGCCATCGTTAGTACCCGTGGCACGATATTAACACCCATTCAACTAGAGTTATAGGTTGTACCTAGATTATCTCAAATTAGGGAATGTCGGTTAGATGATACCTCCCACAGTATTAGATATAGTCTCAGTTACAATCTCAGTTCAGTTATGAAGTCTTAGAGTTGCTTGACCAAAGAATACAGATATCAGTATTTTTCACTATTTTATTTTATAGATTTTACTTAGTCCATGTTATATGCATGGTCATGCATCCTTAGTGTCTACAAGATTTTCACGTATCTTCAGTATTTACAAATTGATATGCATACTCGGTATTTATAGGTTCTTCATATTTTTAGTATCTGCAGATTCCATGTTCTCTACTCAGTACTCCATGTTTTACATGCATTTTTAGTTAATTATTAGTTTTGTTAATGACACTATGAATATCAGCCTACCTCATTTAACATAACAGTACATTCAAAGTCCTGATCGCATAACTTTCTTTTGCGCTATGATGTATTATATCATAAGTGCTGACGCTCAGTTCCCAGACCACGCTTAGACCTCACTCCTCAGGATATTAGTAGTATAGTAGTAGTGGTAAGTCCTCATCATTCGAGGACATATTATTTTACTTTATATCTCTATTATAGTTAGTAGTTACTTGGAGTTAGTTGGGGCCTATCCCTTCAACTCGTAATCATTCAGTTTTAGAGACTTATCAGACATTAGAGTCAGTTATTAAGTATTCAGACATTACGTTGGTTACCCAATTTATCATTATTTTATTAGATTCAGTCAGTTATTTCTATAGTCTCATATTTAAGTTTTGAATTCAGTTATTAAAACCTTATGGCATGTTAGTATTCTTTCATATTTATGCTAATGTTATTCAGTTCTCACATCAAGTACCTAATCATGGATCAGATTGTGGTCCCTCGGGATTGTAAACCCCATGCGATGCCCAGGGTGTACTCTCGGGCCGTTACACTTTTTTTCTCTCCACATCAGTGCAATAGTCATAGAAAATGGTGATCTTGCAATCATGTCATGTCCTGATCTACTCTTTGCATACTAAATTGAACAAGTTAATGCATTCTTTCATTCTCCAATAGATCTTAAATATCCGAGCCAATAGCTTAACCCAGACCAAATATGATGTGTGATTCATGCAAACAAAGAAGAGATGGTTAAAAGTTTCATGTGCTTGTGTAAAAAATGTAGTCAATAGGAACATAAATGCCAAATTTTAGCAATCTCTCCATCGTAGCCAATCTTATCTAAGCATCAAGCCACAACAAATTGGAATCTAAGATGGATGTTATCATTCATAACTAAGCTTTTTCAGTCAACCTTAGGATAATGTATCATTAACAGGGTATAAGCTTTTTTTATGGAGAAGGCCTACTCATTTGTCAGTTAAGTCAGCCTACTCTATAAGTCTCTTTGAAGATGTTTATGGGTAAAAATTATGTTCCTGATATCCAGTATATTACACAACATCCAAGAAGCATCCTTGGGGGTAGTAAAAATGTCTAAGATTTGCGTCTTTATATAGTATGCATGAACCCACCTTATCTACAAACATTCTTTATTCCTCACATTTTCCCATAGCTGTTCCGTGACTGCAAATTTATTCCATAGTTTCTGGCTTAAGTTGTTCAGTACCCTAGCCATTTTTGGCATACAAACCTTTTTGTAAGATACTAATACTCTATTTAATATGGTTACATATACAGGCAACAAGAAAGTTTTGCAAAAACTCAATGAGCTTCATAATCTTCGTTGGAAATAGGAAAAAATTTAGCCCATAAGTTTCAATACTAAACACAACATTGATGAGTTCGACTCTCCCAACACATGAAAGTATTTTATTTAACCAACAAGTATTTCTTGATGAAACATTATCCACTAGTGGGTACTCATCTCGAAAAATAAAACCCAAAGAATCCAAAAGATCAAATCTCTGATTGCATTAGAGACCCAACCATATAAATGGCACTCTTATCCATATTTTTTTAAAACTTGAATCATTAGGGAACCTGACTAAAGCATTATGAAGTAGTTTAACATACCTTAAATCTTCTAGAAAAAAGATGAGTAAATCATCTGCAAAGTAGATATGGGTGTTATCTAGCTTCAAACATCTTTGGTGATAATTAATTAAAGTCACTAGTCTTTTACTATTGACCAAGCTCTCCACCCAAATACTTTATGTCAATTACAAATCTGTAAAGCAACATTGGATCACCTTTCCTAATACAACTCATATGCCTAAATAGCTTCTTTAAGTCATAAATGATCCCAAGTAAGCTTAAAATAGGTGTAACACAAGCTATAATCTACATAATAAATTTCATTGGGAACGTCAAGTCAGTTAACATTTTACCGAGGAAGCTCCACTTCAATAAGTCACATGCTTTTCTGAGATCCACCTTTAATACACACCTTAGGGAGATCCATTTCCTAGTATACCTCTTGAATAACTCCACACAAAATAAGACACCAATTATTCTCCTACCTTTAATGAAAGTAGATTGAGAGGGTTCAATTAGTCCATCAATAACAAACATTAACCTTCTAGTCAATATTTTTGCTATCACTTAATATAAAGTTGTAAACGGGCAATGCGTCAAAAATTTCTTACCAATGTAGGATCTAGAATTTAAGGGACCAAAGTGGTAACTGTTATACAAATCATTTGTTACCTCTTACTAGTCACAAAGAAATCTTTTACAACTGCAATAAGGTCATGTTTTACAATTTCCAAATTCTTAATATAAAACTCTACATGAAATCCACCAAAACCAGTGGTTTTTTCCTTTGACATATCTTTGACTGCTAGTGTAATTTCCTTCTCAGTTATATGTTGGATCAATGTTTTCTTGTTTCTATGTTAAAAATTAACTATGTAGTTCTTTTACCCAACACCACTTGCTCTTAGCCGAGGATTTTTTGTCCTCTCCATCTATAATAATAGAGGAAATTTCTTGCTCGATCAAATTAAATAAGCCTTAATACTGCTTTTTTTCTTAGAAGTTATAGAACATAAAGTAAGCTTAATTTTCTAATGGGGCGCTGGCGTACACTTAATCTTTTCTGCTTATATTGCCATATTAGTAGGTTTCTAATTTCGTATTGTCCCATTCAATCATTTCTTTTGAATTAATTTATATTTTGCTTTTTTCCCTCTTTTTTAAGATAAATTTGGTTTTGTTTGGGGTTTATGAAGTGGAATTTGTTTCAATAGAGAGTTTCATGACTAAGTCAATCAAGGATAAGCAATGGTTTATTCTTTGAGTACGACATTTTTCCTAGCACAATTTTTAAATTGAATTACCCTTTGACGGGTTAGGTTATAAACAGTTATTTGATCCATTTTGACTCTAGCAAATTTTAAGGTGTATAATATTTTACACATCCAAATAAAATCAACCATCATTTTCCATCCTAATTTTAACTAAATATAATTTTGCCTTTGAGTATTTCAGAGGGATCCTATATATGTAGCTACATTCATTACATTCAGAGCTATGTCACAACAAGGATATAGAAGGCATCAAAATGGAGTACAATTTACCCAAGAACACTGATGACTTCTCAACTGACTTCTATAATATTATTTTTTCATAGTTTTGGGAATACAAAAACCAACATCATGTCCACATTTCCACCACCATGACTGCAGTGTCGTAGAAGCATAAAAACCCAAACCTTCCTCTCATACGAAGTAACTTACTGTACATTTTTTTGAGATTCTACAAATGGCCTTGCCTTGTCTTTATGAAGTATAGAAAGAGAGTAGTTACTTATTAGAACAAACATTAGGGGTAGAACCTAAATCCATCCCCCTTACTATGGGATTTTCAACCAAGTTAGATTCTGAGAGTATTGCACACAAGTTTTCTAGGCCATCATTCATGTTTGCTTGCTCTTTCTTCTAATCTTTTTTCAGTGAACGACAATCTGAAGCCATATGGCCAAACTTGTCACGGTTGAACCAACTTCCTTTAAACTTTTTCTTCCTTGGTGCATCCTTGTCACAACCTAAAAAAGAGGTCAAGGTGGCACCCATCACAGTCCAACCTTGATAGGAAAGTCATTCATCATAAATGAAAGGAAAAAATCACAACATAAAGATGTAATCCTAAGATGAGACTCTAGAACAAAGTCAGGCAAATACAATACATTTGTAGAGAAAGTCTGAAAGAAATATCATAACTATCCCAAGACATGGTGACATAGTGTAAGAACATTTAAGTGTAATATCGAAAAAATAAAAGTAGAACATGGTCTCTAAGTCTTAAGTAAGAATAGTAAGTGTAGATGATGTTCGAATTTTCCCCAAACTCTTTAATGAATTTGTACCTAGATGTCTTGAATCTCGACATAGAATTAGCTGCCATGTATGGTATATTAATAGGGATCTGCACCAAAAAGTCAGACTAGGGGTGTGTATGGTCAAGTTGTACTCAGTAGTTATCATAGGCCAATTGAGCAAAGGAGAAAATATGATATGTAAGAGAAAATAATGAGCATATCACATGTAAATAGAAAAGTTTCAACCAGTAGCTCACACAGTCTCCATAAATAAATATAATACAATTTCAAAAATAACAGGGTTGATGTGTACATGAAGAATACACAAAAGCTTAATACACATCAAACCAACATAAATAACATGAAAGATGCATATCCAATTCAAAGTTATGATGATTGTGGAAATTATCAAAAGGTCATTGTATAAAATTCTATATGCACCTATCGAGCCACGATGCTTCCAAAATAGGACCCTTAGAGGGTTCGCAATCCATATACTATCTATAAACTTTATCTCAAATCCCAACCCCACTTATCCGAATTATGTTCATGGATTAAGGTTTTATTGAAAATAACTCATTTTCTTTCAAAAACAATGTTTCCTTAATATTACAAATATCTCATTAATGGATATGAATGAAATAATGATGTAATGCTCACAATCAAATAAGTATGAAATATTCAACTCATTGAATATGTGGATGAATGAGCCAATAAATTAACTCAATATGTCAATTATTCATGATATTAATCTAGTTAGTGATAACGATCAAACTACACGTCTCCAATGAGACTGTAAGCGATCGTTGTCAATATATAAACCAACTAGGTTGGGGTCGAATCCCACAGGGAATATGGTGTGAACTTAAGTTGTTTCCAATTTAATCAACTAATAGCTGGATGTTTCCTAAAATAGGAGGTTTTTTAGTTGAACAAGTAATTGTTAATCACTTTAATCAGTTTTTAATCAAGAGTTTACGGATAAACCATAATTATGTTCACTAGGGATTTTGGTACTTGACAGATGCTACTAGTGGTTCAAAATTTTCATGGTAGGTAGGACAACAAGTTATCTTAATCAAAGTTATGTGTAAATGTATCTCGACCTACTTAAGCATTTAATTACCTAATCCACTTTGACTAAGGGAATTTATATTCACTGCCCAGATTTTACCTCAGGTTAAGCAACTTTGTTACAACGCTGATTATTAAACAGAAGTTTAGTGTTTCCAAGTCCCTGTTGATAATTCACTTCCCACTATATTTGATTTCTTTCTCAAGCATATTAAAGCAGGTGTTATCTATCATTGCAGCCAACAGACAATAAATAAAACATCAAAATTATCAAGAAATCCTACCACCTTTCGAATCCTGAACGCTCAGCACCTTATCAAGACCTAACCCTAGATCCCATAATTCAGGTTAAAAGAATTTAGCCACGCATGATGTAATAATTGAACCAACTAGATGAATTCATAATTTTCAAGATAAACTTACCACAAGATGAATAATAAGCAGTGAATCTCAGATTAGATCACAACAAAAATCCTAAAATAATGATATAATTTTATTTAAAGTAATTGTTTTTTCAAGCCAAGAAGTTAGGGAGAGAAAATATCAAAGTATCGTCTCTCAAAACTCAAAACTCAAGGTTCGGTCCACTTAACAAAACCCTAAAAAGGCTTTAAATATTTCACCTTAATTATGGAAAAAAATTATAAAATTTAGAAATTCTTTGGATTAGCTGACATCATTTATGATAGCCCATTAGGTGGCTGATGACTTATCACGAATGTCGTCAGCTTCCTCTTTGCTTTGGACACTTGTTCCCTAATGCTGACGATAAACCATGATGCCCTATCAGCTCCTTGATGACTTATCACAAATGTCGTCAAGTTTCTGTATCAGTTCTCATGTGTTTCCTTAGCCTGATGGAATTCTTGACGGCTTATCAGCTCCTTGACAACCTATCACAAATGTCATCACAACTTTCAACTTAGGCCAATTCTCTATCTATGGCTGATGATGAAGCTGATAGCTTGTCACAGGGCTGACGACTTATGAAAAATGTTGTCAGCCACACTTTGCCTCTATTTACTTTAGATTTTAGCTCATTTGCTTCCATTCTTGTTGGTTCTCTAACATATTAGCTTCTTCTATAAAATCAAACATAAAACAATCAAAAACGACAAAGGTTGCTTAAGACTTCGCAATTATTCTTAGCTAAAAGACTCAAATGTATTTGCATTAGCTCACACATCAATACCCTCAACTTAAAATAATTGTTTGTCCTCAAGCAACTCAACACAACTATGAGAATACAAAGCACATTTGGCAGTCAATCATCCATATCATCTCAAAACACTTTCACCATCTCCAAGGTCAGTAAATTCAAGAACAACTATGTATATTACTAAAGAACACCAATGCAACACACAAGAATAAAGATACAACAATAATTCAGCTATAATAGCCATGCATAGACCAGTATTACACACTCCGAACAAGTTAACAACTAGCAACATATCTGGTGTGCCCTCACTACAACAAAATCCCCTTATCTCATATCAGTAATCATATATGTAACTATGGGGAAAATCAAAACACTCACTCTCAGAACGAAGTTCCAACCAATGTGTGTCAAGTACTATAGGCTTGCCCTTATTTTCATCACCCACATCTTCATATAGGTCAGTGAGGATCACTATAGTTCTTATCTTAGGCTTGTAATGTAGGTAAGGGGCTGGTATGATACCCGATGGTATTTAGAGTGACTAATCCTCCTTAACACTACACTAGCTTTTTGGGGTTTCACTCCCTAGCCTTTTCTACTCTTCTCTTTTCTTGATCACACTTATTTATGATGGGTGCGATCTTCTCTACAATTATTTATTCTTTTTAACAATTTTTATTTTTCTTGCTCTCTTTCTCCGCACCCATCTTTTTATTCTTTTCTTTTATGCTACCTTTCTTTATACTCATTCTATAGCACACACCCTTAAGATAGCCACCCTCAACTTAGGCTATTTTCCTAAGTCAAGGTACACAGTGTCCAAGGAGGACCAGGGCCAAAACAGGTTCATTGTGATCTAAATAGAAAGGTGATAGGTGTCATAAAAACAAATAGGCTAATCAGGCTCAAAATAGGGATCAAGGGATATTATACACAGAGGGATGGTCATTTAGGCTAAAGTGAGCTAATATCAAAATGGCCTATGATCCTTTCCTAACCCCTATCCTTCAACCTAGGTAAGACTAAACGGGTAAGTTTTGGCTTCAGCATACAAAGAGAACTAAGTAACATCTCACACACTTGGCACACAGACATATCACAATCTACTACTCATTCAGTTCATGCAGCTATTTAGCAATGATCATTGTGTTACTATAAGTAATGCCATACAAAGATATACAGTGGTCACACTTAAATGCAAATCACACAGTTAAAGAAGTAGACCACTTGAAGAGGTGTACAAAAATCACAAAAAAAATTCAACTACCTCAAGTACTAGTACTTCTCCTAGTTGACTACAAAATTTTAAAACAACAATTTACCCAACACCTTTAACTTAAAATCAAAGAAAATCTAAACTTAGTGTTAGAGTATACCTAGAATAGATCAATCCCGGGGGTCATGGGTTGCCTCCTATACAACGACTGATTTAACATCACGGAACGACTCAAGTATCTTAACTACATCATACTTCATCCAGACAGATAGTAGTGACACTTTTCATTGATTCTTTTGGACCAACATAAAGTTTGACTTGTTGCCCATTTACCTTGAAGGTAATGTCGTCTTTATTTTTAAGTTCCACCAATATAGGTGAGTATACTTGACTAACTCTAAAAGGGCCTAACCACTTAGATTTAAGCTTACCTGGGAACAGTTTGAGTCTGGAATTGAACAGGAACACTAAGTCACTCTTTTGGAAGTCTTATTTCTCTATCCTTCTATCATGGTATTTTTCATCTTTTCTTAATATAGGTCTACTCGTTCATATGACATGAGATAGAATTCATCCATCTCATTCAGCTGTCCCAGTCTCAGCTCTGCTGCCTCCTTCCAACTCAAATTCAGCCCTTTGAGTGCCCTAAGGCTTTGTGCTCCAGCTCTATTGGTAAGTGGCAAGCTTTTCCATAGACCAAATAAAATGGTGACATGCCAATGGGTGTCTTGAATGAAATTCTATATGCCCACGAGGCATCATTGAGCTTTCGAGACCAGTCTTTCTGGCTAGCATGCACCATTTTGGCTAGGATAGTTTTAATATCTCGATTAGACACCTCCACTTGCCTACTAGTTTGTGGGTGATATGGAGTGGCTACTCTATATTGTTTTACCCCATATTTTGCTAACACCACTCGAAACACTTTTTACAAAAATGAGATCCTTCCTCGCTTATAATTATACGTGGTACTCCAAAGTGAGAGAAGATGTTCTTCTTGAGAAAAGCAACAACCCTCTTTCCTTCATTATCAAACAAGGCAACAACTTCAACCAATTTTGAGACATAGATAATAGAAACTTAAATATACTTCATCCCATATGAGCTTACAAAAGTTCCCATGAAATCGATGCCCAAGACATCAAGAAATTTCACTTCAAGCATCTTAGTTAAAGGCATCTCATGTCTTTTGGAGATTGACTCCTGCCTCTGACATTGGTCACATTTTAGCACAAACTTGTGGGCATCCTTGAACAATGTTGGCCAGTAGTAGCCGATATGAAACACCTTTCTATCCGTTCGATCACCTGCATGGTGGCCTCCAAATGGGAAAGTATGACATGCCTCCAATATGGACAATACATTTACCTATGGCACACATCGCCTTGTAATGTTTTAAGCACATCGCTAAAAAAGATAAGGCTTATCCCAGAAGTAATGTGTCACATCATGCAGGAATTTCTTCTTTTGATGGAAAGAGAGATTTTCTGGATTGACTTCACTCACAACATAATTTGCAAAATCGGCGTACCAAGGAAATTTCTCCACCGCAAAAACTAATATCTCCTGTATTGGAAATGCATCATTTATCTCCATTTCATAACTACTTCCTTGCTCACCTTTCATTCTAGACAGATGATCTGCAACCCGGTTTTCACAACCTTTTCTGTCCTTGAATTAAAAGTTAAATTCTTGTAGAAGCACCACCCATCTAATCAGCCTTGGTTTTGCATCCTTCTTATCCATAAAATACCTCAAGGCCATATGATCAGTGTGGACCACCACTTTTGTTCCAAGTTGATTAGCCCTGAATTTCTCAAAAGCATACACTACAGCCAGAAGCTCCTGCTCAGTGACATTGTAGTCCTTTTGCGCTCAATTCAGTGTTTTGCTGGCATAATATATTGGTGGAAACAGTTTGTCCTTTTTTTGTCCCAATACAACTTCAAGGGCAACACCGCTTGCATCACACATGATCTCAAACGGTTTTGACCATTCTGGTGCAACAATAATAGGGGCCTCAACCATCTTCTTTTTGAGGCGTTCAAATGCCTTCAAGCAATTATCATCAAAGGAAAACTTTACTTCTTTCTCTAAAAGTTTGAAAAGTGGATTTTCAACCTTTGAAAAGTCTTTTATAAACCTCCGATAAAAGCCAACATGTCCAAGAAAACTATGCACGCCCTTCACAGAAATGGGAGTTGGTAGTTTCTCAATAAATTCCACCTTGGCTCTATCAACTTCTATCCCTTTTACTGAAATTTTGTGACCAAGAACTATGCCCTCCTTTACCATAAAATGGCATTTTTCACAGTTAAGCACCAAATGGAATTCAACACATTGTTTCAAGGCTATGCTCAGGTTTGCCAAGCTCATCTCAAATGAATCTCCCACAACAAAGAAATCATCTATGAATACCTCTATGGTGTCCTCCACCATATCTGAGAAGATAGACATCATGCACCATTGAAAAGTGGCGGGTGCATTGCATAGTCCAAACGGCATCCTCGCAAAAGATGACATATGGACATGTTAATGTCGTCTTCTCCTGATCTTCAGGAGAAATACAGATTTGTTTGTATCTAGAATATCCATCCAAGAAGAAATACCATCCCCTTCCAGCCAATCGACCAAGAATTTAGTCCATAAAGGGCATCGGGAAGTGGTCTTTTAGAGTTCATGAATTTAGCTTTCGGCAGTCTATGCAAAATCTCCAGCCAGTCACAGGCCTGAGTGGAATCAACTCATTCCTTTCATTTGCAACCACAATCATGCCCCCCTTTTTGGGTACGCATTGAACTGAGCTCACCCATTACTATCATAAATTGGGTAAACCACTCCTGTATCAGACCATTTAATAATCTCCTTCTTAACAACCTTTTGAATTTGTGGGTTAATACGATGCTTATGCTCTATGGTTGGAATACAATCATCTTCAAGTTGTATTTTATGTGTGCAGATGCTAGGGAGAATGCTAATAATATCTGTGATGCTCCATCCTATAGATCTCTTGTGCCTCTGAAGTACTGAAATAAGTGTGTTTACCTGTTTCTCACCCAGATCGGCCTCAATAATAATAGGTAGAATGTTTTCGTTGCCCAAAAACATGTACCATAAGTGCCCAGACAGTTCTTTCAATTCCAACACTGGTGGCTCCTTAATGAATGGCTTGGCTGATGGTGTTTTGTCGATTAGCAAGGTCAAGGTATAGCTTCTTAGGATTATAAGGACATGAACCCATTCTTGACAGGGCACAAACAGTTTCTTCATACTCCTCAATTCCTTCACGATCGAAGTTCATCAGAACTGCGTCTAAATGCTCGGCAACAAGTTGAGATTCTCGTGACACCTCCGGTTCGTCCTCATAATACACATCAACTACTGAGAACAAACTTATTTCTTCCTGCTGATTCATTGATTTACACACATCAAACCGTACCACTTCATCATTCTTCCTGAATAAGATCTCATTCGCTCTCAAATCAATCAATACACTTCTGATAGTGAGGAAACGTCTACCCAAGATTATGGGCACCTACAAGTCCACCTCGCAATCCTGAATGAAAAAATCTGCAGGGAATATAAAGCTGGTTATCTTCACCAATACATCATATAAAATGCCAACAGGTCATTTTACTGACCTATCCACAATCACGAGTCACATGTTATTGGGTGTGGGATTTCCCAGACCCAACTTTCTATATCTAGATAGCGGTATCAAATTAATACTTTCTCACAGAACACATAATGCCTTGGCGAATTGCATAGTCCCAATTGTACAGGGAATAGTGAATGCGCCTGGGTCTGGCTTCTTCTGCACCAAGGTCCTTGTAGAAATAGCGCTACAATGATGGAGATTATCCTCCAATTCGTAGATCACCGCTCTTTTCTTAGTCACAAGGTCCTTTATGAATTTAGCATCCCTGGCATTTGCTCAAGTACCTCAACCAAAGGCACATTTATTGTCATTTACTTGAGCATTGCCATGAATTTGCTGAATTTTTTCATCAATCCTGAGGAAAGGTAGGTGGTGGTCTTGGGATAGTTATCAACACTACCTCCTTCTCCTTCTCTTTTCCTTTTTCCATAACATCATCAAAATTATCCAGCTTCTCAAACTCCACTGGACTACTTTCATCCGGTTCATGATCAACTACCTCATCAACTACAGGTTTTCCCAAAGAAGATCCAGGTAATATCTTACCACTTCTAGTGGTAATAGCCATTCATGAGCCATCATTCCGTGGATTCTAGACCATATCACTTGGTAACATTCCATTCTTTCTCTGGTTGAATGATGCGGAAAGTTTGTTGATCTGCTGCTCCAGCTATTTGATTATGGTGGAGTATGAGTGCACCAACTGACTGATGGATGTAAGATAGGTCTTCCTGGTGGTCACACCAGATTTGGTAGCCTCCACTCCCTTTAACAACTTAGCCATCATGTCCTCCATTGACATATTTTCAGAACTTGTTGAAGCAGCCTCACGATTTCCAGGAGGAACATATAACCCACTCCTGCCATATTTAGCCATTATTGTTTGTAACCAACAGAAAATAATTAAAATATCAGAATTATCAAGAAATCCTACCACCTTTTGAATCCTGAACACTCAGCACCTTATCAAGACCTAACCCTAGATCCCATAATTCAGGTTAAAGAAATTTAGCCACGCATGATGTAATAATCGAAGAAATTAGATGAATTCATAATTTTTAAGATAAACTTACCACAAGATGAATAATAACTAGTGAATCTTAGATTAGATCACAATAGAAATCCCAGAACATTGCTTAAATTTTCTTCAAAGTAATTGCTTTTTCAATCTAAGAAGTTAGAGAGAGAAAATATCAAAGTATCGTTTCTCAAAACTCAAGGTTCGGTCCCCTTAAGAAAACCCTAAACAAGGCTTTAAATAATTCACCCTAATTATGGAAATAAAATAATAAAATTTAGAAATTCTTCGGATTAAGTGACACCATTTGTGATAGCGTATCAGGAAGCTGATGACCTATTACAAATGTCATCAGTTTAATCTTTGCTTTGGACACTTGCTTCCTAACGCTGACGACAAACGGTGACGCCCTATCATCTCCTTGACAACTTATCACAAATGTCATCAAGTCTCTGCTTCAATTCTCATGTGTTGCCTTAGGCTGACGGTATTCTTGATGGCTTATCAGCTCCTTCACGACCTATCATAAAATTTCATCACAGCTTTCAACTTAGGCCAATTCTCTGTCTATGGATGACGATGAAGGTGATATCTTATCACAGGGTTGATGACTTATAAAAAATGCCGTCAGCCAGACTTTGCCTCTATTTACTTCAGATTTTATCTCATTTGCTTCCATTCTTGATTGTTCTCTAAAATATTAACTTCTTCTGGAAAATCAAACATAAAACAATCAAAATCAACAAAAGTTGCTTAAGACTTCTTAATTATTCTTAGTTAAAAGCCTCAAATGTGTTAGAATTAGCTCACACATCAGTTAGGAACTATTGTAACAACTAAGCATATAATACATCATTAACAACATATCAACTCATAGCTCAGGCGAATCTATCATGACAAAGGAAATTAATGCTCAATAAGGACTATAATATCCATTCATTCCCTCGTATGAGAATCTCATTAAGAATAAAGTCATTAATATTCAGAAAATAAGCCCAATGATGAAAAATAGATCCCCTAAACAGGCAACACGCAATCTCTCACATCTCCAATTAATAGAAATAATCAAATAAGGCCCCACAAGAGTGCACAACAAGATAATAAACATATAATCCACCACACATGCACACAATAGTAGTAATAATCTTGAAATATAATTCTTGTAGTTGATTTCCCAAGCCACAACATGTTTCTATTATTTATTAACCACCCAACCTAGTCAGAAGAAAGTTAGGCCATAACCTAACTTGAAGAGACTAAATTCTAACCTACAATTCTCAACATAGAATTTTTCATTTATGAACCACCTCATCTTAATCTAAATACATAAAAAACATCATCTACACGTCAAAATAAAGCTAACGGTACCCATATTCATCATGTTTAAGATGGGTCCAAAATGGACCCCGAAAATGGGTTTTGAAAATAAGGGGCAGTGCTGGAATATTTTCTTAGATATACATTTCCCATTGGTTATAGGATCCTACAGTAGAAAACCCAAGTGAAAATTAGTTGAAAATGAGGTCTAAATCGATACAAAAGTTATTTTCAAGCTTTACCTTTAAAAATCCCAAAATTCAACTTTGAAATCAAGATTAAAGAGTGTTTTTGAAGCCATAATAATGGAAAATAATGGGAAGATAGTTTGGGGCTTACCCAAGTGAAAAGGTGAGAAAACCCTTGAAATTACCTAAACTCGAAGCTTGGATGTCCAAAAGTGTAAGAAAAATACAAAATGGAGAATTTATAATGTTCCATTCAATACCTATGCACCCATTAATCAACTCTAGCACATGCATTATTAAAGGTGACCGACCTAAAAATTAACATCATTAAACTAGTGCGCTCAAAATGACAAGCCTAACCATTTGGTTAGCTAAAGAACGGCTCTCCAATGCTAAGGGCCACTTCTGAATCAAGAGATGAGCTTAACTCTCCATAATATTCATTATCCAGCTCAAGGCATCCATAACAACATTACCCTTAAGCGGATGATAAAGAATAGTGATATCATAATCCTTCAACAACTCAATCCATTGATATTATCACATATTATAATCAAATTAGGTGATGAAGTACTTAATTCTACGATGATCTATGAAAATTTTAAAATGAACCCATTAAAATTAATTCCTCCACAACTTCAACACAAAAAAAATAGAGAACTCCAAATCATGGGTAGGGTAATTCTTCTGATGAGGCTTTAACTAAAGATAAGCAGAAGCAACAACCTAACTTCCTACATCAGCACCACACCCAAACTAACATTAAAAGCATCAAAAAAATATAATAAAGCCCATTCCTTCCTTGGGCAAAGTCAAGATAAAAGTCAAAGTTAACAACTCCTTGAGCTTTTGAAATCTCTCCTCACAAGCATCTGACCACTGAAAGGTAATATTCCTCTAAGTCAACTTGGTCAATGGATCTGCAATAGACAAGAAACCTTTAACAAAATACTGATAGTAACCCACATAACCAATAAAACTCTGAATCTCAATAGAACAAGTGAGCCTATCCTAATCACAAATCACTATAATCTTTGCGGGATTATCTATAATACCATCCTTAGTAAGCATAAGAATCAAGAAAGAGATAGAATCTAACAAAAATTAACACTTGTAGAACTTAGCATATAACTTCTTATCATGGAACCTCTAAAGTACAGTCCTCAAGTTTCTCACATGATTGTCCTTATTCAGGGGATAACTAAGATATTATTTATAAATACAATAAAAAAAGTGTCAAGATATGGTTGAAACAACTGGTTCATCAATACCATGCACTCTTTTAGGGTATCGGTCAATCCAAAAGCATGACTAAGAACTCATAATAATCGTATAGAGTCTGAAAAGCCATCTTTGGAACATCCAAAGCTGAAATATTCCATTGGTGAAAATCAGATCTCAAATCAATCTTAGAAAACACCAAAGCACACTAGTGTTGGTCAAATAAATCATCAAACTAAGGAAGAGGATATTTTATCTTAACAATCATTTTTTTCAACTGTTGATAGTCAATAAACATACGCATAGAACCATCTTTTCTCTTTAAATACAAGACATGAGTTCCCTAAGGAAATACACTGGGTTTAATAAAACCCTTTATCATGACCCAAGGCTACCCCCAGTTGTGACAACGGTGCTAAAGGTCACAAGTTACCACAAGCAAAACCATGAGCTAGTATCTCTTGTGAGCACTGAATAATGTAATAAAATACACATGTGTGAAATCAATTTCACTGCAATAAGGTTTAAATCCCGAAACATAATCAAATTATAGATTTGAAATGTCTGGAGACATACTGAAAATACTGATAAAATGACTAACTATCTTAATGACTAAAAAGCCTCTAATTTACTAATTGTGCAGTTAATGGGACAACCCCTCAACTAACTTTGACTAAATAGAAACAATAAACTACTAACATAAAATAAAATGAAACAATCATGTCCTCAATAAATGAGGATTCACTACGACTGCTGCTGCTGATATGCTGAACTATCTAAGCGCGGTCAGGAAACTCTGCATCCAAACCTATTCTGTAAGACATCATAGTGCAAAAGAAGTTTTCAATCTGTACTTTGAAAGTAATAGTATAGGAGATGAGTTTAGGATATAATACAAGGGTTAACTATACATATAATAACTGTCTAAATAGCATGAGATAATTCAGTATACATGCGTAAAAACAAAAATACTGAGAATGCAAGATAAAACATAAAATATTTATAAAAAATCTGTGAATTAAATTACTAAAATCTGATAACTGAATAACTGGTAATATGTATGATTCGGTAAAGAAAACCTGAACTGAATGTGGTACTAAATACAAATTTGAGACTGTGGGAGGTATCATCTAACTGACATGCTCCAATCTGAGCTAATCTGGGTCCGACCTATTCCCCAGTTAGAAGGGTGTCAGTACCGTGCCATGGGCACTGACACTTGCTATGTGGATCCACTTAACTGGTGTCCCGAATAACTAGGGAGTCAGTCCTAAACTGGTGGATGACCCCTAAAAAATGTCAGTCCTAAATTGGCAGGTGACATCTCATAACCTTATTTTGCTATGTAGTTCTGGAACTTAGGGACTGCTTTTAAGGATCCAGTCCTAGATGGTGGGTGATCCCCCATCCCTAAGTTTGCTCGGTGCTAAATACTACTCCCATCTGAACTAACACTGATTACTGGAGTGAACAAAGATTAGCTAAAAAATAACTGATCATAAATAACTTGATTGAATGATAATGCTCTTGGTATATCTGAATTCACTTTGAAGATACTAAAATTATGTAAACAACTAAGTATTAGATGTCCATAACCCTCCAGCATTGAACATAAATAACAATACGGACATATAATAGCATTGAAACCATAGTAAGGGATCAATGTTCAAAATCCAACACTTAGGCATTTCACTAAACACATGAGAGTTATGAACTTTAACATAGGAATGGGTAAATCATGTGATAGTAACATAATTATAATACTAAAACTGCAAGTTAAGGATTTCACATGAAAATTTCAATATTTAACGTGTAAAGGCTCATTTAATAAAACAATAGTAAACTCAATACATAAATCGAAATTCATAAGTTCTTTATATATATAATTCATCATAAGCAAGTAAAATTCATCATTTAAAATATTAAAATGGATTCTTTGATTCCATGGGTGTAAAAGGCCCATGGATGATCATCACACATACCTTAAACAATTAATCTTGAAAGAAGAATACCAATCTTGATACTTTTCTTGTTAGTTCTTGGATTGGAGAGCATAAATTTTTGGTTTTCTTAGTGAGGAAGTAATTGAATTTGATTCTTCGAAGATGGTTAGGGTTTATTTGAGAAAAAAATTTGGGAAAATTGGCATATAATGCCTAACTGACACTTTAATTTGTGTTTTTACAAACTTGATTAAGGGGAAAAGACTCATTTGCCCCTAAGAGAATTTAATTCGCAACTGGAATGCAGTTTAAGAGGTCACCATGACGTGATGAAGCCACAAACTCTATAACCACCATAATGCGCCACTATCACGATAAGTTGATGGAATCAAAATCCAAACATGACCCAATCCACGTCTGAAAAATCTAAAATTCCCTAAGACATGAACCTTACACTCTTGAAAATAACTTAACTCAATAACCAACATCTCGTGTTTGGGAGGACCAATTTAAAAATCCTTAACGTTACGAAGCCAAAAACAAGACTAAGTCCCCAATACTTAGTGAAATATTTAGGATTTAAGCTTCTTATGCATGCAACTAGAAACTTAATTAAGCTAATTATAATACGGGGTATTACACCTTTACCCACCAAATCTTACTATTTCTCCTTCAGCTCAACTTGGGCCATCCTATAGGGAGAAATAAAAATGGGCTTGATGTTTGGCTCAAAACCAGTAGTAAACTCAATACCATGATCTAGAGGTATACCAATCAAATCCATAGCAAACATATCCATGAATTCGTAAATAGCTTGAATAAAATCTAAAGAAGGTGGTGAGGTAACACTAGTATCATGGATATAAGCCAATTAAGATAGACATCTTCTTTGTAATGTGTAATGAGCACATTGAAAAGACATAATTCCATTTGAACCCAAATTAAGCATACCTTACAAACTAACCTTTGCACACCATTCATAGAAAATTTAACTATCTTGATATAATAATCTAAAATATCATGATAAAAAGTTAACAAATCCATACCAAAGATGACATCAAAATCTACCACATCTAGAATGATCAATTCAACCCAAGTTTCACATACTAAAAAAGTCATAACACATGATAGGTTTATAATCCATCATTAAAGAATCTCCTACCATTTTAAAAACATAGAGAGTCAAGCCAAGGGGTTTACAAAAAGTATCAAAAGAAGAAGAAATATATAGATACATAAGAAAATGTAAATATAGGGTAAAATAACATGGAAGTAGATGTATAGAAAGCCGAGATGACACCAGTGATGACTACATCAACTGCCTCTACCGCGGTCCTTGTAGGTATAGCATAAAACTATCCAAATTTACTCATGAACTAAAGAAGCTCTATGATCACCATAATGATCACCTCTAAATCTACCTCGATCACCACTAATACCATCTTTACAACTCTATGCACTTCTCACTGTAGATATTGGAGAAGTGCATAGTTAACACTGTAATCCCTAATGAGTTAGTCCATATACACGTCAATGGAAATCCTTTTCTATATTGACAAACTTATTACATGAAGAGCATCCTCTACAATCAGAGTCAATCTAATGAGGTACAAAAGAACTAGCATAGACACTCTGACCTAAAGCATGGCTACCTGAAGTTGTAGAACCTAAAGGTCTACCACTTAATCTCTATAATGTATAATAAAATGGCACATCATATGAGAATATATCCTGGATAAATCTCTATCTTGGGATGCATGACCACGAAAAAAACCCTGTTAATGCAACTTCTTGGTGCCTTGTTGAGTAGCCTGGAAATTAAACTTAGTCAACTTGGCATGTTGAAACCAGTTTATGTTCCATTAACCTTTTATGCAATATTGTTATTGCAATACTATTGTATCAAAACCCTAGAGATTTACATGTAAAACCCTAGCAAAACACTGACAAGTATGGACAATGTGGTCGGTGGGACTATCCTATTCGATGAAAATTCTAACTGAATTACTGAGGAGAACATTAGTGGCAATCAGATGGGAAGTTGCCGCATAAAATTTATAGATCTCTTGAAGACCAAAGTAGTGGATAACAATATTATTAGGGTTCCACCTAAACTCATAATAATGATGCATGGGACCTACGATAATGTGGAAGTCATCAGAAATACAAAATTCAATCATATAGGAGAAACTACAATATGCTATTATCAGAAATTCTTTTTTGGCAAACCTCATATTGATGTGTTGAGGAAAAGTATTCAATCTGAATGTGGGATCAAGGGTATTGTTAAATTAGAGTATTATAATAAAGGAATGTGTTAATTAGGCTAGTTGTATTAGAAGACTACGTTAAATTATTATGTACAACTGTCTTTCAAATTAAATTGAATGATAGATATTGGAAAATGAGAACATTTAAATGTGATCCATGGTTTGAGCCTTATATCAAAACAACAATTGGAGTTGCATGGATTAAAATGCCTAACTTACCACGGAATTTCTTTGCGAGAGATGCCATATTTTCTATTACGTCAGTAGTAGGCAAGCCTTTGGCAGTGGACATGGCTACTAAAAATTAAACTATAACTAGTTGTACAAGATTTAAGGTGGAGGTATATTTAGTTGCAAAATTACCTTAGTGTATTTGAATCAATGAAGAGAATGATAACAAAGAGGAAATCAAAACCAAGTGGGTACATATACAGTATAATTACATACCAAAGTAAAATAAATATTATTCTTTATAGAGGCATAATAAAGCTAGATATTGGACCATTCACCGAAAATTATTTGACAAAATAAAGGAAGAAAGAACGGATACAGTAACAAAGACAAATGACAAACTGTAGAATAAACAAAGAAAGCAGAAACAACAGAAATATAAGGTAAGAATAGGGAACATAAATAGCCAACAATGGATAACATAGAGAAATATATATAGGAATGATAGAATGAGCATATAATGGGAGAGGTGGATGAGGAGAAAGAAAAAGAGGTGGAGGTGTCAAATTCATTTGATGTTTTAGAAAAAGTATATGATGGTGACAAAGTTAATAAAGAGGAAGTACAAAACTCAGAACATATTGAACAAAGGGATGTAGAGAAATCAACAAAAAATATTGGATGAATAAAAGCTTTGGTAAAGCTACAGGTCCAGCACAACCTTCAAAAAGAGAAGAGGAGATACCAGCAACACAGATTCTATCAATAACAATGATTAGAAAGGGAATATCCATAACAACATGATACAATAAAGTGATAGTAATGAGCAAGAAATAAGGGAGAAATAAAACAAGTGTCCAAGCAATGAGGTCTCACAAACGTCAGAAGAAGACATGCAAATGCAGGTGTATGATGAAGAATCAAATGCACTATTGGTGATAGAAGGGATTTCACCCATAGCAATCCTGTAGAGAATTTATTGGAAAGCTTTAATAAGGATAAGAATGATGTGGATGAAAACATCAATCGGCAGGATAAAGCAGTTGTTTGTCACCCAAACAAATAGAGACATTGAAAAAAAAAAAAAGAGAAAAATAGAAGAAACATAGTTCCAATATCAATTCAGTTCAGTGCATTTCAACTATATTACATACAAGAAGTCACATAGCTAAAACCATGTTAAAATGAATGCATTAATATGGAACAAAAGGTCAGTCAATACACAATGGGCTTTTAAGAGATTAATTACAATGCAAAGGAGATATCATCTTTACTTTATTAGAATTAAGGCTGATAAACCTGGGATTGAGGCTGTTATCCAAATACTCATGGGTTTATGCATCTCACTGTCTTTATCTCTTCCATATTTGTGGAACACAACAAGAGAAATCTAAGTTAAAAACACCAGATTAAGAACAAACAAAGAAAGAAAAAAGAATGGTTAGCTTACTCAGATGTAATAGCCTATTACAAATGACTAAATCTCTCTTAGTTGAACAAAAAGCTTCACAATGTCCCATCTTTCAGAGAACTTAGCTACAACAGATAAAGAATTAATTTTAAAGTGAGCTAAATATGCTAAGTGCTAAACAACGAAAGAGAGATGTCACTTACTTTTCAAGATGATTTTACAAAGAAATCATGATGATAGAGACATAGTATTTATCACCCAAAGCATCAATCAAAGGAATCTGAAGTTGGTGAATGAGAGCTGCATTTCTAAAGGAGGTGTGAAAGAGAAGTGGAATAGGAAACTAAGACCCTTTTTGGAAACCCTACTGATGTTTTATGTTAATAAATTAGACCCGGGTTAGGTCAATCAAAATAATACGAGTAGGATTTTTATGTGGTATAATAGGTTGGTCCATTTGTGTGTATTAATTATTAATAAATACCAAAATAAAAAAATGCTCAATAATACTCTAAAAGAATCCCCTAAAATGAACCTCTGGTTATAGAAAACTTATATACACCATCTAACCCCTTCACAAACTTCTAAATTTTCTTGGAAAAAGTAGAGATATATAATACCCCATACTATTCTTAGATCAGTTCAACTTCTAGGTGCATGCATAATGGTCTTAAGGCCTAACAATTTAATAAGTATTTAAAACTTAGTCATTTTTAAGGCTTCCAAACTTGGAGGATTTTTAACTTGTTATTACTTACCCCGAGATGTAATTATATGAGTTAATTCATGTTCAAGGGTGTAAGGAGCATGTCTCAGAGAATTTTTGGATTTTTTTGATGGTATTTTTTGTCATGTTTGTATCTTGAAACCAAAGGGTCATCATGATAAGACAGTGTTGCAGTGTTATTCCTTTTTCATATAGACCGTGTTGCACCGAGTGAAATAAACAACCGTGATAAGACTATAGTACGATAAACTTGTTACGTCTTGTTATGAATTTAAATATAATAGGGGCAATTTTGTCTTTTCCCCCTCAACCCAATCACTCTTAATATGACTTGAGCATCCGTTAGGGCATAATTTTTCCTTTTTCTCCAATTATTCTCCCAAGAAAACCATTCCCTTTCCCCACGAACACAAATTCAATTCCTTTATCCCCAAAAATTCAAGAATTTAAGTTCCCCAAATTTAAGAACCTTCAATAAAGCATCAAAATTGGTGTTTCTCATTATAGTTAAAAGCTTAAGGTATGTGGGATGTTCATCCATATGTCCCTTTTTCACCCATGGAGCCCAAGAACCTTCTTTTCAATTATAGAATGGATTTTTCTATCATTATTGTATTTTATATCGCATAAGATGGGATTAATTCATTTTTTCATGATAATTTAAATTAAATTCAGTTTATGTATGATCCCATGAAATATTTGAATTCCTAATTCTATGAATTTTGGGTTCCTATGTCTTAACCAAGTAAATGTCATGTTGTTGAATTTTTATGTTTTAAATACTCCCATGTACAAGTCCATGCTTTCCACATGTTTGATAAAATTCCCATGTTTTGAGTTGAACCATGATTAAATACTACAACTTCAGTTGAAATATCATGTTTAAAGGATTATTCAGTGCTATTTGGTTATGAATACCAGATAACTGCATGTTTTACATGATTTTCTGATTTTAAAGTATGATACAGTTAAACCATGATTATTCCTATTTATTGGGGTTAGAGGTTGGATCCAATTAGCTCTGGATCCCATTTAGTACTAACACCCATCTTATTGGGGTTATAGGTTGGATCACAATTAGCTCTGATTGGGGTATTTCGATTACATGATACCTCCTCTACTCTCAGTAGAGTATTCAGTATATATATTTAGATCTAGTTTGCTTGACCAAAGCATACAGGCTCAGAGTTATTCACTTATATATATTTCAGCCTTCCAATTTATTGATTATTTAAAAAATATGTATATTATTCATCTTGCATTCTCATATGTTATAGCTTTTATGCATTTATCTCAGTTATTCATGTTGTTTAGTTAGTCTTTTTCTTATATACACAGTAGCCCATGCATTTTAGCCAGACATTATCTCATATACTACTACATTTGATCTATGATGTATTTTATCATAGGTTTGGACTTCTTGACCATGCTTAGACAGTTCAACATTCCCAGTAGCAGTAGTGGTGAGTCCTCATCCATCGAGGGAAGAATTAATTAATTCTATTATTTCAGTAGTGTCGTATTTTTAGTCAGTCGTAGTTAGTTGGGGGCTTGTAGTATAAAATCCTCAGTCAAATAGTTTGAGGATTTTTATACAATCATACAATTATATAATCAGTTAGATAGTCTTTCAGTATATCAGCCTTTTTAGTATTATAAGTTATTTTTAATTGACAGTTCGATTTTTAGTATTTTGTCGAATGTTCCAGACTTGTGTTTGAATCACATTTTCAATATTTATACTAGTATTACATTTAGTAGTTTATCTTTTTCACACTTGTACTATTGTTACTTTATTCACTACTCCTAATAAGTACCTGCTCATAGGTTAGCTTGTGGTCACTTGTGATGGTAAGCACCGTTTTTGCGACAAGAGGGTAGCCTCTTGTCATGAAAAAAAATGTATTATATCCTAAGGTTATGAGGTGTCCTAGGGAGTCTAAAAGCTGCATTGGGTAGAGTCTTGTGCATGCGTGTGAAGTGCACCACTCTTATGGACAAGAGGTTATTACACATTTTAGGAAAATTCTCCTTTATTTCAGTATTTATGTCATACGAATGAGCATAGGCACTATTTAAGCTCTCTTTTTAACTCATCCTAAAATCTATTTATAGACTATGCCTCCCAAAAGAAATAACGAAAAAAGGAATAAGGACCAACACATACCTCTGTCTGTTTAGAAAGATCCCTAGAATAAACATATGTTTCATGCCAAGTTCAGATCTATTTTTACTACTTTAACCCATGCATTAGTTGCTCAGAACAACTAGTGAGTTGTTGCCTTAGCTAATTGAGTGAAAAATACAGCTACAACTAGGATTCAGGATTTCACCCGAATGAATCCCCCTTCTTTTTTGGGATCCAAGTTTGAGAAAGATGCACAAGAATTTGTTGATATAGTTTGGAAGGTGACAAATATTATGGTGGTCATGAAAAGTTAGAGTGAAGAAATGGCTACTTATCAGTTGCAGGATGTGGCTCATACTTGGTTCCAGAAGTGGAAGGAGAACCGTGGTGATGAAGCAGGGCCCGTTGAGTAGGAGGAGTTTTCCATGGATTTCATTGATAGGTTCTTTCTAATATAGTTGAGGGAAGATAAGGTATAGGATTTCAGCAATTTGAAGAATGGTAAGATGAGTGTGATGGAGTACTATCTCAAGTTCACTTAATTGGAGAGGTATATTTTTAATGTGATGGCTGACAATAAGTCAAGAATGAATAAGTTTGTATCTGGTGTAGATGATAGTGTGGTCTGGGAGTGTAGGACCGCAATGTTTATTAAGGAGATGGACTTACCAATACTTATGGTACAAGGTCAGCATATAGAGGAGGAGAAGCGTAAGGAGAAAGAGAGGGTAAATAAGAGGAACAAAACACGTGGTTTCGACTATTCTCAGGCAAGGTCGAAAGATGGTAACTTTTCTTATTTTCATTAGAATTTTTCATCCCCATCTCGATCTTAAGCTAGTGCACCAATGCCTAAGTTGAGGAAAGAAAATCAAGATAGGATACCAGGCTCAAATTTCTAGGGTAGTACAACTAGTGGTCGCACTAATCCTCTTATTAGAAAATATGGTAGGAATCATCAGGGTGTGTGTAAGGATGGTTGTGATGTATGGTTTGTATTTGGAAAGGTAGGCCATTAGGTCAGAGAGTGCCCAATAGTTTCTCAGAAGGGAAAAGATCTATGCCAATAGGGTAAGTCCAATCATTTATCATCTCTAATAGGTAGCCCGACTCAGTGGGGTACTACCTCCAGTGCAAGTAGTAAGCCATAACAGAATAGGTTGTATGCACTTCAGACCCTCTATGATCAGGAATGTTCTCCTAATGTAGTTACGGGTACGTTATAGGTTTTCTATTTTTATATTTATACATTGTTAGACCTCGAAGCTTCACTCTCCTTTGTAACATCCTATATAGCTGTAAATTTTAGTGTCAGTCCCAAATCTGTGGAAGAACCTTTCTCAGTGTCTACCCCAGTGGGTAAATCTATCATAATAAAATAGGTATATAGAAATTCCCTAGTCACAGTATCTTAGAAAATCACCTCAGTTGATTTTGAGGAGTTAGAGATGATTGATTTTGATGTCATTTTTTGCATAGATTAGCTCTGCTTATGCTATGCCTTAGTTTATTATAGAAATAGAGTTGTTCAGTTTTAGTTTCCCAATAAACCAATATTTGAATGTAGGGGCAGTACCTCTGTGCTTAGGGGTCAGATTTTTTCGTATCTTAAGGCTAGAAAACTGATATCTAAGGGATGTGATTACCATCTTGTATGAGTGAAAGACTCTAGTTCTGAGACTCTAAATCTCGAGTCCATTTTAGTATTTGATAAAACTCAAACTAAACCTCTCTAATGAGAATGTAAGTGATCATTGTCAATATATAAACCAACTAGGTTGGGCTCAAATCCCATAGGGAATATGGTGTGAACTTAAGTTGTTTACGATTTAATAAACTGATAGTTGGATGTTTCCTGAAATGGGGGTTTTGGAGATTAGCAAATAATTGTTGGTCACTTTCGTTTCAGTGTTTGAGATCAATAGATTATAGAAAATCAGAATTATGTTCACTATGGGTTTTCAAGCTTGACGGATGCTAATAGTGATTCAAGATTCTCACAGTAGGTAGGACGACAGATTATCTCTATCAAAGTTATGCCTAAATGTCTCTCAACCTACTTAAGTATTTAATTACCTAATCCTCTCAGACTTATGAAATTTATATTTACTAACCATACTTTACCGCAAGTTAATCAACCTTGTTACAGCGTTGATTATTAAATGCAAGTTTAGTGTTTCCAAGTCCCTGTCAATAATTCACTTCCTACTATATTTGATTTCTTATCTCATGCAAATCAAAGCAGGTGTTATCTATCATTTGCAACCAATAGAAAATAATTACAACCTCCGAATTATCAAGGAGTACTATTACCTTTAGAATCGAAAACACAAAGCATCTTACCAAGACTTAACCCATAGAACCCATAATTCGGGTCAAAGGGATTTAACCACTCATAATGTAATAAGCGAAACAACTAGACGTATTCATAATTTGAAAGATGAACTTACCACAAAATGAATAATAACTAGTGATTCTAAAATTAGATCCCAATAGAAATTCCAAAATATTGATGAAAATCTCCTCAAAGTTAATTGTTTTTCAAGACAAGAAACTAGAGAGAAAAATAACAAAATACGCGTGTTCCAAAATTATGTTCAGAACTCCTCTAGAAAACCCTAAACAAAATTTTTTATAGTTTAGCCTAAATAAGGAAACAAAATCACAAATTTTAATAATTCCTCCAATTAGGTGACGACATTCGTGTTACCTTATCAGGAGTCTGATGACTTATCAGAAATATCGTTAACTCCCTCTTCAGTTTTAGCAATTCCTACTGAAGGCTGACTATGAATCCAGATGACTTATCTAAAATGTGATGACGTATCAGACAATGTCGTCAATTCTCCACCTCAACTCACATGTTCTTCCTATGGCTAATGGGGACTCTGACGACTTATCAGCTCTTTGACGACTTATCAGGAAATTTTATCACAACTTTCAGCTGACGTCCATTCTTTGTCTAAGGATGACGGTATATCTGATAACTTATCACAGGGCTGATGACTTATCATGAATGTCGTCAGCCACACTTCTCTTTTATTTGCTTCAGATTTCAATTCCTTTGGTTCCATCCCTGATGGTTCTCTTGCATCTTGGCTTCTACTGCAAAATCAAAGATAAAACAATCAAAAATGACAAAAGTCTCTTAAGACCTTGCAACTATTCTCAGTTAAAAGCCTCTAATGTGTTAGCATCTACTCACACATCAACACCCTCAACTTAAAATAATTGCTTGTCCTCAAGCAACTCAAACACAACCAAGAGGATACAAAGTACATTCGGCAGTCAATCATCCATATTATCTCAAAACATATTCACCATCTCCAAGGTCTATCAATTCAAGACAATTTTGTATATTATTGAAGAACAACAATGCAACACATAGGAATCAAGATATGGCATTAATTCAGATACAACAACCATGCATCGACAAGTATTACACTATCTAAACAAGTTAGCCATTAGAAACATATCTGGTGTGCCCTCCCAACAAAAAAATCTCCCTTTTCTTATATCAGTAGTCATATATGTAACTACGGGGACGGTAAAAAAAAACACTCACTCTAAGAATGAAGTTTCAATCAATGTATGCCGAATACCATAGTCTTGCCCTTATTTTCATTACCAAGATCTTCAGTCAGGTCAGCTAAGATCACTATAGGTCTTCTCTTTGGCTTGTAATGCAGGCTAGAGGCTGGTATGATACTTGATGATATTTAATGTGACTAAGCCTCCTTAACACTACACTAGCTTTTGGGGTTTTGATAACTCCCAAACTACAGCTCTCGTAAGAGTGTAAGCGGTCGCTGTCAAATATAGAACCCAACTGGGTTGGGTGTCGAATCCCACAGGGAATACTTGGTCACTAAGTGTTGCAATTATTAGTAGACTGTTGATCGAAAATTCCAAGGAAAAGGGGGGATTGGATTGTGGAGTGAATTAATGCTATCAAAGTAACAACAGAATGCTTTGTTTAGTAAGATTTAATCACAGAGAAAAATAAGTTAGGGTTATGTCCACCTTATGAGTTCTACGTATCTATTAACTATGAGTAATGCGGAATTCAGACATGCATGCACTTATAGAGATTCGTATTCTAATGGTAAATCCTAGTGTTTATTAACCATCAAGGATTAGTTCACTTTAACTCTCTCGAGCTTAAAGCGTATAACTAATGGTACAAATTCTCCAAGAAGTTAACCCAGTTACGGCACTAACATGTAAATAGGGGTTGGTATCCCTATTTCCTTGTCACACTCTCTTTTCCAAACATGTAACTTTTCTATCGAACAAGTTAATGCTATAATATACTATTCTCTATGTTTGCAACCATGAGAATTAAATTAAAACAAAGAGAGTAATGATATAAGCAGCATACGCATCAAGAATTCACAAACTCATAGTAATAGATAGTATATCAAAAGGCTTCCATAACCCTAACAGAGAAGTTTAGCTACTCATGATTGTAAAGGAAAACAACGAAGACATCCTCATCATCATACCAAAACTAGAACAATCTTCGCGAGAGGATGCTTTTAACGTCAAAGAGGGATGACGTTTTTCCTCTTAGACGTCTTCCCCAAATATGTAGCCTGTTTCTCTGTCTAAACTTACAGAATCTGTAAACTGAATAAACACTAAAAGTGATCGAATGAATCAATTCATGAATGCTGAAAAATTCAGAAAAATAGGGTTTTTATAACATCCTTGTCCTAGTCCTATTAAGTTACTGCTGCACCCTTAAGTATTTAAAAATACTGCTTTTGCCCGAAACAATTTCTCCATGCGTCACATTCAGTCCATAAGCTTCCAAAAGCTGCCTTCCCTCTTCTGTGAAGTTTTCCTTTGCTGCCCAAAGGTCCACAAAGTGCTGAAATCTTCATCATTAATACCTGAAAACAAGCTAATCACGTAGGTTAGCTCGCTTACAGGAAAATGGACTAAAAGTGCAGGAATTATATATTTTATCCTCAAAACTTAGCTATAACATGGGTAAATTATGGTGTTTAGACGTGTAAATACACCCAACATCAGGTTTCACTCATTAACTTTTTTATATTCTTCTTTTTTCTTGATCAGACTTATTTAGGATGGGTGCGGTCTTTTCCACAATCACTTATTCTTTTTTACAACTTTTCTTTTTCTTGATCTTTTCCACCACACCCCACTTTTTATTCTACCTTCCTTCATACTCATTTTGTATCATGCACCCCTTTAATAGCCACCCTCAACTTAGGCCATTTTCCTAAGTCAAGGTGCACAGTGTCCAAGGAGGACTAGGGTTAAAACAGGTTCATTGTGATATAAATAGGAAGGTGACAGGTGTCATAAGAAGAAATAGGCAAAGTAGGTTCAAAGCAGGGATCAAGGGATATTCTACATATAGGGAAGGTCGTTTAGGATAAAAGTGGGCTAATATCAAAATGGCCTTTGATCCTTACATAACCCCTATCCTTCAACCTAGGTAAGACTAACCGGGAAAGTTTTGAATCCAACTTACAGAGGGAACTAAATAAAATCTAACAGGCATATGGCACACCAGTATATCACCAGTTACTACTTATTTTATTGATGGAGCAATTTACCAATGATTATTACATCACTAGAACTAATGTCATACAAAGATGCACAGTGGTAACACTTAGATACAAATCACACATTTAAACCTTTAGACCATTAGAGAGGTGCTCAAAAATTACAAAAAAAAGTTAACTGCCTTAGTTACTTGTATTTCTCCTAGTTAGTTACAAAATTTTACAATAACAATTTACCCTACACCCTCAACTTAAAATCACAGAAAAACTAAACTAAGGGTTAGATTATAACTGGAGTAGATCAAGCACTGGGATCATAGGTTCCTAACCCCGATGTCGCATCCTTAGCTACCCTACCTCCATCAGGAGCCTCCCTATTTTCTGACACATCAGGCCTAGCATTTGTTGGGGTCCTACTAGTTGAGGCACCTAAAACTCTCGCATGGAGGGCTGCCTTCCATTTCTCATTGTCGACTAGAGACTTGATCCTCACCTTCTTAATTTCCACATTTTAAGTCTTTTTTCTCGCCCTATTCTCTACTTTTCTTTCTTGATCACTATCAGGCCTGTCTCTCTTACCCTTTCCTTCTTTCTCACCTTTTTTCTTTTTTTCTTCACCGATTCCTCTGTGAGATCAAGAAATAGAATTTCTCCCTCAGACTCCTCAACATTCAGATCGGCTAACACTATAAATTGTTGTTTGTGTAGCTTTCTAACCTCTATTTTTACCTTGTCTAAGTCTAATTGAAATAGTGCAATCTCTGGAACTGACCTCACTTTTGACCACACATTGAAATAGTTCTTCAATTTATCAATCCTACCCGGTAGAGCCTTGTAGGGCTCAAGTGTAGCCTTAAACCTCTGTTCTACCACAACCACAAATTGTCTAGCAATGAGTTTCAGCTGAGCTTCATGCCATTTGGTTTGTTTTGCCACTCTCCTAAAGTTCATCGGGTTTAAGGTGAATTCTGTTATAGGCACTATAGTTGAAGGGTTTGTTTCACATCTAGGCACTGAATCTACTTGTACTGAGGGTATAGGTGGTGCATCTTCAGAATCCTGTACTTCTATATTAGGTGCCGAGCTAGTACCTGTAATTGCGTGATCTATTGGAACCTCTGCGCCTCTGTCAAGTGTCAGCCTTGGATTATTTTCATCATTTTGCAGAGGATTGTGGGTCTTCTTGGAAAGCAGTTCTTCTTCTAACCCTAAAATCTTAGGCACATTGGCTTCCCTACACAACCTCGTAATTAGACAAGGGAAAGGATATGCCGTATCGGACCTTGAGACCTGAATTTTCATCTCTTCACCGATAATCTCTCCAAAGTTCAATTTGAGGTTATCCACAAAACTTGCAACTAATATTTCTCTATCATCACCAAGGATATTATCTCCATATATGGGCATCAACTAGATACATACAATAACCCACCCAAATCTTGCTTTTGGATTCAGGGAGGCCTTTAAAATCTAAACTTGAAGGATTTTTAATTTGGTCTTCCAGACCCTGAGATGTTGGTTTATGAGTTAATTCATGTTCAGGGGGTGTAAGAAACATGTCCCGGAGAAGTTTTGGATATTTCGGATGGGGTTTGGGTCATGTTCTGATAACGAAACCAGAGGGTAATCATGATAAGCTCATGTCGTGGTGTTATTCCCATTGTTATGTAGACTACATTACACTGAGTGAAATGAACACCGTGATAAGACGGTGTCGTGGTAATCCTGTTACGTCAAGTTACGAATTTAAATTTCAGAGGGGTAATTGGGTGTTTTCCCCTCAACCCAATCGTTCATAATATAACTTGTCCATCAGATAGGGCATAATTTTTCCCTTCTTCTACAATTATCCTCCCAAGAAAACCATTCTCTATTCCTATGAACATAAATTCAATTCCATAATCCCTAAGATATAAAGAATTCAAGTTCCCCAAGTTTAAGAACCTTTATGAAAGCATCAAGAGTGGTATTTTTCATTCTATTTAAAAGCTTAAGGTATGTGGGATGTTCATCCATGGGTCCCCTTTTCACCAATGTAGCCCAAGAACTCCCTTTTCAATTAAAGAATGGATTTTACTATCATTATTGTATTTTATATTCCATAAGATGTGTTTAATTCAAGTTTTTATGGTAATTTTAATGAAATTCATTTTATGTATGATCCCATGCAATATTTGAATTCCTCGTGCAGTGAATTTCAGTTTCCTATGTCTTAGTTAAGTAAATTTCACGTTGTTGAATTCTAATGTTTAAAATACTTCCATTTACAAGTCCATACTTTCCACATGTTAGATGAAATGCCCATGTTTTGAGTTAAACCGTGATTCAAAACTATCACTTAAGTTTAAATATCATGTTTTAAGGATTATTTAGTGTTGGTGGTTTATGAATGCCTGATACCTACGTGCTTTACATTATTTTCGTATTTTCAAGTATGATACAGTTAAACTATGATTATTCCTATTTACTCAATTATTATGATCGGAATGAGCATTATCAGAAATAATATTTAATTAAACATATTTTAGATCTGTAACAGTGTAAGTTCAGTTTGGAGTAGGATTTAGTACCGAGCGAACATGGCGATGGGGTCTCACCTGCCAGTTAGTACTGGGTCCTTAGTAGGAGTCTCTAAGTTCCAAAACTACATAGCCAACATAGGATTATGAGATGTTACCCTTTAGTTTAAGACTGGCTCTCTTTAGAGTCAACCCCTGGTTCAGGACTTACTCCATAGTCCTTGGGACATCTGATTTATGGATCCACACAGTCAATGTTATTACCCATGTCACAGTACTCACAACCTTCATACTGGGGTTACTGGTTCCACCCCAATTAGCTAATATTAGGTCATATCAGTTACATGATACCTCCCACAGTCTCAGTTCAGTATTCAGTATAGATAGTTAGTTCAGGTTTGCTTAACCAAAGCATATAGATTAATAGTTATTTAGTTATACAGATTTTATCCTTTCAGTTTACAGATTATTTCAAAAATATGTATATGATTGGTCTTGTATTCTTAGATGTTACATCTTTCATGCATTTATCTCAGTTATTTCATGTTGTTCATTGAGTCTTTGTCTCATATGCATAATACCACATACATTTTAGCCAGACCTCATCTCACATAGCAATACATTCAAAGTACTAACTGCATACTCTTATTTACATTAGGATGTCTTATATCATAGGTTCGAAAGCTCAGTTTCCTCTCCGCTCTTAGATAGTTTAGCATACCCAACAGCTATAGTGGTGAGTTCTCATCCATCGAGGGAAGGATTGATAAGTTTTGTTATTTTAGTATTTCCATATTTTCAGTCAGTCAGAGTTTGTTTGGGGATTGTTCCATAAACTCCTTAGTCACTTAGTTAGAGGCTTTTCAGACAATTATATAGTCAGTTATACAGTCTTTCAGCTTTTCAACCTTTTCAGTATTATCATTTATTTTAAATTGGCAGTTAGATTTTTAGTATTTTATCAAATATTTCAGACATGTGGTTGAATCACATTTTTAGTATTTAGACTTGTATTATAGTTATCAGTTTATCTTCCACACATGTGTACTATTGTTACTTTATTCAGTGCTCACAGCAGGCACCATCCCATGGTTTAGCTTGTGGTTACTTGTAAAGCACCATTGTTACGACTAGGGGTAGCCTTAGGTTGTCAAAATACATTAGTGTATAAATATTTGTAAAAAGTATAGAAACGTGTCTAATACTCAGCAATAGACATGGATTCATACTCCAAGTGATCTAACTAATCCCTAATCTAATTTGTCAAGTTGAGAGGCACAAACCACTGTACGAAATCCTCAAGCTATTATGTCCAAGTTATAGCTGGAAAACCAAAAGGTATACTACTATCAAGTACTCTCCAACTATCCCTAGCCACATTAGTAAGTAGATAAGTAGTATATAAATTAAACTATGAGTATACCACCAGTAATTAGAAAAGTCCTAAATATTATCTCATAAAATCTCTAATAATAAATCTAGTTTAATTAAGATAATATAAATTAAACTATGAGTATTCCACCAATAAATAGAAAATTCCTAAATAGTATCTCATTCCATCTCTAATAATATATCTAATATAAATACCAAATAACAGGGTATATGTACACATGAAACATAAAGAAAGTAAATGCATATCAAACAAACATA
The DNA here is from genome assembly GCA_030864215.1 of Capsicum pubescens. NCBI lineage: Eukaryota > Viridiplantae > Streptophyta > Magnoliopsida > Solanales > Solanaceae > Capsicum > Capsicum pubescens. The sequence continues at coordinate 110,845,126 of CM061544.1, forward strand.
AATAAAACAAAAGATGAATAAGCAATGTAATTTATGATGATGGATGGAATGATTCAAGGTCATACGAAACCTTCCATATGTATGTACCGAGCTTCGATGCTCTAAAATTAGGACCCATTATAGGTTCACAACTCGTATACTATCTTTAATACTATCCCCACCTCTCTCGCTTATGTTCACAGATCAAGGATTTTATGAAAATGTCTCATTTCTTTCAAAAATAATGCTTCCTCAATAGTATATATATATCATTAATGTATATAAATGAAATGAGGATGTAATTCTCAAAATCAAATCAATATAAAAATATTCAATCGATTCAGTACGTGTATAAATGAGCGCAGAAATCAACTAATTGTGTTAATGATTCATGATATAAGACTAGTTAGTCTCCATTGAAACAAATATTCATGTAAAAATCATTAATATCATATGAAACCCTAGCTTGGTCATATTTATCATGATAAAGACAATCAATGCTAAATAAGACCTATAATATCCATTCAAGCACCCACATGGGAATCTTGATAAGAATAAACACATTTAAATGCACAATATAAGGTAAATGATATCAAAGAGAGTCCTCTCATGGGAAACATGAAATCTATCATATCTTAAATCATAAAGAAAGAATACAAGGACCCTCACAAGCACACACCAATATAATAAATACATATGCCCCTACACAGGCACATAATAGTAGTAATATTCTCAAAATACTATTTCCATAGTTTATTTCCCAACCCATAGCATGCTTCTACTAATCTATTAACTACCTACCCCAGTCTTAAAAAAGTTAAACCATAGACTATGTTGAAGAGATGAAAAGACATATTAGAATCCTTAAAATGGTGTTTTTCCTAAATGAACCACCTCATCTCGAGCTAAAAACATTAAGACATCATATATGAATTAAAAGAGAGATAATGATACCTATATTAACTATATTTTAAATGGGTCCAAAATGGAAATAGAAAATGGGTATCAAAAATGAAAGATTAGTTTATTTTAGAAACACATTTCCCATGTTTAGAGGAACTTATGGTATAAAACCCAAACAAAAATAAGTTAAACTAGGGTCTAAATAAATTAAAAATTTTAAGCTTCACTAGCAAAGATCCAAAAAATTAAATTTTGATATCAAGATTAAAGAGTGTTTTAGAAGTCATACTAAATGAGAAATAATGGGAAGACGAGGTTTGGTCTTACCTAAGTTAAAAGGGTGAAGAAAATCCCTAAAATAGCCTAAACCCAAAGCTTGGAAGTCCAAAAGTGGAAAAAATTACAAAATTATAGTATTTGTACTATTAAGGTCAATACCTAAGCACACACAATCAACCCTTACACATGCACAAGTCAAAGGTGACCAACATAAAAATTTATCTATGCACACACACCCTTTCATTGCACACGTAAAGGAGAAATTAACATTACCCTATTTTACACTTTGTTCATGGACACCTAACTTGTGCATCTAAAGAAGAACTTGAACCGACATCGATTTCACTATGTATGCATATAACCCACCATTACGTGTGTAATAAAGTATTGTAGTCTACACCAGATTTCCGAAAAATGCTTATTTTGCATAACTATCAATCCTCCAATCATATCCTTGGGATACATTCGGGAGCTAATAGGTAGAAACTATATATTGTACTATGCTATTTTCAATGTTTAGGACTCAATGGTGATGTATGATTTTAGAAAACATATATTATTTTCATAAGTTTACCCCCTCGGACCCTTTAAAGCTTAATTTTTATACAGAGGTTTGAATACAAAATAATGATTTTCAACCCAAACCAACCCCTTTACTAATCCCACTTCAATATTTCAGATTTAATGGTACATTTTAAATTACCATCTGGTACTCAAACTAAGAAATATTAATCGAAGTCGGCTATTGGCTTATTACAGCCTTTGTCTGAAACTATTCCAAACTGATTCAGAACATATTGGGAATCATGCCAACCATTTCAAACCCTAAAATCATTGTGTTGTAACTTTGAGATAGGGAAAAATTGTCAAATTACATAAAAAGTAAAATTCACAAACTCAGGTTATTAGAATTCTTTTCTTCAACGAGCTTCTTTCTTTTCTTCTTCTTTTTATGAATTTCAACAGTGTTTGTTCTTGGGATTGATAACTTTGTAGTAGTTTTACCTTTTTCCACTTTGTTGTCTTCTTTAATCTACAGATGAATAATTAGATCCTCCAACTTCTTTTCCTTTTGCTAATGTTCTAAGTAGTTCTTAAAGTCTCCTCTAAAAAGGAGGAGACTTTTTGATAAATGTTGTTACTTTAAAAGCTTCATTAACAATCATGCGTTCAAAAAGTATATAATGGATGATATCAATCTATTATTAGACTTGATTAATGATTGATTTGTTGGCAAGCATCTTAAATTCTAGAAATATGGCAGCCATAAAATTCTTTAGTCCAGCATCATTGGTCTTGTATTTCTTGTCCAAAGCGTTCTATGTTCTTTCAAAGTTTTGCAGACACTATAAAAATTGTACAAACCATTTTCCAACCCATACAGAATATAGTTCTTGCATAGAAAATCTAAATGATTATATGCCTCAATTACTAGAAATGCTCATTCTCTGGAGTGTCAACCAAAAATGTTGGAACCTACTCAGCAATAAACTTCTAAAAAACTAAGAGTGGTCAGATAGAATAACACTTTTATTGTCACCATTTAAAGTAACTACCAGAAAACATTCCAGCCTTTTTTGTTGCAATCATAACAGGAGTAACATGGTTTGAAGAAACAACATTTGTTGTTTTATATGCAGAAGCCATCACTTAATCAGTTGATTCTCCCAATTCTGTTCGAACGGACATGAATAGTATGCAATAACGGGTTAATGTTAAAAAGGTTTTGTTTCACTCAATAAAGTCTTGTGTTCTTCAAAACAATAGAAATAAAACTTTATTAGGTAGTTAAGGTTTTTATGTTCCTTGAACCAAGTTAAAAATGTGGAATAAAAATCATTAGACTTTAACCTCCAACCAAATAAGAATTAGATATGTAGTAGAAATATACAAAAATAATAAAACATTCTATAAATTCTTTAAGCTTGTTATTTCATTGAAATCAAGAACCATAAATTGAAAGATAAATTTTTGCTCTAAGCCACTATAAGCTATGTTTCCTTAAGGAATTTGATCTACTTAAACTTTAGCAAACTTAACAAGCAGAGTAAATCATATTTAATTTGATTTTCTTTGAAGAATAATAGAGATTTAAACTAATAATATAATATATTATAAATCTCAAATCTAAGAAAAAACCCAATGATATATAGTCAAAAGGTGGACCTTTTGAAAGGATGCAATGGTATGTGAAAAGTCAACTTATAGAAATGTTGACCCACATACGGACCCCATTTGTGGATTCACATGGGCACATCATTTGTATGTTATCCTTTGCATAAAGTAATATATTTTGGCATACTTGTATTGTAACATGTGCTGGAATCTACATCTATTGATGGTCAAGTGCGCTCATAGGTCCCATTTCTATTTTCAAATAATGCCTCAAAGGCTCGCATCCCATTGAAGTGAATTTTGATATACGTCTGCATATGCTCTTGTGCGTACACTAATGGAGAAATTTTAGATTATATTTTTTGATCATTAACACTCAATTTTTAAATTATTTTGTCCAAAATGACAGTCTCTTGATTATTTGACAAATCCAAATTCAAATCCGAATTGGAAGCAAAACCCAAAGATGAAGTTGTAGACGAGGTCGAATCCAAAGTTGAGCAAGTGATGGCGACGATGGTGCTAGGATTTTATTTTTATTGCCTCACTATCAAAATCAAGGAGTGATTTTATCCTTAAGTATAAGGATTTTCCTTTCTACCACTAATGTGGGAGTAAACTTCTTTCATAAAGTGAGAACATATTTCACTGTCTCTCCAACTTTAATTAATATTTCACTTAGAATCAAAAGGTGAACACATGCTTTATCACATAGGAAAATCTCTAGTCCGTGTCTACCCATTTCTTAGTACACATAAGATAGATATATACCAAATCCTTTTAAGAAACATGCATCTTGTAAACTTAGGAGACATAATATCTTTTGTATATTAAGATTATTAGTCAACCTTATCAAAGTGTTTAAGTTGTTTCATGACACTGAGTGAATGATGTGACATGGGTTCATGGAACTTTTGATGCTTAAAATAGATAAAATATGCATTTACTTAGGTTATTTTGTTGTATATGATGTGTGTTTTGTATGTGTTGGAGGTGAATTCAGTTTAAAGTGGTGAATATAAGAAAAGAAGAAAAAATCTTCAGTAAAATCAAAGTGTTGGTTGAGCAATGAGATGTTTAGTAACCTAATGACTCATAGCCAAACTCTTTGGGTTGACAGTAAAGAATGCTTAATTTAGAAGCTAAGTGGAAGACAGACAATTACTCATTATGAGTGACGAGGAGTTACAATAAGAGTAGTTCTGGGCATAAAGGATAAAGTCCTAAAAGTAGACGAATTAGAGCCCAGTGGAAATGGGTCAAGACCACGAGTTTTTATGACTGACAATGACTCATGGTGAGGAGTTTTTAAGACAACATATAAGAATCCTAAGATTCATTACCATAGGAGTGACCACTATCGACCTAATTTTCTCATTTCAATTTGGTTAGGATTCCTTTATTATTTTTAGACTCTATTGATACCCTTAAGGGAATTTTGTAATAGTTTACGTACTTTAACATATTTTTACTCACTATATACTTTTTTCCATGGATTTTTGTTTCAGAATTAATTTGAGACATTAAATTTTATTCTTTCATTATTATGCAATTAATTTTATGGTTTCTTCATCGACTTGCATGATTGTTACATAACCATGTGTAGTTAATTTCCTTATCTAGGTTTGTAGGAACCCTGGTGTAGTAATAAAGTTGAGAAAGTTCGAGATTCAGAGAGATCATTGTTGTTGCATGTTTTTTAATCTTCTTCAGTTGAATTCTTTCTTAACAAATGAAAATGTTAGGAACTAACCTGTATTTTCAATTATCCTTATAATGAAAATCAAGAATTGGTAAGGAGATTGAAATAGTGATTCGAGGCTATCAAACCTTATCTAAACTTGATACATACAAGGTTATAGTCAAACGGGGATAGAAAATAAGGGTTTGTAAGGTGACTCTCTAAGTCTCACAAGGTGAGGAGTGAGACATATCAATGCATTAACTGAACAATTAGTGATACCTATCTAGTCAGATTCTTTGTATGTAGTAGTTGATTTAGCCGTATTAAGCGTGAGAAACCTACAAAGTTTCAAAGCCAAGGGAGACAAAGTACTAGTGTCCATATCATATAGTTTACAAACAAAAGTCATTCCAATTTTATTACTTTTTATTGTTGGCTTCAAATCCCCATTTGTTTGTGCAATGCCTAGTGATTTTATCAAGATTGAGAGATAGTTTTGACCTATTGCCCATCGGTTCGACCCCAACCTATTTGGGATACTATATTTTGACATCGGCCGCTCTAGACTTCTTTAGAGGTGTACTTTTGGGCGACATCAAAATTTTAGCGTCATTGTCGGGGAATACGATTGTGGAGTTATTTGTTGAAGTTTTAAAAGTTTTTGGGTTTTAGTTTTTTGTTCTATGTTGGGTTTAAGTCGATGAATTCCTAACACTAGGATTAAAGTAAATGCCTTACTCCCACTTAATCTTGACCCAAAGAGAATCCTACAATCGACTCATAGGATGACAGAAATAGTACGATATGGTCATCTTGAAGATGTTTGAGATAACCCACATAGCGTACCTCTCCCTCCTTTTGGAGTAGTTTTAAATATTATTGATCAAGACATTAAGTAATTATCATCACTAGCATCTAAAAACAAGAGGAGGTAAGTGAATACCCAACGTGTTGCTCAAAAAGTAGAGTGTACAAGGTAAAGACAAGAAGGTAATCATTGGGTAGCACTTAATGGGAATCGAGATAGATATAGAAGGGGTAGAGCTTAATAATCCTGGAATATCAGTACTTACCTCCATATGATGATCCAAAGGAGGATATGGGATATGTTGAGCCTACTGATAAAGTAGCTCGCATTCCACTCGTATTGTCACCGAGTGTGAAATATGAAATTACTAGTAATATGATCCAGCTGTAGAATCTGAAAGGTATGTTTATGGGGTGGCAGACTGATGATGCAAACATTAACCTTACAAACTTTATTGGGATATAAACTCCATACACTATCCATGTAGTGGATCAGAAAGCACTAAGACTCAGGTTGTTTCCCTTCTTAATAACTAGTGAAGATACATTATGGCTGGGGGAACTTCCTCAAGGATCAATTACTACTTTGAATGAGTTGCATGAGAAGTTTCTAGGCCATTTATTCCCTCTAGCAAGAATGTTATAATTGAAGGATGGGATATATAATTTTAGGCAGTTACATTCTAAGTCGATGTTTAGACATGGTTTTGATTGAAGAAGAATTTAATGATAGTACCTACTCATCAAATTTCAGGGATAAATTTTCTTGAAATATTTCTCGTGCCCTGAATTCCAGTTCCAGAGATATGGAAGATATGATTACTGGTGTAGCATTCATGTGTTTATGCTGGGAGGTAGCATTAGAGATATTATACCAGTTCTCTCTCACCTATAAAGGATGGCAGACTCTGGAGGCAGAGAGAGGAGCTAGAACTTATTCCATTGGAGCTTTCGGCGAGGAAAGAGTTGTTGATGATTTAGTAGAACAATAGATTTCTCAACTAAGAATTGAGATTATGTTACTAGAAAAATAGTCCACAACTATGAATCCTGAGAAGGTTAATATAGTGGGCTCTGATAATGCCCAAAATACACCTTCACATTGAAGATGATTACGGTAGCTATCAAATATAGTAAACAAACAAAGGTTGGGTCTAATCCCAAGGGAATATGTTGACTTGTGGATCTTAGATACTGTAATCAATGGACAAAAACTAAAAAAGAAAATAGGGGGATTTGAATGGTAGTATCGGTTAAGGAGAAAATAACAAATTTGGTTGTAATCAGTATTGGTGAATACTAGGATTATGTTCCCCCTGTTTTCACAACTCTGTACACTTATAATTATTTGTTGAATAAACCTTATAGATTGCATGTAAAATCAATAAGTTATGTAACTTCTATAGTCTTTTAGATGAGTTGAAAGATTTCACCTTTTACTTTTTGAGTCTCAGAATGTCTCTTTACTAACCCTTATCATGATCCCAGTTAAATATTTTATTTTGAGTCTCAAGTTAATGGATGAAATATAGCCATCTTACTATGATAAACCATAGAAGCATGGACCGACAGTTAAATTCAAAATTCCTGTTGTCTTTATCTTTTATTAGTCACTACTCCCCTTTTGGAGTAAGTAGTAATATCTAGGTATGATCATAACATTGGTCACCCGTTAACAAAACTATTATATTGAAGATAAAGCAATACATGCATGGGTATTGGTTTATAAAAACAACATCACTTCTCCTACTTTGTCAATCACCAGGGTTTCCCTAACCCTAGATATGGGTTTTAGCCGCTCATGCTTGTAAAATAATCAATATCATCCATGATCGAAAGAATAGTTGATATCAATAAAAAAAAACCTCAACCATAACTGAATTGATCAACAAAAGTTAATAAAATAGAATCCCAAGATCAAAATCAGATCTTGGACTCAAAATATGTTTGTGAGCATCAAAAGTATGTTATAAATGCGGTTCTCTAAATAAAAAGTACATAAAGGATATTAATAGAATAAAATGAAACCCTAAATAGAAAGCCCAAATAAAAGTGGAGAAAACCAAGTCGGAGGCCACATGTGGTCTGTACCTGTGCTTCTGGAACTGGCTGCAGGTACTACCTTCAGACCTGGTACAGGGCACAGGTATAGAGAAAAGGTAGCGGGTGTAAAACTCCTACAATGTTCTTGGGATTTTGGACTTCTTCTACTTTCTTTGCCTACATGTAGTTTGTAGGTCCTACTTGCGGAAACCTATTGCCTTGGTAAGTGTCGAGAGTCATCATTTCAACTCCTCTTCGATTCTCAAATATGTTTTGATCACGAATAAGTTGGTAATCATGTCAAATCTCCATAATTGCTCCAAAAAGTATCCGCGAACACCTTTTTTTGCCTTTTACTCAAACTTAACATACAAAAAATGGTTTCTTGCGATACATATCCAAAATAGACCATATCTAACGAAATAGCCTAAAAAATTTGCATATTTCCTCATTTTAAGCATTGAAAGTTTTATATTTCTATAGCACATCAACATCCTCAACTTAGAATATTTGCTTGTCCTCAGGCAACAAAACACTAGAAAAATAAAACTGACACTTAACTAAGACAATCTAAGCTATTCAAGGCAGTCAGTCAACACTTGAACTCAAAATACAACATCCTATCCAATATCACTTATAAAAACGAACATATATGAACATCAAACACAACAATGTGGCACAATAGGATCAAGGTATGTCAATTACATTAGTAATTGACAACTACTCATCTATACAAATTACACTACCCGGAAAAAGCAATATGACTTAAATGCCCTCACAACAAAAAAGTTGCCCTAACTTATATAAAATAATGCATGTCAATGCAAGGATGGTCAAGAGACACTTACACTCAAAAGAGAAGTTACAATCAATGTATGTCATATACCATAGGATTGCCCTTATTTTTGTTACCTTATCAATAAGATAGTCAAGTTAGGATCACTATAGGGCTTTTCTCGGCTTGAAATGTACGCTTGGGGGATGGTATGATACATATGGACAATTAAAGTAACTAAGCCTCCTTTACACTACACTAACTTTGTGGTCTTACTCACTAGTAAATTATCACTTTATTTACTTCCTTATTTCTCCTTTGTTTATTTTAAAGAACATTCAGGTTGGGTGTGGTCTTTTATTCTTTCTTTTTCTTTTTTTCACAATTTTTCTTTTCTTTTTCTTTTCCTTTTTCTACTACACCCAGCCCTACCAATTTTTTCTCTTATTTTACCATTTTTCTTACCCATTTTACACTACGCACCATCATGATAGCCACCCTCAACTTAGGCATGTTGCCTATGTTGAGGTGCATAATGTCTAAGAAATACTAGGGCAAAAATAGGTTCATTGTAACACAATTGTGAAGGTGAAAAATGTAACAAAAAATGTAAGCTATAAGGCTCAAAAAAGGGACAAAGGGATACTATTTCACAATGGGAAGGTCATTTAGGCTAAAAGTGGACTAAACTAAAAAACTCTCTATGATCCTTTTCTAACCACCTATCTTACAACCTAGGCAAGACTAATCGGGAAAGTTCCGAATTCAACACACAAAGGGAACTAAGTAGTATCTCACACCCATGATATAGAGTCGATATTACAAGCTACTACCTATCTAGTTCATAGAATTGTTATCATTGATTATCAGTTCCCTAATCCTAATGTCATAGTAAGATCTTTATAGTTCACACATATATACATCAAAACAATTCTAAAAAACAAATTTTTTTAGGTGTATCAAATATTAATAAAAACATGACTACTGCCTTAAATACTTAAGAAACTCCTAATTACACAAAAATACAAAAAAATACAAAATAAAACACAATACGACACAAAATTATCATAGACATTGCAATTCTACATCCATACCATATTCGATAGGAAAAGAAGAACGAAAAGAAAAACCTCTGGAAGCTATGGTATATCTTATCCCCAACTAAAAACTACACACTATACTCCTCAATCTAAGTGCCTCCTAATTTACCCCTATATATGTATATGAAGTGAAAATTCTAGTAAAATTTGCTAGATAAATTCTTGCATCATCTATAGGCAACCCCAAAAACATACCCTTCATGTATTAGAGATGTATCATAGAATTCGTTATGTTGAGCTTAACTCCTGGGAAAAACTGGTGAAATATGTCACCAGTCACCATTGCATAAATATTCCCCATTTCATCTTCATCATCCTCATATGGTTAATAGTACTAGCATGCTGGGATGGCTCAGCCACCTCAAACTCTATTCTGGTTTCCATGAAGTACTACTTGATGCTTTTTTTCCTATCTCTACACATCTAACTATACCTCTCAAGCTATCCTATGAGAATCTTCTGTTGCCTTCCTCTTATTTTCAGCTTGATCTAAGGGCACCTCTATCAACTTATTAATAATATCATTAACTCCTTCAGGAGGAGGTGAAGGCATACAAACACGAACTCCTACAGGAATATCTTCTCTTTTCTGGTCCACCATCCTACTAGTTTTTTGTATGATCCTTTTGAGATTTGGATTCATAAGGAGAAGGTCACTGCCTCTTCTCTATTTTTAGGCATACACCAACATATACCCAAATAAGAAAAAAAAAGTTCCAAAAACTAAAACAACTTTAAATCACAATTCAACACCATATTCCACGACAAAGGTGCCAAAATTTGATAATGCCCAAAATACACCTTTACCTTGAAGATGATTTTGATCTTTGTCATATATAATAATACAACAAAGGGTATGATCGTATTCCAAGGGAATATGTGGACTTTTTGATCTCACATGTTGTAATCAAAGGGAAAAAATTAGAAAAGTAAATTAAGGATTTGAATGGCAGTATCGAAAAAGGAGCAAATATCAACTTTGGTTGTAATCAGTATTGGTGAACACTAGGACTGTGTTTCCCCTGGATTCTTAACTTTGTAGGCTTATCGTTCTTTGTTGACCAAACTCTATACTTTGCATACAGAATAAATAAATTATTTACCTTGTACAATTTTTTAGATGAGTAGAAAGATTTTACCCTTTAACTTTTTATTTTGGAAAACGAACCTTACTCGCGGATCTCACCTGCTGTGGCGGTCAAGGGCTGATCCGCACACCCCCAAGACTTATCATAAATAAAATCAACAGAAAGTACAAGGAGGGGGGCATAAAACTTACCACTGATCCTATGGTGGGTCAAAGTTAGCAAGCCTACTAAGGCCAATCAACTCATCCCCAATACTAAAAAGGAAACCTAGATCTAAGAACCTAGAAGAGAGGACTCCTCTCAGTACAATATAATCTAGGAAAGCATAAATAAGGGAGACTCTCCCTATACAAAGTAAAGGAAAAACTCATACAAAAAGATCATAAAATAGCCTATTATAGTGAAGTCTAGACGAAGAAGGAAGGATCGATGATGAAACTAGAAAAGAAGCACTACAAAGGAGTTACCAAGTTCAATATTACAAATTCACAAAGATTCATGGTGGCTCTTTGATTCTCTTTATCTTTCTTCTTATAAAATTGATCATCCTAAGTTTTTTCAAGTACAAAATGTCCTCTTGTTTCATCTGGTAACTGTTGGAAATTGAAGTAGATTGGGAAATATCAAAATTATGACTAATTTTAGATAAAGAATTGGCTACAAAATTCTCTTCTCGGTAAGTCTGCCTGCAAGTAACCTCCTCCCGTTGTGTCATGATTCCTTTGATGATGTCAAGATAAGTTTGGAGTTTCAAAAGAGCTGAAGCATATTGCTTGATCCACTTCACAATGAGTTTTGAATTAACCTCTAAAATAAACTTCGTATAACCATTTTGTAAACACCAATTGAGACCATTACTAGTTGTTTGTATTTCATCTTTATTGTTAGTTCTAAACACAAGAGGGCTGGCATATGCAAAAATAAGATCTCCCTGATAATCTTTCACTATACCCCCAGCTCTAATCCTGCCAGGGTTGTCAAGCTCACTGTCATTTGTATTCAACTTAACCACAAAATTAGTAACTTGACCCAACCAACCTATTGCACCCTAGTTATCTGGTAGCACCCCTCTAAAAATATTACCATGTCTTTCTAGTTTTGAGGCTAAGAGATGTAGGGAAAATTAATGATTAAAAGCATGGAAATATTCTTGGTGATAAAAAATTTCACTCTAGCCAAGTTTGATGTCTTGACTCCATACTTCACCACACATCTATTCTTCAATAAGTTACTGCAAATGAATATACGGATAGCATGAAAAACTTGCTTATGAGCTTCATTTTTATGTCCAAGGATCCACCATCTCATTATCAGATTTCTAAGAGGCATTGTGGTATGATTAATCCCCAAAGAGTTAGAGAAAAATTTCTAGAGATTTCTTACAAAATGACCGCTAACCATTATATGCTCAATAGTATCGGGTCTTGGATTATAACAACAATGAAAATATGATGGCTTATGTCCGAAAGAAGTTAACTTCTCATCAGCAGGTAATTTTCCACTTAGTGCTCTCGATAAAAGAAAAGAACACTTAAAGGAAAATACTTATGTGAAGTATACTTTTTTGTCATCGTCTTACTTCTGTGAGATCTTATAAGGTCCCAAGACGAAAAAACTGTGAACTTACTACTAGTATTAGGCATCTAAATAGGTTGGTCAGCAATCCCTTATTGAAAATGAAATTGAGTTTCCATGATCTGATGAACTATAACCTGAGGTAGCAGCTGATTGAGCCTTTTAATATCCCATTAACCTTGCACCCATAGCTAATAAACTTTAATATTATTATATATAATGGGCTCTTCTTTGTAGTAATGAAGCGGACCAACACCTAGCTAATCATCCCACCAAAAGGAACAAGTACTAGATTTCAATCTCCAATGAATGTGATTTTCAGCAATTTATTTGTTGTACATCATATGTTTCCAGACCAGAGAGTTACCAGCATGCAATTTCTTGATAACTGGATGAACTTTTTGACAATACTTATCTCTAAGAAAGTCATACCATAAGGTATTTTTATGTCTAAAAATCCACCACTACTTAAATTGAAGAGCAACACAAATATCTTTGAGATGTATGGTATCAATACCCCCTTCTTCTATAGCATAACTAAGATTTCTCCGTGAAGGCCTATGGTATTTTTCTTGTGATCAGACCACCCCCCAAAAAATCAGCAAATAAGTTCAAAATTTATTTTAAGTATAGTCCTATTAGGAATAGCTGTCGATAGTATACAAATAGGAATGGACAGAATCACATACTTGATAAGAGTTTCTTTACCTCCGTAAGTGAGGAATTTAGTCTTCCAGCCACCAATTCTTACCACTACTTTAAAAACCAAACTAGAGTAGAAGATGATTCTTTGTCTGCCTGTTTAAATGGGGCATCCTAGGTAAGTAATAAGACTCATCTTCTGCTTGAAACCTATTTCTTATTTGATTTTTTCGATGGTACTAGGAAAGGCACTTGAGTGAAGTATGAAGTGACTTTTGTCTCTATTAATAAGTTGGCCAAACACCTGGTCATAATCAGTAAGAACCTGTATAATAAGTCACGGAGTAGATCTTTTCCCGGATGTGAAAATTATCACATCATCAGCAAAACTCTGGTTATTAACTTGAGGACCATTCTTCTCCATAGTAAAACCATGATACAAATGATGGTTATGTAAATTGTTCAGCATTCTTGAAAGAACCTCAGCACCCAAGATGAAAAGTGTCGTAGAAAGGGGATTACCTTGCTTTGAGCCTCTAGTAGAATGGAATAAACCATGTCTAGATCTATTAACAATGACATAATACCAATTATTGAACATAATTCTTCATATCATATCAATAATACCTTCTCCGAAACCCATTCTCCTTAGAACAAGACAAGCAAAAGAACCAAGAAACCCTATCGTAAGCCTTTGCCTTGTCAACTTTAGTCATAGAATTCCCACCTTCATTAGGCTTCTTGATACTATGGATGGTTACTTGAGCAAGCATAATATTTTCTAAAATTTTTCTACCTTTCACGAATCCTGATTGGTTCGGAGAAATCAAATTGGGAAGAATTGGTGCTAGTCTGAGACTAATCAACATGGAAATAATTTTATTAGAGAAATTACTCAATCTTATGGGTCTTTATTACAAAAATTTATTAGGATGATCTAATTTTGGGAGTAAGACCAAAAAAGCTTGGGAAAAATATTTAGGCATAATATGACCACAAAAGAAAGCTTGAACGACTTTTACGAGGTCATGTTTAATAATATGCCAACGGGTTTGAAAAAATTTACCATTCATGCAGTCAAAACAGCTGTAGAATTAGTACTTATTGAGAAAACTACTATTTTAAGCTCATCAAGAGTAGGATCTTCATGAAGAATATGGTTTTGTTCTGCAGTGACCATTCTAGGAATGAAATTGAGGTAATCTTTAGGATTCATTTTCTCTTTACCGGTGAAAATCTCTTAAAAATATTCACAGGCAGCTGTTGCAATTTCATCTTCACCTTTTACCCAATTTCCATCTTCATTATTAATTTTGTGGATAAATAACTTCTTTATCCTACCTCTAATTAAAGCATGAAAATATCTAGAATTAGTATATCTATCCTTGAACCAGTGTAATTAAGCTTTAAGCTTGAGAATTGACTTTTGTAGTTTAAAAAATCTGATATATTCAGCATTCAAATAGTGCAAATTAATCCTGTTCTCATCAGTGATGTTATGAATCAACTCTTCTTCCGCAGTTCTAACCTTATCTTCATACTCTTTCACTTTAGCATAAATATCACCAAAGTCCTTCTTGGACCAGTGACTAAGAGTGTTGGTTAGTATAATCATATTTTGATGGAAAATCTACATAGGATCACCCACACCAGGTCTGCTCCAGCAGTTCTCAATAGTTTTAAGGAAAGATTTGTTATCAACCTAGAAGTTTAAGAACTTAAAGTATTTTATGTGAGTGACATGTCTTTCGTGCATTTGTAATAAAATAGGGCAATGATTATAACCCATAGAAGAAAGATGATTGTTGGTAGTAAGGGGTATTTTCTTTAGCCATGTTTTAGTGACTAAGGCTCTATCCAACCTCTTCCATATTCTGAAATTGATCCCTCTTAAGTTGGACCAGATGAACCTCTAACCACTAAAGCAAATATCTATCTTACCACAAGCTTTAATAACCCAAATAAAATCAAAGCTCTTTCTCATGTTGTAAGGAATACCCCCTAACTTTTCATCAATAAAAGTAATCATGTTGAAGTCACCTACAGTAAACCAAGGCAAAATAAGAGAAAAAAATATAACATCCTATCCCAAAGGTGTCTTCTAAAACTGTCATGGTATTTGGCATACACAAAGGTCATCATATATGATTGACTCAACCCCACATGATCAATAACACAAGTGATTTGTTGCTCATCAGATTTTATAATATCATAGTTGATTTCATAAATCTAAAACATCCATATTTTGCCTTTAGCATTGCAGGTTGTTTTGTCCATGTTTAATTGACTTCTGAAATTGTAGAGCTGAGAATTGTTAGAAAAGGGTTCAAGAATGGTAATAAGAGAGAGATGATGGATATTACTGAAAGATTAGAGTCTTTCCTTTTCCCCTTTAGTATTAATACCCCTGGCATTCTAAATGAGCTTGCCAATCATAATAAACCTTTGGCTTAAGACCTAGTGAGAACCCCCTTCTCACTATTAGCAGACCCGCTTGTAAAAGTACTTTTGGAGAATTTAACTTGGTGTTTCTATCCTCTTAGGGATAATCCTTTCTTTTCAGTGACTTTCTAAATTTTCTCATGAATACCTGTATCCACAATAGGATCTAAAGTTTTGAATAAGTGTTTATTATTCTCTTTTCCCCCTCCTCTCTAGTAATAGATACATTATCATAATCAACCTCATTTTTTGAATTAATAACTCAATACTCAGATTGCATATCAGTAGGCAAATCAGGAACGACATTCAAAGTACAAATCATTTTGGAATTTACTGCAGATTGAACACTTTGAGAAGGTTTTTCTAAACTTTTATGCTGTGAGTAGTTACACCTCCATTTATCTTTCATTTTCTCTATTTTCTATTTTTTCTTCATAGTAGCTCTTCTGTTTTTGCTTAACCTGGCAGAAGATTTATTATTAGGAGGTTTGTATACCCCTCCAATAGCATCAGTTACAACACTTTCTGCACCCTTTTGAGGCTCTTCACTAACATAATCTGTAGTTTTATCTTTCACATGAACCATACCATCCCTTTGATCTTTTGTCAATAAAAAACCATGGTCATCCATCTGACTATCGTGAATATTATCAGCAAGGTCCACATCAACCTTATATAATTCTTGTTTAGGGATATTACCATCAGTACTATTTTCAGAAATCTGATTAAGAGCATCAAGTATTTCATCATCAAAATCATCAACAAAAGTGGTAGCAGGAGTTTTGGAGTTTAAACCCCCTCCCTAGATACCCCTTCCTGCATGTTAGCAATCTTTTCCTGACAATTATCCCCACCCGTATCAACTACAACAGCGGTCCCAGCAAAAGTATTAAAATTATCGGGGTGGGTTTTATGGAGCATTGAGTCAATAATTGATATCCTATTAAGGACATTTGCAGTACTTGCATATTATTGGTATTAAGTTTGTTCCACCTCAACCTGATCAGCTGTTGAACTACTGAAATTATGAACATTTCCTTCATCATTTTTTTCATGTTTTTCACCATATTTTGCTCCCGATTATTAAGCTACTAGTTTCACCTTTTTGATATCTTGTTTGCTTTATGTATGCTTGTGATTTCGGGGAATGGTAACTACCAGAATATTGCCAGAAGAAGGGTGTTGGGGTTGTTGTTCTGGACTCCAGAATCAACATTATAATGTGGGTTGTTTGCAATAGAAGAATTCATACCTCGGCGTCCATTTTTTGAGATATCTTAAGCATGTAAATCATTTTGAGCAGCTATACTAGTATCATTATCCTTTGAATGGTTCTCAGTAAATTTGTTGTTTTTATAGGATGTTGAACTATTGCCTTTTTTTTGGGATTGTGGATGGTAGGATTGCCAGAACTAACCATAGAAATATGGGGTTGGGGTGTTGATTCTGTAGTCCAGAATGAATATACAATTTTTCTGTTGTGGATTTGTAAAGTTAGTATTTTTACCTGTCTGTTGTTGTGCCTGAACTTGTTGGTTTGTTCTCTTTGGAGACTTTGGATATATAGGTCCATAAACTTTCAGCATGTTACCATGATTGTTCTATTATAAATTACCTTAATTTTGTTGTTGTATTTGTTAATATTGTTGTTGTTGTTGTACCAGGTGTTGTTGTTATTGCTGCATCTTCTATTGGTGTTTTTATTAGATCGGTTGTTGTTGATGGTTTTAACCTTGCTGTTATAGTTGATGTTGTACATGTTGTTGTTATTGATTATTTCTCTTGTTCCTTCTTCTCTGAGTTTGAAATTGATCTTGTTTCTGAGTATTTTCAATATCTTTATTGTAATAAGGATCTTAGTACTTGTTATGAACTTGCTGATCTTGCAACTGTTTTTATTTCTTACTCTCAGTAATACCCTGCATTTTACCTTGTTTTCCAATTTCTTCCAGCTCCCTTTTTCTTCTTCTTTCATCGTCTCTTCTCTTTACAGTGCATGATACAGGTGTGTGGCCTTAGTGTTTACAATATGTACAATAATCCAGAACCCCTTCATATTGGACATTCTGCCATCTACCTTTACTCTTTTGATTTTTATCATTCCCATCCACACATGAGGGGATCTATCTTTAGTGAGATCAACCTGAATTTTAACTTTGGATATACTTCCTCTAGTCTTCCTATAAGTTGCCAGGTCAAGGAATAAGGCTTTACCAATTGGGTATAGTAAAGGAGATAAAAATTCCAAGCAATAGTAGTGCCATGGAAGTTCGAGGAGAACAATCCATATAGGAACCAAAAGGATTTCGATTTCAGGTTTAAAAGTGGGTGTCCCTAGTTCTAATCTCACCAGTTTCCCTTAGATATACATTCTTCCTTTTGACCACACTGTAGAGTGATCATATTCATTGTCTACGTCAATATATAGTTGTTTAGAATTGAAAGGAGTTAACTTGACAGCACTTTGAGCTCAGTTTGAACAATAAATTGCTTCCTGATAATGTCCATCTTGGGTATTGTATTGGTAAATTTCCCAATCAGAGTATATTTGCATCTCACAGCCAATATTATCTTGAAATCTTCAGATTTAAATAGAACGGCTACCAGTCCCTACATTATAGTAATTTTAGGAGGACTAATCTCAATAATAAACACCTTCATAGCCTGTTGCGCTCTTAATTTAGTCACCAACGCATGAGAAATAGAAGGAGCATTAGGACCCAGGACTTAGTTGGTCCAAGCTTTATGTTGAGGTTGGTTTCTACTCTCCCTTCTGGAATTAGCATTTGTCTCCTTGAGTCTATCCATAAAATTAGTGATTTTTGGATCATCCCTAGCTGCATTCCCAAAATTATTAGATACCACTAGAGGAACATTATTAGGAACATAAGGAATGAAATTGGTTACACCAGTAGAAGAATTATATACATGACTATCCCTCTCCACATCATTTTTTTGAAAGTTTTTGCCTTTCTTAACACCTGTAGGTTACAACTTGTTACTTTTCTCACTAGAAATATTGGGATCAATAGACTCACTTGAAGAATCATTGAACTTGGAACTAGAAACATCAGCAATAGCCTCATTATGGTCAGATTTTTCAGAATTGCATCCCTCAAGTCATGAATAATAACAATATCTTAATTATCGTGTAAAACGTCATATCTTCACCTTCAAAACTGCTGGAAATAGAATTTCTTTCTTTTGGTTCATGAATAGTAACCAGACTGGTTGAATACTAAAATTCAAATTGGTAGTGTTTCGGATAATGTTTGAAGGAGATTTTTCAAAGTTCATGTTCCCCATATCATTTTCATTCAAATTTTGAAGCTCAACTTGATTAACATTCACCGGAGCATTATTCCCGATGAAATCAGCATGCGCAGGAATTAAAACACCATAATTTGATGAAAAAGGATAATTTCTTGATAGGGATTTTTCCAATTCAAAATTCCCAGCAACATATTTCAATGTATGGACTTGAGAATTTTAAGAATTATCCCTGAATTTCTCATTTTCCACCTGTGTTCGATAATTAGGGTTGAAACCCCTAATTTTCAAATTGGAATAAATAGGAATCATTAAAATTGGGGAATATTTTTTTATATCACTCCTTACTTCCCTAGCAATGGGGTGACATCAAGAATTGTCAATTTCATCTGAAAATTTTGGTTCACCGGACTGTTGTAATTTTTCGGCAGTGTTTTTGGCATCACATTGAGCCGTACCAAAAATGGACTATGATAAATGTCCTCCAATATCACTTCCAACCTTCAAAACATCATGAAATTGCTCACAATTTGGTTGATCTTGAGATCAAATTTTGGATCCTTTTGTCGCAACAGTGCCTGCCGCTATAGACCCTACCTTGTCGATGCTCTTTTGAGCAATAATAACATTAATTTCCCTTGTAGGTTGCAATTAAGTTGTATTTTGTGATTTATAAGCCCCATCACCTCTTGTAATTGCCTCAATATGCAGATAATTATTTTGTGATATAAATCTTTGCACTCCAACCCACTGCTCATCTGAAATTGCCTCAATCACTTTAATTCTTTCCAATTTCTAAGAACTTATAGTGGAATTAGTGATAGAATATTTTATTGTTGAGTTAATAATGTCTTAGTTATTTTTAGTATTGTCTGGTGATTATGGAAATTCCACCGGTGGTGTAGAAGCCATTCTAGAGGAAAATAGTAAAGTAAATTTTATAGAGAAGGCAGAGAATTTTTTAGAGAGAGAAAAGTTACCATTAACTCAGTTGTATTTACCTTTTACCTTTTGAGTCTAAGGATTTTTCCTTACTAACCCTTACCTTAATCCTAGTTAACTCTTACGTTTTGAGTGTAAAGTTATTAGATGAACTCTAACTATCTTACTAAGATAATACGTAGAAGCATGGATCAACAGTTAAACTCCAAATTACTATTGTCTTTATCTTTTCCTAGGCACTGCTCTTCTTTTAGAGTAAGTAGCAATCACTAGGATGGATCCTAACGTTGGAAACCCGTTAAGAAAATCACTATATTAAATATTAATAAATACATTCATGGGTATCAATTAAAAATAACAACAACACTTTCCTTATTTTGTCAATCCGCCACGGTTTCCACAACCCTAGCAATGGGTTTTAGTCGCTCATGCTTGTGAAATAATCAATAAAATTCATGATTAAGAGTATAGATGAAATCACAACAACAAGAAGAAAAATAAAAACCCATAATCATAACTGAATTAATCTACAAAAGTCAATAAAAGAGAATCCCGAGATAAAAATTGAATCTTAGAATAAAAATGTGTTTGTGAATATCAAATGTGTGTATTAAGTGCAACGGTCTGACTAAAAAGTACATAAAGGGTATCTATAGTACAATATGAAACCCTAAAATAAAGTTGTTACATCCTGAGGTTTGGGCTTAGAAATTTTCCTTGAAATTCGTTCTCCGAATCCAATACGACTCAAGGGTACGAACCGTATGTTAGGGTACGAGTTTGTAATGCCCGTGCCTTTTTCTTAGATAGAAATCATCTCAAGGATACCAGGATTATCTTTAAAATGCAAACCTATATTTTTACACGTGGTATTTTTTTATATTTTCACTTTCTATCATGTGGGAAATTGAGTTAGCTTTCCAACGGTACCAATTTTCTCCAAATCCGACATCAGGCGAGGACTGGCGGACGAGTTGACAGACCGTCAAAATTGTGACGGATCGTCATTCAGGCCGTCAACTCTTATCCAGTGAACCCCATTGCTGGTCCACGTCTGATGGTCTATGTGACGGACTGTCAAGTGTCTAACAGACCAACAGTCGGAGCGTCACACACCACGTTCAGTTAATTTCTAGTTCATTTTAATAGGGATATTTTGGTCACTTATCACTCACCTACATATACCCAGATAAGTCCGAATTCAGCCATTATGCTCATTATTATTTCACAAACAAAAAAACTAGGGTTTATCTCTAAATTTAATATCCAAGAACAAGACCCAATCCTCTTCAAGAATCAAAGGATTTCAAACCCTACAAAATTAAAAACGTCAAGAACCCTGATTCAGGTATGCCTAGTGTTCATCTACGGACCCCTTTCGTTCATAGAGTTCAAGAACCATTCTTTTAAATGAGAAAATTTGATTTCCTTGTTGTTATGTGATGTTGTTCATGTTAATGATCATTGTTTAAGCTTCAAGATATTAATTTATGTTGACATGCATGATGTATGCATGTTTGTAGTTAAAACCCATGAATTTGGGTGGTTCAAGACGAATAAAATTGTTGAGAAAACCTATGCCCCAAAGAGTGCATGCAAGGTGTTTGTTAAAATGCCTAGAATGCTAAAAATCATGTTCCCATGACCCCATATTATTTAAATGACAAGCCATGTCAACTCTTAAGATGATTCCACATGAACTTCCATTCTATTGATACGTGTTGCTAGTATGATTATGCAATGAACATGATATTAAGGTTGTGCAAGTACTTACATGTGACATGAAATCCTTTCTATGCAATACATTGTTGATAACCATGCTTAGTATGAAATCCCTTATGTACGATATTATGAATTGTTGAGTCAAATCTTGTGATCAAGTCATGTCATGTGTGTCAGTTTCCATCCATCGAGTCCTAGGGGTATTCGTACCCAAAAAATATAGTTGTGTTCCTAGAGCCAAGTCGCGTTACCCCGATAATCTTAGTCAATCCATGATCTATAGAACTCAGTCAGTCATGTGCCTCAGGAAACCTCCAAAATATCAGGATCTCAGCAAAATATAAGATAGTAGTGCTATTTTGTCAGTCAATGAAAGTCAGTTACTCAGTTAATGTACAGTCAGTTAAATCATGTTCAGTCTCTTTAGATGGGAGTAGAAGTTAGCAGCCAGTGAACCCAAGGATAGGAACTCACCTGCCAGTTTAGGGTGTGATTCTTAGCAATTATCCTTGTGTTCTAGAACTACGTAATCAACATAGGTTGAGATATCTTAACCTGTCAGACTAGGGTTGATGAGGTGGCTTAACCTATCATTTTAGGGTTACCACCTTTCTCATTTGAGTACCTGCTAGATGAGGGTCACATACAACTGTCCTTACCAGTGGTCCGATATTGACACCCCTCCAGTCGGGGTAGAGATTGGACCCCAACTTAGCTATATATATTATTGGGGCATGTTGGTTAAACAACTACCTCCCATAGTTTCAGGCTCATTCTTAGTAAAAGTACTCAGATAGTTCTTCAGATATCAGTATACCAGGACTGTTAGATACAGTCAAATTCAATTATAGTACGGAACTCAGATAGTTCCATCAGATGCAGGACTGTTAGACACAGTCACCTATGTATTCAGAACTACAGTATCAATGTAATGCCCTGAGATCCCATCTCGAGACGTCACAGGTTCTTATGTACCCAAAGGACCACAAGCTAACCCTTTTCTGAAATATGTACCTGTACACTGCATACTATCTGATATAAATGCGGAAACTGGCCATAAGGTTCAACACATCTATACATACTCAAACGAAAAAGTGAATACTAATACATCAACTTCCGTCTGAAAAGCCTCTAAATTGTCTGAACTGTAGAGTTGATGGAACATGTCCCAAACTAACTCCGTCAACTGACAATATAAACAAAATCTGATGCAATAATAGTAAACTGAGATTTGTCCAAGAATAAAGAGGACTCACTTCTACTGCTGCTAACTGAGACTGAACTGCTGAGGAAACTCTGAATCCTGTTCCTCTGAAACTATGGTGTCAAATAAAACACCATAGCGTAAATGCCTCAGTAAAAAATATACCGAGTATGTAGACGAGGTAAGGCTAAATGCAAGGGTCATGCATGCACAATATGTAAACTGAATAATCATGAAAATGTCGTACGAGAACACATACATGAATGCACAGGTCATAATCACAATAATCACAACTCTATTGACTGGAACTCAGATACCACTTTCCTGCAAACTGAACTCACTATTGACACTAAGATACTGAATCACAGACTCATCTGATATTGATAACTGGGAAATATGGATGCACTTTCATCAAGGAGTGAGTTCTGAAATCTCTGAACATACTGAGATTACGAGTATCTGAAGCTTCTGAAACGTATAGCAACCCTATCTAATAGGCTCTCTTTGAGCCTATGGATAACAATACTTCTTCATAAATGATTGTTAGATTGTCATATCTAGCAGTGGATCTTCTAATTAGAAAGTAATCATACTTAATGGCCTGTATCTAACAACCTTAAATTCTGTACACTGAAATGAGCTCTTTCTTGAAGTCTGAGACTAATTCTGACACTAAGACTGTGGGTAGTAGTTACTTAACCGACACGCCCCTACTATCTCTTAGGGTTCCAAACTCTAACCCCTATGTGGAGGGTGTCAATACCGTACCACAGGTAAAGACATTATATTTATATGACCCTCATCTATCAGGTCCTCATACGAGAACGGTGGATCCCTAATCTAACAGGTCAAGCCACCTCATCTACCCTTATCTAGCATGTATGATATCTCTCATCCACACTCATCTAGCAGGTGTGATGTCTCAACCTACGCTGGCTACGTAGTTCTGGAGCACAAGGATCACATCTAAGGATCACACTCTCCACTAGTAGGTAGTCCTCATCCTTGAGCTCGCTCGGTGCTAGTTTCTACTCCCAACTGAAAGACACTGATAAATTCTTAACTGAACTTATACTGAGCTTAATCTGATACTGATTATACTTCTCAAGAGATCTGACATAGTTATGCTGAGATTACTTAGTTCCGTATCGGACGAAAAATTATCGAATCATAGCATCTGACTGATG
Source organism: Capsicum pubescens (assembly GCA_030864215.1). NCBI lineage: Eukaryota > Viridiplantae > Streptophyta > Magnoliopsida > Solanales > Solanaceae > Capsicum > Capsicum pubescens. The sequence goes on from CM061544.1 coordinate 110,868,883, forward strand.
ATGTAGAGGTTGAATAGATTAGTCAAATCACTTCTGAGATTCAAATTGAATCACATGAATACTATTAGATCTGATCTAATTATAGGACGGAGGCTGGATTACTAGCGATACAGAGATTACAAAGATAACTGAGATTACAGAGCCTGATTAAGCTTTCCACTTGTCTGAAGATATATAGTTCTAGAGTTCACTGAGTTCTGAGAATCGTGGATCGATTGGAATTATCATGAAACTGACACGGGTTCTAGACAATAGCTCTATTGTCGGGTATAAATACCCCCAGGACTCGATAACATAACAGTAAAACATTATCGTTCTCATATCATCACGATCATCCATTCACCATCACAATCATTCATGCATCATCACAAGCATTCATTCATCATCATAATCATTCATGTATTATCGCAATCATACCTTCATCGTCACCATCATTAATGCATCATCACAATTATTAAAGCATCTCTCCAAGTAATTAGAAATCATAACATACTTTGCTAAATTAACCAATTCTACATTAGATCATGATTTAACTACAATGCTTAATTTCTAGTCTCTTAGATATTTTATCGAACACCTCACATGAACAACTTAGGAATAAGTATAATAATCCAAATACTCATCATGAACAACCAAATTTACATGTTTCCACTCATATATTATCATACATTCATACAAACCACATAAGTATCCCATCTTGAAGGTCATTCAACATCATCAAAAAGTATATAATCCATTTACCACACAAATACCACATACTAAGGCCAAGGCTTGAGAATATTGTAGATAAACATGAACCACAACTCAATTATGGCAAGAACATCAATTTCAACTCACAAGAATCATTAAAAATTCATAAACATAAATCTTGGAGATTTAGAAAAAGGTACTTGAGCTTCTTGGATAAAAGGTACCCAAGAATAAACATCTACATACCATGGGGAAACTCTTTTATTGAAGGATCTTGGAAGATTTCTTGATCCTTGCTATTGATTCTCTCTTAATTTTTGGTGGAAAAAAAGAGAATTTTTTATTTTTGAAACCCTAGTTTTTGGGTGAAAGAAGAGAAAAGAAAATGAGGCCTTCAACACTTATGTGGTTATTTATAGAGGTTGGGCAAAGAGTAGAAAAGAACAAAATGCCCTTTAAAGAAAAAGAGTTGAAAACTATTGATCAGGGTCTGTGACGGTCGATCTGACGGTTCGTCAAAGGGACTGACGGTCCACCAGGTCGTCCATCACTCGAGTGCCAAATCTGGGTCGTTTTACCTCATTGTGATAGTTGAAGTGAAGTTCCTTCAGGAATATGACGGTCCACCAGATCGTCCATCACTCGGGGGTCAGGAATGGGCTATTCTATTTTGATCTGATGGACCCCTTGACGGTCCGTCAACTTATTGACAGTCCACCACTTTGTCCGTCACATGATTACAAAAAAGAGAGGTCACTTCCTTGGCTTGACGGCCCACCAAGGATCTGACGGTCCACCAGGTCGACCGTCCAACCTGGGCGATTCCGATACCATTTAGTAAAATGGCCATAACTCCCTCGTTCGGTGTCGGATTTTGGTAAAATTGGTATCGATGGAAATCTTATTCAATGATCTACATGACAAAAAGTTGAAATTATAGAAATAAAACATTATTAAAAAAATTTCATACTTGGGAAGATATTTCTAAAATTTTTAGACTTGGATTTTCGTTTTTCCAAAAACGCTCTATGGCTTAGACTAGAAGAGAACTTTGCGGGGTATTACAATCAGTCATGATGATTTATCAGTAAACTATATATTAGCATATATATTTATCTATCACGCATTCACGATCTCAGTTTCTATGTATGCATGTTTGCACTCTCATATTCATATCAGTCAGTTAGTTAGCATTGTTCATGCATGCAACCCTATTTATGTTCAGCCTACCACACTCATATACTCAGTACTCCAGTTGTACTGGCGCATTCACACTATGGTGCTTTATCTTTATGTTACACCATAGGTTCAGAGACCCGAGTTCCAGACCAGCAGTTGTAGTCGTATTCCAATATACAGAGCTCCAGTGAGTCCTCTTTATTCGAGGATGATATGATTTGATTCATTTATTATTTCAGTTATTTTTTAGTTTACGGTGTTAGTTGGAGACATGTTCCTTCAACTCCTTATTCAGACAATGTTTAGAGGAATTTATATACAGTTCAGATTTAGTTTAGTTTTGATTCAGTTTTCAGTTGTTCTGGGTATCTTTCACCCATATGGATGTTATTTTACCAGATTCTTTATTCAGTTGAACCTTATGGACTATATGTTTATGTTTTCCACATTATTATGATATATATTGTAGTTTACAGGTACAAATATCAGTCATGGGTTAGCTTGTGGTCCTTCGGGGTTATAAGCACCGTATAGTATTCCATTTCAGAAAAATCGGGGCAATACAAACTTGGTATCAGAGTCTAATGTTCAATAGAGTCCTAGGAAGTCTGAAAGACGCATTTAGTAGAGTCTTGTAAATGGGTCTGTTGCACGCCACATTTATGTACAAGAGGCTATAAGATGTTTTAGGAACAGTTTCCCTTCTTTAAGTATTCATGTTGTGGTAGTGAGCATAATCTCATGTTAAACTCTTAGTCTAATTCGTTCTTCTCTTAATTCAGAATATGCCTCCAAAGAGAAGAAACCATCCAGTTTCTCAGCCCGAAGACCCTTTGGGCGAACATATTTCTCATGCGGAGTTTAAAGATGCATTCACCACACTTACTCACTCTGTGGATGCCCAGAATGAATGGCCACTAGTTATTTAGGCCAATCCATGGGTAAATTCCACAACATCCAGGATTCGGGACTTCACCCGAATGGACCTTCCATCTTTCTTCTTGTCTAAGTTTGATGAAGACCCTCAGGAGTTCATTGACCAAGTCTTAAATGTCATTGACATCATAGGAGTTACTCTATTCAGAGCGTTAAGTTAGCCGCATACCAGTAACAGGATATTGCTCATAATTGGTACAAACAGTTGATGTCTAAGAGGTTAGAGAATGCAGTTCCTATAGAGTGGAAGGAATTTGTCACGGCTTTCTTAGATAAATTGTTTCCCCAAGAGCTGATGGATACCAAAGTTCTTAAGTTTATCAACCTTAGGCAGGGAAATATGATGGTTAGGGTGTATTCTCACAGATTTACTCAGCTAGCCAGATATGACCCTCATGTGGTTGTAGACAACAGGGCTAAGATGAGAAAGTTCATGTCAGGAGTTAATGATAGCGTGGTAAATATATGTAGATCTGCATTTCTTAATAGTGATATGACTTTATCCAGGATCATGACCTATGCTCAGCAAATAGAGGAGCAAAAGTTTAGGGCTAGGGAGAGAAAGAATAAAAGAGCAAGATCAGGAAGTTTCAGTTTTGCTTAGCCCAAATTAGAGAGAGGAAAATGTTCCCAGTTTCGTCCCAAGTCATCATCTCTAGTTCATTCTTCAGCCAGTGCTCTAGATCCTAAGTTCAGAGATAGTCTCAACAATGCCCGAACTAATCCCCTATGTCAGACTTATGGTAAGAACCACCTGGGTATTTTCAGAGACGGTAGTGATGTTTGTTTTAGTTGTGGCAAGCCAGGCCATAGAGTCAGAGATTATCCTTAGTTCAGTTATCAGGGTTAGCAAAATCGTTCCACAACTCAGTCCGGTCGCCCGAACTAGCAGGGTGCCACTTCCAGTGCTACTAGTGGGCAACGCCCAAATAGATTCTATGCTCTTCATACTCGATAGGATCAGGAAATTTCTCCTAATGTCGTTACTGGTATGTTATAGATTTTCCATGTTCATGTTTTTGCTTTGCTAGATCCAAGCACATCCTTGACTTTTGTTACTCCGTACACAACAGGTGATTTTGGAATTCGTCCTGAAATTTTAGCAGAGCCCTTTTTAGTCTCTAGACTAGTGGATAAAACTATCATAGCTCGGTGGGTATACAGGAACTACCTAGTTATGATATTTCAGAAATCCACGTCAGCAAATTCAATTGAATTAGAGATGACTAATTTTGATGTCATTATCGGCATAGATCGGCTTTATTCCTGTTATGCCACAGTTGACTGCAGGACCCGGATAGTTCAATTTCAATTCCTGAATGAGCCTGTCCTAGAGTGGAAGGGTAGTACTTCATCTTTCAGGGGTCAGCTTGTTTCCTACCTTCGGGCAAGGAAAATCATTTCTAAGGGGTGTGTGTATCATCTCGTGCATGTTAAATATTCCAATTTTGAATCTCCCAATCTTGAATCAGTTCCAGTTGTTAATGAATATTCTGAAGTCTTTCCCGAAGATCTTCTAGGCATTCCTCCCGAAAGGGAAATAGACTTCGGCATAGACCTTCTCCCAGATACTCAGCCTATTTCTATTTCTCCATACAGAATGGAACCAACAGAACTCAAGGAACTAAAAGATCAGTTGAAGGATATCTTAGATAAGGAATTCATCAGGCCCAGTGTATCCCCATCGGGTGCACCACTCTTATTCATGCACAAGAAAGGTGGTTCTCTCAGGATGTGTATTGATTATCATCAGCTCAACAAAGTCACGGTCAAGAACAGGTATCCACTTCCCAGAATAGATGACTTTTTTGACCAATTTCAGGATGCCAGTTATTTCTCCAAGATAGACCTCAGATCAGTCTATCATCAACTCAAAGTTAGAGAATGTGACATCTCACAGAAAACTTTCTGTACTCAGTATGGTCAGTTTGAATTTCTAGTCATGTCCTTTAGTCTTACCAATGCCCCTGCAGCCTTTATGGACTTGATGAATTGGGTGTTCAAGCAGTACTTGGACATGTTCATCATAGTATTCATAGATGATATTCTATTCTATTCTCACACAGAGCATGATCATTCAGGCCATCTCAGAATTGTTCTTTAGACTCTCCGAGATCATTAGTTGTTTACCAAGTTAAGTAAGTGCGAATTTTAGCTAAGATCAGTAGAATTCCTTGGCCATATTGTTTCCGGTGATGGCATTAGAGTAGATCCTCAGAAGACCGAAGTGGTAAGAAACTGGCCTTTTCCTGTCTCTCCATCAGATATCAAGAGTTTCTTGGGTTTGGCTGGATATTACAGATAATTTTTCAAGGGATTTTCTTCTATTGCATCTCCTATGTCTAGATTGACTCAGAAGAAGGTTAAGTTTCAGTGGTCAGATTCATTTGAGAAGTGTTTTCAGGAGTTGAAGACTCGACTCACCTTAGCTCCAGTTCTAACCCTTCCACATGGTTCAGACAGTTTTGTAGTCTATTGTAATGCGTCCAGAGTGGGTTTATTTTGTGTCCTTATGCATCATGGTAAAGTCATAGCCTACGCCTCCAGACAGTTAAAGCCCCATGAGAAGAATTATCCTACTCATTATCTTGAGTTAGTAGCTGTAGTGTTTGTCTTAAAGATTTAGAGGAATTATTTATACGAAGTTCATGTAGATGTCTTCACAGATCATAAGAGTCTACAGTATGTCTTTTCTCAGAAATATCTCAATCTTTGTTAGAGAAGGTGGTTAGAGTTTTTGAAGGATTATGACATGAGTGTCCTTTATCACCTGGGAAAGGCCAACGTTGTGTCCGATGCTCTCAGTAGACTCTACAAGGGTAGTGTTTCTCACGTTGAGGATAGAAAGTAAAAGATAGCCCAGGAAATCCATCATCTTGCCAGACTAGGCATTCACTTAGTCTACTCTTCAGAGGGTGGTGTATGTGTTCAGAGTAGTTTAGAGTCATCTCTAGTTTCCAAGGTGAACGAAAAGAAAGAAAGGTATCCCAGCCTTGTCATGATAAAAGAGTCAGTTTAGAATTATAAAGTAGAGGCTTTCTCCTATGGGGGAGATGGTGTTCTTCATTATCAGGGTAGTCTATGTGTTTCAGGTGTAGCTGACTTAAGGCAGCGAATTCTAGTAGAGATGCATGGTGTGCGATACTTTATTCATCCAGGGGACACTAAGATGTACCGCAACTTTCGGGAGATCTATTGATGGAGTGGGATAAATAGAGATGTTGCAGAGTTTGTCACTAAGTACTCTACATGTCAGCAGGTTAAGATAGAGCATCAGAAACCTAGTGGGTCCATGCAGTAGTTCAGCATTCCTACTTGGAAGTGGAAGAAGTAAACAAGGATTTCTTGACGGGTTTGCCTCAAACTCGTCATCAGCATTATTCAGTTTGGGTTATTATAGACAGAATGACCAAGTTATCTCATTTCCTTCTAGTTCGTACCTCTTATTCAACCGAGGATTACGCCAAACTCTATATTAGGGATTTGGTTAGATTACACAGTGTTCCATTATCTATAATCTTAGACAGAGGTACACAGTTTACCTCTCACTTTTGGAAAGCGTTCCAAAAGGGTCTTGGTGCCCAAGTCCATCTCAGTACAATTTGTTATCCTCCGGCAGATGGCCAAGCAAAGATGACCATTCATACTCTTAAAGATATGAAAAGGCCGTATGTAATTGATTTTATGGGACGTTGGGATGACCACTTGCCCTTGATTGAGTTTGCATACAATAATAGCTATCATTCCTGTATTCAGATGGCTCCATTCGAATCTCTCAATTGTAGGAGGTGTAAATCTTCACTCGATTGGTTCAAAGTTAGTCAGGCCTTAGTCATCGGTCCTGACTTGGTATTCAACGCCTTAGAGAAAGTTGAATTGGTCAGAGAGAGACTTTGGGCTTCTTAGAGTCGACAAAAGTCTTATGTAGATGTTCGTAGAAAGGATATCGAGTTAGAGGTCAAAGACTATGTCGATATTAAGATCTCTTCCATGAAGAGAGTGAAAAGGTTCTACAAGAAAGGGAAACTCAGTCTCCGCTATGTCGGTCCCTTCAGGATTCTCAGTGTCTTTCGCAAGGTAGCTTATGAGTTCGAATTGCCTTTAGATCTAGCCTCAGTTCATCCGATCTTCCATGTCTCCTTGCTCAAGAAGTACATAGGTTACCCAGCAGTCGTATTTCCTATTCAGAACATTGATGTTCAGGACAACCTCTCTTATGAAGAGATTCCAGTCAAAATTTTAGACTATCAGATTCATAGGTTGAGGAACAAAGAAGTCCCTCTAGTCAAAGTTCTTTGGTAAAATCAGTCCGTTAAGGGAGCTACTTGGGAAGTAGAAGCAGACATTCATACCAAGTACCCTCACCTTTTCTCCGCCAACCCAGTTCAAGCTCAAGGTAACAGTCCTCCTTAAGCTTATTCATTTTCACGTTCAGCATTCAATACAACTTGATATTTTGTTTCGTGTTCATGTTCCATCACAAATATGGTATCAAGTACCATTTAATATTCAGTCATGCATACATGTATCATTCCAGTAAATAATTATGCCTCAGATATGCATTCTCATTGCGAGAACCTCAGTCATGCATTCATGAATCAGTTACACGTGCATCAGATATGCATATTCAGTATAACACATTTAGTTTGTTAGTCATAACATTATGTTCCAGCTACTCATTTTTGGATTATGGTTTCCCATCTCAATCAGTTCAATTCGAGGATGAATGTTCACAAGGGGGAGATATTGTAATACCCGTGGCTTTTTCCAATCTAGAAATCATATCAAGGATACTAGGAATTACTTTAAAATACAAACCTATCTTTGTACATGTAGTATTTTTTATAATTTCACTTTCTATCATGTGGGAAATTGAGTTAGCTTTCCAATGGTACCAATTTTTTCCAAATCCGACATCAGACAAGGAAGTTATGGACGTTTTACTTGGAACTGTCAGAAACGTCCATGCATGACAGCCAAGTTGACGGACCGCCACAAAAGTGAGGGACCGCCACTTTGACCGTCACAACCAAGGCAGGTGAGCCACGTACTGGATAAGGACTGACGGATGAGTTGATGGACCGTCATCCAGTCCGTCAACTCTTATCCAGTGAACCCCATTTCTGGCGCACATCTGACGGGCTAAGTGACGGACCGTCAAGTTTCTGATGGACCATCAGTCGGAACATCATATGCCATGTTCATTTTATATCTAGGTCATTTTAATAGGTGTAGTTTGGTCACTTATCACTCTCCTACATATACCCAGATAAGTTCGAATTCAGCTATTATGCTCATTTATATTTCACAAACAAAAAAACTAGGGTTTCTCTCTAAATTTAATCCCCAAGAATAATACGAAATCCTCTACAAGAATCAAAGGATTTCAAACCCTTCAAGTTCAAAAACGTGAAGAACCCTGAGTCAAGTATGCGTAGTATTTATCCACGGACCCCTTTCATTCATAGAGTTCAAGAACCATGCTTTTATATAAGAAACTTTGATTTCCTTGTTGTTATGTGATGTTCTTCATGTTAATGATCATTGTTTAAGCTTCAAGATATTAATTTAAGTTGACTTTCATGATGTATGCATGCTTGTAGTTAAAATCCATGAATTTGGATGTTTCAAGATGATTAAAATTGTTGAGAAAACCTATACCCCAAAGTGTGCATGCAAGATGATTGTTAAAATACCTAGAATACTAAAAATCATGTTCCCATGACACCATAGTATTTAAATGACAAGCTATGTCAACTCCTAAGATGATTCCACATGATCTTCCATGCTATTGATATGAGTTGCTAGTATGATTCTGCCATGAACATGATATTAAGGTTAGGCAAGTACTTCTATGTGACATGAAATCCTTTCCGTGCAATACATTGTTGATAACCATTCTTAGTATGAAATCCCTTATGTACGATATTATGAAATATGGACTCAAATCTTGTGATCAAGTCATGTCATGTTTGTCAGTTTCCTTCCATCGAGTCCTGGGGGTATTCGTACCCAAAAATTATAGTTGTGTGCCTAGAGATAAGTCACGTTACCCCGATAATCTCAGTCAAGACATGATCTATAAAACTCACTCAGTCATGAAACTCAGGAAACCTCCGAAATCTCATGATTTCAGCAAAATCTCAAATAGTAGTGCTATTCCGTCAGTCAACGGAAGTTAGTTACTTATTCCACGTACAGTCAGTTAAATCATGTTCAGTGTGTTTAGGGGGAAGTAGAAGTTAGCGCCGAGTGAACCCAAGGATGGGAACTCACCTACCAGTTTAGGGTGTGATTCTTAGCAGTCATCCTTGTGTTCCAAAACTACGTATCCAGCGTAGGTTGAGATATCTTAACCTGCCAGACTAAGGTTGATGAGGTGGCTTAACCTGTCAGTTTAGGGTCCCACCATTTTCATTTGAGTACTTACCAGATTAGGGTCACTCACAACTGTCCTTACCGGTGGTGCGGTATTGACTCCCCTCCAGTCAGGGCATAGATTGGACCCCAACTTAGCTATATGCATTATTGGGTCATGTCGGTTAAACAACTACCTCCCACAGTTTTAGGCTCAGTATCAATAAAATAACTTAAATAGTTCTTCAAATATCAGTATAACAGGACTGTTAGATACAATCAAATTTAGTTATAGTACGGAACTCAGAGAGTTCCATCAGATGCAGAAGATGCAAGACTGTCACACACATTCACCCATGTATTTAGAACTACAGTATCAGTCATGATCAGTTATCGGTAAACTATGTATTAGCATACAAATTTAGCTATCACGCATTTGCGATCTCAGTTTCTAAGTATGTATGTTTGCACTCTCATGTTCATATTAGTCAGTTAGTTAGTATTCATGCATGTAACCCTATTTATGTTCAGCAAACCTCACTCGTATACTTAGTACTCTAGTTGTATTGATGCATTGGCGCTATGGTGATTTATCTTTATGTTACAACATAGGTTCAGAGACACGAGTTCCAGACCAGTAGTAGCAGTATCATTCCAGTATACAGAACTGCAGTCAGTCTCTTTATTCAAGGATGATATGATTTAATTCATTTTTTATTTCTGTTAGTTTTCAGTGTACGGAGTTACCTAGAGACATGGTCCTTCAACTTCTTATTCAGTTAGTGTTTAGAGGCTTTCAGATACAGTTTAGATTTATTTCGGTTTTGATTCATTTTTCAGTTGTTTTGGATATCTTTCATTGATATAAATGTTATTTTACTAGATTTTTTATTCAGTTGAACCTTATGGCCTACATGTTTATATTTTCCACATTATTATGATATATATTGTCGTGTACAGGTACAAAGATCAGTCATGGGTTAGCTTGTGGTCCTTCGAGGTCATAAGAACCATGTAGTGGTCTGATTCTGAAAAATCAGCGCATTATAGAGTTTTCTGGTCCAGCCATAATATGACCAATGTTATTGGAGGGATGGTTTTAATCACTGAATTAGTCGTAACTTAATGGTATGAGTCATAAGGCTTGGATACAAGTCGTATTAGGGACTCGTATGGTGGGCAGTGTTTGATCCTCCTAGTAATTCATTCTGCAAGGGATACAGATCATGGGGACGGATCGTATGTTGAGAAAATAACTTGGTTGTATAATGTGTATACTGTACAATATCTGACCTAAGATAAAGGCCTGTGTACGACCGGTGGGAACCAATTACTAGGAAGGGTACGACTCGTAAGAGGGTCAGTCGTATCCCTGTGATGGGCTTTTAAGAGACTTAAGTTGGGATATTATGGACATTTCCCTACTTACTCTAACTGTGACCCCCCGACTTCTAATACACTTAGGAGGTAATTTACCCTATTATTCTATTCATTAACACATAAAAAACTATTCCTTAACGTTCAACAATTCTCTCAAGTGATTTTGGGGCAAAAGAGCTAGAGTTTAAACTTAGGGATTGCTTTGGGGATTGCTTTGGTGAATGTCTTCCATCATATTTATCTAATTAAGGCATGTGTCTCTTCTCTACCTGTTATTTCTAAAAAGGCATGGTTTTATGGTTGTTTTCTTGTTTTCAGTATTGCATTGGTTATGGTTTTCCACTAATAAATGGGGGTTTTGGTGTAAATTGATTTGTTATGGTTTCCTATGGTTTAACTATGCTATTATATGCATTAATTATGGTTTTGAAAAATTATATAGCATGGTAATTATTTAATTGTCTTTGGAATTGGTTTGGTTATAATATAACCCCAAGGTGTTTATAAAATTCTTATAAAGATATGATCATAGCATTAACTTCATTAAATGGTACTCATGCTTGTTTTCTTATTAGGCATGAAACTATAAATGATTTAAATGGTAAAAAAAGGTTAAAGTCTTATTGGTTTGGCATGTGGATTACATGGAAGTTTCCTAAGAGGTTAATATAGAAAATAAAAAGGGCACTTAACAGTCCCCTTACCCTCAATGGTTTTGCTATGGATATATCTTGCAATTATGGTTGGTATGACGATACTACTAATAAATGGCCTTGATTACTAATTTATAATTGGATGTTTTTGGATATGGTTTTAATTTGGTCATTAATGGCGGGATATGTAACTGAGCCATAGAAGGTGGAGGTTCCGAGGGAACCAAAATTAGAAATTCATATTTCCCGATATGAGGGGTCTTTGATGTCCACATGCAAGTATTATGTTTTATATTTGAGGTATGTATTATTCAACCCATGGGATATATCCTGGTTGTTAGTCTATACCTACTGGGCTATATCAATAGGGGGAGCTGAACCCTTATGGCCCATGGGTGTAGTTAAAGGGAAAGGTTACACAACCTAAGTAAAGGTTATAAATGTATGTTAAACATGGATTCCCTTTCCCAGCACTTATATATATATGTATTGTTGTATGTATAATTCATGGTTTTACATAGTTGTTTAAATGGCATAACTTTATCCTTATCCATAGATACATGCTAGAGGTCATTCTCTAACCTGTCTACTGATTGCTATATACCTACGCTATGCAGGAACCAACCATTTGATTCCTCCTACATAGTGATTGACTCGGGGATAGCATTTGGATTAAAGTGATGAGCTACCATCTTTTTAAAAGTCTCTATTTCATGATATGAATACTCTTATAAATTTTGTTTTCATTTTGGACATTGGTTTTGGCCTTTGTTGAGGGCATGTCCCAATCAGATATTTGTATTGTTTTGGATAGAGGCTTTATGGTACTTATGGTTATTTGTATAGGATGGATCATTTTTGGTGTCAACCTTAGCATTGGCATTGGTGTTGGGGCTGACATAATTAGATGATATTATTGGTTGTTCCATGGTATTACATTTTGGGATTGATTGTTATGTTATGTTTTGATATTCTCTTTGGTTTTGTATGGTATGCTATTGATGGTTAGGTTTGGTATGGTTATACTTGTTTAGGTTGGTCAAGGTCGTGATCCTATCCTAGAGTCTTGATGTAAACAATAATGCTATTTTGTTATATATTTAGAATTCAGTCCATTTTGAGGATGTATATGGCGGTTAGGTTGGGTTAAGGGGGTGTTTCCCGGTCCTGGTTGGACTTGGGATGCCCATTACGTCTAGGAGCTAGTTTGGGTCATGAAAAGTTGGTATCAGAGCTTTAGTTTCATGGTCAACAAGAAAGGACACAAAGCGTGTCAAGTGGAGTTTCTTTTAGCAGTGTGTAACACACCATACTCATAAGAAATAGGTTGCAATATATTTAAGAATGTTTCACTTTCTTGAAATTCTTAGTCCTAAAATCCCCTCTAATGCTTGGTTATTTGTCTTTCAGATCATGCCTCCTATATCTAGAATACAAAGGAATCTTTTGCCTCATCTAGGGATAATGGTGAAGGGGTACCTCCTACATATGGAGTACATCTTTGATCTCATGGTCCTATTCCTAATTGTACTTGAGTTCCTCCTATTTCTCTAATTACTCCTCAAGTCTCTTAAAGTAACATGAGAAACGTAGAGTTTCATCAGTCTATCCATGTTTATTCCCAGATGGTCATTTCTCAGGCTGAGAAGGGTGCGACTAGTTCTTTATCTGTTGAGTCCACAAGGGTTCATCAATTTATCAAGATGGGTCCTCCTATTTTTACTGAAGTGTAGGTAGAGAAAACCCATAAATCTCCTTTGACGTACTAGAGAAGATATTTTGGATTATGAAGGCTTTCGATGTGGAGGGAGTTAGCTTTGTAGCTTATAAGGTTAAAGATGTTTCTTATCAGCGGTATGGGAAGTGGGACAGAGATAAGGGTGATATGGAAGAGTAAGGGTTGTGAGAGGCCTTTTCTAATGCCTTCATTGATCGTTTCTTTCCTTAAGTATTGAGAAAAACTATGATGGATGAGTTTGTGAACCTCAGGTATGGAAGGATGTCTGTAATAGAATATGCCTTGAAGTTTCATTACTTGTCAAGGTATGATGCTGATTTGGTGGCCGAAATGAGGTTGAGAATGAGAAAGTTTGCTTCTGGGCTAAATACAGATCTGATTTTGGAGAGCAAAACTACTTTTCTCATGAGGGATATGGATATCTCTAGGTTTACAGTTCATATGTAGAAGGTTAAGGTTGAGAATGAAAAACAGTCAAAATTTGGGGATAGGCAAGGTAAGCGGGGCAGATTTTCTGATCAGGGAGGTGCGCAGTCTCAAGGTGGATGAAATGGTGGAAAATTGGAGAAAAAGAACTTGGGAGTTCTCGTTCCTTCTTTACTGCCAGTGCTCCTTACCCACAATAGTAGATTGAGAGGGTTCAATGTGTCCATTAATAACAAACTTTAACTATCTTGTCAATATCCTATCTATCACTTTATATAAAGTTGTAAATAGGCAATGCATCAAAAATCTTTTACCATTGTAGGATCTAGAATTTTAGGCACCAATGTGGTAACTGTTGTATTAATCATTTTTTGCATCTTACTATTGCCAAAAAAATCTTTTACAGCTATAATCAGGTAATGTTTTATAACTTCCAAATTCTTAATGTAAAACTCTATAGGAAATCCACCAAATCCAGAGGTTTTGTCCTTTGGTATATCTTTGATTGCTAGTGTAATTTCCTTCTTAGTCAACTGTTGGATCACTGTTTTCTTATTTCTAAGTTAAAAAAACACTATGTACTTCTTTTACCCAAAACCGCTTACTCTTAGTCGAGGTTTTATGTCCTCTCTATCTACAACAATTGATGAAATTGCTTGCATAATAAAATTAATTAAACCTTAATACTATTTTGTTTCGTAGAAGTTACAGAACATAAAGAAAGTTTAATTATCTAATGGGGCACTGGTGTACACTTGATATTTTCTACTTATATTTCCATATTGATGTGGTTCTATTTTCATACTGTCACAATCAATCATTTCTTTTGAATTAATTTATAATTTGCTTTTTTCACTTTTTTAAGCTAAATTTTGTCTTGTTTGGGGTTTATAAACTGGAATTTATTCAATAGAGAGTGTCATGACTAAATCTATCAAGGATAAATAATGATCTATTCTTTTTGTACGGCATTATTTTGGAATTTTTTTTTAAATTCAAATACACTTAGACGGGTTGGGCTATAAACCATCATTTGATCCATTTTGTCTCTAGAAAAATTTAAAGGGTTTGATTTATTACACGTCCTAATTTTCAATATATAAAATTTTGCCTCTGAGTATTGCAGAGGGCTCCTATATATGTAGCTACATTCACTAAATTCAGAGCTCTATCACAATATTTATATAAAAGGCGTCAAGTTGGAGTATAATTTTCCCAAGAACACTGATGGCTTCTCACTGACTTGTACAATATTATTTTATCATAGTTTGGTGAATATAATAACCAACATCATGACCACATTTCCACCACCATGATTGTAGTGTCTTGATCAAAATACATCAAAAACATCATCTACACGTTAAAAGAAAGCTAGTAGTACCCATATTGATAGTAAGACCCCGCAAAGTTCCCTCGTAGTCCGAGCCTTAGAGCGTGTCAAGTGAAGTGTAATTCCGTCCCTAAAAGATTGATAATAGACTTACCAAGTTATTGGTATTTAAACCATATCGAATTTTCTTAAATTTGAATTTTTTTCATGAAGATAATTGAATTATATTTCCAACGATACCTATTTCGTCCAAATCCGGCATCGAGATGAGAAGTTATGGCCATTTTAATGAGAGTTGTCAGAATTTCCCTGGTATGATGGATGATCCGATAGACCGTCGAGTATGTGATGAACCATCGCTCAGACCATCGCGACCAAGGAAAAAACTCCCTTTCCTGGCCCAAGTGCGACAGCTAGGTCGACAGACTGTCAAGGCTGCAACGGACCATCGTTGAGACCATCGCCACTAAGGAAGTGTGGTCTCATTCTGGTCAACGTACGATGGACATTCCGATGGACCATCATAACTGTAACAGACCATCGCTACGACTGCCTCATCGAGGTAGTGTGTTCTTTTTCAGAATGGCTAGCGATGGACCTTCGCTCCGACCGTTGCAGCCCCAGTTCAGTATTTTTAACTAATTTTTAAAAGGACTTTTTGGTGTTTTCCACTCTTTTATCAACCAGATATATTCCAAATGAATCAAATGGCTTCATTCAACATCCAAAATACAAGAGATCTAGGATTTCTCCGTCAAGATCAAATCTAAGATCCTTCTCCAGGAAATCCAAGAACTCACCTTAGATTCTAAAAATTGAGTTGAGATTTGAGTTCTCCAAGTTCAAGGGATGCAAGAATGCTCTCTAAAGAGTAATAAAAAGAGTTTAAAGCAAGATTGTTCATCCAATCTCATAATCGAAGGTATGTGAGATTTTGAACAAGGGTAATCCTTTAACCCTTGTGCCCAAAGGCTTATTTAAACTATAATTTTCTGCAATCTATGAGATTTTACATGATATTGAATTAAGGTTTTCCACCATTGTTATTGATTGCAATATCTTGATGTTTCCCATGAATTGAAAGTCAAATAGCATGATTTTGCATGTTTTTCTTAAGAAATTGAAGTTGGGTTTATACCCTATGTTGTTACTCCTTGAGAATTTAAGAGTTTCAATGTTCTAGAAATTGAAGTATATGAGTATGTTGATATTTTCAGAGAAATTGCTGTAACTTCCAGATTTCTACATGAATTATAAATCTATATGCTATCTATTATGCTTTATGATGAGTTTTAAATTGAGATTGAACTATGGGTCATTAAGCCCTAATTGAGAGTTGCAATAATATGAACTATTGTGCTATAAGCACCCATGATTTGAGTATTTTGAGATTATTGAGAAATATTTTGACCTAATGGTCATAGTGTTTTGAGATCCACTCTATCACATGAGATTACAGATTTGATTCTTGGGTTATTATGAACTATGAGATTATTATGAAAGTGGATTTTCATGAGATTAGCGAGATAAACTAAAGGGAGTAGTATTTAGAATCTTGTTGGGTAAGTTACTATAGTTTCTTACCCTAAAACTACATGCCACTGTAGGTTTGAGGTTTTGGGACTAAGGCCGAGATGATTAGGTCCGAGGCTGAGATAAGTGATCATTGAGTTGAGGTTATACTCCTTGGTAAGAATATGATGCCTCTCCCCATCGTGAGGTTTATTCCTTAGAAGGAAAATACGTTGGACTCTATGTAGCTCACATAGTTTATGTCGGTTAAGAGAACCTCCCTAAAATAAAGTAGTTTCCATTGAGATAGAATATTTTCCCTAAAGCTTTGAGATGAGATATTTTCTCAAGGGAAAAAATTAATTTTCTATTCCCTAGTGGGTCAATCTATTATAGCCTGATATATATACAAGCACTATTCGGTTGTGAATGCTCAGAAAGAGTCAGGCCTTCAGATTCCAGTAGTAGTGCCTGCATGTATAGGAAAGCAATAACGGAAAGACGATTCCCAACCCATCCTTATCTCAGTGTAAAGTTTTGTACTTCAGCCAACATGATGCCTTCATATGTTTTACATCTCCATTCCATGAACCCAGCTTATATTCAAATTCTTTCCATGGAATTATGTACGATTCTAGTTCCCAGCATAAGGAGTTTAGTTTTACTCCCCTCAGCAATCCAAGTCATGACATACGATTGCAGAAAACTCCAACTCCGGTCATGCAGCTCATGACTCATGTACACATGTCATGCTTTACAGTATACTCAACTTCCATGACTCATGATACATTCCTACTGATCAGTTAAATCCAGGATATGTTATGTATCAACTATATCCTCATTTTAGACCTTTTGGGTAAATCCAAGCTATTGATATTATATTCCTTAGGCCTCAGCCATGTGTCAAGTTCAGTTAGTATCCATTCATACTTCAGGTCCTCCTAATTTAACCCTTCAGTAAGCTCTCTTTGTGAAAAATAGTATAGTGATGAATAGTTTCTTAGAAGGAAGAGAGTAAATATTTTATGTTAAGAGAAGATTGTTGAATACTTATGTTACCCAAGGGTGTAGTAATGAAGATAGGCTTGAATGTCATGTTAAGTATGAAAGTAAAGGCCTAGAAAGAGGTTGTAATTAGAAGTTGGGAAAGTACAGAGTGAGAGTACACTTTCATATCCTCAACTTATGTCAGTCTTCATTGCCTAACTATCAAAACTCAGTTGCCATCTCAGTTACAGCTTTAGAATTCAGTACTCAGAAATCAATGTTCAGTCTCACAATTAAGTACTTCAGTATCATTCTAAACCATAGTTATCAATGTTTAGTTATCAGAACCCGGAATTTAGTTCCAGTATGAATCCTAGTTATAGTGTCAGCTTTAGTTCAGTAATCAGATTAGAAACTCATTTCATTTCCAGGCTTTCTTGACCATAGCGTACAATTGTCAGATACTCAGTTATTATTATTTAAGTACCTCAGTCTATGAAATGTTTCCAAATCATAGCGTACACTGGGTCTTGCATCCGCAATTAATATAACTTTTATGCAATTTATGCTCAGTTACCTCATGATACCCAGTCAGCCATTAACTTCTGTGTATAATACTCTATAGTCTCAGTCCATCTATTCAGACCAAGTACAGTTCAGTTTTATACAACCAGTATTCAGCTGTCAGCTATCCAATTAATCAGATGAGTAGTATATTTATGCACTCATGTACAACACCCATGTGAATCTTTTCAGTAATCTTAGGTGCAGTGCAAGAGGCTTAGTCATTTCATCTTAAATGGTATCCGTAGGCCATAACTCATCTTACCAAACTTGAGCCATATAATGATTTTCTCATCAACTGTCTTATTTAGACAAGGAACAAATTTCCTTGCACCATAAATCCACTATAACTCTATAAATAGAGTATTAGAGAAAAGTATCCCGTCGACTATAATCTTTCAGTATGAGTTAGTCCGTAAAACTAGTAATTCAGTTTAGCAGTCAGACGAACAAGTTTGCATGGTTTGGGTTCCTGTCTCTTCTATCTAGCTGTACTATCCGAAGTTTCATGGATATAACCATTCTAAGGTGAACCAACTAAATAGATGCAAGCTCAGCTCAGGTCATGTATCATGTTTCAGTTTCAGATCCCAGTTATTTAGTTAACACTCAGTTCGTAGGTGCTTTGTGCATCGGTTTAGCTTCCCCAGTAGCTAATCAAAGTCAGTATTCTTTGAGGGATATAGTGTCCCAAGGGGGAGATACACTATAATCCCCTAAACTTTCATAACATGAGCATCCCATTATCTTTTCACGTAATCATTCCAGTTTATATAAGGGGATACTCATAAGTTAACCCTCAAGTTCCAATCTAAACCATGAGCCATGTATTTAGAGGCTCGATATTCAGTTTAAAGTATTCAGTTCATGTCATCTGTTATAGACTCATCTATGTTCTCATGTTCCTATTTATGCGTGTTCAAGATTAGTGACTATGTGTATCACAAGATCTCTCCCATGAAGGGAGTGAAGTGGTTCGGCAAGAATGGAAAGATCAGTCCCCTATATGTCCATCCCTTAAAACATTCTCAGTCGTTACGGCAAGATAGCTCATAAGCTCGAGTTTCCTTCAGATCTAGCCTCAATTCTTCAAGTTTTCCATGTCTCGTTTCTCAAGAAGTGTATAGGTGACCCGACAATTATAGTCCCTATTCAGAGCGTAGACGTTCAGAATAGTCTTTCTCAAAGAGAAAAATCATAATCCAAATCCTAGACTGCCAGATTCATAGACTGAGGAAAAAAGAAGTCCCTCTAGTAAAAGTTCTTTGGCAGAATTAGTCCATTAAGGGAGATACTTGGGAAGAAGAAGGAGATATACATTGAAAGTATCCTCACCTCCTCTCCACTAATTTAGACTCCGTCCAAGATAAAAGCTTTTCTTAAGCTTACCCAGTTTACACATTCAGTTTCATTACCAACTTGGTATTCAATTTTATGCCCAGAATTCTGTTATTAACTTGGTACTAAGTACCATTTCATAATCAGTCATGCATCATGTCAGTTATGTATTTATGCATCGGATATACATTATCATAATCATAAAACCTAGCTTATCAGAACACTCAGTCATGCATTTATGAATCAATTACACATGCATCAGATATGCACACTCAGTATGATATATTCAGTTATCAGTCATGTCATTCATGAAATCATGCTCCAGTCGTTCAGGCTCAGTATGTTTTTCAGTCTATCGTTTCTCTCGTCTCAGTCAGTCTCATTCAAGAATGAATGTTCTCAAGGGGGAGATATTATAAGATCCCGTAAATTTCTAAAGCTTAATACAGTCCTTTAAGTATGTCAAGGTGGTCCTAAACTTAGAAAATTTTAGCTACATTCATGACTTAGCTTAATTTTTGCCTTGAAAAGTTAATAAATTCATTTTTCCATCTTAATATCCTTTAATGTTCTGTATTTCTATTGATTCATGACTAGGAAGGTCAATAGGAGTTCCCGGACAAGTTTTGAATTTTTTGGAAACTCGTTTAGATAAATATTGGTAGTTAAAAATAGTGGAACAAAGCGATCTTGGCGCACCGCATCGCCAATCGTGTTGGTCACCAGTTGTGCAGACTGTTAGATCCAAAACAAATTAGGCTCGATGAGTTCATCGCGTGCCGTATCGAGTATAATGTCGCAGCCCTCGATGCACCGTGTCACTCATAGCATCGGTGCCCAGTTATTTATTTATTAAATGTCTATATTTTTAAGGGAAAAGGGGTAATTTTCTCACCCCTATATAAGGTTTAAACGCAGGATTAAGCCTCATTTAAACAAAAGTACACCCTTTTATCTAAAAATCCTCTCAAGAACAAATTAAGGTTTTCAATTGGGGATCCAAGTTCAAGAAAATTTCTCTATGAATCATTAAGAATATTCCATCTAAGGTATGCATAGTGTTCATTCATGGACTCCTTTCGTCCATGAAGCACAAAAATCAAGTTTTAAATTAAGAATTGTGATATTCATTCTATGAACTGAATTATGTTCATGTGTTGTTGTTGTATGAATTCCAAGATGGAATCTTTATTATGTATTTATGAAATTACGCTAATACGTGGACTGAAATCATGAAATTGGGTGGAATTGCGAAGTACGGTTGTATTAAATTCATACTCATACCTAAGACTTAAATCATGCAATCTAAGTGTGTGATAAAATGCCTAGGAAAATAGAAATTATGCTTAATAGTTAAACTGCAACCCAAGTTATAAATGTAGGTGTTCCCCTATGTTTAAAATGATTTCCATGAGGATTATTGTTTAATACAATTGCGTAATGATATAATCATGACATTAAAATGATGAAGTTAAGACATGATCATGTACAATCTAAGCTATATACAAGATTATGATAACCTTGTGCATCATGAAATATCCCCTACTGTCGTAGTATAAATTATTGATATTGGCCATGTATTCAAGAAAGTCATGCTTTGTCTATTTCTTCTATCGAGTCCTGGGGGTACTTGTACCTGAAAAATAATAGTTGTGTACCTAGAGACAATGTCATGTTTCACTATATCCTCAGTCAAGCCATGATACATAGAACTCAGTCAGTCACATGACTCAGGAAATCTCATTAAATTCAAAAATCCAAGTAGTATTCCGTCAGTTAACGGTACTCCATGAAATTAGTCTAGTCCAGTTCAGTTAATTATGTTCAGTGTCTATTCAGATGCAAGTAGGAATTAGCACAGTGAAACCAAGGATAGGAACTACCCTGTTATATAAGGGTTTGATTTTTAGAAGCAATCCTTGTGTTCCTGAACTACATAGCCAGCGTAGGTTGAGATATCATAGCCTGTTATATGAGGGTAGATGAGGTGGCTTAACCTTCCATATGAGGGTTCCCACCATTCTAACTATAGCTACCTATTATATGAGGGTTACTCATAGATTGTCCTTACCAGTGGCGCGGTATTGACACCCTTCCAATTGGGATTACAGATTAGACCCCAACTCAGCTATATTGCAATTATTTGGGGCATGTCGGTTAGATAACTACTTCCCATAGTTTCAGTTAACAAAATAGGACTGTCCGATACAGTCATTCAGTCTCAGTAATAGAACTCAGATAGTTCTACAGAATTTAGGATTGTCAGATACAGTCAACTTAGAATAGTACGGAACTCAGCTACTTCCATCAGAACATAGACTGTTAGATATAATCTCTTAGTACTAGTTATATCAGTTATACCAGTTATATTAGTTATATCTGTTATGTCAGTTATCAGAAACTCATGTTACCAGTAATCAGTTTCAGGACTGTCAGATACATTCAATCAGACTAGTTCTTCATAATCAAACTTGTTTGAAACAATCATTCCTCTATTAGTAATATGCCATCAGTTCCCCAATAGTCAGTAGATTCAGTTATCAGTATTAGTAAACCCAGATGTTAGTAAATCAGTACTCAGAACTCAGTATCTAGTGTCAGTATGGTCTCAGTTATAGTTACTTGTTCATGCATGTAATCTCACGTTCATGTTATACAGTCATTTAGTATTGTTCATGCATATGAACCCTTGCATCCAACCTACCTTACATTTATACTAGTACATTTAATCATACTGACGCATTTGCGCTACGGTGTTTTACTTTACGCCATAGGTTCAGAAGCACGAGATCCAGAGAATTAGTAGCATTCCAATATCCAACATTCAGAGTTAGCAGTGAGTCCTCATCCTTCTAGGACATGATCATTACATTATCATTTTAGTACTTAGTTCATTTTAGTAGTTGGAGTTAGTTGGGGATATGTCCCATCAACTCCTTATTCAGACAGTTTAGAGGCTTTCAGACTATAGTATTTTCAAATAGTTTATTTAAGTTTTGGGTATTTCTATACCCCACTTATACATTGTTTTATCAGATTTTATATTTCATATTTTAACCTTATGGCCTTACAACTTATATTTCTGCATTTACATATATATATTATGCAGTGTTCAGGCATAAATATCAGTCATGGGTTATCTTGTGGTCCTTCAGGGTCATGACCACCATGTAGCATTTCCGATACCAGATTCGGGGCATTACAATAATCATAAAGGAAAGAAAAAAATTGCAACACAAAGAGATAATCCTAAGTTGAAACTTCTTGAACAATGTTAAACCAATATAATACTTTTATAATAGAAGTATGAAAGACAAACCATAAATATCCAAAAAGTTTGTAACATAGTGTAAGCAGATCTAGGTACAATATCTAAAAATGGAAAATACAACATTGTATCTTCATCATAAGTAAAGACTAGTAAGGATAGATGAGGTCTAAATCTGCCCCAAACATTGGAGCGAATCAGTACCTTGACCTCTTGAATCTCAACACAGAATCGGCCACCATGCATGGTCCTCAAATCGGTGTTTGAGCGAAAAGGTCACAACAACGGCGAGTACAATCCACTTGTACTTAATAGGTATCAAAGGATGACTGAGCAAACTAGAAAATAAGATAATATAAATTAAACTATGAGTACATCACCAGTAAATTGAAAAGTAAAAAATAGTATCTCATACCATCTCTAATAGCAGATCTAATATCAATACAAAATAACAGGGTATGCTTACATGAAACATACAGAAGATAAATGCATGTTAAACCAACTCAAATAACACAAAAGACGCATAAGCAATGTAATTTATGATGATGGATGGAATGATTCAAGGTCCTACAAAAACTTATATATATACCTATCCAGCCTTAATGCTCCAAAAATATGACCTATTACGGGTTCACAACTTGTATACTATCTCAAATCTTATCCCCACCTCTCTCGCTTATGTTCACAGATCAAGGTTTTTATAAAAATGTCTCATTTCTTTCAAAAATAAAACTTCCTCAATAATATTGATATCTTATGAATGTATATAAATGAAATGAGGATGTAATGCTCACAATTAAATCAATATAAAAATATATTCAATCCATTCAATACATGTATATGTGATCCCATAAATCAACTTAATATGTTAATGATTTATGATATCAGTCTAGTTAGGCACTGTTAGAACAAATATTCATGTAAGAAATCATTAATAGAATATGAACACCTAGATCAGGTATATATATCATGATAAAGGCAATCGAAGCTCAATAAAACCTATAATATCCATTCAACCACCCACACAGGAATATTGTTAAGAATAAAGGCATTTAAACGCACAATATAAGGTAAATGATGTCAAAGAGAGTCCTCACATGGGCAACATGAAATCTATCATATATTAAATCAACAACATCAAGAATATAAGGCCTCTCATAA
This sequence comes from Capsicum pubescens, assembly GCA_030864215.1. Taxonomy (NCBI): domain Eukaryota; kingdom Viridiplantae; phylum Streptophyta; class Magnoliopsida; order Solanales; family Solanaceae; genus Capsicum; species Capsicum pubescens. The sequence continues at coordinate 110,892,402 of CM061544.1, forward strand.
GCACACAACAATAAATTAAATACAAAAGCCCTAACACAGGCACACAACAATAGTAATATTCTCAAAATACTATTTATATAGTTAATTTCCCAACCCATAGCATGTTTATACTAACTTATTAACTTCCTACCATAGTTTGAAAAAAGTCAAATTATAAACTGCATAGAAGAGATGAAAAGAGATGTTAGAATTCTTAAAATGGTGCTTTTGCTATACGAACCACCTCATCTCGAGCTAAAAACATTAAAATATCACATATGCATTAAAAGAAAGCTAATGGTACCCGTACTGACTATATTTAAGATAGGTCAAAAATGGACCAAGAAAATAGGTTTTAAAAATAAAGGAGAATTTTATTTTAGAAACACATTTCCTATGGTTAGAGGAACTTACGGTATAAAAAAAAACAAGTTAAACTGAGGTCTAAATCAACAAAAAATTATTTTTAAGCTTCACTAGCAAAGATCTAAAATTCCATTTTGAGATCAAGATTAAAAAGTGTTTTTGAAGCCATAAACAATGGGAAATAATGGGAAGACGAATTTGGGGCTTACCTAAGTGAAAAGGGTGAAGAAACTCCCTGATATCGCTTAAACCTGAAGCTTGGAAGTCCAAAAATGGAAGAAAATTGCAAAAATAGAGTATTTATACTGGTAAGGTTAATACCAAAGCACACACAATCAAACCTTACACATGCACAAGTCAAAGGTGACTGATACAAAAATTAATCTATGCACACGCACCCTTTTATTCCAAACATAAAGAAGAAATCAACATGACCCGGTTTTACTAATTGTGCATACACACCTAACTTGTGCATGTAAATTAGAACACAAACCGACATTCTTTTTACTATATGCGCATATAACCCACCATTACATGTGCAATAAGGGATTTTAGTCTACACCAAATATCAGCAAAATACTTATTTTGCATAATTGTGAATCCTCCAAACATACCCTTAGGATACATTCGGGACCCGACAGATAGAAACTATATATTGTAATATGCTATTTTCAATTTTCAGAGTCAATGGTGATGTATGATTTTAGAAAATAGATCATTTTCAGAAATTTACCCCGGGGGACACTGAAAAGATTATTTTTCTTTCAGAGGATTGAATACAAAACAAATATTTTGAACCCAAACCAACCCCTTTACTAATCCAACTTCAATATTTTAGATCTAATGGTGCATTTTAAATTACCATCTGGCACTCAGATCAAGAAATATTGACTGAAGTCAACTATTGGCATATTAAAGCCTTTGTCTTAAACTCTTCCAAATCGATTCTGAACTCATTGGTAATCATTCCAACCATTTTCAAACCCTAAAATAAATGTGTAGGAACTATGAGAAAGGGAAAAAATTGTCAAATGACATAAATATTAAGAATCACGAACTCAGGTTATTGGATTTGTTTTCTTCATTGAACTTCTCTCTTTTCTTCTTCTTTTGAGGAATTTCAACATTGTTTACTCTTGGAATTGATAACTTTTCAATATCTTTCCTTCCTTAAAATTTGTTGTCATATTTAATTAGCAGAAGAATAATTATATCCTACAACTTCATTTCCTTTTTCTATTGTTCTAAGTAGTTCTTAAAGTCTCCTAAAAAAAGGAGGGGACTTTTTGATAAATGACATCACTTTAAAAGCTCCATTAACAATTATACCTTTAAAAAGTAAATCATAGATAATAACTATCAATTCTTGGACTTGTTTCATGATTGATTTGTTGGCAAGCATAAAAACATCGCAACCACAAACAAATTTTAGTCCAGCATCTTTGGTCTTGTATTTCTTCGCCAAAGCATTCTATGTTCTTTTAAATTTTTGCAGGCACTATAAAAATTGTACAAACCATTTTCCAACCCATATAGAATATAGTTCTTGTACATAAAATCTAAATGATTCCATGCCTCAATTACCAGAAACGCTCATTCTCTTTAGTGTCATCCAGCCATGATGGAATGTACTCAGCAATAAACTTTTGAAAAACTAAGAGTTGCCAGATAGAATAACACTTTTGTTGTCACCTTTTAAAGTCACTACCAAAAATCTTTCCTTTCCTTTTTGGTTTCAGTCATAACAGGAGTAACATGGTTTTATGAAACAACATTCGTTGTTGTATATATAGAAGCCATAACTTTATCAGTTGATTCTCCCAGTTTTGTTTCAACACACAAAAATAGTATTCAATAACTGGTTAATGTTAAAAAGGTTTTGATTCACTCAATAAAGTCTTATGTTCATCAAAACAATAAAAATAAAACATTATTTGGTAGATAAGGTTTTTATGTTCTTCGAACCAAGTTAAAAATATAGAGTAAAAATCATTAGACTTTAACCTCCAACCAAACAAGTAATAGATATGAAGCAGAAATATAAAATATAATAAAACATTTAATAAATTCTTTAAACTTATTATTTCCTGCAAATCAAGAACCATAAATTAAAAGATAAATTTAGTTCTAAGCCACAATAAACCGTGTTTCCTTAAGGAATTTTATCCACTTAAACTTTAGCGAACTCAACAAACAAAGTAAATCGTATTTACTTTGATTTCTTTTGAAGAAGAATAGAATTTTAAATTATTCACATAATATATTATGTATCTCAAATCTAAGTAAAAACCCAAAGATATATAGCCCCAAGTTGTACCTTTAGAATGGATGAAATGGTATGAAAAGTCACAACTTTTGGAAACGTCCACCCACATACGGACCCCATTTGTGGCTTCATATGGGGACCTCATTTGTATGTTATCCATTGTATAAATCAATCTATTTTTGATGACTTTTATAGGCACATGCACTGGTATCTACATCTATTAATGGCCACGTGCGCTGACAGGTCCCATTTCTATTTTTAAATAATGTCTCGAAGGCTCACATCTAATTGAGGTTTGTTTTGATATGCGTCTGCACATGCTCTTGTGAGTACACTAATGGAGAAATTTTAGATTGTATTTTTTGATCATTAACTCTCAATTTTTAAATAATTTTGTCCAAAATGATAGTCTCTTGATTATTTGACAAATCCAAATCCAAATCCAAAGTAGAAGCCAAACCCAGAGATGAAGTTGTAGACGAGGTTGAATCTAAAGTTGAGCAAGTGATGATGATAATAGATCTAGGATCGTCTTTTTCTTTCCTCACTATCCAAATCAAGTAGTTATTCTACACTTCAGTACAAGGATTTTTCTTTCTACCACTACTATGGGAGGAAACACCTTGCATAAGGTGAAAAGATGTTTCAGTTTCTCTCCATATTTTGTTCATATTTCACTTAGAACCCAAAAGTGAACACATGATTTGTCATATAGGAAAATCTCTAGTTCGTATCTACCCAATTCTTAGTTCACTTGAGATAGATCTATACCAAATCCTTTTAAGGAAAATGCATCATGAAAACTTAGGAGATGTAATATCCTTAGTGTATTAAGTTTATTAGTAAACCTTAACAAAGCGTCTGATTGGTTTCACAACCCTGAGTGACTGATGTGCCATGGGTTCATGGAACTTTTGATGCATAAAATAGTTAAAACATGCATTTACTTCTATTATTTTGTCATATATGATGTGTGTTCTTATGTGTTACAGGAGAATTAGGTTGAAAGGTGCGAATATAAGAAAAGGATGAAAAAGATTCAAAAAAATCAGTGTTAGATGAGCAATAAGTTGTTTAGTCACCTAACAACTTATAGCCTAACTTATTATGTTAACATTAAATAATACTAAATTTAGAAGATAAGTGGAAGAAAAACAACGACTCGTTATGAGTAACGGGGTATTATAGTGAGTGTCGTTCTTAGCATAAAAGATAAAGTCTTGAAAGTAGAAAAATTAGAACCCAGTGGCAATGGGTGAATACCATGAGTTGTTAATTATGGTTTCTTCATTTACTTCCATGGATTGTTTCACAAATATGAGTATTTTATTTCCTTATCTAGGTTTGTGGGAACCCTAGTGTAGTAACAAAGTAGAGGAAGTACGAGATTTAGCGAGAACATTGTTGTGGAATGTATTGTGATCTTCTTCATTTTGAATTCATTCTTACGGTTGAAAATGTTAGGAACTAACCTGTATTTGTGATTATCCTTATAACAGAAATCAAGATTTGGAAAGGAGATTACAACAGTGATTTGAGGATATCAACCCATATCAAAACTTGATACCCCTAAGGTGATAGTTAAATCGAGATCAAAGAAAAAGTTTTGTTAGGAGACACTCTAAGACTCGCAAGGTGAAGAGTAAGATTTATCAATGCGTTCACAGAATAGTTAGTGATACCTATCTGGTCAGATTCTACATATGTAGAAGTTGATTTAGCCGTATTAAGAATAAGAAACCTACAAAATTATGAAGCCAAGGGAAACACAGTAATAGTTTCCGTCTCATATTGTTTACAAATAGAAATCATTCAAATTTTGTTACTTTTTACTATTGACTGTGAACCCCCCATTTATTTGTGCACTGCCCAGTGATTTCATCAAGTTCGAGAGATAGTTTCTACCTATTCCCCAAGGGTTCGACCAAAACCTAGTTAGGTTACTATATTATGATATAGACTGCTTTAGACTTCTTTAGATATGTAATTTTGGGAGACATCAAAATTTTTGCATTGTTGTCGGGGAATACGAATGTGGAGTTTTTGGTAGAAGTTGTTCCATTTTTTTGGTTTTATTTTTTTGGTCTTCATTGGGTGTACGATGGTGTATTCTTAAAACTAGTAGTAAAGTAAATCCCTTACACCCACTTAATCCTAACCCAGATAAAATTCTATAACCGACTTATAGGATGGCAAAAATAGTACGTGATGGTCATCTTGGAGGGGTTCGAGATAACCCAAATGGTGTGCCTCCCCCTCCTCTTGGAGTAGTTCTAGATATTGTTAATCAAACCACTAAGTATTTATTAGAAAAAAAAGATGCTAAATAGAGTAGGGAAGTAGATACCCAACGTGTAGCTCAGGAAATAGAGCGTGCAAGGCAAAGACAAGAAGTTGATTATCGAGAAGCCCTCAATGGGAATTGAGATAGAAATAGAAGGGGTAGAACTAAAGTAATCCTAGTATATTAGTACTTACCATAGTATGATGATCAAAATAATGATATGGGGTACGATGAGCCTACTTAGATAGGAGCTATCATTCCACTTTTATTGTCATCGGGTTTAAAATTCATCATTACTAGTAATGTTATCCAGTTGTTGAATCTGAGAGGTATGTTTGCGGGTTGGAAGACTAATGATGGAAACATGCACCTTACAAACCTTATTGGGATATGTACATCATACACCATACCTGGGGTCGATCAAAAAGAACTGAGACTCTAGTTGTTCCCCTTCTCATTAACTGGGGAATCTACATTATGGTTCAGGGAACTTCATCATATATCAATTACTACTTGGAATAAGTTGCCTAGAAAGTTTTTAGACCATTTCATCCCTCTAGACAGAATGTTATAATTGATGGATGGGATATATAATTTCAGGCAGTTACATCCTGAGTAGATGTATGAGGCATGGTTTTGGTTTAAGAGGAAGTTAATGATGGTACCTACCCATAGAATTTTAGGGACAAATTTGCTTGAAATATTTTATCATGCCTTGAATTCCAGTTCCAAAGCTATGGTAGATATAATTACTAGTGGAGCATTTATGCATTAATGTTGGAAGGTAGCATCAAATATATTAGACTAGATCTCTCTCACTAATCAAGGATGGCATACTCGAGAGGCGGTAGAGGATCTAGAACATATCCCATTAGTGCTTCCAACGAGCATAGAGTTGATGATAATGTAGTTGCACAAGATGTAGCTCAACTAAGAACTGAGATTGGGTTACTAACAACACAGTCCAAAATTATGAATCCTGAGAAGGTTAATATAGTGGGCTCTGATAACAGGTAACTACACCTTCACAATAAAGATAATTATGGTCTGTGTTAAATTTAGTAACCCAACAAAGGTTGGAGTTAAATCTCAAGGGAATACGTCAGCATATGGATCTTATATGTTATAATCAACGGAAAAAAACTGAAAAAGTAAATGGGGGGATTTGAATGGTAGTATCGAACAAGGAGCAAATAAAAACTTTAGTTGTAATCAATATTGGTGAACACTAGGATTATGTTCCCCCTGGCATCTTAACTTTGTATGCTTATCATTCTTTGTTGAATCAACCTGATACCTTGCATGCAAAATAAATATGTTATGTACCTTTTATAGTATTTTGGACGAGTAGAAGGATTTCTCTAGATACCTTTTAAGTCTCAGGATGCCGCCTTACTAACCCTTTTCATGATCCCAGTTAACTATTTTCTTTTAAGTCTCAAGATATTGGATGAAATCTAGACATCTAACTAAGATAAGCCCTACAAGCGGGGATCAATAGTTTACCTCAAAATTACTATTGTCTTTATTTTTTCCGAGTCATTACTCCTCTTTTCAAGTAAGTAGAAATATCTAGGTGGGATAATAACGTTATCCACCCATTAAGAAAACTAATATATTGAATATGAATCAATACATGCATGGGTATCGATTAATAAAAACAACATCACTTCCCCTACTTTATCGATCCACCATGGTTTCCATAACCCTAGTTATGGGGTTTAGATGCTAATAATTGTAAAATAATCAATAATATTCATGATAGAAAGTATAGATTATATCACAAAAATAAGAAGAAGAAGAAGAAAAAACCCAATCGTAACTGAATTAATCAACAAAAGTCAATAAAAGAGAATCCCAAGATCAAAATCAGATCTTAGAATCAAAATATGTTTATGAAGATCAAAAGTTTGTTATAAGTGTGGATCTTTGACTCAAAAGTACATAAAGGGTATTTATTGTAAAAAGGAAACCCAAAAAAAAGCCTAAATAAAATAGGAGAAAATCGGGTCAGAGGCCATAGGTGGTCTGTACCTGCGCTCCTAGCACTAGGCACAGGTACGACCTACAGACCTGGTACAGGGCACATGTAGCGAGAGAAAAAATCCTACAATGTTTTTGGGATTTTGTACCTCTGGTACTTTCATTGCCTACATGCAGTCTGTAGATCCTACTTGCGATCACATGTTGACTTGGTAAGTGTCGGGAGTCATCGTTTAAGCTCTTCTTAAATTCTCAAACATTTTTAGATCACGAATAATCTGGTAATCATCCCAAATCTCCATAATTGATCAAAAAAATTGCCAAGAATACCTTTATTCACCTTTATCTCAAACATATCATACAAAACATGGTTTTCTGCGATACATACCCAAAATAGATCATATCTAATAAAATAGCTTCATAAACTTATATATTTTCCCGGTTTTAAGCATAAAAAGTTCTATATTTCTATAGAACGTCAACACCCTCAACATAGAGTATTTGAGTGTCCTCAGGAAACAAAAATGAAACTGACACTTAACTAGGAGAATCTAAGCTATTCAAGGTAGTCAGTCAACACTTGAACTCAAAATACAACATCCCATCCAATCTTACATATAAAACAAACCATGTATGAACATGAAACACAACAATGTGGCACAATGGGATCAAGGTATGTCAATTACAGTAGCAATAGACAACCACTCATATATACAAATTACACTACCCAAAACAAACAAATAGATAGAAATATGACTCAAGTTCCTTTACCACAAAGAAGTCCCCCTTACTCATATTAAATAATGCATGTCAATGCAGGGACAGTCAACAGACACTCACACTCAGAAGAGAAAATACAATTAATGTATGTCATATACCATAGGATTGCCCTTATTTTTGTTACCTTAGCATTCAGATAGTCATGTTAGGATCACTATAGGTTTTTCTCAGCTTGTAATGTAGGTTTGGGGGTTGGTATGATACATGTGGACATTTAAAGTAATTAAGCCTCCTTAACACTACACTAACTTTGTGGTCTTACTCACTAAAATTTTTTCACTTTATTTCATTTCTATTTATTTATCTTTTTTTTATTTTAAAGAATATTCATGTGGGTGTGGTCTTTTATTCTTTCTTTTTCTCTTTTTCACAATTTTATTTTTCTTTTCTTTCCTTTTTCTTTTTCTTTTTCTTTTCCTTTTTCTTCCACACCCATCCCTACTAATTTTTTTCTCTTATTTTACCCTTCTTTATACCTATTTTATACTATGCACCCCTATGATATCCACCCTAAACTTAGGCATTTTGCCTGATTTGAGGTGCTCAATGTCTAAGGAATACCAGGGTCAAAACAGGTTCATTGTAACACAAATGTGAACGTTAAAAGTGTAACAAGAAAAATGGGCTATAAGGCTCAAAACTAGGATCAAGGGATACTATTTCATAATGGGAAGGTCATTCAGTCTAAAAGTGGACTAAACTAAGAAATAGTCTATGATACTTTACTAAGCAACTATCCTACAACCTAGGCAAGACTAACCGAGCAAGTTTTGAATTCAACATACAAAGGGAACTAAGTAGTATCTCACATACATGGCATAGAGTCAATATTACATGCTACTACCTATCTAGTTCATGCAAGTCTTAGCATTGATTATCATATACCTAATACTAATGTCATAGCGAGATTCATATAGTTCACACATATATACATCAACACAATTCTAAAAAATAAATTATGGAAAGGTATCAAATATCAATAAAAACATGAATACTGCCCTAAATGCTTAAGAAACTCCGAATACATAAAAAACACAACACATTACGAAAAAAAACACAATATAACACCAAATTATCCTAGATATTCCGATTCTACAACCATAACGCAGCCGACAGGAAAAGAAGCATGACAATAAAAACCCATGGAAACTATGGTATGTCTTACCCCCAACTCAAAACTATGCATAGTCCTCAATGTGCTAAAATAAAACAAAGGGAAGTGAGAATATACCTGTGAGACATTAGGCATTCGTGTAATGATCTTCCCCAGATGGGGGTATATCCAGTGGCTGAGGCCATGGTGGTGGTGTTGCAGTAAGAGAAGATTCAACCACAGCTAGCGCGACATGCCTCTGCCTATCAATAAATAAAGTCTCCATCGAATCAGGGATTGCCCTTTTAAGGGCATGCTTATATGACCTATCTTGATTCTCTAATTTCCTTTCTCGACCTCTCTTGATCCTCACTATGGGGACCACCACTTCATCCTTCAAGAATAAATCAAGGTGTCTGGGACCACGCAAAGGTGATGGATGAGTAATTTGGGATTCAACTGGAAGAATCGGTAATATATGGCTCTTAGTGAAAGAGAACACCTCTTTTCATAGTAGGTCCACCTTTTTCCTACTATGTTCTAGAAATAGCATCTTAATCCTACAAAACTGAGACGATACTCGAGTCTTAAGAGCATATGTCTATGCATTCAACTCATCTCATAGATTTAACATCTCAGCCCAGTGTGCAACCATTGTGGTCTCAACAATCGATAGTTGAGTGTCTATCTCTTCTATTATCTCCTTAACACCTAGTATGTCTTGCTAACTGACCTTTGTAACAATATACTTATCAATAGTATCAATCACCAACACTACTCTCATATCATTTGGTTGTTGCATTATCATACATACACCAATCACTACTTGTTCATCATTTAGTTTTGAGGTGATCTTTCCCATGTCCATATCAATCAATATCCTACCAGTGGATAGAAAGGACTACCCCATATAATGGGGGCTTGAGAATTTACCTCATAATCAATAACCATCAAAATTAGTGGGGAACATAAAGGATGCCACTCTTACTTCTACATCTTACAAAACACCCCCTAGTTTCTTTAGAGTTGAGTCAGCCATCAATAGTTTTTTGGAGGTAGGTTTGAGTTTCCCCATCCTCAACATCTTGTACATAACTAGTGAAATCACATTTACTCTTGATCTCAAGTCACATAAAGCATGTTTTATATTTAAAGAACAGAATGATGACTACTTTAGGGTCCTCCTTCTTTTCTAATAATAGTTAAGAAGGGGGCTCACTATATGGGTGGACATGATCATTGGGATCGATCAACCAATCCTCACTACTATCATACTACAAAATTATCATCATTGCATGCCGACTTCTTAGATTTGGCTCAGTTATCTTGTCCCTCTAAGTGCTATCAATATTTAACTCCTTAATAATAGGTACAATGGTATCATCTGTAGTGACACCACAACTAGTAGTGATAGCTAGACAATGACTTATAAGTAGTGGACTCTTAACTTTTTCACTTCGTAGAGTAACAGGCTATTTATATTTAATCATAGCAGACATTTTCCCAAACTGGTGCTACAACTTTTTGACAGTGGTGGCATGGGTCTCCACCTTCTGTGTCAACAAACAATATCATCCTTAATATCCTTAAGGATGCTCTTCTGATATTCTTGACCCTTCACTAGTTTGGTTAGCATTTCTTCCATTCTTTATTTTGAATCTCATCTTCCATGTGGAATATACCTGTCTCTCTTTTCCATGTAATCATATCTCTATCTCCAATCACCATCTTTATATCTACTAAGGTCTTTTTATCTATCATTATAGTTCTAACCTAGGTTTCCTTGTCCTTGGGCTTGGAAAACCTCCAACTAACGATATAAATACCTATCCTCCTCTTCTAATGAAGACTCATAAGATTTGGAAGTTTCACTCCATGCTCAAACTGTATCAACTTTTTTAGAATTCACGATCGTGAACTTCTTTGCCAATACACCAAGATCAGTCTTCAGCAGCATAATCTCTTGTGCTACAGAATCATCAGCTACTCTCTGGGTTACTAGTAGATCTAATAGTGTAAGTTCTAGAACCTCTCTATGCCTCCTAAGTTTTTCACCCTTGATTAGTGAGAGAGATCTGGTCTAAATTATTAGAAGCTTTCTCCCATTGAAATATCATAAAATCTCCTCCAGAGATTGTATTTACTATAGCTCTAGAACTTATAGCCAGGTCCCAATATAATAACTCTATTAAGTTCGTCCCTAAAATCTGATGGTTGGGAACCCTATTTAACTTATTCTTGAACCAGAGCCAAGCCTTGTACATGTAATCAAACTACAGCTGCCTGAAATTATAGATCTCAACCTTAAGCTGCAACAACCTAGATAGAGGAAAGAACCAGTTCAAAAATTAGTTGTGCAACTCCTTCCATGTAGTGATAGATACTCTTGTAAGTTTTCATATCTAGATTCTTCTCGTGTAAGTGAGAAGGGGAACAACCTCAATCTAAGGATTTTTTATTCACCCCTAGATATGTATATGAAGTGCAAATTCTAGTAAGATTTGCTAGATACATAGTTGTGTCATCTATAGGAAACCCCGCAAACATACCCTTTATGTATAAGAGCTAGATCATAGTACTTGTTATGTTGAACTTAACTCCTGGGAAAAACTAAAGGAATAATGGAACCAATCTCCATTGCATAAACATACCCCAGTTCCTCTTCATCATCCTCATATGGTTAATAGTACTATCACACTGGGATCACATGGTCTTGGCCACCTCATACTCTATTCTAGTTTCTACCAAGTACTTCTTTATGCTCTACTTCCTGTCTCTACACATCTAACTCTACCTTCCAAGTTATCTGATGAGCATCTTCTACTATCTTCCTCTTATTTTTAGCTTAAGCTAACAACACCTCCATCAACTGGTCAATAATATCCTTAATCCTTTGGAAGGAGGTAGAGGCATACAAACACGAAATCCTTAAGGAATATCTTCTCTTCTCTGTTCCACCATCCTACTAGGTGTTTTTATGACTCTTTTGAGATTTAGATTCATAAGGAGAAGGGGACTATCTCTACTCTATTTGTTAGGCATACATCGGCGTATACCCAACTAAGAACAAGAAAAGTCCAAAAACTATAATTAATTTAAATTACAATTCAACATTGTATTCCACGACAAATGTGCCAAAATTTGATAATGCCCAAAATACATCTTCACATTGAAGATGATTCTGATTGCTTTCAAATATAATAATCCAACAAAGGTTAGGATCGAATCCTAAGGTAATATGTGGCCTTTTTTATCACAGATATTGTAATAAACTGTCAAAAATTAGGAAAGTAAATGGTGGTATTTGAATGGTAGTATCGAAAAGGGAGTAAATATTAACTTTAGTTGTCATCAGTATTGGTGAACACTAGGACTCTATTCCCCTGGCTTCTTAACTTTGTATTCTTAATGTTCTTTATTAAGACAACTCTATACCTTGCACATGGAATCAATAAATTATGTGCCTTGTATAGTCTCTTACATGAGTAAAAGGATTTCACCCTTTACCTTTTGAGTCTCAGGATGTCGCCTTACTGACACTTATCTAAATCCTAGTTAAGTATTACCTTTTGAGTGTCAAGTTATTGGATTAATTCTAACTATCTTACTAATATAATACATTAAAGCATGGATCGATAGTTAAGCTCCGAATTACTATTGTCTTTATTTATTTCTAGTCGCTGCTCCTCTTTTAGAGTAAGTAGCATTCTCTAGGAAGGATCCAAACATTTTCCACTCGTTAAGAAAATTACTAAATTGAATATAAAGCAATATATTCATGGGTATCGATTAAGAATAACAATATCACTTCCCCTATTTTGTCAATTCGCCATGGTTTCCACAACCCTAGCAATAGGTTTTAGCCACTCATGCTTGTGAAATAATCAATAACATTCATGATTAAGAGTATAGATGAAATCACAAAAACAATAATAAGAAGAACAAGAAGAATACAAAACCACAATCATAACTGAATTAATCTACAAAAGGAAATAAAAGAGAATCCCAAGATCAAAATTGAATCTTAGAATCAAAATATGTTTGTGAATATCAAAAGGGTGTTATAAGTGTGACTATCTGGATAAAAAGTAAATAAAAGGTATCTATAGTACTATAGGAAACCCTAATAATAAAGTTGTTACATCCTAGGTTTCGTCCTTAGAAATTTTCCTTGAAATCCATTCTCCGAACCCAATATGACTCAAGGGCAAGCGTTTTAGGCTAGGATACGAGTGGTATGGTCTTTTCATAAGCTAACTAGTGTTAGTTTGTGGGATAGTTTTGATCACTGGAGTGGTCATGACTTAAGGGTATGAGTCATAAGGCTTGGATATGAGTCGTATCAGGGACTCGTATGCTTGACAGTGTTTGATCCACTAGGTATTTCATTCTTCCAGGCATATGGATCATTGGTTCAAACCATTTGTTGAGGTTATCAGGGACTCGTATGCTTGGCAGTGTTTGATCCTCTAGGTATTTTATTCCGCCAGGGATATGGATCATTGGTGCGAATCATATGTTGAGGTTATGACTTGATTAGATGACTCATATACAGGATAGTGTCTAATTAAAGGTTAAGGCCTGGGTACGACTAGTAGGACCCAATCATTAGGAAGGGTATGACTCGTAAGAGGGTCAGTCGTATCCCCTTACTGGGTTTTTAAAGAACTTAAGTCGGGGTATTCTAGACATTTTCCTACTTACGATAACTATGACCCATGACTTCTAATACTTTTAGGATGTTATTTATGATATGTAAACTCTTAGACATTTTGTTTTTAGATATGTAAGAGTATTAGATATCTTGCCCCAAAAGCACTCGTATCCTGTAAACTCTTAGACATTTTGTTTTTATTTTGGACATTAGTGTTGGCCTTGGATCATGGCATGTCCCAACTAGATATTTTTATTCTTTTGTATAGAGGTTTTATGGTACTTATGGGGGTTTGTATGGGAGGAACCGGTATTGGTGTAAACCTTAGAATTAGCATTGGTGTTGGGGCTTACATCATTGGATGATATTGTTGGTTGTTCCATCATATTAAATTTTGGGATTGATTGGCATGTTATGTTTTGATATTCTCTTTAGTTTGGTATGGTATGGTATGGATGGTTGGGTTTGGTATGGTTAGAATAGGTTTAGTTGGTCACGGTTGTGATCCTATCCTAGAGTCTTGATATGAACAATATTCTATCCTGTTATATACTAGGAATTCAGTCCATCTGAGGCTTTATAAGGCAATTGGGTTGGGTTAAGGGGCGGTCCCTGGTCTTGGTTGGACTTGGGATGCCCATTATGTCTAGGCACTGTTTTGGGTCATGACAAGTTGGTATCAGAGCTTTAGGTTGATGGTCAACTGGGAAGTACACAAAGTGTGTCAAGTAGAGTCTCTTTTAGGGATGTGTAATGCACCATACTCATAAGAAATAGGTAGCAAGATATTTAGGAATATTTTACTTTCTTAAAATTCTCATTCCTTGAATCCTCTTTAATCCTTGGTTATTTGTCTTTCAGATCATTCCTCCTTGATCTGGAATGCAAAGGAATCCTTTTGCCTCATCTAGGGATAATGGGGAAGGGGTACCTCCAACATCTGGAGTACATCTTTTATCTCATCGTCTTATTCTTTATTGTAGTGGATTTCATCCTAGTTCTCTTATTTCTCCTCAAGTCCATCAAAATGATGTAAGAAACACAAAGTTTCTTCAGCCTAGCTATCTTATTGCTTAGATAGTTGTTACTAAGGCTGAGCAGGGCACGACTAGTGCTTTGTCTACTGATGCCACAAGGGTTAGTCAATTTATAAAGATGGGTCCTCCAACTTTTATAGGAGTAAAGGTATAGGAAGACCCATAAGGCTTCTTGGATGAAATAGAGAAGCTATTTTGGGTTATGTAGGCTTTTGATGTGGAGGGAGTAAGCTTTGCAGCTTATAAGCTCAAAGATGTTGCTTATTAGTGGTCTGAGGAATGGGATGGATATAAGGGTGATATAGACGAGTAAGGGTTATAAGAGGCATTTTCGAATGCCTTCATTCATTGTTTGTTTCCTCAAGAGTTGAAGAAAGCTAAGATGGAGGAGTTTGTAAACCTCAGGCAAAGGCAGAAGAGTGGATGCTAGTTCTGTCATAGGAAGGATTTCTCCAAGGTTTTCTTGGACTACTTTTTTCCTTAAGATTTGAGGGAAGCAAAGGCAGAAGAGTGTGTGAACATGAAGCAAGAGAGGCTATCCATTTAGGAATATGCCTTGAAATTCCATCAGTTGTCTAGGTATGCCCCTGAGATGGTTTCTAGAATAAGGGTTAGAATGCATAAGTTTGTCTCGAGATTGTCTCACGAGTTGGTACATAAGATCAAAGTGTCTTTGTTGATCGAAAACATGGACATTTATATATTGATTGTGCATATACAATAAGTAGAGAAAGAGAAAAAGAAAATGGTTTAGTTTAGTGAAAGAAAAGGGAAGAAATTTAGACCTTTCAAGCATAGTGGTAGAGATGGTGGTAAGTGGCCAAGAAAAAAATGGAGGAGTTTAGGTTCTTTCTCCCAGGCTAGTACTTATTACCTAAAGTCTTCGGGTGATCGTTGGTCTCAAATTAGTGGTAGGTTTTGGGCACCGAGTGCCCAATCTCAGAATAGTAAGGCCTAGTCAGATCCATCCTAACGACTTTGTAGATTCTGTGATCAGCATCATCATGGTCAGTGTGAGAATAGGAGGAATAGGTATTTTAGATGTGGTCAGATTAGTCACATACAGAGCGAGTGCCTCTCTTTAGTGGCTTCTTAGGACAACATGGCCCTTATTTCTACTTCATCTACTCCTATACCAAAGGGTGCTATTTCTTTTTCTACTTTTATTTCTGATATCAGCGTTGGCAAAAAATATTTTTATGCACTTGTTACTCGCCAGGATTCAGAGGAGTCTCCTGATATTGTCACAAGTATGTTGAATCTTTTCTCCCGTGATATGTATTGTTTATTTGATACAGGGTCCATCTTTCTTAAGTGACTCTGTTTGTAGTTATGTATCTGGTTTCAATTCTAAGAGTCTGTCAGTTCCTTTTTTGTTTCTACCTTGATTGGAGACTCTGTGATTGTTAAAAGACTCTATAGGGGGCATGTGGTAGTTATTCATGTTTAAATTCCCTAATGAGTCGATCATTGTATGGGAAAGGGGTTCTTTAGTACCTTAGGGGAAGTTCATTTTGTATCGTAAAGCCCAAAAGTTGATCTCAAGGGGGTGTTTATATGATTTGGTCCGAGATAAAATTCTAACTCAAAAGGTTCATCACTAGAATCTGTTCCCATGGTTAATGATTTTCCCAAATTTTTCCCTGATAAACTCCCTGGTAGTCCTCTTGTTAGGGAAATTGATTTTGGGATTGATCTTGTTCAAGACACTCTTTCGATTTCTATCCCTCTTTATAGAATGGCTCTAACATAGCTAAAAAGCTTAAGGAACAATCGAAAGACCTATTTGATAAAGGTTTCATCTATCCTAGTATGTCTCCTTGGGGTTCTCCCATGTTGTTCGAGCGCAAGAAGGATGGTTCCCTTCGTATGTGCATTGATAATCATTAATTCAACAAGGTGACCATAATGAATAAATACCCTATTTCTAGGATAGATGATTTGTTTCACCATCTCCAAGGTGCAAAGTATTTCTGTAATATTGATCTTAGGTCATGTTATCACCATCTTAAGATTAGGGAAATGGATATCCCTAAGACTGCCTTAAGAACCTAGAATGGTCACTATAAGTTCCTACTCATCTCTTTTGGTTTATCCTATTCCCCTGCGGCATTCATGGATTTGATTAATAAGTTTTTTCATCTGTTCTTGGGCTTATTTGTCATTGTCTTAATTGACGACATATTGGTATACTCTAAGAATGTGGTGGATTATGTCGATCACCTTTGTGATGTGTTAAAAACTTTGAAGGACCATCATTTGTATGCCAAGTTCTCCAACTGTGAGATTTGGTTGAAAGCGTTGACATTACTTGATCATGTTATCTATTGTAAATGAATTATGGTAAATTCTAAAAAGGTTGTGGCAGTTAAGATGTGGCCTGCGACTCCATTTAGGGTCTGAATGGTCCGTTTTGCCTGAGCGTTTGTCTGAGGATGTAAAGTTGTATTGAGATGAACTTAGGTTCCAAGATCCTTCTGAAAAGCTCTCCATAAATGAGAGGTAAAATGAGTACCTCTATCTAAAATGAAAGACAATGGGACTCCATGCAACATAACAAACTCTCTAATATAGATCTTGGCATAATCCTCGGCTGAATAAGAAGTAGGAACTGGTAAGAAATGGGATGATTTGGTCATTTTATCTATAATCACTCATATCAAATCCTAATGACATGTGTACAAGGCTAACTTGACATAAAATCCATATTCAACTACTCCCATTTATCAGAGGGATGCTGAACTCCTATAATGTACCACTAGGCCTCTGGTGTTCAACCTTTACTTGCTTAGAGTTAGAACACTTAGCTACAAACTCTACAATATTCTTCTTCATACACCTCAACCAATAGATTTCTTGCATGGCATAAAACATATTAGTGGCTCCTAGGTGAATAGAATAACGTGCACCATGCCTTTCTACCAAAATTTGTTGTATTAAGAAATTAACACACAACACACATAGCCAACCCTGATATCATAATATGTCATCTCCCAGTCTATATACCCTGCCTCAGCACTCTTATCATCTTTTTACTACTTATACCATGAATGAGGTATATCCTACAACTAGTAAGTAGCCAACTCTTCACTATCACTTAAAGTGACACCTATGATATCAGTCACCTTTTAAACGATATCAAAAAAATCATGTGGATACTCCTCAAACTTGGATCCTAAAAGAAAAAAGGGATTTATTTGGGTGAAATCCTAAATCCTAGCTACAGTTTTATGTACCACTAGATTAGATAGAGAAATAACCTTCTAATTATTTTGAGTAGTTACTAAATGAGCTAAGGTAGTGAATGCAACTATGAACTCAGTATGAGAGATGTGCTCATTCAGGGGATCTTTCTAATGAGGCAGAGGTGTGGGCTAATTTCCATTTCTTCTTCTATTCTTTATTTTAGGAAGCATTATCGGTAAACGGAAGGAAGAATAAATCAGAAAGCGAGTTGTTCATAGAGCTCATACTAATTCGCACGACATGAAAACTGAAAGAAGGTAAACTTTTCCTAAAACTTCTTTTAGTCTTATGTCCATAAGTGTGGCGCATTTCACACCCACGCACAAGACTCTACTCAATGCATCTTTTCAGACTTCCTAGGACAACGATGCTTCCCCTAGTCATGACAACGATTCTTATGATCACAAGTGACCACAAGTTAACCCATGTGTTTGTACCTGCTTCAGCACTTAATTAAATAACAAAATACACTTGTGCATATATTAAATGTCAATGCCATAAGGTTGAAATTCTGAAACATGATTAAATAATAGAGTTAATATGTTAGAAGTCATACAAAAAAGACTGATAAAATGACTAACTATCTGAATGTCTAAAAATCCTCTAACTAACTAACTATGGAGTTGATCGGACAAACCCCCAACTAACTCCAACTAAAGGGAAATACTGAACTAATGAGATAAACTAAAATGAAACAATCATGTCCTCAATAGATGAGGACTCACCACGACTACTTCTTATGATAAGCTGAACTATATTTTCGTGGTCAGCAAATTATGCGTCCAAACCTATGATATAAGATGTCATAGCACAAAGGAAAGTGTGAAGTTAGTACTTTGAATATACTAGTATATGAGATGAGTTTAGGTTGTAATGTAAGGGGTAACTATACATCAAATAATGTCTGGCTGAATAGAATGAGATAACTAAGTACGCATGCATGAAAACTAAAATACTGAGAATGTAAGACCAAGAATATAATATTTTAAAGAATCTATAAACTGAGTTACTAAAATCTAATAACTAAATATATGTTAATCTATATCCTTCGATAAAGCAAACCTGAACTGAACTCTTTACTAAATATTGAACTAAGACTATGGGAGGTATCATCTAATTGACATGCCCTAATCTGAGCTAATCGGGTTCCAACCTGTACCCAAATTAGAAGGGTTTCATTATAGTGCCATGGGTATTAACACTTGATATATGGATCCACTCAACTAGTGTCCTAAAGGACTAGGGAGACTGTCCTAAAAAGGCGGGTGAACCCTAAGAGAATGTAAGTCCTAAACCTATTGGTGACATCTTAGAGAATGTCAGTTCTAAATAGAGGGTGACTTCCTATAATCCTACGTTGGATACGTAGTTTTAGAACTTAGGGAATTGTCACACCCGAATCGAGCCCCTGGACGCGACGGGCATCCCGAACCATAAAGGCCCGAGACACCAATGTAACTCACCAACCTACTAGTGATATTATTGTCATTGGGCCTAATCCTGCACGAATTTAAAATGCGTCACTAGGGAGTAAGGCTTTCTTACTTATATACCCTATATCCCTCCTCTATTTTGCAGATATAGGACAATTTATTCTAAGTTAGGGTGTTCCGTACACCTCTCTTAGGGACTCATTATCCTCGCTGAGGTTTACCCCATCGAATAGGATTTTCCTAAACTCACGATTGAGGTTTGCCCTGCCTTACCGGTATTCACCTGTACTCCGTTTGAACTCTAGCCATATCGATAAGGCTTACATAGGAGTGGGTCTTATACCATTCAATAATAACCTGAGCTAGGCCCCTGGACGTAATGGAATCCCAAACAATCAAGGACCGAGACACCTTTATAACTACCCAACCCACTAGCGTATTGTCAGCTTTGGGCCTAAGCCAGCACGTCTTTAAAACACATCACTAGGCAGTAAGTCTTTCTTACTTATATACCAGCATCCCTCCTGTGTTTTTACGATATGGGACTCCTTATCCTAAGTTAGGGTGTTACAGGAATTCTTCTAATAGCCCAGTCCTAGCTGGCAGGTGAGCCCCATACCTAGGTTTGCTCGGTGCTAAATCATACTCCCAACTGAATTGACATTAATTATTGGACTGAACTAAGTTTAACTAAATAAACAACTGAGCATAAATAACTTGACTGAATGATAATGCTCATGGTATATTTGAATTCATTCTGAAGAAACTGAAATTATGTAAATAGATATGTATAGGGTGTTCATAACCCTCCAGCATTGAATGGAAATATAAAAACTTTGAAACCATAGTAGGGGATCATTATTAAAAATCCAACACTTGGGTATTTCATCAAACACATGAGAATCATAAACATAAACATAAGAATGGGTAAATCAAGTGATAATAACATAATTACAATACTAAAACCATGAGCCAAGGATTTGACATGAAAATTTCATCATTTAAATGAGTAAAGGCTCATTCCATCAAAACACATGTAAGATCAGTACATAAATCAAAATTCATTAGACCATCAAGGAGATAATTCTTAATCAACATGTAAAATTCATAATTTAAAACCTAAAATGGATTCTTGGACTCCATAGGTGAGAAAGGCCTATGGATGAACATCACACATACCATAAACCCTTAAGCTTGAAAGAAGAATACCAATCTTTGATGCTTTTCTTGAAAGTTCTTGGATTGGAAAACTTCAATTCTTAGTTTTCTTATATAGGAGCTAACTAAATTTGATGTTCTTGGGAGATGTTTAGGGTTTCTTTGAGAAAAAATTTCCCCAGACATGCTCCTTACACCCTTGAACATGAATTAACTCAAAAACTAACATCTCGGGATTGGGAAGACAAGTTTAAAAATCCTTGAATTTATGAGGACAAAAAATGGCTAAGTCCCCAACACATAGTAAAATTTCCAGGTTTTAATCTTCTTATGCATGCAACTAGGAGCTGAACTAAGCTACGTATAATATATGGTATTAAACCCTTACCCAACAAATATTACCATTTCTCCTTTAACTATGTTGGGGCCATATTATAGGGAGGAATATAAATGGGCTTGGTACCTAGCTCAACACCAATAGTAAATTCAATACCATGATCCAGAGGCATACAAATCAAATCCATAGGAAATACATCCATGAATTCACAAATAACATGAATAAAATCTAAAGAAGGTGGTGAGGTAACACTAGTATCATAGATATAAGCCAATAATATCGACACCTTTTTTGTCCTATGCAAAGAGCACATAGAAAAGATATAACTCCATTTGAACCCTAACTAAAAGTACCTTCAACACTATCCTTGGCCACCCGGCATAGCAAATGTCATGGAATAACAATCTAAAATATCATGATAAAAAGTTAAACAATCCATACCCAAGATGACATCGAAATCTACCATATCTATAATGATCAATTCTACCCAAGTTTCATATCCTGCAAAAGTCATAACACAGGATCGGAATATGATCCATCATTAATGAATCTCCTACCCCTGTAAAAACATGGATAGTCATACCAAGGGTTTCACATGAAGCATCAAAAGTAGAATAAAAATATGTAGACACATAGGAGAATATAGATGTAGGGTCAAATAACATGGAAGTAGATGTATAGAAAGCTGAAATAACACCTGTGATGACTACATCAGAAGCCTCAACCTCGGGCCTCGTAGTTATAGAATAACACTATACACATTTACTCATGAAGTAAGAAACTCTACAATCACCACAATGATCACCTCTACATATACCTCGAGCACCACTAGTACCATCTTTACCATTTTATGAACCACCTCTCACTAAAGATATTAGAAAAGTGCATAATTAACATTGTTATCCCTAATGAGTTAGTCCATATACATGTCAATGAAAAGCCTTGACCATATGTATAAACTTATCACACGCAGAGCACACTTTACAACCAGACTCAATATAAATATGTACAAAAGAACTAGCATAGCCACTCTAGCCCAAAGCATGGCTACCTAAAGTTATAAAACCTGAAGGTCTACCACCTAATCCCTATAAAGTATGATAAAATGGCCCACCATATGAGAACCTATCCTAGAGAAATATCTACCTAGGGAACAGAGGCAGAAGACCACTAATGAAACGTTCTTTCCAGAAGTCTAAAAAGACAGGATCAAGTAATATAAAGGGGAAGTACTTCGAAATAATAAGAATATTTAAAACAAACTTACAAAGTTTTTTTTAATGGGAAAACATTACTGAAAACATTACAAGAGAAGAGTTAGGCGAGAAGAAGATTTTTTGTGTGTGAAAAATTTTCTGATCACTTCTCTAGGATTACAATAAGTCTTTAAATAGACCAGAGTTTGAGAATGGAATACATCTAGAGTGTAAAAGTGTATGGCTAAGATTAATTCTTAGCAGCCGATAGTCCTTTTGTAACAGACTGTTGAGTGTGCTTTTGCTTTTTAGAAAAGCTGATTGTTTTATCCTTTACAGGCTGTAAGATGCGTTTGCTGTTAGAAAAGTTGTTGTCCTAAAGATTCATATAGGAATAGTAGAGTGCCCTTTTGAAAAAGATAATTCCAGTTCTTTGAACCTCTATCTTTACCGAAAGGTCATTTCCCTATTCTCAATAGGGGTCCATGTAGGCCATATCTATTCCCGTGGGATTTAGTATATCTCCATTGTTGTCACTGCTTCCTGTATAGGAGGCTTCTTTGAGAAGTTGTAACACATCTTCTTCAGTTGTTTCTTGGCTTTCCATATCATGTAAAGCCTTCTTCAATTTTTCTTTGACTGACTTCTTATTTAGTGAAACACTGGTTGTGGGTGAAGTTGTTTTCCCCTTATCTGGTGTTCATGGTGCCACTGGCTTAGGAGTCCAGCCTTTGACTTTAATCTCTTTTGATAAGTATATAATACGATCTTGCTCTCCCTCAGCAAAGTTCCAGGAGATGATGTACGAAACACGTTTCTTGATAAAGAACTTGCACATTTGAATGTACTCTGGGAGGGTTACATACCCTTTTTTTGTACAGAAATCATTGAATCTACTAATAAATTGTAGGGGAAGAATCTCTTTGATTCCTCCGAAGTAAATCCACCATTCATAGAACCACCTTGGAATAATGGCTTCTATCATAACTGGACAGTATTTAATAAACCAGGTGTGTCCTGGTCTGACATATAAAAAATTGAACCATGCTGATTTATAATCATACCAATTAAAAGTTTGCGGCCTGTGTGGCATGGATAATGCAAGTGATCGTCGAACCAATTAAAAGGGGTCAATACCCTCTTGATAGTGAACCTAGAATAATCAATATACTCTGGATTCCTTTCATTCATAGAATGTTCAACTTCAATAGAGTCAGTATCTACGAAGATAGCTTCATAATATCTTCTTGTTTTGAGTGGATTTTCAGTATCCACAAAATTCTTATCGTTATAAACCGGCTTGATTAGCTGGTGTAATGGATAACCTTCATATTCTTTATCCAAAGAGATGATTGGCATTACCTGGGTAGTAATGAATTTGAAGACCTGTTTGACAGGAGGAGTTGGTGTTGTCTTGGCTACTGAGGGGTTTACAGCTTGTGCGAAGGTTTCAGGAGCCTTCATAGCGTAACTCTACTTCGATTGGACTGATGAGCTCGATGATTTTCCTTTGTAAAAAGGCTTACCTATCTTCATATCAACCAATTTAGTTGGTATTGGTGGAGGGAGCTTTGGAAATTCTGCCAAAGCTGCATACTTGTTCTGAAATGGTAACTGGAGTTTCGATTTCAATGTAGGCCTCTGAGGGACTGATAGCCTCAATGTGTTTAGTGAGGCTGATGGAGGATCAAATGGTCTAGCCATTTTGGTTTGGTCCTGTTTGCTTCCTACTGGGATCTTGCTCAGTGTAGTGGGTCTCATTTCTTCCCTATAAAAATTCTCTTGTTAGAAAATCGGGAAGGGAATTATTTTCTCCTTTGATAAATTCAATTTGAAAATCAAAGCTAGATAGGAGAGCTTGCCATCTAGCAAATATTTGTTTTGAAACCAGATTTTTAACATCTTTTTGTAAAATCTCTTTAGCAGATTTGCAATCTACTCGTAATAAAAATTCCTTATTAATAAGGTCATCTTGAAATTTAGTGATACATAGAACTATAGATAAAATTTCCTTTTTAACAGTGCTATAATTTCTTTGAATGGAATTCCATATTCCTGAGGTAAATCTGACTAATTATTCAGAAGAATTAGTATCAACCTTTTGCTTCAAGATACCCCCATACCCGATATCCGAAGCATCAGTTTCAACAATCATAAAGTCTTCTGGATTAGGAATTCCTAAGTAGGGGAGGTTTTTGACCAATTCCTTTACCCTAATGACAGCATTAGTTTGCTCAGAGCTCCAAGGAACATGGGTCTTTTTAAGCCTTTTGTAAAGAGGTTCACAGACCTGCCTAAGGTTTGGGATGAAGTCTGCTACGTAATTTAGACTTCCTAAGAACCTTTGAAGTTGGGTTTTATCACTAATTTCATTAGGGAATTTTGAGGAAAACTCTATGACTCTACAAATAGGTTTATGACTACCCTCATAAAGATCATGTCCTAAGAATCTAATAGAAGTCTGAAAGAGCTTCATTTTCTTCACACTTATGACCAGTTCATTAAACTTAACAATTGTAAATAAAGTATTAAGATGTTTAAAATGAGAATCAATGTTCTCTGAAAAAATAAGCTCATCATCAATATAAACAATCGAAATATAACTATAAGGATTGAAAATATTATTCATGATGTGTTGGAATTCAGATGGGGCATTCTTGAGGCCGAATGGTAAGACATTCCATTCATAATGTCCAAAGGGGACATTAAAGGCAGTCTTGAATTTGTCCTTTTCAACAATTTGAATTTGCCAGAAACCGGACTTCATATCGAACTTATTGTAAAGATTAGCTTTACAAGTTCTTTTCAGAAGATCCCTTTTGATAGGAATCGGATGTATAATCCATTTCAAAACTGCATTCAAAGGCTTGTAATTTATTACTAGCCTGGGAGTTCCTCGTTCCTTTTCTGCACTATTATTTACATAAAAGGCAGAACAGCTCCATGGAGAATTTGAGGATCTGATAATCCCATTCTTTAATAAATGGTTTATCTCTCCTTTGCAGACTTCCATCATTTCGTGGTTCATTTGAATGGGTCTAGCCTTAGTAGTGATAGCCTGTTCGTATAAACCAGTAATGTAGGGAAGTTCTACAGAATGTCTTTTTCTTTCCCAAAAAGCATTAGGAAGTTCGGAACAAATTTCCTTTTCGAAATTCTTTTGAAGATTGGCGATTTTACTTACCATCTCCGGGGTTTTTAAAATTTGTTCTATTTTATTTATTTGAATTTCTTGTTTAAGAAAACAAATGTGTGAAGAAAGTCTGTTAATTTTAAAAGCAGTTCTTTCTTTAATAAGGTTACCTTCTTCTTGCGAGAGGGTCCTTA
Organism: Capsicum pubescens; assembly: GCA_030864215.1. Taxonomy (NCBI): domain Eukaryota; kingdom Viridiplantae; phylum Streptophyta; class Magnoliopsida; order Solanales; family Solanaceae; genus Capsicum; species Capsicum pubescens. The sequence goes on from CM061544.1 coordinate 110,917,541, forward strand.
ATAAGGGGAAGAACAGATTTTGATTTAAAATTATGGTGCGAATTCCATCAAAATCACTAATATAAGGTCAAATTTGATTCACAAAAGTTATACCTAAAATGATATCTTCTGTGATACCTTCAGTAATGACAAAATCATTAATTAGACAGATGCCATTGTAGCAGATATGAGCTTTAGAAAGCTTGTAATCAATCTTCATCTTTTCTCTTGTGGCGGAGTATAGACGAGAATGGCTTTTTTGTAGATACTTAGTGGGTACAAGTCACTTGACGATGCAATTGCTATCGGCTCCAGTATCCAAAAGGGAAACTCTGTTAAGAACAAAGTCTTTGTTTATTATAATTTTTACAACAATGTGTTCGTTGTAAGCCTTTATGGCAGTGATAGCTGCTCCGGAGGTGAAGGTCGAAGGAGAGTCTGAGACTGGAAAAGAAATTGGCTCTTTGAGGTGATGACTTTGGACAAGATCAGTGATTATTGGGGAGCCTTTAGGAGACTCTGGTGGTGTGACATTCTTTGGAGAAAACACGTTCTTTAGAACTTGTTCTGTAAGAATGTTAAGTTTGACTCAATCGAGTCTGATTTTGAGATCTCTGATTTCCCCTTTGAGGGTGGAGATTTCACCCTTGAGATCAGATATTGAAGGATCAGCGGGTTTATCAAATCTAGACATAACATGCTTCATACTAAAAGGCGGAATGATAGGTTTGGGGGGATTTTCTTCTTGAGAAAGCATAAGTCTTTTGAGTTCTAGAAGATATTTATTTCTAGCCTCATCATCTTGGATATGTTCTATAATGTCAAATAGGATTTCTTTGGGGTTTCCGGATATGAAATTAATAGAACTCTCTATGCAGGTACAGAAAGTACCGTTGCAGGAACAGTCATGGCAAGAATGGGATTGATCAGATTCATATGCGGCGTTGATAAAATCTTCGTCGTTATAATCTTCACTAGAACAGCTGGAATTGTCGGAAGAGTCTGAAGAGTCTTCCATTATAGAAAACAGCTTTTCTTTGGTTTCTTCAGAGAGACCTAATTGGTTGATCTTGCTCTTTTTGCCAGATCGATAATCTTTAGCTCTATGACCAGTTTTCCCACAAGTCCAACAAACATCCATTTTGGAGGACTTTTTCCTAGATTTTCTGCTAGTTTTATAAGAATTAGAATCCTTTTTGGAGGACTCTTTTCTAGGCTTAGACTTCTTATGAGTCCTATAGGATTTTTTCCTATGTTTTTTACTAGAATGAGAGGATAAATTTGTAAAACCGAAGTCTTGGCAAAAGGTTCCTAACCCGTATTTGGAGGAACTATCTTTCTTAAATTGTTTCTTAAGTTTAAGGTCTGTGCAGAGGTCAATCCCTACAGTGGTAATGAAACTTGTTAAGTCACCATAAGTTAGGATTTCGTAAGGGATTTGTCCTTCGAATCTATCCTTAATTTTAGTTCTAACCTTGTCTGCGAATAGAGGCGGAAGACCACTAATGAAATGTTCTTTCCAGAAGTCTTTGTTGTAGTCAGGTCAAATCATAACCTTGACTAAAAAGGTATCCTTATACCACCTAAGGTCTGCTAAGTCTTTGCAGGTGAGGTTGTTAAGGATTTCTAGACTTCTATCCTGAAATAGCTTAGGTTCTCCTATAAAATGTCTGGATATATGATATAGAAGGGTGGCACAGGCGTCTTCTTTTGCTACCTGTTAAACACTTTCTTGACAATTTTTGTTTTTGACGACAGCTGTCTCCATGGCCGTGACCTCATAGATAAGGCTCTTAACGCCATCTGCAAAATAATTATCCCACCAGTATTTTATCATACCAGTGAATCCTGCTACGATCATAGTGGCTGCTTCTTTGTCAAAAGCTCCTCTGATTTTATAGGTCGTGATGGCCATACCCATTTCATGGAGTTTGTTATAGATTTGGTGTTCAGCCAATCCATCAACATTCCATTAGTTATACTTCTACCATCATGGGTTGAGGAAACGAGAAACAGATTTTCTTCAAACTGGACTTCTGGAGGAGAGGGTTGTTTGTAATAGTTTTTCTTGGTAGAAAAGTGTTCACTGGTATGTTTAGAAAGGGAATTCTTTTCCTTCTGAGTACTTGTGTTGGGTTCATTTTTCTCTTTTTCAGAGATTTTGAACTTGGAGAGTTTCTCATTGATTTGTTCCAGGATTTTTCCTGAAACTGTAACGTCATCGCTGAGCGTAGGGAACTTCTCCTTTTTTAACTAAGGAATTTTGAAGATAGGGTTGGTAGTGAGACTAGGACCCGGAGTACTTTTCTCAAGAGTGGGAGAGCTAAAAGGAAGTTTTGAGCTCTTAGTATCTCCTATTTGTTGGGATATGGTATGAAGGACCTGGTTAGTATAGTTGGTTTGTTCAACTATTCTATCTAGGTCTCTATTTACAGGGGCTGATAGAGGTCTGCCATGCTTCTTCTTGAAAGGCGAAGCATTTAGGATTTCATTGGAATGAGGAATTTTTATTCCTTCAAGGGGAGGAGTAACAGACTCAATTACTTTGTTACTCTGAGTATACCATTTATTAATGATAACTTAAAGGGATTCATTTTGATTTTCCATTCTTCCAGTGAATTCAAACCATCTAAAGAACTCGATGTCACACCGAAGTTTTTTCATATTAGCTATCCAAAGTCTGCCAAACTCATTTTGCTAATCTTTGGAATATGTACTGGTGTACCATTTTATTTTCAAAGATTCTTTAGGAAGATACCAGAATATTTCAAGAGCTTTGAGGTCCAGGGTATATTCGTCATCGGATTTGATAACTTCTAACCCTGGGTCCGTCCTAATCTTTTGTCTAGCTAGATTTGGAGGGGGTTCCATGTCTGAGGCTGTAGGACTACCTGGATCATAGAGATTCTCGAGTTCCGGGGATTCGTGAACCCTAGTATGTTGTTGATAATAAACTTTGGGAATAGGACCAGAGAAGTCAACTCCTCTAACTTTTCCCTTGTCATTATCATTCTCATTTTCTCCAGGAGGGTCCTGAATTGAAAATAAATTCCTATTTTCCAGGAGGGTCCTAAATTGAAAGTAAATACCATTTTCTAGGAGGGTCCTGAAAATAATGTAAATCTCCATTTTCCAGAAGGGACCTGAGTTGAAAGTAAATTCCCATTTTCCAGGAGGGTCATGAACATAAAGTAAATTCCTATTTTCCAGGAGGGTCCTGTGTTGAAAGTAAATTCTCATTTTCCAGGAGGGTCCTAAGTTGAAAGTAAATTTCCATTTTCCTGTCCTGGTCTGACATATAAAAAATTGAACCATACTGATTTATAATCATACCAATTATAAGTTTGTGGCCTGCGTGGCATAGATAATGCAATCGGAGTATGCAAGTGATCGGCGAACCAATTAAAAGGGGCCAATACCCTCTTGATAGTGAACCTAGAATAATCAATATACTCTGGATTCCTTTCATTCATAGAATGTTTGACTTCAATAGAGTCAGTATCTACGAGGATTGCGTTATAATATCTTCTTGTTTTGAGTGGATTTTCAGTATCCACAAAATTCTTATCGTTATAAACCGGCTTGATTAGCTGGACTAATGGATAACCTTCATATTCTTTATCCAAAACGATGATTGGCATTACCTGAGTGGTAATGAATTTGAAGTCCTCTTTGACAAGAGGAGTTAGTGTTGTTTTGGCTGCTGAGGGGTTTACAGCTTGTGCGAAGGTTTCAGGAGCCTTCATAGCGTAACTCTGCTTCAATTGGACCGATGAGCTCGATGATTGTCCTTTGTCAAAAGGCTTACCTGTCTTCATATCAACCAATTTAGTTGGTATTGGTGGAGGGAGCTTTGGAAATTCTGCCAAAGCTGCATACTTATTCGGAAATGGTAACTGGAGTTCCAATTTCAATGTAGGCCTCTGATAACTGGAGTTCCCTTCGTATGTGCATTGATAATCATTAGTTCAGCAAGGTGACCATAATGAATAAATACCCTCTTTCTAGGATAAATGATTTGTTTGACCATCTCTAAGGTGCAAAGTATTTCTCTAAGATTGATCATAGGTCATGTTATCACCAGCTTAAGATTAGGGAAGAGGATATCCCTAAGACTGCCTTAAGAAAATAAAATGGTCACTATAAGTTCCTACTCATCTCTTTTGGTTTAACCTATTCCCCTGCGACATTCATGGATTTGATTAATAAGGTTTTTCATCTGTTCTTGGGCTTCTTTTTCATTGTCTTAATTGACGACATATTGGTCTACTATAAGAATATGGTGGATCATGTCGATCACCTTTGTGATGTGTTAAAAACGTTGAAGGATCATCATTTGTATGCCAAGTTCTCCAACTGTGAGATTTGGTTGAAAGCGTTGACTTTACTTGATCATGTTATCTCTTGTAAATAAATTATGGTAGATTCTAAAAAAGTTATGGCAGTTAAGATGTAGCCTGCGACTCCAATCGATATTTGGAGGTTCAGGTGTCTTGCCGGTTATTATAGAATGTTTGTGGAGAGGGTTTCAACTATAGCTTCCCCATTGACCAGTTTGACCTAGAAGAAGGTCAAGTTATTATGGTCGGAGGCATATAAGGGTAGTTTTGATAAATTGACATAGACTCCAATTTTGACTTTGATCGAGGGTATTGATGGATTTATGGTGTATTGTGATACTTCTCGTATTTGGATTGTTTATGTATTGATGCAACATGGAAGGGTTGTGGCCTATGATTCTAGGCAATTAAAAGATCCTGAGATGAACTACCCTACTAATGACTTAGAATTCTTAGTTGTGGTTTTTGCTTTGGAAATTTGGCAACATTATCTCTATGCAGTTAATGTTGACATCTTTTCCGATCATAAGAGTCTTCACTATGTGTTTACTCAAAAGTAGTTTAATATCTTGCAAAGGTGGTGGCTTGAGTTATTAAAAGACTATGATATAAGTTTTCATTACCATCCGAGTAAAGCTAATGCAATCGTCGATGCTCTTAGTAGATTGTCCATGGAAAGTTTAACCCATGTGGATAAGGATAAGCGGGAATTAGTGAAAGAAATTCACCATTTGTCTAGTCTAGGAGTTCATCTTATGATATCCAAGGATGGTGGTTTATATGTGCATCCGATATCTCAATCATCTTTTGTCGTTTAGATAAAGAAAAAGAAAGTGTTAGATCCCAATTTGATGAATATCAAGGGTAATTTGAGTCAATAAAATATATTTGACTTTGTGATTGGTGGTGATTGTATCTTGAGGTACCATGGTAGGGTATGTTTTCCCAACATCGATGGATTGAAGAAAAGGATTATGGTCGAGGCTCATGAATCTCAGTATGCTATTCATCCCGGTTCTATGAATATGTATCATAAGCTTAGACAGTTTTATTGGTGAAATGACATGAAGCGTAATGTGGATAGCTATGTTGCTAACTGTATGGTGTGTCAACAAGTGAAGGATGAAGACATGAGGCCCGGAGGTTTATACCAAGAGATTGCAATGCCCTAATGAAAGTGGGAGGTGATCAATATGGATTTTGTTATCGGTCTTCCCTAGTCTCAAAATCAATGTGATTCTATTTGGGTCATTATGGTTAGAATGATCAAGTCTGCTTACTTCTTTCCCCTGAGGACTAATTACTCGACAGAGTATTATGCTATGTTATATCTTGCGAAGATTGTTAACTTGCATGGTGGTCTAATTTCTATTATTTCAGATCGTGGTACTTCATTTTCATATCACTTTGGGAAATCTTTCCAAAGATATTTGGGGACTAAGATGTTCCTTAATGTTGGTTTCTACCCGCAAACGGATGGACAAGCGGAGAGTACCATCTAAACTTTGGAAAATATGTTGTGTGCTTGTGTGATTGATTATGATGGCAGTTGGTATGGCCACTTGCCTTTGATGGAATTCACCTATAACAATAGTTACCATTTGTGCATTGGTATGGCTCTTTTTAAGTCATTGTAGGGTAGGGGAGTTCTTTCTCTTATTAGGTGGTACGAAGTTAGGGAGGGTAAGTTGCTTGGCCATTATTTTGTTCACCAAACCATAGAGAAGGTGAAGGTGATTCATGATATATTAAGAACCGCTCAAAGTCATCAAAAGTCCTATACAAATGTGAGACGTAGGGATTTTGAGTTTCATATTGGCGATTGGGTATTCTTGAAGTAGTCTCCTCTGACGGGAATGATATGATTTTGTAAAATGGATAAACATATTCCTCGGTATGATGCTCTCTACTTGATTTAAAAGAGTGTTGGCAATGTTGCCTATGAGTTAGAGTGGCCTTCTAGTTTGAGATCCATTCACCCAGTTTTCCATGTCACTATGTTGCGGAAATGTGTGGGTGATCCTTCATTGGTTGTTCCCTTGAATAATGTTGGTATTTCATACTATCTGTCCTATAAGGAGGTCCCGGTGAGGATCTTGGATCAGCAAGTTAGCCGGTTTCGAACAAAAGTGGTATCTTCGGTGAAGGTTCTATAGAGGAACAAAAAGTCTGAAGAAGCTATGTGGGAGGTGGAAGAGGACCTAAAGTCCAAGTATCCGCATTTGTTTTTCATTCCTAAAACTCATGATTGAGTTATATGTAGTCTTCTTAACTTGATTTATGTCTTTGATTTACAATGGGTTTGATTCCCCAAACTTTGCATTGAGTGAGTGTGATGATAGACATTGGGTTCAAGTCCCTAAGTTTTGAATTGAACAAGTGTCTTTGATAAATGATGGGTTCGATACCCATAGTCCATGAAATGAATGGTTTATTTATAATGATCATGATGTGTGATGTATCCTTGTTGAATGATTTGTTTCCTATATTGGTTAAAGGTTTGTTGATCTGTAATAATTTGTTAACTCATGTTTATGTTTGCCTTACCGATCATTTGAGGACGAATGATCGAAGTGGGTGAGAATTGAAACACCTAGGATTTGGACCCTTAAAGAATTCCCTTAGTTTGGGAATTCTAGAATTGGTACAACTAAGGATACTAGTCGTACCCAATTCATATGACTTGGTGACCCCCTTTTGTATCCTAGGTAGTGTGGTGGGGGTTACATACTATCCTAGATACAAGTAAACAAGCAGCAAGTCAAGTTATATATCGGTCTAATGGACTCGGTAAAATTGTTAGATATAGTGTATCTCAATGAAGTCAGAGTAATGGGAGGCAACCCACCATGTGTTGTTGTAATTGTAGTTAGAAGTATTTGTTTTTCTAGTGTAATTTGAAGTGGTTGTTGAAGTGTATAGGAATAAAAATGCAGGGAAGTAGGATCTTAACAAGTCAAGGGATGTGACGGGAATGTTGACGGACCATCAGAGGACTGACGGCTCATCAATAAAATCGTCGAAGCCATGTGTAAAATTGACCATTCTGGATGGAAGATTGTTGTCATTGATGACGGATCGTCACCTTATCGATGGACCATCAGTAGATCTATCAACAGAAAGCCAAAAAACTGAGTTACTGGAAAATAATTGACGGACACCTTAGTGGATTGTCAACATCTTGACGGACCATCACTGCCACCGTCAAGTTGAGGAAGAATAGTTGAGTTTCTGGTAAGATTTGATGGACAAACCAATAGACCGTTAGGACCCTGACGGACTGTCAGATTTCCCTTCAATTAAACCCTAATTTTTAAAGGTTTGGGTTGGGTTAATTTGTTTCCAATTAGGTTATTTTTCATCCAACCATAAGATATTTAAGAGAATTAAAAGATCCAAAGTTCCAGATTTATGCACATCTTGGTCCCTTCAACTCCTAAACCATTCAACTTCCTATACATTCCTTTCATTAACCAAATTCTTCTCATTTTAGGAATCATCTTATTCCCCTTTCTCCAATTTAAACAATATTTAGTCCCTTTGATTTTCATCAGCATCTAAAGTCACTTTATACTAAGAAAAGCAATAAGTAGCTAGTTGATCTAAATTTTCCAAGGGCAGAGTAGTGCAGGATACTTCAAGAAAAGGTATGAATGACATTCTTCTTTTCTTTTCGGAATGATGAACATGAATGATGTTAGTGTGATAAACTTTGAAAGAACTTTATTTTGTTGATGATATAATACTGTAAAGTCTAACTTTTTAAAATTCTTATCTAAGTGAAGTCTGAGTAACCCATGATACAAAAAAATGGTGAAAATAGTGTTTTATATAGAATTAATGTCATGATTGTTCTAGAGAATTATTATATGTCTACCAGATGTTCAATAATTTGCTAAAAAGAAAGCTCAAGTCAAAAATTGTGGTTGACGACTACACTGACGAACTGTCAGACCTCTAACGGACTGTCAACTTGACCGTCACCAGACTTCTGAATAAATGCTTCTCTGGTTTATCCATGAAGGACTCCCTAATTGATCATCAGACCTCTAATGGATCATCAACTTAACCATCACAAGCTTCTGAATAAGAGCTTCTCAAGTTCGAATGCAACGAACACCTTGACAAACTATCAAACTGTTCGTCAACTTAAATTTGTGCCTTATTTCTTTTTGATTCTTATACAAAGTTGATTATTTGTCCCTTTTCAGGAAAAAATGACACAGAAACTACCTGCACGATGAGGTGGTTCTAGGTTTCAATAATCAAGGGCCAGGGGTAAACTGACACAGAGTGAAGAGGAACCATCTATAAATGCTCGTCAATGAGAAAGAATGACTCAAGCAATCCCACAGTCTGAGAAGGAGAGCAAGAGTGAGAATGGAAGCAACACTATTTTCGGTTCCAACGAGAAAGGGGTTAACAAAATAAACCTCGACTAATTTGAGGCGTTGAAAACTGAGGATGCTAGTGTAATTAAAAGTAAAGATCCTCAGATGCGGGAAGCTATTCAGTGGAAGATTAAGGGACTACAATAGCATTTCTTTGATGGACTTGAACCAACAACGAATAGACCTATCAAATAGCCCATCTTTGAAGAATATCAAATCATCATATCTAAACTCCATTAGTATTCGGATCTTGAAAGAAGGTTTAATGAGTATGAGATGGGATGGATGAGCAATCCTCCTAGTTTGTAATACCAAAATCTTGTGAGGGAATTCTTCGCCAACTACTTTACAATATTGGAGAAGGAGTGCCCTAAAATCACTAAAATGAATGATATGTCGAACAGGTCGCATGTTCCTGAGAGGGGTCACAATTGAAATTTCTGAGCGCACTATGAATAGGATGCTATTTGGTCCTTACTATGAGCCACCAGCTGGAATACTAGAGTTTGAGCATGATATGTTTACTGCAGCAGAGCAAAGGTCATTATTGGCTGAACTTCTGACAGACGAAGGCAATCTATCATGGCTGCATAACACCATGGTGCGCATAGCTAAATCATCCCTATGTTTTAGTTAAAAATTATAGTGGGCGACTGTGAGGCTGAGGTCGATGCCCACTGGTGGAGATTTCAATTTGGAAATTCAAAGGGCAGCGTTTGTTATTGGTTTCATTGATGGGCGAAAGATTGATTTCGGCCATATCATTACTGAAGATATGTTCGCCCGTGCTCACGAAATAGCCAGTGCTTTACCATTCCCATGTTTGATCATGGAACTTAGCAGTAGGGGTAATGTTTCTTTACTCAGGAGAGTTGATATTAAGGTTCAGGCAAGTCACCGACAGGATATTGAGCGAACAAAATATGACTCAAAATATGAGATACACGTTCATAAGCCACCTGCCTACCAGTCACAGTCTTCTTCAGCTCCTTAGACTTCTTATATTCCTATAGGTATGTCATTGTCGATTACTACTTATATGCCAATAGATACTTCTGCAGGGTCAGCAACGATGCCTCCGATGGGTGAAACTTCAGACACTACATTTGTCCCACCTCAGTATTCTAAATATCAACTGACACAAGAAAACTTTAAAAAAATTGTGAGATCCCAAAAAAAGTTTGAGAAATAGTTGAATGCATGGCAAAGAAGTTCAAGCCATTTATTGACCACATCATTGATAAAGCCCTCAATCCTTATTAGAATACTTAGGCCAAAATGGACGACATTGAAGAGTGTGTATACAAATGGTTGGACGGGCTATCAGTGGCATATTTTGCAAAGTTCATGGTGGAGTTTAGGTAGGTACAAACTGATATTGTTGGCTGAAACGGTAACCATCACAACCTATTTTTGATCGTGCATTGATAATCAGTAATAAAGATGAGGGTTTTATTGATCTTATGGGAAGGCCGCTGAAAGATAAACGTAAGAAAGTTGATGAAAGTCCTCACAGGAATGCTTTAAGAAGGAGTCACGAAGCTATGACACCTGAGGAAAGAGAAGCTAGAGACATGAGAAAAGTTGCAAAAAGATCAAAAATTGATGAAGAAAAGAGAAATAAAAAAGTTGTAGATGAAGCAGCAGAAATCTGAACTAGTTCATCCCCAATAATGGGGCCCATACCTGATCCAGTCCCATTCGAGATACCTAAGATTTAGGAGGAAGCTATTTTGAGCACCCCTGCCACCATCCCTAGGTTGGTGCTGACATTATTGGTGTTGGGGCTTACATCATTTGATGATATTGTTGGTTGTTCCATCGTATTATGTTTTGGGATTGATTGTCATATAATGTTTTGTTATTCTCTTTGGTTTTGTATGGTATGGTATGGATGGTTGGGTTTGGTATGGTTAGACTTGGTTGGATCGGTCACGGTCATGATCCTATCACAGAGTCTTGATGTAAATAATAATGCTATCTTATTATATGTTTGTAATTCAGTCCATCTGAGGTTGTATAAGGTGGTTGGGTTAGGTTTAGAAGGTGTTCCCCAGTCCTGGTTTGATTTAGGATATCCATTACGTCTAATCCCTGGTTTAGGTCATGACAAGTTGGTATCAGAGCTTTAGTTTCTTGGTCAACTGGAAAGTACACAAAGAGTATCGAGTGGAGTCTCTTTTAGGGGTTTGTATCACGCCATACTCATAAGAAATAGGTTGCCAAATATTTAGGAATGTTTCTCTTTATTGAAATTGTTAGTCCTATAATTCTGTCTAATCCTTGGTAATTTTTCTTTCAGATTATGCCTCCTAGATCTAGAATGCAAAGGAATCCTACCACCTCATCTAGGGATAATGGTAAAGGGGTACCTCCTATACCTGAGGAGTACCTCCTATTACTCCTCAGGTCTTTTAATGTAATGTGAGAAACATAGAGTTTCGTCAGTTTATCCATGTTAATTCCCAGATGGTCATTGATCAAGCTGATCAGGGTGTGTCTTGTGCTTTGTCTGCTGAAGCCACAAGGGATGGTCACTTTATGAAGATGGTTCCTCCTACTTTTATGGGAATGAAGGTGGAGGAAGACCCTCAAGGATTCTGCAATGAAGTAGAGGAGATATCATGGGTTATGCAGGTTTTTTATGTGGAGGGAGTTAGCTTTCAAGCTAGTAATCTCAAAGATGTTGGTTATCAGTGGTATGAGGAGTTGGACAGACATAAGGGTGATATGGAAGATTAAGGGTTATGGGAGGCCTTTTCTAATGCCTTTATTGATTGTTTCTTTCCTCAAGAGTTGAGGGAAGCTAAGACGGAGGAGTTTGTGAACCTCAGGCAAGTGAGGATGTCTGTAAGGGAATATGCCTTGAAGTGTCATCAGTTTTCAAGGCATGATCTTTATTTGGTGGTTGGTATAAGGTCGAGAATGAGGAAGTTTGTTTCTGGGCTAAATAGAGATCTATTTTTGGAGAGTAAGACTACTTTGCTAATTAGGGATATAGATATATCTAGGTTGACTGTTCATATGCAGTAGGTTAAGGATAAGAAGGGAAAGCAGGTGGAATTTGTGGATAGGCAAGGTAAGCGGGGAATATTTTCTGATCAGGGAGGTACGCAGTCTCAGGGTGGTAGAAATAGTGGCAAGTGGAAGAAAAAGAAGTGGGTAGTTCTGGTTCCTTCTCTGCTGCCAGTGCTCCTTAACCACAACAGTAGATTGAGAGGGTTAAATGTGTCCATTAATAACAAACTTTAACCATCTAGTTAGTATCCTTTCTATCACTTTATATAAAGTTGTAAATGGGTAATGCGTCAAAAATCTTTTGCCATTGTCGGATGTTGAATTTTAGGCACCAAAGTGGTATACGTTATACTAATCATTTGTTGCATCTTAATAGTCACAAAGAAATCTTTTGCAGCTACAGTCAAGTCATGTTTAACAACTTCCAAATTCTTAAAATAAAACTCTATAGGAAATCCACCAAGACTAGAGGTTTTGTCCTTTGGCATATCTTTGAATGCTAGAATAATTTCCTTCTCAGTCAACTGTTGGAGCAGTGTTTTCTTATATCTAAGTTAAAAAATAACTATGTGGTTCTTTTACCCAAAATCGCTTGCTTTCATCCGAGGTTTTTTTGTCCTCTCCATCTACAACAATTGATGAAATTGCTTGCTCAATAAAATTAAGTAAATCTCAAAACTATTTTATTTCTTAGAAGTTACAGAACATAATGAAAGCTTAATTATCTAATGAGTCACTGGGGTACAGTTGATCTTTTCTACTTATATTTCCATATTGATGGGGTTTTAATTTCATATTGTCACATTCAATCATTTCTTTTGAATTAATTTATAATTTGCTTTTTTTCCCTTTTATTTAAGCTAAATTTGGTATTGTTTGGGGTTTATGAAGTGGAATTTTTTTCAGTAGAAATTTTCATGACTAATTCTATCAAGGATAAACAATGATCTATTATTTGAGTATGGCATAATGCCAGATTTTTTTTTAAATTTTATTACACTTAGATGGGTTGGTCTATAAACCGTTATTTGATCCATTTTGACTCTAGAAAATTTTAAGTGGTTTGATTTATTACCCATCCAAATATAATCCACCCTCATTTTCCATCCTAATTTTCAATATATATAATTTTGACTTTGAGTATTACAGAGGGATCCTATATATGTAGCTACATTCACTACATTTAGAGATATTTCACAACATGGATATTGAAGGCGTCAAAATGGTGTATAATTTACCCAAGAACACTGATGGATTATCAACTGACTTCTACTATATTACTTTATCCTAGTTTGGTGAATCCAACAAATGACATCATGTCCACATTTCCACCTCTAAGATTGCAGTGTCTTAATCTAAATACATCAAAAACATCAGATACACGTCAAAAGAGAGCTAATGGTACCCATATTGATCATCTTTATGATGGATCCAAAATGGACCCCGAAAATGGGTTTGGAAAGTAAGGGGCACTGCGGAAATTTTATTTTAGATATATATTTCCCATTGTGGAAGGAAGCTACAATAGAAAACCCAGTGAACATCAGGTCTCAATCAATAAAAAAATATTTTGATGCTTTACCTTTAAAAATCCCAAAATTCAACTTGTAAATCAAGATTAAAGAGAGTTTTTGAAGCCATAGTAATGGAAAATAATAGGAAGATAGTTTGGGGCTTACCCAAGTGAAAAAGGTTAGAAAATCCCTTGAAATTTCCTAAACCCAAATCTTGGATGTTAAAAAATGAAAGAAAATTACAAAAATGGAGTATTTATAATGTTCAATTCAATACCTATGCATACATAATCAACTCTTCCACATGTATATGTTAAAGAGGACAGGCCTAAAAATTATCATCATCAAACTAGTGAGCTCAAAATGTCAATCCTAACCATTTGGTTTGCTAAAAACTGACTCTTTAAGGCTAAAGGATGCTTATGAATCAAGAAATGATCTTAACTCTCCGTACTAGCCATCTTCCAGCTCAAGGCATCTGTAACCACATTACCCTTACCCGGATGATAAAGACTAGTAATACCATAATCCTTAAGCAACTCAATCCATTGATATTATCTCATATTAAGATCTAATTTAGTGAAGAAGTACTGAAGGCTACAATGGTCTAGGAAAATCTCACAATGAACCCATTAAAATTAATGCCTCCACAACTTCAACATAAATAAAAATGGCCAACTCCAAATCATGGGTAAGGTAATTATTCTGATGAGGCTACAACTAAAAAGAAGCATAAGAAACAACCTTACCTCCATACATCAGCACCACACCCAAACCTATATTAAAAGCATAAAAAAATATGATAAACCCCATGCCTTCCTCGGGAAAAGTCACGATAGAAGTCAAAGTCAACAATTCCTTGAGCATTGAAATCTCTCTTCACAAGCATCCGACCAATGAAAGGTAATAGTCTTTTGAGTCAACTTGGTCTAAGGAGATGAAATAGACAAGAATCCCTTTACAAAATATTGATAGCTACCCGCTAAAACAATAAAACTCTGAATCTCAATAGGAGAAGTAAGCCTAGCCTAATCACAAGTCTTTGTAATCTTGGCAGGATTGTCTGTAATACCATCCTTAGTCACCATAAGACCCAAAAAAGAGATAGAATCTAACTAAAACTAACACTTGTAGAACATAGCATACAACTTCTCATAACGGAACCTCCAAAGTACAGTGCTCTAGTTTCTCACCTGATTGTCCTTATTCTAAGAATAAACAAGATATCATTTATAGATACAATAAAAAAGGTGTCAAGATACGGTCGAAAAAAATGGTTCATCAATGCTATTAATGCTTTAGGGCATTGGTCAACCCAAAAGCATTACTAAGAACTCATAACGATTATTTAGAGTCTTAAAAGCCATCTTTGGAACATCCAAAGCTCAATTCTTCCATTGGTTAGACTCAGATCTCAAAGCAATCTTAGAAAACCCCAAAGCACGCTAGTGTTTGTCAAATAAATCATCAAATTAAGGAAGAGGATATTTTCTCTTAGCTATCATTTTTTTCAACTATTGATAGTCAATACACATACGTATAGAACCATCCTTCTTATTCACATACAAGATAGGCATTTCCTAAAGAAATACACTAGGTTTAATAAAATCCTTTGTCATGACCCGAGGCTAACCCCTAGTCGCAACAACGGTCCATACGATTATAAGTGACCACAAGCTAACCCATGAGCTTGTACCTATTGTAATCACTGAATAAAGTAATAAAATACACATGTGTGAAATCAACTGTCAGTTCCATAAGTTTTAAATATGGAAACACAATTAAATCATAGATCTAAAAACATATGAAGACATACTGAAAATAATGATCAAATAACTAACTATCTAAATGTCTGAAGAACCTCTAAATTACAGATTGTGGAGTTAATGGGAAAAACCCCAAACTAACTCTTACTAAATGGAAATACTGAACTAATAAGATAAACCAAAATGAAACAATCATGTCCTCAATAGATAAGGACTCACCACAACTATTGTTGCTGATAAGCTTAACTGTCTAAGCATTATGAGGAAACTCTGCATCCCAACCTATGATATAAGACATCATAGCGCAAAGAAAAGTGTGCGATCAATACTTTGAATATAATGGTATATGAAATAAGGTTAGGATGTAATACAAGGGTTAACTGTATGTGAAATAATGACTACTAAATAGCAAGAGATAATTGAGTAGGCATGCTTGAAACCTAAAATATTGAGAATGCATGACCAAGCATATAATACTTTTGAAATAATCTGTAAGCTGAATTACTTAAATCTGATAACTGAATGACTAGTATTTTGTATGATTTGTTCAATAAAACCTGAACTGAATATGGTACTGAATACTAAACAAAAACTATTAGTATTCATCTAACTTACATACCCTAACCTGAGCTAATCGGGATCTAATCTAACTGATATATATTAACTAACTGACATACCCTAAAATGAACTAATCGGGGTCCAACCTGTACCCAAGTTAGAAGGGTGTCAGTACTGTGATATGGGTACTAACACTAGCTGTGTGGATCTACTCAACTGGTGTCCCGAAAGACTAGGGAGTCAGTCCTAAACTGGCAGGTGACCCCTAAGAGAATGTCAGTCCTAAACTAGTTGGTGACATCTCAGAGAATGTGAGTCCAAAACTAGTAGGTGACATCTCATAATCCTATGCTAGCTACGTAGTTTTGGAACTTAGGGACTGCTTCTAAGGAACCAATCCTAGATGGCGGGTTATCCCCTATCCCTGAGTTCTCTTGGTGATAAATACTAATCCCAACTGAACTGACACCGATTACTGGACTGAATAAAGTTTAACTAAAAAATAATTGATCATAAATTACTTGATTGAATGATAATGCTCATGGTATATCTGAATTCATTCTGAAAATTCAAAAATTATGTAACAGCTAAGTATCGGATGTTCATAACCATCATCATTGAATGGAAATAAAAATACGAACATATAAGAGCTTTGAAACCATAGTAGGAGATCATTGTTCAAAATCCAACTCTTAAGCATTTCATCAAACATATGAGAGTCATGAACATAGGCATGGGAAAGGTTAAATCATGTGATAATAACATAATTACAATACTAAATCCATGAGTTAAGGATTTAACATGAAAATTTCATCATTTAAATGTGTAAAGGCTCATTCCATCAAAACACTTGTAAACTCAATACATAAATCGAAATTCATAAAATCTTCATGGAGATAATTCATCATTTAAAATGTAAAAATGCATTCTTGGACTGCATGGCTGAAAAAGACCCATGGATGAACATCACACATGCTTTAAACACTTAATATTTAAAGAAGAATACACATCTTGATGCTTTTCTTAAAATTTCTTAGATTGGATAACATAAATTCTTGGTTTTCTTGAAGAGCAGGTAATTGAATTTGGTGTTCTTGGCGGATGGTTAGGGTTTCTCTGAAAAAAGAATTATAGAAAATGGGCATATAATGCCCTAACCAATTATTTAATTTATTTTTTTACGATTTGGACTGAGGAGATAGGATCAATTTCCCCTCAGTGAATTAAATTCACAACTGGAATGTGGTTTAAGATGTTACTGTAATACAATGAGGCCTTCACCGCTATAACCACTACAATGCGCCGCTATCTCGGTGAGCTGTTGGAATTAAAATCAAAACCTGACCCAATCCTCATCTCAAAAATTTGAAACTTCCCTGAGACATGCTGTTTACACTACTGAACATGAATTAACTCAAAAACCACCTTCTCAGAGTTGGGAAGACCAATTTAAAACTCCACCAAGAAAAAAGGCCAAAAATCTGACTAAGTCCCCAACACAGTGAAATTTTCAGGCTTTAAGTCTCTTATGCATGTAACTAGGAGTTGAACTAAGGTTAGTATGATATGGGGTATTACAATATCTCCCCCTTGGGCACATTAATCATCAAATAAGACTGATTAAGCTAAGAATACTTGGGAAAACAGAAATCATATACAGAACATGCATAACTAAAAACATGATAACATGACTAAGCTTGAAACATGATATTTGACTGAACAGAATTCGTAAACGCATGCAAAGGCATAAAAATGATTATATAGCTGGGACTGAGAATATAGAAAATTCAATCTAAGAAATTTTTTTACCTTAAGCTTTGTTTGGGTTTGCACAGAAAAGATGAGGGTAATTGGTATATATAACTACTTCTGCTTCCCAAGTGGCTACCTTAACGGACTAATTCCTCCAAAGAACTTTGACCAAGGGAACTTCTTTTTTCCTTAGTCTACAAATTTAATGATCGAGGATCTCGACTTGGATTTTTTCATAAGAAAGGCTATCCTGAACATTTGTGTTTTCTAAAGGAACTATGATAGTTGGAACACCAATACACTTCTTTAATAAGGAAATGTGGAACACTGGATGCACTGATGCCAAATCTACAAGAAACTCAAGATCAAAATCTACCTTCCCAAAATGACTCAAGAGTCAGTAAAGGCAAACATATGGGGGACTGAGTTTCCCCTTCTTAACAAATATCTTCACTCCATTCATGGGTGAGATTTTCAAATACAAAAAATCCCTAACTTCAAACTCCAAATCCTTTCTTCTCATACCTGCATAGGATGTCTGATGACTTTGGGATATCTTAAGCCTCCCCCTTATCAACTGAACCTTATCCATTGCATTAAACACTGAATCTTGTCCCATCAAAGGAGCCTCACCTTCCTTAAACAAACCAATAGGAGATCTAAATCTCCTCCCATAGAGAGCTTCAAATGGACCATCTGAATACTGGAGTGATAACTGTTATTGTAGGAAAACTCAATCAAATGTAAGTGATTATCCCAACTACCCTTGAAATCTAGAACATATCCCCTTAACATATCCTTTAGGGTCTGAATGGTCTTTTTTGCCTAAGTGTTTGTCTGAGGATGTAAAGTTGTATTAAGATGAACTTGGGTTCCAAGATCCTTCTGAAAAGCTCTCCATAAGTGAGAGGTAAACTAAGTACCTCTATCTAAAATGAAAGACAATGGGACTCCATGCAACATAACAAACTCTCTAATATAGATCTTGGCATAATCCTCGGCTGAATAAGAAGTAGGAACTGGTAAGAAATGGGATGATTTGGTCATTCTATCTATAATCACTCATATCAAATCCTACTGACATTCATACAAGGCTAACTCGACATAAAATCCATATTCAACTACTCTCATTTATCAGAGGGATGGTGAACTCCTATAATGTACCACTAGGCCTCTGGTGTTCAACCTTGACTTGCTTAGAGTTAGAACACTTAGCTACAAACTCTGCAATATTCTTCTTCATACAACTCCACCAATAGATTTATTGCATGTTATAAAACATATTAGTGGCTCCTAGGTGAATAGAGTAACGCGCACAATGCCTTTCTACCAAAATTTGTTGTATTAAGAAATTAACACACAACACACATAGCCAACCCTGATATCATAATATGTTATCTCCCCCTTGGTAGAAAACTTTTACTTTTTGATCTCTAACGGATTCCTTCAACTTTACAAAACTAGAATCCATATCTTGCTTTTCTTTTACTTTGGCAAAAAAGAAGATTGCGGACTATTCTAAACCCAAACACTACCTTCATCTGAATCAACCAACCAAACACCTAATATAGCAATCATATGAACCTCCTAAACTAACATATTCTTATCATTCTCAACATGAGCAACGCTGCCCATTGACAATCAACTAACGGCATTTTCCATTACATTTTCCTAACTTAGATGATACAACACACTCATAGAATAATCTTTTAACAACTCAATTCACCTTCTTTGGCAAAGATATAAATCCTTCTGCGAAAACACATACTACAAACTTTTGTGATCTGTGACCACATCAGCATGAACTCTATACAGATAATGCCTCCAAATTATCAAGGAAAACACAACTATTGCCAACTCAAGATCATGGGTAGGGTAATTATTTTCATGGTTTTAAGTTGTCTAGAGGCATAAGATTTGACCTTAGCTCTCTACATCAGTACACAACAAAGATCAAATCTGGAAGTATCACAGTAAACAACAAACCGATTTGAACTATCTGGCAAAGACAAGAATGGGGCTGAGATGAGTCGAGTCTTCAACTTATGAAAACTTTTATCACAAGAATTGACCACTAAAACTGAACTTCATTTTATTCTGAGTCAATCAAGACATGGGGGATGAAATAGACAAAAATCCTTTAACAAACCATTTGTAATAGCCAGCCAAACCCAAGAAACTCCTAATATCTGATGGAGAGGTGGGTTTGGGCTAGATTATCATGGCTTTAGTGTTTTGGGGATCAATGCTAATGATATCTCTGGAAACATTATAGATAAGGAAAGCTACTGATATTAGCCAAAACTCGCACTTATTGAATTTGGTGAATAATTGACGAGTTCTAAGAGATTGCAATATAGTTCTTAGATAGTCTACATGATCATTTTCACTATGGGGGTGGACAAGAATATCATCAGTAAACATGATGACGTACATGTCCATAATAGATTCTAGGGAATTCCTTAGAACAAAAGATATAACTATAAATTCGAAGTGACCATACCAAGTTTTGATGGTTATCTTTAGAATGTCACATTCTCTTACTTTATGCTAATGATAGTTGAATCTAAAATCTATCTTAGAGTAATAACTGGCACCTTGAATTTGGTTGAACAAGTCATCAATCTTAGGGAGTGGGTATTTATTCTTGATTATGACTTTGTTCAACTGACGGTAACCGAAGCATATTTTGAGAGAACTATATTTCTTACGCAGGAAAAGAACTGGAGCGCCCCATGGGGAAACATTGGGCATGATAAATCCCTTATCTATGAGATATTTCAACTATTTTAAAACTCTTTTGGCTTAGTTGGAGCCATTCTGTAGGGTAGAATAGAGATAGGTTAGATATCTAGAAGGAGATCTATATTGAAGTTAATTTTCCTTTCGAGAGGAACTCCGATAAGATTTTCAGGGAACAAATCTAGAAATTCCCTTAATATTGAAACTGACTCGAGACTTAGGGTCTAAGAACTAGTCATTAACTTGAACAAAATGGTTAAAAAACCCTACATATATCATTCTTCGTTCCTTAAGATATGACACAATGTGACCCCTAAGCGCTGAAGTTCTACTTCTCTATTTAATTACTGGATCATTAGGAAAATAAATTTGAACGATTATATTTCTACAGTCATCTAAACCATAGCACGAATGGAGCCAATCCATGTCTAGAATGACATCAAAATCAGTCACCTTTAGTTCTACAAGATCTATTAAAGTGTTTTTATGAGATACTATAATCGGGCAGTTTATGTATACCCATATGGCTATGATAGACATACCCACTGGAGTAGACAATGACAAATTTGTACTAATATTTCTTGAATGACATCAAAATTGATAGTTATATAGGGGGTTACAAAATAAAATGAGGCTTTGGGGTCTAATAAAACATATACATGAAGATGAAAGACCAATAATATACTCGTAACCATATCATGAAATCTTTCCTGATCATGACGGGACTGAAGTGCATAAAGCCTGTTCAGGCGCTGTCTACTGGTGGCACTGTAAGTAGCGCCCTGTTGAGTCGGGCGACCTTCTAGAGTTGATAACAGATTGGACTATCCCTATTGGTGTAAATCTTTTCCCCTCAATGCAACTACTGGACACTCTCTTACCTAATGGCCTGCCTTGCACACACCCTGATGATTCCTACCACATTTTTGGAAAAGTAGATTAGTACGACCAATTTTCACAGTACCATGGGACTTAGAGCCTAGTGCTCTATCCTGACTGACATTCCTAAACTTTGGCACTGGCGCACTAGCTTAAGACAAAGTTAGGGCTAAGAATTTTTGATGAAACTGAGAACGGTTACCACCCTCTGACCTCGGCTGAGAAAATTTTAAGATACCTATCCTAGCCCTCTTATTCTCTCTCTTTCACCTTTAGTTTTTCTTCCTCAAATTGTTGAGCATGAACCATAAGCCTAGATAAGTCCATATCCTTAATCAACAAAGCAGTC
Source organism: Capsicum pubescens (assembly GCA_030864215.1). Lineage (NCBI taxonomy): Eukaryota > Viridiplantae > Streptophyta > Magnoliopsida > Solanales > Solanaceae > Capsicum > Capsicum pubescens. The sequence continues at coordinate 110,938,829 of CM061544.1, forward strand.
TAACACTCGTTGACCACACTATCAAATATACCAGAAATGAACTTACTCATTTTAAACCTATTATCTGAAACAAAATTAGTAGCATACCTCGCCAACTATGTAAACGTAAGTGAGTATTCCTTCACACTCATATTACCTTGCTTAAAATTAATAAACTCGAGCACCTTATCTTCCCTCAACTCTAAAAGGAAGAACCTGTTTAAAAGGTTATGGGAAACTCCTCCCAGTCTATATCCCCTGCCTCAGCACTCCTATCATCTTTGTACTACTTATACCATGAATGAGGTATATCCTACAACTAGTAAGTAGCCAACTCTTCACTATCACTTAAAGTGATACCTATGATATCAGTCACCTTCTGAACGATATCAAAAAACTCATGTGGATACTCCTAAAACTTGGATGCTAAAAACAAAAAGGGATTTATTTGGGTGAAATCCTGAATCCTAGATGCAGTTTTATTTACCACTAGATTAGATAGAGAAATAACCTGCTAATTATTTAGAGAATTTACTAAATGAGCTAAGGTAGTGAATACAGCTATGAACTCAGTATGAGAGATGTGCTCATTCAGGGGATCTTTCTGATGAGGCAGAGGTGTGGGCTAATTTCCATTTCTTCTTCTGTTCTTTATTTTAGGAGGCATTATCGGTAAACGAAAGGAAGAATAAATCAGAAAGAGAGTTGTACATAGAGCTCATACTCATTCGCACGACATGAAAACTGAAAGAAGGTAAACTTTTCCTAAATCTTCTTTTAGTCTTATGTCCATAAGTGTGGAGCGCTTCACACACACGCACAAGACTTTACTCAATGCATCTTTTCAGACTACCTAGGACAATATAAAACCTTAGGATCTAATACTGAGTTTTGTTATGACTCGATGCTTCCCCTAGTCACGACAACGATGCTAACGATCATAAGTGACCACAAGTTAACCCATGTGTTTATACCTGCTTCAGCACTTAATTAAGTAAAATAATACACTTGTGCATATATTAAATGTCAATGCCATAAGGTTGAAATTCTGAAACATGATTAAATTATAGAGTTAATACGTCAGAAGTCATACAAAAAAGACTGATAAAATGACTAACTATCTGAATGTCTAAAAATCCTCTAACTAACTAACTATGGAGTTGATCGGACAAACCCCCAACTAACTCCAACTAAAGGTAAATACTGAACAAATCAGATAAACTAAAATGAAACAATCATGTCCTCAATAGCTGAGGACTCACCACGACTACTGCTTCAGATAAGCTGATCTATATTTTCGTGGTCAGCAAATTATGCGTCCAAACCTATGATATAAGATTTCATAGAACAAAGAAAACTGTGAAGTTAGTACTTTGAATATACTAGTATATGAGATGAGTTTAGGTTGTAATGTAAGGGTTAACTATGCATCAAATAATGATTGGCTGAATAGCATGAGATAACTGAGTATGCATGCATGAAAACTAAAATACTAAGAATGTAAGACCAAGAATATAATATTTTTAAAGAATCTATAAACTGAGTTACTAAAATCTAATAACTAAATATATGTTAATCTATATCCTTTGATAAAGCAAACCTGAATTGAACTCTTTATTAAATATTAAACTAAGACTATGGGAGGTATCATCTAATTGACATTCCCTAATCTGAGCTAATCGGGGTCCAACCTGTACCCAAATTAGAAGGGTTTCATTATCGTTCCATGTGTATTAACACTTGATATATGGATCCACTCAACTAGTGTCCTAAAGGACTAGGGAGTCTGTCCTAAACTGGCGGGTGAACCCTAAGAGAATGTAAGTCCTAAACCTATTGGTGATATCTTAGAGAATGTCAGTCCTAAATGGAGGGTGACTTCTCATAATCCTACATTGGATACGTAGTTTTAGAACTTAGGGAATTGTCACACCCGAATCGAGTCCCTGGACGCGACAGGCATCCCGAACCATAAAGGCCCGAGACACCAATGTAACTCACCAACCTACTAGTGACATTATTATCTTTGGGCCTAATCCTGCACGGATTTAAAATACGTCACTAGGGAGTAAGGCTTTCTTACTTATATACCCTATATCCCTCCTCTGTTTTGCAGATGTGGGACTCTTTATTCTAAGTTGGGGTGTTCTGTACACCCCTCTTAGGGACTCATCATCCTTGCTGAAGTTTACCCCATCGAATATGATTTTCCTAAACTCAGGATTGAGGTTTTCCCTACCTTACGGGTATTCACCTGTACTTCGTTTGAACTCTAGCCATATCGATAAGGCTGACATAGGAATGGGTCTTATACCATTCAGTCATAACCTGAGCCAGGCCCCTGGACGTAATAGAATCCCAAACAATCAAGGATCGAGACACCTTTATAACTCCCCAACCTACTAGCGTATTGTCATATTTCGTCATTAGCCAGCACGGCTTTAAAACGCATCACTAGGCAGTAAGTTTTTCTTACTTATATACCCAGCATCTCTCCTGTGTTTTTCCGATATGGGACTCCTTATCTTAAGTTAGGGTATTACAGGAATGCTTCTAATAGCCCAATCCTAGCTGGCAGGTGAGCCCCATACCTAGGTTTGCTCGGTGCTAAATCATACTCCCAACTGAATTGACATTAATTATTGGACTGAACTATGTTTAACTGAACAAACAACTGAGCATAAATAACTTGACTGAATGATAATGGTCATGGTATATTTGAATTCATTCTGAAGAAACTGAAATTATGTAAATAGCTAAGTATCGGGTGTTCATAACCCTCCAACATTGAATGGAAATAATAATATGGACATATAAAAACTTTGAAACCATAGTAGGGGATCATTGTTAAAAATCCAACACTTGGGTGAGAGTCATAAACATAAACATAAGAATGGGTAAATCAAGTGATAATAACATAATTACAATACTAAAACAATGAGCTAAGGATTTGACATGAAAATTTCATCATTTAAAAGAGTAAAGGCTCATTCCATCAAAACACATGTAAGCTCAGTACATAAATCAAAATTCATAAGACCTTCAAGGAGATAATTATTAATAAATATGTAAAATTCATCATTTAAAACCTAAAATGGATTCTTGGAATCCATAGGTGAGAAAGGCCTATGGATGAACATCAAACATACCATAAACCCTTAAGCTTGAAAGAAGAATACCAATCTGTGAAGCTTTTCTTGAAAGTTCTTGGATTGGAAAACTTACATTCTTTGTTTTCTTATATAGGAGGTAACTAAATTTGATGTTCTTGGGAGATGTTTAGGGTTTCTTTGAGAGAATAATTGGGGAAAATGGGCATATAATGCCCTAACCAATGTTTTAATTCATGTTTTTATGAACTGGATTGAGGGGAAATAACTCTATAGCCCCTCAGAGAATTAAATTTGCAATTGGAATACAGATTAAAAGGTCAAGATAATGTGATGAGGCCTCCACTGTAATAACCACCACAATGTGCCACTATCATGGTGAGATACCGGAGTCAAAATCCAAATATGACCCAATTCTCGTCCGAAAATTCAAAAATTTCCCCAGACATGCTCCTTACACCCTTGAACATGAATTAACTCAAAAACTAACATCTCGGGGTAAGGAAGACCAATTTAAAAATCCTTGAATTTATGAGGACAAAAAAATGGCTAAGTCCCCAACACATAGTGATTCAGGCTTTAAGCTTCTTATGCATGTAACTAGGAGCTGAATTAAGCTACATATAATATAGGGTATTAAACCCTTACCCAATAAATATTACAAGTTCTCCTTTAACTAAGTTGGGGCCATATTATAGGGAGGAATATAAATGGGCTTGGTACCTAGCTTAACACCAATAGTAAATTCAATACCAAGATCCAGAGGCATACAAATCAAATCCATAGGAAATACATCCATGAATTCGCAAATAACATGAATAAAATATAATGAAGGTGGTGAGGTAACAATAGTATCATAGATATGAGCTAATAATATAGACACCCTTTTTGTCCTATGCAAAGAGCACATACAAAAGATATAACTCCATTTGAACCCTATCTAAAAGTACCTTCAAAACTATCCTTGGCCACCCGGCATAGCAAATGTCATTGTCATGGAATAACAATCTAAAATATCATGATAAAAAGTTAACCAATCCATACCCAAGATGACATCAAAATCTACCATATCTATAATGATCAATTCTACCCAAGTTTCATATCCTACAAAAGTCATAACACAGGATCGGTATACGATCCATCATTAATGAATCTCCTACCCCTGTAAAAACATGGATAGTCATACCAAGGGTTTCACATGAAGCATCAAAAGTAGAATAAAAATACGCAGACACATAGTAAAATATAGATGTAGGGTCAAATAACATGAAAGTAGATGTATAGCAAGCTGAAATAACACCTGTGATGACTACATCAGAAGCCTCAACCTCGGGCCTCGTAGTTATAGCATAACACTATACACATTTACTCATGAACTAAGAAACTCTACAATCACCACAATGATCACCTCTACATCTACCTCGAGCACCACTAGTACCATCTTTACCATTTTATGAACCACCTCTCACTAAAGATATTAGAAAAGTGCATAATTAACATTGTTATCCCTAATGAGTTAGTCCATATACACGTAAATAGAAATCCTTGCCCATATGTATAAACTCATCACACGCAGAGTACACTCTACAACCAGACTCAATATAAATATGTACAAAAGAACTAGCATAGCCACTCTAGCCCAAAGCATGGCTACCTAAAGTTGTAGAACCTGAAGGTCTACCACCTACTCCCTATAAAGTATGATAAAATGGCCCACCATATGAGAACCTATCCTTGAGAAATATCTACCTTGACAGGCATGACAAAAAAATAAACCATCACAATGCACCTTTTTGGTGCCTTCTGAGTAGCCTGGATAATAAAATTAGTCAACTTAGCGTGCTCAATAATACTCTAAAAAGAATACCCTAAAATGAACCTCTAAGTATAGAAACTTATATACACCATTTATTCCCTTCACAAACTTCTAAATCTTTTTAGAATCGGAAGAGATATGTAATACCCCATACTATTCTTAGCTCAGTTCAGCTTCTAGTTGCATGCATAAGGGGATTTTATTGCTCCACATTATTGGTGCATTGCTCCATATATCCAGTTCACAATTGTCAATTTCCAGTGTACCAACACAATTCTACCGCGTCGCGGTGCACTTCCAGATAACAAAAAAAGTGGCAATGCGATACCACCGCGTCGCACCACCATGCAATTTCTCAGTCATCATTTTTTAGTGTCCCAACGTGATAGCGGCGCATCATTCATGGGGTCCATATTGGGAAAATTTCTCAAAAAATTAAATTTATGACCAAGGTTAAAATAGTCCTTTCCTATGATTATTCCGCCCAGATGTGGGATTTAAGATCTAAAAAGTGTAAAACCATTCATTATTCATGTTTCCCTAGATTTAATCAAAAGGTAGTTCTCTCTCAATAAAATAAACCCTAGCTCTCAAGAATCAAGGTCAACCCCAAGAATTTCTCAAAGAACTCATTAAATTAAGGTATGATAGATGTTCATTCATGGATCCTTACCTTCCACGGAGCCCAAGAATTCTTTTACAATACACAAGATTTATGATTTATGATTTCCATGTTTTAATTAGATTGAAGTAATGTTCATGATGTTGTTTGAGTTTTAATCCATGATTTATATTACAAGTTCCAACAATTGATTTTAGTATGTGCTGAATTACATGATATTCATGATAAACCCTTCAATTTGCAAGTTGATTGTTGTAACCATGTTAATCCAAAGTGTTTATGATTTAATAAACCAAGTATGCTTCATATGGGTTTGATAAATTGTCTATGAGAATGAGCTAATGACATTATATCATAGTAACATGTATACCCCATTCATGTACAAGTTAATGCATTACCAGTATTTAATGGAATGTATCTATGAATGAATTATGACCAACCAAATATTGTTATGTTATTCAAGATTATGCTTTGCTTTACTTTTCATGCTATTAAATCCTGAGGGTATTTAATACCAGACAATTAAGCTATTTACCTAGAGCAAGTGTCAGTTACAGAATAGTATCAGTCATGTCACGATCAATAGTACTCTCAGTCCATTATAGAACTAAGTAGAATTCAGTCAGTTACAGAAGTTAGGAAAACTCAGAATTTAGTCTAGTTCAGTCCAGTATAAAAGTTTAGTATCTTTCAGTTGGGAGTAGGATTGAGCACCGAGTGAACCCAAGGATGGGAGCCCTCCTGCCAGCAAAGGGTGTGATCCTTAGAAGAAATTCTTGCATTCCAGAACTATGAAGCCAGTGTAGGATAAGACATCAAACCTTCCATATTAGGGTTGATGAGGTGCTCTACCTGCCAGTAAATGGTACCACCATTTTCATTTAGGGAACCTACTATTAGAGTGTTACTCTTCAGCTTGTCTTTACCCGTGGCACGGTACTGACACCCTTCCAATTGGAGTTACATATTGGACCCCAGCTTAGTTATCTAATCTTATTTGGGGCATGTCAGTTAGATAATTACCTCCCAAAGTTTTAGTTTTTGTCTCAGTCTTTAGAATAGAACTCAATTTTGTTCTAAAGAATCAGGACTGTCAAATACAATCACTGTCAAATACAATCAGTATATTTAATTATTAGTTATCATATTCATTTCCAGTAGACTCAGTCACAGTAGGCATAATATGTTCTGTTGTTATAGATCTTTTATGTATGTTAATCCAGCTCTTGCATATCATTCAGTTAGTTATTGATCATGTATATAGACCCATGAATTCAGCCTTACCTTATTTAGTATACTAGTACATTCCCATAAACTAACCGCATACCCGTTTCTTGTGCTATGATATTTCATATCATAGGTTTGGACGCTCAAGTTCCTGACCGCGCTTAGCCAAATTCAGCCAACAGTAGCAGATTTAGTAGTGAGTCCTCATCTATTGAGGATATGCTTTTATTTTAGTACTTCAAGTTAGAAGTATTTTAGTAAATAGAGTTAGTTGGGGGATTGTCCCATCAACTCCACTTTCAGACAGATTAGTTAGAGGCTTTTCAGACTAGATTTTCATATAGTATTCAAATTCAGATGTTATTATATTTTATCAGTATTTTAGATATTTTGAATCTTATGGCATTTTAGCCTATTATTCTGTAGTTATTTCAGTATTATTATTCAGTGCTCACAGTAGATATCATTTATGGGTTAGCTTGTGGTCTTTCGGGGTCACAAGCACCGTGTGACGACTATGGGATAGTCTCGAGTCATTACAGTTTTTATGATAAGCCTACATTGCATTGTTATTCCCATTTCATGTAGACCATATCGTACTAAGTGAAATGAACTACCGCGATAAGACCGCAATGCGGTAAACTTATTACGTCCAATTAGGAATTTAAATATCATAGGGCCAATTAGGTCTTTTCCCCCCTAAACCCAATCGCTCTTACTACGACTTGGGCATCAGTTAGGGCATAATTTTTTCTTTTTTCTCTAATTATTATCTCGAGAAAACCATTCCTTTTCCCCAAGAACACAAATTCAATTTCTTTGACCCCAAAAAATTAAGGATTCAAGTTCCCCAAGTTTAAGAACCTTCAAGAAAGAATCAAGATTGGTGTTTATCATTCTATTTAAAAGCTTATGGTATGTGGAATGTTCATCCATGGGTCCCTTTTTCAGCCATGGAGCCCAAGAACCCTTTTTTCAATTAAAGAATGGATGTTTCTATCATTATTGTATTTTATATTACTTAAGATGGGTTTAATTCATGTTTTAATGGTTATTTAAATTCAATTAAGTTCATGTATTATCCCATGAAAGATTTGAATTCCTAATGCGATGAATTTTATTTTCCCATGTCTTAGCCAAGAAAATGTTATGTTGTTAGTGGATCGACATAGTCAGTGTTAGTACATGTGGCACGATACTTACACCCTTTCAATTGGGTTTAGAAGTTGGACCCTAATTAGCACAGATTGGGTTATTTTGGTTACATGATACCTCCCACAGTCTCGGTATATTATGTAGTAAATATATTCAGTTCAGGTTTTCTTGACCAAATCATACAAACTCATAATTATTCAGTTATAAAGATTTTATCCTTTAAGTTTATAGATTATTTCAAAAACATATATATGCTTGGTCTTGCATTCTCAGATGTTATAGCTCTTATGCATTCATGCTAAATTATTTCATGTTGTTCAGTTAGTCATTGTCTCATATGCACAGTACCCCATGCATTTTAGCCAGACCTTATCACATATAATAGTACATTCAAAGTACTAACCCCATATACTTTTTTGCTCTATGATGTCTTATATTATAGGTTCGGACTTTCTGATCGTGCTTAGACAGTTCAGCATACCCGACAGTAGTAGTGGTGAGTCCTTATCCATTGAGGGAAGGATTGATTCTTTTAGTTATCTCAGTGGTTTCGTATTTTCAGTCAGTCGGATTTAGTTTGAGGCTTGTCCCATCAACTCCTCAATCAATCAATTAGATGTTTTTTTGATAATTAGGCAGTCTGTTAGACTGTCTTTCAGCTTACCGTCCTTTTTGAGAATTATCAGTTATTTTAAATTGACTGTTAAATTATCAATATTTTATAGATATTCTGACTTGAGGTTGAATCATATTTTTAGTATTAATAATAATATTATATTCAGTAGTTTATCTTCCACACACTTGTACTATTGTTACTTTATTCACTGCTCACAGCAGGTACCAGCTCATGGGTTAGCTTGTGGACTCTTGTGATCTTAAGCACTGTTGTCGCAATTAGGGGTAACCTCAGGATGTGACAAAACTTCGTATCAGATCCTAAGGTTATGAGGTTTCCTTGGGAGTCTAAAATATATGTATAGTTGACTCTTATGCATGGGTGTGAAGTGCGCCACAATTATGGGCAATAGTATACGAGACATTTTAGGAAACATTTCCATTATTTAAGTATTAATATTGTTTAAATGAGCATAAGCACTATTAAAACTATATCTATAACTCATCCTTAATTCTAGTTACAAACTATGCCTCTTAGAAGAAATAATAGAAGAAGAAATGGGGACTAGCCCACACCTACTCCTATTCAGGAAGATCCCCAGAATGAACATGTCTCTCATGCTGAGTTTAGACCTATTTTTACTACTTTAAACCATTCAGTAGTTGCTCAGAACAACACGTGAGTTATTTCCTCAGTCAATCGAGTGGCAGATACATCTATAACTAAGATTTGGGATTTCACCCAGATGAATCCTCATTTCTTTTTGGGATACAAGTCTGAGGACAATCCATAGGAATTTATTGATATGGTTTAGAAGTTGAAAAATGTTATGGGGTCCACATCAAGTGAGAGTGCTAAAATATCTACTTATCAGTTATAGGATGTGGCACATACTTTGTTCAATCAGTGGAAAGATGACTATGGTGATGATGCAGGACCTGTTGAGTAGGAGACGTTTTCCACAAATTTCATAGACAGTTTTTTCTATTAGAGTTAAGGGAAGCTAAGGTTCAGGATTTCATCAATTTAAAGCAAGGTAATATGAATATGAAGGAGTAGTCACTTTATTTCACTAATTTGGCGAGGTATGCTTCTAATGTGGTGGCTGACAATAGGTCTAGAATGAGTAAGTTTGTATCTGGTGTAGCTGATAGTGTGGCCAAGGAGTGTAGGACCACAATTTTGATTAAAGAGATGGACTTATCTAGACTTATAGTTCATGATCGGCATATTGAGGAGGAGAAGCAAAAAGAGAAAAAGAGGGAAAATAAGAGGGACAAAACACAGTTTTAACTTTTCTCAGCCATGGTGGAAGGCGGTAACCGTTCTCAGTTTCATTAGAAGGTTTAATCCCCAGCTCAATTTTCAGCTAGTGCACAGTTCCTAAGTTGAGTCAAGATAGTCATGATAGGGCGCCAGGCTTTAAGTCCCAGGATAGTGTTTATAGTGGTCGCATTAATTCACTTTGTAAAAAATATGTTAGGAATTATATGGGTGTGTATATGGATGGTAGTGATGTGTGTTTTGGATCTGTAAAGGTAGGCCAATAGGTTATAGAGTGTCTAATAATGGAATAGAGAGGAATGTATTTGCGTGAACAAGGATAGTCCAATCCATCATCAACTCTAGTAGGTCACCCAACTCAGTGGGGTGCTACCTGTAGTTCAACAATTGATCCATGCTAGAATAGGTTGTATGTACTTCATACCCTCTATGATCAGGAATGTTCTTCTAATATAGTTACCGGTATGTTACAGGCTTTCCATCTTTATGTTTAGCCATTATTAGACCTCGGAGCTTCACTCTTCTTTGATCTCCCTATATAGTAGTAAATTTTGGTGTCAATCCTGAATCTTTAGAAGAACCTTTCTAAGTGTCTACCCCAGTGGGTTAATCTATCATAGCCAAACAAGTATACAAAAATTTTTTGGTCACTGTATCTTAGAAAATCAACTCAGTTAAGTATACAGAAATTGCCTGGATTGGATCTGCTTATGATATACCTTAGTTTACTATAGAAATAGAGTCGTCCAGTTTTAGTTTCAAAAGGAACCAGTCATTGAATAGAGGGGTAGTATATTTGTGCTTAGGTGTAAGATTATTTGGAATCTTAAGGCAAGAAAAATGTTATCTAAAGGGTGTGTATACCATATTGTATGAGTTAAAGACTCTTGTTCTGAGACTCTAAGTCCTAAGTCCATTTTAGTAGTAAGGGATTTCCATATGTATTCCCTGAAGATCTTCCCAGATATTCACTTGAAAGGAAAATCTACTTCAGAATATATTTCCTTCCAAATACCCATCCTCTCTCTATTCCACACTATAGAATGGCTCCAGTTGAGCTTAGGGAATTGAAAAAAAGGTTGAATAATCTTTTAGATAAGGGATTCATCAGGCCTAGTGTTTCCCCATAGGGTCCTCCAGTCTTGTTCGTTTGAAAGAAAAATGATTCTCTCAGAATATGCATCGATTATTATCAGTTGAAAAAGTCACAATCAAGAATAAGTATCCACTCCTTAGAATTAATGACTTGTTCGACCAACTTAAGGGTGCCAGTTACTTCTCTAAGATAGACTTCAGATCCAACTATTATTAGCTTAGAGACAGAGATATGACATTTTGAAAACATCTTTCAGAACATGGTATGGTAACTTTGAATTCCTAGTTATGTATTTTGGACTAATTAATGCCCCTGCAGATTTCATGTAATTGATGTTTAGAGTATTCAAGCAGTACTTGGACATATTTGTCAGTCTTAATTAATGATATTTTTGTCTATTCTCGTAGTGGAAAAGATCATGTAGACCGTCTGAGAATTGTACTGTAGACCCTTAGAACTCATTGGTTATTCGCCAATTTTAGTAAGTGCGAGCTTTTTCTAAGATCATTAGCCTTACTTGGACATATTATTTTTGGTGATGGCATTAGAGTTGACCCTCAAAAGACCAAAGTAGTGAGAAACTGGGTCAGACCCATTTCTCCATCAGATAATAGAAGTTTATTGGGTTTTTCCGGCAATTACAGATGGTTTATTGAAGTGTTTTATTCTATTACATCCCACATGTCTCAATTGAATCAGAAGAAAGTTAAATTTTAATTGTCAGATTCTTGTGAGAAGAGTTTTCAAGAGTTGAAGACTCGACTCACTTCAGCCCCAGTATCGACTTTCCCAGCTGGTTCAGATGGGTTTGTAGTAATGTTATGATTCCAGTGTTAGTCATGGTTGTGTATTTATGCAGTGAGGTAAGGTCATAGACTATGCCTCTAGAAAACTTAAACCCCATGAAAAGAATTATCCTACCCATGACCTTGAGTTGGCAGTTGTTGTTTTTGCCTTAAAACTTTTGAGGCATTATATTTATAGAGTTCATGTTGATGAGTTCACGGATCAAAAAAGTTTACATTATGTGTTCTAACATAACGATTTGAATATTTGTCAGAGAAGGTGGTTTGATTTGTTAAAATATTATGATATGATTATTTTGTATCATCCGGGCAAGGCAAATATTGTGGCAAATTCCCTTAGTATATTGTCTATAGGTAGTGTTTTGCATCTTGAGAATGATAAAGAAGTTAGTCAGTGAGGTTCACCAACTTGCTAGATAAGGTTTTCGGTGGTTGATTCAGCTAAGGATTATGTCGGGCTTTAAATTAGAGAGTTGGTAAAGTGCATAGAGTTTCTTTATCTATCATTTTAGATAGAGGTACTCAATTTACCTCTCACTTTTGGAAGGCTTTTCAGAAGGGTCTTGGTACCTAAGTTTATCTTAATACAACTTTTCAGCCTCAGATGGATGGTTAGGTAGAGAGGACCATTTAGACCTTAGAGAATATGTTGAGAGCTTGTGTTATTGATTTTAAAGGTATTGGGGATGACCACTTACCTTTGATTGAGTTTTCCTACAATAAAAGTTGTCACTCCAGTATTCAAATGGCTCTGTTTGAGGCTCTCTATGGGTGGAGATGTAAATCTCCTATTGGTTGGTTTGAGGCAGGTGAAGCTGCTTTTATAGGGATAGATTCAGTGTTCTATGCAATTGAGAAAGTTCAGTTGATTAGGCAGAGGCTTAAGAGAACCCAAAGCCATCTGAAATCTTATACAGATATGAATTGTGATTCAATACTACAGCTTAAGTTTAAATATCATGTTTAAGGATCACTCAGTGCTAGTGGTTTATAAATACCTGATACCTACGTGTTTTACATGATTTTCTGATTTTTAAGTATGATACAGGTAAACCATGATTATTCCTATTAACTTAGTTATTATGATCAGAATGGGCATCATAAAAAATAATATTCATTTAAACATATTTTATTCTAGTAACAGTGTTAGTTCAGTTGGGAGTAGGATTTAGTGCCGAGCAAACCTATGAATGGGGGTGGACCCGCCAATTAGGACTATGCCCTTAGTAGCAGTCCCTATGTTCCTAAACTATGTATCTAGAGTAGGATTATGAGATATCACCTGCCATTTTAGGACTGAAACTCTCTTAGGAGTCACCTGTCAGTTAAGGACTGAATCACTTGTCTTTTGGGATATTAGATTAGTGGATCACCATAGTCAGCGTTAGTACCTGTGGCACGGTACTGACACTTTTCTTATTGGGGTTACATGTTAGACCACAATTAGCTCAGATTGGGTCATGTCAGTTACATGATACCTCCCACAGTCTCAGTATGATATTCAGTATATATATTCAGTTCAGGTTTGCTTGACCAAAGCATTTAAACTCACAGTTATTCAGTTATACATATTTCAGCCTTTCAATTTACCAATTATTTCAAAAATATGTATATTCATGGTCTTGCATTCTTAGATGTTACAACTTTCATGCTTTCTTGCTCAATTTTTTCATATTTTTCAGTTAGACCTTGTCCCATATGCATAGTACCCCATGTATTTCAGCTAGACCTCATCTCATATACTAGTATATTCAAAGTACTAACCACATACTCTTCTTTGCACTATGATGTAATATATCATAGGTTCGAACGCTTAGTTTCCTGACTACACTTAGATAGTCCAGCATACCCAGTAGCAGTAGTGGTGAGTCCTTATCCATCGAGGGAAGGATTGATTATTTAGTTATTTCAATAGTTTCATATTTTCAGTCAGAGTTAGTTGGGAGATTTTCCCATCAACTACTCAGTTAGTCAGTTAGAGGATTTTCATACAATTAGATAGTTAGTTAGACAGTCTTTTAGTTTAGCAACCTTTTCAATATTATCAGTTGTTTCAAGTGGACAGTTAAATTTTCAGTATTTTATCAGGTGTTTTAGACATGTGGTTGAATCACACTTTTAGTATTTAAACTAGTATTAGATTCATCACTTTATCTTCTGCACACATGTACTATTGATACTGTATTCAGTGCTCACAACAGTTACCAGCTCATGGTTTAGCTTGTGGTTACTTGTGACCGTAAGCATCATTGTTGCGACTAGGGGCTAGCCTCGACTTGTGAAAATATATTTGCGGCTAAATATTTGGAAAAATATAGAAACGTGTCTCATACTCAGCAATAGACATGGATCCATGATCCAAGTGATCAAATTCATCCCTCATCTAATTTTTCAAGTGAGAGGAACAAACCACTCTAACAAAGCCTCAAGAAATTAAGTCCAACTTATAGTTGGAAAACTCAAAGGTATACTACTAGCAAGTGCTCTCCTCTAATCCCTATCCACATTCATAAGGTGATAAGTAGTATAAACAACCCCATACGACTCAAGAGATCTGAGATCATGAAAATTCTCATGGAAGTATGTCAGACACTCATAGGTATCCTCGCCAACAGTACCACTAAACTTAGGTGAACCTAAGATAATAAACCTCTCAAGGCTCGAGATAGGACTCCTTAGAATGATATCTCATTGGGGTATATCCTCATGCCCATCCTCTACCATTGAATCATCCATGAACCCTGTCACGCCCTCTAGTTTGGGCTCTTCCTTGGGAGTAGGATCAGAATCCCTAGTCTCACGAGATCAAGTCCTCACCATCTACACAGAAAAGAATTAGCATAAATTTAGAACATTGGGTAAGAATAACCCGCACAATTAGGAATAAAAATAGAGAAGTTTCTCCTAAAGACATCTTATGGACTCTTTAAGATATATATGGTTGTTGAAGTATCAATCTGCGAGACTCTACTTGATATCCTATTCTTACACTTATGAAACTAGTGAACCTAGCACTATGTTATCAATTTTTCACAAACTAAAAATGGGGTCATGATGGAACCGTAACGGCCCAGCTTTGATAGTTAAGTAAATAAACATAAAGGAAAGAAAAAAATTGTAACACAAAGTGATAATCCTAAGACGAGACTTCTGGAACAAAGTCAAACTAATCTAATACTTTTATAATAGAAGTATGAAAGAAAAACCATAAATATCCCAAAAGTTTATAGTAAAATATCTAAAAAGGGAAAATACAACATTGTATCTTCGTCATAAGTAAACACTAGTAAGGATAGATGAGGTATGAATAAGTCAAAAAAATTAGAGCGAATCAGTACCTTGAAGTCCTAAATCTCAACACAGAATTAGGCACCATGCGTGGTCTTCAAATTGGTATTTGCACTAAAAGGTCACAACTGCGGTGAGTACGATCCACTTGTACCCAATAGTTATCATAGTATGATTGAGCAAACTAGAAAATAAGATAATATAAATTAAACTATGAGGACGTCACCAGTAACTTGAAAAGTCCTAAATAGTATCACAGACCATATCTAATAATAGATCTAATATAAATAGCAAATAACAAGGTATGTATACATGAAACATACTGAAGATAAATACATGTCAAACCAACATAGATAACACAAATGACGGATAAGCATTGTAATTTATAATGATGGATGGAACGATTCAAGGTCATAAAAAACCTTTTATATATACTTATAGAGCCTCAATTCTCCAAAAATAGGACCCGTTATGGGTTCACAACTCGTATACTATCTCAAATCTCTCTTTCAAATCCTATCCCCACCTGTCTCTCTTATGTTCACATATCAAGGTTTTTATAAAGATATCTCATTTCTTTAAAAAATAATGTTTCCTCAATAGTGCAGATATCTCATGAATGTATATAAATAAAATAAGGTTGTAATTCTCGCAATGAAATCAATATAAAGATATTCAATCAATTCAATACATATATATATATATATATATGTGTGAGCCTAGAAATCAACTCAATATGTTAATGATTCATGATATCAGTCTAGTTAGGAAGTATTAGAATAGATATTTATGTAAGAAATCATTAATAGAATATGAACCCCTAGCTTGGGCATATTTGTCTTAATAAAGGAAATCAATGCTTAATAAGACATATAATATCCATTTAAGCACCCGCGTAGGAATCTTGTTAAGAATAAAGGCATTTAAATGCACAATATAATGTAAATGATGTCATAAAGAGTCCTCGCATAGGCAACATGAAATCTATCATATCTTAAATCAACAACAACAAGAATATAAGGCCCATCTCAAGCACACAACAATATAATAAATACATAAGCCCCAACACGGGCACACAATAGGAGTAATATTATCAAAATTCTATTTCCATACTTTATTTCCCAACCCATATCATGTTTCTACTAATTTATTAACTACCTACCCCAGTCTGTAAAAAGTCAAACCATAAATTATGTTAAAGATATGAAAAGCCATGTTAGAATCCTTAAAATGGTTCTTTTCCTGTATGAACCACCTCATTTCGAGCTAAAAACATTAAAACATCACATATGCATCAAAAGAAAGCTAATGGTACTCATACTAACTATATTTAAGATGGGTCCAGAATGGACCAAGAAAATAGGTTTTTAAAATGAAGGAGAATTTTATTTTAGAAACACATTTCCCATGGTTAGAGGAACTTACGATATAAAACCCAATCAAAAACAAGTTAAATTGAGGTCTAAATCAACGAAAAATCATTTTTTAGCTTCAATAGCAAGATCCAAAAATTCCATTTTGAGATCAAGAATAAAGAGTGTTTTTGAAGCCATACTCAATGGGAAATTATAGGAAGACGAGTTTGGCGCTTACCTAAGTTAAAAGGGTGAAGAAACCCCCTAAAATCGCTTATACCCGTAGCTTGGAAGTCCAAAAGTGGAAGAAAATTTTCCTTTTTTAATTTGGTTAGGTTTCGTTTGTTATTTTGAGACTCTATAGAAACCCTTGAGGTACTTTTATAATAGTTTACGTACTTTGACATACTTTTACTCACTATATACTTTTTTTTCATGGATTTTGGTTTAAAAATTAATTTGAGACATTAGATTTTATTCTTCCATTATAATGCAATTAATTTTATGGTTTCTTCAATGACATTCATGGATTGTTGCACAACCATGAGTAGTTAATTTCTTTATCTAGGTTTGTGGGAACCCTGGTGTAGTAACAAAGTAGAGGAAGTACAAGATTTAGCGAGATCATTGTTGTTGCATGTATTGTGATTTTCTTCAGCTTGAATTCATTCTTAATGGTTGAAAATGTTAGGAACTAACCAATATTTTTGATTATCCTTATTAAAGAAATCAAGATTGGGAAAAGAGGTTACAATAGTGATTCGAGGCTATCAAGGTGCTAGTTAAACTGAGATAAAAGATAAGGGTTTGTTAGGAGACACTCTGAGACACACAAGGTGAAGAGTAATATTATCAATGCATTCACAGAACAGTTAGTGATACCTATATAGTCAGATTCTACATTTGTAGCAATTGATTTAGCCATATTAAGAATAAGAAACCTAACAAGTTATGAAGCCAAGGGAAACACAGTAATAATTTCCATCTCATATTGTTTACAAACAAAAATCATTCCAATTTTGTTTCTTTTTACTGTGGACTATGAACCCCTCATTTGTTTGTGCACTACCTTGTGATTTCATCAAGTTCGAGAGATAGTTTATACCTATTCCCTATGTCTTTGACCTCAGCCTAGTTGGGTTACTATATTTTGACATAGACCGCTTTAGACTTCATTAGAGGTGTACTTTTGGGTGACATCAAAATTTTGGCATCGTAAAATAATCAATAACATTCATGATTGAAATATAGATGATATCACAACAATAAGAAGAAGAAGATTAAGAAAAACCCACAACTGTAACTGAATTAACCAACAAAAGTCAATAAAAGAGAATCACAAGATCAAAATCAGATCTTAGAATCAAAATATGTTTGTGAACATCAAAAGTTTGTTATACGTTTGAATCTTTGACAAATAAGTACATAAAGGGTATTTATAGTAAAAAAAAGGAAACCCTAAGAACAAAGCTCAAATGAAATAGGAGAAAATTAGGTCGGAGGCCATATGTGGTATGTACCTATGCTCCTGGCACTGGGCGCAGGTACTACCTACGGACCTAGTATAAGGCACAGGTAGAAGGAGAAAAAATCCTATAATGTTCTTAGGATTTAGGATGTATCATACTTTCTTTGCTTACATGCATTTTTTCGGTCCTACTTGCGGCCACATGTTGACTTGGTAAATGCCGGGAGTCATCTTTTAATCTCTTCTTAAATTCTCAAACATGTTTTGATCATGAATAAGCTGGTAATCATCCCAAATCTCCATAATTTCTCCAAAAAGTAGCCAAGAACACCTTTTTCACCTTTTTATCAAACTTAACATACAAAACATGGTTTCCTGAGATACATACCCAAAATTGATCATATCTAACAAAATAGCTTGAGAAACATGCATATTTTCCTTGTTTTAAGCATCAAAAGTTCTATATTTCTATAGAACATCAACACCCTCAACTTAGAATATTTGTCGGTCCTCAGGTAACAAAACACAACAGAAATAAAAATGACACTTAACTAGGAGAATCTAAGTTATTCAAGGTAGACAGTCAATACTTTAACTCAAAATACAACATCCCATCAAATCTCACTTATAAAAATGAGCCATGTAAGAACATGAAACACAACAATGTGGCACAGTGGGATCAAGGTATGTCAATTACATTAGCAACAGACAACCACTCATATATATAAATTATAATAGCCGCGAAACAAGCAAATAGCTAGCAATATGACTCAAGTTCCCTCACAACAAAGAAGACCCCCTCACTCATATGAAATAATGCATGTCAATGCAGGGATGGTCAAGAGACACTGACACTCAGAAGATAAGTTCCAATTGATGTATGTCATATACCATAATATTGCCCTTATTTTCGTTACTTTAGCACTCAGATAGTCAAGTTAGGATCACTATAAGTATTTTTTCAGCTTGTAATATACGTTTGGGGGATGGTATGATACATATGGACATTTAAAATAACTAAGCCTCCTTGACACTACACTAACTTTGTGGTCTTACTCACTAGAAAATTTTCACTTTATTTCCTTCCTAATTTTTTTTTTATTTTAAAGCACATTCAGGTTGGATATGGTGTTTTATTATTTCTTTTTCTCTTTTTCACAAATTTTCTTTTCTTTTCTTATCTTTTTCTTTTTCTTTTTCTTTTTGTTTTTCTTTTCCTTTTTCTACCACAGCCAGCCCTATAAAATTTTTCTCTTATTTTACCCTTCTTCATACTCATTTTACACTACGTACCCCTATGATAGTCACCCTCAACTTAGGCATTTTGCCTGAGATGAGGTGCTCAATGTGTAAGAAATACCAACGCTAAAATAGGTTTATTGTAACACAAATGTGAAGGTTAAAAGTTTAACAAGAAAAATAGTCTATAAGGCTCAAAAATTGGATCAAGGGATACTATTTCACAATGGGAAGGTCATTTAGGCTAAAAGTTGACTAAACTAAAAAATGGTCTATGATTCTTTACTAATCAACTATCCTACAACCTAGGCAAGACAAACTAGGTAAGTTCTAAATT
Source organism: Capsicum pubescens (assembly GCA_030864215.1). NCBI lineage: Eukaryota > Viridiplantae > Streptophyta > Magnoliopsida > Solanales > Solanaceae > Capsicum > Capsicum pubescens. The sequence continues at coordinate 110,958,227 of CM061544.1, forward strand.
CAACATACAAATGGAACTAAGTAGTATCTCACACACATGGCATAGAATCAATATTACAAGATACTACCTATCCAGTTCATGCAATTCTTAGCATTGATTATCATTTCCCTAATCCTAATGTCATAGCAAGATCCACATAGTTTACACATATATTCATCAACATAATTCTAAAAAAAATTGAGGGGTATAAAATATCAATAAAAACATGACTACTGCCCTACATACTTAAGAAACTCCTAATTACACAAAAACACAACACAATAAGAAATAAAACACAATACATCACAAAATTATCCTAGACATCCTGATTCTACAACCATACCGCAACCGAATAGAAAAGAACCACCACAATAAAAACTCGTGGCATTTATGGTATGTCTTTCCCCTAACTAAAAACTTTTGAATTTTCCTCATTGTGCTAAAATAAAACAAAGGGAAGTGAGAACATACCTGGGACACACTAGGCATTTGTGCCATGATCTTCTTAGATGGGGGTATATCTAGTGGCGGAGGCCATGATGGTGGCGGTGCACTATGAGAAGATTTAACCGCAACTAGCATGGCATGTCTCTGCCTATCAATAAATGAAGTTTCCATCAAATCATAAGTGTCCCTTTTAAGTTCTTGCTTGTATGGCCTATCTAGATTCTATAATTTCCCTTCTCAATCTCTCTTGGTCCTAACTATGGGCACTACTACTTCATCCTTAGGGAATAAATCAAGGCATCTAGGACCACACAAAGGTGATAGCTAAATAATTGGGGAAAGAACTAGAAGGATAGGTAATATATGGCTATTAATGAGAGAGCACACCTCTACTCAAAGTAGGTCCACCTTTTCCCTACTATGTACTAGATCTGGCATCTCAATCCTACTAAACTGAGTGTATACTCAAGTCTCAAGAGACTCTACTCATCCATACAACTCATCTCATATCTATAACATCTTATCCTAGTGTGCAACCACTTTGGTCTCAACAATTAGTAGTTGATTTGATATCTCTTCTATTCTCTCCTCAAAACCTAGTATATCTTACACACTAACCTTTGTAACAATATCCTTATCAATAGTATCAATCACAAACACCACCCGCGTACTATTTGGCTATTGCATTATCATACACACATCAAACACTACTTGTTCATCATTCAGTTTGGAGGTAATCTTTCCCATGTCCATATCAATGAATACCCTACCAGTGGATAGGAAGAGACTACCCAATATAATAGATACTTAAGAATTTAACTCACAATCAAGAACCATCAAAATTAGTGAGGAACATAAAGGATACTACCCTTACTTCTACCTTACACAAAACACCCATTGGTTTCTTTAAAGCTGAGTCAGCCATCAATAGTTTTTTGGAGGTAGGTTTGAGTTATCCCATCCTCAATATCTTGTACACATCCATTGGCATTATATTTACTCTTGATCCTAATTCACATAAAGCATGCTTGATATTGAGAGGATAGAATCTTGACTACTTTGGGGTCCTCCTTCTTTTCTACTAAGGTTAAGGAAGGGGTCGCACTATAAGGGTGAACGTGTTCATTGGGATCGATCAACCAATCCCACCACTATAATACTAAAAATTATCATCGTCATGTATTGACTTCTTAGACTTGGGATCAGTTATCTCATCACTCTCAGTGCTATCAATCATTAACTCCTCGATAGTAGGTGCAATGGGATCATCTATAGAGGCACCACAATTAGTAGTGATAGCTAGATAATTACTTATAGAAGGCGGACTCTAAACTTTTTCACATGGAAGAGTAACAGGTTATTTATGTTTAATCATGGCAGATATTTTCCAAAACTGGTGCTATAACTATTTGATAGTTGTGGCTTGAGACTTCACCTTTTGGGTCACCCTAAAATATTAGCCTTAATCTCCTTAAGGATGTTCTCCTGATTTTGTTGAACCTTCACTAGTTTGGTCAGTATTTCTTCTATGTATAATAGCTGGATCATAGCACTTGTTATGTTGAACTTAACTCCTGGGCAAAACTGGAGAAATAATGGCAGTAGTCTCTATTGCATAAACATACCCTAGATCCTCATCATCATCCTCATATGGTTGATAGAACTTTCACGCTGGGATCACATGGTCTCGACCACCTCAAACTCTATTTTTGTTTCCACTGAGTACTGCTCGATATTTTGTTTCCTGTCTCTATATAGCTAACTCTACCTCCCAAACTATGCGCTGAGCATCTTCTATTGTCTTTCTCTTATTTTTAGCTTGATCTAACAACACCTCTATCTACTGGTCAATAATATCCTTAACTCCTTCAAGAGGAGGTGGAGGCATAAAAATACAAACTACTCCAAGAATATTTTCTCTTTTCTATTCCACCATTCTACTAGGTGTTTGTATGATCCTTTTCAGATTTTTTACAATGAGAAGGGCACTGCCTCTACTTTATTTGTTAGGCATACATCATCATATACCATACTAAGAACAAAAACAAAAAGGTGTAAAAACTACAACAACTTTAAATCAAAATTCAACATCATATTCCATGGCAATGGTGCCAAAATTTGACAATGCCCAAAATACACATTCACCTTGAAGATCATTTCGATCGCTGTCAAATATAATAATCCAACAAAGGTTAGGATTGAATTCCAGGGGAATATGTGGACTTGCTGATCTCAGACGTTGTAATCAACGGGCAAAGTTATAAAAATAAATGGGGGGATTTGAATGGTAGTAACCAAAAAGGAGCAAATATTAACATTTATTGTAATCAGTATTGGTGAACACTAGGACTTTATTCCCCCTGTCTTCTTAAAGTATTATCACTATTTGTTGAACCAACTCTATACCTTCCATAAAAAATCAATAAATTATGTACCTTGTATATTATTTTAGACGAGTAGAAGGATTTCACCATATACCTTTTGAGTCTCAAAATGTCGCCTTACTAATCCTTATCTAAATTCTAGTTAACTATTACCTTTTGAGTGTCAAGTTATTATATGAAGTCAAACTATCTTACTAAGATAATAAATAGAAGCGTGGATCGATAGTTAAACTCTAAATTACTATTGTCTTTATCTTTTCCTAGTCACTACTCCTCTTTTAGAGAAAGTAGCAATATCTAGGTGGGATCCTAACATTGTCCACCCATTAATAAAATTACTATATTAAATATAAGGCAATACATTCATGGGTAATGATTAATAATAACAATAATACTTTTCCAATTTCATCAACCCGCGATGGTTTCCTCAACCTTAGCAATGGGTTTTAACCACACATGCTTTTGAAATAATCAATAACATTCATTACTAAAAGTATAGATGAAATCACAACAATAAGAAGAAGAAGAAGAAAAAACCACAATCATAACTGAATTAATCTACAAAAGTAAATAAAAGAGAATCCCAAGATCAAAATTGAACCTTAGAATCAAAATGTGTTTATGAATATAAAAAATTGTGTTATAAGTGTGACTCTCTGACTAAAAATTACATAAAAGGTATCTATAGTACAAGAGAAAACCCTAAAAATAAAGTTGTTACATCCTAGGTTTTGGCCTTAGAAATTTTCCTTTAAATTTCTTTTCCAAATCTAATATGACTCAAGGGTGCGAGTAATATGTTGGGGTGTGAGTGATATGGTCCTATCATAAGCTGACTAGTGTTAGTTTTTAGGATGGTTTTGATCACTGTACTGTTCACAACTTAAGGGTATTAGTCGTAAGGCTTGTATACGAGTCATATCAGAGACTAGTATGGTGGGCATGTTTGATTTTATTTGTAATTCATTCTGCCAGAGATACGGATCATTGGTATGGATCGTATATTGAGGTTACGACTTGGTTGGATGATTTGTAAGCTAGACAATGTCTGATCTAAGTTTAAGGCCTGGATACAAATAGTGGGAACCAATCATTAGGAAGGGTATGACTTATAAGAGAGTCAGTCGTATCCGTGTGATGGGTTTTTAAGGAAAAGTGGGGGTATTCTGGACATTTCCCTACTTACCCTAACTATGAAACACGAATTCTAATACACTTAGAAGGTTACTTACCTTATTATTCTATTCATTAACACATAAAAACTATTCCTAAATATTCAACAATTCTCTCAAGAGCTTTTTGGGTAAGAGAGCTAGGGTTTTAACTTGGGCTTACTTTGGAGATTGATTTGGTAATTCTTATCTATCATATTTCTCTATTTAAGGCATGTGTCTCTTCTCTGCCTTTTATTTCTAAAAAGGCATTGATTTTATGGTTGTTTTCATGGTTTCAGTATTGCATTGGTTATGGTTTTCCACTAACAATTGGATGTTTTGGTGTAAATGGTTTGGTTATAGTTTTTTGTAGTTGAACTTTACTATTATATGCATTAATGATAGTTTTGGGAAATTGGATTGAATGGTAATGGTTTAATTGTCTTTGGAATTGGTTTTGGTTATATTATACCCCCAAGGTGTTTGATAAAATGCTTATAATACGCCCAAATTACAACTCTCGTTAGAAAGTGTATGTGGTCGCTGTCAAATATAGAACCCAACTGGGTTGGGTGTCGAATCCCACAGGGAATACTATGATCACTAAGTATTGCGATTATTATTAGACTGTTGGTCGAAGATTCCAAGATAAGGGGGTTTTGGTTTAAGTGCACAATAATACTATTAGTGTAACGAATGAGACGATATAAGTAATAAGATTTGATCACAGAGGATGATAAGTTAGGGTTATGTCCACCTTGTAGCTTCTACTTCTATATTAACTATGGGTAATACAAACTTTATACATGCATACACCTATAGAGAGAGGTATTCTAATTCTAAATCCAAGTCTTTTTCAACCATCAAGAATTTATTCACCTTAGTTCTCTCAAACCTAAAGTGTACAACAACTTATACGAACTCTCCAAGTAGTTAATCCTACTAGGGCATTAACGTGTAAACTATAGGTTGGAAACCCTAATTTCTTATCACACTCTCTTTTCCAAACAACAACTTTTCTATCGAACAAGTTATTGCTATAATGGCGTATTCCCTATGTTTGCAACCACGAGAATTCAATTATAATGAAGAGAGTAATGATATAAGTGCATTACACATCATAAATTCACAAACCCATAGCAATAGACAGTATACTACAAGGTTTCTATAACCCTAACAGATAAGCTTAGCTACTCATGAATAAAATATAAATCAACATCGAAATATTGATCATACCAAAACTTAGAACGAACTTGGTGATGAAGAGGATTAGCGACAATGAGAGAGAAAAACATTTCTCCCTCTCTCCTCAAACTAAGCGTCTCTTGTGTTCAAAAATATTACAGAATCTGAATTAAGTGAATAATTCCTAAAAATTTAGCAATAAGGCTTTTAATAACATCCTTCTCTAATAAATTGCTAATGCATCCTTAACTATTTAAAAATATTGTGTTTGCCTAGGAAAAAGTTCCCATACATCACATTCAGTCCAAAAGCTGCTTTCCTTTTTATGTGAAGTTTTCTTTGCTGTCCACAGGTCCCCAAAGTGCTGTAATCTTCCTCATTAGTACCTGAAAAGCATGTTAATCACATAGGTCAGCTCACTTAAATAAAAATAGACTAAAAGTGCAAGAATTATGTATCTTATCCTCAAAACTTAGCTAAAACATAGGTAAGTTATGGTGCTTAGACGTATAAATACGCCCAACATCAGCTTATAAAGATATGCCTATTGCATTGACTTCGTTAAATAGAATTCATGCTTGTTTTCAAATTATGCATGAAACTATAAATGGTTTAAATGGTTTACAAAGGTTAAAGGCTTATTGGTTTGGCTTTTGGAGAACATGGAAGTCTCCTAAGAGGTTAATATGGAAAATAGAAAGGGCACATGAGAGTCCCCTTAACCTCAATGGTTTGGCTATTGATAAATCTTGCAAGTATGGTTGGTATGGCGATACCACTAATAAATTGTCTTGGTTATTAAATGGTAATGGATTTGTTTGTATATTGTTTTAATTTGGGCATTAATGGTGGGATGTGTAACTGGGCCATGGAAGAAAACTTATATTTTCCTATATGAAGGGTATTTGATAGCCACATGCAAATGTCATGTTTTATATTATAGGTATGTACTATTTATCCCATTGGATATCTCCTGGTCATACGGCTTCATGCACTGGGACTATTTCAGTAGGGGAGCTGAACCCTTATGGCCCATGAGTGTAGTTAAATGGCAAGGTTACACAACCAAAGTAAAGGTTTTAAATTCATGTTAAACATAGATTCCCTTTCCCTGCACTTATGTATACAAGTATGGTTGTAAGCATAATGGATGGATTTACTTAGTTGTTTAAATGATATTACTTTATCCTTATCCAGAGATACATGCTATTGGTCATTTCCTAACCTGTCTACTGGTGGTTGTATACCCATGTTATGCAGGAATCAACCGTTCGACTACTACATAGTGATTAACTCAGGGTCAATATTTGGATTGAAATGGTGAGCTTCCATCTTTCCTAAAGGCTCCATTTTATGATATGGATACTCTTAGACATTTTGTTTTAATTTTTGACATTGGTTTTGGCCTTGGTTGGTGGCATGTCTCAACCAGATATTAGTATTCTTTTTTATAGAGGATTTATGTTACATATAGGGGTTGGTATGGGAGGGATAGGTATTGGTGTCAACCTTAGCATTGGGATTGGTATTGGGGCTGAAATCATTAGATGATATTGTTGGTTATTCAATTGTATTATGTTTTAGGATTGATTGTCATTTATGTTTTGATATTCTCTTTGGTTTGGTATGGATGGTTGGGTTTGATACGTTTATACTTGGTTGCGTTGGCCACGGTCGTGATCCTATCCTAGAGTTTTGATATGAACAATAACTCTATCTAGTTATATGTTTGGAATTCAGTCCATCTGAGGCTGTATAAGGCGGTTGGGTTAGGTTAAGGGGTCGATCCTCGGTACTGGTTGGACTTGGGATGCCCATTACGTCTAGGCCCTGATTTGAGTCATGAAAAGTTGGTATCAGAGCTTTTAGTTTATCTTCAACTAGAAATTACACAAAGCGTGTCGAGTGGAGTTTTTAGGGGTGTGTAGAGTGCCATACTCATAAGAAATAGAATGCAAGATATATAGGAATGTATTACTTTCTTGAAATTCTCAGCCCTGGAATTCTCTTAAATCCTTGGTTATTTTTCTTTTAGATCATGCCTCCTAGATCTCGGATGCAAAAGAATCTTTCTGCCTCATCTAGGGATAATGGTGAAGGGGCACCTCCTACATCTGGAGTATATCTTTGATCTCATGGTCCTATTCCTGATTCTACTACAGTTCCTCCTATTCATATTATTTCTCCTTAGGTCCCTTAAAGTGATGTGAGAAATGTAGAGTTTTGTCATCCTATCGATGTTATTGCTCAGATGGTCATTGCTCAAGCTGAGCAGGGTGCGGTTAGTTCTTTTTCTGCTAACGCCACAAGGGTTGGTCAATTTATATAGATGGGTCCTCCTACTTTTATTGGAGTAAAGGTGTAGGAAGACCCATAAGGCTTCTTGGATGAACTAGAGAAGATATTTTGGGTTATGCAGGCTTTAGATATGGAGGGAGTTAGCTTTGTAGATTATAATCTCAAAGATATTTCTTATTAGTGGTCTGTGGAGTGGTATGGACATAAGATTGATATGGAAAAGTAAGGGTTGTGGGAGGCCTTTTCTAATGCCTTCATTGATCGTTTCTTTGCTGAAGTGTTTAGGGAAGCTAAGATGGAGGAGTTTGTGAACCTCATGCAAAGAAGGATGTCTATAAGAGAATATTTCTTGAAGTTTCATCAGTTGTCAAGGTCTGATGCTGATTTGGTGGCTGATATGAGTTTGAGAATGAGGAAGTTCACTTCTGGCTAAATATAGATATGATTTTTTAGAGCAATACTGCTTTGCTCATTAGGGATATGGATATCTCTAGATTGATTTTTCATATGTAGCAGGTTAAGGATAGGTTGACGTCGGCTCTAATTTTGACTCTACTAAAAGGAAATGATGGGCTTGTGGTTTACTGTTATTCATCTCAGGTAGGTCTTAGTTGTGTTTTAATATAGCATAAGGAAGAGATTGCCTATGCTTCCAAGCAGTTGACAGTGCATGAGAGAAATTATCCTACTCATGATTTAGAGCAGTTAATGGTTGTGTTTGCTTTGAAAGTATGGTGGCATTATCTTTATTGTGTTCACGTGGATATCTTTTCTAATTGTAAGAGTCTTCAGTACATATTCATATGTAAGGAGATTAATCTCAAGCAAAAGAGATGGCTTGAGCTTCTTAAAGATTATAATATGAGTTTTCACTTCCACCCAAGTCAGACTAATGTGGTTGTTGATGCTTTTAGCTGGTTATCCATGGGGATTTTGACTCATGTGGAGTAAGGCAAGCGGGAATTAGTAAAGGATATTTAGTATTTGGCCAATCTTGGAGTTGATCTCATATATTCTAAAGATGGTGGTGTGATGGTGCAAGAAGTGGTTTTATTATCTCTTGGTGCATAGATTAAGGCGAAAAAAGTGTTGAATTCGGTCTTGAAGAAAACAAAAAGTGTTGTTGGTGGGAGAAAGGTGGTGGTGTTTGAGATTAATGGTGATGGTACTTTGTGATACCAAGGGAAGTTGTATTTCCTGAATGTCAATGGGTTGCGGCAAAGGATTTTGGCTAAGGTGCATAAGTCTTGCTATGTTGTCCATCCTGGTTCAACAAAGATGTATCATTATCTCAAGGAAATCAATTGGTGGAATTGTATGAAGAGAGATGTAGTTGACTTCGTGGACAAGTGCATGGTGTGTCAATAGGTTAGGGTTGAGTACATGAGGCCTGGTGGGTTGAATCAAGAAATAGAGGTGCTTGAATGGAACCGGGAGATGATTAATATAGATTTCATTACCAGTATTTCTCGATCTCAGAATTATTTTGATTCGATTTGGGTCATCGTAGATAGGATGACCATGTCTGCTTACTTTTTGCCGGTAAGAACTACTATTTTGGTGGAGTATTATGCAAATTTTTATCTTCAAGAGATTATGAAGCTGCATGGGGTGCCTATTTTGATTATTTTTTATCGTGTTAGGCAGTTTATATCTCATTTCTTATGATCTTTCCAAAAGGGATTAGGGACTAAGGTTAGTCTGAGTATGCATTCTATCCGCAGTCAGATAGGCAAGCTGAGAGAACTATTCAGACATTGGAGGAAATGCTTTGGACATGTATAATTTATTATGGAGGTAGTTAGGTTGAGCTTCTACCTTTGGTAGAGTTTTCTTACAACAACAACTATCATTCTAGCATTGGTATGGCTTCTTACTAGGCGTTGTATGGCTGGAGGTGTAGATCTCCTACTTGATAGTTTGATCTTAGTGAGTTAGATATGTTTGGTCCTGATTTGGTCTATCAATCTATGGAGAAGGTGAAGGTGACTTGGAATAGGCTTAAGGCTGCTCAGAGTCTCCAAAAGTCCTATGCAGATGTTAGGCGTAATGACTTAGATTTTGAGGTTGCGGATAGGGTTTTCCTAAAGGTGTCTCCTCTGAAGGGAGTAGTGTGGTTTGGTAAGAAGGGAAGCTCAGTCCTCGATTTATCAGTCCTTATTATTTTAAGGAGAATAGGCAATATTGCTCATGAGTTGGGGTTGCCTGCGATTTTGGGTTTGGATCATTTAGTCTTTCATGTTTCCATAATTGAGGAAGTGTATTGGTGAACCTTATTTGGTTGTTCTTTTGGAAGGGTTGGATATCTCAGATTCTCTGTCTTATAGAGAGGTCCCGATTGAGATATTGAATAAACAAGTTCATCGGTTGCGTACCAAGGATGTCGCTTTGGTTAAGGTTCCGTGGTGGAAACAGAAGGTAGAAAAAGCTACGTGGGAAGCAGAAAAGGACGTGAATTCCAAGTATCTGCATTTGTTTTCTTCTCCTAGTATTCGTGTGAAAGGTATGTATTCTTGAACACATCTTTATTTTCTGACTTTGTTAATGAAGAGAGTATTATCTTTGCCTCTTTGTTTTAATACCTTTTTAAAGGGGTGTTTGAAAATGCAAATGACTCTGTGTTTGGTTACCCCTACCTTATCCTTCATTCGGGAACGGATTCTCCTAGTAGGAGAGAATGTTACATCCTAGGTTTTGGCCTTAGAAATTTTTATTAGAATTCGTTCTTCGAACCCAATACGACCCTAAGATACAAGTTGTATGCTGGTTATGAGAGGTATGGTCCTGTAGTAAGCTGACCAGAGTTTGTTAGTGGGATGGTTTTGATCACTGGAATATTCACGACTTAAGGGTATAAGTTGTAAGGCTCGAATACGAGTCACATCAGGGACTCATATGGTGGGCAGTGTTTGATCATCCTAGTAATTCATTCTGCCAGGAATACGGATCATGGGTATGGATCATATTTTTAGGTTAAGACTTGGTTGGATGAGTCATATACTGGACAATATATTATCTAAGGTAAAGTCCTGTGTACGACCAGTGGAAACCAATCGTAAGTAAGGATACAACTCGTAAGAGGGTCAATCGTATCCCTGTGATGGATTTTAAGGGACTTAAGTGGGGGTATTCTCGATCTTTTTCCTGTTTACCCTAACTATGACCCACGACTTCTAATACACTTAGGAGGTTATTTACCCTATTATTCTATTCATTAATGCATAGAAAACTTTTCTTAAACATTCAACAATTCTCTCAAGAGCTTTTGGGGTAAGAGAGTTAGGGTTTCAACTTGGGGAGTTCTTTGGGGCTTTCTTTAGTGATTTTCTTCCATAATTTTTCCCGCTTTAAGGCATGTGTCTATTCCCTACTTCTTATTTCTAAAAAGGCATGGATTTTATGGTTTCTTTCATGAGTTTAATATTACATAGGTTATGGTTTTCTAATAGTAATAGGGGGTTTTGGTGTAAATGGTTTAGTTATGGTTTCCTATGGTTTAACTGTGCATTTATATGCATTAATTGTGATTTTGGGCAATTGGATTGGATGGTAATAGTTTAATAGTCTTTGGAATGGGTTTTGGTTATATTATACCCCCAAGGTGTTCTATAAAATGCTTATAAAGATATGTTTATTGCATTGACTTTATTAAATGGAACTCTTGGTTGTTTTCATCTTATGCATGAAACTATAAATGGTTTACAAAGGTTAAAGTCTTATTGGTTTTTCTTGTGGAGTACATGGAAGTCTCCCAAGAGGTTAATATGGTAAATGGAAAGGGCACTTGAGAGTCCCCTTAACCTAAATGGTTTGGCTATGGATAAATCATGCAAGTATTATTGGTATGACGATGCCACTAATGAATGGCCTTGTTTAGTAAATAGTAATTAGATTTGTTTTGATATGGTTTTAATTTGGGCATTAATGGCGGGATGTGTAACTGAGCAGTGAAAGGTTGAGGTTCCAAGGGAATCAAAACTGGAAACTCACATTTGTCTATATGAGGTGTCTTTGATAACCACGTGCGAGTGTCACATTTTATATTTGAGGTATGTACTGGTCATTTCTTGGGATATCTCCTGGTCATACGGCTACACACACTAGGACTCTTTCAGCAGGTGGAGCTGAACCCATACAGCCTATGGGTATGGTTAAACAACAAGGTTACACAGCCCAGGCAGAGTTTTTAAATACATGTTAAACACAGAATCCCTTTCCCAGAACTTATATATATATGTATGGTTGTATGCATAATGGATGGTTTTGCTTGGTTGTTTAAATGGCTTACTTTATCCTTATCCTAAGATACATGCTAGCGGTCATTAGCTAACCCTTCTACTAGCGGTTGTATACACATGCTATGTAGGAACTGGTCCTTCCACTCCTCCTACATAGTGATTGACTCAGGGATAGCATTTGGATTAAAGTGGTGAGATTCCATCTATCCAGAAGGCTCCATTTAATGATTTGGAAACTCTTAGATATTTTGTGTTAATTTCGGACATTAGTTTTGTCCATGATTGGGGGCTTGTCCTAATCGGATATTTGTATTATTTTGGATAGAGGCTTTGTGGTACTAAAGGGAGTATGTATGGGTGGGATCAATATTAGTGTTGGCCTTAGCATTAGCATTAGTGTTGGGGCTAACATCATGGGACGTTATTATTGGTTGTTCAATCGTAGTACATTTTGGGATTAATTGTCATGTTATGTTTTGATATTCTTTTTGGTTTGGTATGGTATGGTATGAATCTTTAGGTTTGGTACGGTTAGACTTGGTAGGGTCGGTCACGATCGTGATCCTATCCTAGAGTCTTGATGTGAACAATAATTCTATCTTTTTGTAGTTTGAATTCAATCCATCTTAGGTTGTATAAGGCAGTTAGGTTGGGTAAACGGGGTAGTCCTCGATATTGGTTGGACTTGGGATGCCCATTACGTCTAGGACATGGTTTGGGTCACTAAAAAAGCCCCCACAAAAATGGAGAAAATTGGATCGGAGGCAATATGTGATCTGTACCTGCGCTCCTGGCATTGGTCATAGGTACCACCTATGTACCTAGTATAGGGAACACGTAGCGGGAGGAAAAATCAGGCAATGTTCATCTTTGGGGATTTTGGAATTCTTGTACTTTCTTTGCCTACATGTGGACCGTAGGTCCTACTTGCGGCCACATGTTGACTTGGTAAGTGTCGGGAGTCACCTTTTCAGCTCCTCATTGATTCTCAACCATGATTTGATCATGAACAAGTCGATAATCTTCCCAAATCTCCATAATTTCTCCAAAAAGTAGCCAAAAACACCTTTTTCTCAAACTTAGCATACAAAACATGGTTTCCTGCAAAACATACCCAAAACAGATCATATCTAACAAAACAGCCGCAATAACTTGCATATTTTCCTCATTTTAAACATCAAAAGTGCTATATTTATATATCACATTAGGCTCATAGGGTAAGGCAACTATATCATATAATTCTAACTTGGAATAAAAGGAAAGTATCTAGATAGAGAGTTGGCGTGTTTTTTATCCAAGGGCCAAGGGTCTAACCAAGACACTTGGAACTGAAGGAAAGGGAACTAAGGTTGGATCTACTATGGGGATAGGTATAGAGATAGGATCATAGAGAGAGACGGTGATTATTGACATAAGGATGACTTCAATAAATGGATGGTGTATATGTTCTACCAGGCTATCGAGACACCAATCGAGAATATAGGCCATATTGTCTAAGCTAGTAAAGCATCTGGAAAGTTAGGAAAATCTCCTTCAGGAGATTAAGGTTCACATTTCAGGATTGACCTAGAAAGTTTAATCGCATGCTACTATGATTAAGTCATTACAATAGAAATTTCGATAAATGTCTACAACCTTGAATCAGTGGAATCCCAGCACCCTTCCAATTACTAAAGTGAAGAATCCTAAGAACAATGGTCATTATTTATCTATAACCAGTTGGACCACACCTGAGTTGGTGAGCCGAGAAATGATAGTGTTGAGGTTGATGAGAGACCTGCAGTGATGCCTGAAAAAGCAATAGTATTTATTATAGTGTTGAGAAGGAAAAAGGTAAGGGAATAGTCGATTAGCCAATAATGAAGTAAATCCTACAACCTCCCCTACATTTTTCCTTAAAGGTTGAAATAGATTAAAACAAGGGAAATTCAAGAAGTTTATTGCTATGAAGAAAGTGTTGAGCTTGAATATCCCTCTTCTAGAGGATCTTGAGCAGATGCCTGGATACGCCAAGTTTATAAAATAATTGGTGTCGAAGAAGAGAATTATCAGCTTTGAATATATTGGTGGGTTTAATCATTGCAGTGTGATCACTTTGTAATCTCTGGCATAAAGGAAGAATGATCCCGAAGCATTCACGATCCCATGCACCATTGAGACATCTAGGTTTGACAGAGTGCTATGTAACTTGGGTGATAATATTAATTTGATCTTTTTGGTAGTGTTCAACTTGTTGGGATTGATCCCTCCTGAACCAACAACGATGTAGTTATTGATGGAAGACCATACAGTGAAGAAGACCGTAGTCATATTGTTTGATATTTTTGTCTAGGCAACATCATCTTTCTGGCTAACATTGTTGTTTTTTATTGTGAAGTTGACTGTGATATTTCCATAATATTTTGTAGGACATTTTTTCCCAGGGGTAGAGATTTGATGGATATAAAGAAGGAGACCTCAATTTCAAGTTTAATAATAAGGAGGTCACCTTAAGTGTTTGGACAACCACGAAGCAAACAACCAGAATGAGGGTGGTATCATTGATAAACTGTGTTGGTGATCCTAGAGGTCATTTCAAGGGTTACCTTGATCAAGTCTGGGTAATCAACGTACCCCATTCATGCTACAATATTAAATCAAGCACCATATGGGAGGAAACCCATAGGGCTAGTTGGTGAAGATTGAGTATCCAACCTAGACACATCATTCCACGACATTAAATTAAGTGTTGCATGGAGGCAACCCATGTTTTTACTTATTTCATTATAGGGTAACTTGTATGTTCAGTGTGCAGGGCTAGAAATTGCATAAAAGGACCAGAAAATTTTCTGGTGCCAAAACCTCATGTCTCACTTAAAGCATAAGTATCACTCCTAAGGACTCGTTTCTAGGGTTGTAGGAAGCTAGATCTTAGGCCACTCTTAGGTAAGTGGTGTGTAGAGTCATAACAACTCTCAAAACAAGTCATTATCAGTGACAATGAATCATTGCCATGAGTCGTTATGACTTAACTCCTAGGTAAGGTTCCAGTCATAATTGAGAGAAGTATATGACCTATTTCCAATCACAATGAGCTGTTAAGATGACTAATTCCAAGCCCAACATCGTGGGCCTAGTGGGTCAACCCAATTCTACTTATGTATTTATTAAGTGAAATTGAATAAAAATGATTCATGTTTGATTTTGAACCAACGTGACTCCCTCCATTCCTAATAATCACTCCCTAAATTCTTAAAATACACACAAAAAGTCATCCCAATCATCAAGCTTTATGATTTTTAATCTCCCAAATAAAGTTGTCTCTCAAGAACTAGGGTTCAAATCTAAAAAAATATTTTTTAAGGATCAAAAGAAAGAAATCAAGTTTTATGCTTTAATTAATTTATATATAAGTTGGTGCTAAATATGTAAGAAAATTTCATTGATTCTCTGTTAATATGCATGTGCATAAGTTGAAAACCCAAGTATTCTTGATAGTAGGAATCATAATAGGAATAAATTAAATGTTTTACCTAAAAATAGGATGCGGGGATGTACTAGGAGTTGTATGAACTTGATACAACCATAGGAAAGACTTTGTAATGTGGTGATCAAAGTTCAATCCTTTGAACATCCATTTCTCAGAGGTTACGGGACTCATAATGACTGGTCGGGTCACTTAATGATTTGTTATGTGAACCATACTCACTAGGAACATGGGTGCAAGAGGAAAATGAGGTTCTGTTATCATAGTAACTCACACAACGAGTTGTTATCACACTATACGACTTCTTGTGAGGACTTGTGGTGACTAGGAAGGATGAGGCACAAGGGAAATATTTCTGGACAAACAATAAGTGTTGGCAACAAGTAATTATCTCACATAACAACTTCTTAAGAGCACTCATTACCTAACTAATAAATAATTCTTATGCACTTTATCACCTATTGAGTCTTATAATGACTCGTTAACAGTGGTAACGAATCCAACCTAGACTCATTCCAAGCGTAGTCCCAATAATAGTTGTACTATTTTTTCTTGTTTTTCTTTTCTTTTCTTAGGATTTACTAGTATATATGTTTTAATAGATACCAAAGGGACCCAATAAGAAATACCACCTTCCAAACGCGATCCAAGGGATGACACCACTGACGAGGAGTCAAGTGGGACCATCAAAGAATACCCAATGAAAGAGACGGTGGAAATATGGAAATAATTACTTTAGGGCACGAAGTTATTTGTTGAAACGTGAGGTTACACCACACTATGAGGGACCAGGTCCCTTAGAATCAGTCACAGGCAATAAAACAATAAAGCAGTAGAAAACTTAAAACTTTGTTGGAAACTGAAGAACACAAAGTTTTAACATGGAAACCTCTTCGCTAAAGGGAGGATAAATTACGGCTTTCCCTCACAAGAACATCAACAATCCACTATAGTAAAACTCTAGATTACAGACTCAATGTGGACTCAACTCTAAGCTCCACCAGTTTGCAATAACTCAATTACAAACCCACCTTGACAACTCTGCCAAGAAATCACCTAATATTGATTAACTCTAACAAATATAAAACACAGGTAACTTTACCTAAGCATTCTCAAGAATACAATGAAAAATCATTACTCTTATAACATAAGTACTTCAATTGCAGACCCAACTTGACTTAAGAACATATACAGTCTCTTAGCACACAAATATTGGGACTTAAGCAATATTTGATTGTTTGCCAATTTCTCACTTTCAATAATTAGGTTGCAAAAACTGATGATTTGGGGAAAATTCTATTTATAGTAGGATAAATATTGGAGTAGAAATGCATTAGGCCAAGTGTGCTGAAAGGTACAAGCTCACCTACGTAGTTTGTTACACTAACAGACAAAACTACACAGGATAGTGACAGATGTACTAAACTCATGAATACCCAGGGACTTGGTCCCTTGATGTCACCTGGTCATAACCAAAACAAGATATAGCAAATTTCCACCCTTTTTGATGATGACAAACAACCATAGATTTTTTAGAATCAATGTTCATTCATCTCATTACTCAGAGAGATTACCACCACTGTTAATAAAAGTTCCCCCATCGTTATGCACCATTTTTACCCTTATCAATATACCATTATGCATTATCAATACTCTCCTCTATCACTATGAAATCTTTCAAAAATTCTTCCCACCATCAATACTAATCATACTTCACAAATATTCAGAATATATTCACCTTCTTGGTACCTGGTCCCTAACACTTCATCATGCAACACACAACTCATGAAACACACACCTGGTCCCTACCACTTAAATTTAGTATTCCCCCTTTTGTCATCATTAAAAAAGTAATAATAGTAAACCAAGTGAAATATAAGCACAGGTTAGTTAACTCATGGCCATTGGGGAAATACTAACATAAAAAAAACTTTAAATTTAAGAAAGAGAAAGAAGAAACACATAAATAAAGATTTATTAATATGTAAAGGTAAGTATCATTGCAGTGCATCATTTAAATATTCCTGAAAAAAGCCACAGGAATCAGGAAAATTAAAATAGATGAAGTATTTGGGAAGAGGTTTGGAGAAGTAGAGCAATGTTATTGTTTTCTATAGAATGAAAGTGTAAAAATTCCTTTGTTAGATGTCTTTTCTCTAAATTCAAGCTCAGAAACTCATCAGTCAAAGTTGAAACTCTCTTTCTTAGTTCAACACTCTCAATTCTAAGATCTTCAAAGACACTTGGATCCTTATTAGAAAGATGTTGAATTGCAATTTGCAATTTGCTAATCTCTTCATCCTTTGCAGTTGAGTTGAGCTTTAATTGCATTATTTCTTAGCTATGTTTCTCTTGAGAGATGTTACCTGATTTCTTTTCCACAGACTTCGTTTTGATTAGATTCTTCATATCAAACAGTTGTATCATAATTCTAGGAGTTCCATTTTCACAGACAATACCAAAATAATCAAACACTTTTTTCAACCAATATCTATAAGGAATGCCATGTTTTCCATAAATAACTTTATATATGTGCTCCATTATTAAAGCAAGTAAAAAAATAAACTCAAAACTGCTAAGACACTCCATCACATATAATTCAGTAGATGAAGAAATGTTCCTCTTTTGTGATCTAGGAAGAATCACTTTGTTAACAAAAGCAAAGACTAATTGGACCACACTTTTAAGTTATTTCCTATTTACTGCAGCCACAGATTTTTCTTTAACCTTTAAAGAATTTTTTATGAACTCAAATGAGGTTTATTATTTTGAGACAGTCCTCACGCCACTGATAGGAACATTAAGAATTTTCCCAAGTAAAACAACATCATGATTCAACTTCTTCCCTTAAACTACTACAGTCATCTTCATATTGTATTCAGAAAAATCTAATATGGAGTAGAACACCTTGAATACCTCATCAAAGACTGTGGGAATGGATCCTTACATAAGATATAGCCATCTTTGATGTTTACCAAAATCAACTAGTTCCATCATACCTGGTTTTATTAAAGTAATTTAGCAAAGATCCTCCCAATTAACACGTTTTATTTTCTAAAGAACATATTTTGAACTTTTTTAGACAAAGTTTCATTATTTCTCTAATTTTCCCTTTATAGAAACACTCATAGGTACTCTTTCAATCATTTTCCTCTTCTTAGGACTAGGTCCTTAAGAATTTTTGTGCTTCTCAGCATAATTTCTAGACTTCTCTCCAGGATTTCTTATTATTGTATGACATTTTGTTCTGTAGGACCAACCACGCTCTTTTTTGCATTATTTTATAGCAATATTAGAGTTTCAGCAACCTAGGCATCATTTATCAATATACTACCAAAAAGGTTATAAATCTTTAGGGATGAATCTTCATCAACGAGTTGAGCGAAGAAGGAGTTTGGCTTTGGAAGGGTAGGAGAAGAAATGTGGTTTTAAATAAGGATTTAGAGAGAATATTTATTTATGTGAAGTTTAGAGTCCTTGGAAAGACATGATAATGAGAAATTAGTAGCCATTTGGAATTCCTTATCACAGGTGGGCTATTTGTGTCTAGATTTTTCTTTTTGACAAAAGAAGGTTTAGGGACATCGAGATTTAAAGGAACGAATAAGCACAAGAAAGGGTTTTCTAACAGAATTATACGTGATAAATTTCAATTTTAGGGTGACTAATCTTTTCCTTTTGGGCTAGGATAAATTTTTTACACAATGATAGAGAAGACATGATTTTTAATAACAAAACAAAAATGAATACACATTCATGATACTAACCTAAGATATGGGACCAGGTTCCTCTCTTTCTTGAGTGAACCTCAACTTTGTGTCTGCCTTAACTATTCTCTTCCAAAGTTATTCACATGTGTGTATAACTGCAAAGGTATGATATTGAGTTAGACTAGAAAGTACATATTTTATCAAGGATATCTGTCTCCTAATCATAGCTAATTTTTGGGAGAACAACTTGTTCATCTAATAGGTCAGGTTATTTTGATCAACCCCAACCTCAACCTGTTCTTTAAAAATTGTTCATTGTGAAGAGCCTTAGTAAAAATGTATGTTATTTGATCTTCAGTCTTGCCAAACTTCATACAAATAGCTCATTTCTCTAAATTGTTTCTCAGAAAGTGATGTCTCACATAAAGATGCTTGGTCCTCTTATGCAGTACTGGATTCTTGGCCATGTTGAGAGCACTTGTGTTGACACATATCAGAGGGATAGTGTCTGAGACAATTCCAAAGTCCTTCATTAATTGGTTTATCGATAACAATTAAGCACAATAAAAAGTTGTAGCCACATACTCAGCTTCAGCAGTAGATAAAGCAACTGAATTCTACTTCTTAAAACTATGTGAGATTAAGGAAGAACCCAAAAAATGAGCCATTCCTGAGGTACTTATTCTATGCACTGGATATCTTCTATAATTATCATTAGCATATCCTACGAGAACAAAATTGTATCCAGAAGGATAGTATAGGACCAGGTCCCCTGTACCTTTTAGATACCTGAGAATCCTTTAGCAGCTTTCAAATTAGACTCCTTCGGGCAGACTTAAAATCTTCCATATATTCCCATACTAAACATAAATCTAGCCTGCTTGCAGTGAAATATAGTAGGATCCAATAATCCCTCTATACATGGTCTCATTAACTGAGGGACCAAATTCATAATTGTCCATCTTGGAGTTGGTTCCAATTAGATTTTCAATTGTCTTGGTATCTCCTATGTTCTATTTCTTCCGTATCTCATTAATGTACTTCTCTTGATAGATCATTGTCCCTTGAGATGTTTTCTTGATCTGCAAACCTTGGAAAAAACTCAGATTACCCATCATGCTCATTTCAAATTCACTCCCCATTATCTTTGCAAACTCTTCACATAGGGATTCAGAATTAGCTTCAAAGATTATATCATCAACATATATCTGAACATTCCGTAAGCTCCTAGCTATAGACTTTAAAAAGAGAATATTGTCAATTTTCCCTATTTTAAAGCCATTATCCATAATAAACTTTTAAAGTCTCTCTTACTAAGACCTAGGTGTTTTCTTCGACCAATACATAACCTTGTCTAACTTGAGTACATGATAAGGGAAACCTGTATATTCAAAACCTGGAGGTTTTTGACATAAATATCTTGCAATTGTTTAGAACGAAGCATTTTCACCCAAAAGGTATGAAGTAGTAAATCTTAGGCTTTTTATTGAACACAAGCTCATATGAGTTCTTGTTCATAAGTGATCTAATCAAGCACCTATTTTTGACATAGAAATCAGTGTTTACAACTTCTTTCCAAAAGTTCTTTGGAAGTCCACTATCAATAAACATAGTCTTGGCAACCTTTATGAGAGTTCTGTTCTTTTTTTCAAGTACTCCATTTTGTTAAGGAGTCCTTAGAGTAGAGAAGTTTTGACTAATTCCAATTTCAGGATAGAATCTATCAACTTGGGAGTTCTTAAATTCAATTCCATAATCAGTTCTGAATTGAGCAATCTTACAATTTAGCTTCATCTGAATTTGTTTGGCAAAGGTAACCTAAACCTCATAGGTTTACTTATTAATTCTCAAGAACATTTTCTAGGTGAACCTTGAGCTAGTCATCCACAATCACAAACACATACTTCTTTTCTCCTCTTCTTTATACTTTAACAGGTCTATATAGATCCATATGCCGCATCTCTAGGTGTCTATAAGTACTCACCTTCTTCTTCAACTTAAAGGAATACTTGGTTTGTTTGGGCTTAACACATGCATTAAAAACCTTGTTGTCTGGAAATTTCAGCTTTGGCATGCCACGGACCATGTCCCTTGAAATCAACTTTCTCAGCAAAGAAGAACATACATGTCCCAGCCTTTTGTGCCATAAATCAACATCTTCACTTTGGACACGTAAGAAAGTTAATTTATTATCAGCCACAGACTCCAAATCAGCCACAAATATAGTTTTGATTCTCTTGTCCTTGAGAATAACTTTTTCAAATTTCAAACATGACACAATACACCCATCAGCTGAGAATTTGACCTCATTGACTTAGTAACATATTTGAGAAACACTTACAATATTGTACTTTAGGCCATTCACATAGTATACATCTTCAGTTGTTTGATCAGATCATTTTCCAATCTTTCCCACACCATGAATATAGCCTTTTTTACCATCTCGAAGAAAGACACCTCCAGCTTAAAAAGTCTTGAGAGAAAGAAAGAAATTAGTCCTCCCTATCATATGTTTTCAACATCCACTATCCAGGACCCAGCTCTGACTATATTCCTCTTCTCCTACTTACAAACCTAGTCATTTGTTAGATTTGGGAACCGACTTGTGTTTGAGTTCCCAATATGATGAAAAAGGTGTGATGAAATCTTTCTTTGCCCATCTAGGTAATTAATTCTTCTTCACAATTTTCAAGGGCATGAAACTATTAGGATAATAATTCTCCTGTTGGATGTAATTAGCACTTCTCATTCTAGATCTAAGCCAAACTTATAGTTTTCCTTCAAGTGTCCATATCTTCCACAATGAGTACAAAGAGGTTTGTGGACCCTATTTCTAATACATGAACAACTTTCCCATATTACCCAACTTATTGGGTCTTGTATTTATATCCAATATCTTTACCATTATTGACACTCTGACATGTTAGATTAGCAAGAATTTGTGAGGATGTATCCATTTTAGTGATTTGTTAAGTTGTTAACTTAGATGAACTAGGTCCCTTTCTAAATATTCATTCTTATGGAGGAAAGTCATAAGTTGACTTTGAGAATCCCTTAATTTATCTTCAATCTCAATCTGAAGCTTTGAAGCTTCTTTCTTCCCTTTATCATCAAAATTATTTACTTTCTCTAGTTGACTCAATAAACTCAAATTATCATATTTAAACTTAGCAAACTGTTCTTCTATTTTAAATCTAGAGAGTTGAAGCAATTAATTCAAGATCCTAATTCTCTAATTTCTTCTAGATCATTTTTCTCTGTAGTTAGTTCACACACAAAATCAATCATCATATTTTCTATCTTCTTTATTTTTCTAGCGGAGTAGTTATCTAAATTTTCCTTAATGTTAGAGAGTGTTACCTCATCTTATTCTTCACCTTTAGTGTTTTCCGAGAGAGCAACCAAGGAATCATAGGTAACTTCACACTGTTTAACAACTAGCATAGACACAACTTTAGCCTTCTCTGTTTCATGAGATTCACTAGAGAAATCTACCCATACTATTATGGTCTGCCTCACTGCATAATCAACTACACCCTTTCTTCTTGATTTTATAGGTACCTGGTCCCTATTCATTCCTTTATCATCTCCAATTTTAATATATTCCTGATAATCCAGTTTTGCATTGGATAGTTCCTAATGAAATGCTCGGGACTTCCACATTTGTGACAAACTTCATCATTGCCACTATTTTTTCTACAACTTCCAGTTCTTTGAAATTGACCAGTTTTTCTAATAGCTCTAACAATTCTTTTTTCCAAAAAGACAACATCAGTGTCTTCTTCATTTGAATCATATTTTTAAGTATCCAGTGGTAGAGATTTTTCCACTTATACTTCATTGTTCTCTTGTCCTTGATGCTTCTTGAGCATATGAGTCTTTAGATTACCAATGAGTTCATCCATAGTGAGAGTGTTCAGGTTTCTTTCCTTGATAATTGCATCCACTTTTCTTTCCTAAGACTTAGGAAGAACACCTAGAATTTTTCTTACTTGCTTATACAAAGGAATCACTTCTCCTAAGCAGTGTAGTTCATTTGCGATAGAAGTGAATCTTGTCTGTATTTTTTGAATTTTCTCTCCTTCTTTCATGGTAAAGGTTTCATACTGAGTAGTCAGCATATCAAGTTTAGAATCATTCATATTTTTTGTTCCTTTATGATCCATTCTCAAGCAATCCCAGATTTCCTTAGAATTTCATACGCAAAAATTTGGTTGTATTCATCAGGTCATGTGCCACAAACTAGAAATTTTTTGGCCTTGTAATTATTCTGAACATTCTTTCGATCTTCATCACCAAACTATCTCCTAGTTTTGACAACCACCCTTGTTATGTCTTATTTTTGACCTCTCTAAAAGGCCCATCATGAAAATCAAGTATTATATCCATTTGCTAACTATTCTATGCCATAATAAAGTTATACATCCTAGTTTTCCACCACCCATAGTACTTCCCATTAAAGCGGGGTGGTCTAGTGTTAGATTGTTCTTCATCCAAATTAGGTGGAGCTGCCATAATCAATAAATCACTCTAGGTATGAACCTTTTAAAGTGTCCTTTCTCCAATACCAATTGTTAAAATGTGGGCTTTGCACCACACTATGAGGGACAAGGCCCTTAGAGTAAGTCACGGGCAAAAAAATTGTAAAGCAATAGAAAACTTAAAACTTTGCTTGAAACTAAAGAACACAAAGTTTTAAAATGGAAACCTCCTTTCTCAAGGGATGAAAAACCTTGGCTTGCCCTCAGAAGAATTCAACAATCCTCTATAATCAAACTCTTGATTACATACTCAATGGGAACTTAACTCTAAACTCCACCATTTTGCAATAAATCTATTACAAACCCAACTTGACAACTCTGCCAAGAACTCACCTAATATTTATTAACTCTAACCAATATCAAACCTAGGTAACTCTACCTAAGCATTTTCAAGAAAAGAAAAGAAAAAGCATTACTCTTATGACATGACCAGCAGAACCTACTTTGTTTTAATGTGCCATACTAGGACCTTTTTAATCATATCTTGAAAAATAAGAAAGTTATGTTCATTCATATGTATGTTTTTCGTTCTTTGTTTTGAGATAATAAATGGAGAATCTCTTTTGATATTCTCAAAATTAGAAGAGAAATAGGAGAACGCACCTAAGACAGAATCCATCCATATTGAATTACGTGTTTTCTATAATTTAAAAAGACCAACTAGTCTATTGTTCATGATGTTTTGGTGATATATATTATTCTTGTATAGCTATTTTATAGACCTACCTTGTGGGTGTCTTGTTTCCTTTATTATCTAATGTTTTTGCTATTTTTAACCATCCTGTATTATCTCTTACCTACTTTATTATTGAATTTTTCTATTAGATCAAATAGTATAAATCTAGAAATTATTGTCTCAAGGTTTTGTATTCGCTTTTAACTAATTCCTTCAGTAGTAGTCTTACTCTAGGAGAAGATAGTCCAAAAATGCAAAAAATCAATACAATCATTGTTAGCAAGCCTACAAGGACAACAAGTTGACAATAATAACATAACTTTCTAATATTTGGATCAACAAGATGACCATGTTTGTGAATGAGAATATGACAACTACTCTCGTTAATGACAATATAATTTCTTCTTCAAGCTTTGATGAAGCTAGCTCACAAGTGAAAGAAGAGTCTCTACTTTTCCAGATTAAAGGTTAGAAGTAATTTGATTTTATTCTTTAGTTTTTTTTATTTTTAATACTTTTAGTTAAAACTAATTTCTTGTTAAAATGGTAGATACTTTGACCGGAGAAGTTACAAGTGAAAATAAGCAAGTAGGTCAAGTTTTGAACTTAGAAAAAAATAATAAAAAAGTCATGGTGGAACTCAATGGAGATACACAACGAAGTGATAATGGTTCAAAATTTCTTGTGAGATTTCTTTGCAGACTATCTTAAAAGTCTGTATTTTGTCCCATATTAGTTTTGATATGGTATAGGATGACAAAATAGAATGAACAACTATAGTAGAGAAATACCTAGGTTTTGGACCCTTAGAGAATTTCCTTCGTTTGAGGATTCTGGACTTGGTTCGACTAAGGTTACTAGTCGTACCCTTTGGATGTGACATGGTAACACCCTCTCATATTTTGGGGTGGGAAATGACCATAAATACTTTAGCTAAAATCTGTAAATTGAACCCGTGGGAGGGTACGACTCACTTACTCAACCGTACCCTAGGGTACAAAAGGTACCCTAAATCATACCTTAGGCTTCACCAAAGACAAATACACTACCTAAGGTAGGACTTAAACACCATATACTTGTATCCAAGAGTATGATTGGTACCCTAAATCAAACCCTAACTCATACTCAAAATAGTCCACTCTAGATCCAACTCAACACTCTATACAACTAGGTTATGTATGACTCGTACCCTAATGTACGACCATGGAGAGGCTAACTCATACCTAGGATAGTGTTTAACCTCTACAAAATATCTCCTAAAGATCAATTTTTGAAGATCAAAACATTCCAAAAACACATTTTACACTTCTTTAAGAAAATAGGAGGCTAGGGTTCCAAGGGGTATTTATCTAGAGGCAGAGAGGAGTCAAATTTCTTAGTGGATCATCTTATTTAAGGAATTTGACTCTTTCCCTTGTTATTAATTCAAAAACCATGTATTTTAAACATGGATTAACACTTGTAAATGATGATTTTGAAATCAAATGTTAACGGTTTTAATGCCTAGTATTGAGTAATGATTGTTCTTGATTAGACTTTTGTTTATACATAATATTAGTAATGATTTTAAAAGGTGGGTGGTTGTGGTTTTTGGTTTAACAAATGGGTCTTGAGAAACACTAATAATGATGATTTGTTAATTGATTTTGGCCTTGGTGAAGGCATGCCCACATGGTGTTTGTGAAAATGTCCAAGAGAAATATCTAGTCACGTGTTATGAATATTTAGAGATAGGGTAATGTCCCAATAAGTGCGAATGGTTGATAAATGGTATTGAAAAGGCATTGTTAGCCATTTAATTAGTTAATATATGACCTTGTTGTTATGATGGCTAAAAAGGGGTTAAAGTCCCTAAACATGATATTGAATTGTGCTTGAACTAAAAATGTGGTATGAGATTGCTAATGAGGAATGAATGGTTGGTAGAGGTCTTGGTGACCATAAATTAAATTGAATAATGAATTGAATCAACGCATTGGCCTATTAAAGTGTCTGAGTGACAAATACTTCCGTGAAGACCTTGTGGTCATATATGGTGATGAATTGGCTAAGTAGGTTAATGTCCCTAAGTGTTGAATTGGTTAAATAGGATAAATACTCTAAGTGTTGAAGCAAATTAATATTAATTTATGGACAGAAGATTGGAGTCCCAATGCCGACTAATGATATTCCCAACGTCTTATGGTTAAAGTCTCTTTCTACTAAAGTGGCTTGTGGTTAAAGTCCCTAGCTGAATGAAATTGCTTTAGGTTAGAATCCCTTGCTTAAATATGCTGGCTTGTGGTTAGAGTCCTTTATCTAATACTGCTTGAGGTTAGAGTCCCTTGCCAAATTAAAAAAGCATAAGGTTAAGTCTCATACCTAATAAAAGGGCATGAGGTTAGAGTCCCTTGCCTAAAGAACATGTGTGTGGTTAAATCCCATTTCCTAAAAAGAAATGTTTGAATATAAAAGAGTGGAAGAACGGATCCCTCCACTTCATGAACCATGATTGAATGCATCAAGAATGCTTTTTAAGTCCTGTTTTCTTTGGACTAATATGAACATGTTATAAATATATTGACATGTATGCCCATGAATATAAGTATGTTTGAATATGACAATTTGACTTAAGTTTGATTAATGACTTTATTTAATCCTTATCCTTGAGTTACATGTTTTTATTCCAATCGCTCACTGTCTTCGGACACTATGTCCCCATGACATAAGGGCCAAAGCTTCTTCTTCTCTTCTTATGTAGTGACAGGTGTTCGAGCGGATCATGCAATTGACATTGAAGTAGTGAGCCTCCATACTTCAGAAGTCATACATTTCATAATCTTTAGTTTATGTCATAGACTTGTTTTGGATTTAGTTTTGGCTATTTTCGTTATCTTAACTTATGATCAGAGTGCATTTGGCACTTGTGGATTTATATAATGATTAGATGGGGTTAGCATAGTGGTCTCCACTCCGTGTGAGGATTAGGATGCCCCATATTACATGGATCAATTTTGGGTTATGTCAAGTTGGTATCAAAGCCTAGGTTCACGGTTAGTCGGAGGTCCACAACGTCATGTCAAGTAGAGTCTCCTTTATGGGTGTGAATCATGCAAAACTTATAAGAGAGGGGCTACCAGACATTTAGGAATATTTGCCTTTCTTGTGTTTCGATATCGATCTATAGAGTCTAAGGTCTTAGATTTCTGTGATTTCTATTTTCTTATCTTTTAGATTATACATTCAAGGAGATTTGACCCTCAAGAAAACCCTTCTAAGGTCCCTATGGATCGAGTTCATCCAACTACTAGGTTCCATACCTAGGCTAGGGTTGCAGCATCTGACCATCTTTATAGGGTTCCGCATTTCCCCAGCAATATTGACTATGAGAGTGCCCTTCCCCCTCAATCATCTCAAGGGGATGCTACTAATGTCGAGTTCCATTGCTCTATCAACCTCTTGACTCAATTGGTAGCCTCTTATTTGGAGCATGGTGCCCCGACTACTATTTTATTTGAGGCCACAAGAGTTGGCCAATTTATGAGGTCCAACCCTCATATGTTCACGGGTAAGAAGGTTGAGGAGGATCCTCAAGGCTTCGTTGATAAAATGGAGAAGATTTTTTAGATCATGCATGCTTTGAAGGTTGAGGTTGTTGATTTTGGTTCCTACCAATTTAAATATATAGCATACCAATGGTACGAAGGGTAGGAATTATCTAGAAGTGTGGATGCTAGTTCTGCCATAGGGAGGATTTATCTGCGATTTTTTTGAACTTTTTCTTTTCTTAAGAGTTGAGAAATGCAAAAGAAGAAGAGTGTGTGAACATGAAGTAAGGGAGGATGTCCGTTTAGGAGCCTGCCTTAAAATTCCATTAGTTTATTAGGTATACCCGTAATATGGTTTCTAGCATGAGGGATAGAATGCATAAATTTGTCTCGAGATTGTTCCGCGAGTTGGTCCATAAGAGCAAAGTGGCTTTGTTGATAAAAAATATGGATATTTCTAGATTGATTGTGGATATGAAATAAGTAAAGAAGGAGAAAAAATGTTGGTTGAGTTTAGTGAAAGGCAAGGGAAAAAATTTAGGCCTTTCGAGTATAGTGGTAGAGATGGTGGTAAGTGTCCAACAAAAAACTGGGAGAGTTTGGGTTCTTTCTCCCAGGCTAGTGCTCCTTTCCTGAAGTCGTCAGGTGATCATAGGTTTTAAATTAGTGGTGAGTTTTGGGCACCAGGTTCCTAATCTCAAAATAGTGGGGCTCAATCGGCTCCATCCTACCCACCTTGTAGATTTTGCGATCAGCATCATCATGGTTAGTGTGAGAAGGAGAGGAATAGGTATTTTAGATATGGTCAGATTGGGCACATACAGAGAGAGTGCCCCTCTCTTGTGGATTCTTGGGCCAACATATCCCTTATTTCTTTTTCATCTAGTCCTACACTAAAGGGTTCTATTTCTACTTTTGATTCTATTTTTGGTATTAGCGCTAGCCAAAAACATTTGTATGCACTTTTTACTTGCCAGGATTTAGAGGCGTCTCCTAATGTTGTCACAACTATTTTGAAAATTTTCTCCAGTGATATGTATTATTTGCTTGATCCAGGGTCCACTCTATTTTATGTGACTCTATTTGTGGTTGTGCATCTGGATTTCAAACCTGAGAGTTTGTTAGTTCCTTTTTTTGTTTCTACCTCGATAGGAGACTCTGTGATTGTTAAAAGAGTCTATGAGGGCATGTGGTAGTTGTTGATTATAAAGAATATCTAGTGGACTTGTTAGAGTTAGATATGGTTGATTTTGATATTTTTTAGGGATAGATTGGTTACATTCATGTTATGATTCCTTAGATTGTCGAACCCGTAGGGTCATATTTAAATTCCCTAATGAACTGATCATTGTATGGGAAGGGGGTTCTTTAGTGCCTAAGTGGAAGTTCATTTTGTATCTTAAAGCCCAAAAGTTGATCTCAAGGGGGTGTTTGTATGATTCAGTCCGAGTTAAAAAATCCAACTCGAAAGGTTCTTCACTAGAATTTGTTCCCATGTTTAATGAGTTTCCTAATGTTTTCCCTGATGAAATCCCTGGTATTCCTCCCGTTAGGGAAATTGATTTTTGGATTGATCTTATTCTAGACACTCTTTCAATTTCCATCCCTCCTTATAGAATGGCTTCAACAGAGATAAGAAAGCTTAAGGAGCAATTGAAAGACTTCTTAGGTAAAGGTTTCATCTATCCTAGTATGTATCCTTCGGGTGCTCCTATGTTGTTTGAGCGCAAGAAGGATAGTTCCCTTCGTATGTCCATTCATAATCGTTAGTCCAACAAGGTGACCATAAAGAATAAATACCTTTTTCCTAGGATAGATGATTTGTTTAATCAACTCCAAGGTGCAAAGTATTTCTCTAAGATTAATCTTAGGTCGGGTTATCATAATCTTAATATTAGGGAAGCGGTTATCTCTAAGACTGCCTTAAGAACCCTGTATGGTCACTATAAGTTACTAGTCATCTCTCTTGGGTTAACCAATGCCCCCACGGCATTCATGGATTTCATTAATAGGGTCTTTCGTCTATTCTTGGACTTGTTTGTCATTGTCTTCATTGATTACATCATGTTCTAATCTAAGAAGGTGGTGGATCATGTCGATCACCTTCGTGATATGTTACAAACTTTGAAGGATCATCATTTTTTTGCCAAATTCTCCAAATATGAGTTTTGGTTGATAGAGGTGACTTTTCTTGGTCATGTTATCTCTTGTGAAGGAATTATGGTAGATTTTAAAATGGTTGTGGCGGTTAAGATGTGGCCTGTGACTCAAACCGATATTCAGAGCTTCAGGGGCTTGTCAGTCACTATAGTAGGTTTGTGTAGAGTTTTTTGACTATAGCTACTCCATTGAACAAGTTGACCTAGAAGAAGGTCAAGTTCTTTAGGTCGAAGGCATATAAGGGTAATTTCGAGAAATTGAAAGATAAATTAACATCGGCTCCAATTTTGACCTTGACCAAGGGTAATAATGGATTTTTAGTATATTATTATACTTCTCGTATTAGGCTTAGTTGTGTATTGATGCAACATAGTAGGGTGGTGGCTGATTATTCTAGGCAATTGAAAGATCATGAGAATAACTCCCCTAATCATAACTTGGAATTGTTAGTCGTGGTTTTTTCTTTGAAAATTTGGTGACATTATCTTTATGGAGTTAATGTTGACATCTTTTCAAAACATAAGAGTCTTCACTATGTGTTTACTCAAAAGTAGTTGAATCTTAGGCAGAGGAGATGGCTTAAGTTGTTAAAATACTTTGATATAATTCGTCATTACCATCCGCGTAAAGCTAATACAGTCGTTGATGCTCTTAGTAGATTGTCCATGGGAAGTTTAAACCATGTGAATAAGGATAAATGGGAATTGGTGAAAGAAATTCACTATTTGGATAGTCTTGAAGTTAGTCTCATGATATTCGAGGATGGTGGTTTATTTGTGTATCCAATATCTCAATCGTCTCTTGTTGTTGAGATAACACAAGTCTCTTGTTGTTGAGATAACACAAAAGCTAGTGTTGTATCATGATTTGATGAATATCAAGGGTTGTATGAGTCAACAAAAGATGGTTGACTTTGTGATTGGTGGTAATTGTATCTTGAGGTACCAGGCTAGGCTATTTATTCCCAACATCGATGGATTAAGGAAAATGATTATGGTCGAGGATCATGAATCTCGGAATGCTATTCATCCCGGTTCTACGAATATGTATCATGATCTTAGAGAGTTTTATTAGTGAAATAATATGAAGCGTGATGTGGATAGCTATGTCGCTAAGTGTATAGTGGGTCAAAAAGTGAAGGTTGAACACATGAGGCCCAGAGGTTTGTACCAAGAGATTGCAATGCCCTAATGGATGTGGGAGATGATTAATATGGATTTTGTTATCGGTCTTCCCCGGTCTCAAAATTGATGTGATTCTATTTGGGTAATTGTGGATAAAATGATGAAGTCCGCTCGCTTCTTTCCCGTGAGGACTAATTACTCGGTAGAGAAATATGCTAAGTTCTATTTTGTGTAGATTGTGAAATTGCATAGTGCCCCAATTTCTATTATATTTGATCGTGGTACATTATTTTCATCTGATTTTTATAAATCTTTCTAAAAAGGTTTGGGGACTAAGGTGTGCCTTCATGTCTCTTTCCAACTGCAAACAGATGGACATGTGGAGAGGACCATCCAAACATTGGAAGATATGTTGTGTGCTTGTGTGATTGATTATGATGGCAGTTGTTATGGCCACTTACTTTAGATTGAATTTGCCAATAACAATAGTTATCATTCTAGCATTTGTATGGCTCTTTTTGAGGCATTGTATGGTAGGAGATGTCGTTCTCGTGTTGGGTGGTATAAAGTTGTGTGCGGGTAAGTTACTTGGCCATGATTTTGTTCACCAAGCCTTAGAAAAGGTGAAGGTGATTAAGGATAGATTGGGAACCGCTTAAAGACATCAAAATCCCTATGCAAATGTGAGGCATAGGGATTTGGGGTTTCATATTGGAAATTGGATATTCTTGAAGTAGTCTCCTCTGAGGAGAATGATGTGATTTGGTAAAAAGTGTAAACTTAGTCCTCGGTGTGTTTCTCTCTACTTGATTTCAAAGAGGGTTGGCAGTATTACCTATGAGTTGGAATTGCCTTATTTTTAAATCCATTCACCAAGTTTTCCATGTCTCTATGTTGCAGAAATGTGTGGGTGATCCTTCGTTGGTTGTTACCTTGAATAATGTTGGTATTTTAGACTATTATCCTATGAGGAGATCCCATTGTGGATCTTAGATCAGAATGTTTTCCGGTTTCGAACGATAGAGGTGGATTCAGTAAAGGTTCTATGCAAGAACAAAAAGTATGAGGAAGCTATGTAGGAGGTGGAAGAGGACATGATGTCCAAGTATCCGTATTTTTTTTTCATTGCGAAAACTCGTGATTAAGGTATGTGTAATCTTCTTAACTTGATTTATGTCTTTGATAGACAATAGGTTTAGGTCCCCAAACTTTGCATTGAGTGAGTGTGATGATAGACAATGGGTTCAAGTCCTTAAGTTTTAAATTGAAAAAATTTATTTAATAAATGATGGGTTTGATACCCATAGTCCTTGAAATGAGTGGTTGATTGATAACGATCATGACATGTGATGTATCTTTGTTGAATGTTTTGTTTCCTAAATTGGTTAAAGGTTAGTTGATGTTTAATAATTTGTTAACTCATGTTTATTTTTGCCTTACTAGTCATTTGATAATGAATGATCCAAGTGGGTAAGAATTGAAACACCTAGGATTTGGACCCTTAGAAAATTCCCGTAGTTTGAGTATTTTGGAATTGGTATCACTAAGGATACTAGTCGTACCCATTTGATACGACTTGGTGACTTCTTTTTGTATCCTAGGTAGTGTGGTGGGGTTTACACGCTATCCTAGGTACAAGTAAACAAGTAGTGAGTCAAGTTATACATTAGTCCAATGAACTCGGTAAAATGCTTAGGTACAGTGTATCTTGATGAAGTCTGAGTAATCAGGTTGATTGAGTCATGCTGCGACATTAAATAAGGCGCTAGTGGGAGGAAACCCACCATGTGTTGTTGTAATTGAAGTTAGAAGTGTTTCTTTTTTTAGTGTAATTTGATGTGGTTGTTGAAGTGTGCAGGAAAAAAATGCATGGAAACAGGATTTGAACAAGTCGAGGGATATGATGGAAATGTTGATGGACCATCAGAGGACTGACAGGTCATCAATAAAACCTTCGATGCCTTGAGCAAAGTTGATCATTATGGATGGAAGATTGATGGCCTTGATGACGGACCGTCACCTTCTCAATGACCATCACTGGATCCGTAAACAGAAAGCCAGAAAAATGAGTTACTGGAAAAGAACTGACGGACACCTTGAAGGACCGTCAAATTTTAACGAACCATCACTGCTATATTCATGTTGAGGAAGAATGGTTGATATTTTCGTAAGCATTGACGGGAAAACCGATGGACCATCACGACCCAAACGGACCGTCAGATTTCCCATTAGTTAAACTCTAATTTTTAAAGGGTTGGGTTGGGTTAATTTAATGCCAATTGGTTTATTTTTGAACCGACCAAAAGATATTTAAGGGAATAAAAAGCTCCAAAGTGCCAAATTCAATCACGTCTTTGTCCCTTCAACTTCTAAAACCATTCAACTTCCTATACATTAATTGCATTAACTAAATTCTTCTCCTTTTAAGACTCTTCTTATTCTCCCTTCTCCTATTTAAACAACATTTAGTCCCTTTGATTTTCATCAGCATCTAAAGGCACTTTAAACTGAGGAAAGCAATAAGTATCTAGTTGATCTAAACTTTTCAAGCGCAGAGTAGTGCAGGATACTTCAAGAACAAGGTACGAATGACATTCTTCTTTTATTTTTAGAATAATGAACATGAATGATGTGAGTGTGATGAACTTTGAAAGAACTTTTTTTGTGGATGTTATAATACTGTTAAGTTGAACTTTGGTGAATTTTGATCGAAGTAAAGTCTGAGTAATCCATGATACAAAAAATGGTGAAAATAGTTCTTAAATATAGAATCAATGTCATGATTGTTGTAGCTAATGATTAGATGAATACGAGAAGTTCAACAATTTGCCAAAAAAAGTGGAAGTCAAAAATTGTGATTGACGACCATACTAACGGACCATCAGACCTCTGACGGACTGTCAACTTGACCGTCACCAGACTTCTAAATAAATGCTTCTTTAGTTCAGCCATGACAGACTCTTTGATAGATCATCAAACCCCTGACGGACCGTCCACTTGACCGTCACAGGCTTCTGAATAACTGTTTCTCTAGTTCAACTGCGATTGACACCTTGATGGACCATCAGACACCTGACAGACCGTCAAACTATTCGTCAACTCAAATTTTTGCCTTATTTATTTCTGATTCTGACATAAAACTGATCGTTTATCCCTATTCAGGAAAAATAACACAAAAATTACCCGCACAACGAGGTGGTTCTAGGACTCAATAATCAAGGTGCAGGGGTGAACTAGCACCGAGTGAAGAGGAACCAGCCTTCAACGCTTGTCAACAAGAAAAAATGACTCAACCACTCCCTATTCTGGGGAGGAGAACGAAAGTGAGAGCAGCAGCAACACTATTTCTAGTCCCAACGTTGAAGGGGGTAACAAAATAAACACCGACCAAGTTGAGGTAGTGGAAACTAAGGATGCTAATTTGATTAAAGTAAGGGCCCTTAGATGTGGGAAGTTATTCAGTGGCAGATTAAGGGAACATGGTAGCACTTCGTTAATGGACTTGAACCAACAGTGAACAGACCTATCAAATATCCCATCTCTGAAGAATATCAAATCATCATATCCGAACTCCATGAATATCCAGAGCTAAAAAGGAGGTTTAATGAGTACGAGCTATGATACATGAGCAAACCTCCTAGTTTGTACTACCCAAATCTTGTGAGGGAATTCTTTACCAACTTCTTTGCCCTTTTGGAGAAGGAGTGACCTAAAGGCACTAAAATGAATGATATTTCAAACAGGTCTCATATTCCTAAGAGGGGTCAATATTTAAATTTCTGAGCCCACTATGAATAGGATACTATTTGTTCAAGACTATGAGCCACCAGCTACAATTCCAGAGCTTGAGCATCACATATTTACTGCAGCAGTGGAAAGGTCTTTATTGGCTAGACTTCTGATAGACAAAGTCAACCCATCATGGTTGCATAACACCAAGGAGCACACAGCTAAATCATTCCTATGTTTTAGAGAAAAAATTTGGTGGGCGATTATGAGGATGAGGTTGATGCCGACCGGTGGAGATGCCAATTTGGAGATTGAAAGGCCAGTGTTGGTTGTTGGTTTGATCGATGGGATGAAGATTGATTTTGGACATATCATCGCTGGTGAGATATTTCCCGTGCACACAAACAAACAGTGCTTTACCATTCCCGTGTTTGATTATGGAACATTATAGGAAGGCTAATGTGCCTTTACTCAGGGGAGTTGATAATAAGTTTGAGGAAAGTCGCCGATAGGATATTTAGAGAACAAAGGACGACTCAAACTATAAGATGCATGTTCATAATCCACCTGCCTACCAGTCACAGTCTACTCAAGATCTTGAGACTTCTGAGATTCCCAAAGGTATGCCAGTGTCGATTACTACTTATATGCCACCAGATACTTCGACAGGGTCAGCATCGATGCTTCTGATAGGAGAAACTTCATACGCTGTATCTATCCCACCATAGTATTGTGAATATCAGCAGACACAAGAATACTTTGCAAAATTTGTGAGAGCCCATAAAAAGTTGGAGAAATAGTTGAATGCATGGGTAAAGTAGTTCAAGCCATTTATTGACTGCATCATTGATGAAGCCCTCAAGCCTTATCAAAATACTCAGGACAGAATGGACGACATCGACGAGCTTGTAAACAAATGCTCGGACGATTTATCAGTACCAGATTTTACAAAGTTTATGGTAGAGTTTAGGCAGGCACAAGATGACATTGCTGAGCTGAAAAGGCAACTATCACAGTCTGCTTTTGATCCTGCACTGATAATCAGTAATGAAGATGAGGGCTTTATTGATCTTATAGGAAGGCCACTGAAAGATAAGGGTAAGCAAGTTGATTAAGTAATAACAGGAAGGCTTCAAGGAGAAAGAGGCGTAAAGATATGACACCTGAGGAAAGAGAAGCTAGAGACATGAGAAAAGTTGCTAGGAGATCAAAAAAAGATGAAGAAAAAAGGGAAAAAAGGCTATAGATGAAGCAGAGGGAGTCTCAACTAGTTCATCCCTATTAAAAGGGCCCACACCTGATCCAGTCCCGTTCGAGATACCTCAGATTCAAGAAGAAGCTATTTTGAGCACCCCTACCACTATCCCTAGATTGGGGATGACATCATTGGTTTTGGGGATGACATCATTTGATGAAATTATCAATTGTTCCATCATATTACATTTTGGGATTGATTGTCATCTTATGTTTTAATATTCTCTTTGGTTTTTTATGGTATGGTATGTATGGTTTAATATAGTATGGTTAGACGTATTCGGTTGTTCACGGCCGTGATCCTATCCCAGAGTCTTAATGTAAACAATAACGTTATCTTATTATATGTTTAGAATTCGTTCCATCTGAGGCTATATAAAGCGGTTGAGTTGGGTTAAGAGGGTGGTCCCCAGTCGTAGTTAGACTTGGGTCATCACAAGTTGGTATCATATCTTTAGTTTTATGGTCAAATTGAAAGTAAACAAAGTGTGTCGAGTGGAGTCTCTTTTAGGGGTATGTAGCAGGCCATACTCATAAGTAGGTTGCAAGATATTTAGGAATGTTTCACTTTCTTGAAATTCTCAATCCTGGAATCCTCTCTAATCCTTGGTTATTTGTATTTCAGATCATGCCTCCTAGATTTAGAATGCAAAGAAATCCTTCTTCCTCATCTAGGGATAATGGTGAAGGGGTACCTCCTACATCTAGAGTACATCTTTGATCCCATAGTCCTATTCCTAATTGTACTGGAGTTCCTCCTATTACTCCTCATGTCCCTCAAGGTAACGTGAGAAACCTAGAGTTTCATCAGTCGATCCCTATTAATTCCCAGATGGTCTTTGCTTAGGCTGATCAGGGTATGGCTAGTGCTTGGTCTGCTAAGGCCACAAGGGTTGGTCAATTTATGAAGATGGGTCCTCCTTATTTTATGGGAATGGAAGTGGAGGAAGACCTATAAGGCTTCTGTGATGAACTAGAGAAGATATTTTGGGTTATGCGGGGTTTTGATGTGGAGGGAGTTAGCTTTGCAGCTTATAATCTCAAAGACATTGCTTATCAGTGGAATGAGGAGTGGGATAGAGATAAGGGTGATATGGAAGAGTATGGGTTGTGGGGGGACTTTTATAATGCCTTCATTGATCATTTCTTTCCTCAAGAGTTGAGGGAAGCTAAGATGGAGGAGTTAGTGAACCTCAGGCATAGGAAGATGTTTGTAACGGAATATGCCTTGAAGTTTCATCAGTTGTCAAGGTATGATCCTGATTTTGTGGTTGATATGAGGTCTAGAATAAGGAAGTTTTCTTCTGTGCTAAATAGAGATCGGATTTTCGAGAGAAAGGCCACTTTTCTCATTAGGGATATGGATATCTCTAGGTTGACTGTTCATATGCAGTAGGTTAAGGATGAGAAGAGAAATCACGCGGAATTTGAGGATAGGCAAGGTAAGCAGGGAAGATTTTCTGAGCAGGGAGGTGCACAGTCTCAGGGTAGTAGAAATGGTGGAAAGTGGCAGTAAAAGAAGCGGGAGTTCTGGTTCCTTCTCTGCTACCAGTGCTCCTTACCCACAATAGTATTTTGAGAGGGTTCAATGTGTGCATTAATAACATACTTTAACCATCTAGTCAGTATCCTTACTCAATAAAATTAAATAAACCTTAATACTATTTTGTTTCTTAGAAGTTACAGAACATAAAGAAAGCTTAATTATCTAATACGACATTGGTGTACACTTGATCTTGTCTGGTTATATTTCCATAATGATGGGGTCACATTCAATTGCTTCTTTTGAATTAATTTATAATTT
Organism: Capsicum pubescens; assembly: GCA_030864215.1. Classification (NCBI taxonomy): domain Eukaryota; kingdom Viridiplantae; phylum Streptophyta; class Magnoliopsida; order Solanales; family Solanaceae; genus Capsicum; species Capsicum pubescens. The sequence goes on from CM061544.1 coordinate 110,995,903, forward strand.
GCTTTTTTCCCCTTTTCTTTAAGCTAAACTGGTTTTGTTTGGGGTTTATGAAGTGGAATTTGTTTCAATAGAGAGTTTTATGACTAATTCTATGAAGGATAAACAATGATCCATTCTTTGAGTACGGCATTACGCTGGGCACAATTTTTAAATTTAATTACACTTAAACGGGTTGGGCTATAAACCATTATTTGATCCATTTTGACTCTAGAAAATTTTAAGGGGTTTGATTTATTACACGTCCAAATATAATCCACTCTCATTTTCCATCCTAATTTTCAATATATATAATTTTGCCTTTGAGTACTACAGAGGCCTCCTATATATGTAGCTAGATTCAATACATTCAGAGCTTTGTCACAACATGGATATAGAAGGCGTCAAAATGGAGTATAATTTACACAAGAACAATGATGGCTTCTCAACTGACTTCTACACTATTATTTTATCATAGTTTGGTGAATCCAACAACCAACATCATGTCCACACTTCCACCGCCATGATTGCAGTGTCTTGATATAAATACATCAAAAACATCATCTACACATCAAAAGAAAGCTAACGGTACCCTTAATGATAATCTTTAAGATTGGTCCAAAATGGACCCCGAAAATGGGTTTAGAAAATAAGAGGCAATGCTGAAATTTTATTTTAGATATACATTATCCATTGTCAGAGGAACCAACAGTAGAAAACCCCAGTGAAAATGAGGTCTCAATCAATAAAAAAATATTTTAATGCTTTACCATTAAAATTCCACTTGGAAATCAAGATTAAAAAGTGTTTTTTAAGCCATAATAATGGAAAACAATGGGAAGATAGTTTGGGGCTTAACCAAGTGAAAAGGATGAGAAAAACCATTGAAATTACCTAAACCCAAAGCTTGGATTTTAAAAAATGAAAGAAAATTACAAAAATGGAGTATTTATAATGTTCAATTCAATACATATGCATACGTAATCAACTCTTGCACATGCATATGTTAAAGGTGACAGACCTAAAAATTATCATTATCAAACTTGTGAGCTCAAAATGTTAAGCCTAACCATTTGGTTAGCTAAAGATTGACTCTCTAAGAATAAAGGTTGCTTATGAATCAAGAAATGAGCTAAATTCTCGATATTGGTCATCTTCCAGCACAAGGCATCCGTAACCACATTACCCTTACCCGAATGATAAAGAATAGTAATATCATAATTCTTAAGCAACTTAATCCACTGATATTGGCTCATATTAATATCAAATTTGGTGAAGAAGTACTGAAGGATACGACGATCTAGGAAAATCTCACAATGACCCCATAAAAATTAATGCCTCCACACCTTCAACACATATAAAAATGGCCAACTCCAAATCACGAGTAGGGTAATTATTTGGATGAGGCTTTAGCTAAAGAGAAAAAAAAGAAACAACCTTACCTTTATACATTAGCACCACACCCAAAACTATATTAAAAGAATCAAAAAATATGATAAATCACATGCCTTCCTTGGGCAAAGTCAAGATAGAAGTCAAAGTCAACAATTCCTTAAGCTTCGAAATCTCTCTTCACAAGCATACAACTACTAGACGATAATATTCTTCTGAGTCAACTTGGTCAAAAGAGCTGAAATAGACAAGAAACCCTTTACAAAATATTGATAGCTACCCGCTAAACCAATAAAACTTTGAATCTTAATAGGAGAATGGAGCCTAGCCTAATCAAAAATTGATGTAGTCTTGGTGGGATTGTCTATAATACCATCCTAAGTCACCACAAGACCCAAAAAAAGGATAGAATCTAACCAAAACTCACACTTTTAGAACATAGCATACAACTTCTCATCATGGAACCTCCAAAGTACAGTCCTCTAGTTTCTCACATGATCATCCTTATTCTAAGGATAACCAAGATATCATTTATAAATACAATCAAAAAGGTGTTAAGATACGATTGAATCAAACGGTTCATCAATGCTATGAATGCTTTAGGTCATTAGTCAACCCAAAAGCATGACTAAGAACTCATAATGATCGTATAGAGTCTGAAAAGCCATTTTTGGAAAATCCAAATCTCAAATCTTCCATTGGTGATACTCAGATCTCAAATCAATCTTAGAAAACCCCGAAGCACGCTAGTGTTGGTCAAATAAATCATCAATTTGAGGAAGAGGATATTTTCTCTTAACTATCATTTTTTCAACTATTGATAGTCAATACGCATACGCATAGAACCATCCTTCTTCTTTCCATGTAAGATAGGCATTCCCTAAGGAAATACAACGGGTTTAATAAAACCTTTTGTCATGACCTGAGGCTACCCCCTAGTTACAACAACGATTCTTATGATCACAAGTGACCATAAACTAATCAAAGAGCTTGTACCTGTTGTGAGTACTGAATAAAGTAATAAAATACACATGCGCGAAATCAACTGTCAGTGGTATAAGGTTTAAATACTAAAACATAATTAAATCATAGATCTAAAAACATCTGAACACATACTAAAAAGACTAATAAAATGAGTAATTATCTGAATGTCTAAAAAACCTCTAACTTACTAACTATGGAGTTAATGGGACAAACCCCCAACTAACTCTGACTTAATGGAAAAACTGAACTACTAAGATAAACAAAAATGAAAAAATCATTTCCTCAATATATAAGGACTCACCACGAGTGTTGTTGCTGATAAGCTTAAATGTATAAGCGCGGTGAGGAAACTCTTGGTCCAAATCTATGATACAAGACATCATAGCGCAAAGAAAAGTGTGCGGTCAATACTTTGAATGTAATGGTATATGAGATAAGGTTAGGATGTAATACAAGGGTTAACTGTGTGTGAAATAATTATTGCTAAATAGCATGAGATAATTAAGTATGCATGCATGAAAACTAAAATATTAAGAATGCAAGACCAAATATATATTATTTATGTAGTAATCTGTAAACTAAATTACTAAAATCTGATAACTGAATGACTAGTAATGTGTATGTTATGTTCAAGCAAACCAGAAATGAATGTGGTAATGAATACTAAAATGAGACTGTGGGAGGTATCATCTAACCGACACACCTCAATCTGAGCTAATCGGGGTCCAACCTGTACCCTAGTTAGAAGGGTGTCAGTACTGTGACAATAGTACTAATACTAGCTGTGTGGATTCACTCAACTGGTGTCCCAAAGGAAAAGGGAGTCAGTCCTAAACTGGAGGGTGACCCCTAGGATAATGTCAGTCCTAAACTGGTGGGTGATATCTAAGAGAATGTCAGTACTAAACTGGTAGGTGACATCTCATAACCGTATGCTGGATATGTAGTTCTGGAACTTAGAGACTGCTTCTAAGGACCCAGTCCTAGATAGAGGGTGATCCCCCATCCCTAAGTTCTCTCTGTGATAAATCCTGCTTCCAACAGAACTGACATTGATTACTGGACTGAATAAAGTTTAACTAAAAAAGACTGATCATAAATAACTGGATTGAATAATAATGTTCATGGTATATTTGAATTCATTCTGAAAATTCTAAAATTATGTAACAACTAAGTATCGGATGTTCATAACCCTCAAGAATTGAATGGAAATAATAATACGGACATATAAAAGCTTTGAAACCATAGTAGGGGATCATTGTTCAAAATCCAACTCTTAGGTATTTCATCAAACACATGATAGTTATGAACATAAGCATGGGAATTGTTAAATCATGTGATAATAGCATAATTACAATACTAAAACCATGAGTTAAGGATTTAAATGAAAATTTCATCATTTAAATGTCTAAAGTCTCATTCCATCAAAACACTTGTAAACTCAATACATAAATCAATATTCATAAGATCTTCATGGAGATAATTCATCATAAATATGTAAAATTCATCATTTAAAACATAAAAATGCATTCTTGGACTCCATGGGTAAAAAAGCCATGGATGAACATCACACATGCCTTAAATCCTAACTTTTAAAAGAAGAATACCAATCTTGATGCTTTGCTTGAAAGTTCTTGGATCGGAAAACTTATATTTTTGGTTTTCTTAAAGAGGAGGTAACTGAATTTGATGTTCTTGGGAGATGGTTAGGGTTTCTTTGAGAGAAGAATTAGGGAAAATGGGCATATAATGCCCTAACCGACGTTTTAATTCATGTTTTTATGAATTGGATTGAGGGAAAAAGTCTCTATTGCCCCTCAAAGAATTAAATTTACAACTACAATATGGATTAAGAGGACACGAAGGAGTGATGAAGCCTCCACCACAACGCACCAATATCACGGTGAGCAGCTGGAGTTGAAATCCAAACACTATCCAATCCACATCAGAAAAATCAAAAACTTCCTCGAGACATGCTCCCTGCACCACTAAACATGAATTAACTAAAAAACAAACTTCTCAAGGTCAGGAAGACCAATTTAAAAATCCTCGAAGTGAAGAGGCCAAAAATAAGACTAAGTCCCCAACACATAGTGAAATTTTCAGGCTTTAAACCTCTTATGCATGCAACTAAGAGTTGAACTAAGGTAAGTGTGATACAGGGTATTACTTGGGAACATTCATCCTCGAATAAGACTTATTAAGCTGAGAATACTAGGGAAACAAAAATTACATATTGAACATTCATAACTAAAGACATGATTACATGACTAAGCCTGAAACATGATATTTGACTGAACTAAATTCGTAAATGTATGAAAAGGCGTAGAATAATTATATAGCTAGGACTAAGAATGGAAAAGAGTAAATATAAGGAAAATTGTTACCTTAAGTTGAGTCTAAGTTTGCAGAAAAAAGATGAGGGCAATTGGTATGCATATCTGCTTCTACTTCCCAAGTGGCTCCCTTAACGGACTGATTTCGCCAAAGAACTTTGACCAAGTGAACTTTATTATTCCTTAGTATACTAATCTAACAATAGAGGATCTCAATTTGAATTTTTTTCATAAGAAAGGCTATCCTGAACATCTGTGATTTCTAAAAGAACTACGATAATTGGATCACCAATGCACTTCTTTAACAAGGAATCGAGGAACACTCGATGCACTGATGCCAAATCTACAGGAAACTCAAGATCATAAGCTACCTTCCCAAGATGACTCAAGAGTCAGTAATGGCTAACATATTGGGGACTGAGTTTCACCTTCTTTACAAATCTCTTTACTCCTTTCATGGGTGAGAATTTCAAATACACCAAATCCCTATCTTCAAACTTAAGATCCTTTTGTATCATATCTGCATAGGATTTTTAATGACTTTGGGCTATCTTAAGCCTCTACCTAATCAACTGAAACTTATCCATTGCATCAAACACTGAATCTTGTCCTATTAAAGTAGCCTCACTTTCCTCAAACAAACTAACAGGAGATCTACATCTCCTCCCACAGATAACCTCAAACGGAGCCACATAAATACTAGAGTGATAACTGTTATTATAGGAAAATTTAATCAAATATAAGTGATTATCATAAATTCCCTTAAAATAAAAAACATACTCCCTCACATATCCTCTAGGGTTTGAATGGTCCCATTTGCCTAATCGTCTGTCTGAGGATGGAAAGTTGTACTAAGATGAACTTAGGTACCAAGACCCTTCTGAAAAGCTCTCCAAAAGTAAGAGGTAAACTAAGTACCTCTATCTAAAATGATAAACAATGGGACTCCATGCAATCTAACCGACTCTCTAATATAGAACTTGGCGTAATCCTTGGTTGAATAAGAAGTATGAACTTGCAAAAAATGGGTTAATTTGGTCATTCTATCTACAATAACCTATATCAAATCCTGTAGATGATGCGTATGAGGCAAACCCATAATAAAAGCCATGTTTACCTACTCCCACTTACAAGTTGGGATGCTGAACTCCTGTAACGTGCTACTAGGCCTCTAGTATTCAACCTTGACTTGCTGACAGTTAGAACACTTAGCTATAAACTCTGTAATATCCCACTTCATACAACTCCATCAATAGATTTCCCGCATGTCATGATTCATCTTAGTGTCTCCTAGGTGAATGGAGTAACGTGCACCATGCGTTTCTGCCAAAATCTGTTGTCTGAAACCTTCAAAACATAGCACACATAATCTACCCTGATATCGCAACATACTATCTCCCCCTTGGTAGAAAACTTCTAGTTTTTGATCTCTAACCGATTCCTTCAACTTTACTAAACTAGAATCCATATGTTGCTTTTCTTTCACTTCGGCAAAAAAAGAATATTGCGAACTATTCTAAACCCAAACACTACCTTTAACTGAATCAACCAACCGAACACCTAATTTAGCAAGTTGATAAACCTCCTGAACTAACCTCTTCTTATCATTCTCAACATGAGCAAAACTACTAATAGACAATCTACTAAGGTTGTTTGCCACTACATTTTCCTTACCTGGATGATACAACACACTCATATCATAATTTTTTAACAACTCAAGCCACCTTCTTTGACAAAGATTTAAATCTTTCTACGAAAATACAAACTACAAACTTTTGTGATCTGTGAACACATCAACATGAACTCCATAAAGATAATGCCTCCAAAATTTCAAGGTAAACATAACTACTGCCAACTAAAGATCATGGGTAGGGTAATTTTTTTCATGGGTTTTTTGTTGTTTAGAGGCATAGGATTTGATCTTACCTCTCTGTATCAATACACAACAAAGACCAACTCTATAAGTATCACAGTAAACAACAAACCTATTTGAACCATCTGGCAAATCCAAGACTAGGACTGAGGTTAGTCGAGTCTTCAACTCCTGAAAACTCGTATCGCAAGAATTTGACCACTGAAACTTGACTTCATTCTGAGTCAATCGATACATGGAGGATGAAATATATAAAAATCTTTTAACAAACCTTCTGTAATAGCCAACCAAACCTAATAAACTCCTGATATTTGATGGAGAAGAGAGTTTTGGCCAATTTCTCACTGTTTAGTCTTTTGGGGATCAATTCTAATGCTATCACTGGAAATATTATAGTCAAAGAAAGCTACCGATATAAGACAAAACTTGCACTTATTGAATTTGGTGAATAAATGATGAGTTCTAAGAGTCTGCAATACAGTTCTAAGATGGTCTACATAATCATTTTCACTACAGGAGCAGACAAGAATATCATCAATAAATATTATGATGAACATGTCCAAGTACTACTTTAACACTCTGTTCATCAAGTCCACAAAATATGTTAGGGCATTCCTTAGTCCAAAAGACATAACTGGAAATTTGAAGTAACCATACCATGTTCTGAAGGCTATCGTCAAAATGTGACATTCTTTGACTCTAAGATAATGATAGTTGAATCTAAGGTCTATCTTAGAGAAATAACTAGCACCCTGAAGTTAGTCGAACAAGTAATCAATCTTAGGAAGTGGGTATTTATTCTTGATTGTGACTTTATTAAACAGACGGTAATCGATGCATATTCTAAGAGAACTATCTTTCTTATGCACAAAAAGGACTAAAGCACCCCATAGGGAAAAATTGGGCATGATGAATCCCTTATATAAGAGATCTTTCGACTATTCTTTTAACTCTTGTAGCTCAGTTGGAGCCATTTTGTAAGGTGGAATAGAGATAGGTTGGGTATCTGGAAGGAGATCTATTCGGATGTTAATTTCCCTTTCAGGAGGAACTCCGGGAAGATCTTCAGGGAATGGATTTAGAAATTCCCTAACTATTAAAATTGACTCGAGACTTGGGGTCCAAGAACTAGAGTATTTGACTCGAACAATATGGTAAACATAACCCTTAGATATCATTCTTTTTTCCTTAATATATGAAACCATGTGACCCCTAAGCGTTGAAGTACTACCCCTTCATTCAATGATTGGTTCATTAGGAAAATAAAATTGAATGACTCTATTTCTAGAGTCAACTGAAGCATAGCAAGAATAGAGCCAATCCATGTCCAGAATGACATTGAAATCAATCACCTATAGTTCTACAAGATCTACTAATGTGATTTTCTGATATACAGTAATCGAACAATTTTTGTATACCCGTCTTGCTATGATAGACTTACCCACTGGGGTAGACACTGAGAAGTGCTCTACCAATATTTTTGGAGTAACATTAAAGTTGACAGCTATATAGGGTGCTACAAAACAAAGTGAGGCTCCAGGGTCTACTAAAATATATACTTGAAGATGAAAGACCTATAACATACCCGTAACCACATCAGGATATCTTTCCTGATCAAGACGGGATGAAGTGCATATAGCCTATTCAGGCGTTGTCCACTGGTGGCACTGGAAGTAGCGCCCTGCTGAGTCAGGTGACTTGCTAGAGCTGATAACAGATAGGATTGGCCCTATTACTGCAAATCCTTTCCCCTCTTAGCAACTACTGTACACTCTTTTACCTTGTGTCCTAGGTTGACACACCCAAAACACATATCACTACCATCTTTTCACACACCTTGATGATTCCTACCCATTTCTAAAAAAGTGGATTAGTACGACTACTTTTCACACTACCTTGGGACTTAGAACCTGATGCTATATCCCGACTGACATTCCTAAAATTTGGCATTGGCGCACTAGCTGAAGACGGAGTTTGGGCTAAAAATTTCTAATATAACTGAGAACAGTTACCACCCTCTGACCTCAGCTGAGAAAAGTTTAAGCAACCTATTCTAGCCCTCTTATTCTCTCTCTTTCATATTAAGTTTCTATTCTTTAATTTTTTGAGCATAAACCACAAACCTGGATAAGTCCATATCCTTAATCAACATAGCATTCCAACACTCCTTTACCACACTATAAGATATACTAAAAATGAACTTACTCATTAGATACCTATTGTCTGCAACCATATTAGGTGCATACCTCGCCAACTGAGTAAACTTAAGCGAGTATTCCTTCACACTTATTTACCTTGCTTAAAATTAATAAACTCTAGCACCTTAGCTTTCCTTAACTCTAAAGGAAAGAACCTATCTAAAAAGGTTATGGCAAACTCCTCCCACTCTATAGCCCCTTCCTTAGCACCCCTATCCTCCTTCCACTGCTTATACCACATATGACCTACATCCTACAACTGGTAAGCATCCAACTCTTTATTATCACTTGAAGTGACACCCATGATATCATTCACCTTCTGAACCATATCAAAAAACTCCTGCAGATCATCCTAAGACGTGGATCTCGAAAATAAAAGGGGATTCATTCGGGTGAAATCCTGAATCCTAACTGGAATTGTATTTGTCACTAGATTAGCTGGGGAAACAACCTACTAATTATTCTGAGAATTTACTAAATTAGATAAGGTAGTGAATTCATCTCTGAACTCAGTATGACAGACGTGCTCATTTAGGGGATCTTCCTGGAGAGGCAGAGCTGTAGGCTGAGTTCCATTTCTTTTTCCATTGTTTATTTTAGGAGGCATTGTCTGTAAACGAATGGAAGAACAAATCAAAAAAAACATTTGTACATAGAGCTAATGCTCATTTGCATGACCTGAATACTGAAATAAGGTAAACTTTTCCTAATAGACATGCTCTAATCTAAGATAATCGGGGTCCAACTTGTACCCAAGTTATAAGGGCATCATTGATGTGCAATGGGTACTAACACTGACTATGTGGATTCACTCAAATAGTTCCCCAAAGGACTAGGGAGTCAGTTCTAAACTGGTGGGTGACCCCTAAGAGAATGTAAGTCCTTAACTGGTAGGTGACATCTTAGAGAATATTAGTCCTAAACTGGAGGGTGACATCTCATAATCCTATATTGGCTACGTATTTATAGAGCTTAGGGAATGCATTTAATAACCCAGTCCTAGTTGGAGGGTGAGACCCATACCTAGGTTCGCTCGGTGCTAAATCCTACTCCCAACTAAACTGATATTGATTACTGGACTGAACTAAGTTTAACTAAACAAACAACTAATCATAAATAATTTAACTAAATAATAATCCTCATGGTATATCTAAATTTATTCTGGAGAAACTAAAATTATGTAAAAATTAAAGTATCAGGTGCTCATAACCCTCCAGCATTGAATGGAAATAACAATACGGATATATAAAAGCTTTGAAATCATAGTAGGGGATCATTGTTCATAATCCAACACTTAGGTATTTCATCAAACACATGAGAGTCATAAACTTAAATATGGGAATGGGCTAATCAAGTGATAATAACATAATTACAAGACTAAAACAATAAGTTAAGGATTTAACATGATTTCATGATTTAAATGTGTAAAGGCTCATTCCGTTAAAACACTTGTAAACTCAATACATAAATCGAAATTCATAAGACCTTTATGGAGAAAATTCTTCTTAAATATGTAAAATTAATCATTTAAAACATAAAATGGATTCTTCAACTCCGTAGGTGAAAAACGACCATGGATGAACATCACACATACCATAAACTCTTCAGCTTGAAAGAAGAATACCAATCTTTGATGTTTTTCTTAAAAGTTCTTAGATTGGAAAATTTAAATTCTTGGTTTTCTTAGAGAAGAGGTAACTGAATTTGATATTCTTGGGAGATGGTTAGGGTTTCTTTGAGAGAAGAATAGGGGAAAATGGGCATATAATGCCCTAACCAATGCTTTAATTCATGTTTTTATGAATTAGATTAAAGGAAAAAGACTCGATTGCCCCTCAGAGAATTAAATTCACAACTAGAAAGTTGTTTAAGTGGTCACCACAATGTAATGAGGCCTCCACCGCTATAACCACCATAACGCGCCACTATCACGGTGAGCTGCTGGACTCAAAATCCAAACATAACCCAATCCTCATCCAAAAAATCCAAAATTACTCGAGACATGCTCCTTACACCCTTGAACATGAATTAACTCAAAAATTAACATCTCGAGGTTGGGAAGAACAATTTAAGATTTCTCAAAGTTATGAGGCAAAAAACATGACTAAGCTTTGCACACCCGGTATAGAAAATGTCACTGTCTTGGAATAACAATTTAAAATATCATGATAAAAAGTTAAACAATCCATACCCAAGATTACATCAAAATCTACCACATCTACAATAATCAATTCTAACAAAGTTGCCTATCCTGCAAAAGTCATAACATAGGATTGGTATACAATCCATCATTAAAGAATCTCCTACCCTGGTAAACACATGGAGGGTCATACCAAGGGGTTCACATAAAGCATCAAAAGTAGAAGAAAAATATGTAGACACATAGGAGAATGTAGATGGAAGGTCGTATAACATGGATGTAGATGTATAGCGAGTCAAAATAACACCTGTGATAACTACATCAGAAGACATTACCTTGGGACACATAGGTATAGCATAAGACTATCCACATTTACTCATGATCTAAGCAACTATATGATCACCACAATGATCACCTCTATATCTACCTTGAGCACTACTAGTGCCATCTTTACCACTCTATGAACCATCTCGCACTATAGATAGTAGAGAAGTGCATAATTAATTTTGTTATTACTAATGAGTTAGTCCATATACACGTCAATGGAAATCCTTATCCATATGGACAAACTCATCACACACAAAGCACCCTCTATAACCAGACATAATATAAATATGCATAAAAGAACTAGCATAGCCACTCTGGCCTAAAGTATAGCTACCTGAAGTTGTAGAACCTGAAGGTCTACCACCTAATCCCTATAAAGTATAATAAAATATCCCACCATATGTAAACCATTCCTTGATAAATATCTATCTTAGGAGGCATAACCACTAAATAAACCATCACTATGCACCTTCTTGGTGCCTTCCTGAGTAGCTTGGATAATAAACATAGTTAACTTGGTATGTTCAATAATACTCTAAAGGGAATACCCTAAAATGAACCTCTGGTTACAGAAACTTATATACAACATCTAACCCCATCACAAATATCTAAATTTTCTTAGACTAGATAGAGATATATAATACCCCACACTATTCTTAGCTCAGTTCAATTTCTAGTTACATGTATAAGAGGCATAAGGCCTAAAAATTTCACTAAGTGTTAGGGACTTAGTCATTTTTAAGGCTTCTAAAATTGGAGGATTTTTAACTTGGTCTTCCTAACTCCGAGATGAAGTTTTATGAGGTAATTAATGTTATGAGGAGTAAAAAGCATATCTAGGAGAAGTTTTGGATTTTTAGGTTGGGGTTGGAGTCACGTTTGGATCATGAAACCAGAGGGTTATCGCGATAAGACCACATCACAGTGTTATTCCTGTTTCATGTAGACCGCATTGTACTGACTAAAATGAACTACCACAATAAGACTACATTGCGGTAAACTTGTTACATACAATTATGAATTTAATTATCATAGCGCCAATTGGGTATTTTTCCCACTCAAACCCAATTGCTCTTAATATGAATTGGGCATCAGTTAGGGCATAATTTTTTCCTTTTTCTCCAATTATCCTCCCAAGAAAACCATTCCCTTTTTCCAAGAACACAAATTCAATTCTTTTGTCCCCAAGAAATCAAGAATTCAAATTCCCCATTTTTAAGATCCTTCAATAAAGCATCAAGATTAGAGTTTATAATTTTATTTAAAATCTTAAGGTATGTGGGATGTTTAACCATGGGTCCCTTTCTCACCCATGGAGACCAAGAACCCTCTTTTCAAATAAAGAATGGATTTTTCTACCATTATTGTATTTTATATTGCTTAGGACGGGTTTAATTTATGTTTTCATGGTAATTTAAATGCAATTTTGTTCATCTATGATCCAATGAAAGATTTGAATTACTAATGCTATGAATTTTAGTTTCCCATGTCTTTGCCAAGTAAATGTCATGTTGTTAGTGGATCGACAGTCAGTGTTAGTACTCATGGCATGGTACTTACACCCTTCCAATTGGGTTGATAGGTCGGACCCCAATTAGCTCATATTGGGGCATGTCAGTTACATGATACCTCCCACGGTCCCAGTATTGTATTCAGTATATATATTCAGTTCAGGTTTTCTTGACCAAATCATACAGACTCACAATTATTTAGTTATAATGATTTTAGCCTTTTAGTTTATAGATTATTTCAAAAATGTATATATTCTTGGTATTTAATTCTTAGATGTTACAGCTTCCGTGCATTCATGCTCAGTTATTTCATGTTGTTTAGTTAGTCCTTATCTCACATGCACAGTGCCCTATGCATTTCAGCCAGACCTTATATCATATACTAGTACATTTAAAGTACTGACCGCAAATACTTATTTTCACTATGATGTCTTATATCATAGGTTCGGAATTCTTGACCATTCTTAGACATTTCAGCATACCCAATAGCATTAGTGGTGAGTCCTCATCAATCGAGGGAAGGATTGATTCTTTTAGTTATTTTAGTGGTTTTGTATTTTTAATTAGTTGAATTTAGTTGGGGGCTTGTCCCATCAACTCCTCAGTCAATATGCTAGAGGATTTTTAGACAATTAGATAATTAGGCAGTCTGTTAGATGGTCTTTTAGCTTATCGGCCTTTTCAGTATTATCTGTTGTTTTAAATTGACTATTAGATTTTTAGTATTTTATTAGATGTTCCACACTTGAGGTTGAATCACATTGTCAGTATTTATACTAGTATTACATTTAGTAATTTATCTTCAACATATTTGTACAATTGTTAATTTTTTCACTACTCACAGCAGGTACCAACGCATGGGTTAGCTTCTGGTCACTTGTGATCTTAAGCACTGTTGTCGAAACTAGGGATATCCTAGGGTCTTAACAAAACTTGGTATCAGAACCTAAGGTTATGAGGTGTCCTAAGAGTCTGAAAGTGATGTTGAGTAGAGTGTTGGACTTGGGAGTAAAGTGTGCCACACTTATGGACAATAGGCTATGAGATGCTTTAGGAAAAGTTTCCCTTATTTCAGTATTTATGTTATGTGAATGAGCATGAGAACTATTTAAACTCTATTTTTAAATAATCCTTTATTCCATTTATAAACTATGCTTCCCAGAAGAAATAACGAAAGAAGGAATGGGGACTAACCCACACCTCTGCCTGTTTAGGAAGATCCCCTAAATAAACCTGTCTCTCACGCCGAGTTCAGAGCTATTTTTACTACTTTGGCCCATTCAGTAGCTGCTCAAAACAACAGGTGATTTATTGACTCAGCAAATCGAGTGGCAGATAAAGGTGTAACTAAGATTTGGGATTTCACCCAGATTAATCCCTATTCCTTTTTGAGATCCGTCTGAGGATGATCCACAGGAATTTCTTGATATGGTTTAGATGTTTACGAATTTTATGGGGGTCACGTCAAGTGAAAGTGCTGAAATAGATACGTATTAGTTGTAGGATGTGGCTTATACTTGTTTCAATCAGTAGAAGAAGGACCATGGTGATTATGTAGGGCCTATTGAGTAGGAGGAGTTTACCACGGCTTTCATAAGTAGGTTCTTTGTTTTAGATTTTAGGGAAGCTAAGGTTCAAGATTTCATAAATTTGAAGCAAGGTAATATGAATGTGAAGGAGTACTCACTTAATTTCACTAAGTTGGCGAGGTATGATTCTAATGTGGTGCCTGACAATAGGTCTAGAATGAGTAAGTTTGTATCTAGTGTAGCTGATAGTGTGGTTAAGGAGTGTAGGATCGCAATGTTGACTAAGGAGATGGAATTATCTAGACCTATGGTTCATGCTCAACATATTCAGGAGAAGAAGCGTAAGGAGAAAGAGATGGAAAATAAGAGGGACAGAACACATAGTTTTAACTTTTCTCAGCCATGGTCGGAAGGTGGTAACCGTTCTTAGTTTCATTAGAAGTTTTTAGCCCCAGCTCTTCTTCAGCTAGTGAGCAATTTCCTAAGTTGAATCAAGACATTCGATATAGGGCACTAGGCTTTAAGTCCTAGGGTAGTGTTTATGATGGTTGCATTAATTTGCGTTGCAAAAAATATGGTAGGAATCATATGTGTGTGTGTATGGCTGGTAGTGGTATGTGTGTTAGACATGGAAAGGTAGGACACTAGGTTATAGAGTGTCTAATAGTTGTGTAGAGGGGAAAGTATCTGCACCAACAGGGCCAGTCTAATCTTTCATCAACTCTAGTAGGTCACCCAACTCAGCAGGGTGACACCTCTAGTATAACAAGTAAGCCATTCCAGAATGGGTTATATGCACTTCATACCCTCTATGATCAGGAAAGTTCTCCTAATATAGTTACTAGTACGTTATAGGTTTTTCGTCTTTATTTTTGTGCATTGTTAGACCTTTTAGCTTCACTCTCCTTTGTAACTTCCTATATAGCAGTAAATTTTTGTATCAGTCCCGAATCTTTAGAAGAATATTTCTCAGTGTCTACCCTAGTGAGTAAATCTATTATAGCCAAACAAGTATACAAAAATTGCTTGGTCAAAGTATCTCAGAAAATCAACTCAGTTGATTTTGTGGAGTTAGAGATGACTGATTTTGATGCCATTCTCTGCATGGATTATCTTTGCTTATTCTATACCTCAGTTGATTATAGAAATAGATTCATTTAGTTTTAGTTTCTGAATGAACCAGTCATTGAATGAGGGTAGTACCTTTGTGCTTAGGCGTAAGATTGTTTGGTATCTTAAGAAAAGAAAAATGATATCTAAGGGATGTGTTTACAATCTTGTCCAAGTCAAAGACTTTAGTTCTGAGACTCTAAGTCTCAAGTCCATTAATAGCATATGAACCCCTAGCTCGGGCATATTTATCATGATAAAGGTAATAAATGCTTAATAATACCTATAAAATCCATTCAAGCACCCACACGGGAATCTTGTTAAGAATAAAGGCATTTGAATGCACAATATAAGGTAAATTATGTCAAAGAGAGTCCTCGCATGGGCAACATGAATTCTATCATATATTAAATCAACAAAAACAATAATATAAGGCCCCTCACAAGCACACACCAATATAATAAGTAGATATGCCCCAACACGGGCACACAACGGTAGTAATATTCTCAAAATACTATTTCCATAGTTTATTTCCCAATCCATAGCATGTTTCTACTAATTTATTAACTACCCACCCCAGTATGAAAGGAGTAAAACCATAAACTGCATTGAAGAGATGAAAAGCCATGTTAGAATCCTTATAATGGTGTTTTTCCTATATGAACCACCTCATCTCGAGCTAAAAACATTAAAACATTTCATATGCATCAAAAGAAAGATAATGGTACCCGTACTAACTATATTTAAGATGGGTCCAAAATAGACCAAGAAAATGGGTTTTGAAAATAAAGGAGAATTTTATTTTAGAAACACACTTCCCATGGTTAGAGGAACTTAAGATATAAAACCGAAACAAAAACAAGTCAAACTGTGGTCTAAATCAACGAAAAATCATTTTTATGCTTCACTAGCAAAGATCTGAAAATTCCATTTAGAGATCAATATTAAAGAGTGTTTTTGAAGCCATAATCAATGGGAAATAATGGGAAGATGAGTTTGGGGCTTACTTGAGTTAAAAGGGTGAAGAAACCCTATGAAATCGCTTAAACCCAAAGCTTGGAAGTCTAAAAGTGGAAGAAAGTTGCAAAAATACAGTACTTATACTGTTAAGGTCAATACCAAAGCACACACAATCAACCCTTACACATGCACAAGTCACAGGTGACCGAAATAAAAATCGATCTATGCACACACACCCTTTAATTGCACACTTAAAGAAGAAATCAACATGACCCTTTTTTACTCTTTGTGCAAGCAAACCTAACTTGTGCATGTAAAGAAGAACTCAAACCCACATCGAATTTACTATGCGCGCATATCCATGTGCAATAAAGGATTTTAGTCTAGACCAAATATCAGCAAAATTCTTATTTTGTATAACTGTGAATCCTCCAAACATACCCTTGAGATACATTCGGGACCCAACAGATAGAAACTATATATTGTACTATGCTATTTTTAATTTTTTGGATTCAATGGTGATGTATGATTTTAGAAAATGGATCATTTTAATAAATTTACCCCTGGGTCCCTTAAAAAGTTATTTTTCATACAGAGGGTTGAATACAAAACAAATATTTTGAACCCAAACCAACCCCTTTACTAATCTAACTTTAATATTTCAGATCTAATGGTGTAGTTTAAATTACCATATGGCACTCAGATCAAGAAATATTAGTGGAAGTCAACTATTGGCTTATTAAATCCTTTGTCTTAAACTCTTCCAAATTGATTCCAAAGTCATTGGTAATCAGGCCAACAATTTTCTAACCCTAGAATCAATGTGTAAGAACTATGTGAAAGGGAAAAAATGGTCAAATGACATAAAAAGAAAAATTCATGAACTCAGGTTATTAGATTTCTTTTCTTCATCGGACTTCTTTCTTTTCTTCCTTTTTTGAGGATTTTTACCATTGTTTGCTCTTGGGATTTATAACCTTGTAGTAGCTTTCCCTTTTTTAACTTTATTATCTTTTTTAATCTGCAGACGAATAATTTTATCCTCCAACTTCATTTCATTTAGCTAATGTTCTAAGTAGTTCTTAAAGTCCCCTTAAGAAAGGAGGGGACTTTTTGATAAGTGATGTCACTTTAAAAGCTTCATTAACAGTCATACCTTCAAAAAGTAAATCATGGATGATAACTATCAATTCTTGGACTTGAGTCATGATTGATTTGTTAGCAAGCATCTTAAATGCTAGAAACATGACAGCCGAAAACTTTTTTAGTCCAACATCTTTGGTCTTGTATTTCTTGTCCAAAGCATTCTATGTTCTTTCAAAGTTTTGCATACACTATAAAAATTGTACAGACCATTTTCCAACCCATACAAAATATTATTATTTCACATAAAATCTAAATGATTTCATGCCTCAATTACCATAAATGCTCATTCTCCAGAGTGTCATCCAATAATGTTAGAACGTACTCAGTAATAAACTTTTGAAAAACTAAGAGTGGTAAGACGGAATAACACTTTTGTTGTTACCTTTTAAAGTCAATACCAGAAATCTTCCCATCCTTTTTCGTTACATTCATAACAGGAGTAACATAGTTTAATGAAACAATATTCATTGTTGTATAAGCAGAAGCCATCACTTTATCAGTTGATTCTCCCTATTTTGTTTGAACACACACAAATAGTATTCAATAACGGGTTAATGTTAAAAAGGTTTTGTTTCACTCAATAAAGTCTTATGTTCTTCAAAACAATAGAAATAAGACTTTATTTGGTAGATATGGTTTTTATGTTCTTCGAACCAAGTTAAAAATGTAGAGTAAAAATCATTAGACTTTAACCTCCAACCAAACAAGAAGTAGATATAAAGTAGAAATATAAAATATAATAAAACATTCTATAAATTCTTTAAGCTTGTTATTTCCTACAAATAAAGAACCCTAAACTAAAAGATAAATTTAGTTCTAAGCCACTATAAATTGTGTTTCCTTAAGGAATTTGATCCACTTAAACATTAGCGAACTCAACAAACAAAGTAAATCATTTTTACTTTGATTTCTTCTGAAGAAGAATAGAGCTTTAAATTAATAATATAATATATTATGTATCTCAAATCTAAGGAAAATAGCAAAGATATATAGCCTAAAGATGGTGCTTTATAAAGGATGCAATGGTTCATAAAAAGTCACAACTTTTTTAAATGTCGACCCACATACTGTAATACCCCGAAAAATCCAAACCAATATTAGAGCCATGTACCAAGCTCATGCATAGTACATCATGTTTCTTCTATAGTTTTATGAGTAGGTTAGATGTATAAGAAGGCTTGAATATTGCTTTTGAGAGATGAGTTTGATGGAAACCCTAATCTTGTGGTTGAGAGCGTAAGAGAGAGTTTTTGAGATGCTTAACTGAAGAAAAAAATGGGAAAAATCATGCATATTTAGGGTTATAAGTCGTGGAAGGTGAAGTAAATGACCAAAATACCCTTATGAAATATATTCCCAGTTGCTAAAAAATCATAGATGACGACCTTCGTGATAGGGCGTCACAAATGTGGTAAGCTATCATGAATGTCGTCACTTAGGAGCTGGTTTCTGCCTAAGGCTGACGACCTTCATGATAGGGCGTCACAAGTGTGGTAAGCTACCACGAATGTCATCACTTAGGAGTTGGTTTCTTCCTAAGGCTGATGACCTTCGTGATAGGGCGTCACAAATGTGGTAAGCTACCATGATTGTCATCACTTAGGAGCTGGTTTCAGCCTAAGGCTAACGACTTTCATGATAGGGCATCATAAAGATGGTAAGCTACCACGAATGTCTTTACTTAGGAGTAGGTTTCTACCTAAGGCTGATGACCTTCGTGATAGGGCATCACAAATGTGGTAAGCTACCACGAATGTCGTCACACTATTTCTAGGCTGACATGCTGGAGTAAAATAGGAATAACTCTTTGATCTGATATTGGATTTAGGCAAAATTGATATCGTTGGAAAGATAATTCAACTATGTATCTATTTATAGGTCATGAGCTCAAAAATTCAAAGTATAATGAGATATATGCTCATTTGAAGTTGACTATACCAATATCCTTCTCAAGAATTCAATCGGTAAGGAATGTTTTAATTCGTCTGATAGCTAGCAGTTATTTGAAGCCTTAATATAAATCCAACCTACTCATAAAACTATAAAAGGAACCACCGTGTACTATGTATGAGCTTGGTACATGTCTCTAATATTTGTTTGGTTTTTTAGGGTATTACAACATCTCCCCCTTGGAAATATTCGTCCTTGAATGATGACTGTTGGAGAGGGGAGAAAAGATAAAATGACGCATACACTGGTCATGCTCAACTGGCATATGATTTTAGGACTGAATTTTATTCTAAACTGAATATAGCCCAAATGAACATGCATATCTGATGCATGACTGATAAGTTGAACTCATGAATGCATGATAAGTTATGTCCTGATACTTGATACTAATTTTCTACTGGAATTTTGAACATGTAACTGAATATTCTTAAGGAAAATGGTTACCTCGAGCTAAGTCTGAATTAGCAGAGAAAAGATGATGGTACTTGGTTCGCATGTCTTCTTCTGCTTCCCAAGTAGCTCCCTACATGGACTGATTCCGCCAAAGAACTTTGACTAGAGGGACTTTTTTGTTCCTCAGCCTACAAGTCTGATAGTCGAGGATTTCAACTGGAATCTCTTTAGAAAAGAGGCTATTCTGAATGTCAACGCTCTAAATAGGGACTACAACTGGTGGGTCACCTATGCACTTCTTGAGAAAAGAGACATGGAAGACTGGATGAACTGAGGCTAGATCTGAAGGCAATTCGAGCTCATAGGCTACCTTGCCAAAGTGACTGAGAATCCTAAAGGGTCCGACATATCGGGGAATGAGCTTTCCCTTTTTGTTGAATCTCTCCACTTCCTTCGTGGGAGAGATCTTGAGATAGACATAGTCATCGACCTCGAATTCAAAATCCTTTCTACGAACATCCACATAAGACTTATGTTGGCTCTGAGAAGTCCGAAGTCTTTCTCTGATCAACTGAACTTTATATAAGACATCGAATACTAATTCAGGCCCTATGACTGTGGTCTCACTATCTTCGAACCAACCGATCAAAGACCTACATCTCCTACCATAGAGAACTTCGAATGGAGCCATCTGAATACTGGAGTGATAGTTGTTGTTGTATGCAAACTCAATCAAAGGCAAGTGGCCATCCCAGCTTCCCTTTAAATCAATTGCAAACGCCCTTAGCATATCTTCTAGACTCTGAATGGTCCATTCTGCTTGACCATCTGTCTGAGGATGAAATGCTGTACTGAGATAAAGTTAGGTACCAAGACCCTTTAGTAACGCTTTCAAGAAGTGAGAGGTAAACTGGGTACCTCTGTATGAGATGATAGAGAGTGGAACACCGTGTAATCTGACTAACTCCCTGATATAGAGTTTGGCATAATCCTCGGTTGAGTAAGAGGTATGAACTAGTAGGAAATAAGCTGATTTGGTCATTCTGTCTACAATGACCCAAACTGAATCATGTTGATGACGTGTTCTAGGCAAAACCATCACAAAGTCCATGTTCACTTCTTCCCACTTCCAAGTAGGAATACTGAACTCCTACATGGAACCACTAGGTTTTTGATGCTCTATCTTAACCGGTGACATGTAGAGCACTTAGCCACAAACTCTGCAACGTTCCTCTTCATCCCATTCCACCAATAGATCTCCCGCAAGTCACGGTACATCTTAGTGTCCCCTAGATGAATAGAGTATCATGAACCATGCACTTCTGCATGAATTCTCTGCCTCAAGTCATCTACACCGGGAACACACAGACGACACTGACAACGAAGAACACCATCTCCTTCTTGGGAGAAAACCTCTACATCTTGACTCTGAACTGACTCTTTTAGCTTGAAAAGTCTAGGATCCTCGATTGCATCTCCTATGTCCAGATTGACTCAGAAGAAGGTCAAGTTTCAGTGGTCAGAACCTTGCAAGAAGAGTTTTCAGGAGTTGAAGACTCGACTCACCTCAACTCCAGTTTTAGCACTTCCCGATGGTTTCGATAGATTCATCGTATATTGTGTTCCATCAAGAGTAGGTTTAGGTTGTGTCCTCATACATCATGGTAGAGTGATAGACTATACCTCTAGACAGTTAAAGCCCCATGAGAAGAATTATCCTACTCATGACCTTGAGTTAGAAGCAGTTGTCTTTGCCTTAAAGATTTGGAGGCATTATCTATACGGTGTTTATGTAGACGTCTTCATAGATCATAAGAGCCTTCAGTATGTATTTTCCCAGAAAGATGTTAATCTTCATCAGAGAAGGTAGTTAGAGCTCTTGAAGGATTATGACATGAGTGTCCTTTATCTTTCTGGCAAGGCCAATGTAGTGTCCAACGCACTCAGTAGACTATCCATGGTTAGTGTTTCCCATGTTGAGGATAGTAAGAAGAAATTAGCTCAGGCGATTCATCATCTTCCCAAACTAGGCATTCGCATAGTCGACTCTTCAGAGGGTGGTGTATGTTTTCAGAGTAGTTCAGAGTCATCTGTAGTTTCCGAGGTGAAAGAGAAGTAAGATAGGGATCCTATCCTTGTCAAGCTTAAAGAGTCAGTTCTGAGTCAGGAAGTAGAGGTTTTCTCCCAAGGGGGAGACAGTGTTCTTTGTTGTTAGGGTCGTCTGTGTGTTCCCGGTGTAGATGACTTGAGGCAGAATCTTCTTGTAGAAGCGCATGGTGTGAGATACTCTATTAATACAGGGGACACTAAGATGTTTCGAGGCTTGCGGGAGATCTATTAGTGGAGTGGGATGAAGAGGGACATTGTAGAGTTTGTGGCTAAGTGCTCTACATGTCAGCAGGTTAAGATAGAGCATCAAAAACCTAGTGGTTCCATATAGGATTTCACTATTCCTACTTAGAAGTGGGAAGAAGTAAACATGGACTTCGTGATGGGTTTTCCTAGAACACGTCATCAACATGATTCAGTTTGGGTCATTATAGATAGAATGACCAAGATAGCTCATTTCCTTCCAGTTCGTACCTCTTACTGAGCCGAGGATTATGCCAAACTCTATATCAGGTAGTTGGTCAAATTACCCGGTGTTCCACTACCTATTATCTCAGACAGAGGTACCCAGTTCACCTTTCACTTCTAGAAAGTGTTCCAAAAGGGTCTTGGTAACCAAGTTCATCTCAGTACAGTGTTTCAGCCTCAGACAGATAGTTAATCAGAAAGGACCATTTAGACTCTAGAAGATATGCTAAGGATGTGTGCAATTGATTTCAAGGGAATCTGGGATGACCACTTGCCTTTGATTGATTTGGCATACAACAACAACTATCACTCTAGTATTCAGATGGCTCTATTCAAAGATCTAAATGGTAGGAGATGTAGGTCTCCGATCTGTTGGTTCGACGTTAATTAGACCACAGTCATAGGGCCTAATTTAGTATTCGATGCCTTAGAGAAAGTTCAGTTGATCAGAGAAAGACTTTGGGATGCTCAGAGCCGACAGAAGTCTTATGCAGATGTTCATAAAAAGGATCTCGAATTCGAGGTCGATGACTATCTCTATCTCAAGATCTCTCCCATGAAGGGAGTGAAGAGATTCGGCAAGAAAGAAAAGCTCAGTCCCCAATATGTCGGTCCCTTCAGGATTCTCAGTTGCTTCGGCAAGGTGGCCTATGAGCTCGAATTGCCTTCAGATCTAGCCTCAGTTCATCCAGTATTCGATGTCTCATTGATCAAGAAGTGCATAGGTGACCCAACAGTTGTAGTACCTATTCAGAGTGTTGACATTCAGAATAGCCTCTCTTATGAAGAGATTCCAATTGAAATACTCGACTATCAGACTGGTAGGATGAGGAATAAAGAATCCCTCTAGTCAAGGTTCTTTGGCGGAATCAGTCCATGGAAGAAACTACTTGGGAAGTAGAAGAAGACATGCGAACCAAGTACCCTCATCTTTTCTCCGCTAATTCAGACTTATCTCGAGGTAACCGTTTTCCTTAAGCTTATTCAGTTGCTGAAAATTCTAGTATAAAATTGGTATCAAGTATCAGTGCATAGCTTATCATGCATTCATGAGTTCAGCTTATCAGTCATGCATCAGATATGCATGTTCAGTTGGGCTATATTCATTTTAGAATTCAATTCAATCCTAAAATCATGTGCTAGTTGAGCATGATCAGTGTATGCATCATTTTATTTTTTCTCCCCTCTCAAGCAGTCATCATTCAAGGACGAATGTTTCCAAAGGGGAGATATTGTAATACCTAAAAAATCCAAACCAATATTAGAGCCATGTACCAAGATCATGGATAGTACATCATGGCTATTTTATAGTTTTATGAGTAGGTTAGATGTATATTAAGGCTTCAAATAACTGCCATCTATCAGATGAATCAAAACATTCCTTACCGATTGAATGCTTGAGAAGGATATTGGTATAGTCAACTTCAAATGAGAATATCTCTCATTATACTTAGAATTTTTTAGATCATGACCTATCAACAGATATATAATTGAATTAGATTTCCAACGATACCAATTTATCCTAAATCCAATATCGGAGCAAAGAGTTATTCCAATTTTACTCCAGTATGTCAGGCTGGAAACAATGTGATGACATTCGTGATAGCTTACCACATTTGTGACGCCCTATCAAGAAGGTAGTAAACCTTAGGCAGAAACCATCTCCTAAGTGACAAAATTCTTGGTAGCTTACCACATTTGTGACACTCTATCATGAAGGTCGTCAGCCTAAGGCAGAAACCAGCTCCTAAGTGATGACATTTGTGGTATCTTACCACATTTGTGATGCCCTATCATGAAGGTTGTCAGCCTTAGGCAGAAACCAGCTCCTAAGTTACGACATTCGTGACAGCTTACCACATTTGTGACGCCCTATCACGAAGGTCGTTAGCTATGATTTTTCAGCAACTGGGAATTTATTTCATAAGGGTATTTTGGTCATTTCCTTCACCTTCCATGACTTATAACCCTATAGAGGTGTAATTTTTCCCATTTTTTCTTCAGTTAAGCATCTCAAAAACCCTCTCTCACATCCTCAACCACAAGATTAGGGTTTTCATCAAACTCATCTCTCAAAATCAAGATTCAAGCCTTTTTTCAAGATAATTGAGAATTAAGTTTCCCAAATCCAAGAACTCTCCAGCAAATCAATAAGGTTTCCTTTCTAATGTATGTGTGTGTTCATCTATGGATCCAATCCGTTCATAGAGCTCAAGAACCATGTTTTACATATTATTTTGTAAACTTTTTGTGGTGATATGAGTATGTACATGTTGACAATTATTGTTCAAGTTTCAAGATGATATCTAAGGATGTTTTCATGGAATATATGTGATTGTTGGTTGAAAATCATGAACTTTGGGTGGGTTGAACTAATGCAAGTATGAAATCCACCTATGCCTTAAAGAATTTATGTAAGGTGTTTGATAAAATGCCTAGGATGTTAGAAGTTCATATTTACATGATTTCATGATATATAAATGACAATTCTATGTTAGCGATACACTTTAATATGAATGCCCATGTTATTTATGTACTCTTATGGTGATGGCATGAAGCATGTATGATGATGGAAATATGAATTTTGTGTGAGAAGTATATCCATGCTTTCCCTACCATTTTTGAGGTATTGATTAAATATATGAAGTATACTATCCCCTACTTATGATATAGTGAATTGTGGACTCAAATATTGTGATTAAGTCATGTCAAATGTGTCAGTTTCCTTCTATCAAGTCTTGGGGGTATTCGTACCCAAAAAACATAGATGTGTGCCTAGAGCCATGTCATGTTGTCAAAATAATCTCAGTTAAGCTATAATCTATAGAACTCAGTCAGCCATGCGACTCAGGAAACCTCAGAAATCTCAAGATCTCAGTTAACTCTCAGATAATAGTACTACTCCGTCAGTCAACGGAAGTCAGTTAATCTGTCCATGTACAGTTAGTTGAATCATGTTTAGTCTCTTCAGATGGGAGTAAACATTAGTACCGAGTGAACCTAATGATGGGAACTCACCTACCAATTTAGGGTGTGATTCTTAGCAGTCATCCTTGTGTTCCAGAACTACGTAACCAATGTAGATTGAGATATCTTAGCCTGTCAGATTAGGATTGATGGGGTGGATTAACCTATCAGTTTAGGGTTCCCACTGTTCTTCTTTTGAATACCTTCCAGCTAAGGGTCACCCATAACTGTCCTTACCAGTGGTGCGGTATTAACACCCCTCCAGTCGGGGCAGAGATTGGACCCCAACTTACCTATATGCATTATTGGGGCATGTTGGTTAAACAACTACCTCCCATAGTTTCAGAATCAGTCTCAATAAAAGAACTCCAATAGGTCTTTAGATTTCAGTATATCAGGACTGTCAGATATAGTCAGACTCAGTTACAGTATGGAACTTAGATAGTTCCATCAGATTCAGGATTATCATATACAGTCACCTATGTTATCAGAATTTTGGTATCAGTCATGTTAGCCATCAGTAAACCATGTATTATAATATAGGACTAGTTATCATGCACCCACGATTTCAATTACTATGTATACATGTTTGTACTCTTACTTTCATGTTAGTCAGACAGTTAGCATTGTTCATGCATGTAAACCCTATTTATATTTAGCCTACCTCACTTGTATACTCTGTACATTCCCCCGTACTGACGTATTTGCGCTATGGTGCTTTCTTTTTATGTTACACCATAGGTTCATAGACATGAGCTCCAGATCAGCAATAGTAGTAGCATTTCCAGTCGCAGAGATTCAGTGATTCCTTTTCATTCGAGGACAATATGATTTGATTTATTCTTTGTTATTTTAGCCACTTATTAGTTTACGGAGTTAGTTGGAGACAAGTTCCTTCAACTCCTTATTCAGACAACACTTAGAGGCTTTTTGATTCAGTATTTAGACTTATGTTTAGATTTGATTCAGTTTTCAGTTGTTTTGGGTATCTTTCACCCATATGGATATTATGTATTGACAGATTCTTTATTCAGTTGAACCTTATGTCCTACATGTTCATGTTTTCGCATTAATATGTTATATATGCAGTGTACAGGTATGGATATCAGTCATGGGTTAGCTTGTGGTCCCTCGGGGTCATGAGCACCGTGTAGCATTCCGATTAAGAAAATTGGGGCATTACACATACGAACCCTATTTGTGGCCGCACATGGGGACATCGTCTGTATGTTAGTCATTGCACAAAGAAATGTATTTTGGATAACCTATATTGGCACATGCACTAGCATCTACATATAAAGATGTACACGTGCGCTCACAAGTCCCATTTCTATTTTCAAATAGTGCCTCGAAAGGTCTCATCCCATTGAGGTATGTTTTTCTATGTGTATGCACATGCTCTTGTCCGTACACAAACGGAGAAATTTTATATTATATTTTTGGATCATTAAATATCATTTTTTAAATAATTTTTTTGCAAAATAATAGTCTCTAGATTATTTAACAAATCCAAATCCAAATCCAAAGTGGAAGCAAAAGCCAAAGAAGAAGTTGTAGACGAGGTCGAATCCACTCTTAAGAGAGTGATGATGATGATGGAGCTAGGTTTGTCTTCTTCTTTCCTCACTATCAAAATCAAGAAGTTATTCTGCACTTAAGTACAAGGATTTTTCTTTCTATAGCTAATATGGGAGGAAACTCCTTTCATAAAGTGAAAACATATTTCACTTTCTCTCCATCTTTCGTTTATATTTCACTTAGAACCCAACAGTGAACACATGCTTTATCATATAGGAAAAATCTCTAGTCCGTGTCTACCCAATTCTGAGTTCACCTAAGATAGATCTATACCAAATCCTTTTAAGGAAAATGCATCATGTAAACTTAGGAGACTTAATATCCTCTGTGTATTAAGCTGATTAGTCAACCTTACCAAAGTGTCTGAGTGGTTTCATGATCCTGAGTGACTAATGTGGCATGGGTTCATGGCACTTTTGATACTTAGAATAGTAAAAATATACATTTACTTGGATTATATTGTCATATATGATGTGTGTTTTTATATGTTGTAGGTGAATTAGGTTGAACGTAGCGAATATAAAAAAAGGATGAAAAAGCTTCAGCAAAATTAAAGTGTTGGCTGAGCAATGAGTTGTTTAGTTACCTAACGACTCGTAGCCAAACTCGTTGTGTTAACAGTAGAGAATGCTAAATTTAGAAGCTATGTGGAAGACAAATAATTACTCGTTATGAGTAATGAGGAGTTATGGTGAGAGTCATTTTGGGTAGAAAAGATAAAGTCTTGAAAGTAGACAAATTAAAGCCCAATGGCAATGGGTGAAGACCAGGAGCTAGAACTCCACTTGTATTGTCTCCGGGTTTGAAATTCAAAATTACTGTATGTTTGGAGGTGGGAAGACTGATGATGCAAACATGCACCTTACAAACTTTACTGGGATATGCACTTCATACACTATACCTGGGGTGGATCAAGAAGTACTGAGACTCAAGTTGTTCCCCTTGGGATTAACTGGTGAAGCTACGTTATGGTTTGGGGAACTTCCTCAAGGATCAATTACTACTAGGAATGAGTTCCCTATGAAGTTTTTAGACCATTTTGTCCCTCTATCCATAATGTTATAATTGAAGGATTAGATATATAATTTCAGGAAGTTACATTCTGAGTTGATGCATGAGGCATGGTTTTGGTTTTAGAACAAGTTAATGATAATACACCTACTTATAGAATTTCAGGGACAATTTTTCGTGAACTATTTTATCATTCCTTGAATTCAAGTTCTAGAGATATGACATATATGATTACTGGTGGAGCATGTATGCATTAATGCTAGGAGGTAGCATCAGAGATATTAGACCAGATCTCTCTCACTAATTGAGGATGTCATACTAAGGAGGGGGATAAAGGAGCCATCACTTTTTCCATTGGGGTTTCCAACGAGAACAGAGTTGTTAATGATTTAGTAGCTCAAGAGGTTTCTTAACTATGAACTGAGATTGGGTTACTGACAACACAATCAAAAACTATGTATCCTGAGAAGGTTAATACAATGGGCTCTAATAACGCCCAAAATACACCTTCACATTGAAGATAATTGTGAGCTCTGTCAAACATAGTAACCCAACAAAAGTTGGGGTCAAATCCCAAGGGAATACGTCGACTTATAGATATCAGATGTTGTAATCAACGGACAAAATCTGAAAAAGTAAATGGGGAGATTAGAATGGTAGTATCTAACAAGGAGCAAATAACAACTTTGGATGTAATCAGTATTGGTGAATACTAGGACTATGTTACCCCCTTGATTCAAAACTCTGTATGCTTATCGTTCTTTCTTGAATCAACCTGATACCTTATATGTATAATCGATAAGTTATGTACCTTCTATAGTCTTTTGAATGAGTAGAAGTATTTCACCATTTACCTTTTAAGTCTTAGAAAGTCGCCTTACTAACCTTTATCTTGATCCCAGTTAACTATTTTCTTTTGAGTCTCAGGCTATTGGATAAAATCTAGCCATCATACTTAGATAAACCCTAGAAATGTGTATCAACAGTTAAACTCCAAATTATTGTTGTCTTTGTTTTTGGAGTAAGTAGCAATATCTAGGTGGGATAATAATGTTGACCTCCCATTAACAAAACTATTATATTTAAGATAAATCAATACATGCATGGATATCGCTTCATAAAAACAACATCACTTCCCCTAGCTATAGGTTTTAGTCGCTTATGATTGTAAAATAATCAATAATATTCATGATCGAAAGAATAAATGATATCACAACAACAACAAAAACCCATAACCGTAACTAAATTAATCAACAAAAAGTCAATAAAAGAGAATCCCAAGATCAAAATTGGATCTTGGAATCAAAATATGTTTGTGAACATCAAAATTTTATTAGAAGTGTGGATCTTTAACTAAAAAGTACATAAAGAGTATCTATAGTAAAAAGGTAAACCCTAAAAAAAAAGCCCAAATGAAATAGGAGAAAATCGGGTCGGAGGCCACATGTGGTCTGTACCTGCGCTCCTGGCACTGGGCGTAGGTACTACCTATGGACCAGGTATAGGACGCAGGTAGCCTGAGCAAAAATCCTGCAATGTTCATAGGATTTTGGACTTCTGGTACTTTCCTTGCCTACATGTGGTCCGTAGGTCCTACTTGCGACCACATGTTGACTTGGTATGTGTCGGGAGTCACCTTTTCAGCTCTTCTTAAATTCTCAAACATGTTTTGATCATGAATAAGATGGTAATTATTCAAAATCTCCATAATTGCTCCAAAAGTAGCCAAGAACATCTCTTTCACCTTTTTCTCAAACTTCATACAAAACATGGTTTCTTGTGTTACATACCAAAAATAGATCATATCTAATAAAACAACTTTAGAAACTTGCATATTTTCATTGTTTTAAGGATTGAATGTTCTATATCTCTATAGAACATCAACAATATATGAACGAATCATGTATGAACATGAAACACAAAAATGTGGTACAATGGGATCAAGATATGTCAATTACATTAGCAACAGATAACCACTCATATATACAAATCATAGTACACGGAACAAGCAAATAACTAGAAATATGACTCAAGTACCCTCACAACAAAGAAGTCCCCCTCATTCATATGAAGTAATTCATGTCAATGCAGGGAAGGTCAAGAAATACTCACACTCAGAGGAGAAGTTCCAATCAATATATGTCATACACCATAGGATTGCCCGTATTTTCATTACATTAGCATTCAGATCGTCAAGTTAGGATCACTATAGGGATTTTTTTCATCTTGTAATGTAGGCTTGGGGGTTGGTATGATACATATGAACATTTAAAGTAACTAAGCCTCCTGGACACTACACTAACTTTGTTGTCTTACTTACTAGAAAATTTTCACTTTATTTCCTTTCTTATTTCTCCATATTTTATTTTATAGCACATTCAGGTTGGGTGTGTTCTTTTATTCTTTCTTTTTCTTTTTTTCATAATTTTTCTTTTTTTTCTTTTTCTTTTTCTTTTTCTTTTTCTTTTTCTTTTTCTTTTTCTTTTTCTTTTTCTACCACACCCTCCCTACAAAAATTTTCTCTTATTTTACCCTTCTTCATAACTATTTTACAATATGCACCCCTATGATAGCTACCCTCAACTTAGGCATTTTTCCTGAGTTGAAGTGCTTAATGTCTAAGAAATACCAGGGCCAAAATAGGTTCATTGTAACACAGATGTTAAGATGAAAAGTGTAACAAGAAAAATAGGCTATAAGGCTCAAAACTAGAATCAAGGGATACTATTTCACAATGGGAAGGTCATTTAGGATAAAAGTGGACTAAACTAAAAAATGATTTATGATCCTTTACTAACCAACTATCCTACAACCTAGGCAAGACTAATCGGGCAAGTTCAGAATTCAACACACAAAGGGAACTAAGTAGTATCTCACACACATGGCATAAAGTCAATATTACAAGCTACTACCTATCCAGTTCATGCAATTCTTAGCATTGATTATCATGTCCCTAATCGTAATGTCATAGCCAGATCGACATAGTTCATACATATATACATCAATACAATTCTAAAAAATAAAATTTTTGAGGGGTATTAAATATCAATAAAAACATGACTACTGCATTAAATACTTAAGAAACTCCTAATTACACAAAAACACAACACAATACAAAATAAAACACAATACGACACAAATTTAACCTAGACATTCTGATTCTACAACCATACTGCAGACGATAGGAAAAGAAGCACGGCAACAAAAAACCGTGGCAGCTATGTCTTACCCCCAACTAAAAAGTATGCATTATCCTCAATGTTCTAAAATAAAACAAAGGGAAGTGAGAATATACCTGGGACACACTAGGCATCTGTGTCATGATCTTCCCCAGATAGGGGTGCATCCAGTGGCAGAGGACATGGTGGTGATGGTGCACTATGAGAAGATTCAACCGAAGCTAGCGCGGCATGCCCCTGCCTATCAATAAATAAAGTCTCCATCGAATCATGGGTGGACCTTTTAAGGGATTGCTTTTATGACATATCTAGATTTTTAATTTCCCTTCTCGATCTCTCTTAGTCCTAACTACAGGGACCACCGCTTCATCCTTCAGGAAAAAATCAAGGTATATGGGACCAAGAAAAGGTGATGGCTGAATAATTGGGGATACAACTAGAAGAAAGGGTAATATATGGCTCTTCGTGAGAGAGAACACCTCTACTCAAAGTAGGTCTGTCTTTTCCCTACTATGTTCTAGATCTGGCATATCAATCCTGTCAAATTGAAATGATACTCTAGTCTCAAGAGCATCTTTCCATGCATGTAACTCATCTCATAGCTCTAATATCTCAGCCTAGTATGCAACCACATTGGTCTCAGCAATTGGTAGTCAAGTGGCTATCTCTTTTATTCTCTCCTCAACACCTAGTATGTATTACACACTGACCTTTTTAACAACATCCTTATCAATAGTATCAATCACAGACACCACTCGCATATTATTTGGCTGTTGCATTATCATACACAAATCAAACACTACTTGTTCATCATTCAGTTTGGAGGTAATCTTTCCCAAGTCCATATCAATCAATACCCTACCATTGGATAGGAAGGGACAACTCATTATAACGGGGGCTTAAGAATTTACCTCACAATCAAGAACCATCAAAATTAATGGGAACATAAAGGATGCTACCCTTACTTCTACGTCGCACAAAATACCCACTGGTTTCTACAGAGATGAGTCAGCCATCATCAGCTTTTTGGAGGTAGGTTTGAGTTCCCTCATCCTTAACATCTTGTACACATCCAGTGGCATCACATTTACTCTTGATATTAAGTCACATAAACCATGCTTGATATTGAAATGACAGAATGGTGACTATTTTGGGGTCCTCCTTCTTTTCTACTAACGGTAAGGAAGGGGTCGCACTATAAGGGTGCACATGATCATTGGCCTTGATCAATCAATCCTCACCACTATCATACTAAAAATTATCATCATAGTATGTCAACTTCTTAGACTTTGGCTCAGTTATTTCATCGCTCTTAGTGCTATTAATCATTAACTCCTCAATAGTAGGTACAATGGTATCATTTGTAGTGGAACCACAAATAGTAGTGACAGCTAAACAATGACTTATAGCTGGTGGAATCTGAACTTTTTCACTTAGAAGAGTAATTGGTTATTTCTATTTAATCATGGCAGACATTTTCCCTAACTGGTGCTACAACTATTTGATAGTGGTGGAATGAGACTCCTCCTTTTAGGTCACCCTAAAAGATCATCCTTAATATCCTTAAGGATGTTCTCATGATTATTTTGACCCTTCACTAGTTTTGTCAGCATTTCTTCTATTCTTGATTTTGTATCTTATCTACCAGGTGGAATGTACCAGTCTCCTTTTTCCATGTAATCATATCTCAATCTCCCATCACCATCTCTATCTCTAGTATGGTCTCTATATCTATTATAATAGTTCCAACCTTTGTTCCCTTACCCTTGGTATTAGAAACCCTGAACTGATGATCCAAAAACCTAGCCTCCTCTTCTACTGCAGGATTATGAGATTTAGAAGTTTCTCTCAATGCTCATACTATATGAACTTTTTTGAATTCACAATTGTGAAATTCTTTGATGATACACTAAGATATATCTTAATTAGCACAATCTCTTGCGTTACAGAATCATCAGTTACTCACTGCTCACCACTATCTCTAATGGAGTAAGTTCCATAACCTCTCTCTACCTCCCAAGTTTTTCACTCTCTATTAGTGAGAGAGATCTGGTCTAAAATATCAAAAACTACCTCCCAGTACAATCTCATAAAATCTACTATGTACATTGTATATACTATAGCTTTAGAAATGATGGCCAGGGATCTATATATTAACTCCATTAAGTTCGTCCCTGAAATCTGATGGTTGGGCACCCAATTTAACTTCTTCTTGAATTAGAACTAATCCTTGTACATGTAATTAAACTGCAGCTACCTAAAATTTTTGATCTTATCCTTAAGCTGCAACATCCTAGATGGAGGAATGAACAAGTTCAAAAATGTCCTATGCAACTCCTTCCATGTAGTGATAGATACTCTTGGAAGTTTCCCTAGCCATAAAGATGCTTCTTGTGTAAGTGAGAAGGGGAACAACCTCAATATAAGTGCCTTTTAATTCACCCCTAGATATGTATATGAAGTGCTAATTCTATTAAAATTGTCTCGATACATGCTTGTATCATCTTTAGGCAACCCCGAAAATATACCTTTCATGTATAAGAGCTAGATCAAAGCATTCGTTATGTTGAACTTAACTCCTAGAAAAAATTAGAGGAATTATGGCACCAACCTCCATTGCATAAACATACCCTAGATCCTCTTCATTATCCTCATATGGATGATAGTACTGGCACGCTGGGATTATATGGTCTCGGCCACCTCAAACTTTGTTCTGGTTTCCACCGAGTACTATGCGATGCCCTACTTCCTATCTCTACACAACTAACTCTACCTCCTGATCTATCCTCTAAGCATCTTCTACTACCTTCCTCTTATTTTAAGCTTAAGCTAACAGCACCACTGTCTACTAGTCAATAATATCCTTAACTCCTTCAGAAGGAGGTGGAGGCATACAAACATGAACTCTTTCAGAAATATCTTCTCTTTTCTATTCCACCATCCTACTAGGTATTTGTATAAGACTTTTGAGATTTGAATTTACAAGGAGAAGGAAAATGCCTCTACTCCATTTGTTAGGCATACATCGGCGTATGCCCAACTAAGAACAAAAACAAAAAGGTATAAAAACTATAACAACTTTAATTTAAATCATAATGCAACACCGTATTCCACGGTAATGGTGCCAAAATTTGATAATACCCAAAATACACCTTCTCCTTAAAGATGATTTTGATTGCTGTCAAATATAATAATCCGACAAAGGTTAGGATCGAATCCCAAGGAAATATGTGGACTTGTTGATCTCAGATATAGTAATCAATGGACAAAAATTAGTAAAGTAAATGGGGGATTTGAATGGCAGTATCAAAAAAGGAGAAAATATTAACTTTGGTTGTAATCAGTATTGGTGAACACTAAACTGTGTTCCCTCTGGCTTCTTCACTCCTTGGTATTATCATTCTTTGTTGAACAAACTCTATACCTTGCAAAAAAAATCAATAAATTATGTACTTTGTAAAGTCTTTTAGACGAGTAGAATGATTTCACCCTTTATCTTTTGAGTCTCATGATATATAATTACTAGCCCTTATCTAAATCCAAGTTAACTATTACCTTTTGAGTGTCAAGTTATTAGATAAAATCTAACTATATTACTAAGATAATACATAGAAGAATGGATCGACAGTTAAACTCAAAATTACTATTGTCTTTATCTTTTCCTAGTCACTACATCTCTTTTGGAGTAAGTAGCAATATCTAGGAGGGATCCTAATGTAGGATACCCGTTAATAAAATTACTATATTGAATATAAAGAAATACATTCGTAGGTATCAATTAACAATAACAATAGCACATCCCCTATTTCATTAATTTTCCATGGTTTCTATAACCCTAGCAATGGGTTTTAGCCGCTTATTCTTGTGAAATAATCAATAACATTCAAGATTAAGAGTATAGATGAAATCACAATAATAAGAAGAAGAATAAAAACACACAATCATAACTAAATTAATCTACAAAAGTAAATTAAAGAGAATCCCAAGATCAAAATCTAATCTTAGAATCAAAATGGGTTTGTGAATATCAAAAGTGGGTTGTAAGTGCAACTGTTCAACTAAAAAGTACATAAAGGGTATCTATAGTACAAGATAAAACCCTAAAAATAAATTTTTTACATCCTGGGTTTTGGCCTTAGAAATTTTCCTTGAAATCCATTCTCTGAACCCAATACGACTCCAGGGTACGAGCCATGTTCTAGGGTATGAGTGGTGTGGTCCTATCATAAGATGACCAGTGTTAGTTGGTGGGATGGTTTTGATCACTAGAATGGTCACGACTTAAGGGTATGAATCATAAGGCTGGGATTGTATAGTATCAGGGACTTGTATGGTGGGTAGTGTTTGATCCTCCTAGTAATTTATTCTTCTAGGGATTGGATTATGGGTACAGATTATATGTTGAGGTTACGACTTGGTTGGATGATTCATATACTGGACAGTGTCTGATCCAAGGTTAAGGCCTGGGTACGAATGGTGGGAAATAATCATTAGGAAGGGTACAACTCGTAAGAGGGTCAGTCATATCCCTGTGATGGGTTTTTAAGAGACTTAAGTGGGAGTATTCTAGAAATTTCCCTATATACCCTAACTATGACCCATAACTTCTAATACACTTAAGAGATTATTTACTATTATTCTATTCATTAGCATAAAAAAAAACTATTCCTAAACATTCAACAATTCTCTCAAGAGCTTTTGGGGAAAGTGAGTTAGGGTTGCAACTTGGGGCTTGCTTTGATGATTGTCTTCCATTATATTTCTCTATTTAAGGCATGTGTCTCTTGCCCAAAGTGTTTGATAAAATGCTTATAAAGATATGTTCATTTCATTGACTTCTTTAAATGGAACTCATGCTTGTTTTCAAATTATGTATGAAACTATAAATGGTTTAAATGGTTTGCAAAGGTTACAGCCTTATTTGTTTTCCTTGTGGAGTACATGAAGGTCTCCTAAGAGGTTAATAGGGAAAGCAGAAAGGGCACTTGAGAGTCCCATTAACCTCAATGGTTTGGCTATGGATAAATCTTGCAAGTATGGTTGGTATGATGATACCACTAATAAATGTCCTTGGTTATTAAATGGTAATTGGATTTTTTTAGTTATGGTTTTAATTTGGGCATTAATGGTGGGATGTGTAACTAAGCCATGAAAAGTGGAGGTTTCGGTGGAACCAAAACTGTAAACTTATATTTACCGATATGAGGGGTATTTGATAGCCACATATAAGAATCATGTATTATACGTATGTACTATTTATACCATGATATATCTCCTGGTCGTGCGGCTACACACAGTAGGACTCTTTCAGCAGGGGGACCTGAACCCCTTTGGCCTATAGGTATAGTTAAATGGCAAGGTTATGCATCCCAAGTAAAGGTATTAAATGTATGTTAAACACGAATTCCCTTTCCCAGCACTTATATCTATATGTATGGTTGTATGAATAATTGGTGGTTTTACTTGGTTATTTAAATGACATTACTTTATCCTTATCCTTAGATACATACAAGCGGTTATTTGCTAACCCGTCTAGTGGTGGATGTATACCCATGCTATGCAGGAATCGACCGTTCAACTCCTCCTATATAATGATTGACTCAGGGACAACATTTGGATTGAAATGGTGAGCTTCCATCTTTCTAAAAGGCTCTATTTCATGATATGGATACTCTTAGACATTTTATTTTCATTTTGGACATTTTTTTGGCCTTGGTTGGTGGCATATCCCAACCAAATATTTGTATTCTTTTGGATAGAGTCTTTGTGGTACTTATGGGGGTTGGAATGGGAAGGATCAGAATTGGTGTCAACTATAGAATTAGCATTGGTGTTGGGGATGATATCATTGGATGATTTTATTGGTTTTTCCATTGTATTACATTTTGAGATTGATTGTCATGTTATGTTTTGATATTCTCTTTGGTTTGTTATGGTATTGTATGGATGGTTAGGTTTGGTTTGGTTAGATATTGTTGGGTCGGTCACGGTCGTGATCCTATCCCAGAGTCTTGATATGAACAATAATTCTATCTTGTTATAAGTTCTGAATTCAGTCTATCTGAGGTTGTATAAGGAGGTTGGGTTGGTTTAAGGGGCAGTCCCCGATCCTGGTTCAACTTGGGATGCCCATTGCATCTAGGCCCTAGTTTGGGTCATGAAAAGTTGGTATCAGAGCTTTAGGTTCAAGGTCAACTGGAAAGTACACAAAGTGTATCGAGTAGAGTCTCTTTCAGGAGAATGTAGAGCGTTATACTCATTAGAAATAGGTTGCAAGATATTTAGTTATGTTTCACTTTTATGAAATTCTCAGTACTAGAATCCTCTCTAATCCTTGATTATTTTTCTTTCAAATCATGCCTCCTAGATCTGTAATGCAAAGAAATCCTTCTGCCTCATCTAGGGATAATGGTGAAGGGGTACCTCCTACATCTGGAGTATATCCTTGATGTCATGGTCCTATTCTTTATTGTATAGGAGCTTATCCTATTCCTTCTATTGCTCCTCATATCCCTCAAAGTCACGTGAGAAACACAAAGTTTCATCAGCCTATCCATGTTATTGCTCAGATGGACATTCCTCAGGTTGAGCAGGGTACGGCTAGTGCTTTATCTGCTGAGGCAATAAGGTTCGGTTAATTTATAAAGATGGGTCCACCCACTTTTATGGGAGTAAAGGTGTAGATAAACCCACAAGGCTTTATGGATAAACTAGAGATGATATTTTGGGTTATGCAGGCTTTTGATGTGGAGGGAGTTAGCTTTGCAGCTTATAAGCATAAAGATGTTAATTTTCAATGGTCTAAGGAGTGGGATGGAGATATGGGTGATATGGAAGATTAAGGGTTGTTGGAGGCCTTTTCTAATGCCTTCATTGATCATTGCTTTCCTAAAGAGTTGAGGGAAGCTAAGATGAAGGAGTTTGCAAACCTCAGGAAAGGGAGGATATTTGTTAGGGAATATACCTTGAAGTTTCATTAGTTGTCAAGGTATAATCCTGATTTGGTGGCTGATATGAGGTCGAGAATAAGAAAGTTCGCTTCTGTCTAAATAGAGATCTAACTTTTGAGTGCAAAATTGCTTTGTTCATTAAGGATATAGATATCTCTAGGTTGATTATTCATATGCAGTAGGTTAAGGATGAGAAGAGAAACTAGGTGGAATTTAAGGTTAGGCAAGGTAAGTAGGGCAGATTTTCTAATTAGGGAGGTGCGTAGTCTAAGGGTGGTAGAGATAGTGCTAAGTGGCAGTAAAAAAGTGGGGGACTTCTAGTTCCTTCTCTACTACTAGTGCTTCTTACCCACAGCAGTCGAAGGACAAGCGTCACTAAGATAGTTATAATTCTCAGGCTCTTATGCCCAATCCTGGAGAGCGAAGGTCAGTATATTTCTTCATACCATCCTTGTCGATTTTGTATTTCCCTCATCGGGGATTCTGTAAGGAATGTAGAGATAAGTGCTTTAAGTTTGGTCAAGTAGGCCATCGGTTCAAGGATTATCCAGCTAATAAGGTTGCTACAAGGGTAAATAATATTTTGGTGGCTTCATCTTTTGCTCTTACACCAGGTGGTGTGGTAACTACTTCTGTTACTGCTCCTGGTTCTAGTATTTTTTTGGGACAGGTTGTATGCTTTGGCATCCCGGAAGGAATCCAAGGCATCACCTGATGTTGTTGCTGGTAAGTTACAGTTTTCCTGTGACGTATATTGTTTTCTTAATTTGGGCTCCACTCTTTCTTATGTGACTCCTTATAAAGCCATGTCTTTCAGTTTTGATCTAAAAATTATTTCAGATTCTTTTTCTATTTCTACCCCTATAGGAGACTCGGTCATTGTTGAATGGGTCTATAGGGAGTGCGTGGAATCTATTAGGGATGGGAGGACCTTGGTAGATTTGTTTAAGTTGGGAATGGTGGATTTTGATTTAATTTTAGGTATAGATTGGTTTTTTTCTTGTTATGTGTCTTTAGACTGTCGGACTCGTAAGGCTATCTTTAGGTTCCCCGATGAGCCGGAAATATAATAGGAGGGTTGATCCTGAACTCCAAGGATAATATTTATTTCTTATCTTAGAACTAGAAGGTTAATCTCTAAAGGGTGTCTTTATCACTAGGTCTGGGTTTAGGTCTGACTCGGAAGGTCATTTTTTGCAGTCAGTTCTGATAGTTAATGAGTTTCTAGAAGTCTTTTCAGATGATCATCCTAGTGTTCCTCCGGATACAAAAATAGAGTTTGGTCTTGATTTTCTTTCGGACACTTGTCCAGTATCAATTCCTCCATATAGAATGGCTCTGACTGAGTTAAGGGGACTCAAGGAGCAAATTAAGGATCTTCTAGATAAGGGGTTTATTCATCCTAGTGTTTCTTCGTGGGGTGCAACTGTATTTTTCATGCGTAAGAAGGATGGTTCCCTTCGGATGTACATTGACTACAGGCATTTGAACAATGTAACAATCAAGAACAAGTATCTTCTCCCAAGGATAGGTGATCTGTTTGGTCAGTTCCAGGGTGCCAAGTTCTTTTCCAAGATAGATCTTTGATCTAGGTACCATCAACTTAAGATTAGGGAGGTGGATATCCCTAAGATAGCTTTTCATACTTGATATAGGCATTTTGAGTTTTACGTGATGTCATTTGGATTAACAAACACTCCAGCGGCATTTATGGATTTTATGAACATAATGTTTAGGTAGTATTTGGATCTCTTTGTCATAGTGTTTATTAATGACATTCTAGTGTATTCGAGGAGTGATGTGGATCATGATAATCACCTGTGTGTGGTGTTGTGGACCTTAAAGGAACAATGGTTGTTTTTCAAGTTCTCAAAGTGTGAGTTTTGGTTCAATGTTGTTACTTTCTTGGGTCACATTATTTCTAGTGAGGGGATAATGGTTGATCCTCAAAAGTATGCTACGGTGAAGGGGTTTCCTAAGACCACAACTCCATCTGATGTTCAAAGTTTCTTAGGTTTAGCTAGGTAATATAGGTGCTTCGTGGAAATTTCTCATCGATAGCTGCTCATTTGATGAAGTTTACTCAAATGAAGGTTAAGTTTTCTTGTTCAGATTATTGTGAGGGGAGTTTTGAGAAATTGAAAGATAGGTTGACGTCGACTTTGATTTTAACTCTACCGGAAGGAAATGATGGGTTTGTGGTTTATTGTGATTCATATCGGGTAGGGCTTAGTTGTGTTTTGATGCAGAATAAGAAGGAGATTGCCTGTGCATCCAGGCAATTCCAGGTGCATGAGAGGGATTATCCTACTTATGATTTTAGAGTAGTTAGTGGTTGTGTTTGCTTTAAAAATATTGTGGCATTATCTTTATAGTCCTCACGTGGACATATTTTTAGATTGTAAGAGTCTTCAGTATGTATTCATAAAGAAGGAGCTTAATCTCATGCAAAGGAGATGGCTTAAGCTTCTTAATGATTATGATATGAGTCTTCACTACACCCAGGTAAGGTTAATGTAGTTGTTGATGCTTTTAGTAGGTTATCCATGGGGAGTTTGGCTCATGTGGAGTAAGACAAGTGGGAATTGGTGAAGGATATTCACCGTTTGGCCAATCTTGGAGTTCGTCTCTCAAATTCTAAAAATGGTGGAGTGATGGTACAAGAAGTAGTTTGATCACTCTTGGTCCATAGATTAAGGAGAATAAAGTGTTGGATTCGGTCTTGATGAAAATAAAGAGTGAAGTTGGTAGGAAAAAGGTGGCGGTGTTTGAGATTAGTAGTGATTGTACTTTGCGGTACCAAGGGAGGTTGTGTGTTCCGAATATCGATGGGTTGCGGTAAAGGATTTTATCTGAGCCGCATGAGTCATTCTATGTTGTCCATCTTGGTTCAAGAAAGATGATCTCAAAGAAATCTATTGGTGGAATTGTACGAAGAGAGATTTAGTTGACTTTGTGGCCAAGTGCATGGTGTGTCAACAGGTTAAGGTTGAGTACATGAGGCCTGGTGGGTTGAATCAAGAAATAGAGTTTCTTGAATAGAACTAGGAGATGATCAATATGGATTTTGTTACCAGTATTCCTTGATCTCGGAATCATTTTGATTCAATTTGGGTATGGATAGGATGACCAAGTCTTCTCACTTTTTGCCGATAAGGACTACCTTTTGGGAAGAGGATTATGCAAAGTTTCATCCTGAAGAGATTATGAAGCTGTATGGGGAGCCTATTTTTATTATTTCTAATCATGGTATGCAGTTTACATCTCATTTCTTGTGGTCTTTCTAGAAGGTATCGGGGACTAAGGTCAGTTTGAGTACTGTTTTCCATCCGCAGTCGGATGGGCAAGCAGCAAGAACTATTCTGACATTGCAGGACATACTTCGGGCATGGATGATTGATTATGGTGGCAGTTGGCTTGAGCTTCTACGGGTTTCTAAGAGAATTATTCGTATCCCCGTGACGGGTTTCTAAGGGACTTAAGTGGGGGTATTCTGGATATTTCCCTACTTAATCTAACTATGACCCACAACTTCTAATACAGTTAGCAGGTAATTTACTGTAACGCCCTGGGTGTCACACGATGCTTACAGTCCCAAAGGACCACAAGCTAACCAATGAGCTGGTACCTATTGTGAGTACTGAATAACAAATTCATAAATGCGGGAGAATAACTGATATGCCATAAGGTTTTATTAATGAATCAATATTGGAATATGAATCTAGAGAAATAATTGTCTCAATCTAATAAAATACTGATAAAACTTAACACTAACTGACATCTCAACTAAAGTCTGAATACTGAATAAATGACTATAGTGTCTGAAAAGCCTCTAAACTGACTGAGTATGAGTTGATGGTATATGCCCCAACTAACTCCAGCTAATTACTAAATTGAAATCATGAAATAAAATAAATCCATTCTCAGAATATGAGGACTCGCCACTGCTACTGCTGAGGATCTGGGAAATCTATGTACGATCCGGGAACTGGACGTCAGGACCTATGATATAATTATTCATAGAGAAAAAGAAAAGTATGTGATTAGTACTTTGAATTTACTGGCATGATAAATGAGGTAGGCTAATATGCAAGGTTTCACAAGTGGAAATAATGTTGTATGAATATACATGTAAGCATGGAGTACTGAATAGAGTGCATGAGGTCTATAGATAGTGAAAATATGTGAAATATGTAAATACTGTGTATGCATAAAAGTCTTTAAATACTGAATATACATGAAAATCTGTATATACTGAGGATGCATGACCAAGCATATTACATGAGCTATATAAAATTTGTAAACTAAAATACTAAATTAACTGATATCTATATGCTTTGATCAAACAACACTGAGACTAAATGTCTGAACCGACTACTGGACTAAGACTGTAACTGCGACTGTGGCGGAGA
This sequence comes from Capsicum pubescens, assembly GCA_030864215.1. NCBI lineage: Eukaryota > Viridiplantae > Streptophyta > Magnoliopsida > Solanales > Solanaceae > Capsicum > Capsicum pubescens. The sequence continues at coordinate 111,038,402 of CM061544.1, forward strand.
CTGTGGGAGGTATTATCTAACCGAATGACTAAGGGTGTCAAGACTAATCTGATGGGTGACCCCTGTGAGATAGTCAACCCTAAATTGACGGGTGACTTATCATATCCTATGCTGGCTACGTAGGTCTGGACTTTAGGGACTGTTACTAGAAACTCTGCCTATCAAGCGGGGAATCTTCCATCCCTACACTAACTCGGTGATAAATCCTACTCCCAATTGAATGACACTGAAATATTAGATTGTTCTGACCCTAACTGATTGTGATATCTGACTGTTTTGAGAATGGTCATAGTATGTTCTGAAGACTATTCTGTAATATACTGAGACTAGACTAAATAAACAACTATGATTTTTGGGTATTCAATACCCCCAGGACTCTAAAACCATAATAGTAAAATGACACTAAAACTTGGAGTACAAAACATGAAAGCTTTTATTAAATCAATCACCTTTGTAGGCATTTTATCAAACACTTGTAGTTCATGGTTTAATCAATCATAGAAATGTCATGGAACTTATAGAAATAGAATGAATTCAATATAGTAGCACTAAATCATGGTTTAATTCAACGAATGGCATCATTAAAACATGGAGAATTGAATAACAACAATAATTTCATTGAAACATGGTATAAAAATCAATATTCATGGAAGTTCATGGAGACTCATAGTTTAAAATCACAACTTAATATCATAAATCTTGAAAAGATCACAGATTTTTAAATTAAAGTGGGTACTTAGACTCCGTGGGTAAAAGAAACCCATGGATGAACATCTAACATACCTGGGATAATGAATTTGGGAGGATTGATGGAGAGTCTTTGAGATTTGGCCTTGAATTTGAGAGCTAGGGTTCTTGTTCTTGAGAATGAGATTTTTTATTTTGAGAGGAATTGAAATAATGATGACTACATAGGGGTGGTTTAGGAGTTAAATCTCGTGTTTTAGGTTGATTAGGGTCGTGAAAATGACCCAAATACCCCTTAACGTACTTTAAACTTATAACGCCCCGAAATGCTACACGGTGCTCATTACCTCGCAGGACCACAAGCTAACCCATGACTGATATATGTACCTGTACACTACATAATATTCCATATAGATGAGGAAACATGTACTGAAAGGCCATAAAGGTCAAAACTAAATAAAACATCTGATTAAATAATGTCTGAAAAATGGTACAATCAATACCAAAATAAATCTTAAGTAACTGCCTGACATGTTATAATATGAAATCCTCTAAACTATCTAACTAAGAAGATGATGGGACATGTCCCCAACTAACTCCATCTACTAAAATAAATAAGTACTGAAAGATTGACATAATCAAATAATAACATCCTCGAATGATGAGGAGTCAGTGCTAACTGACTGCTAATATCTGGAATCTACTGATGCTCTGGAGCTCGTGTCTATGAACCTATGGTATAAGACACCATAGCGCAAATACGTCAGTACATTGAATGTACTGGTATACAAGTGAGGTAGGCTGAATACAAGGGGTTCATATGCATTAACAATACTAATTGACTGACTAACATAAATGTGAGAATACATACGTGCATACATAAGTGAATTTGACATTGTGATGGGACTTAATACTGAGTTCTGACTATTGAATCTACTAATAACATGGATTTACTGATATCTGAGTACGTTAATACAAGGATACTGAATAACTGAGTCTATTGATATTGATATCTAGGTCACTAATAAGTGTGAAACTAATACTGCATTACTAAATACTGAGGTACTAATACTATGTTACTCATATATGAGTAACTATTTTTGACAGTTCTGATTTATAAAGAACTGGTCTGGTTGACTATATCTTATAGTTCTGAAGCTGAATACTGATAACATGAGTGACTGTATCTAATAGTCCTGAATCTAGAGGAACTAACTACGTTCCATACTGTATCTGAGTTGACTATATCTAACAGTCTATATTTTGATGAACTATCTGAGTTTTATTACTGAGACTAAGACAGAGACTGAACTGAGACTGTGGGAAGTAATCATCTAACCGACATTCCCCAAAACTAAACTAGTGGAATCCAATCTATAACCCCAACTAGAAGGGTGTCAATACTGTTCCATGGGTAAAGACAAACTATGAGTATACCCTCGCTGATAAGGAGCTCTTCCATCAACCCCTCCTGATAGGAAACTCAAATGAGATGTATAGATCCCTAAACGTGTAGGGTGTATCTCTCCCTACGCTGGCTATGTAGTTCTGGAATACAGGGATTGTTACTAAGGATCACACCCTATACTGGCTGATAGTGTGTATCCTCATCCCTGGGTTCACTCGGTGCTGATTCCTACTCCCAACTGAATATACACTAAACTGATTAATTAGACGGAGATGATACAGATGGTATGGTTTAGCTGAGCTAAAATGAGTTTACTGAGTTCCATTGATCGATGGAATAGTACTGAGATCTAAGGACTGGCTGAGAGTACTGAAGTTACTAAGATTACTGAGAATACTGAAGTTTCCAAGATTACTGAGTACTGAGATCATTGGGATTACTGAGATTTCTGAGATTTCTAGGTTGCTGAGCTTTCTTGAGTCACATGAATGAATGAGTTCTATGGATTATGGATTGACTAAGGATATCTCAAAAACAGGACACTAGCTCTAGGTACACAACATTATTTTTTGAGTACAAGTACCCCTAGGACTCAATAGATGGAAACTAACACAACATGACTTGACTCTTCTTGAACACATGACCAATATTCATAATTCATAATAACATAAGTTGGGGGATTTTATACTACACGTGGTTCTCAAAGTCTTGTACATGTAAGGGAATGCATATAACAACATACCATAAGTCTATCAATCTAGTTTCATGAACATTCCATTAAAAATCATAATGCATAACAATATCATAGAAGTCATTGTTTTCATAAGGGTGTAGCATGCATTTGACATTTAGGTCACAATTTAACTATAATACATGATTTCTAGTCTTTTAGGCATTTTATCAAACACCTTACATGCACAACTTAGGCATTGGTGTAATCAACAAATTATTCATTATAAACAACCAAATTTACATGTTTCCAACTCATATGATACCATAGATTTATTAAACATATAAATATTCCAACTTGGGAATCATTCAACATCAATAAGATGAACATAATCCATTCACCACATAAATACCATGATATAGAATTTAAAAGAGGATTCTTGGGCTTCATGGATGAAAGGGATCCATGAGTGAAAACTATGCATACCTTACCTTTTGATTCTACAAAGATTGATGAAAAGTTTCTTGGAATTTGACGGTGAATTCCCTTGGAATTGAAACTCCTATGAAAATCCTAGGGCTAGTTCTTGAGAGTTTTTGTGAGAAATTGAGTATAAGTTGCTGAATTATGGCCAAATCTCTTGTTATTAGTCTTATATAAGGTGGGGAAATAGACCAAATTTCCCTTAAGACACGGAAATGTAATGCTTTAAAACTAGGTACAAAGGCTACACAAAGGGCCAAGCCTTTGGTAGAGCCTTTTGTACCCTGGGCGGAGCCTTTGGTAGCGCCTTGTGGAACATGGGCAGCGTCTTTTGTGTTGAATTACCCCTAAAGGCTATAACATGGGTGGCTCCCCTTCATAGCCTTTGGCTACTGGTTCGAAATCCAAAACGAGGCCTAGACGTATTTCAAAAATTCTAAAACTCACCCAAAATGTACCATGGCCTTTACCCATGACAACGCAACTTGAAAATCGCAAAACGGAGGTTGGGAAGGTTGTCAAATAAATCCCCAAAGTTCAAAGGATTAAAATGAGACTAAGTGTTGAACACTTATCAAAATTTTCTAAGTGTTGTATCTTTTAAAGAGCTTCAAGGAGATAAACGACCTGAATTCAAATGTAAGATTTTGCGGGGTCTTACAATATCTCCCCCTTAGGAACCTTCATCCTCGAATAAGGCTGACTGAGATGGGAGAAAATATCAACTGAAGTACGTATAGAACATACACAACTGAAAACATAAGAGCATGACTGACATAACTGAAGAGCTGAATATAGCATACGGAACATGCATATTTGATGCATGACTGATAATATGAATTCATGCATATCTAATGAATGGATACGTAACTGACACGATATATGAATACATGACTGAAAGTATTAATAAGATGATCATACATATCTGATGCGTGAATATATAACTGAACTAGCCCATAAACATGCAACTGAACATGCAATGGTAACGATACCAAGTTCAAACTGGAAACTAAGCATGGAACTGAATGCTAAGTTGGTAATGGAACTGAACATGATGACTGAGTTTTCTCCAAATGAGAATGCATATCTAATGCATAATTACCTGACTGAACTGATATATGAATGTGGTATTGAATGTGCAATGGTGATTGACACCAAGCCTATAATGGGAATCTGATATCAAGTTTGTAATGGTAGTTTGAATCATGGAACTGAGTAGGTTCAAGAAAATTGTTATAAAAACTGAAAAGTAGTGATGAACCCATGTTATGCTAGAAGTATACATGTACGGGCATATGAGGACATGACTGATACGAGTATGTAATGCATGAATTCCGTGAACTGAACTGAGTCTTGAATTCATGGTGTACAACTAAAGTTGGGGCTTGATGTCCACTTATGATTACCCCTTACTCCAAACAAGATTCGCTACGTGAAGAGAGAATAGGATTATTATGCTATGAAAGTTCGGGTTGATTATATTATATCTCCCCCTTGGGACTCTATGTCCCTTGAGGAATGATAACTTTACTAATATATTGAATAAAGACTGAAGGCACAAGGTACCTAGGAACTGAATCATGACTGGTTATCTAAGACCTGAAACTGAGGCAAGATACATGAACTAAGTTGTGCTTGCATCTATATGTTTGGTTCATCTTAGAATAGTTTCGATCATGAGATTTTGGATAGTACGAATAGATGGAAAGATGGGAAACCAAACTGTACGAACTTGTCTGACTGACTGCTAGACTGAAGTACTAGTTGTTTAAACTAATTCCCTACTGACTGACTCATCTAATCTGCTGATTGATTAATTGATACGTACTGAGAATGTGAGATTAAATGGTACTTAGTCTGAATAACTTGGCTGAGGATACAGAGTTTTTCTTATCAACATAAGGAAAGGACTAACTGAGTAACATGAGATAACTAAGTGTAAATTTGTGCAATATTGAATTATCCGAGAACGCAAGGCCAGACGGATAACATAGTTCAAAAATATTCTGTAAGTTGAGGTACTAAAACACTGAGGACATGCAGGACTAATAACTACATGCTATGGTCAAGTAACACCTGAACTTAGATTGTGGTACTGATCTGATTTCTATACTGAGGCTCACACAATATCTAAGACTATAGTAGAAATTGTAACTCACTCTTTAATTGGGACTCATACAGGAACTGAATGTTAGTTTTTAATAATTGAGGTTTAGAATGATATGAGGTACTGAGACTGGATACTGATAACTATTTGAGGAAGATTGACATATGCAAGGATCCGATGCTCAAACAAATACTATATCAAACTCAACACTCGACTAAGGCCTAAGGAACAAAATATCAACATCATGGATTTATGAAGAGATTCAAACTAAGGGTATACATAACATAATCTGAGCTTGGCTCATCACTAGGAGTAGATAATGAGTCAGGTAGACTGAACATATGGTAAAATATGACCTGAGTGCCTAAGTCATGAGAGCTGCATGACCTGAGTGTGAAATTTCTGTGTTCATGGAACATGATTCATTACACTAAGCAAACTGAAGCTCCTGAATCTATAGAAACATAAACATACAAATAGGGGATCTGTGACTTACTAGTGACTACATCAGGAGAACTTTCCTAATTCTATTGGGATTGAAGTGTATAAATTCTGTTTGGGCGTTGCCCACTAATAGCGCTAGAATTGGCACCCTACTGATTTGGGCAACCGGACTGTGCTGAAAAATGACCATGTTGACTTCGAGGATCAGGTTTAGGAAAATATCATACCTTGTGACCTAAATCACCACATCCGAAATACACACCACTGCCGACTCTACACACACCCTTATGGTGCTTACCACACTCTTCAAAAAGCGGATAAGTAAGAATCTTGTTCTCATTACCCTAGGCCTTGGAGCCTGATGCCCCATCTCTATGGTCATTTCTAAACTTTAGTACTAGTGTACTATATGAAGAGTGAACTGGGGCTGAACATTTCAAACACAGCTAAAAATGATTACCACCCTACCACCCTAACTGAGAAAAACTATAACTACCTATTTTTGCTCTCTTATTTTCTCTCTCCTTCTTCTTAAGCTTCTGCTCCTTTATCTGTTCGGTATATATCATATGCCTAGATATGTCCATATCGCTAATCAACATCTCATTCCGGTACTCCTTAACCACTCTACCTAATACCGCTGACACAAACTTACTTATTCTGGATCTACTGCCTGCTACTACATGGGGAGCATACCTGTCTAACTGAATGAATTTAAGGGAGTATTCTTTTACGCTCATGGAACCTCTTCTGAGATTGATGAACTCTAACATTTTGGCATCTTTCTACTCTAGTGAAATGAATCTAACTAAAAAGGCTGTAGCAAACTCTTTCCACTCTATGGGCTCTGTCTCTGTACCCTTATCTACCTTTCACTATTTATACTACATATAGGATACATCTTGTAGATGATAAGTGTATAAATCTACGCTCTCACTAGAAGTCACTCCCATGATACCGGTGACTTTCTGAACCTGGTCGAGAAACTCGTGTGGATCCTCTTTAAATTTATAACCGGTGAATAAAGGAGGGTTTATTCGGGTAAAGTCCTGAATCCTGGCAGCAGCAACATTGGCAACTGAGTTGATCGAAATAGCAGCTGGCTGTTCATTTTGAGTTGCAACTAAACTGGCTAGAGTAATGAATGCAGTCCTAAATTCTGCATAAGAAACATGTTTATCAAGAGAATCTGTCTGAATGGGCTGAGGTGCTGACTGATATTTGGTTCCTCTTTCATTAGCCCTTTTGGGAGGCATGTTCTATAAATTAAAGGAAGAAGAAGATTTGAATGAGAGTTCAACTAGAGATCATGCTCACTGGCACGATATGAAAACTGAAAGAAGGGAAATTTTTCCTAAAACATCTCATAGCCTCCTGAACATAAGTGTGGTGCACAACACACCCATGTACAAAACTCTACTAGACATAGAATTCAGACTTCCTAGGAAACTATTGAAGCTTAGGCTCTGATACCAAGTTTGTAATGCCCTAAATCTAGTACTTGGAATGCTACACGGTGCCCATGACCCCGCAAGACCAAAAGCTAACCCATGACTGATATATGTACCTGTACAGTGTATAATATACAATATAGATGTGGAAATATGTAATAAAAGTCCATAAGGTTCAAAACTAAATAAAACATCTGATAAAATAATGTTTGAAAAATGGTACAATCAATACCAAAATGAATCTGAAGTAACTGTCTGACATGCTATAGTCTAAAAGCCTCTAAATTATCTAAATAAAGAGTTGATGGGACATATCCACAACTAACTCCATCTACTGAAATAAATAAGTACGAAAAGATTGTCATAATCATATAATAACATCCTCGAATGATGAGGACTCACTGCTAACTAACAGATGATATCTGGAATCTACTGATGCTCTGGAGCTCGTATCTCTGAACCTATGGTATAAGACACCATAGCGCAAATGAATCAGTACTTTGAATCTACTGGTATGCAAGTGAGGTAGGTTGAATGTAAGAGGTTCATATGCATGAACAATAATAATTGACTGACTAACATGAACATGAGAATACATACATGCATATGTAACTGAATCTGACATCGTGATAGGACTGAATACTGAGTTCTTACTATTGAGTTTACTGATATCTGAGTACATGAATACTGGGATACTAAATAACTGAGTCTATTGATATTGATATATGGGTTACTAATAACTGAGAAACTGATACTGCATTATAGAATACTGAGGTACTGATACTATGTTACTGATATATGAGTAACTATTTTTGACAGTTCTAATTTATGAAGAACTGGTCTGGTTGATTGTATCTGACAGTCCTGAAGCTAAATACTGTTAACATGAATGATGGCATCTGATAGTCCAGAATCTTATGGAACTAACTATGATCTATACTGTATCTGAGTTGACTGTATCTGACAGTCTATATTTTGATGAATGATCTGAGTTCAATTACTGAGACTGAACTGAGACTGTGGGAAGTAATTATCTAACTAACATGCCCTACAACTGAATTGGTAGGGTCCAACCTATAACCCTAGCTGGAAGGGTGTAAATACCGTGCCACAGGTAAAGACAATCTGTGAGTATACCCTCGCTGACTAGGAGCTCTTCCGTCAATGCCTCCTGATAGGAAACTCATATGAGATGTATAGATCCCTAAACGCATAAGGTGCATCTCTCCCTACGCTGGATACGTAGTTATGAAATGTAGGGATTGCTACTAACGATCGCACCCTTTACTGGCTGATAGTGTGTATCCTCATCCCGGGGTTCACTCGGTGCTGAATCCTACTCCCAACTGAATAAACACTAAACTAATTAACATGATGGAGATGATACTGATGCTATGGTACAACTGAGTTGAACTGAGTTTACTGAGTTTCGTTGGTCGATGGAATAATACTGTGATTTCAGGACTAATTATGAGTACTGAAGTTACTTAGATTACTCAGAATACTGAAGTTTCTGAGATTACTGAGTACTGAGATCATTGGTATTACTGAACTACTAGGATTACCGAGATTTCTGGGTAACTGAGTTTTCCTGAGTCATGAGATTGACTGAATTCTAAGGATCACGGCTTGACTGAGAGTATCATGAAAACAAGACACTGGCTCTAGGCACACAGCTAAATTGTTAGGTACAAGTACCCCCAGGTCTCAATAGAAGGAAACTAACACAACATGACTTGACTATTCTTGAACACCTGACCAATATTCATAATTCATAATAACATAAGTTGGGGGATTTTATACTACACATGGTTCTCAAAGTCTTGTACATGGAAGGGAATGCATATAACAACATGCCATAAGTCCATCAATCTAGTTTCATGATCATTCCATCAAAAATCATAATGCTTAACAATATCATAGAAGTCATTATTTTCATAAGGGTGTAGCATGCATTTGACATTTAGGTCACAATTTAAGTATAATACATGATTTCTAGTCTTTTAGGTATTTTATCAAACACCTTACATGTACAACTTAGGCATAGGTTTAATCAATAAATTATTCATCATGAACAACCAAATTTACATGTTTCCAAGTCATATGATATCATAGATTCATAAAATACATAAAGATTCCAACTTGGGAATCATTCAACAACAATAACATGAACATAATCCATTCACCACATAAATATCATGATATAAAATTTAAAAAGAGATTCTTGGGCTTCATGGATGAAAGGGATCCATGAATGAACACTATGCATACCTTAGCTTGTGATTCTATGAAGATTGACGAAAAGATTATTGAAATTTGATGGTGAATTCCCTTGGAATTGAACCTCCTATGAAAACCCTAGGGCTTGTTCTTTAGAGTTTTACAGAGAAATTGAGTATAAGTTGCTGAATTATGGTAAAATCTCATGTTATTACGCTTATATAGGGTGGGGAAATTGACCAAATTGCCCTTAAGACATGGAAATTTAATTCTGAAAAATTGGGTACAAAGGCTACACAAAGGGCGGCGCCTTTGGTAGAGCCTTTTGTACCCTGGGCGGCACCTTTGGTAGCGCCTTGTGGATCTTGGGTGGCGTCTTTGGTGTTGAATTACCCACAAAGGCTATACCATGGGCGGTGCCCCTTCATAGCCTTTGGCTACTGGTTCAAAATCCAAATGAGGCTGCCTTAATGGATTCCAAAATTTCCGAAACACACCCGGAATGTACCATTTTCTTGCCCCATCGCAACACAACTTGCAAATTGCAAAATAGAGGTTGGGAAGGTTGTAAAATAAATCTCCAAAGTTCAGAGGCTTAAAATGAGACTATGTGTTGAGCACATATCAAAATTTCTAAGTGTTGGATATTTTAAAGAGCTTCAAGGAGCTGAATTCAAATGCCAGATTTTTCGGGGTCTTACAAAACTCGAGATGAAAATTGATCACCCTAATTTTTGGACTTGGCGTGACACGCCACTATCATGTCAATCCAATGTAATTGAAAAACTAGGACCTAGAAATTCTCCATGACGCGGAGCTATCGTGGTAAGCCTTTGAAGTGCCATTTTGGCCACCTCCGCGACGCACCAGGATCGCGTACCCTCACTGGAAATTGCTAAATACAAAATTAGCCTACTCCACAATGATTTATGATCATGGTACCTCACTGGAAACTGACAATTCCTATTTATTTTGGCTCCGCGATGCGCTGGTGACTAAAATGACGGTGTTTAACGATTAGAACTTAAAATAGCCATAACTTCTTATCCGGTTATCAGATTTGGGTGAATTCTATTTCGTTGGAAAGCTAATTAAATTTCCAATGCAATGGTAGGATCTAAAATAAAAAATAATAAGTATTTCAAAATTTTATATTTGAATACTCATGTATTAGGACTTAAATTATGCTAGAGAAATACGGGGTATTATATTTACCCTATTATTCTATTCATTAAAACATAGAAAACTTTTCCTAAATATTCAACAATTCTCTCAAGATCTCTTGGGGTAAGAGAGCTTGGGTTTCAACTTGGGAATTTCTTTGGGGCTTGCTTCAGGGATTTTCTTCCATCTTCTTTCTCGGTTTTAACCTACTTCTTATTTCTAAAAAGGCACGAATTTTATGGTTGTTTTGATGGTTTGAATATTGCATGGGTTATAGTTTTCCAATAGTAATAGAGATTTTGGTGTAAATGGTTTAATTGTGCATTTTTATGCATTAATCGTGGTTATGTGAAATTGGATTGCATGGTAATAGTTTAATGGTCTTTGGAATTAGTTTTAGTTATATTATACCTCCAAGGCGTTCAATAAAATGCTTATAAAGATATGATTATTGCATTGACTTCTTTAAACGGTACTCCTGCTTGTTTTTAGGTTTTGCATGAAACTATAGATGGTTTAAATGGTTTACAAAGGTTAAAGGCTTATTCATTTTGCTTGTGGAGTACATAGAAGTCTCCCAAGAAGTTAATATGGTAAACGGAAAGGGCACTTGTCAGTTCCCTTAACCTAAATGGTTTGGCTATGGATAAATCATGCATTTATGGTTTGTATGATGATACCACTAATAAATGGACTTATTAATAAATAGTAATTGTATTTGTTTCGATATGGTTTAAATTTGGGCATTAATGGTGGGATGTGTAACTAAGCGGTAGAAGGTGGAGGTTTCAGGGGAATCAAAACTGGAAACTCAGATTTGCCGATATGAGAGGTCTTTTATGGCCACGTATGAGTGTCATGTTTTATAGTAGAGGTATGTACTGGCCATTCCATGGGATATATCCTGGTCATGCGGCTACACGCACTGGGACTCTTTCAACAGTGGGAGCTAAACCCATACGGCTCATGGGTATGGTTAAATAGAAAGGTTACATATCCCAAGTAAAGTTTTTTAATACATATTAAACACGGATACCTTTTCCTAACACTTATATATATATATGGTTGTATGCATAATGGATAGTTTTTCTTGGTTGTTTAAATGTCATTACTTTATCCTTATCCTGAGATACATGTTAGCAGTTATTCGTTAACCCATCTAATGGAGGCTATATACCCATGTTATGCAGGAACCGACCATTTGACTCCTCCTTCATAGTGATTGACTCGGGGATACCATTTAGATTAAAGTGGTTAATTTTATCTATCATGAAGGCTCCATTTCATGATATGGATACTCTTAGATATTTTATTTTAATTTGGGACATTGGTTTTGGCCATGGTTGGGGGCATATCCTAATGAGATATTTGTATTCTTTTGGATAGAGTCTTTATGGTACTTCTGGGGGTTGGTATGGGCAGGATCAGTATTGGTGTTGGCCATAGCATTACCATTTGTGTTTGGGATGACATGATTGGACGATATTGTTGGTTGTTCCATCGTATTACATTTTGGATTAATTTTCATGTTATGCTTTGATATTCTCTTTGGATTGGTATGGTATGGCATGAATCATTGGGTTAGGTACGGTTAGACTTGGTAGGGTCGGTCACGGTCGTGATCCTCTCCCAGAGTCTTGATGTGAACAAAAATTCTATCTTGTTATAGGTCGTAATTTAATCCATCTGAGGCTGTATAAGGAGGTTGGGTTGGGTTAAAGAAGCAGTACTCGGTCTTGGTTGGACTTGGGATGCTCATTACGTGTAGGACCTAATTTGGGTCATGATAAAAGCCTCAACAAAAACGTAGAAAATTGGGTCAGAGTCCATAAATTATTTGTACCTGCAGTCTTGACATTGGGCGCAGGTACTACCTATGGACTTGTACAGGGCGTAGGTAGCGGGAGGAAAAATCCTGCAATTTTCAGCTTTGGGGATTTTGGACATCTGGTACTTGGTTTGCCTACATGCTGACTGTAGGTCCTACTTATGGCCACATGTTTTCTTGGAAAGTCTCGGGAGTCATCTTTTCAGCTCCTCGTCAAGTCTCAAACATGCTTTGATCACGAACAAGCTGGTAATCTTCCCAAATCTTCATAATTTCTCCAAAAAGTAGCCAAGAACACCTTTTTCTCAAACTTAGCATACCAAACATGGTTTTTTGCAAAACATACCCAAAATAGTTCATATCTAACAAAACAACCTCAGAAACTTACATATTTTTCTCATTTTAAGCATCAAAAGTGCTATATTTCTATATCACAATAGGCTCATAGGGTAAGGTATCTAAATTATATAATTCTAACTTGGAAGAAAAGGAAAGTATCTAGATAGAGAGTTGGCGTGTTTTTTATCCAAGAGACAAAGGTCTAACCAAGACACTTGGAACTTAAAGAAAGGGAACTAAGATTTGATCTACTATGGATATAGGTATAGAGATAGGATCATTGATAAAGATGGTGATTATAGACATAAGGATGACTTCAAAGAAAAGGATAGTGTATATGTTCTACTAGGCTATCGGGACACCGACCAACGATATAAGCTATGGTGTCTAAGCTAGTAAATGTTCAATAAAGTTAGGAAAATTTCCTTAAGGAGATTAAGGCACACATTTCAGGATCGACCTAGAAGGTTGAATTGCATGCTACTATGATTAGGCAATTACAATAGAAATTTGGACAAATGTTTACAACTTTGAATCAGTGGAAGCCAGGCACCCTTCCAGGAAATACAGTGTAGAATCCTAAGAACAATGATCACTGTCTAGCTATAACTATTTGGAGTGGTAAGGAAACTGTTGATCCTCCCATGCCTGAGTTGATGAGCCAAAGATTAATAGTGTTGAGGTTGATGAGACACCTGCAGTGAAACATGAAAAATCAACAGTGTTTATTATAGTGCTGAGAAGGACAAAGGTAAGGTAATGGTAGATTATCCGGTAGTGAAGTTAATCCTACGACCTCCCCCACCTTTTCCTTAAAGGTTGAAATAGATAAAAAAGAAGGGAAATTCAAGAAGTTCATTACTATGAAGAAAGTATTGATCTTGAATATACCTCTTCTCGAGGCTCTTGTGTAGATGCCTGGATATGCCAAGTTTATAAAGTAATTAGTGTCGAAGAAGAGAGTTGTTAGTTTTGAAGATGTGGGTGGGTTGAATCATTGTAGTGTGATCACTTTGTGATCTCTGTTATAAAGGAAGGATGATTCCGAAGCATTCACGATCCCATGCACCATTGAGACATCTTGGTTTGACAGAGTGTTGTGTAACTTGGGTGACAATATTAATTTGATGTTGCTATTAGTGTTCAACCAGTTGGGCTTGAGCCCTCCGAAACCAACAACGATGCAGTTGTTGATGGCAGGCAATATAGTGAAGAAGCCCGTAGTCATATTGTTTGATGCTTTTGTCAAGGTAGCCAACTTCATCTTTCTGGCCGAAGTCATTGTTTTGGATTGTGAAGTTGACTTTGATATTCCCATAATATTCTCTCGATATTACAGACCTCAATTGGATGGTTTGAGACTTTCGAGATAAGAAACCCATACTCACTACCTTTCGACTCAAGGTATCTTCTACCATATTCGCATTGCCTGAATGATACAAGATGAAAATATCATAATCCTTAAGCAGCTCTATCCAGCCATGAGGCCTAGCATAAGGTATCTCTAGGTCACAAGATGTTAAAGACTGGGACGATCTGTGAAATTCTTCCAATGCATGCCATAAATATAATGCCTCCAAATCTTTAATCACGAAAACTACTGCCACCAATTCCAGATCATCAGTGGGATAGTTGCGTTTGTGAACATTAAGCTGCCTCAAAGCATAAGCAATAACACGAACCTGCTGCATCAATACACAACCAAATCCAACACCAAAAGCATCACAATACACGATGAATCCCTTACTCTAAATATGAAGAGCCAATGTAAGGAATTTCTTAATCTTACCAAACCTCGACTCACTCTCCTTAGACCATCAGAAAGGAACCTTCTTCTGAGTCAACCAGGTCATAGGTGTTTAAATAGTAACAAAACCCTTAATGAGTCATCTATAATAATAAACCAAACTAATAAAGCTACGAACTTCGATCAAAGATGTAGGTCTGGCCCAATCACTAATGGCCTCAATCTTTGCTTGATCTACCTTAATCCCATCCTTAGACACCATATGTCCAAGGAATACCACTGACTCAACCCAAAACTCACAGTTGGAGAACTTGTCAAAAAGCACATGATCTCTTAAATTTTGGAGCACAATCCTCTAATGTTGCACATGTTTCTCCCTACTCCTCGAATACACAAGGATGTCATCCATGAACACAATAATGAAGAAATCCAAATAATGCCAGAACACATGGTTTATCAAATACATAAATGTGGTTGGGGCATTAGTGAACCCAAAAGACATTATTAGAAACTCATTATGACCATAATGGGTCCTAAAGGATTTCTTCGGGATATCATCAGCCAAACCCTTAACTGATGATAACCGAACCTCAAATAAATCGTAGAAAACACCACTGCACCCTAAAACTGGTAAAACAAGTCTTCAATGCGAGTCATAGGATAATGATTCTTTACTGTTACCTTATTAAGCTGCCTATAATCAATACATATCCGCATGGAGCAATCCTTCTTCTTTACAAACAACATAGGAGCTCCCCATGGGACACACTCAATCTAATGAAACCTTTACCAAGAAGATCCTAAAGCTGAGATTTAGCTCCTTAAGCTCGACAGGAGCCATATGGTAAGGTGCCATAAAAATAGTTGGGAACCAGGATAAAGATCAATAACAAACTCAATCTCACAGGCAGGATATACTCGGTATATCAATAGGGAAAATATCAGGAAACTCATGAAATAAAGGGACACCATAAAGAAACAATCTTTCCATACTAACATCATTAATTTAAGTGAGATAAAACTTGCAACCACTTAAAATAATCCTCCTAGCATGAACAGAAGAAATAATCTCCATCGGCTCGCCGCTAACCACTTCTTGCCATATGACTGGAGGCACACTGGGCATGGCTAAGGTAATGGTCTTGGAAAAAAATATGGTAGTGGTATAGCTAGTCCATGCCCAAAATCATATCATAATCCACCATGTCAAGAATAATAAGATCAACATGAGTATCAGCATCTCTAATAGTCAAAATACATGATCTAAAAACCCGATCCACTACTAAAGAATCACCCACGAGAGCAGATACACGTAATGGAATAGATAATAAAATCCTAAGATAACTCTAATCGTCGAGCAAAATAAATAGACACGTACGAATAAGTGGAATTTATATTAAATAAAGCAAGAGCCGACTGATGGCACACTAAAATTATACCTATGACAATAACATCCGAATACTCAGCCATGGGTCTAGCAGGTACTGCATAAACTGACAACACCCACCACCTAGTTGGATTTCTGATCGATCTCCTGTCCTACCGGCTTAAGAACTACCTCGACCACCTTAGGAACCATCCTACAACCTTGCAAACCACCTCTAGCTGATGGATGTACTGCTCTAATAGGGAAACACTTAGAGTTGAAGCAATAATAACCCCACGACTAGGAAACTCTCCTGAATAATAACCACGACCCCTACAACTATAATATATTACTTGTGATGAACTAGAACTAGAAGATCAAGCTAACCTAGAGTAACTACCATGACTAGAATAATCAAAAGACGAACCCCTCAAAGATTGACTGTTACCCTGACCTGGGCGGTCACTAACATTAGATTTACCTACATTAGTAATATGAATCACTGCCTACGGGGATAATAGGATAATTCTAAGGCTGATATGACTGAAAAGGAGGGTACCTACCCTGAAAACCCCTGCCTCTAAATCGGGAGCTACTATGACTTCCACTAAAACTACCTTGATATCTAGGCCTTTTATCGTTGCCCCCTTAGGCCTCATAATTTATATCTTCCGCCATCTGAGCATGATCCAAAACCTTAAAAAAAGATCTACCCATAGCAACCAAACTCTGAGTAGACATACAGAGAGGAAGTCTCAATCCTAGAATAAAGGAACAAACCTATCATACTCAGTATGTAGAATAACAGTAGCATGCGTAGATAACTTATGAAAATAACGCTCATACTCCTAAACCATCATGGAGCCCTGCTCCAATATAAAGAAATAATCCCTCAAATGACCCTTAAGGCTGTGAGACATGTACTTCTCTAAGAAAATCTCAGAGAACTAAGACCATGTCAAAAGAGAAGATCCAACTAGCCTAGAACCAAGATAAACTCTCTACCAAAGTTGACCAACCAAGTACAACTGTAATATAGTGTAGTCAATACCACGAGTCTCTACTAGGCCTAAATTATGGAGTGTATCCTCCCATGCAATCAGAAACTTATATCCATCCTCTCCTGGTGCACCAGAAAACCTACGAGGCTCAAATTTCAAGAATTTGCCCAATATTTTTTGCTATTCAATAGAGATAGTAGGATGGGAAACCACTACCTAAGCACTACTAGCTGAGCAATTACTAACTTAGGAGGGACCATAACTTAGCAAGCCACATCTACAAGCCGTGCCTCTGCCTCAGTACCGCTATAATCTGTAGACTGTGTACCATTAGATAGAGCAACACCAACCAATCGTAAAAGCTAAACCTAAGCATTTCTAAGCACTGAAGAAGAAATAAACCTCAAAAGAGCCAGGTCTAGTCCCTGGACCACTGTTGGCAGGGGCATAAGAACCACTAGCTCAGGAGCAGGAATATACGCTACCACCATATGTTCTTTCACCATGAAGTGGCATTTTTCCCAGTTTAGTACCAAGGTGCACTCATCAATTCTTTGTAGTGCACTAGCTAAATGGGCAAAACAATCATCAAATAATTCCCCAAAAACTAAAAAGTCATCTATGAATACCTCAATAGTGTCTTTCACTATGCCGAAGAATGTGGAGAACATACATCTCTGAAAAGTGGCAGGCTGATTACATAGTCTGAACGAAATCCTCTTGAATACAAAGGTACCATAGGGGAAAGTAAGGGTAGTATTTTCTTGTTCTTCAGGTGTAATTATGTTTTGATTGTACCACGAGTACCCTGCAAGATAATAGTATAAACCCCTGCCTTCTAATCTATCAAGCATATTATCCATGAATGACATAGGGAAGTGGTCATTTTGTGTCCACTTGTTTAGCTTTCGACAGTCCATGTATACTCTCCAACTGGTCACTGGACTCATTGGTACTAATTATTCTTCTCATTTGTAACCACTATGATTCCTCCTATTTTTTGGCACACAATAATCCAGGATCTCCCACTTGTTGTCTGCAATGGGAAATACCACCCTAGTATCTAACCACTTGATTATCTCTTTTTTCACAACCTCCTATATAGGAGGATTAAGTCATCTCTAGCACTCAATACAAGGAATGTTATCCGGATAAAGCTGTATCTTATGTGTGCATATACCTGGTCCACCTAATAGCTCTTTTGAACATTCATAACACTGAAATCAAAGCTTTCACTCGTTCTCCTATAAGATACACCATAATAATTACTAGTAAAGTATTGTGGGCCAAAAAGAATGCATACTACAAGTGAGGTGGGAGCGCCTTCAATTATAATATTGAAGGTTCTTCAATCGATGGTCTTGCAGGGGGTGTGGTTATGTTCTTCAGGTGAAGATCCAACTTCTTAGGGGCATATTTGTAAGAACCTATGCCATGTCATGACTGAACCAACACATCATATTCATTTATCCAATCACTCTCGATGTTCATAATCACTACTTCTAATGATTATACCCCTAATCTCTCCTCAATAAGCACATCTGTCGCAACTATTCCATTATCTAGTACATCAATCACTGCTACAACTCTCATATCCTCAGGCTTCTGAACTGTCATGCATATATTCAACACTATTTTATTATTATTCTATTTGAAAGTAATCTCCTCTTGGTCCATATCAATCAACACTTGGCTAGTGAAAAAAAGGTCTACCCAAGATAATCAGAGAATGGGCATCCACTTCACAATATAAGATCATTAAATTTTAAGGATAATTTAATAAAGCCTCATTTACTTCTACATTGCGCACAATACCTATTGGATCTCTTACAGATAAATCAACGATCTATAACCTTGTAAATGAAGGCTTGATTTTTCCTAATATCAACACTTTGTATATCATGAATTGCATTATATTTTTTCCTTCTCCCGTATCAAATAAAAATTGATTAATGTCATAAGGACCAATATAACATGGAATGGTGACTGCACCTAGGTCTCTCTTCTTCTCTACTGATGGAGTATGAAAATCTATACTAAGTTATTGCACTATATCTTTGAGCTCTCCTACTACCCAATCATTATCGTCATAACTCCTAAAATCATAATCACTATAAGTCAGCTTCTCAAATTTAGACTGAGATAGCTCGTCTTTAATAATATTTTCCTTTCTTTGCTTATTAGTAGTAGGAAAAAATTTCACATCAAGTGGAGAATCACTCCTTGTCTTACTACCCAGACAATGAATAGTGTTTGATGATTCGATACATTGTCACTAGGAAGTCCACTTGTCTGACGTTGGGCACACGTGGAAGAGATTTGCACATATTTCTGCTCCTACAGCTTTACACCAAATGAATGTTATTCAACCTTCTGAATCAATCCTGAAACATCAGCCATGATTTATTTAAGGAAAGTTTACTTCTTTTCTTGACCATTCATTAGCTTGGCCAATAGCTCTTTAATTCTTAATTTTGCGTCTCGTTTGCTTGGTTTAATGTATTTGTCACTATCAACATAGTTCTGACCTTGATTCCCTTTCCCTTAGGATCTGAAGTCTACAAACTAACAATTCACATACTTTGCCTCATCCTATAATTAAGACTCATGCACCCTAAAAGTTGCATCATGTACCACTACTGTAATAACCTTAGAAGAATTTATTATTGCATATTGTTTGGCCAACTCACCAATGTTTGTTCTTAATAGTGAAATATCATATTCTAAAACATCCTGATCTACTCTCTTTTCACCTGAAGCTCCAATGCCATAAATGATAGAACCACTCCATACTCCAAAGTTTTCCACCCTCAATTAGTTAATGAGCTCTGATCCATAATACTCAAATCCATCTCCCATCATAATAACATGAAGGCTCTTTGGAGATATGGTCTACCATTGCTTTAGAACTAATAGTCAGGGCTCTATAAAAGATCTCCAACAAGCTTGTCCCTAAAATCTACTGGTTGTACACCATGCTAAGATTCTTCTTGAACCTGAACAATGCCTCATACATATATTATGATTGCAGCTTCCTGAGGTTATAAATCTTGTCCATGATCTATAATACCCTGGATGGATAAGAGAACCTATTCAAGAATTATCTGCATAACTAACTCCATATAGTGATAGACCTTCTTGGAAGTTCCCCTAGCTAAAATGATGTTTCTCCAAGAGGGAAAGGAAACAACCTCAGTATCAATGCCTCTTGATCTTTCCCAGGTATGGTGCATTGAGTGCATATCAAAGTAAAGTTTGCAATATGCATGTTTTCGTCATTTGTAGGCAACCTAACAAATATGCCCTTCTAGTATAAGAGCTAAATCATAGAACTAGAAATGTTGAACTTAACATCAGGGGGCAAAACATGAGGAGTGATATCTCCAGTCTCTGCTTTATCAACGTATCCCAGATACTCTTCATCATATTCATACAGTTTAATATGCTGATATACTGAGATCACTTGAGATTGGCCTCCTCTGTTTCTATTCTGGTTTCCATCGATTACTATTCGGCAGTTTGCTGCCTATCTCTACTAAGATAACTCTTCCTCCCAAGCTATGCATTATTTTTATTTTACTACCCTCCTTTCATTTTTAGCTTGAGTTAATAGTTCACAAGTGTATCGATCAATAATGTCCTAAAATCCTTTAGGATGAGGCGGAGACAAATCTTTTCTTTTCAACTCTTACATCATACTAGGTGCTTGTAGAATACTTTTTGGATATGAATTTAGTGGGAGTAAGGGGATACCTCTAGACTTATGCTAGGCGTACACCGGTACATGTCAATCTATGAACAAAAAATAAAAACCCAAAGATTAAAATGACTTCAGTTCACAAATCAAAATCGTAGTCCTTAGCAATGGTGCAAAAATTTTGATGACATCCAAATAACACCTCCTCTTAGATAACGTTACGGTCGCTGTCAAAATATAGTATCTAAACAAATGTTGGGGTAAAATAACAAGGGATAAATGTACTTGTAGATTTCAGATGCTGTAATCAATGAGGAAAAATTGGAAAATTAAATAGGCGGATTTGTATGGAAATATCGAACAAAGAGAAAATATCAATTATAGTTGTGATCAGTATTGGTGAACACTAGGATTATGTTACCCCCAACTTCTTAAGTCCGTATCTTTATCGTACTTTGTTGAAGCAACCTGATACATTGCATGCACAATTGATAAGTTGTGTACCGTCAATAGTGTTTTGGATTAGTAGACAGATTTTACCCTTTACCTTTTGAGTTTTAGGATGTCGCATTACTAACTCCTATCTTGGTCCCAGTTAACTATTACCTTTTGAGTCTATAGTTACTATATGAAATCTATCAATCTTACATCAATAATACTAGTAGCGTGGATCAACATCTAAACTCCAAATTATAGTTGTATTATCTTTTCCTAGTCATTACTCCATTTTTTGACTAAGTAGTTATAATATAGGTGGGATCTTAATGTTTGACACTACTAAAATATCTATTATAGTGAATATAATTCAATGCATGTCATGGGTATCGATTCAATTCAACAATCAGACATCCCCTACTTTGTCAATCAACCTGGGTTTCCATAACCCTAACTATGGGTTTTAGCCACTCATGCTTATGAAGAAATCAATATCATTCATAATTGAAAGAATACATGAAATCACATTGATAAGATGTAATAAAATGCACAACTGTTAATAAATTAATGAACTAAAGTCAGTACACGAGAATCACAAGATCAAAATCAAATCTTGGAATCAAGATATGTTTGTGAGTATCAAAAGTGCGTAACTCTTTCTAAAAACACATAAAGAGTATTTATAGTAATGAGGAAACCCTAAAATCAAAGCCCGAACAAAAGAGAAGGAACAAGGTCGGTGGCCACTTGTGGTCTACTCCTGCGCTTTTTCCCTGGGCACAAGAGGTACCTGCAGTCCTGACCCTTGGCACAAGTACAGGGTGCAGGTAGCAGATGAAAAAATCATGCAATTTTAGCTCATGGAATTTTGGACTTTTGGAACTTGATCTACCTACTTGTAGTTCGTAGGTCACATATGTGGCCCGTAGGCTAACTTAGAAAATGCTAGGAGTCATTTTTTCAACTCTTCTTCAATTCTCAAATGTGCTTTGATCACAAACAAGATGAAAAGTGTCTCGAACATCCCAAATTTCTCCAAAAAGTAGCCAAAAATACCTTTTCACCTTTTCATGAACTTAGTATCCAAAACATGTGTTCTTGTAAAACATACCCAAAATGTATCATATCTAACAAAATAATCTCAGAAACTTACATAGTTTCCTTATTTTAAGCGATGAAAGTGATCTATTTCTATAACACATCACTGAGTCGCGTAAGCGAAAAACCGACTACAAATGTGAGTACACCAGTTGGAGACTTGGAGAATTCTATGTCTCTGTGAGCCCCTCAGAATTCATTCAGAATCCATGAATATAAACGAACTATGATGCCCTGTTAAATTTGATGCTCCACACTCAATGGTGATACTAGAATTTCAAAAAAGTGTTATTTACACAAAGTTGACCCCTGAAACCCAATTTCACATCTTTTCGACCCGAGGGTATAAATGAGAATTAAAGGCCTAAAACCAAATAAACCATGTCACTACCCTAAAATCAATGTTTTAAATCTACTGGTGCTCTATTATGCCATCCGATTCATAGCTCAATAAATATTGACCAAAGTCTACTATAAGGTTTCTCAAGCCACCAACACCTATAATATCAGTTAAATCATATTGAAGTTGATCGACAACCATGCCAAGCATCCCCTGTAAGACCCCCACAAAATCCTTAGCTTAATTCATTCCTTTAAGCTTGCCAAGGGGTCCCACGCTTAGAATATTCTAGCTAAGTATTCAGACTTAGTGTCATTTTAGCCTTCGAAAGTTGGAAATATTATTTCATGGACTTAACATCCATTGAATATGGATATTTAGGTTGATTCATGATCAGGAATATTCGTAGGTGTTTTTGGAAAAGTTTTGGATTTTTCAGACTTTCTTTGAAGCTTCTTTAGAATCCCAAAATAGTGGATCAACGCAATCTTAGCGCGCCGCATCGACTATCATATCGATGAATGTTTTCCTAACCTCCCAGCATTAATTTCCAGTGAGTCAATGTGGAATCGATGCAATGCATTGGCTATCACATTGATGCCAATGACACGGTGCGTCAGTCTGTGCATCGATGGTGTACTTTCAAATCATTAAAAGACCACATCCTTGGGGTTAGTTGGGTCTTTTTCACTAAACCTTCATCCCCCAAAACACGAAATTTATCACCTTAGAGAGAAATTAAACTCATGTTTTCTCAAAATTTCTCAAGAACAAAACCCTAGAAGATTCAATTTCAAATCAAGAACTCAAAATTCCACCATCAACTTTAAGAAATTCCTTAACTAAGGTATGTGAATTGTTTATCCTAGGGTCCCTTCCACCCATGGAGTCCATGAAACTATTATAAAACTTCAAGTATATGAATTTAATAAATTTCATGTTGGGTTTGATAATATCCATGTTTAAAATGATTAATTGGGTTTCACATCCATGTTTCATGATATATTTCATGTTGGGAAAGTTGATTTATGTGTTACCATATGAAATCATGCTAAATCCATCGAATGGTGAATTTAATAATAAAATTATGTGCTCACATGTTGATTAATACTATGTGCATAATTTATGCCTTTTAAGTGATTGATTAATTAAGCATCTGAGTTGAATAGTGATGTTATATCATGTTAGCATGTGTTTGAGTTCATGACAAGAAAGTGTTTGCTAAAATGCCCCAATGAATGAAGAATGATCAAATGCTTAGTTTACATGTTTCAAGTTTATGACATGTCTCTTATTTTGTGCTATCGAGTCCTGGGGGTACTTGTACCCAACAATTAAGCTGATTATTTAGAGCCATGATCAGTCATAGTACAGTAACAGTTACGTCACTAACAGTAGTACTCTCAGTCAATTATAGAACTCAGGAAAAACTCAATAGACTCAGTATTCTTCTAGTCTAGTCAGTACTCAGTCCAGACCTCAGTAAACTCAGTTTGTTAATAGAATACAATAGTTTCCGTCAGTCCACGAAACTCAATGTACTGAGTTTAGTTAAATAGCAATATCAATAATAACTCAATCCAGCCTAGTACTGACTAGAAATTAGTTTTGTGTCTATTCATTTTGGAGTAGGATTCAGCACCGAGTTAACCCAGGGATGGGGGCATTCCTATCAGCCGAGGTTTTGACCCTTAGTAGCAATCCCTATGTTACAGAACTAAGTAGCTAGCGTAGGGTGAGATATCTTCCTGCCAGATATATTGAGGGTTGATATATCTCATTTGAGTTATTCTGCCAGCGAGGGTTGATGGAAGAGCTTCCTATCAGAGAGGGAGAACTCACAGCTTATCCGTACTCGTCACATAGTATTGACACCTTTTCAGCTAGGGTTACAGGTTGTACCCCAATCAGTTTAGAAAGGGGCATGTCTATTAGATGATTATCTCCCATAGTCTTAGTTCCAGCCTCAGTCTCAAAATAAAACTCAGTTCAGTTCTACAAATTCAGGACTATCAGACATAGTCACTTAACTCTGTACAGAACTCATTATAGTTCCACAGTATTCAGAACTGTCAGATAAAGTCATTCAAATAATCATAATACAGTATCATAAACTCAAATATCAGTTATCAGTATTCAAATTCCGTACTCAGTATTATCACGATCTCAATTACAGTCTATGTATTCATGCATGTACTCTTACTCAGTCACACTCATGTTATTCAGTTATTACTGTTCATGCATATGAACCCATGCATTTTAGCTTACCTCACTAAGAATACCAGTACATTAAAAGTACTAACTTATGCTTTTGTTTATGCTATGATGTCCTATATCATAAGTTCAGATGCACGAGCTCCAGAGCACCCTTAGCAGTTCAGATCTCAGCTTTCAGAGTAGTGGTGAGTAGTCATAGTTTGAGGACGTTCTTATTATTTATAGTAGTTCAGTTTTATTTTAGTAGACGGAATTAGTTAGGGGCTTGTCCCATCTACTCCATAGTTCAGATAGTTATAGGTTTTTTAATCTAGAGTATTTTTAGAAAGTTGTTTAGTTTTTCAGTACATGTATTCAGTTTTTGTATTTTGATACCGCATTCAGATTTATTTATAGACATTAACCTTATGGCATAGGTTTCCACATATTTTTGTAATTATTATAGTATTTATTACACAGTCATCGCAGCAGGTATATGTTATGGGTTAGCTTGTGGTCCTTCAAGATTATGAGCATCGTGTAGCGGCCGGGGTACAGATTTGGGGTGTTACATCCCCACTATCAGAGACTAAGGTTGAAAAGTTTCCTAGGAAGTTTGAAAGCCGCATCTAGTAGAGTCTTGTGCATGGGTGTGTTGTGCGCCACACTTATGGACAAGAGGCTACAATATGATTTAGGAAAATTTTCCCTTTTTTAGTATTCATGTCGTGCGAGTGAGGACCAGCTATAGTTATACTCTCTTTCTGACCCTATCTTCTCTTCCATTGATAGAATATGCCTCCAAAGAGGAATGGGAGACCAGTCAACTCCTTAGCCCGTCCATCTAGACCCTTTGGGCGAGAATGTATCCCATGCAGAGTTTAGAGCAGCCTTCACTACCTTAGTTCATTCTGTAGCAGCCTAGAATGAACGTCCAGCTATGGTACCGACCAACCCAATAGTGCATACTGCTGTTGCTAGGATTCGGGAATTCACTCAAAGGAACCCTCCATCATTTACTGGGTCTAAGTCAGATGAGGAACCTTAGGAATTTCTTGATTAGGTGAAAAAGGATATTAATATTATGGGGGTGACTATTGTTGAGAGCATTTAGTTGGCCGCATATCAGTTATAGGATGTTTCTCACTTGTGGTTTAAAGAGTGAAAAGTAGAGAGGGCCGCAGATGCAGGGCCCTTAGAATGGGAGAAGTTCGCAGTTGCTTGTCTGAATAGGTTCTTCCTGCTAGAGTTGAGAGAAGTGAAAGTTTTGTAGTTTATCAATCTAAACTAGGGCAATATGACAGTGCAGGAGTATTTTCTCAAGTTTACTCAGTTGGCCAGATATTCCCC
This sequence comes from Capsicum pubescens, assembly GCA_030864215.1. Lineage (NCBI taxonomy): Eukaryota > Viridiplantae > Streptophyta > Magnoliopsida > Solanales > Solanaceae > Capsicum > Capsicum pubescens. The sequence continues at coordinate 111,064,433 of CM061544.1, forward strand.
GCATGTGTAGCAGATAGCAGATCTAAGATGAGTAAGTTTATGTAGGGGTGTCTAGCAGCATGGTCAAGGAGTGTAAAACTACAATGTTGATTAAAAAGATGGACATATCCAGGCTCAGCAAATAGAAGAGGCTAAGAATAAGGATAAGAAGAGTGAGAATAAGAGAGCGAGAATAAGTACTTTCAGTTTCGCTCTAACTCAAAGGGTGGGAATCATTCTCAGTTCTGCCCAAAATCCTCATTTCCATCTTCGTCCTCGGCATGTGATCTAGTGCCAAAATTAAGAGATGGCAATGGAGATAGGGTGTCAAGCCCTAAGCCCTAGGGCAGTGTTAGCAGTGCCCAAACTAATACCCTTTGATAGAAGTGCGATAGAAACTACTAGGGCATCATCAGAGCTGGTAATGATATGTCTTTTGGATGAGGCAAGCCAGGACAAAGAGTCAGACAGTGTCCTTAGGTAGGTTTGCAGAGTCAGCATACCCGTCCCCCAGCTCAGTTCGGCCGCCTGAATCAGTAGGGTGCCTCATCCAGTGCCACCAGTAGGCAGTTCCCATATAGACTCTATGCTCTTCAGTATCGATAGTATTGGGAAAGTGTTCCTAATGTGATCACTATTACGTTGCAATTTTATTATTTGCATGTGTATGCTTTGCTAGATCTAAGAGATTCTTTGTCCCTTGTTACCACATATATAGAAGTTGATTTTAGAGTCAGTCCTAAAATTCTAGCAGTGCCCTTCTCAGTCTCCACCTCAGTGGGTAAATCTATCATATCCCGACGGGTATACAGGAACTGTCCGGTTATACTATCTCAGAAAGTCACTTCAGCAGACTTAGTCGAATTAGAGATGACTGATTTTGTTGTCATTCTCAACATGGATTAGCTTTATTCTTGCTATGCCTTAGTCAATTGTAGAAATAGAATTGTTGAGTTTTAGTTTCCAAATGAACCTATCCTAAAGTGGAGGGGTAGTACTTCAACACTTAGGGGTCAGCTTGTTTCTTACCTTCGGGAAAGAAAAATGATATCAAAGGGGTGTGTATACCATCTCGTTCGAGTCCAGGACTCTAGTTCAGAAACCTCTACACTTTAATCAGTGTCAGTAGCATGTGAATTCCTAGATGTGTTTCCCAAAGATCTTCCCGGAGTTCCTCCTGAAAGGGAAATCGATTTTGAAATTGATCTCCTTCCAGATACTCAGCATATATCTATTCCACCATGCAGAATGGCTCCAACATAACTCATAAAATTAAAAGAGCAGTTAAAGGATCTTCTAAATAAGGGATTTATTAGACCCAACGTGTCCTCGTGGGGTGCTCCAGTGTTATTCATACGTAAGAAAGATGGTTCCCTCAGAATATTTATAGATTACCATCAGTTAAACAAAGTTACAATCAAGAACAAATATCTATTTCCTAGAATTAATGAATTGTTTGACCAAATTCAGGGTGCCAGCTATTTCTCTAAGATAGACCTCATATCAAGCTATCATCAGCTCAGAGTCAGGGAATGTGACATCCTCCAAGCATCTTTTAGAACTTGGTATGGTCACTTTGAATTTTTAGTCATGTCCTCTTGTCTTACCAATGCCCCAGAAACCTTCATGGACTTGATGGACTGTGTGTTCAAGCAGTACTTGGAAATATTCATCATATTCTTCATAGATGACATTCTTGTTTACTCTTGTAGTGAACATGATCATGTAGACCATCTCAGAATAGTATTACAGACTCTCATAAATCATCAGTTGTTTGCCAAATTTAGTAAGTCTGAATTTTGGCTAAGATCAATAGCTTTTCTTGGCTATATAATTTCCGGTGATGGCATTATAGTTGATTCCCAAAAGACTGAAGTAGTGAGAAACTGGACCAAGCCAATCTCTTTGTCAGATATTAGGAGTTTCTTACGTTTGGATGGCTATTACCGATAATTCATTGATGGATTTTCATCTATTCCATTCTCTACGTACAGATTGACTCAGAAGAAAGTCGAGTTCCAGTGGTCAGATTCTTGTGAGAAGAGTTTTTAGGAGATGAAGACTTGACTCACTACAGCTTCTATTTTCACCCTACCAGTTGGTGTTTTGCATTGTCAGGGTCGATTATATGTGCCAGGCATAGATGACTTAAGGCAACCAATTCTTGTAGAAGTGCATGGTGGTGCCACTCTATTTATCCAGGGGCTACTAAAATGAGCCGTGATTTGTGGGTGATTTATTAGTGGAGTGGGACGAAGAGAAATATTGTAGAGTTTGTGGATAAGTTCTCCACATGTAAGCAGGTTAAGATTGAGCATCAGAAGCCTAGTAGGTTCATACAAGAGTTCAGCATTCCCACCTAGAAATGGGAAGAAGTGCACATGGACTTTGTGATGGGTTTGATTCCTACTAGCCATCAACATGATTCAGTTTGGGTCATTATAGATAGGATAACCAAATCAGCTTATTTCCTGCCAGTCCATACCTCCCACTCAGCTGAGGATTATGCAAAACTCTATATCAGGGAGTTGTTCAGATTACATAATGTTTCATTGTCCATTATCTCAGATAGAGGTATGCAATTTACCTTTTATTTTTGGAAAGCATTCCGAAAGGGTCTTGGTACCCAAGTTCATCTCAGTACAGTCTTTCATCTTCAGACAGATGGTCAAGAAAAAAGGACCATCCATACTTTAGAAGATGTGCTGTGAGCGTGTGAGATAGACTTTAATGGTATTTGGGATGACCACTTCCCTTTGAATTTTGTTTGCATAGAACAACAACTATCATTCCAGTATTTAGATGGCTTCGTTTAAGGAGCTTTATGGGAGAACGTGTAGATCTCTCATTGGTTGGTTTAAAGTGGGTGAGGCCATAGTGGTAAGGCCTGATTTGGTATTTGATACCTTAGAGAAAGTCCAGTTGATACAAACATAAAATCAGTTACCATTGCATGTTCAGTCATGTATTCATGCATCAGATATGCATGTCTAGTATGAGAAACTTAGTTTATCAGTATTCCAGCTATGCATTCAAGAATCATGTTCAGCTATGTGCTCATGCATCAGATATGCATATTCAGCATGATAATTCAGTTTATCAATGATCTCAGTCAGGAAACTATGTTTTAGTTGTGCATGCCCTGTGTCTAAGTTTAGTCTCTCAGTATTCTCAGTCTCAGCAGTCTCATTCGAGAATGAATATTCCAAAGGGGGAGATAATGTAAGACCTCAAAAAATCCTTAGCTTAATTCAATCCTTTATGTTTGCTAAGGGTCCCAAACTTAGAATATTCTAGCTAAGTATTCAAACTTATAGCCATTTTAGTCTTCAAAAGTTGGCGATCATATTTCATGGCCTTTACATCCATTAAATTTTGATAATTATGTTGATTCATGATCAGGAATGTTCGTAGGTGTTTCTGGACAAGTTTTGGATTTTTCAAACTTTGTTTGAAGCTCCTTTGGAATCCCAAAATAGTGGATCAATGCGATCTTGGATTGCGATATCGATTATTGCATTGATGCATGTTTTCCCCAGCTCCCAGTGTCAATTTCTAGTGAGTCAATGCGGACTCTATGTGATGCGTTAGCTATCGCGTCGATGGTAATGATGCGGCGCGACGGTCTGCGCGTCGATGTGCCATTTTTAGTCATTAAAAAACCTCATCCTTGGGGTTATTTGGGTCTTTTTCCATCAACCTTCAGCCCCAAAACAAGAAATTTATCACCTTAGAGAGAAATTAAACTCATCTTTTCTCAAAATTTCTCAAGAACAAAACCCTACAAGATTCAATTTCAAATCAAGAACACAAGATTCCACCATCAACTTTTAGAAATTCCTCAACTAAGGTATGTGAAGTATTCATCCAAGGGTTCCTTCCACCCTTGTAGTTCAAGAAACTATTGTTAGACATCAAGTATATTAATTTCATGAATTCCATGTTGGGTTTGATAATATCCATGATTAAAATGATTAATTGGGTTTCAAATCATGTTTTATGATCTATTTCATGTGGGGATAATTGATTTATACGTGTTGCCATGTGAAATCATGCTAAAGCCTTTAAATGTTAAATTTAATATTGAAATTGTGTGCTCACATATTGATTAGTACTATGTACATAAGTTATGCTTTTCAAGTGATTGATGAATTAAGCATGTGAGTTGATTAGTGAAGTTATATCATGTTAACATGTGTTTGAGTTTATGACATGCTAGTGTTTATTAAAATGCCCCAATGAATGAAAAATGATCAAATTCTTAGTTTACATGTTTCAAGTTTATGCCATGTCTCTTATTTTGTGCTATCGATTCCTGGGGGTACTTGTACCCAACAATTTAGATGATTATTTAGAGCCATGGTCAGTCATAGTACAGTAACAGTTACGCCATTATTAGTAGTACTCTCAGTCATTTACAGAACTCAGGAAAAACTCAGTAGACTCAGTATTCTTTCAGTCTAGTTCAGTACTTAGTCCAGACCTCAGTAAACTGAGTCAATTAACAGAATTAAGTATTTTTCTTAGTACATGGAACTCAGTGTACCCAGTTTAGTTAAACAACAATAGCAGTAACAACTCAGTCAATCATAAAACAGACAAGAAATCAGTTCAATGTCTATTCAGTTGAGAGTAGGATTCGACACCGAGTTAACCCAGGGATGGGTGCATTCCTGCCATTAGAGGGTTTGACTCTTAGTAGTAATCTCTGCGTTATAGAACTACGTTGCCAGTGTAGGTTGAGATATCTTATTGCTAGATATATTAAGGTTTGATATATCTCATTTAAGTTATCTTGCCAGCGAGGGTTGACGGAAGAGCTTCTTGTAAGAGAGGGTTAACTCACATCTTGTCCTTACCCGTGGCATGGTATTAACACCCTTCTAGTTGGGGTTACAGGTTGGACCCCAATCATTTTACAGAGGGGAATGTTGGTTAGATGATTACCTCCCACAGTCTTAGTTCCAGTCTTAGTGTCAGAATAGAACTCAGTTCAGTTCTATAGATTCAAGACTATCAAACATAGTCACTTAGCTCAGTATGGAACTCAGTATGGTTCCATAGTATTCAGAACTATCAGATATAGTCATTCAAATAATCAGTAATACAGTATTCATAAACTAAGATATCGGTTATAAGTATTCAGATTCAGTACTTAGTATTATCACGATCTTAGTTATAGTCTATGTATTCATGCATGTACTCTTACTCAGTCACACTCATGTTATTCAGTTATTATTGTGCATGCATATGAACCCATGCATTTCAGCTTACCTTACTGAGCATACCAGTACATTCAAAGTACTGACGCATGCTTTTGTTTGCACTATGATGTCTTATATCATAGGTTCAGATGCATGGGCTCCAGAGCACCCTTAGAAGTTCAGATTCTCAGCTTTCAGATTAGTGGTAAGTCCTTATATTTAAAGTACATGCTTATTATTTATAGTACATCGGTTTTATTACAGTAAACAGAGTTAGTTGGGGGCTTATACCATCAACTCCATAGTTCAGACAGTTAGAGGCTTTTCAGACTAGAGTATTTTAAGACTGTTGTTCATTTTTTCAAAACTTATATTCAGTTTTGGTATTTTGATACCACATTCAGATTTATTTACAGATATGAAACTTATGGCATATGTTTTTGCCTTTTTCCGCAATCATTACAGTATTTATTACACAGTCATTGCAGTAGGTACCGGGTATGGATTAGCTTGTGGTCCTTGGGGATTGTGACCACCGTGTAGCATCCGGGGTACAGACTCAGGGCGTTACATCCCTACACCCTAGAAATACATTAAAAAAACATGAGGAGTGGTAAAATGGTCAAATCATATAAAATGAATATTCTAGATAAAGCACAAAAAATTAGATTATTACACCCCTACCCCAACTAAAGACTATACACTGTCCCCAGTGTATAACTAAAATATTAAAAGAAGAAATGAAGACATACCTGAACACAGTAGGTGTCAAATCAAGATATTTTAGTATGAGGGGCGTCAGACTGGGACACACTCTTAACAACATTGGTCCTATAAGTTATCAGGACACCCACATCAATAGTGGCACCAATAGTGGACGATGTGTTCAATGGTGGTTGGATCTCTGGAGGCAAAACTGAGCTTTCACTAATACCTGTTGCAGCTACAACTATTATCTCTCCCATTAGGGAGTTACTTTCCCCCTCATAAATCTTGTGGACCTTAGTTAAATGGTCCTGGGAGATATATATGCTAGCTACTAAAGCTGACCAACCCCTATCTCTTTGTCCTCATTTTTTTCTCTTACTTGCATTCTCTCCACCTTCCTTGTTATTAGATTTCTATTTCCCATATTTGTTCCAAATATCTAGCATATCCTCGACAAGAACCTCCTGAATAATAGGAATAGCAGGGAATGACCTCATCGCCATGTCCCAAATAATAACTCGTAATATGGCTAACTCCTAATGTGCACCTGCCAGATCTAGGGCCTAACTCTTGTCAGCGTATAACTAATCTATCTCTCAAACCATATTTACATACCTTACATATCACTTCGTATATACTTCATCACCCAAGGCTACACCCTCTTCTCTATATTAGTTTATTTTCTCTTAAGGGTGCGTAATATCTTCAGCTCACTAGTTAGGAACTCCCGTGAGACAAAAAATAACCATCAGGAGGTGGATGTGAAATGGATGATCTCATGGTTGTAGGAGTTAGATCCTTTAAGGACCTTGCTTTATATATGGATGCTTATGGATTAGATAGAGTATTCTCAGTGGGAGCATTTCCAAGATCGACAAAACCCAATGTATCTATATGTATGTGCCCGTTGGCCTGAAAAGCTACCTACAAAAATGATGCCCCAACCTTGGGATTTGAAATTTGGTTGGAATTGTGTAGGATCATGCCTAAATCAGTAGTCCAATTCACTGTCACATAGTGATCCACATCTAAGTGCACAAGTACCTGCTTAGCCAAACAAATCTGTGTTTGTACACATGGGAAGGCCAAGTCGATATTTGTACTAATAGCTTGATTATGGATCTCCTTCGCAATGATATTATCTCTGTCGATCTTATAGGACTCCATAATACTAGAAAGCAAATCAAACCTGTCAGGGCTTAACATATTATCTCTCATGGTTGGGTTCAATCTATGTAGGACCAATATCCATAAGCATTGGCCGCAAAACTCAGATTGGCCTTAGTGATCTGCATATATAGACACACAACCCATGATGTCTCCTCATATGGAGTAGAAATAATCCACGCTATCCACTCTACATGCATACATTTATCTTAAGTCCTAATCTACTTTAGCTTCACCTTTCTTATCTCATTAATATGGTGATCACTCTCTGATGTGTTTGAGGACACCTCCAATTGTACTCTGTGTAAGAATCTAGAGATGTTCTAGGTGGAGATGTTCACTCAAATACCTCAAATCATTAGAGAGTTAAGGAGTGACATCTTTCTAGGAAAATGCTTATGGATACATCTATCTCAGCTCAATCTGGTATGCCGCATAAAACTCCTAAACTAGTACCAGGTTGTATCTACCTGAGGCACTCATTATCAACTCGAATTAGTACTTATAAAATTATAAATAAGTAAATCGAAATCTCAATATTAATATAAATTTGTAAAGAATTCATGCTAAATGTAGATGACTCAAATAAGGTGGAATATCCAAAAAAACATAAAATCATAATCATGAATATCAAAACATGTTGCATAGATCTAGTGAGTCATAAAATTTAGTTTTTAAATGTTGTATTAGTATTCTATGCGAATATTAGGATGTCTAAGTGTAGAAAGGACTCACTTTTATATCTGAACTCTGAAAACAGAAATCTGTAGCTAATTTCTTTTATAAAGCAACATCCGAGTAAAGATGTGAGCCTTTACACTTAGTTATGAAAGCTTTTTCTGTTACCCCTTTCTGTAGGCTGTTGGGAAATACTTTTAAAAACTATTCTGTAAGTCTTTACTATTAGGGAGGTTCTTCTAACTGACATATACTATATGAGCTATCATAGTGTCCAACGTCTATTCCATTATGGGAAAACCTCATGTTGAGGAGAGGAGTCATACTCTTGCCAAGGAGTATAACCTAATCTAAGTGATCACATCTGTATCTGTGATCCATATAGAAATGGGAATAATCTGATAATCTGAACCTATGTTTGCTCGTTGTTTTGGGGCATGTGCCCAACTCGGTGCTAAATACAACTCCCTTTAATCCGTATGCTCATTCTATTTAAATCCACTCTAAAAACTAATATAAGGGTTTACAATGAAAAGCTCTTAAAAATCTTTTACTGTAAACTATAGCTAATTCTTTGAAGTGGATTCCAAATCTAAACTGAGATCAAAAGATCAAATCATTATTAATAATCTATAAATAACTAGTCATGGGATACTTTAAGCATAGTCATTCTTGAAATATCAACATTCAAACTTAGGATAATAACCCATGCATCAAATTTATGTCAAATCATCATAAAGATCATGCTTGATAATGAAAATATTGATAATTCAAATCCTAATCAAGAAATTACCGCAATAGGCACAGAAATACGAAAGTAGTCATGCAATTCAACATCTAAATCTCTCAAAATCTCATACTCTTGCAAATAACAATATTGGGTATGAACCCTAATTCAAAACTCATGTAAACTCATGTAAAATTATCTTCAAAAACTATTTTTGGGCACAAGGATGAAAGGATTATCCTTGTTGAAAACCCCACATACCTAAATTGATGATTAGATGAAGAAACTTGAACTTTGAATCCCTATTTGTTCTCTTGAAGATAGATTCTTTAAGTTATTGAATTGGAAATCTTTAATTTTGAGCTATCTTGGAAAAAGAATGGTGGAATTTGGATTTCTTGGAGATGAAGATTTGAGTTCTAGGGTTTCCTTAGAGATTAAATTTGATGAAAATATTTATATAATTTTTAGAATAGGATTAATTCTGTGTTTTACACGATTTGGGGGCTTGGGAAAAGAACTGAATTAAGGAAGACTATTACCATCAGCAAAATCTAAGTTTGTGGAGAAGAGATAAGGATACTTCTCTCGCATGTCTACTTCTTCTTCCCAAGTGGCACTCTTAACAAACTAATTTTGCCACAGAACTTTGACCAAGGGAACTTTTTTGTTCCTTAATCTACGGTTCTGATGATCAAGAATCTCTACAATAAGTTCCTCGTAAGAAAGCTATTTGGAATATCTATTCTTTCTAGAGGGACTACTACAGCTGAATCGTCCATGCACTTCTTCAATAAGGTCACATACAACACTAGATGAACTGATGACAAGTCTACGGGTAGCTCAAGCTCATATGCTACCTTCCCAACACGATTCAAAATTTGATAGGGGCCTACATATCGGGGACTAAGATTCTAATTTTTTCCAAATCTCTTCACCCCCTTCATGGGTGAAACCTTCAAATACACAAGATCATCTACTTCAAACTTAAGATCTCGCCTTCTTACGTCTACATAAGATTTCTAACGACTCTGAGCTACTTTGAATCTCTCTCGAATCAACTGAACTTTCTCCATGGATTCAAAACACATATCTGGCCCAATAAAAGTGGCCTCACCCACTTTGAACTAATCGACTAGTGATCTACACCTCTGCTCATAAAGAGACTCAAATGGGGCCTTCTAAATACTAGAATGGTAACTGTTATTCTAAGGGAACTCGATCAATGGTAAGTGGTCATCCCAACCTCCTTTGAAAACAAGAACACCTGCCCTTAACATATCCTATAAGGTTTTAATGGTCCTCTCAGTCTGTCCATCAGGTTTGAGGATCAAAAGTTAAACTGAGATAAACTTGGGTACAAATACCTCATAAAAGTCTTTCCAAAACTGAGAGGTAAACTGAGTACCCTTATCTGAAATTATGAACAGGGGATCAATATGCAATCTAACAAACTCTATGATATACATCTTAGCATAATCTTCAGCTGTGTAGGACGTGTGATCTGGAAAAAATGAGCTGATTTGGTCAATCTATCTACAATCACCCAAATTGAATCATGCTGATGTCGTGAATGGGGTAATCCTGTCATAACATCCATATTCACCTCTTCCCACTTCCAAGTGGGGATACCAAACTCCTGCAAAGTGCTACTAGGTCCTTGGTGCTCAACCTTAGCCTATTGTCATATTGCACACTTGGCTACAAATTCTGTGACATCTTTCTTCATACCACTCCACCAAAAGACTTCCCGCAAATTGTGGTACATCTTAGTGGATCCTATATGAATGGAATAACACGTACCATGAGCTTCTTCCATGATCCACTGCCTCAAATCATCAATACATAGCACACATAATCTACTATAGTATCTCAACACACCATCTCCCTCTTGGGAGAAAACCTCTACCTTTTGGTGTTTAACTGACCCCTTCAGTTTGACAAAACTAGGATCCTTATCCTACATCTCTTTCACTTCAGATACTAGAGAAGATTCTAAACTATTCTATACCTTAACATTCCCTTCAACTGAGTTAACCAACATCACACCCAATCTAGCTAACTGATGAACTTCCCGGACTAGTTCTCTCTTATCATTCTCAACATAAGCAATACTGCCTATGGAAAATCTACTAAGGGCGGCTGCCACTATATTTTCCTTTCCTAGATGATACAACACACTCATATATTAATTCATCAATAATTCTAACCACATTCTCTGAAGAAGATTTTACTCCCTCTGAGTAAACCCATACTGCAAACTTTTATGGTCCGTAAACACATCAACATTTACCCCGTAAAGATAGTGCCTCAAGATTTTTAATGCAAACACAACAACAACAAACTAAAGATCATGGGTAGTGTAGTTCTTTTCATAAGGCTTAAGCTTTCTAGAGGCATAGGCTATAACCTTACCTCTCTGCATTAGAATACAATCCAGACCGACTCTAGAAGCATCATAACATACAACAAACCTATCTGTACCATCAAGTAGTACTAAAAACTTGGGCTGAAGTGATTTGAGTCTTTAACTCCAGAAAACTCTTCTCACAGAAATCTGACCACTGAAATTTAACTTTCTTCTGAGTCAATCTAGACATAGGGGATGCAATAGAAGAAAAACCCTCAAAAAAGAATCTATAATAGCCTGCTAAACCCAAGAAGTTTTGGATGTCTGAAGTAGAGAAAGGTCTAGGCCAGTTTCTAACTGTTTCTGTCGTTTAGGGATCAACTCTAATACCATCACTAGAAATAATATGACCGAGGAAAGCTACTGATCTTATCCAAAACTCACATTTAATAAATTTAGCAAACAAATAGTGATCCTTAAGAGTTTGCAAAACAATTCTAAGGTAGTCTACATGATCATCCTCACTATGAGAATAGAAGAGAATATCATCAATAAATACTATGCCAAATATGTCCAAATACTATTTCAACACTCGGTTCATCAAGTACATGAAGGCTACTGGGGCATTTTTTAGGCTGAAGGACATGACTACAAACATAAAATGACCATAACGAGTTCTAAAAGCTATTTTTGGAATATCATATTCCCTTAATCTAAGATGATTCACCAGATCTAAGGTCTATATTGGAGAAATAACTTGCACCTTGGATCTAGTCAAATAAGTCATCAATTTTAGGAAGAGTATATTTGTTTTTACTATGACTTTATTCAGCTGATAATAGTTAATTCACATTTGCAAAGAACCATCTTTCTTTCGATCGAATAGGATGGGAGCGCCCCATGGAGAGACACTGGGCCTTATGAAACCTTTATCTTAGATGTCTTTAAGCTACTTTTTTAACTCTTTAAGCTCAACTGGAGCCATATGATATAGAGGAATAAATGTGGGATGAGTATCTGGAAGAAGGTCAATACCGAATTATATTTTCATATTGGGATGCACCTCTAGCAAATCTTTAGGAAAGACATCAGGAAACTCATTGACTATATAGACTGACTAAACTGTTTGAGTCTCAGACTTAGTGTCTTTGACTCAATCTAGATGATAGATGCACACTTTTGCGATCAACTTTCAGGCTTTAAGATAGGATATGAAATAACTCTTGGGAGACACTGAATTACCTTCCCACTCAAAGACTGGCTCATTTTGAAACTAAAACTTCACCACTCGTGTGCGGAAATCTATGGATGCATCACAGAAATTGAGACAATCAATGCCAAGAATAAGGTCAAAGTCAACCATAGCTAACTTTATTAAATCTGCAACATGATTTTATTAAGGACAGTGATAGGAAAATTTCTATAGATCTGTTTGGAAACAACTGACTCACCTACTGGGGTAGAAACTAAGAAGGGCTCAGGGATCTTTTCAGGACCTATTTCAAAATTTACTGCAACTAGTGGGGTCACATAAGAGAAATTTGACCCAGGGTCTAACAACACATAAACATCAAGATGAAAGACATAAAGCATACCAGTAAAAACATCTGGTGAATACTCCTACTCCTGGTGGGATGGTAAAACATAAAACTGATTCTGGAACTTACTACCACCGATACTGAAGATGCACCCTGAGGAGGGAATGTGTGACCTAGAGAAGCTAGTGCGTTAGTTGACTGAGTGTGGGGACGAATGTCCCTACTTTCCTACTTAGCATGAGAAAACTCTTTGATTACATGACCTAATTTACTACAACCATAACAACCATTCTATCCCAACATGCACTCACCAGGATGATTCTTACCATACTTAGCACATGAAGGATAACTGGGTTTTCCACCCATACTATTATGAGATCTGGACATAGAAGTCTTACCCAACTACTCTTTCCTAGCTCTGGGGGAAGGAGCACTGGCTGAAGATGGTGATAGAATAGATGAACAATTATGAAACTGCAAATGATTTCCCCCTCCAAATATTGTCTGGCCATACTCGAACTATCTGATCCTAGCCTTCTTATTTCCCCTCCCTCTTCCCCTTCAACTTTTTTTCCTCAATCTAATAGGCATGAATTATCAACCTAGAAGGATCCATGTCCGCAATAAGCATGGCAGTCCTACACTCCTTGAGTACCAAACCAGATACTCTAATAACAAACTTACTCATACACTCCCTAGGGTTAACCATCGTATCAGGGGAATAATTAGACAAATGGTTGAACTCAAGGAAGTACTCTTTCAGTGTTATCTTTTCGTGCCTCAGGCTCACAAACTACTCTACCTTAGCTTATCTAATTTCAAGCGGAAAAAACTTGTCAAAAAATATATCCCAAAACACCTACCAACTTATAGGAGTCGTATTCTTGCCTCTACCATTTCTCCACATAACCACCCAATCATGCGCTACATCCATAATCTATAGGATAAAAACTATACACTCTACTCTTTAGAAATATGCATAATCTGGGTGACCTTCTTCACCTCATCTAAATTAAACTTTGGGACCTCACTTACTTTTGACCCAAAAAACGCTGGCGGATTCATTCTCATAAATTCTCAAATTTTGGCTGCTGCTAAATCCCCATTCTATTAAAGTGGGACTACTTCCTGATGGTTTCCATAAACTTTTGCAGTCACATCTTGGGCCAACGCCTGAAAGGCAGCCTAAAATTCAGTATGGGATACATTCTTATTTAAAGGATCAGCAGGCTGGGGTGGTTGGTTATAATTTCTGTGGGAATGGAAGCATATTCAACTATCATGTAAGATCATGAGTTAAAAGCAGATAGAGATACTATAAGGACAATAGATCATGATAGAAAGAGATGATTTCCTACAATGCCCCATAGTCTATTTCTCATAAATATGGCGCGCTTCATACCTATGATAAGGACTCTACGTAACATAGATTGTCCCACTACCTAGGACTGTTATAACCTTAGCCTCTGATACAATGTTTCTAACACCCCAAAAATAAGTCCCGAGACATCACACGGTGCTCAAAGACTATGAGTAGTCTTAAGTTAACCCTGTCTGCCATCTACAAAATTTGAAGTTGATAATAGAGAAAATAAAGATATATGACCAAAGTAAAAATGTTGAATTTTGCATTAGATAAACGAAAACTATTTGAATATAATATCTGAAAAATTCTAACTCAAGAGTCTGATCAATCAATACTGAAAATCTGAAGCATATCTAGCAGTCTGATAGGCCTCTACTACTAATGCTAGAGAGCCACTAGGACAAACCCCCAACTGACTCGAACTGTCTATTAATAATGAATCATCTATTCTAATAAGCTAAAAACTTAATGACTAAGTTCCCAAACTATGAGGACCCACCAACCATCCAAATGCACATGGAGATGCTCAAAATCAGTCACGCTGCTGACAATGAGCACCTGAAACTATATTATGAGAAAATGTAGCACATACACATATATGTAGATTGGTAATTCTAGATTGTATTGGGTATATGAGGGTGAATGCATAAGTAAATCGATATCTCAATATTATTATAAATTTGGAAAGATGCATGCTAAATATAGATGACTCACATAAGCTGGAATATCTAAAAAACAAAATATCATAATCATGATTAGAAAAACATATTGCATAGATCTAATGAGTCATAACATTTAGTTTCTAAAAGTTGTAATAGTGTTTTGTCTATAAATCAGGTTGTCTAATTGTATAAAGGACTCACTTTTATATCAGAAATCTCAAAACTAAAATTTGTATCTAATACATTTTATAAAGCAACATCTGAGTAAAGCTGTGAGCCCTTACACATAGTTCTTAAAGCTTTTTCTATTATTCTTTTCTACAGGCTGTAGGGAAATACTTTTAAAAACTATTCTACAAGTCTTTATTGTTAGGAAGGTTCTTCTAACCAACATACACGATGTGAGCTATGATATTGTCCAATGTCTAGTTCCCTTATAGGAAAAACTCACATTGGGGAGAGATGTCATACTCTTGCCAAGGAGTATAACCTAATCTAAGTGATCATATCTATATCTGTCATCCATATATAAATGGGAATAAATTGATAATCTGAACCTACGTTAAGTTGTAGTTCTAGGGCATGTGAACATACCCAACTCAGTGCTAAATACTATTCGCTTTAATTTGTATGCTCATTTTGTTGGAAATCCACTTTAAAAACTAATATAAGGGTTTACAATGAAAACCTCTTGAAAATCTGTTACTGTAAACTATAGCTATATCTGTGAAGTAGATTCCAAATCTTAACTGAGATCAAAATATCAAATCATTATTAATAATCTGAAAATAACTAGTCATGGGATACTTTAAGCATAGTCATTCTTGAAATATCAACATTCAAAGTAGGTCTAATAACCCATGTATAAAATTTATGTCAAATCATCATAAAATTCATGCTTGATAATAAAAATATTGATAATTCAATTCTAAATCTGGAAATTACTGCAATACGCATGAAAATATGAAAGTAGACATGCAATTCAACATCTAAATCTCTCAAAATCTCATAATCATGCAAATAACAATATTGGGTATGAACCCTAATTCAAAACTCATGTAAAATTATCTTTAAAAACTAATTTTGGGCACAAGGATGGAAAGATTATCCTTGGTTAAAACCCCACATACCTTAATTGATGATTAGATGAAGAAACATGAATTTTGAATCCCTATTTATGCTCTTGAAGATAGATTCTTAAAGTTCTTGAATTGGGAATCTTTAATTTTGAGCTATCTTGTAAAAAGAATAGTGGAATTTAGATTTCTTGAAGCTGAAGATTTGAGTTCTAGGGATTCCTTGAAGAGTAATTTTGATGAAAATATTCATATAATGGTTAAAATAGGAAAAATTCCATGTTTTACATGATTTGAGGGCTTGGGAAAAGACCAAATTGCCCTTTTAAAATTTTACTGGGAATTGGGAATCCTTATTTTGCCAGCCACTACAACGCGCCGTTATCGCGGTGGCTTTCTGGAAAATAGATGACTGCTATTTTGGCCATTGGCATGTGCAGCGAAATTGTTTTACGTCACTGGAAAAGGACGAGTGCCATTTTGCACTCCACCTCAACGCGGTGTCTGTCCAAATACAAATTTTTAAATGATACAAGGTAATAACGTTGAACTACTGGAATGAGTTGAATGGGAACTAAAATTTCTTTGTGATGCAGGCTAATAGTGTTGCTTTACTGGAATCGGACAATAGCAATTTTGTCCTTCACCGCGACGTGGTGCCTTTTGAAATACCTTACTGTTTAAACTAAAATTGCCATAACTTCTTAAATGAGTCTTGGATTAAGGCGAAATTGATATCGTTGGAAAGATGGTTTAATTATCTACAACTTGATGGGTTTAGACCTAGAAAA
Organism: Capsicum pubescens; assembly: GCA_030864215.1. Taxonomy (NCBI): domain Eukaryota; kingdom Viridiplantae; phylum Streptophyta; class Magnoliopsida; order Solanales; family Solanaceae; genus Capsicum; species Capsicum pubescens. The sequence continues at coordinate 111,080,679 of CM061544.1, forward strand.
TTCTACATGTATCAAGAGTTATTAATTTTCAAAGATAACCCTTGACATTCTAGGATCTAAATTGAGCTAAGAAAAGTACGGGGTATTACAATGGCTTAGCCTTCTATACTCGAGGTAAGGTACTCTGCGGTTCCATCAGTTTTGAGATAGGATACTCCTCCACAAAAAAGTTTGAATTATCATCTGTGGGCTCTTCCCTAAGTTGATGAGTGGACAAGCTTGCTTTTTGGGGTTGTGTTTGGTTTTATTTACAATGTCTTTCTTTGCTGCCATTATACTCAAGGGAAGAAACATTTTAGTTGACACTAGGAGAAGAAAAGAAAAAAAAAGAAAAATTAATTTTTTTTACAATGGATGAGAACCCTGCAAGTCAGTCTATGACTCGTTGCCATAGCCTACAATTCATTCTAACAGTCGTAAGGTGGGATATGATTTATTGGATTGGGTATTAGACACCCTACGATTCCACCAAATGAGTTGTTGGGTCACCCGATGACTCATTAGGTGGCTTGTTTTCTAACCAAAACCTACTATTTTAGGATCCATATATGCCCAGTCACTACAAGTCAGACTACGAGTCATATGGTGAGATAATTCCTCATGAGGCGAGTGGTAATGTAACCATAGGACTTTCACCCCTACCCAATCAATGTTACAAGTATCTATGAGTCACCCAATGACTTGTTAGGTTACACTTCGAGTCCTAGTGTCTCTTATCGCGACTGCCACTGTGAAAATCTTAGGATATTCTATGTTCAATCAAATTTCCAAGGGTCCTCAGACTTCCACTCACAATTTTCATTCATAATTTATTCTTTAAATCATTCGCCGATTCAAGTTCTACATCAACAATATGAACACTACAACTTCTAGAGAAATTTAACATAAATTCTTACTAAAAAAAAAGTTTTAGAGTATAATCCATGACATATTTACCTAGTAAAAAAGTATAATTTATGAGTTACCAAATGTATTTGCCCACTTACTTTGAGTAGATGAAATTGCTTGGATTGTTTAGTTAACACATAGCTTTGTTCTTAAGATAGAGATTTTTCATTTTTTCAAAGTATTTAGAACATGAACTGACGAGATTGAAGATGTTTAAAAGATTATATAAGGTAGGTGAGACGATTATGGGAATGGAGGTAGTCATGAACTTTCAAAATTTGAAAAGGAATCAATTTGGGGAATGAATTTCCCATTTATTTGTGTGATTGGGTCGGGTCAGCCTATTGGGTCTGCAATTTCGGCCCTGACCATTATTTCTGGAAAAAACTCATAGTTAGTCTCTACAATTCTTTTTCTCCCTCATTTAGTGTAGAATCTTACCTAGGGTTTCTTACTATGATGACTTAAGGAGACAAGTCGTTGTCACTGACAATGCTTTGTTCTAAGAGTCGTGAGGAATCCAACGACTACTTACCTCGGTGACTTCTCTTGTAATTCTCTAGACAAGTTCGGTGATAAGTTATAGGGTGTCCTTATGACTCGTAGGGTCCCTCTTGGGGACCTTCTTACCAGATTTTCTATGGTCTTTCCTGCAAACTAAACATACAAATTACCCTATAACTTAGTTAAGTACAAAAGATGGGTTGCCTTCCATACAGTGCTTGGTTTAATATTACAACACAATGTGTCTATGTTGGGTACTCGTACTTCAACAAATCTTCCTCAATTCTTCCCATATAATGCATCACATGATGACCGTTCACCTTGAATGGACCATCTCCTTTTCATTTCAGCTCAATTGCACCATGTGGAAATACTCTAACCATGGTGAATAGATTAGACCACCTAGACTTCAACTTTCCAAGAAAATAGAAAAGTCTCACATTATACAATAAAACTACATCATCGGGATGTAATACCTTTTTATCAATCTTCTAGTCATGGTACAACTTCATCTTCTCCTTATACAAGGAAGAACTCTTATAAGCATTGAGGTGGAATTCACCCAACCCTTTCAGCTTACCCATCCTTAAATTTGCAGAATTACTCCACTCAAATTTTATCTTCTTCAATGCCCATTATGCCTTGTGCTCAAGTTTAACCGACAAGTGGAATGCCTAGCCATACCTAGACTAATATGGAGAGTCATCTATAGAAGTTTTGTAAGTTGTCTGGTAGGCACAATGTACATCATTATCTTTCTTAACCAATCAATCCATATTGTATTCACAGTCTTTGCCAAAATAAACTTAATATCACAATTAGAGACCTCAACCTGCCCACTTGTCTGTAGATGATAAGGTGTCTCCACCTTTGTTTCACACCATATTTCTTAAGTAGGACCTTAAATGGATGATTGCAGAAATGGGACCTCCCATCACTAATTATAGCACGAGGAGTACCAAATCGAGAGAATATATATTTACTAAAAAATGTAGCGACAATGTGACCCTGATTATTGGGGAGCACAACTGCTTCCACGCACTTAGAGACATAGTTGATTACCACCAAGATGGACTTCATGCTATGAGAACTCACAAATGGACCCATGAAATCAATTACCCAGATATTGAACAACTCTAGCTCAAGAATAGGTGTTATGGGGAGATTATGCTTTTATGAGATATTACCTTGCTGCTGACATTAGTCACAGGCCTGATCATGTTCATGTGCATCCTTATAAATAGTCATCTAATAGTACCCACACTACAAAATCTTTTGGGCCATGCGAGTGACACCATTGTGACCTTGAACTATAGATGAATAACAAGCCTCAAGAATTCTCATCATTTTAGCTTCGAAAATATACCTTTGAATCACACCATCTTCATACAACAAAAATATGTAAGGATCATCCTAGAAAAACATTTATAGCTCATGGATAATCAGTTTCTCTGCCAAACCAACATATCTTTCTGGATGCGATCACTTGCCAAATAATTGTCAAAATTAGAAAACAAAGGGATTAATTCTTGTGATACTGGAAAGACCGTATCATATGGATAAGTATCATAAATCTCAATAATATCCCCTAATTTGAGTATGAACTCCTTTTCTTGGTGGTATAAATGGTCTAAAACCTAATTTTCTATACCCTTTCGGTCCTTGACCTCAAAGTCAACTCTTGCAGCAATAGTACTCACTTAATAAACCTAGCCTTTACATCTTTCTTTACCATAGGTATCTTATAGATACATGATCAATATGCATAATGAATGTGGTCCCAATCAAATAGGACCAAAATTTCTCAAGAAAGAACACCACCATAAGCAACTCTTGTTTAGTAACTGTATAATTTTTCTATACATGGTTGAGCGCTTTGTTGGCTTAATAGATAGGATGAAGTACTTTCTCATGTATTTGCCTAGGACGGTTGCTATGGCCATACCACTGGCATCACACATCACTTTAAATATGCGAATCCAATTCGAAGACATAATGAAAGGGGTAGAAATAACCTCTCATTTAGGCACTCAAATACCATATGATTAGCATCATCAAACTCAAATCACTTCCTTATCTATTAATTTGCGCAAGGGATTTGGAATTATAGAGAAGTCCTTGATGAATCTCCTATAGAACCCTAGATGCTCAAGAAACTTTGAATGCCTTAAACTAAGGTTGGTGGAGGCAATATTTTAATCACTTTAATTTTGGCCCTTTCAACCTCTATTCCCCTCTTTAAAATCTTGTGTCCTAAAATTATATGCTCTCAAAAAATGAAGTAACACTTATCCCAATTTAACATCAAGTTGCACTCCTCACATCTCTAAAGTGCATTAGCCATGTGGGAAAAAAGTCATCAAAAGAGTCACCCAGAATAGAGAAATCATCCATAAAGACCACTATAGTATCCTTCACTATATTAGAAAAGATGGACATCATATAACATTGAAAGATAGCAGGAGCATTGTAAACTCTAATAAGCATCCTCTTGAATGCAAACATATCATATGGATATGTGAAAGTTGTTTTCTATTTGTTTTTGAGGGCGATAAAAATATGATTATACTTCAAATAACTATAAAGAAAACAATATCTTCCTCTACCTGTAAGATGGTCTAATATCTAGTTCATAAATGGAATAGGAAAGTGATCCTTTTATATACAAGTATTCAACTTCTTATAATTGATACAAACTCTCTATCTTGTGACTACCCTTATAGGAACTAACTCATTCTACTTATTAAGGACCACAGTGATCCTACCCTTCTTCGGTACATACTAACCTGGGCTCATCTACTTATTACCAGTAATAGAATAACTGCACCTGTATCTAAAAACTTAATCATCTCCTTCTTAACCACCTCATTCATAGGTGGATTCAAATGACACTAATGCTAAATTCTAGGCACACAGTCCAATTCAACCTAAATCATATGAGTGCAAATTTTGGGGTGAAATCCCAATAATATTCATAATAATCCATCCAATGACCCATTTAAACCATTAAAAAATTGAAATCAAGGCCTCAACATGTATATCCAACAAATTTAGAGTAATAATAATCAATAAAGTATTGTTGGACACCAAGAATTCATTATACAAATAAGAAGGGAGGGCCTTCAATTCCAAGACTGGTGGCTCCTCAATAGATGGATTAACTGGTGTAGTCACTCTGTTTTTCAAATTGAGACCAAACTTCTTTGGGACATAAGAATAAGAACCTCTACCAATAAAACTATCACATCTCATCATTCTAGTTGATAATGTCACTATAAATTTCATGAAGTCTCTTGTTAATGGGTACAATCATTGAATCATCCTCTACAGTGTCTACCATACATATCATACAAATATCTTTTGGCTATCACATTGATTGACCCACATTGAAAGTAACTTGTTCATCATTGATCTTGAATTTCATATATGACACCTCCATGTCAACCAATGCCCTACTCATGTCTCCGAAGGTGCTTCCACAAATAATAGGGACATCAAAATCACATTACGATTGAGAATCAAAAAAAAATCTAGGAATATAAAGGACAATACCTTCATTAATACTTCAAAAAATCACCAATTATTTTATGCTCAGTCTGATCATCCATCAATAATCTCGTAGATCTCAGCATATGTGTCCCTAATCCAAAATGTTTGTACACAACTAGCTGCATCGGATTAGTACTAGATCCCAAGAAACATAATTCCCATGCAAAATTCAGCATCCTCATAGTGAGACAAATATATAATGCTCCATGATCCTCTTTATTCATGAAAAAATTTCATACAGTAATAGCACTTCTTTAGTATATATTATTAGTGGGCTAAAAACTCACCATTCGATTCCTAGTCACAAAATCCTTCATGAACTTGTAATAATAAGGGATTTGTCCCAATACTATTACAAGATGGATATTCGCAAACAATTCTTTCAAATTTGACATGAATTATATTTCTTTTCTTCCTTCTTCTATTTCAACCTTTGAGGAAAAAGAAGAGGAAGTCCTGGATAAGTCTTCAAAACTTGTTCAACTTCCTTACCATTTTCTTTATCAATATCAACTTGTTTGTCTACACTTGTTAATTTCTGTGGCATCTCACTAGTAGTAGCAACTTCTCAAATTCATCTTCGGTCCTATCATCAATCATTACACTATCATCCCTTACCTCTTCAACTACAGGTATAGATTGATCAATAGTAGACTTACTACTCTAAGTGGTTATGGCTAAGCAGTGACTATCATTCTAAAAATTCTTAATACTTTTATTCAAAAGAGTTCCTAATTAATTCTTAATCATAATAGTCGACATCTAACCAAAATAATGCTTAATCTGCGTAATCACAGTGGCATACAATTCACATTTATGGGTTAATCTAGAAATATCTATTTTTATATCCTTAACGGAGCTCTCTCAACTATTAACAAACATCACAAGCAATGCTTCCATCCTTGAACCAGCATCATGATTCCTAAGTGGAGTATATTCACCACTTTTCTCCTTATAATAATCCTTTCTCCTCCAATCACCATCCTTTTCTCTGCTCTTATCCTTGTACATATCCTGACAATAGTTCTAACCTTAATTCCCTTTCCACGAGTTATAGGTGTCTTGATTGGCCCCTTGTCCCTTGGACCAGAAAACCTATTTCTCTCTATCCAAATATATATATCATGTTTAATAGATTTACCTTGCATGCCTAAAATATTCACATTTCTTGCATCCATATTTTCCAACTTCTTGGTAATCAACCCAATCCTTATCCTCAATTGTGCTATATGTTGAGCAACTGTATCATCTAGGACTCTTTTCTCACTGGAAGCACCAAAAGCATAAGTACTAACTCCACTTTCTACCTCTTGAGTATGTGACTCTCAATTTGTTTTAAAGAGATGGTCTAAGATTTCTATAGCTAGCTCTTTATGAAGACTCATGAAAGCCCCACCAGTAATAGTATCAGCAACAACTTTTGTGTTTGAATTTATGGATCTGTAGAATATCGCAAGTAGGTTCCTCATTGAAATTTTGTGATTGGTAACCGTTATCAACTTTTTCTTGAACCTCAACCATATTTCGTTTAATGATTCTGAATGCAATTTCCTGAAAATATAAATCTCATCCTTCATGTGAAGAATTATAGAAGATGGGAAGAATTTATCCTAGAATTGTTTTTGTAACTCATTCCAAGAGGTAATGGACCCATAAGGTAGTTCCCCTAACAATAGTGTCACTTTACCTATAAGAGATAATTGAAACAACCTAGGTCATAAAGCTTACTAATTCACCCCAAGAAAATTATGTGAAGTGCAAATCTTAATGAAATTCATAATGTACATGTTTGCATTACCAGTCAACCAACCAACAAACACACCATTCAAATTAAGTAACTGAATCATAGCACTCTTTATGTCAAACTTCACCCCTTGGGGAAAATTAGGAGGAGTGATAGCTCTTGTCTAAATAGGTTCAACATATCCCTAATATTCTTATGAATTATCAATAACTCACAAACAATGATAGGATAGGGGTGGTTGAGTTATATCCCTACTAACTCTATCTCTATCGAGTGTTACTCGATTATGTTCTTCCTGTCTAGCTCTTTCCTCTTAGTATTCTAGACGATCATCTTCCAACATAACATTCTATTCAGCTTATAACCGAGCAGTGGTTTGTGTTGGTGTTTCATGAACACTTTCTGAAGTTGGCGGATCCAAGGGATGTATCATCCTAAACCCCATCATGATGAGCTTTGTGCTCATACTTTTCCATCTTACTATTTTTTCATAAGTTTCATTTAAGTTCATGATTAAAAGGATTCAAGCGTTTGTCTTGACTTATAGTGGTGGGTATACACCGTTGTACACCGTAAGAGTAATATAACATGAAAAACTAACAACCTCAATTAATCAATCCGTAACAATATTCCTGACAACGATGCCAAAATTTGATGTTGCCCAAATTACACCTCCTAAAAAGTATAACGCAGTCGTTGATCACATATAGAGCCCAACAAAGGTTGGGGTTTTACGCTGAGGGAATAGGATGGATCTCTATCAATAACTTGATGATGTTGTCCAAAAGTACATAAAATAAATAAGGGGATTTTGTAATAATAGTAGTAATAGTAGTAGTAGGAGTAGGAGTAGTAGTAGCAAAGCATGAATTCTTTAGGTGAAGTCAATATGAGACGAACACTTGGATTGTGTTCCCCTAACTTCCTAACTCCGCAAACTTATCGTACTATTCAATCTATCTCGATGCCTTCATGTTGAATATAACAAGTTATGTATAACCAACCGTCTCTTGACACTTTTTTGTAAATTTCAGACATCTTATCTCGGTCTCAGAGTTTCTCATTACTAACCTTTGTCATGGATCCCAGATTAACTATTTCCTCTTGGTCTCCAGTTAATTAGATGATGGTTGGTAGCTTTAAATTCTTATTGTGATATTTTATTAATATCAAAATCTCTTATGAGTAAGTATTGAAAAGAGGTAGGTTCTTAGAATCAGTAGTAGCTAATAAAGAAATCAATATGATGAAAATACAGTACATGGTAGAACACCAATGAAGAAAGACTTTGCACTTCATCTACTTCATTATTCCATAAGGGTTCCGTCAACCCTAGTTAAGAGGTTTAGCTGCTCATTTTTACAAGAACACCAATAGAATATATAATTCAAATCATATGAATAATTTCACAATTAATTAAGAATGAAAACCAAAAATCTCAAATTAACATCAAACCCTAAAAGTCAGGAAGAAAAATTCCAAGATCAAAAGTGTATCTTAGAACTCAATATAATGTTTTTAGTATGTAAAGTGCGTAAATTAATAATAAAACATTAATGAATATTTCTAGTTACATAAGAAAACCTAAAAATCCTTTCCAAAACAAAGTTGGAAAATATTGTTGGTAGTTGTAACTCCTTAGACAACGAGTCGTCTGGACTGACAATGACTCATTGTCAGTCTCATATACCTGGCTTCCATGAATTTAGTGACAACTATTCCCATCACTAGATTCATTGCCTGACTCATAGCCTCTCCAATAACTTTTTAATCATTCAGATATTTACTCCATATATCTGAATAATGGTCACCATAAGTGGTCTCCTGACCCTAAGACTTATTAGTATTGTCATCTTCACTGCTATAACACTTGCAATCTTTCAGGACTTTGTCTCTCTTTTGCTCAGAACGACATTCACTACAGCTCGTAGTCATACCCTACTAGTCATAGCCAGTGTCTACTTTACTCTTTATCTTCTTATCCTCTATTATTCAGGAAACAAATTGGACGATGAGTCATAGTGTCACCAATGACTCGTTGTCAAAGTAGACGGCTACACTTTATAAGCTTTTTTTTCACTTTTTCACTCTACACATTCCTTACCTAGTTTTTCTGCAAAACAAACACACAAACACATTACCTATAACAAAAATTCATGGGTACTTGAATAATTTCATTATTTTAGGCATAAAAAGTGCAAAGAAAACATAAACATCTGCTTTGTCTACGATCCTCACATGATCAACAACCTAAGAAAGAGAAAACCCAGCCGCTATCAAATGCTTTGATGTCGTACGGAGTATAAAATCTAACCCTCTGATAATCTATGCACCATCTCATGCTCTAACAGATATAGCATAGGAATATTTCTACCCCACTCAAGAAACACAATATCTTACTCTAAAATCGACAAGGAACCCATCTAAACACCAACAAATCAATTATAGATTATGAACTACTCAATGAACTGGATCTCATATTTGGCTCTGAGGTATCTAAAAAAAGACTTGGCATCCCCAATGCTGAATCTCAAAAGGTTAAATCAGTCACGAACTCTATCGGAGCTTGGGATGGCCCCAAAACCTTTATCTGATGCTGATGATGTTCGACAACCATCCCTGACACCCTAGTCCAACACTGCACCAAAGCTCGAGAAATGCATGCCAAATTTCCATCTGTATCTATCAACAACCTTGAATCATCCATCTAGGAAAAAATAGTGTCATAGAACTTACTTGAGGCTTATTAAAATATGGACACAAGAGAAGGAGTCAAGAACATAATTTCCTAAGAATAACTTGTAGCCTTCCAAAATAGGTTATAGACATCTCTACACCAATACACAGAACTATATTAGACCTTAAGATCTTGTACAAGTTCACCTGTAAACCTTGGCCCTGGTCCAACACTATATTAAAGCTTAAGAAACGCATGCCAAAGTCCTGTCTTCATCTATCAACACCTTGCATCATCCATTTGGGAAAAAATAGAGTCAAAGAACTTACTTGAGGCTTATAATAATATGAACACAAGACAAGGAGTCAAGAACATAATTTCCTAAGAATGCCTTTTAGCTTCTCAAAAAATGTTACAGACGGCTCTACACCAATTCCCAGAAATCTACTAGACGCTAAGCTCTTGTCCAAACACACCAGAAACCTGGGCTTTGATACCAATTCTTCACGATACAATTTGTTAAGATATGATGGAACCTACTATAACCCACCAGTATGAAAGCCAACCCATATTTTGCAAAACTACGAGTAATGGACTACCAAGAGAAATAAAGAAAGAATGCGAAAAAATAAAATAAAAAACTAGTAATATATATATATGTAAATTTATATATATATGTATATGTGTATATATATATATATATTTATATATAAGACAGTCCCAAAACCTAGTAGAATCAGTACAAGAGCTTCTAGCATAATAATAAGATTAAAAACTAAGTACTAAATGAATATATTGATACAAAGCATCTATGAATACAACATAGATATTAGTCTAGTACATAAGAGGGAAAATAGTAATACTCCAAACTCTAGGAGTTTACCCTAAGTCTCTGAACCATAGCTACTCCTTACGACACCCACAACAATAGCGAGAACCCATACTATTGTATACAGGCTACAAAACTGTAGTATGAGTACTAACACATGGTATTAGTAGGCAGCTGCCGACTGAACCCCAAAGATAATGCAAATATAAATTACATACAAGAAGAAATGTAAACTACACCTAAAATATCCTTAAAAACAAACGCTATAAACTAAGCAAACAATAAGAATAAAACACCTATTCTCACCATACTTAGGGATCTAAGTGCTATAGTATATATCACTAGTCAACATACAAATAAAAAGTACAAAAAGGATTTATAGTAGTATACAAGGAAAAGAATGTAAATATATCATGAATAAATAAAGGAAGAGAGGGATATACAATAATACTATAACTAAATGTATATATATATATCTATATTTATCTATAAATAAATATACATACATAAAAAAGGCTAACTAAATGTAAAACCTAAAGTAGCCATATTAGCATGTAAGGCCTCCTAATCATAGTAGTAAGTAGTGCTAACATAACTAAGATTCATAAACCATAATGTCCAACCATGGGAAAATCATGAATAATTAAACGATGGTAAGAGAAAGAAATCAGAACCATACCTCGAATCTCAGTGCTAGTAAAATAATTAACTAACTATGAACTAACCATAATAGTAACAATAATAAAGTAACTCGATAGAACAGACAAAGGATACCTAAAACTGAGCTCCATATCCTAGAAGGTCCAATCCGTACAAAACATAGCAAACAATGCTCATCACATATACATATGTCACCCTCATAAAGTTGATAAATATAGGTCATACTGGTTATACGAAACACCTATTAAAAGATGAATGCAAAGTATAATTAAAAATACTATAATCAATCAAAGTACCATAATGTAAGCCAATGTATACACCTCCTCTATATCAAAAACTTTCAAAGGAAGGACCTACGACGACCTTTCTTATTGGGCATGATGGCTTACAGATGAATGGGCCCCTATAGTTTTTGAGAGTACACATATACACTGACTTGGTCCTAATTTAGGATTTCTAATCATCATCATCATCATCATTATCATCATCATCCTCTATCCACTCCATATAGCATCGGCTATATATACTTATATAAATATATATATGTAAAACTGCACAGACTCAAACCATGGCTAAAAATCTATTGCTTGGGGTAAACTCTGAGACTAAATCATCACATAAGTGTAGAAAGTGTTAGATTCTCTCTCAATTGAAGTAATAATAGTAGTAAAATCATGGATCAAAATCTATCTTGATCAAATCTCTAACACATTATTTTTAGCCTGAAAATCTCATAAATCATTCATTAAAGTGGTAAGATTCCTATTATGAAAGAATCTATTTTAAAGGGAAAAGTATCCCTTTTAAGAAAAACAATAGTAAAACCATACTTTTAGTTGGGATAATACCATTAAGTGACCATTAATGTATTGAATCTATGCATGCCATCACTAGTATACAAATAATACAATTATAAACATCTAAAAGTCAATAAACGAAACCACATCCTCTACAAGGATAAATCTATAATGCCCCGAGTTTGTACCTCAGATGTTACACGGTTCTCATAATCTCAAAGGACCACAAGCTAACCCATGAATGGTACCTGCTGCAATAACTAGGTAATAAATATTGTAATTATGCAGAAATAGGCAGGAACATATGCCATAAGGTTCATATCTGTAAATAAATCTGAATGTGGTATCAAAATACCAAAACTGAATATAAGTACTTAAAAATTGAACAACTATCTTAAAATACTCTGGTCTGAAAATCCTCTAATTGTCTGAACTGTGGAGTTAATGGGACAAACCCCCAACTAACTCCATCTACTGAAATAAAATTAAAGTAATGTAAAATAATAAGCATGTACTCGAACTATGAGGACTCACCACTACTCTGAAAGATGAGAATATGAACTGCTAAGGGTGCTCTGGAGTTCTACTTTGAAAGCATGTCATCTAACTGACATGCTCCTTCGCTAACTGATTTGGGGTCCAACCTGTAACCCCAGTTGGAAGGGTGTCCATACCGTACCATGGGTAAGGACAAGAAGTGAGTTAACCCTCTCTGACAAGAAGCTCTTTCGTTAACCCTCGCTGGCAGGATAACTCAAATGAGAAATATCAACCCTCATAATGTCTAGTAGGAAGATATCTCGACCTACACTGTCTACGTAGTTTTGTAACATAGGGATTGCTACAAAGGTTCAAAACCTCTGCTGATAGGAATGCCACCATCCCTGGGTTAACTCAGTGCTGAATCCTACTCCCAACTGAATTGACGCTGAAATGATTTCTTGTCTGTACTAGGATTGACTGAATGGTTACCGAGATTACTGTTTAGCTAAACTGAACTAAGTTATCTGAGTTCCGTTGAATGATGAAATAATACTGAATTTTGTTAGCTGGCTGAGTTTATTGAGGTCTGAACTAGATATTGAATTAGACTGGACTAATATAGATTCTATTGAGTTTTTCTGAGTTCTGTAACTGACTGAGAGTACTACTGATTATGTCGTGACTGATACTTTTCTTTGACTAACCATGTCTCTAGGTAATTAGATAATTGTCGAGTACAAGTACTACCAGAACTTGATAGCATAAATTAAGAGACATGGTATAACATGAAACATGTAAACTATGAAATTGATTATCATTCATTCATTGGGGCATTTTGACAAACACTTACATGATATAACTTGCACATAAGCTAACTTGACATGATTTCATTCTCTTAATAGTTCACATAGAAAATTTACCAAGCACATGGTAAGCATAGTATATACACATAGTATTGAACAACAAGTGAGCATCATAATTCATCTCTAATTTCACAAGTCAAGGGTTTATCATGGATTCACATGAATTTACACACATAGTGAACAATTTCGCATGAGATATATTTATATATATAATCATGAATTAGGAACTTAATCCAAATAGCTATCACGGATACACTTTAATTCCCACCATATAAATCATAAAATCAATTACTTGAAGTTCAAAAGAGATTCTTGAACTCCAACGGTGGAATGAACCCTTGGATGAACACTTTACATACCTTTGTTAAAGAATTTTTGAAAGCTTATGATTGAATCTTGAGTTGTTGATATAAAATTGGATCTTCTAGGGTTTTTTTCTTGAGCAAATTTGAGAAAGAATGAGTATATTTACTCTATAGGGAGTTTAATTTTGTGTTTTGGGGGCTGAGGGTCGAGGGAAAAAGACCTAAATACCCGCAATAATACAGTGTTTTAATGACTGAAAACTGGGTTAACGATATGTAGGTTGACGTGATAGCCAACCTATCGCACCATATTCGTGTTGATTCACTAGAATTAGACGCTGGTAGCTGGGGAAAATAGTAATCAATGTTATAGTCGATGGAGCGCGCCAAGATCATGTTGATTAACTATTTTGGGATTCCAAAGTAGCTTCAAATGAAGTTTAAAAAATTCAAAACTTGTCTAGAAACACCTACTAACAATCCTGATCATGAATCAACTTAAACATCAACATTTAATGGATGTAAAGGTCGTGAACTAAGAGTTCCAACCTTAGTAGGTTAAAATGAAACTAAGTCTGAGTACTTAGCTATAATATTCTAAGTCTTAGGACCCCTTGACAACCCTAAAGGATTGAATTAATCTTAGGATTTTGTGTGGTCTTACATTATCTCCCCTTTGGGAACATTCATCATCGAATGAGACTGCTGAGACTGAGAATACTGACAAACTGACTTACTTACTGGACATGAACATCTGTAACATAACTATATGACTAATATTACTGGTATTCTGAATTATTATACTGAACATGTATATCTGATGTATGGATATAGATGAACATGATTCATGAATGCATGACTGGGATTACTGATAAACTAAATTTATGTACTGAACATGCATATCATTCATGAATACATGACTAAACTGGATCATGAATATATAACTGAACACGCAATGGTAACTGATACCAAGTTTATAACTGAAATCTAAACATAAAACTGATTAAGCTTAAATAAATTATTACCTTAAGATGAGTCTATATTAGTGGAGAAGAAATGAGGATACTTGGTTCGCATATCTACTTCTTCTTCCTAAGTAGCTCTCTCAACAGACTAATTCTGTCAAAGAACTTTGACTAGAGAAACTTTTTTGTTCCTTAGTCTGTGAATCTGATAGTCAAGGATTTCGACTGGGATCTCTTCATAAGAGATACTGTTCTGAATATCTATTCCCTTAATAGTGTCTACGACTACTGGGTCACCTATGCATTTCTTTAGCAAAGAGACATGGAACACTGGATGAACTAAAGATAAATCTGAAGGTAACTCAAGCTCGTAAGAAACCTTTTTGAAATGACTGAGGATTTGGTAAGGACCGACATATCGGGGACTGAGTTTCCCCTTCTTTCAAAAATGCTTCACTCCTTTCATAGTACAGATCTTCAAGTACACATAGTCACCAATCTTGAAATTGAGATCCTTTTTGCGCATATCTGCATACGATTTAGGCCGACTCTGAGTTTTCTTAAGCCTTTCCGTGATCAAATAAAACTTCTATAAGGCATGAAACACAAAGTTAGGCCCTACCACTGTTGCCTTACCCACTTCAAAAAAACTAAAGGAAGATCTATACCTCCTCTTATAAAGCACTTCAAATGGAGCCATCTGAATACTAGAGTGATAGTTGTTGTTATAGGCGAATTCAATCAAAGAAAAGTGGTCATCCCAACTACCTTTAAAGTGTATCGCACATGCTCAAAATATATCTTCTAAGGTCTGAATGGCCCTTTCTTATTGACCATCTTCTAAGGATGAAAGGTTGTACTAAGATAAACTTGGGTACCAAGACCCTTTTGGAATATTTTCCAGAAATAAGAGGTGAACTGGCTACCTCTATCTGAGATAATGGACAAAGAAATTCCATGAAATCCTACAAACTCCCTGATATATGGTTTGATGTAATCCTCGGCTGAATAGGAGGTATGGACTGGAAGAAAATGAGCTGCTTTGGTCATCCTGTCTATAATGGCCCAAAATGAATCATGCTGACGACGAATACGAGTCAAGCCCATCATAAAGTCCATGTTCACTTCTTCCCATTTCTAGGTAGGAATACTCAACTCCTGCATGGACCCACTAGGCTTCTAATGCTCAATCCTAACCTGCTGATATGTTGAGCACTTAGCCACATATTCTGTTATGTTTCTTTTCATCTAACTCCACCAATAAATCTCCCACAAATAATGGTACATCCTAGTGGCCCCTGGATGAATAGAGTAGAGCGAACCATGCGCCTCTGTGAGAATTTGTTGCCTCAAGTCATCTACACATAGCATACACATAAAAACCTAACAACACAAAACACCATCTCTCCCTTAGGAGAAAATCTCTACCTTATATATTCTGACTGATTTCTTTAACTGGACTAGACTGGGACCCCTATCTTGCTTTACCTTCACTTTGGAAACTAGGTATGATTTTGAGCTACTTTGCACCCACACACTACCTTCTGCTGAATCAACTAAGCGAATACCTAGTCGGGATAACTGATGAACTTCCTGGGCTAACTTCTTCTTACTGTTCTCAACATGGGAAACACTACCCATAAACATTCTATTCAGAGTGTCAGCCACTATATTAGTGTTGCCCAGATGATACAGAATACTTATGTCATAGTCTTTCAGTAAGTCCAACCACTTTCTCTGACGGAGGTTGAGGTCTTTTTGAGAGAACACATACTGCAGGCTCTTATGATCAGTGAACACATCAACGTACACACCATACAAGTAATGCCTCCAAATCTTTAAGGTAAAAACTGTTGCTGCTAACAAAAGATCATAAGTAGGATAGTTCTTCTTATGGGGATTAAGTTTTCTTGGGGAATAGGCTATGAACTTACCTCTCTACATCGAAACACAACCCAATTTGACTCTAGAAGCATCACAGTACACAACAGAATCGTTAGAACCATCTAGTAGGGTGAACACTAGAGCTGTGGTGAGTCGAGTCTTCAACTCTTAAAAATTCTTCTCATAAGAATATAACCATTGGAACTTGACTTTCTTCTAATTCAATCTGGACATAGGTGAAGCAATAGATAAAAATTCCTTAACAAACCTTTGATAATAGCCAACTAAACCTAAGAAACTCCTAATATCTGATGGAGTGATGGGTCTGGTCCAGTTTCTCACAACTTTGGTCTTTTGGGTATTTACTCTAATGCCATCGTCGGAAATTATATGGCCAAGGAATGCTACTGACCTTAACCAAAATTTGTACTTACTGAATTTTGCGAATAATTGATGGTTTCTAAGAGTGGTCAATGCTATTCTGAGATGGTCTACATGATCGTGTTCACTACGAGAGTAAACAAGAATATCATCTATGAAGACTATGACGAACACTTCCAACTATTGCTTGAACAAATGGTTCATCTAGTCTATGAATTCGGCTGGGGCATTGGTAACACCAAAGGAAATGACTAAAAATTTGAAGTGACTGTACCGAGTTTGGAAAGCTATTTTTTGGTTGTCATTTTCCCTGACTCTTAGCTGATGATAGCCTGATCTGAGGTCTATCTTAGAGAAATAACTGGCACCCTAAAGTTGGTCAAACAAGTCATTGATTCTAGGGAGTGGATACTTATTCTTGACTGTAACTTTGTTTAACTGATGATAATCTAAACATATTTTGAGAGAACCATCTTTCTTATGCACGAATAAAATTGGTGCGCCCCATGAGGACTCACTGGGTCTAATGAATTCCTTATCTAAGAGATACTTTAAATGTTCCTTTAGTTATTTGAGTTTCACTAGAGCCATCCTATATGGCGGGATAAATATGGGTTGTGTATCTAGGATAAGATCAATTCTGAAATCAATTTCCCTTTCGGAGGATCTCCGAGAAAATCTTTAGGAAACACATCTAGGAATTCACATACTACTGATACTGATTCAAGAGTAGGGGTTTTTAAACTAGAGTCTTGGACTCGAACGAGATGGAAGACATATCCCTTAGATATCATCTTTCTAGCATGAAGGTAAGAAATAAGTTGACCCTAAGTGCTGAAGTACTACCCTCCCAATCTAGGACGAGTTCATTCGAAATTTGGAACTGGACTATTCTGTTTCTGCAGTCGATTAAGGCATAGAAGGAACAAAGCCAATCGATGTCAAGAATGACATCGAAATTAGTCATCTCTAATTTAACTAAATCTACTGAAGTGACTTTTTGAGATACCATAACTTTACAGTTTCTATATACCCATTGGGCTACGATAGATTTACCCACTGGAGTAGAGACTGAGAAGGCCTCTACTAGAATTTCAAGACTTAGTCCGAAATCAACTGCTATATATATGGAGTAACAAAAGACAAAGAAGCTCATGGATCTAGCAAAAGCATAAATATGCAAATGAAAAACATGTAACTTACCAGTGACCAAATAAGGAGAACTTTTCTGATCATTTTAGGACTGAAGAGCATAAAGTCTTTTTGGGCGTTGCCCACTGGTGGAAATGGAAGAGGCACACTACTGATTCAGATGACAGGACTAATCTGGGGGACAGTTATGCTGACTCTGTGAACCCACCTGAGGACACTATCTGACTCTGTGGCTTGGCTTGCGATATCTAAAAAATACATCGCTTCCAGCTTTACAAATGCCTTAGTGGTTTCTGTCGCACTTCTTGCAAAGGGGATTGGTTTGGGCACTGCCAACACTGCCCTAGGGTTTAAGGCCTGATGCCCTATCTTGGATGCCATCATTGAATTTTTGCACTAGAGCACTGGCTGAGGAAGGAGCTGGAACTAAGGATTTCGGGTGGAATTGAGAATGATTCCTACCCTCTGACTCAGGCTGAGCAAAATTGAAACTACCTGTTCTCGCCATCTTATTCTTTCTCCTTCTTTTTATTATTAGCCACCTCTATTTGCTAAGCTTGGACCATGAGCCTGGATATGTCTATATCATTAATATGCATTATGGTCCTACACTCCTTGAGCACGCTACTAGACACTCCTAACATGAACTTACTTATCTTCACTCTGCAATCTACTACAACATGCAGGGCATATTTGGCTAACTGTGTAAACTTGAGAGACTACTCCTGCACTGTCATATTTTCCTACTTAAGGTTTATAAACTACAAAATGTTTGCTTCCCTCAACTGTAGTGGGAAGAACCTATATAGAAAAGCAACTGCAAACTCTTCCTATTCTATGGACCCTACATCTGCGGCCCTCTTTGCCTTCCAAAGTTTGAACCATGAGTGAGCGACATCCTGTAACTGATATATGGCCATCTTAGCGGTCTCAAAAGAAGTCACACCCATGATATCGGTAACCTTCTGCACCTAATTAAGAAATTCCTGAGGGTCATCATATGACGTAGACCCGGTAAACAATGGAGGGTTCTTTCGGGTGAAGTCCCAAATCTTGGTAGCAACAGTATTGTCTACTGGGTTGGCTGGAACCACAGCTAGACATTCATTCTGGGCTTCCATAGAATGAGCTAGGGTGGTGAAAGATGCTTTGAACTCCACATTGGAGACATGTTGTCCCAAAAGATCTGGATGGACGGGATGAGGGCCTGACTAATCTCCCGCTCCTGTTCCATGAGTCCTCTTTGGAGGCATAGTCTGTAAATAGAAGAGAATCTAGGATTAGAAAGAGTGTGTAACTGGAGCTCATGCTTACTCTCACGACATAAATACTGAAAAAAAGAAGACTTTTCCTAAAACATCTCATAGTGTAACGACCCAATTTTATGGAATCGGAATGTTGATATTAGGCGTATTTATAGGTCTAAGTACCATAATTTACCCATATTTTATCTAAATTTTGAGAACAAAAATACATAATTCTTATATTTTTACTCTACTTTGATTTAAGTGAGCTGACCTATATGATTAACATGATTTTCAGGTCTAATGAGGTAGACAAAGACACTTTGGGGACTGCAAATTTCAGAGGAAAACTCACACAAGAGGAAAATTATCTTTTGGACCAAATATGATGCATGGGAACTTTCTCCTGGGCTAATTTTCCATTTATAATAAGTTGAGGACTTAGAAGAAAATTATGAGAGAGAAGGCTATTAAAAGACTTGTTGCTGAATTTTTATGTATTATGCTATTTTTGGGTTTTTGAATGCAAGAAAGAGCGGCTTAGTGTGAAGAGAGAGAGGAAAAAGTTTCTCCTTGATTTTACTATTTTTCGGATACAAAAATTGGCTTCTAGTTTTTGGTATGGTGAATATTCTTATGGTGATTTCCGTTTTATTCATGAGGAGCTAAGTTTAATTGTTAGGGTTATGGAAACCTTGTAGTATACTATTTATTTCTATGAGTTTTGAGTTCATTATGTATACATGCACTTATATTATACTCTCTTCGTTATGATAGAATTCTCATGCTTGCAAACATAGAGAATGTGCCATTAAAACATAACTTGTTCGATAGAAGAGTTTATGTTGGGAAAATAGAGTAGTGATAAGAGAATAGGGTTTCTAACTTGTATTTTATCCGTTAATGCCTTAATAGGATTAAAAGCTTGGAGATTTCACATAAGTATAAACAACACTTTTGATTTGTGAGAACTAGAGTAGATTAATCCTTGTTGGTTGAGAAACACTTAGATTATGAATTTAAATGTGTTTCTTTGAAAGTGCATGCATGTAAATATTGAAGACTACATGGTGGAAATAACCCTAACTTGTCTTTTTCTGTAAACAAATACTATTACACATATCATCTTATTGTTACACTGATAATATTACTGCGTACTTAAAACGAAAACCCCCCTTTTACTTTGGAACCTTTGATCAACAGTCTAATAATAATCGCAATACTTAGTGATCATAGTATTCCCTGTGGGATTCAACACCCAACCCTGTTGGGTTCCCTTTTTGACAGCGACCGCTTGCACTTTCAAATGAGAGTTGTAATTTGGGCATATGAATTTTTGACGCCGTAGCCGGGGAATATGGTTTTCAACTAAGTTTGTGATAGTTAATAGAGCCTTTGGTCAAAGATTCTCAAACTTTACTTTTTGTTTGTTGTTTTTGTTTTGAACAGGTTGACTATTGTGCATGCCAAATACACGGAGATCGGGTCAGCCATTATTTCCTATAAATCCTCAACCACATCTCATTGGCTGAATGGATGCACAATGAGACCCTGAAAGGATAACTTCTCAACAGGAGCAAGCGAGATTAGCTGCATTGGCAGCTGTGTAAGTAAATCATCAAAATACTGATAACCCAGGTCGGGTACCAAAACCTGATGAGGAGGACCTGGGTGATGATGAGCTATTAAATCCAAGGCGTGCAGATGATATGGTTGCACCAGTGAACAGGAATGTCAACAGAGATCATCAATCTAGAATGAGACCTGACGCAGAGCTGTGCAGTTTTCTTTTAATGATGATGATGACAAATTGGATGGGGCTGGTGCCACAGGGGCTGTTATTCCCCTACCTTTAGCACCCGGATCCAAGTTCAATATTACTAGCACTATGATCCAGCTATTGCAACTCAAAGGGTTATTTGGTGGACTTGCTGGTGATGATTCGAATATGCATCTGATTAATTTTATCTCAACATGCAAGTCGTTTGACAATCCAGGGGTTGGACAAAATGTGATCCGGCTGTGCTTATTTACATAGTCTCTATCTGGAGAGGCAACTCTATGGATAAATGGGCTAACTCCCAACTCTATTACCAATTGGAGGCTACTGAAAGACTCTTTCCTAGAAAAATTCTTTCTGCCATCCAAGAGAGCACAATTGAGAGATGAGATAAGCAATTCAGACAGCTTCCAACTAAAGCTCCTCACGAAACTTGGGAGAGGTTAAAGAAGAAGCTTATGCGGTGCCTAAGTCATCAGATGACCAATGTCCACTTGATGGAGATATTATATAGGGCCTTAAATTTGGTGACCAATCCAGTGGTAGATAATGATGTGGGTGGGTCATTCATGGACCTTACCTTTCTTGAGGCATCTGAGATGTTGGATCGTATGACAAAGAAGAGTAGAGCTTGGCATACCAGGGATTCTGAGGTAGCAAGCTCTACGGTATCTATTGGTAAGACTACAGAATAAAGGTGAAGGGAAGAGGTACGTGACCAAAATATGGCTCACTTGAAAATGCAGATGGACCTTCTTACTAAGCATTTATTATCAGGGAAGATAAAGAAGGTTAAAGATGTTGCATCACAGCGAAGAGCTGACTCCGATTCTGAGGAAGAAGAGAATTACTTGAATAATTAGGGGGGTTTCCGAGGCAGTATCCAAGGAAACCAAGGTCGGAACTACTATGAAAAATCTGGGTACAAGGACCGAGACCAAGGGAATTGGAAGAATAAGAATGGCAAGAGTGGTTTGTATGTCCCTCTTGGAAATCGTAAAGCTGATGTATCTAACTCTGGGAAGATATCCATGGAGGACATGATGGCTAAGATGATGAAAGGAGTTGAGGCAATCAACACTGGAGTAGCTGAGGTGAAAAATGATTTTTCTCCAATGAATCAATTGCTGGACTCGCATTCCACTTCAATAAAATAGTTGGAGCAGCAAATGAGTCAATTGTCGGTGGCATTTAATCAAAGAAAGACCGGTACCTTACCAAGTGACACAGTGAAAAATCCAAGGAAAGATGGGTCATGTATGGCAATTACTACCAGGAGTGGTAAGGTGTTGGAAAATCCATCTGTGGGTAAGCCTGTGGTTGATAGTATGGCAGAGAGTTTTGATGAAGTAGATTGTGATCATCCTATAGAAGTTGAAAACTAGGATGAGATTATTCATGATACTACACCCAGCTGTCAGCAGTCTGAAAATATTAAAGATGAGAAGAACAAAGAAAAGGAAGTGGTGGAGAAAACTCTACCAAATCCACCACCCTTTTTCCTTAGAGACTGAAGAAAAAGGCTGATGACACCAAGTTTAGTAAATTCATGACCATGCTGAAGCAGCTGACTATAAATGTGCCCTTGGTATAGGCACTGGAGAAGACGCCACGGTATGAAAAATTCATGAAGGACCTTTTGACGAAGAAAAGGGAAGCAAGCTATGAACCGGCAGATAATTTCCATTATTGCAGTGTGATTGCCACAAGGTCCTTAGTACAGAAGAAGGCAGATCCGGGAGCTTTCACCATTCCTTGCATGGTTGAATCTTTAGATTTTGCTAAGGTTTTGTGTGATTTAGGGGCTAGCATTAATTTGATGCCGCTAGCTATGTATAAAAAGTTGGGGTTTGGAGATCCTACTCCAACCAATATGCGGCTCGTGATGGCAGATAGGTTGGTAAAATGGCCTTTCGTTATTCTGTATGATGTATTAATGAAGATGTCTACCTTCATTTTTCTTGTGGATTTTTTTATTTTGGATTGCGAGGTGGACTTTGAGGTGCCCATAATCTTGGGTCGATCTTTCCTCACAACCAGAAGTGTGCTGATTGATCTGCGAGCAAATGAAATTTTATTTCGTATGAATGACGAAGTGGTACGTTTCAACTTATGCAAATCAATGAAATAGCACAAAGAAATAAATGTGTTCTCTATAGTTAATGTGTACTATGAGGACGAGCAGGAATTTTTTTTGGAGGAGCAGCTTACAGTTGCGCCATTGGTTGCTGTGCTTATGAACTTTGATCGTGAGGATATGGAGGAGTACGAAGAAACTGTGTGTGCTTTGATAGAAATGGGGTCGTATTCTTATGCCCCCAAGATGCTTGATCTTGACCTTAAGAATCGACCTTCACCACCGGTGAAGCCATCCATTGAAGAGACACCGATGTTAGACTTGAAAGAGCTACCCAGTCATCTGAGGTATGTGTTCTTGGGTAGTGGAAATACACTGCTGGTTATTATTACTGCTAATCTAGGTGAACAACAGGTGGAAGCTCTCATCTCTGTTCCTAAAAGATATAAGAGAGCTATTGGTTGGACTATTACAGATATCATTGGTATCCCCCCTGGTATATGTACGCATAAGATTCAGTTTGAGAAAGATTGTGTACCCACTATTGAGCATCAGCATTGCCTGAATCCACCTATGTAAGAAGTGGTGAAGAAATAAATCATCAAGTGGCTAGATGCAGGGGTGGTGTACCCAATCTCAGACAGTAAATGGGTGAGTCCTGTACAGTGTTTGCCCAAAAAAGGGGGCATGACGGTAGTGTCCAACGAGAAGAATGAGTTAATTCCACTAAGGCCAGTCACAGGGTGGAGGGTGTGTATGGACTACCGAAAGCTTAACTTGTGGACACTAAAAGATCACTTTCCAATGCCATTCATGGATCAGATGCTCGATTGATTAGTAGGTAGAGGTTGGTACAATTTCTTGGATGGTTATTTCAGGTATAACCATATCTCCATTACTCCTGAAGATCAGGAGAAGACGACGTTCACGTGCCTATATAGCACATTTGCATTTAAAAGGATGCTCTTTGGTTTATGTAATGCACCGGCCACATTCTTGAGGTGCATGATGTCAATCTTCTCTGATATGGTTGAACACACCTTGGAGGTGTTTATGGATGATTTTTCAGATGTTGGAGACTCGTTTGACATGTTCTTGCTGAACTTAAGTCAAGCATTACAGCGGTGTTAAGAGTTTAACCTGGTACTTAACTGGGAAAAATGACACTTCATGGTGAACAAAGGCATTTTTCTAGGTCATAAAATTTTTGTGAAAGGTATTGAGGTAGATAGGGCCAAGGTTGAGGTCATTGAGAAACTACCTCCCCCCATCTCTGTAAAAGGGGTGTGTAGCTTTCTTGGTCATGCAGGGTTTTATTGTAGATTTATTAAAGATTTGTCGAAGGTTGCAAACCCATTATGCAAACTTCTTGAAAAGAAGGCCAAGTTCTCTTTTGATGATGACTGCAGGCAGGCGTTCGAATGCATTAAGCTGAAATTAGTGGAGGCTCCAGTTATTATTACTCCTGACTGGACAAAGCCATTTGAACTAATATGTGATGCTAGCGGGGTGGCACTTGGAGTTGTGTTGGGACAGAAAAAGGATAAGCTATTTTATCTAATCTACTATGCAAGCAAAGCCTTGAATGGGGCTCAAAAGAACTACACTGTCACTAAAAAAGAGCTCCTGGCTGTAGTTTACGCCTTTGAGAAATTCAAAGTGTATTTGCTAGGGACCAAGGTAGTGGTCCACATGGATCATGCATCTCTGAGGTACTTGATGGCTAAGAAAGATGCAAAGCCTAGATTGGTCCTGTGGGTATTGTTTCTTCAAGAATTTGAGTTTGAGGTAAAGGATCGTAAGGGATGTGAAAATCAGGTAGCTGATCACTTATCCAGGCTTGAATGTGAACAAGCAATCAAGAACAAGTTAGATATTGATGATTCTTTTCCGGATGAGAAAATACTAGCTGTGAAGCTCGAGCAGATTCTGTGGTATTCTGATTTAACAAACTACGTGGTTAGTGAGGTGATGCCAGATAATCTTTCCTTTCACCAAAGGAAAAAGTTCCTTCATGACGTGACCCAGTATTTCTGGGATGAGCCCTATCTTTTTAGGCGATGTGCAGATGGTGTTATTAGGCGCTGTATCCTAGAGGTAGAGATGTTGAGTATTTTGGAAGCATGCCACGCTTCTCTTGTCGGTGGTCACCATACAGGTGATCGTACTGCTCATAAAGTATTGCAGAATAGATAATATTGGTCTACGCTATTCAGAGATGCATATAAGTTTGTTCAGAGATATGATCAATGTCAGAGGCAAGGATCAATCTCAAAATGCCATGAGATGCCGATGTCTAAAATGATGGAAGTAAAGTTGTTTGATATATAAGACATCGACTTTATGGGCTCATATGGGTTAAAATACATCCTAGTAGCTGTGGACTATGTCTCGAAATGGGTAGAAGCTGTTTCTTTGGCTGACAATGAAGGAAAAAGAGTTGTAGCATTTCTAAAGAAGAACATATTTTCCCGTTTTGGGGTACCAAGAACAATCATAAGTGATGGGGGATCCCATTTCTACAATAAAGTTTTTAGGGATGCTTTAACAAAATACGGTGGTAAGCAACATAAGGTGGAAACTCCATTCCACCCATAAACTAGTGGGCAAGTGGAGGTTTCGAACAGATAAATCAAAGTAATCCTTGCTAAAACCGTGAATGCTAATAGACAAGACTGGTCACGAAAGCTGGATGATGCTCTTTGGGCATACCGAACAACTTTTCAAACACCTATTGGCATGTCTTCGTACCAACTTGTGTATGGAAAGGCATGTCACTTGCCTATTAAATTGGAGCATAAAGCATTATGGGTACTCAGAAGGCTGAACTTGAACTGGGAGGAGGCAGCAAAGCTGAGGCTGGGCCAACTGAATGAGATGGATGAATTCCATCTCAATGCCTATGAAAGATCAGACCTTTCCAAGGAAAGGATTAAAAAGTACCATGATCGGAGGATTGTGCAACGAAATTTTCAAAAGGGCAATTTGGTACTCCTATTCAACTCCAGGCTAAAGCTATTTCCTGGTAAGTTGAAGTCTAAATGGTCTGGTCCATTCAAAATTAGCCAAGTCTACTCATCTGGAGTAGTTGATCTAGAAAATGAAGACGGGAATGTCTTCAAGGTGAACGGACAAAGAGTGAAGCTATATATCGAGCCAACAACCTTGATAAAGTGTATATCCAACATATATCTCGATGAAGTCTGAGTAATCGAGATATCTGAGTTGTGCCATGACAGTAGATCAAGCTCTACATGGGAGGCAACCCATGATTTTACTTTGCTTTTGTTTATGGTAAATGGAAATTCAAAAATATGAGTCGAGCCACAACCAAAACTACGACGCATGGTGGGAGGCAACCCATCTTTCCAATCATTTTTGTTGTTTTTGATTAAGTGTAGGTGCATGAAGTACTAAGGAGGAGATTAGCACCAATTTTGATTTGGAAGTGAGCCATGTGAATGGTGGTAAGTTTAGGAGTGATGGGAACGTTACAGATAAGTTGGAGTTGTCCAATGTGTAAGGCTCAAGTATGATTTGCATTAGAGTCGCGCCTCGAATTATGTAAAACTGACCCAAAAAGTTTTGCGGTGAGACTTTATTTTGTGACTGTCAATGAGGTCTGTGGTGGTAGAGTAGGGGCGAAGCCTCCGCGGTATGGAACTTTCTGACCAAGAGTGTGCCGTACATCTTAAGGTGTACGATTAGATATGCACCACATTGTAAATCTTCTATGCTCACTGCCTAAACTAGGAGATACCCTATGCACCACAGATGTAAATATAGGTGATAGGGTATGCGCCACATTTCCAATCGCCTATGCCCACTGCCTCAACAAGGTGATACCCTATGCGCCGTAAATAAAAATATAGGTGATAGGGTATGCGCTGCATTTCTAATCTCCTATGCCCACTGCCTCAACTAGGCGATACCCTATGTGCCGCACATGAAAATATAGGTAATAGGGTATGCGCCGCATTTCCAATCGCATATGAAGTGCAAATTTTTAAATATAAGTACCCAGTTTTGATTGGATCAACCCGACCCATGTCCCAACTTTTAAATACCATCTCTACCCTAAAATTCAATTCCACTCTTTTTTCACCTAAGCGCTGCCCAACCCCTTCTCTCTCAAAACCCTTCTCTTTGCTCTACTAATCTTACAAGCTCCCTTTCTCTTTTCATCAAGAGTTCATCATCAGATAAGTCTTTCTCTTTCAATATCTGTAGTTCTTTTTTTAGTATGCTCATATTTGTTAATTGGGTTTTGAAATATTGATTAAAGATTAGATTATGGTTAGTTTTCTATTATTGGGGAAGATAAATCTCATTGTATGAAAGAGCTCTTGTTGATAATCTTGATTTCACTCCGGAATGTGTTGCTCGGTATTCATTGTGACTTTTCATAAGTTAAATTGTAGAAGTCTGAGGCATGATTGTGTGATTTGTAATCTTGATTATGTGAGTGACTTGTTCATCACTGTATTGAGCATGGTTAACCCAATACTTCACATGTTCATGTATTAATTTGATGTTGATAAAAAGCACAAGATTGTGATGTTGTTTCTATACTATGGCATGATGATATTTCTATGTGGTATTCTTATTCCAGAATGGTACTGCTAAAATGAACTAAAGTTGGAAAGGGTAGTCAAAATCATAGGGCCATTATGTGCTGCTTTTGTGTATCAAACTGAAAGATTGTTCTGTAAAGTAAGGGGTTGGAAGTGTTACTGCACCCCCATCACTATTTTCTTCATAGATTGGAGTGAATTTGATGGAATGAGATTAACATGACTCTATTATGATCTCAGGTGACATGGATCCAAAAGGACGACAGGGAAAGAAGAAGGCATCCACGTCTCAAAAAGGTCAGAAAAGTGCAAGAAAGGACCAGGCTGATTCCTCCTCTATTAAAGTGCCCCGATGCACTTTTGGGATCAAATGGGTTCTAGAGGAGGAAGAGAAGGAATGGTACAAAAACAATAAAATGAATCAAAATGTACACATGGAGTTGATTCAAAAGGAAGGTTTAGCGAGGCATTGCCCTTGCATTCTGGTGAAGATTATGGCACTGAAACTTGACTTTATCTTCCGATACATGGACGAGTGTAATCTTGATTTGACTTGGGAGTTTTATGCCAACTGGTCCCCAAAGACTGGTGGAAAGGAAGTAAAAATTTGAGGGAAGGTCTTGCAATTGAATGCTGATTTCTTCAACTCTTTCTTGGGTACTTCAAGTGTGGATCACTCAAGACTCAGGGAACTCTACAACAAACCTCCCTACAGATCCATCAGATAAACGCCGTGTGGATCAAAGTCCATGGCCCGGTGGACTCGTTATAAGGATAATGGTCATCACAACACTTACCCATATGCGTGTTTAAATAGAGAAGATCGCATATGGTTAAGGATAGTAAATTTCTATTTGATTCCTGGGACGCAATTCACTAAGGTTTCACATTGCTCTAATGATGGCTATTCCTATCAATATTGGTGCAGTTATATGCACTTTGATGAAGCAAAGCAAGGGTCCACAGCAGGACACACTTCAGTTTCAGCAACTTGTTGACTGCCATTCTAAAGAAAGAACGCATTGATGAGGAGCCAGCAGACTATATGTTGCCGCAAAACCCAAAGAAGGTGGATGTCACGAACGTGAAAGATCCAAAAACTAGTCAAGGCATCAACCTTACCACTGCTGAAAGACATGGTCGAGATGATAGTTTTTTTATCACCTTTACGGCATAATAAAGCTTACCATGATAAGTGGAGGTCGTGTGCCCACTAATGCAGAGCTTCGACAGCTGGATCATGACTACCTGCTTAATGATCATGCTCGAGCTATGTGTCCAGTAGGGGAAAATTTTAAAGAGCTGATAGATGATGACGTACCAACAGATGATAATCGTAGACTATTAGATTCTATGGAGGCCAATTCTGGTGATGAAAACTCTGAGGATGTTTCTGATGCAGGGGGAATGACCCCTGATTTAGAGGAAGAGTCCGACTAACCAGGTTTTTGTTTATGCATTTACACTGGGGACAGTGTTTTCTTTGAAAGTGTGGGGTAGACTAGAAATTCTTCTAGATTGCTTATTAGTTACTTTCTGTTTTGTTCTATTTGTACCTAGTTTATTGCTTATGTTAGTTCGTTTTGTTTGGGTTTCATTTTGTTTTTTTGTGCATATGGTATTTTTAGTCATAAGTAGGCATTTGTTTCTCAATGATGGATGGATGACGACCGTCTTAAGAGAAAATTAGTCGTTGGTTGCATGAAATTGCTACTTATGGACCGCATGGCATTATAACATGAGTATTCGATGGATCTTTACGTTTAAAACACTTAGGCTCTAGTTGTGACTCTGGTTATGATTGTTGACTATATTGGAATTCATTTAAGTGTTAGGTCAAGAATCTATAATGCTCCTAAGTAAGTTGACCATGTTCCATGAATGTGTAAGGCTGTTGTATATTCCTCGTTGCAACTGATGCTAGATCTTGCCTGGTGTGTGTGCAAAGCAAAATAAAGATTATGAGTTTAGGAAATGATTTAGGTATTTCTTTGACAACCATTGTTTATACCCTTTTCTTTTTACCCACCTTTATGCATCATCTTTGCTAGCTCTGTTGAACCTTTAGCTTGTTTTTTTGTTCGCCTCATATGTAGCCTTATCCATTTTTTTTCAAACTGTATTTTGATCCAAATTCTCCTAAGCGCTTTAGTGTAAAATAAAAATTTGAGTTAGGGGTTTGACAAATAAGAGAAAAAAGGTGAGATTAAGGCCCAAAGTCTAGTTATTGGTATGTGAAAGTGTTATGGTTGGGAGTTGCAAAGTGTTGGAAAAGTTCTAAATTTTAACCCAGACGTGTTATAATGAACCTGTTTTGGCCCTGGTCCTTTGTGGACATTGTGTACCTTAACTAATGCAAATAGCTTAAATTGAGGGTGGCTATCATAGGGGTGCGTAACGTGAAATGGGTGCAAAATAAAAAAATTGCAAAAGAATTGCATCCTCCCATCATAGTATATCAATTGGTCTTAGTTGCATAACATAATGGATTGAAGCGCTTAGGAAAGATAGTCACTATTTCTGGCCAAAATAGTTCCTACCCATCCTTTAGCCTTCATTACAACCCGTAAAAGACCTATCTGATCCTAATCTTAGCATTCTGATATTAGTGGAGTACTACACTAAGGGCGATCATATGGTTATCAGTTGTAATTTGACAATTCTTTGTGAGAGTGAGAGCAACTTGAATCTTATACCCATGTTATTAGAAATTGCGTGATTGTGAGTGATTGTGGGTAAATTTCTTATTGTGAGGGCACATAGTTGATGAAGGTTGGGTAATTTATATGATTTCTTTGCTTAAACAATATATATGAATTTACCAACTAGTGAGTCTATTCTTGAGGACAAGTTTTTCTAGTAATGATCCATGAATCTAACTCTTGTGCCTAATTGTCGTGTGCGCCTATTTGAGCAATTTGTGTTTCCTCTGTAGGTTTGTAATTTGGTTTAATTTATAGATGTATGGTTTTTTCAAGGACGAACAAAGCTTTAAGTGTGGGGTGGTGATCTTAGGCGTATTTATACGTCTAAGTACCATAATTTACCCATATTTTAGCTAAATTTTGAGAACAAAAATACATAATTCTTAAATTTTTACTCTACTTTGATTTAAGTGAGTTGAACTATATGATTTGCATGATTTTTAGGTCTAATGAGGCAAATAAAGACACTTTGAGGACTGCAGATTTAAGAGGAAAACTCACACAAGAGGAAAAGTAGTTGTTGGATCAAAAGTGATGCATGGGAACTTTCTCCTGGGCCAATTTTCCATTTATAATATGTTGAGGACTTAGAAGGAAATTATGAGAAAGAGGGCTATTAAAAGACTTGTTGCTGAATTTTTATTTATTATGTTGTTTTTGGGTTTTTTAATGCAAGAAAGAGCGGCTTAGTGTGAAGAGAGAGAGAAAAATGTTTCTCCTTGATTTCACTATTTTTCGGATACCAAAATCAACTTCTAGTTTTTGGTATGGTGAATATTCTTATGGTGATTTCCGTTTTATTCATGAGTAGCTAAGTTTAATTGTTAGGGTTATGGAAACCTTGTAGTATACTATTTGTTTCTATGGGTTTTGAGTTCATTATGTGTAGATGCACTTATATTATACTCTCTTCGTTATGATTGAATTCTCATGGTTGCAAACATAAGGAATGTTCCATTAAAACATAACTTGTTCGATAGAAGAGTTTATGTGTGGAAAATAGAGTAGTGATAAGAGAATAGGGTTTCTAACCTCTATTTTATCCGTTAATGCCTTAATAGGATTAACAACTTAGAGATTTCACATAAGTATAAACAACACTTTTGATTTGAGAGAACTAGAGTGGATTAATCCTTGTTGGTTGAGAAATACTTGGATTATGAATTTAAATGTGTTTCTATGTATGTGCATGCATGTATGAGTTCTAAATACCCATAGTTAGAAAATATTGAAAACTACAAGGTGGAAATTACCCTAACTTGTCTTTCTCTGTAAACAA
The DNA here is from genome assembly GCA_030864215.1 of Capsicum pubescens. Lineage (NCBI taxonomy): Eukaryota > Viridiplantae > Streptophyta > Magnoliopsida > Solanales > Solanaceae > Capsicum > Capsicum pubescens. The sequence continues at coordinate 111,112,019 of CM061544.1, forward strand.
ATACTATTATACATGTCATCTTATTGTTACACTGATAATATTACTGCGTACTTAAACCGAAACCCCCCTTTTACTTTGGAACCTTCGATCAACAGTCTAATAGTAATCGCAATACTTATTGATCATAGTATTCCCTGTGGGATTCGACACCCAACCAAGTTGGGTTCTATATTTGACAACGACCGCTTGCACTTTCTAACGAGAGTTGTAATTTGGGAATATCAAATGTCACACGGTGCTCATGATCTGAAAGGACCACAAGCTAAATCTCTACTGATATCTACACCTGGACAGTATATAATATAGATAATAAATGTAGAAACTAGCCATAAGGTTCAAAACATCTAAAAAAACTCAAAATTTAAAACTTAATACTGATACAGCTGTCCGAAAAACCTCTAAACTATTTGAGCTGTGGAGTTGATGGGACATGTCTCCAACTAAGTCCGTCTACTGAAAATAAACAAAATCTGATACAATAATGAAAAAAGGATCATCCTAGAATGAAGTGGACTCACTGCTATGTCTACTGTTGTTGACTGGGACTGAGCTGCTAAGGGTACTCTGGATCTCGTTCCTCTGAAACTATGGTGTCAAATAAAACACCATAGCGCAAATGAATCAGTATGGAAATATACCAAGTATGCATATGAGGTAAGGTTAAATGCAAGGGCTTATGCATGAACAATTACTTAACTAATAATCATGAGAGTACTGAATGAGAACACATGCATGAATGTACAAACCATAACTACAACCATCACGACTCTGAATTCCGAAACATGGATACTACATTACTATCATTTGAGCTCACTACTAATACTGAGATACTGAACAACTGAATCATCTGATATCGATAAATGAGTACCGGAATTGACATCAGTCTTATCTAGCGAGTGATCTCAAAATCTGAGGATACTGAAGCTGATTGACTAAATATACTCACGTCATTGATTGAATTTTGAGCTTTCTACTCTCGACTGACTATATTGGAAATCAAATCTCTCTAATGGATGATTTCAGAATCTACTATCAATGATAAGAAAAGAGAACGTCCGAATCTGACAACAAGAATACTCAAGTCAATCTGAGACTGAAATCAAGCCTATCTGATGGGTGATCTCTAGATCTAATAACAAAAATACCTAACTGCATTTGAGACTGAGATCAAAACTATCTGACGGGTAATCTCTAGATCTGATAACAAGAATACTCAACTGAATTTGAGACTGAGATCAAGCCTATCTGATGGGTGATCTCTAGATCTAATAGCAACAATACGCAACCGAATTTGACACTGATATAAAGCCTATCTAACGGGTGATCTCTAGAATCAATGGAACTATCATAGTTCTTCACTGAGATAGATGACTGTATCTAATAGTCCTGATTTCTGAAGATTGATACTGAAACTGTAACTATAGGAAGTAGTAACTTAACCTACATGCTCCGAATCTCAATTAGTGAGGTCCAACCTATAACCCCAGCTGGAAGGGTATCAATACCGTGCCATGGGTAAAGACTTCTATGGTCAAGCCTATCTGATGGGTGACCCTTGTAGAAAGTCAAGCCTAAGGCATATAATAGTCAGACCTATCTGACGGGTGACTCCTGCATCCTACGCTGGCTATGAATTTCTAGAGTTCAGGGATTGCTCCTAAAGACTTCGCCTCTCTAACAGGGAGCTGTCATCCCTGCCATCTCTCGATGCTAGCTCCTACTCCCAATTGAAAGACTCTGAACTGATTCTTAACTTAAACTGAACTAAATTTGATATTGATCATATTTCTCGACTGATCTGACTGAGTTAAGTGGAACTCAATTGGTTTCGTATCTGAAAGAATACTACTGAATCTCATTATCTGACTTAACGACACTGAGCTTTGAATGGAGTACTCGATTACTACAGAGGTCTGAACTGAACACTTGAATACTACTAGATCTGAGCTAGGTACAGAATTGAGGCTATATTACTAGCGATACTGAGATTACGACGATTATAGAGATTATTGAGATTTCTTAAGTTCTATATTTGTCAGAGAATACAGAGTTCTATAACTCGCTGAGTTCTGAGAATCATGGCTTGACTGTAATTATCGTGAAAACTGACACGGGCTCTAGACAACAACTAAATTGTTTGTTATAAATACCCCCAGGACTCAATAACATAAAAGTAAAACATAGCCATTCTTGAATAATCAAAACCATGGACAATCATTCAACAACACAATCACTAAGGCATCACTTCAATCATTTAGTTATCCTAAACATTTAATAACATAGGGGGACATGCTATTGGATCATACTCCAATCAACAAGGTCTTGCATCAAACACTTGGAATGTATTAAAGTCTTAGCATGTATCAAAGAGCACATAATTGGGGAATTTCATGATATCATGTTACAATTAATTCACTAAGGCTTTTCAACAAACACTTGACACACATGAGCTTGCACGCAATTGGGGATTTCTAGTCAACATGGTATAATGACTCTAATTCCTTCACATAAGCATTTTAACAAACATATGGGGAGCTACTTCGCTGATTCAATAATTTTCTTCACTTAATTGACATGAACACATCACCTAACAAGCAACTTGATGAGCGTTTATCATGAACATCACATGGATATCACATACTATGGTCAAAGCATGAAAACCTTCTAAACAAACATGAATCAAAACTCAATAATAGCATGAACAACAATTTAAATTCACATGAATCTTGAAAACTCATAAACATAATATATTTGAAATTTAGGAAAGGGTTCTTGAGCTTCTTGGATGAAAGGTACACAAGAATCAACATCTGCATACCTTAGCGAAACTCTTTCTTGAAAGCTCTTGGAAAGATTCTTGATTTCTTGATTTCTCTTGATTTTTCTTGATGAAGAAGGAAGGGTTTTGATTTTGTAGAAACCCTAGTTTTTAATGTTGAAGATGAGAATGAAGTTGTGAGCCTTGATCGAATATAAATAGGGGATGAAAAGAGAGGGAAAAATACAAAAAATTCATTTTAAAAATAAGTTAAAAATGTTGAACGGGGTCTGCGACAGTCGAAATGATGGTTCGTTGCTCAGTCTGACGGTCTGTCAGATCATCCATTGCACAGTGGTCGAAAAAGAACACACTCCCTTGATGCGATGGTCTCAGTGATGGTCTTTCGGAAACTCAACTGTCCGTTGGATTTTCCGTCGCACGTTGGCCCGGATGAGGTCACACTGCCTCAGCGGTGACGGTCCCAGCGATGGTCCATCGCATCTTTGATGGTCCGTCGCAACCTTGATGATCCGTCGTCCTAGCCGTTGCACTTGGGCCAAGAAAAGGAGTCACTACCATGGTTGCGACGGGATGGGAGACGGTTCGTTGCAAGCTCGACGGTCCATCAACCCGGCCGTCGCACCTGGGCGGTTATGACTACTTTTAGTAAAACGTCCACAACTTTCTCGTCCAATGCCAATTTTTACGAAATTGGTATCAATGGAAAGCTTATTCAATTCTCTATATGAAAAAAGTCGATATTAGGGAAATTCTACACAATTCAAAATATTTCTTACTTGGGAAGAGACTTTTCAACCTTTTTGTATCGGAGTTACGCTTCACTTGACACACTCTGAGTCTCAGAATACGATAGAAATTTGTAGGGTCTTTCATTATCTCTCCGTTGGAAACATTCATCCTCGAATGCCGCTTGATAGGCTAATATTACTGATCAACTGAGCTTACTCAAGGAACAAGAACATCTAAAATATACAATGCAATTGGAACCGCTGATACTCTTAGTTCTCACACTGGATATGCATAACTTACGCATGGATTACTCAACTGAAGCTACTCATAAGATGAATTCTCATAATGGACATGCATATCTGATGCATGAATGCATCTCATGAATGCATGACTGAACATACTGAGAAACTAAACTCTTTCTACTGAACGTGCATATCTAATGCGTGAATGTCTGACTGAACTTACTCACTAAAGCATGACTAGATATGCAATGATCATTGATGTTAACTTCATAAGGAGAGTCTAAACATGTAAATGAATAAGTCTAAGAACATAAGATCATCGAAATATCATGGGGTATCTCCCCCTTGGGACTCTGTCTCTCTACAAACTCCTTGTCGAAATACTGGGGCGGTGCATGGGGCACCTACAAACTGGGTCATCATTGACTGACTTAGATATGAAACTCATGCTATCATATAAGCTCAAAATGGAAGCAAAAGATCTAGCAATACATATCACAAAGATAAAGGACTCATAACATACCCATGTCTATATCAGGGAACCTTTCCTGATCATGGAGAGCCTGACATGCATAGAGACTATTCTGACGCTGACCACTACTGGCACCAAAAGGGGAACCCTGCTGATTAAACTCTCTACCCCACTGAGATAGCACTCTACATTCTCGTATTCTGTGTCCTGGTTCACCACACCCAAAGTACACATCACTACCGACTCTACAAACACCTTGGGGGATCTTGGCAGACTTTCCACAAAGCGGATTGGTACGAACACTACTAGCACTACTTAGGGCTTTGGAGCCTGGCGCCCTATTATAACTGACATCTCCAAACTTTGTGTGGGTACACTAGCTGAGGATGGAGCTGGGACTGAAAACTTTTGACTATGCTGAAAACGGCTACCAACCTGGGATCCTGCCTGATAGAAACCATGACTATCTGTTCTGGCTCTCTTACTAATTTTCTCTTTTTCTTTCGCCTTATATGCCTCAATCTGCTGCACATGCATCATCAGTATACCAAGGTCCATATATCTGTGATGCGTAGCAGTTCTACATTCTTTCAAAACTAACCCGGATACACCAGTCACAAACTTACTCAGAATCTCTCTAGGGTCAGCTATCAAGTCAGGGGCATACTTAGCTAACTGGTTGAACTTAAGACAATACTTATTCACTGTTATACATATTTTGGGTAATCTTCCCCACCTCCCAACACAACTATTGGTATACCTACCAATCATAAAATTCAAGCCTACCGCCTATATACTCGTGATATGATCTATCCTTCCAAAGATCTAGAACTACCTATAACTTTAACAAATGTTTCATCACCTATTCCTTTCCTAACCATTTCTCATGGCAATAATATTACCTCGCCTTTCGAAACCTTAGCTCTCGTAGTAACCTTAGACTCTCCCCCACTTAGGGACTTTAGGATTCCTTATTTTCTAAACTCCACCATGATTTCCAATTCACTACCACCCTACTAATAGGAAAGTTCATTAAAGAACCAAATTGCAAGAATTATCCATACCACCATTGGCAAGAACACCTAAAACAAGACACAACACCATAAACACTATGTACTTCATAGTAACCACCTAGACCACAATGAAGAATGATCCCGACATAACCATACCATAAAAGGAGCTCTTAGGACTAGACAACAAAAGAAACACAACCGCATATACCATAGGTAATGTAAGGTAAAGTCAAGACTCATATCTAGGGAACAAGGCTAATACAAAATATGAACGTTAGGTATAAACTCTATAAGATGCATGCAACACTAGTAGAGTGACAGTGCCCAACTGCACACGCAAGTGTACGTGTTCGAATAAGTAGTAAAGTGGCCTTCAAGAAGCCAAGTATCGATCCCACAGGAACTTGTGTTAACCAACTGTCCAATTCTAGTTTAACAATTGAGTGAAAGTAAATAAAAGTATTTAGAAAGTTTATAAACTATAAGTAAACTAAACTAATGCAGAAAAGTAATGACTTAGGACAATCAGTGGATAAAAGCCCATGATTAAGGCTTACAAACAATCTTACTACGTTATTGAACTTCATTTGGTAAATCGCTTATCTTGGTTGTTGATTCGTAGGGTTAATTGGATGATTATGATCTCCCTAACTCTAACCTTTTCCTAATTTGGAAATTACTACTACATCATTGAGCAGGGATACAATAATCCGATGAAGTGTTTTAAAGCTATCATCCTATGTATGAATTAAGTACGGCTTCTAAGTACATCCCTGTCCTAGATGCTTATTCGAATTCCTTATTTTATAAAGAAAAAAGAACAACAATTTGTCTATCCCATGTTCTATATCCCTATTCCCTATCCGTAGATCACAAGGTCGACAATGCAGGTATTCTAAGGGTGATCAATCCTTAAAATAATTAAATCAAGAATAAACAAATAATTATAATGACTTGGATTGATGATACAAACCATGAAAGAAACTAAAGTTAAGAAAATAAAACCCGAAAGAATGTGTAGAGCAACCTCCAATAGTCCAAAAATGTTCAAAACTATTGAAAAACGTCATCTAAAATGTACATATAGTGTAGAAGCAAGACAAGTTTGCGTTGGAGTTGGAAACTGTCTGTTATTGAGCGAAGGAGTGAAGAGGGCGCCGCCCTTGCTATAGCCCTGCTCCAGGCAAGGATGCGCCCTAGTTTGAGTACCGCTACAGGCAAGGTGTCGCCTCCATATTGCCTTGGTTTACATTTTTGGTGCCTTCTGAACCATTTGAGTGTTGCACGCGCCTAAATCCCTCTACATATGCCCTCACACTCCCTGGACATTCCAAGTGTCCAAATTGGCTTTATGTAGCGTATTGTGCTTCCGTGATCCATTCCAAACCTCTGTGAGTTGTTTCCACTTGATTTGAAGCCTGTATATCCATCATATACCATAATAATCAATTATCCAAGCATCCTATAGCATTAAACATAACAATTTAAAGCCTAAAACAATAGAACATCCTACACGGAGAACTAGAAACACGAGCTAAGCATAGGCTTCATTCACTTTGATTTCTAACTTATTGTTTTGACTCTTGTCTTGATCCAATTGATCCTTGAACATTACCAACAAGTTTTTTCACATATAAATATATAATAAAAACCTTAGGAACTCATTAAACATGTTAGAACCTAACACGATAGACTAAAAAAACACCTAGCTCAAGCTAACCACACTAGTTTCCTCGGTTGAATTCTAAAGGATCAATTTTAATCAAAACTTGTTTGAAACCATAATTAAACATTGTAAACACATAATTGGACATTTATATGCTTATTTATATCATTATCAACACACTAAGCACATGAATTATCCTAAAAAGGCTAAAAAGACTATAATAGTGACACTAGAATGCATAAATACACCCAACATCACCACCCCACATTTAAAGCCTTGTTCATCCTCGAACAATTCTTAACTATAAGCATCATGAGATGAAGAGGCTTTACGCTTCTACTACATGCAAGAAACTCAAGCTATTACTACAGTGACTACATGGAATGCAAGTTTACAAAACTATGCATGTTATACATAATTGAAAGCTCAAGAATTCAACTACAAAACATCCTAGCCTAAAAAATTGACTCACGTAGTTGGAATACTCATGCTTATCATTCAATCAAGGACATCCTAAAAATCACCCATATTCATCAAACATGTTCCCCTCACAACAATAGAGTTACCTATAATTACTCACAATTAAGCAATTCATAACATGATGGGTACAAAAATCAAATTACACTCACTCTTACAAGGAATTCACAAGTTACACACAATGAACCATAGGATTTCCCTTAGTGTAGTGATCCACTAATATTAGAATGATGAATTTAGGATCAAATAGGTCTTTTCTGGGAGGTAATATAGGCTAAGGGACGAGTAGGAACTATTTGGGAATAGTGAATAACCTCTCTAAGGGCTTTAATACATTACATTATGCATTTAGAACCAAACTCAGACAACCAATTTATACTATTTTTGTCTACCTCATTCTTTTGTTTCTGCCCCATCTCTTTTAATCATTTTCACAAACACATGGTGGGGCATATTGTTTATTTTGCATATTGTTTATTCCTTAAAGATTTATTTTTTCTCATTTTCTACAACCATGGGATTATTTCTAACACCATTTATATCACTCCTAACCACCACACATCAATTACAAATGTCAATAACTCTTACCTTGGGGAATCAATTTCACCTTTTTCTTCTTCAATTTCTCAAACTCTTTTTTTTCTTTTCAATTAATTTTCCATTAAAGAACTTAGAAGCTTTTTGGATCAAATTATGGTCTATCAAAAAAGGGAATAGGCTACTTATGTGGCTATCAAAGACAAGGGTAAAGGCTCAATAGGGGTTAACTAGGATAATACACAAAGGTAGGTTAAAAAGAAAGAATAAAAATGGCTATAAAAATTCCTATGTCATCTCCTAAACACACACTCCTTATTTCGCATTGCACACACACCGGGCAAGTTCTAGACATCACATGAAACAAGGAATATACAAAAATCATACATTTATATGGCACATGCTCAACTCATATAGGATCATCATAGACTCCCAACTAAACAATAACATGAATTCAAATTTAAGCCACAAGTACAAGAGACACAAAAATGATCCTAAGAGTCTTAAAAGTAGAAATTCCCTCAATCAACATGCTTTTACCAAACAAAACACTTTCACTATACAATAAAAAATACCTCACTTATTCCTAACCTAGAATTTTTTTGAATTGAGCCAAAAATTGAGAATTTTCCCACTCCACAATTAAAAATCTACTTTATCCCAAAAGTGAATTTAAAAGAACGAGATAGAAATACTCCCTGAGGCCTCTAGGCCCAGCTAGTAGTATCTTTACACATAAAGGAGATCCATGGGACCCCATACTCAGTTTTTGCCGTGCTCCTTAGCCCAGATTTCTTGTACTCAGACTTCCCATTAACCTGTGCCTCAACAAAAACAAAAACTACATGAAATAAAACTAAAAAATAAAAATAAAACATACCTTATCTTGGGTTGCCTCCCAAGAAATGCCTAATTTAGTGTCGCGGCACGATCTTATTCACTTTTTCCTCCACCTAGAAGATATGAATTTCACATCCAACGTCCCGTCCATTTTTTTTCCTCGATCATAGGGAGGTGGTACAAAGATTAAGGGACCAAGTAATAGAATTTGCATGATAAACCACGCGACCTTAAAGTGAGGTGTATTTTTATGTCGCTTGTCCAGTGTGAAATCAAGAATATAGGATTCTTGTTCATCATCTTCACACTCTTTCACTACTTTAGATGATTCCACAGACAAGCCATGATGCAAACATAATGTAGAAAAGTGCTTTGAATAATGACCAACCAATCCCACTTCTAGATTTACACTATAAATGACATACTCACTTTTATTCACCTTCTCAATTTCAATCTCAAGATAAAGATGACATCTGAGTGGTTATGATTCAAGTATTTTTATCTGCCTCTGTGGAGATGGTGGTGATGGTATTTCCTGATGCTCCTTAGTTGTTTGTTTAGCATTGGCCACAAACATGACTGAATCAGGATTAAAAGGACACATATCTGCAGAGTGATACAAATTGCCACAACCCACTCACCAACTTGTAGTCTCTTGCATAGGTCAAAAATAAGAAGGTTCCCTCCAAACGCTTGGACTAAAATTTAGACAAAAATCCTCATGGTGGGGTCCTCCACAATAATGACAAGAATCACCATCCCCCGAAAACCATCTACCCATGAATGACATCTCAAGAAGAGTGTGAGAAAATTGAAATAAATAAAAATAAAAGGAAATAAAAAACAAAAATTATTTAAAGCTAAATATAGAAAAACTAAAAATAAGATAGTTGCCTAGTTACTAGTCCCCGGCAACGGCGCCAAAAACATGACAGTGCCAAAGCACACACGCAAGTGTACTGGGTCTACCATGTAGTAAAGTGGCCTCCAAGAAGCGAAGGATCGTTCCCACAGGGACTTGTGTTAACCAACTATCCAATTCTAGTTTAACAATTGAGTGAAATTAACCAAAAGTATTTAGAAAGTTTATAAACTAAAAGCAAACTAAACTAATGCAGAAAAGTAATGACTTAGGACAATCAATGGATAAAAGCCTAGGGTTAAGGCTTACGAACAATCTTACTATGTTATTGAACTTCATTCAATAAATCCCTTATCTGGGTGGTTGATTCATAGGGTTATAGGGTTAATTCCATGATTATGGTCTCCCGACCTTTAACCTTTTACCTAATTTAGATATTACAACTACATCGTTGAGCGGGGATGCAATAATCCCATTAAGTGTTTTAAAGCTATCATCCTATGTCTGAATCAAGTAAGGTTTCTAAGTACATCCCCGTCCTAGATGCTAATTCGAATTCCTTATTTTATAAAGAAATAATAACCATACTTTGTCTATCCCATGTTCTATCTCCCTATTCCCTCTCTAGAGATCACAAGGTCGACAATGCATGTATACTAAGGGTGATCAATTCTCAAAATAATTAAATCAAGAATAAACAAACAACCACAAAGATAAGAAATTAAACGAAATTCATTCAAACTAAAAGTAGTTATGATCTTGGCCTTAACCCCGGAAAAGGAGTTTTAGCCTTTAATGGAAATATTCATCATCCAATCCCTTGGATTGATGATACAAACCATGAAAGATACTAAAGTTAAGAAAATAAAACCCTAAAGAATGTGTAGAGTAGCCTCCAATTGTCCAAAGATGTCCAAAAGTATGTAAAAACGTGATCTAACATGTATTTATAGTATAGAAGAAAGCCAAGTCCATGATGGAGTTTGAAACTATCAGTTATTGAGCCTAGGAGTTGAGAGGGTGCCGCCCTGTCTATAGCCCCGCTCCAGGCAAGGCTGCCCCCTGGTTTGCGCGCCGCTACAGGAAAGAAGTCACCTCCATATCATGTTGATTAACTATTTTGGTGACTTCTAAACCATTTAAAGTGCTGCACATGCCAAAAAACCTTCACACGCGCCCTCACTCTCCCTGGACATTCCAGGTGTCCAAATTGGCGTCATGTAGCGTATTGTGCTTCCGTAATCCATCCCAAGACATTTTGAGTTATTTCCACTTTATTTGAACCTTGTATATCCTTAATATATCATCAGAAACCATTAACCAAGAATCCTATAGCATTAAATGCAACAATTTGAAGATTCAAACAACACATCAAACACGGAGAACTAGAAATACGAGTTAAGCAGAGGCTTCATTCACTTTGATTTCTAACATATTGCATTGACTCTTGTCTTGATCCAATTGATCCTTGAACATTACCAACAAGTTGTTTCACATATAAATACATAATAACAACCTTAGGAACTTATTAAACACGCAATAACCCAATACAATAGACTAGACAAACACCTAGTTCAAGATGGTCACACTAGTTTTCTCGGTTGAATTCTAAATGATAAATTTGAATCAAACCTTGTTTGAAATCATCATTAAACATTGTAAACACATACTTGGATACTTATATACTTATTTAGATCATCATAACCATACTAAGAAAAGAATTATCCTCAAAACAAGGCTAAAAAGACTAGAATCGTGACACTAGAATGCATAACTACACCCAACATCATAGAGTACTCTCTTAACAAATATCGATGAAAATCACTAGAATATGAAGCCCGAACTTCCCTTAGAGTCAACCGCTAAAAGAAAATTTTATATTAATCCTCGACCTTCATCCCATGACACCTATAAGCACAATATTCTGCTTTATTGGTTTTCCTATACCCAAAACCTTATTCATACATATGCTACCTAGAACCCAGTATAGTCACACAAACTCCATGCTCTAACCCATATAGTTACTAGAACACTATAAATTTGTTAAACTTGAATCTCGAGTCTCAAAGCTACAACTGTCCCCTATTGTATTCTCTATGCCATCAACATTTACCATTTTGCACACCTCATCAAACCTACCAATTTACCTCCCCAATTCTCTCATTGTTAACCCTGAGCTAATATATTCCCTTTACAAAGATCAAGCATCTAGGTTCAAGCCAAGTATATATCAACCACCATGTACTACCACCGAATTACCCCATATAATATATACACATATTGAAAATGCATACAGGGTAAACCCCATGAGAACACCCTAATTTCCTAATTCACCAACCAACTACCTATGTATTCCCAGGGGACCATCCCCCTTTATCACGACCCGAACCAAGGCCCAGGCCGTGACGAGTATATCGAACCGTGAAGGCCCGAAACACCCTTCTCTATCTGATAATCATGTACAACATTCATGTAATAAAAGATAATGCAGAAATATAAGTAACAATAGAACCATGGTCATAAGTATAATATAAATCAATAGTGGAGAATGGAATCCAACTCCATCTATCAACACCTGGAAACCGTCTGAGAAATCTCAACTACATGACTAATACATCAACTATCTGAAAACTGGGACAAGGCCCCCAGTAGACAAAAACCATACTGAATAATGAATCTTTAAGAGGCTAGACCTTCCGAAGCAAAGAAGGCTCACAACTGAACTCTGTGAACTTTGTATGAAGACTCTACTAAGTATCTGGACCCCTAGACTGTGCCTCAGAACCTGAAAGGAGGGGGTCAACACAAATGTACTGCCACACAGAATAATCCAAAAACAAATAATGATTTTTATACAAAATAAATGAGAGCCGTCATAAAACATATTATTGCAAAATGGTTCAAAACGACATAGGCATACTATAATGATTTTTCAACAACAATGCAACACTGCTAGGCAAGGTGGTACACCCTATAATTCTCTCCAACTCTCAAATCCTGATTGCCATCAAGAATTGAGTATTAGTGAAGAGAGAAGAACACACAAGATCACACAGCAGGGTGCCTTCATCCAAATCGAATTTGAGTGTCAGGGTTGGGCTCAAGATCACAAAGCAGGGCTCCTAACTACTTGTCCCGAATAGGGAAGATACAAGATTAGGTACACAAGATCACACAACATCGTACCAAGTTTCCCGTGTCGGCAATCCATGGTTTCAAACATAGATTAATTCGGCTTGTGCTTTCTTCGGGTAACCACTTATCTCACATAAAATCAATCAAATATCATACTCTATGGGGTATTATCATACCCGACTTGCAAGTCATCGGTATCACATCAATTCTTCAACTTCTTATGTCATTTACATCATGCACATATACGAGACTTTCACCCACAACAACACATGCATATTGATTTCTCAACATATAACAGTTCAAGAAGTTTTATCATTTATGTTTAACATCATATCAATTGGAAAACTCCTACTCTCAATAGTTTAACATAAGCATAATATGGGGTATAACACATTATCATGGGGGATTTAAAGAATTCACAATTCATACACATCACACCCTTTTGAAGTTTGGATCACATGTTCACAATTCAACCATTAGAATATATTCAAACAAACAACCCCCTAATATTTCAATATTTCTTTCAAAATCATATCTCAAAACATGTTATTGATATCAAATGAAAACCCCACTTGTAAGAACATATATATGCTTGTATAAGTTTAATGCCTTGCATAAATTCTTTTCAAAACATGACCATGAAATTTAGGACAACCCCACGTACCTCTATGTACGAAATTAGCGGGTGCTTCTTGAAGACTACGATCTGAGGATTCCAAATCTACAATTTGTTTTGAATTCCCATGATTGAAGCTTGAGTTACTTGAGATTATTTTTTGAATCCCTAGAGAGAGTTCTTGATACTTTTGGTGAAAAATAGGGTTATGTTGATCAAACATACCCTTAATCTATTGTTTGAACGTTTTAAGAGGTTTGGGAAAAGTCAATAATGCCCCTATTAAGTTCTTTATGACGCTGAAAAAAATTAAACTAGAAGCCGATTTAATGGGCCACTACAACGCGCCATTGTCGCGGTGGCTTGTTGGAAAATGACGAATGGGAATTTGATAGCCTCCGCGACGCGTAGCCCGTGTTGTCCCACTGGAGGGACGTGGAACTTCTCCGCGATGTTCCACTATTGTGGAGTCCCACTGGAATTTGATAATTATAAATTAAGTCCTCCCCGCGACGTGCCAAAAGACAGAATGGCGGTGCTTTACGACTAGAACTTAAATTAGCTATAACTTGTTGCCCAGGCATCCTATTTAGGAAAATCTTACATCGTTGGAAAGCTAATTCAGTCATCTATGAAATAAAAAGTTGAAATCTAAGTAATTCCACAGAAATTAGATATAAATCATTCTAAAAGATAAGGCTTGGTATTTTAGGGATGAAATTTAGCTAGGAAAAACTTTTGGGTGTTACATTATCCCCCCTTGGGATCATTCGTCCCCGAATGATAACTCGAAACACAGATAAGAACGATTTCAAACATACCAAGGCATAGAAAGAATAAGGCAAGGATTGTACCTTCCATTTCTTCATTTGCTGGATCAAAAAGGCTTGGGATCATTCCATTTTCTGATTCCCAAGCTGCTTCTTCAACTTTCTTATTTCTCCACAACACTTTAACTGAGGTTATCTCTTTGCTCCTAAATTTTCTAACTTGACGATCTAAGATTTCTACAGGCTCTTCTTTATAAGACAAGGAGTCTATCACTTTGATTTCTTCAAAAGGAAACACTATGGAATGGTCTCTTATGCACTTTTTCAACATGGATATGTGGAATATCGGGTGAACAGAACCCAAATTTGCAGGCAACTCTAACTCATATGCAACTCCACCGATCCTTCTTACAATCTGGTATGGTCCTATATAGCGAGGACTCAACATACCTCTCTTCTCGAATCGCATAACTCCCTTCATGGGAGAAACTTTAAGAAAAACCCAATCTCCAGCCTCAAACTCTAACTCTCTCTTTCTAACATCGGTGTAGGATTTCTGATGACTCTGAGCTGTCTTAAGACGTTCTCTAATAAGCTTCACATTTTCTATTACCTGGTGAACAAGATCAGGCCTAAATATCTGCATCTCACCTAGTTCATACCATCCTATCAGAGACCTATATCTCCTCCGATACAATGCCTAGAAAGGTGCCATCTTAATACAGGAATGAAAGCTATTACTATATGCGAACTCGATCAGTGGCAAGTGCTCTACCCAACTACCTTTAAAATTAATCACACATGCTCTCAACATGTATTAGTTTGACGGTGGAATGCTGTACTTAGATTTACCCGGGTATCTAAACCATTATGAAAAGATCTCCAAAACTAAGAAGAAAATTGTGTACCTCAATCTTATATGATGGACACAGGTGCCACATGCAAATGAACTATTTTTGCAATGAACAGCTTAGCATAATCTTTTCCCGAAAAGTTAGTCCTGACAGGCAAAATGTGAGCTGTCTTAGTTAGCCTGTCTACAATCACCCAAGTGGAATCATACAATTTTCGGGACTTCGGAAGTCCTGTAATAAAGTCCTTATTGATCATTTCCCACTTCAAAAAAGGAAAAGCTATCTCCTGGGAAGTACCTCCTGACCTTATATGTTCTACTTTCACTTGTTGGCAGTTCAAACACTTAGAAACAAAATTAGCCACATCACGCTTCATATTATTCCACCAATACATATATTTCATATCATCGTACATCTTAGTAGAATCGGGATGAACAACATACCTCGAAGTGTGAGCTTCGCTAAGGATTCTCATCTGTAAGTCGTCTACATCTGGTACACATAATCTACCCTAACACCTCAAAATACCATCACCACCAATTATGGAGGACATCACCTTCTGTTGACCAACATATTTCTTGATCTGCATCAAGATAGGATCTTCAACCTGTTTCTCTTTAACCTCTGCACAATGGGATGACTTAGCTATCTCATGAACAATCACCCCTCCATCTTCTGAATCTAAGAGTCTCACTCCTAGATTTGTATGTTGGTGAATATCCTTCACCATCTCCCTCTTTCCTTCCTCCACATGAGAAAAACTTCCCATGGATAGACTGCTGAGGGTGTCGTCTACTACGTTCGCCTTTCCCGGATGGTAGTGCAGGCTCATGTCATAATCTTTCAAAAGTTCCAACCACTGCCTCTGCCTGAGATTTAATTCTTTCTATGAGAAAACATACATCAAACTTTTGTTGTCAGAAACTATATCAACATGCACACCATACAAATATTACCGCCAGATCTTAAGTGCAAACACCACAGCCGCTAACATCAAATCATGAGTGGGGTAGTTCCGCTCGTGCACCTTTAATTGCCTAGAATCATAAGCTACTACCTTACCATGCTGCATAAGTACACAACCAAGTCCCACTCGAGACGCATCACTATATGCCACAAAACCATCTACACCCTCGGGAAGAGTCAAAATAGGAGCAGTGGTCAGCTTTTCTTTCAACTTCTCAAAACTATTTTCACACGAATCAGACCACACAAACTTTACATTTTTCTGAGTCAATTTAGTGAGTGGAGCAGCTATGGAGGAAATATTCTCTATGAACCTTCTGTAATAACCCGCCAAACCCAAAAAGCTCTGAATGTCGGTTGGAGTCATGGGTCTGGGCTAATTTCTCACTACCTCAATCTTTTGGGGATCCACTCTTATCCCGTCACTAGACATAATATGTCAAAAGAAAGCCATTGCATTTAGCCAGAATTAGCATTTGGAGAACTTATCATACAACTGATGATCCTTAAGGGTTTGAAGGATAATTTAAAGGTGATTGTCATGGTCCTCCTCACTTTTGGAATAGATCAGAATATCGTCAATAAACACTATGACGAACAAGTCTAGAAACTGGTGGAACACCCTATTCATAAGGTGCATAAAGGCTGCAGCGGCGTTAGTTAACCTGGAGGACATGACTAAGAACTCATAGTAACCATATCGGGTTCGGAAGGCTATTTTGGGGAGGTCTGATTCCCTAACTTTCACTGATGATAGCCCGATCGATGGTCTATTTTTGAAAAACACGTAGCACCCTGAAGTTTGTCAAACAAATCATCAATCCTAGGAAGAGGATATTTGTTTTTAATAGTGACCTTATTCAACTGGCGGTAGTCTATGCACATACGAAGGGAACCGTCTTTCTTTCACATGAAAAGTATAGGTGCACCCCAGGGGGAAACACTAGGATGTATTAAACCTTTGTCTAAAAGGTTTGCTAGTTGTTCTGTCAACTCTATAAGTTCTGCAGAAGCCATTCTATATGTAGGAATAGAAATGGGACGGGTATCTGGCAATATGTCAATAAAAAATCTATCTCCCTATCAGGTGGAATTCCTAAGAGATCATCGGGAAAGAGTTTTGGAAATTTATTTATCACGGGGACAGATTGAAGAGGACTCTTAGCGCTAGAATTTGTAACCCGAATAAGATGATATAAGCAACCATTAGAAATAAGTCTACGTGCTTTGAGATGGGATATGAAGTGCCTTCTAGGTGATAAATAATGCCCTTCCCATTCTATCACTGGCTCATTCGGAAATGAAAAATTTACTCTTCAGGTTCTACAATCTAGTGTGGCATAACACGAATGGAGCCAGTCTGTCCCTAAGATAGCTTCAAAAGCAACCATATCAAGTTCTATGAGGTCTGCCACAGTTTACCGGCTAAGAATAGACATAACATAATTTCTATATACCCTTCTAGCAACAACAGAATCACCCACCGGAGTGGAAACAGAGAAAGGTTTAGAAATCACTTTGGGCTCAAACCTAAAACCAAAAGCCACATACGGGTTCACATAAAATAAGGTTGATTCAGGATAAAGCAACACATAAACATCACGGGAAAAGATTTGTACATACCGGTGACAATATTAGGTGAAGCTTCTGCCTCCTTGCAGTTATTAAAAGTATATATCCAGTTGCAACCACTCACCGTAGGTGAAGGGGCACCCTTAGGGGGAGGATCGTTGAGGCGGCTTGGGATTTAGCCCCCCCGCATTCCCTCCAGCAGAAGGGCAATCTCTCTGAGGTGACCAACTTTTCCACAAGAATAACAGTTTTTCCTCTCAAAATAACACTTCCCTAGGTGATTCTTTCTGCAAGTCTCACACCATGAAAAAGTACGATGCTGCTGAGCCACACTACCCTGCGACTGAGTATTTGGAGCTCTGAATCCATGGTGAGTCTGGAAACTCTGAGATTATCTGTCTGTCGGTAGTCTGAGCTCTGGGGCGCTAGCCGCTGACTGTGCATTACTACAAAACTTCTTCTTCTTCGACCACTTATTACCACAGTTACCACTTTGCGGCTGACTATGGTGCTGGTCTATTTTTCTGGCCCTCTTTGCTAGCCTGTCTTTCTCTCTAGATTCAACAATCTTTTTCTGCTTCTCCTCTACCTGTTGCATATGGACAGACAGTCTAGCAATGTCCATGTCCCTATTAAGCATATCCCCATGACACTCAAGTGCTAAGTCATCGGAAAGGCCAGATGCAAACTTCCTTATTTGGACTCTCATATTTCTAGTCATCTCTTGTGCAAAGCGAACAAGCTGATTAAATTTTAGAGTGTACTCATGGAAACTCATTTTTCCTTATTTCAGATTCATGAATTCTTCAGCCTTGGCTTCCCTCAACTCATGAGGAAAGAACCTATCAAGAAAAGCTTCTACAAACTCATCCCAAAATGTGGGCTCAGCATTATCCCCGTTCGTATTAGCCCACTCATTATACCACTGGTTTAGAACATCTTTAAGCTGGTATGTTGCTAGCTCTACTCCTTCTACCTGATCAACATGCATTACTCTGAAAATCTTCTCCATTTCATCAACAAACTCTTGTAGATCTTCTTCTACCTTAGTGCCCATGAATTTTTGAGGATTTATCCTCATGAATTGACCCACCCGAGTAGCTTCAGAAGTAAAAGATACAGACCCAGTATCTTCTGACCACTGAGTCTGCGCATCCACCAACTGTGCTAGCTTATGAATAGATTTCCTGAACTCTGCATTTGATGTATTCCCTTGAGAAGTCGGGGGACAGTTCACATTAGTCCTCGTAACCTGAGAGGGACAGGTCGGGACTCCCGGAGTAGGGACGGGCTCAAGTTTATGTGCTCTGTTATGTGTCCTCATCCCGTAAGTGGGACAGACCTCATCTGACTGAGCATTCTGATCAATAACACGATGTGGAGGAATAATTGTTTTTCTGAAATATAAGAGATCATTTATTAGAGGACAGATTAGACTCCAAAGCACGAACTAAATTACAAAGAGGGGAAACATTCCTAAACACCTAGTAGCCCCCTGCGTATAAGTGTGGCGTGATATACACCCATAAACAAGACTCTCCAACACAATTTTGCAGACATCCTGGGACCATGAACCGTGCTCTAATACAAAGTTTCTCACGACCCGAACCAAGGGCCAAGCCGTGACGAGTATCCCAAACCGTGAAGGCCTGAAACACCCTTCTCTATCTGATAATCATGCACAACATTCATGTAATAGAAGATAATAAGGAAATATAAGTAACAATAGAACCATAGTCATAAGTATAATATAAATCAATAGTGGAATATGGAATCCAACTCCATCTATCAACACCTCAAAACTGTCTGCGAAATCTCTACTACATGACTAAGACATCAACTATCTGAAAATTGGGACAAGGCCCCAAGTATACCAAAACCATACTGAATAATGAATGTTTAAGAGGCTAGGCCTTCCGAAGCAAATAAGGCTCCCCAACTGAACTCTACGAACTTTATCTGAAGACACTACTGATATTTGGACCCCTAGACTGTGCCTCAGAACCTGAAAGGAGGGGGGGTTAGCACAATTGTACTGGCACGCGGAGTAATCCAAAAACAAATAGTGATTTTTATACAAAATAAATGAGAGCCCTCAGAAAACATATTATTGCAAAATAGTTCAAAACGACATGGGAATAGTATAATGATTTTTCAACAACAATGCAACACTGCTGAGCTAGTTGGTACACCCGGCAATTTTCACCAACTGTCAAATCCCAATTGCCGTCAAGACTTGAGTTTCAATGAAGAGAGAAGAGCACACAAGATCACACAACAGGGTGCCTTCATCCAAATCAAATTCGTGTGCCAGGGATAGGCTCAAGATCACAAAGCAGGGCTCCTAACCACTTGTCCCGAATAGGGAAGACACAATATTAGGTACACAAGATCATACAGTATGGTACCAAGTTTCCCGTGTTGGCAATCCACGATTTCCAGCAAAGAGTTATTTGGCTCGTGCTTTCTTCGGGTAACCACCTATCTCACATAAAATCAATCACATATCATACACTGTGGGGTATTATCAGACCCGACTTGCAATTCATCGTTCTCACATCAATTCTTCAACTTATGTCTTTTACATCATGCACATACACACGAATTTCACCCATAACAACACATGCATAATGATTTCTAAACATATAATAGTTCAAGAAGTTTTATCATTTATGTGTAACATCATATCAATTGCAAAACTCCTTCTCTCAATAGTTTAAAATAAGTACAATATGGGGTATAACACATTATCATAGGGGATTTAAAGAATTCACAATTCATACACTTCACACCCTTTTGATGTTTGAATCATATGTTCACAATTCAACCATTAGAATACATTCAAACAAACAACCCCCTGATAGTTCAATATTTCTTTCAAAATCATATCTCAAAACATGTTATTGAATACAAATGAAAACCCCATTTGTAAAAACATATATATGCTTGTATAAGTTTAACGCCTTGCATAAATTCTTTTCAAAACATGCCCATGAAATTTAGGACAACCCCACGTACCTTTATATATGAAATTAGTGGGTGCTTCTTGAAGCCTATAATCTGTGGATTCCAAATCTCCAATTTGTTTTGAATTCCCACTGTTGAATCTTGAGTTACTTGAGATTGTTGTTTGAAGCCCTAGAGAGAGTTCGTGATAGTTTTGGTGAAAAATAGGGTAATGTTACTCACACATACCCTAAATGTATTGTTTAAATGTTTTAAGGGGTTTTGGAAAAGTCAAGAATGCCCTTATTAAGTTTTGTATGACGCTAAAAAAAATTAAACTAGAAGCCAATTTAACGGACCACCGCGATGCGCCACTATCGCGGTGGCTTGATGGAAAATGACGAATGGGAATTTGATGGCCTCCGCGATGCGGAGCCATTGCGTTGTCCTACTGTATGGGATGTTGAACTTCTCCGCGATGCACCAATATCGCGGAGTCCCACTGGAGTTTGACAATTATAAATTAAGCCATCCCCACGATGCGCCAAATCCCAGAATGGCGGTGATTTACGACTAGAACTTAAATTAGCCATAACTTCTTTCCCGATCATCCGATTTAGGAAAATCTTACATCGTTGGTAAGCTAATTCAGTCATTTACGAAATAAAATGTTGAAATATAAGTAATTCCATAAGAATTAGATATAAATCATTCTAGAAGCTAAGGCTTGGTATTTTAGGGATGAAATTAAGCTAGGAAAAACATTAGGGTGTTACACCCTTATTCCTTTATGAATGAAAACACTCCATGGAAAAATACTAGAACAGATGGAAACTTTATCTATGGAATCCTTCAATTGCACCTTAAACTCCTTTAACCAAAACAAAACCATTTTGTAAGGAAAGAATAGAAATTTGATAAATGTTTGAAATAAGACCAATCCCAAACCAACCTCCCCATCATAAAGACACCATGAGGGTTGTCATGAATATCTCAGGTAATTCACGCACCACCAAAACCGAAGCATAGAGAAACCTTCCGAGTTAGAACCATTAACTCAGACAAAATGGTAGAAACACCTCTTGGAGACCAATCTCTGAGTTCTTAGATATCATGTAACCTTTCCCTTATAGTTAAGGAATAAAACCATCCTCCCATTCCATAACTGACTCACCATGGAGTCTAATATAACCTTACATATCCGACAATCTAATAATGCATCGATGAGTATAATTAATCCATCTCTCCAATAACAACGAAATCCATCATATCTAAGTCAAACCAATCCACTTTGACAAACAAATACAATACACCCCCATTGACTCTTTTAGCAATTACAGAGTCACCTACCGGGGCAGGATAAAAAATGAAAAGAATCTTAAGAAACCATGGGACCAAAACCAAAATACACAACCACAAATGGGATTACAAAGAGAAAGGGGACCCCGGACGAAGCAAACAATACTCACAACAAGAAAAGAGTTTTCAAAATACCATTGTAAGCATCAGAAGATGCCTCAGACTCCAGAGGGATAATGAGAGAATTAAGACGACCCCGACCAGTGTCAGATATAGAAGCATCACTTCTTGGTAAAAGAGTAAGAGTAGTGGTGATCAGTGCCTTATTTTCCCAAGAGGCGATCATTATGGAAAACTCACGTTGCTTATGACCCAATTAACCATAATCAAAATAATGATTCATCCCTTCATCCCAACAACCACGGTGAGACCGACCACAAAATTTACAAGGAGGATAGGATGATGGAGATTGGGCCCCAATATCCTAAGATCAAAAAACTTATGCCCTAGAAGGATTACCACTCTAAAAATATCAGCCTTCTAGTGAATTTAGGTAGTGAGCACAGGCCATAGAATAGGCGTTAGGACTCACCAAACTCTTTCTTTTGAACCATTCACCACCATATTGTGGGCCTCCTCTTTGTTTAGAAAACTTAGACCTCTTACCTTTACTATTTCTTGACCTTGCCTCATTTCTTTCTGTTCCAGCAGGACCAAAATAGCATGACAGACTTATCACTATCTGGGTCAATAGATTAACAGAATGTTGAAACTCGACATTGGTAACCTCTTCTTAAGATAATCGAGAATGAGTGCCACCTTTCAAAGTAGGTCAGTGGAGGTTGGTGGGACTTCATAGAGAAAACTAGAAGCTACGACCCTTGACCAGGCCTTTGCCCTATGAGCTGGACTAGATTCATCCTTGTTAGCCTCGAGCGGGACATGCGAGTTTCCACGAACTTTGGATCATTGAGAGGACATGATCTGAAATGTGAACCAAATAATATTTTGGAAAGAAATCAATACCTTAGAATCCATCGCTCAAAACGTAGAACAACAAGAAAGTTAAACATTCCTAAATGCCTCGTAACCTCCTAATTATGAGTGTGGTGCATGACACACCCATAATCAAGACTCTACCTGACTCAGCTTAGTGGACACCCCATGACACCAAAACCTAGAGCTCAGATACCAACTTGACATGACCCAAATCGGGGCTTTGTCGTAATGGGAAATCTCAAGTTCAATTGGGATCAGAGACGACCCTGATACCCAACCCAAACAACCAACATATACCCTTAGTCGAATGAACTCTGTACATATGACAATATAGTGTAATGCATGATCCATGATTTTGGGATAGGTCTATAACCATACCCAAGCAAGTCAAACCACCTAATATCCAACAGTACAACCAAGACAAAAACATAACAATAACCCAATGTGTATATATATATAACACATAATAAATCCATACCCAAGTCCACAATTGTCCATAAGAAGCCTCTAAAAAAACAAAGGAGTATTAAGCCAGGACACGGCCCCAACCATATCAAAAACTAAAGTCTAAGGATAGACAAATTATGAAAAGTAATCCATAACATAAAATAGATGCCTTCCGAGAAATGGAAGCTCACCACTTCAATCCAACACCAACTATTTCTGAATTCGATCAATGTTAATAAGGACTAGTATGTCCGATTTTGGTATTGCGTGGGGATACAGCCACCCAAAGAAGGGTTAGAGGGTTAATAATATCATGCACTTAGGATAAGGGTAAAGTAATACCAATCTTAAAAATGGAGTAAACCAACTATATGCGTACAAACCATACATATATATATAATATGATGGGAAAAAGAACTGGGTTTAGCATGCATATAAAACCATTAACCTTTGTACATTAAGGTTAACCATCCTAGAACCACCCACGAGCTATATAAGGCCAGTATAACCCCCTGAATGGGCTCTCATGAGTGTAGCTACATGAACCGTAAATACCATAAGAGTAGGGGATTCCCGAGTACCCTTCTCTCTCAATAATACATATTTATAGTGTACTTATAGGATTCTTGTATACCTCATGACTATGATATATGGTCTTTATGACCAATGGTCTCTATGACCAACCCTTATGTTGGAAAACATGAGTTTCCAGTGTACGTCTATTGGACTCACACCTTTATGGTTATCAATCATACCCCGCCATTAACACCCAGTTAAATCCATTACCATTCAACCAAACCTTTATTCCATTATTATGAACCAAGTCTATAAGTAGTGGTATCATCATACCGACTATAGATTTCAAGGAATGTCCTTAGCCAAACTTCTTATGTATAGGGATTCCCATGTACCCATAGATTACATTATCTGGTTAACTTTGGGGAATCCTGTGTACTCCACAAGTGTTCCATTATTTTGTTTGCTTAGGAGAATCCCATGTACCCCACAAGTTGTTCATTAGCATGTTTATTTGGGGGATACTATTGTACCCCACAAAAAAGTTTAATTAACCATAACCATGACCACCAAACCATTACATTAGCTATTCCAGACCATTTAAAACATTTATACCATTCAAACCATTCAAATCATGTAAAACCATCCAAATCCATTTAAGGTTCGATTACCAAACCATACCATGTAATAATTCTAATGAAAATTCAACAATAGAGTAACAACAATCTCTTAGGTATTTTATCAAACATGTTGAGGGCATACCTTTACTACGACCAAAATCTAAGAATAAACCATCAATTTAGGGTTACCCATGACCCATTTACTAAACCATAGCCAACAAGTGCCCACATATGAAAATCATCACCAAAAATATGTGAAAACACAATTTAAACCAACATTCAACAATAAACTCAAAAAACCTCAACATATATTTCCAAAACCACCAATTATGATTTATAATCAATTTTTAAAACACATTAGAATATACCTTCAGTTGTAACTAACAATGAGGGATGAGTATATTCCTTATACAAGAAGATCCAAAGAGAAACTTGACAGTTGAGCCCTTTGAAGAACACTTGTAGAAATCTTAGCCCATATGGAGTGCTTTGATCCCGTATCAAGTGTTATGAAAGGCTAAGAAGGATTATATAACATGATGACATAAGTGTTTTTGGGTGGGAAATATCCGGATAACTCTTACTTAAAAGCTGAGAATCAACTTCCAGGAGGGTACGACCAAACCCCCTAACCCATAACCTAGGGTACAAGTGGTACCCTAGCTCGTACCCAATCCTTCACCATAGTCCCCTATACTGTCAAACATATGAGAAAATAACCCCAAATCATACCTTAGGGTAAGAAATGTACCCCAACCATATCTTAAATCATATCTTGGATAGTTTTAACAAGACCAACAATTAAACAACATACAAGTTGGCATCATACACCTCGTATCCAACCATACGACTAGTATGTTGTTGATTCATATCTTAGATAGTAACCAAGCCAAACCTACATTCCAACATATGAGTGGGAAATCTCCAAATCGTATCTAATGGTACGATTGGTACCCTTGAGTCATAACTTTCCCAGAGTGTACAATACTCATAATATTTTATGAGGCCCATGGTTTAAGGTGTTTCACTTATCATCAACATAAAAAAGTAGCTTATCAATAGCTTTAGCAATAGCTAATCTAAAGCATAGTCTATAGTTTATCCATAGAATAGTCAATAACATAATTTGTCTTAGATAATATCATAGTTAGTGGCTTACTCAATAGTATATTTGGTAGCCCAATTATAGCCAAAACAATATCATAATCATTACCTCGTTATACCGTAACCAATAAATATTACATATGGAATAATCGTCTAGGCATTTCTTCCAATGCCATCCACCATCACCAAAAAGTACCAAGGTTTCTCCATATTGATTCAATAGGGTATTCTCTAAGAATTTATTAAGCGTATGAGGGTCTAAACAATATGATTCATCAATCTTTTCTTTGTTGTATCAAAGAGCTCACTTCTAAATCTGTGAAATTCATTCTAAGTCAAATACTACCCAGACTAGGCTACGATAACTAAATCTATATTTAGATATATTAAAAGTCACCATTAATCATAAAGAAGATATTCTTCTTATGTACTTAAACTAATTCAAATGGGAACTAAGAAAACCTCTATTAATGTAAGAAATTAAGGACAATCTTACCCTAAGAATTATTAACTAGATGTTTTACTTAGTTTAGATAAAACTAAGGCATTCTCATCCTAAATAGGAGTAATGAAGTCAAATTCACTAAGGTTCAATGCAATAAGCTAAATGTTTCATCTCTAAGATTTCAAAATAGCCTAAATGGTCCAACTAAACCAAGTCTTACATATCATCAATCCAACACCTAAAACCAATCCAATCTAACTAGATATCATAAATATACTATGACATAGCTCAATATAACAAGGGATAAACCTAGCCTACATCAACATCAAAGAAAGCTCTACGAATCGTTAACCTTTTCTTTTTCGTTCAGAGAAGCCTTCTCAAGATGCCAGGCTATCAAAAAAGCATTCTACTCATTGATATGAGAATAATGGTACCCATATTGCACCATTAAGCTTCGGGTCTAAAAATCACATCAAAAGCCCCATGTGGGTCAACCCAACATTCATACAAGATCAAGGAATCGTTACCCTAAAATATGGGTGAAACCAAGATAAATTGGGGCTAAAATTAATCCCCAAGGATTTTGGGATTTTATGCAATTAATCAAGAAATTTCACCATGGAAAGGTTGAATTCTCTTATAAATTGGATGATAATCATAAAAATATATGTTACCCAAGCTTTCTAATCACCAACAAGCTTCAATTTAAAGTTAACACACTATTCTAGGGTTTGTGGCTCTCAAGACATGAGTAAAAATGCGGAAAAATTATGGACTAAAGGGCCTTTTTATACCTAGTCCAAGTCCTTAGAAGTATTTGTCACAATCTGTAGGTTTGCAATCGCAGTATCTTATGGTCTACAAAACTTGTTGCAATCGTAACACCTACGTGCGATTACATCACCATGATCACGGCCCAAGTATGGCGATCGCCACTGATCAGTTGACAACATAAATTAGAAATTCTTCCAAGTATCCGTCAAGCCCTCAAGATTCTTTTGGAACCCCATATACACAAACAAACTACATAACCATACTAAATTCGACATTTTGGAAATGATGGTGCACTTGGATTTACCATTTAAGGTCGTTTCAACCAAATGTCGGTCCCACACCCATATTTTATTTTTTTCAACATTTTGACCAATAGATCAAAATGACCCCGTGTGCTTTGGGACCCAAAAATAATTTTTATCTAGCCTAAAATCAACATTTTAGAGCTGCTAGTACAGTCAGAATTTGCATACGAGATTGATTATTTGAATATTTTTCTCAGTGGCCATTTGGAACCAACAAAGACTTTTAGATAGGGAAATGACTCTTAAAACCAAATAAACTTTCGGGTAACCTAATTGTCACTACCAGAATGTCATAAATGATTTAGGGCGGCAATAGAAAACCTATAATGGTAAAAATATATGAAATTATAGAAAGTGACATGAAGGGTCATTACAATATCCACTACTAAATGAACTTTCATCCCCAAAAGTTATGAATTAGGATATACCTAATGACTCAAATAGGTGAGGAAACTGGGCCCGGATCTCGCTCTCGATCTCCTAAGTGGCTTCCTCCGTGAGGTGGTTCCTTCACTAAACCCTAACTATAAGAATTTATCTAGTGTGCAACCCCTTGACATCACTAGCCAAAATGAGCAACGACTTTCCTATAAAGGTCAAACTCTCATCCAACTAGACAGAGGCCCATATAAGAACATGAGACGAATCGAGAATGTATCACTACAACATAAAAACATGTAAAACTGGATGAACAATGACAAAAACTAGAGGTAGAGCTAACTCATAAGACACCTTCCCAACTGTGCAGATAATCTCAAGAGCTCCAATATATCTAGGACTGAGCTTGGATTTCCTCCCAAACCTCATCACACCCTTTATGGATGATACATAGAGGAATACACGGTTACAAACTCCAAATATCAAGGCACAAATCCTACAATTTGCATAGGCCTTCTGCCTGCACTGAGACATGCTCAACCTATTCTAAATTACCCTGAATCTATCCAATAACTCAAGAAGCAAATCAGTATCCCGAGATCTAACTTAAAAAGTCTCAAACTATCCAATCAGAGAACAATATCTCCTACCATACAAAGACTTAAAAAGAGCCATCTCAATAATCGAATCATAGATGCTATTATAACAAAAATCTGTTAAAGCTAAGTGCTCTTACCACTGGCCTCAAAAATCTGTAACATAGGCTCAGAGCATCTCCTTAAGGACCTGAATAGTCTACTCAGACTAGCAGTCCGACTAATGAAAGGATGTACTAAGATCCACCTGAGTGCCTAACTCCTCTTGGAAAACTCTCCAAAACCTTAAAGTGAACACAAAACCAAGCTCTAACATAATAAAAATGGGCACACCATCCAAATGAACTATCTCCAAAATATAGATATGGGCTAATCTCACACATTGAAGAACATCTAAATACGGATGAAATATGCTGACTTGGTTAAACAATCTACAATGACCCAAGTACCATCGTAACCATGTGAAATGTGAGGCAAACCACTAACAAAATCCATGGTGATCGAATCTCATTTACACTCCTGAATGGACAACCTTGGCGTCAAACCACCCGTGTGCTAATGCTCGACCTTTCTCTACTAGAAACATATGCAACGTTCTGCAAATTCTACCGAATCTCTCTACATACTCCTAAACCAATAATCTTGTCTAAAATCTTTATACATCATAGCTGTGCTGGATGAATGGAGTATATAGATCTGTGAGCATTATGAAAAATCAAATGAATCAAGTCATCAATCCTCGAAACACAATTGCAACCATCGAATCTCAAAATACCCTTAAAATCTATGGTGTTACTATAGGACCCACTACTTAACACTTGATCATAAATGAAGTGAAGCTTATTATCCATAAATTGACACTCTCAAATCTGCTCAAATAGTGAGGACCTCGCCTCCACACTAGCCAATAACCTTCTAGGATATGAAATATCAAGGAAAATAATCAAGTTGTCTTGGCATTGAATTTCTTATTCCAATGACCTTTGAGAACTAAAATACAAGACAAACTACCCATACTGACTACCTTACGACTCAAGGCATCTGTTTCCATATTTACCTTGCTCGAATGATAGAAGATGGAAATATCATAATCCTTAAGAAACTCCATCAATCTGCGTTGTCTAGCATTAATCTCTATCTAGGTCATAACATGCTGAAGACCGCAATTATCGGTTAAAATCTCACAATGCACACCATGAAGATAATGTCTCCAAATCTTAATTGAAAAACTACCACCACCAACTAAAAATCCTTAGTGGGGTAGTTGCGCTCGCACTTCTTAAGATATAGGGAAGCATAACCAATAACATGACCCATCTGCATCAGTACACAACCCAAACCAATACCAAAAACATAAAAATAGATGGTAAATCCCTTACATTGAATAAGAAGAGCTAAGATAAAAAATGAAGTAAAAAAATCCTTGACTGTCCAAAGCTCATCTCACACTCCTTGGACCATCAAAAAGTATTCTCCTTCTGAGTCAATCTAGTTATAGCGATGAAATAGTAGAAAAATCCTCAACTAACCATCTATAATAACTACCCAAATCAATGTAGCTATGAACCTCAATCGGAGAAGTAGATCTGGCCCAATAACCAATTGTATCAACCTTAGTCGGGTGTACCATAATACAATTCTTAGACACCATATGTCCAAAGAATATCACCGACTCAAGTGAAAACTCATATTTAGAGAACTAGGCAAAAAGAACATGATCTCTCAATGTTTTGAGCATGCTACTTAAATGTCGTGCATGCTCATAACTACTTCTCAAATACACAAGGATGTCATCGATGAACACAATAACAAAAGAATCCAAATAAGGCCTGAATACTCGATTCATCAAGTCCATAAATATGGTTGGGGAATTAGTCAACCCTAATGACATCTGTAAGAACTCATAATGACTATAAAAGGTCCTAAAAGCTGGCTTTAGTATATCCTCAGCCCAAATCATTAACTGATTGTAACCAGATCTCAAATAATTCTTTAAAAACACCATTGCTCCCTGAAGTTGGTCAAACAAATCATCAATGCAAGGTATAGGATAATGGTTCTTCATTGTCACTGTGATAAGTTACGTATAATCAATACACATGCAAATGGAGCTATCTTTTTTCTTCACAACCAATATAGAATCTCCCCAAGGGAACACACTTGATTGGATAAAACCAATACCAAAAAGATCCCAAATCTGATAATTTTACACCTTATGCTCGGTATGATCCATATGGTAAGGAGTTATAGAAATAGGTCGGGTGTGCTCGAGATCAATGGAAAATCAATTTCATGAACAAGGGGAATACTGTGTGTGATTAATATTTAACTATCATGATAAACCCTTGAATTTACAAGTTAGTATTATATCCCTGATGTTCAAGTGTTGACTAATTTTATGTGAAATAATCATGCTTTCTAAGTTTTTGATAAAATGCTTATGTGAATTGACAAGTGAAAGCATGGCATGTTATGATGTTACCCCATTCATGTACAAGCTCATGTATATCAAGTTTATGAAAATATGTCTAAATGACTACATTGTTAGAAAGAAAGTATCATTATGCTTTTAAGATTATGGCATGCTTTAGTTTCCATGCTATCGAGTCCTGGGGGTATTCAATACCTAAAAATCTAGTGGTTTACCTAGAGCCACAGTAGTTACAGAATAGTCTCAGTAATATATCAAACAATAGTATTTAGTTAGTTACAAAACTCAGAGAAACTCAGTGAAACTTAATCCAGTTCATCTCAGTCTAGTATTTAGTGTCATTCAATTAGGAGTAGGATTAAACATCGAGTGAACCCAAGGATAGGGGCTCACCTACCAGTAGAGGGTATGATCCCTAGACATAGTCCTTGTATTCCAGAACTACGTAGCCAGCGTAGGTTGAGACATCAACCTGCTAGTTTATGAATTATGAGTTGTTTTTACATGCCAGTTGAGGGTACCACCATTCTCATTTAGGGAAACTTCAAGATGAGGGTGACTCTACAACTTGTCTTTACTCATGGCATGATACTGACATACATCTAGTTGGGGTTACGAGTTGGACCCCAATCTATTTAGAGATAGGCATGTCGATTAAATGATTATCTCCTCCAGTTTCAGTTTTAGTCTAAGTATAAAACTCAGTCTAGTTCAACAGAATCAGGACTATCAGAAATAGTCACTCAGTATCAGTCACTCAGTATCAGTCACTCAGTTATCAGTGACTAGAGATATAAGTTAGTATCAAAAAATAGTACTAAGCTTTGGTGAAAGTTCAGACATAGTATACATGTATATGCACAGTATTGCATACTCAGTATTTTACAGTAGATTCAGTTATCTATGTACTCTTATTCAGTTACTTCATATCATTCAGTCAGTTATTATTCATGTATATGAACCCTTGTATTTAGCCTTACCTCATATAGCATACCAGTATATTCCAAGTACTAATGCATACTTTCTCTTTGTGCTATGATGTCTCATATCATAGTTTCGAATGCTCAGGTTCCTGACCGCGCATAGACTGATTCAGATAGCAGCAATAGATTCAGTAGTGATTCCTCTTATGTCTAGGATATGCTTTTATTTCAGTATTTTCATTAGCTTCAGTATTTTAGTAGTCAGAGTTAGTTGGGGGCTTACCCCATCAACTCCACTTTCAGATATTTTAATTAGAGGAATTTCAGAGTAGACTAGTTCAAACAATATTCAGATTCTAGATGTTATTTTCATACTATATTTATCAGTATTTAGATTATGAATCGTGTGGCATTTTAGCCTATTTTTTGCATTATTTATGTATTATTATTAAGTGCTCACAGCAGGTACCAGTCATGTGTTAGCTTGTGGTCTTTTAGGGTCGTAAGCACCGTGTGGCTAAGAACAAGGAGAGAGAGAGGGAGAATAAGAGAGCTTGAATAGGTAGATTCAATTTCACTCAACCTAAGTCAGAGGGCAGTAACTGTTCCCAGTTTTGTCCAAAATCTTCAGTTCCAGCTCCGTCCTTATCCCATGCTCCAGTACCTAAGTTCAAAAGTGGTAACAAAGATAGGGTGCCAGGATCTAAATCTAAGGGTAGTATCAGTATTTCTAAAAACAAATTCTCTTTTTTAGAAATATGGCAGAAACCATCAGGGTGTCTACAGAGATGGCACTAATGTTAGTTTCGGGTATGGTAAGTCAGGCCATAAAATTAGAGATTGTCCTTAGTCAGGTTCACAGGGTTAGTTCAATCATCCCCCAGCTTAGTTCGTTCGCCTGAATCAGTAGGGTGCCTCTTCTAGTGCCACTAGTGGACAATGTCCAAACAGGCTTTATGCACTTTAGTCCCGACAAGATTAGGAAAGTTCTCCTGATGTGGTCACTGGTACATTACATATCTTTCACTTACATATTTATGCCTTATTAGATCCATGAGCCTCTCTGCCTTTTGGAACTCCTTACATAGGAGTCGATTTCAAAGTCAGACCAAAAATTTTATCAGAACCTTTCTCAGTCTCTACCTCAGTGGGTCAGTCTATCATAGCCCGGTAGGTATACAGGAACTGTCCATTTATGATATCTCAAAAAGTCACTTCAGAAAACTTAGCAGAGTTACAGAAGATAGATTTCGACGTTATTTTCGGCATGGATTGTCTTCATTCATGCTATGGCTCAGTCGATTGTAGAAATAAAATTGTTCATTTTCAGTTTCCAAATGAACCAATCCTTAAATGGAGGAGTAGTACTACAATTCTTAAGGGTCAGTTGATTTCATACCTTAGATTGAGAAAAATGATATCCAAGGGATGTATCTATCATCTTTTATGATTCAAAGACTCTTAGTGTTGAGTAAGTTCCGGTAGTAAATGAAATCTCAGATGTGTTTCTTGAAGATCTTCCTGGAGTTCCATCCAAAAGGCAAATTGACTTAGGAATAAACCTTCTTCCAGATACTCAGCCCATTTTTATTCTGCCATACATAATGTCTCTAGCCGAACTCAAAGAGTTGAAAGAGAAGTTAAAGGACCTTTTTGATAAGGGGTTCATCAGACCAAGTATTTGTACGTGGGTTGGACCAGTTCTATTCCTGCGTAAGATAGATGGTTCTCTTAGAATGTGTATAAACTACTATCAGTTGAGCAAAAGCACAGTCAAGAACAAATACCCACTTTCCAGAATCGATGACTTGTTTGACCAGCTTTAGGGTGCCTATTATTTTTCTAAGATAGACCATAGATCAGGCTATAATTAGCTCAGAGTCAAAGAATGCAACATTCTAAAAATAGTTTTATGAACCCGGTATGGTCACTTCAAGTTTTTAGTCATTTCCTTAGGTCTCACAAATCCCCTAGCAGCTTTCATGGACTTGATGAACCAATTATTCAAGAAGTACTTGGACATGTTCATTATATTCTTCATTGATGAAATTCTTATCTATTTCTAAAGAGAGAATGATCATGCAGATCACCTTAGAATCGTACTTCAGACTCTCAGAGCCCATCAGTTATGTTCAAAATTTAGTAAGTGAAAAATTTGGCTAAGGTCAGTAGCATTCCTTGATCATATTATTTTTGGTGATGGCATTAGAGTTGATCCTCAAAAAATTGAGGAAGTGAGAAACTGTCCTAGACCCATTTCTCCATTAGATATTAGGAGTTTCTTGGGTTTAGCTGACTATTACCATTGGTTTATTGAAGGGTTTTTGTCTATTGCATCCCCCATGTCTAGATTGAATCAGAAGAAAGTCAAGTTTCTGTGGTCAGATTTGTGTGAGAAGAGTTTTCAGGAGTTGAAGACTCGACTAACTACAGCCCCAGTTTTGACTCTACCAAATGGTTCAAATGGGTTTGTTTTGTACAGTGATATATCCAGAGAAGGTTTGGGTTGTGTCCTAATGTAGAGGGGTAAGGTCATATCCTATAATTTTAGACAGCTTAAGACCCATGAGAAGAATTACCCTACCCATGATCTTGAGTTATCATCTATAGTGTTTTTCTTGAACATTTACAGGCACTATTTGTATTGGGTGCATGGTGATATGTTCACAGATGACAAAATATTGTAGTATGTGTTTTCTCAGAAATATCTAAATTTGCATTAGAAATGATGGTTAGAGTTGTTGAAATATTTTGATATAAGTGTTCTGTATAATCCAAGCAAGGCCAATGTAGTGGATGATTCTCTCAGTAGGTTGTCTATAGGTAGTGTTGCTCGTGTTAAGAATGGTAAGAAAAAGTTAGTTCGGGAAGTTCATCATCTTGCCTGACTAGCTATACGCTTAGTCGATTTAGCAGATGGTAGTGTGTAGGTGCAGAATAGTTTAGAATCTTCTTTCGTTTTTAAAGTAAAGAAAAAGAAGGACAGAGATCCCAGTCTAGTTAAGTAGAAAGAGTCAGAGATAAGAAAATATAGGTTTTCTTCAAAGTGGGAGATGGTGTGTTGCGTTGCCAGGTTCAGTTGTGCATGTCAGGTGTAGATTACTTGAGGCAAGAAATTCTTGCAAAAGTGTATGGTGTGTGTTACTCTATTAATCCTGGGGCCACTAAGATGTGTCGTGATTTGTGAGAGATCTATTGGTAGAGAAGGATGAAGACAGCTATTGAAAAGTTTGTAGCCAAGTCCTCTACATGTCATCAGGTTAAGATTGAGCACCAGAAGCCTATTGGGTCTATGCAGGAGTTCAGTATTCCCATATGGAAATAGGAAAATGTGAACATGGACTTTGTGATGGGTTTGCCTCATACTCGTCATTAGCATGATTTGATTTGGGTTATCATAGAAAGGATGACCAAATGGGCTTATTTATTGTCAGTCCATACTTATTATTTAGTAGAGGATTACGCCAAACTCTATATCAGAGATTTGGTAAAGTTACACGGAGTCCCGGTATCCATCAATTCTGATAGAGGTACCCAGTTTATCTCTTATTTTTGGAAAGCATTCCAGAAGGGTCTTGGTACCCAAGTTAACCTTCGTATAAATTTTCACCCTCATATAGATGGTCAAGAAGAAAGGAACATTCAAACTCTAGAAGATATGTTAAGAGCATACATTGTTGATTTTAATTATAGTTGGGATAACCAGTTGCCTTTGATCGAACTCACATATAATAATAGCTATCATTCTTGTATTCAGATGGATCTATTTGAGGCTCTTTATTATAGGAGAAGTAGATCTCCAATTAGTTGGTTTGAGGTAGGTGAGGCTGTAGTGAAAGGGTCTGATTTAGTGTTTAATGACTTGGAAGAGGTTCAGTTGATAAAAGAAAGGCTTGGGGAAGACCAAAGCCGACAAAAATTGTATAAAGATGTGAGGAGAAAACATCTTGAGTTTGAGGTCGGCAAGTTTGTGTTCTTGAAAATCTCTCCCATGAAGGGAGTGAAGAGGTTCGTCAAGAAGTTGAAACTCAGTCCCTGATAGGTCGGTCATTATAGAATTTTATGCCATTTCGAAAAGGTAGCTTATGAGCTTAAGTTACCTTGAGATCTTGCTTCAGTGCACAGAGTATTCCACATCTCCTTGCTAATGAAATGCATTAGTGACCCTATAGTTGTAGTCCCATAAGAGGGCATAGATATCCAGGATGATATCTCTTTCGAAGAGGTTCTAGTCCAAATCCTCGATCATCAGATTTGCAGACGGAGGAACAAAAAAGTTCACTTGCTTAAAGTTCTTTGGCGGAATCATTCCGTTGAGGGAGCGACTTAGGAAACAGAAGCAGATATGCGGACAAAGTATCCTCACCTCTTTTCTGTAAACTCAGACTTAGCATAAGGTAATAGTATTCCTTATATTTACTCAGTCCAATGTTCAGTTACAGTTACAAACTTCATTTATAGTTGCATATCATCTTTATGACAGTCATGCATTCATGAATCAGTTTAGCCATGTACTCATGCATCATATATGCATGTTCAGTATGAAAACTCAGTTTATCAGTAGTATCAGTCATGTATTTCATGCTTCATTTATGAAAGTTAAGTATGTAAACTCAGTCTATCAGTACTTCCCAGCTTAATTAGTCTCATTCTAGGAGGAATGTTTCCAAGGGGGAGATATTGTAATACCTAGTCCCTAACTTAGTTTAACTCTCAGTGCTTGATTATCTCTATATAAGTTTTTCAAAATACTCAGAATTTTTAATTTTAAGGCTTACCATTATGTAGGAAATTCATTCAGATTTCCAATGATATAAAATTCTCTCAAATCTGATAACCGGGTGAGAAGTTAGAGCAATTTTAGTAAAAAAACATTCTACCTGGTGCAACAACGCATAGCGGAGCTATTTCAAATGGAGTTCGTTAGTTTTTAGTGAAGATCTATGATAATGGTGCATCACGCCAATGTTCCAATTTACAATTGTCATTTTCCAGTGCGGGACCGCGATCCCACCGCATCGCGCAAAGGGTCATTTTCCAAATTATCACTTTCCAGTGAGTTTCCGCGATGGTGACACATCGCGCCAAGGGTCAATTTCACGCTGTGCCTCTTTACACAGTTCCTAGTCAAATTCTAGTGGCTCATCACGATGCCACCGCGTCACAGTGAAGCCTAAACTCAAGATTTTTCAGTGACGAATTGTAATAATTTTTCAGGGGTAAATTTGTATTTTTGCACGGCCCTAATCCGTCCTAAACATGAAATTAAACCCTCAAAGAGAACTAATTACTCATTATTTCATAATTCACTCACTTTAGCACAAGATTACGTTATTCTCTCTCAAATTAAGAAAACCCTAGCTTCAAGTAATCAAGAACAACTCTCAAGAAATCCTTCAAGAACATTCAAGAAGTAAAATTTTCAGGTATGTTAGGTGTTTATCCTGGGTTTCCTTTCACCCATGGAGTCCAAGAACCCTATTTAAACATACAATTTTATATATTTATGATTTCCATGTTTGAATTTGATTGTATTCATATTCATGATATTAATTGGATTCCAATCCATGATTTAATTGCATGTTTCATGAAATTGAATAGCATGTGTGATGAATATGTGACTATCATGATAAACCCTTGAATTTAAAAGTTTGTATTGTATCAATGATGTTCAAGTGTTGACTAATTTTAAGTGAAATAATCATCCTTCCTAAGTGTTTGATAAAATGCTTATGTGAATTGACTAGTAAAAGCATGACATGTTATTATGTGATCCCATTCATGTACAAGATCATGTATGTCAAGTGTTTGACAAATTTCTAAATGAATGCATTGTTAGAAAGAAAGTGTTATTATGAATTTAAAATTATGCCATGCTTTACTTTTCATGCTATTGAATCCTGGGGGTATTCAATACCCAAAAATCTAGTTGTTTACCTAGAGCCATAGTAGTTATAGAATAGTCTTAGTAATGTCTCGAATAGTAGTATTCAGAAAGTTATAGAACTTACTAAAACTCAGTGGAACTCAGTCCAGTTCAGCTCTGTCTAGTATTCAGTGTCATTCTGTAGGGAGTAGGATTAAGCATTGTATGAACCCAAGGATGGGGGTAACCTTCCAATAGAGGGTGTGATCCTTCGACGCATTCCTTGCATTCCAGAACTACGTAGCCAGCGTAGGTTGAGACATTAACCTGCCATTTGAGAGTTGATGAGTTGTTTTTACCTGCCATTTGAGGGCACCGGCGTTC
The DNA here is from genome assembly GCA_030864215.1 of Capsicum pubescens. Lineage (NCBI taxonomy): Eukaryota > Viridiplantae > Streptophyta > Magnoliopsida > Solanales > Solanaceae > Capsicum > Capsicum pubescens. Next base: position 111,149,588 of record CM061544.1, read on the forward strand.
TGATTTAGGGAACCTGCTAGTGAGGGTGACTTTTCAGCTTGTCTTTACCCGTGGCACGGTACTGACACCCTTCCAACTGGGGTTACAGGTTGGACCCCAATAAATTTAGAGAGGGGCCTGCCGGTTAGATGATTACGTCCGACAGATTCTATTTTAGTTTCAATACAGAACTCAGTTATGTTCTACAGAATCAGGACTGTCAGAAGTAGTCACTCAGTATCAGTCACTCAGTTATCAATGACTACATATATCAGTTACTCATTATCAGAAATTAGTACTCAGCTTTAGTGAAAGTTCAGACAGAGTATACATGTATATGTACAGTATTGCATACTCAGTATTTTATAGTAGTTTCAGTTATCCATGTACTCTTATTCAGTTACTTCATATCATTCACTTAGTTATTGTTCATGCATATGAACCCTTGTATTCAGCCTTACCTTATCGAGCATATCAGTACATTCCACGTACTGACACATACTTTCTCTTTGTGCTATGATGTGTCATATCATAGGTTCGGACACTTAGGTTCCTGGCCACCCAAAGATAGATTTAGATAGCAGCAGTAGATTCAGTAGTGTCTTTTTTTGTCGAGGATATTCTTTTATTTCAGTATTTTCTTTAGCTTCAGTATATCAATAGTCCGAGTTTGTTGATGGCTTGTCCCATCAACTCCACTTTAGTATAGTTAAGTTAGAGGCTTTTTAGATTAGAATAGTTCAGACAGTATTCAGTTTCTAGATATTATTTCAGTACTATATTTATCAGTATTCAGATTATGAACCTTATGGAATTTTAGCCTATTTTCTGCATTATTTCAGTATTATTATTCAGTGCTTATAGAAGGTACCAGTCATGGGTTAGCTTGTGGTCCTTCGGGGTCGTAAGCACCATGTGGGGCGCGAGGTGAAAACTTGGGGCGTTACAAACATAAGAGAGATTGGACCCCAAATCTAGTAAGCAATAAATATCCTGAAAAAAGAGTTGTAACATACTAGTTACGATATTAGGCGATGCCTTTGACTCCTGTTCTCTAGTTAGTACATATAACCTATTCTGCCTTGTGCCTGTACCAGAAGAAAAAATAGATGCAGAAGCAACACCATTTGACGAAGGAGAAGATCAAGGGGCAACCCAAACCCTATTCCCTCTCGAAGCAACCTTACCAATCTAACAATTTGTAAGCATAAGCCTAGCTAGAAACATTTGAAGCACCTTCCCCCCCCATCACAGAAGCCCTGACGTAACCTACAACACAACCTATAAGGAAGACATAATGAATCCAAAAATGCCTAACTTGCCTGAGATTGGAAACCCAGTGCCTTGAAATAGTCACCACCCTATTGACGCCTGTCTCCTGACGACTTAAGGTAAGGAGAACTTGTTATGGAGAAGGAAACAGAACTCCCCACTTCTTCTTTGGCCACTTACCACCATCGCAATAACTTTGTTGTTGACCACCACCTTGGTTGGAGAACCTGAACCTCTTACCCTGCCATTCACCTATCTCAACCTGCTTTCTATTTTCCTCCTCCACCTGTTGCATATGAACAACCATCCTAGAAATATCTATGACCTTGATCAGCAATGCATTCATACTTTCAAGTATCAAATCCTGAGATAGTCCTGAAGCAAACTTTTCATCCTAGCCCTATATCAGACACCAATTTCAATGCATACCTTAATATATGGTGGAATTTCAAGGCATACGCCTTGACCGTCATCTTTCCCTATTTTAGATTAACAAACTCCTCTGCTTTTGCTTCTTTTAACTCCTGAGGAAAGAAGTGGTCCTAAAATACATTGGAGAAAGTGTCCCATAGAGATGATTCATCAACATTACCCCTTACTCTATCCCATTCCTCGTAACATTAGTATGCCACATCTATGAGTTGATATGCTGCAAACTCCACCCCTTCCACATTCGTGGCTTGCATAACCTAAAAATCTTTTCCATTTTATTTAGAAAACCCTGAGGATCCTCCTCCACCCTAACACCAATAAAGGTTTAAGGACTCATCTTCATGAACTGGACAACCCTTGTGGGATATGACAATGCAATACATTATTCACCACGCTCAGCTTAAGAAACTACCAATTGAGAAATCATATAAATCAACTTATGAAACTCAACATTTTCCACATTAGCCAGAGAAGACTGAGGAGGACTAGAAAGAACCAATGGAACTCCAGAAAAACTAGGGACTGGACCCCTAGATTGAGCAAGGATCCCGTAAGTAGATCGTATCCCATCAACATCATCACCAATTGGGATGGAGGAGTTTTCGTGAACTTCCTATCGTCGAGGCATGATCTAAAAATCAAACAAATGGTATTAGAGAAGATTCCAAGCCTTAAACCCCAAGCTTGAAAATAGAAAACAAAGAGGTGAAATATTTACTAAATATCTTGTAGCCTCTCCCTTATAAATGTGGGGTGCTACACACCCTTAAGAGAGACTCTACTTGACATGGCTTTGTGGATTCCCAATGGACCATGAACCTAAAGCTCTGATACCATCTTTACACGATCGAAACCAGGGCCTAGACATAATGGACATTCCAAGTCCAACTAGGAATGGGGACCACCCCTGTTACCCAACCCAACCTCCAAAACAGATACCTTTAGTGGAATGAATTCTGAAGATATAACAAGATAGCTATATTAAAATTCAAGACTCAGCGATGGTCTATAATCGTGACCAACCCAAGAATGTCCAACCATCCAATACCAACCAATATCCAGAACTAAACTGATATAATAACCTAGTTCCTGTCCATAACATAACATAAAAGAATGGAATAATCATTATTTCAGTCAAATGGTATTAACCCCAATACTACTATTGCCACCCCTTAAACCATGTAAACCCAACATATGCATTCACAACCATACATATATATATATATAACCATGTTGTGAACGGGAATTGGATTTAGCATGTATTTAAAGCAATTAACCAGTATATATGTAGTTTAACCATCCTAGGACCACCCACGGGATGTATGGGTCCAGTGTAATCCCCTAAACTAGCCCTGATGAATGTAGTCGCAAGTATCGGAAATACCATAGGAGTAGGGGATTCCCAATTACCCTACACTCTCCATTATACATATGCACAAGTGTACTTATATTGGAAAACACGAGTTTCCAAGGTTCATCCATTTGACTCATACATTCACGATTAGCTATCACACCACCCCATTATTGCCTAATTAAAACCATTACCACATAACCAGGACCTCCATTTAATTTGCTATTAACCAATGCTATAAATAGTGATATCGTTATACAGACTATAGCTTGCAAGAAACATCCTTAGCCATTTTTTAGAAGCAAGGATTCTCATGTACCCTTAGATAGCATTATTAATTTCACTTGGGGGAATACCATATACCCTACAAGTGATCATTACTATGTTTTCTAGGGGGATTCTCTTGTACCCCACAAGGCTTTCAATTAAACAAACATAACCCATCAAGACCTTACCATTTAACCATTTCAAACTATTTAACCAATTTATATCATTTAAGGTTCCATTACCAAGTTATACCATGCAATAGTTTCATTAATAGTCTAACAATATAGTAAAACCATTCTCATAAGCATTTTATCAAATAAAAGGGCATAGTGTTTCCAAAACAAAAACCAAGTACCAATTAACCATTCCCATTCAACCAACTGTCCAAACCACCATTAAATTATGTAAATCCATAATTAAAACATTGGAAAACCATAACCAAGCATTTATAACTAAAACCCCTAATATATATTTGCAAACCCAAAAACATACAACATTCCTGATAAGAATAAAATTCATAACATAGGCCTTTAGTTGGAACTAACAATGAAGGAGAAGTATATTTCCTTAGATTGAGCAGAAGATGAGAAGTAATCACTCCTATAAGCCTCAATTGACCACCTTAAAGAAAACCCTAGCATTTGCCTAACTCAAGAGACTAGATAGATTTTCAGAGAGTTTAGAGTGTTTGATTGATTGAAAATAGGTTAATGAAGCCCTAAAAAGGTGTTTTAAGTCGTGGGATCCCAAGGAGTTATAAGGGGAAATGTCCAGATTACCCCTAACTTAAACTGTATTAATTTTCCACTGGAGGGTACGACCCCCACCATCCGTACCCTAGGGTATGAGTGGTACCCACCACTCATTGCCCAAGGAAAATATCAACCCCCACACTAACCAAACTATGACTCCAAAGTCCCACTCACACCCAATCATACGATTGGTACCCATAAACCCTTCCTTAGACAGAATAAAGAGGGGTTGACTCTATCCAACATACGAGTTAGATTATACCAATCGTACCCTATGTCACGACCCATGGTGAGACACTCGTACTCATATACAAGTTAAGTTAATATTTTTTAGATTAGGTGAAGCAAAATCCAACCATATGACCCGTGACCCACTATACGACTTATACCCACCTAAGTCGTACCCACACTAGAAAAAAATCCAACCCACTAACCCACACTTTTTAACATACTACAAAGAACATACCAACCGTACCCCATCATACGACTAGTACCCACAAGTTTTATGATGTCAAGAAACCAGAAATCGAGGAAATATTCTAATGTTCCAAAACACAGGGTGTTTCATGTATATATAAACATTCATATATTCATAAACAACATTCGTATCATTTAAAAGGATAATTACTTCTGAGATATCTAGCTCATATCATAACATGACCTTTGGCCCAATAGTGTGTCAAAAATAATCATAATATCATAATCACGACCTTAGGCCAACATATGTATCTCAATCTCATTTCAATAATCATGTATATATAAATGATCTCATAACTATAGTCCATAGCGTAGTTATGAGGCATAAAATCTCAATAAGATATAAAGGACATCTATCATCATCTCACATATAGGAGGCATTTCACTTACGAGGCATAATGCATTAATAAGCATATCTCATAACTATGAGGCATATCACATCTATGAGGTATCTCATATCTATGGGTCATGTATCACGACTATGAGGATTATCATCTGTATAGGCCCGTTATCTTATCTAAGAAGTATACATCTCTCAAGGTCAATTATCACATCTAAGAGGAAATAGAACCTCTAATGGACCAATATCGCATCTAGAGGAAATAACATCTCTAATGTCCCAAATATCATGTCTATAAGGAATATCAAGGCCAAAAGACATTAATCATTATCCCATATAAAATACCATCACTATTCTTCAAACCATAAATTAACCTTATACTAAGTTTTACTATTCTCAACTATGCCTAACATCCGTAAATAAGTCCATAAAGGTTCACACAAGTTTTGTCCTAAGAGGGCTGGACGAACCCAATTCTAATCCTTAATTTCCATATTTAGGCAACTTACTCCCCAAATGAGGCTAAGGTATCTAGTTTAATTTCGAGATTTCAAGTAAGAAACAACCAATCCTATGAAAGAAACTTCCACTAGAAGCATGGCCAATCATGTCAATTCTACCCATATTACGATTTCAAGATCACTAGACTAGCCCAACTAAGGTTAATCATACTAATCATGATTCCAACTCATAAACCACATCCCAAATCGAGGATTATATCATATCCATACTACAACTTAGTCCAATCTAGGATGAAGGCCATAGGATTTAAAAAGGGTCATAAACATACCACTATACGGGTCCAAAACCCTCATCTAATCCACAAACATCAATAATTAAGACTAAGTTATTCTACTCATAATCATGATTATCATTCACATTTGCATGCCATATATAACATATATTATCTTTTTAGAAGAGTAGGTAGAAACCTTCCTTAAAGACGAACTACAAAACCTCACATCATTCTCCACACTCCCATCTTCACTTCACAATCAGAAAAATCACATTATTAAAATAGCAATCTACTCATCAATATGATTCTAATCATACCCATACTGCACCATAGTGCTTTATCTTAAAAAATACACTAAAAATTACAAGCGTGTCACACATTTTGAAAATCTATTTTCGATGTTTACCCAATGTTCATACATGAATAAGCAATCATAATACTCAAGAACTTTGTGCAAACCAAGCCTCTTTTGGGATAAAATCAAGTCCTAAGTGAATTTAGGGTTTTGGGTCAAAACTAAGAAATTCAAGCATGAATTTATAAGATTGTTAACTTAAATATGATTTCAATCACAAAAAGATATGTTAATCAAGATTTCAAGTAACCTATAAGACTCAATTTTGGGTTACCACAGTCAATTTGGGGTTTCTAGGTCACAACAATGAAGGAAAAATTCCCCAATTACATCTTGGAGTCTACATATAGAACCTACAGGTAATGAAATATTTCTATCGTTATCCTAGGGGTCACTATCGCGCTAGAGAGATTTCCATGAGAATTATCGGAATAGCCATGTATCAGCACTAACAAAGTCAAAACTTCTTTTTGACCCTCGGAACTCATTTGGGCTCCAATTTTCAAAAATAAATTATTTAACCCTGCTAAATTCAACAATCCGGATGTGTTCATGTAGTTGTATTTTATATCGAAAGTAGTTTAGACCAAATGTTGGCCCCACTATAACACCCCGAAATATCATCTCGAGATGCCACACGGTGCCTAAGGCTACACGTAGCCTCAAGCTAACCCCTTTAAGCCAAAACACTACACTTAGGTTCCAACACAACAACATACACACTACACTAAGGATATATATATAAGTACATATCATATAAAATCGTACATGGCATGGAATATCGTTAGACTGTTCATATATGGAATGTCTATACACAAACCAACCCAACAATACACTAGTCTAACATAGCCTCTATACAGAAAAATAAACGAGCCATTGGGACAAATCCCCAACTGACTCAACAGATCAAAGAAATCACAAAACAACAGCACCAAAACTAGCAACTTGGTCCTCAAACCATGTGGACTCACCACCGAAGAAACGTAGATGCGACACTCGGATATCACTGTCGCGGCTGCGGATGAGTACCTGAACCTACATCAAGGTAAGAATGTAGCCCATTGAGAAATATATGGGTCAGCCCAAGGTACGTACTGAGTATGTAGTGGCTCATGAAAAATATAAATAATAACATAAATTTCGTAAAAACGTACATACAGACCATAATGACACACTTGGCTTGAGTGACATTGAATCATGCAACTCATAACATCTTAGATAGGAAATGTAAGAGAAAACCCTCATAAATCATTATAGATCATCATAGGCAACTTGACTTACCACATCAAAACTCGGAGTGACTCGGTATTTCAATAAACATGACTCTTATGGACAGGGGAGTTTCCTATAACCGATAATCGCAAGTGAGCTACGTGGAATACCAACGTTTGAAACCCCTGTTGGCGGGAACGTCATACTATTTGCTAGGGAGTACGACCTTAAAACTACAATAAGCACAACTGGGTTCTCTGGCGAATAATATCATCATCAAACAACCCTACGGTAGCACATAAGTTTGGGGAAATACCAAATTTCCCTCTCGGTGCTAAGTACTACTCCCCGACAACCTCAGAACGTGTTAGGAAATCCACCACAACATCACAAGGGTCTATCATAAATACCAAATCAAATCTCTTTCTCATTTATCAAATCATATCAATTTGTGGATTCCTAACTCAACACATTTTAGCTCAAAATATTTTAATCTTCCTCAACATCAATGAGGTATCAATGCATTGAACCATAACTGACTCGATATCTGGACAAGGATATGAAGACTCAATACATAATATTTTCAACAATTTAACTCATCAAAACCATCCGGAAAATAGCAAGACTCATTGCAACTTGAATATCAACATTTCTCAATTTTCCATCCAACTCTCATTTAAAGGTACTTGAGACATCAACCCATAGTAGGGATATAGAATTTCCAATATCAATTATAAATTCATAATAAGAAAATAGTGGAATGATAGTATAAATCAAGGCTTAACAAATTAAATCATCATGCTCTCATAATCAAATACTTTTTGGACATAATTCCATCTCAACATCATACACATATCGGATGACATAATCCCATAACTCATGGACAGTAATATAAGATATAAAACCATATTTCCAATTCATGGTAAAACATGTAAAATCGCATGTCAATGTAATTCAACAAAAATACCGAGCACAAGATCGAAAGGATAATCTTGTTCAAAGCCCACATACCTAAAAATGGAAGATGAATATGAAATTCTGACTCTGGAACTTTATTCACGAAAATAAAGGGTGCTTCTCGAAGCCCTTAACATGATCAACTTGAATCCCAAATCAATTTGAAATTTCTACGGTTCAATCAAGAGACAAAGAAGGATGTAATTTGGAGTAGTAGGGTTGGGGTTTGAGCCTTAGGAAATTTTGGAGAAAAATGAGATATTGAATGCTCTTAATGGACTTAAATCCATGGTTTACCCAGATGGATTGGAGTGGGAATGACCAAAATACCCTTAAAATCAAATAATGTCAAATCTATCCTTTGGTGGACTGTTTTGATAGGTTGTAGTAGATCGATCATAACTTTTTTCTGCGATGTCCAAATTGGATGAAATCAATTTCATTGGAAAGAGGACTTTCAGAGATTTCTGTTGATATATAGTAGCTCACCCATACCATTATGTACGAGGAGTTATGGTCGTTTGAAGTTGACCCTAAAATTCGCCTGGCCTCAGTATTTTTTTCCTGCACATTTACTGTTCACCACTATTCACGGTTAGATCGGAATGATCATAACTCATCGCTCGAGTGTCCGTTTTGGATGATCCACATTTTGTTGGAAGTATTATTCAATGATCTACATGATGACGGGTTGTATATCCAGAAATTCAACATAGAAAAATTATTAATCACGATAAAGAACAAAATTCAACACATTTTCGTTCGAGATCTTAAAGGAAATTTTTTTTCTCGGGGCATCACATCATCTCCCCCTTGGAAACATTCATCCTCGAATGTTGATAGGTAGGTCAAGAATACTATGAAAATGAGTATATAGAGAAAAATCATCTTTCCCAAGCATATACTCCATTCTAGATTTTTTTGGATATCGTAGAAAACACACAAGCCAAGATAAACATAGCAATAAGGATTAAATAAAAAGAGAACAATACCTTTGACATGCTTAGGATTTTTAGGAAAGAGGTGGGGATATTTGGTGCGCATATCCGCTTCAGCTTCCCAAGTAGCACTCTCCACGGATTGATTTCACCAAAGGAACTTCCTTGTTTCTTAGCCTACGAACTTGAAAGTCAAAAACCTCAACCGAAATCTCTGTATATGAAAGACAATCTTGAATACCCTATCTTTCAGAAGGATCAATCACAACAGAATCACCAATAGACTTCTTAAGCATAGAAACATGGAAAACCGGATGGACGTTAGATAACTCCGCAGGCAATTCAACCTTATACGCTACCTTCCCAATGCGATCCACAATCTTATAGGGACCAATGTAATGGGGACTTAGTTTCCCTTTCTTTCCAAATATCTTCACCCCTTTCATGGGTGAAACTTTCAAGTACACTAAATCACCAACATCAAATTCAAGGTCTTTCCTCCTTACGTCTGCGTATGATTTCTGATGACTTTGGGCGGTTTTCAACTTTTCCCGAATTAACTTAACCTTCTCTATGGCCTCGAACACCGCATCCAGTCCAATTGCGGCAGCCTCACCAACTTCAAACCAACCAATGGGTAGTCTACACCTTCTACCATACAAAGCTTCAAACGGGGCCATTCTAATAGTAGCATGAAAATTGTTATTATAAGCAAACTCGATTAATGATAAGTGCTCAACCCAACTACCTTTAAAATCAAGCACACAAGCCCTCAACGTATCTTCTAAATTCTGAATGGTCCGCTTGTCCTGACCATCTATTTGCGGATGGAAAGCAGATCTCAAATGAATTTGGGTACCGAGACCCTTCTGGAAAGATTTCTAAAACTGAGTACCTCTGTCAAAAATAATAGCCAAAGGGATTCCATGAAGTATGACGAGTTCCCGAATATATATTCTAGTATAATCTTCAGCTGTATATGATGAATGCACAGGCAAGAAATGAGCTAATTTCGTCAGCCGATCTACGACAACCCAAATCGAATCATGATGGCGATGAGAAGGAGACAAACCAACTATGAAGTCCATATTCACTTCTTCCCACTTCCAAGTAGGAATGCTAAACTCTTGCATCACTCCATTGGTCCTTTGATGCTCTATTTCAACCTGTAAACATGTGGAACACTTCGCCACAAATTATGCTATGTAACTCTTCGTACCATTCCACCAATAGATTTCCCGCAAATCATGGTACATCTTGGTAGCACCGGGATGGATGGAGTATCGCGTACCATGCACTTCTGCCATAATCCTCTGCTTTAAGTTATCAACATCTGGAACACATAATCTTTCTCAAAGTCTCAAAACGCTATCTCCCCCATGGGAGAAAACCTCTACCTTTTGGTCTTTAACTGACTCTTTTAACCTGACCAAGGTAGGATCCCTGTCTTGCTTCTCCTTCACTTCCAAAACTAAAGAGGATTCAGAACCGCTTTGCACTCCTATACTACCCTCTGCATCACCAAACAACCTAACCCCCAATCTAGCCAAACGATGTACCTCACGGGCCAACTCCTTCTTACCAATCTCCACATGTTCTACACTACCCATGGACTTCTGACTAAGGGCATCTTCTACAACATTGTCCTTGCCCGAATGATATAGCACGCTCATATCATAATCTTTCAATAGTTCTAATCATCGTCTCTGCCTAAAATTCAACTCTTTTTGGGTGAATACATACTGCAAGCTCTTATGGTCCGTGAAGACGTCGACATGGACACCATACAAATAATGTCTCCAGATTTTCAAAGCAAAAAACATGATAGCTAATTCAAGGTCATGGGTAGGATAATTCTTCTCGTGAGGCTTTAGCTGCCTGGAAGCATAAGCTATAACCTATCCCTTTTGCATCAATACACAACCCAAACCGACTCTGGAAGCATTGCAATACACCACAAAAACATCAACACCGTCAGGCAAAGTCAACACAGGGGCTGAAGTGAGTCGAGTCTTCAACTCCTGAAAAGTCTTCTCGCAAGATTCGGACCATAGGAACTTCACTTTATTTTGGATCAAACGGGTCATAGGAGATGCAATAGATGAAAACCCTTTAACAAAAAGACGATAATAACCAGCTAAAACCAAGAAACTTTGGATATCAGAAGGAGAAATAGGTCTAGGCCAACTCTTAATAGCCTCTATCTTTTGAGGATCAACTCTAATACCTTCGGATGAAACAACATGACCCAAGAAGGCTATAGAGTTCATCCAGAACTCACACTTACTGAACTTAGCATACAACCGATGAGTTCGAAGAGCTTCCAACATGATTCGGAGATGATCCGCATGATCACCCTCACTTCGGGAGTAAATAAGAATATCATCAAGGAACAGTATTACAAATAAATCAAGATATTTCCGGAATATACGGTTCATAAGATCCATGAAAGCCGCTAGAGCATTAGTTAACCCGAAAGACATCATTAGAAATTCAAAATGACCGTAACGGGTTCGGAAGGCTGTCTTGGGGATATCATATTCCCTAACCTTAAGTTGGTGATAACCGGATCTGAGTTCTATCTTCGAAAATTAGCTCGCACCTTGCAATTGATCAAATAAATCATCAATTCGAGGGAACGGATATTTATTCTTGATAGTAACCCTATTAAGATGCCAGTAATCAATACACATCCGCAAAGAACCATCTTTCTTACGCACAAACAGGCCAGGTGCACCCCACGGGGACACACTAGGTCTGATAAAGCTTTTGTTTAAAAGATCTTTCAATAGCTCCTTTAAATTATAAGTTCCGCGAGAGCCATGTGATACAGAGGAATGGAAATAGGCTGAGTATCGGGAAGAAGGTCAATCCTGAACTCTATCTCTCTATCAAGAGGTATTCCAGGGAGATCTTCTGGAAAGATATCAAGAAACTCATTAGCAACATTAGTTGACATAATAGTCGGGGTTTTAGACTTAGTGTCTTTAACTTGAACCAAATGGTGGATGCAACCCTTGGAAATAAACTTCTTAGCTTTGAGATAGGATATGAAACGACCCTTAGGAATCACAGAACTCCCGGACCATTTGGGGATAGGTTCATCAGAAAACTGAAACTTGACCACACGAGCACGACAATCAATAGACGCATAGCATGAGTAAAGCCAATCCATACCCAGAATGATATCAAAGTCAACCATATCTAGCTCAATCAAATCATCATACATAACCCGATGAAAGACAGTAATGGGACATTTATTATACACCCGCTTAGTAATGACAGGATCTCCTACCAGAGTAGAGACCAAAATAGGTTCAGAAATTAGTTCAGGATCTATTTCAAAATTTACAGCAACCAGAGGTGTCACATAAGAAAAACTCGAACCAGGGTCCATCAACACATAGACATCAAAATAGAAAACATGGAGCATACCAGTAACAACATCGGGAGAGTCCTCCTTCTCCTGATGAGGTGGTATAGCATAGAAATGATTCTGGCGTTGACCGCCAGCTAAACTAGATGAAGCACCCTGAGGAGGAACTGGACGGGCTGCGGGAGGCGGGGCACTGGTAGCTTGACTTTGGGGATGGGCATCACGACTCCGTTGTATGGTATATGGGAAGTCTCTAAGTATGTGGCCCAACTTGCCATAACCAAAAAAACCCCGCTGCACCATATAACACTCCCCAAAATGGTCTTTACCACACTTCGCACATGAAGGAGGATGAGGCCGGTTGCTTACACTGTCTGAGAGCTGAAAGGTACCGACCTATTCCCGAGCTCCTACCTTCCCCGATATATGGGAGAACTAGCTGAGGAAGGTGCAGGTATAAATGGACATCTCTGAAACTGAGGGCGACTCCCTCCGGAGAATCTAGTTTGACTAGACCCATGTTGCTCCGATGTTACTCTCTTAATCCCTCTTACTCTTTCTCTTTCCTTTATCTTGTCTGACTCAATCTGTTGGATGTGAATCATTAACCTAGGAAGATAAATCTCCCTGTTGGTAACTGCCTGGGCTAGCGTCTAAAATGCTACCAAAAATTCGGCATGGGATACCGTCTCATGTAACGAATCAACGGGTTGAGGTTGGTTGTTGTTTCCGTGAGCTCGACGTGGAGGCATTTTCTGTCGTAAGAACGCACGAATTAACAGTAGAAGGAAATAGTTGTAAGCATGATAGACTCTTGTAGAAACAAAGAAATGACTTTTCCTAGAACGCCCCGCAACCTCTTGATCATAGGTGTGGCACGCTACACACCGATGCTCAAGACTCTACGTAACGCGGCTTGTTAGACTCCCTAGGACTCTTCAAAACCTTAGGCTCTAATACCAAGGTTGTAACGCCCCGAAATATCATCCCGAGATGCCACACGGTGCCCAAGGCTACACGTAGCCTCAAGCTAACCCCTTTAAGCCAAAATGCTACCCTTGGGTTCCAACACAACAACATACACGCTACGCTAAGGAAATATATATAAGTACATATCATATCACATCGCACATGGCATGGAATATTGTTAGACTGTACATATATGGAATATCTATACACAAACCAACCCAACAATACTCTAGTCTGACATAGCCTCTATACAGCGAAATCAACGAGCCATTGGGACAATCCCCCAACTGACTCAACAGACCAAAGGGATCACAAAACAACAATACCAAAACTAGCAACTTGGTCCTTGAACCATGAGGACTCAGCACTGAAGAAACGTAGATACGGAACTCAGATATCACTGTCGCGGCTACGCCTGAATACCTAAACCTACATCATGGTAAGAATGTAGCCCATAGAGAAATATATGGGTCAGCACAAGATACGTACTGAGTATGTGGGGGCGCATGCAAAATATAAATAATATCATAAATTTGGTAAAAACATACATACGGACCATAATGACACACCTGGATTGAGTGACATTGAATCATGAAACTCATAACATCTTAGATAGGAAATGTAGGAGAAAAATCTCATAAATCATTATAGATCATCATAGGCAACTTGACTTACCACATCAAAACTCGGAGTAACTCGGTATTTCAATATACATGACTCTAATGGACAGGGGAGTTTCCTATAACCGACAACCCCACGTGAGCTACGTGGAATACCAACGTTTGAAACCCCCGTTGGCGGGAGTGTCATAATCTTTGCCAGGGAGTACGACAATCGGGCTCTCTGGCCAATAATATCATCATCATACAACCCTACGGTGGCACATAGGTTTGGGGAAATACCAAATTTCCCTCTCGGTGCTAAGTACTACTCCCCGACAAGCTCAGAACGCGTAAGGAAATCCACCACAACATCACAAGGGTCTATCATAAAGACCAAATCAAATCTTTTTCTCATTTATCAAATCATATCAATTTGTGGATTCCTAACTCAACATATTTTAGCTCAAAACATTTTAATCTTTCTCAACATCAACAAGGTATCAATGCATTGAACCATAACCGACTCAACATTTGGATAAGTATATGAAGACTCAATACATAATATTTTCAACAATTTAACTCATCAAAACCATCCGGAAAATACCAAGACTCATAGCAACTTCAATATCAACATTTCTCAATTTTTCATCCAACTCTCATTTAAAGGTACTTGAGACATCAACCCATAGTAGGGATATAGAATTTCCAATATCAATTATAAATTCATAATAAGGAAAGAGTGGAATGATAGTATAAATCACGGCTTAACAAATTAAATCATCATACTCTCATAATCAAATACTTTTTGGACATAATTCCATCTCAACATCATGCACATATTGGATGACATAATCCCATAGATCATGGACAATAATATAAGATTTAAAACAATATTTTCAATTTATGGTAAAACATGTAAAATCTCATGTCAATGTAATTCAACAAAAATACCGGGCACAAGATCGAAAGGATAATCTTGTTCAAAGCCCCACATACCTAAAAATGGAAAATGAATATGAACTTTCGACTCCAGAACTTTATTCATGAAAATAAAGGGTGCTTCTTGAAGCCCTTAACATGATCAACTCGAATCCCAAATCAATTTGAAATTTCTATGGTTCAATCAAGAAACATAGAAGGATGAAATTTGGAGTAGTAGGGTTGGGGTTTGTTCCTTAGGAAATTTTGGAGAAATGAGCTATTGAATACTCTTAATGGACTTAAATCCATGGTTTACCCGGATGGATTGGAGTGGAAATGACCAAAATACCCTTAAAAATAAATTAATGTCAAATATGTTCTTTGGTGGACTGTTTTGATAGGCTGAAGTAGATCGACCATACCTTTTTTCTCCGATGGACAAATTGGATGAAACCAATATCATTGGAAAGAGGACTTTCAGAGCTTTCTGTTGATATATAGTAGCTCACCCACATCATTATGTACAAGGAGTTGTGATCATTTGAAGTTGACCCTAATATTCGCCTGGCCTCAGTATTTTTTCCTGCACATTTACTGTTCACCACTATTCACGGTTAGATCAGAATGATCATAACTCTTCGTTCGAGTGTCCGTTTTGGATGATCCACATATCGTCGGAAAGATTATCCGATGCTCTAAGTGATGACGGGTTGCATATCCAAAAATTTCACACAGAAATTTTTTAATCATAATAAAGAGCAGAATTCAACAAATTTTCGTCCGAGATCTTAACGAATTTTTTTTCTGGGGCATCACACCCACACCCATACTTATCATTTTTCTAACTTTTCGACCAGTAGGTTGAAATGAGTTTAGGTGAATTAGGACTTGAACTAAAGGTCAACCGAGCTTAAAATCGATATTCCATGAATACTGGCACAATCAAAATTTTCATCCAAGATCATTTTACTATTGTTTTTGACCGATGGCAATTTGGAACAAGCGAAGACTTCCAAATAGGTTATTGGTTCTAAAGACCAAACAAATTGCCCGATAACTGAATAGTCAGTCCTGGTAAGTCATAAATGACTTGGGGAAGCTATGGAGAAGCCTTAATTGTGGAAATAAGCGGAAATATGAAAAATGACCGCAAGGGTCATTACAATATCCACTACTCAAAGGACTCTCATCCCCAAAAGTCAACAGAAGGAATGAATCTCAAAAGCACAAAGGTATAAGGTACTGGTCCCATATACTCTGAGCATGACTTCCCAAATAACCTCAAAAAAGAGAAAACACTTCTAAGGGATTTTACCGCAGGCATCACTTTTTCAAGCAGCACTCTCACTTTCCTTCCAAACAACCAAAACTTAACTTCCACCAATAACTGGCCTCCAACAGACTGAAAATGTTGATGCGTACAAATTGAACCACACCACAAAGATACCATGTCGATACCTGTACAAATCAACGAAGGCTCATACAAGCCCAAAGGCAAACCAAGACATGAGTCATACATCGACTCCAAATCCAAATATAATTCCTTATTTACCCTTCAAAGACTGCTATCTACTCCAAACCAGGAGAAAAATTACCTTAGTATTGTTCGTGCAATCTCATCACAGAGAACTTGAGGAACTAAAGATGATCCGCTGAAAGTCCATTTGTGAAACACGAGAATAAACTCATAAGGCGTTGTTTGGTCACACAAATGGAGATAATCAAGGAATTCAATCTCCGACAATGCTATATCTAGTCCAAATGGAAATCAATCTAAGATAATAAAAATCAAGTCATAACAACCCATCACTACACAATTTTTTCCGAGATGTTCTATCAACCAAGATTGAAGCCATACTGAATCCAAGTTAAGTATATTACTTCCACTAAGTATATAATCAAAAAATTACAAAGAAAACAAGAAACTCAAGGTTAAAGCTGAAAGAATGAATAACAGCTACATTGGCTACCATCTTGACACTTATGAATTATAATCCATTGAACATTGAGAAGACCAAATAGTCATTAATAGAGTAGGATCAACCAACTTATAAATTAATTCTAAACTGAAACAAGACTAAATAGAAGGCCACATTCAAGCTCTATTGCTACAAGCTGAAATCTTAATACTAAGGAACCGGAAGATCTCAACAACCCAAACAGAATCTATAAATGGGTAGGAATTCATACTCTAAATCTAGAAAAGCTTCAAAATTGCTATTCCAAGGTGTCAAGTCAAAGCTGAGCCAATAAGTCTATATCAATGCAAACCACTCAAATCGACTTTAGCATCAAAAAATCTGATACATCCATGATAAATTATACCAAGCCATAATAGAGTCATAGATGAAGAACATAATCACCACACAGATAAAACATCGACTGAAAACTAACATCCAATTCTCTATTAGCTAAAGGGCACAAATTTTAGCCACAGAACCGAAACTATGCAAAAGGTTAAATAACTGGCTGAAAATACAAATAACCCACTCCATAACCGATGGAGGGCATGAACAATCAATACTTACTCAAAATATCCCAAGGACACAAACCATACTAGAAATGGAAAAATCTCTAGAAACTTGATGAGGCGTAACTTATGCCAAAACTAACAAGTCCAACACTTCATCTCAGCTAAGAATAGTCATAGGTACAAATCATCAAGGAGAAACACTCTACCAATCCTCATTAGGCTAAACAAACTCTGAAATGTAGATTTTCTTAATCCACCCCAGAATCACATCATCAACGAAGAAATATACAAATCTCTAAATCAAAGTCAAAGTCAAGACCACAACAAGAAAATCAACAACACATGATAAAGAATTTTCCACCTTGCCCACTTAAGAAGAGAGCTCCAACTTTAAAACTCTACATAAGAAAAAACCATATCACAGTAAGATAGATGTATCCGATCTCAAAACTATTAACAAGGGAAAACCATCGCAAAGGAACAAATCTAACAAATCTAAGAGATAAATCCACAATATCTCAACATTAATATCAAAACCACTATAAGGAGATGAAATAGCCACAAATAAAGAATGAATCTAAAACTAGTCAAGCTTAAAACTGGCTAAATAGGAAGAGATAGCCAACAAAGAGGACTTCACAATTCGAGAGTCAAGTCTAAGAATCCCAAACATAATAATAGGCAATATAACTAAATTTCCAACTCTTGAGTTATATAGAACCATGGAAGGTCAACTTACCTTTGATACCACAATACATTCACCAATCAATCTAAAATAGCTAACCAAGAGGGAAAATAACTTACCTCGCTGCGCTATAAGAATGAATCATCAATTAAGCTATATCTACTCAGCCACCAAAAAAGATTATAGGAATGTAATTCTAACTTGATAACACTAGTATATGCAGTAACCCAACAAGGATCAATTAAATCAAGTAATAATGTAAACTATATCAATAACCTCAAGTAGTGATAGCAATAGTAATAATAATATCAATATCAATACAATGAATAGGTGGTACCAAAATGAACATCAATATCATGTACTACTAAAGAGCCACAATAAGGCCAATATGTTACCATAAATTGGACTCAAACCCAAAAGCTACACCCATAGGGAGAAAATATCAACATGGATCCACAACATCCACTAATAAAAGAAATAAATCACGAAGTAGTAACATAATTATAAATTTAATAATAAGGAACATAATAACCAATATCAACTAATCAATACATATAATAATAAATAGATATGAAACCACAATACACATAGTAAAAGATAAATGCAAGAAATAAAAGCACACCAATCATGGTGATATCCACAATTATATGCCTGATGGGCATAAAGAGAATAAATTTGTTTGGGTCCAAATTAGACCGAGTTGCTAAATTATAAAATGAGGTGCCACGCACACTATCTCTAACTGAAGATATCACAATCGCCATGAGGTTGATCTGACTGAGATGAATGACTAGAAGTATCATAGCACAGACACTATCTCGATAAAAAATTGCCCTCTCTGTGGTAGTAACAAACTACTGAAGCTTTAATCCTGTTGAGAAACACAAACTAAGCCCAAATGTCTATCTAACTGACACTGAGAACAAATATAGTAGAATATCCATCCTTTCCTCAATCATTGTCTATCTCAAAAATTCTAGGTTGGTGGGAGAAAATATGCTAACTCCACTTGACACTAACCCACATCTAGGGCACTCTTTGAACCAATGTCTTATCTTTCGGGACATCACATGGTGCTTGAGCCTACAAGTAGCACCAAGCTAACCCTTTGAGCCTGTTTCTAATAATAACACTCAATTCAAAATGAAATAATTAAAACACTAGCATAGTTATATCATATGAAAGGAAATACGAAGAAAATACTCGGTCAAAATGACCACAATACTGGAAACCTCCATACAACCACAATCAGAAAACTATTCTGGCAAAGCCTCTACTAATCCATGAACTAGAGAGCCACTGGGACAGGTCCCCAACTGACTCGAAATGAACTGAAAGTAAAATCATAGTCTCTCAAATGCAGAAATATCTGAAGTTTGGTCCTCAAACCATGAGGACTGACCACTATAGGAATGTAGATAGAGGTACTCAAAAGTCACTGATAAGGCTGGGATTAAGCACCTGAAACTACATTATAAGACAATGTAGCACATATGGGGGTGCATGAATTTATATAAATCAACATCAATACATTTTAATCAAATCATGCATGCAATAAGTAATGACTCACATGGCTTGAGTAAGTATAAAATATAAAGATCATGAATCATGAAGAATGGAGCATGTAACACAAATATCGTGAGTCATCATAGTTTAACCTTGAAATTGGTAATCTTCTCTTATTCTTATTACCCATAGGCTAAAGAAGACTTTAAACAATACTTTTAACTATTCATATGCTTCATGGAGAGTAAAACTTCTTTAATGCTCAAGAACTCATAACTCTTTTGAACATAAATACTGGGAATACGGAGTCATATAACTTTGAAACATGATTGAAGGCATTTCATTTACTATAGGAAAATATCTCTTTGGAAGGGTAAATACTTTAGTTTTCAAGGATGTAACTGATCTTGAAGTTTAAATGTCAAGGGAGGTTCTCTTAACCGACATAAACCATGTGAGCTACATGGAGTCCAACATTTTTTCCTCCTAAGAAAGACACCTCACATTGGGGAGAGGCGTCATACTCTTGCCAGGGAGTATAACCTAGGACCAGTGATCACTAAACAAACTTCGCCTCAGGCCCAATATCAACTCGGCCTTAGGCCCAATAATAATCGTAAACTCGGCCTCAGGCCCAACCTACGGTGGCATATAGTTTTGGGATAAGAAACCATAGTAACTTACCCACTCGGTGCTAAATACTACTCCCTTTAGATTATCTGCGCTTATTTCATAAAAATCCACTGTTAGAAATAATCTCATTATTCACCATGAACCCAATAATCAAATCTAAAATATCATGTAGTAGAGTGGATTTCTAAACTCAATGTCCATTAGGTCAAAACATTTCTCAATAATCTCAGAATACTCAAATCATGGGTGCTTATAGCACAATAGTTCAAAAAATCTCAAGTCTCAAGTAGGGCTTAATAACCTATTGTTAAATCTCAAGTTAAAACACATCAAAGCATAATAGATAGCATATAGATTCATAACTCATGTAGAAATATGGAAATTTCAGCAATTTATCTCAAAATCTCAACATACCCATATACTTCAATATTTCCAACATTTCAACTATTAACTACTCAAGGATTAAAATCATGCCATTAGACTCTCAATTCAAGTGAAACAACAAAAGCTTGCAATCAATAACAATGGGTGAAAACCCCCAATTCAATTTCATGTAAGATCTCATAAATTTGCATAGAATTGTAGTTTAGATAAGCTTTTTGGCACAATGGTGTAAGGATTACCCTTGTTCAAAACCCCACATTCCTTGAATTAGAAGCTTTAGATGAACTCTCGCTCTTGGAACTCTATTCATACTCTTGAATGAGGGTTCTTGAATCCCTCGACTTGGGAACCTTGAATCTTGACTCAATTAAGAAAATCTATGGTGGATTATTGAGATTCTTTGAAGAAGTTTTGGATGCTTAAGGTGTTTGTTGAGAGAAAACTTGAGAGAGACTCCATTGAATGCTTGTAAATGACCTTGATTTGGTATTTGCACGGTTTATAAGGCTTGGAAAAAAGTCCAAAATGCCATTTTTAACTTTTGTACGAAGCTAAAAAAATTAAATTGGGAACCCTATTTCATGGGCCACCACGATGCGCCACTATCGCGGTGGCTCACTGGAAATTGACAAATTGGAATTTAGGAGTCACCGCGATGTGGAGCCATCGCGTTGTCCTACTAGTTGGGATCTGGAATTTCCGTGCGACGCATCATAATCACGCCAGGCCATTGGGAATTGACTATTGGGTTATTGGGGTCCTTTACGATGCACCACTATTGCGGAGTTCCACTGGAAATTGACAATTGTCAAATAGACCCTCTCTGCGACGTATCAAGCACCAAAATAATGTTGTTTTACTACTAGAACATAAATTAGCCATAACTTCTTAACTGGGTATCTAATTTGGGCGAATCTTATATCGACGAAAAGCTTATCGAATTTCCCATGTGATGAAAAGTCAAAATTAGGGAATTCCATATGGTTAACATGATACTCACTTAGGAAGTTACTTCTCAAATTTTTAGGGCTGGAATTACACTACATTTGACATGCTCTAATGATCAGACTAAGAGGGAACTTTTTGGGGTCTTACAATATCTCCCCCTTGTAAATATTCATCATCGAATGTCGCTAGTTGGACTAAGAACACAAGAAAAACTGAGTACACATAGCTGAAGAAAATTTGCTAAACGGCTCAACATCTCTCTAAACTGTTGAATACCTCAGAAATTGCAAGAACTAATGCAAGAATAGATACATAGCTGAACTTTAGATTAAAAGGGCTGAATTAAGGAAGAATAATACCTTTAGATTGATCTGATCTCGCGGAAAAGAGGTGCGGGTACTTGGCTCGCATGTCTGTTTCTGCCTCCTAAGTAGCACCCTTAACAGACTGGTTCTTCCACAAAACATTGACCAAGGAAACTTCTTTGTTCCTTAGTCTACGGATCTGAAAATCTAGGATCTCAACAAGAATCTCATCAAAGGAAAGACTGTTCTGAATATCGGCATTCTCTGAAGAATCTACTTTAATGGAATCACCAATATGCTTCTTAAGCATGGAGACATAAAAAACAGGATGAACAACTGACAACTCTGCGGGCAACTAAACCTCATAGGACACCTTACCAACATGGATCATGACTCTATACGGGCCAACATAAAGGGGACTAAGCTTTCCCTTTTTATCAAACCTCATCACCCCTTTCATGGGTGAAATCTTCAAGTACACCAAATCACCCACTTCAAACTCAAGATCTCTTCTCCTCACATCTGCATATGACTTTTGACGACTCTGATCTGTCTTTAGCCTCTCTCTAATCAACTTAACTTTCTCCATAGCTTCAAATACTGCATCAGGACCAATTGCGATAGGTTCACCCACTTCAAACCACCCTATGAGTGACCTATATCTTCTACCATTCAAGGCCTCAAATGGTTCAATCTCGATGCTAGCATCGTTACTGTTGTTATTAGGAAACTCTATCATTAGCAAATGCTCATCCCAATTACCTTTGAAATCAAGAGCACATGCCCTCAACATATCTTCTAGGGTTTGAATAGTCCTCTCAGCCTGACCGTCTGTCTATGAATGAAAATCGAAACTCAAAAGAACTTGGGTACCAAGACCCTGCTGAAATGCCCTACAAAATTGAGAAGTAAATTGAGTTCCCCTAGCCGAAATGATGGATGAGGGAACTACATACAGCCTGACAATCTCCTAGATATACAATCTAGCATAATCCTCAGCTGTATAAAATATGAGCACAGGCAAGAAATGCATAGACTTAGTCATTCTATCCACAACAACCAAAATAGAATCATGATGACGACGTAAAAGAGGCAACCCGGTCATGAAGTCCATATTCACCACCTCCCACTTCCAAGTGGGTATACCAAACTCTTGCATCACACCACCAGTTATTTGGTGTTGTACCTTAACCTATTGGCATGTTGCACACTTTGCTACGAACTCGGCTATATCGTTCTTCATACCATTCCACCAATAGATTTCCCGTAAGTAGCGGTACATCTTGGCAGTGCCGGGATAAATAGAATACCGTACGCTATGCGTTTTAGCCATAATACTTTTCCTCAGATCATCAACATATGAAACACACAATCTACCTTTCAATCTCAACACGCCATCTCCCCCTTGGGAGAAAACCTCTACCTTTTGGTCCTGAACTGACTCATTCAGTTCGACCAAACTAGGATCCTTGTCTTACTTCTCCTTCACTTCCTAAACTAAAGAGGATTCGGAATTACTTTTCTCCAACTTAATCCCCTCAGCTGAATCAAGTAACTTTACACCCAATCTAGCAAGACAATGCACATCCCAAGCTAACTCCTTCTTCCCTTCCTCTACATGAGCAACACTATCCATAAACAATTTACTGAGGGCATCCGCCTCTGCGTTGGCCTTGCTTGGGTGATACAACACACTAATATCATATTGTTTTAACAACTCCAACCACCTCCTCAACCTAAGATTCAAATCCTTTTGAGTAAACACATACTGCAAGATCTTATGATCAGTAAACACATCAACATAGACAACATAAAGATAATGTCTCCAGATTTTCAAAGCAAAGACCACAACAGCTAACTCAAGATCATCTGTTGGGTAATTTTTCACATGCGGATTTAACTGTCTAGAGGCGTGGGCTATAACCTTACCTCTTTGCATCAACACAAAGCCCAAACCAATTCTAGAGGTATCATAATACACCACAAAACCATATGTACCATCAGGCAAAGTCAACATAGGGGCTAAAGTAAGTCGAGTCTTCCAGTCCTGAAAACTCTTTTCACAAGAATCTGACCACTGGGACTTAACCTTTTTTTGCGTCAACTGGGTCATGGGAGACCTAATAGAAGAGACATCTTCAAGAAAATGGCGGTAGTAGCCCACTAGACCCAAGAAACTTCTAATGTCTGATAGAGAGATAGGTCTAGGACAATTTCTTGTAGATTTAGTCTTTTGGGGGTCAACTCTAATACCTTCGGCTAAAATAATATGACCCAAAAAGGCTACAGACCTTAGCCAAAATTCACACTTACTGAATTTGGCAAACAACTAGTGATCTCTAAGAGTTTGCAAGATAACTCTAAGGTGATTCAGATGGTTATTCTCATTATGGGAGTATACAAGGATGTCATCTATGAAGACAATGACAAACATATCATGATATGGCTTGAACACTCGATTCATGAGGTCCATTAAGGTGGTTGGGGCATTGGTTAGCCCGAAGAAAATGACTAGAAATTCAAAGTGACCATAGCTGGTTTGGAAAGTTGTCTTTGGAATATCACATTCCCTCACTTTAAGTTGATGATAGCCAGATCTAAGGTCTATCTTGGAGAAATAACTTGCACCTTGCAACTGATCAAAAAGGTCATCAATTCTCGGAAGAGGATACTTATTTTTGACTCTGACCTTGTTAAGATGACGATAGTCAATGCACATACGCAAAGAACAGTCTTTCTTTTGAACGAATAAGACTGGCGCGCCCTAAAGAGAAGTACTGGGCTTTATGAAACCTTTGTCTAAAAGATCTTTGAGTTGCTCTTTCAAATCCTTAAGCTCAGCAGGTGCCATACGGTATGGTGAAATAGAAATAGGTTGAGTATTAGGAAGAAGGTCAATCCCAAATTCTATCTCTCGATCGGGAGGTACCCCTGAGAGATCTTTCAGAAAAACATCTGGAAACTCATCAACAATATTGACTGACTGAATAGTTGGAGCCTCAGACTTAGTTTCTTTGACTCTAACTAGGTGATACATGCAAACTTTGGATATTAGCTTTATGGCTTTGAGATAGGAGATAAAATGACTCTTTTGAGATACCGAACTCCTGGACCACTCAAACATTGGTTCTTCAGGAAACTAAAACTTGACCACATGGGTACGACAGTCTATAGATGCATAACAAGAAAGAAGCCAATCCTTACCCAGAATAAGGTCAAAATCCACCATGTCTAACTTTATCAAATCAGCAAGAGTGACTCTATGAAGAACAGTAATAGGACAATCTTTATACACTTGTTTAGTAATAACTCACTCCCCGATAGGTGTAGAAACTAGGAAAGGATCAGGAATCTTTTCAGGACTCATTTTGAAATTCATAGTTACAAGTGGGGTAACATAAGAGAGACTTGACCCGGGGTCCAACAACGCATAGATATCAATGAAAAAGACAAAGAGCATACCGGTGACAATATCGGGAGAGTCCTCCTGCTCCTGATGGGATGGTAAGGCATAGAATCTATTTTGGCACTGACCACCAGCAGTACTAGATGTAGCGCCCTGAGATAGGATGGGATGGGCTACATGAGCTGGTGCACTAGTAGCCTGTGCCTTTGGTCAGGCATCTCTGTTCCCCTATATAGCATGAGGACAATCTCTAAGTCTGTGGCCCTGCTTGCCATAACAAAAATAAACCCTCAGATCTACAAAACACTCTCCGAGATGACTCCTACTACACTTAGCATAAGGAGTATAGCGGGTCCTACTACCAATACTATTCTGCAACCTAAACATAGAAGATCTGTCCCTTTGCTCCTGTCTGCTTCTAGGTAGGGGAGTACTAGATGATGAAGGCACTGGAATAGATAGATGCCTCTGAAAATGATGGTGGTTCCCTCCATGGAACCTAGGCTGGCTAAACTCATGCTGCTCAGATCTAGCCCTCTTGTTACCCCTCACTCGATCTCTTTCCCTAATCTTATCCACCTCTGTCTGCTGGGCATGTATCATCAACCTAGCCAGATTTATATCCCTATGCAACATCGCAGTCCTACAGTCCTTTAGTACAAACCCATAAACATCGATCATGAACTTGCTCATACTAGCCCGGGTGTCAAAAATCAAATCAGGAGCATACTTGGCCAACTGGTTGAACTTCAAGCAGTACTCCTTACAGTCATGTAGCCTTAGCTCAAGCTCATAAACTACTTAATATTTGCCTCTCTCATCTCAAACAGAAAGAACTTGTCCAAGAATGCATCTTGGAACACCTACCTAGTCATAGGAGTAGCATCCTCACCTCTACCCTTTCCTCCACAATACAACCTAGTCAAATGCTATGTCCTTCAACCTGTAAGAGGCCAACTCAACACTTTCTTTCTCAGAAACATACATCACCTACGTGATATTTCTCACCTCCTCCAGGTACAACTGTGGGTCCTCACCTACCTTAGACCCATAAAACTCTGGCGAATTCATCCGCGTAAAATCATGGATCCTAGCCGTAGCTAAATCACCTCCCTACTGATTAGCAATTGTGGCTTAGTTATTGGCTCGAACATTAGTGGTGACTTCTTGGGCAAACCCCTGAAAGGACGCTCAAAACATAGCATGAGACACAGTCTCATTCAAAGGATCAACAGGTAGGGGTTACTCATCATCATTTCTGTGGGCATTCGCTCTTTAGAGAGGCATTTTCTGAAATAGAAGAGCACGAATTATTAGTAGAGAGGGACAACTGTAGGCATGATAGAATTTGAAAGAAAGAACCAACTTTTGCAAAAACATCTTGTAGCCTCTTGCTCATAGATATGGCGCGCTACACACCGATGGTCAAGACTCTACTCAATGTGGTTTGTAAAACTCCCTAGGACTCCTTAAAAACCTTAGGCTCTAATACCAAGTTTGTAACGACCCTAAATCACCTCCAGGGATGGCACACGGTGCTTGAGGCCACATGTAGCCCTAACCTAACCCTTTGAGCCTGTTTCTACAAATAACACTCATTTCAAGATGAAATAATTCAAACACTACCATAGTCACATCATATGAAAGGAAATACAGAGAAAATGCTTGGTCCAAATGACCACAATACTGGAAACCTCCATACAACCACAATCTGATAACTAGTCTAACAAAGCCTCTACTAATCCATGAACTAGAGAGCCATTGGGACAGGTCCCCAACTGACTCGAAATAAACTTAAAGTAAAAACATAGTCATTCAAATGCAGAAATATCTGAAGATAGGTCCTCGAATGATGAGGACTTACCACTGTAGAAATGTAGATATAGGTAATAAAAAGTCATTGATGAGGCTGGGACTAAGCACCTGAACCTACATTATAAGACAATGTAGCACAAAGAAGTATATGTGGATCAACACTTGGGACTATACTGAGTATATGGGGTGCATGCATTTATATAAAACAACATCAATAATGTTTAATCAAATCATGCATGCAATAAGTAATGGCTCACATGGCTTGAGTAAGTATAAAATGTAAAGCTCATGAATCATATAGAAAGGAGCATGTAACACAAATCTCTTAGGTCATCATAGTTTAACCTTGAAATCTGTAATATTTTCTTATTCTCATTACCCATGGGCTAAAGGAGACTTTAAACAATACTTTTAACTCATTCATATGCCTCATGGAGAGTAAAATTTCTTTAATGGTCAAGAAATCAAAACTTTTTTGAACTCAAATACTAGGAATACAGAATCATATAACTTTGAAACATGCTTGAAGGCATTTCATTCACCATAGGAAAAGATCTCTTTGGAATGGTAAATACTTTAGTTTCAAGAAAATAACTGATCTCGAAGTTTAAATGTCAAGGGAGGTTCTCTTAACCGACATAAACCATGCGAGCTACATGGAGTCCAACGTTTTGACCTCCTAAGGAAGAGACCTCATGTTGGGGGGAGGCGTCATTCTCTTGCTAGGGAGTATATCCTAGGTCCAGTGATCACTAAACAAACTCAGCCTTGGTCCCAATATCAACTCGGCGTTAGGCCCAATAATAATCATAAACTCGGCCTTATTAGGCCCAGCCTACAGTGGCACGTAGTTTTGGGGTAAAAATCTATAGTAACTTACCTGCTCGTTACTAAATACTACTCCCTTTAGATTATCTGCGGTCATCTCGTAAAAATCCACTTTTAGAAATAATATCATGGTTCACCACGAACCCAATAATCAAATATGAAATCTCATATAGTAGAGTGGATTTCAAAACTCAATGACCATAAGGTCAAAACATTTCTGAATAATCTCAGAATACTCAAATAATGGGTACTTATAGCACAATAGTTCATAAAATCTCAAGACTCAAGTAGGGATTTATAACCCATAGTTCAATCTCAAGTTAAAACTCATCAAAGCATAATAGATAGCATATAGAGTCATAACTCATAGAAATTTGGAAATTTCTGCAATTTATCTCTAAATCTCAACATACTCATATACTTCAATGTTTCAAACATTTCAACTATTAACTTCTCAAGAAAACATGTAAAAATCATGCCATTAGACTCTCAATTCAAGCGAAATATCAAAAGCTTGCAACCAATAACAATGGGTGAAAAACCCTAATTAAATTTCATGTAAAATCTCATAAATTGCATAGAATTGTAGTTTAGATAAGCTTTTGGGCACAAGGATGAAAGGATTACCCTTGTTCAAAACCCCACATTCCTTGAATTAGAAGCTTTGGATGAACTCTCACTTTTGGAACTCTATTCATGCTCTTGAATGAGGGTTCTCGAATCCCTTGACTTGTAAACCTTGAATCTTGACTCAATTAAGAAAATCTATGGTGGATTCTTGAGATTCTTGGAATAGGTTTTGGATGCTTAAGGTTTTTGTTGAGAGAAAACTTGAGAGAGACTCCATAGAATGTTTGTAAATAACCTTGATTTGGTGTTTATACGGTTTAAGAGGCTTGGAAAAAAGTCCCAAATGCCCTTTTTAACTTCTGTACGAAACTGGAAAAATTGAAATGGGAATCCAATTTCATTGGCTACCACGATGCGCCACTATCGTGGTGGCTCACTGGAAATTGATAAATGGGAATCTGGGAGTCGTCGCGACGCGGAACCATCGCGTTGTCCTACTAGTTGGGACCAGGAACTACAGCGCGACGCATAACAATCGCGCTAGGCCACTAGACATTTACTATTGGGAAATTAGGGTCCTCCGCGACGCTCCACTATCACGGAGTTCCACTGGAAATTGACAAATGTCAAATAGACCCTCTGCGCGACGCGACGCGCCAAGCACCAAAAAGACATTGTTTTATGACTAGGACTTAAATTAGCCATAACTCCATACCCGGGTATCACATTTGGGCTAATCTTATATCGACAGAAAGCTTATCAAATTTTCTATGTGATAAAAATTCAAAATTAGGGAAATTCCATATGGTTAACATGATACTCACTTAGGAAGTCACATCTCAATCTTTTACGGCCAAAATTACACTTCATTTGACATGCTCTAAGGCTCAGACTACAAGGGAACTTTTTTAGGTCTTGAACTATTATATCAAATGAAAGGAAATACGAAGATAATACTCGGTCAAAACAACCACAATACTGGAAATCTCAATACAACCACAGTCTGATAACTAGTCTGACAAAGCCTCTACTACTCCATGAACTTGAGAGCCGTTAGGACAGGTCCCCAACCGACTCAAATTGAACTAAAGTAATAACATAAACACTCGAATAATGAAATGTCTGAAGATAGGTCCTTGAACCATGAGGACTTAACATTGGGGAGATGTAGATAATGGTACTCGAAAATCACTAACGAGGCTGGAAATAAGCACCTGAACCTATATTATTAGACAGTGTAGCACATAGACGTATATAAGGATCAACACTTGGGAATGTACTGAGTATATGGAGGTGTATGCATTTACGTAAAACAATATCAATACTCTTTAATCAAATCATGCAAATAGGAATGACTCACATGGCTGGAGTAAGTCAAAATGTTAAGCTCAAAAATCATGTAGAATAAAGCATATAACACAAATCTCATGATTCATTATATTTTAGATTTAAAATTTGCGCTCTCCTCTTATTCTCATTACTCATAGGATGAAGGAAGTTTTAAACAAAACTTTCAACTCATTCATATGTCTCATGGAGAGTAAAACTTCTTTATTGCTCAAGAATTATAATTCTTTTGAACTCAAATACTTGGAACTCGGAATCATATAACTTTAGTTTAAAAACTGGTGATCAAATCGTATTAGTAGAGAAAACTAATTCCTTCTTTGGAAAATACTCAAAAGCAATTCATTCACTTTAGAAAATATCTCATTTCAAAGTTTTAGGGAAAATATTATATCTCAATGGAAAATAACTTAGTTTAGGGAGGTTCTCTTAACAGACGTAAAACCTGCAAGCTACATGAAGTCCGACAGCTTGTCCTCCTAAGGAAGAAACCTTACATTGGGGAGAGGAATCATACTCTTGCCAAGGAGTATATCCTCATCTCAGTGATCACTAATCTCGGCCTTGGGCCCAATCATCTCGGTCTTAGGCCAAAAATCTCAAACCAATGTTGGCACGCAGTTCTGGGTTAAGAAACTATAGTAACTTACCCAATTCGGTGCTAAATACTACTATCTTTAGTTTATCTCACTCATCTCATGAAAATACACTTTCAAAATAATCTCATAGTTCCTAAGAACCCAACAATCAAATCCGTAATCTCATGTAGTGAAGTGGATTTCAAAGCTCTATGACCATTAGGTCAAAACATTTTTCACTAATCTCAGAATACTCAAATCATGGGTACTTATAGCACAAAAGTTCATAAAATTGCAAGTCTAAAATAGGGCTTAGTGACTCATAATTCAATCTCAAGTTAAAACTCATCAAAATGCATATTAGATAGCATATAGATTCATAAATCATATAGTAATCATGAATTTACAGAAATTTATCTCATAATCTCAACATAGTCAAATACTTAAATATCTCAAACATTTCCACTATTAACTTATCATGGGCTATAGACCCAACTGCAATTTCTTAAGAAAACATGTAAAAATCATGCCATTAGACTCTCAATTCATGGGGAACGTCAAAATCTTGCAACCAATAACAATGGGTGAAAAATCCTAATTCAATTTCATGTAAAATCTTATAAGTTGCAGAAAATTGTAGTTTAAATAAGCCTTGAGGCACAATGATGAAAGGATTACCCATGATCAAAACCCCACATAACTTAGATTATGAAATTTGATGAATAAGCTTTCTTTAAACTCTTCTTCTTACTCTTGAGAGAGGGTTCTTGTAACCCTTGAACTTGGGGAAATCAAATCTCAACTCAATTTGTAGAATCTATGGTGAGTTCTTGGATTTCTTTGAGAAGGGTTTTAGATTTGATCTTCAGGGAGAAACCCTAGCTCTATTGTGTTTTGTATGATGAATGAAGCCATTTTCTTCATTAGAAATATATCTGGTCGATAAAAGAATGGAAAAGACCAAAAAATCCCTTTTAAAAATGAGTTAAAAATTCTGAACATGGGCTGCAACAGTCGGAACAATGGTCCATCGTAACGTCCATCACACGTTGGCCAGGATAAGACCACACTGCCTTAGTGGCGACTGTCTTAGTGACGGTCTATCGCAGCCTTGATGGTCCATCATCCTGGCTATGGCACTTGGGCCAGGAAAGGGAGTTTCTGCCTTGGTGGCGATAGTTCTAGCGATGATCCGTCGCAGAATCGACGGTCCGTCAGATCGTCCGTCGCACCTGGGTGGTTCCGAAAACTCTTAGTAAAACAGCCATAACTTCTCACACCGATGCCGGATTTAGATGAAATTGGCATCGTTGGAAAGCTAATTCAATTCTCTACATGGTTTAAATACCAATCACTTGGGAAGTCTTTTCTCAATCTTTTAGGGATGGAATTACACTTCACTTGACACAATCTAATTCTCGAACTATGAGGGAACTTTACGGGGTCTTACAATATCTCCCTATTGGAAACATTCATCCTCGAATGTCGCTAGCTAGACTAGGAACACAGAAAAATATAGTACACATAGCTGAAGTAATTTTCTAAATGGGCTCAAAATCTTTCTAAACTCCTGAATACCTCAGAAATTGCAAGAACTCATGCAATAATACATATATAGCTGTACTTTAGATTTGAAGGGCTGAATTAAGGAAGAATAATACCTTCGGATCAATCTAAACTCACGGAAAAGAGGTGCGGGTACTTGGCTCGCATGTCTGCTTCTGCCTCCCAAGTAGCGCCCTCAACTGACTGGTTCCGTCAACACTTTGACCAAGGGAACCTCTTTGTTCCTCAGTCTACAGATCTGAATATCTAGGATCTCAACGGGAATCTCATCGAATGAATAACTGTTCTGAATATCAGCACTCTCTGAAAGATCTACCACAATGGAATCACCAATATGTTTCTTAAGCATGGAGACATAAAAAATAGGATGAACAACTGACAACTCCGCAGGCAACTCAACCTCATAGGCTACTTTCCCAACACGGCTCAAAACTCTATACGGGCCAACATAAAGGGGACTGAGCTATCCCTCTTTACCAAACCTCTTCACCCATTTCATGGGTGAAATCTTCAAGTACACCAAATCACCCACTTCAAACTCAAGATATTTTTTCCCCACATCGATATATGACTTTTGATGACTATGAGATATCTTTAACCTCTCTCTAATCAACTTAACTTTCTACATATCTTCAAATAATGCATCAGGACTAATCACGACAGCTTCACCAGCTTCAAAGAAACCTATGGGTGATCTACATCTCCTACTATACAAGGTCTCAAATGGTGCCATCCCAATACTAGTATGATAACTATTGTTATAGGCGAACTTTATCAATGACTCATCCCAACTACCTTTGAAATTAAGTGCACACGCCCTCAACATTTCTTCTAGGGTCTGAATGGTCCTCTCATCCTGACCATCTGTCTGTGGATAAAAAGTAGAACTCAAAAAAACATGGGTACCAAGACCCTGCTGAAACGCCCTCCAAACCTGAGAAGTAAATTGAGTACCCCTATCTGAAATGATAGATGAGGGAACTCCATGCAACCTGACTAACTTACGGATATACAATCTAGCATAATTCTCCACTGTAAGATGTATGCATGGGCAAGAAGTGTGCGGACATAGTCATCCTGTCAACAACAACCCAAATAGAATCATAATGACGACGCAAAAAAGGTAACCCGATCACGAAGTCCATATTCACTATCTCCTACTTCCAAGAGGGTATACTAAGCTCTTGCATCATACCACCAGGTCTTTGGTGTTATACCTTAACCAGTTGGCACATTGCATACTTTGTTACAAACTCAGCTATATCCTTCTTCATACCATTCCACCAATATATTTCCCATATGTAGCGGTACATCTTGGTAGTGCTGGGATGAATAGAATACCGCGCGCCATGCGCTTTAACCATAATCCTCTGCCTCATATCATTAACACATAGAACACATAATCTACCCTGTAATCTCAACATGCCATCTCCTCTTTGGGAGAAAACCTCTACCTTTTGGTCATTAATTGCCTCCTTTAGTCTGATCAAACTAGGATCTTTAACTTGGTTCTCCTTCACCTCTAAAATTAAAGAGGATTCAGAACTACGTTGCGCCAAAGTACTTCCCTCAGCTGAATCAAGAGACCTAAAACAAAATCTATCCAGACAATGCACATCACGAGCTAACTCTATCTTACCTTCCTCTAGATGAGCAACACTACCCATAGACAATCTGCTAAGGGCATTCGACACTATACTAACCTTGCCTGGGTGATACAACACACTCATATCATAGTCTTTAAACAACTCTAACCACCTCATCTGCCTAAGATTCAACTCCCTCTGAGTAAATTCAACTCCCTCTGAGTAAACACATACTGCAGGCTCTTATGATCAGTAAAGACATCAACATTAACACCATAAAGGTAGTGTCTCTAGATTTTCAAAAACAAAGACTGCAGCAGCTAACTCAAGATCATGGGTTGGGTAATTCTTCTCATGCCGCATTAACTGTCTAGAGGCATAGGCTATAACCTTACCTCTTTCCATCAACACACAACCCAAACCAATTAAAGAGGCATCACAATATACCATAAAACTATCTGCACCATCAGGCAAAGTCAACACAGGGGCTGAAGTAAGTCGATTCTTCATCTCCTAAAAACTCTTTTCACAGGAATCTGACCACTGGAACTTAACTTTCTTTTGGGTCAATCGGGTCATGGGAGAAGCAATAAAAGAGAAACCTTTAACAAAATGGTGGTAGTAACCCAGTAGACCCAAGAAACTTCTAATATCAGAAAGAGAGATAGGTCTAGGACAATTTCTTATAGCTTTTGTCTTTTGGGGATCAACTGTAATACCTTTGGCTAAAATAATCTGACCCAGAAAGGCTACAGACCTTAGCCAAAATTTACACTTACTGAATTTAGTGAAAAACTGCTGACCTCTAAGAGTTTGCAAGACAATTCTAAGGTGATCTACAAGATCATACTTACTGCGGGAGTAGACAACGATTTCATCTATGAATATTATGACAAATATATCAAGATATTGATTGAACACTCGATTCATGAGGTCCATAAAACCTATTGGGGCATTGGTTAGCCTGAATGACATGACTAGAAACTCAAAGTGACCATAGCGGGTTCGAAAGGTTTTCTTTGGAATATCACATTCCCTCACTTTAATTTGATGATAGCCAGATCTAAGGTATATCTTAGAGAAATAACTTGCACCTTGCAACTTATCTAACAGTTCATCAATTCTCGGAAGAGGATACTTATTTTTTACTGTGACCTTGTTAAGCTGATGATAGTCAATGCACATACAGAAAGAACCACCTTTCTTCCACACAAATAGAACAGGTGCGCCCCAAGGAGAAATACTGGGCCTTATGAAACCATTGTCTAAAAGATCTTTGAGTTGCTCTTTCAACTACTTAAGCACAACAGGTACCATACGGTATGGCAGAATAAAAATGGGATGAGTGTCGGGAAAAAGGTAAATCGCAAATTTTATCTCTCTATCCGGAGGTACCCATGGGAGATCTTCCAAAAAAACATCTAGAAACTCATTAACAATTTTGATTGACTGAATTATTGGGCCTCAGACTTAGTGTCTTTGACTCTAACTAGGTGACAGATGCAGCCCTTGGATATTAGATTTTTGGCTTTGAGATAGGTGATAAAATGACTCTTGGGAGATACCAAACTCCCGAACCACTCAAAAACTGGCTCATTAAGAAACTGAAACTTGACCACACTGGTACGACAGTCTATAGATGCATAACAAGAATGAAGAATAAGGTCAAAATCCACTATGTCTAACTCTATCAAATCATCATGTATGACTCTATGAAGAACACTAACAGGACAATCTCTATGCACTTGTTTAGCAACAACTGACTCCCCTACTGGTGTGGAGACGAGGAAACGCTGAGGAATCTTTTCGGGACTCATTTAGAAATTCACAACCGCAAGTGGGGTCACATAGGAGAGACTTGACCCGGGGTCCAACAACAAATAAAAATCAAAACAAAAGATGCGGAGTATACCAGTAACAATATCGGGAGAGTTCTCCTACTTCTGACAGGATGGTATGATATAGAATCTATTCTGGACCTGACCGCCAGTAGTGCTAGATGAAACGCCTTGAACAGGGGTGGTACGAGGGACATGAGCTGGTGTACTAGCAGTCTGTGCTTGAGGTCGAACATCTCTATCCCCCTACCTACCATGTGGACAATCTCTATGTCTGTGGCCCTACTTTTCACAACCAAAATAACCCCTCAAATCTGCGAAACACTCATCGGGATGATCCCTCCCTTAATTAGCAAAAGTAGGATAACGGGGCCTATTACCAACACTGTTTTGTGACCTAGACATAAAAGACCTGCTCCCTTGCTCCTGCCTTCCCCTAGGCATTGGAGCACTAGCTGATGAAGGCGCTGGAATAGATAGACTTTTCTGTAACTAAGGGTGATTTTCTCCATGGAACCTAGGTTGACTATACTCATGTTGCTCAGATCTAGCCCTCTTGTTACCCTTCACTCTGTCTCTCTATTTAATTTTATCCACTTCTATATATTGTACATGCATCATCAACCTAGACAGTTCCATATCCCTATGCAGCATCACAGTCCTACACTCTTTCAGCACCAAACTAGAAACACCTATCATGAACTTGCTCATACTAGCTCGGGTGTCAGAAATCAAATCGAGGAGCATACTTGGACAACTGGTTGAACTTCAAGAAGTACTCCCTAACAGTCACGGAGCCCAACCTCAAGTTCATAAACTCCCCAATCTTTGCTTCCCTCATCTGAAATAGAAATAACTTGTCCAAAAATGCATTTTAGAACACCTGCCAAGTCATAGGAGAAGCATCCTCACCTCAACCATTCCTCCACAATACAACCTAGTCATAAGTTATGTCCTTCAACCTGTAAAATTCTAACCCAACACTTTCCTCCTTAGAAGCATGCATCAAATGCATGATGTTCTTACCTTCTTAAGGTACAACTGAGGGTCCTCACCTCCCTTAGACCCATAAAACTCGAAAGGATTCATCTGTATGAAATCACTGATCCTAGTAGTAGATAAATCACCTCCCTGCTGATTTGCAACTGCGGCTTGCTTATTGGCCGTAACATTAGCGGTGACTGCTTGGGTTAACGCCTGAAAGGCAGCTTAAAACTCAACATGAGACACAATCTCATTCAAAGGATCAACAGGTGGGGGTTACTCATCATCATTTCTATGGGCATTCGCTCTTCGGAGAGGAATTTTCTGAAATAGGAGTGCACAAATTATTAGATGAGAGGGACAACTGTAGGCACGATGGAATCTGAAAAAAAGAAACAACTTTTTCCTAAAATGTCTTGTAGCCTCTTGCTCATAGATATGACGCGCTACATCGATTATCAAGACTCTACTCAACGCAGCTTAAAAGACTCCCTAGGACACCTTAAAAACCTTGGGATCTGATTCCAAGTTTGTAATGACCCAAAATTACCTCCCGGAACGTCACATTGTGCTTATTGCTACAAGTAGCTCCAAGCTAACCCTTTGAGCCTATCACTTCTCATAATAACTCATTCAAGAAAAGATATACAAAACACTAGAACTGTCATATCAAATAAAAGGAAATACGAAGATAATACTTGGTCCAAATGACAACAATATTGGAAATCTTAACACAACCACAGTCTGATAACTAGTCTGACAAAGCCTCTACTACTCCATGAACTCGAGAGCCATTGGGATAGGTACCCAGCTGACTTAAACTAAACTGAAAGTAATAACATAAACACTCAAGCACTGAATTATCTGAAGATAGGTCCTCGAACCATGAGGACTCACCATTGGGGAGATATAGACAAAGATACTCAGAAATCATTGACGAGGCTGGGAATGAGCACCTGAACCTACATTATAAGACAATGTAGCACATAGACGTATATGTGGATCCGCACTTGGGAATGTACTGAGTACATGGGGTGTATGTATTTGCATAAAACCATATCAATACTCGTTAATCAAATCATGCATAAAAATAGGAATGACTCACATGACTTGAATAAGTCAAAATGTAAAGCTCATAAATCATGTAGAATAAAGCATGTAACACAAATAAATCATGTAGAATGAAGCATATAAAACAAATCTCGTTAGTCATTATACTTTAGCTTTAAAATCTGCGCTCTCCTTTTATTCTCATTACTCATAGGATAAAGGAAGCTTTAAACAATACTTTCAACTTATGCATATGTCTCATGGAGAGTAAAACTTCGTTATTGATCAAGAATTATAACTCTTTTGTACTCAAACACTTGGAACTTAGAATCATATAACTTTACTTTAAAAATCGGTGATCAACTCGTATTAGTAGAGAAAACTACTTCCTTCTTTGGAAAATACTCAAATGCAATTCGTTCACTTTAGAAAATATCTCATCTCAAAGCTTTAGGGAAAATATTCTATCTCAATGGAATATACTTTAGTTTAGGGAGGTTCTCTTAACCAACTTAAACCATACGAGCTACATGGAGTCCAAGTTTTGTCCTCCTAAGAAAGAAACCTCACGTTAGGGAGAGGCATCATACTCTTTCCAAGGAGAATAACCTCAACTCATGATCACTTATCTCATCCTTGGGCCCAATCATCTCGGCCTTAGGACAAAAATCTCAAACTTACGATGGCACGTAGTTCTGGGTAAAAATTCATAGTAACTTACCCAACTCGGCGCTAAATACTACTCCCTTTAGTTTATCTCTCTCATCTCATGAAAATTCACTTTCAAAATAATCTCATGGTTCTTAAGGACATAACAATCAAATCTGTAATCTCATGTCATGAAGTGGATTTCAAAGCTCTATGACCATTAAGTCAAAACTTTTCTCAATAATCTCAGAATACTCAAATCATAGGTGGTTATAGAACAAAAGTTTATATAATTGTAAGTCTCAAGTAGGGCCTAGTGACCCATAATTAAATCTTAAGTTAAAACTCATCAAAATGCATATTAGATAGCATATAGATTCATAAATCAAATAGAAATCTGAAATTTATAGTAATTTACCTCATAATCCCAACATACTCATATAATTCTATATCTCAAACATTTCAACTATTAACTTCTCAAGGATTAAAATCTGGGGTATAGACCCAGCTATAATTTCTCAAGAAAACATGTAAAAATCATGCCATTAGACACTCAATTCATGGAAAACATTAAAAGATTGTAACCAATAACAATGGGTGAAAAAACCTAATTCAATTTCATGTCAAATCTCATAAGTTGCAGAAAATTGTAGTTTAAATAAACCTTTGGGCACAAGGGTGAAAGGATTACCCATGTTCAAAACTCCATATACCTTAGATTATGAAATTGGATGAACAAACTTGCTTTAAACTCTTCTTCTTACTCTTGAGAGAGGGTTCTGCAACCCTTGATCTTGGGGAACTCAAATCTCAACTCAATTTGTATAATTTGTGGTGAGTTCTTAGATTTTTGGAGAAGATAGCTCTCTTGTGTTTTGGATGATGAATGAAGCCATTTGCTTCGTTTGGAATATATCTGGTTGATAAATTAGTGAAAAAGACCAAAAAAGACCTTTTAAAAATTAGATAAAAATACTAAACGGGGGCTACGACGGTCGGAGCGACGGTCCGTCGTAACGTCTGTCGCATGTTGGCCAGGATGAGACCACACTGCCTTAGTGACGACGGTCTCAGTGACGGTCTGTCGCTGCCTATACAGTCCGTCGTCCTGGCCATCGGACCTGGGCCAAGAAAGGGAATTTCTACCTTGGTCGCGATGGTTCGAGCGACGGTCCATCGCAGACTCGACGGTCCGTTGGATCGTCCGTGCGGTTCTGACAACTTTCAGTAAAACGACCATAAATTCTCACCCGGATGCCGGATTTTGATGAAATTGGTATCGTTGGAAAGCTAATTCAATTCTCTACATGAAAGAAAGGCAAATTTAAGAAAATTCTATATAGTTTAAATATCAATCACTTAGGAAGTCTCTTTTCAATATTTTAGGGCCAGAATTACACTTCACTTGAAACGCTCTAAGACTCGGACTACAAGGGAACTTTGCGGGATCTTACACATAAGAATATATATAGTAATATACAAGGACAAGGAATAAATATACAATATGATAAATTGAAGGAAGGGTTGTACTATATTACTATAGATACATATAGCTAGATATATATATATACATATAAATATGATGTCAACTCAAAGCATAACCTAAATCATCATTTCATCATTTTAAGGCTTTATTATAATCCTATCACGATTTAATACTATCACACTTTGGGTATTTAATCTATTTGCCTCATCATGAATTAATCATTCATATTAATGAAATTATGAGATAGAAGAGGCCAGAATCATTCCTCTAGTATCGATACCAAATCAATCACAAATCTATCATAAGCTAGACATAACAATGATCATAATAGCAATAATGACAATATCAATAACCACATGAGTAATCAGTTATCCCAAATAACAGAATGTCTACCCGAGCCTATGAGAACTTTCACCACCCTAGGCTCGGTAGGTTCACTCAGTATACAACAACACAAGGCATAATCATCACCCATTCCATAAAACCATCCAATACCGGGTAATATACATAGGTGGATGCTGGTGATAAGCGATGCCAATACAAGTATAAATACAACCAAATTCTTGATACCATAACAATCATCATAATCATAAAGATCGTTATTATCATTATAATCATCCTTCGGCCTTGTCGGGTATCAATATCATCATCATAACATCCTCTAGTCTTGTCGAGTATCATCACATCATCATAATATCCACCAACCTTATCGAGAATCATCATAACATCATAATATCCTCTAGCCTTTTTGGGCATCATCACATCATCATAATATCTAAATTAATAGCAATAATAGAGTGTGAGCCCTACGAGAGCTAAAGTAAAAGGCAAGCCCCATGAGGGCTAAAATAAATGATTATAAAGAGAGAAGTGAGTTATAGTATGCTTCCATAATTCATCATGTATTATCAATGTCACATAATTAATAAGTATATATTTTAATAGGTGCACGGCTCAAGTCGTGGATAAGAGAGTACAAATCTGCAAGTTTATTTCTCGGAGTGAACTTCTGGGCTAAATCATTATAGAGTGTAGAAAGGGTCAAAATACCTCATGACTGGAGTGAATCGGAGAGTCAAATAATGGACCAGAATAACTCTATCAAAATTTTAAATCATCGTTATTAACCTCTTTTTTTCATATATATTAGTCATTAAGTTCGACATTATTATTGTGAAGAAATCCATCTTAGGGTAGAAAGTAGGGTTTAGCCCTTATATAATGATAACAATAATAAGATTATAATATAATTGGAATCTTAGCAATCATAAATTCCACAATCATAAATGTACCAAATCTATGGATCCCATCACAATTATTCGAACATTGGATTCATAAAATCATACCACATCTTCCTCCGTCCCATATTAGAGAGATGTGCATATAAATTATTATATATTCATAAACTACAACTGTATCATTTATAAGGATAATTAATTCCCAGATATCCAACTAAAACGATAACACAAACTTTGTCCCAATAATGTGCCCGAATAGTCATAACATTATATTCACGACGTTAGATCCATATACGTATCCAGAAATCATAAAAATAATCATGTATATATAAATAATCTCATAACTATAGGCCATAGTATATTCACAAGGCATAACATCTCTATATGCTCTGAAGAATATCTATAATCATCTCACATATAGGAGGAATCTTACTTCTAGGAGGCATAATACATTAATAAGAATATCTCATAACTACGAGGCATATCACATATCTGAGGCATATCGTATCTATAGGTCATGCATCATGACTATGAGGAAAATCATCTATATAGGCCGATTTTATTATATAAGAAGAACACATATCTAAAGTCCCAATATCATATCTAAGAGAAAATAGCATCTTTAATTGCCTAATATTGTATCTAAGAGGAAATATCATCTCTAATAACCCAAATATCATGTATATAAGGAATGCCATAGACATAAAACATTTGTCAATATTCGAGGTAAAATAACATCACTATTCGTTAAACGACCAAGTAACCTTACACTAAGGTTTACTAGTCTCAATTATGCCTAATATTCGTAAATAAGTCCGCAGAGCCTGGCCTAAGAGGGCCGGACAAACCCTCTTCTAATCCTCAATTTCAATATTATGGAAACTTACTTCCTAAATGAGGATAAAGTATCTAGTTCAACTTCTAGATGTCAAGTAACCAAAACCAATACTAAGATAGGAACGTATACTACAAACATGGGCATACATTTCAATTCTACCCAAATTACGGTTTCAAGATCACTAGACTAGCCTAACTAAGGTTAATCATACTAACCATGATTCCATTGTATAAACCATATCCCAATCCTATAATTATATCATATCCACACTAAAATTAGTCCAATCTAGGGAGAAGGAAATAGAATTCAAAAAGGGTCATAAACATACCACCTTTCGGTCCAATACACTCATCTAATCCACAAACATCCATAATCAAGACTAAGTAATTATACTCATAATCAAGCCTATAATTTACATACATATGCCATATATAACACACATCATCTTTGAAGAAGAGTAGGTAGAAGCCTACCTCAAAGCCGAATCGTAAAAACACACATCATTCACCACGTAGCCATCTTCACTTCACAATCGCCAAAATGTCATCACACTATCAAAATAGCAATCTACTCATTAATACGAGTCTTACTATACCCATATTGCACAATTGTACTTCGGCTCTAAAAATCACACCAAAATCCCCATATGGGTCCAAAATTTAGAAAATGCATTTCCGATGTTAGGCCAATGTTCATACATGAGTAAGGAGTCATAACCCTCAAGAAATGGGTTCAAACCAAGAAACCTTTGGGCTAAAATCATGTCCTAAGTGAATTTGTGATACAAGATCTAACCAAGAACATAAATAAAAACGTGAAGACACAGTAAGAAACCAAAAATCAGCAACTAAAGAAGAGTAGATGAAGAAGAGAACACACGGATTGAAGAGAAAAGAAGAGAAAATGCATTAAAGTAAAAGGGATAGATGTGGGACATACACCTACACCAATGAATAGCACCAAGGTGTGTATCAAACTCCAAGAAACACAACACCAATGGAGGATAACACCACACTCTTAGGCGGACACAAAGGGATCATCACCTCAAGCACCCACCTTTCTTGCCAAAATGTCAACTCAAGTGAATCCACACTCAAGCTAACCCTAGTTTCAATTTCTTTTCCAAGACCTACACTACAATGGCTTTTACAAGCCCTACACTAAGGAAAGAAAATACAATTTGAGTTTCACTCAATCAATTCATCAAAACTAATGAAAATTAAAGCTAAAAGGTCTATTTATACTATTATATATTAATGACTAAAATGCCCTTAATGCAAGGTGCTCCTTTGGAGTGTAAAAGGGAGGTCTTAAAAGTTCACAATGCCCTTAGTTGAGGCACCTATGTGATGTAGAAATCCCTACTTCTCTTAATAATTTGGACAAGGCTTTGTAATAGTTCCAAAAGGTCTTCAAGCACTTGCAAATACGACACTTGATCATTTGACAATCCGAAGCTTGAACCTTCTACAAGACCTTGTAAGCCTTGTTGTTTTATACTTGTATCCATTTGGGGTTTTGGGTAAAAACTAAGAAATTTAAGGATCATTTTGAAGGATTCTTAA
The DNA here is from genome assembly GCA_030864215.1 of Capsicum pubescens. Classification (NCBI taxonomy): domain Eukaryota; kingdom Viridiplantae; phylum Streptophyta; class Magnoliopsida; order Solanales; family Solanaceae; genus Capsicum; species Capsicum pubescens. The sequence goes on from CM061544.1 coordinate 111,192,801, forward strand.
CTTAAATCCTACGTTAATCATGAAAATATATGTTACTTAAGATTCAAAGTCTCCCGCAAGACTCAATTTTGAGTTACCACACTCATTTTGGTGTTTCTAGGTCTCAAAGTTGAAGGAAAAATAACCTAAACACATCTTAGGGTCTATATATATCCCCTAAAGGTTAGGAGATATCTCTGTCATGATCCTAAGGGTTTCTACCTCTCTAGGGTGATCTCCATGAGCATCATTACGATTGCCATGCACCAACACCAAAAAATTCAAAACTTGTTTTTGTCCCCCAGTTCTCATTCAGACTCATATTTTTGCAAATGAACAATTTAACCCCACTAAATTCAATGATCTGGATGATTTAGTAAAGTCAGATTTTCCATTGGAGACCGTTTAGACAACATGTGATCCCCACACCCATACTTACCATTTCCCCACTTTTTGCCCAATAGGTTAGAATGAGTTCGGGTGCATTGGGACCCAAACAAAAGGTATACCTAGCCTAAAATAGATATTTAGCGTGTGATGGCATAGTCAAAATTTGCATATGAAATCATGTTACTGATTTTTTTCTGGGTAGCCATTTAGAACCAGCGAATACTTTTAAATAGGGAATTGGTTCCAAAAAACAAATGAACTTCTTGATAACCTAACTGTTAGTCCCAGTAAGTCATAAATGACTTGGGGCAACTATGGAGAAGCCTTAATGGTGAAAATAAGCAAAAATATAAAAAAATGACAGGAAGGGTCATTGCACTTCTCCTACATCAACCTAGCATGATCTGATACCTCTGTAAAATATCTTCCCATAGAAACTAAACTCTGATTAGCCATATAAACGGGAAGTCTAAACCCTCTAACAAAGAAACAAACTCTCTTATACTCAGTATCCAGGATAGAAGTCACATGACTAGAAAATATATGGAAACAAGCCTCATACTCTTCTAATATCATGAAGCCATTCTTCAATCTAGAGAATTAATCCTTCAAACAATCTCTAAGGATGAGTGGAATATACTTCTCCAAGAATATCTCAGAGAACTGATTCCTTGACCAAATACTAAATCCAACTGGCCTATAATACATATACCACTCAGCCAATGTCGAGTAGCTAAATCAAACTAAAATATGGTGTAATCCACACCACGAGTTTCAACAAGGCCCAAATTAGATGAAGAAACTTGAATTTTGATTAGATAAAAAGATTATCCTTGGTTAAAACCCCACATACCTTAATTGATGATTAGATTAAGAAACTTGAATTTTGAATCCCTATTTATGCTCTTGAATATAGATTCTTAAAGTTCTTGAATTGGGAATCTTTAATTTTGAGCTATCTTGTAAAAAGAATAGTGAAATTTAGATTTCTTGAAGCTGAAGATTTGAGTTCTAGGGATTCCTTGAAGAGTAATTTTGATGAAAATATTCATATAATGGTTAAAATAGGAAAAAATCTGTGTTTTACATGATTTGAGGGCTTGGGAAAAGACCAAATTGCCCTTTTAAAATTTTACTGGGAATTGGGAATCCTTATTTTGCCACCCACTACAACGTGTCGTTATCGCGGTGGCTTTATGGAAATTAGATGACTGCTATTTTGGCCTTTGGCATGATGCAACGAAATTGTTTTGCGTCACTGGAAAAGGACGAGTGCCATTTTGCACTCCACCTCAATGCGGTGTCTGTCCAATTACAAATTTTTGAATGATACAAGGTAATAACGTTGAACTACTAGAATGAGTTGAATGGGAACTGAAATTTCTTTGTGATGCAGGCTAATTGTGTTGCTTTACTGGAATCGTACAATTGCAATTTTGTCCTTCACCGCGACGTGGTGCCTTTTGAAATACCTTACTATTTACACTAAAATTGCCATAACTTCTTAAATGAGTATTGGATTAAGGCGAAATTGATATCGTTGGAAAGATGGTTTAATTATCTACAACTTGATGGGTTTAGAACTAGAAAATTCTACATGTATCAAGAGTTATTAATTTTCAAAGATAACCCTTGACATTCTAGGATCTAAATTGAGATAAGAAATGTACGGGGTATTACAATGGCTTAGCCTTATATACTCGAGGTAAGGTACTCTGCGGTTCCATCAGTTTTGAGATAGGATACTCCTCCACAAAAAAGTTTGAATTATCATCTGTGGGATCATCCCTAAGTTGATGAGTGGACAAGCTTGCTTTTTGGGGTTGTGTTTGGTTTTATTTACAATGTATTTCTTTGCTGCCATTATACTCAAGGGAAGAAACATTTTAGTTGACACTAGGAGAAGAAAAGAAAAAAAAAGAAAAATTAAATTTTTTTACTATGGATGAGAACCCTGCAAGTCAGGCTATGACTCGTTGCCATAGCCTACAATTCATTCTAACAGTCGTAAGGTGGGATATGATTTAATGGATTGGGTATTAGACACCCTACGATTCCACCAAATGAGTTGTTGGGTCGCCCGATGACTCATTAGGTGGCTTGTTTTCTAACCAAAACCTACTATTTTAGGATCCATATATGCCCAGTCACTACAAGTCAGACTACGAGTCATATGGTGAGATAATGCCTCATTAGGCCAGTGGTAATGTAACCATAGGACTTTCACCCCTACCCAATCAATGTGACAAGTATCTATGAGTCACCCAATGACTTGTTAGGTTACACATTGAGTCCTAGTGTCTCTTATCGCGACTGCCAATGTGAAAATCTTAGGATAGTCTATGTTCAATCAAATTTCAAAGGGTCCTCAAACTTCCACTCACAATTTTCATTCATAATTTATTCTTTAAATCGTTCCCCGATTCAAGTTCTACATCAACAATATGAACACTACAACTTCTAGAGAAATTTAATATAAATTCTTACTAAAAACAAGTTTTAGAGTATAATCCATGACATATTTACCTAATAAAAAAGTATAATTTATGAGTTACCAAAAGTATTTGCCCACTTACTTTGAGTAGATGAAATTGCTTGGATTGTTTAGTTAACACATAGCTTTGTTCTTAAGATAGAGATTTTTCATTTTTCAAAGTATTTAGAACATGAACTGACGAGATTGAAGATGTTTAAAAGATTATATATGGTAGGAGAGACGATTGTGGGAATGGAGGTAGTCATGAACTTTCAAAATTTGAAAAAGAATCAATTTGGAGAATGAATTTCCCATTTATTTGTGTGATTGGGTTGGGTCAGCCTATTGGGTCTGCAATTTCGGCCCTGACCATTATTTCTGGAAAAAACTCATAGTAAGTCTCTACAATTCTTTTTCTCCCTCATTTAGTGTAGAATCTTACCTAGGGTTTCTTTCTATGACGACTTAAGGGGACAAGTCGTTGTCACTGACAATGCTTTGTTCTGAGAGTCGTGAGGACTCCAACGACTACTTACCTCGGTGACTTCTCTTGTAATTCTCTAGACAAGTTTGGTGATAAGTTATAGGGTGTCCTTATGACTCGTAGGGTCCCTCTTGGGGACCTTCTTACCAGATTTTCTATGGTCTTTCCTGCAAACTAAACATACAAATTACCCTATAATTAGTTAAGTACAAAAGATGGGTTGCCTTCCATGCAGTGCTTCGTTTAATATTACAACACAATGTGTCTATGTTGGGTACTCGGACTTCAACAAATCTTCCTCCATTCTTCCAATATAATGCATCACATGATGACCGTTCACCTTGAATGGACCATCTACTTTTCATTTCAGCTCAATTGCACCATGTGGAAATACTCTAACCATGGTGAATAGATTAGACCACCTAGACTTCAACTTTCCAAGAAACAAGAAAAGTGTCAAATTATACAATAAAACTATATCATCGGGATGTAATACCTTTTTATCAATCTTCTAGTCATGGTACAACTTCATCTTCTCCTTATACAAGGAAGAACTCTTATAAGCATAGAGGTGGAATTCACCCAACCCTTTCAGCTTACCCATCCTTAAATTTGCAGAATTACTCCACTCAAATTTTAACTTCTTCAATGCCCATTGTGCCTTGTGCTCAAGTTTAACCGACAAGTGGAATGCCTATCCATACCTAGTCTAATATGGAGAGGCATCTATAGAAGTTTTGTAAGTTGTCTGGTAGGCACAATGTTCATCATTATCTTTCTTAACCAATCAATCCATATTGTATTCACAGTCTTTGCCAAAATAAACTTAATCTCACAATTAGAGACCTCAACATTCCCACTTGTCTGTAGATGATAAGGTGTTTCCACCTTTGTTTCACACCATATTTCTTAAGTAGGACCTTAAATGGATGATTGCAGAAATGGGACCTCCCATCACTAATTATAGCACGAGGAGTACCAAATCGAGAGAATATATTTTTACTAAAAAATGTTGCGACAATGTGACCCTGATTATTGGGGAGCACAACTGCTTCCACGCACTTAGAGACATAGTTGAATACCACCAAGATGGACTTCATGCTATGAGAACTCACAAATGGACCCATGAAATCAATTACCCAGACATTGAACAACTCTAGCTCAAGAATAGGTGTTATGGGGAGATTATGCTTTTATGAGATATTACCTTGCTGCTGACATTAGTCACAGGACTGATCATGTTCATGTGCATCCTTATAAATAGTCATCTAATAGTACCCACACTACAAAATCTTTTGGGCCATGCGAGTGACACCATGGTGACCTTGAACTATAGATGAATAATAGCCCTCAAGAATTCTCATCATTTTAGCTTCAAAAATATACCTTTGAATCACACCATCTTCATACAACAAAAATATGTAAGGATCATCCTAGAAAAACACTTATAGCTCATGCATAATCAGTTTCTCTGCCAAACCAACATATCTTTCTGGATGCGATCACTTGCCAAATAATTGTCAAAATTAGAAAACAAAGGGATTAATTCTTGTGATACTGGAAAGACCGTATCATATGGATAAGTATCATAAATCTCAATATTATCCCCTAATTTGAGCATGAACTCCTTTTCTTGGTGGTATAAATGGTCTAAAACCTAATTTTCTATACCCTTTCGGTCCTTGACCTCAAAGTCAACTCTTGCAGCAATAGTACTCACTTAATAAACCTAGCCTTTACATCTTTCTTTACCATAGGTATCTTATAGATACATGATCAATATGCATAATCAATGTTGGTCCCAATCAAATAGGACCAAAATTTCTCAAGAAAGAACACCACCATAAGCAACTCCTGTTTAGTAACTGTATAATTTTTCTATACATGGTTGAGTGCTTTGTTGGCTTAATAGATGGGATGAAGTACTTTCTCATGTATTTGCCTAGGAAGGTTGCTATGGCCATACCACTGGTATCACACATCACTTTAAATATGTGAGTACAATTCGAAGACATAATGAAAGGGGTAGAAATAACCTCTCATTTAGGCACTCAAATACCATAAGATTAGCATCATCAAACTCAAATCACTTCCTTATCTATTAATTTGCGCAAGGGATTTGGAATTATAGAGAAGTCCTTGATGAATCTCCTATAGAACCCTAGATGCTCAAAAAACTTTGAATGCCTTAAACTAAGGTTGGTGGAGGCAATATTTTAATCACTTTAATTTTGGCCCTTTCAACCTCTATTCCCCTCTTTAAAATCTTGTGTCCTAAAATTATATGCTCTCAAACCATGAAGTAACACATATCCCAATTCAACATTAAGTTGCACTCCTCACATCTCTAAAGTGCATTAGCCATGTGGGAAAAAAGTCATCAAAAGAGTCACCCAGAATAGGGAAATCATCCATAAAGACCACTATAGTATCCTTCACTATATTAGAAAAGATGGACATCATATAACATTGAAAGATAGCAGGAGAATAGTAAACTCTAATAAGCATCCTATTGAATGCAAACATATCATATGGATATGTGAAAGTTGTTTTCTATTGGTTTTTGAGGGCGATAAAAATATGATTATACTTCAAATAACTATAAAGAAAACAATATCATCCTCTACCTGTAAGATGGTCTAATATATAGTTCATAAATGGCATAGGAAAGTGATCCTTTTATATCCAAGTGTTCAATTTCTTATAATTGATACAAACTCTCTATATCGTGACTACCGTTATAGGAACTAACTCATTCTACTTATTAAGGACCACAGTGATCCCACCCTTCTTCGGTACACACTAACCTGGGCTCATCTACTTATTACCAGTAATAGAATAACTGCACCTGTATCTAAAAACTTAATTATCTCCTTCTTAACCACCTCATTCATAGGTGGATTCAGATGACACTAATGCTAAATTCTAGGAACATAGTCCAATTCAAGCTAAATCATATGAGTGCAAATTTTGGGGTGAAATCCCAATAATATTCATAATAATCCATCCAATGACCCATTTAAACCATTAAAAAATTGAAATCAAGGCCTCAACATGTATATCCAACAAATTTAGAGTAATAATAATCAATAAAGTATTGTTGGACACCAAGAATTCATTATAAAAATAAGAAGGGAGGGCCTTCAATTCCAAGAATGGTGGCTCCTCAATAGATGGATGAACTGGTGTAGTCACTCTGTTTTTCAAATTGAGACCAAACTTCTTTGGGACATAAGAATAAGAACCTCTACCAATAAAACTATCACATCTCATCATTCTAGTTGATAATGTCACTATAAATTTCATGAAGTCTCTTGTTAATGGTTACAATCATTGAATCATCCTCTACAGTGTCTACCATACATATCATACAAATATCTTTTGGCTATCACATTGATTGACCCACATTGAAAGTAACTTGTTCATAATTGATCTTGAATTTCATATATGACACCTCCATGTCAACCAATGCCCTACTCGTGTCTCGGAAGGTGCTTCCACAAATAATAGGGACATCAAAATCACATTACGATTGAGAATCAAAAAATAATCTAGGAATATAAAGGACAATACCTTCATTAATACTTCAAAAAATCACAAATTATTTTATTCTCAGTCTGATCATCCATCAATAATCTCGTAGATCTCAGTATATGTGTCCCTAATCCAAAATGTTTGTACACAACTAGCTGCATCAGATTAGTACTAGCTCCCAAGAAACATAATTCCCATGCAAAATTCAGCATCCTAATAGTGAGACAAATATATAATGCGCTATGATCCTCTTTTTTCATGAAAAAATTTCATACAGTAATAGCACTTCTTTAGTATATATTATTAGTGGGCTAAAAACTCACCATTCGATTCCTAGTCACAAAATCCTTCATGAACTTGTAATAATAAGGGATTTGTCCCAATACTATTACAAGATGGATATTCGCAAACAATTATTTCAAATTTGACATGAATTATATTTCTTTTCTTCCTTCTTCTTTTTCAACCTTTGAGGAAAGAGAAGAGGAAGTCCTTGATAAGTCTTCAAAACTTGTTCAACTTCCTTACCATTTTATTTATCAATATCAACTTGTTTGTCTACACTTGTTAATATATGTGGCATCTCACTAGTAGTAGCAACTTCTCAGATTCATCTTCGGTCCTATCATCAATCATTACACTATCATCCCTTACCTCTTCAACTACAGGTATAGATTGATCAATAGTAGACTTACTACTCTAAGTGGTTATGGCTAGGCAGTGACTATCATTCTAAAAATTCTTAATACTTTTATTCAAAAGAGTTCCTAATTAATGCTTATTCATAATAGTCGATATCTAACCAAAATACTGCTTAATCTGCGTAATCACAGTGGCATACAATTCACATTTTTGGGTCAATCTAGAAATATCTATTTTTATTTCCTTAACGGAGCTCTCTGAACTCTCTGAACTATTAACAAACATCACAAGCAATGCTTCCATTCTTGAACAAGCATCATGATTCCTAAGTGGAGTATATTCACCACTTTTCTCCTTATAATAATCCTTTCTCCTCCAATCACCATCCCTTTCTCTGCTCTTATCCTTGTACATATCCTGACAATAGTTCTGACCTTAATTCCCTTTCCACGAGTTCTAGGTGTCTTGATTGGGCCCCTGGTCCCTTGGGCTGGAAAACCTATTTCTCTCTATCCAAATACATATATCATGTTTAATAGATTTACCTTGCATGCCTAAAATATTCACATTTCTTGCATCCATATTTTCTAACTTCTTGGTAATTAACCCAATCCTTATCCTCAATTGTGCTATCTGTTGAGCAACTGTATCATCTAGGACTCTTTGCTCACTGGAAGCACCAAAAGCATAAGTACTAACTCCACTTTCTACCTCTTGAGTATGTGACTCTCAATTTGTTTTAAAGAGATGGTCTAATATTTCTATAGCTAACTCTCTATGAAGACTCATGAAAGCCCCACAAGTAATAGTATGAGCAACAACTTTTATGTTTGAATTTACGGATCTGTAGAATATCGCAAGTAGGTTCCTCATTGAAATTTTGTGATTGGTAACCGTTATCAACTTTTTCTTGAACCTCAACCATATTTCGTATAATGATTCTTAATGCAATTTCCTGAAAATATAAATCTCATCCTTCATGTGAAGAATTATAAAAGATGGGCAGAATCTATGCTAGAATTGTTTTTGTAACTCATTCCAAGAGGTAATGGACCCATAAGGTAGTTCCCCTAACAATAGTGTCACTTTACCTATAAGAGATAATTGAAACAACCTAGGTCATAAAGCTCACTAATTCACCCCAAGAAAATTATGTGAAGTGCAAATCTTAATGAAATTCATAATGTACATGTTTGCATTACCAGTCAACCAACCAACAAACACACCATTCAAATTAAGGAACTGAATCATTGCACACTTTATGTCAAACTTCACCCCTTGGGGAAACTTAGGAGGAGTGATAGCTCTTGTCTAAATAGGTTCAACATATCCCTAATATTCTTATGAATTATCAATAACTCACAAATAATGATAGGATAGGGGTGGTTGAGCTATATCCCTACTAACTCTATCTCTATCGAGTGTTACTCGATTATGTTCTTCCTGTCTAGCTTTTTCCTCTTAGTATTCTAGATGATCATCTTCCAACATAACATTCTATTCAGCTTATAACCGAGCAGTGGTTTGTGTGGGTGTTTCATGAACACTTTCTGATGTTGGCGGATCCAAGGGATGTATCATCCTAAACCCCATCATGATGAGCTTTGTGCTCATACTTTTCCATCTTACTATTTTTTCATAAGTTTCATTTAAGTTCACGATTAAAAGGATTCAAGCATTTGTCTTGACTTATAGTGGTGGGCATACACCGTTGTACACCGTAAGAGTAATATAACATGAAAAACTAACAACCTCAATTAATCAATCCGTAACAATATTCCTGACAACGATGCCAAAATTTGATGTCGCCCAAATTACACCTCCTAAAAAGTATAACGCAGTCGTTGATCACATATAGAGCCCAACAAAGGTTGGGGTTTTACGCTGAGGGAATAGGATGGATCTCTATCAATAGGATCTCTATCAATAACTTGATGATGTTGTCCAAAAGTACCTAAAATAAATAAGGGGATTTTGTTATAATAGTAGTAATAGTAGTAGTAGGAGTAGGAGTAGTAGTAGCAATGCATGAATTCTTTAGGTGAAGTCAATATGTGACGAACACTTGGATTGTGTTCCCCTAACTTTCTAACTCCGCAAACTTATCATACTATTCAATCTATCTCGATGCCTTCATGTAGAATATAACAAGTTATGTATAACCAACCGTCTCTTGACACTTTTTTGTAAATTTCAGACATCTTAGCTCGGTCTCAGAGTTTCTAATTACTAACCATTGTCATGGATCCCAGATTAACTATTTCCTCTTGGTCTACAGTTAATTAGATGATGGTTGGTAGCTTTAAATTCCTATTGTGATATTTTCTTAATATCAAACTCTCTTATGAGTAAGTATTGAAAAGAGGTAGGTTCTTAGAATCAGTAGTAGCTAATAAAGAAATCAATATGATAAAAATGCAGTACATGGTAGAACACTAATGAAGAAAGACTTTGTACTTCATCTACTTCATTATTCCATAAGGGTTTCGTGAACCCTAGTTAAGAGGTTTAGCTGCTTATTTTTACAAGAACACCTATAGAATATATAATTCAAATCATATGAATAATTTCACAATTAATTAAGAATGAAAACCAAAAATCTCAAATTAACATCAAACCCTAAAAGTCAAGAAGAAAAATTCCAAGATCAAAAGTGTATCTTAGAACTCAATATAATGTTGTTAGTATGTAAAGTGCGTAAATTAATAATAAAACATTAATGAATATTTATAGTTACATAAGAAAACCTAAAAATCCTTTCCAAAACAAAGTTGGAAAATATTGTTGGTAGTGGTAACTCCTTAGACAACGAGTCGTCTGGACTGACGATGACTCATTGTAAGTCTCATATACCTGGCTTCCATGAATTTAGTGACAACTATTGCCATCACTAGATTCATTGCCTGACTCATAGCCTCTCCAATAACTCTTTAATCATTCAGATATTTACTCCATATATCTGAATAATGGTCACCATCAGTGGTCTCCTGACCCTAAGACCTATTAGTATTGTCATCTCCACTGCTATAACATTTGCAATCTTTCAGGACTTTGTCTCTCTTTTGCTCATAACGACATTCACTACAGCTTGTAGTCATGCCCTACTAGTCATAGCCAGTGTCTACTTTACTCTTTATTTTCTTATCCTCTATTATTCAGGCAACGAATTGGACGATGAGTCATAGTGTCACCAATGACTCATTGTCAAAGTAGACGGCTACACTTTATAAGATTTTTTTTCACTTTTTCACTCTACACATTCCTTACCTAGTTTTTCTGCAAAACAAACACACATACACACAAACACATTACCTATAACAAAAATTCATAGGTACTTGAATAATTTCATTATTTTAGGCATAAAAAGTGCAAAGAAAACATAAACATCTGCTTTGTCTACGATCCTCACATGATCAACAACCTAAGAAAGAGAAGACCCAGCCGCTATCAAATGCTTTGATGTCGTACGGAGTAGAAAATCTAACCCTCTGATAATCCATGCACCATCTCATTCTCTAACAGATATAGCATAGGAATATTTCTACCCCACTCAAGAAACACAATATCTTACTCTAAAATTGACAAGGAACTCATCTAAACACCAATAAATCAATTATAGATTATGAACTACTCAATGAACTGGATCTCATATTTGGCTATGAGGTATCTAAAAAAAGACTTGGCATCCCCAATGCTGAATCTCAAAAGGTTAAATCAGTCACGAACTCTATCGGAGCTTGGGATGGCCCCAAAACCTTTATCTGATGCTGATGATGTTCGACAACCATCCCTGACACCCTAGTCCAACACTGCACTAAAGCTCGAGAAATGCATGCCAATTTCCATATGTATCTATCAACAACCTTGAATCATCCATCTAGGAAAAAATAGTGTCATAGAACTTACTTGAGGCTTATTAAAATATGGACACAAGAGAAGGAGTCAAGAACATAATTTCCTAAGAATAACTTGTAGCCTTCCAAAATAGGTTATAGACGTCTCTACACCAATTCACAGAACTATATTAGACCTTAAGATCTTGTACAAATGCACCTGTAAACCTTGGCCCTGGTCCAACACTGTATTAAAGCTTAAGAAACGCATGCCAAAGTCCCATCTTCATCTATCAATAACCTTGCATCATCCATTTGGGAAAAAATAGAGTCAAAGAACTTACTTGAGGCTTATAATAATATGAACACAAGACAAGGAGTCAAGAACATAATTTCCTAAGAATGCCTTTTAGCTTCTCAAAAAATGTTACAGAGGTCTCTACACCAATTCCCAGAAATCTACTAGACGCTAAGCTCTTGTCCAAACACACCAGAAACCTGGGCTTTGATACCAATTCTTCACGATACAATTTGTTAAGATATGATGGCACCTACTATAACCCACCAGTATGAAAGCCAACCCATATTTTGCAAAACTACGAGTAATGGACTACCAAGAGAAATAAAGAAAGAATGCGAAAAAATAAAATAAAAAACTAGTAATATATATATATGTAAATTTATATATATATGTATATGTGTATATATATATATATTTATATATAAGACAGTCCCAAAACCTGGTAGAATCAGTATAAGAGCTTCTAGCATAATAATAAGATTAAAAACTAAGTACTAAATGAATATATTGATACAAAGCATCTATGAATACAACATAGATATTAGTCTAGTACATAAGAGGGAAAATAGTAATACTCCAAACTCTTGGAGTTTACCCTAAGTCTCTGAACCATAGCTACTCCTTACGACACCCACAACAATAGCGAGAACCCATACTATTGTATACAGGCTACAAAACTGTAGTATGAGTACTAACACATGGTATTAGTAGGCAGCTACCGACTGAGCCCCAAAGATAATGCAAATATAAATTACATACAAGAAGAAATGTAAACTACACCTAAAATATCCTTAAAACCAAACGCTATAAACTAAGCAAACAATAAGAATAAAATATCCTATTCTCACCATACTTAGGGATCTAAGTGCTATAGTATATATCACTAGTCAACATACAAATAAAAAGTACAAAAAGGATTTATAGTAGTATACAACGAAAAGGATGTAAATATATCATGAATAAATAAAGGAAGAGAGGGATATACAATAATACTATAACTAAATATATATATATATCTATATTTATCTATAAATAAATATACATACATAAAAAAGGCTAACTAAATGTAAAACCTAAAGTAGCCATATTAGCATGTAAGGCCTCCTAATCATAGTAGTAAATAGTTCTAACATAACAAAGATTCATAAACCATAATGTCCAACCATGGGAAAATCATGAATAATTAAATGATGGTAAGAGAATGAAATCAGAACCATACCTCGAATCTCAGTGCTAGTAAAATAATTAACTAACTATGAACTAACCATAATAGTAACAATAATAAAGTAACTCGATAGACCAGACAAAGGATACCTAAAACTGAGCTCCATATCCCAGAAGGTCCAATCCGTACAAAACATAGCAAACAATGCTCATCACATATACATATGTCACCCTCATAAAGTTGATAAATATAGGTCATACTGGTTATACGAAACACCTATTAATAGATGAATGCAAAGTATAATTAAAAATACTATAATCAATCAAAGTACCATAATGTAAGACAATGTATACACCTCCTCTATATCAAAAACTTTCAAAGGTAGGACCTACGACGACCTTTCTTATTGGGCATGATGGGTTACAGATGAATGGGCCCCTATAGTTTTTGAGATTACACATATACACTGACTTGGTCCTAATTTAGGATTTCTAATCATCATCATCATCATCATTATCATCATCATCCTCTATCCACTCCATATAGAATCGGATATATATACTTATATAAATATATATATGTAAAACTGCACAGACTCAAACCATGGCTAAAAATCTATTACTTGGGGTAAACTCTGAGACTAAATCATCACATAAGTGTAGAAAGTGTTAGATTCTATCTCGATTGAAGTAATAATAGTTGTAAAATCATGGATAAAAATCTATCTTGATCAAATCTCTAACACATTATTTTAGCCTCAAAATCTCATAAATCATTCATTAAAGTGGTAAGATTCCTATTATGAAAGAATCTATTTTAAAGGGAAAAGTATCCCTTTTAAGAAAAAAAATAGTAAAACCATACTTTTAGTTGGGATAATACCATTAAGTGACCATTAATGTATTGAATCTATGCATGCCATCACTAGTATACAAATAATACAATTATAAACATCTAAAAGTCAATAAACGAAACCACATCCTCTACAAGGATAAATCTATAATGCCCCGAGTTTGTACCTTAGATGTTACACGGTTCTCATAATCTTGAAGGACCACAAGCTAACCCATGAATGGTACCTGCTGCAATAACTAGGTAATAAATACTGTAATTATGCAGAAATAGGCGGAAACATATGCCATAAGGTTCATATCTGTACATAAATCTGAATGCGGTATCAAAATACCAAAACTGAATATAAGTACTTAAAAATTGAATAGCTATCTGAAAATACTCTGGTCTGAAAAGCCTCTAATTGTCTGAACTGTGGAGTTAATAGGACAAACCCCCAACTAACTCCATCTGCTGAAATAAAATTAAAGTAATGTAAAATAATAAGCATGTACTCGAACAATGAGGACTCACCACTACTCTGAAAGATGAGAATATGAACTGTTAAGGGTGCTTTGGAGTTCTACTTTGAAAGCATGTCATCTAACTGACATGCTCCTTCGCTAATTGATTTGGGGTCCAACCTGTAACCCCAGTTGGAAGGGTGTCCATACCGTGCCATGGGTAAGGACAAGAAGTGAGTTAACCCTCTCTGACAAGAAGCTCTTTCGTCAACCCTCGCTGGCAGGATAACTCAAATGAGAAATATCAACCCTCATAATGTCTAGTAGGAAGATATCTCGACCTACACTGTCTACGTAGTTTTGTAACATAGGGATATCTACAAAGGTTCAAAACCTCTGCTGATAGGAATGCCCCCATCCCTGGGTTAACTCAGTAGTGAATGCTACTCCCAGCTGAATTGACACCGAAATGATTTCTAGTCTGTACTAGGATGGACTGAATGGTTACCGAGATTACTGTTTAGCTGAACTGAATTAAGTTATCTGAGTTTCGTTGAATGATGAAATACTACTGAATTTTGTTAGCTGATTGATTTTATTGAGGTCTGAACTAGATATTGAATTAGACTGGACTAATATAGATTCTATTGAGTTTTTCTGAGTTCTGTAACTGACTGAGAGTACTACTGATTATGTCGTGACTGATACTTTTCTTTGACTAACCATGTCTCTAGGTAATTAGGTAAATTGTCGAGTACAAGTACTCCCAGAACTTGATAGCATAAATTAAGAGACATGGCATAACATGAAACATGTAAACTATGAACTTGATTATCATTCATTCATTGGGGAATTTTGACAAACACTTACATGATATAACTTGCACATAAGCTAACTTGACATGATTTCATTCTCTTAATAGTTCACATAGAAAATTTATCAAGCATAGTATATGCACATAGTTTTGAACAACAAGTGAGCATCATAATTCATCTCTAATTTCACAAGTCAAGGGTTTATCATGGATTCACATCAATTTACACACATAGTGATCAATTTCGCATGAGATATATTTATATATATAATCATGAATTAGGAACTTAATCCATATAGATATCACGGATACACTTTAATTCCAACAATATAAATCATAAAATCAATTATTTGAAGTTCAAAAGAGATTCTTGAACTCCAACGGTGGAATGAACCCTTGGATGAACACTTCACATACCTCTGTTAAAGAATTTTTGAAAGCTTATGATTGAATCTTGAGTTATTGATATAAAATTGGATCTTCTAGGGTTTTTTTCTTGAGCAAATTTGAGAAAGAATAAGTATATTTACTCTATAGGGAGTTTAATTTCGTGTTTTGGGGGCTGAGGGTCGAGGGAAAAAGACCTAAATACCCCCAATAATACAGTGTTTTAATGACTAAAAACTGGGTTAACGATATGTAGGTTGACGTGATAGCCAACCTATCGTACCATGTTCATGTTGATTCACTAGAATTAGACGCTGGTAGCTGGGGAAAATAGTAATCAATGTTATAGTCGATGCAGCGCGCCAAGATCATGTTGATTAACTATTTTGGGATTCCAAAGTAGCTTTAAATGTTGTTTAAAAAAATCAAAACTTGTCTAGAAACACCTACTAACAATCCTGATCATGAATCAACTTAAACATCAATATTTAATGGACGTAAAGGTCGTGAACTAAGAGTTCCAACCTTAGTAGATTAAAATGAAACTAAGTCTGAGTACTTAGCTATAATATTCTAAGTCTTAGGACCCCTTGACAAGCCTAAAATATTGAATTAAGTTTAGGATTTTGTGTGGTCTTACATTATCTCCCCCTTGGGAACATTCATCCTCGAATGAGACTGCTGAGACTGAGAATACTGAGAGAATGACTTACTTACTGGACATGAACATCTGTAACATAACTATATGACTAATATTACTGGTATTCTGAATTATCATACTGAACATGAATATCTGATGTATGGATATAGATGAACTTGATTCATGAATGCATGACTGGGATTACTGATAAACTAAATTTATGTACTGAACATGCATATCATTCATGAATACATAACTAAACTGGATCATGAACATATAACTGAACATGCAATGGTAACTGATACCAAGTTTATAACTGAAATCTGAACATGAAACTGATTAAGCTTAAATAAATTATTACCTTAAGATGAGTCTATATTAGTGGAGAAGAAATGAGGATACTTGGTTCGCATATCTACTTCTTCTTCCTAAGTAGCTCTCTCAACAGACTAATTCTGTCAAAGAACTTTGACTAGAGAAACTTTTTTGTTCCTTAGTCTGTGAATCTGATAGTCAAGGATTTCGACTGGGATCTCCTCATAAGAGAGACTGTTCTGAATATCTATTCCCTTAATAGTGACTACGACTACTGGGTCACCTATGCATTTCTTTAGCAAAGAGACATGGAACACAGGATGAACTAAAGATAAATCTAAAGGTAACTCAAGCTCGTAAGATACCTTTTTGAAATGACTGAGGATTTGGTAAGGACCGACATATCGGGGACTGAGTTTCCCCTTCTTTCAAAAATGCTTAACTCCTTTCATAGTACAGATCTTCAAGTACACATAGTCACCAATCTTGAACTTGAGATCCTTTCTGCGCATATCTGCATACGATTTAGGCCGACTCTGAGTTGTCTTAAGCCTTTCCATGATCAAATAAACCTTCTATAAGGCATAAAACACAAAGTTAGGACCTACCACTATTGCCTCACCTACTTCAAATAAACTAAAGGAAGATCTATACCTCCTCTTATAAAGCACTTCAAATGGAGCCATCTGAATACTAGAGTGATAGCTGTTGTTATAGGCGAATTCAATCAAAAGAAAGTGGTCATCCCAACTACCTTTAAAGTCTATCGCACATGCTCAAAATATATCTTCTAAGGTCTGAATTGCCCTTTCTTATTGACCATCTGTCTAAGGATGAAAGGTTGTACTGAGATAAACTTGGGTACCAAGACCCTTTTGGAATGTTTTCTAGAAATAAGAGGTGAACTGGCTACCTCTATCTGAGATAATGGACAAAGAAATTCCATGAAATCCTACAAACTCCCTAATATATGGTTTGATGTAATCCTCGGCTGAATAAGAGGTATGGACTGGAAGAAAATGAGCTGCTTTGGTCATCCTGTCTACAATGACCCAAAATGAATCATGCTGACGACGAATACGAGTTAAGCCCATCATAAAGTCCATGTTCACATCTTCCCATTTCTAGGTAGGAATACTCAACTCCTGCATGGACCCACTAGGCCTCTAATGCTCAATCCTAACCTGCTGATATGTTGAGCACTTAGCCACATATTCTGTAATGTTCCTTTTCATCTAACTCCACCAATAGATCTCCCACAAATAATGGTACATCCTAGTGGCCCCTGGATGAATAGAGTAGAGAAAACCATGCGCCTCTGTGAGAATTTGTTGCCTCAAGTCATGTACACATAGCATACACAGACAAACCTAACAACACAAAACACCATCTCTCCCTTGGGAGAAAATCTCTACCTTATATATTCTGACTGATTTCTTTAACTGGACTAGACTGGGACCCCTATCTTGCTTTACCTTCACTTTGGAAACTAGGGATGATTTTGAGCTACTTTGCATCCACACACTACCTTCTGCTGAATAAACTAAGCGAACACCTAGTCGGGCTAGCTGATGAACTTCCTGGGCTAACTTCTTCTTACTGTTCTCAACATGGGAAACACTACCCATAAACATTCTATTCAGAGTGTCAGCCACTATATTAGTCTTGCCCAGATAATACAGAATACTTATGTCATAGTCTTTCAGTAAATCCAACCACTTTCTTTGATGGAGTTTGAGGTCTTTTTGAGAGAACACATACTGCAGGCTCTTATGATCAGTGAACACATCAACGTACACACCATACAAGTAATGCCTCCAAACATTTAAGGGAAAAACTGTTGCTGCTAACACAAGATCATAAGTAGGATGGTTCTTCTCATGGGGATTAAGTTTTCTTGGGGCATAGGCTATGAACTTACCTCTCTACATCAAAACACAACCCAATTTGACTCTAGAAGCATCACAGTACACAACAGAACCGTTAGAACCATCTGGTAGGGTGAACACTAGAGCTGTGGTGAGTCGAGTCTTCAACTCTTAAAAATTCTTCTCATAAGAATATAACCATTGGAACTTGACTTTCTTCTAATTCAATCTGGACATAGGTGAAGCAATAGATAAAAATTCCTTAACAAACCTTCGATAATAGCCAACTAAACCTAAGAAACTCCTAATATCTGATGGAGTGATGTGTCTGGTCCAGTTTCTCACTACTTTGGTCTTTTGGGTATTAACTCTAATGCCATCATCGGAAATTATATGGCCAAGGAATGCTACTGACCTTAACCAAAATTTGGACTTACTGAATTTTGCGAATAACTGATGGTTTCTAAGAGTGGGCAATGCTATTCTGAGATGGTCTACATGATCGTGTTCACTACGGGAGTAAACAAGAATATCATCTATGAAGACTATAACGAACAATTCCAACTATTGCGTGAACAAATGGTTCATCTAGTCTATGAATTCGGCTGGGGAATTGGTAACACCAAAGGAAATGACTAAAAATTTGAAGTGACTGTACCGAGTTTGGAAAGCTATTTTTGGGTTGTCATTTTACCTGACTCTTAGCTGATGATAGCCAGATCTGAGGTCTATCTTAGAGAAATAACTGGCACCCTAAAGTTGGTCAAACAAGTCATTGATTATAGGGAGTGGATACTTATTCATGACTGTAACTTTGTTTGACTGATGATAATCTAAACATATTTTGAGAGAACCATCTTTCTTATGCACGAATAAAATTGGTGCACCCCATGAGGACACATTGGGTCTAATGAATTCCTTATCTAAGAGATACTTTAAATGTTCCTTTAGTTATTTTAGTTTTACTAGAGCCATCCTGTATGGAGGGATAAATATGGGTTGTGTATCTAGGAGAAGATCAATTCTGAAATCAATTTCCCTTTCGGGAGGATCTCTGAGAAAATCTTTAGGAAACATATCTAGGAATTCACATACTACTGATACTGATTCAAGAGTAGGGGTTTTTAAACTAGAGTCTTGGACTCGAACAAGATGGAAGACATATCCCTTAGATATCATCTTTCTAGCATGAAGGTAAGAAATAAGTTGACCCTAAGTGCTGAAGTACTACCCTCCCAATCTAGGACGAGTTCATTCGAAATTTGGAACTGGACTATTCTGTTTCTGCAGTCGATTAAGGCATAGCAGGAACAAAGCCAATCGATATCAAGAATGACATCGAAATTAGACATCTCTAATTTAACTAAATCTACTGAAGTGACTTTTTGAGATACCATAACTTTACAGTTTCTATATACCCATTGGGCTACGATAGATTTACCCACTGGAGTAGAGACTGAGAAGGCCTCTACTAGAATTTCAAGACTTAGTCCGAAATCAACATCTATATATATGGAGTAACAAAAGACAAAGAAGCTCATGGATCTAGCAAAAGCATAAATATGCAAATGAAAAACATGTAACTTACCAGTGACCAAATAAGGAGAACTTTTCCAATCTTTTTAGGACTGAAGAGCATAAAGTCTGTTTGGGCGTTGCCCACTGGTGGAAATGGAAGAGGCACACTACTGATTTAGATGACCGGACTAAGCTGGGGGACAGTTATGCTGACTCTGTGAACCCACCTGAGGACACTATCTGACTCTGTAGCTTGGCTTGCCACATCTAAAAAATACATCGCTGCCAGCTTTACAAATACCCTAGTGGTTTCTGCCGCACTTCTGGCAAAGGGGATTGGTTTGGGCACTGCCAACACTGCCCTAGGGTTTAAGGATTGATGCCCTATCTTGGATGCCATCTTTGATTTTTGGCACTAGAGCACTGGCTGAGGAAGGAGCTGGAACTAATGATTTCGGGTGGAATTGAGAATGATTCCTACCCTCTGACTCAGGCTGAGCAAAATTGAAACTACCTATTCTCGCTATCTTATTCTTTCTCCTTCTTTTTATTATTAGCCACCTCTATTTGCTAAGCTTGGACCATGAGCCTGGATATGTCTATCTTATTAATATGCATTATTGTCCTACACTCCTTGAGCACTCTACTAGACACTCCTAACATGAACTTACTTATCTTCACTCTGCAATCTACTACAACATGCGGGGCATATTTGGCTAACTATGTAAACTTGAGAGACTAATCCTGCACTGTCATATTTTCCTACTTAAGGTTTATAAACTACAAAATGTTTGATTCCCTCAACTGTAGTGGGAAGAACCTATATAGAAATGCAACTGCAAACTCTTCCCATTCTATGGACCCTTCATCTGCGGCCCTCTTTGCCTTCCAAAGTTTGAACCATGAGTGAGCGACATCCTGTAACTGATATATGGCCAACTTAGCGGTCTCAAAAGAAGTCACACCCATGATATCGGTAACCTTCTGCACCTAATCAAGAAATTCCTGAGGGTCATCATATGACGTAGACCCGGTAAATAATGGAGGGTTCTTTCGGGTGATGTCCCAAATCATGGAAACAACAGTATTGTCTACTGGGATGGCTGGAACCACAGCTAGACATTCATTCTGGGCTGCCATAGAATGAGCTAGGGTGGTGAAAGATGCTTTGAACTCCACATTGGAGACATGTTCTCCCAAAAGATCTGGATGGATGGGCTGAGGGCCTGACTGATCTCCCGCTCCTGTTCCATGAGTCCTCTTTGGAGGCATATTCTGTAAATAGAAGAGAAGCTAGGATTAGAAAGAGTGTGTAACTGGAGCTCATGCTTACTCTCAGACATGAATACTGAAAAAAAGAAGACTTTTCCTAAAACATCTCATAGTGTAACGACCCAATTTTATGGAATCGGAATGTTGATATTAGGCATATTTATATGTCTAAGTACCATAATTTACCCATATTTAATCTAAATTTTGAGAACAAAAATACATAATTCTTATATTTTTACTCTACTTTGATTTAAGTGAGCTGACCTATATGATTAGCATGATTTTTAGGTCTAATGAGGTAGACAAAGACACTTTGGGGACTGCAAATTTCAGAGGAAAACTCACACAAGAGGAAAAGTATCTTTTGGACCAAATGTGATGCATGGGAACTTTCTCCTGGGCTAATTTTCCATTTATAATAAGTTGAGGACTTAAAAGGAAATTATGAGAGAGAAGGCTATTAAAAGACTTGTTGCTGAATTTTTATGTATTATGCTATTTTGGGTTTTTGAATGCAAGAAAGAGCGGCTTAGTGTGAAGAGAGAGAGGAAAAAGTTTCTCCTTGATTTTACTATTTTTTGGATACAAAAATCGGCTTCTAGTTTTTGGTATGGTGAATATTCTTATGGTGATTTCCTTTTTATTCATGAGTAGCTAAGTTTAATTGTTAGGGTTATGGAAACCTTGTAGTATACTATTTATTTCTATAAGTTTTGAGTTCATTATGTATAGATGCACGTATATTATACTCTCTTCATTATGATTGAATTCTCATGCTTGCAAACATAGAGAATGTGCCATTAAAACATAACTTGTTTGATAGAAGAGTTTATGTTGGAAAAATAGAGTAGTGATAAGAGAATAGGGTTTCTAACTTGTATTTTATCCGTTAATGCCTTAATAGGATTAAAAACTTGGAGATTTCACATAAGTATAAACAACACTTTTGATTTAAGAGAACTAGGGTAGATTAATCCTTGTTGGTTGAGAAACACTTGGATTATGAATTTAAATGTGTTTCTCTGTAAGTGCATGCATGTATGAGTTTGAAATACCCATAGTTAGAAAATATTGAAGACTACATGGTGGAAATAACCCTAACTTGTCTTTTTCTGTAAACAAATACTATTACACATATCATCTTATTGTTACACTGATAATATTACTACGTACTTAAACCGAAAACCCCCCTTTTACTTTGGAACCTTTGATCAACAGTCTAATAATAATCGCAATACTTAGTGATCATAGTATTCCCTGTGGGATTCAATACCCAACCCTGTTGGGTTCTCTTTTTTAAAGCTACTGCTTGCACATTCTAATGAGAGTTGTAATTTGGGCATATCAAATTTTGATGCCGTTGCCGGGTAATACGGTTTTCAACTAAGTTTGTGATAGTTAATAGAACCTTTGGTCAAAGATTCTCAAACATTACTTTTTGTTTGTTGTTTTTGTTTTGAACAGGTTGACTATTGTGCATGCCAAATACACGGAGATCGGGTCAGCCATTATTACCTATAAATCCTCAACCACATCTCATTGGCTGAATGGATGCGCAACGAGACCCTGAAAGGATAACTTCTCAATAGGAGCAAGCGAGATTATCTGCATTGGCAACTGCGTAAGTAAATCATCAAAATACTGATAACCCAGGTCGGGTACCAAATCCTGATGAGGAGGACCTGGGTGATGATGAGCTATTAAATCCAAGGCGTGCAGATGATATGGTTGCACCAGTGAACATGAATGTCAACAGAGATCATCAAGCTAGAATGAGACCTGACGCAGAGCTGTGCAGTTTTCTTTTAATGATAATGATGACAAATTGAATGGGGCTGGTGCCACAGGGGCTGTTATTCCCCCACCTTTAGCACCCGGATCCAAGTTCAATATTACTAGAACTATGATCCAGTTATTGCAACTCAAAGGGTTATTTGGTGGACTTGCTGGTGATGATTCGAATATGCAACTGATTAATTATATCTCAATATGCAAGTCGTTTGGCAATCCAGGGGTTGGACAAGATGCGATCCGGCTGTGCTTATTTACTTAGTCTCTATCTGGAGAGGCAACTTTATGGATAAATGGGCTAACTCCCGACTCTATTACCAATTGGAGGCTACTGAAAGACTCTTTCCTAGGAAGATTCTTTCTTCCATCCAAGAGAGCACAATTGAGAGATGAGATAAGCAATTCAGACAGTTTCCAACTAAAGCTCCTCACGAAACTTGAGAGAGGATAAAGAAGAAGCTTATGCGGTGCCTAAGTCATCAGATGACCGATGTCCACTTGATGGAGATATTATATAGGGCCTTAAATTTGGTGAACAATCCAGTGGTAGATAATGCTGTGGGTGGGTCATTCATGGACCTTACCTTTCTTGAGGCATCTGAGATGTTGGATCGTATGACAAAGAAGAGTAGATCATGGCATACCATAGATTCTGAGGTAGCAAGATCTACTGTATCTATTGGTACAACTACAAAATAGAGGCGAAGGGAAGAGGAACGTGACCAAAATATGGCTTACATGAAAATGCAGATGGACCTTCTTACTAAGCATTTATTATCAGGAAAGATAAAGAAGGTTAAAGATGTTGCATCACAGGGAAGAGCTGACTCCGATTCTGAGGAAGAAGAGAATTACTTGAATAATTAGGGGGGTTTCCGAGGCAGTAGCCAAGGAAACCAAGGTCGGAACTAATATGAAAAATCTGGGTACAAGGACCGAGACCAAGGGAATTGGAAGAATAAGAATGACAAGACTGGTTTGTATGTCCCTCTTGGAAATCGTGAAGTTGCTGTATCTAACTCTGGGAAGATGTCCATGGAGGACATGATGGCTAAGCTGATGAAAGGAGTTGAGGAAACCAACAATGGAGTAGCTGAGGTGAAGAATGATTTGTCTCCAATGAATCAATTGTTGGACTCACATTCCACTTCAATAAAATAGTTGGAGCAGCAAATGAGTCAATTGTCGGTGGCATTTAATCAAAGAAAGGCTGGTACCTTACCAAGTGAGACAGTGAAAAATCCAAGGAAAGATGGGTCATGTATGGCAATTACTACCAGGAGTGGTAAGGTGTTGGAAAATCCATCTGTGGGTAAGCCTGTGGTTGATAGTATGACAGAGAGTATTGATGAAGTAGATTGTGATCATCCTATAGAAGTTGAAAACTAGGATGAGATCATTCATGATACTACACCCAGCTGTCAGCAGTCTGAAAAGATTAAAGATGAGAAAAATAAAGAAAAGGAAGTGGTGGAGAAAACTCTCCCAAATCCACCACCCTTTTTCCTTAGAGACAGATGAAAAAGGCTGATGACACCAAGTTTAGTAAATTCATGACCATGCTGAAGCAGCTGACTATAAATATGCCCTTGGTAGAGGCACTGGAGAAGACGCCAGGGTATGACAAATTCATGAAGGACCTTTTGACGAAGAAAAGGGCAGCAAGCAATGAACCGACAGATAATTTCCATTATTGCAGTGCGATTGCCACAAGGTCCTTAGTACAGAAGAAGGCAGATCCGGGAGCTTTCACCATTCCTTGCATGGTTGAATCTTTAGATTTTTCTAAGGTTTTGTGTGATTTAGGGGCTAGCATTAATTTTATGCCGCTAGCTATGTATAAAAAGTTGGGGTTTGGAGATCCTACTCCAACCAATATGCGGCTCGTGATGGCAAATAGGTTGGTAAAATGGCCTGTCGGTATTTTGTATGATGTATTAGTGAAGGTGTCTACCTTTATTTTTCCTGCGGATTTTGTTATTTTGGATTGCGAGGTGGACTTTGAGGTGCCCATAATCTTGGGTCGATCTTTCCTCACAACAAGAAGTGTGCTGATTGATCTGCGAGCAAATGAAATTTTATTTCGTATGAATGACGAAGTGGTACGTTTCAACTTATGCAAATCAATGAAATAGCACAAATAAATAAATGTGTTCTCTATAGTTGATGTGTATTATGAGGACGAGCAGGAATTTTCTTTTAAGGAGCAGCTTACAGTTGAGCCATTGGCTGCTGTGCTTATGAACTTTGATCGTGAGGATATGGAGGAGTACGAAGAAACTGTCTGTGCTTTGATAGGAATGGCGTCGTATTCTTATGCCCCCAAGATGCTTGATCTTGACCTTAAGAATCGACCTTCACCACCGGCGAAGCCATCCATTAAAGAGACACCGATGTTAGACTTGAAAGAGCTACCCAGTCATCTGAGGTATGTGTTCTTGGGTAGTGGAAATACACTGCTGGTTATTATTACTGCTGATCTAGGTGAACAATAGGTGAAAGCTCTCATCTCTGTTCTTAAAAGATATAAGAGAGCTATTGGTTGGACTATTACAGATATCATTTGTATCCCCCCTGGTATATGTACGCATAAGATTCAGTTTGAGAAAGATTGTGTACCCACTATTGAGCATCAGCGTTGCTTGAATCAACCTATGTAAGAAGTGGTGAAGAAATAAATCATCAAGTGGCTAGATACAGGAGTGGTGTACCCAATCTCCGACAGTAAATGGGTGAGTCCTGTACAGTGTTTGCCCAAAAAAGGGGGCATGACGGTAGTTTCCAACGAGAAGAACGAGTTAATTCCACTAAGGCCAGTCACAGGGTGGAGGGTGTGTATGGACTACCGAAAGCTCAACTTGTGGACACTAAAAGATCACTTTCCAATGCCATTCATGGATCAGATGCTCGATTGATTAGCAGGTAGAGGTTGGTACTATTTCTTGGATGGTTATTCCGGGTATAACCATATCTCCATTGCTCCTGAAGATCATGAGAAGACGACGTTCACGTCCCTATATAGCACATTTGCATTTAAAAGGATGCCCTTTGGTTTATGTAATGCACCGGCCACATTCTAGAGGTGCATGATGTCAATCTTCTCTGATATGGTTGAACACACCTTGGAGGTGTTTATGGATGATTTTTCAGTTGTTGGAGACTCGTTTGACTTGTGCTTGCTGAACTTAAGTCAAGCATTACAGCGGTGTGAAGAGTTTAACCTGGTACTTAACTGGGAAAAATGACACTTCATGGTGAAGAAAGGCATTATTCTCGGTCATAAAATTTTTGTGAAAGGTATTGAGGTAGATAGGGCCAAGGTTGAGGACATTGAGAAACTACCTCCCCCCATCTCTGTAAAAGGGGTGCGTAGCTTTCATGGTCATGCAAGGTTTTATTGTACATTTATTAAAGATTTGTCGAAGGTTGCAAACCCATTATGCAAACTTCTTGAAAAGAAGGCCAAGTTCTCTTTTGATGATGACTGCAGGCAGGCGTTCGAATGCATTAAGCTGAAATTAGTGGAGGCTCCAGTTATTATTACTCCTGACTGGACAAAGCCATTTGAACTAATGTGTGATGCTAGCGGGGTAGCACTTGGAGTTGTGTTAGGACAAAAAAGGATAAGCTATTTTATCTAATCTACTATGCAAGCAAAGCCTTGAATGGGGCTTAAAAGAACTACACTGTCACTGAAAAAGAGCTCCTGGCTATAGTTTACGCCTTTGAGAAATTCAAAGTGTATTTGCTAGGGACCAAGGTGGTGGTCCACACGGATCATGCATCTCTGAGGTACTTGATGGCTAAGAAACATGCAAAGCCTAGATTGGTCTGGTGGGTATTGTTTCTTCAAGAATTCGAGTTTGAGGTAAAGGATCGTAAGGGATGTGAAAATCAGGTGGCTGATCACTTATCCAGGCTTGAATGTGAACAAGCAATCAAGAACAAGTTAGATATTGATGATTCTTTTCCGGATGAGAAAATACTAGCTGTGAAGCTCGAGCAGATTCTGTGGTATTCTGATTTCACAAACTACGTGGTAAGTGAGGTGATGCCAGATAATCTTTCCTTTCACCAAAGGAAAAAGTTCCTTCATGACGTGACCCAGTATTTCTGGGATGAGCCCTATCTTTTTAGGCGATGTGCAGATGGTGTTATTAGGCGCTGTGTCCCAGAGGTAGAGATGCTGAGTATTTTGGAAGCATGCCACGCTTCTTCTGTCGGTGGTCACCATACAGGTGATCGTACTGCTCAGAAAGTATTGCAAAATGGATACTATTGGCGTACGCTATTCAGAGATGCATATAAGTTTGTTCAGAGATGTGATCAATGTCAGAGGCAAGGATCAATCTCCAAATGCCATGAGATGCCGATGTCTAAAATGATGGAAGTAGAGTTGTTTGATATATAAGACATCGACTTTATGGGCCCATTTGTAAGCTCATATGGGTTAAAATACATCCTAGTAGCTGTGGACTATGTCTCAAAATGGGTAGAAGCTGTTTCTTTGGCTAACAATGAAGGAAAAAGAGTTGTAGCATTTCTAAAGAAGAACATATTCTCCCGTTTTGGGGTACCAAGAACAATCATAAGTGATGGGGGATCCTATTTCTACAATAAAGTTTTTAGGGATGCTTTAACAAAATACGGTGTTAAGCAACATAAGGTGGAAACTCCATACCACCCACAAACTAGTGGGCAAGTGGAGGTTTCGAACAGAGAAATCAAAGTAATACTTGCTAAAACCGTGAATGCTAATAGACAAGACTGGTCACGAAAGCTGGATGATGCTCTTTGGGCATACCGAACAACTTTTCAAACACCTATTAGCATGTCTTCGTACCAACTTGTGTATGGAAAGGCATGTCACTTGCCTATTAAATTGGAGCATA
Organism: Capsicum pubescens; assembly: GCA_030864215.1. Classification (NCBI taxonomy): domain Eukaryota; kingdom Viridiplantae; phylum Streptophyta; class Magnoliopsida; order Solanales; family Solanaceae; genus Capsicum; species Capsicum pubescens. The sequence continues at coordinate 111,220,397 of CM061544.1, forward strand.
AAGCATTATGGGCACTCAGAAGGCTGAACTTGAACTGGGAGGAGGCAGCAAAACTGAGGCTGGGCCAACTGAATGAGATGGATTAATTCCATCTCAATGCGTATGAAAGATCAGACCTTTACAAGGAAAGGATAAAAGAGTACCATGATCGGAGGATTGTGCAACGAAATTTTCAAAAGGGCAATTTGGTACTCCTATTCAACTCCAGGCTAAAGCTATTTCCAGGTAAGTTGAAGTCTAAATGGTCTGGTCCGTTCAAAATTAGCCAAGTCTACTCATCTGGAGTAGTTGATCTAGAAAATGAAGACGGGAATGTCTTCAAGGTGAACGGACAAAGAGTGAAGCTATATATCGAGCCAACAACCTTGATAAAGTGTATATCCAACATATATCTCGATGAAGTCTGAGTAATCGAGATATCTGAGTTGTGCCATGACAGTAGATCAAGCGCTACATGGGAGGCAACCCATGATTTTACTTTGCTTTTGTTTATGGTAAATGAAAATTCAAAAATATGAGTCGAGCCACAACCAAAAGTACGACGCATGGTGGGAGGCAACCCATCTTTCCAATCATTTTTGTTGTTTTTGATTAAGTGTAGGTGCATGAAGTACTAAGGAGGAGATTAGTACCAATTTTGATTTGGAAGTGAGCCATGTGAATGGTGGTAAGTTTAGGAGTGATGGGAACGTTACAGATAAGTTGGAGTTGTCCAATGTGTAAGGCTCAAGTATGATTTGCATTAGAGTCGCGCCTCGAATTATGTAAAACTGACCCAAAAAGTTTTGCGGTGTGACTTTATTTTGTGACTGTCAATGAGGTCTGTGGTGGTAGCGTAGGGGCGAAGCTGCCGCGGTATGGAACTTTCTGACCAAGAGTGCGCCGTACATCTTAAGGTGTACGATTAGATATGCGCCACATTGTAAATCGCCTATGCTCACTGCCTAAACTAGGCGATACCCTAAGCGCCACAGATGTAAATATAGGTGATAGGGTATGCGCCACATTTCCAATCGCCTATGCCCACTGCCTCAACAAGGTGATACCCTATGCACCGTAAATAAAAACATAGGTGATAGGGTATGCGCCGCATTTCCAATCTCCTATGCCCACTGCCTCAACTAGGCGATACCCTATGTGCCGCACATGAAAATATAGGTAATAGGGTATGCGCCATATTTCCAATCGCATATGCAGTGCAAATTTTTAAATATAAGTACCCGGTTTTGATTGGATCAACCCGACCCATGTCCCAACTTTTAAATACCATCTCTACCCTAAAATTCCATTCCACTCTTTTTTCACCTAAGCGCTGCCCAACCCCTTCTCTCTCAAAACCCTTCTCTTTGCTCTACTAATCTTACAAGCTCCCTTTCTCTTTTCATCAAGTGTCCATCATCAGATAAGTCTTTCTCTTTCAATATCTGTAGTTCTTTTTTTAGTATGCTCATATTTGTTAATTGGGTTTTGAAATAGTGATTAAAGATAAGATTATGGTTAGTTTTCTATTATTGGGGAAGATAAATCTCATTGTATGAAAGAGCTCTTGTTAATAATCTTGATTTCACTCCGGAATGTGTTTCTTGGTATTCATTGTGACTTTTTATAAGTTGAATTGTAGAAGTCTAAGGCATGATTGTGTGATTTGTAATCTTGATTATGTGAGTGACTTGTTCATCACTGTATTGAGCATGGTTAACCCAATACTTCACATGTTCATGTATTAAATTGATGTTGATAAAAAGCACAAGATTGTGATGTTGTTTCTATACTATGGAATGATGAGATTTCTATGTGGTATTCTTGTTCAAGAATGGTACTGCTAAAATGAACTAATGTTGGAAAGGGTAGTCAAAATCATAGGGCCATTGTGTGCTGCGTTTGTGTATCAAACTGAAAGACTGTTCTGTAAAGTAAGGGGTTGGAAGTGTTACTGCACCCCCATCACTATTTTCTTCTTAGATTATAGTGAATTTGATGGAATGAGATTAACATGACTCTATTATGATCTCAGGTGACATAGATCCAAAAGGACGACAGGGAAAGAAGAAAGCATCCACGTCTCAAAAAGGTCAGAAAAGAGCAAGAAAGGACCAGGCTGATTCCTCCTCTATTCAAGTGCCCCGACGTACTTTTGGGATCAAATGGGTTCTAGAGGAGGAAGAGAAGGAATGGTACAAAAACAATAAAGTGAATCAATATGTACTCATGGAGTTGATTCAAAAGGAAGGTTTAGCGAGGCATTGCCCTTGCATTCTGGTGAAGATTATGGCACTGAAACTTGACTTTATCTTCCGATACATGGACGAGTCTAATCTTGATTTGACTTGGGAGTTTTATGCCAACTGGTCCCATGGCACTGAAGCGCTTAGGAAAGATAGTCACTATTTCTGGCCAAAATAGTTCCTACCCATCCTTTAGCCTTCATTACAACCCGTAAAAGACCTATTTGATCCTAATCTTAGCATTCTGATATTAGTGGAGTACTACACTAAGGGCGATCATATTGTTATCAGTTGTAATTTGACAATTCTTTGTGAGAGTGAGTGCAACTTGAATCTTATACCCATGTGATTAGAAATTGCATGATTGTGAGTGATTGTGGGTAAATTTCTTATTGTGAGGGCACATAGTTGATGAAGGTTGGGTAATTTATATGATTTCTTTGGTTAAACAGTATATATGAATTTACCAACTAGTGAGTCTATTATTGAGGACAAGTTTTTCTAGTAATGATCCATGAATCTAACTCTTGTGCCTAATTGTCGTGTGAGCCTATTTGAGCAATTTGTGTTTCCTCTGTAGGTTTTTAATTTGGTTTAATTTATAGATGTATGATTTGTTCAAGGACAAACAAAGCTTTAAGTGTGGGGTGGTGATCTTAGGCGTATTTATACGTCTAAGTACCATAATTTACCCATATTTTAGCTAAATTTTGAGAACAAAAATACATAATTCTTACATTTTTACTCTACTTTGATTTAAGTGAGTTGACCTATATGATTAGCATGATTTATAGGTCTAATGAGGTAGATAATGACCCTTTGAGGACTGCAGATTTAAGAGGAAAACTCACACAAGAGGAAAAGTAGCTGTTGGATCAAATGTGATGCATGGGTACTTTCTCCCGGGCCAATTTTCCATTTATAATAAGTTGAGGACTTAGAAGGAAATTATGAGAAAGAGGGCTATTAAAAGTCTTGTTGCTGAATTTTTATTTATTATGTTGTTTTTGGGTTTTTTAATGCAAGAAAGAGCGGCTTAGTGTGAAGAGAGAGAGAAAAATATTTCTCCTTGATTTCACTATTTTTCGGATACCAAAATCAACTTCTAGTTTTTGGTATGGTGAATATTCTTATGGTGATTTCCATTTTATTCGTGAGTAGCTAAGTTTAATTGTTAGGGTTATAGAAACCTTGTAGTATACTATTTATTTCTATGGGTTTTGAGTTCATTATGTGTAGATGCACTTATATTATACTCTCTTCGTTATGATTGAATTCTCATGGTTGCAAACATAAGGAATATTCCATTAAAACATAACTTGTTCGATAGAAGAGTTTATGTTGGGAAAATAGAGTAGTGATAAGAGAATAGGGTTTCTAACCTCTATTTTATCCGTTAATGCCTTAATAGGATTAACAACTTGGAGATTTCACATAAGTATAAACAACACTTTTGATTTGAGAGAACTAGAGTGGATTAATCCTTGTTGGTTGAGAAATACTTGGATTATGAATTTAAATGTGTTTCTATGTAAGTGCATGCATGTATGAGTTCTAAATACCCATAGTTAGAAAATATTGAAAACTGCAAGGTGGAAATTACCCGAACTTGTCTTTCTCTGTAAACAAATACTATTATACATGTCATCTTATTGTTACACTGATAATATTACTGCATACTTAAACCAAAACCCCCCTTTTACTTTGGAACCTTCGATCAACAGTCTAATAATAATCGCAATACTTATTGATCATAGTATTCCCTGTGGGATTCGACACCCAACCAAGTTGGGTTCAATATTTGACAACGACCGCTTGCACTTTCTAAAGAGAGTTGTAATTTGGGTGTATCAAATGTCACACGTTGCTCATGATCTCAAAGGACCACAAGCTAAATCTCTACTGATATCTGTACCTGGACACTATATAATATAGATAATAAATGTAGAAACTAGCCATAAGGTTCAAAACATCTAAAAAAACTCAAAATTTAAAACTTAATACTGATACAGCTATCCGAAAAACCTCTAAACTATTTGAGCTGTGGAGTTGATGGGACATGTCTCCAACTAAGTCCGTCTACTGAAAATAAACAAAATCTGATACAATAATGAAAAAAGGATCATCCTAGAATGAAATGGACTCACTGCTATGTCTACTGTTGTTGACTGGGACTGAGCTGCTAAGGGTACTCTGGATCTCGTGCCTCTGAAACTATGGTGTCAAATAAAACACCATAGCGCAAATGCATCAGTATGGAAATATACCAAGTATGCATATGAGGTAAGGTTAAATGCAAGGTCTTATGCATGAACAATTACTTAACTAATAATTATGAGAGTACTGAATGAGAACACATGCATGAATGTACAAACCATAACTACAACCATCACGACTCTGAATTCCGAAACTTGGATAATACATTACTATCATTTGAGCTCACTACTAATACTGAGATACTGAACAACTGAATCATCTGATATCGATAAATGAGTACCGGAGTTGACATCAGTCTTATCTAGCGAGTGATCTCAAAATCTGAGGATACTGAAGCTGATTGACTAAATATACTCACGTCATTGATTGAATTTTGAGCTTTCTACTCTCGACAGACTATATTGGAAATCAAATCTCTCTAATGGATGATTTCAGAATCTACTATCAATGATATGAAAAGAGCACGTCCGAATCTGACAACAAGAATACTCAAGTGAATCTGAGACTGAGATCAAGCCTATCTGATGGGTGATCTCTAGATCTAATAATAAAAATACCTAACTGCATTTGAGACTGAGATCAAAACTATTTGACGGGTAATCTCTAGATCTGATAACAAAAATACTCAACTAAATTTGAGACTGAGATCAAGCCTATCTGACGGGTGATCTCTAGATCTAATAACAACAATACTCAACCGAATTTGACACTGAGATCAAGCCTATCTAACGGGTGATCTCTAGAATCAATGGAACTATCTTAGTTCTTCACTGAGATAGATAATTGTATCTAATAGTCCTAATTTCTGAAGATTGATACTGAAACTGTAACTATAGGAAGTAGTAACTTAACCTACATGCTCCGAATCTCAATTAGTGAGGTCCAACCCATAACCCTAGCTGGAAGGGTATCAATACCATGCCACGGGTAAAGACCTCTATGGTCAAGCCTATCTGATGGGTGACCCTCGTAGAAAGTCAAGCCTAAGGCATATAATAGTCAGACCTATCTGACGGGTGACTCCTGCATCCTACGCTGGCTATGCAGTTCTAGAGTTCAGGGATTTCTCCTAAAGACTTCGCCTCTCTAACAGGGAGCTGTCATCCTTGCCATCGCTCGATGCTAGCTCCTACTCCCAATTGAATGACTCTGAACTGATTCTTAACTTAAACTGAACTAAATTTGATACTGATCATATTTCTCGACTGATCTGACTGAGTTAAGTGGAACTCAATTGGTTTCGTATCTCACAGAATACTACTGAATCTCTTTATCTGACTGAACGACACTGAGCTTTGAATGGAGTACTCGATTACTACAGAGGTCTGAACTGAACACTTGAATACTACTAGATCTGAGCTGGGTACATAATTGAGGCTAGATTACTAGAGATACTGAGATTACGACGATTATAGAGATTACTGAGATTTCTTATGTTCTATATTTGTCAGAGAATACAGAGTTCTATAACTCGCTGAGTTCTAAGAATCATGGCTTGACTGTAATTATCGTTAAAACTGACACGGGCTCTAGACAACAACTAAATTGTTAGTTATAAATACCCCCAGGACTCGATAACATAAAAGTAAAACATAACCATTCTTGAATAATCAAAACCATGGACAATCATTCACCAACACAATCACTAAGGCATCACTTCAATTATTTAGGTATCCTAAACATGTAATAACATAGGGGGACATGCTATTGGATCATACTCCATTCAACAAGGTCTTGCATCAAACACTTGGCATGTATTAAAGTCTTAGTATGTATCAAAGAGCACATAATTAGAGAATTTCATGATATCATGTTACAATTAATTCACTAAGGCTTTTCAACAAACACTTGACATACATGAGCTTGCACGCAATTGGGGATTTCAAGTCAACATGCTATAATGACTCTAATTCCTTCACATAAGCATTTTATCAAACATATGGGGAGCTACTTCGCCGATTCAATAATTTTCTTCACTTAATTGACATGAACACATCACCTAAAAAGCAACTTGATGAGCGTTTATCATGAACATCACATGGATATCACATACTAGGGTCAAAGCATGAATACCTTCTAAACAAACATGAATCAAAACTCAATAATAGAATGAACAACAATTTAAATTCACATGAATCTTGAAAACTCATAAACATAATATATTTGAAATTTAGGAAAGGGTTCTTGAGCTTCTTGGATGAAAGATACACAAGAATCAACATATGCATACCTTAGAGAAACTCTTTCTTGAAAGCTCTTGGAATGATTCTTGATTTCATGATTTCTCTTGATTTTTCTTGAAGAAGAAGGAAGGGTTTTGATTTTGTAGAAACCCTAGTTTTTAATGTTGAAGATTAGAATGAAGTTGTGAGCCTTGATCGAATATAAATAGGGGATGAAAAGAGAGGGAAAAATACCAAAAAGTCATTTTAAAAATAAGTTAAAAATGTTGAACGGGGTCTACGACAGTCGAAATGATGGTTCGTTGCTCAGTCTGATGGTCTGTCAGATCATCCATTGCACAGTTGTCGAAAAAGAACACTCTGCCTTGATGCGATGGTCTCAGTGATGGTCTTTCGGAAACTCGACTGTCTGTTGGATTGTCCATCGCACTTTGGCCCGGATGAGGTCACACTGCCTCAGCGGCGACGGTCCCAGCGATGGTCCATCGCATCTTTGATGGTCCGTCACAACCTTGATGATCCGTCGTCCTGGAAGTCACACTTGGGCCAAGAAAGGGATTCACTACCTTGGTTGCGACGGGATGGGAGACGGTTCATTGCAAGCTCGACGGTCCATCAACCCGGTCGTCGCACCTGGGCGGTTATGACTACTTTTAGTAAAACGGCCACAACTTCCTCGTCCAATGCCAATTTTTACGAAATTGGTATCAATGGAAAGCTTATTCAATTCTCTATATGAAAAAAGTCGATATTAGGGAAATTCTACACAATTCAAAATATTTCTCACTTGGGAAGAGACTTTTCAACCTTTTTTTACCGGAGTTACGCTTAACTTGACACACTCTAAGTCTCAGAATACAATAGAAATTTGTAGGGTCTTTCATTATCTCTCCGTTGGAAACATTAATCCTCGAATGCCGCTTGATAGGCTAAGAATACTGATCAACTGAGCTTACTCAAGGAACAAGAACATCTAAAATATACTATGCAATTGGAACCGCTGATACTCTTAGTTCTCATACTGGATATGCATAACTTACGCATGGAATACTCGACTGAAGCTACTCATAAACTGAATTCTCATAATGGACAAGCATATCTGATGCATGAATGCGTCTCATGAATGCATGACTGAACATACTGAGAAACTAAACTCTTTCTACTGAACGTGCATATCTAATGCGTGAATGTCTGACTGAACTTACTCACGAAAGCATGACTAGATATGCAATGATCATTGATGTTAACTTCATAAGGATAGTCTAAACATGTAAATGAATAAGTCTAAGAACATAAGAGCATCTAAATATCATGGGGTATCTCCCCCTTGGGACTCTGTCTCTCTACAAACTCCTTGTTGAAATACTGGGGCGGTGCATGGGGCACCTACAAACTGGGTCATCATTTACTGACTTAGATATGAAACTCATTCTATCATATAAGCTCAAAATGGAAGAAAAAGCTCTAGCAATACATATCACAAAGAAAAAGGACTCATAACATACCCGTGTCTAAATCAGGGAACATTTCCTGATCATGGAGAGCCCGAAATGCATAGAGACTATTCTGACGCTGACCACTACTGGCACTAAAAGGGGCACCCTGCTGATTAAACTCTCTACCCCACTGATCTAGCACTCTACATTCTCGTATTCTGTGGCCTGGTTCACCACACCCAAAGTACACATCACTACCGACTCTACAAACACCTTGGTGGATCTTGGCAGACTTTCCACAAAACGAATTGGTACGAACACTACTAGCACTACTTAGGGCTTTGGAGCCTGGCGCCCTATTATAACAGACATCTCCAAACATTGTGTGGGTACACTAGCTGAGGATGGAGCTGGGACTGAAAACTTTTGACTATGCTGAAAACGGTTACCAACCTGGGATCCTGCCTGAGAGAAACCATGACTATCTGTTCTGGCTCTCTCACTAACTTTCTCTTTTTCTTTCGCCTTATATGCCTCAATCTGCTGCATATGCATCATCAGTCTACCAAGGTCCATATCTCTGTGATGCATAGCAGTTCTACATTCTTTCAAAACTAACCCGGACACACCAGTCACAAACTTACTCAGACTCGCTCTAGGGTCAGCTATCAAGTCAGGGGCATACTTAGCTAACTGGTTGAACTTAAGGAAATACTCATTCACTGTTATGGAGCCTTGACTTAGGTTCATGAACTTTTCTACCTTAGCTTCCCTCATCTCTAGTGGGAAAAACTTATCTAAAAAGGCATCCTGAAACTCCTGCCAAGTCACGGGAGCTGCATCCTCCCCTCTACCTTTCTTCCATATCACTACCCAATCATTAGCAATATCCTTCAACCTATAGGATGCTAACTCTACACTCTCCACCTCAGAAACATACATATTTTGGGTAATCTTCCCCACCTCCCAACACAACTATTGGTATACCTACCAATCACAAAATTCAAGCGTACCGCCTATATAATCGTGATATGATCTATCCTTCCAAAGATCTAGCACCACCTATAACTTTAACAAAGGTTTCATCACCTATTCCTTTCCTAACCATTTCTCATGGCAACAATATTACCTCGCCTTTCAAAACCTTAGCTCTCGTAGTAACCCTAGACTCTCCCCCACTTAGGGACTTTAGGATTCCTTATTTTCTAAACTCCACCATGATTTCCAATTCACTACCACCCTACAAATAGGAAAGTTCATTAAGGAACCAAATTGCAAGAATTATCCATACCACCTTTGGCAAGAACACCTAAAACAAGACACAACACCATAAACACTATGTACTTCATAGTAACCACCTTGACCACAATGAAGAATGATACGGACATAACCATACCATAAAAGGAGCTCTTAGGACTGAACACCAAAAGAAACACAACCGCATATACCATATGTAATGTAAGGTAAAGTCAAGACTCATATCTAGGGAACAAGGCTAATACAAAATATGAACGTTAGGTATAAACTCTATAAGATGCATGAAACTCTAGTAGAGTGACAGTGCCCAACCGCACACGCAAGTGTACGTGGTCGAATAAGTAGTAAAGTGGCCTCCAAGAAGCCAAGTATCGATCCCACAGGAACTTGTGTTAACCAACTGTCCAATTCTAGTTTAACAATTGAGTGAAAGTAAATAAAAGTATTTAGAAAGTTTATAAACTAATGCAGAAAAGTAATGACTTAGGACAATCAGTGGATAGAAGCCCATGATTAAGGCTTACAAACAATCTTACTACGTTATTGAGCTTCATTTGGTAAATCGCTTATCTTGGTTGTTGATTCGTAGGGTTAATTGGATGATTATGATCTCCCTAACTCTAACCTTTTCCTAATTTGGAAATTACTACTACATCATTAAGCAGGGATGCAATAATCCAATTAAGTGTTTTAAAGGTATCATCCTATGTATGAATTAAGTAAGGCTTCTAAGTACATCCCTGTCCTAGATACTTATTCGAATTCCTTATTTTATAAAGAAAAAAGAACAATACTTTGTCTATCCCATGTTCTATATCACTATTCCCTATCCGTAGATCACAAGGTCGACAATGCAGGTATTCTAAGGGTTATCAATCCTTAAAATAATTAAATCAAGAATAAACAAATAATCATAATGATAAGAATTAAACAAAATTAATTCAAAATGAAAGTAGTCATGATCTTGGCCTTAACCCCGAAAAAGAAGTTTAATACTTTAATGGAAATATTCATCATCCAATGACTTGGATTGATGATACAAACCATGAAAGAAACTAAAGTTAAGAAAATAAAACCCGAAAGAATGTGTAGAGCAACCTCCAATAGTCCAAAAGTGTTCAAAACTATTGAAAAACGCCATCTAAAATGTACTTATAGTGTAGAAGCAAGCCAAGTTTGCGTTGGAGTTGGAAACTGTCAGTTATTGAGCCAAGGAGTGGAGAGGGCTCCGCCCTTGCTATAGCCCTGCTCCAGGCAAGGATGCGCCCTAGTTTGAGCACCGCTACAGGCAAGGTGCCGCCTCCATATTGCCTTGGTTTACATTTTTGGTGCCTTCCGAACCATTTAAGTGTTGCACGTGCCTAAATACCTGTACATGTGCCCTCACACTCCCTGGACATTCCAAGTGTCCAAATTGGCTTTATGTAGCGTATTGTGCTTCCGTGATCCATTCCAAGCCTCTGTGAGTTGTTTCCACTTGATTTGAAGCCTGTATATCCATCATATACCATAATAATCAATTATCCAAGCATCCTATAGCATTAAACATAACAATTTAAAGCCTAAAACAATAGAACATCCTACACGGAGAACTACAAACACGAGCTAAGCATAGGCTTCATTCACTTTGATTTCTAACTTATTGTTTTGACTCTTGTCTTGATCCAATTGATCCTTGAACATTAACAACAAGTTTTTTCACATATTAATATATAATAAAAACCTTAGGAACTCATTAAACATGTTAGAACCTAACACGATAGACTAGAAAAACACCTAGCTCAAGGTAACCACACTAGTTTCCTCGGTTGAATTCTAAAGAATCAATTTGAATCAAAACTTGTTAGAAACCATAATTAAACATTGTAAACACATAATTGGACATTTATATGCTTATTTATATCATTATCAACACACTAAGCACATGAATTATCCTAAAAAGGCTAAAAAGACTATAATAGTGACACTAGAATGCATAAATACACCCAACATCACCACCCCACACTTAAAGCCTTGTTCGTTCTCGAACAATTCTTAACTATAAGCATCATGAGATGAAGAGGCTTTACGCTTCTACTACATGCAAGAAACTCAATCTATTACTACAGTGACTACATGGAATGCAAGTTTACAAAACTATGCATGTTATACATAATTGAAAGCTCAAGAATTCAACTACAAAACATCCTAGCCTAAAAAATTGACTCACGTAGTTGGAATACTCATGCTTATCATTCAATCAAGGACATCCTAAAAATCACCCATATTCATCAAACATGTTCCCCTCACAACAATAGAGTTACCTATAATTACTCACAATTAAGCAATTCATAACATGATGGGTACAAGAATCAAATTACACTCACTCTTACAAGGAATTCACAAGTTACACACAATGAACCATAGGATTTCCCTTAGTGTAGTGCTCCACTAATATTAGAATGATGAATTTAGGATCAAATAGGTCTTTTCTGGGCGGTAATATAGGCTAAGGGATGAGTAGGAACTATTTGGGAATAGTGAATAACCTCTCTAAGCGCTTTAATACATTACATTATGCATTTAGAACCAAACTCCGACAACCAATTTATACCATTTTTGTCTACCTCATTCTTTTGTTTCTGCCCCATCTCTTTTAAGCATTTTCACAAACACATGGTGGGGCATATTGTTTATTCCTTAAAGATTTATTTTGCATATTGTTTATTCCTTAAAGTTTTATTTTTTCTCATTTTCTACTACCATGGGATTATTTCTAACACCATTTATATCACTCCTAACCACCACACATCAATTACAAATGTCAATAACTCTTACCTTGGGGAATCAATTTCACCTTTTTCTTCTTCAATTTCTCAAACTCTTTTTTTTTCTTTTCAATTAATTTTCCATTAAAGCACTTAGAAGCTTTTTGGATCAAATTATGGTGTATCAAAAAAGGGAATAGGCTACTTATGTGGCTATCAAAGACAAGGGTAAAGGCTCAATAGGGGTTAACTAGGATAATGCACAAAGGTAGGTTAAAAAGAAAGAATAAAAATGGCTATAAAAATGCCTATGTCATCTCCTAAACACACAGTCCTTATTTCGCATTGCACACACACCGGGCAAGTTCTAGACATCACATGAAACAAGGAATATACAAAAATCATACATTTATATGGCACATGCTCAACTCATATAGGATCATCATAGACTCCCAACTAAATAATAACATGAATTCAAATTTAATCCACAAGTACAAGAGACACAAAAATGATCCTAAAAGTCTTAAAAGTAGAAATTCCCTCAATCAACATGCTTTTACCAAACAAAACGCTTTCACTATACAATAAAAAATACCTCACTTATTCCTAACCTAGAAATTTTTTGAATTGAGCTAAAAATTGAGAATTTTCCAACTCCACACTAAAAAATCTATTTTATCCCCAAAGTGAATTTAAAAGAAAGAGATAGAAATACTCCCTGAGGCCTCTAGGCCCAGCTAGTAGTATCTTTACACATAAAAGAGATCCATGGGACCCCATACTCAATTTTTGCCGTGCTCCTTAGCCCAGATTTCTTGTACTCAGACTTCCCATTAACCTGTGACTCAACAAAAACAAAAACTATATGAAATAAAACTAAAAAATAAAAATAAAACATACTTTATCTTGGGTTGCCTCCCAAGAAATGCCTAATTTAGTGTCGCGGCACGATCCTATTCACTATTTCCTCCACCTAGAAGATATGAATTTCACATCCAACGTCCCATCCATCTTTTTTCCTCGATCATAGGGAGGTGGTACAAAGATTAAGGTACCGAGTAATAGAATTTGCATGATAAACCACGCGACCTTAAAGTGAGGTGTGTTTTTATGTCGCTTGTCCAGTGTGAAATCAAGAATATAGGATTCTTATTCATCATCTTCACACTCTTTCACTACTTTAGATGATTCCACAGACAAGCCATCATGCAAACATAATGTAGAAAAGTTCTTTGAATAATGACCAACCAATCCCACTTCTAGATTTACACTATAAATGACATACTCACTTTTATTCACCTTCTCAATTTCAATCTCAAGATAAAGATGACATCTGAGTGGTTATGATTCAAGTATTTTTATCTGCCTCTGTGGAGATGGTGGTGATGGTATTTGCTGATGCTCCTTAGTTGTTTGTTTAGCATTGGCCACAAACATGACTGAATCAGGATTAAAAGGACACATATCTGCAGAGTGATACAAATTGCCACAACCCACTCACCAACTTGTAGTCTCTTGCATAGGTCAAAAACAAGAAGGTTCCCTCCAAACGCTTGGACTAAAATTCAGACAAAAAGCCTCATGGTGGGGTCCTCCACAATAATGACAAGAATCACCATCCCCCGAAAACCATCTACCCATGAATGAAATCTCAAGAAGAGTGTGAGAAAATAGAAATAAAGAAAAATAAAAGGAAATAAAAAACAAAAATTATTTAAAGCTAAATTTAGAAAAAATAAAAATAAGATAGTTGCCTAGTTACTAGTCCCCAGCAACGGCGCCAAAAACTTGACAGTGCCAAAGCACACACGCAAGTGTACTGGGTCTACCATGTAGTAAAGTGTCCTCCAAGAAGCCAAGGATCGATCCCACAGGGACTTGTGTTAACCAACAATCCAATTCTAGTTTAACAATTGAGTGAAATTAACCAAAAGTATTTAGAAAGTTTATAAACTAAAAGCAAACTAAACTAATGCAGAAAAGTAATGACTTAGGACAATCAATGGATAGAAGCCTAGGGTTAAGGCTTACGAACAATCTTACTATGTTATTGAACTTCATTCAATAAATCCCTTATCTGGGTTGTTGATTCATAGGGTTATAGGGTTAATTCCAAGATTATGGTCTCCCGACCTTTAACCTTTTACCTAATTTGGATATTACAACTACGTCGTTGAGCGGGGATGCAATAATCCCATTAAGTGTTTTAAAGCTATCATCCTATGTCTGAATCAAGTAAGGTTTCTAAGTATATCCCCGTCCTAGATGCTAATTCGAATTCCTTATTTTATAAAGAAATAATAACCATACTTTGTCTATCCCATGTTCTATCTCCCTATTTCCTCTCTAGAGATCACAAGGTCGACAATGCATGTATACTAAGGGTGATCAATTCTCAAAATAATTAAATCAAGAATAAACAAACAACCACAAAGATAAGAAATTAAACGAAATTAATTCAAACTAAAAGTAGTTATGATCTTGGCCTTAACCCCGGAAAAAGAGTTTTAGCCTTTAATGGAAATATTCATCATCCAATACCTTGGATTGATTATACAAACCATGAAAGAAACTAAAGTTAAGAAAATAAAACCCTAAAGAATGTGTAGAGTAGCCTCCAATTGTCCAAAGATGTCCAAAAGTATGTAAAAACGTGATCTAACATGTATTTATAGTATAGAAGAAAGCCAAGTCCATGCTGGAGTTTGAAACTATCAGTTATTGAGCCTAGGAGTTGAGAGGGTGCCGCCCTGTCTATAGCCCCACTCCAGGCAAGGCTGCCCCCTGGTTTGAACGCCGCTACAGGAAAGAAGTCACCTCCATATCACGTTGATTAACTATTTTGGTGAATTCTAAACCATTTAAAGTGCCGCACACGCCAAAAACCCTTCACACGCGCCCTCACTCTCCCTGGACATTCCAGGTGTCCAAATTGGCGTCATGTAGCGTATTGTGCTTCCGTAATCCATCCCAAGACATTTTGAGTTATTTCCACTTTATTTGAACCTTGTATATCCTTAATATATCATCAGAAACCATTAACCAAGAATCCTATAGAATTAAATGCAACAATTTGAAGATTCAAACAACACATCAAACACGGAGAACTAGAAATACGAGTTAAGCATAGGCTTCATTCACATTGATTTCTAACATATTGTATTGACTCTTGTCTTGATCCAATTGATCCTTGAACATTACCAACAAGTTGTTTCACATATAAATACATAATAACAACCTTAGGAACTTATTAAACACGCAAGAACCCAATACAATAGACTAGACAAACACCTAGTTCAAGATGGTCACACTAGTTTTCTCGGTTGAATTCTAAATGATCAATTTGAATCAAACCTTGTTTGAAATCATCATTAAACATTGTAAACACATACTTGGATACTTATATACTTATTTAGATCATTATAAACATACTAAGAAAAGAATTATACTCAAAACAAGGCTAAAAAGACTAGAATCGTGACACTAGAATGCATAACTACACCCAACATCATAGAGTACTCTCTTAACAAATATCGATGAAAATCACTAGAATATGAAGCCCGACCTTCCCTTAGAGTCAACCGCTAAAAGAAAATTTTAGATTAATCCTCGACCTTCATCCCATGACATCTATAAGCACAATATTCTGCTTTATTGGTTTTCCTATACCCAAAACCTTATTCATACATATGCTACCTAGAACCCAGTATAGTCACACAAACTCCATGCTCTAACCCATATAGTTACTAGAACACTATAAATTTGTTAAACTTGAATCTCGAGTCTCAAAGCTACAACTGTCCCCTATTGTATTCTCTATGCCATAAACCTTTACCATTCTGCACACCTCATCAAACCTACCAATTTACCTCCCCAATTCTCTCATTGTTAACCCTGAGCTAATATATTCCCTTTACCAAGATCAAGCATCTAGGTTCAAGCTAAGTATATATCAACCACCATATACTACCACCAAATTACCTCATATAATATATGCACATATTGAAAATGCATATAGGGTAAACCCCATGAGAACACCCTAATTTCCTAATTCACCAACCAACTACCTATATATTCCCAGGGGACCATCCCCCGTTATCACGACCCGAACCAAGGCCCAGGCCGTGACGAGTATACCAAACCGTGAAGGCCCGAAACACCCTTGTCTATCTGATAATCATGTACAACATTCATGTAATAGAATATAATGTAGAAATATAAGTAACAATGGAACCATGGTCATAAGTATAATATAAATCAATAGTGGAAAATAGAATCCAACTCCATCTATCAACACCTGGAAACCGTCTGAGAAATCTCTACTACATGACTAATACATCAACTATCTGAAAACTAGGACAAGGCCCCCAGTAGACCAAAACCATACTGAATAATGAATCTTTAAGAGGCTAGGCCTTCCGAAGCAAAGAAGGCTCACAACTGAACTCTGTGAACCTTGTATGAAGACTCTACTGAGTATCTGGACCCCTAGACTGTGCCGCAGAACCTGAAAGGAGGGGGTCAACACAAATGTACTGCCACACAGAATAATCCAAAAACAAATAGTGATTTTTATACAAAATAAATGAGAGCCGTCATAAAACATATTATTGCAAAATGGTTCAAAACGACATAGGCATAGTATAATGATTTTTTAACAACAATGCAACACTGCTGAGCAAGGTGGTACACCCTATAATTCTCTCCAACTCTCAAATCCCGATTGCCATCAAGAATTGAGTATCAGTGAAGAGAGAAGAACACACAAGATCACACAGCAGGGTGCCTTCATCCAAATCGAATTCGAGTGTCAGGGTTGGGCTCAAGATCACAAAGCAGGGCTCCTAACTACTTGTCCCGAATAGGGAAGATACAAGATTAGGTACACAAGATCACACAACATCGTACCAAGTTTCCCGTGTCGGCAATCCATGGTTTCAAACATAGATTAATTCGGCTTGTGCTTTCTTCGGGTAACCACTTATCTCACATAAAATCAATCACATATCATACTCTATGGGGTATTATCATACCCGACTTGCCAGTCATTGGTATCACATCAATTCTTCAACTTCTTATGTCATTTACATCATGCACATATACGAGACTTTCACCCACAACAACACATGCATATTGATTTCTCAACATATAACAGTTCAAGAAGTTTTATCATTTATGTTTAACATCATATCAATTGGAAAACTCCTACTCTCAATAGTTTAACATAAGCATAATATGGGGTATAACACAATATCATGGGGGATTTAAAGAATTCACAATTCATACACATCACACCCTTTTGATGTTTGGATCACATGTTCACAATTCAACCATTAGAATATATTCAAACAAACAACCCCCTAATATTTCAAGATTTCTTTCAAAATCATATCTCAAAACATGTTATTGATATCAAATAAAAACCCCACTTGTAAGAACATATATATTCTTGTATAAGTTTAAAGCCTTGCATAAATTCTTTTCAAAACATGCCCATGAAATTTAGGACAACCCCACGTACCTCTATGTACGAAATTAGCGGGTGCTTCTTGAAGACTACGATCTGAGGATTCCAAATCTACAATTTGTTTTGAATTCCCATGATTGAAGCTTGAGTTACTTGAGATTATTTTTTGAATCCCTAGAGAGAGTTCTTGATACTTTTGGTGAAAAACAGGGTTATGTTGATCAAACATACCCTTAATCTATTGTTTGAACGTTTTCAAAGGTTTGGGAAAAGTCAATAATGCCCCTATTAAGTTCTGTATGACGCTGAAAAAAATTAAACTAGAAGCCGATTTAATGGGACACTGTGACGCGCCACTGTCGCGGTGGCTTGTTGGAAAATGACGAATGGGAATTTGATAGCCTCCGCGATGCGTAGCCCGTGTTGTCCCACTGGAGGGACGTGGAACTTCTCCGCGATATGCCACTATTGCGGAGTCCCACTGGAATTTGATAATTATAAATTAAGCCCTCCCCGCGATGTGCCAAAAGACAGAATGGCGGTGATTTACGACTAGAACTTAAATTAGCTATAACTTGTTGCCCAGACATCCGATTTAGGAAAATCTTACATCGTTGGAAAGCTAATTCAGTCATCTACGAAATAAAAAGTTGTAATCTAAGTAATTCCACAGGAATTAGATATAAATCATTCTAAAAGATAAGGCTTGGTATTTTAGGGATGAAATTTATCTAGGAAAAACTTTTGGGTGTTACATTATCCCCCCTTGGGATCATTCGTCCCCGAATGATAACTCAAAACACAGATAAGAACGATTTCAAACATACCAAGGCATAGAAAGAATAAGGCAAGGATTGTACATTTCATTTCTTCATTTGTTGGATCAAAAAGGCTTGGGATCATTCCATTTTCTGATTCCCAAGCTACTTCTTCAACTTTCTTATTTCTCCACAACACTTTAACTGAGGTTATCTCTTTGCTCCTAAATTTTCTAACTTGACGATCTAAGATTGCTACAGGCTCTTCTTCATAAGACAAGGAGTCTATCACTTTGATTTCTTTAAAAGGAAACACTATGGAATGGTCTCTTATGCACTTTTTCAACATAGATATGTGGAATATCGGGTGAACAGAACCCAAATTTGCAGGCAACTCTAACTCATATGCAACTCAACCGATCCTTCTTACAATCTGGTATGGTCTTATATAGCGAGGACTCAACATACCTTTCTTCTCGAATCGCATAACTCCCTTCATGGGAGAAACTTTAAGAAAAAACCAATCTCCAGCCTCAAACTCTAACTCTCTCTTTTTAACATCGGTGTAGGATTTCTGATGACTCTGAGCTGTCTTAGGACGTTCTCTAATAAGCTTCACATTTTCTATTACCTGGTGAACAAGATCAGGGCCAAATATCTGCATCTCACCTACTTCATACCATCCTATCAGAGACCTATATCTCCTCTGATACAATGCCTAGAAAGGTGCCATCTTAATACAGGAATGAAAGCTATTACTATATGCGAACTCGATCAGTGGCAAGTGCTCTACCCAACTACCTTTAAAATTAATCACACATGCTCTCAACATGTCTCAGTTTGACGGTGGAATGCTGTACTTAGATTTACCTGGGTATCTAAACCCTTCTGAAAAGATCTCCAAAACTAAGAAGAAAATTGTGTACCTCAATCTGATATGATAGACACAGGTGCCACATGAAAATGAACTATTTTTGCAATGAATAGCTTTGCATAATCTTCTCCCGAAAAGTTAGTCCTGACAGGCAAAATGTGAGCTGTCTTAGTTAGCCTGTCTACAATCACCCAAATGGAATCATACTAGTTTCGGGACTTCTGAAGTCCTATAATAAAGTCCATATTGATCATTTCCCACTTCAAAAAAAGGAAAAGCTATCTCCTGGGAAGTACCTCCTGGCCTCATATGTTCTACTTTCACTTGTTGGCAGTTCAAACACTTAGAAACAAAATTAGCCACATCACGCTTCATATTATTCCATCAATACATATATTTCAGATCATCGTACATCTTAGTAGAATCGGGATGAACAACATACCTCGAAGTGTGAGCTTGGCTAAGGATTCTCATCCGTAAGTCGTCTACATCTGGTACACATAATCTACCCTGACACCTCAAAATACCATCACCACCAATTTTGGAGGACATCACCTTCTGTTGACTCACATATTTCTTGATTTGCATCAAGATAGGATCTTCAACCTATTTCTCTTTAACCTCTGCACAATGGGATGACTTAGCTATCTCATGAATAATCACCCCTCCATCTTCTGAATCTAAGAGTCGCACTCCTAGATTTATATGTCGGTGAATATCCTTCACTATCTCCCTCTTTCCTTCCTCCATATGAGGAAAACATCCCATGGATAGAATGCTGAGGGTGTCTTCTACTACGTTCTCCTTTCCCGGATGGTAGTGCAGGCTCATGTCATAATCTTTCAAAAGTTCCAACCACTGCCTCTACCTGAGATTTAATGCTTTCTATGAGAAAACATACATCAAACTTTTGTTGTCAGAAAATATATCAACATGCACACCATACAAATATTACCGCCAGATCTTAAGTGCAAACACCACAGCCGCTAACATCAAATCATGAGTGGGGTAGTTCCGCTCGTGCACCTTTAATTGCCTAGAATCATAAGCTACTACCTTACAATGCTGCATAAGTACACAACCAAGTCCCACTCGGGACGCATCACAATATGCCACAAAACCATCTACACCCTCGGGAAGAGTCAAAATAGGAGCAGTGGTAAGCTTTTCTTTCAACTTCTCAAAACTATTTTCACACAAATCAGACCACACAAACTTTACATTTTTCTGAGTAAATTTAGTGAGCGGAGAAGCTATGGAGGAAATATTCTCTATGAACCTTCTGTAATAACCCGCCAAACCCAAGAAGCTCTGAATGTCGGTTGGAGTCGTGGGTCTGGGCTATTTTCTCACTACCTCAATCTTTTGGGGATCCACTCTTATCCCGTCACTAGACATAATATGTCCAAAGAAAGCCATAGCATTTAGCCAGAATTCACATTTGGAGAACTTATCATACAACTGATGATCCTTAAGGGTCTGAAGGATAATTTAAAGGTGATTGTCATGGTCCTCCTCACTTTTGGAATAGATCAGAATATCGCCAATAAACACTATGATGAACAAGTCTAGAAACTGGCGGAACACCCTATTCATAAGGTGCATAAAGGCTGCAGCGGCGTTAGTAAACCTGAAGGACATGACTAAGAACTCATAGTAACCATATCGGGTTCGGAAGGCTATTTTGGGGATGTCTGATTCCCTAACTTTCAACTGATGATAGCCCGAACGATGGTCTATTTTCGAAAAACACTGAGCACCCTGAAGTTTGTCAAACAAATCATCAATCCTAGGAAGAGGATATTTGTTTTTAATAGTGACCTTATTCAACTGGCGGTAGTCTATGCACATACGAAGGGAACCGTCTTTCTTTCACATGAAAAGTATAGGTGCACCCCAGGGGGAAACACTAGGATGTATAAAACCTTTGTCTAAAAGGTTTGCTAGTTGTTCTTTCAACTCTATAAGTTTTGCCGAAGCCATTCTATATGTAGGAATAGAAATGGGACGGGTATCTGGCAATATGTCAATAAAAAATCTATCTCCCTATCAGGTGGAATTCATGAGAGATCATCGGGAAAGAGTTTTGGAAATTCATTTATCACGGGGACAGATTGAAGAGAAGGACTCTCAACACTAGAATTTGTAACCCGAATAAGATGATATAAGCAACCTTTAGAAATAAGTCTACGGGCTTTGAGATAGGATATGAAGTGCCTTCTAGGTGCTAAATAATGCCCTTACCATTCTATCACTGGCTCATTCGGAAATGAAAAATTGAATCTTCAGGTTCTACAATCTAGTGTGGCATAACACGAATGGAGCCAATCCATCCCTAAGATAGCATCAAAAGCAACCATATCAAGTTCTATGAGGTCTGCCACAGTTTCCCGGCTAAGAATAGACATAACATAATTTCTATATACCCTTCTAGCAACAACAAAATCATCCACCAGAGTGGAAATAGAGAAAGGTT
This sequence comes from Capsicum pubescens, assembly GCA_030864215.1. Lineage (NCBI taxonomy): Eukaryota > Viridiplantae > Streptophyta > Magnoliopsida > Solanales > Solanaceae > Capsicum > Capsicum pubescens. The sequence continues at coordinate 111,242,037 of CM061544.1, forward strand.
TAGAAATCACTTTGGGCTCAAACCTAAAACCAAAAGCCACATGCGGGGTCACATAAGATAAGGTCGATCCAGGATAAAGCATCACATAAACATCACGGGAAAAGATTTGTAACATACCGGCGACTTTATTAGGTGAAGTTTCTTCCTCCTGGAAGTTATTCAAAGTATATAACCAGTTGCAACCACTCCCCGTAGGTGAAGGGGCACCCTTAGGGGGAGGATCCGTTGAGGCGGCTTAGGATTTAGCACCCCCCACATTCCCTCCAGAAGAAGGGCAATCTCTCTGAGGTGACCAACTTTGCCACAAGAATAACAATTTTTCCTCACAAAATAACACTTCCCTAGGTGATTCTTTCTGCAAGTCTCACACCACGAAAAAGTACAATGCTGCTGAGCCACACTACCCTGCGACTGAGTATCTGGAGCTCTGAATCCATGGTGAGTCTGGAAACTTTGAGATTTTCTGTCTGTCGGTAGTCTGAGCGCTGGGGCGCTGGCCGCTGACTGTGCATTACTACAAAACTTCTTCTTCTTCGACCACTTATTACCCCAGTTACCACTTTACGGCTGACTATGGTGCTGGTCCATTGTTCTGGCCCTCTTTGCTAGCCTGTCTTTCTCTCTAGATTCAACAATCTTTTTTTGCTTCTCCTCTACCTGTTGCATATGGACAGACAGTCTAGCAAAGTCCATGTCCCTATTAAGCATATCCCCATGACACTCAAGTGCTAAGTCATCGGAAAGGCCAGATGCAAACTTCCTTATTTGGACTCTCATATTTCTAGTCATCTCTGGTGCAAAGCGAACAAGCTGATTAAATTTTAGAGTGTACTCTTGGAAACTCATTTTTCCTTGTTTTAGATTCATGAATTCTTCAGCCTTGGCTTCCCTCAACTCAAGAGGAAAGAACCTGTCAAGAAAAGCATCTACAAACTCATCCCAAACTGTGGGCTCAGCATTATCCCCTTTAGTATTAGCCCACTCATTATACCACTGGTTTACAACATCTTTAAGCTGGTATGTTGCTAGCTCTACACCTTCCACCTGATCAACATGCATTACTCTTAAAATCTTCTCCATTTCATCAACAAACTCTTGTAGATCTTCTTCTACCTTTGTGAACATGAATTTGGGAGGATTTATCCTCATGAATTGACCCACGCAAGTAGCTTCAGAAGTAACAGATACAGACCCAGTATCTTCTGACCGCTGAGTCTGCGCAGCCACCAACTGTGCTAGCTTATGAATAGATTTCCTGAACACCGCGTTTGATGTATTCCCTTGAGAAGTCGGGCGACAGTTCACATTAGTCCTCGTAGCCCGAGGGGGACTGGTCGGGACTCCCAGAGTAGGGACGGGCTCAGGTGTATGTGCTCTGTTATGTGTCCTCATCCCGTAAGTGGGACGGACCTCATCTGACTGAGCATTCTGATCAATAACACGATGTGGAGGAACAGTTGTTTTTCTGAAATATAAAACATCATTTATTAGAGGACAGATTAGATTCCAAAGCACGAACTAAATTACAAAGAGGGGAAACATTCCTAAAAACCTAGTAGCCCCCTGCGTATAAGTGTGGCGTGATATACACCCATAAACAAGACTCTACCGAACACAATTTGGCAGACATCCTGGGACCATGAACCGTGCTCTAATACCAAGTTTCTCACGAACCGAACCAAGGTCCAAGCCGTGACGAGTATCCCAAACCGTGAAGGCCTGAAACACCCTTCTCTATCTGATAATCATGCACAACATTCATGTAATAGAAGATAGTAAGGAAATATAAGTAACAATAGAACCATAGTCATAAGTATAATATAAATCAATAGTGGAAAATGGAATCCAACTCCATCTATCAACACCTCAAAACTGTCTGCGAAATCTCTACTACATGACTAAGACATCAACTATCTGAAAATTGGGACAAGGCCCCCAGTATACCAAAACCATACTGAATAATGAATGTTTAAGAGGCTAGGCCTTCCGAAGCAAATAAGGCTCCCCAACTGAACTCTACGAACTTTATCTGAAGACTCTACTGATATTTGGACCCCTAGACTGTGCCTCAGAACCTGAAAGGAGGGGGGGTCAGCACAAATGTACTGGCACGCGGAGTAATCCAAAAATAAATAGTGATTTTATACAAAATAAATGAGAGCCGTCATAAAACATATTATTGCAAAATAGTTCAAAACGACATGGGAATAGTATAATGATTTTACAACAACAATGCAACACTGCTGAGCTAGTTGGTACACCCGACAATTTTCACCAACTGTCAAATCCCGATTGCCATCAAGACTTGAGTTTCAATGAAGATAGAAGAGCACACAAGATCACACAACAGGGTGCCTTCATCCAAATCAAATTCGTGTGCCAGGGATAGGCTCATGATCACAAAGCAGGGCTCCTAACCACTTGTCCCGAATAGGGAAGACACAATATTAGGTACACAAGATCACACAGTATGGTACCAAGTTTCCCGTGTTGGCAATCCACGATTTCCAGCAAAGAGTTATTTGGCTCGTGCTTTCTTCGGGTAACCACCTATCTCACATAAAATCAATCACATATCATACACTGTGGGGTATTATCATACCCGACTTGCAATTCATCATTCTCACATCAATTCATCAACTTATGTCTTTTACATCATGCACATACACAAGAATTTCACCCATAACAACACATGCATAATGATTTCTCAACATATAATAGTTCAAGAAGTTTTATCATTTATGTGTAACATCATATCAATTGCAAAACTCCTTCTCTCAATAGTTTAAAATAAGTATAATATGGGGTATAACACATTATCATGGGGGATTTAAAGAATTCACAATTCATACACATCACACCCTTTTGATGTTTGGATCATATGTTAACAATTCAACCATTAGAATACATTCAAACAAACAACCCCCTGATAGTTCAATATTTCTTTCAAAATCATATCTCAAAACATGTTATTAAATACAAATGAAAACCCCATTTGTAAAAACATATATATGCTTGTATAAGTTTAAAGCCTTGCATAAATTCTTTTCAAAACATGCCCATGAAATTTAGGACAACCCCACATACCTTTATATATGAAATTAGTGGGTGCTTCTTGAAGCCTACAATCTGCGGATTCCAAATCTCCAATTTGTTTTGAATTCCCACTGTTGAATCTTGAGTTACTTGAGATTGTTGTTTGAAGCCCTAGAGAGAGTTCTTGTTAGTTTTGGTGGAAAATAGGGTAATGTTACTCACACATACCCTAAATCTATTGTGTAAATGTTTTATGGGGTTTTGGAAAAGTCAAGAATGCCCTTATTAAGTTTTGTATGACGCTGAAAAAAATTAAACTAGAAGCCAATTTAACGGGCCACCGCGATGCGCCACTATCGCGGTGGCTTGATGGAAAATGACGAATGGGAATTTGATGGCCTCCGCGATGCGGAGCCATTGCATTGTCCTACTGTATGGGATGTTGAACTTCTCCGCGATGCGCCAATATTGCGGAGTCCCACTGGAGTTTGACAATTATAAACTAAGCCATCCCCACGATGCGCCAAATCCCAGAATGGCGGTGATTTACGACTAGAACATAAATTAGCCATAACTTCTTTCCCGATCATCCGATTTAGGAAAATCTTACATCGTTGGTAAGCTAATTCAGTCATTTACAAAATAAAATGTTGAAATATAAGTAATTCCACAAGAATTAGATATAAATCATTCTAGAAGCTAAGGCTTTGTATTTTAGGGATGAAATTTAGCTAGGAAAAACATTAGGGTGTTACACCCTTATTCCTTTATGAATGAAAACACTCCATGGAAAAATACTAGAACAGATGGAAACTTTATCTATGGAATCCTTCAATTGCACCTTAAACTCCTTTAACCCAAACAAAACCATTCTGTAAGGAAAGAATAGAAATTTGATAAATGTTTGAAATAGGACCAATCCCAAACCAACCTCCCCATCATAAAGACACCATGAGGGTCGTCATGAAGATCTCAGGTAATTCATGCACCACCAAAACCGAAGCATAGAAAAACCTTCCGAGTTAGAACCATTAACTCAGACAAAATGGTAGAAACACCTCTTGGAGACCAATCTCTGAGTTCTTAGATATCATGTAACCTTTCCCTTATAGTTAAGGAATGAAACCATCCTCCCAATCCATAACTGACTCACCATGGAGTCTAATATAACCTTACATATCCGACAATCTAATAATGCATCGATGAGTATAATTAATCCATCTCTCCAATAACAACGAAATCCATCATATCTAAGTCAAACCAATCCACTTTGATAAACAAATACAACACACCCCCATAGACTCTTTTAGCAATTACAGAGTCACCTACCGGGGCAGGATAAAAAAAAGAAAAGAATCTGAAGCAACCATGGGACCAAAACCAAAATACACAACCACAAATGGGATTACAAAGAGAAAGGGGACCCCGGACGAAGCAAACAATACTCATAACAAGAAAAGAGTTTTCAAAATACCATTGTAAGCATCAGAAGATGCCTCAGACTCCAGAGGGATAATGAGAGAATTAAGACGACCCCGACCAGTGTCAGATATAGAAGCATCACTTCTTGGTAAAAGAGCAAGAGTAGTGGTGATCAGTGTCTTATTTTCCCAAGAGGCGATCATTATGGAAAACTCACGTTGCTTATGACCCAATTAACCATAATCAAAATAATGATTCATCCCTTCCTCCCAACAACCACGGTGCGACCGACCACAAAATTTACAAGGAGGATAGGATGATGGAGATTGGGCCCCAATATCCTAAGATCAAAAAACTTATGCCCTAGAAGGATTACCACTCTAAAAATATCAGCCTTCTAGTGAATTTAGGTAGTGAGCACAGGCCATAGAATAGGCGTTAGGACTCACCAAACTCTTTTTTTTGAACCATTCACCACCATATTGTGGGTCTCCTCTTTGTTTAGAAAACTTAGACCTCTTACCTTTACTATTTCTTGACCTTGCCTCATTTCTTTCTGTACCAGCAGGACCAAAATAGCATGACAGACTTATCACTATCTGGGTCAATAGATTAACAGAATGTTGAAACTCGACATTGGTAACCTCTTCTTAAGATAATCGAGAATGAGTGCCACCTTTCAAAGTAGGTCAGTGGAGGTTGGTGGGACTTTATAGAGAAAACTAGAAGCTACGACCCTTGACCAGGCCTTTGCCCTATGAGCTGGACTAGATTTATCCTTGTTATCCTCGAGCAGGACATGCGAGTTTCCACGAACTTTGGATCATTGAGAGGACATGATCTGAAATGTGAACCAAATAATGTTTTGGAAAGAAATCAATACCTTAGATTCCATCACTCAAAACGTAGAACAACAAGAAAGTTATACATTCTTAAATGCCTCATAACCTCCTAATTATGAGTGTGGTGCATGACACACCCATAATCAAGACTCTACCTGACTCAGCTTAGTGGACACCCCATGACACCAAAACCTAGAGCTCAGATACCAACTTGACATGACCCAAATCGGGGTTTTGTCGTAATGGGAAATCTCAAGTTCAACTGGGATCAGAGACGACCCTGATACCCAACCCAAACAACCAACATATACCCTTAGTCGAATGAACTCTGTACATATGACAATATAGTGTAATGCATGATCCAAGATTTTGGGATAGGTCTATAACCATACCCAAGCAAGTCAAACCACCTAATATCCAACCGTACAACCAAGCCAAAAACATAACAATAACCCAATGTATATATATATATATAACATTATAAATCCATACCTAAGTCCACAATTGTCAATAAGAAGCCTCTAAAAAAACAAAGGAGTATTAAGCCAGGACACGGCCCCAGCCGTATCAAAAACCAAAGTCTAAGGATAGACAAATTATGAAAAGTAATCCAAAACATAAAATAGATGCCTTTCGAGAAATGGAAGCTCACCACTTCAATCCAACACCAACTATTTCTGAATTCGATCAATGTTAATAAGGACTAGTATGTCCGATTTCGGTATTACGTGGGGATACAGCCACCCAAAGAAGGGTTAGAGGGTTAATAATATCATGCACTTAGGATAAGGGTAAAGTAATACCAATCTTAAAAATGGAGTAAACCAACTATATGCGTACAAACCATACATATATATATAATATGATGGGAAAAGGAACTGGGTTTAGCATGCATATAAAACCATTAACCTTTGTACATTAAGGTTAACCATCCTAGAACCACCCACGAGCTATATAAGGCCAGTATAACCCCCTGAATGGGCTCTCATGAGTGTAGCTACATGAATCGTAGATACAATAATAGTAGGGGATTCCCGAGTACCCTTCTCTCTCTATAATACATATTTATAGTGTACTTATAGGATTCTTGTATACCTCATGACTATGATATATGATCTTTATGACCAATGGTCTCTATGACCAACCCTCATGTTGGCAAACTTGAGTTTCCAGTGTACGTCTATTGGACTCACACCTTTATGGTTATCTATCATACCCCGTCATTAACACCCAGTTAAATCCATTACCATTCAACCAAACCTTTATTCCATTATTATGAACCAAGTCTATAAGTAGTGGTATCATCATACCGACTATAGATTTCAAGGAATGTCCTTAGCCAAACTTCTTATGTATAGGGATTCCCATGTACCCATAGATTACATTATCTGGTTAACTTTGGGGAATCCCGTGTACTCCACAAGTGTTCCATTATTTTGTTTGCTTAGGAGAATCCCATGTACCCCACAAGTTGTTCATTAGCATGTTTATTTGGGGGATACTATTGTACCCCACAAAAAAGTTTAATTAACCATAACCATGACCACCAAACCATTACATTAGCTATTCCAGACCATTAAAAACATTTATACCATTCAAACCATTCAAATCATGTAAAACCATCCAAATCCATTTAAGGTTCGATTACCAAACCATACCATATAATAATTCTAATGAAAATTCAACAATAGAGTAACAACAATCTCTTAGGTATTTTATCAAACATGTTGAAGGCATACCTTTACTACGACCAAAATCTAAGAATAAACCATCAATTTAGGGTTACCCATGACCCATTTACTAAACCATAGCCAACAAGTGCCCACATATGAAAATCATCACCAAAAATACGTGAAAACATAATTTAAACCAACATTCAACAATAAACTCAAAAAACCTCAACATATATTTCCAAAACCACCAATTATGATTTATAATCAATTTTTAAAACACATTAGAACATACCTTCAGTTGTAACTAACAGTGAGGGAGGAGTATATTCCTTATACAAGAAGATCCAAAGAGAAACTTGACACTTGAGCCCTTTGAAGAACACTTGTTGAAATCTTAGCCCATATGGAGTGCTTTGATCCCGTATCAAGTGTTATGAAAGGCTAAGAAGGATTATATAACATGATGACATAAGTGTTTTTGGGTGGGAAATATCCGGATAACTCTTACTTAAAAGCTGAGAATCAACTTCAAGGAGGGTATGACCAAACCCCCTAACCCATAACCTAGGGTACAAGTGGTACCCTAGCTCGTACCCAATCCTTCACCATAGTCCCCTATACTGTCAAACATATGAGAAAATAACCCCAACTCATACCTTAGGGTAAGAAAGGTACCCCAACCATATCTTAAATCATATCTTGGATAGTTTTAACAAGACCAACCATTAAACAACATACAAGTTGGCATCATACACCTCGTATCCAACCATACGACTAGTATGTTGTTGAGTCATATCTTAGATAGTAACCAAGCAAAACCTACTTTCCAACATATGAGTGGGAAATCTCCAAATCGTATCTAATGGTACGATTGGTACCCTTGAGTCATACCTTTCCCAGAGTGTACTATACTCATATAATTTTATGAGGCCCATGGTTTAAGGTGTTTCACTTATTGTCAACATAAAAAAGTAGCTTATCAATAGCTTGAGCAATAGCTAATCCAAAGCATAGTCTATAGTTTATCCATAGAATAGTCAATAACATAATTTGTCTTAGATAATATCATAGTTAGTGGCTTACTTAATAGTATATTTGGTAGCCCAATTATAGCCACAACAATAGCATAATCATTACCTCATTATACCGTAACCAATAAATATTACATATGGAATAATCGTCTAGGCATTTCTTCCAATGCCATCCACCATCACCAAAAAGTACCAAGGTTTCTCCATATTGATTCAATAGGGTATTCTCTAAGAATTTATTAAACGTATGAGGGTCTAAACAATATGATTCATCAATCTTTGCTTGGTTGTATCAAAGAGCTCACTTCTAAATCTGTGAAATTCATTCTAAGTCAAATACTACCTAGACTAGGCTACGATAACTAAATCTACAGTTAGATATATTAAAAGTCACCATTAATCCTAAAGCAGAGATTCTTCTTATGTACTTAAACTAATTCAAATGGGAACTAAGGAAACCTCTATTAATGTAAGAAATTAAGGACAATCTTAATCTAAGAATTATTAACTAGATGTTTTATTTAGTTTAGATAAAACTAAGGCATTCTCATCCTAAATAGGAGTAATGAAGTCAAATGCACTAAGGTTCAATGCAACAAGCTAAATGTTTCATCTCTAAGATTTCAAAATAGCCTAAATGGTCCAACTAAACCAAGTCTTACATATCATCAATCCAACACCTAAAACCAATCCAATCTAACTAGATATCATAAATATACTATGACATAGCTCAATATAACAAGGGATAATCCTAGCCTACATCAACATCAAAGAAAGCTCTACGAATCGTTAACCTTTTCTTTTTCGTTCAGAGAAGCCTTCTCAAGATGACAGTCTATCAAAAAAGCATTCTACTCATTGATATGAGAATAATGGTACCCATATTGCACCATTAAGCTTCGGGTCTAAAAATCACATCCAAAGCCCCATGTGGGTCACCCCAACATTCATACAAGATCAAGGAATCGTCACCCTGAAAATATGGGTGAAACCAAGATAAATTGGGGCTAAAATTAATCCCCAAGGATTTTGGGATTTTATGCAATTAATCAAGAAATTTCACCATGGAAAGGTTGAATTTTCATATAAATTGGATGATAATCATAAAAATATATGTTACCCAAGCTTTCTAATCACCAACAAGCTTCAATTAAAAGTTAACACACTATTCTAGGGTTTGTGGCTCTCAAGACATGAGTAATAATGGGAAAAATTATGGACTAAAGGGCCTTTTTATACCTAGTCCAAGTCCTTAGAAGTATTTGTCACAATCTGTAGGTTTGCAATCGCAGTATCTTATGGTCTACAAAACTTGTTGCAATCGCGACACCTACGTGCGATTACATCACCATGATCACGACCCAAGTATGGAGATCGCAACTGATCAGTTGACAACTTAAATTAGAAATTCTTCCAAGTATCCGTCAAGCCCTCAAGATTTTTTTTGAACCCCATATACACAAACAAACTACATAACCATACTGAATTGGACATTTTGGAAATGATGGTGCACTTGGATTTACCATTTAAGGTCGTTTCAACCAAATGTCGATCCCACACCCATATTTTATTTTTTTTAACATTTTGACCAATAGATCAAAATGACCCCGTGTGCTTCGGGACCCAAAAATAATTTTTATCTAGCCTAAAATCAACATTTTGGAGCTGCTAGTATAGTCAAAATTTGCATACGAGATTGTTTATTTGAATATTTTTCTCAGTGGCCATTTGGAACCAACAAAGACTTTTAGATAGGGAAATGACTCTTAAAACCAAATAAACTTTCAGGTAACCTAATTGTCACTACCAGAATGTCATAAATGATTTAGGGCGGCTATAGAAAACCTATAATGGTAAAAAAATACAAAATTATAGAAAGTGACATGAAGGGTCATTACAATATCCACTACTAAATAAACTTTCATCCCCAAAAGTTATGAATTAGGATATACCTAAAGACTCAAATAGGTGAGGAAACTGGACCCGGATCTCGCTCTCGATCTTCTAAGTGGCTTTCTCCGTGAGGTGGTGCCTTCACTAAACCCTAACTATAAGAATTTCTCTAGTGTGCAACCCCTTGACATCACTAGCCAAAATGAGCACCGACTTTCCTACAAAGGTCAAACTCTCATCCAACTAGACAGAGGCCCATATAAGAACATAAGACAAATCGGGAATGTATCACTACAACATAAAAACATGTAAAACTGGATGAACTATGACAAAATCTAGAGGTAGAGCTAACTCATAAGACACCTTCCCATCTGTGCATAGAATCTCAAGAGCTCCAATATATCTAGGACTGAGCTTGGATTTCCTCCCAAACCTCATCACACCCTTTATGGATGATACATAGAGGAATACACGGTTACACACTCCAAATATCAAGGCACAAATCCTACGATCTGCATAGGCCTTCTGCCTGCACTGAGACATGCTCAACCTATTGTAAATTACCCTGAATCTATCCAATAACTCCAGAAGCAAATCAGTATCCCGAGATCTATCTTAAAAAGTCTCAAACTATCCAATCAGAGAACAATATCTCCTACCATACAAAGACTTAAAAAGAGCCATCTCAATAATCAAATCATAGATGCTATTATAACAAAAATTTGTTAAAGCTAAGTGCTCTTACCACTGGCCTCAAAAATCTGTAACATAGGCTCAGAGCATCTCCTTAAGGACCCGAATAGTCTGCTCAGACTAGCAGTCCGACTAATGAAAGGATGCACTAAGATCCACCTGAGTGCCTAGCTCCTCTTGGAAAACTCTCCAAAACCTTAAAGTGAACACAAAACCAAGCTCTAACATAATAAAAATGGGCACACCATCCAAATGAACTATCTCCAAAATATAGATATGGGCTAATCTCACACATTGAAGAACATCTAAATACGGATGAAATATGCTGACTTGGTTAAACAATCTACAATGACCCAAGTACCATCGTAACCATGAGAAATGTGAGGCAAACCACTAACAAAATCCATGGTGATCGATTCTCATTTACACTCCTGAATGGACAACCTTGGCGTCAAACCACCCGATTGCTAATGCTCGACCTTTCTCTACTAGAAACATATGCAACGTTCTACAAATTCTACTGAATCTCTCTACATACTACTAAACCAATAATTTTGTTTAAAATCTTTATACATCATAGCTGTGCTGGATGAATGAAGTATATAGAGCTGTGAGCATTATGAAAAATCAAATAAATCAAGTCATCAATAATCGAAACACAATTGCAACCATCGAATCTCAAAATACCCTCAAAATCTATGGTGTTACTATGGGACCCACTACTTAACACTTGATCATAAATGAAGTGAAGCTTATTATCCGTAAATTGACGATCTCAAATCTGCTCAAATAGTGAGGACCTCGCCTCCACACTAGCCAATATCCTTCTAGGATATGAAATATCAAGGAAAATAATCAAGTTGTCTTGGCATTGAATTACTTATTCCAATGACCTTTGAGAACTAAAATACAAGACAAGCTACCCATACTGACTGTCTTCCGACTCAAGGCATCTGCTTCCATATTTACCTTGCTCGGATGATAGAAGATGGAAATATCATAATCCTTAAGAAACTCCATCTATCTGCGTTGTCTAGCATTAATCTCTATCTAGGTCATAACATGCTGAAGACTGCAATTATCGGTTAAAATCTCACAATGCACACCATGAAGATAATGCCTCCAAATCTTAATTGAAAAACTACCACCGCCAACTAAAAATCCTATGTGGGGTAGTTGCGCTCGCACTTCTTAAGATATAGGGAAGCATAACCAATAACATGACCCATCTGCATCAGTACACAACCCAAACCAATACCAAAAGCATAAAAATAGATGGTAAATCCCTTACATTGAATAATAAGAGCTAAGATAAAAACTGAAGTAAAAAAATCCTTGACTGTCCAAAGCTCATCTCACACTCCTTGGACCATCAAAGAGTATTCTCCTTCTGAGTCAATCTAGTTATAGCGATGAAATAGTAGAAAAATCCTCAACTAACCATCTATAATAACTACCCAAATCAATGTAGCTATGAACCTCAATCGGAGAAGTAGATCTAGCCCAATAACCAATTGTATCAACCTTAGTCGGGTGTACCATAATACAATTCTTAGACACCATATGTCCAAACAATATCACTGACTCAAGTGAAAACTCATATTTAGAGAACTAGGCAAAAAGAACATGATCTGTCAAAGTTTTGAGCATGCTCCTTAAATGTCGTGCATGCTCATAACTACTTCTCAAATACACAAGGATGTCATCGATGAACACAATAACAAAAGAATCCAAATAAGGCCTGAATACTCGATTCATCAAGTCCATAAATATGGTTGAGGAATTAGTCAACCCTAATGACATCTGTAAGAACTCATAATGACTATAAAAGGTCCTAAAAGCTGGCTTTAGTATATCCTCAGCCCAAATCCTTAACTGATTGTAACCAGATCTCAAATAATTCATTAAAAACACCATTGCTCCCTGAAGTTGGTCAAACAAATCATCAATGCAAGGCATAGGATAATGGTTCTTCATTGTCACCGTGATAAGTTACCTATAATCAATACACATGAAAATTGAACTATCTTTTTTCTTCACAACCAATATAGAATCTCCCCAAGGGAACACACTTGATTTGATAAAACCAATACCAAAAAGATCCCAAATCTGATAATTTTACACCTTATGCTCGGTATGATCCATATGGTAAGGTGTTATAGAAATAGGTCGGGTGTGCTCGAGATCAATGGCAAATCAATTTCATGAACAAGGGGAATACCGTGTGTGATTAATATTTAACTATCATGATAAACCCTTGAATTTACAAGTTAGTATTGTATCCATGATGTTCAAGTGTAGAATAATTTTATGTGAAATAATCATGCTTTCTAAGTGTTTGATAAAATGCTTATGTGAATTGACAAGTGAAAGCATGGCATGTTATGATGTTACCCCATTCATGTACAAGCTCATGCATATCAAGTTTATGAAAATATGTCTAAATGACTACATTGTTAGAAAGAAAGTATCATTATGCTTTTAAGATTATGGCATGCTTTAGTTTCGATGCTATCGAGTCCTGGGGGTATTCAATACCTAAAAATCTAGTGGTTTACCTAGAGCCACAGTAGTTACAGAATAGTCTCAGTAATATATCAAACAGTAGTATTTAGTTAGTTACAAAACTCAGAGAAACTCAGTGGAACTCAGTCTAGTATTTAGTGTCATTCAATTAGGAGTAGGATTCAACATCGAGTGAACCCAAGGATTGGGGCTCACCTACCAGTAGAGGGTATGATCCTTAGACATAGTCCTTGTATTCAAAAACTATGTAGCCAGCGTAGGTTGAGACATCAACCTGCTAGTTTATGAATTATGAGGTGTTTTTACCTTCCAATTGAGAGTACCACCATTTGCATTTAGGGAAACCTCCAGATGAGGGTGACTCTACAACTTGTCTTTACTCATGGCATGATACTGGCATACTTCTAGTTGGGGTTACGGGTTGGACCCCAATCCATTTAGATATGGGCATGTCGATTAAATGATTATCTCCTCTAGTTTCAGTTTTAGTCTAAGTATAGAACTCAGTCTAGTTCAACAGAATCAGGACTATCAGAAATAGTCACTCAGTATCGGTCACTCAGTATCAGTCACTCAGTTATCAGTGACTACAGATATAAGTTAGTATCAAAACATAGTACTAAGCTTTGGTGAAAGTTCAAACATAGTATACATGTATATGCACAGTATTGCATACTCAGTATTTTACAGTAGATTCAGTTATCTATGTACTCTTATTCAGTTACTTCATATCATTCAGTCAGTTATTATTCATGTATATGAACCCTTGTATTTAGCCTTACCTTATCTAGCATACCAGTATATTCCAAGTACTAATGCATACTTTCTCTTTGTGCTATGATGTCTCATATCATAGTTTCGAATGCTCAGGTTCCTGACCGCGCATAGACTGATTCAGATAGCAACAATAGATTCAGTAGTGATTCCTCTTATGTCTAGGATATGCTTTTATTTCAGTATTTTCATTAGCTTCAGTATATTAGTAGTCAGAGTTAGTTGGGGGCTTACCCCATCAACTCCACTTTCAGATATTTTAATTAGAGGAATTTCAGACTAGACTAGTTCAAACAATATTCAGATTCTAGATGTTATTTTCATACTATATTTATCAGTATTTAGATTATGAATCTTGTGGCATTTTAGCCTATTTTTTGCATTATTTATGTATTATTATTAAGTGCTAACAGCAGGTACCAGTCATGTGTTAGCTTGTGGTCTTTTAGGGTCGTAAGCACCGTGTGGCTAAGAACAAGGAGAGAGAGAGGGAGAATAAGAGAGCTAGAATAGGTAGCTTAAATTTCACTCAACCTAAGTCACAGGGCAGTAATTGTTCCCAGTTTTGTCCAAAATCTTCAGTTCCAGCTCCGTCCTTATCCCATGCTACAGTACCTAAGTTCAAAAGTGGTAACAAAGATAGGGTGCTAGGATCTAAATCTCAGGGTAGTATCAGTATTTCTAAAAACAAATTCTCTTTTTTAGAAATATGGCAGAAACCATCAGGGTGTCTACAGAGATGGCACTAATGTTAGTTTCGGGTATGGTAAGCCACGACATAAAATTAGAGATTGTCCTTAGTCAGGTTCACAGGGTTAGTTCAATCATCCCCCAGCTTAGTTCGGTCGCCTGAATCAGTAGGTTGCCTCTTCTAGTGCCACTAGTGGACAATGTCCAAACAGGCTTTATGCACTTTAGTCCCGACAAGATCAGGAAAGTTCTCCTGATATGGTCACTGGTACATTACATATCTTTCACTTACATATTTATGCCTTATTAGATCCATGAGCCTCTCTGTCTTTTGTAACTCCTTACATAGGAGTCGATTTTAAAGTCAGACCAAAAATTTTATCAGAACCTTTCTCAGTCTCTACCTCAGTGGGTCAGTCTATCATAGCCCGGTAGGTATACAGGAACTATCCATTTATGATATCTCAAAAAGTCACTTCAGCAGACTTAGCAGAGTTACAAATGATAGATTTTGACGTTATTTTCGGCATGGATTGTCTCCATTCATGCTATGGCTCAGTCGATTGTAGAAATAAAATTGTTCATTTTCAGTTTCCAAATGAACCAATCCTTAAATGGAGGAGTAGTACTACAATGCTTAAGGGTCAGTTGATTTCATACCTTAGATCGAGAAAAATGATATCCAAGGGATGTATCTATCATCTTTTATGATTCAAAGACTCTTAGTGTTGAGTAAGTTCCGGTAGTAAATGAAATCTCAGATGTGTTTCTTGAAGATCTTCCTGGAGTTCCATCCAAAAGGGAAATTGACTTAGGAATAAACCTTCTTCCAGATACTCAGCCCATTTTTATTCTGCCATACATAATGGCTCTAGCCGAACTCAAAGAGTTGAAAGAGAAGTTAAAGGACCTTTTTGACAAGGGGTTCATCAGACCAAGTATTTGTACGTGGGTTGGACCAGTTCTATTCGTGCGTAAGAGAGATGGTTCTCTTAGAATGTGTATAAACTACTATTAGTTAAACAAAAGCACAGTAAAGAAAAAATACCCACTTTCCAGAATCGATGACTTGTTTTACCAGCTTTAGGGTGCCTATTATTTTTCTAAGATAGACCTTAGATCAGGCTATAATTAGCTCAGAGTCAAAGAATGCAACATTCTAAAAATAGTTTTATGAACCTGGTATGGTCACTTCAAGATTTTAGTCATTTCCTTAGGTCTCACAAATCCCCTAGCAGCTTTCATGGACTTGATGACCCGATTATTCAAGAAGTACTTGGACATGTTCATTATATTCTTCATTGATGAAATTCTTATCTATTCCCAAAGAGAGAATGATCATGCAGATCACCTTATAATCGTACTTCAGACTCTCAGAGCCCATCAGTTATGTTCCAAATTTAGTAAGTGAAAATTTTGGCTAAGGTCAGTAACATTCCTTGATCATATTATTTTTGGTGATGGCATTAGAGTTGATCCTCAAAAAACTGAGGCAGTGAGAAACTGTCCTAGACCCATTTCTCCATTAGATATTAGGAGTTTCTTGGGTTTAGCTGACTATTACCATTGGTTTATTGAAGGGTTTTTGTCTATTGCATCCCCCATGTCTAGATTGAATCAGAAGAAAGTCAAGTTTCTGTGGTCAGATTTCTGTGAGAAGAGTTTTCAGGAGTTGAAGAGTCGACTAACTACAGCCTCAATTTTTACTCTACCAAATGGTTCAAATGGGTTTGTTTCGTACAGTGATATATCCAGAGAAGGTTTGGGTTGTGTCTTAATGTAGAGGGGTAAAGTCATATCCTATACCTTTAAACAGCTTAAGAACCATGAGAAGAATTACCCTACCCATGATCTTGAGTTATCAGCTATAGTGTTTTTCTTGAACATTTAGAGTCACTATTTGTATTGGGTGCATGGTGATATGTTCACAGATGACAAAATATTGTAGTATGTGTTTTCTCAGAAATATCTAAAGTTGCATTAGAAATGATAGTTAGAGTTGTTGAAATATTTTGATATAAGTGTTCTGTATAATTCAGGCAAGGCCAATGTAGTGGATGATTCTCTTAGTAGGTTGTCTATAGGTAGTGTTGCTCGTGTTAAGAATGGTAAGAAGAAGTTAGTTCGGGAAGTTCATCATCTTGCCTGACTAGCTGTATGCTTACTCGATTTAGCAGATGGTAGTGTGTAGGTGCAGAATAGTTTAGAATCTTCTTTCGTTTTTGAAGTAAAGAAAAAGCAGGACAGAGATCCCAGTCTAGTTAAGTTGAAAGAGTCAGAGATAAGAAAATAGAGGTTTTCTTCAAAGTGGGAGATGGTGTGTTGTGTTGCCAGGTTCATTTGTGCATGTCAGGTGTAGATTACTTGAGGCAACAAATGTTTGCAAAAGTGTATGGTGTGCGTTACTCTATTCATCCTGGGGCCACTAAGATGTGTCGTGATTTGTGAGAGATCTATTGGTAGAGCAGGATGAAGAGAGCTATTGCAAAGTTTGTAGCCAAGTCCTCTACACGTCATCAGGTTAAGATTGAGCACCAGAAGCCTAGTGGGTCTATGCAGGAGTTCAGTATTCCCATATGGAAATAGGAAAAAGTGAACATGGACTTTGTGATGGGTTTGCCTCATACTCGTCATTAGCATGATTTGATTTGGGTTATCATAGAAAGGATGACCAAATGGTCTTATTTATTGCCAGACCATACTTATTATTTAGTCGAGGATTACGCCAAACTCTATATCAGAGATTTGGTAAAGTTACAAGGAGTCCCAGTATCCATCAATTCTGATAGAGGTACCCAATTTATCTCTTATTTTTGGAAACCATTCCAGAAGGGTCTTGGTACCCAAGTTAACCTTAGTACAAATTTTCATCCTCATATAGATGGTCAAGAAGAAAGGAACATTCAAACTCTAGAAGATATGTTAAGAGCATACGTTGTTGATTTTCATTGTAGTTGGGATAACCACTTTCCTTTGATCAAACTCACATATAATAATAGCTATCATTCTAGTATTCAGATGGATCTATTTGAGGCTATTTATTGTAGGAGAAGTAGATCTCCAATTAGTTGGTTTGAGGTAGGTGAGGCTGTAGTGAAAGGGTCTAATTTAGTGTTTAATGACTTGAAAGAGGTTCAGTTGATAAAAGAAAGGCTTGGGGAAGACCAAAGCCGAAAAAAATTGTATACAGATGTGAGGAGAAAACATCGTGAGTTTGAGGTCGGCAAGTTTGTGTTCTTGAAAATCTCTCCCATGAAGGGACTGAAGTGGTTCGTCAAGAAGTTGAAACTCAGACCCTGATAGGTCGGTCATTATAGACTTTTATGCCATTTCGAAACGGTAGCTTATGAGCTTAAGTTGCCTTGAGATCTAGCTTCAGTGCAGAGAGTATTCCACATCTCCTTGCTAATGAAATGCATTAGTGACCCTACAGTTGTAGTCCCGTAAGAGGGCATAGATATCCAGGATGATATCTCTTTCGAAGAGGTTCCAGTCCAAATCCTCGATCGTCAGATTTGAGGACGGAGGAACAAAGAAGTTCACTTGCTCAAAGTTCTTTGGCGGAATCAGTCCGTTGAGGGAGCTACTTAGGAAACAGAAGCAGATATGCGGACGAAGTATCCTCACCTCTTTTCTGTAAACTCAGACTTAGCATAAGGTAATAGTATTCCTTATATTTACTCAGTCCAATGTTCAGTTACAGTTACAAACTTCATTTATAGTTGCATATCATCTTTATGACAGTCATGCATTCATGAATCAGTTTAGCCATGTACTCATGCATCATATATGCATGTTCAGTATGAAAACTCAGTTTATTAGTAGTATCAGTCCTGTATTTCATGCTTCATTTATGAAAGTTAAGTATGTAAACTCAGTCTATCAGTACTTCCCAGCTTAATTAGTCTCATTCTAGGAGGAATGTTTCCAAGGGGGAGATATTGTAATACCTAGTATTTTTCCCTAACTTAGTTTAACTCTCAGTACTTGATTATCTCTATATAAATTTTTCAAAATACTCAGAATTTTTAATTTTAAGGCTTACCATTATGTAGGAAATTCAGTCAGATTTCCAATGATATAAAATTCTCTCAAATCTGATAACCGGGTGAGAAGTTAGAGCAATTTTAGTAAAAAAACATTCTACCTGGTGCAACACCGCATAGCGGAGCTAGTTCAAATGGAGTTCGTTAGTTTCTAGTGAAGATCCATGATAATGGTGCATCACGCCAATGTTCCAATTTACAATTGTCATTTTCCAATGCGGGACCGCGATCCCACCGCGTCGCGCAAAGGGCCATTTTCCAAATTATCACTTTCCAGTGAGTTTCCGCGATGGTGACACATCGCGCCAAGGGTCAATTTCACGCTGGTCCACTTTACACAGTTCCTAGTCAAATTCTAGTGGCTCACCACGTTGCAGTGAAGCCCAAACTCGAGATTTTTCAGTGACGAATTGTAATAATTTTTCAGGGGGGAAATTTGTATTTTTGCACGGCCCTAATCCGTCCTAAACACGAAATTAAGCCCTCAAAGAGAACTAATTACTCATTATTTCATAATTCACTCACTTTAGCACAAGATTACGTTATTCTATCTCAAATTAACAAAACCCTAGCTTCAAGTAATCAAGAACAACTATCAAGAAATCCTTCAAGAACATTCAAGAAGTAAATTTTTCAGGTATGTTAGGTGTTTATCCTGGGTTTTCTTTCACCCATGGAGTCCAAGAACCCTATTTAAACATACAAGTTTATATATTTATGATTTCCATGTTTGAATTTGATTGTATTCATATTCATGATATTAATTGGATTCCAATCCATGATTTAATTGCATGTTTCATGAAATTGAATAGCATGTGTGATGAATATGTGACTATCATGATAAACCCTTGAATTTAAAATTTTGTATTGTATCAATGATGTTAAGTGTTGACTAATTTTAAGTGAAATAATCATGCTTCCTAAGTGTTTGATAAAATGCTTATGTGAATTGACTAGTAAAAGCATGACATGTTATTATGTGATCCCATTCATGTACAAGATCATGTATGTCAAGTGTTTGACAAATTTCTAAATGAATGCATTGTTAGAAAGAAAGTGTTATTATGCATTTAAAATTATGCCATGCTTTACTTTCCATGCTATCGAATCCTGGGGGTATTCAATACCCAAAAATCTAGTTGTTTACCTAGAGCCATAGTAGTTATAGAATAGTCTTAGTAAAGTCTCGAATAGTAGTATTCAGAAAGTTATAGAACTTACTAAAACTCAGTGGAACTCAGTCCAGTTCAGCTCTGTCTAGTATTCAGTGGCATTCTGTTGGGAGTAGGATTAAGCATTGTATGAACCCAAGGATGGGGGTAACCTTCCAATAGAGGGTGTGATCCTTCGACGCATTCCTTGCATTCCAGAACTACGTAGCCAGCGTAGGTTGAGACATTAACCTTCCAGTTGAGAGTTGATGAGTTGTTTTTACCTGCCATTTGAGGGCACCGGCGTTTTGATTTAGGGAACCTGCTAGTGAGGGTGACTTTTCAGCTTGTCTTTACCCGTGGCACGGTACTGACACCCTTCCAACTGGGGTTACAGGTTGGACCCCAATAAATTTAGAGTGGGGCATGCCGGTTAGATGATTACCTCCGACAAATTCAATTTTAGTCTCAATACAGAACTCAGTTATGTTCTAGAGAATCAGGACTGTCAGAAGTAGTCACTCAGTATCAGTCACTCAGTTATCAATGACTACATATATCAGTTACTCTTTATCAGAAATTAGTACTCAGCTTTAGTGAAAGTTCAGACAGAGTATACATGTATATGTACAGTATTGCATACTCAGTATTTTATAGTAGTTTCAGTTATCCATGTACTCTTATTCAGTTACTTCATATAATTCACTTAGTTATTATTCATGCATATGAACCCTTGTATTCAGCTTTACCTTATCGAGCATATCAGTACATTCCACGTACTGACACATACTTTCTCTTTGTGCTATGATGTGTCATATCTTAGGTTCGGACACTTAGGTTCCTGGCCACGCAAAGATAGATTTAGATAGCAGCAGTAGATTCAGTAGTGTCTTTTTCTGTCGAGGATATTCTTTTATTTCAGTATTTTCATTAGCTTCAGTATATCAATAGTCCGAGTTTGTTGATGGCTTGTCCCATCAACTCCACTTTAGGATAGTTAAGTTAGAGGCTTTTTAGATTAGAATAGTTCAGACAGTATTCAGTTTCTAGATATTATTTCAGTACTATATTTATCAGTATTCAGATTATGAACCTTATGGAATTTTAGCCTATTTTCTGCATTATTTCAGTATTATTATTCAGTGCTTATAGCAGGTACCAGTCATGGGTTAGCTTGTGGTCCTTCGGGGTCGTAAGCACCATGTGGGGCGCAAGGTGAAAACTTGGGGCGTTACAAACATAAGAGAGATTGGACCCCAAATCTAGTAAGCAATAAATATCCTGAAAAAAGAGTTGTAACATACTAGTTACGATATCAGGCGATGCCTCTGAATCTTGTTCTCTAGTTAGTACATATAACCTATTCCGGCCTGTGCCTGTACCAGAAGAAAAAATAGATGCAGAAGCAACACCATTTGGCGAAGGAGAAGATGAAGGGGCAACCCAAACCTTATTCCCTCTCGAAGCAACCTTACCAATCTAACAATTTGTAAGCATAAGCCTAGCTAGTAACATTTGAAGCACCTGCCCCCCCTCAGCACAGAAGCCCTGACGTAACCGACAACACAACCTATAAGGAAGACATAATGAATCCAACAATGCCTAACTTGCCTGAGATTGGGCACCCAGTGCCTTGAAATAGTCACCACCCTATTGACGCCTGTCTCCTGACGACTTAAGGTAAGGAGAACTAGTTATGGAGAAGGAAACAGAACTCCCCACATCTTCTTTGGCCACTTACCACCATCGCAATCACTTTGTTCTTGACCACCACCTTGGTTGGAGAACCTGAACCTCTTACCCTGCCTTTCACCTATCTCAACCTGCTTTCTATTATCCTCCTCCACCTGTTGCATATGTACAACCATCCTAGAAATATCTATGACCTTGATCAGCAATGCATTCATACTTTCAAGTATCAAATCCTGAGATAGGCCTGAAGCGAACTTTTCATCCTAGCCCTATATCAGACACCAATTTCAATGCATACCTAAATATATGGTGGAATTTCAAGGCATACGCCTTGACCGTCATCTTCCCCTATTTTAGATTAACAAACTCCTCTACTTTTGCTTCTTTTAACTCCTGAGGAAAGAAGTGGTCCTAAAATACATTGGAGAAAGTGTCCCATAGAGATGATTCATCAACATTACCCCTTGCTCTATCCCATTCCTCGTAACATTGGTACGCCACATCTATGAGTTGATATGCTGCAAACTCCACCCTTTCCACATTCGTGGCTTGCATAACCTAAAAATCTTTTCCATTTTGTTTAGAAAACCCTGAGGATCCTCCTCCACCCTAACACCAATAAAGGTTGAAGGACTCATCTTCATGAACTGGACAACCCTTGTGGGATATGACAATGCAATACATGATTCACCACGCTCAGCTTAAGAAACTACCAATTGAGAAATCATATAAATCAACTTATGATACTCAACATTTGCACATTAGCCAGAGAAGACTGAGGAGGACTAGAAAGAACCAATGGAACTCCAGCAAAACTAGGGACTGGACCCCTAGATTGAGCAAGGATCCCGTAAGTAAATCGTATCCCATCAACATCATCCCCAATTGGGATGGAGGAGTTTTCGTGAACTTCCTATCGTCGAGGCATGATCTAAAAATCAAACAAATGGTATTAGAGAAGATTCCAAGCCTTAAACCCCAAGCTTGAAAATAGAAAACAAATAGGTGAAATATTTACTAAATATCTTGTAGCCTTTACCTTATGAATGTGGGGTGCTACACACCCTTAAGAGAGACTCTACTTGACACGTCTTTGTGGATTCCCAATTGACCATGAACCTAAAGCTCTGATACAATCTTGACACGATCAAAACCAGGGCCTAGACATAATGGACATTCCAAGTCCAACCAGGAATGGGGACCACCCCTGTTACCCAACCCAACCTCCAAAACAGATACCTTTAGTGGAATGAATTCTGAAGATATCACAAGATAGCTATATTAAAATTCAAGACTAAGTGATAGGTCTATAATCGTGACCAACCCAAGAATGTCCAACCATCCAATACCAACCAATAGCCATAACTAAACTGATATAATAACCTAGTTCCTGTCCATAACATAACATAAAAGAATGGAATAATCGTTATTTCAGTCAAATGGTATTAACCCCAATACTAATATTGCCACCCCTTAAACCAAGTAAACCCAACATATGCATTCACAACCATACATATATATATATATATAACCATGTTGTGAACGGGAATTGGATTTAGCATGTATTTAAAGAAATTAACCAGTATATATGTAGTTTAACCATCCTAGGACCACCCACGGGATGTATGGGTCCAGTGTAATCCCCTAAACTGGACCTGATGAATGTAGTCGCAAGTATCAGAAATACCATAAGAGTAGGGGATTCCCTATTACCCTACACTCTCCATTATACATATGCACAAGTGTACTTATATTGGCAAACACGAGTTTCCAAGGTTCATCCATTGGACTCACACATTCACGATTAGCTATCACACCACCCCATTATTGCCTAATTAAAACCATTACCACATAACCAGGACCTCCATTTAATTTGTTATTAACCAACGCTAGAAATAGTGATATCGTTATACAGACTATAGCTTGCAAGAAACATCCTTAGCCATTTTTTAGAAGCAAGGATTCTCATGTACCCTTAGATAGCATTATTAATTTCACTTGGGGGAATACCATATACCCTACAAGTGATCATTACTATGTTTTCTAGGGGGATTCGCTTGTACCCCACAAGGCTTTCAATTAAACAAACATAACCCATCAAGACCTTACCATTTAACCATTTCAAACTATTTAACTAATTTATATCATTAAAGGTTCCATTACCAAGTTATACCATGCAATAGTTTCATTAATAGTCTAACAATATAGTAAAACCATTCTCATAAGCATTTTATCAAATAAAAGGGCATAGTGTTTCCAAAACAAAAACTAAGTACCAATTAACCATTCCCATTCAACCAACTGTCCATACCACCATTAAAATATGTAAATCCATAATTAAAACATTGGAAAACCATAACCAACCATTGATAACTAAAACCCCTAATATATATTTGTAAACCCAAAAACATACAACATTTCTGATATGAATAAAATTCATAACATAGGCCTTTAGTTGGAACTAACAACGAAGGAGAAGTATATTTCCATAGATTGAGCAGAAGATGAGAAGTAATCACTCATATAAGCCTCAATTGACCACCATAAAGAAAACCCTAGCATTTGCCTAACTCTAGAGACTAGATAGATTTTCACAGAGTTTAGAGTGTTTGATTGATTGAAAATAGGTTAATGAAGCCCTAAAAAGGTGTTTTAAGTCGTGGGATCCCAAGGAGTTATAAGGGGAAATGTCCAGATTACCCCTAACTTAAACTGTATTAATTTTCCACTGGAGGGTACGACCCCCACCATCCGTACCCTAGGGTATGAGTGGTACCCACCACTCATTGCCCAAGGAAAATATCAACCCCCACACTAACCAACCTAAGACTCCAAAGTCCCACTCATACCCAATCATACGATTGGTACCCATAAACCCTTCCTTAGACAGAATAAAGAGGGGTTGACTCTATCCAACATACGAGTTAGATTATACCAATCGTACCCTATGTCACGACCCATGGTGAGACATTCGTACTCATATACAAGTTAAGTTAATATGTTTTAGATTAGGTGAAGCAAAATCCAACCATATGACCCGTGACCCACTATACGACTTATACCCACCTAAGTCGTACCCACACTAGAAAAAAATCCAACCCACTAACCCACACTTTTTAACATACTACAAAGAACATACCAACCGTACCCCATCATACGACTAGTACCCCCAAGTCTTATGATGTCAGGAAACCAGAAATCGAGGAAATATTCTAATGTTCCAAAACACAGGGTGTTTCATGTATATATAAATATTCATATATTCATAAACAACATTCGTATCATTTAAAAGGATAATTACTTCTGAGATATCTAGATCATATCATAACATGACCTTTGGCCCAATAGTGTGTCAAAAATAATCATAATATCATAATCACGACCTTAGGCCAACATATGTATCTCGATCTCATTTCAATAATCATGTATATATAAATGATCTTATAACTATAGTCCATAGCATATTTATGAGGCATAAAATCACAATAAAATATAAAGGACATCTATCATCATCTCACATATAGGAGGCACTTCACTTACGAGGCATAATGCATTAATAAGCATATCTCATAACTACGAGGCATATCACATCTATGAGGTATCTCATATCTATGGGTCATGTATCACGACTATGAGGATTATCATCTGTATAGGACCGTTATCTTATGTAAGAAGTATACATCTCTCAAGGTCAATTATCACATCTAAGAGGAAATAGAACCTCTAATGGCCCAATATCGCATCTAGAGGAAATAACATCTCTAATGTCCCAAATATCATGTCTATAAGGAATATCATGGCCAAAAGACATTAATCATTATCCCATATAAAATACCATCACTATTCTTCAAACAATAAATTAACCTTATACTAAGTTTTACTATTCTCAACTATGCCTAACATCCGTAAATAAGTCCATAAAGGTTCACACAAGTTTTGGCCTAAGAGGGCTGGACGAACCCAATTCTAATCCTTAATTTCCATATTTAGGCAACTTACTCCCCAAATGAGGCTAAGGTATCTAGTTTAATTTCGAGATTTCAAGTAAGAAACAACCAATCCTATGAAAGGAACTTCCACTAGAAGCATGGCTAATCATGTCAATTCTACCCATATTACGATTTCAAGACCACTAGACTATCCCAACTAAGGTTAATCATACTAATCATGATTACAACTCATAAACCACATCCCAAATCGAGGATTATATCATATCCATACTACAACTTAGTCCAATCTAGAATGAAGGCCATAGGATTTAAAAAGGGTCATAAACATACCACTATACGGGTCCAAAACCCTCATCTAATCCACAAACATCAATAATTAAGACTAAGTTATTCTACTCATAATCATGATTATCATTAACATTTGCATGCCATATATAACATATATTATCTTTTTAGAAGAGTACGTAGAAACCTTCCTTAAAGACGAACTACAAAACCTCACATCATTCTCTACACGCCCATCTTCACTTCACAATCAGCAAAATCACATTATTAAAATAGCAATCTACTCATCAATATGATTCTAATCATACCCATACTGCACCATAGTGCTTCATCTTAAAAAATACACTAAAAATTACAAGCGTGTCACACATTTAGAAAATCTATTTTCGATGTTTACCTAATGTTCATACATGAATAAGCAATCATAATACTCAAGAACTTTTTGCAAACCAAGCCTATTTTGGGATAAAATCAAGTCCTAAGTGAATTTAGGGTTTTGGGTCAAAACTAAGAAATTCAAGCATGAATTTACAGGATTCTTAACTTAAATTTGATTTCAATCATAAAAAGATATGTTAATCAAGATTTCAAGTAACCTATAAGACTCGATTTTGGGTTACCACAGTCAATTTGGGGTTTCTAGGTCACAACAATGAAGGAAAAATTCCCCAAATACATCTTGGAGTCTACATATAGAACCTACAGGTAATGAAATATTTCTATCGTTATCCTAGGGGTCACTATCGCGCTAGAGAGATTTCCATGAGAATTATCAGAATAGCCATGTACCAGCACTAACAAAGTCAAAGCTTCTTTTTGACCCTCGGAACTCATTTGGACTCCAATTTTCAAAAATGAATTATTTAACCCTGCTAAATTCAACAATCCGGATCTGTTCATGTAGTTGTATTTTATATCGAAAGTAGTTTAGACCAAATGTTGGCCCCACTATAATTCCCCGAAATATCATCTCGAGATGCCACACGGTGCCTAAGGCTACACGTAGCCTCAAGCTAACCCCTTTAAGCCAAAACACTACCCTTAGGTTCCAACACAACAACATACACGCTACACTAAGGATATATATATAAGTACATATCATATCAAATCGCACATGGCATGGAATATCGTTAGACTGTACATATATGGAATGTCTATACACAAACCAACCTAACAATACACTAGTCTAACATAGCCTCTATACAGAAAAATAAACGAGCCATTGGGACAAATCCCCAACTGACTCAACAGATCAAAGAAATCACAAAACAACAGCACCAAAACTAGAAACTTGGTCCTCGAACCATGTGGACTCACCACCGAAGAAACGTAGATGCGGCACTCGGATATCACTGTCGCGGCTGCGGATGAGTACCTGAACCTACATCATGGTAAGAATGTAGCCCATAGAGAAATATATGGGTCAGCACAAGGTACGTACTGAGTATGTAGGGGCTCATGAAAAATATAAATAATATCATAAATTTCGTAAAAACGTACATACAGACCATAATGACACACCTGGCTTGAGTGACATTGAATCATGCAACTCATAACATCTTAGATAGGAAATGTAGGAGAAATACCTCATAAATCATTATACATCATCATAGGCAACATGACTTACCACATCAAAACTCGGAGTGACTCGGTATTTCAATAATCATGACTCTTATGGACAGGGGAGTTTCCTGTAACCGATAATCCCACGTGAGCTACGTGGAATACCAACGTTTGAAACCCCCATCGGCGGGAACGTCATACTCTTTAATAGGGAGTACGACCTTAAAACTGCAATAATCACAATCGGGCTCTCTGGCCAATAATATCATCATCAAAAAACCCTACAGTAGAACATAAGTTTGGGGAAATACCAAATTTCCATCTCGGTGCTAAGTACTACTCCCCGACAAGCTCAGAACGCGTTAGGAAATACACCACAACATCACAAGGGTCTATCATAAATACCAAATCAAATCTCTTTCTCATTTATCAAATCATATCAATTTGTGGATTCCTAACTCAACACATTTTAGCTCAAAATATTTTAATCTTCCTCAACATCAATGAGGTATCAATGCATTGAACCATAAGCGACTCGATATTTGGACAAGGATATGAAGACTCAATACATAATATTTTCAACAATTTAACTCATCAAAACCATCCGGAAAATAGCAAGAATCATTGCAACTTCAATATCAACATTTCTTAATTTTCCATCCAATCTCATTTAAAGGTACTTGAGACATCAACCCATAGTAGGGATATAGAATTTCCAATATCAATTATAAATTCATAATAAGAAAATAGTAGAATGATAGTATAAATCAAGGCATAACAAATTAAATCATCATGCTCTCATAATCAAATACTTTTTGGACATAATTCCATCTCAACATCATACACATATCGGATGACATAATCCCATAACTCATGGACAGTAATATAAGATATAAAACCATATATCCAATTCATGGTAAAACATGTAAAATCTCATGTCAATGTAATTCAACAAAAATACCGAGCACAAGATCGAAAGGATAATCTTGTTCAAAGCCCACATACCTAAAAATGGAAGATGAATATGAAATTCCGACTCTAGAACTTTATTCACGAAAATAAAGGGTGCTTCTCGAAGCCCTTAACATGATCAACTTGAATCCCAAATCAATTTGAAATTTCTACGGTTCAATCAAGAGACAAAGAAGGATGAAATTTGGAGTAGTAGGGTTGGGGTTTGAGCCTTAGGAAATTTTGGAGAAAATGAGATATTGAATGCTCTTAATGGACTTAAATCCGTGGATTACCCAGATGGATTGGAGTGGGAATGACCAAAATACCCTTAAAAATCAAATAATGTCAAATCTGTCCTTTGGTGGACTGTTTTGATTGGCTGTAGTAGATCGATCATAACTTTTTTCTGCGATGTCCAAATTAGATGAAATCAATTTCATTGGAAAGAGGACTTTCAGAGATTTCTGTTGATATATAGTAGCTCACCCATACCATTATGTACGAGGATTTATGGTCGTTTGAAGTTGACCCTAAAATTTGCCTGGCCTCAGTATTTTTTTCCTGCACATTTACTGTTCACCACTATTCACGGTTAGATCGGAATGATCATAACTCATCGCTCGAGTGTCCGTTTTGGATGATCCACATTTTGTTAGAAGTCTTATTCAATGATCTACATGATGACGGGTTGTATATCCAGAAATTCAACATAGAAAAATTATTAATCACGATAAAGAACAAAATTCAACACATTTTCGTTCGAGATCTTAATGGAAATTTTTTTTCTCGGGGCATCACATCATCTCCCCCTTGGAAACATTCATCCTCGAATGTTGATAGGTAGGTCAAGAATACTATGAAAATGAGTATATAGAGAAAAATCATCTTGCGCAAGCATATACTCCATTCTAGATTTTTTTGGATAACGTAGAAAACACACAAGCCAAAATAAACATAGCAATAAGGATTAAATCAAAAGAGAACGATACCTTTGACATGCTTAGGATTTTTAGGAAAAGGTGGGGATATTTTGTGCGCATATCCGCTTCGGCTTCCCAAGTAGCACTCTCCACGGATTGATTTCACCAAAGCACTTTAACCAAAGGAACTTCCTTGTTTCTTAGCCTACGAACTTGAAAGTCAAAAACCTCAACCGAAATCTCTGTATATGAAAGACTATCTTGAATACCCGATCTTTCAGAAGGATCAATCACAACAGAATCACCAATAGACTTCTTAAGCATAGAAACATGGAAAACCGTATGGACGTTAGATAACTCCGCGGGCAATTCAACCTTATACGCTACCTTCCCAATGCGATCCACAATCTTATAGGGACCAATGTAATGGGGACTTAGTTTCCCTTTCTTTCCAAATATCTTCACCCCTTTCATGGGTGAAACTTTCAAGTACACTAAATCACCAACATCAAATTCAAGGTCTTTCCTCCTTACATCTGCGTATGATTTTTGACGACATTGGGCGGTTTTCAACCTTTCCCGAATTAACTTAACCTTCTCTATGGCCTCGAACACCGCATCCAGTCCAGTTGCGGCAGCCTCACCAACTTCAAACCAACCAATGGGTAGTCTAAACCTTCTACCATACAAAGCTTCAAACGAGGCCATTCTAATAGTAGCATGAAAATTGTTATTATAAGCAAACTCGATTAATGATATGTGCTCATCCCAACTACCTTTAAAATCAAGCACTCAAGCCCTCAACGTATCTTCTAAATTCTGAATGGTCCGCTCGGCCTGACCATCTATTTGAGGATGGAAAGAAGAACATAAATGAATTTGGGTACCGAGACCCTTCTGGTAAGATTTCCAAAACTGAGTACCTCTGTCAGAAATAATAGCCAAAGGGATTCCATGAAGTCTGATGAGTTCCCGAATATATATTCTAGTATAATCTTCAGTTGTATACGATGAATGTACAGGAAAGAAATGAGCTAATTTTGTCAGCCGATCTACGACAGCCCAAATCGAATCATGATGGCGATTAGAAGGAGACAAACCAACTATGAAGTCCATATTCACTTCTTCCCACTTCCAAGTAGGAATGCTAAACTCTTGCATCACTCCACTGGTCCTTTGATGCTCTATTTTAACCTGTTAACATGTGGAACACTTCGCCACAAATTATGCTATGTTCCTCTTCATACCATTCCACCAATAGATTTCCCGCAAATCATGGTACATCTTGGTAGCACCGGGATGGATGGAGTATCGCGTACCATGCGCTTCTTCCATAATCTTCTGCTTTAAGTTATCAGCATCTGGAACACATAATCTTTCTCAAAGTCTCAAAACGCCATCTCCCCCTTGGGAGAAAACCTCCACCTTTTGGTCTTTAACTGACTCTTTTAACCTGACCAAGGTAGGATCCCTTTCTTGCTTCTCCTTCACTTCCAAATCTAAAGAGGATTCGGAACCGCTTTGCACTCCTATACTACACTCTGCATCACCAAACAATCTAACCCCCAATCTAGCCAAACGATGTACCTCACGGGCCAACTCCTTCTTACCAATCTCCACATGTGCTACGCTACCCATGGACTTCCGACTAAGGGCATCTGCTACTACATTGGCCTTGCCCGAATGATATAGCACGCTCATATCATAATCTTTCAATAGTTCTAATCATCGTCTCTGCCTAAAATTCAACTCTTTTTGGGTGAATACATACTGCATGCTCTTATGGTCCGTGAAGACGTCGACATGGACACCATACAAATAA
Organism: Capsicum pubescens; assembly: GCA_030864215.1. Lineage (NCBI taxonomy): Eukaryota > Viridiplantae > Streptophyta > Magnoliopsida > Solanales > Solanaceae > Capsicum > Capsicum pubescens. The sequence goes on from CM061544.1 coordinate 111,273,000, forward strand.
TGTCTCCAGATTTTCAAAGCAAAAACCATGATAGCTAATTCAAGGTCATGGGTAGGATAATTCTTCTCGTGAGGCTTTAGCTGCCTGGAAGCATAAGCTATAACCTATTCCTTTTTCATCAATACACAACCCAAACCGACTCTGGAAGCATTGCAATACACCACAAAAACATCAACACCGTCAGGCAAAGTCAACACAGGGGCTGAAGTGAGTCGAGTCTTCAACTCCTGAAAAGTCTTCTCGCAAGATTCGGACCATAGGAACTTCTCTTTATTTCGGATCAAACGGGTCATAGGAGATGCAATAGATGAAAACCCTTTAACAAAACGACGATAATAACCAGCTAGACCCAAGAAACTTTGGATATCAGAAGGAGAAATAGGTCTAGACCAACTCTTAATAGCCTCTATCTTTTGAGGATCAACTCTAATACCTTCGGAAGAAACAACATGACCCAAGAAGGCTACAGAGTTCATCCAGAACTCACACTTACTGAACTTAGCATACAACCGATGAGTTCGAAGAGCTTCCAACACGATTCGGAGATGATCCGTATGATCACCCTCACTTCGGGAGTAAATAAGAATATCATCAAGAAACAGGATTACAAATAAATCAAGATATTTCCGGAATATACGGTTCATAAGATCCATGAAAGCCACTAGAGAATTAGTTAACCTGAAAGACATCATTAGAAATTCAAAATGACCGTAACGGGTTCGGAAGGCTATCTTGGGGATATCATATTCCCTGACCTTAAGTTGGTGATAACCGGATCTGAGGTCTATCTTTGAAAATTAGCTCGCACCTTGCAATTGATCAAATAAATCATCAATTCAAGGAAGCAGATATTTATTCTTGATAGTAACCCTATTAAGATGTCGGTAATCAATACACATCCGCAAAGAACCATCTTTCTTACGCACAAACAGGACAGGTGCACCCCACGGGGACACACTAAGTCTGATAAAGCTTTTGTCTAAAAGATCTTTCAATAGCTCCTTTAACTTGTAAGTTTCGCGAGAGCCATGTGATACAGAGGAATGGAAATAGGCTGAGTATTGGGAAGAAGGTCAATCCCGAACTCTATCTCTCTATCAAGAGGTATTCCAGGGAGATCTTCTGGAAAGATATCAAGAAACTCATTAACAACATTAGTTGACTTAATAGTCGGGGTTTCAGACTTAGTGTCTTTAACCCGAACCAAATGGTGGATGCAACCCTTGGAAATCAACTTCCTAACTTTGAGATAGGTTATGAAACGACCCTTAGGAATCACAGAACTCCCGGACTATTTGGGGATAGGTTCATCAGAAAACTGAAACTTGACCACACGAGCACGACAATCAATAGACGCATAGCATGAGTAAAGCCAATCCATACCCAGAATGATATCAAAGTCAACCATATGTAGCTCAATCAAATCATCATACATAACCCGATGAAAGACAGTAATGGGACATTTATCATACACCCGCTTAGTAATGACAGGCTCTCCTACCGGAGTAGAAACCAAAATAGGCTCAGAAATTAGTTCAGGATCTATTTTAAAATTTACAGCAACCAGAGGTGTCACATAAGAAAAACTCGAACCAGGGTCCATCAACACATAAACATCAAAATAGAAAACACGGAGCATACCAGTGACAACATCGGGAGAGTCCTCCTTCTCCTGACGAGGTGGTATAGCATAGAAATGATTCTGGCGTTGACCGCCAGAAGTACTAGATGAAGCACCCTGAGGAGGAACTGGACGGGCTACGGGGGGCGGGGCACTAGTAGCCTGACTTTGGGGATGGGCATCACGACTCCGCTGTCTGGTATACGGGAAGTCTCTAAGTATGTGGCCCAACTTTCCATAACCAAAACAACCTCGCTGCACCATATAACACTCCTCAAAATGGTCTTTACCACACTTAGCACATGAAGGAGGATGAGGCCGGTTGCTTACACTGTCTGAGAGCTGAAAGGTACCAACCTATTCCCGAGCTCCTACCTTCCCCGATATATGGGAGAACTAGCTGAGGAAGGTGCAGGTATAAATGGACATCTCTGAAACTGAGGGCGACTCCCTCCGGAGAATGTAGTTTGACTAGACCCCTGTTGCTCCGATGTGACTCTCTTAATCCCTCTTACTCTTTCTCTTTCCTTTATCTTGTCTGACTCAATCTGTTGGGCGTGAATCATTAACCTAGGAAGATCAATCTCCCTGTTGGTAACTGCCTGGGCTAGCGTCTAAAACGCTGCCCAAAATTCGGCATGGGATACCATCTCATGTAACGGATCAACGGGTTGAGGTTGGTTGTTGTTTCCGTGAGCTCGACGTGGAGGCATTTTCTGTCGTAAGAACGCACGAATTAAAAGTAGAAGGAAACAGTTGTAAGCATGATAGACTCTTATAGAAACAAAGAAATAACTTTTCCTAGAACGCCCCGCAACCTCTTGATCATAGGTGTGGCATGCTACACACCGATGCTCAAGACTCTACGTAACGCGGCTTGTCAGACTCCCTAGGACTCTTCACAACCTTAGGCTCTAATACAAGGTTTGTAACGCCCCGAAATATCATCCCGAGATGCCACACGGTACCCAAGGCTACACGTAGCCTCAAGTTAACCCCTTTAAGCCAAAATGCTACCCTTGGGTTCCAACACAACAACATACACGCTACGCTAAGGAAATATATATAAGTACATATCATATCACATCGCACATGGCATGGAATATTGTTAGACTGTACATATATGGAATATCTACACACAAACCAACCCAACAATACTCTAGTGTGACATAGCCTCTATACAGCAAAATCAACGAGCCATTGGGACAATCCCCCAACTGACTCAACAGACCAAAGGGATCATAAAACAACAATACCAAAACTAGCCACTTGGTCCTCGAACCATGAGGACTCACCACTGAAGAAACGTAGATACGACACTCAGATATCACTGTCGCGGCTACGCCTGAATACCTAAACCTACATCATGGTAAGAATGTAGCCCATAGAGAAATATATGGGTCAGCACAAGATACGTACTGAGTATGTGGGGGCGCATGAAAAATATAAATAATATCATAAATTTGGTAAAAACATACATACGAACCATAATGACACACCTGGATTGAGTGACATTGAATCATCAAACTCATAACATCTTAGATAGGAAATGTAGGAGAAAAATCTCATAAATCATTATAGATCATCATAGGCAACTTGACTTACCACATCAAAACTCGGAGTGACTCGGTATTTCAATAAACATGACTCTAATGGACAGGGGAGTTTCCTATAACCGACAACCCCACGTGAGCTACGTAGAATACCAACGTTTGAAACCCCCATTGGCGGGAGTGTCATACTCTTTGCCAGGGAGTATGACAATCGGGCTCTCTGGCCAATAATATCATCATCATACAACCCTACGGTGGCACATAGGTTTGGGGAAATACGAAATTTCCCTCTCGGTGCTAAGTACTACTCCCCGACAAGCTCAGAACGCATAAGGAAATCCACCACAACATCACAAGGGTCTATCATAAAGACCAAATCAAATCTCTTTCTCATTTATCAAATCATATCAATTTGTGGATTCCTAACTCAACATATTTTAGCTCAAAACATTTTAATCTTTCTCAACATCAACAAGGTATCAATGCATTGAACCATAACCGACTCAACATTTGGACAAGTATATGAAGACTCAATACATAATATTCTCAACAATTTAACTCATCAAAACCATCCGGAAAATACCAAGACTCATTGCAACTTCAATATCAACATTTCTCAATTTTCCATCCAACTATCATTTAAAGGTACTTGAGACATCAACCCATAGTAGGGATATAGAATTTCCAATATCAATTATAAATTCATAATAAGGAAAGAGTGGAATGATAGTATAAATCAAGGCTTAACAAATTAAATCATCATACTCTCATAATCAAATACTTTTTGAACATAATTCTATCTCAACATCATGCACATATCGGATGACATAATCCCATAGCTCATGGACAATAATATAACATTTAAAACCATATTTTCAATTTATGGTAAAACATGTAAAATCTCATGTCAATGTAATTCAACAAAAATACCGGGCACAAGATCGAAAGGATAATCTTGTTCAAAGCCCCACATACCTAAAAATGGAAAATGAATATGAACTTTCGACTCCAGAACTTTATTCATGAAAATAAAGGGTGCTTCTTGAAGCACTTAACACGATCAACTCGAATCCCAAATCAATTTGAAATTTGTACGGTTCAATCAAGAAACATAGAAGGATGAAATTTGGAGTAGTAGGGTTGGGGTTTGAGCCTTAGGAAATTTTGGAGAAAAATGAGCTATTGAATACTCTTAATGGACTTAAATCCATGGTTTACCCGGATGGATTGGAGTGGGAATGACCAAAATACCCTTAAAAATAAAATAATGTCAAATATGTCCTTTGGTGGACTGTTTTGATAGGCTGAAGTAGATCGACCATACCTTTTTTCTCCGATGGCCAAATTGGATGAAACCAATTTCATTAGAAAGAGGAATTTCAGATCTTTCTGTTGATATGTAGTAGCTCACCCACATCATTATGTACAAGGAGTTGTTATCATTTGAAGTTGACCCTAAAATTCGCCTGGCCTCAGTATTTTTTTCCTGCACATTTACTGTTCACCACTATTCACGGTTAGATCAGAATGATCATAACTCATCGTTCGAGTGTCCGTTTTGGATGATCCACATATCGTCGGAAAGATTATCTGATGCTCTACGCGATGACGTGTTGAATATCAGAAAATTTCACACAGAAATTTTTTAATCATGATAAAGAACAGAATTCAACACATTTTCGTCCGAGATCTTAACGAATTTTTTTTTCCTGGGGCATCACACCCACACCCATACTTATAATTTTCCTAACTTTTTGACCAATAGGTTGAAATGAGTTTAGGTGAATTAGGACTTGAACTAAAGGTCTACCGAGCTTAAAATCGATATTCCATGTATACTGGCACAATTAAAATTTTCATCCAAGATCGTTTTACTATTGTTTTTGACCGATGGAAATTTGGAACAAGCGAAGACTTCCAAATAGGTTATTGGTTCTAAAGACTAAACGAATTACCCGATAACTGAATAGTCAGTCCTGCTAAGTCATAAATGACTTGCCGAAGCTATGGAGAAGCCTTAATTGTGGAAATAAGCGGAAATATGAAAAATGACCGCAAGGGTCATTACAATATCCACTACTCAAAGGACTCTCATCCCCAAAAGTCAACAGAAGGAATGAATCTCAAAAGCACAAAGGTATAAGGTACTGGTCCCATATACTCTGAGCATGACTTCCCAAATAACCTCAAAAAAGAGAAAACACTTCTAAGGGATTTTACCGCAGGCATCACTTTTTCAAGAAGCACTCTCACTTTCCTTCCAAACAACCAAAACTTTACTTTTACCAATAACTGGCCTCCAACAGACTGAAAATGCTGATGCATACAAATTGAACCACACCACAAAGATACCATCTCGATACCTGTACAAATCAACGAAGGCTCATACAATCCCAAAGGCAAACCAAGACATGAGTCATACATCGACTCCAAATCCAAATATAATTCCTTATTTACCCTTCCAAGCCTGCTATCTACTCCAAACCAGGAGAAAAATTACCTTAGTATTGTTCATGCAATCTCATCACAGAGAACTTGAGGAACTAAAGATGATCCGCTGAAAGTCCATTTGTGAAACACGAGAATAAACTCATAAGGCGTTGTCTGGTCACACAAATGGAGATAATCAAGGAATTCAATCTCCGACAATGTTATATCTAGTCCAAATGGAAATCAATCTAAGATAATAATAATCAAGTCATAACAACCCATAACTACACAATTTGTTCCGAGATGTTCTATCAACCAAGATTGAAGCCATACTGAATCCAAGTTATGTATATTACTTCCACTAAGTATATAATCAAAAAATTCCAAAGAAAACTAGAAACTCAAGGTTAAAGCTGAAAGAATGAATAACAGCTACATTGGCTACCATCTGGACACTTATGAATTATAATCCATTGAAAATTGAGAAAACCAAATAGTCATTAATAGAGTAGGATCAACCAACTTATAAATAAATTCTAAACTGAAACAAGACTAAATAGAAGGCGACATACAAGCTCTATTGCTACAAGCTGAAATCTTAATACTAAGGAACCGGAAGATCTCAACTACCCAAACAGAATCTATAAATGGGTAGGAATTCATACTCTAAATCTAGCAAAGCTTCAAAATTGCTATTCCAAGGCGTCAAGTCAAAGCTGAGCCAACAAGTCTATATCAATGCAAACCACTCAAATCGACTTTAGCATCAAAAAATCTGATACATCCATGATAAATTATACCAAGCCATAATAGAGTCATAGATGAAGAACATAATCACCGCACAGATAAAACATCGACTGAAAACTAACATCCAATTCTCTATTAGCTAAAGGGCACAAATTTTAGCCACAAAACCGAAACTATGCAAAAGGTTAAATAACTGGCTGAAAATACAAATAACCCACTCTATAACCGATGGAGGGCATCAACAATCAATACTTACTCAAAAGATCCCAAGGACACAAACCACACTAGAAATGGAAAAATCTCTTGAAACTTGATGAGGCGTAACTTATGCCAAAACTAATAAGTCCATCACTTCATCTCAGCTAAGAATAGTCATAGGTACAAATCATCAAGGAGAAACACTCTACCAATCCTCATTAGGCTAAACAAACTCTGAAATGTAGATTTTCTTAATCCAACCAAGAATCACATCATCAACGAAGAAATATACAAATCTCTAAATCAAAGTCAAAGTCAAGACCACAAAAAGAAAATCAACAACACATGATAATGAATTTTCCACCTTGCCCACTTAAGAAGAGAGCTCCAACTTTAAAACTCTACATAAGAAAAAACCATATCACAGTAAGATAGATGTATCCTATTTCAAAACTATTAACAAGGGCAAACCATCGCAAAGGAACAAATCTAACAAATCAAAGAGATAAATCCACAATATCTCAACATTAATATCAAAACCACTATAAGGATATGAAATAGCCACAAATAAAGAATGAATCTAAAACTAGTCAAGCGTAAAACTGGCTAAATAGGAAGAGATAGCCAACAAAGAGGCCTTCATAATTCGAGAGTCAAGTCTAAGAATCCCAAACATAATAATAGGCAATATAACTAAATTTCCAACTCTTGAGTTATATAGAACCATGGAAGGTCAACTTACCTTTGATACCACAATACATTCACGAATCAATCTAAAATAGCTAACCAAGAGGGAAAATAATTTACCTCGCTGCGCTATAAGAATAAATCATCAATTAAGCTATATCTACTCAGCCACCAAAAAAGATTATAGGAATGTAATTCTAACTTGATAACACTAGTATATGCAGTAACCCAACAAGGATCAATTAAATCAAGTAATAATGTAAACTATATCAATAACCTCAAGCAGTGATAGCAATAGTAATAATAATATCAATATAAATACAATGAATAGGTGGTACCAAAATGAACATCAATATCATGTACTACTAAAGGGCCACAATAAGGCCAATATGTTAACATAAATTGGACTCAAACCCAAAAGCTACACCCATAGGGAGAAAATATCAACATGGATCCACTCCATCCACTAATAAAAGAAAAAAATCACGAAGTAGTAACATAATTATAAATTTAATAATAAGGAACATAATAACCAATATCAACTAATCAATACATATAATCATAAATAGATATGAAACCACAATACACATAGTAAAAGATAAATGCAAGAAATAAAAGCACACCAGTCATGGTGATATCCACAATTATATGCCTGATGGGCATAAAGAGAATAAATTTGATTGGGTCCAAATTAGACCGAGTTGCTAAATTATAAACTGAGGTGCCACGCACACTATCTCTAACTGAAGATATCACAATCGCCATGAGGTTGATCTGACTGAGATGAATGACTAGAAGTATCATAGCACAGACACTCTCTCGATAAAAAATTGCCCTCTCTGTGGTAGTAACAAACTACTGAAGCTTTAATCTTGTTGAGAAACACAAACTAAGCCCAAATGTCTATCTAACTGACACTGAGAACAAATCTAGTAGAATATCCATTATTTCCTCAATCATTGTCTATCGCAGAAATTCTAAGTTGGTGGGAGAAAATATGCTAACTCCACTTGACACTAACCCACATCTAGGGCACTCTTTGAACCAATGTCTCATCTTCCGGGACGTCACATGGTGCTTGAGCCTACAAGTAGCACCAAGCTAACCCTTTGAGCCTGTTTCTAATAATAACACTCAATTCAAAATGAAATAATTAAAACACTAGCATAGTTATATCATATGAAAGGAAATACGAAGAAAATACTCGGTCAAAATGACCACAATACTGGAAACCTCCATACAACCACAATCAGAAAACTATTCTGGCAAAGCCTCTACTAATCCATGAAATAGAGAGCCACTGGGATAGGTCCCCAACTGACTCAAAATGAACTGAAAGTAAAATCATAGTCTCTAAAATGCAGAAATATCTGAAGTTTGGTCCTCAAACCATGAGGACTGACCACTATAGGAATGTAGACAGAGGTACTCAAAAGTCATTGATAAGGCTGGGATTGAGCATCTGAAACTACATTATAAGACAATGTAGCACATATGGGGGTGCATGAATTTATATAAATCAACATCAATACATTTTAATCAAATCATGCATGCAATAAGAAATGACTCACATGGCTTGAGTAAGTATAAAATATAAAGATCATGAATCATGAAGAATGGAGCATGTAACACAAATATCATGAGTCATCATAGTTTAACCTTGAAATTGGTAATCTTCTCTTATTCTCAATACCCATAGGCTAAAGAAGACTTTAAACAATACTTTCAACTATTCATATGCTTCATGGAGAGTAAAACTTCTTTAATGCTCAAGAACTCATAAATCTTTAGAACATAAATACTAGGAATACGGAGTCATATAACTTTGAAACATGCTTGAAGGAATTTCATTTACTATAGGAAAATATCTCTTTGGAAGGGTAAATACTTTAGTTTTCAAGGAAGTAACTGATCTTGAAGTTTAAATGTCAAGGGAGGTTCTCTTAACTGACATAAACCATGCGAGCTACATGGAGTCCAACATTTTTTCCTCCTAAGAAAGACACCTCACATTGGGGAGAGGCGCCATACTCTTGCCAGGGAGTATAACCTAGGTCCAGTGATCACTAAACAAACTTGGCCTCAGGCCCAATATCAACTCGGCCTTAGGCCCAATAATAATCGTAAACTTGGCGTCAGGCCCAACCTACGGTGGCACATAGTTTTGGGATAAGAAACCATAGTAACTTACCCGCTCGGTGCTAAATACTACTCCCTTTAGATTATCTGCGCTCATTTCATAAAAATCCACTGTTAGAAATAATCTCATTATTCACCATGAACCCAATAATCAAATCTAAACTATCATGTAGCAGAGTGGATTTCAAAACTCAATGTCCATTAGGTCAAAACATTTCTCAATAATCTCAAAATACTCAAATTATGGGTGCTTATAGCACAATAGTTCAAAAAATCTCAAGTCTCAAGTAGGGCTTAATAACCTATAGTTCAATCTCAAGTTAAAACACATCAAAGCATAATAGATAGCATATAGATTCATAACTCATGTAGAAATATGGAAATTTCAGCAATTTATCTCAAAATCTCAACATACTCATATACTTCAATATTTCCAACATTTCAACTATTAACTACTCAAGGATTAAAATCATGGGGTATAGACCAAACTGTAATTTCTCAACAAAACATGTAAAAATCATACCATTAGACTCTCAATTCAAGTGAAACATCAAAAGCTTGCAATCAATAACAATGGGTGAAAAACCCCAATTCAATTTCATGTAAAATCTCATAAATTTGCATAGAATTGTAGTTTAGATAAGCTTTTTGGCACAAGGGTGAAAGGATTACCCTTGTTCAAAACCCCACATTCCTTGAATTAGAAGCTTTAGATGAACTCTCGCTTTTGGAACTCTAATCATACTCTTGAATGAGGGTTCTTGAATCCCTCGACTTGGGAACCTTGAATCTTGACTCAATTAAGAAAATCTATGGTGGATTATTGAGATTCTTTGAAGAGGTTTTGGATGATTAAGGTGTTTGTTGAGAGAAAACTTGAGAGAGACTCCATTGAATGCTTGTAAATGACCTTGATTTGGTATTTGCACGGTTTAAAAGGCTTGGAAAAAAGTCCAAAATGCCATTTTTAATTTTTGTACGAAGCTAAAAAATTAAATTGGGAACCCTATTTCATGGGCCACCGCGATGCGCCGCTATCGCGGTGGCTCACTGGAAATTGACAAATTGGAATTTCGGAGTCACCGCGACATGGAGACATCACGTTGTCCTACTAGTTGGGATCTGGAATTTCCGTGCGACGCATCACAATCACGCCAGGCCACTGGGAATTGACTATTGGGTTATTGGGGTCCTTTATGATGCACCACTATTGCGGAGTTCCACTGGAAATTGACAATTGTCAAATAAACCCTCTCTGCGACGTACCAAGCACCAAAATAACGTTGTTTTACTACTAGAACATAAATTAGCCATAACTTCTTAACTGGGTATCTAATTTGGGCGAATCTTATATCGATGGAAAGCTTATCGAATTTCCCATGTGATGAAAAGTCAAAATTAGGGAATTCCATATGGTTAACATGATACTCACTTAGGAAGTTACTTCTCAATTTTTTAGGGCTGGAATTACACTTCATTTGACATGCTCTAATGATCAGACTAAGAGGGAACTTTTCAGGGTCTTACAATATCTCCCCCTTGGAAATATTCATCATCGAATATCGCTAGTTGGACTAACAACACAAGAAAAACTGAGTACACATAGCTGAAGAAAATTTGCTAAACGGCTCAACATCTCTCTAAACTGTTGAATACCTCAGAAATTGCAAGAACTAATGCAAGAATAGATACATAGCTGAACTTTAGATTAAAAGGGCTGAATTAAGGAAGAATAATACCTTCAGATTGATCTGATCTCGCGAAAAAGAGGTGCGGGTACTTGGCTCGCATGTCTGTTTCTGCCTCCTAAGTAGCACCCTTAACAGACTGGTTATTCCACAAAACTTTGACGAAGGAAACTTCTTTGTTCCTTAGTCTACGGATCTGAAAATCTAGGATCTCAACAAGAATCTCATCAAAGGAAAGACTGTTCTGAATATCGGCATTCTCTGAAAAATATACTTTAATGGAATCACCAATATGCTTCTTAAACATGGAGACATAAAAAACAAGATGAACAGCTGAAAACTCTGTGGGTAACTAAACCTCATAGGACACCTTACCAACATGGATCATGACTCTATACGGGCCAACATAAAGGGGACTAAGCTTTCCCTTTTTATCAAACCTCATCACCCCTTTCATGGGTGAAATCTTCAAGTACACCAAATCACCCACTTCAAACTCAAGATCTCTTCTCCTCACATCTGCATATGACTTTTGACGACTCTGATCTGTCTTTAGCCTCTCTCTAATCAACTTAACTTTCTCCATAGCTTCAAATACTGCATCAGGACCAATTGTGATAGCTTCACCCACTTCAAACCACCCTATGAGTGACCTACATCTTCTACCATTCAAGGCCTCAAATGGTTCAATCTCGATGCTAGCATCGTAACTGTTGTTATAAGGAAACTCTATCATTAGCAAATGCTCATCCCAACTACCTTTGAAATCAAGAGCACATGCCCTCAACATAACTTCTAGGGTTTGAATAGTCCTCTCGGCCTGACCATCTGTCTATGAATGAAAATCGGAACTCAAAAGAACTTGGGTACCAAGACCCTGCTGAAATGCCCTACAATATTGAGAAGTAAATTGAGTTCCCCTAGCCTAAATGATGGACGAGGGAACTACATACAGCCTGACAATCTCCTAGATATACAATCTAGCACAATCCTCAGCTGTATAAAATATGAGCACAGGCAAGAAATGCATAGACTTAGTCATTCTATCCACAACAACCAAAATAGAATCATGATGATGACGTAAAAGAGGCAACCCGGTCACGAAGTCCATATTCACCACCTCCCACTTCATAGTGGGTATACCAAACTCTTGCATCACACCACCAGTTATTTGGTGTTGTACCTTAACCTATTGGCACGTTGCACAGTTTGCTACGAACTCGGCTATATCGTTCTTCATACCATTCCACCAATAGATTTCCCGCAAGTAGCAGTACATCTTGGCAGTGCCAGGATAAATAAAATACCGTACGCCATGCGCTTTAGCCATAATCCTTTTCCTCAAATCATCAATATATGAAACACACAATCTACCTTGCAATCTCAACACGCCATCTCCCCCTTGGGAGAAAACCTCTATATTTTGGTCCTGAACTGACTCCTTCAGTTCGACCAAACTAGGATCCTTGTCTTACATCTCCTTCACTTCCTAAACTAAAGAGGATTCGGAATTACTTTGCACCAACGTAATCCCCTCAGCTGAATCAAGTAACCTTACACCCAATCTAGCAAGACAATGCACATCCCAAGCTAACTCCTTCTTCCCTTCCTCTACATAAGCAACCCTATCCATAAACAATTTACTGAGGGCATCCGCCTCTGCGTTGGCCTTTCTTGGGTGATACAACACACTCATATCATATTCTTTTAACAACTCCAACCACCTCCTCAACCTAAGATTCAAATCCTTTTGAGTAAACACATACTGCAAGATATTATGATCAGTAAACACATCAACATAGACATCATAAAGATAATGTCTCCAGATTTTCAAAGCAAAGACCATAATAGCTAACTCAAGATCATCTGTTGGGTAATTTTTCACATGTGGATTTAACTGTCTAGAGGCGTGGGCTATAACCTTACCTCTTTGCATCAACACAAAGCCCAAACCAATTCTAGAGGTATCATAATACACCACAAAACCATCTGTACCATCAGGCAAAGTCAACATAGGGGCTAAAGTAAGTCGAGTCTTCCACTCCTGAAAAATCCTTTCACAAGAATCTGACCACTGGGACTTAACCTTTTTTTGCGTCAACTGGGTCATGGGAGACCCAATAGAAGAGACATCTTCAAGAAAATGGCGGTAGTAGCCCACTAGACCCAAGAAACTTCCAATGTCTGATAGAGAGATAGGTCTAGGACAATTTCTTATAGATTCAGTCTTTTGGGGGTCAACTCTAATACCTTTGGCTAAAATAATATGACCCAAAAAGGCTACAGACCTTAGCCAAAATTCACACTTACTGAATTTGGCAAACAACTGGTTATCTCTATGAGTTTGCAAGATAACTCTAAGGTGATTCGGATGGTTATTATCATTATGGGAGTATACAAGGATGTCATCTATGAAGACAATGACAAACATATCAAGTTATGGCTTGAACACTCGATTCATGAGGTCCATTAAGGTGGTTGGGGCATTGGTTAGCCCGAAGAAAATGACTAGAAATTCAAAGTGACCATAACTGGTTTAGAAGGTTGTCTTTGGAATATCACATTCCCTCACTTTAAGTTGATGATAGCCAGATCTAAGGTCTATCTTGGAGAAATAACTTGCACCTTGGAACTGATCAAAAAGGTCATCAATTCTCGGAAGAGGATACTTATTTTTGACTGTGACCTTGTTAAGATGACGATAGTCAATGCACATATGCAAAGAACAGTCTTTCTTTTGCACGAATAAGACTGGCGCTCCCTAAGGAGAAGTATTGGGCCTTATGAAACCTTTGTCTAAAAGATCTTTGAGTTTCTTTTTCAAATCCTTAAGCTCAGCAGGTTCCATACGGTATGGTGAAATAGAAATAGGTTGAGTATCAGGAAGAAGGTCAATCCCAAATTCTATCTCTCGATCGGGAGGTACCCCTGAGAGATCTTTCAGAAAAACATCTGGAAACTCATCAACAATATTGACTGTCTGAATAGTTGGAGCCTCAGACTTAGTTTCTTTGACTCTAACTAGGTGATACATGCAACCTTTGGATATTAGCTTTATGGCTTTGAGATAGGAGATAAAATGACTCTTTGGAGATCCCGAACTCCTGGACCACTCAAACATAGGTTTTTCAGGAAACTAAAACTTGACCACATGGGTACGACAGTCTGTAGATGCATAACAAGAAATAAGACAATCCTTACCCAGAATAAGGTCAAAATCCACCATGTCTAACTCTATCAAATCAGCAAGTGTGACTCTATGAAGAACAGTAATAGGAAAATCTTTATACACATGTTTAGTAATAACTGACTCCCCGATAGGTGTAGAAACTAGGAAAGGATCAGGAATCTTTTCAGGACTCATTTTGAAATTCATAGATACAAGTGGGGTCACATAAGAGAGACTTGACCCGGGGTCCAACAACGCATAGACATCAAATAAAAAGACACAGAGCATACCGGTAACAATATCGGGAGAGTCCTCCTGCTCCTAACGGGATGGTATGGCATAGAATCTATTCTGGCACTGACCACCAGCAGTACTAGATGTAGCGCCCTGAGACAGGATGGGATGGGGTACATGAGCTGGTGTACTAGTATCCTGTGCCTTTGGTCAGGCATCTTTGTTCCCCTATATAGCATGAGGACAATCTCTAAGTCTGTGGCCCTGCTATCCATAACTAAAATAAACCCTCAGATCTACAAAACACTCTCCGAGATGACTCCTACTACACTTGGCATAAGGAGTATAGCGGGGCCTATTACCAATACTATTCTGCAACCTAAACATAAAATATTTGTCCCTTTGCTCCTACCTGCTTCTAGGTAGGGGAGTACTAGCTGATGAAGGCACTGGAATAGATAGATGCCTCTGAAAATGATGGTGGTTCCCTCCACGGAACCTAGGCTGGCTAAACTCATGCTGCTCAAATCTAGCCCTCTTGTTACCCCTCACTCGATCTCTTTCCCTAATCTTATCCACCTCTGTCTGCTGGGCATGCATCATTAACCTAGCCAGATTCATATCCCTATGCAGTATCGCACTCCTACAGTCCTTTAGTACAAACCCATAAACATCGATCATGAATTTGCTCATACTAGCCCGGGTGTCAGAAATCAAATCAGGAGCATACTTGGCCAACTGGTTGAACTTCAAGCAGTACTCCTTACAGTCATGGAGCCTTAGCTCAAGCTCATAAACTCCTTAATATTTTCCTCTCTCATCTCAAGCGGAAAGAACTTGTCCAAGAATGCATCTTGGAACACCTACCTAGTCATAGGAGTAGCATCCTCACCTCTACTCTCCCTCCACAATACAACCTAGTCAAATGCTATGTCCTTGAACCTGTAAGAGGCCAACTCAACACTTTCTTTCTCAGAAACATGCATCACCTACGTGATATTTCTCACCTCCTCAGGGTACAACTGTGGGTCCTCACCTACCTTAGACCCATAAAACTCTAGCGGATTCATCCGCATAAAATCACGGATCCTAGCCGTAGCTAAATCACCTCCCTACTGATTAGCAACTGCGACCTAGTTATTGGCTCGAACATTAGTGGTGACTTCTTGGGCAAACGCCTCAAAGGCCACTCAAAGCATAGCATGAGACACATTCTCATTCAAAGGATCAACAGGTGGGGGGTACTCATTATCATTTCTATAGGCATTCGCTCTTTAGAGAGGCATTTTCTGAAATAGAAGACCACGAGTTATTAGTAGAGAGGGACAACTGTAGGCATGATAGAATTCGAAAGAAAGAACCAACTTTTGCAAAAACATCTTGTATCCTCTTGCTCATAGATATGGCGCTCTACACACCGATGGTCAAGACTCTACTCAATGTGGTTTGTCAAACTCCCTAGGACTCCTTAAAAACCTTAGGCTCTAATACCATGTTTTTAACGACCCTAAATCACCTCGAGGGATGTCACACGGTGCATGAGGTCACAAGTAGCCCTAACCTAACCCTTTGAGCCTGTTTCTACTAATAACACTCATTTCAAGATGAAATAATTCAAACACTACCATAGTCATATCATATGAAAGGAAATACAGAGAAAATGCTTGGTCCAAATGACCACAATACTGGAAACCTCCACAAAACCACAATCTGATAACTAGTCTAACAAAGCCTCTACTAATCCATGAACTAGAGAGCCATTGGGACAGGTCCCCAACTGACTCGAAATAAACTTAAAGTAAAAACATAGTCTTTCAAATGCAGAAATATCTGAAGATAGGTCCTCGAATGATGAGGACTCACCACTATAGAAATGTAGATATAGGTAATAAAAAGTCATTGATGTGGCTGGGACTAAGCACCTGAACCTACATTATAAGACAATGTAGCACAAAGAAGTATATGTGGATCAACACTTGGGACTGTACTGAGTATATGGGGGTGCATGCATTTATATAAAACAACATCAATAATCTTTAATCAAATCATGCATGCAATAAGTAATGGCTCACATGGCTTGAGTAAGTATAAAATGTAAAGCTCATGAATCATATAGAATGGAGCATGTAACACAAATCTCTTAGGTCATCATAGTTTAACCTTGAAATCTGTAATATTTTCTTATTCTCATTACCCATGGGCTAAAGGAGACTTTAAACAATACTTTTAACTCATTCATATGCCTCATGGAGAGTAAAATTTCTTTAATGGTCGAGAAATCAAAACTCTTTTGAACTCAAATACTAGGAATACAGAATCATATAACTTTGAAACATGCTTGAAGGCATTTCATTCACCTTAGGAAAAGATCTCTTTGGAATGGTAAATACTTTAGTTTCAAGAAAATAACTGATCTCGAAGTTTAAATGTCAAGGGAGGTTCTCTTAACCGACATAAACCATTCGAGCTACATGGATTCCAACATTTTGACCTCCTAAGGAAGAGACCTCATATTGGGGGGAGGCATCATTCTCTTGCTAGGGAGTATAACCTAGGTCCAGTGATCACTAAACAAACTCAACCTCGGGCCCAATATCAACTCGGCGTTAGGCCCAACAATAATCATAAACTCAGCCTTAGGCCCAGCCTACGGTGGGACGTAGTTTTGGGGTAAGAAACTATAGTAACTTACCTGCTCATTACTAAATACTACTCCCTTTAGATTATTTGAGGTCATCTCGTAAAAATCCACTTTTAGAAATAATATCATGGTTCACCACGAACCCAATAATCAAATATGAAATCTCATATAGTAGAGTGGATTTCAAAACTCAATGACCATAAGGTCAAAACATTTCTGAATAATCTCAGAATACTCAAATAATGGGTGCTTATAGCACAATAGTTCATAAAATCGCAAGTCTCAAGTAGGGATTAATAACCCATTGTTCAATCTCAAGTTAAAACTCATCAAAGCATAATAGATAGCATATAGAGTCATAACTCATAGAAATTTGGAAATTTCTGCAATTTATCTCTAAATCTCAACAAACTCATATACTTCAATGTTTCAAACATTTCAACTATTAACTTCTCAAGGATTAAAATCATGGGGTATAGACCCAGCTGCAATTTCTTAAGAAAATATGTAAAAATCATGCCATTAGACTCTTAATTCAAGCGAAATATCAAAAGCTTGCAACCAATAACAATGGGTGAAAAACCCTAATTAAATTTCATGTAAAATCTCATAAATTGCATAGAATTGTAGTTTAGATAAGCTTTTGGGCACAAGGATGAAAGGATTACCCTTGTTCAAAACCCCACATTTCTTGAATTAGAAGCTTTGGATGAACTCTCACTTTTGGAACTCTATTCATGCTCTTGAATGAGGGTTCTCGAAGCCCTTGACTTGTAAGCCTTGAATCTTGACTCAATTAAGAAAATCTATGGTGGATTCTTGAGATTCTTGGAATAGGTTTTGGATGCTTAAGGTTTTTGTTGAGAGAAAACTTGAGAGAGACTCCATAGAATGTTTGTAAATAACCTTGATTTGGTGTTTACACAGTTTAAGAGGCTTGGAAAAAAGTCCCAAATGCCCTTTTTAACTTCTGTACGAAGCTGGAAAAATTGAAATGGGAATCCAATTTCATTGGCCACCACGATGCGCCACTATCGTGGTGGCTCACTGGAAATTAATAAATGGGATTCTGGGAGTCGTCGCGACGCGGAACCATCGCGTTGTCCTACTAGTTAGGACCAGGAACTACAGCGCGACGCATAACAATCGCGCTAGGCCACTGGACATTTACTATTCGGAAATTAGGGTCCTTCGCGACGCTCCACTATCACGGAGTTCCACTGGAAATTGACAATTTTCAAATAGACCCTCTGCGCGATGCGACGCGATGTGCCAAGCACCAAAAAGACGTTGTTTTATCACTAGGACTTAAATTAGCCATAACTCCATACCCGGGTATCGCATTTGGGCGAATCTTATATCGACAGAAAGCTTATCAAATTTTCCATGTGATAAAAATTCAAAATTAGGGAAATTCCATATGGTTAACATGATACTCACTTAGGAAGTCACATCTCAATCTTTTAGGGCCAAAATTACACTTCATTTGACACGCTCTAAGGTTCAGACTACAAGGGAACTTTTTTAGGTCTTGCACTATTATATCAAATGAAAGGAAATACGAAGATAATACTCGGTCCAAACAACCATAATACTGGAAATCTCAACACAACCACAGTCTGATAACTAGTCTGACAAAGCCTCTACTACTCCATGAACTTGAGAGCCGTTAGGACAGGTCCCCAACCGACTCAAACTGAACTAAAGTAATAACATAAACACTCGAATAATGAAATGTCTGAAGATAGGGCCTTGAACCATGAGGACTTACCATTGGGGAGATGTAGATAATGGTACTCGGAAATCACTAACGAGGCTGGAAATGAGCACCTGAACCTATATTATTAGACAGTGTAGCACATAGACGTATATAAGGATCAACACTTGGGAATGTACTGAGTATATGAAGGTGTATGCATTTACGTAAAACAATATCAATACTCTTTAATCAAATCATGCAAATAGGAATGACTCACATGGCTTGAATAAGTCAAAATGTAAAGCTCAAAAATCATGTAGAATAAAGCATATAACATAAATCTCATGATTCATTATATTTTAGATTTAAAATTTGCGCTCTCCTCTTATTCTCATTACTCATAGGATGAAGGAAGTTTTAAACAAAACTTTCAACTCATTCATATGTCTCATGGAGAGTAAAACTTCTTTATTGCTCAAGAATTATAATTCTTTTGAACTCAAATACTTGGAACTCGGAATCATATAACTTTAGTTTAAAAACCGGTGATCAAATCGTATTAGTAGAGAAAACTAATTCCTTCTTTGGAAAATACTCAAAAGCAATTCATTCACTTTAGAAAATATCTCATTTCAAAGATTTAGGGAAAATATTATATCTCAATGGAAAATAATTTAGTTTAGGGAGGTTCTCTTAACCGACATAAAACCTGCAAGCTACATGATGTCCAACAGCTTGTCCTCCTAAGGAAGAAACCTTACATTGGGGAGAGGAATCATACTCTTGCCAAGGAGTATATCCTCATCTCAGTGATCACTAATCTCGGCCTTGGGCCCAATCATCTCGATCTTAGGCCCAAAATCTCAAACCGATGATGGCACGCAGTTCTGGGGTAAGAAACTATAGTAGCTTACCCAATTCGGTGCTAAATACTACTCTCTTTAGTTTATCTCGCTCATCTCATGAAAATACACTTTCAAAATAATCTCATGGTTCCTAAGAACCCAACAATCAAATCTGTAATCTCATGTAGTGAAGTGGATTTCAAAGCTCTATGACCATTAGGTCAAAACATTTTTCACTAATCTCAGAATACTCAAATCATGGGTGCTTATCGCACAAAAGTTCATAAAATTGCAAGTCTAAAATAGGGCTTAGTGACTCATAATTCAATCTCAAGTTAAAACTCATCAAAATGCATATTAGATAGCATATAGATTCATAAATCATATAGTAATCATGAATTTACAAAAATTTATCTCATAATCTCAACATAGTCAAATACTTAAATATCTCAATCATTTCCACTATTAACTTATCATGGGCTATAGACCCAACTGCAATTTCTTAAGAAAATGTGTAAAAATCATTCCATTAGACTCTCAATTCATGGGAAACGTCAAAAGCTTGCAACCAATAACAATGGGTGAAAAATCCTAATTCAATTTCATGTAAAATCTCATAAGTTGCAGAAAATTGTAGTTTAAATAAGCCTTGAGGCACAATGATGAAAGGATTACCCATGATCAAAACCCCACATAACTTAGATTATGAAATTTGATGAATAAGCTTTCTTTAAACTCTTCTTCTTACTCTTGAGAGAGGGTTCTTGTAACCCTTGAACTTGGGGAAATCAAATCTCAACTCAATTTGTAGAATCTATGGTGAGTTCTTGGATTTCTTTGAGAAGGGTTTTAGATTTGATCTTCAGGGAGAAACCCTAGATCCATTGTGTTTTGTATGATGAATGAAGCCATTTTCTTTATTAGGAATATATCTGGTCGATAAAAGAATGGAAAAGACCAAAAATTCCCTTTAAAAAATGAGGTAAAAATTCTGAACATGGGCTGCAACAGTTGGAACGACGGTCCATCGTAACGTCCATCACACGTTGTCCAGGATAAGACCACACTGCCTTAGTGGCAACTGTCTTAGTGACGGTCTATCGCAGCCTTGACGGTCCATCATCCTGGCTATCGCACTTGGGCCAGGAAAGGGAGTTTCTGCCTTGGTGGCGATAGTTCTAGCGATGATCCGTCGCAGAATCGACGGTCCGTCGGATCGTCCGTCGCACCTGGGTGGTTCCGAAAACTCTTAGTAAAACAGCCATAACTTCTTACACTGATGCCGGATTTAGACGAAATTGGCATAGTTGGAAAGCTAATTCAATTCTCTACATGGTTTAAATACCAATCATGTGGGAAGTCTTTTCATAATCTTTTAGGGATGGAATTACACTTCACTTGACACAATCTAATTCTCGAACTATGAGGGAACTTTGCGGGGTCTTACAATATCTCCCTATTGGAAACATTCATCCTCGAATGTCGCTAGCTAGACTAAGAACACAGAAAAATATAGTACACATAGCTGAAGTAATTTGCTAAATGGGCTCAAAATCTTTTTAACTCCTGAATACCTCAGAAATTGCAAGAACTTATGCAAGAATACATATATAGCTGTACTTTAGATTTGAAGGGCTGAATTAAGAAAGAATAATACCTTCGGATCAATCTAAACTAACGGAAAAGAGGTGCGGATACTTGGTTCGCATGTCTGCTTCTGCCTCCCAAGTAGCGCCCTCAACTGACTGGTTCCGTCAACACTTTGACCAAGGGAACCTCTTTGTTCCTCAATCTACGGATCTGAATATCTAGGATCTCAACGGGAATCTCATCGAATGAATAACTGTTCTGAATATCAGCACTCTCTGAAAGATCTACCACAATGGAATCACCAATATGTTTCTTAAGCATGGAGACATAAAAAAGAGAATGAACAGCTGACAACTCCGCAGGCAACTCAACCTCATAGGCTACTTTCCCAACACGGCTCAAAACTCTATACGGGCCAACATAAAGGGAACTGAGTTATCCTGCTTTACCAAACCTCTTCACCCATTTCATGGGTGAAATCTTCAAGTACACCAAATCACCCACTTCAAACTCAAGATATCTTTTCCCCACATCGGCATATGACTTTTGATGACTATGAGATATCTTTAACCTCTCTCTAATCAACTTAACTTTTTACATATCTTCAAATAATGCATCAGGACTAATCACGACAGCTTCACCAGCTTCAAAGCAACCTATGGGTGATCTACATCTCCTACTATACAAGGTCTCAAATGGTGCCATCCCAATGCTAGTATGATAACTATTGTTATAGGCGAACTCTATCAATGACTCATCCCAACTACCTTTGAAATCAAGAGCACACACCCTCAACATTTCTTCTAGAGTCTGAATGGTCCTCTCAGCCTGACCATCTGTCTGTGGATAAAAAGATGAACTCAAAAAAACTTGGGTACCAAGACCCTGTTGAAACGCCCTCCAAACCTGAGAAATAAATTGAGTACCCCTATCTGAAATGATAGATGAGGGAACTCCATGCAGCCTGACTAACTTACGGATATACTATCTAGCATAATCCTCCACTGTAAGATGTATGCATGGGCAAGAAGTGTGCGGACATACAATCTACCAAGACCCTGCTGAAATGCCCTACAAAATTGAGAAGTAAATTGAGTTCCCCTAGCCGAAATGATGGACGAGGGAACTACATACAGCCTGACAATCTCTTAGATATATAATCTAGCACAATCCTCAGCTGTATAAAATATGAGCACAGGCAAGAAATGCATAGACTTAGTCATTCTATCCACAACAACCAAAATAGAATCATGATGACGACGCAAAAGAGGTAACCCGATCACGAAGTCCATATTCACTATCTCCCACTTCCAAGTGGGTATACTAAGCTCTTGCATCATACCACCAGGTCTTTGGTGTTATACCTTAACCTGTTGGCACGTTGCACAGTTTGTTACAAACTTAGCTATATCCTTCTTCATACCATTCCACCAATATATTTCCCATAAGTAGCGGTACATCTTGCTAGTGTTGGGATGAATAAAATACCGCGCGCCATGCGCTTTAGCCATAATCCTCTACCTCATATCATCAACACATAGAACACACAATCTACCCTGTAATCTCAACATGCCATCTCCTCTTTGGGAGAAAACCTCTACCTTTTGGTCATTAACTGCCTCATTTAGTCTGATCAAACTAGGATCTCTATCTTGCTTCTCCTTAACCTCTAAAATTAAAGAGGATTCAGTACTACTTTGCGCCAAAGTACTTCCCTCAGCTGAATCAAGATACCTAAAACACAATATAGCCAGACAATGCACATCACGAGCTAACTCTATCTTATCTTCCTCTAGATGAGCAATACTACCCATAGACAATCTGCTAAGGGCATTCGCCACTACACTAACCTTGCCTGGGTGATACAACACACTCATATCATAGTCTTTAAACAACTCTAACCACCTCATCTGACTAAGATTCAACTCCTTCTGAGTAAATTTAACTCCCTCTGAGTAAACACATACTACAGGCTCTTATGATCAGTAAAGACATCAACATGAACACCATAAAGGTAGTGTCTCTAGATTCTCAAAAGCAAAGACTGCAGTAGCTAACTCAAGATCATGGGTTGGGTAATTCTTCTCATGCGGCATTAACTGTCTAGAGGCATAGGCTATAACCTTACCTCTTTGCATCAACACACAACCCAAACTAATTAAAGAGGCATCACAATATACCACAAAACTATCTGTACCATCAGGCAAAGTCAACACACGGGCTGAAGTAAGTCGATTCTTCAACTCCTAAAAACTCTTTTCACAGGAATCTGACCACTGGAACTTAACTTTCTTTTGGGTCAATCGGGTCATGGGAGAAGCAATAAAAGAGAAACCTTTAACAAAATGGTGGTAGTAACCCAGTAGACCCAAGAAATTTCTAATATCAGAAAGAGAGATAGGTCTAGGACAATTTCTTATAGCTTTTGTCTTTTGGGGATCAACTGTAATACCTTTGGCTAAAATAATCTGACCCAGAAAGGCTACAGACCTTAGCCAAAATTTACACTTACCGAATTTAGTGAAAAACTGCTGACCTCTAAGAGTTTGCAAGACAATTCTAAGGTGATCTACAAGATCATACTTACTGCGGGAGTAGACAACGATTTCATCTATGAATATTATGACAAATATATCAAGATATTGATTGAACACTCGATTCATGAGGTCCATAAAACCTGTTGGGGCATTGGTTAGCCTGAATGACATGACTAGAAACTCAAAGTGACCATAGCGGGTTCGAAAGGTTTTCTTTGGAATATCACATTCCCTCACTTTAATTTGATGATAGCCGGATCTAAGGTATATCTTGGAGAAATAACTTGCACCTTGCAACTTATCTAACAGGTTATCAATTCTCGGAAGAGGATACTTATTTTTGACTGTGACCTTGTTAAGCTGATGATAGTCAATGCACATACAGAAAGAACCACATTTCTTCCACACAAATAGAACAGGTGCGCCCCAAGGAGAAATACTGGGCCTTATGAAACCTTTGTCTAAAAGATCTTTGAGTTTCTCTTTCAACTACTTAAGAACAACAGGTTCCATACGGTATGACAGAATAGAAATGGGATGAGCGTCGGGAAAAAGGTAAATCCCAAATTTTATCTCTCTATCCGGAGATACCCGTGGGAGATCTTCCAAAAAAACATCTGGAAACTCATTAACAATTTTGATTGACTGAATTATTGGGCCTCAGACTTAGTGTGTTTGACTCTAACTAGGTGATAGATGCAACCCTTGGATATTAGATTTTTGGCTTTGAGATAGGTGATAAAATGACTCTTGGGAGATACCAAACTCCCGAACCACTCAAAAACTGGCTCATTAAGAAACTGAAATTTGACCACACTGGTACGACAGTCTATAGATGCATAACAAGAATGAAGAATAAGGTCAAAATCCACTATGTCTAACTCTATCTAATCATCATGTATGACTCTATGAAGAACAGTAACAGGACAATCTCTATGCACTTGTTTAGCAACAACTGACTCCCCTACTGGTGTGGAGACGAGGAAACACTGAGGAATATTTTCGGGACTCATTTAGAAATTCACAACCGCAAGTGGAGTCACATATGAGAGACTTGACCCGGGGTCCAACAACACATAAAAATCAAAACAAAAGATGCGGAGTATACCAGTAACAATATCGGGAGAGTTCTCCTGCTTCTGACAGGATGGTATGATATAGAATCTATTCTGGCGCTGACCGCCAGTAGTGCTAGATGACACACCTTGAACAGGGGTGGGACGAGGGACATGAGCTGGTGTACTAGCAGTCTGTGCTTGAGGTCGAACATCTCTATCCCCCTACCTACCATGTGGACAATCTCTAAGTCTGTGGCCCTACTTTCCACAACCAAAATAACCCCTCAAATCTGCGAAACACTCATCGGGATGATCCCTTCCTTAATTAGCAAAAGTAGGATAACGGGGCCTATTACCAACACTGTTATGTGACCCAGACATAAAAGACCTGCTCCCTTGCTCCTTCCTTCCCCTAGGCATTGGAGCACTAGCTGATGAAGGCGCTGGAATAGATAGACTTTTCTGAAACTAAGGGCGATTTTCTCCATGGAACCTAGGCTGACTATACTCATGTTGCTCAAATCTTGCCCTCTTGTTACCCTTCACTCTGTCTCTCTATTTAATTTTATCCACCTCTATATATTGTACAGGCATCATCAACCTAGACAGTTCCATATCCCTATGCAGCATCACAGTCCTACACTCTTTCAGCACCAAACCAGAAACACCTATCATGAACTTGCTCATACTAGCTCGGGTGTCAGAAATCAAATTGAGGAGCATACTTGGCCAACTGGTTGAACTTCAAGAAGTACTCCCTAACAGTCACGGAGCCCAGCCTCAAGTTCATAAACTCCCCAATCTTTGCTTCCCTCATCTGAAGCGGAAAGAACTTGTCCAAAAATGCATTTTAGAACACCTGCCAAGTCATAGGAGAAGCATCCTCACCTCAACCCTTCCTCCACAATACAACCTAGTCATAAGCTATGTCCTTCAACCTGTAAAATTCTAACCCAACACTTTCCTCCTTAGAAGCATGCATCAAATGCATGATGTTCTCACCTTCTTAAGGTACAACTGAGGGTCCTCACCTTCCTTGGACCCATAAAACTCTAGAGGATTCATCTGTATGAAATCACTAATCCTAGTAGTAGATAAATCACCTCCCTGCTGATTTGCAACTGCGGCTTGCTTATTGGATGTAACATTAGCGGTGACTGCTTGGGTTAACGCCTGAAAGGCAGCTTAAAACTCAACATGAGACACAATCTCATTCAAAGGATCAACAGGTGGGGGTTACTCATCATTATTTCTATGGGCATTCGCTCTTCGGAGAGGCATTTTCTTAAATAGGAGAGCACAAATTATTAGATGAGAGGGACAACTGTAGGCACGATGGAATCTGAAAGAAAGAAACAAAGTTTTCCTAAAATGTCTTGTAGCCTCTTGCTCATAGATATGACGCGCTATATCGATGATCAAGACTCTACTCAACGCAGATTGTCAGACTCCCTAGGACTCCTTAAAAACCCTGGGCTCTGATTCCAAGTTTGTAATGACCCAAAATTACCTCCCGGAATGTCACATTATGCTTATTGCTACAAGTAGCTCCAAGCTAACCCTTTGAGCCTATCACTTCTCATAATAACTTATTCAAGAAAAGATATACAAAACACTGGAACTATCATATCAAATAAAAGGAAATACGAAGATAATACTTGGTCCAAATGACAACAATATTGGAAATCTTAACACAACCACAGTCTGATAACTAGTCTGACAAAGCCTCTACTACTCCATGAACTCGAGAGCCATTGGGATAGGTCCCCAACTGACTTAAACTGAACTGAAAGTAATAACATAAACACTCAAGCACTGAATTATCTGAAGATAGGTCCTCGAACCATGAGGACTCACCATTGCGGAGATGTAGACAAAGATACTCAGAAATCATTGACGAGGCTGGGAATGAGCACCTAAACCTACATTATAAGACAATGTAGCACATAGACGTATATGTGGATCCGCACTTGGGAATGTACTGAGTACATGGGGTGTATGTATTTGCATAAAACGATATCAATACTCGTTAATCAAATCATGCATGAAAATAGGAATGACTCACATGACTTGAATAAGTCAAAATGTAAAGCTCAAAAATCATGTAGAATAAAGTATGTAACACAAATAAATCATGTAGAATGATGCATATAAAACAAATCTCGTTAGTCATTATACTTTAGCTTTAAAATCTGCGCTCTCCTTTTATTCTCATTACTCATAGGATAAAAGAAGCTTTAAACAATACTTTCAACTTATGCATATGTCTCATGGAGAGTAAAACTTCGTTATTGATCAAGAATTATAACTCTTTTGTACTCAAACACTTGGAACTTAGAATCATATAACTTTACTTTAAAAATCGGTGATCAAATCGTATAGTAGAGAAAACTACTTCCTTCTTTGGAAAATACTCAAATGCAATTCGTTCACTTTAGAAAATATCTCATCTCAAAGCTTTAGGGAAAATATTCTATCTCAATGGAATATACTTTAGATTAGGGAGGTTCTCTTAACCGACTTAAACCATACGAGCTACATGGAGTCCAAGTTTTGTCCTCCTAAGAAAGAAACCTCACGTTGGGGAGAGGCATCATACTCTTTCCAAGGAGAATAACCTCAACTCATGATCACTTATCTCGGCCTTAGGCCCAATCATCTCGGCCTTAGGCAAAAAATCTCAAACTTACGATGGCACGTAGTTCTGGGTAATAATTCATAGTAACTTACCCAACTCGGTGCTAAATACTACTCCCTTTAGTTTATCTCTCTCATCTCATGAAAATTCACTTTCAAAATAATCTCATGGTTCCTAAGGACACAACAATCAAATCTGTAATCTCATGTCATGAAGTGGATTTCAAAGCTCTATGACCAATAAGTCAAAACTTTTCTCAATAATCTCAGAATACTCAAATCATAGGTGGTTATAGAACAAAAGTTTATAAAATTGTAAGTCTCAAGTAGGGCTTAATGACCCATAATTAAATCTCAAGTTAAAACTCATCAAAATGCATATTAGATAGCATATAGATTCATAAATCAAATAGAAATCTGAAATTTATAGTAATTTACCTCATAATCTCAACATACTCATATAATTCTATATCTCAAACATTTCAACTATTAACTTCTCAAGGATTAAAATCTGGGGTATAGACCCAACTATAATTTCTCAAGAAAACATGTAAAAATCATGCCATTAGACACTCAATTCATGGAAAACATTAAAAGATTGTAACCAATAACAATGGGTGAAAAACACTAATTCAATTTCATGTCAAATCTCATAAGTTGCAGAAAATTTTAGTTTAAATAAACCTTTGGGCACAAGGGTGAAAGGATTACCCATGTTCAAAACTCCATATACCTTAGATTATGAAATTGGATGAACAAGCTTGATTTAAACTCTTCTTCTTACTCTTGAGAGAGGGTTCTGCAACCCTTGATCTTGGGGAAATCAAATCTCAACTCAATTTGTATAATTTGTGGTGAGTTCTTAGATTTTTGGAGAAGATAGCTCTCTTGTGTTTTGGATGATGAATGAAGCCATTTGGTTCGTTTGGAATATATCTGGTTGATAAATTAGTGAAAAAGACCAAAAAAGACCTTTTAAAAATGAGTTAAAAATACTGAACGGGGGCTACGACGGTCGGAGCGATGGTCCGTCGTAACGTCCATCGCATGTTGGCCAGGATGAGACCACACTGCCTTAGTGGCTACGGTCTCAGTGATGGTCTGTCGCTGCCTATACAGTCCGTCGTCCTGGCCATCGCACCTGGGCCAAGAAAGGGAATTTCTACCTTGGTCGTGATGGTTCGAGCGACGGTCCATCGCAGACTCGACGGTCCGTCGGATCGTCCGTGCGGTTCCGACAACTCTCAGTAAAACGACCATAAATTCTCACCCGGATGCCGGATTTGGACGAAATTGGTATCGTTGGAAAGCTAATTCAATTCTCTACATGAAAGAAAGGCAAATTGAAGAAAATTATATTTAGTTTAAATACCAATCACTTAGGAAGTCTCTTCTCAATCTTTTAGGGCCAGAATTACACTTCACTTGAAACGCTCTAAGGCTCGGACTACAAGGGAACTTTGTGGGATCTTACACATAAGAATATATATAGTAATATACAAGGACAAGGAATAAATATACAATATGATAAATTGAACAAAGGGTTGTACTATATTACTATAGATACATATAGCTAGATATATATATACATATAAATATGATGTCAACTCAAAGCATAACCTAAATCATCATGTCATCATTTTAAGGCTTCATTATAATCCTATCACGATTTAATACTATCACACTTTGGGTATTTAATCTATTTGCCTCATCATGAATTAATCATTCATAATAATGAAATTATAAGATAGAAGAGGCCAGAATCATTCCTCTAGTATCGATACCAAATCAATCACCAATCTATCATAAGCTAGACATAACAATGATCATAATAGCAATAATGACAATATCAATAACCACATGAGTAATCAGTTATCCCAAATAACAGAATGTCTACCCGAGCCTATGAGAACTTTCACCACCCTAGGCTCTGTAGGTTCACTCAGCATACAACAACACAAGGCATAATCATCACCCATTCCATAAAACCATCCAATACCGGGTAATATACATAGGTGGATACTGGTGATAAGCGATGCCAATACAAGTATAAATACAGCCAAATTCTTGATACCATAACAATCATCATAATCATAAAGATCGTTATTATCATTATAATCATCCTTCGGCCTTGTCGCGTATCAATATCATCATCATAACATCCTCTAGTCTTGTCGAGTATCATCACATCATCATAATATCCACCAACCTTATCGAGAATCATCATAACATCATAATATCCTCTAGCCTTTTTGGGCATCATCACATCATCATAATATCTAAACTAATACCAATAATAGAGTATGAGCCCTACGAGAGCTAAAGTAAAAGGCAAGCCCCATGAGGGCTAAAATAAATGATTATAAGGAGAAAAGTGAGTTATAGTATGCTTCCATAATTCATCATGTATTATCAATGTCACATAATTAATAAGTATATATTTTAATAGGTGCACGGCTCAAGTCGTAGATAAGAGAGTATAAATCTGCAAGTTTATTTCTCGGAGTGAACTTCTGGGCTAAATCATTATAGAGTGTAGAAAGGGTCAAAATACCTCATGACTGGAGTGAATCGGAGATTCAAATAATGGACCAGAATAACTCTATCAAAATTTTAAATCATCGTTATTAACCTCTTTTTTTCATATATATTAGTCATTAAGTTCGACATTATTATTGTGAAGAAATCCATCTTAGGGTAGAAAGTAGGGTTTAGCCCTTATATAATGATAACAATAATAAGATTATAATCTAATAGGAATCTTAGAAATCATCAATTCCACAATCATAAATGTACCAAATCTATGGATCCCATCACAATTATTCGAACATTGGATTCATAAAATCATACCACATCTTCCTCCGTCCCATATTGGAGAGATGTGCATATAAATTATTATATATTCATAAACTACAACTGTATCATTTATAAGGATAATTAATTCCCAGATATCCAACTAAAACGATAACACAAACTTTGGCCCAATAATGTGCCCGAATAGTCATAACATTATAATCATGACGTTAGATCCACATACGTATCCAGAAATCATAAAAATAATCATGTATATATAAATAATCTCATAACAATAGGCCATAGTATATTCACAAGGCATAACATCTCTATATGCTCTGAAGAATATCTATAATCATCTCACATATAGGAGGCATCTCACTTCTAGGAGGCATAATACATTAATAAGAATATCTCATAACTACGAGGCATATCACATATCTGAGGCATATCGTATCTATAGGTCATGCATCATGACTATGAGGAAAATCATCTATATAGGCCAATTATATTATATAAGAAGAACACATATCTAAAGTCCCAATATCATATCTAAGAGAAAATAGCATCTCTAATTGCCTAATATTGTATCTAAGAGGAAATATCATCTCTAATAACCTAAATATCATGTTTATAAGGAATGCCATGGCCATAAAACATTTGTCAATATTCGAGGTAAAATAACATCAATATTCATCAAATGACCAAGTAACCTTACACTAAGGTTTACTAGTCTCAATTATGCCTAATATTTGTAAATAAGTCCGCAGAGCCTGGCCTAAGAGGGCCGGACAAACCCACTTCTAATCCTCAATTTCAATATTATGGAAACTTACTTCCTAAATAAGGATAAAGTATCTAGTTCAACTTCTAGATGTCAAGTAACCAAAACCAATACTAAGATAGGAACGTATACTACAAACATGGACATACATTTCAATTCTACCCAAATTACGGTTTCAAGATCACTAGACAAGCCTAACTAAGGTTAATCATACTAACCATGATTCCATTGTATAAACCATCTCCCAATCCTATAATTATATCATATCCACACTAAAACTTAGTCCAATCTAGGGAGAAGGAAATAGAATTCAAAAAGGGTCATAAACATACCACCTTCCGGTCCAATACACTCATCTAATCCACAAACATCCATAATCAAGACTAAGTAATTATACTCATAATCAAGACTATAATTTACATACATATGCCATATATAACACACATCATCTTTGAAGAAGAGTAGGTAGAAGCCTACCTCAAAGACGAATCGTAAAAACACACATCATTCACCACGAAACCATCTTCACTTCACAATCCCCAAAATGTAATCACACTATCAAAATAGCAATCTACTCATCAATACGAGTCTTACTATACCCATATTGCACAATTGTACTTCGGCTCTAAAAATCACACCAAAATCCCCATATGGGTCCCAAATTTAGAAAATGCATTTCCGATGTTAGGCCAATTTTCATACATGAGTAAGGAGTCATAACCCTCAAGAAATGGGTTCAAACCAAGAAACCTTTGGGCTAAAATCATGTCCTATGTGAATTTGTGATACAAGATCTAACCAAGAACATGAACAAAAACGTGAAGACACAGTAAGAAACCAAAAATCAGGAACTAAAGAAGAGTAGATGAAGAAGAGAACACACGGATTGAAGAGAAAAGAAGAGAAAATGCATTAAAGTAAAAGGGATAGATGTGGGACATACACCTACACCAATGAATAGCACCAAGGTGTGTATCAAACTCCAAGAAACACAACACCAACGGAGGATAACACCACACTCTTAGGCGGACACAAAGGGATCATCTCCTCAAGCACCCACCTTTCTTGCCAAAATGTCAAAACAAGTGAATCCACACTCAAGCTAACCCTAGTTTCAATTTCTTTTCCAAGACCTACACTACAATGGCTTTTACAAGCCCTACACTAAGGAAAGAAAATACAATTTGAGTTTCACTCAATCA
The DNA here is from genome assembly GCA_030864215.1 of Capsicum pubescens. Lineage (NCBI taxonomy): Eukaryota > Viridiplantae > Streptophyta > Magnoliopsida > Solanales > Solanaceae > Capsicum > Capsicum pubescens. The sequence goes on from CM061544.1 coordinate 111,305,252, forward strand.
ATTCATCAAAACTAATGAAAATTAAAGCTAAAAGGTCTATTTATACTATTATATATTAATGACTAAAATGCCCTTAATGCAAGGTGCTCCTTTGGAGTGTAAAAGGGAGGTCTTAAAAGTTCACAATGCCCTTAGTTGAGGCACCTATGTGATGAAGAAATCCCTACTTCTCTATATAATTTGGACAAGGCTTTGTAATAATTCCAAAATGTCTTCAAGCACTTGAAAATACGAGACTTGATCATTTGACAATCCGAAGCTTGAACCTTCTACAAGACCTTGTAAGCCTTGTTCTTTTATACTTGTATCCATTTGGGGTTTTGGGTAAAAACTAAGAAATTTAAGGATCATTTTGAAGGATTCTTACCTTAAATCCTACGTTAATCATGAAAATATATGTTACTTAAGATTCAAAGTCTCCCGCAAGACTCAATTTTGAGTTACCACACTCATTTTGGTGTTTCTAGGTCTCAAAGTTGAAGGAAAAATGACCTAAACACATCTTAGGGTCTATATATATCCCCTAAAGGTTAGGAGATATCTCTGTCGTGATCCTAAGGGTTTCTACCGCTCTAGGGTGATCTCCATGAGCATCATTACGATTGCCATGCACCAACACCAAAAAATTCAAAACTTGTTTTTGTCCCTCAGTACTCATTCAGACTCTTATTTTTGCAAATGAACAATTTAATCCCACTAAATTCAATGATCTGGCTGATTTAGTAAAGTCAGATTTTCCATTGGAGGCCGTTTAGACAACATGTGGTCCCCACACCCATACTTACCATTTCCCCACTTTTTGCCCAATAGGTTGGAATGAGTTCGGGTACATTGGGACCCAAACCAAAGGTATACCTAGCCTAAAATAGATATTTTGCGTGTGATGGCATAGTCAAAATTTGCATATGAAATCATGTTACTAATTTTTTTCTGGGTAGCCATTTAGAACCAGCGAATACTTTTAAATAAGGAATTGGTTCTAAAAAACAAATGAACTTCTCGATTACCAAACTGTTAGTCCCAGCAAGTCATAAATGACTTGGGGCAACTATGGAGAAGCCTTAATGGTGAAAATAAGCAAAAATATAAAAAAATGACAGGAAGGGTCATTGCACTTCTCCTACATCAACCTAGCATGATCTGATACCTCAATAAAAGATCTTCCCATAGAAACTAAACTCTGATTAGCCATATAAATGGGAAGTCTAAACCCTATAACAAAGAAACAAACTCTCTTATACTCAGTATCCAGGATAGAAGTCACATGACTAGAAAATATATGGAAATAAGCCTCATACTCTTCAATATCATGAAGCCGTTCTTCAATCTAGAGAATTAATCCTTCAAACAATCTCTAAGGATGCGTGGCATATACTTCTCCAAGAACATCTCAGAGAACTGATTCCTTGACCAAATACTAAATCCAACTGGCCTATAATACATATACCTCTCAGCCAATGTCGAGTAGCTAAATCAAACTAAAATATGGTGCAATCCACACCACGAGTTTTAACAAGGCCCAAATTATGGAGCCTATCTTCAAAAGTAATAAGAAACTCATATGCAACCTCGGTCGGAGTACAAAAAACCTAGGTAGAGCTAGTCTTAAGAATTTACCCAACATTTTCTAATCCTCAAAAGACATAGGAGTTTGAGGAACTGCTGGTTTAGTAACTATTGGCTGAGCAACTACTGATGTAGATGAAACTTCAACTCTAGGAGTCGCAGCTGCAGGTTGTGCCTCCCACCTTGGTACTACTCTAATTTATAGACTGAGCACCATCAGACGACACACCACAAACTAAAACCAAAATCTGAACAAACACATCTTTGATAATTGAAGAAGAAATAAACCCTGGTGGAGCCTGGGTTAGTACCTGGCCCACTGCTGGCTGTGGTGAAAGTATCTCTAGATTAGGAGAGAGAATAGGACCTAGGGAAGACAACCTTTCCTAGACCCTTGAAAAGGACATATCACATAATTATCCATGACCTCTATGTCATGTATAAATAGTAGTAGGATACCTAGGATCAGTATCGGTACCCTTATCATGTGTAGTGGTAGAACGTGTCCTGGCCATCTTCGAATGAGTAAAGTCAAAGGAATACTTCTACAAACCAACTCATACTCTTAGCATGATATAAGTAAGAAAATTAAAGAACTCTTAAGAATGTCCCATAGACTCTCGAAGATAGGAAATTGACGTTATTATTCGGATCTGTAGGACTCTACTAAACACTTGCTCTTATACCAACAAAAGCAGTGAAACCTAGGTTTTGATACCAATTTGTCATAATCTAATTTATATGTCATGATGGAACCAACTAAATACGGATATTAGGTAAGCCAAACCGTAACCTGGAGCTAACACGATGGGTTAATTACGTAGAAAATGCCCAATATAGGAAAAATTTCAAGAACACAATTATAAATAACAAAGGGTTCTAGATAGAATAAACAATAAAAACAAGATACCAATCCCACGACCTGCAGAGCTAATACAAGAGAGTCTAGTAGTATTAATTCAACTCAAAGTCTAGAATATTCCATACATTTGTCTCAAAACAAAATACTAAAAATAAAGATGGAGGGAAATGAGCGACTCAAACTCCAAGAGCTCACCCTATCTCCAAAAATTAGTCACCGTATGAAAAATGATTAATGATTACAACTAGTACTTTGATCAACACCAAAAGGTCACAAAAGCGTAGTAAGAGGACAAAAATAACGGGTACTCAGTTGACAAAATCAACCAACTAAACTAAATCATTATATAAGAATGTTAGATTGCTAGATAAGATAACTAAGTCAAGGGACATAAAGAAACGTCAATCATCTCCAACATCATTGTACATAATAAGTAATTAAACTAAAATAACAAGATTATATGAGGCATCAACACATAACAATGTATCAGCACATGCCGATCACCGCTTGAGCATAATAAGTAAATAATTTGCAATAATAATGTATCAATAGGCATTAACATAAGCAACCATAAACTAAAAAATTGGCTCCCATATGCCAATTGGTCCAAAAAAAGTAAAAAAGCCATCATAGCCTCCCATACGACTGGAGAGTACACTCAAGAGTAGAAAAAAACAATCAACAAACATTATAGCTAACTTTCATCGTCATTTAACCATCATTCCACAATTATCATCATGAAGCTATCTATTAACATCACAATTTACCAACATCCCATAATACAATAATTATTTAACACCCTTATCACCGACACTCAAAAGTCACCACTTATTAATTAACCATCTAGTATTAACTAATCCATTTATTAACTAGTTATCGTATAGCCTCCAGTTATAATTTATCAACCATTCTCCAGGTATCCACTAATCATCACATATTAGATAACCATTATTTGTCAACTAACACCATTATCAACTAACGTCATTTATCAACCAACATCATTTATTATCTAATCACTATTTATGGACTAATCATCATTTATGAATTAGTCATTAGTAGTCACTTAACAATATCCACTAATATTTGATTTTTAACTATAATAATCAATTGTACCACTTTATATACATTTATCACTTATGAACTATGAGCGGCATCACGAATATCAACAACATACCCAAATTTTATATAAGTAGACATAAGTATATAGTTGTCATACATAGGGCATATCCAAACTCGAACCGGTATAGGTACACATAGGCACATCAGTATAATCATACTATGGCCTTGTTGGATATGAATGCATCATCAAAATATTCCTCCGGCCTATAGAGTATTAACATCATCATAATCTTCTTTTGGCCTTGTTGGGTACCAATATTATCATAATCGTCCTTCATCCTTGTCAGGTATTAGTATATCATAACAATATCCTCAAACCTTGCAGGGTATCAATATATGATCACAATATCCTTTATCCTTTTTGGGTATCAATATATCATCTCAATATCCTCGGGACTTTCCGAGTATCAACATATCATCATTATCTTCCAGAATTTAACCGGGTGTAAAATCAATGCTATAACTGCCAATATAGTTAAGCATCAAGATTTCTAACATAATTCAGGGCATAATATAATTAAATATATTGGAATGACAATGTAGCACAAATAATAACATAATTGCTAATGTCGTCAATAAGGATGATTTCTAACATGATTACTAGCATAGTTGTAAAGCATTATCACAGTAATAAATAATATCATGAGTAATAACTTATCAAAGTATAATTTATGGATTATTATTAGCATAAAAAGTAGCTTATCAATAGCTTGAGCGATAACTAATCCAAAGAATAATTTGTAGCTTATTCCTAGCATAATCAATAACATAATTTGGCTTAGACAATATCATAGTCAAGGGCTCACTCAATGGTATATTCGATAGCCCAATCAATAGGCACAACAATAGCATAATCAATAGCAACTCATAGCTTAACAAAAAAATCATATATATGGCATAATAATCTATGAATTTCTTCCAATGCCATCCATCATCACCAACATGTACCAAGGTTCCTTAATATTTCTTCAAAAAGGAATTCTCTAAGCATTTAATTAGTGTATAAGGGTCTCAAGAATACTATACATAAATCTTGGCTTATGATGGGTCAAAAAAGCACACTCTAAGTCCACAAAAATACATTCTAAGTAAAACATTACCCCAGACTAGGCTATGTTATCTAAATCTACACTTATATGTATTACAAGCCACCATTAATCCTAAGGTCGAGATTCTTCTCAAGAACTTAAACTAATTTGAATGGGAATTTAGTCCACCTCTATTAATACAAGAAACTAAGGAAAATCTTACCATAAGACTGATTAAGTAGGGGTTTACTTAGTTTATATCAAACTAAGTCATTCTCATTCTAAAAAAGAGTAATGAAGACTAATGCACTAAGGTTCAAGGCAACAAGCTAAGTCCTTCAACTCCATGATTTAAAAATAGTCTAAATGGTAAAGCTAAACCAACTCTTGTATATCATCAATCCAATAACTAAAAACCATCAAAATATAAACAAAATATCATAAGTATAGCATGACATAGCTCAATTTAACAAGGGATAAACTTAGTCTACCTCGATGCCAAAGAAGGTTCAATAAATCTCTAAACTTAGCTTTTTTTGTTCTGAGAAGCCTCCTTAAAATGCCAAGCTATTACAAATAAATTCTACTCATCAATACAAGAATAATTATGCCCATACAACACCATTATACTTTGTGTCCAAAAATCACATCAAAAACCCCATGTGGGTCCCACTTACAAAAATCACATTTACGAGACTATCCCAATATTCATACAAGCTCAAAGAATCATTAAATTAAAAATGGATAAAACCAAGATAAATTGGGGCTAAAATAAAGCCCTATGAATTTTGGAGTTTTGAGCAATTAATCAAGATGTTTCACCAAGAAAAGGGTAAATTCTTACCTTAAATTTGATGATAATCATGAAAATAAATATTACCCAAGATTTCTTATCTCCAAAAAGCTTCCATGTTAAGTTAACACTCTATTCTTGGGTTTTGGTCTCCCAAGACATGAGTGAAAATGGGTAAAATCATAGACTAAGGGTCCCTTTTATTCCTAGTCCAAGTCCTCAAAAGTCGCTATCGTGACCTGCAGGTATGAAATCACATCATCTTGTGGTCTACACAGCTTGTCACAATCGTGACACCTACGTGCATCGTACGATGGTATCACTACGATCGTAACCCAAGTCTCGCGATCGCGGCTGCATCAGTTGTCAGCTGAATTTTGGAAATTCTTCCAAGTTTCAATAAAGCCCTCAAGATTCATCTAGAACCCAATATATAAAACAAAACTATGTAACCACATTAATATCAACTTCTCGGGTGTGATGGCACAAATAGATTTTCTATAGGAGGTTGTTTCAATCAAATGTGGGTCCCACATAGATGTCGCCACAAACTAACCTCCAAAAATGTATGTTGTGGTTGATGCCAAATATAGTAACCCATCTAGATTGGGGTCGAACCCATAGGGAACAGATTGAACAGTTGCTTAGCTTGCTTAAATCCACAGACAATGCAAAAAACTAAATGGGAGGATTTGAAATCAATCGTAAGTAGTAATTTAACTTGAATGATCTAGAGATTGTAAACAATAGAATATGAACACTAGGACTATGTTCCCCCAGGATTCTCAACTCCCCAAATTTCTCATATTTAATCCACCTATTTTTTGGCTCTATATGTAAAGTTGACAACATAGGTATTATCAACTATCTTGTGAATGTGTTGATAAATCTCACCCTTTACCTTGTGAATCTCAGGGCGTCATCTTATTACTCCTTGCTTATGACTTCAGTACAACTTTTACCTTTTGAGTCTCAAGTTGATTAGATGAGATGATGGAATAATAAGATGGTCGTGAATCTCAAACTACCGTTTTAATCCTCTTTTCCCAATTTCAAACTCCTTTGTGAGGACGTTATCAAATACAAGAAATTGTTAAGATTCTAAAGTATCTCTGAGGTCAACTAATAAGAATAAGATCAAGATACATTCATAGACCTTAGAATAGATAAATCTCCCACTTTCCTTATATAGCTAATCTGCCAGGGCTCCCACAACCCTAGTAAGGGAAATTAGCCACTCATGTTCATGAAAAAATCAATGATAATCAATGAAGAATTCATGAAATTAATTGCACAAAATAATATGTATAAATCCAAAGTCTTTAATCAAATAATAACCCTAAAATCTCAAAAATAATGTAAGGTATTGTATGTGTAATAGAATATCTAAGAGTGTAACCTAATAAAAGATGAACCCTAGGGTATTCATAGTATCTCAAAACAACATAGAAATCCTAATAAAATTGGAAAAGAAAAAGTAATGTCAAAACAAGGAACAACTCGCTCGGCCACCCATAAGGTCTTCTTACAACTCATACTGTTCTACTCGTATCTATTCTAATGTCTGATGTTCCAGCACTTCAACTTTATGTTATTCTTACAACTTTTACTCATGAGTTATACCTTGACCATATGACTCATGGCCTTCACTCATTTCCACCTGGGACTTCTTCCTTTCATGCTTTGAACAGTAGTCTTCTTATGGTTTACCTATACGAGTTGTACTCAAGCTTCTGACACGTCTTCTTCTGAGACATCAACTCTAAATCGAAGCCTGAGGTTATGTTCTTTATACGTTTTATTGACACGACCCATATACGCATCTTACGACTCGTATGAATGATTTATATCTTTTCTTCACTTAGTATTTCTTCTTGGACTTTGGTTTTGTTGTTCTTATGAGTCAACCTACAAGCCACATGGTGTGTTGACAACTCATATGGCGACTTGTATCATCTTCATACTTCATCTTTTTACAACTTTTTCTTTTTATTTATTTCCAAGTCTTTTATTTACCCGTTTCACCTACAACAAGAACAAAACTACCTTATATCTACTTAAAAACTGAAGTCCAAGCATAAATTTATTGTTTTAAGAATTGAAAGTGTCATTTTTCCATGGTGCATCAACACCCTCAACTTAGAAGGTTGTGTTTCCTTAGGAAAATCACAAATCACAAAGACTCACTCAACAAGAACAATGCTTAAATAAGAGGATCCTAAAATACCTATGGCAGTAATTTTGAATTCAATTTTGAATATTTTTATTCCCCCTCTTAATTTTAACTTTTTAATAATCAAACTATGTACATATATTTGACATACAGAGAAACATAAAGAAATCTAATAATGGTATTCTGATAACGCACAATTTGCACATCAATTTAGTGCAAGGCGGTCGTCGTCAATATATTTACCCAACTTTGGAGTCGGGGTCGAATCCATAAGGAACAATGTGAGTGGCGATTAAACTAATTTGAAACTATAGCTATAATTTGAATTCAAACAAACAATACGCAAAGATAAAATGGGGTTTTTTGATAATCAAACAAATGTTAAAGTTTAACTTGCTTTAGATCTTAAAACTAAAATTTCAATGGTTGAAATCAGTGATAGAGAGGAACTAGGGTTATGAACACTATGATTATTTACCCCCATTAAATAATAACTGTAGTATTGGGTTCTCATGACTTGTGGGAACACCAAATTATCACTTTCGACAGTCCATCTAAGTGTTTATCAACCTACTTAGATGTTGAACTCCCTAATTCTCTCGAACTTAGGAAATCATTCTAGTCATACTGATTTTATCTCAAGTTGATCAATCTTGTTACATCACTAATCATTATATGGGAGATTAACCTTCCCAAATCCTTGTTGATAATTCACTACCATTAGTTTATTTCTCAGTTTGAGCAAATCAACAGAAGGCGGGATCTATTGTTTGCACCCAAAAAATAAAAATCATAACAAAAGAATTATCAAGATGTATCCATAATCACTCAAACCCTAACCAACTATTAAATCCATAGAGAAATAATCATAGATCCCACAACGCTAGTTGTGGGTTTTAGTGCCACATGAAAAAGAATGAGATAGAAACAATTATATTCATCATTAAAAGTAATTAAACTTACAAAAGATGAAGTCTGAAGTCGATTCTCTACCAAGTTCAAGAGAAAATTCCCACAACCAAATCAAAAAGATGAAAATTGAATTCTAAGTTAAGAGCCCCCAAAGAGAGGTGAACTCCTTTGGAATAAGTTCCATCCGTTTCTATTTTTTTAATGAAAACCCTAGAACTTGTCCTTAAATACTTCAGCCTAATTATGGAAACAAACTCACAGATCACATCTTTTTTCTCAGACAGATAACGTTGTGTGTGATGGCTTATCAGGAGTCTGACGACTTATCAGGAATGTCATCAGATCCTCTTTAGTTTTGACAATATCTACCTTAGGTTGAAGATGAGATGTGAGGGCTTATCAGAAATGTGACAACTTATCAAAATTGTCATCACTTCTTCACTTGAAATCCCATTCCCTGCCTAAGACTAACGATGAGCCTGATGGCTTATCACACTTCTAACGGCCTATCACAAATGTTGTCATGAATTCTAGTTGAAGCTCATTCTCCGTCTAAGTCCTGATGATAACTCTGATTGGTTATCACAAGGCTGACGACTTATTAGACAAGCCATCAGCTATACTTCCCTTTCTACTTTCTCAGAAATCAACTCTTTTACTTCCACTATTTCTAGTTCTCTTGCATCTTGACTTTTACTGCAATATCGAACAGAAAACAATCAAAAAAACAAGACTTTGCAATTATTCTTAGTTAAAATCCTCAAATATTTTAGCATCTTCTCACATATCAACACTCTCAACTTAAAAAAATTATTTGTCCTCAAGAAATTAAAACATAACTAAGAGGATACAAAGCTTATTCGGCAGTCAATCATCCATTTTAGCTCAAAACATCTTCACCATCTCCAAGTTAATTAATTTTAGAAAAACCAACTGTGCATATTACTGAAGAACAATAATGCGACACACAGGAATCAAGATATGACATCAATTCTACAACAACAACCATGCATGTACCAAGACTACACTATCCAAACAAGTTAAAAACTAGCAACGTAACCATTGTGCCCATAGAATAACGAGGTCCCTCCTAACTCATATGTGACATGCGGGGACAGTCAAGAGACACTCACTCTCAAAAAGAAGTTCCAGACAATGTATACCAAATATCATAAGCTTGCCCTTATTTTCATTACTGAAGCTTTCAGACAATTAATTTAGGATCACTAAAGGACTTTTCTTCAGCTTGTAATGTAGGCTTGGGGCTTGTATGATACACAAGGATATTTAAAGTAACTAAGATTCCTTGGCACTACACTATTTTTGGGGTCTCACTTATCAACCTTTACCTTATTTCTCTCTTTCTTGATTAAAGCACATTCAAGATGGGTGCAGTTTTTATTTCTTGATTTTCTCTTTTTCACAACTTTTCTTTTTTTAACTATTTTTCTACCACACACAGCCTTGCATATTTTTCTACCCTTCTTCATACTCACTTTACACCACGCACCCCTATGATATCCATCTTTAGCTTAGGCTATTTGCCTAAGTTAAAGTGCATAATGTCCAAGGAGGACCAGGGACAAAATAGGTTCATTGTGATACAAATGGAAAGGTGATAGGTATAATAAAAGAATAGGCATTCAGGCTCAATATCAGGATCAAGGATATTATTCACACATGGAAGGTCATTTAGGATAAAAGTGGACTAATATTAACAACGGCCTATGATCCTCTCCAAACCGCTATCCTACAACCAAGGAAAGACCAACCGGGCAAGTTCTGAATTTAACACACAATGGGAACTAGGTAATATCTCACACACACATGGCACAAAGATACATCACAAGCTACTACCCATTCAGTTTATGCAACTGTTTAGAAATAGTTATCATGTCACTAGTACTAATGCCATTACAAGATTCACTGTGGTCACATATAAATACATATCACACAGTTATAAAACATACCATTAGAGAGGTGTTCAAAAATCAACAAAAACATGTTAAATGCTTTAGGTACTTGTATTTCCCCTAGTCAACTACAATATTTTACAACAAATCATAATACGCCTAAACATGACGGCTCTACTAGGAATAAGACTTCGGGGAAAAAAGGCACGGCAACAAAACCCCAAGTGGACATCAACACCCATAAGTAGCCACACTCTTAACTGAAAATCATGCAATGTCCCCAATGCGTCAAACCAAAACAAGAGAGTTAGAAATATACCTATTGCACCATGGGTGCGAAGATCTGATATTAATCATATAATACCAATAAAAACAACAAAATACCTTAGGTTACCCCCGAAGCAGCGCCTGATTTAATGTTGCGGCACGACTAGGTTATCTGGACTACTCAGACTTTTTCAAGACACCATACTGCTACCTCTTTCTCATCTTCATAAAACACATCCACGACTTAAAAGACACTCATCTCCTTTTGTTGTGTCATGGATGAGTGTATTTCAAATCTTGCTTCTTTGTCATTGAACCTGAACATCAGCTTATTCAGCTCCATGTTCACTACTACTCTCCCAGTAGCAAGGAATGGTCTATAAAAAATGATGGGTACTTCAAAATCCACCTCACAGTCTTGGACTACAAAATCAGCAGAAAGCATAAAGTCATCCACCTTTACCATTCATCATGTAATATTCCTACTAGCTGTTTTATAGACCTATCCTCCATCACCAACCGTATGTTTCTCAAGGTAGGATCCCCCAAACCTAGATTTTTATACATGTCTAGTGACATTAGATTTATGCCTGCCCCTATATCACATAGTGCCTTAGCAAAATTGAGAGACCCGATTGTACATGGAATAGTTAATGCTCTAGGGCCGGCCTTCTTCTGCACTAAGGATCGTGAAAAAATGGCACTACAATAGTGGAGATTATCCTCCTGTTTATAGATCACCGCTCTTTTCTTCATCACAAGGTCCTTCATTAATTTAGAATACCCTGGCATTTGCTCAAGTGCCTCCACTAAAGGCACATTTATTGTTAACTACTTCAACATTGCCATGAATTTACTAAATTTCGTGTTTTCAACCTTTTTCTTCAATCTTTGAGGAAAGGGAGGTAGTGGTCTTGGGAGAGTTTTCACCACTACTTCCTTTTCCTTATTCTGGAGCATCATCAGAACCATCCAGCTTCCCAGACACTACTGGACATTCTTCTTTGGGTTCATCATCAACTTCAGTCACATATTCGACTCCAACTTTGCCCATAGAAAGGTCAGGTATTATGTTACAACTTCTAGTGGTAATCGCCATACATAAGCCATCATTCCACGAATTCTAAACTGTATCACTAGGTAACATTACATTCTTCCTTTGGTTTAGCGTTGCACAGAGTTAGCTCATTTGCTGTTCCAGATGTTTGATCGAAGTGGAGTGTAAGTTTACCAACTGACTTAGAGAGGACTGATCGGTCTTCATGGTAGTCACCCCTGAGTTGGTAGCCTCCACTCCCTTTAACAATTTAGCTATCATGTCCTCCAGGGACATCTTTTCAAAACTTGTTGTACCAGCCTCATAATTTCTAGGAGGGATATATAACCCGCTTCTATCATTATTGCTCCACCAATTACCTTTCTCCTGGTTCTTATATCCAGCCTTGTAATAGTAAGTCCGGCCTTGATTTCCTTGGCTATTGCCTCAGAAAACCCCTTGATTATTTACATAGTTCACCTCTTCTTCTGAGTTATACTCTACTTTGCTTTGCAATCCTACATCCTTCACTTTCTCAGTTTTACCTGATAGTAAATGCTTGGTTAGCAAGTCCATCTGTATTTTTAGGTGAGCCATGTATTGATCATGCTTCTCGTCTCTTCTGCGTTGTTCCGCAGTCATACCAACAGAAATAGTGGGGATTTCTACTACAGAGTACCTGGTATACCATGCCCAACTCTATTTGGTCATTCTCTCAAGCATTTATAAAGCCTATGGGAATGTAAGATCAACAAACGAACCACCAGTAGCATTATCTACAATAAATTTTGTCACAGAGTTAAGATCCCTGTACAAAGTCTCCATCAAGTGTATGCCCATCATGTTGTGGTTTGAATACTGCGTCAGCTTCTTTTTGAATCTCTCCTAGGTTTCATGCCAGGCTTCAGTTGGGAGATGTCTAAAGTTGGTGATCTTATCCCTACTATGTACCCTCCTGGAAGGTGGAAAGAACCTTTCTATAAAAGCTCATTTCATTTTCCTCCAGTTGGTTAAAGAATTGGGTGTCAGCTCATTAATCCACAATGTTGCCTCCCCAGACAGAGACAATGGAAATAATCTCAAACAAATAGCATTCTGACCCACTTTTGGGTTATCAAAATATTTATAAATGGTGACAAAGTTCACCAAATGCAATTTCAGATCATCCCCAGGAAGGCGACCAAACAACCCCTTCAGATTAAAGAGTTGAATCATAGTACTCGTAATGTTGAATTTTGCCCCAGGTGATAACGGTGGAGGAATAATTTCACCCGTTTCACCTGCTCCATCCATTCGATCAGCATCATCATTGAGGTCATACTGGGCCAGCTGGTGATCTTGCCTTCCTCAGAACGTACGCATCCTGTTAGCATTACGTTGTACTGGTGCAGCTATTTGCTCTGTATGCCTTTAAATACCATGGTTTAGCAACTCCTCATCTCCTAAGTCATCATCCTCAGGATTTTTATTATGCACTTGTTGAACGTCATTCTGCACATTCACCTGAGCTCTAGCTAAGACTGCTAACCTGTCAGCCTCTTGATGGTTTGCTATTCTGCCTATTAGTTGTGGTTCTGGATTAAATGGTAATAATGGTTCTCCGGAACATCTGGTTCTTGGCATGCACCACAAAATTCCTATGACAAACAAAACCAACAAATAAATGTAAAACTAGGAAACTTGACTAACAGTCAATTAGCACACACAACTTTAATTTAAAACTGTACTCCCCAACCATGGCGCCATTTTTTATAACGCTCAACTTTCACGTCAATTTAGTGCAAGTCCGTCGTCGTCAATATATTTACCTTACTTTGGAGTCGGGGTCGAATCCACAAGGAATAATGTGAGTGGCGATTAAACTAATTTGAAACTATAGCTATAAGTTGAATTCAAACAAACGATAAAAATAAAATGGGGTTTTTTTTATGATCAAACAAATGTTAAAGTTTTAACTTTCTTCTGAGCTCAAAAACGACAACTTCAATGGTTCAAACCACTGATAGAGAGAAACTAGGGTTACGATCACTATGATTATTAACCCCCATTAAATAATAATTGTAGTATTGGGTTCTCATGACTTGTGGGAAACACCAAATTATCAGTTTTGACAGTCCATCTAAGTATTTCTCAACATACTTAGATGTTAAACTGCCTAATTCTCTTGAACTTAGGAAATCATTCTATTCATACAGATTTTATCTCAAGTTGATCGATCTTGTTACAACATTAATCATTAGATGAGAGCTTAAACTTCCCAAATCCTTATTGATAATTCACTACCTTCAGTTTATTTATCAGTTCGAGCAAATCAACATAAAGTGGGATTTATTGTTTGCAACCAATAAATAACAATCATAACAAAGGAATTATCAAGATGTCTCCACAATCACTGAAACCCTAACCTACTATTAAATCCATAGAGGAATAATCATAGATCCCACAACCCTAGTTGTGGGTTTTAGTTTCATATGAAAAAGAAATAGATAGCAACAATTATATTCATCATTTAAAGTAATTAAACTTACAAAAGATGAAGTTTGAAGTTTCTTCTTTTCCATGTTCAAGAGAAAATTCCCACAACCAAATCAATGATTTGAAAATTAAATTCTAAGTTAAGATCCCCCAAAGAGAGGTGAACTCCTTTGGAATAAGTTCCATACATTTCTACTTTTTTTTTATGAAAACACTAGAACTTGTCCTTAAATACTTCAGCCTAATTATGGAAAAAAAATCACAGATCACAGCTTTTTTTCTCAGAAAGATGACGTTGTGTGTGATAGCTTATCAGGAGTCTGATGACTTATCAGAAATGTCGCAAGCTCCTCTTCACTTTTGACAATCTTTGCCATAGCTTGACGATGTGACATGACGGCTTATCAGATATTTGACAACTTATCAGAATTGTCGTCACTTCTTCACTTTAAATCCCATTCCCTGCCTAAGCCTAACGACGAGCCTAACGTCTTATCAGACTTTCGACGGCCTATCATAGATGTGATCATGAATTCCAACTGATGATAATTCTTTATCTAAGGCTGATGACAACTCTGATAGCTTATCACAAGGCTGACGACTTATCAGACAAGTAGCCAGCTATACTTCCCTCTCTACTTGCTCAGAAATCAACTCTTTTATATCCATTATTGCTTATTCTCTTGGATCTTAACTTTTACTGCAATATCGAACAGAAAACAATTAAAAATGAAAAAAGTTGCTTAAGACTTTACAATTATTCTTAGTTAAAAGCCTCAAATATGTTAGCATCTACTCACATATCACATTACATAAGTAACAGACAACCAAGCATTGACACAAACCACATTAAACAAACAATCTAGCAATCTCACAACATAACACATGTGCACTCACAGTCAAAGAAATCCCACTCATTTAAAATTAATTAATTTATTTTGGGATAAAACAAAAGGTGATCTCACTCACAAATAAGTACCATTGGTGTATGTAGAATACCATAGGCTTTCCCATATTCTCTCTTCCTGGGCTTTCAGATAGTCGGGATAGGATCATTAAAAGACTTTATTTTACTTATAACATAAGTTAGTGGCTGGTATTGTATCTTTTTGGGATATTGTTAGTGACTACACCTCCTTGACACTATACTTTTATCTAGATTTCACTTATTTTCCTCTTTTTATTTATTTTATTTCCTCTCTTCTGTCTCACTTTTTCTTTTAAAGCACATTCAAGCTAGACCATGTGAGGTTTTCTTTTCTCACTTTCTTTTTCTTTTATTTTCATTGATTTTTTTTGTTTTCTTTTATCTTCTTTTATTTTCACCGCACCTGTAGTTTTTTATTATTTTGTTAGACATATTTTTCTTGATACTCATTTTTTCCTACACACCAAATAATCAACTCCATCAAATTAGGCAATTTGCCTGTGTTGAGGTGTATAGTGTTCACGGAGGACCAATGCCAAAATAGGTTCATTATAAGTGAAATAGGAAGGTGAAATTGGTGTAGTAAAAAATTGGGCTGTAAGGCTCAAACAATAGGATCAAGGGATTCATATCATATATAGTAGGGAATTTAGGCTTGAGTGAACTC
Organism: Capsicum pubescens; assembly: GCA_030864215.1. NCBI lineage: Eukaryota > Viridiplantae > Streptophyta > Magnoliopsida > Solanales > Solanaceae > Capsicum > Capsicum pubescens. The sequence continues at coordinate 111,320,991 of CM061544.1, forward strand.
AAAATAATAATGTCCTATGATCATTTACTACTCGACTATCCTAGACCTTAGGTAAGAGCAACCGAGAAAGTTCTGGATTCATACATTCCAAGAACTAAGTAGCGCCTCACACACACTCGCATAGGGTTATAGTGCTAAGTACAACATATCCAGTTATGAAATTTCTTTCCCTAGTTGTTCTATTCATAATCCTAATTCCATTATTAGATTCACAATCTTCTCAAAAAAATACACAACTCACATAGAAAAAGTATAGGAGGGGTATCAAATTTGTTAGCACAATTATTTTCAAAATCACATAATTCCAGCATACTCATTAAAACACATCAACTGCCACAAGTCAATGTTTCCTCCTATTTCCACATTACACATAAATTAACAATAATAAAGTATAATATAAAACATGTCAGTTCTCAAACTTTTTTAAATTGTGACCACGGGCTTCAAAACATGACAGGTATATGCCATGATGACTTTGGTACACCCCCAACTTGAATCCTATGCACTATCCCTAGTGCATCTAAAAATATAATGCAAGGGATCGAGAACATACCTAGGCACTCAAGGCACCATATCATGCATTATCATCATATAGGTCCTAAGGTTGGGTCCTACCATCCTTAGCTATAGTCCCATTAATGGTCGGGACTTCCTCAATAGTAGTGGAATAGATTATGACTGATGCGCTCAATGGTACATCAATAGTCAGGGTTGCATCACTGCCCCAATAAACATAATCAACTTCCGATGTCAATCTTCCAGCTTTAGCTAGCATCTTCTGGACCTTTGTCAACTAATCTTGGTCACTCATTATGTTGGCTTTCTTTTCTTACTTCATAGCATCTCTTTTAGCACTCTGATGCATTCTATTCTATCTCTCTTAGGGTTATTCTACTGGTTTCAGACTTGCCCAAATATTTTCAACCTATAATTTAGGTACAACTTCCATAAAAAAGGGTTCTGGGATGATCGGCCTGCCGTATAACTGAGTAATTATCTTCTTTATTTTGGACATCTCAAATTTTACTTCTGTTATATCTAGAGTCTAGCCGCTTCCCAACTATCGGGTCATCTACTACTCAAATGTATCTAACCTACCCTATACCCATATATCTTGGTCTGTTAGACAAATATCAACCAAGGTATTCACACCCTCTTACATGTTGGGAATTTTGGCTTCCAACATGCCCAATCTCTTCATTGACTCATCCCACATATCCTGTAAGATCATGATCAAGACATCCATCTTCATATGGGTTCGAGGTGGAATAGACTATGCAGAAGGAGGGTCCCTAGCTATACCCGCTGCATCTAAAGTCTACAGCTCAGTCTGTACACCTGCCTCAATAGCCTCATTAGTCTTAGTCTTATTCTTGTACATCTCGACTAACATATCATCGCCACTCCTTGCCTATTTGGCCATTGGATTTGTTGTACCCCAAAACAACCTATGATATGTGAAATTCATAGGCTCAATCATCTCATCAATCCCTGGGACTTCCTACACCCCCATAGCAAAACAGATCTGCATAAATATTAACGGATGCACGAACAACAACTTCTATCTGCCCACAACCCGATCTCAATTCACTTGGGATAAAAAGACTCTCGCATCGAACTAGTATCCAACCTTCAACCTTGCTATCAAATATGCATGAACCGAACTAAGTACATTTTCCCTAGTAGTGGGACAAAGTTTGTGTCTAGTTCCAATCCACCATGCTTTAGATTTAAAATTTAGGGTGTATTTTTTTATCTTCTGTGACGTCACCCCTAGTCTACGTACTACCAAAACTACATTCTCACCATTTAATTTGATCAGATTTTCTATCCACCTAAAGTGTTTCATTTCATTGTCTGACCTTATATGCTTCCAAGTAATTTTCTGCATTTCATCCATGTGGTACATTATTTCACATATGTTTACTGGAGGCTGAAAGTTTGGTCCATTCAAGAACCTAGAGATAGTGAGTGGGGATATATTGACCCGCACTCCCCAAATGGTCAAAAAAACTATGGGGTCACCACCACTCTATAAATTACCCTTTAAGTACTGTCATTTTAACCTTTTATGCCACATAAAACTCCTATAATAGTGCAGTACATACTTATCAGGTGATGTAGTCATCTGTTAAAAGATATATTGTCTTAATCGGGCCACAAATTGAGGAATCTTTATCCCTATGGTCATCAATCTTCTTTCCAGATAAAGACTTTATTTTACTCTTCTATTGGGGAGTCTTCTCAACCCATTATTATATGATTCCTACATACAGGGGTACCCCCACCATTCAACGGTGGGAAATAAACTAGGTGTAAGAGCTAGGGGTGGAGCTTGTCTGTTAATAGGAGTAGCATAAACTTCTTCCTTACTAGAATTCTCTAAACTTTATTCCTCAGAGCTTGATTAAACATCATTCTCTACCCCTGCATCATCCTCAAGTTCTGCTTTTTCATCATCCACCAAAGATAAAGGTGAGTGTTAAGGGGAGGTACTGGTTTATTCATTCTTGGTCCTCATAAAGGTGTTTCCTTTGGAGTAGCTATTATCCTACCCCTTAAAGGAATTTTGCCTCTTGTGTCAGCCTTTCCCTTTATTGGGTATTCGACGATTTACCACTACTGCTGGATGACTTTGTAGACTCAGAACTTAAAATGAGTGTTGTTCTATTTCCTTTTTTTACACTTGTTTTGAAGATGAAGCACCTTTGGGAGGTATGGTACCTATATTTTCACATAAATTAGTAATTAGTAAGGAAAGGAAAAATAATAAAATAAGTGTTAGTGTGGAATTTCTGTTCATGGTATGACTAGGGGTAAGAGTCATATCGTTTAGGTACAACTATAATGACTAAGTCATATGCTAAACAGTGTGTATATAGATTTTCACTGGTCTTCTTATGATTCTTCCTGACCAGTCGTAAGTACAGGTTACAACTTGTTACCAACTCTCATAAGTAGACTAGAAATAGTACTTTAATATATGTTATCTTCTAAGGTCCTTACGAATTTTGTGTACGAGTCGTATAGGTTGGATATGACTCGTATAGTCAAGTCATACCCATAACATAATCTAAAATCAGTTAGACATCTATATTGTTAGTGGTTACAAGTTTTATTACGACTCGTTACTTGTGGGTATGAGTCATCAGGGGTCTAGTATCCACTATGACATAGAAGTTCAACTTATGAGTTAATTATGATACATAATCCCAATTTTACCCTTTAATCACCGCATTTTCCATACCATTTTAGTCCAAAAATATACATATTCAGTACATATTATCAAGTTCATCCAAAATCCTAATTTCAAACTCAATTCCTAAAATATAGGGTTCACATTTTTCACACTTAAGTATACTAAACTCAAAGAATGTGTAAAATCTCAACATAGATTCAACTTCAATTCGATATGTAATAAATTTAAGTTCAAGAACTTACTTGTTTGGTTGAGCTCCTAAGTTTCTTGATTTCAACACGTTTCTAACACAAATTCTAGAGAATTAAGTGAAATGTGAGGGAATCCAAAGATGTTGTGTGTGTCTTGGCTTGTTATCGTGCATTTAGAGCTCGGTGATCGGCCGACAATAGAGGTATTTGATGTTTCAAAGTGTCGGGTACCCGTATTGGGCACCCTCTTTTAATTAAAAGAAAATAATTTAGCTGGTTAACCCGTGACTCTCGACCTGGTAAACTTGGTTACTAGTTATGTGTACGACTTGTACCCAGACTTATTGGTTTTTTCCTCAATTATAAAGAACTAGAACTTTATCTGGGATCGGGAGTAGATACGACTTAGTGTGATGAATCGTACCTTGAGGGTATGACTCATTCTGAGGTTCATAAATACTTTAGAAACTTTTACCTAGATCTAAATAACCTCCCAAGTTCTTATGACTCTTACTCACCAGTCGTCACTTTAAGATACGACTCGTGAAGAGTTCGTATGACCTAACTTCTTGGAAGTTTTTTGCTCTTTTCTGTAATCTCTAGTCCTGCACACTGAACAAACATATTAACCTAGAAATAAATAAGTAGAAAACATAGGTTGCCTCCTGCACAATGCTTGATTTATGTCACAGCACAATGGGGCTAAGTTGGATACTCAGATTTCACCAACTAGCCTCATGGGTTACCTCCCATGCAGCGCTTGATTTAACATAATGGCACGAAGTAATTTCCTTCGATACTTAGACTTCACAAAGGTCCATCTCAAAACTTACATTAATTTCCTTAGTGTTACATAGATAATGCCTTAATCTTTTCCTATTCACCTTGAACGGGGCTTCACCATCCTGCTTCAATTCCAATGTACCATAAGGGAACACTTTTAGAATAATTAATAGACCATACCATCTAGACTTCAACTTACCTAGAAATATGCAAAGCCTTGATTTATAGAGCAATACCTGGTAACCTTTTCTGAAGTTCTTTTTCTCAATCTTGCGATCATGATGATGTTTCATATTTTCTTCGTAAAGTGCAGAACTTTCATATGCCTTGAGTCAAAATTCATCCAACTCGTTCATTTTGTTCATCCTTGATTTTGTGGCATCTTGCCACTCAAAGTTCAGCTTTTTCAAAGCCCATAGTGCTTTATGTTCTAGTTCCACTGGCAAGTCATAGACCTTGACATACACCAATTGAAAATGAGAATCACCAATGGGGCGTTTAAAGCTGTTCTGTAAACCAATAATGCATCATCTAATATTCGTGACCAATTAGCCCTATTGGCATTTACTATTTTTGCCAAGATGGACTTGATTTCTCTGTTGGAAACTTCAGCCTGTGCACTAGTCTGTGGATGATAAGGTGTTTCCACTGTGTGTTTCACTCCATATCTCTCAAACCGACTTTGGAATAGATGATTACAAAAATATGACCCACCATCACTAATGATAGCATGTGACGTGTCAAATTAAGAAAATATATGCTTTTTCAAGAATGCAGTGACACAATGTTCTTTATTATGGGGGAGAGAAACCACTTCGACCCACTTGTAAACATAATCTACAACCACAATAATATACTTTATGCTAAATGAACTAACAAAAAGTCGCATGAAATCCACACCCCACTAATAAAATAATTCCAATTCTAAGATAAGAGTCATAGAAAGTTCATGGCGTCTAGAGATGTTACCTTGGTATTGACATTAATCACAAACTGAAGCAAAATCATGTGTATCTTTGTATATTGTTGGCCAATAGTACCCAGGTTGAAGGATTTTGTGGGCTGTGTGGGTTCCTCCATTATGACTCCCAACTACTGAAGAATGACAAGCCCTAAGTATGCTCACCATCTCCACCTCAGGTATATATCTACAAATAATACAATCCAGACAGATTCTGAATAAATAAGGCTCATCCCAAAAAAATTTCCTTACCTCATGCATGAACATTTTTCTTTGTTGGAAGAAAGGATCTTCTGTTACTATATCACTTGCTAGATAATTTGTATAGTAAGAAAACCATGGAATTAGATCTTAGGAAGCAACTAATATCTACTCATCTTGAAAACCTTCATCAATCTCGATCCCATCTTTAAAACTTTTCATAGCTTCCTCCTAAAGTCGGGACAAATGATCCGCAACTTTATTTTCAGTGCCTTTCTGTCCTTGACCTCGAGATCAAATTATTATAGTAATAGCGCCCAACAAATCAGTCTAGGCTATGTATCCTTTTTTACCATTAAGTACCGCAATACTACATGATCAGTGTGCACAATCACCTTTGTCCCAATCAAATAAGACCTAAACTTCTCAAAGGAAAAAACTACTACCAACAACTCTTATTCCATCATGGTGTAGTTCTCTTAAGAAGGATTTAGTGATTTTCTAGCATAGTAGATGGGATGAAGGATATTTTATTTTTGTTGATGTAGTATAGCCCCTAAGGACAATCCTCTTGTGTCACACATAATCTCAAATGGAGAGGACCAATCTGGGGAAACTATGGTAAGAGTATCCATCAACTTCTCTTTCAGACACTCGAAAGCCTTTAAGCATGCTTCTGTAAACTAAAATTTCACCTCTTTTTCAAGAGGCCTACAAAAAGGGTTGGCAATCTTTGAGAAATCCTTGATGAATCAACTATAAAACCCAGCATGTCCCAAAAAGATATGAACAACCTCTATAGAAATTGGTGGAGGTAATTTATCAGTCATATGAATCTTCGCTCTATCTACCTCACTAACCCCCTTTTGAAATTTTATGTCCTAGAACCATACCTTCTTTAAATATAAAATGACACTTTTCCCAATTAAGTACCAAGTTGAATTCTACACACCTTCTAAGAGAATTTGCCAAGTGAACTAGGCAGTCATCAAAAGAATCACCAACGACTAAGAAATCATCAATAAATACATTGATGGTGTCTTCTGCCATGTAAGAGATGATTGACATCATGCATCTCTAAAATATGGATGGAGCGTTATATAACTCGAATGGCATACATTTGAATGAAAAGGTCCCATAACGACAAGTGAAGGTTGTTTTTTCTCGGTCCTCAGGAACAATAGTGATTTTGTTGTAGCCTGAGTACCTATCCAAAAACTAGTACCATCCTCTTCTCGAAAGTCTATCTAGCATCTGTCTCATCAAGGGCATGGAAAAGTGATCCTTCTGAGTCTATGCATTCAATTTTATGTTATCCATCCATAATACTTATTCATCGCCTTTAGATAATTCTTCTCATTAGGTACAACAGTAATACCGCCTTTCTTCAGAATATATTATACTAGACTGACTCACTTTCTATTAGTAATGAGATACACTACACAAGCATCAAGCCACTTTAATATTTCTTTCTTCACCACCTCTGCATTGGAGTATTGAGTCGACGCTGATGTTTAATACTTTCAACAATCTGGTTCAAGTTTGATCTTATGAGTATAAAAAGCAGGCAGGATACCCATAATATCTACAATGGACCAACCAATGCCCCTCTTGAATCTCTGTAGTATTGATAATAAAGATTCCACTTTTGTATGAACCAAGTAAGCTGCAATGATTACCCGCAAAGTGTTGTTGGTTCCAACAAATGCATATCGTAAATTTAAAGGGAGAGCCTTCAACTCTAAGATGGGTGGCTCCTCAATAAATGGGCGAGCATGTGGAGTAGTTCTATTCTTTATATCCAAATCATGCTTCTTTGGTGCATAAGTATAGGAGCCTATCCCACAGAGTGCATATACCATCTCATCATAGTCCTCAATACCATTGTTGTCGACGTTCATGATCACAACTGCGAAAGCTTCAGCATCCAACCTATGTTCAATAAGAACAACATTAAAAGTATCATCCCAAATAGTCATAAAATCAACATTATAGAATAAATACATCTCCTCATTGTACACATCAATCACAGATATCACTCATAACTCATCAGACTGCTTCATTGATTTGCAAACATTAAATATCACCTGTTTATCATGGAGTCTCAATATTAGATTTTCTAGATTCAAATCAATCAACGCCTATACAGTATCTAAAAATGGTCTTACCAATATAATTGTGACTTAAAAGTCCACTTCATAGTCGTATATTACAAAATTAGCAGGAAAGATAAAAGAAGCCACCTTCAGTAATACATTATATAGAATACCAACTGCCTTTTTCACTGTCCTAATGGCCATCACTAGTCTCATAGTGGCTGGTGTGGGAGACCCAACCCCAATTTCTTAAATACTTCTAATTGCATGAGGTTAATACTAGCACCCAAATGACATAATACCTGTGTGAAGTTGAAAGATCCAATGGTTCACAGTATGGTGAAAGCATAAAAATCCTCATTCTTTTCTACCAATGATCTAGTCGATAAAACATTGTAGTGATAAATGTTATCGACTGGCTCATAACTGGTTAACCTCTTCTTGATGATTTGATCTTTCATGAATTTTGTATATCTTGGCATTTGCTCTATTGCCTCTACAAGTGGTATGTTGACTGACAGCTCTTGAAAAATTAATAAAAACTTTTGATACTTACCTTCTTTTTTTTTTATCATTCTTTGAGGAGAAAGAGTGCGAGGTCACGGTATTGTCTTAAAAATAGGTTCCTCGGCCTCATCTTTTCCTTTATCTTTATTGCTACTACTATCCACATCAATAGAATTATCATTCTTTTTTCATCTAGAATGGGTACAGGCAGATCTATGGTAGTTTTCCCTTCCAACTAGTAATGGCACGGCAAAGACTATCATACTTTGGATTTGCCATTGTGTTACTCAGGAGAGTGCAAGGTTGCCTTTTGTTTACTGTGGCTGACATCAAACTAAATTTCTACTCAAACTATTTGATTGTTGTAGCGATCGACTCAACTGTCTGATTTAGTCCTGATAGATCTGCCTTAAAATCCTTAAGATAGCTTTCTAGACTTTCTTGACCTTTGACTAATTTTGACAAAATTTCCTCCATTATGGACTCTAAATCACGAACACCAGGTGGAACATACCTGTCACTATTTCCCTTATAATAAACTTTTCTCCACTAATCACTATCTCTCTTTACTTCTATCTCTGTATCTATCATTATTAAGATTTCGACCTTGATTCCCTTTCCCTTGAGTTCAGAAATCTACTAACCAACAATCAAGATACTTTGTTTCCTCTTCAATGTTAGAAGTGGATCTCTATGTCGTAACTGCATTCACTTTCTTATCACTCATAGTTGTGAATTATTTTGTAAGAAGCCCAATATCTATTGGAATATGTACAAACTCTTGCACTACAACATCATGTCCAGCTCCATAATTATTACCTACTCTAATCGCATATGCACCTACACCACGCTTATCATCTATAGTATGCCAACCTCTATTAGTCATGAAATATCTTCAAGCATATCTTACGCAGCAACCCACTGAAGACGCATCAATGCACCTCCCAAAATTGTATCTTCCATTACCCTAGAGCTGACATTCAGTGATCTGTAGAGGATTTCCAACAAATTCGACCCTTTGATTATGTTATTAGGTGACATACTCAACTTCTGTTTGAATCTAAACCACGCCTCATACATGGATTCTGTAGATAACTGCCTAAAATTATAGATTTTATTTTTTCAAATATAGAATCCTTGCCAGAGGGGAAAATAAGTTCAAAAACTATCCACGCAACTCATACCAAGTAGTGATTGAACTTCTAGGAATTTCCCCTAGCCATAGTGATGCTTCACCTGTTAGTGAAAATGGGAATAACCTCAACCTTAAAGCTTCCTGATCTACCCTAGAATAGTATATGACGTGAAGTAACCAAGTAAAATTAGCTAGATGCATGTTTGCATCATCAATAGTTGATCCCAAAAACACACCCTTCAAACTTAATATCTTGATCATAGCGCCAGTAATACCAAACTTCCCATTGTGTGGGTAAAGTAGGTGGAATGATGGCTCCTATCTCACTAGTTTAAACATAATCCATATCCTCTTCATCATTGTATAGGTGTAAATGTTGATATACCAGAATAAATAGAGCTCTTCCTCTTTAAACTCTATCTCTACGCTTGAATGCTTGTCGCGGTCTAGCTAGTCCTCCTTGCTGAGGTAACTAAGAATTTTCTTCTAATTAGTCCTCTTTAATTGCCCTTCTCTCTTCCTTTGCAGCAGCTAGAAATTGTTGTATCTATAAATCTACTAAATTCTGTAGATCACCTAGAGTACATGGTAGTTCCACGTTTAGATCAATAGGATGAGGAGAAATGTCTTGAACCCAAGTAGGAACACCATCACGAACTTGTCCTGACATCCTTATTAGTGTTTAAAGAATTCATTCAGGCTATGGATCAAAAGGGAGTAAGGGATTGCCTCTTCTTCTAGTGTTTGAAATACACCGGCATATGCCAAATCAAGAATATAAAATAAAACCACAAAATTCACCTATTCAACTAGCTACTAAACCCGTCTTCGCCGATAACGGCGCCAAAATTTGATGTCACCTAATACTAACCTCCAAATAATTATGTTTCAATTGATTCCAAATATAGTAACACAATTAGGTTGGGGTCGAACCCACAGGTAAAACATTGAACAATTGATTAATTTGTTGAAATCTACGAGCAGTGAGGAGAAGTAAATATGGGGATTTGAAATCAATATTAAGTAGTAACCGAATTTTAATGCTTTTGAGGTTATAAATAATAGAATATGAACACTAGGACTGTGTTCTCCCTGGCTTCTCAAGTCCATAAATTTCTCATGTTCAACCAACCTATTCGGTTGTTCTGTATGTAATGTCAACAAACTATGTATTATCAACCGTCTTTTCAACGTGTTGATAAATCTCACCCTTAACCTTGTGATTCTCAGGGTGTCCCCTTATTGCTCCTTCTCTATTACTTAAGTTCAACTTTCACCTTTTGAGTGTCAAGTTTATTAGGTGAGATGATGGAATAATAAATGGACGTGAATCTCAAATTACTATCTTAATCCTGTTTTCCCAATCTCAAACTCCATTGTGAGGACGTTATCAAATATAGGAAATTCTCAAGATTCTACAATAGCTTTGAGGTTAAATAATATGAAGAATATTAAGATACATGCATAAACCTCAGAATAGATGAATCTCCCACATCCTTTATGTATCTAATTCGCCAGGACTCCCATAACCCTAGTTAGGGAAATTAGCAGCTCATGTTCATGCAAAAATCTATGATGAGCAATGAAGAATTCATGAATTAATTACCCAAAATAAGATGATTAAAATCAAATGTCTTGAATCAAATAATAACCCAAAAATCTCAACAATAATGCAAAGTGTTGTAAAAGTGTATATTAGAATATCTAAGAGTCTAACCAAATAAAAGATAAACCATAAGGTATTTATAGTATCTCAAAATAAACCAAAAATCCTAATAATAACAAAAAAGTAAAAGTAATGTCGGAACAAGGTACTACTTCCTCGTCCACTCATAAGGTTTCTTTACAAGTCGTATTATGCTAGTTATATCAATTCTAGTGTTTGATCTTCTAGGGCTTCAACTTTCTAATTTTCTTACGACTCATGCTCTTGAGTCATACCATGACCATGCTACTCATGGACTTTCCTCGTTACTACTTGGGACTTCTTTATTTCAAGATCTGAACATTGGTCTACTTATGGTTTACCCATACGAGTTGTACTCAGACTTTCTACTCGTCTTTTTTTGAGACTTCAACTCTAAATGGTAGCCTGAGGTTTTATTTTTTGTATGATTTCTTGACATGACCCATATCACCTTAAAATTTTTATGATTGAGTCGTATGTTTTCTTCACTTAGCATTTGTTCCTTTCCTTGGGTTATGTTATGCTTACGAGTCAACCTACGAGCCGTATGGTGTGTTGACAACTCGTATGGTTAGTCATATCGCTTGTACACTTCATCTTTTTATAGATTTTTCTTTTGATTTCTTTCCAAGACTTTTATTTACTTGTTTCACCTGCAATAATCACAAATCCACCTTATATCTACTAAAACAACCTACATCCAACAATAAATTCATTGTTTTAAGCATCAAAAGTGTCGAGTTTCCATTGTGCATCAAACATCCATATTGCATTTTCTTGAATTTTCTACCAATTGGTTGAAATGAGCATGGGTACATCAGGACTCAAACCAAAGGTCTTCCTAGCCTAAAATCAAAATTTCGTAGTTAATGGCAAAGTTTGAATTTACATACAAGATTGTTTAGCTAAAGTTTTTCCCGGTGGCCATTTGGAACAAACAAAGACTTCTAAAAAGGGAAATGCCTCTAAAAATCAAATGAACTCCCTGGTTACCAAAATTTCAGTCCCAGTAAGTCATAAACGACTTGGATCAGCTATACAAAAGCTCTAAAGGCAAAAATATATGGAAAATAGAAAATGACCTGAAGGGTCATTACAATTGGATATAATAGGATCATAATATATATCGAAATGTGGACTATGATTAATTACTTCTCATATCATAATGTGTCACATGATAGTATGCAATCCAAAAATAAAGCCACCCAAATGCATATAAGTGAAATATTGTACCAACAACAAAAATATTAGTAAAGTAGCTTAATAGTAATAAAATCCAGATACCTAGTCTAAAAAATCAATTAGTTGATTTTATTCACTTCACAAATACAACGGTTCCCATATAGATGTTAATCATCTCATCTATACAGGATCGTAAGTATCCCCATTGCTCCACATTATATGAAACTACAACCTAACATCTTCAAAATGAGTTAAAGAAAGTATCAACTTGCCTTTAAAAATCTTATAATCAATAGTAGGGGATTTTAAAACCCAATATTTAGATCTGAAAACCCCCTTTGATATCTCTCAATATTAGCTCTCTAGATTCCAAATGGTTAAAATGCATTTTTATTCATATAAAGAATTAATAAATGTTGCCAGTTTTTCTAGACGTAGGGACCCCATCATGATTGTTGTATAATTTTTTCCGGATCTTTCATCTTGATTAAGGTACTCAAATATTTGCAAAGAACAAAAAAGTGACTCTGTCCCACTTGAATCATCAAGAATGTGCCTATCACAATTGCATTCAAGAAATTAAGATGCAAAGAGAATTCCAAACTTTCACTAGACCAGCTGAGAAAAATAACGCCAATAACTCTCTAAATATACCCTCAAAATTCCTTCGACCTTGTGAACACAATACAAATATTCTACTAGACCAAATTAGACATTCCCAACTATAGAGAACTATCAAAATTTCCTAAAGAAGTCGTTATAATCAAATGTTGACCAAATTCAACTCTACACCAAAATTACCATTATCCCATCTAAATCCTCAAAATCACACTAAAAGATTTGGGAAGCAAACAAGCCATGCTATATACCTAAAATTAATGTTCTAGATATGATGAAATAGAAAAAAATCTCATGTAGTGCTCTGATCTTAGGAAGTTGACAAAACTCAATGAAATAAACTTTATAGCATGCCAAATTACAACCTCACATAAATCTCAGCTAAACTCCTTGGTGATAATACTACCCGCTTCTATTACCCGTAAATACAAAAATGCAACTATGGGGAGGGTTAGAATGGCCAAAATATGTCAAAATCTAAAAATTACAACTAGGTTTTACATTATCCACCCCTAAAACACATGCTCTTGCTCAGAAATAGATATAACAAAGGCATCAAAAATGTCAAAATGTTGAGTTTTACGGAAAATGGTAATGATTTACAACCATCCTAACTCTATAATAAGAGAATTAGTAAATCTAAACCTTAACCCAACAATATATCCTAACACTTACACATTTACCAACCCAAAACATTTATTATCAGTAGAGAAACTTTTTAAGAATATTAAGCAATTTAATAATCCATTAAACAAAAATAAAATAAGAAAATGCAAAAATATCTCTATTTATTAAATCCCCCAGAAATCAAAGTCATCATACAAGAACTACTACATCAAAAAAAGTCTGGAACATAATACATAAGTACTAAAATTCATAGGCAGTCATTGAACTAAAACAAACGACAAGACCTAGAAGAAGATCAAATATTTTCTCAGACATAGTGCTCGCCCTTGAATCAAAGTTAATATTACAAACTAGAGCCAAGGTATCATCTCAAATGTTGGAACATGCTCTACACACATCAAAAATTAGAGAACATATAATATCATTACAATAATTACATACTGATAGACATCATCAGCCGACTTAACTCAACATTGTACATATATATAAGTTAGGTGAAAATAAGAACTGATCAAGATGAAACTCAAATTAAACTTAGCATTCAAACTTATGTATAAAAGCACCTCCACTAGCAACACCAACAGTTATCCTCTTTATATTAATTATTTTCAAGTTATTCATATAAATATATTGTGTGATGTGAACACTGAATGCATGCATTAGATAATATACATACATACTAAGGTTGACAAGAACCCTTTCTTATGACTTTTAGGGGGTGATCTCAGTCTATATATCATACCGACATGATACCCAATCCTAATATCAATATATGACGGTGTGACATCCAATCCAAATATCATCAAAGATAGGTAAAACATCAATACATACTAATGTACAACAACAATAAATAATCTAGCTCATTCTACAATCATCTACACTTTAACTTTTAAATTAATCATTTCAACATAAATGAAACATTTTATCAACCAACAATTACAAGCATGCTTGAAGGCTAATTAAAATTATTAAACTCAAATTTAGACATTGAATCAAATCAAGTCTACATCTACATTTAAACCATAACATACCATATATCCTTATTTGAAAGCAATACTTGGTCAAAGACGTTTTTCTTTCAAAGTTTGCTTGTTCTTGGTCAATAAACAACAAATATGTATAATTCAATTCAACATTCCCACTTCTAGGCATTATAAACCCAAAACCATAAATTTTAGTGCATGAACTTAACCTATTTTATCATTCTAATGTTTTGTACCCTTTATTCTCTTTAGATTCTTCATATTCATGATTACAATGAAGAATTTTATACTAAGAAGTGATTTCTTACAATCTAGAGTAATCACATGTTGTAATGATAAAGAAACCTTATGTTAAAGACGGAAAACCCCACAAAAATAATGAAAATAACCTTCTGTCAATGCTTAGGCAAAAAGTGAAATATATGCGAATGAAAATTGCCACTTATCTGTTCTAACTAGAAGTTTGATGAGTTCATCAATGTAGCGATGGACTCATTATTGTTGAGACATGAAGTCCAAATGGACCCAACACTGTGGCAACCTTTTTATCGTTGCACCAATATCATTGTAGCAGCAAACCTATCACTACAGCGCTGCTAAATTAATAACTCAGGAATTATTCACATCCCTAGATATTTCATAATATAATTTTCTAATTTAACATCATGTATTGACCTTTTCACAGCTATCGCAATAATAGAATACGACTAACCCATTTTTCACTTCAAAAGTTTCCACGACTTTCTATAATTGTCGTCTAACACATTATCAACTTAATCCATTGATCAATACACCAATAATTACATTATTTAACTAAACCACTCAACACCCAAAATTTTTCCAAAACTAGACTAGGACTGCTTTTACAAATTTGATCCATGGAAACGCTAACCTGCGATTTACCCCCTAATTCACCAAAATGATATTTTGAGTTTTTACATTAGCTACCTAATTAACACTCATTCTTATATAAATGAAAACTAGAAATAAAATAAAAATATTTGCAAGAATTACCTGACTCGATGAGTAAAAAAATAGGATATGTATATCTACCCCAGTCTCCCACATGATCTACTAAATTGGACAATTTATTCACTCGACTTTAATGTAAAAAATAACTTTAGTTCTCAACTTCCTAAAATATTTATTGAATATAGATATTGATTCCTTTCTATAAGAGACTTCTTTATCAATCAAGCCTACATCCCAACTGATGATATAATCTCTATCTCTATGATACTTCTTAAGCATTGAGATAAGTAATATAGAATAGACTCTAGAAAAACTAGGAAGTAAGGTTGAGTTATAATCCACTTACCTTTCTTTCATCAAGATTCCAATAGTTGTGTTACACGTTGAACTTGACTTACCTTTCTTACAAAACCCATTACACCCTTCAAGGGTGACACATTAAGCAAAACCTTTTCATCTTTCTCAAAATGCACATCACTCACTTTATTATCTTTACACTCCTTTTGTCTATTCAGTGTTTCTAACAACTTCTCATTGATGTATATTAATTTTTCCATAGACTCATTCAACATATTGATGTTGTAAGGTCTTACCTAAAAGACATCAAACCACCAAATTAGTGACCTACACTTCCTCTCAAGTAAATCGTCAAAAGATCTATTCTAATATTTATATGGTTGCTATTATTATATACGTATTCACACAAGGGCAATAATCAGTCCCAATGTTAACGAATATCCATTAGACATGTCTGGTGCATGTCCTTTAGAACCTGAATCATCTAATCTAATTAAACATCAGTCTATGGATGAAAAGATTTATTCAAATCTATACTAGTACCTAACCTTCCTAAATCGTCTACTAGAAATCGATGTCAACCTGCTTACCTCTATCTGACATAATGGTGATAGGCATCCTATAAAGTCAATGAATCTAATTTTTATAAAACTTAGCCAACTCGACAATATTATAATCAACTCACATCAGGGTAAATATGCAAAATTTTATTTATAGATCATTAACTAACCAAGTGAAATCTTATTTCCTTATGTTAAAAGGAAGATCAATAATAAAATCCATAGTTCTTCCCTTCTACTTTTATTCTAAAATGGGCATTCACTGAAATGTCCACCGGGTTTTTGATATTCGTAGTTAAATTGTTAGCAGTTTTAACATTTAGTCATAAAATCAATAATGTCCACATCATATTCTTCCACCAATGATGTTGGCTTAAGTCTCTATAAATCTTAGTGACACTCGAATATATAAAGTACTTTGAAATTTAATCTTCTGCTAGGATAGGAGAAATAAAGTTGACCCATGCGATACACACACACATCACTTATTTCCAAACACACCTTCTTCATTAAGAATGGCCTCTTAGGCCTCACATTGTCCTACCTTATCTAAAATTTCATTAAATCTCTAATCCTTAAATTTACTTACCTTAATCTGGTGAAGGAAGGTGGATCTTGTCTAAACATTGGTTAAAATCCCTTTCTTTTTAGTCACCTACAATCTATTAAAACTATTAGCTATGTTTTATACCTCCTTAGTAAATGGATGTCTTGACATCTTTAACCATGTAAAACTTCCCGTACTCACAGTCTTTATTGTTAAAGTATTTGCTACCACATTGGACTTGCTCAAATGATAATGAATTGAAATATCATTGTCTTTGAGTAACTCAATCTACCTTTGTTGCCCCAATTTCAAATCATTCTAAGTTAAAACATGTTGCTAGTTGTGGTCATCCCTGAATATCATACACTTTACACAATAAAGATAATAACTCTAAATTTATAGAGTAGACACCACTACTGCTATTTTTTAATCATAGGTTGTGTAGTTTTTGTCATGTAATTTTATCTATCCTTAAGCATATGTAACCACATTCTTGTCGTGCGTCAAAATTACACCCAAACTAGAACTCGAAGCCTTATATTACAAAATAAAATGTTTACCTTTGATAAGTAAGGTAAGAACTTGAGCTAAAGTTAACTTGAATGACCCTATAAGTCATTTTCAAAATTTCCATGCATTTTTGAGATTTCAAGCCTTCCCAAAGAGTCTGCAGGTCATTTATGACATGTCAGGACTATCGATTTAATTATCAGATAGTTTTCTTGAGTTTTAGTCTCATTTTCCTATTTTAGAGCTTTTGTTTTTAAGGAATTTGTCTCAAACCAAAACTCTTAGTAAACATCCTTGGCTGAGAAATATAATTGTGTCATTGGATCCAAAATATTAATTTTAGTCTAAGAGGACCCTTCTTTCAGGTCTTTAGGCGTCAAGACTCATTATAAGCTATTGGGTAGAATTTGGTTAAAATAAAACAATAGGTGTGGGACCTATGTTGAATCAAAATAATCATAGATGAATGTTTTGATAGTTTTGTTGAGTCGAGAATGTCAACATTAGTATGGTATCATAGTTTATTTGCACACGCAAAGTTCAATATGAACCACGAGTCACCGCTCGTAGTCCGTTAGAACTTAACATTTTTTTGGTTCCTTAGCTTCTTGTGCATGGTCTATTTACCCTTCACATTCATGAATAGGTGGCCAAGATTGTGAAGGGTTAAGAGATTGACCACCATATTTTTCATCCTTCTCCTTTGCATTCACGGTGAATATTTATCGACCTTATTCACCTCTACATTCCAAATTAACAACGACCTTGTGTTGCATTCATGGTCCCCTAGCCCATCTATTTTCATATTTGCAAACCATTTGGCCATATTTAGGAAGGGTAATCTTTCCATGCATCATAATAATGACCCTTGGCCTCCACGATTGAACTGGCTAATGGCCTGGTAGTATATAATATCCTCTTTCTAATTTTTTCATTATTTTGTCACTTATTTCTTCCATTTTATATGTAGGAGCTCAAGAAATTAGCGAGAAATAATTTATTGGGGCTAAGATATGTAGAAGATGATAAAGTGACCATTTCCCACTAATTTCTTTTTGAGATTTTGGCCTAAACTCTTTGTTTAATTCTTAATTTTTCCTCTTTATCCATTCGTTCTTAGGGATGATTTGAGCCCACATTTTTACTCCATTTGACCTATTTTATTTTAGGGATTATGGAGCAAGGAAGAGCAAATTATGTATAATTCAAGAATGAAATCAGCATTGAGGCAGGGTTCGGTCTACTTTATCAATGAGATTGGGTATTGTATGAATTTCTTGATAGGTAAGAATGATAGGATATGTTTATGACTATTATAATATGACTTAACTTATTTAGGGAATTTAGGATATAAAGGTGAACTAAACCTTAGCCTAGAATACCTTTTAAGGTTTTATAACCCAATTATATTTAATGATGGGCTTTGTTAACTATGGATTGGCAGAAGGAATCCTGTAGCATAAGACTTAGCATATTTCTTACTATTTGGGGTGATACTTCCGTTTATACCCTAGTAGTAGCATTGTTCCTTTGTTTATCTTAGTCTTTGGTTATGGTGCTTATATTATATTGAATTGTATATTATGTGTCTGAGGCCGTGATTATGATACAAGTTAAGTACCAATTTAGTATTCTATTCCTTTTGAGGATATAGATGTGGTGTATAGAGATTTACGATTGTATTTCTTGGATGCTAGTGATGGAATGCATACTTTAGGCACATTATCATTTACTTTGTGGTACGATTCCAACCAAATCCTTGCTTTTACTATTGTTTTACAAAAAAGGTATTTATTCCCACTTTTAACTTTTAAAAATAAACTTATTTTACAATGGGAACCGTACCACCTTATAGAATGAATTATGAGTTTTTAAATAAAATATGATATTTGTGAAACTAGACTGAGATTGATTCCTATCAATTTCTATTCAACTCTTTTACCACTACTAGTTACTTTGATTGAGAGAGATTCCGACTCTTTCTAGGTTGTTATGCTTATTTAGTCCAAAACTTGACCTCAAGAAATAGATTTACAAATTTACACTCTTTTAGTCATTGTTTGAACATGCACTTATTATATATATATATATACATCTCTTTGGTATAGGACAAAATAGATTGATTATGATGGTTATTGAAATTCCTAGTTCGGTACCAGGTAGTGTAAAAGGATATCCCAAGTACCCTATGGATCCTTTAATCCTTGAGACAATGTTCTAGAGTTTAATGGTATCCATAGGTCCTGCCTTGTGAGCTACTGAGTGGAGGAGGTGTATGCACTTTTTAAGGAACATTCTTGGGATTTCATGAACATTAACTCTAGGGTTTTATTTCAAGTTGAGAAGTTAGAGTTTTATTATTATTATTTAAAGTTAATAACTATGTTTTCATCTATGAATTCTGGTGTGCTTGCAATCATGAGCACCAAAATATCACAACTAGGATTGTGGGGACCATGATGGATTGGCAAAGTAATGTTGAAAGTACAAGGTGATTCTTAGAGGGATGTTGGACTTATGTTTTTGTTCCTTTAGAAAGGATTATTTCTAACATGTTTACACGTTGAACTCGTCCTATCTCTATATAGATTTATGTAACACCCTGCATTTTTAGGCTAGAATTCAAATTATTGTTCCTATGCGTACATACTTAAACTGAATTATTCTATGTATATACATATGTGCTTATCTAATATATGATGTGGGAATATATTTTTATATTTATCGAGCTAATAAAACCTTCCTAACTCAACGATGATTTGAGGACTTTTCTATCGATAGAGTTTCGACAAATGCTCCAGCAAGGTCAACTTTAAATGAGTGTATCTCCCAATATATATTAATTAAGATGTCCTCCTAAATACCAAAAGAAAGATCTTTCCAACACTTTTGGTTTCACCTTAATCTGATATCAGAGAGGAAAGTTATGCCTATTTTACCACAGCACGTCCATTTGTCATCAATGTGACGACTTAAGGTGATAAGTCGTCAACTATGTAATGACTTATCAACCAAGTCATCAGCCTTAACCAGAATGTTATCAACTTCAGCTAAAACGTGATGACTTGAGGTGATAAGTCATCAACTAAGTAAAGACTTATCAACCAAGTCGTCACCCATAACTATCTCAGCTAAAAAAGTGACGACTTGAGGTGATAATCCATCAACTAGTTTATAAGTTATCAACTCAAGTCATCAACTAAAAATTTTAGCAATTCTTATTCAGTTTCATAGGGGTATATTAGTCTTTTCCTCACCTCAAACCCTACCTCTCACGACATAAATCACCAAATAAATGTACTTAGCCAGTATCAATCAGTTTTAAAAGACATTTTCCCTCTTTATTTGAAAGAACAAGATTACTATTTTTTCTTAAGGTTATCCCCTAATAACTTCAAGATCCCCTTACATTTTCTTCAAGATAATCAAGAATTTAAGGTTCCCAATTCAAGAACGGTCAAGAAAAGTTAATTATCTTTCAAGATCAAAGCTTTAAGGTATGTTTGATGTTCATTCTTTTGTCCTTTTCATCCATGGAGTCCAATAATCAGTTTTCAAGATTTAAAATCATGAATTTACATGTTTGCAATACACTATCTTCGTGAATCCTTATGAATTTTGATTTTACATGGTGTTCACAAGTAATTGTTGTTGGAGTTAAACCTTAAAACTTGTAATGATCATATTTTCATGTTAAATCACAAATTTATTGTTTAGTATTGTATCCATGTGATTAATTATATGTTTTAAAATATTCCAATGCTTTAAATTCATGACCCTCATGTGTTTGATGAAATGTCTAAGAGATGAGTTTTTGGAAAATGGTTCATATCATGGTTTTGAAGTGTTCATATGTTCTTATTGATATTACTATTGAGTCGTGGGTGTTATGAATACCCAAAATTTTGTTGTTTATTTAGTCTCAGTATTTTCATAATAGTTTCAGAAACGTATGAGCATTGTCAGTTCAGTTAGTTATCATGTTAGTCAAAGTTAGATTAGTTCAGTAATTCGAGTCAGTTCCTTCTTTAGTTAAACTTAGTTCAGTCCTATAATCAGTGTCAGTTCATTTGGGAGTAGTATTCAACACCGAGCGAACCCAGGGATGGGGGCATTCCTATTAGTATAGGGTTTGACCCCTACTAGTAACCCCTGAGTTATAGAACTATGTAGCCAGTATAGATTTGAGATGTCTTCCTGCTAATTTATGGTTGAAATATATCTCATGAGTCTTCCTGTTAGTCTGGGGTTGACAAGATATCTTCCTGGCAGTTTAGGATTGACACAACCATTATTAGTAGTCGTGGCACGGTACTATCAACCTTTCACCTAGGGTCACAGATTGGGCACCGATTAGCTCTGACTAGGGTATGATGGTTAGATGATACCTCCCACAGTTTCAGTTTCAATATTCAGTACTAAATTCAGTTCAGTTTTACTTGACCATAGCATGCAGTGTATCAATATTCAGTTACTAGATTTTAGTATTTCAATTTACAGACAATTTTTAGAATCATGTTATTGCTTGTTCATACATTCTCAGATTTTACAGCATTCACACATTCATATTAGTTGTTCAGTTATCACATGATGTTTAGTCAATCCTTACTTTACTGGATACACATAAACCTTCCATATCAACCTAACCTAATCACTCATACTAGTATATTCAAATTACTAATCGATTCAGGTTGGAGTTAGTTGGGGGTTTTCCCATCAGCTCTATAGTCAGTCAGTTTTAGAGTCTTTCAAACATACAAACAGTTAGTCGATTTATTAGTTATTTATAAAAAAAATTTTAATTTGTTATTAGGCGTTCAGATTCATGATATAGTATGTTAAAACCTTATGGAATTCTTTTATAAAATTTCCGCACATGTCTAATTCTATCAGTTTTATTCAGTGCTCACAGCAGGTACAAGATCATAGGTTAGCTTGTGGTCTTTCAGAACCGTAAGCACTGTGTGGTGTCCAATGTTTATTTTTCAGTCGTTACAATTTAGAAAGGGTAATATATGAGTAATAGTGAATCAACAACAGGACTTGGAGTTATCTTTGTATAATTGGCCTTGAACTCATAAAATGGAATGACTATATTAGGATCATAAATACTGTTTAACAATGTAAAACCCATAACACGTGAACATTTGTTCTTGGGGATAGTCATCTACAATGGGTGTAATCTAGTCGGTTAGATGATATATAACCTATCGATTATGCATTCCAACATCATAAGAGATCACTAAAGTAGGGAGAATCCTAGGGGGTTATGAAGTTATTAAGGAGTGTAGTCCTAGTGCCTTTCTTATATTGATTACAAATACAAAAATTAAAGAATGTTATTATTGCTATTTTATTTAACAAAACCCCCCTCTTTTATTTATTTGTCAAATATTTAGACAAACATTTCATAGAAATTCATCCTATTACCTGTGGGATCAACCAAATCTTATTAGGTTCTATATTTGATTTAGCGACCACTTTATAATTTTTGGGATGTGTAATTTGGGTTACATCAATATCTAATATATGAATAATCTCAAAAAAAAGTAAAAATGTCAAAAACTCACTAATGGAGAGAGGATCACCTCCGACTCTAAAATCTCATCCTAACGTTGAATCCCTAAAAGCAAGACTTAAATAAAGGTCAACAGTGGTAGATTATACTCACATGTACATTAGAGAAAGATACAAAAGTGTAGAATGAGCACCAAAATCAATGGGTATTTCGTGAATGTGGTAAGAGAAGGGTGAACGACATATTTTAGATAGTCAGTTTGCGGGGTCAGTCGACTAATATAAATAGTTTGTGAAATCTTCGACATCAACAAAATGAAAAATTCTGGAAGTAAGTATGACACCAGATATTTTACAATTGTTGGGACCTTTTATTAGGTCTTACTCTAGTACCTTTGTAAGGCTCCGCAAAGTTCCCTCGTAGTTTGAGTCGTAGGGCATGTCGAGTAAGGCGTGATTCCAGCCCTAAAAGATTGACAAGTTACTTCCTAAGTGAGTAACGTTTTAACCATATATAATTTCACTAATTTCTACTTTTAGTCATGTGGGAAATCTGATAAGCTTTCCATCGATATAAGATTTACCCAAATCTGACACTTGGGTAAGAAGTTATGGCTAATTTAAGCCTTAGTCATAAAACTGCATCATTTAACTGCCTGGTGCGTCGCAGATAGGGTTGATTTGAAAATTGTCAATTTCCAGTAGAACCCCACGATAGTGGATCATCTCGGAAGAGTCCCAGGTCCCAATCAATCGAAAAAACATGATGTCTCCGCGTTGCGGAGGCTGTCAATTTCTCAATTGTCTAATTCCAGTGAGCCACCGCGATCAATGGCGCGTCGCGGAGGCCAATAAAATTGGGTTCCAGTTCCATTTTTCCAGTTTGGCACAGATGTTTAAAAGGGCACTTTGGAACTTTTCCAAGCCTATAAAATCGTGGAAACACTAAATCAAAGCCATTTACAAGTATCTTATGAGTTTTTTCTCAAGTTTTCTCTCAACATAAACCTTAAGTAGAAAAAACCTCTTCCAAGAACCTCAAGATTCCGCCATGGATTTCCTAAATTAAGTCACGATTCAAGGCTCTCAAGTCAAGGACCTCAAGAATCCTCATTTTAGAATAGAGTTCCAAAAGTAAGAGTTCATAAAAAACATCTAATTCAAGGTATGTGGGGGTTTTGAACAAGGGTAACCCTTTCACCCTTGTGCCCAGAAGGCTATTTACATCATGAAATTCTTGAAATATATGAGTTTTTTACATGAATTTAAATTGGGGTTTTCACCCATTATTATTGAATGCATTATATTAATATTCCCATGAATTAGGAGTCAAATGGCATGATTTCTACATGTTTTCTTGAGTATTTATAGCTGGGTATAAATCCCATGATTTTACTCCTTGATAAGCTAATATTTGTATTGTTGAGATATTGAAGCATATGGCTATATTGAGATTTTGCTGAAATTCCCAGATTTCCACATGAATTATGAATCTATATGCTATATATTATGCTTTTGATAAGCTTTAACTTGAGATTTAATTATGTGTTAGTAAGCCCTATTTGAGACTTGTGAAATTATGAACTCTTGTGCTATGAGCACCCATGTTTTGAGTATTTTGAGATGATTGAGAAATGAATTGACCTAATGATTGTTGAGCCTTGAAATCCACTTCACTATATGAGATTATCGATTTGATTATTGGATTCTTAGTGAACCATGTGATTATTCTAAGGTGGATTTTTTTATGAGATGAGCGCAGATAATCTAAAAAGAGTAGTATTTTGCACCGAGTTTGTAAGTTACTATGGTTTCTTACCCCAATACTACGTTCCACCGTAGATTAAGTCTGAGGCTGATTTTTTGATGATTATGATTGGACTCGAGGTCGAATTTCATTTAGTGATCACTAGACGTAGGTTATACTCCATGGAAAGAGTATGACACTCCTCCCCATCGTGGGGTCTCTTTCTTAGGAGGACAAAACGTTGGACTCCATGTAGCTCGCATGATTTATGTCGGTTATGAGAACCTCCCTTGACATTTAGACTTCGAGATCAAATACTTATTTTCCTTCGCTTTAAGCTATTTTCCTAAATGGTTGAATTGCAAAGATGTTTCCCCAACTAAAGTATTTTGTTGAAATGAGTTATTTCCTAAATGAAAGCATCTTCCCCTGTTATAGTACTTTTTATAAATCCTTGAGATTAGTTGCCTCCATAAACTAGAATGGCTTTCCATTTTAGATGGAGTGATTTCCCTAAAGCTTGAGATGAGATATTTTCCTAAATTGAATGAAATGCCTTCGAGTATGTTTTCAAGTTATATGATTCTGAATTCCAAGTATATGAGTTCTAAATAGTTATGAAATGTGAGCATTGAAGATGTTTTACCCTCCATGAGACTTATGCATGAGTTGAAAGTATTGTTTATAGTTTCTTAGCCTTTAGGTATTGAGAACAATCAAAAATTTCAAATTTTGAGATTAAACAATGATGACTCACGAGATTTGTGTTACATGCTCTATTCTATATGACTTATAATCTTTATATTTTATACTTGTTCAAGCCATGTTAGTCGTCTCCTAATGCATACATGATTTGATTAAAGAAGACTGTTACTATTTTATTCATATGCATTCACCCCCACATACTCAGTACATTCCAAGTACTGATCCACATATATGATTATGTTCTACATTATGTCATAATGTAGGTTCAGGTGTTCAGTCCCAGCCTTGCTCGTGATTCTTCGAGTACCTTGGCTACGTTTTCTACAGTGGTGAGTCCTCATGATTCAAGGACCGATCTTCAGATATTTACAGTACTTGAGAGACTATGTTTTATCTTCAGTTCATTTAGAGTTAGTTGGGGACCTGTCCTAACAACTCTCTAGATTTTGATTTGTAGAGGCTTGTCAGACTAGTGTCAGACTTGTGATGTGTTGAGGGTTCGATATTGCGGTTTTGTTGAGATTTCTCTATATTGTGGTCTTATGGACCGAGTATCTTTTCCATATTTCCTTTCATCTGATATGACTATACTAGTGTTGAGTCCATTCTTATCTTGAATTGGGTGTCATTTGTAGAAACCGTCTCTAAGGGTTAGATTGGGGATACTTGTAGCCTTAGGAACCGTGTGACATCCCGGGAGACAATTTTGGATCGCTACAACCTTGGGTTGCATGGGATTCTACTAGTTCTTAATTTTTAAAATTAAATTACAAGGATTTAGTTAATCCTTTTGGCTATAACTCATACTCTTTCTTCTTTCCCACCTTTTGATGCAGTGCCTCACAAACTATGTTTTTCCTATCCACTCATTTTGAATACATATTAAACGATAGGATAATATAATTCTTGATAAGTAGAGCAAAGAACTAGAGAATGTTGAGTCAGAAGTACGTCTCTTCCTTTGTCTTCCAGCATTTAAATAGTAGTGATTGTACTACTACTAGTCATTCGAATATTCAAGTGATAAGATATCCCAAAAGTTTTGATCCTTGGAAATCTTATGAAAATATCCTGTTTCAAAGAATAATCTTGGACCATAAATGGTTTCTTTAATGAAGCACAAAGTCCGTGACAATGAGTCCCTGAAATAGGGATTCTTGCAATCTTGATTGTGATTTACTTCCTTTAGAAAAATTAGTTGTGTTAATGTTGAGGATGTATTCATTATCCTTTTATTTTTGAGTTCTATCAATGAATATACTTTTTGTTAAAAATCATTTTTCCTTGTTTACGACTTGAGATGCCTTCTTCCTTTTGAGTCTTTTGCTCATTTTTCCTGCAAGTTGCCAGACATTTAAATTCGGCACTATTAATATCCTCCTTTATGATGGATTAAAACTTAAAAATAAATTTAGTTGACATCCCTATTTATTTCCCTAGAGTGGTTGACGAAGATGGCTAGCGCTCCCCCTGAAAAGTACCATCAAATATATAGTCGATTATGTACCATTAAAGAAATTATATTCTATACTTCTCCTCCTTTGACATCAATAAAATTGACAAAGATAGCACCTAAAATATGTACTATGTGAGAGAAAAATACAAATTCATAAAATTATAACCAGTTACAGACCAAAGTTCCATAAAAAGAAAACAAATGTAGTTCATAAAAGGCTAAGAGGCATGGGTATGATGAGGAACAACACGACAAAGAAAATAAGTTATGGTGTGAGCAGTGGCATCTTTTAAGGTGGTTAACTAATCCACAATAGTAGTGGAGATAGTATTGGTAGCAGTGTGAATCCTATTAGAAACTTTGATAGCTTTTTTGTCTACTTGAACTAATTTTTAGTAGAATTTTAGCAACGTCTGATCTCATTTCCTAACTTATGGTATAAATTTTGGGAATCTAAGCATGAAATGCTAGAATAAGATATTTATGGGAATCCTAATTTAATTCATGATTAGAGATGAGATTAAGAATGGATGGCTTAACTAAGGAAGAAACTGTATCATCAGGAGAAAGAGACCTAATTTTAGGAAAAGGAGCTGCACTAATCGTGCTATGTTCAATCCTTAGAACCCAAGTATTATCATCGAAAACATATCTCATGATGATAAATGTCTTAGAGTTATAACATTGTTTGACTAATAAAGAGGGAATGTATTCAACAGGAATAATGTTAGCTTCGAGAATACGAGTGATGATTAACCCATAGAGAAGACTAGTGAGGCCTCAATCATGAAATTAATAATGAATGAGGAAAGATTGATTTTATGTTTAGTGAGAAGAAAGTAAGTAAACAATGTGCAACACTGAGTAAGTCTTAAAAGAGATCCTACACGAGCAAGTTGAGTAGTAGTCACAATGTGGACAATGACTCTAGCCTCAAAAGACAAATTTTTTGGACTATGGAATAAGGTAAGAGGTTCACAAGACTACAGAGCAATAGATTTCTTTGCTTTCTCAAAAGGGATATAAAATCAACTGGACAAGGAGTTTTGAAGGAAGTAGAACCCAAAAAAGGAAATACCAAAAAAAGATAATCAGGCATACCATAATCTAAAAGGATACTCTTGCCCAAGAATAACGTTTCCAATTCATCAAGACGAATTAAGTAAAATTTGGCACAAAATAGATAAATAAGGGGTTCAAAAAAGACTTTAGATGTAGATTAAAAGATACTTTCCCAACCCTAAACCTCAAACAACTATTTGATACGGCAGTGCAGAGATTTTAAGAGATCCAGATCCACTGTTTTACCATGTACCATCGATCATTCTTTTAGAGAATATAAAAAGGATTCTTTGGATCATGTCCAAAACTTAGTTTTTATATGCAAGGAACGGTCGAAATCAAAATTGACCTTTTTCCTAGAGCTTGTAAAATCATTAAGTTTTGGAGGCCTCTTGCATAAAAGTGAGTGGAATAGATCTTTTTCCTAGAGCTTTCAGAATCATTAATTTTTGGAGGCCTCTAAGTCAAGAGTGACAAGGGAGGGGTTTTTTCCTTTCCTTTTGAAGCGAGAGCATTTGAAATTTCCTATAGAGAAGGATTTTTTAGTGTTTTTTTCCATTGAAAGAAGAGAGGAAAATATTGAGTTTTGAGGAGAGAATGAGAAGGAAAAAGAATAATGTAGTTAGATATATGGGAAGAAAAATATGAAGAGACTCATAGAGAATGCGAAAAGGTGTTATGATTAAGGCAGCAACCTTGTGTCAATAAGAAAAGGGAGATGGCCAAGGCAAGTACAAAACCATCAAATCAAAATAAAAGAAAGTAAAACAATCAAAATCAACAATTAAAGGAACCTACTATTACATTTATTTCACAACCCGATTCACGAGTCATAATGACACCTACTTTAAGCCACCAGTAGTTATGCTAAACCATAGACCAGAGCTAGACGTAATAGGCTAATTTGGTGGAAAATGCACAAGAAGTCGTAAATCAAAATTTAAAGAGTTAAAACACCAATAAAGCAATCATAAATGTCTAATAGATAGATAGAGGATCATCAACCATCCCAAGACTCAGTAATGTCGATACAAGAGCTACTAATAGTGAACTGTCAGTACTGAATTGTTAATACAATCTGCCTTACAAATGAAAGACAAGACATGGATAAATTGAAGGAAAAAAAGGCAACTCCGACTTCGATATCTCATCTCTGGAATTAACTCAACATGATCATCAGATCAGTGGCAGCTACTAGTACTTACATCTGCACCAAAAAGGTACAGAGTTGTAGTATGAGTACCATAAATAGGTATTTAATAGGCACCATTGGCTGACTGAGCTAAATCATGATATAAGTATAATAAGATACAAAATAAAATAAGCTAAGTCAAGGTAGATTAGGCAAGCTTGGAAATTTGTGCCAACACCGTTGTGCGTATACAAATAAATACTTATGGAAAAATAATGTAGAGATCATACAATTATAAATACAAAATAGGCCCCCATAAGATAATAAGTGTAGAAAGTAAATAATCCAACATAAGCCACCGTAAGCCTGGAGAGTACAATCAAGGAAAGTTACTAACCTAATAAGCATAAATTAACCATTATCATACCATAACCAAGAATCCATCAAAACCATGTCATATCACATTTAACTCCCACGATGTCAAACTTTAATCGAAACTCAATAGTATCATAATCATTACCATTATTTGCCAAACATCAACCAAAACTCATATTATCAATATCATCATCAAATGCCAGACTTGAATAGTATTCATATATATAATTTTCATCATAAATTTCTAAACTAGATCTGGAACTCATATGAAATTACACAATATAAATAGACCATGTAAATAAACAATAATCATAAGCCATATCAGTAGATCACAACAATTATTCACCAAACCTTACCTTAAAATAACACTAACTCTCAACTATCAAACTAGAATAATCAATAAGCATCTAATCTACTCAAGACATAAAATAAGACATAACAAGGGTATATCATGTGTAACTAAGTCTACAAAGAAACAAACACAAGTCTTGGCCTATGGTCGGCTGGAGAGACCCACTTCTTATCCTAAAAATCCATAGGAAAATTCTATCATAAACTATGCTAACGTATTTAAATTTATTTTTAGATGTGAAATAAGCCATAATTAGTCCTAAGATAATGATTTATCCTAAAACATGATCATCTGAGCCAGTTTTGCCTAATTAAGGTTTCAAGATAACTGAAATAGTCCAAATAACTGGAATACTTTCAATCATACCTTGAAGACCTAAATCCCATCCTGTAACTAGCATAATATCATATTTATACTATGAAATAGCTCAATATATAAATAGGATAAACCAAGTCTACCTTGACAACAAAGAAAAGCCAACTAACAATTTCCCTTTTCCAGACGCTTCTACAAGATTTCATGCTATCAAAATCATAATTTACTCATCAAAAAGAGAACAATTATACCCATATAGAACTATTGAGATTTGGTTCCATGATTACATAAAAATACATGTGGGTCTCATTTACGAAATCACACTTTAGAATCAAACAAAATGTCCCTATATGCTTAAGGAATATTTTTTCTCAAAATGGGTGGATTCTGAGATCTATTGGTTCTTCAATTAAGAGACCAATACTTTAGGTATTTTAGAAAAAAATGGAGTAATTAAACATGATTTTAATGTAATTTTACCATGAATTGGATGAAGATATTTTTAAATTAACTAAATCAATGCTCTACAATCACACACAATTGATTCTCCCAAGAATTCCCACTTTTTATGGTTCAATAGTAAAGAGAATTGTTTAAGAATGGTGAAAATTAGGATAATTGAGTACTTATAACCTTCCTAGGTACATGACTTATGCTTAAGAAAATACTAGGCCACTTTAGCAATAACCACTAAATCGCCCAACTGACTGCAAAAGTGGAAACTCATAGACATGGTGATGTTTCGTAGAAACATGGCATATTCGATAATTAAAATGGTGAAATTGTGTATTGACTTAGGTTATTTTATCGAATGTGATGTGTGTTTTATGTGTTTTGCATGGAAATCGGGTAGGAAGTGGTGTGGACCAAAAATTAGAAGAAAAAGCTCCCAAGAAGTAAAGTACTGGTCTGGATATGAATCATTAAATCACCTTCCAACTCGTATCAAGAAATTGTAAGGAGACCAGTGTTTGAAGTTCTTAAATATAGATGTTCCAATTCTTATGAGTAAAGACCACGAGTCGTAAACTATGATGAGGAGTCTTTAAGACAACAGACCCAAATTCCTTGAGGATGAAGAGCTATTAAAGTGACTCCGACTTATGGATTAATGACTTATAATGTGACTACAAGTCGTAACCACTTAAAATAGAAAGAGAGATACAAAAGCAGGCAATGAGTCATAAGGATTCCTACCTACTCATTGCCAGAGGCGTGCCCATGCTGAACTAGTTTTCCTATTCTGTTTTTATTAGGATTCCTTTTTTACTTTGAGACTCTATAAATACCCTAGGGTTATTTCATTATTATGTTATGCACTTTTGATAAATTTTGGCATACTTTAACATACGTTGATCATTGATACAATTACTCTTAGATTTTTGGTTTCGTATTTTATTTGAGATTTTGGATTTTATTCTTCCATTAATGTGCAATAAATTACATATGTTCTTCATTGATTACCATGGATTATTGCATGAACATGAGAGTATAATTTTCTTTGCTAGGTTTATGAGAACCCTAGTGGATACTTGCAACACAATCTATTCAAGTTGGATCTTATGAGTACAAAGGCAGGATACCCACATTATCTACAATGGACCAACCAATGGCCCTCTTGAATCTCTGTAGTACTGATAATAAAGATTCAACATATGTATGAACCAAGTTATCTGCAATGATTGCTAGCAAAGTGTAGTTGGTACCAAAAATACATATCGCAAATGAGAAGAGAGAGCCTTCAACTGTAAGATAGGTGGCTCCTCAATAAATGGGTGAGCATGTGTAGTAGTTCTATTTTTCAGATCCAAATCAAGATTCTTTGGTGCATAAGTATAAGATCCAATCCCATAGAGTGCACATACCATCTCATCATAGTCCTCAATACCATCATTATTGATGTTCATTATCACAACTACTAAAGCTTCAACATACAAACTATGTTCAATAGGAACAACATCAAAAGCATCATCCCAAATAGTCACTGAATCAATATTAAAGAATGAATACATCTCCTCATTATACACATCAATCACGCATATCACTCTTAACTCATCAGGCTGCTTCATAAATTTGCATACATTAAATATCACTTGTTCATCATTGAGTCTCAATATCAAATTTCCTATCTACAAATCAATCAACATATATCCTGTATCAAAGAATGATCTTACCAAAATAATTGGGACATGAAAGTTCACTTCACAGTCTAATATCACAAAATTAGCTGGAAAGATAAAAGAAGCAACATTCACCAATAAATCAATAGAATACAAACTGGGTTTTTCACTTTCCTAATGGCCATCAATAGCCTCAAGGTGGTTGGTGTAGGAGACCCCAAACCCAACTGCTTAAATACTGCGAATGGGATGAGTTTGATACTAGAACCCAAATGATATAATGCTCGAGTGAAGTTGAAAGAACAAATGGTACACGGTATGGTGAAAGCATAAAAATCCTCTTTCTTTTCATCCAATGATCTAGTAGCTACAACATTGTAGTGATGAATGTTGTCGAATGGCTCATTACTAACTAACATCTTCTTGATGAAATGATGTTTTATGAATTTTGTATATCTTGGCGTTTCCTCTATTGCCTCTACAAGTGGTATGTTGACTGACGACTTCTTAAAAATTAATAAAAACTTTTGATACTTACCATTTTTTTGTTTCTTTATCATCCTTTGAGGAAAAAGAGTGTGAGGTCTCGGGATTGGCTTCAAAATAGATTCCTCCACCTTATCTTTTCCTTTATCTTGATTGCTACTACTTTCCACATTAATAAAATCATTATCATTCTTTTTTTATCTAGAGTGGGTACAAGAAGGTATTTTAACAACTCCGACTGGTAATGGCATTGCAGTTACTATCATTCTTTGGATTTTCCACTGTGTTACTCGGGAGAGTGCAAGGTTGCCTTTTGTTTACTGTGGCTGACATCTAACCAAATTGCTGCTCAAACTATTTGATTATTGTAGCGTGTGACTCAACTTTCTGATTTAGTCCTGATAGATTTGGCTTAATCTACTAAAGAAAGTTTTCTTAACTTTCTTGAACTTTGAAGTAAAGAAAGGGAAAAATAAGGGCCCTATCATTTCTCCTATTTCAGTCGAGAAACGACTGAAGAAGGGTGCTGAAACTTTTCTTGCTGCCATGATAGAAGTGAAACCAGACGTGAAGGTGGAAGTACCAGATTGTGTTGCTGAATTGCTGAAGCAATACGCTGATGTGATGCCCCCTGAACTGCCTAAAGAATTGCCGCCAAGGAGGGATATTGATCACAAGATCGAGTTGCTGCCTGGTTCAATTGCTCCTGCACAGGCTCATTATCGAATGGCTCCAAAAGAGTTGGCTGAATTGCGGAATCAATTGAAAGAATTGTTGGACGTTGGATTGATTCAACTATCAAAAGCTCCTTATGGTGCTCCTGTTTTGTTCCAAAAGAAACAGGATGGTTCAATGAGAATGTGCGTAGATTATCGGGCATTGAACAAAGTAATGGTGAAGAACAAGTATCCTGTCCCGTTAGTGCAAGATCTTATAGACAGGCTGACAAAGGCATGCTGGTTCACTAAACTTTATCTCCGATCAGGTTATTGGCAGGTTAGAATAGCAGTAGGTGATGAGTCAAAAACCACGTGTGTGACGAGGTATGGCTCTTACGAGTTTCTGGTTATGTCGTTTGGGTTGACGAATGCCCCGACAACTTTCTGCAACTTGATGAATGATGTGTTGTATGATTACCTAGATGAATTTGTTGTGGTATATCTAGATGACATAGTCATTTATAGTTGTTCCCTTGATGAACATCTGGAACATTTGAAGTTGGTACTGTCTCGGTTGCGGGAGTACAAACTTTATGTTAAAATGGAGAAATGCGAGTTTTCCAAACAGGAAGTGAAGTTCCTTGGGCATTTGGTTAGTCAACATCAGGTAAGGATGGACCCGAAAAAGGTACAAGCAATCACGGATTGTCCGTTACCTAGCGGGGTCAAAGAGTTGAGATCATTCTTGGGATTGGCTATCTACTATCGCAGATTCATTGCTGGTTACTCTAACAAGGCTGCAGCATTGACCGATTTGTTGAAGAAAGAAGTTAAGTGGGAGTGGTCTGAGAAGTGCAATGTAGCATTTCAAATATTGAACGATGCTATTGCTTCAGAACCCATTTTGAGGCTGTCAGACTTTGAGTTACCATTTGAAGTTCACACTGATGCGTCGGACAAAGCTGTTGGAGGCGTATTAGTGCAGGAAGGCCATCCTGTGGCTTTCGAAAGTCGGAAATTGAGTGATATTGAGCAAATATATTCGATACATTAAAAAGAGATGGTTTCAGTGGTGCATTGCTTCCAGATCTACAGAGTGTACTTGCTGGGTACTCGTTTTGTGGTGCGAACGGACAATGTCGCAAACACTTTTTTCAAAATGCAGAAGAAGCTGAGTCCAAAACAAGCTCGTTGGCAGGAGTTCCTTGCTGAGTATGACTTCACGTGGGAGCATAAAACAGGGAAACACAACCTGGTTGCCGATGCACTGAGTCAAAAAGAGGTATTTGCTGCAGTATACTCTATTTCTTGACTGGAATCTGATTTCTTTAAGAGAATTAGATTCTGTGTTGTTAACGACCCACTCTATGTCAAGTGGATGGGTCAAGTTAAGGATGGTACCATTCGGAGATATTGGATTGAGGACGATCTTCTTTACTTTAAAGGGGGGAGAATTGTCGTACCTCAAGGTAGTGGCTTGCGTAAAGACATGATGAAAGAGGCGCATGACACTCCTTGGGTTGGTCATCCCGGTGTTGAAAGAATTCTTTCCCTATTGTCCCGTGTCTATTTCTGACCAAGAATGGAAAACAAAATTGAAGCATACGTGAAGACTTGTGACGTGTGTCAAAGAGACAAGACGGAACGTATGAAAGAGGCAGGTCTGCTACAACCTCTGCCGATTCCTGAAAGGCCATGGATTTATGTCTCGATGGACTTTATTTCTGGTTTTCCTAAAGTGGATGGCAATGCGTCTATTATGGTGGTGGTTGACAGTTTCTCAAAATATTCCGTTTTTATTGTTCCACCAATTATTTGCTCATCAGAAGTTGCTGCAGAATTATTCTACAAGAACGTGGTGAAGAACTTCGGTTTGCCAAGTGATATAGTGAGTGATAGAGATGCACGATTTATAGGTCGGTTCTGGCATGCATTGTTTACAATGATGGGGACTGATTTGAAGTTTTCTATGGCAAATCACCCACAAACTGATGGTCAAATTGAGCGGATAAACCACTTGCTAGAAGAATATCTGAGGCACTATGTAACAGCAAGTCAGCGGAATTGGGCAGATTTGTTGGACACTGCGCAGTTTTATTACAACCTGCACAGGTCATCGGCAACGGAAAAGAGCCCGTTTGAACTGGTTTTAGGCATGCAGCCTATGACACCATTGGAGGTGACAATGCTGAAGAAAGGTCACCATTGCCCTACTGCTTATCGTTATGCGAAAGACAAACATGAGATGCTTGTCGAGGCACAAGATAGATTAAGGAAAGCGCACAAACGCATGAAGAAGTATACAGATCAGCATAGACGTGCGGTAGAGTTCAACATCGGAGACAAAGTGTTGTTGAAACTCACTCCCCAAATTTGGAAACAGATTGTGAGTAAGTAGAGACACCGTTGACTAGTTCCAAGGTACGATGGCCAATTCGACGTTATTGGGAAGGTCAGAGAAGTTACTTATAGATTTGAATTGCCGGAAAGGTTGAAGATTCACCCTACCTTTCATGTTAGCTTTCTGAAATGGTACAATGAAGATGTTGAAGATCCGGGGAGGAACAAAAAAAAAGGGCTCCCCCCTTGATCGTGAAAGAGTATACGTCCAAGATGGAGAAAATACTTGATCACCGGATCGTGGGAAACAGCAAAAAGAAGACCAAGACAGAATTTCTAATTCAGTGGAAAGGTTCAAGCGAAGCAGACACTGTTTGGGAGAAGGCTCAGAACCTGTGGCAATTCGATAAGAAAATAGACGACTATCTCAAAACAATCTCAACGAGGGCGTCGAGTTCTTCAAGTGGGGGTGGTCTGTTAGACCCCCAGTCTAAAGCATGATGGCTTACAAGGCCATGTCAAGGTGAACATTGTCCTTGACATGTGCCAAAGACAAACAATATGCTAGACCGAGGCATGCTTGAGTGATGGCAAGACTGCCTTAGACAACGACAGGCGCATGGAACCTGCGAGGGCATGCGCGCAGCAGCAGGCGATGGCATGGCACGGGCATGACATTGACACTGGCGAAGCACAGGTAATGGCATGGCGCGGGCATGACATCGACACTGGTGAGGCGCAGGCGATGGCATGGCACAGACTTGGATGCAGGCATGGCAAGGCGGAGTCGCAGCATAGGCATTGGCGTGGCCTAGGCTGTGACATGGGCGAGGCGGAGTCATAGCATAGACATTGGCGTGGCCTAGGCTGTGACATGGCTAAGACAGCATCATGGCGTGAGCAATGACATGGCATAGACATGACCTTGGCAAGACATGATGCTGATAAGACCCGGCATGGCTGAGAAGCTGAAAATGACTAAGTGTGTCAACATTGGAAAAATTAACTAAGAGGGCAAGGCTGCTTATGTGCTAGTCACATGGGGTAGTTATTATGTTTGAATTTTGAATGTTGTAACAGTTGTATTTTCAGATAAGTCTTTAGGTCAGTTTTACCATGTCATGCAGCTTTGTCCAATGACAGCCTGCCAGGTGTCCTACGCTGAAACTGCTGTAACTGTTTGTGCAGTATATATAGATGCCGCAGGAAACTGTAGAGGCATCCAAAAACAGTGAGTGTTTGAGTGTGTATGCCTTTGACAATTTCTGTGACATCTCCTTTGTAATTTCAGAGAGAAGTATAAAGGTTGGGAACGCGGTTCCTGTAATCGTTTGAGTGCTTTACGTTTCTGCAATTGTTTACTTGTTTAGACTGCGCGTTGTGTGTGTGTGTGGCTGAAGTTGTGCTGTGTGGGTGCGACTGCCAAGCAGCGGTGTTGCAAAAAATAGAAAGCCCCTGTCTCAACTGAAAATACAACTGTTACAACATTCAAAATTCAAACATAATAACTACCCCATGTGACTAGCACATGAGCAGCGTTGCCCTCTTAGTTAATTTTACCAATGTTGACACACTTAGTCATTTTCAGCTTCTCAGCCATGCCGGGTCTTGTCAGCATCATGTCTTGCCAAGGTCATGTCTAAGCCATGCCATTGCTCACGCCATGAAGCTGTCTTAGCCATGTCACAGCCTAGGTCAGGCCAATGTCTATCCTGTGACTCCGCCTCGCCCATGTCACAGCCTAGGCCATGCCAATGCCTATGTTGTGACTCCGCCTTGACATGCCTGCGTCCAAGTCTGTTCCATGCCATCTTCTACGCCTCGCCAGTGTCGATGTCATGCCCGCGCCATGCCATTGCCTGCGCCTCACCAGTGTCAATGTCATGCCTGTGCCATGCCATCGCCTGCTGCTGCGCGCATGCCCTCGCAGGTGCTATGCGCCTGTCATTGTCCAAGGCAGCCTTGCCATCACTCAAGCATGCCTCGGTAGAGACTGGGGCGTTCTATTTTTCGCAACACCGCTGCTTGGCAGTCGCAACACACCGCACAACTTCAGCCACACACACACACAACGCGCAGTCTAAACAAGTAAACAATTGCAGAAACGTAAAGCACTCAAACAATTACAGGAACCGCGTTCCCAACCTTTATACTTCTCTCAGAAATTACAAAGGAGATGTCACAGAAATTGTCAAAGGCATACACACTCAAACACTCACCATTTTCGATGCCTCTACAGTTTCCTGCAACATCTATATATACTGCACAAGTAGTTACAACAGTTTCAGCTTAGGACACTTGACAGCCTGTCATTGGACAAAACTGCATGACATGGTAAAACTGACCTAAAGAGTTATCTGAAAATACAACTGTTACAACATTCAAAATTCAAACATAATAACTACCCCATGTGACTAGCACATGAGCAGCCTTGCCCTCTTAGTTAATTTTGCCAATGTTGACACACTTAGTCATTTTCAGCTTCTCAGCCATGCCGGGTCTTGTCAGCATCATGTCTTGCCAAGGTCATATCTACGCCATGCCATTGCTCACTCCATGAAACTGTCTTAGCCATGTCACAGCATTTGTTTGTGCCTTCACTTTGTAATACTTATCGTTGCGTCCTTCCTTCTTCCATTCCCTTTTTTTTTCAGTCTTTTGCAGTGACTTCGAAGAATTAGGAATGTCGGAATCTGAACGTGTTGAGCGAAAATCCACCAACGAATCAGCAGCAGCAATTGCATTAGGCAAGTCCTTCACATTCTTCCTGCGCAATTCATTCTGGGCCCATGCTTGCATTCCTGAAATGAAGTTATGCAACTTGTCCTCATCTGACATGTTTTGGATGTCCAACATCAAAGAAGTAAACTCCTTGATATAGTCGCGAATTGTTCCCGTTTGCCTTAGCCTTTTCAGTTTGTCTCTAGCAATCCATGAGGCATTGCTAGGGAGAAATTGGTCCCTCATTTCTTTCTTCAACTTATCCCAAGTATCAATTTTGGGACGTCCAGCGCCTTCATCATCCGCATTCCGAGTACGCCACCACAACTTTGCATCACCAGTCATGTACATCGTGGTAATGTTTAGTTTATCCGTTTCAGCAACTCGTGCCGCAGTGAAGTATTGCTCCATATCCCATAGAAAATTCTCCAATTCCTTGGCACTTCTAGCACCACCAAAAGGCTTCGGTTCAGGAATTTTTACCTTGGAACTGCTTTCCTGGGTCTGTCCTGATACAGCCACCGCACGTCGCAGAACAATCATTTCTGTCTGCAGATCTGCCATCACTTTGCCTTGATCTAGTGCCAGTGACATCAACTCACCACGTGCACTCAGAAGTTCTGCAGTACTTACGTCATACTGGTTACGTAATTCTACCAGTTGATCCTTCAAAGTGTTGATTTGTGTAATCAAATAAATAACGCCTTCAGTTTGTTCGAGTTCATCAGTAATGCCAATGAAATTTCGAATCTGGGTCACATCTTCTTTTAATTGAGCGACAGTCACCATCTTCGTACTACAATGTGTTGGCTTTGATACCAGTTGAGACAGGGGAGTTCTGTTTTTCGCAACACCGTTGCTTGGCAGTCGCACCCACACAGCACAACTTCAGTCACGCACACACACAACACGTGGTCTAAACAAGTAAACAATTGAAGAAACGTAAAGCACTCAAACAATTACAGGAACCGCGTTCCCAACCTTTATACTTCTCTCAGAAATTACAAAGGAGATGTCACAAAAATTTTCAAAGGCATACACACTCAAACACTCACTGTTTTTGGATGCCTCTATAGTTTCCTGCAGCATCTATATATACTGCACAAGCAATTACAGCAGTTTCAGCTTAGGACACATGGCAGCCTGTCATTGGACAAGGCTGCATGACATGGTAAAACTGACCTAAAGACTTATCTGAAAATACAACTGTTACAACATTCAAAATTCAAACATAATAACTACCCCATGTGACTAGCACATGAGCAGCCTTACCCTCTTAGTTAATTTTGTCAATGTTGACACACTTAGTCATTTTCAGCTTCTCAGCCATGCCGGGTCTTGTCAGCATCATGTCTTGCCAAGGTCATGTATACGCCATGCCATTGCTCACGCCATGAAGCTGTCTTAGCCATGTCACAGCCTAGGCCACGCCAATGTCTATGATGTGACTCCGCCTCGCCCATGTCACAGCCTAGGCCACGCCAATGCCTATGCTGCGACTCCGCCTTGCCATGCCTGCGTCCAAGTCTGTTCCATGCCATCGCCTGCGCCTCGCCAGTGTCGATGTCATGCCGGCGCCATGCCATTGCCTGCGCCTCGCCAGTGTCAATGTCATGCCCGTTCCATGACATCGCCTGCTGTTGCGCGCATGCCCTCGTAGGTTCCATGCGCCTATCGTTGACCAAGGCAGCCTTGCCATCACTCAAGCATTCCTCGGTCTAGCACATTGTTTGTCTTTGGAACATGTCAAGGACAATGTACACCTTGACATGGCTTATGGATTGCTAGAGACAAACTAAAAAGGCTAAGGCAAACGGGAATAATTCGCAACTATATCAAGGAGTTTACTTCTTTGATGTTGGACATCCAAAACATGTCAGACGAGGACAAGTTGCATAACTTCATTTCAGGAATGCAAGCATGGGCCCAAAATGAATTGCGCAGGCAGAATGTAAAGGACTTGCCTAATGCAATTGCTGTTGCTGATTCGTTGGTGGATTTTTGCTCAACACGTTCAGATTCTGACATTCCTAATTCTTCGAAGTCAAAGAAAATGACTGAAAAGAAAGGGGAAGGGAAGAAGGAAGGACGCAGCGATAAGTATGACAAAAGGAAGGCACAAACAAATACTGCGAACATAAAGAACAAAGGGAAGGACGGCAACACAAAAGGTTGTTGGACTTGTGGTAGACCGCATTTGGCCAAAAGTTGTCCTAATCGCGAAAGGGTGAATGTCATGTTTGCTGGAAACGTCAATCAAAGTGAGGGTGAAGATGTGGTTGCTGCGTTGGCAAATCCTTTAGGATTGTCACTTAATCATATCAGTTTGTTGAATGTTGTGGGTGAATCTTCAAAATTATCCAACAACCCTCATGCTGCATTGATTCACGTCGAGATGAAGATTGATGGCAATCGTGTGATGGCCATGGTTGATACCGGAG
This sequence comes from Capsicum pubescens, assembly GCA_030864215.1. NCBI lineage: Eukaryota > Viridiplantae > Streptophyta > Magnoliopsida > Solanales > Solanaceae > Capsicum > Capsicum pubescens. Next base: position 111,361,475 of record CM061544.1, read on the forward strand.
CCACTCACACGTTTGTGGATGCCAAAGTTGTTGCGAAACATGGACTTAAGTTGAAGTAAAGTCCATCCTTTGTCCAGACGGTGAGTTCCAAGGCACAAGCCATTGTAGGCATGGCTTACGATGTGCAGATGGTGATTGGAAGTTGGACGGGAAAACATAATCTGATGGCTATGCCATTAGGTGACTTTGAAGTTATTCTAGGGATAGATTTCCTTAGAAAGTTTTGTTTCGTTCCTTTTCCTCACTTGAATGGAGTGATGATCGGAGACGAAACTAATCCAAGTTTCATCAAGGCTTATAATACTTACGGAGAAGAAGTAAAGAAAGGGAAAAATAAGGGCCCTAACATTTCTACTATTTCAGTCGAGAAAGGACTGAAGAAGGGTGCTGAAACTTTTCTTGCTGCCATAATAGAAGTGAAACCAGACGTGAAGGTGGAAATACCAGATTGTGTTGCTGAATTGCTGAAGCAATACGCTGATGTGATGCCCCCTGAACTGCGTACAGAATTTCCGCCAAGGAGGGATATTGATCACAAGATCGAGTTGCTGCCTGGTTCAATTGCTCCTGCACAGGCTCCTTATCGAATGGCTCCAAAAGAGTTGGCTGAATTGCGGAAACAATTGAACAAATTGCTGGACGCTGGATTGATTCAACCATCAAAAGCTCCTTATGGTTCTCCTGTTTTGTTCCAAAAGAAACAGGATGGTTCAATGAGAATGTGCGTAGATTATCGGGCATTGAACAAAGTGACGGTGAAGAACAAGTATCCTGTCCCGTTAGTGCAAGATCTTATGGACAGGCTGACAAAGGCATGTTGGTTCACTAAACTTGATCTCCGATCAGGTTATTGGCAGGTTAGAATAGCAGAAGGTGATGAGTCAAAAACCACGTGTGTGACGATGTATGGCTCTTACGAGTTTCTGGTTATGCCGTTTGGGTTGACGAATGCCCCGGCAACTTTCTGCAACTTGATGAATGATGTGTTGTATGATTACCTAGATGAATTTGTTGTGGTATATCTAGACGACATAGTCATTTATAGTTGTTCCCTTGATGAACATCTGGAATAATTGAAGTTGGTACTGTCTCGGTTGCGAGAGTACAAACTTTATGTTAAAATGGAGAAATGTGAGTTTGCCAAACAGGAAGTGAAGTTCCTTGGGCATTTGGTTAGTCAACATCAGGTAAGGATTGACCCGAAAAAGGTACAAACAATCGCGGATTGGTCGGCACCTATCGGGGTCAAAGAGTTGAGATCATTCTTGGGATTGGCTAACTACTATCGCAAATTCATTGCGGGTTACTCTAAGAAGGCTGCAGCATTGACCGATTTGTTGAAGAAAGAAGTTAAGTGGGACTGGTCTGAGAAGTGTAATGTAGCATTTCAAATATTGAAGGATGCTATTGCTTCAGAACCCAGTTTGAGGCTGCCAGATATTGAGTTACCATTTGATGTTCACACTGATGGGTCGGACAAAGTTGTTGGAGGCGTATTAGTACAGGAAGGCCATCTTGTGGCTTTTGAGAGTCGGAAATTGAGTGATGCTGAGCAAAGATATTCGACACATGAAAAAGAGATGGTTTCAGTGGTGCATTGCTTGCAGATCTGGAGAGTGTACTTGCTGGGTACTCGGTTTGTGGTGCGGACGGACAATGTCGCAAACACTTTCTTCAAAACGCAGAAGAAGCTGAGTCCAAAACAAGCTCGTTGGCAGGAGTTCCTTGCTGAGTATGAATTCACGTGGGAGCATAAACCAGGGAAACACAACCAGGTTGCCGATGCACTGAGTCGAAAAGAGGTATTTGCTGCAGTATACTCTATTTCTCGACTGGAATCTGATTTCTTTGAGAGAATTAAATTCTGTGTTGTTAACGACCCACTCTATGTCAAGTGGATGGGTCAAGTTAAGGATGGGACCATTCGGAGATATTGTATCGAGGACGATCTCCTTTACTTTAAAGGGGGGAGAATTGTCGTACCTCAAGGTAGTGGCTTGCGTAAAGACATGATGAAAGAGGCGCATGACACTCCTTAGGCTGGTCATCCCGGTGTTGAAAGGATGCTGGCCCTATTGTCCCGTGTTTATTTCTGGCCAAGAATGGAAGAAGATATTGAAGCATACGTGAAGACTTCTGATGTGTGTCAAAGAGACAAGACGAAACATATGAAAGAGGCAGGTCTGCTACAACCTCTACCGATTCCTTAAAGGCCATGGATTTCTGTCTCGATGGACTTTATTTATGGTTTTCCTAAAGTGGATGGCAAAGCGTCTATTATGGTGGTGGTTGACAGGTTCTCAAAATATTCTGTTTTTATTGCTGCACCAATTATTTGCTCATCCGAAGTTGCTGCAGAATTATTCTACATGAACGTGGTGAAGCACTTCGGTTTGCCAAGCGATATAGTGAGTGATAGAGATGCACGGTTTACAGGTCGGTTCTGGCATGCATTGTTTACAATGATGGGGACTGATTTGAAGTTTTCTACAGCAAATCACCCACAAACTGATGGTCAAACTGAGCGGATAAACCACTGGCTAGAAGAATATCTGAGGCACTATGTAACAGCAAGTCAGCGGAATTGGGCAGATTTGTTGGACACTGAGCAATTTTGTTACAACCTGCACAGGTCATCGGTAACGGAAAAGAGCCCATTTGAACTTGTTTTAGGCATGCAGCCTATGACACCATTGGAGTTGACAATGCTGAAGAAAAGTCACCATTGCCCTGCTACTTATCGTTATGCGAAAGACAAGCATGAGATGCTTGTCGAGGCACAAGATAGCTTAAGGAAAGCACAGAAACGCATGAAGAAATATGCATATCAGCATAGACGTGCGGTAGAGTTCAACATCGGAGAAAAAGTGTTGTTGAAACTCACTCCCCAAATCTGGAAACAGATTGTGAGTAAGAAGAGACACCGTGGACTGGTTCCAAGGTACGATGGCCCATTCGACGTTATTGGAAAGGTCGGAGAAGTTGCTTATAGATTGGAATTGCCAGAAAGGTTGAAGATTCACCCTACCTTTCATGTTAGCTTTCTGTAACGGTACAATGAAGATGTTTAAGATCCGGGGAGGAACAAAAACCAAAGGGCTCCTCCCTTGATCATAAAAGAGTATAAGTCCAAGATGGAGAAAATACTTGATCACCGGATCGTGGGAAATAGCAAAAAGAGTACCAAGACAGAATTTCTAATTCAGTGGAAAGGTTCAAGAGAAGAAGACGCTATTTGGGAGAAGGCTCAGAACCTGTGGCAGTTTGATAAGCAAAAAGATGACTATCTCAAAACAATCTCGACGAGGGCGTCGAGTTCTTCATGTGGGGGTGGTCTGTTAGACCCCCAGTCTAAAGCATGATGGCTTACAAGGCCATGTCAAGGTGCACATTGGCCTTGACATGTTCCAAAGACAAACAATGTGCTAGACCGAGGCATGCTTGAGTGATGGCAAGGCTTCCTTGGACAACGACAGGTGCATGGAACCTGCGAGGGCATACGCGCAGCAGCAGGCGATGGCATGGCACGGGCATGGCATTCACACTAGCGAGGCGCGGGCATGACATCGACACTGGCGAGGCGTAGGCGATGGCATGGCACAGACTTGGACGCAGGCATGGCAAGGCGGAGTCGCAGCATAGGCATTGGCATGGCCTAGGCTGTGACATGGGCGAGGCGGAGTCACAACATAGACATTTGCATGGCCTAGGCTATGACATGGCTAAGACAGCTTCATGGCGTGAGCAATGGCATGGCGTAGACATGACCTTGGCAAGACATGATGCTGATAAGACCCGGCATGGCTGAGAAGCTGAAAATGACTATGTGTGTCAACATTGGCACAATTAACTAAGAGGGCAAGGCTGCTCATGTTCTAGTCACATGGGGTAGTTATTATGTTTGTATTTTGAATGTTGTAACAGTTGTATTTTCAGATAAGTCTTTAGGTCAGTTTTACCATGTCATCCAGCCTTGTCCAATGACAGGCTGCCAGGTGTCCTAAGCTGAAACTGCTGTAACTGCTTGTGCAGTATATATAGATACTGTAGGAAACTGTAGAGGCATCCAAAAACAGTGAGTGTTTGAGTGTGTATGCCTTTGACAATTTCTGTGACATCTCCTTTGTAATTTCTGAGAGAAGTATAAAGGTTGGGAACGTGGTTCCTGTAATCGTTTGAGTGTTTTACGTTTCTGCAATTGTTTACTTGTTTAGACTGCGCGTTGTGTGTGTGTGTGGCTGAAGTTGTGCTTTGTGGGTGCGACTGCCAAGCAGCGGTGTTGCGAAAAATAGAACGCTAACTTTCTTGAACTTTGACTAATTTTGACAAAATTTCCTCCATTATGGATTCTGAATAACGAACACTAGGTGGAACATACCTATCACTATTTCCCTTATAATCATCTTTTCACCACTATTCAATATCTCTCTATCTACTCTTATCTTTGTATCTATCATTGATAATATTTCGACCTTGATTCCCTTACCCTAGGGCACAGAAATCTGCCAACCGACAATCAAGATACTTTATTTTCTCTTCAAATTCAGTCTCATCAATCCTAGTAGTAGATCCATATGTCGCAACTGCATTCACTTTATCAACACTCATAGTTGTGAATTGTTTAGTGAGAAGCCCAATATCTGTTCGAAGATGTACAAACTCTTGCGCTACCAAATCATGACCAACTCCATAATTATTAGCTGCTCCAATAGCATATGTACCTACACCAAGCTCATCATCTATATTATTCCAACCTCTAGTAGTCATGAAATATGATCAACTATATCTTAGGCAGCATCCCACCGAAGATGCATCAATGCACCTCCTAAAATTGTATTTTCCATTGCTCCAGAGATTACATTCAATGATATGTAGAAGATTTCCAACAAATTGTACCATGTGATTATGTGATTAGGTGCCATACTCAACTTCTACTTGAATCTAAACCATGCCTCATACATATATTCTGCAAGTAACTACCTAAAATTATATATTTTGTTTTTTCAACAGTAGAATCCCTACTTGGGGGAATAATAAGTTCAAACACTATTCACATAACTCATACCAAATAGTGATTAAACCTGTCAGTAAAAATGGGAACAACCTCAACCTTAAATATTTCTAATCCAACCCCAGAATAGTATATGACGTGCAAATCCTAGTAAAATTAGCTAGATGCATGTTTGCATCATCAGTAGTTGACCTTAAAAACATACCCTTTAAACTCAAGAATTAGATCATAGCACTAGTAATATCAAACTTCCCATTGTGGGGTAAAGTAGGAGGAATGATTGCTCCTATCTCAGTAGGTTGAACATAACACATATCCACTTCATCATCGGATAGGTGTAAACATTGATATATCATAATCATTGGAGGCCTGCCTCTCTATATTCTATATCTATGCTCAACTACTTGTCGTGGTCTAGCTAGTCCTCTTTGTTGAGCAGACCCAACATTTTTAGCTAATTAGGCCTCTTCAGCTGCTCTCTTCTCTTCCTCAGTAGTAGCTACAAATTTTTGCATTTGTATATATGTTAAATTCTATGGATCACCAAGAGTATGTGGTAGTTCCATTATTTGATCAACAGGACGAGAAGAGGGGTTTTGAACCCAAGTAGGAAAACCATCACGAACTTGTCCTGATATCCTTCTCTGTGTTTAAAGAATTCTCTCAGGCTCCGGATCAAAAGGGAGTAAGGGATTGCCTCTTGTCCTAGTGTTTTACATACACCAGCATATGCCATATCAAGAACCGAAAAAAACAGCAAACTTCACCTATTCAATTAGCTACTCAAACCGTCTTCATCGACAACGATGCCAAAATTTGATATCATCCAAAACTAACCTCCAAAGAATTATGTTCCGATCGATGCCAAATATAGTTACCCAACTAGGTTGGGGTCAAAACTAGAGGGAAAACATTGAAAAGTTGCTTAATTTGATAAATTCTACGAGCAGTGAGGAAAAATAAATATGGGAATTTGAAATCAATAGTAAGTAGTAACCAAGTTTGAATGCTTTTGAGGTTATAAACAATATATTATTAACACTAGCATTGCGTTCCCCGTTGATTTTCAACTTCATACATTTGTCGTGTTCAACCAATCTATTATGTTGTTCTATTTGTAAAGTCGACAAACTATGTATTATCAACCGTCTATTGAATCTGCTGATAAATCTCACCCTTTACCTTGTAAGTCATAGGGTGTCGCCTTATTTCTCCTTCTCTATGACTTCAGTTCAACTTTCACAATTTGAGTCTCAAGTTTATTAGATGAGATGATGGAATAATAAGATGGACGTGAATCTCAAATTAAGTCTTAATCCAGTTTTTCCAATCTCAAATGCCTTTGTGAGGACATTATCAAATATAGGCAATTCTCAAGATTCTACAGTAGCTTTGAGGTCAATTAATATCTAGAAGATGAATATACATACATAAACCATAGAATATATGAATCTCCCACTTTCTTTACGTATCTAATCCACCAGGACTCCCACTACCCTTGTCAGGGAAATTACCCTCTCATGTTCATGCAAGAATCTATAATAATCAATGAAGAATTCATGAATTAATAGCCCAAAATAAGATGAATAAAATCCAGTGTCTTGAATCAAATAATAACCCAAAAATCTCAAGAATAATGTAAAGTATTGTAAGAGTGGGTATTAGAATATCTAAGAGTGTAACCTAATAAAAGATAAACCCTAGGGTATTTATAGTATCTCAAAATAACCCAAAAATCCTAATAATAAAAAAAAGTAAAAGTAATGTCGGAACAAGGTATGACTTGCTCGTCTACTCGTAAGGTCTTTTTACCAGTCGTATTGTGCTATTCGTATCAATTCCAGTGTTTGATCTTCTAGGGCTTCAAATTTCTGTTCTTCTTACGACTCATGCTCCTGATTCGTACAATGACCATACGACTCATGGACATCACTCGTTACCACCTGGGAATTCTTTCTTTCATGCTCTGAACATTGATCTACTTATAGTTTACCCATGCGAGTCATACTTAGACTTTCAACTCATCTACTTTTGAGACTTCAACTCTAAATGGTAGCCTGAGGTTTTGTATTTTGTATGATTTCTTGATAGGACCCATATCACCTTACAACTCGTATGACTGAGTTGTATCTTTTCATCACTTAGTATTTCTTCTTGTCCTTTGGTTATTTTATGCTTACTAGTCAACCTATGAGCCGTATGATGTGTTGACGACTCATATGGTTACTCGTATCATCTGTACACTTTATTTTTTTAGAGATTTTTCTTTTGATTTCTTTCTAATACTTTTATTTACCTATTTCACCTACAATAAGCACAAAACCACCTTATATCTACTAAAACAACCTAAGTTAAAGAATAAATTTATTGTTTTAAGCATCAAAAGTGTCGTGTTACCACGGTGCATCACACACCCATATTGCATTTTCTCAAATTTCCTACCAATAGGTCAAAATGAGCACGGGTGCCTCAGGATTCGAACCAAAGGTCTTTGTAGCCTAAAATTGACATTTGGTAGTTTTTGGCTCTGTTAGAATTTGCATACAAGAATGTTTAGCTAAAGTTTTTTCCCGATGGCCATTTGAAACAAACAAAGTCTTCTAAAAAGGGAAATAGCTCTAAAAATCAAACAAACTCCCTGGTAACAAAACTTTCTATCTCAGCAAGTCAAAAATGACTAAGAGCAGCTATACAAAAGCTCTAATGGTGAAAATATATGAAAAAATAGAAAATGACTTGAAGAGTCATTACAGTAGGAAATAATAGGATCATAATATCAATACAAACCTGGACTATGATTAATTACTTATCATATCATAATGTATCACACAATAGTATGCAATCCAAAAACAAAGCCACCCATGTGCATATAAGTGAAACATTGTACCAGCAACTCAATTATAAGTAAAGTTGCATAACAGTAATATAATCCAAAATCTAATCTAAAAAATGAATTAGTTGATTTTATTCATTGAACAAATACAACGGTGCCCATATAGATGTTAATCATCTCATCTATATATGATCGCAAGTATCCCTATTTCTCCATATTATATGAAACTACAACATAACATCTTCAAAATGAGTCAAAGAAAGTATCAACTTGCCTTTAAAAATCCTATAATCAATAGTGTGTGTGGGGGGGGGGGGGGTGTTAAAACCCAATATTTAGATCTATAAAACCCCTTTTATATCTCTCAATATGAGCTCTCCAAATTCAAAATGGTTAAAACGTTGTTTGGTTCCTATAATGAATTTTAAACGTTGCTAGTTTATCATGTCGTAGGACCCCCATCATGATTGTAGTATAATTTGATCCGGACCTTTCATGATGATTAGGGTCCTTATATATTTGCAAAGAACAAAAAATTGACTCTATCCCAATTGAATCATTAAGAATGTGCCTATCACAATTGCATTCAATACATTAAGATGCAAGAAGAATTCCAAACTTTCACTAGACTAGCTGAGAAAAATAACGCCATCAACACTCTAAATATACCCTCAAAATTCCTTTGGCCATGTGAACACAATCCAAATATTCTACTAGACCAAATTAGACATTCCAACCTATATAGAACAATCAAAATTTCCAAAAAAAATCATTATAATCAAATGTTGACCAAATTCAACTCTACACCAAAATTACCATTATCCCATCTAAATCTTCGAAATCACACTAAAAGATTCGGGACACAAACAAGCCATGCTATATACCTAAAATTAATGTTCTAGAGAAGATGAAACTGACAAAATTCTCATGTAGTGCTCTGATATCAGAATGTTGACAAAATTCCAACAATTAAACTCTAGAGCTTACCAAATGACAAACACGCAAATCTTAGCTAAACTCCTTAGTGACAATACCACCTTCTTCTGTGACCCAAAAACATAAAAATGAAACTATGGAGAGGGTTAGAATGGGCAAAACATGTCAAAATCTAAAAATTAATACTGGGTGTTACATCATCTACCACTAAAAAACATGCTCATCCTTAGAAATAGATATAACAAAGGCACAAAAAATGTCAAAAATTTGAGTTTTACGGAAAATGGTCATGAGTTACAACCACCCTAACTCTATAATAAAAGAATTAGTCAACCCACACCTTAACCCAATAATATATCCTAACACATACACATTTACCAATCCAAAAAAGTTATTATCAATAGAGAAACTTGTTAAGCATAATAAGTAATTTAATAATCCATTAAACAAAAATAAAATAAGAAAATGTAAAAATATCTCTATTTATTTAATCCCCCAGAATTCAAAGTCATCGTACAAGAACTACTACATCAAAAAAAGTCTGAAACATAATACATAAATATTAAAATCCATAGGAAGTCATTGACCTAAAACAAATGACATGACCTAGAAAAAGATCAAATATTTGCTCAGACATAGTACTCCCTATTGAATCAATGTTGATATACAAACTAGAGCCAAGGTATCATGTCAAATGCTGGAACATGCTCTACACACGTCAAAAAGTAGAGAACATATAATATCATTACAATAATTACATACTGATAGACATCATCAACCGACTTAACTCAAAACTGTACATATATATAAGTTAGGTCAAAAAAAGAAGTTATAAAAACACAACGCATATTAAACTTAGCATTCAAATTCATGTTTAAAAACAACTCTACTCGCAACACCAACAGTTATCCTCTTTATATTAATTATTTTCAAGTTATTCATATAAATGCATTGTGCGATGCGAACACTGAATGCATGCATTAGATAATACACGTACATACTAAGGTTGACAAGAACCCTTTCTTATGACTTGTTGGGGGTGAGCTCAGTCTATATATCATACCGGCATGATACCCGATCCTTATATCAATATATTCCGGTGTGACATCAAGTCGAAATAACATCAAAGAATGGTAAAACATCAATACACACTAATATACAACAATAATAAATAATCTAGTTCATTCTACAATCATCTACATTTTAACTTTCAAATTAATCATTTCAACATAACTTAAACATTTTATCAACCAACAATTACAAACATGATTGAAGGCTAATAAAAATCACTAAACTCAAATTTAGACATTGAATCAAATCAAGTCTACAACTACATTTGAACCATAACTTACCAGAAATCCTTATTTGAAAGAAATATTAGGTCAACGACATTTTTCTTTTAAATTCTGCTTGTTCTTGCTCAATAAACAACAAATATGTATAATTTAATTCAACATTCCTACTTCTAGGAATTATAAACCCAAACCCATAAATTTCAGTGCGTGAACTTAACCTACTTTATCATTCTAATGTCATGTACCCTTTATTCACTTTAAATTCTTCATATTCATAATTAAAATGAAGAATTTTATGCTAGGAAGTGATTTATTTCAATCTAGAGTCAATAATAATGAAATTTAAGACATTTCAAATGAAATCCCATCAATTCATAGACCTAGGGTTAAACCCTAATTTCCTGTCATAAATATGATCCTTATAATTCTAAGAATCTAAGGGAGTAATCATATGTTGTAATGATAAACAAACCTTACATTAAAGTTGGAACCCCCCCAAAAATAATGAAAATAACCTTCTATCAACCCTTATGAAAAAAATAAAATAAATAGGAATGAAAAATGCCACTTATCTATTCTAATTGGGAGTTTTGTGAGTTCATCACTGCAGCGATGGACTCATTATTATAGCAACATGAAGGCCAAATGTACCCATGACCGTGGCAAAATTTTTATTGTCGTACCAATATCATTAAAGTAGAAAACCTATCACTATAGTGCTTCTAAAATAATTGCTTAGGAATTATTCACATCCCTAGATGTTTCATAATACACTTTTCTAATTTAACATCATGTACTGACAATTTCACAGTTATCATAATAGTAGATTACTACTAACCCATTTTTCACTTCAAAATTTTCCACGACTTCCTATATTTGTCATCTAAAACATTATCAACTCAATCTATTGATCAATACCCCAATAATTACCTTATTTTACTACACCACTCAACATCTAAAAAATTTTCCAAAACTAGGCTAGGACTGCTTTTACAAATTTGGCCCATGGAAATGCTAACCTGTGAATTTACCCCCCTAATTCTCCATAATAATGTTTTGGGTTTTTAAATTAGATACCTAATTAACACTCATTGTTCCATAAATGAAAACTAGAAATAAAATAAAAACATTCACAAGAATTACCTGACTCAATGAGTAAAAAAATAGGGCTTGTGTATATCTACCTCAGTCTCCCACATGGTCTACTTAATTGGATAATTTATTCACTAGACTTTGATGTAAAATATCACTTTATTTATCAACTCCCTCACATCTCTATCTAATATAGATATTGATTCTTAGTCATGAAAGACTTCTTTATCAATCAAATATAAATCCCAACTGATGATATAATCTCCATCTCTATGATACTTTTTAAGCATTTTGATATATAATACAAAATAGAATCTAGACAAACTAGAAATTAAGGTTGAGTTATAATCCACATACCTTTTATTCATTAAGATTTCAATAGTTGTATTACACATTGAACTTGACTACCATTCTTACAAAACCCATTACACCCATCACGGGTGACACTTAAAGTAAAACCTTCCCATCTTTCTCAAAATGCACATCGCTTGCTTTTTTATCTGTATACTCATTTTATCTATTCTAAGTTTCTACCAAATTATCTATGATGAGTATTAATTTCTCCAAAGACTCCTTTCACACATCGATGTTGTAAGGTCTTACCTCAAACACATCAAACCTCCGAATTAGTGACCTACACTTCCTATCATAGAAGGCTTCAAAAGAGTTATACCAATATTTATGTTGTATCTATTATTAGATACGTATTCACACAAGGGAAATAATTGGTCCCAAAGTCAAATAAAATTCATTACACGTCTCTGGAGCATGTCCTCTAGCACCTGAATCATCTAATCTAATTAAACATTAGTCTATGGATGAAAAGATGTATTCAGATCTATCCTAGTACCTAACCTTATTAAAATATCTCCTAGAAATTGGTCTTAAACTGCATACCTATATCTAACACAATGGTGATAGGCATCCTATGAAGTCAAATAATCTACTTTATATAAAACTTTTCAAACTTAGAAAAATTATAATCCACTCACATCAGAATAAATATGTAGAATTTGTTGATAGATCACTAACTACCCAAATGAAATCTTATTTCCTTATGGTCCTAGGAAGACCAATAACAAAATCCATAGATTTTCCCTTTTACTTTTATTCCAAAATAGGTATTCACTGAAATTTCCACCAGTTTTTTTATATTCATAGTTAAATTGTTAACAGTTTTGACATTTAGTCATAAAATCAATAATTTCCCCATCATGTTTTGCCAGCAATAATGTTTTCTAAAGTCTCTATATATCTTGGTCACACTCGAATGTATAACGTACTTTGAAATTTAATCCTCTACTAGGATAGTAGAAATAAAGTTTTCCCATGCGATACACACACACGTCACCTTTTTCCAAACACGCCTTCTTCATTAAGAATGGCCTCATAGGCCTCACCTTGTCCTACCTTATCTAAAATTTTAGTTAATTTCTAATCCTTAAATTTCCTTTTCTTAATTTGGTCAAGAAAGGTGGACCTTGTCTCATAATTGGTTAAAATCCCTCCCCTTTTAGTCACCTACAATCTCATAAAACTATTAGCTGTGTTTTGTTTTTGCCTTGTCAATGGATGTCTTGATGCCTCTAACCATGCCAAACTTCCCATACTCACAAGCATTATAGTTAAAGAATTTTCTACAACATTGGACTTGCTCAAATGATAGTGAATTGAAATATCATAGCATTTGAATAACTCAATCTACCTTTGTTGCCCCAACTTCAAATCATTTTAAGTAAAAACATATTGCTAGTTATGGTCATCCTTGAATACCATATAGTTTACACAATACAGATAACACCTCTAAATTTTTAGAGCAGACACCACTATTGCTATTTTATAATCATAGGTGGGGTAGTTTTTATCATGTACATTTATCTATCTTGAAGCATATGTAATCACATTCTTGTCGTACATTATAATTACACCCAAGCCATATCTTGAAGCCTTATATTACATAATAAAATATTTACCTTTGATAAGTAAGGTAAGAACTTGAGCTAAAGTCAACTTGTAATGACCCTACAAGTCATTTTCATAATTTCCATGCATTTTTTGGATTTTGAGCCTTCCCAAAGAGTCAACAGGTTATTTATGACTTGTCAGGACTATCTATTTAATTATCCGATAGTTTGCTCGAGTTTTAGTTTCATTTCCCTATTTTAGAGCTTTAGTTTTTAAGGAATTATTCTCAAACCAAAACCCTTGGTAAACAACCTTGGATGAGAAATCTAATATTATCACTAGATCCAAAATATTAATTTTAGTCTAAAGGGACCCTTCGTTCAGGTATCGGGGATTCAAGACTCATTATAAGCTATTGCATAGAATTTGGTTAAAATAAAACAATAGGTATGAGACCTATTTTTAATCAAAACAATCTCAGATGAATGTTTTGATAGTTTTGTTGAGTATAGAATGTCAACATTGGTATGGTAGCATAGTTCATTTGCACATTTGAGGTTCAATATGAACTACGAGTAACCAGTCGTAGTCCATTAGGACTTAACATTTTTTTGGCATGGTCCATTTACCCTTCACATTCATGAATAGTAGGCCAAGATTGTGAAGGGTTGAGAGATTGACAACCACATTTTTCTTCCTTATTCTTTGCATTCTTGATGAATATTTCCCGACCTTATTCACCTCTACTCTCCACATTAACGAACTTGTGTTGCATTCACGGTCCCCTAGCCCATTTGCATTCATATTCACAAACCATTTGGCCATGTTTGTGAAGGGTAATCTTACCATGCAACATAATCATGACCCTTGGCCTCCACAATTGAACAAGCTAATGGCCTGGTAGAATATAATCCCCTCTTCCCAATTTTTTCATTATTTAGTCACTTATTTGTGCCATTTTACATTTAGGAGCTCAAGAAACTTGTGAGAAATAATTTATTGGAGCTAAGATATATAGAGGATGATGAAGTGACCATTTCACACTAATTTCTTGTTGAGTTTTTGGCCTAAACCCTCCGTTTAATTCTTATTTTTCCCTCTTTATCCATTCATTCTTAGGGATGATTTGAGCCCTCATTTGTACTCCCTTTGTCCAATTTTACTTTGGGGATTGTGGAGAAAGGAAGTGAAAATTATGTATGATTAAAGAATGAAATCAGCATTGAGGTACGCTTCGGTCTACTTTCTCTATGAGATTGTATATTGTAAGAATTTCATGATAGTTAGGACTGATAAGATATGTTTAGGACTATTATAGTAGGATTTAACTTATTTATGGAATTTAGGATATAATGGTAACCCAAACCTTATCCTAGAATACCTTTTAAGATTGTAGAACCCAATTATATTTAATGATGAGCTTTGTTAACTATGGATTGGCAGAAGGAATCCTTTAGCATAAGACTTAGCATATTTCTTACTATTTGGGGGGATGCTTCCATTTAGACCCTTGTAGTAGAATTATTCCTTTGTTTATCTTAGTCTTTGGTTATGGTGTTGATATTATATTTAATTGTATATTACATGTCTGAGGTCGTGATTATGATACAAGTTAAGCACCAATTTAGTATTCTATTCCTTTTGAGGATGTAGATATGGCTTATAGACTTTTACGATTGTATTTCTTGGATGCTATTGATGGAATGCATATTTTAGGCTCATTATCATTTACTTTGTGGTACGATTCCAATCAAATCCTTACTTTTACTATTGTTTCACAAAGAAGGTATTTATTCCAGCTTTAACTTTTAAAAATGAATTTCTTTTAAAACAGGAATTGTACCACCTTACATAATGAATTATGAGTTTTTAAATAAAATATGATATTTTGGAAACTAGACTAAGATTGATACCATTCAATTTCTATTCAACTCTTTTACCACTACTAGTTACTTTGATCGAGAGAGATTTTGACCCTTTCTATGCTATTATGCCTATTTAGTCCAAAACATGACCTCAAGCAATAGATTTACAAATTTACAATTTTTTAGTCATGGTTTGAACATGCACTTATTATATATATATACATATACATATATATATACACACATCTCTTTGGTATAGGATAGAATAGATTGATTATGATCGTTATTAAAATTCCTAGTTCAGTACCAGGTAGTGTAAAGGGTTATGCCAAGTACCCTATGGGTCCTTTCATCCTTGAGACACTATGCCAGAGATGGATGGTCTCCGTAGGTCCTTCCTTTCGAGCTATTGCGCTAGAGGAGGTGTATACATTTTTAAGGAACATTCTTTGGATTTCATGAATATTAACTCTAGGGTTTTATTTCAAGTTAAGAAGTACGAGTTTTCTTATTATTATTTTAAGTTAATAACTATGTTTCCATCTATGAATTCTTATGTGCTTGCAATCATGAGCATCTAAACATCACAACTAGGATTGTGGGAACCATGATGGACTGATGAAGTAGTATTCAAAGTAAAATGTGATTCTCAAAGGGATGTTGGACTTGTGTTGTTCCTCCTTTAGAAAGGTTTATTTCTAATGAGTTTACATGTTGAAAAAGTCCTATATCTACTATATATTTATGTCAGACCCCACATTTTTGGGCTAGAATTCAAATCATTGTTCCTATGAGTATAGACTTGAAATGAATTACTCTATGTATATACATGTGTGATTATCTAATATATGATGTTGGAATATCTTTGTATATTGATCAAGGTCATAAAACCCTCATAACTCAAAGAAAAGTTGAGGACTTTTCTATCGATAGAGTTTTGACAAATGCTCCAGTAAGGTCAACTTTAAATGAGTTTATCTCCCGACATATATTGATTCAGATGTCCTACTATATACCAAAAGAAACATCTTTCCAACGCATTTGGTTTCATCTTAATATGATATCAGAGTGGAAAGTATGATTATTTTACCTCAGTATGTGCGTCTGTAATTAAGGTAATGACTTGAGATGATAAGTTGTAATTTAATTGATGACTTATCAGTCAAGTGGTAAGACTTAACAAGAATGTTATCAACTTCAGCTAAAAAAGTGATGACTTGAGGTGATAAGTCATCAACTAAGTGATGACTTATCAACCAAGTCGTCACCCATAACCATGTCATCTACAAAAGTGATGACTTGAGTTGATAATACATCAACTAGTTGATAAGTTATCAACTCAAGTCATCAACTAAAAATTTCATCAATTCTTATTCAGCTTCATAGGGGTATATTGGTCTTTTACTCACCTCAAACCCTACCCCACATGACATAAATCACCAAATAAATGTACTTAGACATTATTAATCAGTTTTAAAAGCCATTAACCCTGTTTATTCAAAAGAACAACATTAGTGTTTTTTCTTAAGGTCTCCCCCCAAGAACTTTAAGATCCCATTACATTTCTTCAAGATAATCAAGAATTAAAAGTTCCCAATCCAAGAAAGGTCAAGAAAAGTTAATTATCTTTCAATATCAAAGCTTAATGGTATGTTTGATGTTCATCCTTGGGTCCTTTTCACCCATGGAGTCCAAGAATCTATTTTCAAGATTTAAAATCATGAATTTACGTGTTTGCAATAAACTATCTCCGTGAATCCTTATGAATTTAAATTTTACATGGTGTTCAGAAGTAATTATTGTTAGAGTTAAAAATTGCAAGTTGTAATGATGATGTTTTCATGTTAGATTATATATTTATGGTTTAGCATTGTGTCAATGTGATTAATTATATGTTTTAAACTATTCCCATGCTTTAAATTCATGACCCTCATGTGTTTGATGAAATGTCTAAGAGATGAGTTTTTGCAAAATGGTTCCTATCATGGTTTTAAATTGTTCATGTGTTCCCATTATTATTACTATTGAGTCTTGGGCGTTATGAATACCCGAAATTTAGCTATTTACTTAGTCTCAGTATTTTCATAATGGTTTCAGACAAGTATGAGCATTGTTAGATCAGTCAGTTATCATGTCATTCAAACTTAGATTAGTTCCATAATTTAAGTTAGTACCTTCTTCAGTTAAACTAAGTTTAGTCCCATAATCATTGTCAGTTCAGTTGGGAGTAGGATTTGGCACCAAGAAAATCCAAGTATGGGGGCATTCCGATTAGTATAGGGTTTGATCCCTAGTAGCAACCCCTTAGTTACAGAACTACGTAGCCTATGTAGGTTTGAGATGTCTTCCTACTAGTTTAAGGTTGACACATATATCATGAGTCTTCCTTTTAGTCTATGGGTTGACAAGATGTCTTCCTGGTAGTTTAGGGTTGACATGACCATTTTTAGTACCATGGAACGGTACTAGCACCCTTTCAACTGGAGTCACAGGTTGGACCTCGATCAGCTCAAATAGGGGCATATCAGTTAGATGATACCTCCCACAATTTTAGTTTCAGTATTCAGTACTGAATTCAGTTCAATTTTTCTTGACCATAGCATACAGTTTATCAGTATTCAGTTATCAGATTTTAGAACTTTAGTTTACAGACTAGTTTTAGAATTATGTCATATGCATGGTCATACATTCTCAGATTTTATAGCATTCACGCATTTATATAAGTTATTCAGTTATCACATGATGTTCAGTCAGTCCTTACTTTATTTAATGCATATAAACCAAGCATATCAGACTAGCCGCATCACTCATACCAATACATTCAAAGTATAGATCGCGTATAGTTTCTTTGCATTATGATACCTTATATCTAGGTTCAGACTCTCAGTTTCTTAGCCGCGCTTAGAAAGATCACATTATCAGCAGCAGTAGTGGTGAGTCCTCATAATTCAATGAAATGATTTCTTTATTTCAGTTTATCTTAGTAGTTTAATATTTCTATTCAGTCGGAGTTCGTTGGGGGTTGGTCCCATCAGCTCTATAGTCAGTCAATTTGAGAGGCTTTCAGACATATACACAGTTAGTCAATTTATCAGTTATTTTGAACAATCTTTTTAATATGTCAATAGGCATTTAGATCCATTATTTAGTATGTTAAAACCTTATGACATTTTTTGTAAAATTTTTGCACATGTCTTATGCCATTAGTTTTGTTCAATGGTCACAACAAGTACCAGATCATAAGTTAGCTTGTGGTATTTTGGGACCGTAAGCACCGTGTGGCGACCAGGGTGTATTTCTGGGTCGTTACAATTTAGAAAGGATAATATATGAGGAATAGTGAATTAACAACAGGACTTGGAGTTATCTTCATATAATTGTCCTTGAGCCGATAAACTGGAATGACTATATTGGGATCATAAATATGGTTTAATAATGAATAACCCATGACACACGAACCTTTGTTATTGGGGATATTCATCTACAAAGGGTGTAATCTAGTGGATTAGATGATATACATAACCTATCGATTATGCATGCCAACATCATAAGAGATCACTAAAGTATAGAGAATCATATGGGGTTATGAAGTTATTAAGGAATGTAGTCCTAGTGCCTTATTGGGTTCTATATTTGATTTAGAGACCACTTTAGACTTTTTGGGATGTGTAATTTGAGTGACATCAATATCAAATATATGAATAATCTTAAAAAATTAAAAACGTTAAAAACTCAATAAAGGAGAGAGGATCACCTCCGACTATAAAATCTCACCCTATCATTGAATCCCTAAAAGCAAGCCCCGAAAAAATTTCAACGGAGGTAGATTATACTTAGATGTACATCAGAGAAAGATACAAAAGTGTAGCATGAGAACCAAAAGAAATGGGTATTTAGTGAATATGGTAAAAAAAGGTGAATTACGTTTTTTTAGATAGTCATCTTGCGGGGTCATTCGACTAATATAAATAGTTTGTGAAAGATTCAACATTAAATAAATGATAAATTTTGGAAGTGAGTATGAAACTAGATATTTTACAATTGTTAGGACCTTCTATTAGGTCTTACTCCAGTACCCTTGGGTTGCAAGGGATTCTACTAGTTCTTATTTTTTCAAATTAAATTACAAGGATTTAGCTAATCTTTTTGGTTAAAACTCATACTTTTTCTTCTTTCTCACATTTATATGCAGTGCCTCACAAACTATGTTCTTCTATCCTCTACTTTTGAATACATTAACACAATTCTTCATAAGCAGAGCAAAGAACTAGAGAATGTTGAGACAGAAGTACGTCTCTTCCTTTGTCTTCCATCATTTAAATAGTGGTGATTGTACTATTACTAGTCATTCTAATATTCAATTATTAAGTTAACAAAAGAGTTTTTATCCTTGGAAATTTGATGAAAATATACTCTTTCCAAGATAAGTCAGGACCACAAATTTTCTCTTTAATGAGCACAAAGCCCGTGAGTTTGAGTCCGAAAATAGGGATTCTTGCAACCTTGATTGGGATTTACTTTCTTCAGGAAAAGTTGTTGTGTTAATGTTGAGGACGTATTCATGATCCTTTTCTTTTTGAGTTCTTCAATGAATATACTTTTGTGAAAAATCTTTTTTCCTTGTTTACGGCTCTAGATGCCTTCTTCCTTTATAGTCTTTTGCTTATTTTTCCTGCAAGTTGCCAGACATTTAAATTAGGCACTATTAATATCCCCTTTTTATGATGGATTACAACTTAAAAGTAAATTCAGTTGACTTCCCTAATTAGCTCCCCAAGAGTGGTTGACTAAGATGACTAGCGCTCCCCCTGAAAAGTACCATCAGATACATAGTAAATTATGTACCTACAAAGAAATTATATACTATACTTCTCCTCCTTTGACATCAATAAAATTGAAAGTGGTAGTACCAATAACATGTACTATGAGAGAGCAAAATAGAAATTCATAAAATAATACCAAGTTACAGACCAAAGTTCTATAAAAAAAATATAGTTCATAAAAGGCTAAAAGGAAGGGGTACAATGAGTAACAGCACGACAAAGAAAATAAGCTATAGTTTGCACAGTGGCATCTTTCTAAGTGGTTAACTAATATACAATAGTAGTGGAGATAGCAGCGGTAGTAGTGTGAATCCTATTAGAAACTTTGATAGCTTTCTTGATGACTTGAACTAATTTTTAGTAGAATTTTAACAACGCCTGAACTCGTTTCCTAACTTATGGAATAAATTTTGGGTATCTAAAAATGAAATGCTAGAAGGAGATCTTTATGAGAATCCTGATTTAATTCATGATTAGAGATGAGATTGAGAATGAATGGCTTAACTATGGAAGAACCAGTACAATCAGGAGAAAGAGACCTGATTTTAGGGAAAAAAAATTGCACTAATCGTGCTATGTTCAATCCCTTGGACCCAAGTATTATCATCATGAACATAGCTCATGATGAAAAATGTCTTAGAGTTATAACATTGTTTGAATAAAAAGGAGGGAATGTATTCAACAGGAATAATGTTATATTCGAGAATACGAGTGATGATTAACCCATAGAGAAGACTAGTTTGATGTACAGAGGCTTCAATCAAAAAATTAACAATTAATGAGGAAAGCTTGAATTTATGTTTAGTGAGAAGAAAGTAAGTAAACAATATGTAACACTGACTAAGTGTTGAAAGAGATAGTACACGAGGATGTTGAGTAGTAGTCACAATGTGGACAGTGATTCTAGCCTTAAAAGATAAATTTTTTAGACTATGAAATAAGGTAAGAGGTTCAAAAGACTTCAGAGAAATGGATTTCCTTGTTTTTTCAAAAGGGACATAAAATTAACTAGCCAAGGAGTTCTAGAGGGAGTAAAGAACCTAAAAAAGGAAATACCAACAAAAGAGAATCAAACATACCATTATAAAAAAGGATACTATTACCCAAGAATAACGTTTCCAATTTATCAATATGAATTAAACATAAATTGGCATAAAACTAAAACATATGGGGTTCATAAGAGACTTTATATGTAGATTAAAAGATACTTTGCCAACCCTGATCTCAAACAACTATTTGAAGTGGCAGTGCAGAGATTTTAAGAGATCCAGATCCACTATTTTACCATGTACCATCGATCATTCCTTTAGAGAATAGAAAAAAGGATTCATTGGAAGATGCCCAGGAATTAATTTTTATATGCAAGGAACTGTCGAAATCAAAATTGACGTTTTTTCCTAGAGCTTTCAGAATCATTAAGTTTTGGAAGACTCTTGTATAAAAGAGAGTGAGAAGAGTTAGAGAAATCTTGTGAAAGATGTTAATCAAAGAGGTTTGAGTCAAGAGTGACAAGGGAGGGGGGCTTTTCCTTTCCTTTTAAAGCGAGAGCATTTGTAATTACCACTAGAGAAGGATTTTTTAGGGTTTTTTGCCATTGAAGGAAGAGAGGAAAATATAGTGTTTTGAGGAGAGAATGAGAAGGTAAAAGAAGAATGCAGTTAGATATATGGGAAGAAGAATATGAAGAGACTCATAAAGAATGCAAAAGGGTGTTATAATTAAGGTGAAAACCTTGTGTCAATGATAAAAGGGAGATGGACAAGGCAAGTACAAAACCATCAAATTAGAATAAAAAAAGTAATAAAAGAAAGAAAAACAGTCAAAATCAAGAATTAAATGAACCTGATATTACATTTATTTCACAACCTGATTCATGAGTCATAATGGCACCTACTTTAACCCACCAGTAGGTACGCTAAACCATAGACTGAATCTTGACGTAATAGGCTAACTTGGAGGAAAATGGCCAAAAAATCGAAAATCAATGTTTAAAGAATTAAAACATCATTAAAGCAATCATAAATGTCTAATAGATAGATAAAGGGTCATCAACCATCCCAATACTAAATAATGTCAATACAAAAGCTACTACTAGAGAACTGTCTGTACTGAATATTTAATACAGTCTGCCTAAAATATGAAAGACTAGACATGGATAACTAGAAGAAAAAAATGTAATTCCGACTTTGAGATCTCATCTCTTGAATTAACTCGACATGATCATCATATTAGTGGTATCTAGTACTTGCATCTGGACCAAAAAAGTACCGCTCTATGGTATGAGTAAAAAAATAGGTACTTAATAGGCATCATCGGCTGAACAAGTTAAATCATGATATAAGTATGATAAGATACAAGATAAAATAAGCTAAGTCAAGGTAAATAGGGAAAGCTTAGAAATCTGTGCCAACACCATTGTGCATATGCAAATAAATACTCAGGGAAAAATAATGTAGATATCACACAATTATAACTACTAAATTTGCCCCCATAAGACAATAAGTGTGGAAAGTAAATAATCCAACACAGGCCCCCATAAGCCTGGAAAGTATAATTAAGAAAAGTAATGAACCTAATAACCAAAAATTAACCATTATCATACCATAACCAAGAATCCATCAAAACCATATCATATCATATTTAACTCCACGATGTAAAACTTGATCCAAAACTCAATAGTATCATAATCATTAACATCATTTGCCAAACATGAATCAAAACTCACATTATCAAAATCATCATCAAATGCCAGACTTGAATAGGATTCATATATATAATTATCATCATAAATTTCCAAACTCTATCTGGAACTCATATAAAATTACACAATATCAATAAACTATGTAAATAAACAATAATCATAAGCCATATCAGTAGATAACAATAATTATTCACCAAAACTTGCCTGAAAATAGCACTAACTCTTAACTATCAAACTAGAATAATTAATAAGTATCTAATCTATTCAAGTCAAAAAATAAGCATTAACAAGGGTACATCATGCATAACTAAGTCTACAAAGAAACTAACACAAGTCTTGGCCTATGGTTGGCCGGAGAGGCCCACTTCTTATCCTCAAAATCCATAGGAAAATTCTATCATAAACTAAGCTAACATATCTAAATTTATTTTTAGATATGAAATAAGCAATAATTAGTCCTAAGATAACAATTTATCCTAAAACATCATCATCTAAGTCAGTTATGCTGAATTAAGGTTTCAAGATAACCCAAATAGTCCAAATAACTCGAATGCTTTCAATCATACCTCTAAGACCTAAGTCCCATCCTGTATCTAGCATAATATAATATTCATACTATGAAATAGCTCAATATATGAAGAGGATAAACCTAGCTTTCCTAGATAACAAAGAAAAGACCAAAGAATCTGGTTAACTATGAATTTTCCTTTCCTAGAAACTTCTACAGGATTTCATGCTATCAAAAAAAATCTACTTATCAAAATGAGGACATACCCATATAGAATTATTGAGATTTGGGTCCGTGATTACATAAAATCCATGTGGGGCTCATTTACAAACTCCCACTTTAGAATCAAACAAAATGTCCCTATATGCTTAAGGAATATTTTTCCTCAAAATGGGTGGATTCTTAGATCTAATGGTTCTATAATCAAGAGACCAATACTTTAGAGATTTTAGAAAAAGAAGGAGGAATTAACCATGATGTTAATGGAATTTTACCATGAATTTGATGAAGAATGGTGTAAATTAACCAAATCAACGCTCCACAATCACCCACAATTGATTCTCCCAAGAATTCCCACTTTTTAGGGTTCAATAGTAAAGAGAATTATTGAAGAATGTTGAAAATCGGACTAAGTGGATACTTATAACCTTCCTAGGTTCGTGGTTTATGCTTAAGCGGACACTAGGCCCCTTTAATGATAGACACTAAAGCACCCATCTAACTGCAAAAGTAGAACCTCACAAACATGTTGATGTTTCAAAGAAACATGGAATATTCGATGATTAAAATGGTGAAATTATGTATTGACTTAGGTTGTTTTGTCGAATATGATGTGTGTTTTATGGGTTTTGTAGGGAAATTGGGTAGGAAGTAGCGTGGACTGATAAGTAGAAGAAAAATCTCTCAAGAATTGAAGTACTGGTCTGGATAAAAGTCGTTAAGTCACCATAAAACTCGTATCAAGAAGTTATAAGAAGACCAGTGTTTGAAGTTCTTAAATATAGATGTTCCAGTACTTACGAGTGAAGACCACGAGTTATAAAATATGATGATGACTTATTATAAGGTATCATAAAGACTACATACCCAAATTCTTTGAGGAAGAAGGGCTACTAGAGTGACTACGACTTGTGGATTAACGACTTGTCATGTGACTATACAAGTCGTAACCACTGAAAATAAAAAGAGAGCTACAACAGTAGGCATCGAGTCGTAAGGATACCTACCGACGCATTGCCAGAGGCGTGACCACTGCCGACCTAGTTTTCCTATTGTATTTTTATTATGATTACTTTGTTACTTTTGAGACTCTATAAATACCCTATGGTTATTTCTTTATTATGTTACACACTTTTTATAAGTTTTGGCATACTTTCACATACGTTGATCATTTATACAATTGTTCTTGGATTTTTGGATTCGTATTCAATTAGAGATTTTGGATTTTATTCTTTCATTATTGTATAATAAATTACATATGTTCTTCATTGATTAGAATGGATTGTTTCATGAACATGAGAGGCTAATTTTCTTGACTAGGGTTATGGGAATCCTAGTGGATTAACTACATAAGGAAAGTGGGAATTTTATCTATTCTAGTGTAGCTATGTGTATTGAAATCTTCGTCATATTAATTGAACCCAAGCTACTAAAAAATCTTGGGAATTGCTTGTTTTAAAAAAATTCCTCACAAGGGAGTTTGAGATTTATAAAATGAGATTACAATAGTGATTCGATGCTATCAACCCTCGTCTAATAAACTTGTGACTCAAAATGTGAGAGTTGTACTTAGGTTATAGACAAGGGACGAAAAGGTAACACCCTGAGCCTCAGAAGGTGAAGGATGAGATATATCAATACGTTCACAGGACAATTGATAATACATAGCTTGTAAACATTACTTGTAAAATAGTGGGTTAATAGATCTAACACAAGAAACTTATAGAGTAGATAAGTTACGCGAACACAGTCCTAGTTTTCATCTTACATTGTTTACAAGCTCAACATTCAAGTTCAACTACTTTTTACTATTTCTTTCCAAATCCCCTATTTACTTTTCCATATTGCTTTTGGATTTTGTCAAGTTTGAGATTCCATTCCATGTATTCCCTCTAGGTTTTAACCCAACCTTGTTTGTGTTAATATATTTGACATATACCACAACATACTTCTTTGGAGGTTAGTTTTGGGAGACATCAAATGTTGGCACCGTTGTTAGGGACAACGGTGTTGAATTATTGATTGAAATTGGTGGAGTTCACTAGTTTTAATTTTTGCTTCTTAGTGAGGTATCCACCAGTGTATACCTAGCACTAGGATTCTAGGCAATCATTTACTCCCCATTGATCAAGAACTCAAAAGAATTTTGCAAAATACAAAGAAGAAAGTTGGAGAATGCTCGTGATGGTATTCTAGTAAGATTTTGGGATGATCCTTTTGCTATACCTCCAGATACTCCAGATGATCCACAGAATGTTTCTAATACTCAGAAAGAGTTAATGTTGGAAGAGGAAGTTGAACAATAGAGAAAAGTTGCAGAGAAATCCAAGTTAGCGCAGTAGGCAGAGCTAGCCAGGCCTAGATTAATTGATCGTCGAGCACCAATCAACTGTGATTGTGATACATCATGTGGTGGCTGAGATTGAATATTACTAGTATATCAATTTATACCACCGTATGATGAAAATAAGCACATGGGTTACATTGATCCTACCGATATATGATACATAATTCCTCCTTCACTACCCCTAATGTGAATTTTGATATTACTAGTGCAATGGTCGAGCTGTTGGACTTAAAAGGGTGTATTTTTAGGACTGGCAACAAACAATGCGAATATGTACCTTGATAATTTTACTGGGATATGTACATTTATACCATACTGAGTTGGATTAGGAAGCATAGTGGTTGAGGTTGTTCCTATTTTCAATGGTAGGAGAAGCATCAATGTGGCTAGGGGAACTTCCTAGAGGCTCAATCATGAAATTAAACGTTCTACAAAAATAATTTTTAAAACGATTTATTCCTCCTTCTAGGTGCTATGGTGTAACGCCCTGAATTTGGTACCTAGAATGCTACATGGTGCTCATGACCCCAAAGGACCACAAGCTAACCCATGACTGATATTTGTACCTGAACACTGCATAATATACTGTATAAATGCAGAAATAGTATGCTAAAAATGCCACAAGGATCAAAACTGATAAAACCATATCTGAATAATGTATTACGACAATACAAAAATTGAAACAATGTCTGAAAAAATCTAGTCCGAAAATACTTGTCGCGCCTTATTTTTCTCGCGAAAAATGAGATTCAACATGACCACTCTTTTCAGGATTGTTTTGAGGGTGATGATGTGAAGAGTCGCCACCTAATGAATTAAGGTGTGTTAGGGCACCGGTCTAGGCTACTACGAACCTATTTTTGTTGCTTTAGTTTTAGTTCACTAGTGTTCTGATAAGGGTTCAAATTACCTAGAAAGGAAGGTGTTAGGCACCTTTCGAGGTTCACAAAGGTGGTTCCCGGCCGAATTCATACAATACGTGGGGATTCAACATGATCAAATAAGGTCTTTTGTTTTATTATTAATTTAATGTTTGACTAAGTGATAAAATAATTAATGAGTAAAATGTTATTTTATTATTTCTAGTTATTAATTATCTATGCGGCACAAAACATATAATAAGATAAGCGAGGAGAAAGAAATGACATAAATATATAATAAAGGAAAATGCTTATGTAATAAACTAACTACCCCAAATAAACATCTAAAGTAAATAAGAAGACAAAAAAAGAAATCATCCAAATCAAACAAAGAAATGTTTTGATTTTATTCGGATCAGAAACCCAACTTGTTAATCATCATCCGACCCAAGGGCCGAACTCTTAGACAAGTAATAATGTCGTTATCCTCGCCGTTAATATCTGTTGGGATCATCATTTTCGAATGACTACCCATCCCACCCCACCTAAGCTGGAGATCAAGTCTAAGGACACTCTACGACAAGGATAAAACTAACGTTTTTAGTAATACATAACGTCCCAGCTATCGTCGAAGAGGCATTGGACTTTACTATTTTGGATTTGTGTTTTAGATAAAAGTAAAGCTATGTTACCTAGGACTCGAAGCGTGTAACACTTTGGACATCAACTAGAACATAATAGTCCCACATTTGCCTCTTGATTAATTAACGTTTATTAATGTGATTACATGGAAAGACAAACAAGTTATCTTTATGTCATTAACCTATAGGCATGGTGTCTAAATGTTCAATCGAGTGGTGATAAAGGACAACTGTGATTCGTGTATGCAACAATGTGATGTGTGTTCATGAGGGGTGTAAAAAGTGTGGTAAATATGTCAAGAAATTGTACTCGTGACATAAGTGTTATGAACTCATGAGAATATAAGAAATTAATCAAAATATAAAAAAAACATTAACATGCTAAGGTTGTAATGATGTAACTAGTCTAGCTTTTGACATGCAAGAATGCCTAAAAGCTAACATTTTAACAAGCTGAAAATTATACAAATAGTGTAGAAATTTAATGTTAACATGCTGTAATATATATACTAACATGCTAAAAGCAGTTTAAATATGTTGAAATCATACCGAAATACGTTCAGGTAATGCTGAAATTATTTGAATGTGCAGAAACATGCTTTAATAATTCTGAAATGTGCTGAAATTAAATGTTTTCATGATATTAACATGCTGAAAATATAGATAATTAGTGTTTTAAAGTGCTGAAATTAATTATTTTATATAGAAATGTCATCTTAACATGTTAGAATGTAATTGAACATGCCGGAAAATTAGTTTAAACATGCTGAAATTTTAATTAAATACGCGGGAAAATTGGTTTAAACATGCTGGAATTTTAATTAAACGTGCTGAAAACATTATACAACATGCCGAACATCGTTTGAATGTGTAGGAAAAATTCTAGTGATGCTGAAATTATTTTTAATGCATGTATAAATGCTCAGGAATTGGGTTAACAGACTTGAAAATATTGACATTCTTAATGCTTATGTTTAACATGCTACCAAATATATTTATATGTTAACATGCCATCAATATGCTAATATGCTTGATGTCAAATAGTGTACGAGCATGCTAAAATACTAATATGCTTGATGTCAAATAATTTAGTATGCTGATTTTCGTTAGATCAGGAATATTTAATAAACCGTTGATAATTATTCACATATTAATAAATCCTAAGCTTGTACCTAAGTGACCCACATAGCATGTAATGCACATATACACTAGGTTATGCCTATCTACACCATTCATAGAGCACATAAAAAATATAAAGCCTAAATCAGTGCCTACCGATATTATTCATATAGAACATAAGTCCCCACCCCCCAAAGCAGTCCCCTAATTTATTATTACATTAATAGGAAAAGTGTTTTATAATAATATTACAGACCAAATAAAAAAAGGGGAAAACAACTAATTATAAAGAATACATAGTTTAATTATCATGGTGACTCTTCGATTTTCGAAACCTGTTAAACATAATAAAATAGTATGGAAAGCACAAAAAGGATGATAAAATATACTAACACATAGCAGAAAAGCACGACATGATTATTTCCTATAGACATGCTTTCTAGTTTTCACAACATCATGTAGTCAACACACAGAGAATGAAAATTGCATCAATTGAGGACTTACCGGTAAAAAGCAAGTAAAAAGAAACAATGGTAATAATAATGTCAAGCACTTGGAGTAATATCAAGATGTATCCAGTAAGCCTTGAAGAAACAACAAAAGAACCCAAGTATCTAATGGCCTAGTATTAAAATAAATAATTTTTTGTTTAAGAGAGAGTAATAGTTCATAGCTTAAGAGCTTGAGAAGTGTCTGTTAATTGAAAAGAATAGTTGTTTATATAGAAAAGGAGATTGGAGGGTAAAAAGAAAAAAATTACAATCAATCAGGATCAATTAAGGAAAGGAAAATATTTGATTGAAATTTGTCAAATGAAATTTTCCATAAATAGAGAAATCACATGTAATATCAAATTCAGTCAAAGAAACTAAGAAGGAAAATATCTGTTAAGTAAAATCAATTATAGTTTAATCGAGCAAGCGAATTATGTACTTACCATAAATAGGCAAATACGAAGCATGCCTGTTGTTATGAGAAAGGACTGCTAATTCCCTTAAGAGAATAGAATAAAATAAATAAGGCAACTAATCATATAAGAGTGTTTTATTTGATCACTAATGCCAATTACGCATCCAACCAACCCAAATCATTAAATCATTCAAATCACATGTGCAATCAGTTCCATAATCTTCGTTCAAGAGTAAGACACTCAAATCTTTAGCATAAACACATAGTCATAGGCTAAAATTATGTAGGTAGCAAACTAAAGCAAAACAAGATGGCTTTAAAAAGGAGAAGTCAGGACCCAATTGAGATTTAAGGTTGAAATTTAGTATCACCAAAATCAGGATCTTCACGCATGTTAATAGAAAAACATAGAATTATGTTAAAATTCCCAAGCATGCTTCACGAATTTCAGATCTAAAATCATGCAAAAACACAAAGAATAACAAGGAAATTAAAATCATGAGAAGATATCAAACCCGAAACACTCGTATTATGACTCATTTGGGAGAACAAAGGTGGTTGTTGCGTGTGATAGAGAGGCTGTTTGACCAGAGAAGTAACGGCGTCGGGGAGGGCATTGGCTGGTGGAGGTGCTGGTGAATGGAGGATGGTAGCAGCAAGGACGAGTGGTAGAGACGGTGGTAGATCTGGTCTCACCAGAGTAGGCGCTGGCGGCGCAGCGATTAAGGGAGCTGGCTGGTCTGCTGAATGAGGTTTATGGTGGCAGAGGGGTCGTTGATAGCTGGTATTTTAGACTTATCGATCATCAACTCTAGTGAGTCATCAACGTGATGGGGAGAACAGAGGGAGAGGTAAATGGCAGCGTCGGTGATTTACTGACGGAGAGAGTGGAAGAAGAGAGGGAAGAAGAGAGGGTTGTTGGGAGAGAAGATGAGAGAAAAGAAGTAGGGTCATTGTGCGACTATTTTGGAAGCGTGAGCATTAGGGTTAGGGGATTTAGGTTCTTTAAAAGGAAGAAAAAGTTAAAATCATCTCAGCCATTAGATCAATTTTGATCAACGACTGGGATTAGAATAGGGTTAACACTTAAATCTTGATTAAAATTGACATATTTGTGGCTAAAGCTGACATGAGCTGGATTAAATTGACTAGATTTGTAATAAAGTGAATAGAATTGGACTATAAAATGAATAAAACCAAGTATAATGACTTTAATTTTAGGTTGTTATTTAAGTTTCCATAGGGATAATAAAAAATATAAAATAATAAATAATTATAATAATAAATGATAAATAATAATAATATATATAATAATGTTAACAATATTAAATAAAAATAAAATAAAATAAATAGTATTAAATAATGGAAAACTAGACAATGTATTTGCAAAAAATGTGAGTGTGCACAATTATGTGATAAATAATTTAATTAATTACATAAAATATCGTATTGGATTTTAAAAATTATACAAATGATGCTAAAAGATAATAAAATAATTTATGCCTTTTTTAAAATTATGAATGTGATACGTTAGTACATATTTAATAAAAAAATGATGTGTAAAAAAAATATTGCTAATTAAAATTAAATAATTTGATAAAAAGAGTAGCCTAAAAGTGATATCGGGAGGTCAAAATTGGTTGTCAACAACTGCCCCTTTGTAGTTTTAGAATGATAAAAGAATTTTCAAGCAACGAAAGTTGACGTAGTAGCCAATTTTGTCCGACCGAGAAAGATTCATTGGGTTTAATGAAACAAGAGGTGCTTTAAAATAGTGTGGCTGAGACTTTGTTCTTAAGTATCCTACATATCTCTGGTTTTACGAGAATTAGGCCATTTGTAGTTCTAGATTTAGGTGCGGACAATATTCCTAAAGAATGTTAATGATAGAGAATGGGGGCGTCAATAATGGTATCGTGGGTTGGTTTGATTAAAGAAAAAGGAACATGCAATAACAATGAGCTGACAGGTGTGAAAATAAAAGGTAGGATTAGAGTAGTAATAGTACGAATAGATAAGGTTAGAGTGATTTTTAAATGTTGAATGTGAATACGATAAGAACATGAAAAATGCAAGGTTTCAAGAACCCGATATTGTTCAATTAAGGTTCTTTATGGGAACCCAATATTATTGAATAAGGTTCTACAGGAACCCAAGGTTGTTGAATTAAGGTTCTACAGGAAACCATGTTGTTTATCAAGGTTCTACAGGAACCCAATATTGTTAATTAAGGTTTTATAAGAACCAAATATTGTTGATAAGGTTCTACAAGAACCCAATATTGTGATTAAGGTTCTATAGAAACCCAATATTACGGACAACGTTCTATAGGAACCCAATATTGTGGATAAGGTTCTACAGGAACCCAATATTGTGAATAAGGTTCTACAGAAACCCAAGATTGTCGAGTAGGTTCTACAGGAACCCAATATTTTGGATAATGTTCTACAGGAACCCAATAGTGTGGATAAGGTTCTACAGGAACCCATAATATGGATAAGATTCTACAGGAACCCAATATTTTGGATAAGGTTCTACATAAACCCAATATTATTGCTAAGGTTCTACAGGAACCCAAGATTATTTGATATGCTTCTACAGGAACCCAATATTGTTTAATAAGATTCTACAAGAACCAAAGATTTTTTAATAATGTTCTACAGAAACCCAAAATTATGGATAAGGTTCTACAGGAACCCGAGATTGTTTAATAAGGTTCTATAGAAATCCAAAATTTTTGATAAGGTTCTACTGGAACCCACTATTATTTAGTAATCTAATGTTAAAATAAAGTTAGAAGATAGAACAACTTAACTCGTTTCCCTTATTAGGGATGTAATCCTGGACTCTTTGATGATATCATAGCATCATTGTTGCATTTAGTACCTGTTGCCTGCGCTCAAAGAAAGATCGCCAGCCAAAAAAAATATTGATTCGTACCTTGCTCAATTTGACTCCTTTCTCATTATTTCGGCTTCATGGACCGTTAGGACTTGTACTTCATCATGGTGAAATTTTTGAGAAATTCTCAAAAATTTCTTCCCCAGTTCAGAATGAGAGGCACTTTTCTATGTCATTCTAAATGGATATATTGTTTACTTGTGAAATTTTTGAGGTTTTCTTGAAACCTCAAAAATTATGCACCAGTTTTGTACTTAAAGTCTTATATTCCTGTACCACTCAAAGAAAAC
This sequence comes from Capsicum pubescens, assembly GCA_030864215.1. Classification (NCBI taxonomy): domain Eukaryota; kingdom Viridiplantae; phylum Streptophyta; class Magnoliopsida; order Solanales; family Solanaceae; genus Capsicum; species Capsicum pubescens. The sequence goes on from CM061544.1 coordinate 111,393,730, forward strand.
ATTAGTCCAAAAGAAATGGTTGTCCTACATTTGAATATCGTGACCTCAATTGTAATCTTCCTTTATATGCTCAAGAGTTAGGCCTATCCACCTGACATTTTGCAAATGTATGAAAGAGAGTGAAAATAAATGTTTTATTAGATTAAGACCGGACTCAAAGGAGTTGCCTACGTATCCAAACAGAAGTCAGGTCCAATGTAGTTCGTGAGTACAAAGAAATATAGAGAAAATAAGAAAATGTTATTGTCTATAAGATAGATCCAAGAAGAATGGTGAGAAATAAGAAATGTTTACACGTCAACTCATTTGGTGTGATTTACACTTCTTTTGTGAAAGTCTTGAAAATACTTTTGCCGGATCACCTTAAACAAAGATATCACCCGTAGTAATAAGATCATTGTTCACTGGGCCTCGTTGCAGTTTTATCCTTCTCTGTTTGATTAGATTCTTAATCTTGTACCTTAGAGCCGAGCATTCGTCAGTATCATGACCTTAAATATTCAAGTGATAAGCACAGTTTTTAGATGGATCAAAATGAGCGGGTAGATTTGTAGGGATCCATTTTCTCCTATGTTCCACGATACCTTGGGCCCTTAATATTTAAAATATATTCACCAAGGGATTAGTCAAGGGAGTAAAATATCGATACTTTACTCTCTCTGCTTGATGGAAAGCATTATGTACGGGATAAGGACTTTGTTGAAAGTTGGGTTGTGTTTGAGAAATCTCATTTTGAAAACCTTGCTGAATAGAGTAGGGTTGAATCTGAAAAGCCTTGTTTTGAGAATCTTGTGAGTCTTAAGGTTCAATATGTATCCCACGAGAGTAAAAAATGGCATGAATCGCTTCGTTATTCGGATAACCTTATGTCTGAGGTATGGAGGGTGATGAATCTTTTTTTTCTTCCTCGAATGGAAACTTTGGTGTTTGAAAAGTGGCCAACTTTGCAGAATCATCAACAATTCTCCCTGCTTGAATTTCATATTCTAATTTATTTCTAATTGAAATTAGACTCTCAAAAATGTGGCCGATTAGGAAGAACATTTCTTGAAAGTAGATTCCATCTAGTGATTTGAGGAGAATTTGGACCAACTCCTCTTCAATCACAGAAGGACGTATCTTAGAAGCTTCTAACCACCAATGTAATGCATATTCCTCAAAAGATTCATGGTCCATTCTTTTTACCTCAAGAAAATACCACATTGTTGGTCTAGTGTTGATGTTAAACTTATATTGCCTTACAAAATATTGAGCCAATGCTCCCCAATTATGCCATTTGTCAAAATCTTGTTGAGCGAACCATGTGAGTGCCATTCCTAATAGGCTTTGAACAAATAATCTCATTAGAAGAGCCTCATTATGTCCTATGCCAACTAGTTTTCCACAGTAGTCCGTTAGATGTGTGATTGGATCCCCACGCCCATCGAACACGTTGAACTTTGGAACGATGTATCCTGGAGGTAAATTAACTTTTGGAAGTAGACACAGTTTCTCATACCTCAAGTCGTAAATGCCTTTAGAACGCAGTTTCTGGTCAACCATTTTTTCTAGGTCATGAAGCCTTTGACAACGTGCATCAGAATTAACTCCCTCATGGGAAGAAGGAAATTGTTGAGGGGGATGTGTGCGTAAGGTAAGAGTAAGGAGGCACAATGGTTTGTCTTGGATGAGAAAAATAAGGGCTAGAGTCTTTTCGGATATTGAGCATATTTTTCATATTGTAGATTGTCACTTGAGTTCGATGTTCAAATGCTAGACAACCTTAAAATAAATTAAACAAGCCCAAACAAAAGTTACCACACAACACATATAAGTTCAAAAATATAACAAATATAAAACAAAGGCATTTTAGGATGAAGACTAAGCCTTAATAAGATTTCTAGGCATAAAGATTTGATCTCCTATTGCACGGAATAGGATAGTGATAGAACATGATGTTGAATTTTTCAATTGTGATTGTTAAAAAGATAAGAAAGATAGGAAATGAACAAGGTTGACTCTTGTTGAATGCCAGATTTATTGATTCACGTTATATTATTAATTCATCTAACTCCGTACAGAAAAATGATAAAGTGGGGGAAAAGAAAGTCTTATTATAGTGAGACCGAACTCATTAAATGAGCATCTACGTATCCATAAGGGAATCAGTTCTATCTTACTTCAAATTACATAAGGAGGAAGACATAAAGGAAACTTTAAAATGTGAAACATAAAGGAATTTCAAATGTTTGAAAGTCTGGAGAGGAGTATCAATATGATATTCTTCAGCAATGTCAACAAGTTCCAGTCAATCTTGAGAAATCAATCAGCATCAGAAATTGATCTTGTCACATTTATCACTTTGGTGTCAATCAACTTTTGGATTATGTTCTTCAAATCCAAGCATGACTTAGTAGGATGTCCTCTCATCCCAGAGTGAGTGATAGGTACAAATTTTTTTAGGATGATAATATCGAGATTTAAGATCATAAGGTATGGCAACAATGGGCGTGATGTAGCCTGCCTTCTTCAGTCGTTCATACAATTGATCAATGGGTTCACCTAAAGGAGTGTATTGTTCTGGTGGAATTTACTGGAGCTCATGTTGAGGTTTGGTGGATTGGTCGGGTTGTTGATTTGTTGGTGGATTTTGGTAAGACATTGGAGGGTAGTTTGATGTCGGAGCAACAAATGATGGTGGGCACCAAACAGTCTATGAAGGAGGTTTTGTGAAGGAATGGGGATAATAGGCTTTGACATGATTGGATGATGGGATGATTTCTGGAGCTTGGTATCATATTAGTTGAGGTAGGGGAATGATTACTTCAAATTTTGTAGGTTTTGATATCCCATTGGTGATCGTCTTTCCTTTGTCTCTGAACTGTGACTCAACCAAATCAGTCTTGGCTATGAGCTTTCTCTTAAGCTTGTTGTCGAATTGCCTAATAAAGTCAATTGCCAAATCTTCCCAAGAGATCCACTTGCTAGAATCTTTTTTGGCGTACCACATCAACGTAGGACCAATATGTGAGCAGACGAAGATCTTCTTCTTGAGACCATTGCTTTGTCCTATAACTTCTAGTTCGTCAAGATATGCCTCTAAATAGGAATGGGGGTTTCCTGACCCATCATACAATGGAAATTTTAGGTCCACAATTTTATCCTTGTCTTCTTCCCTTGATTTGGGTGGCTTATTCATTTTGGGCAGTTGAGATGATCTTGCCTCATTGTTAGGGAACAATCCTTCCATCTCTTTGTCCTCACTCATATTTGTCAACTCAATAAGTTCTTTTAGCAATGGAATTGAAAATTGACTTGGGGACATAGGCGTATCATGATCAGATATAGGTGAAGTTGTCAGCATAGGGGACTTCGTGGTGTGGATGGGAGGGTTGATTTCTGCTTCAGATAGAGGCTCTGAAAAAACTAGTGGCACCTCAACCAAACCTCGAATATCATTCATTAAACCCCTAATTGGCTCTATTCTTCTTCCTAACCTTACGATGCTCAAAATCACTCTATTTTGATGCAACCCCAAGGTTTCATGCTTAGCTTCGCTATTGACAAGATTGATAAGCATCACTTGACTAGAATTTTTTTATGTTCAAGTATAGTCACCCTTATAAGAAAGGATTTATCAATTAGGAACAAGGAGCATGCACGGGAGTTTAGAATAAATATTCTACTCATTTGAGCATAATGTGTTATGCTTGTTCGGACTGAATAGACGTTATGAGAGCTCTATGTGACTTAGAGGTTGTAAAAGATAGAGTACGACATGAGTATGAAGATGGTAGTATGTAAACGTTAGAAGCATTAGGAAGAGGATATCCTAAAATAATAAGTTACACTATGAGATTGTGAATGAGACTTAATCTCTTATTAAAGCGATAGTTGAGCCTAGGGATAATTAGTATACTAACACATGAGTCAGGAGGATAATAGAAGGGAAGTATTAAATAGTCCCTAAGAGTGTATTGTAGGGACCTAACATGATGAGAATTTTAAGAGTAAAGAGTTCTAAGGTGAGGAACACTAAATGGAAGGAGTGACTAAGATAAGAACGGAAACAACAAAATAGGCAAGATGTCAATACCTACATAGAAATGCAACACATATCAAATAATGGAAAGTCCTTTTGAGGTCGTGAACCTATTTGGACTCTAAATGAGATTAACTATTAATGAGTCAAGGATTCAAAGGCATCCTACGTTGAATGGGACGCATATTCCCTAATAAAATAAATATGTAGCCAAGATCTAAAGGACAAGAGTGGGTTTGTGACATGGTTCCCTCAAGTGGACAACTTGAGAGTGGGAAAAACTTGTGGCTTGATAGCGCCCAATCGCACACGCAAGTGTACGTGGTCTAATCAAGTAATATAGTGTCTTCAAGGAAGCACAAGTATCGATCTCTCAGGGAATTGCATTCGCCGCCTATCTAATTCTAGTTTAACTAATTGAGAAAAAGTAAACAAGGAGAGAGTTTGTAATTTTACAATTTAGAAATAAAATAAATAATGCATAAAAATAAAATACTTGGAACAATCAATGAAAGAAAACCCAAGTTTGAGGCATTTCAAACAATCATACAAATCTATATTCTTATCACAGTTTAGTTGGTTATCGGATTGTTGATTCGTAAGGTTTATGCTACGATTTTAGTCTCCCGACCTCAAATCTTTTATCTAGTAAACATTGTACCTTCAAATCCCAAAGAGATATAAAAATTCTTCTAGATTCATGAATTTGACTTCTTGCAAGTGAACCAAGCAAGGCTTCTAGGTATATCCCTATCCTAGATGCTAATTCAAATCCCTTATTTTATAAAAGAATAAGAACCTTGCTCCATAATTTCTTCGTTCTATCCTATGATTCTCCTCCTGCATTCACATAAAAATATATATTTATTCTAATGGTTGCTAATCATTAAAATAGTAGGCTCAAGAAATTAAGAACAACCCACATGATAATCCAAAATTAAACTACAATAAAGAATATTAAAAAGTATTCATGTTCTTGGCCTCAACCCCGGAAAAAAGGTTTTAGCCTTTAATGGAAATATTCATCATCTAATACCTTATAATGATGATACAAACCATAAAAAAAAACTAAATTAATGAATAAAAAAACCTAAAAATAAGTTGTGGTATCCTCCAATGATGTTCGAAGTTGATTTAGGGTTTCCAAGAGGTCCCAAGATGATCAAAACAGAGTTTGAGACGTTATATTTATAGTATACAAGTCATAAAACAACTTGTATTTGGTTTCCACGCTATTATACTTCAGCTGGGAAGAATTATCCCGATTTTGGGCATCAGCGTGAAGCGGAGACATGCAAATTAACAATTGTCAAAAAATCTGTCAAATTCCAGTAGCTATTCGCGATTTCAACATGTCGCGGGGCATCCGTAAACTCTAAATTAAGATACACGCACCATATTTCCAAAACATTGGGTCTCTTATAAATGCATTGATGTTTTTAAATACTCCATTGTCCAACTTTATAGTCTACACTCGCCCAATACTTTTAGGGGGTCCAACTTGCGTCTTGTACTTTTGTTGAGCATTCCGAGCCTTATTGAGTTGTTTCCACTTGATTTGAAGCTTGTATATCCTTAATATATCATCATAATATATGAAACAAGAATCCTAAATAATTAAAAACATCAATTAAGATCTCAAAACAACACAACATCCCCACCGATGAACTAGAAACACGAGCTAAGCATAGGCTAAATTCATTTTGAGCTTTAACTCATTGTTTTCACTCTTTTCTTGATCCAATTGACCCTTGAACATTATAAATAAGTTGTTTCACATATAAAAACATACTAATAAAATTAGTAACTCATTAAAATAGATTAGAACTCAACACAAATAGACTAGAAAAATACGTAGCTCAAGCTAGTCAATATAGTTTTCTCGGTTGAACTCTGAATGGTCGAATTGAATCAAAACTCGTGTGGAAACACCATTAAACATTGTAAAAACGTACTTGGAAACATAATTTCTCATTTATATAATTATTAACACATATAGCATAAGAATCAACCTCAAAACAAGGCTAAAAAGGTTAGAATAGTAACGCTAGAATGCATAAATACATGATTGTCAATGCACCGCTGATCGACCAATCCACAAGATATTTCCCGAAGGGTTTTTTAAGAAAGAACGTTCGTGCAACCACGCAACCATTCATAAAAAAAAATAAAAGAGGTTTCAAGAGGAGGAAAGTATGAGCGGGATGCCAGCTATATAAAGTAGTAACACATAGTATATAACAAAAATGACATGCTAAGCAATAGACAAATAATAAGCATGATAACACATAAGCAATGATAGGGGAAAAGGAGAAAAAAATAGACATAGAGTCATATGAAATACACATAAAAGGGAAAAAAATAGAAGAGGCTAATAACTCATGATGAAAATGAACAATAAAAGGAGAACATATAGAAATTAAATCATGATGTCAAAAGCAAACATTATTATACAAACATAAAAACACATAGAGAGAATCTCACATAATTCACAAATTCATAATGGTTAGAACCTAATATCCCCAACAGATTCACCCTTTTGTTGTGCCCCATTTTTCTCACGGAAAGCGGAATTCGACGTGACCACTCTTTTCGGGATTGTTTTGAGGGTGATGATGTGAAGAGTCGCCACCTAACAAATTAAGGTGCGCTAGGGAACCGTTCAAGGTTACTACAAACCTATTTTTTTGCTTTAGTCTTAGTTCACCAGAGTTCGGGTAATGGTTCAAATTACCTCGAAAGAAAGGTGTTAGTCACCTTTCGAGGTCCACAGTCGAATTCATGCTTTATGTGGGGATTCTACGTGATCAAATAAGGTCTCTTATTTTATTATTAATTTAATTTTTGACTAAGTGATAAAACAATTAATGAGCAAAATGTTATTTTATTATTTCTAATTATTAATTATCTAAGCGGTAAAAAACATATAATAGGCTAAGCGAGGAAAAAGAAATAACATAAATATATAATAAAGGGGACTTCTTATGTAATAAACTAACTACCCCAAATAAACATGTAAAGTAAATAAAAAGACTAAAAAAAAGAAATCGTCCAAATCAAAGAAAGAAATGTTTTGATTTTATTCGGATCCGAAACCCAACTTGTTAATCATCATCCGACCTAAGGGCCGAACTCTTAGACAAGTAATAATGTCATTAGCCTCGCCGTTAATATCTGCTGGGATCATCATCTCCGAATGACTACCCGTCCCACCCCACCTAGGCTGGAGGTCAAGTATAAGGGCGCTCTATGACAAGGATAAAACTAACGTTTTTAGTAATACTTAACGTCCCAGCTATCGTCCAAGAGGCGTTGGACTTTACTATTTTGTATTTGTGCTCTAGACAAAAGTAAAGCTATGTTGCCTTGGAATCGAAGCACGTAACAATTTGGAAAGCAACTAGTACATAATAGTCCCATGTTTTCCTATTGATTAATTAACGTTTATTAATGTGATTACATGCAAAGCCAAACAAGTTATTATTATGTCATTAACCTATAGATATGGTGTCTAAATGTTCAATCAAGTGGTCATAAAGGACAACTGTGATTCGTGTAGGCAACAATGTGATGTGTGTTCATGAGGGGTGTCAAAAGTGTGGTAAATATATCAAGAAATTGTTCTCGTGAGATAAGTATTATGAACTTATGATAATATAAGAAATTAACCAAAATATAAAAAATGTATTAACATGCTAAGGATGCTATGATGTACCTAGTCTAGCATTTGACATGCGAGAATGATGACTAAAATCTAACATTTTAACAAGCTGAAAATTATGCAAATAGTGTAGAAATTTAATGTTAACATGCTGTAATATATATACTAACATTCTAAAAGCAATTTAAATATGCTTAAATCGTACCGAAACAGGTTCTAGTAATGCTGAAATTATTTTAATGTTCAGAAACATACTTTAATAATGCTGAAATGTGCAGTAATGAAATGTTTTCATGATATTAACATGCTGAAAATATAGAGAATTAGTGTTTTAAAGTCCTGAAATTAACTGTTTTATATAGAAATGCCATTTTAACATGTTACTTAATTGAACATGCCGGAAAATTAGCTAGGTTCGGGTCCAATCTGTAACCCCAATATGAAGGGTGTTAACACTGCTCCACTGGTAAAGACAAGCTGTGGGTGACCCTTATTTGACAGTGTCCTTAACAGAGAATGGTGGGACCCTCATCTGATAGTGTTTATCCAACTCATCAACCCTCATCTATCAGTGTTGATATCTTAACCTATACTGGCTACATAGTTTTAGAACAAAAGGATTGCTTTTAAGGATCACACCCTCAACTGTCAGTGTGTGTCCTCATCCTTGGGTTCACTCGATGCTAAATCCTACTCCCATCTAAATAGACACTGAACATGACTAACTAAATTGAGCTGGACTGAGTTCATTGAATTTAATTGACTGATGGAATACTACTGAGAATACTGAAGTACTGAGCTTTGTGAGATTACTAGGATTACTTAGTTTATTGAGTTTTCCTGAGTCACATGACTGACTGAATTTTACTAAACATGGAATGACTAAGGATATTGTAAAAACATAACACTGGCTCTAGGCATAAAGCTAAATTGTTGGGTACAAGTACCTCGGGACTCAATAGTATGAAACTGATAAGACTTGACACTTTTTGAACACACGACCAATATAACTAATTCATAATACAATAAGTTAGGTATTTCATGATGTACATGGTTATCATAATCTTGTACATGGAAGGAATGCATATAATCATTGTCAAAATTACACATTCTAGCATCATGAGCATTTCAGTAAACATTTACATTACACATCAATAGCATGGGAGTAATTTGAACATAAGGGTAAAACATGAATCCATCACTTAAGTCACAATTGAGCTATATTACATAATTTCTAGTCTTCTAGGAATTTTATCAAACACCTTACATGCACCACTTAGGGAATAGGTATAATCATCAATTAACACCTCATAACCACTTAATTCATGGATTTAAACTCATAATCTAACGTAATTCCAAAAAAAAACACATTGAGATGCCAACTTGGGAACCATACAACAACAATCACATAAATATAATCAACCCAGAACATAATATTCATAATACATGATTTAAAACTTGACTATTGGGCTTCATGGATGAAAGGAATCCATTAATAAACACTATGCATACCTTGATTGTAAGTTTCTTAAAATTCTTTGAGAGATTCTCCGTATTGGCTTTGATTTCTTGAAAGCTAAGGTTTTGTTTCTTGTGAGAGAATGTTCATGATTTGGGAAAAAATTGAGTAAATAATGATTTTAAATGTTTTTAGGGATTAAATCCCGCACATGAGTGTGTTAAGACCTTGGGAAAAGACCAATTTATCCCTGGCCAAATTTTTTATTTTTGGTCAAAATTTCCTGATTTAGCAGGCTGGCGCGACGCGGCGCTATCACGCCGTGTCTTTGGAATTTGAAAACTGGGAAATTGGGAGATGGCGCAATGCAGAGATATCGCATTGCCATTTTTTTGCGACCTGGAAGTTTGGTGCGACGCAGAGACATCGGAGATATTAACTGGAAAAAGGACAATTAGGATTTAGGAGCCCTCCGCGATATGGTGCAATCGTGGAATCTTACTGGAAACTGAAAAACGTCATTTTGGCTTATGGCGCGACGCGCCACTGGCTGAAATGATCGTGTTTTATTACTGATACATTAAATCTCCATAACTTCTTACCTGGTTATTGGATTTATGTGAACTTGGTATCGATGGAAATCTTATTCAATTTCCCACACAATAAAAAGTCAAAAACTTGAGAGTTCAACCTATATAAAAGTGTATTAATCTTTAAGCATGTCTTGAAAGCATCCCTGACTCTGAGTTGAAGATCGCCTAATTTGAGGTCTATCTTAGAGAAAGAGACCCTAACTCTGGTAAAAAAAGTCATCAATTTGGGGAAGTGGATACTTGTTCTAGACCGTGAAATTATTGAGTTGACGGTAATCAATGCACATTCTGAGAGAACCATCTTTCTTCCGCATGAATAAGACTGGTGCACACAACGGGGACACAATGGGTCTGATGAATCCCTTATCTAAGAGATCCTTTAACTACTCTTTTATTTCTTTGAGTTCTGATGGTTCCATTCTATATGGCGGAATAGATATAGGCTGAGTATCTGAAAGAAGATCAATACCGAAGTCTATTTCCCTTTCGGGGTAAATTCCTAGAAGATCTTCGGGAAAAATATTTTAATATTCACTCACGACTAGGACTGATTCAAGACTGCGAGTTTCATAAATAGTGTCCTTAACTCAAACCAGATTATAGACACATCCTTTTGATATTATTTTCCTTGCCCAAAGGTAGGAAAAAAGTTGACCTCTAAAAGGTGAAGTAATACCCCTCTACTCTAGGACTGGTTCATTCAAAAACTTAAACTGGACTATTCTATTTCTGTAGTCGACTATGTCATAGAAGGAGGTGACTTTTTGAAATATCATAACCTGGCAGTTCTTGTATACCCATCGGGCTATAATTGGTTTACCCACTAGGTATATACTGAGAAGGGCTCTGCTAGAATTTTGGGACAGACTCTAAAATCAACTGTTATATAATGGGTAACAAAAGACAAAGAAGTTCCTGGATCTAGCAAAGCGTAAATATGCAAGCGAAAGATCTATAACGTACCTGTAACTTCATCAGGAGAATTTACCTGATCTTTTTAGGACTGTTGAGCATAAATTCTATTTGGGTGTTGCCCACTAGTAGCACTGGAAGTGGTACCTTGCTGATTTGGGCGACCGAACTGGGCTGAGGATGGTTCTACTGACCCTGATAACCTGACTAGGGACAATCTCTGACTCTATGGCCTGGCTTGCTACATACGAAATAAATACCACTGTCCGCTCTGCAAGTACCCTGATGGTTCTTGCTATAAGAATGGCAAAGAGGATTGGTTCGGGAACTGCTAATACTGCCCTAAGATTTAGATCCTGGTGCCCTATCTTTGTTACCCTCCCTGAACTTAGGAACTGGAGCACTGGCTGAGGAAGGAAATGGAACGGATGACTTTAGACAGAGTTGAGAATGGTTTCCGCCCTCTAACTTAGGCTAAGCAAAGTTGAAATTATCTTTTCTCTCTTATTCTGCCTCACTCTCAACTTAATCTTTTGCTCTTCTATTTGTTGAGCATGGGTTATAAGCCTGGCTATGTTCATATCATTATTCAACATCGCAGACCTACATTCATTGACCATACTATCATTCACCCCAGAAACAAACTTACTCATTTTGGCCCTACTATCTGCAACCACATGAGGGGCATATCTGGATAATTGAGTAAAATTAAGAGAATACTCTTTCACCGTCATATGTCCCTTCCTGAAGTCGATAAATTCTAACACCTTAGCTTCTCTCAGCTTTTGGGGAAAGAATCTATCTAAGAATGTAGTGACAAACTCCTCCCACTCAATAGGCCCTACATTAACTGGCCTCTCTGACTTCCACTGCTTGAACCAAGTGTAAAAAACATCCCGCAATAGATTTGCAGCTAGCATAGCACTCTCAAGAGCTGACACCCCCATGATGTCAGTAACCTTCTAAACATGGTCAAGGAATTCTGGAGGTTCCTCATCTGACTTAGAACCAAAAAAGGATAGCGGATTCATTCGGGTGAAGTTTCGAATCCTGGCTATAACTGAATTGGCCACTAGGTTGGCCGGAACGAGAGCTGGTCATTCATTCTGAGCAACAACTGAATTATCAGTAGTGGTGAATGCAGCTCTGAACTCTGCATGAGAAATATGTTCGTCCAAGGGATCTGCTTGGATGGGCTGAGGGGCTAAATGATTTCTGTTTCTTCTTTTAGAGGCATGTTCTATAGAAGAAAGGGAGAAACAAATTAGACTGAGAGTTAAATTTGAGCTCGCGCTCACTGGAATGAAATGAATATTGAAAGAAAGGAAACTTTTCTTAAAACATCTCATAGCCTCGTATAAATAAATGTGGCGCGCAATACACCCATGTACAAGACTCTACTAGATGCAACTTTTAGACTTCCTAGGACTCTATTGAACCTTAGGCTTTGATACCAAGTTTATAATGCCCCGAATCTAGTACCCGGAATACTACAAGCTAACTCATGAATGATATTTGTACTTGAACACTGCATAATATACTGTATAAATGCAGAAATAGTAGACTGAAACATTCCATAAGGTTTAAAACTGATAGACATCTGATAAAACCATGTGTGAATATGTGGTACAACAATACCAAAACTAAAATAATGACTAAAAACATCCAGTCTGAAAACACTATAGTCTGAAAGCCACTAAACTGTCTGAATAAGGAGTTGATAGGACATGTCCCCAACTAACTACAACTACTAAATTAAACTAAGTAATGAAGAAATAAAGTAATGATCATGTCCTCGAAAGATGAAGACTCACTGCTAACTTTGACTGCTGAAACTAGAATGCTACTGATGCTCTGGAGCTCGTGCTTTTGAATCTATGGTATAAAACACCATAGTGAAAATACATCAGTACATTTGAATCTACTGGTATACAAGTGAGGTAGGCTAAATGCAAAGGGTTCAAATGCATGAACAATGCTAACTGACTGAATAACATGAACGTGAGAATACATGCATGAATAAGTGACTGTAATTGAATTCATAATGGTATAGACTACTGAGTCTGATTACTGATAACATGAGTCACAAATAACTGATATAACTAATACTGAGCGATTGTATCTGACAGTCTAGGTTCTGATAGAACTAACAGAGTTTCGTACTATTCTGAGTTGACTGTATCTGACAGTCCTGAAATTATGAAGAACTATCTAGGTTATATTACTGAGACTGACTCTGAAACTGTAACTGTGGGAAGTAGTCATCTAACTGACATGCCCCAAATAAAGTAATATAGCTAGGTGTAAATCCAATTTGTAACCCCAATTGGATGGGTGTCAATACTGCGCCACAAGTAATGACAAGTTGTGGGTGACCCTCAACTGACAGTGTCCCCAAAAGAGAACGACGGGACCCTCATCTAAAAGTATTTATCAATCTCATCAACCCTCATCTTTCAGTGTTGATGTCTTAACCTATGTTGTCTACATAATTCTGGAATAGAATGATTGCTTCAAAGGATCACACCCTCAAATGTCAGTGTGTTTACTCATCTTTGGGCTCACTTGATGCTAAATCCTAATCCTATCTGAATAGACACTGACAGAATACTACTGAGATTACTGAAGTACTGAGCTTTTTGAGATTACTGGGATTACTGAGTTTACTGAGTTTTCCTGAGTCACATGACTGACTGAATTCTATTGAATATGGCTTGACTGAGGATATCGTGAAAACATGACACAGGCGCTAGGCACACAACTAAATTGTTGGGTACAAGTACCCCCAAGACTCGGTAGCATGAAACTGACAAGACTGGACACTTCTTGAACACACGACCAATATCAACAATTCATAATGCATTAAGTTGGGGATTTCATGAAGTACATCGTTATCATAATCGTTTACATGAAAGTAATGCATATAATATATTTCATAATTCCACATTCTAGCAATATGAGCATTTCAAAAAATATCTATATTGAACATCAATAGCATGGGAGTAATTTGAACATAAGGGTAAAACATAAATCCATCACTTAAGTCACAATTGAGCTATATTACATAATTTCTGGTCTTCTAGACATTTTATCAAACACCTTACATGCACCACTTATGGCATTGGTATAATCATCAATTAAAACATCATAACCACTCAATACATGGATTTAAACTCATATACTAATGTAATTCCAAGAAAAACACATTGATATTCCAACATGGGAACCATACAACAACAATCACATAAACATAACCAACCCACAATATAATATTCATAATACATGATTTAAAACTTGATTCTTGGTCTTCATGGATGAAAGGAATCCATGAATAAACACTATACATAGCTTGATTATAAGTTTCTTGAAGTTCTTGGAGAGATTCTCATAATTGGCTTTGATTTCTAGAAAGATAGGGATTTGTTTCTTGCGAAAGAATGCTCTTGATTTGGGGTAAAAGTGAGTAAATAATGATTTGAAATGTTTTTAGGGATTAAATCCCGTAACTGGATGTGTTAAAACCTTGGGAAAACACCAATTTATCCCTGGATGAAATATTTGTTTTTTTGTCAAAATTTCCTAAATTGGCAGGCTAGCGCAATGTGGCGCTATCACACCATGTATCTGGAATTTAGCAACTAGGAAATCGGGAGATGGTGCAATGCGGAGCTATCGCGTTGTCACTTTGTTTGCGACTTAGAAGTTTGGCGCGTCGCGGAGACATCGCAGAAATTCACTGGGAAAAAAGATAATTGGTATTTAGGAGCCCTCTACAATGCAGTGTAATCACGGAGTCTTACTGGAAACTAACAAACATTATTTTGTCTTATGGCGCGACGCGCCACTAGCTGAAATGACGGTGTTTTACGACTAAAACTTTAAATCCCCATAACTTCTTACCTGGTATCGGATTTAGGTGAATTTGGTATCGATGGAAAGGTTATTCAATTTCCCACATAACAAAAAGTAAAAATATTGAAAATTATACATATATAAAAGTGTATTCATCTTTAAATCATGTCTTTGACATCTTCGGGATGAATTTAAGCTAGGTAGAAGTATGGAGTATTACATATGGCTAAAAAATGAGATATTTCACATCCGACAGTTGCCTGTAGAGTATATGCATGTAGCATGGTTTCAGTTCACAAATAAGTTAATCATGGTACCTCATCACTGGATTCTAGGATACAACATATTGGAAATATTCTACAGATCCTTGAATGTTAGCTCTTGGGTGATAGAAAACACTATATCTGTAGGTGCACTTATGCATTTATGTTGGTATATGGTCTAGGAAATGCTAGATGAAATCTCTGTCACAAACTAAGAATGGAACACTTGGGAAAATAATAGAGGTGTTGATAATAGAGGTGTTGATACTTATGCTATCGGTGTTATTAGTAAATACAGAGCTGGTGATGATATGGTTGCACAAGAAGTTGCATAGCTCTAAACTGATATTGGGCTACTTTTAAAACAATTTGCAACAATGGTGGTTGAAAAGAAAAATGCAGGTAGGGTACAAAGATCTACTTCCAAACCTTATGAGTCCAAAACAGATGAGAAAGAAAAGTATTTGGATCGTGAAGTGGAGGGTTTTTGAGCTAAAGGGAAAGGAAACCAAGGTTAAAACTGTTATGGTGGTAGGTACCCAAGAAAAGAGTCGTGAATAAGATGGTGATTGGAGGTGAAAAGATGACTATAAAGATAAGAGTGTCAAATACATTCCACCAGGTAGAAGATATACATAGTCTAGAATTGAAGAAATGTTGTCAAAGTTAGTAAAAGTCCAAGAAAGTTAGGAAAGCTGCCTTATGGATATTAAGGTGTACATATTAGGGTTGTATCAGAATGTTGAGTTACATGCCACCATAATTAGCCAACTAGAGCAACAGTTTGGCCTAATGTCAGCCAGATTGAATCAAAGGCAGCATGGCATAGTTCCTAGTAATATAGTATAAATTTCAAAAAATGATAGTTATTTCTATGCCATTACAAATCAGACTGGTAATACCAACATGGATTTGCCCATGCCCACTATGAGTGGGTTAAAGAATGAAGATGATCTTGTTGAAGTTGTGGAAGCATCAGAAGTTAAAGTTGGAAAATTATCATATATTAAGAGTAGTAGTAAGAAGGATAAGGGTAAGAGAGTGGTTGATGAGTCTGTATTAAAGACTATTATGAGGCCTCCCCCTACTTTTTATCAAAGGTTAAAAAGAAGTAGAAAAAATACAAATATCAGAAATTCCTATCTATGTTGAAGGAACTGTTTGTAAACATACCACTCATAGAGGCATTAAAGCAAATTCCTCGTTATGCAAAATTCATAAAATATGTTATCACTACGAAGTGGACAGAGAGTTATGATACTAATGACTATGTTCATCACTACAGTGTTGTTGCCTCTAGATTATTGGTAGAAAAGAAGGCGTACCTTTGAGCCTTCACAATTCCATGTAACATTGGGTCCTTTAACTTTACTTGGGCTTTATGTTATCTAGAAGCCAAAATTTATCTATTATTGGAGGTTGTGTTTTAGCAATTAGGGTTGGGATAAATCGACATTAATGAGATTTTTTATGGCTAATCAAACCGTGAAAAAGACAGTTGGTATACTTTGAGATGTGTTGGTAAAGGTAGCATCCTTTATCTTCATAACCGATTTTTTGATACTTGATTGTGAGGTGGTTTTCTAAGTCTTTATCATCTTGGGCAGACCCTTTCTAGCTATTGGAAGGGCATTAGTTAATATGGAGTTAGGGCAGATAAGTTTAAGACTCAATGATTAATAGGTAACTTTCAATGTATGACAATCAATGCAGCAGCTGGACGATATGAGAATTATATCTTTAATAGGCATCATTGTTAATGAAGTTGATGCAGTGATTTTTCCAATTCAATAGAGGCTGGATGTTGAAGCATTAACAGTGATGATTATGAGGTTCGACAGTGATGGAATGAAATTGCGGAGTACAGTGAGATGGTAGGTGTTCTATATGGGAAAGGTTCATGGACTTTTACTCCAAAGAAGCTTGACTTGGATTTAAAGAGCAGAACCACTCCTCCTTCTCACGTGTCAATTGAGAAGCCACTGGTCTAAGAGTTAAAGGCTCTCCTTTCTCACTTAAGTTATGTATTTTTAGGAGCTGACAACACCTTTCCAGTGATTATTGCAGTTTATTTAATGGATACCGAGGTAGATTCATTGTTGTTAGTGCTGCATTGGTCAAGAGAGTTGTAGGATGGACAATTATGGTTATTATGGGTATTCCACAAGGCATTTGTACTCACAGTATCAAACTAGAATCAAACTTCATTCCTAGAATAGAGCGTAAGCAGTGACTAAATCCTCCTATGTAAGAGTTTGTCAAGAAAGAAATTATTAAATGGTTGGACGTTGGTGTTGTTTACCCTATTGCTGATAGAAAGTGAGTTATTCATGATCGTTGCATTACAAAGAAAGTCGGAACTACTGTCGTGCCAAATGAGAAAAATAAGAACGTTCTAATGAGTCCATTCACAGGTTAGAGATTATGTATGAACTACAGGAAGTTGAACACATAGACCCAAAAGGACCACTTCCTAATGCCTTTCATGGAACAAATGATATTTTTAGATGGTTACTCGGGTTCCAATAAGATCACGATTACTCCAGAATATCAGGAGAAGACAACTCTTACATAACCATATGGGACCTTTGCTTTCACGAAAATACCATTTGTGTTTTGCAATACTCCAGCCATATTTCAGCAATGCATGATGTCAATCATCTCTGAAATGGTAGAAGACACCATTGGGGTATTTATGGATGACTTTTCTGTGGTTGGTTATTATTTTAATGATTGTTTCATCCACATGGTCTATTCTCTACTCTAATGTGAAGAATGAATTTTGGTTCTTAATTGGGAAAAGTGCTATTTTATGGTGAAAGAAGGAATTGTGCTTGGGCATAAGATTTCAAAAAGTGGAATAGAGGTTGATAAGGAAAAAATTAAAGTAATAGAGAAGTTGCTACCGCTAATTTTAGTCAAGCATATTTAGAGATTTTTAGGCCATGCTAGTTTTTACAATTAACTCATCAAGGATTTCTTAAAGATTGCAAACCCTTTATGCAAGCTTTCTAAGAAGAAGGTGAAGTTTGATTTTGATAAGACATGTCTAAAGGATTTTGAGTGCTTGAAGTAGCAGATGGTGTCATCCCCTGTTATTGTGTCACCAGACTGGTGTTTTCCATTCGAGATGATGTGTGATGCAAGCAGAGTGGACCTAGTGCTGATCTTGCCAAAGGTGAGAAAAGATTTTGTACCTTATCTACTATCTCATCAAGGAATTATGCCTTGCTTAAAAGATTTATACTATTACAGAACAAGAGTTACAAACTATGGGTTTTTCCTTTGAGAAATTTTGGCTTTATCTAATTGGCACAAAGGTTATTGTTCATACAGACCATGTAGCCTTGAAATACTTGATGGAGAAGAAAGATGCAAAGCCTACATTGATTTGTTGGGTTCTTTTGCGGCAAGAGTTAAATTTTGAGGTGAAAGATGAAAAGGGTATAGAAAACCAAGTTGCTAGTCATTTGTCTAGACTAGGGTAAGAAGCAATGAATAAAGCTGGGATGGGCTTGAAATCAATGATACATTTCCAGATGAGCAGAATTTTGCAGCATCGTAAGACCTAATCCCATGGTTTGTTGACTTTGTAAATTACCTGGGTGATCTTATCCCAGAGAATTTGTCCTTCCAGCACAGAGAAAGGTTTATGCATGAGGTAAGGCAGTTTTACTAGGATGAACCTTATCTTTATAAAATTTATGGATACGGTATAATTCGTAGGTATATCCCGGAGGTGAAGATGATGAGTATTCTTGAGCATTGTCATGCTTCACTTGTTGGGGGTCACTATTGAGGAACCCACATAACCCACAAGATCTTGCAGTATGGGCAATATAGGCCAACAATCTACAAAGATTCTCATGACTTTGCTATAGCCTGTGACCAATGTTAGCGTCAAGGCAATATTTTGAGGTACCATGAACTCCCTATGACCCCTAGTCTAGAGCTGGAGATATTTAATGTGTGGGGTGTAGAATTCATGGGGCTGTTTATGAGTTCCTATGGTTTGAGGTACATCCTAGTTATGGTGGACTATGTGTCCAAATGGGTGGAAGCAGTAGCCCTCGCCAATAATGAAGGAGAATGTGTCACTGCATTTTTGAAAAAGTATATATTTTCTCAATTTGACACCCCACGTGCCATTATAAGTGATGGCGTGTAAAATTTCTTCAATCACCTATTCAAGAGTCTTCTTGAGAAAAATGGAGTAAAGAATAAGGGGGCAATACCTAATGACCTCAGACAAACGGGCAGGTTGAGGTTTTGAATAGATAGGTAAAGTCTATATTGGCGAAAATAGTGAATGCCAACAGGACTGATTGGTCTAGAACGACAGATGATGCATTATAGGCCTACCATAATTCCTTTAAAACTCCAATCTATGCTTTCCCATACAAGCTTATGTATGGCAAGGTGTGCCACTTTCCTATCGAACTTGAGCATAAGGCTCTATGGGCTTTGAAAAGGCTAAATTTGGATTGGCAAGAAGCAGCAAAATAGAGTTTGAGTAAGATAAATGAGTTGGTGAGTTCTGACTTCGAGCTTATGAGAGTTTTGCATTGTACAAGGAGAGAATTCCAGTGCACCATGATTGAAAACTTGATAAAAGAGTATTTTAGTCTGGTGACCATGTGTTGCAGTATAATTTAATACTTTGCCTATTTCCAGGCAAGTTGAAGTCTAGGTGGTATGGGAAATATACTATAGAAAAGGTGTTCCCATATGGTGCTATAGAATTGAAGTGTGATGGTAAATCTCTTTTCAAGGTGAATGGGAAAAAAATTGAGCAATCTATGGGGAACACTGAGTAAGTAAAGATGATTGATGATGTTTGATTAACCAAGACAACTGAGTCATGTCACGATGTTAAACAAGGCTCTACATGGGATGTAACCCATAGGGATGGATGGTGAAATTTAAGTATCCAACCTAGCAACGTCATGGGAGGAAACCCATGTTTTGTACCTAGTATATTATAGGGTAATTCATGTTCTCAATGTGCGGGATTGGAGATTGCAGGATTAATCGAGAGAATTTTCTACTACCAGGCCATACGGGGCTGTTTATGAGTCATAACTAGACATTACAACTCGCGATTAAGTGTCGTAAGGAACTGGAATTCAGACAACTCTTTGGTAATTGGTCTCAAGAGTCATTATGACTCTTAGAAAGAGTGATAGTTACTAACTATGAATTGTATGCTTGATTCATAATAGTTGTAGACTGGGTAAGGTTCTAGACTTTATGGGGGGAGTCTATGATCCATAAGTTGTAGTTACAAGTCATATTCATTACTCATATCCATAAGTTGTGGTTACAAGTCATATTCATTAAATATAAACAAAAGAGGAAAATGATTGGCCTTTCACTCATTCAAAACACGACCCTCACTATTTCCTTTGGCTACCACAACACCAAAACAATCCATACTTATCCCCTAACATCAAAATAAATAAAGTTAACCATCCCAAAATTAAAATCTCCCAAAGAATAGAAGAACAAATTCATTTGAAGATAAGAAATTCGAGACTCAAGTGAACAATTAAATGCTTTGTTCTGGTAATTCCATCTACTAAGTTTGTTCTTTAAAATTAGTATGATCACTTGTTTTTCTTTATTGAAAAAATGTATGCTTAAAAGTAACTAAACCCTATTCTCAAGAATTTTCTTTTAAGTATTGTGGTAATGGGAGTAAAATAATTTATTTCATACTTTAGAATAATTTTTAGAGATGAATGTATGAAATGTTGAAAATTTCTTTAAGGTTGGAACTTGTGATAGGATAGAGTATTGGAATGAACTAGTCAAAACACCTTTTTTACAGTGGCTATGGTCCTCATTACTACTCAAAGGGAAACCCAATGAGTCATTATGTAAGGTATAACCACTGGTAACGTGGTTGTTTAGATTAGTAAGGGTTCTGGTAACACTACGACTCACCTTAACGAGTCATAGTCAATCCTTCTGACTCATAATCAGGAGTTGTAATGACTGGGGAGGCATATGCATAATATGATTTATTTTTGGTCAGCTTACAAGTATTGATAACAAGTTGTAGGCTAACATTATGACTCATTAGGAGGACTCGTAACATGACAAGCAAATACTGACTTGGCTATTATCTATCTTATGAATGGTCTAAATGAGTCGCACCCAATGGTTATGACTCGTATCCCTTAGCCATAAGAAGTCCAGTGATGGCACACTGATACTAAATTTTCTTGTTTTATTTTCCTTTCCTTAGAATTCACTAACGAGTGATGTTTCAACAGGTAAAATATCCCAAAAAGTTACTCTTCAAAGAAGCCAACAACGAAGAAGTAAAAAAATACCTGCCCCACAAAATACTTATCACCTCAGAGATGAAGACAATAGTGATGAGTCACGTGGCTCTGTCGAAGAATATCCAATGTTTGGGAAGGTAGAGCCAAGGGAGAAGCGACCTCAGAGGGGGAAGAAAGTATCTGTTATGGAGGAGGTCACACCGCCTAAGACGACATTGAGAATCAAGACTCTTAGTACCTTACCACCATATTTAATATCATCTTCTGATAAAGATGGTGATAGTGATGATGAAGATAAACATGGTAACAATGCTTGTGAGGAAGAATCAATCTCTTATGATGAAGAAGTTAAGAGAAGGGGTGATTATAATATTATTCCTATAGCTATTCAACCACCACTACCACCACCTCAGAATCTACTATCTATAGATCCAGCTACGATGCCCATAGTTGAATGGTAGAGCTACCCTAGAATAGAGGCTACATACAACACAAGGATAATAATCAATAGGTCCACTGGAAATCCTCATAGGGGGATATAGCTTGAGAAAAGGTTGACAACATCAGGCATGTCTGAAATGACTGAATTTGAGGCTCGATTTAGATAATACCACTTCTAGTGGATGACCGTATCTCCAGGAAAATTTAGTCCCATATTCGTGTGGGAGTTCTATGTGGTATTCAAAGAGGATATGAAGTGATTATACCCACAAGGACATTTGTGGAATGGTGGATTACCACTAAATTCTTTGACTATCAGAAGAGTGTGGGTGAACATTTATAACACCCAAACTACGTTTTTTTAGAAGGATAAAACTGTCATTGCAAACTATAGTAACCCCTCTAGGTTAGGGTCGATCACATAGAGAATTGGATGAAGATATCTCTTAAATTTGTTAATACAGTCGAGTAGTACAGTAAAATAAAAGGGGGGGGAGGGGTTGCCCAAATTGTGAAAGGGAAAAGAATTAGTTTCTCTTGGTTGTAAACAATAAAAGAAAAAAACTAGGATTGTGTCCCCCTGGATTCTCTACTCAGTAGACTAATCATGCCATGTCGAACTATTTTGATGCCCTTATATGAAGGATCTGATAAGTTATGTAACATCAACCATCTTTTGAACTAGTTGATGGATTTCATCCTTTACCTTTTAAGTCTCAGGATGTTGCCTTACTAATCCTTATCCTGGATCCTAGTTAACTACTACCTTTTCAATTTCAATTTATTAGATGATAAATAACCATCTTACATAGAATATCTATTATCTTAGATCAACAGTTAATATTAAAATTACTGTTGTGATCTTCTTTTCCAAGTCGCTACTCCTCTTTTTGAGTAGTAAAAATAATCTAAGCATGATCTTAATATTGGCCACTGCTAAGAAATCAATAAGAATGAAGAAAACCCAATACATGCAATAATATTTATCTAAATTGACTTAGATTTCCTTTACTTTGTTCATTAGCCAGGGTTCCCATAACCCTATCTACAGGATTTAGCAGCTCATAGTTACAGTAACAATCTTGGAATCCACAAACAAAATTATATAGTCAATCTCATATAATAATGAAAGATTAAATACCAAAGTATAAAATTGAATTATAAACTAAGAACAAAATGATATTTGTGAACTTGGACCCAAAAGTCCTCTTTCTGAATCAATCAATATATGAATGTCAATAATGAATACAAACCCTAAAGGGTACTTTATTTATTACAAGAAACCCTAGAAATGGAATCCTGGCTAAAATAGGAAAACTTAACTAATCGTACCTAATAATACTTAAAAATATCATAGGAATGTAATTGGGATACATGGAAACCCTAGGAAATGATTTTGGAATGATCCAGAAAAGTTGAGGTCGGTGGCTACTTACTTGGGCTACATGAGGTACATATGTGCCACATGTGGTCTGCCTGTTCATTCATTGTTCACTCTCTAGATTTTTGACTTCTGGTACATACCTTACCCATTTATGGTCTGTAAGTACTACGTAAGGTGTCCAAAAGTAGACAGAGGTAAGTGAGAAACTCCCCATCATCGTATTAATAATTAAATTAAATTTCTAGCAAGACAATTTTTTCCTTAATCTGATATCAGGGTGAAAAGTTATTGCCAAATTACTGAAGCATTGTTAGAGCCACCAAAGACAACGACCACTTCTTCTTTCTTTTGAGCCTCTAGACTTTTACCTCTGATATGTACTTAGGTCACCTATGTTCGGTATGTGCTACATATATCCAAAGATTACCAAGTGAAAAATACATCACTTTTCATCTTTTCCTTGAATTTAGCATCCAAAACTTAATTTCCTATAAAATACTTCAAAAACACATCAAATATAACAAAATAGCCTTAAGTGCATGCATGTTCTATTAGCTTTAGGTATCTATAATGATATAAATTCATATTAAATCAGCAAGCTCAACTTAAAACATTTAATGTCATCGGGCAATAAAATATAAAAAACCTATATGATGATGCTTAACTAAGAGAAACCTTAGATACCTATGGCAGTCAATCATCAAATTTAAGCTCAAGATCGTTACCTTCTCCAAGTTTAATACTTTAAAACCAACGGTGTGTATCAATGAAGCACAATAATGTGACATACAAGAATCAATCTATTACATTAGGAACAAACAACCATGCATATATACAAGATACATTACCTAAACAAGTAAGCTGCTAGCAATAAAACCCTAGTTTCATTACAACAAAGAAGTCCCACTCACTCATATGAAATTATACATGTAAATGCATAGATGGTCAATACACTCACACTCACAAAAGAAGTTACAATCAGTGTGTAACTAATACCATAGGCTTTCCATTATTTTCTTTACCTAAGATTTCAGACAGTCAAGTTAGGATCACTTATCAGACTTTATTCAGCTTGTAATGTAAGCTTGGGGGCTGGTATAGTAAATATGGATATATCTCGTGACAAAGGATCCTTGGCACTACACTAACTTTGGGGTCCACAATTTAACAAATTTCCTTTTATTCCATCCTTATGTCTCTCTTTTATTCTTTTCAGCACGTTTAGGTTGGGTGTGGTTTCTTTATCCTTTAATTTGCATAAATTTATTTTATTTTTCTTTCTCTTTTATTTTGCTACCACACCCAGCCCTACTTTATTTTTATTTTATCTCTCCCTTCTCCATAACCACTTTACATTACGTACACCTATGCTATCCACCCTCAACTTAAGATATTTTTCAGAGTTAAAGTGCACAATGTCCAAGGAGGATTACGGCCAAAATAGGTTCATTGTAACGCAAATAGGAAGGTGAAAGTCTAAAATAAAGAAATAGGCTATAACGCTCAAATAAGGGACTCAAGGGATACTTATTTCCAAATGGAAGGTCTTTTAGGCCAAAATAGGACTAAAATAAAAAATGGCCTATGATCATTTCCTAACAAACTATCCTACAACCTAGGCAAGACCAATCGGGCAAGTTCTGAATTCAAAATACACAGGGAACTATGTAGTATTCACACACATATGGCACAATGTTACATCACAAGATACTACCTTTACGGTTAATGGAATCATTAGCAATGATCATCACATCCCTAATTTTAATGCAATAACATGATTGACAATGGTCATATATATATATACATGCACATAGTTCAATGTGTTATCATCTTTATCAAATGTCAACTACCTCAGAAACTCATTATTCTCCTGGTTAAACATATATAACATCACAAAAAACACATAATACCCCTAAACATGTCGGCTCTACTAGGAATAGGACTCTGAAGAAAAGTTGTACGACAACAAAAACCCCAAGAGGACATCAAGATGCACAAGCAACCCCACCCTTAACTTTAAATCATGCATTTCCCCAATTCATAAAACCTCTAAAAAATAAGGGAGTTTGAAACATACTTGTGGCACCATAGTTGGCGAAGATTTGATGTCAATTATGGATATAAATGAAAAAAAAAAATGCCGTAGGTTTCCTCCCAAGAAGAGCCTGATTTCACGTTGCTTCATGGATTGATATGTTGGTTACTCAAACTTCACTTACAAGCCCATGGATACCTTGATTACTCAGACTTCTTCAAGGTAGCCCAAGATTTGGCTTCTAGTTTTTTCTTTCCACTTGGAACTTATGACTTGCACCCCTAATTATTTTTTTTATTTCCCATTATGCTCATGGGGTAGAGGTAGAAAAATAAAGGTCTCAAGAAATATATGTGGCATGTTGTACTTCTTGGTCCTTACATGAGGAATGTAGTCTTTGTTTCTTGCTTAGAAAATTAAAGAATATAAACATATGATTCATCCTCGTTGCACTATTCTTTAGGCTCAAATAGCTCAATCAAGATATGATTATCCAAACACAATGTGGAAAAATTCTTCGAATGAAGTCCAATATGCCCCAACTCAGGAATTAAATCCTTTTTTACATCCCTACATAACTATAGTATGCTCTCTTTAAGCATGACACTATCCATAAGAGTATGAGTTATTTTTTACTTCTCCAATTTTAGCTCCTCCAATTTGCTTTTTAGAAATTTTTTAATCTCACATAACCCTTAACTAGGTTGTTGGGCATCACACGCAATAGGTTTTATATCCAGTTCTACTTGTAAGTTGTAAACATTCAAGCCAAACTTATCAACCTTTTGAATAAGATCTTGATTTCCTTTTTTCAGGAGCGCCTACGTGTTAAGTATGCTCTCATTATGTTCCACTACTATATTTATCACGCTCCTATAGTAATGCAATATATCATAAGGAAAAGGATCAATAAATAAGGACTCATCCTCACTCCATACTTCCTCTATCCAGGTTGTCATCTCAAGAATTGTATGCAACAAAACAAATAAAACATAAGAAACTAAAATTATCTAACTCCAAGAACTTCAATCAAGTACTCCAAAACTTTATTCCTCAAGAACGATGCTAATTTTTTATAACGCCAAAACTACCCCTCCTTAGAAGGATAAAGCAGTCGTTGTCTAATATAGTAACCAAACTAAGTTAGGGTCGATCCCTTAAGGAATATGCTAGATATATCTCTTAAACTTGTCAAAAAAGTTAGGCAGTACAGAAAAGTAATTTTTTTTTAAATATTGAAAGCCAAAAAAAATGGTTGCTCTTGGTTGTAAACAATCTAAGAGGTATCTTAGGCTTGTGTTCCCCATGGCTTCTCAAATAAGTAGACTTATTGTGCACTGTCAATCTATTCCAATGACCTTGCATATAGGATAGGATAAGTATGTACCATAAATCGTCTTTTGGACTAGTTGATGGATTTCACCCTTTACCTTTTGAGACTCAGGATGTCACCTTACTAATCCTTATCCTAGATCCCATCTAACTATTACCTTTTGATTGTCAAGTTAATATATAATAGATAACTATCTTATGTAGATAATACCTGTTAGCCTGGACCGACAGTTAATCTTCAAATTACTATTGTGATCTTATTCTCGTAGTCACTGCTCCACTTTTGGAGTAAGTAACAATAATCTAGTCGTTATCTTAACATTGGACACCACTAAGAAATCAATATGAATGAACCAAACCCAATACGTGCAAGAATCTTCATCTAGAATGAATTGACACTTTCTCTGCTTCGTTAATCCGCCAGGGTTCCCACAACCCTATCTAAGGAAATTCGTCGCTCATAGTTATGGAATCAATCATTGAATCCACAAATAAAATTACAAAATCAATCACACAATAATAAAAGAATAAATCCCAAAGTATTAAATTGAATAACAAATCAAGAAAAACAAGATGCTTGTGAACTTAACCCCAAAGGGTCTCCTTCTGAATCAATCAATAAATGAATTACATTAATGAATACAAAGCCTAAAGGGTATTTATATATTACAAGAAACCCAAAAAATCAAATATGAATTAATGTAGGAACACATAATTAACTATACCTAATAAAACTTAAAAATATCATAGGAATGTAATTGGGATACATGGAAACCCAAGGAAACAATTTTGGAACGATCCAAAAAAGTTGAGGTTTGTGGCCACTTAATTGGGAAACATGCGGTCTGCATATGCCACATGTGGTCCATATGTGGTCCATATGTGGACCAAGGTAAGTTCCAAAAATCATTCTACATTGTTCACTCTCTAGATTTTAGACTTCTGGTACATACCCTATCCACATTCGGTCAACAAAAACTACATGTGGTCCGAAAGTAGGCATAGATAAGTGAAAAATTACCCACCATCAGATAGATAGATAAATTATTTTCAAATGATACCAATTTCGCTGAAATCCAATATTGGAGTGAGAGGTTATGACCAAATTACTACAGCACTGTCAAAGCTACCAATTATTATGACCACTTCTTTCTTATTTCTTTTAACCCTCTAGACATTAACTTCTGATACATACTTAGGTCACCTATGCTCAGTAAGTGCCACATATTCCAACAAATGACCAAGTGTACAAAAACATCACTTTTAATCTTTTTCTTAAATTTAGCATACAAAATGAAATTTCCCATAAAACACTCCAAAGCACATAAAATCTAACAAAATAGCCTTAAGTACCTGCATATTCTTATAGTTTTAAGTGTATAAAATTCTTTAAATTCATAGAACATCAAACATCTCCCCACAAAATATTTACATTATATTGCATAGACCAGATTTCCAACCACCAATGAATTTTGCTTATATTGATTATCGTATGGATGAGATGTAAAAAATAACTAGGGAATAATTATACATGGTGTAATGACCCAATTTTATTGAATCGGAACATCACACGGTGCTCATGATCTCGAAGGACCACAAGTTAACCCTCTACTGATATATGTACCTGAGCATTGCATAACATAGATAATAAATGTGGAAACTGGCCATAAGGTTGAAAACATCTAAAAATACTCAAA
Source organism: Capsicum pubescens (assembly GCA_030864215.1). Lineage (NCBI taxonomy): Eukaryota > Viridiplantae > Streptophyta > Magnoliopsida > Solanales > Solanaceae > Capsicum > Capsicum pubescens. The sequence goes on from CM061544.1 coordinate 111,421,670, forward strand.
ACTAAAAACTAACTACTGATATATCTATGTGAAAAGCCTCTAAATTGTATGAACTGTGGAGTTTATGGGACATGCCACCAACTAACTCTGTCTTCTAAAAATAAACTAAATCTGATGTGATAATAAAATAAGGATCATCCTAGAATGAAGAGGACTCACTTCTACGTCTACTACTGCTAACTAGGACTGAGATGCTAAGGGTACTCTGGATCTCATGCCTCTGAACGTATGGTGTCAAATAAAACACCATAGCGCAAATGCGTCAGTACATGAATATACTGAGTATTAAGATGAGGTAAGGCTAAATGCAAGGGCTTATCCATGAATAATTACTTAACTAAATAATCATGAGAGTACTGAATGAGAACACATACATGAATGCACAAACCATAAATGAAATCATTGTGACTCGAAGTACTGAAACTTGGATACTGCTTTACTAACTTCTGAACTCACTACTAATGCTGAGGTATTGAACAACTGAATCTTCTAATATTGATAACTGAGTACTGTAGTTGAGATCAGTTCTCTCTAGCGAGTGATCTCAGAAACTGATGTTACTGGAGCTGATTAACTTAATCTATTCACATCAATGACTACACTCTGATCTTGCTACTCTCGACTGACTGAATCTGAGATCAAACCTCTCTAGCGAATGATACCCGAATCTACTATTAATGATAAAAAATGATTATGTCTGAGATCCAACCTATCTAGTGGAAGATCTCTAAATCTTATAATAAGAATACTCGACTGAGTCTGAGAACGAGATCAAGCCTATCTAACGGATGATCTCTGGATCATATAATGAGATTACTCAACTGAATCTAAGACTGAGATCAATCCTATCTAATGGGTGATCTCTAGATTAGATAATGAGATTACTCAACTAAATCTGAGACTGAGATCAAGACTATCTAACGGGTGATCTGTAGAACTGATAATGAGATTACTTAACAAAATCTGAGACTGAGATCAAGCCTATCTAACAGGTGATCTCTATATATGATAATGAAATTACTCAACTGAACCTATGACTGCGATCAAGCCTATCTAATGGGTGATCTCTGGATCTGATAATAAGATTACTCAATTGAATCTGAGACTGAGATCAAGCATATCTAATGGGTGATCACTAGATCTGATAATACTGATACTGAATAACTTTATGCGGGACAATGCCTATCTAGCGAGTGGTCCATGAATGAAATGGAATTATCTGAGTTCACTATTGAGATAGATGACTGTATTTGACAGTCCTGATTTCTGAGTTCTACTCTGAAGATTAATACTGAAACTACAACTGTGAGAGTGCTCACTTAACTGACATGCCCTGAATCTGAACTGGCGGGGTCCAACCTATTACCCCAGCTGGAAGGGTGTCTATACTAGCCATAGGTAAACACCTCAACTTTGGTCAAGCCTCTCTAACGGGTGACCCTCACAGAAAGTCAAGCCTAAGGTAGTATAAAAGTCAATCCTTTATTCTAACGGGTGATAAGTTTTTTTTTTACGGGTGACTCCTGCATCTTGTGCTGGCTATGCAGTTCTAGAGTTCAGGGATTGCTCCTATGACTCTTCCTCTCTAATGGGGAGCTGCCATCCCTGTACTCTCTCAGTGCTAGCCCCTACTCCCAACTAAAAGACTCTAAACTAATTCTCAACTGAACTTAAACTAAGCCGAATCTGATACTAATCATGTTTCTCGACTGATCTGACTGAGTTATGCTGAATTCACTTGGTTTCGTAGTTGACGGAATATTACTAAATCTCGTTGTCAGACTAAATAATACTGAGCTCGGGATATATTACTAGAATACTACTAAGGACTGAATTGAACACTTGATTACTACTAGATCTGAGTTGAGTACTGAACTGAGGCTAGAATTCTAGCGACACTGAGATTATTGAGATTAGTGAGATTTCTTACGTTCTGTATCTGTCTGATAGTATAGAGTTCTATAACTCACTGAGTTCTAAGAATTGTGGCTTGACTAAGATTATCGAGAAAACTGACACTGGCTCTAGACTACAACTAATTTTTCGGGTATAAATAACCCCAGGACTCAATGACATAAAACTAAAACATATACATTCTTGAGTAATAAAGATCATAGACATTCATTCACCATTACAATCACTAAAGAATCTCTTCAAGTATTTAGAAATCATAAACATGTGATAGTATAGAGAGACATGCTATAGGCTTATACTTTATTCAACAAGGTCTTACATCAAATACTCAGCATGTATTAAAGTCTTAGAATGTATCCAAGAGAACATAATTGGGGAATTTCAGGCTATCATATCACAATTCATTCACTAAGGCTTTTCAACAAACACTTGGCATGCATGGGTTTGCACACAATTGGGGATTTCTAGTCCACATTCTATAATGGATATAATTCTTTCATATAATCATTTTATCAAACATATGGGGAGCATGCTTTGTTTATTCAACAATTTCTACACTTAAATGACGTAAACACATCACTTAACAAACAACTTAAAAAAGGGTTTATAATGAACATCACATGAATATCACATACTAGGGTCAAAGATTGAAACCTCAAAAATAAAACATGAATTAAAACACGATAATAGCATGAACATCAATTTCAACTAACATGAATCATGAAAACTCATAAACATGAGATCTTTGAAATTTAGAAAAGGGTTATTGAGCTTCTTGGATTAAAGGGACCGAAGAATCAACATCTACATACCTTAGGAGACTCTTTCTTGAAGGATCTTAGAGAGATTCTTGATTTCTTGATTTTTCTTGATTTTTCTTGAAGAAGAAAGAAGGGTTTTAATTTTGTAGAAACCCTAGTTTTTTATATTAAAGATGAAGAATGAAATTGTGAGCCTTGATCGGATATAAATAGGGGATGAAAAAAGTGAGAAAAAGACAAAAAAGCCTTTTAAAATCAAGTTAAAAATGCTGACTGGGGGCTATGACGGTCGAAGCGACGATCCATCACTTAGTCTGACGGATAGTCGGATCATCCGTCGCACATCATTCAACAAAATAATACACTGACTCAATGTAACGGTCTTAGTGATGGGACATCACAAACTCGATGGTCCTTCGTATCGTCAGTCACACGTTGGCTAGGATGAGGCCATACTGCCTCAGTGGCAACGGTCTCAGTGATGGTCCGTTGCAAACCCGATGGTCCGTCGTCCTGGCCAGCATACTTGGGATAAGAAAAGGAGTCACTACCTTGGTTTCGATGAGCAGGACGATGTTTCATCGCTAGCTCAATGATCCGTCAACCCAACCATCAAAACTGGGTGGTGCCGACTGCTTTCAGTAAACTGGCCATACCTTCCTCATCCGATGTCGGATTTTTATGAAATTGGTATCGATGGAAAGTTTATTCAAGATTATAAAAGGCGTGGTGGACACTTTCTTGACATAGATTGTGTCCCACAACTAGGGACAACGTGCTTTGTTTAGTTTGCATAAAATTGACAGCTGGAATTATAGCAAAGTATGATTTTGATGTAGCACAATTCATTGCTATAGACATCCGTGATAGGGTGATGGTACTAATATGGTTCTTTATTTCCCATTCCTATTGACACAACTATATTTATAGGCTAGTGTATCAGAACTTCCGGATATAGATCAGTTTATTCAACCAAAGAACATCACCGACTAGGGGTTGATTCGTGATGCTTCCAATCCTATGTGTGATCATGCTAAGCAAGGAGAAACTTTGTTGACTGAGGAACTTCATAACTAAGATTGCAGTACTGACAGTGTAGGAGTCACCAACATAGGTGATACTCCTGATGAGATTGAGTCATCTGAGCCAGAACATTCTGATGCAGCTGGTACCTCCAGTACCCCTACTTCACCTCTTACTGTATCACAAAAACCATCTACGTCCAGGTCCATTTTGGCTAGCTATATGATATTATTGTAGTCCTTTATGATCGAGGTAATAAAAAAGGTTGAGAAACAAAGAAACAAAGGTGTGGTTAATGGTGAAGGGTGTACAACCCTGGGTATATAAGAAGATTCAAAAAGATAGAAGGATGATCTAGAGGAGATTTGACAGTTTTTAACAAAGAATTTCTCAGTAGCTTTAAGATGTCCATTGATTAGATATAGTAGAAGTAAAGGCTGACATAGCCGAGCTATAAAATATAGTGATGAATTACATGAGTAACCAATATTCCCTATACCAATTCTTGAGGAGATTCAGCTGGAAGAAGAAGTCGAGAATATTTAGGGCATTGATGATGTGACCCTTGCACTAGTCGAGAACATAAAGAAGAACAAAAAATGAAGAAGTTGAGATAATAGTAAAAGGGAGCATACATAGATAGAAGGAATGGGGAGGTGAGGGTCCAAGAGATGGCGATAGGGGTTGGTAGGTCAAGACCCACTGAGACTTTTGAGAAGGGAAGTGAAATAGCTACACTTCTTGATTCACCACTGAGTGCACAGGCCACCGCCGGTGCCACTATCGTTGAGGTTGTCTCGACAACTATTCAGACCACTTGTGATGAGATGTGGCCCGATCTAAGAGACCTCATTATTATAATGATTATTTCAATGCCTAGAACCCCTATGTATATCTTCACCCCGAGTATTACATTTCTAAATACACTGGGGATAAGTCATATGTACTTAGTTGGGGGTTGGGGTGTATAACATAGCCACTATGGGTTGTTGTTACCGTGTTTTTCTTCCTATCAGAGGCGGTTTGAATGCTGAACTGACATTTTTGGATTTATGTTTTTGTGTTGTGTGATGCTTCATTATGAGGAAAATTAGTACATAAGTTAGTAGATATGTTTTGAATGATTCTTCGGAAGTTGTTTAAATTGTTTGAAAAAAATTGGAACTCCTCCTAAAAAGTTCAACAAAGGTATGATTTGTGTGCACATGTGACTGTTGTGAATCTTGTAATGGCATTATAATTAGGAACGTAATAACTTATATAAAAAATTTCAAGAACTGGATAGGAAGTAATTAACAATGTGACCCTGAACAATGTGTGTGTAAGGTGTATCCTAGTTCCCTTTTTATGCAGAAACCAAAACATGCCATGTTAGTCTTACCTAAGTTGTCGGATCGTTAGTTAGGAATGAGCTATAGGCCATTTTTTAACATAGTCAACTTTAGCCTAAAAAGAACCAACCAAATATGAATAAAAATCCTTTGATACCATATTTGAGCGTTAATGAACTTAATTTTTGTTTACACCAAGTCACCTTCCCCTTTTAATTACAATAAACCTTTCTTAGCCCTGATCCTCCTTCAAGAGTATGTATCTCAACTCTGGCAAATTTCCTAAGATACTGGTGGTTATTTTAGAAGTGAAGAAAGAATAATGGGTATAAAGAAGGGTTGTGTATATAAAAGAACGTAGGGTTGGGTGTGGTAGAAGCAAAAAAATTGAAAATTTGTGAAAAATGAGAAAAAAATAAAATAACTGACCACACCTAATATGAATGGGTAGAAGAAGAATAATAAGAGAGAAATAATGGTGAAATGAAAGAAAAGTTAGATAGTAGGTGAAATCTAATGAAATCATAGTGTTAAGGAGGGTAAGTAACTAAAAATGTTATAAAACATCTCATTCCATCCCTAAGGCTATGTTATAAGACAAATATTGTCCTACAGTGGTCTTAACATAACTATCCGAAAACTAAGGTAAATAAAATAAGGGAAAGCCTATGGCATTTTGTGGATACTGTGGAACTTCTTTATTAGAAAAAGTATATCTTGATCATCCCTTAATTGTCTTAATAAATCTATCTTAGTAAAAAGAACATCTTTGACTAAGAGGGTACTGGGTAATGTTGTTAGATTATTTATCTGTTTGGGTAGTGTAACTTGTATCCATTCCTAGTTTTTTGTGGTTAATGTAATGCCATAATTTGATTGTTTTGTGTCACGTCATGGTACCAAATCAATATACACAGTTGAGTTCTTGAAAAGTTAAAAATAGGAGGAAAATAATGTGTTTTGAGCAAATATTGAAAAAGTCGACTGCTAAAGGTATTTTCAGATCTTCCCAGTTAGGCATCATTTTTGTTTTGATTTTTTATTTTTCTTAAGGACATGTAAACATTCTAAGTTAAGGGTGTTGATGTGCCGTAGAATCATGGCACATTTGATGCTTAAAATGGTGAAATTATTCATTGACCTAGGTTGTTTTGTCGGATGTTATGTATGTTTTTTGTGTTTAGTAGGGAAATTAGGTAGGAAGTGGCGTGGACCAAAAAGAAGAAGAAAAAGCACTCATGAAGTGAAGTACTGGTCTGGCCATGAGTCGTTAAGTCATCTTATGACAAGAAGCAAAAAGTCATGAGGAGACCATTGTTTGAAGTTCTTAAAATAGATGTTCCAGTTTTTATTAGTGAAGACCACAATTTTTAAAGTTCGATGACGACTCCTGTTGAGGAGTCCTAAATACAAAATACCCAAATGCCCAATCAGTGGATTAATGACTTGTAATGTGACTAAATGAGTTGTAACCATCAAGGAAATAAAAGAGTTACGATAGCAGGAAGCGAGTATTTAGGTCACCTAACTACTCGTTGCCAGGGCTTGACTACTGCTGACCTAGTTTTCCTATTCCGTTTTTACTAGGATTCCTTTGTTATTTTGAGAAACTAAAATATCCTAGGTTTATTTACTTATTATGTTATGCACTTTTTATAAGTTTTGGCATACTTTTAGATACGTTGATCACTGATACAATTGTTCTTGGATTTTTGGTTTTGTCTTCCATTGGAGATTTCAAATTTTATTCTTCCATTATTATGCAAGAAATTACAAGTCTTCTTCATTGATTACCACGGATTTTTGCATGAATATACGCAACTAATTTCCTTAACTAGGGATGACGGCATCCTGGTGGATTAACTACGTCAGGGAAGTGGGAGGTTCATCTATTCTAGTGTAGTTGCATGTATTGCAATATTCTTCATATTAATTGCTCCCAAGTTACTGTAGAAGCTTTGGACTTGCCTATATTTGTAAACATCATTACAAGGGAGTTTAAGATTGGGAAAAAGAGGTTACAATAGTGATTTGTGGCTATCAACCCTTATATGATCAACTCAATACTCAAAAGGTGAGAGTTTTACTGAGGTTATAGACAAGGGACAGCAAGGCGACACCCTGGGACTCACAAGGTGAAGGATGAGATTTATCAACATGTTGACAAGACGGTTGATAAGACATATCTTGTCAATTTTCGAAGAAGAACAGTGGGTTACGTGAATTAAACACAAAAACTTATGATGTTGATAAGCTAGGGGAAACAAAGTCCTAGTATTCTGCTTCCATTGTTTACTAACTAAAGTATTCAGTTTTAACTACTAGTTATTGTTTCTTTCCAAATCTCCCCATTTAATTTCTTGTATTGCTCATGGATTTTATAAAGTTTGAGATTCCATTACATGTATTCCCTGTGAGTTCGACCCCAACCTTGTTTGGGTAAATAAACATGACGTTGACCACAACATACTTCTATGGAGATTGTTTTTGGCGACATCAAATTTTGGCGACATCAACCCTAATGTATATTTTGCATACTTTCACATATGACAGGCCGCTATGGTAGTCAGTTGGATCTAAAGCAACTAGATATTTAGCATCCAACTAGCTACTAAAGAGACACTTGCAGATTTGGTCAGGAATGTAAAATAAACCAGAGGGCCGCTAAAGCGACCAATGCTAAAGTTCCAAAGGTCTCTTTAGTAGTAGCACTAGAGTTTCTTGCCTCAGCTGGAAACTTGGAATATATTCGAGTCTCCACCAACCCCTGGGACTAATCTAAAATCCCGTATAAGCAAATGACCTATTCTACCCTATCAAATTCAATGCATTGGACTTAATAGCATAGTTTAAATTACCATCTAAAGTTGTTAAAAAAATGGGTTCCATACCCATGTGCCATTTTATTAACTTTTGGCCAATAGGCTAAAATGAGTCTGAAATCCTTTGGACCCAAATGAAGGGTCCACCTAGCCTAAAATCGATGATCTAGAGTTGTTGGAAAAGTTAAAATTAGTATACAAGGTTGTTGGACAATAGTTTTCTCCTAGTGTATAATTTGAACTAGCAAAGACTTCAAAATAAGGGATTGACTCTAAAACTTAAACAAACTTTATCGAGATTCAAACTGTCAGATCCAGTAAGTAATAAATATCTTGATTCATCTATAGGAAAAAAATAAATAGAAAAAAAATAATGGGAAATACAAAAGAAGACCTGGAGGAACATTAATATACAATTACAGTCATCTAATATGGAAGAAAAAGATGTATAAAGATTTTTGAATAATTCCCAATAACTTATGGAGAAAACAAAATCCTTCTTTCAATAACGTTTTTGTAAAGATGTTTCTTACATGAAATTCAGTACTAAGAAAAGATAATTCAATATCACCTTTTTAAACATTATATCTAATTAAACAATGCTTGATATCACAAGTGTTTTTCTTTAGATTGATGGACATGATTTTTTGAAAAACAAATAGCACTAGTATTATCAAAGAGAATTTTGATAGGTTTCATAGAAATATCATAATCTTTGAGTTAATGAGTCATCAAGAGGATTTTAACTCAGCAAAACCTAATGGATATATATTCTAATTTAGTGGTGGGCAAGGAGACATAGTTTTTCTTCTTTTTGTTCCATGAGATGAGAAAATTTTCAATGAATTGACAGGTGCCACTAGTACTTTTCTATCATCTTTGTCACAAACATAATATTAAACAAGAATCCTTTTAGCTCAAAAGTATTAGGTTTAGGATATTACCAACCATATGAAACAGTCCCAATAAGATATTTAATAATACACTTGACGGCAATCAGGTGGGATTCTTTAGGAGTCAACTAAAATCTTGAACATTTATATATAGTAAACAAAATATCTGGGCAATTGGCCATGAGATAAAAGAAAGATACAATCATACAATGATATTTAGTTTAAACAATAGACTTATCATTTATTTGATGTAAAAAAAAATCTGGATCTTATTGTAGTGCTGAAGAATTTAGTATTCTTTAGTACAAACTTTTCGTTGAGATCCTATGAGTACTTCCTTTGACAAATAAAAGTTTTATCAACTTTTTGATGAATTTGCAGAACTAACAAGAATGTCAATTCTCCCATCATGCTTGTTTCATTTTATTTTTTGCATTAACTCGAAGAATTCCTTGCATAATTCACCATTAGTACTTCCAAAGAGGTTGTCATCAACATAAATTTAAATAATAAGATTTCTAGAAAATTCATTTTTAATGAAAAGGGTTGTGTTAAATTTTCCCCAACTAAACACATGATTTGTTAAAAAATTATCCAGTCAATCATATCAAGACCTAGGATCTTTTTTAACCTATAATTTTTTTTGAAAGTTTAAATACATGGTATGGAAATTTAGGATTTTCAAAACCAAGAGGTTGCACTACGAAAATATTTTCATCAATAAGGCAATTTAAGAAAGAACTTTTGACATCCATTTGAAATAATTTAAGACCTTTCTGAGATGCAGGATGATGAGGAGGTAGTTGAGGAAGAGGATATGATAAGTCCAAACAATGTGGTGCTAGCACTAAATAAAGTCGTATAGGTTCCTTTGTTTGTAAAAGAGATTTAATAAGTGTTGGAACTCTTGGGTAGTTTGTCTAGCATTGACTATACTCTGGTGATTTTGATTGCTCCACCACCAGCTTTGCAACATTCCCACATAGTATCACCAATGATGGATGAGGTCTCTGAAGTCGGGATGTATCCCAATAGGTATTTTTGTAATGAATGATGATGAGCATGGGCTATTTTTTAAGTTTTTGAAAATGAAGCTCCTAATGCTCAAAGGTATAGAGTTAGAGAAAGCTTTTGAATTATTGAATAAATTTTATGAATGTATATACTCGGGTGGTATTTTTATGTAGTTTGTTTCTTTTTTGTTACAGAACAAAGCCAAGAATCAGTGGAGATCATTTGTGATATGCAGGGCTTCCTCATCTCTACTGATTTGGGCAAAACTTTAAAATGTGTTCAAAACATTTATCGTGATCATAAGAAAGATGTGTTTTTAATGTTGAAGAAGGTTGACATGTTTGATATGGCCTATGAGGTCAAGTTTCATGCCTTGACACATTATGCACTAAATCAATCAACTTAGAGGTGGAAGGTATTAGGTACTTCATGAAAGGTCTAAACTCATGGATTCAGTTGGCTACATTATATATTGTTGGGTATAGTATGTCTTTTTAGGATGTTGTTGAATTTCCTAAGAAGGTTTGGTCTCATAAGAAATATGAACAGGTATAAAAGGAGAAAAAAGTCTCGGACCTCAAGAATTTAGTGGTACTTTGTCAAAGGGTTATGCTTCTTGTTGGCCTTATAATTTATCCATCCTAGTTTGTATGGGCACCTTCTAGGTATAGTTAACAACCTTCCCGAGTTGGCAGCTATACACCTTTATCATCTTAAATTTAGAGGCCTACCTTGTTACCCAAATGCCTCGAGTATGGGGGCTTAGTCCATATCAAAAAGTATTTCCCTAACTTCATATTTGAAGATTAGTTGACACAACAACCAACTTCTACCTCTTTAGTTTTGACAAATAGTTGTAGTATAGAAAAGGGTAGGGATTTTCCACAGAGTTGGTGTGGTGGATACACTAGAGGTGGAAATTATGTCAATTGAGGTGGGGGACTAGTTTGAAGAATAGAGTTCAAAGAGGTAGATGTGGTAGGTAGTGTGGTGATAAGGTACAATTTTATAAGGTTTTGGCTTATCCTAAAGCACAATCTTCTAATACAATAATTATAATTATAATTTTAATTTGCGATCATATGGATCGTGTTGTTTAATCTTGCTTCTACCTTATCTTATGCGTAAGTGAATTTATTTTGGGTTAGGACTAGATTGTGAATATATTGATACTCCTATGTATGTGTCTATATTTGTAGGGATTTCTTTGTGTATTTATCAGGTTTATTATCCATGTATAGTGATGATCAAAGGGCTTAAGACCCTGGTAGACTTACTTATTCTAGCCATAGAGGAATTTGATATTATTTTGAGGATAATTTGGTTGTCCCTTTATCATGTTGTTCTTGATTGTTATGCCAAAATAGTCACTATAGTGAATCCCTAGAGAAGAACTTAGAGATAAGGTTACTTTTAAGCCTCATACTGTGAGGGTTGTTAAGAAACTCAAGCCCAAATATTTGAAAGAAGGGGTTAACAACATTTTATCCTATCTTAAGGAAGATAAATATGCAGTTCCTCTTAACATCAGTTCCAGTGGTATGTTAGTTCCTAGATGAATTTTTTGATGATCTTTTGGGTATGTCTCCATATCGAGAAGTTGTCTTTTGTATAAACTTATAGTGGAGGACTAAAAGAATTTTTACTCCCCATACCATCTAGCACCTGCAAAGCTGAGAGAGTTAAAAGTCTCAGTTTCTATAGTTGTGGTAAAATGTCTTTATTAGCCCAAGTGTCTATCCTTAGAATGGACCAATATTATTTTTGAAGATGAAAAAAGATGGTAGTATGAGGTTGGGTATAGATTACTGTTAGTTGAATAAGGTAATTCCTAATAAATATCCCTTGCCTAAAATAGATGACCAATTTGACCAGTTACAAATAGGTGCAGTGTTCTCTAACATTGATCTGAGGTTGAGTTTTCATCAGCTAGAAATTTTGGTAGAGGACATCCCAATGAATTCTTTTCGGACTTGTTATGGTAACTATGAGTTGCTAGTTATGACTTTTGGCTTGACCCATGCCCCAGCTGGTTTGACGAGCGTAATGAATGGAGTGTTTAAGTACTTATATGATTTGTTTGTTATTGTTTTCATATATGACATACTTTTTTATCCAAAAAGTGAAAAAGATCATAAGCTCATTTGCATAATGTATTGAAGTTGTTAAAGAAGAAATATATGCATGCTAAATATAGTAAGTGTGAAATCTGGCTTTCTTCTATATCCTTCTTGGGACACATGGTTTCTAACAAATGGGTTATGGTGAAACCATAAATGGTTGAGGTTGTTAAGAATTGAGCGAGACCACCAACATGATAGAACTCCATAGTTTCGTAAGGTTGGTTTGTTACTACCACAAATTTTTTATTGGTTTGCTGCCTTTGTTTCGCACATGACTCATCACATTCGGGAAGAAGTTTCCATTTGAGTGGGATTACAAGTTTTAGGAGAGCTCCTCAAAGATCAAAACATTGCTGACATTGGTTCCAGTACTAATCGATTAGGTTGAGGGTAAGGATTTTATGCTATATTCTAATGCCTCATGTTTGGGTTTAGTTGTCCTTTTGATGCAGGATCAAAATGTGATTGCCTATTCTTTGACATAACAAAAGGTCTATGAGAAAATCTACCCCATGTATGACTTGGAATTAGCAATCGTGGTGTTTCCTCATAAAGTTTAGAGACACAACCTCTATAGGGTAAAGTGTGAGGTTTTAACAAACAACTTCGCTTAATACATATCTTAACCTAGAAGAAGTTTAATCTAATATAGATGAGATGGATGGAGTTGATTAAAACAATGATATCTTAATCATACATAACCTAGGTAAAGACAGTATGTCGGTAGATGCAATAAGCTAGAAAAAAGTAAGCATAAGTAGTTTAATATTACTGGAGGTATCTAGGGACCCGTTGATGGGTGAAGTATAGTCTATGGCAAAAAATATTTTGGAGATTGTAGGAGAGTATAAAAGAAAATATACTAGCACAAGTACAAGATAGGTCCTCATTCTATGAATAAATTAAAATTAGGTAGTTTAAGGATAAAAATTTGAGAAACCTAAGAGAAAAAATGTTACAAAAAGAGGCAAGCGAGGACAATATTAATGACTAGAGAACATTGATAATTTGAGGTCTATTGTCTATACCCTAGTTATGTAACTTAATTCCAACCATTATGGCAGAGCTTATAATTCCAATTTATTCGTATATTTGGGTGCCACCAAGATGTATAGAGACTTGAGGAATACTATTGGTATTGAAGGATGAAGTGAGATAATGGAGAATTCTCGATTAAGAGTCAAAAATACTAATAGGTCAAATACAAACATCAAAATCCTAGTGGTACTTTTTAGAGAATTTCCATTTAAGAATTAAACTGGGAAAAGATACCAATGTATTTTATAGCTGGTATTCTAAAAATCTTGAGGAAATATGACTCTATTTGTGTTATTTGTGACCAATTAACTATGTTAGTTTACTTTTTTCTAGTAAGAGTTGATTATAATGCGGCTAAGTTATCTAAGATTTAGGTGAAGAAAACTTTAAGGCCATATGGGTTACCATTTTCAATTGCGCTAGACAGGGGTATTTAGTTTAATTTTAAATTTTGGACAAGGTTTTGGTCAGAGTGGTCTCTAGTTTGGATGTGAGCACAACTTTTCACCCACAATCTAATGGTTAATCTTAACGGACTATCTAAACTAGTGAAGACATGCTTTAGGATTTTGGTATGGTATTCGAGAGTTAGTGGGATCAATACTTGCTGTTGTGGAAATTTCCCGGTAACAATAGCTACCACTACAGTATTGACATGGCCTCATCTGAGGATTTATAAGATAGATGATGTAAGTCCCAAATTTAGTTGTATTATTCAGTTGAAGTGATGCCTTAGGGCATATAAATACTCAAGGACTCCATAGGAAAAATGAGACTAATTCAAGAGAATCTCATAGTGTCTCAAATCTAATAGGAAGAATACCCAGATAGAAAGGTAAGAGATATATATTTTTTTAAGAGAGAGAAGGTACTTTTCAAGGTGTCACCCATGAAGGGTGTAATGCGATTCAGCAAGAAGGGCAAGTTGAACCCAAGGTAAATTGTACTTTTTGAGGTGTTGAAGGAATTAGGGATAGTAGTTGTAACACCTCATATTTTCATGCAAGAATTCTAACCATCGTCCCTGCGTGTATAAACATTAATCTCATGATTTGTATGTTAAAACATATGTCATGATCGGTATCCTAGTTTATGAAGTGTTTGAGAGGTGAAAGATGTTCAAAGAAATCACTTAGAATAAAGTAACGCTAAGATCCTTTGATGCGTCCAAAGTTTAGTTTTCGATTCTATAACGGTCTTCTTTGAATGTGTATACCTTTTGATATACATAGAAATTTGCAGTTCAAGACCCACCAAGTTGTAGATAATTGAGTCAGCTTTCCAAGGAAAATGTGGAGTTATGAACAAGGATACACTTTCATCCTTATGCATAAACTTTCTTTTAACTTAAGATTTCATAATTTGCGAATTAAGGTTCATACCTAAACTTTTTCATTTTGAATTTAGGAGTATACGTGTGGTTTAGGTATTGGAGTGCATGTTTATCTAATCTATTAATTCTTTGACTTAAAGATTTATGTCATGTATTGCACCTTTTTATCGTGAATTGAGATTCTTAAATGATTTAAAGATGATTGTTGACAATAAAGTTTCATTATGGAATTCTAAAAATTTAAGTATATATGCTTTAAGCCCAAGAATAAGTTTTCAGATTTCAAGAAAACTATGATCTTAAGTCTCTCGTATAAGTTGTTTACCAAGTTTTAAGAAAGAATTGATCTTTGAACCTAAGCTAAGATAAGGAATCCACATTATTCATATAGTTTATGATTTAAAGCAAAGAGAAGCATATCATGTTTTCCTTACAAATTCTTGTGTTATTTTATGGCGGATTTCCTAAAGTCTGAGTGATAAGTATAGAAGTAGTATTTAGCTCTGAGTGGGGTATGATTCTAAAGATCTCATGCCCCAAAACTATGTTCTTTCATAGATTTAAATTCCCATAGTGGGCTAAGTCACTGATCACTTAAGATAAGGTTCTATTCCTATGGCAAAGGTAGAACAACTCTCCCCAATGTGGGTAATACATTGGACTCTATGACAGCTCTCATGGTTTATATCAGTTAGAAGAATTTCCCAATACAAAGAGTAAAAGTACAACTTTTAGAACAAAGTGTTATGGCTCACAAAGATTATCTATTTTTTATATACTAATGTTTTATTATTTCGCAGTACACGTTTTATTCGAGCAAAGTTGAGTCTTTTACACTTAGCATTCATCATTTAAATGTTTTGTATGAATATTGAACTTCTAGTTTTACTTAAGCATTCACACCCACATGCTCAATACATTCCAAAAGTACTGATCCACTTATATGTGAATGTGCTACATTATTTAATAATGTAGGTACCAGTTGTAACCCATCTATCACAATCAGACAGTGTGCAACTTCCAGTCAGTAGGTGATAAGTTATTTTAATTTAAAGGATTGAGTCAGTCATAGTTCAAGTAGTATCTTGTGTTCTTTATTCAGCCATATTGATTAGGGATAGTTGGGGGTCATGACCTAACTACCTATAGTCAATAATAGTAGAGGCTTCAAATACAGTCACTAGAGTTGATGTATTTGATTCCAGTCTTATTTTGTATAATTAGAGTTGTATCATTTAATATATTTTGATATTGATCATATTTAGAAAATATTTATCATCTGCATATTTCTTTTGGATTTGTGTATTTTATTTAGTCGCTCAGGTGTTATGCCAGTACAAGAGTTTAGTTTGGGATCACTTCTGGTCCTAAGCACCGTATGACAACTAGGAGGTAGTCTCAAGTCTTTACAAACTTGGTATTAGAGCCTAGAGTTTAAGTGTCCTAGGGTTTCTGTGAAACCATTTCTAGTAGATTCTTAAGGAATAGTATAATGACGTCCATACTTTTCTTTGAGAGGCTATTGTACATTTAAGAAATGCCTCCTTTCTTTCAGACTCTAGATCATGTTGTAAAGTTGTTCTCTCAAAAACTTCTATTGATTAGTGTTTTACTCCAAAATTCTCCATCTGTGACTTATTCTTGAGATAAAATTATTAGTAAGTTCCAGTTTCTCCCAAGATAATGCTCTTAGATTTACTATCAGTAACTTTAGAAGTCACACAAGGGGCTTGAGAAGAGCTCGCTAGTGTTATAGGTTCCTCAAGTTAAATTTATTTCCTCATCCTTATGAGTCATTCAGTTAAGACAGAGTAAGATGTGGATTCAGATTCCTCATTAACCCTTCAATACAGATAGAGATCATAAGACGAGATAGTATGGACCTATATTGTTAAATAAAGTTTGCATTTAAGGGATATTTCAACCTAGAGTGTTATAATTTACAAGTAGTAGAACCTTCTTATAGTTGGAAGTATGGGTATAGAAGTGTAGTGACAAAAAAGTGGTAATAGGAATTAATTGAATATATATAGATGAACTTTTGCATATTATTGAGTTAGTAGTTAGGTGATGTGTCATTGTGTATTAGTTTAGTCAAAGGTAGAGAAGGAGTTATTAGTTAAGGTGGATGGTTGTTTTCTTGAAGTATGAACAGAGTTATTAGTGGTACTTATTTTGTTAGAAAAGCATTTGATATTAGTAATGATTTTGGTGGTTTAGTATCGTTAATTTAGGATTCCCTTTACATTGAAAAAAGTAGTTTAGTTTAAACTTATAGAGCTATGAAAGTAATTTAGGTGTATAGATGGATAAATATTCATAATGTGTAGAAAGAGGATGTAATATCGGATTTTAATAAGGTATACCAAAGGATTATGATTGATTAAGTCTGTTATGAGGTTCTAGTGGATTAGCATTTCTTGGTGTATTTTTTAGAGCCTCAAAATTAGAATAGTATATGAGGTTGTATTGTCAATCATGTTTAGCATGAGACACTAAGTTTAAACAGTGGATAGTCATCAAGTTGGATGCAATAGTTTCTTGGATAGTGATTCTAGTTATATGAACGTGAACCAATAGGCTTGAAACAATGAATGCAAGAATTTAAGTTTATTAATTTGAGATTAAGTATAATGTTGTAAGTATGATGTAGAGGTGTGCCTAAGGTTATATGGGGTTGAATTATTTTCTATGTTTATTAAGTGTTATGTGTGGTTAGTAGTACCCTTGAGTTGCTAAGTGGAAGAAGGTTAGTTGAATAGATCATGGTGCACTTAATAGCTAAGTTAAGGTGTTCTGGATAGATGGTGTTGAGTCTTTTATGTATGATTTTGATTTTTATGGTTTGGGAAAATATAAGAATTGAAGTATGATCTTGGTAGTCTTATTATGTGTTTAGTGAGGTAGGTGTATTTGTAAAGGAAAGTGTAAGTCTTTGATGATGACTATTGAAGCTAGAGAAAGTTAAGGATGGATTTAATCTAAGGGGGAGATATTATAATACCCTAGCTCATTTCAGTTCCCTATTGCAGTTAAAGGGGTCCAAGACTTGAAAATTTCACTAAGTGTTAGGACTTGGTCATTTCTAAAGCTCTAAAAATTTGATGATTTAACTTTCGACCTTCTCGGCCTCGAAATGTCAATTTCTAATTTGTTTCATGATCAGGGATGGCGATAGTAAATCCCTGTTAAGTTTCAGAATTTTTGGATAAGCGTAGAGGCGTGTTTGGATCACTAAAATAATAGCATCCCGCGATATACCTGCAACATGTACTCTCTTTCACCACTAAGGGAGGCCATGATATAGCTCACGGCGCCCCCCATCGTGCACCTATTTATTTTTTCAGCTTCTTTTTCAGCGTATTTAAAGGCTAATGATTATACATTGCATGTGTATTCAAGTTCATTCTCAACTTCTAGTAAGTAAGTAACAACTTCACTCTCTGATTTGAGTCATCCCTCAAAAATCTATGAACTCCTGTCTTATGTTGAATAGCTTATGATAAATATTAACTCATGTTTCAGAGTATGATCAGTTCTCATAAGTCACCATACAAGTAAAATTTGCATTATATCATGTATGCCATCTGTTTAGATCTCCTTAATGAATCCATTCCTTTGACATTCTACTACTCAAGACTCGGTTAAGTGTCAAAGTTATGTATAGTACTCTTTTGTTCTTCAGTTCCATATGTGTTAGCCCTTCAATGACCTATTCCTACGTTAAGATAGTGGGGATGATAATGGGTATGCAATGGTTTAGATAAGAGAGAGTTGATAACCCTCATTAAGAAAGATTATTCATGCCTTTCTATCTAAGGATAGAGGATGAAGGAATATTGAGGTAAATATTTAGTATATGTTATAGTTATTTAAGAATTCTGGGTATGTCTTCTTCAGAATAGTACAGGGAAGTTGTTATAGATAGTGGTTTTGAGAATAAGAGAAGTATGCATTTATGGGTGTTTGCCTTGAAGTTCATATATGGATATAATTATAGGCTTGAATGTAAGTGGATGAATGCAGTATGCCCTAGCAAATCCATAATAAGAGTTCTGAGATAGTCATTGAAGTAGTAAGGCATGTTATGCTTAGTGTCTGATCTCTAAAAGAGACATAGAAGATTGAATCATGTGGTTTAAACTATTATTATGGTGTAGTGTGTTGTATCTTATTATTTTAAGTTAGTCTTGATCATGGTGAGAGAATTTAGTTCATTTATACTTTAGTAGATGGATTTATCAATGCCCATGTGAGAATTATAAGTCAAATAAAATCCGTATGGTATTTAAGGGGATGAGTATAGTTGAAGGAGTATTTCATAAGTGTTGACAAACTTGAAAGTAAGAAGTTGCACTACCTAAGGCCTAGTAATTCTATCCTAACTTATGAGTTATATGTCTATGTTCTATACTATAGAGTTGTATCAATATTGTGATTCCTTAGTCAGATGTCTTGTTCAGATCATGCCCAAAAGTCTTTGCTCCCTTATATTATTAGAAGTTCTTAGAAGAGTGTTGAGGAAACACTCCATGTGAGTATGGGAAATTAGAATGGTCCAGTTTGTATAGCCTGCGATCTAGTTTATCAATCAGGAAGATAAGATCCTATAGATTTCCAACTTTCCATTTAGTCTTACTACACAAGGTTTCATGAGTAAGACCATTCAATGGGGTGAAATGTTCGCATTCAGGAAAATTACGGATTTAGCTCAGTTCATGCACTGTGCATCAATTCTAGATTCAGATATTTTGTCATGATTCAGTTCATAAGTATTCAATGAATGATCTTAGTTTTCTAATTATTCCAGCTTAGACAACGTGATACCCATTGTATGATCTTAGTTTCATTGTCTCATGATTTGTGATTTCATAAGTTATGACTTCACAGTTTTACATGTATGATTGTATCATGAACACTTCAAGCGAATTCTAAATTCTCAGCATGAATCAACTCCTCATGGTAAGTAAAAGCAAGTCGGCTCATAAATCAATTTCATGATAGATGTTTTTAATGCTTCAACTTAGTTATATTCCTTCTTAGAAGACATACCATTTCTATGTTATTCCATACCTGTATGGCTTCAATAATTTCCTATCCAACATTCTTGGACAAATGATTTCAAGGCGGAGATAATGTAAAACCCTATATTTTTGCGTAAGATTTATAACCGTCGTTCCTGCGTGTATAAAATTTAATCTCATAATTTGTATGTTAATACTTGTTTCATGATCATTATCCTATTTTATGAAGTGATTGAGAGTTGAATGATGTTCATACAAATGACTTAGAACAAAGTGGAGCTAAGAGCCTTTCATTTGTCCAAAGTTTACTATTCGATTCTACAAGGGTCTACTTTGAATGTGTATACATTTTGATATACATAGAACTTTGCAGTTCAAGACCCACCAAGTTGTTTACAATTGAGTCATCTTTCCAACGATCCCAATTTCTCCTTATCTGATACCCGGGCAAAACATTATAGCCAATTTTTTGAGAGAGGCAGTGAGGTCGCGCGATTAGCCCGCAACTCCCGCTCCATCGCCCACACCTATTTTCCAGCTTTGGTATCTGCATTTTAAGGCAAATTAAGTCTTTTCCCCCACTCTAATTCATCCATAACACATAATTAAAGTCACAAGGAGCATTATTTGTCTCCTTTATTCATAATTCCTCTCCTAGAACAAAACCCTAATCTCCATCCAAGAACTTCAAGACCCCATTACAATCTCTTCAAGAAAAAATAAGAATTAAGTTATCTAATCCAAGAAGATCAAAAAAATCATTCAAGATCATCTCCAAGGGTTTCAAAGTCAAGTTTACTACATCAAATCAAGACTATTAAGGTATGTGGGGTTATGAACAAGTATACTCTTTCATCCTTGTGCCCAAAACTTGCATTTAACTTAAGATTTCATCATTTGTGAATTACGGTTCATTCAGAAACTATTTCATTTTGAATTTATGAGTTTATGAGTTGTTTAAATATTGGAGTGCATGTTTATCTCATATATTAATGCTTTGACTTGAAGATTTATGTCATGTATTGCACTTCTTTATCATGAATTGAGATTGTTAAATCATTTCAAGATGATTGTTGAGAATGAAGTTTAGTTATGGGATTCTAAAAATTGAAGTTCATATGCTTTAAACCGAAGAATGAGTTTTCAGATATCAAGAAAACTATGATCTTAAGCCTCCTTTAGAAGTTGTGTATCAAGATTTAAGAAAGAATTGAACTTTGATCCTAAACAAAGATAAGGAATACACAGTATTTATATAGTTTTTGATTTAAAGCAAAGAGAAGCAGAACTGGTTTTCCTTATAAACCCTTGTGCTATTTTAAGGTGGATTTCCTAAAATCTGAGCGATAAGTATGGGCATAGTATTTAGCATCGAGTTTGCTATGAATCCAAAGGTCTCATGCCCCAAAACTACTTGCCATCGTAGGTTTAAGTGACCATAGTGGGACAAGTCAGTGATCACTTCAAATAAGGTTCTATTCTGATGGCAAGTGTAGAACATCTCTCCCCAACGTGGGTAAGACATTGGACTCCATGACAACTCATAGGATTTATGTTGTTTAGAAGAAACTCCCAATAGAATGAGTAAAAGTACAACTTTTAGAACTAAGCGTTATGGATCACACAGATTATTTATGTTTTACTTACTCATGCTTTATTATTTTGCAGTACTCATTTTATTTGAGCCAAGTTGAGTCATTTACACTTAGCATGCATCATTTGAAAGTTTTTTATGAATACTGAACTTTTGTTTTTACTTATGCATTCACCCCCACATGCTCAGTAAATTCCAAAATATTGATCCACATTTATGTTGACATGCCACATTGTTTAATAATGTATGTACCAATTGTAGCCCATACATCATAATCAGACAATATGCAGCTTCCAGTCAGCAGGTGACGAATCCTTTTAATTCAAAGGATCAAGTCAGTCATAGATTGAGTAGTATCTAGTGTTCTTTATTCATTCGTATTGATTAGGGATATTTGGGGGTCATGTCACGACTACCTATAGTCATTACTAGTAGAGGCTTCATAGATAGTCAGTATAGTTGTTGTATTTGATTCCTGTCTTGTTTTGTATGATCAGAGTTGTAATCTTTTTAATATAGTTTTGTATTGATCATATGCATAAAATATTTATTTTCTGCATATTTCTTTTGGATTTATGTATTTAATTTAGTCGCTCACGAGTTATGCCAGTACCAGTGTTATATTTGGATCACTTATGGTCCAAAGTGTCGTGTGAAGACTAGGGGGTAGTCTCAGGTCATTACATTAGCACACAAACTACACTAACCTGCTAGTACATCAGAGGTTCACCAGCGTGTTCCATGTGTTAATGTTAATGAAGTATCATGTGGATAGTGACTATACTATTCATTGGGACCCTGAAGTATTTGGTAACTATTTTTCCTATGAAGAGGAACTGATTACTTTTTTATGTTCAATTGTTTCATGGAATTTTTTATGCTTAAAATAAGGAAATTAAGCAAAAACTAAGGTTTTTTGTTAGATATGTGTGTTTTTATGTTGGTTCTGCAGGAAAATATATTTTGGAGCATAGTAGGGGAAAAGGAGAGAAAGTGTACCTAAAAGGTTGCTTTTGTGACCCACATACTGGTTGTATGTAGTTCTTATGGGACCGTAAGTGGGGGTCTGTAATTTGAGGAAGAAATGTTTTGAAAGTTGAAAAAGTCATCTAATTCCTACGAAGGGGACCTATGGTGCGTAAGTGGTACTAACGAACCTAGGTACCCCCTTGTAGGTTGGTAATCTAAAGCCTGTTGATTCCCCAAAAACCTACAAACTCACCTAGGTATTACAGGAACTACCTATGGACTATAAGTGGGGTCCTAGGTTGATCCCAACATTATCTTCCTACTTAATTTTGGATAGGATTTTAAGGTTTTCTGATTTACCTATAAATACCTCATTGATGATTTGTTATTAGTTTACGTACACTTATATACTGTACATACTTATTACATTGTTTTGATTCTGAAATACAATTTTGATCTTGGGATTATTCTTGTTATTAATTCTTAGGGTTTAATATAAAGATGAGATTCTGGTTTTCATTCTAAATTTATAGTGAGATTATTCGTACGCTTTCAATTATGAATTATGTCGGTATACTTGCAAACATCAATGGCTAAACCCCTTAACTGGGGTTGTGGTTACCTTGACGGAATGACAAAGTAGATGAAGTGCAAAGTTTTTCTTGATTGGTGGTCTTACATGTATTGTAGTTTTCTTCTTATTGGTTTTTTTAACAACTATAGACGTTAAAAACTTACATGTACATTATACTAACTCGAGAGAGAGATTACTATTATAAAAAGAAGATCACAACAGTAATTTGAAGCGAATAACCTTCATTTAATTAATTTGAGTAGTTATATAGGATCTAGAATAAGGGTTCATAATGCCACACTATGAGATTAAGAGGAGATATGTGAAATTCAGCAAATAGTATCAAGAGACAATTGGTGAGACATACATTGTTAGACTCTTTATGCAAGGTGTTAAGATAGTTTGATGAGCACAATAAGTCTATGGAGTTAGGAAGTTAGGGGAACAAAATATTAGTCATCATCTCATACTAATTTATACTCTACTTGCCAAACATTGTTAACGTTACAAGCGATTGTTACAAAACCACCCATTTACTTTCTGCACTTTTCTGACTACATCAACATGTTTATGATAGAACTTCATCATATTCCCTGTGGGTTCAACCCTAACCTTTATTGCATTCTATATTTGATCTGCGACTGGATTATACTTTTTAGGAGGTGTAATTTAGGCAACATCAAATTTTGGTACCATTGTCAGGGAGTACAATTATGAATTTATAGATTGCGATTAATGAGGTTGTTGGGTTTCCATTATCTATGATTTTTGGGGCATACCTCTATATATGCACTGCACTAGGATTCAAATAAATCGCTGATTCCTTTTCATCCTGGTCTTGAACTAACCTTATGATAGAATTTTAAGATGTCAGATCATGAGCATAAAGCTTGGCACAATGGGGTTCAAGCTGACCCAAATGCCTTTAATCCACTACCTCTATATGGTGTTCTAGAAATAGCCGTGCAAACTATTGCTCAGCTATTAGTTCAAGAGAAAGTAAGGTTAGTACATGTCCATTATGTAGCTCAAGGAAAAAGAGCTATACGGGAGGAAAATCGTCGAGCAATACCTAACAAAGATATATCTTCAAGGGATAGAGCTCTGCCACCACCCTCTTATAAGTATTTACAGATTTTTTACTATCCAGAAGTAGATTTTGGGTATGTTTAGCCTATTGTGATAGGATACATCATTCCCCTGAGTTACCCCAAGGGGTAAAGTTTGATATCATGAATGTAATGATATAGTTGCTTAATAAGAAGGGGGTGTTTGTTGCTTTTCCAACTGGTGATAAAAACAAGCACATCATGAATTTTTTTGGGATTTTCACTTTGTATAATCTACCTGGGGTGAGTCAGGAATCTTTGAGACTCAGATTGTTCCCATTCCCTCTTACAGGAAACGTGATGTTATAGTTAGGGGAACTACCTCGTATATCCATTACATCTTAGAATGAGTTTCGTATACAATCTTGGATAGATTTTAACCTCCTTCTAAAATATTGTATTTAGAGGATGAGATTTATAATTTTTAGTTATTTCATTTTAGATGCACTATATGATAATTGGTTATGACTCAAGAAGTTGAAGAATGTAACAAATCATAAAATTTCAAGAGAAATTTGTTTGAGATATTCTACAGACCTTGAATACAAACATCAAAGTTGATGTTGATATTATTACTGGTGGGGCTTTAATGAGCCTTCATTGGAAACTAGCTATGAAAATCTTATATCAAGTCTCTAAAATCAGTTGATGGTAACCTATTCGCGAGATAAAAAGAAGAGTTGATAGTTATATTATTGGGGCTTCCAGTGAGTAGAGAGACCTAGATGATATAGTGTCTCAAGAGGTAAGATAGCTTGTGATGGATATACGGTTATTTACCAAACATTTTGAATTTAGAAAAGGTGAATGTAGTAGATGTATGAGGTAAATTTGTTAGACAGAGAGATAGTGGGTTTTTGAGCCAAGGGACAAGGGTCCAATTAGAACACTTTGAATTCAAGGAAACGGAATAAAGGTCGAAACTATTGTAGGGACAACTATAGGTATAAGATAAAATAATGGGATGGTGACTGGAGGAGAATGGATTATTATAAGGATGAGAGTAGTGTGTATGTTCCCCTGGACAACAATGATGCTGATTAAAAGATGGAAACACTGCTTGAGAAGTTATTTAAGGGTTCTGAGATCCAAGAGAGTTTCCTTAAGTAGATTAAGGAAGATATTTTTGGATTGATCCAAAAGGTAGAACACATGCAACAGTGATTAAGTATCCTGAGAAAAATATTTTTTAGATGTTGCCTACATTATATCAGCATCAATCTTGCACTCTTCTAAGTAACATAGTTCATAATTCGAAGAATGATAGTCACTTCATAGCCATCACTACTCAAAATGGTAAGGCTACTATTAATCCACCTATGCCTATCATTGATAAGTTAAAGGATGATACTATTATGATTATCCCAAATCTTAATAAAAGAAGTTGGTAACTACCGGTGAGATGTTGCAAAAATCTATAGGTTTTAAGAAAATGAGTTGATACTGATAATGGGAAGGGTAAGGAGGTTGAACCAATTTTGAATCCTATTTCATTACCTTCTTCACCTTTGTATCATAGGTTAAAGAGGTAGAAGTAAAAATGGAAATATTAGAAATTTATTTCAATTTCAAAAAAACTATCTGTGAATATCCCACTTGTAGAAGAATTGGAGCAGATGCCTGGATATGAAAAGTTCATGAGCGATTCAGTGACTAAAAAATAGAAGGTGAGTTTTAAACTCGCTACTAATGTGCACCACTACAGTGCTATTTTTTCTGATCTTTCATTTAGAAGAATGAGGATCCAAGATCTTTACTATTCTTTGCAATATTGGTTTTCTAAATTTTGCACGAGCATTATGTGAATTGGGAGCTAGTTAAATTTGACTATGCTAGTTGTGTACAAGAACTTGGGTTGGGGTCACAAAAGCCGACATCTAGTAGATTATTGATGATTCATCAAACTATGAAGAAACTAGTCGGTACTTTATAGGGTGTGTTGGTAAAGGTTGATTCTTTCATATTCCCAGCTAATTTCATGATTTTCAACTGTGAGGAATCTCGGGAAGGTATTTCCAAGCCATGGGTATGAAATGTTTTGACATAGAGATGAGACATGAAATTCAGGATTGATGATGAATAGGTTACTTTCAGCGTGGATCAGTTGATATGACAACCTAAAGATATGTGGATAGTTTCTTTCATAGACACGATTTATGATGTTGTATGGATTATACCTATTGATAAGAGACTTATGGTCGATCCATTAGTGAATATAATTATGAATTTTGATAGTGCTGGAATCGAGGAGATAGTGAGTGATCTTATAGTTATAGGTTCTTATTATTATATACCAAAGAAGTTGGATCTTCAATTAAAGAATGAAGTGAGTCTAACTTCTCGTTCATCCATTGAGGATCCACCAGTCATGGAATTTATGGCATTTCCTTATAAAATACGTTATGAATTTTTGGGGGCCAATAATACCTTGCCGGATATTATTGCTGCAGATTTATTGGATACACATATTGAGGCTTTGATTTTAGTATTATAGTGATGTATACGAGCCATTGGTTTTACTATTGTAGATATAGTTGATATTTTACATAAAATTTCTATTCATAATATTCAACTTGAATCGGACTGTGTGCTTATAATTGAGCATCAGTATTATTTGAATCCACCTATGCCGAAGGTAGTGAAGAAGGAGATCATCAAAAAGTTAGATGTAGGTGCGGTTTACCCTATTACCGAGTGTAAGTAGATGATCCCAATTTAGCGTGTGTCATAGAATGGTGGGATCACAGTGGTCCCAAATGATAAGAATAAGTTACTACCCATGAGACTAGTTGCGGGATGGAGAGTATGGATGGATTATCGATTGCTGAATATTTGGATGCAGAAGAATCACTTTTCTATGCTATTAATGGACCTGATGTTATACCATCTTACTGGTAGAGGATGGTATTGTTTTTTGATGGTTATTCAAGTATAATTAGATTTCTATTGCCTTGAAGACCAAGAGAAGACCACTATCACATGTCTATATGGTAATTTCGTGTCATGAGGATGCCATTTGGACTTTGTAATATTCCCACCTCCTTTCATAATTTTATGATTTCCATCTTTTTGGATATGGTGGAGAATACTATAGAGGTCTTTATGGATGATTTCTCGATTGTGGATGACTATTTTGATGACTGTTTGGCTCACTTGGCTAATTCAATTTAGAGATATGAGGGGTTGAACTCGGTGTAGAATTTGGAGAAGTGTTACTTCATGTTTAAAGAGAGGATGGTATTGGGGAACAAGATTTAGAAAAAGGTAATAGAGGTTGACAGGGCTAAAATTTAATTGATAGAAAATTGCCTCTACCAATTTCTATTAAAGGTATATAGAGTTTATTAGGTCGTGCAGGGTTTTATTGGTTGTTTATCAAGTACTTATCTAAAATTACAAATCCATTGTGCAAGTTATTAGAGAAGGAGGTGAAGTTTATATTTGATAATGCTTGTCACAAGGACTTTGAATGCCTAAAAGAGAGGTTGATTTCTTCTCCTATCGTTGTGTCTCTAAATTGGACTCTCCTATTTAAGGTTATATATGACGCTAGTGGGGTAGCCCTACAAGATTTTCTAGTATAAATATACAAGATAATACTTTGTCCCATCTTTTATGCCAGCCAAGCACTCAACCCCATAGTTACTTAATAGGAGTTAATTGTTGTTTTTTTATCTTTTGGGAAATTCTGGTCCTCTTTGATTGCGACCAAAGTCATTTTTCATATCGACCATGTATCTTTGAGGTACCTTATGGAAAAAAAAGATGTAAAGCCTAGGTTTATTCAATGGGTACTGTTTCTTTAAGAATATGACTTTGGGGTTAAGGGCATGAATGTAGATACCCTAGAATAGAGGTTACATACAACACAAGGATAACAATCAGCATGTCCACTTGAAATCCTCAGAGGAAGATATATCTTGTGCGAAGGTTGACAACATGAGGCATGTCTGAAATGCCTGAATTTGATGCTCGATTTAGATAATACCACTTCTAGTGGCTGACTGTACCTCCATGAAAATTTAGTCCCATATTCGTGTGGGAGTTCAATCTGGTATTCAAAGGGAAGATAAAGCGATTATAACAACAAGGAAAGTTGTGGAAGGGTGGAGAACCACTAAATTCTTTGACTATAAGAGGAGTGTGGGTGAACATTTATAACACCCAATCTACCACCTTTTTAGAAGGATAAAACTGTCATTGCAAAATATAGTAACCCTGCTAGGTTAGGGTCGATCACACAGGGAATTGGCCTAAGATATCTCTCAAATTTGTCAATACAGTCGAGTAGTACAGAAAAATAAAAGGGGGGGATGGGTTGCTGAAATTGTGAAAGGGAAAAGAATTGGTTGCTCTTGGTTGTAAACAATCAAAGAAGAACACTAGGATTGTGCCCCCCTGGCTTCTCTACTCAGTAGACTTATCATGAACTGGCGAACTATTTTGATGCCCTTATATGAAGGATCTGATAAGTTATGTTCCATCAACCATCTTTTGGACTAGTTGATGGATTTCATCATTTACCTTTTGAGTCTTAGGATGTTGCCTTACTAATCCTTATCCTGGATCCCAGTTAACTACTACCTTTTGAGTATCAATTTATTTGATGATAAATAACCATCTTACATAGAATACCTATTAACTTAGATCAACAGTTAATATTAAAATTACTGTTATGATCTTCTTTTCCAAGTTGCTACTCCTCTTTTTGAGTAGTAAAAATAATCTAGGCAGGATCTTAACGTTGGCCACCGCATGGAAATCAATAAGAATGAAGAAAACCCAATACGTGCAAGAATCTTTATCTAGAATGACTTAGCATGTCCTTTACTTTATTCATCCGCCAGGGTTCCCACAACCCTAGCTACAGGAACTAGCCGCTCATAGTTATAGGATCAATCATGAAATCCACAAAGAAAATTATAGAGTCAATCTCATATAATAATGAAAGATTAAATACCAAAGTATCAAATGGAATTATAAGCCAAGAACAAAATTATATTTGTGAACTTGGACCCAAAAGGCCTCTTTCTGAATCAATCAATATATGAATATCAATAATGAATACAAAGCCTAAAGGGTACTTTATTGATTACAAAACACCCTAGAAATGGATTCCTTGCTAAAATAGGAAAACATAACTAATCATACCTAATAATACTTAAAAATATCATAGGAGTATAATTGGGATACATGGAAACCCTAGGAAATGATTTTAGAATGATCCGGAAAAGTTGAGGTCGGTGGACACTTACTTGGGCTACATGAGGTCCACATGTGCCACATGTGGTCTGCATGTGGACCTAGGTAAGTGCAAAAAATCTTCATTCATTTTTCACTCTCTGTATTTTCGACTTCTAGTACATACCTTGCCCACTTATGGTCTGGAAGTACTACATAAGGTCCAAAAGTAGACATAGGTAAGTAAGAAACTAACCACCATCATATTGATAATTAAATAAAATTTCCAACAATAAAATTTTTTCCTTAATCCGATATCGGGGTGAAAAGTTATTTCCAAATTACTGAAGCATTGTTAGAGCCGCCAAGAACAACAACCACTTATTCTTTCTTTTGGGCCTCTGGAATTTGACCTCTTATATGTACTTAGGTCACCTATGTTCGGTAAGTGCTACATATACCCAAAGATTACCAAGTGGAAAAAACATCACTTTTCATCTTTTATTTGAATTTAGCATCGAAAACTTAATTTCCTATAAAACACTTCAAAAACACATCAAATCTAACAAAATAGCCTTAAGTACATACATCTTCTCATAGTTTTAGGCATCTAAAATGCTATAAATTCATATCACATCAGCAAGCTCAACATAAAACATTTCATGTCCTCGGGCAATAAAATATAAAAAACCTATATGATGATGCTTAACTAAGAGAAACCTTAGATACCTATGGCAGTTAATCATCAAATTTAAGCTCAAGATCATTACCCTCTCAAAGTTTAATACATTAAAAACAATGGTGTGTATCAATGAAGAAAAATAATGTGACATAAAGGAATCAATCTATAATAATAGCAATAAACAACCATGCATATATACATGTCACATTATCTAAAGAAGTAAGCAACTAACAATAAAACCCTAGTTCCCTTACAACAATGAAGTCCCACTCACTTATATAAAATAATTCATGTCAATGCATGGACGGTCAATACACTCATACTTACAAAATAATTTCCAATCAGTGTGCAAAAAATACCATAGGCTTGCCATTATTTTCTTTACCTAAGATTTCAGACAGTCAAGTTAAGATCACTTATCAGACTTTATTCAGCTTGCAATGTAAGCTTGGGGGAAGGTATGGTAAATATGGATATATCTCGTGACTAAGGCTCTTTGGCACTACACTAACTTTCGGGTCCACACTTTAACAAATTTCCTTTTATTCCACCCTTATGTCTCTCTTTTATTCTTTTAAGCACGTTTAGGTTGGGTGTGGTTTCTTTATCCTTTCTTTTGCACAATTTTGTTTTATTTTTCTTTCACTTTTATTTTGCTACCGCACTATCCCTAATTTATTTTTATTTTTCTCTCCCTTCTCCACAACCACTTTACATTGCATAAATCTATGCTAGACACCCTCAACTTAAGAGTTTTAAAGAGTTAAAGTGCACAATGTCCAAGGAGGACCAGGGCCAAAATAGGTTCATTGTAACAGAAATAGTAAGGTGAAAGTATAAAACAAAGAAATAGGCTATAAGGCTCAAATAAGGGACTCAAGGGATTCTTATTTCCACATGGAAGGTCATTTAGGCCAAAATAGGACTAAAATAAAAAAAGGGCCCATGATTCTTTCCTAACAAATTATCCTACAACCTAGGCAAGACCAATCGGGCAAGTTCTGAATTCAAAACACGAAGGGAACTAAGTAGTATCTCACACACACATGGCACAAAGTTACATCACAAGCTACTACCTATCCGGTTATTGAAATCGTTAGCAATGATCATCATGTCCCTAATTTAAATCAAATAATATGATCGACAATAGTCATATATATATATACATGTACACAGTTCAATGGGGTATCATCTTTATCAAATGTCAACTGCCTTAGACACTAATTTTTCTCCTAGTTAAACATATCAAATCATGAAAAAAATATAAAACACCTAAACATGTCGTCTTTACTAGGAATAGGACTCTTAAGTAAAGAGGTATGACAACAAAAACCCCAAAAGGACATCAAGACCCACAGGCAACCCTACCCTTAACTTAAAATCATGCATTACCCCAATGCATAAAACCTCTTCAAAACAAGGGTGTTAGGAACATACTTGTGGCTCCATAGTTGGCGGAGATTTGATGTCAATCTTGGATATAAATAAAAACAACAGAATACCTTAGGTTTCCTCCCAAGAAGAGCCTGTTTTCACGTTACTGCATGGATTGCTATATTGGTTACTCAAACTTCACTTACAAGACTGTGGATACCTTGATTACTCAGACTTCATCAAGGTAGCCCAAGATTTAACTTCTAGTTTTTTCTTTCCACTTGGAACTTATGAATTACACCCCTAATTAGTTTTAGGATTCCTATTATGCTCATGGGGTAGAGGTAGAAAAATAAAGGTCTCAAGAAATATATATGGCATGTTATACTTCTTGGTCCTTACATGAGGAATGTAGTTCTTTGATTCTGGCTCAGCAAATTCAAGAATATAAACATATGATTCATCCTCCTTGAACTCTTATTTAGGCTCGAATATCTCAATAAAGATATGACTATCCGAACACAATGTGGAAAAATGCTTTCAATGAGGTCCAATATGCCTGAACTCAGGAATTAAATCCTTCTTTACATCCCCACATAACTATAGTATGCTCTCTTTAAGCATGACACTGTCCATAAGAGTATAAGTTATTTTTGACTTCTCCAATTTTAGCTCCTCGAATTTGCTTTTTAGAAATTTTTTAATCTCACACCACCCTTAACTAGGTTGTTGGGCATCACACGTAGTAGTTTTTGTATCCAGTTCTACTTGTAAGTAGTAAATATACAATCCAAACTTATCGACCTTTTGAATAAGCTCTTGATTTCCTTTTGTCAGGAGAACTAACGTGTTAAGCATGATTTCATTATGTTATAGTATTATATTTATCACGCTCCTATAGTAATGCACTATATCATAAGCAAAAGGATCAATAAATAAGGACTCATCCTCTCTCCATACTTTCTCTATCCACGTTGCCATCTCAAGAATAGTATGTAACAAAACAAACAAAACGTAAGAAAATAAAATTAGCTAACTCCACGAACATCAATCAAGTACTCCAAAACTTTATTCCTCAAGAACAATGCTAATTTTTTATAACTCCCAAACTACCCCTCCTTAGGAGGATGAAGCAGTCACTGTCTAATATAGTAACAAAACTAGGTTACGGTCGATCCCTTAGGAAATAGGCTAGATATATCTCTTAAAATTGTTGAAAAAGATAGGCAGAACAGAAAATTAAAGGGGGATTTTGTAAAATATTGAAAGCGAAAAAAATTGGTTGCTCTTGCTTGTAAACAATCTAAGAGGAATCTTAGGCTTGTGTTCCCTATGGCTTCTCACCTCAGTAGGATTATTGTTCACTATCAAAATATTCCAATTCCCTTGCATATAGGATCAGATAAGTATGTTCCATCAATCGTCTTTTGGACTAATGATGGATTTCACCCTTTACCTTTTGAGTCTCAGGATATCCCCTTACTAATCCTTATCCTAGATCTCATTTAACTATTACCTTTTGATTGTCAAGTTATTAGATGATATATAACTATCTTATTTAGATTATACCTATTAGCCTGGACAGACAGTTAATCATCAAATTACTATTGTGATCATATTCCCTTAGTCACTGCTCCACTTTTGGTGTGAGTAGCAATAATCTAGTTGGTATCTTAATGTTGGACACCACTAAGAAATCAATATGAATGAACAAAACCCAATACATGCAAGAATCTTCATCTACAATGACTTGGCACTTTATCTGCTTAGTTAATTCGCCAGGGTTCCCACAACCCTATCTAAGGAAATTCTCCGCTTATAATTATGGGATCAATCATTGAATCCACAAATAAAATTGCAAAATCAATCGCACAATCATGAAAGAATAAATCCCAAAGTATTAAATTGAATAACAAACCAAAAAAATCAAGATGTTTGTGAATTTGTACCCAAAGGGTCTCCTTCTAAATCAATCAATAAATGAATTACATTAATCAATACAAAGCCTAAATGGTATTTAGAGATTACAAGAAACCCTAAAAATCAAATATGAATTAAAGTAGGAAAACATAACTAACCGTACCTAATAAGACTTAAAAATATCATAGAAATGTAATTGGGATACATGGAAACCCAAGGAAATAATTTTGAAACGATCCAAATAAGTTGAGGTTTGTGGCCACTTAATTGGGATACATGTGGTCTGCATATGCCACATGTGGACCAAGGTAAGAGTCATAAAATCTTTCTACATTGTTCACTCTCTGGATTTTAGACTTCTGGTACATACCTTACCCATATTCGGTCAACAAGTACTACATGTGGTCCGAAAGTAGACATAGTTAAGTGCAAATTTCCCCACCATCAGATAGATAGATAAATTATTTTCAAATAATACCAATTTTGCCTCTATCCGATATTGGGATGAAAGGTTATGGCTAAATTATTGAAGCACTGTCAAAGCTACCAATTACCATGACCACTTCTTTCTTATTACTTTTGACCCTCTGGACTTTCATTTCTGATACATACTTAGGCCACCTATGCTCAATATGTGCCATATATTCCCAAAAAATGACCAAGTCAACAAAAACATCACTTTTAATTTTTTTCTTGAATTTAGCATAAAAACAAAATTTTTTGTAAAACACTCCAAATCATATAAAATCTAACAAAATAGACTGAAGTACCTGCATATTCTCATAGTTTTAAGTCATAAAATTCTATAAATTCATAGCACATCAAACATCTCCCCGCGGACTATTTGCATTATATTGCATAGACCAAATTTCCAACCACCAGTGAATACTGCCTATATTGATTATCACATGGATGAGATGTAAAAAATAATGAGGAAACAACTAGACATGGTTTAACAACCCAATTTTATGGAATCAGACCATCACACGGTGCTCATGGTCCCAAAGGACCATAATCTAACCCTCTACTGATATATGTACTTGTGCATAATATAGATAATAAATATGGAAAATGGACATAAGGTTCCAAATATCTAAAAATACTCAAAACTAAAAACTAAATACTGATATATCTATTCGAAAAACCGCTAAACTATCTGAATTGTGGAGTTGATGGGATATGCCCCCAACTAACTCCGTCTTCTAAACATAAACTAAATCTGATGCGATAATAAAATAAGGATTGTACTCGAATGAAGAGGACTCACTGCTACGTCTACTGCTGCTGACTGGGACTGAGCTACTAAGGGTACTCTGGATCTCGTGCCTCTAAACCTATGGTATCAAATAAAACACCATAGCTAAAATGTGTCAGTACAGCAATATACTAAGTATGAAGATGAGGTAAGGCCAAATGTAATGGCTTATTCATGAACAATTACTTAAATGAATAATCATGAGAGTACTGAATGATAACACATGCA
The DNA here is from genome assembly GCA_030864215.1 of Capsicum pubescens. Classification (NCBI taxonomy): domain Eukaryota; kingdom Viridiplantae; phylum Streptophyta; class Magnoliopsida; order Solanales; family Solanaceae; genus Capsicum; species Capsicum pubescens. The sequence goes on from CM061544.1 coordinate 111,455,832, forward strand.
TGAATGCACAAACCATAACTGAAATCATCGTGACTCGAAATACTAAAACTCGGATACTGCTTTTCTAACATCTGAACTCACTACTAATACTGAGGTAGTAAATAACTGAATCTTCTAATATTGATAATTGAGTATTGGAGTTGAGATTAGTCCTCTCTAGCGAGTGATCTCGAAAATTGATGTTACTGGAGCGAATTAACCAAATCTACTCATATCAATGACTACACTCTGAACTTGCTACTCTCGATTGACTGAATCTAAGATCAAACCTCTCTAATAGATGATCCCCGAATCTACTATCAAGGATAAGAAATGATTATGTCTGACATCCAACCTATCTAGCGGAAGATCTCTAAATCTGATAATAAGAATACTCGACTGAGTCTGTGAACGAGATCAGGCTTATCTAATGGATGATCTCTGGATCTGATAATAAGATTTCTCAACTTAATATGAGACTGAGATCAAGCCTATCTAACGGGTGATCTCTACATTAGATAATAAGATTACTCAACTGAATCTGAGACTGAGATCAAGCCTATCTAACGGGTGATCTCTGGATCTGATAATGAGATTACTCAACTGAATCTGAGAATGAGATCAACCCTATCTAATGGGTGATCTCTGGATCTAATAATAAGATTACTCAACTGAATCTAAGACTGAGATCAAGCCTATCTAACGGGTGATCTCTGGATCTAATAATACAAATACTGAATAACTTTATGTGGGACCATGACTATTTAGCGGGTGGTCCATAAATCAAATGGAACTATCTGAGTTCATTACAGAGATAGATGACTATATTTGAAAGTCCTAATTTCTGACTTCTACTCTTAAGATTGATACTGAAACTACAACTGTGGGGGTGCTTACTTAACCGACAAGCCTCAAATCTAAACTGGTGGGGTCCAACCTGTAGCCCCAGCTGGAAGGGTGTCAATACCATGCCATGGGTAAAGACCTCAAGTCTTGACAAGCCTCTATAATGGGTAACCCTCACAGGAAGTCAAGCCTAAGGCAGTATAATAGTCAAGCGATTATTCTAACGTGTGACAAGCCTTTTCTAATGGGTGACACCTTCTTACTACGTTAGCTATGCAGTTATGGAGTTCAGGTATTCCTCCTAACAACTCTACCTCTCTAACGGGTAGCCTCCATCCCTGCACTCGCTCGGTGCTAGCTTCTACTCCCAACTAAAAGACTCTGAACTGATTCTCAACTGAACTTAAACTAAGCCAAATCTGATATTAATCATGTTTCTCGACTGATCTGAGTGAGTTATGCTAAATTTACTTGGTTCTGTATCAGACAAAATATTACTAAATCTCGTTGTCTGACTAAATGATACTGAGCTCGGGATATATTACTCGAATACTACTAAGAACTGAACTGAACACTTGATTATTACTAGATCTAAGCTGAGTACTGAACTGAGGCTAGAATTCTAGCCACACTGCGTTACTGAGATTACTGAGATTTCTTATGTTCTGTATCCGTCTGAGAGTACAGAGTTTTATAACTCACTGAGTTCTGAGAATCGTGGCTTGACTGAGATTTTTGAGAAAACTGACACTGGCTCTAGACTGCAGATAATTTATCGGGTATAAATACTCCCAGGACTCGATGACATAAAAGTAAAACATAGCCATTCTTGAGTAATCAAGATCACAAACATTCATTTACCATCATATTCACTAAAGCATCTCTTCAAGTATTTAGAAATCATTAACATGTGATAGTATAGGGAGACGTGCTATAGACTCATACTTCATTCAACAAGGTCTTACATCAAACACTCAGCATATATTAAGTCTTAGTATGTATCGAAGAGAACTTAATTGGGTAATTTCATGCTATATTATCACAATTAATCAACTGAGGCTTTTCAACAAACACTTGGCATGCATGGGTTTGCATATAATTGGGGATTTCTAGTCCATATGCTATAATGGCTCTAATTCTTTCACATAAGCATTTTCTCAAACATATGGGGAGCATGATTTGCTTATTCAATAATTTCTACACTTAATTGACGTGAGCACATCACTTAATAAGCAACTTAAAAAAGGGTTTATCATGAATATCACATACTAGGGTCAAAGCCTGAAACCTCATAAACAAAACATAAATTAAAACTCGATAATAGCATGAAACTCTTTAAATTTCAAAGATCTTATGTTTCAAGATCTTAGGAAACTCTTCCTTGAAGTCTCTTACAGAGATTCATGATTTCTTGATTTCTCTTGAAGAAAAAAGAAAGGTTTTGATCTTTAGAAACCCTAGTTTTTTATGTTAAAGATGAAGAATAAAAGTGTGAGCCTTGATCGGATATAAATAGGGGCTGAAAAGAGAGGGAAAAAGACCAAAAAACCTTTTAAAATCGAGTTAAAAATGCTGAATGGGGGATGCAATGGTCGAAGCGACAATCCGTCTCTTAGTCTGACGGATAGTCGGATTGTCTGTCATACATCAGTCAGCAAAATAATACACTGCTTTGATGTGATGGTCTCAATGATGGAACATCGTAAACTCGACGGTCCGTCGGATCGTTCGTCGTACGTTGGCCAAGATAAGTCCATACTGCCTCAGCGGTGATGGTCCCAGCGATGGTCCATCGCAAACCTGAAGGTCTGTTGATGTGTGATCAAAAGCTAACACATTTAATTCTTTTTAGGTCAAAATAATTGTGAATTCTGAAGCAACTCTTGTTGTTTTGATATGTTTGCTCATGATATTACAGTAAAAGGGTGGAGGAATAAAAACAAACGATAATGGAGCAAAAGAGTTGAAAATCTTAGCAAAAGAGAAGAAATCATGGATGACGACCTCTGTGATACGTCGTCAACCTTGTGATAGCTTATCAGCATTGGAATCAACCTTAACCAAAAACTTAATGACTGAGAAAAAGTTCTGACGATATTGGTGATAAGGCGTCAAGTTGGTGATAAGGCGTGATGAAGGGCGTCAGCCAAAACCAGAGAATTGAGTTTGAAGAAAAAATCTGATGACGTTTGTGATACGTCATCAGATTGGTGATACGACATCAGCTACATCGTCAGCCTAAGACAGAACCTGAAGGCAACTGAAGCCTCTCTGACGCCATCCGTGATAAGGCGTCAACTTCTTGACGCGGCGTCAGCCTGGGCGTCACCTATTCCGAACAATTTTATTAATTTTGTTATTTCATTTCCTTAATTAGGCTTTAGTATAAATATCATCTTTTAGGGTTTTTGATTAATTCACAATTCACCTATGAGACATCAACTCTAAGAAGTGAGACACATATTTTTTCTCTCTTTCATAAAATATTCTTGTGTTTTCGTATCAACTATTTTTGGAGTTTCTACCTTATGATTAAATTAGAGGAACTACTTGTTATTTTCTACCCATTCATAAGTTTATCATTATAATCATGAATTCAACTTGTTATTTTGTTCATAAAATCATGAGCGGCTAATTTCATTAGCCGGAGTTATGGGATCCATGGATTAGGATTTGATATGATACTAGGTGTTTAACGGATTCAAAAAGTAGTAAAACATCTTGAGATTCTTTTGTTTTAACTAAAATCTAGTGGTTGCAAGCATTAGGTGATGCCTTAGGTTTTGTTTGCTTCTAAAGGAGAAATAAACTAGAGGACGTGAATTTTCAACAGGGACTCGGAATCTACCAACCTTTTGTTTAATGATTAATGCCATACTGGAATAATCTACCTGAGATAACATCCTATTGGAAATAGATAAGTTATCTAAGTTCAAGAGAATTAGATAATAAATTGTCTGGTGAGGTCGAGAGATAAGTCAGATAGTATAATCGTCAGGGATATTCTGTTGTTCTACTCATTCCGAGAATCTCTAGCATTACCTAGTATCTGTCAATTCTCGAAACTCTTAGTGAACATAGCTCTGGTTTCCCATTTAGACTGATTTCAAACACTAAAAATATTAAAAGTGACAATTAACTCTTTGTGAACCTTAAACCCCCATTTTAGTTTTTTATATCGATTGTTTGAATTTAACTTGTAGCTATAATTTCAAACTAGTTTAATCGCCACTCACATTGTTGCCTGTGGATTTGACCCCGACTCTAAAGTTGGGTAAATATATTGACGACGAACGCCTTACACTAATTTGAGGTGTAAGTTGAGCGCTATAAAAAATGGCACCGTTGCCGAGGAACAATTTGGCGTATTGAGTTAGTTTTGAATTTTAGCCTACTTGCTTGAATTCAAACTTGTAGATATTTGTTTTTAGATTTCTTTTATTTCTTGTGTTAGGTAGATTTTATTTATTTTTGTTTATTTCTTACTATGGCATCATGGAATGAATGTATGTTTGATGGTTGGAAATCTTATCTAGTTGATCTATGTCCATATTGTGTTGGACGCCACTTTTGGCAAGATTGTAGATATGCTCCCCGGAGAGAGATATCTGCACCAAATCCATCCTACTGGGAGTATAATTGTTCTTTATGTGGTGGTCAAGATGGACATTGTAGTGATTGTCCAAATGCCCTTTCCCTCTATTGCGCTAACCTAGGTTCTAGTTCTTCTTATGAGTATGACAGGTCTTATGGTCAAGAAAAGAAAGAATGAAGCACTGTAAAGAGTGACATTGAAGCTATGCTTCAACTAATGTTGGATCATATAGACACAACGAATGATACCATATGTTACATACGTCAAGACATTAGGGTATTTAACGAGGGAAGAGAAAGGATATAAGAGATGGATATCGAGGTCAATCAGCCAAAACACTTTTCTACATTGTGGTTAGATAATATCTTGTCTGTGGAATCATTTAACATAATGGATGAGTATGAAGATGAGGAGCAAGAACCCTATATCGATGTTGTGCTTGATGTTGAGTATACCTTAGAGATTTCCCAACCAACTGAACCAACCATAAGGGATGATGCCAAGATTGAGAAAATGGTGCTAGAGGCAAATGAAGAAAACAAGCCAATCTCTTATGAAGACTCTAGCCCAATTCAAAGTGAAAATGTTGAGAAGATGATTAAAAGTGAGTGTGTAGAGGATAATGTAACTTTTGACGTAGGATTTATTGGGCCATACTCGAAGCATTTTTCCACACTATGTTTAGATGATATCTTGTCTGTGGAATCATCAAAACTAGTGGAAGACTATGAAGATGAGGAACAAGAATCCTATATTATTTATTTTACACTTGATAAACAACATAAAAACACACCTCACTTTAAGGTCGAGTTGTTTACCATGCATCATTCATTACTCAGCTTCTTAATCTTTGTAGCACCTCCCTATGAGAGAGGCAAGAATATGGACTCTAAGTTGGGGGTGAAATTCATATCCTCAAGGTGGAGGAAAAAACTTAGTTGGGTCGTGCCGTGACGTTAAACTAGGCGCTTCTTGGGAGGCAACCCAAGGTATTTTATTGTTTGTATTCGTCTTAAGTGATTGACATCAGATCTTCGCATCCATGGTGCCACAGGTATGTTTCTAACTCTCTTATTTTGGTTTGACGCATTGGAGACATTGTATGATTTTAAATTGAGGGTGGGGCTACTTGTTGGAGTTGATGTCCTCCGTGGTTTTTTGTTGCCGTGCCTCTTTTCCCTGTAGTCTTGTTACTAGTAGAGCCGGCATATTTAGGAATATTTTTTTTGCTTTGTGATGTGTTGTGGTTAACTGGGAGAAAAATAAGTATCTACGGCAGTTGACATATTTTTTGTTAATTTTTCTTAGAATAGTAACTACCTCTCTAATTGTCTATGTGGTAGCTGTGTGAATTGCATTCATGTGTAACCACTGTGCATCTTGTTATGGCATTAAGTTTTAGTTGTGTGATAATCACTGCTAACAATTGCACGAACTGGATGAGTAGTAGCTAGTAATAAACTTATGTGTCATGTGTGTGTGTGAGATCTTACTCAGTTCCCTTTGTACTTCTAAATCTAGAACATGCCCTGTTCGTCTTACCTTAGTTGAAAGATAGAGGTTAGGAAAGGATCATAGGCCATTTTGACCTTTAGTCACTTTCAGCCTAAATAACCTTCCCTATTATGCATGTTATCACTTGATCCCTGTTTTGAGCTAAAATTGACTATTTCTTTCTATGACACCTATCACCTTCTCATTTAGATCATAATGAACCTGTTTTGGCCCTGGTCCTCCTTGGACACTGTGCACCTTGACTTAGGCAAACAGACTAAGTTGAGGATGGCTATCATAGAGGTACGTGATGTAAACTGGGTATGAAGAGAGGTAGACTAAAAGAAAAAGAATGAAAAAGAAAAGTCACATCCATCCTGAATAAAGGGTGATCAAGAAAAGAGGAAAAGAGGAATAGAAAAGAAAAGAAAAAGAGAGAAAAAGAGGTTAATAAGTGGACCTCACAAGTTAAGGTAGTGCCAAGGAGGTTAGTCACTCTAAATGTCATTTAATATCATACCAGCCTTTAGCCTACGTTAAAAGCCGAGAAAGACCTATAGTGATCCTAACTCACCTATCTGGATACCTTGGTAATAAAGATAAGGGAAAGCATATGGTGTGTGGCATACATTGGCTGGAACTTCATTCTTAGAGTGAGTGTTTTTGTACAAATACACATGTTTAAATTTTGACTTTTGAGATGAGAGAAAAAAGGGAATTTCTTTGTTGTGAGAGCACACTAGTATCTAGCTAGGTTACTTACTTTTTTGGGTAGTGTTATATTGATACATGCATTATTGTTGGTACTTAATTGATGCCATGGATAGAATCCTTTATGTTACATTATTTCTTTTCAATAATAGACACAGTAATTTTAATTAGTTGACTTTGGAGGTGGTAACTGAGTTTTGAGCTGAAATGGTTGTTGACTGCTGAATGATCTTTGTGTTCTCTTAGTTAGTTTGTTGCTTGAGGTCAAACAATTATTTTAAGTTGAGGGTGTTGATGTGTGAGAAAAAGCTAACACATTTAATTTTTTTTAGCTCAAAATAATTGTGAATTCTAAAGCAACTCTTGTTGTTTTGATGTGTTTGCTCATGATATTGCAGTAAAAGGGTGGAGGAATAAAAACAAACGACAATGGAGCAAAAGAGTTGAAAATCTAAGAAAACGAGAAGAAATCATGGATGACGACCTCCGTGATACGTCGTCAGCCTTGTGATATCTTATCAGCATTGGCGTCAACCTTAACCAGAAACTTGAAGCCTGAGAAAAATTTCTGACGACGTTGGTGATAAGGCATCAAGTTGGTGATAAGGCGTAATGAAGGGCGTCAGCCAAAACCAGAGAATTGAGTTTGAAGAAGAAATCTGATGAAGTTGGTGATACGCCAATAGATCGGTTACACCACGTCAGCTACATCGTCAGCCTGAGATAGAACTTGAAGGAAACTGAAGCCTCTATGACGCCATCAGTGATAGGGCGTCAACTTCTTGACGCGGCGTCAGCCTGGGCGTCACCTATTCCGAACAATTTAATTAACTTTGTTATTTTATTTCCTTAATTAGGCTTTAGTATAAATATCATCTTTTAGGGTTTTTGACTAATTCATAATTCACCTATCAGACATCAACTCTAAGAAGAGAGACACGTATTTTTGCTCTCTTTCATAAAATATTCTTGTGCTTTCGTATCAACTACTTTTGGGGTTTCTACCTTGTGATTAAATCAGAGGAACTACTTGTTGTTTTCTACCCATTCGTAAGTTTATCATTATAATCATAAATTCAACTTGTTATTTCGTTCATCAAATTATGAGCGGCTAATTTCATTAGCCGGAGTTATGGGATCCATGGATTAGGGTTTTATATGATACTAGGTGTTTAACGGATTCAAAGAGTAGTAAAACATCTTGAGATTCTATTGTTTTAACTAAAATCTAGTGGTTGCAAATATTAGGTTATGCCTTAGGTTTTATTTGCTTCTAACGGAGAAATAGACTAGAGGACGTGAATTATCAATAGGGACTCAGAAGCTACCAACCTTCTGTTTAATGATTAATGTCGTAACTAGATTAATCTACCTGATATAACATCCTATTGGAAATAGATAAGTTATCTAAGTTTGAGAGAATTAGATAATAAATTATCTTGTGTGGTCAAGAGATAAGTCAGATAGTATAATCGTCAGGGATATTTTGCTATTCTACTTATTCTGAGAATCTCTAGCATTACCTAGTATCTGTCAATTCCCGAACCCCTTGGTGAACATATCTCTGGTTTCCCATTTAGATTGATTTTAATCACTAAAATATTGAAAGTGACAATTAACTCTCTGTGAACCTTAAACCCCCATTTTATCTTTTTATATCGATTGTTTGAATTTAACTTGTAGTTATAATTTCAAACTAGTTTAATCGCCACTCACATTATTCCCTATGGATTCGACCCCGACTTCAAAGTTGGGTAAATATACTGACGACGACCTCCTTACACTAATTTGAGGTGTAAGTGGAGCATTATCAAGTCATCCTAGACATCATATTTGGTCCATGAAAGGGAGTCACTTCCTTGGTTGCGACGGTCTGGGCAATGGTCCGTCACAAGCTCGGCAATCCGTCAACCCAACCATTGCACCTGGGTGGTTCCAACTGCTTTCAGTAAAATGGCCATAACTTACTCGTCTGATGCTGGATTTTGACGAAATTGGTATTGATGGAAAGCTTATTGAATGATCTACATGAAAATTTTTTAGAAAAGCACTTCTCAATTCTTTAGTACTGGATTTACAAACCACTGAATATGTTATAAGGCTCAGACTACGAGAAAATTTTGTGGGGTCTTACACAATGATTATAAGATGGTGACCTTCTGGTGGTTGGTTGATATTATCGCTATAAATAGAAAATCTACTAACTAGGAGAATATACTAGTCGGGTAGTTGGGGACCCGAGAGTGAATACCCAATAGATTACCAAGGGCTCTTTGAATTGCATGTCAAAAGCGTAGTGGACACTTACTTGACATAGATTGTGTCCCATAACTAGGGACAATATGCTTAGTTTAGTTTGCATAGAATTGATAGCTCAAACTATTGCAGGGTATGATTTTGATGTAGCACAGTTCATTGGTAGAGACATCTGTGATAGGGTTGTGGTACTAATGTGGGTCTTGCTTTCCCATGCCTATTGACACAAAAATGTTTATAGGCTAGTGTGTTGGAACTTTTGGATATGGATCAGTTTATTCAGCCAAAGAACATTACCGACTAGGGATTGATTCGTAATGCTAACAATCTTATATCTAATCATGCTAAGCAAGGAGTAGCTTTGTTGGCTGAGGCACTTCATAACTGAGAATCCAGTACTAACACTGCAGGATTCACCAACATAGGTGATACTCCTGAAGAGACCAAGTCATCTGAGCCATAAACTTCTGATGCAGTTGGTACCTCCAATACCTCTACTCCACCTCTTACTGTGGCACCAAGACCATCCACATCCAGGTCTATTTTGGCTAGCTATATGATAGTGTTGTAGTCCTTTATGATTGAGGTAATAAAAAGGTTGAGAAACATGGAGACAAAGGTGTGGTTAATGGAGAAGGGAGTTCAACCCTGGGTATATAAGAGGATTCAAAAAGATAACAGGATGATCTATAGGAGATTTGATAGTTTTTAACAAAGAATTACTTAGTAGCTTGAGGGTGTCCATTGATTGGATATAGTACAAGTAAAGCCTACAAAGCCGAGCTATAAGATATAGTGATGACTTACATGAGTAACCAATATACCCTATACCGATTCTTCTGGAGATTCAGATGGAACAAGAAGTCGATAATATTTAGGGCATTGATGATGCGACCCTTGCACTTGTTGAGAAGATAAAGTAAAACAAAAAGAGGAAGAAGAAGTTGAGATATTATTAAAAAAGATCATACATAGTGAGAAGGACAAGGAGGCGAGGGTCCAAGAGATGGCGATAGGGGTTGGTAGTTCAAGACTCGCTGAGACTTTTGTGAGGGAAAGTGAAATAGCTATACTTCCTGATTCACCACTAAGTGAACAGGCCACCGCCGGTGCCACTATTGTTGAGGTTGTCTTGACAACTGTTGGGACTACTAGTGATGTGACTGTGGCTCGATCTAAGAAACCTCATTCTTATAATGCTTGTTTCAATGCCTAGTACGCCTATGTATGTCTTCACCCCCAGCTTTACATTTCTAGAAGCACTGGAGACAAGGCATATGAACTTAGTTGGGGGTTAGGGTATGTATCATAGCCACTGCGGGTTGTTGTTACCGTGTTTTTTTCGTATTGGAGGAGGTTTGAATGCAGAACTGACATTTTTGGATTTGTGTTTTGGTGTTGTGTTATGATCAATTATGAGGAAAATTAGTACATAAGTTAGTAGATATGTTTTGAATGATTCTACTGAAGTTGTTAAAATTATTTGAAAAAAATTGGAACGCCTAAATATTTCAACAACGGTATGATTTGTGTGAACATGTGACTGTTGTGAATCTTATAATGGCATTAGAATTAGGAACGTAATAACTGATGTAAAAAATTGCATGAACTGGATAGGAAGTAATTAACAATGTGGCCATGTACAATGTGTGTGTAAGGCATTACCTAGTTCCATTTTTTATGCGGAAACCAAAACTTGCCATGTTAGTCTTGCCTAAGTTGTAGGATCCTTAGTTAGGAATGAGCTATAGGCTATTCTTTAACATAGTCCACTTTAGCCTAAAAAGAACCAACCAAATGTGAATAAAAATCCCTTGATCCCATATTTGAGCCTTAATGAAAATAATTTTTTTTTACATCGAGTCACCATCCCCTTTTAATTACAATAAACCTTTCTTGGCCCTGGTCCTCCTTGGAGAGTATGCACCTCAACTCAGGCAAAATGCCTAAGATGGAGGGTGGTTATTTTAGGAGTGCGGAAAGAATAATAGGTATAATGAAGGGGTTTGTATATAAAAGAATGTAGGGTTTGGTGTGGTAGAAGCAAAAAAATTGAAAATTTATGAAAAATGAGAAAAACAAAAAGAATAACTGACCACACCCAAAATGGGTAGAAGAAGAATAAAAAGAGAGAAACAAGGGTGAAATAAAAGAAAAGTTAGAAAGTAGGTGAAATCCAAAGAAATACTAGTGTTAAGGAGGTTAAGTTACTAAAAATGTTATAAAACATCTCATACCATCCCTAAGTCTACGTTATAAGACAAATAATGTCCTATAGTGATCCTAACATAACTATCCAAAAACTAAGGTAAATAAAATAAGGGATATCCTATGGCATTTTGTGGATACTGTGGAACTACTTTATTAGCAAAAGTATCTACTGATCATCCCTGCATTTTCTTAATAAATCCATATGAGTAAAAAGGACATCTTTGACTAAGAGGGTACATGGGTAACATTGTTAGATTATTTGTCTGTTTGGGTAGTGTAACTTGTATCCATGCCTAGTTGTTTGTTGTTAATGTAATGCCATCATTTGATTTTTTTGTGTCACGTCATGGTACCAAATCAATATGCACAGTTGAGTTTTAGAAAAGTTCAAAATAGGAGGGAAATAATATGTTTTGAGCAAATATTGAAAAAGTCGACTGCAAAAGGTATTTTCAGATCTTCCCAATTAGGCATCATTTTTGTTTTGGTTTTGTGTTTTTCCTGAGGACATGCAAACATTCTAAGTTAAGGGTGTTGATGTGTCATAGAATCATGGCACATTTGTTGCTTAAAACGATGAAATTATTCATTGACCTAGGTTGTTTTGTCGGATGTTAGGTATGTTTTTTGTGTTTAGTAGAGAAATTAGTTAGGAAGTGGCGTGGACCAAAAAAAAAAAGAAAAAGCACTTCTGAAGTTAAGTATTGGTCTAGCTATGAGTCATTAATTTGTCTTATGACAAGTAGCAAGAAGTCTTGAGGAGACCATTGTTTGAAGTTCTTAAAATAGATGTTCCAGTTCTTATTAGTGAAGGCCACATTTCTTAATGTTTGATAACGACTCCTGGTGAGGAGTCCTAAACACAAAATACACAAATACCCGACTGGTGGATTAATGACTCGTAATGTGACTAAATGAGTTGTAACCACCAAAGAAATAAAAGAGCTACGATAGCAGGAAGCGAGTATTAAGGTCACCTAACTACTCGTTGCTAGGGCCTGACCACTGCCGACCTAGTTTTCCTATTCCATTTTTACTAGGATTCCTTTGTTATTTTGAGACACTAAAAATACCCTAGGGTTATTTACTTATTATGTTACGCACTTTTTATAAGGTTTGGCATACTTTTACATACGTTGATCACTGATACAATTGTTCATAGATTTTTGGTTACGTCTTCCATTGGAGATTTCTAATTTTATTCTTCTGTTATTATGCAATAAATTACAAGACTTCTTCATTGATTACCATGTATTGTTTCATGAATGTACGCGACTAATTTCCTTAACTAGGTATGTCAAAATCCTAGTGGATTAACGATGTGAGGGAAGTGGGAGGTTCATCTATTCTAGTGTAGTTGCATGTATTGCAATCTTCTTCATATTAATTTCTCCCAAGCTACTGCAGAAGCTTTGGAATTGCCTATATTTGAAAATGTCCTCACAAGGGAGTTTGATATTGGGAAAAGGAGGTTACAACAATGAGTTGTGGCTATCAACCCTTATCTGATCAACTCAATACTCAAAAGGTGAGAGTTTTACTGAGGTTATAGTCAAGGGACAGCAAGGCAACACCCTGAGACTCACAAGGTAAAGGATGAGATTTATCAACATGTTGACAAGATGGTTGATAATACATATCTTGTCAACTTTCCACGAAGAAAAGTGGGTTACGTGGATCAAACACAAAAAATGTATGATGTTGATTATCTATGGGAAACAAAGTCCTAGTGTTCGGCTTCCATTGTTTACTAACTAAAGCATCCAATTTCAACTACTAGTTATTGTTGCTTTCCAAATCCACCCATTTAATTTTCCGTATTGCTCATGGATTTTATAAAGTTTGAGATACCATTCCATGTATTCCCTGTGGGTTCGACCCCAACCATGTTTGGGTAACTAAATATGACATCGACCACAACATACATCTATGGAAATTGTTTTTGGTGACATTAAATTTTGGCGACATCGACCCCAATGTATATTTCACATACTTTCACATATGACAGGACGCTATGGCAGACCGTTGGCTCTAAAGGAACTAGAGCATTAGCATCCCACTAGCTACTAAAACGACACTTGTAGATTTTTTCAGGAATGTAAAAGAAACCAGAGGGCCACTAAAGCGTCCAATGCTAAAGTTCCAAAGGTCTTTTTCATAGTGGCACTAGAGTTTCTTCCATCCCTGGGACTATTCTAGAATCCCGTATAAGCAAATGAACTATGCTACCCTATCAAATTCAATACTTTGGACTTAATGGCATAGTTGAAATTACCATCTAAGGTTGTTAAAATAAAATGAGTTCTACAACCATGTGCCATTTTATTAACTTTTGGCCAATAGCCTGAAATGAGTTTGAAAGCCTTAGGATGCAAATGAAGGGTCCACCTAGCCTAAAATCGATGACCTAGAGTTGTTGGAAATTCAAAATTAGTATACAAGGTTGTTTGACTAAATTTTTCTCCCAGTATATAATTTGAACTAGCAAAGACAACAAAATAAGGGATTGACTCTAAAACATAAACAAACTTTATCGAGAATCAAAGTGTCAGTTCGAACAAGTGATAAATGTGTTGATGTAGTAGCTATAGGAAAACTCTAAATAGAAAAAAAAATGGGAAATACAAAAGAATACCTGGAGGAACATTAATATTCAATTACAGTCATCTGATATGGAAGAAAAAGATTTATAAAGATTTTTGAATAATTCCCAATAAATTTTGGAGAAAACAAAATCCTTCTTTCAATAAGGTTTATGCAATGATATTTGTTACATTGAATTCAGTACTAAGAAAAGATAATTCAATATCACTTTTTAAACATTATCGCTAATTAAAAATGCTTGATATCACATGTCTTTTGCTTTTGATTGATGCATAGGATTTTTTGAAAAACAAATAGCACTAGAATTATCAAAGAGAATTTTCATAGGTTTCACTGAAATATAATAATCTTTGAGTTAATGAGTCATCAAATGGATTTTAATTCAGCAAAACCCCATGGATATATATTCTAATTTAGTGGTAGGCAAGGAGACATAGTTTTTCTTCTTTTTGTTCCATGAGATAAGAAAATTTCCAATGAATTGATAAGTGCCACTAGTACTTTTTCTATCATCTTTGTCACAAACATAATCTTTAACAAGAATCCTTTCATCTTAAAATCATTAGGTTTAGGATATTATTAACCATAAGAAACAGTCCCAATAAGATATTTAATAATACACTTGACGGTAATCAGGTGGGATTCTTTAGGAGTCGACTAAACTCTTGAACATTTACATACAGTAAACAAAATATCTGTGCAATTGGCCATGAGATAAAATAAAGATACAATCATACAATGATATTTATTTTAAACAATAGACTTAGCATTTATTAGATGTCAGAACAAATCTGGATCTTATTGGAGTGCTGAAGGATTAAGTATTCTTTAGTACAAACTTTTCTATGAGATCCGTTAAATACTTTCTTTGAAAAATAGAGGTTCCATAAAATTTTTGATGAATTTATAGAACTAACAAGAATGTCAATTCTCCCATCATGCCTGTTTCAATTTTTTTTGCATTAACTCAAAGAATTCCTTGCATAATTCAGAATTTGTATTTCCAAAGATGTTGTCATCAACATAAATTTAAATAATAAGATTTCCTGAAAAGGTTCTTTTAATGAAAAGGGTTGTGTTAAATTTTCCCCAACTAAACACATGATTTGTTAAAAAATTACTCAGTCGATCATACCAAGCCCTAGGATCTTTTTTAACCTATAAAAAAACTTTTAAAAGTTTAAATAAATGGTATGGAAATTTAGGATTTTCCAAACCAAGAGGTTGCACAATGAAAATGTTTTCATCAATAAAGCAATTTAATAAAGAACTTTTGACATCCGTTTGAAAATAATTTAAGACCTTTGTGAGATGCAGGATGATGATGAGGTAATTAAGGAAGAGGAGATGATAAGTCCAAAGAATATGGTGCTAGCACCAAATGAAGTGGTATAGGTTCCTTTGTTTGTAAGGAAGATTTATTAAGTATTGGAGCTATTGAGTAGTTTGTCTTGCATCAACTATACTCTGGATGTTCTGATTGCTCCACCACCATCTTTTGAACATTCACATATAGTAGCACTAAGGATGGATGAGGTATCTAAAGTGGGGATGTATCCCAATAGGTATTTTTGTAATGAATGTTGATGAGCATGGGCTATTTTTCAAGTTTGTGAAAATGAAGCTCCTGATGCTCAAAGGTATAGAGTTTGAGAAAGCTTTTGAATTATTAAAAGAATTTCATGAATGTCTATACTCGAATGGTGTTGTTATGTAGTTTGTTTCTTTTTTGTTACAGAACCAACCGAAGAATCAGTGGTGATCATTTGTGATGTGCAGGGCTTTCTCATCTCTACTGATTTGGGCACAACTTTAAAATATGTTTAAAACATTTATCGTGATCATAAGAAAGATGTGTTTTTAATGTTGAAGAAGGTTGAGATGTCTTTTATGGACTGTGAGGTCAAGTTTCATTCCTCGACACATTATGCTCTAAATTTATAACCTTAGAGGTAGAATGTATTAGGTACTTAATGAAAGGTATAAACTATGGGATTTAGTTGGCTACATTATATATTGTTGGGTCTAGTATGTCTTTTTAGGATGTTGTTGAATTTCCTAAGAAGGTTTGGTAGCATAAGAAATAGGAACAAGTATAAGAAAAAAACCGTCTCGGACCTCAGGGATTAAGTAGTACTTTGTCAAAGGGTTATGGTTCTGCTTGGCCTTATAATTTAGCCATCCTAGGTTGTATGGGCCCCTTCTAGGTCTAGTTAACAACATTCCCGAGTTTGCAGCTATACACCTTTATCATCTTAAATTTAGAGGCCTACTTTTTAACCCAAATTCCTCGAGATGGGGGTTTATTCCATATCAAAAAGTATTTCCCTAACTTCATATTTGAAGATTAGTTGACACAACAGCCAACTTCTACTTCTTTAGTTTTGACAAATAGTTGTAGTAGAGAAAAGGGTAGGGGTTATCCACAGAGTAGGTGAGGTGGATATACTAAGGGTGGAAATTATATCAAATGAGGTGGGGGAATAGTTTGAAGAATAGAGCTCAAAGAGGAAGATGTGGTGGGTAGTGTGGTGATAAGGCACAATTTTATATGGTTTTAGCTCATCCTAAAGCATAATTTTCTATTACAATAATTATATGTATAATTTTAATTTAAGATCATATGGATCATGTTGTTTAATCTTGTTTCTACATTATTTTATGTGTCAGTGATTTTTTTTTGAGTTAGGAATAGATTGTGAATATATTGATACTCCTATATATGTGTCTACATTTGTAGGGATTTCTTTGTGTATTTATCAGGTTTAGTTTCCATGTATTGTGATGATCAAAAGGCTTAAGACCCTAGCAGACTTACTTATTCTAGCCATGGAGGAATTTGATATTGATGATAGGCGAATTTACACGCCTATATCAATATATTTTGCCCATATTTTAGCCTAGTTTTGAGAACAAATTATATATTTCATGCACTTTTAGTCCTTTTTCCTGTAAATGAGCTAACGAACATGATTAGTAAAGTTTCAGGTATAAATGATGCAGAATTCAGCATTTTATGGCTTACGTGACGCAAAAGAAAACTCACGAAGGAAGGGAAGGGAGTTTACACGCCTAAGGACCAAAACTGCTGCATGGAAAATCTGTCCCGGGCTAAAACAGCAATTCTGAAGACATTGGGGACTTACAGACACAAAGCTGGATTTTGACAATGATACATTAACCTAGTACAATTAGGTTATGTATTTCATTATTTTATGTGGATTATGATAATGTTACCTTAACCTAGTACATTTGGGTTAAGGATTTCATTAGTCTAGTAGGATTTGGTTATTTATTTCATTAGCTTAGTAGGATTAGGATATGTGTATTATAAATACCCTATCATGCTAGAGATTTTAGATTATCTTCTTAACAACAAATCTTACATTCATCATTCAACAATTAATTTTTTTCCATCCCTCTAATCTTCCACTACAAACACTTCTAATCTACTCTTCTATTCTTAAACTCCACAACAAGAGAATTGTTACTTGCTAAGGAATCACACCTCACACCTATCACTTGATCTACACGCCATTACTCAATATCGTGATATAATAATAATGTCAATCGTGATTTCCTTCGCATTCATGGGTAACTAAACTTCTCTGTTGGGGTTATGGAAGCCGAATGAGTTACTATCTATTGCTGTGAGTTTGTGAGTTCGAGGCACGTATATTGCTTATACCATTATTCTCTTCATCTTAATCTACATTCTTTGCGGTTGCAAACGTAAGAATACGCCAGTCTAACATTTAACTTGTTCGAGAGAAAAGTTATTTGTCTCGAAAAGAGATAATGTCAAGGTAGTAGGACACCCTTTCCTATTAAAAAGCTGGTGCCGTAACTGGACTAACCTCTTGGAGAATTTGTACCGTTAGATACGCTTTAAGCTCGAGAGAGTTAAAGTGAAATAGTCCTTGTTTAGGTCGTGAGACGCTTGGATTTACCATCGACTACAATCCTCTATAAGCAATTGCATGTCAGAATTCTACACACTCATAGCCAATAGAGACGTATACCTCAGAAGGTGGACATAACCCCAACGCTTCAATTCTCATTGTTTACAACCAACGCAACAATCTCTCTCTTTTTACTTTATTATTTTCAGCTTTTTTTTACATTACTTGCAAAACAAGAATCCCCCCTTCTTATGAGACTTGCACCAAAAGTTTAGTAATTTTACTTACTTGTTGGCCAAACTATTCCCTGTGGGATCGACACCCAACCCAGGTTGGGTTCTATATTTGCTAACGACCGCTTTACACTCAAACGAGAGTTGTAGATTGAGCGTTATCAAAAATTGGCGCCGTTGCCGGGGAATACAAGTGTCAATTAAGTTCGTAATAATTACTAGACCCTTTGGTCGAAGACTCTCGTACTTTTACTTTTAGTTTTTGTTTTTGTTTACTGCAGGTTTTTGTACAGTGCATTAATGGATGCACAACGTGAAATACCGTTCGATGATGATGATGATGATCTTGATGGAGCCGGAGCCACAGGAGCCATTATTCCTCCACCATTAGCGCCGGAGCCAAGTTCAACATCACAAGCACCATGATTCAGTTATTGCAACTCAAGGAATTATTTGGTGGACTAGCAGGCGATGATCCGAATATGCATCTCATCAACTTTATTTCTACATGCAAGTCTTTTGACAATCCTGGTGTTGGTCAGAATGCAATTCGATTACGTCAATTTCCATTGTCTCTGTCTGGGGAGGCAACACTATGGTTGAATGGGCTGACTCCTGATTCAATTACAAATTGGAGGCAATTGAGAGACGCTTTCCTAGAAAGATTCTTTCCGCCTTCCAAAAGGGCACAATTGAGAGATGAAATCAGCAACTTTCATCAGCTTCCAACTGAAGCTCTTCATGAAACATGGGAGAGGTTCAAGACAGAGCTAGCGAGATGCCAAAACCATCACATGACTAATGTTCACCTCATGGAGATATTGTATAGAGCCTTGAATTCAATAACTAAGCCAGTGGTGGATAACGCAGCTGGAGGATCTTTTATGGACCTCACCTTTGGTCAAGCAAGCAATATGCTAGATCGCATGACGAAACAAAGTAGAGCTTGGCATACCAGGGATTCTGAGGTAGCAAGCCCCACTTTATCTATAGGCATGACTGCAGACCAAAGAAGAAGACAAGAAGAACGTGATCAAGATTTAGCGCACATGAAAACGCAAGTGGATCTTCTGACAAAGCATTTATTATCAGGGAAGACCGAAAAAGTGAAAGTTGTGGCGCTAAAAGGAAGAGACGAATCTGATTCGGAAGAGGAGGCCAACTACTTGAACAATCAGGGGGGTTTCCGTGGGAATACCCAAGGAAACCAAGGTCGGAACTATTATGATAAATATGGAAGCAAAGACCAAGGTAGTTGGAAGAAAAACAATGAAAAAAGTGGTTTGTACGTTCCCCCTGGTAGACGTGATACCACCACATCTAATTCTGGAAGTATGGAAGACATGATGGCTAAATTATTGAAAGGAGTGGAAGCAACGAGCGCGGGAGTTACTGAGGTAATTAATGATTTGTCCTCCATGAAACAACTAGTTGATTCTCATTCCACTTCAATCAAGCAAATAGAGCAGCAATTGAGCCAACTTTCAGCAGCACTCAATCAAAGAAAGGCTGGCACTTTACCTAGCGATACTGTGAAAATCCCAAGGAATGATGGGTCATGCATGGCCATCACTAACCGAAGTGGTAAGGTGCTGGAAACTTCAGAAAAAGGCAAGCAAGTGGTTGACGAAGAAGTGGAAATTGATGACAAGGCGAAAGAGGAGGATGCCGCAGTAGCCTCACCTAACGTTCTTAACGACGTGCAGCCTGAAAAAGCTGGAAAACGGAAGCAAGAGGAGAAGAAAACTGTGGAGAGAACACTTCCATACCCACCACCACCTTTTCCCCAAAGATTGAAGAAGGTGGCGGATGATACAATGTTCAGCAAATTTATGAATATGTTAAAGCAGCTGGCCATTAATGTTCCATTAGTGGAGGCACTTGAAAAAATGCCTGGGTATGCGAAATTTATGAAAGTCCTGTTGACAAAGAAGCGGGCAGCAAGTTATGAGTTAGCGGATAATGTTCATCATTGTAGTGCAATCACTACAAGGTCGCTAGTTCAAAAGAAGGCAGATCCTGGAGCTTTCACTATTCCCTGCACAATTGGATTGTTGAATTTTGCCAAGTCATTATGCGATCTAGGAGCTAGCATCAATGTGATGCCACTATCCATCTACAAGAAGATGGGGCTAGGAGATCCAACACCAACCAATATGAGGCTCGTGATGGCTGATAGGTCGGTAAAACGACCTGTGGGTATCTTGAATGATGTGTTGGTGAAGGTATCTTCATTTATCTTTCCTGTAGACTTCGTTATTCTGGATTGTGAGGTGGATTCTGACGTTCCCATAATTTTGGGACGCCCCTTCCTCGCAACTGGAAGTGTGCTTATTGACATGAAAGATAATGAGCTTTTGTTTCGAATTAATGACGATGTAGTCCGCTTTGATATATGCAAAGACATGAAGCAGCCCAGCGATATAAATGAGTTATCTGTAGCTGATGTTCATCATGAGGATATGAAAGCATTATCTATAGAGAAACAGCCTACTGTTGAGCCATTGTCTGCTGCGCCACTGAAAGTTGAGCATGAGGATAATGAAGATTATGAAGAACTTATGGGTGCTCTAACAGAAATAGAGTCTTATACTCCTAAGCAACCGGATTGTGATCTCAAGAATCAACCAAAAGCGAAGACTCCCATTGACGAGACACCAACACTAGAATCGCAAGAGCTCCCCGATTATCTAAGGTATGTGTTCTTGGAAAGTAGAAATATACTTCCGGAGAGTGCAGATGATTTAAGTGAACAGCACGTAGAAGCTCTCATCTCTGCTCTGAAGAGATACAAGAGAGCTATGGGTTGGACTATTGATGATATAATTTGTGACTCTCCGGGGAAATGTATGAGCCATCTCGAAGAAGATCGCATGCCTACAGGTAAGCCTCATTGTCGTCTAAATCCTTTTAGAAAATGATCCTCCATTTACCTCGACGAAGTCTGAGTACTCGAGGTAACCATGTCGTGCTACGACAATAAATAAGGCGTTAGATGGGAGGCAACCCATCGTTTATCGTTTTTCATTTATCGTTTATCGTTTTCTTTCATTCTAGTACTTGATTTGTTTTTAATTAATGAAAATCCAAATATAAGAGTCGTTCCATGACCAAAACTAAGGCGCTTGGTGGGAGGCAACCCATCGTACTAATCGTTTTTATTGTTTTGAGCAAATATAGGTTCAAGAGGTATTCAACGAGGAGATTGGTTTCAAATGACGATTTGGATGTATTGAATGGTAAAGGTGGTAAGTTAGGCATAAGGATGCATAAGGCTACGGATTGAGCATTACTCATGCCAAAATAGGCATCAAGGAAGGCTAGGCCTAGGTAAAACTAGGCCACGAACATTGAAAAACCTATCCTATAGCCTAAGGCCTCGGAATCTAGTATGCTATACACTATGCGCCGCCCATTCTTAAGTGTGCTATACACTATGCGCCGCCTATGCTATAGCATTAGGTCTCAGTATCTCAAATGCTATACACTATGCGCCGCATATGTCCCTAAATGCCATAGATAATGCGCCGCATAGTGTATGGCATTCTTAAATAAATGCATGGCATATGCTATGGCATTCTGCTCAACTAGGCAAAGCATTAGGCACCACCTATGGTCACTTTTGGTCTCCAAATCCGATTTTAATGGGCCAAAACTCGACCCAACCTTTTCTTATAAATATGAGACTTAGTCTTGAACCAAAAACACATTGGAAACCTAGCTTATGCACCACCTATAGTCTCCAAAACCTATCAAAAAGTTTCCTTTTGCTCTTTTTCGTCACAAGAACATCATCCAAAGGATTCAACCAAGTAAGTACTACTTTGTTCTTCATTTATATTTTGTAAGTACTACTTTAATACACCTATTATGAATTGCTAAATCTTGAAAAAGTATTGGTGATGTGAACGTGTTTGAATTGTTGATACAAAACCAAGTGAGTGAACATGTACGTTAGGATGCTCTTAACTTATGTCCGACTTGAATTTGATTTTAATGCATTGTTATACTACTTGCAGAATTGCTATAGTAATGAACATTTCATAATCTTGTCACTTGAATACTTACATGTTAGAATATCCCGTTCATCGGAATAAGACTTATAACTGCCTACCGACATAGGAGGTTGAGTTTATTAATAGAAACGATACCATGATGTAATCCCTATGTAGTAGTCTTGTTATACCTAACATGAAAGTATTGCAAAGGTTGCAAGAAGTGATATATCTTTGATTTTCTCGTTGGAATATAGCTCCTAAAACGCATGTCGATGAAGTCTAAGTAATCGACCACTTTTATTTCACTAATTTGTAGCAACAAACTAAGTGTGGGGTGGTACCCCTACTGCTTGTGTATAGATTGTATCCATTGGGATTGTGCTACCATTAACACTATTTCAAGTCTCAGGTACAATGGCACCCAAAGCAAGACAAGGCAAAGAAAAGGCTACCACTTCCCAAAAGAGCAAGAAAAGAGGCCGCAAGGAGCAAGGAGAACCCTCCTCGCTGCAAATACCTCGACTCACGCTTGGAATTAAGTGGGATACTTATGAGGAACTTCTAAGGATGACGACTCTGTTGATGATTCCAATGCAAGGGGTATGACCCCAGACATAGAGGATGAGTCCGACTAACCAGGTTCTTCTTATTTATTTTCCACTGAGGACAGTGTACCGACTAAGTGTGGGGTGGTGGTATTGCATGCTATACTTCTCTACTTGCATCTATGTTTGTTTGCTTTTGTTTTATTTTTGTTTCATTTTTTAGTTAAGATTTTTTTAGTAGTTAATATTTTTTTAACTTAGCTTCGCATGAGATTATTGTAATAGGCAGCATGAGATTATAACAAGAGTATGTGCTACAATTATGACTATTGAGACGTTTAGGCTCCAGTTGTGACTCATTATGTGATATTGTGTGGTTCAATTCCTTCACTTGTTGGGTCAAGAGTCTATATTACCTCCAATAAAGTCGATCATGTGCCTTGTGTGTGTGAGATAATAGTATATTCTATGTTTATGGTTGATGCTAGAACTTTCCTGGTATGTATGCAAAGCGAAAATAAGGAGTGTAAGTTTAGGAGGTGATTTAGGAATTTCTTTGACAACCTATATTTATTTACCTTCAGTTTTACCTACACATGGACATCATCCTAGTTAACCCCTTTTGAGCCTTTAGCCTATTTCTTTGACAACCTTGTATGTAAGCCTAATCCATTTTGTTCAAGACCGTAATTTGATCTAAATTCCTAAGTGCTTTAAAGTGAAAAAGTCATGTGACAACATAAGAGGAAATTGGGTAAGTATGATGCTTTAAATTGTAAGGGTGCTTGAATGTGTTATGAAAAAGAAAGTGCTATCATAAGAGGTATGTTATGAAAAGAAAAAGGAAAAGAAAGCTGAAAAGTGAGTCATGCTTAAAAGTGAAAAACAAAAGAGGAGAAAAAGGGTGGTAGAAGAAAAGAAAGAAGAAAGGTTGTGTGAAAGAAAAAGTGTTAATGATACAATGTGATGTATTAAGCTCTTAGGAACATAGTCACTATTCTGGCCAGAAATAGCTGATCCTACCCGTCCCTTAGCCTACATTACAACCATCAAAAGACCTACTTGATCCTAAGCTTAGCATTCTGACATTTAGTAGAGTATTACATTAAGGGCAAGCCTATGGTCATCAGTTGCTACATATGAATTCTTTGTGAGAGTGAGAGCAAGGACATTTTGATACCCATGTTTGAAAAATATGCTATATTTGTGAGTGATTATGGGTACTATATGGTGAGACACACATGGTTGTTGAGTTTTGGATAGTTGTATATGATTCTATGCACTTTAACGTTTGCATGCGAGTTGATCACCATCACGAGTCTATACTTGAGGTTAAATTCTTTCTACTTATAATCGGAAAGCAACTCTTGGTTGATAATCGTTGTGCTTGTCTTAATAAATGTTTTGTGTTGTTACTGTAAAAACCTTAAGTTGATGCTTAGAAGGACATGGTATTTCGTTCGAGGACGAACAAAGATTCAAGTGTGGGGTGTTGATGATAGGCGAATTTACACGCCTATATCAATATATTTTTCCCATATTTTAGCCTAGTTTTGAGAACAAATTATATATTTCATGCACTTTTAGTCCTTTTTCCTGTAAATGAGCTAACGAGCATGATTAGTAAAGTTTCAGGTATAAATGATGCAGAATTCAGCATTTTATGGCTTACGTGACGCAAAAGAAAGCTCACGAAGGAAGGGAAGGGAGTTTACACGCCTAAGGACCAAAACTGCTGCATGGAAAATTTGTCCCGGGCTAAAACAACAATTCTGAAGACTTTGGGGACTTACAGACACAAAGCTGGATTTTGACAATGATACATTAACCTAGTACAATTAGGTTATGTATTTCATTATTTTATGTGGATTATGATAATGTTACCTTAACCTAGTACATTTGGGTTAAGGATTTCATTAGTCTAGTAGGATTTGGTTATTTATTTCATTAGCTTAGTAGGATTAGGATATGGGTATTATAAATACCCTATCATGCTAGAGATTTTAGAACATCTTCTTAACAACAAATCTTACATTCATCATTCAACAATTAATTTTCTTCCATCCCTCTCATCTTCCACTACAAACACTTCTGATCTACTCTTCTATTCTTAAACTCCACAACAAGAGAATCGTTACTTGCTAAGGAATCACACCTCACACCTATCACTTGATCTACACGCCATTACTCAATATCGTGATATAATAACAATGTCAATCGTGATTTCCTTCGCATTCATGGGTAACTAAACTTCTCTGTTGGGGTTATGGAAGCCGAATGAGTTACTATCTATTGCTGTGAGTTTGTGAGTTCGAGGCACGTATATTGCTTATATCATTATTCTCTTCATCTTAATCTACATTCTTTGCGGTTGCAAACGCAAGAATACGCCAGTCTAACATTTAACTTGTTCGAGAGAAAAGTTATTTGTCTGGAAAAGAGATAATGTCAAGGTAGTAGGACACCCTTTCCTATTAAAAAGCTGGTGCCGTAACTGGACTAACCTCTTGGAGAATTTGTACCATTAGATACGCTTTAAGCTCGAGAGAGTTAAAGTGAAATAGTCCTTGTTTAGGTCGAGAGACGCTTGGATTTACCATCGACTACAATCCTCTATAAGCAATTGCATGTCAGAATTCTACACACTCATAGACAATAGAGACGTATACCTCAGAAGGTGGACATAACCCCAGCGCTTCAATTCTCATTGTTTACAACCAACGTAACAATCTCTCTCTTTTTACTTTATTATTTTCAGCTTTTGTTTACATTACTTGCAAAACAAGAACCCTCCCTTCTTACGAGACTTGCACCAAAAGTTTAGTAATTTCACTTACTTGTTGGCCAAGCTATTCTCTGTGGGATCAACACCCAACCCAGGTTGGGTTCTATATTTGCTAACGACCGCTTTACACTCAAATGAGAGTTGTAGATTGAGCGTTATCAGATATTATTTTGAGGATAATTTGGTTGTCCCCTTATCATGGTGTTCTTGATTGTTATGCCAAAATAGTCACTATGGTGAAGCCCCAAGTAAAGAAGTTAGTGATAAGGGTACTTTTAAGCCTCATACTGTGAGGGCTGCTCAAAAATTCAAGCCCAAATATTTGTAAAGAAGGGGTTAACAACATTTTAGCTGATCTTAAGGAAGATAAATATTCAGTCCCTCTTAACATCAGTTCCAGTGGTATGTTAGTTCCTAGAAGAATTTCTGGATGATCTTTTGGGTATGCCTCCATTTCGGGAAATTGTCTTTTGTATAAACTTATAGCGGAGGACTAGAAGAATTTTACCTCTCCATACCATCTAGCACCTGCAGAGCTGAGAGAGTTAAAAGTCCCAGTTTCTATAGTTGTGGGAAAATGTCTTTATTCACCCAAGTGTCTCTGCTCAGGTTGCACCGGTATTATTTGTGAAGATGAAAAAAATGGTAGTATAAGGTTGGGTATAGATTACTGTTAGTTAAATAAGGTAATTCCTAATAAATATCCCTTACCTAAAATAGATGGCCAATTTGACCAGTTACAAGGAGGTGTAGTATTCTCTAACATTGATTTAAGGTTGAGTTATCATTAGCTAAAAATTTTGGTAGAGGACATCCCAATGAATTATTTTCGGACTTGTAATGGTAACTATGAGTTACTATTTATGACTTTTTGTTTGACCCATGCCCCAGCTGCTTTGATGAGCGTGATGAATGGAGTGTTTAAGTACTTATTTGATTCATTTGTTATTGTGTTCATGTATGATATACTTTTTTATCCAAAATGTGAAAAAGATCATAAGCTCATTTGCATAATGTATTGAAGTTGTTAAAGCAGAAATATTTGCATGCTAAATATTGTAAGTGTGAATTCTAGCTTTCTTCTATGTCCTTCTTGGGACACATGGTTTCTAACAAATGAATTATGGTGAACCCACAGATGGTTGAGATTGTTAAGAATTGATCCAGACCTACCAACATGATAGAACTTCGTAGTTTCGTAAGGTTGGTTAGTTACTACCAAAAATTTGTTATTGGTTTGCTGCCATTGTTTCGCACATGACTCACCATATTTGGGAAGTGGTTTCCATTTGAGTGGGATTACAAGTTTTAGGAGAGCTCCTCAAAGATAAAATCTTTTTTGACATTGGCTCCTATACTAACCTATTAGGTTGAGGGTAAGGATTTTATGCTATATTCTAATGCCTCATGTTTGGGTTTAGTTTCTCTTTTGATGCAGGATCAAAATGTGATTTCCTATTCCTTGACACAACTAAAGGTCTATGAGAAAATCTACCCCATGTATGACTTGGAATTAGGAATCGTGGTGTTTGCTCATAAAGTTTACAAACACAACCTCTATAGGGTAAAGTGTGAGGTTTTAACAAATAACTTCTCTTAATACATATCTTAACCTAGAAGAAGTTTAATATAATATAGATGAGATGGATGGAGTTGATTAAAACAATGACATCTCAATCATACATAACCTAGGTAAAGAAAATATGTTGGCAGATGCAATAAGCTGGAAAAATGTGAGCATAAGGAGTTTAGCATTACTGGAGGTATCTAGGGACCCATTGATGGGTGAGGTATAGTAAATGGCAAAAAAAATTTGAGATTATAGGTGACTATAAAAGAAAAGATACTAGCTCATGTACAGGATAGGTCCTCATTATATGAATAGATTAAAATTAGGTAGTTTAAGGATAAAAATTTGAGAAACCTCAGATAAAAAATGTTACAAAAGGAGGCAAGTTAGAACAATATTAATAACTAGAGAACATTGATAATTTGAGGTCTATTGTCTATACCCCAGTTATGTAACTTAATTCCAACCATTATGAAAGAGCTCATAATTCCAAGTGATTCGTATATTTGGGTGCCACCAGGAAGTATAAAGACTTGAGGAAATACTATTGGTATTGAAGGATGAAGTGAGATAAAGTAGAATTCTTGGTTAAGTGTCAAAAATACAAACAGGTCAAATACAAACATCAAAAGCCTAGGGGTACTTTTTAGAGAATGTCCATTTAAGAATTAAACTGGGAAAAGATACCAATGCATTTTATAGTTGGTATTTCAAAAATATTGAGGAAATATGACTCTATTTGTGTTATTTGTGATCAATTAACTATGTTAGTTTACTTTATTCTGGTAAGATTTGATTATAATGTTGCTAAGTTATCCAAGATTTAGGTGAAGAAAACTTTAAGGCCGTATGGGTTACTATTTTCAATTGCGCTAGACAGGGGTATTTAGTTCAATTCTAAATTTTGGACAAGGTTTTGGTCAGAGTGGGCTCTAGTTTCGATGTGAGCACAACTTTTCACCCACAGTATAATGGTTAATCTGAACGAACTATCTAATCTAGTGAAGATATGCTTTAGGATTTTGTTATGGCATTTGAGGGTCAGTGGGATCAATACTTACTGTTGTGGAAATTTCCCGATAACAATAACTACCACTAAAGTATTGACATGGTATCTTTTGAGGATTTATAAGGTAGATGATGTAGCTCCCAAATTTAGTTTATTATGCATTTGAAGTAATGCCTTAGGACACACACATACTCAAGGACTCCATAGGAAAAATGATAATAATTCAAGAGAATCTCATATTGTCACAAAGCCAATAGAAAGAATACACAAATAGAAAGCTAAGAGATATATAATTTTTAAAGAGAGAGAAAGGACTCTTCAGGGTGTCACCCATGAAGGGTGTAATGCAATTCATCAAGACGGGCATGTTGTACCCAAGGTAAATTGGACCTCTTGAGGTGTTGAAGGAATTAGGGATAGCAGTTGTAACACCCTATATTTTCGTGCAAGAATTCTAACCATCGTCCTTTCATGTATAAATATTAATCTCATGATTTGTATGTTAATACATAT
The DNA here is from genome assembly GCA_030864215.1 of Capsicum pubescens. Taxonomy (NCBI): domain Eukaryota; kingdom Viridiplantae; phylum Streptophyta; class Magnoliopsida; order Solanales; family Solanaceae; genus Capsicum; species Capsicum pubescens. The sequence continues at coordinate 111,484,083 of CM061544.1, forward strand.
ATCATGATCAGTATCCTAGTTTATGATGTTCTTGAGAGGTGAAAGTTGTTCAAAGAAATCAATTAGAACAAAGTGACGCTAAGACCCTTTGATCCATCCGAAGTTTAGTATTCGATTCTACAAAGGTCTACTTTCAATGTGTATACCTTTTTATATACATAGAAATTTATAGTTCAAGACCCACCAAGTTGTAGATAATTGAGTCAGATTTCCAAGGATAATACGGGGCTATGAACAAGGATACACTTTTATCCTTATGCATAAAACTTGATTTTAACTTAAGATTTCATAATTTGAGAATTAGGGTTCATACCCAAACTATTTCGTTTTGAATTTATGAGTATACGAGTGGTTTAAGTATTTCAGTGCATGTTTATCTAATCTATTAATGCTTTGATTTAAAGATTTATGTCATGTATTGCACTTTTTTATCTTGAATTGAGATTGTTAAATGATTTAAAGATGATTGTTGAGAATAAAGTTTCATTATGGAATTCTAAAAATTTAAGTATATATGCTTTAAACCTAAGAATAAGTTTTTAGATTTCAAGATGACTATGATCTTAAGCGTCTTTTATAAGCTGTTTAGAAAGTTTTAAGAAAGAATTGATCTTTGATCCTAAACTAAGATAAGGAATCCACATTATTCATATAGTTTATGATTTAAAGCAAAGAGAATCATAACATGTTTTCCTTACAAACCCTTGTGTTATTTTAAGGTGGATTTTCTAAATTCTGAGTGATAAGTATAGGAGTAGTATTTATCTTTGAGTTGGGTATGATTCCAAAGATCTCATGCCACAGAACTACGTGCCTTCATAGGTTTTAATGCCCATAGTGGGCTAAGTAAGTGATCACTTAAGATAAGGTTCTATTCCGATGGAAAAGGTAGAACAACTCTCCCTAGTGTGGGTAATACGTTGGACTCTATGATGGCTCATATGGTTTATGTGTCCAGCTTCAAGTCAGTAGGTAATAACCCATACATAACAATCAGACAGTGTGAAATGTCTAGGCAGTATGTGATAAGTCATTTTAATTTAAAGTCTCGAGTAGTATCTTATGTTCTTTATTCAGCCATATTGATTAGGGATAGTTGGGAGTCATGTCCTAACTACCTATAGTCAATAATAGTAGAGGCTTCATTGAAAGTCACTAGAGTTGATGTACTTGATTCCAGTCTTATTTTGTATAATTTGAGTTGTATCATTTTAAAATAGTTTGGTATTGATCATATTTAGAAAAGATTTATCTTCTGCATATTTCTTTTGGATTTGTGTATTTTATTTAGTCGATCAGCAGTTACGACAGTACAAGGGTTTAGTTTGGGATAACTTATGGTCCTAAGCACCGTATTACAAGTAGGAGGTAGTCTTGGGTCAGTACAAACTTCGTATTAGAGCCCAGAGTTTATGTGTCCTAGGGTGTCTATGAAGTCGTTTCTAGTAGAGTCTTGAGGAATAGTATAGTGACATCCATACTTTTCATTGAGAGGTTATTGTACATTTAAGAAATGCCTCCTTTCTTTCAGACTCTAGATCGTGTTGTAAAGTTGTTCTCTCAAAAACTTCTATTGATTAGTGTGTTACTCCGAAATTCTCCATCTGTGACTTATTCTTGAGATAACATTATTAGTAAGTTCCAGTTCCTCTCAAGATGATGCTCTCAGATTTACTATTAGTAACTTCAAAAGTCACACAAGGGTCTTGAGAAGAGCTCGCTAGTGTTACAAGTTCCTCAAGTTGAAAGTTATTTCCTTATCCTAATGAGTCATTCAATTAAGACAAAGTAAGATATGTATTCAGATTCTTCATTAACCCTTCAATACAGATAGAGCTCGTAAGAGAAGATAGTATGGACCTAGATCATTAAATAAAGTTTGCATTTGAGAAATATTACAACTTATAGTGTTATAATTTACAAGTAGTAGAACCTTCTTATAGTTGGAAGTATGGGTATAGAAGTGTAGTGACAAAAAAGTGGTAATGGAAATTGATTGAATGTATATAGATGAACTTTTACATACAATTGAGTTAGTAGTGAGGTGATGTGTCATTGTGTATTAGTTTAGTAGAAGGTAGAGAAGGAGTTATTAGTTAAGGTGAATGGTTATTTTCTTGAAGTATGAACGGAGTTATTGGTGGTACTTATTTTGTTATAAAAGCATTTGATATTAATAAAAGTTTTTTGTGCTTTAGTATCGTTAATTTAGGCTTCCCTTGACGTTGCAAAAAGGAGTTTAAACTTATAGAGATATGAAAGTAATTTTGGTGTATAGATGGGTAAATACTCTTAATGTCTAGAAGATGGATGTAATATTGGATTTTAATAAGGTATACCATAGGATTATGATCGATTAAGTATGTTATGAGGTTCTAGTGGATTAACATTTCTTGGTGTTTATTTTATATCCTCCAAGTGAGAATAGTATATGAGGTTGTGTTGTTAATCATGTTTAGCACTAGACACTAAGTTTAAACAGTGGCTAGTCTTCAAGGTGGATGCAATAATTTCTTGGATAGTGATGCTAGTTATATCAACATGAACGAATAGGGTTGAAATAATGAATGCAAGAATTTAAGTTTATTAATTTTAGATTAAGTATAATGTTGTAGGTATGATGTAGAGATGTGCCCAAGGTTATATGGGGTTGAATTATTTTCTATGTTTATTAAGTGTTATGTGTGGTTAGTAGTACCCTATAGTTGCTAAGTGGAAGAAGGTTAGTTGTATAGAACATGGTGTGCTTAATAGCTAAGTTAAGGTGTTATGGATAGATGGTGTTGAGTATTGGATGTATGATTTTGATTATTATGGTTTGGGAAAATATAAGTATAGAAGTGTGATCTTGGTAGGATATTATTATGTTTTTAGTAAGGTAGGTGTGTTTGTAAAGGAAAGTGTAAGTCTTTTATGATGACTATTGAAGCTAGAGAATGTTAAGGATGGATTTAATCTAAGAGGGAGATATTATAAGATCTTAGCTCAATTCAGTTCCCTATTGCAGTTAAAGGGGTCCAAGACTTGAAAATTTCACAAAGTGTTAGGACTTAAGTCATTTCTAAAGCTCTAAAAATTTGATGATTTTATTTTCGACCTTCTCGGCTTCGAAATGTCAATTTCTAATTTGTTTCATGACCAGGTATGGTGATAGTACATCCGTGTTAAGTTTCAGAATTTTTGGACGAGCATAGAGGCGTGTTTGGATCACTAAAATAATAGCATCCTGCGATATGTCCGCGGTACGCGCTCTATTTCACCTCTAAGAGATCCCGTGATATAGCTCACGGTGAGCTCCCCATCGCGTACCTCTTTATTTTCCAGATTCTTTTTCAGCGTATTTAAAGACTAATGATTATACATTACATGTGTATTCAAGTTCTTTCTCAACTTCTAGTAAGTAACAACTTTACTCAGTGATTTGAGTCATCCCTCAGAAATCTATGAACTCCTGTCTTATGTTGAATAGCTTATGATAAATATTAACTCATGTTTCAGAGTATGATCAGTTCTACGAACTCACCATACTAGTAAAATTTGCATGCTATCATGTATGTCCTCAGTTTAGATCTTCTTAATGAATCCATGCCTTTGGCATTCTACTACTCAAGCCTCAGTTAAGTGTCAAAGTTATGTATAGTATTGTTTTGTTCTTCAGTTCCTTATGTGTTAGCCCTTCAATGACCTATTCTTATGTTAAGATAGTGGAGATGATAATGGGTATGCAATGGTTTAGATGAGAGGGAGTTGATAACCCTCATTAAGAAAGATTATTTATGCCTTTCTATCTACTAGAGGATGAAGGAATATTGAGGTAAATATTTAGTTTATGTTATAGTTACTTGAGAATTCTGGGTATGTCTTCTTCAGAATAGTACAAGGAAGTTGTTATAGATAGTGGTTTTGAGGATAAGAGAAGTATGCATTTATGGGTGTTTGCCTTGAAGTTCATATGTGGATATAATGATAGGCTTGAATGTAATGTTGGGATATAAGTGGATGAATGCAATATGCCCTAGTGAATCCATAGTAAGAGTTCTGAGATAGTCATTGAAGTGGTAAGGCATGTTATGCTTAGGATGTGAGCTCTAAAAAAGACATAGAAGATTGAATCATGTGGTTTAAACAAGTATTATGGTGTAGTGTGTTGTATCTTATGATTTCAAGTTAGGTTTGATCATGGTGAGAGAATTTAGTTCATTTATACTTTAGTAGATGGATTTATCAATGCCCATATGAGAATTATAAGTCGAATCAAATGAGTATGGTATGTAAGGGGATGAGTATAGTTGAAGGAGTATTTGAGAAGTATTTCCAAGCTTGAAAGTAAGAAGTTGCACTGCCTAAGGCCTTGTAATTCTATCCTAACTTATGAGTTATATGTCTATGTTCTATGCTATAGAGTTGTATCAATGTTGTGATTCCTTAGTCAGATGTCTTTTTCAGATCATGCCCAAAAGTCTTTACTCCCTTATATTATTAGAAGTTCTTAGAAAAGTGTTGAGGAAATACTCCATGTGAGTATGGGCAGTTAGAATGGTCCAATTCATATAGCCTGCGATCCAGTTTATCAATCAGGAAGATAAGATCCTATAGATTTCCAACTTTCCATTTAATCTTACTACACAAAGTTTCATGAGTAAGGCCATTCAATGAGGTGAAATGTTCGCATTCAGGAAAATTACGAATTCATTTCAGTTCTTGCACTATGCATCAATTCCATATTTAGATATTTTGTCATGATTCAGTTCATAAGTGTTCAGTGAATGATCTTAGTTTTCTAATTATTCCATCTTAGACAACATAATACCCATTGTATGATCTTAGTCTCATTGTCTCATAATTTGTGATTGCATAAGTTATGACTTCACAGTTCTACATGTATGATTGTATCATGAACACTTCAAGCGAATTCTAAATTCTCAGCATGAATCAACTCCTCATGGTAAGTAAAGGCAAGTCAGCTCAGAAATTAATTTTATGATAGATGCTTTTAATGCTTCAGCTTAGTTATATCCCTTCTTAGAAGACATATCATGTCTATGTTATTCCATACCTATATGGATTGAATAATTTCCTATCCAACATTCGAGGACGAATGATTTCAAGGCAGAGATAATCTAAAACCATGTATTTTTGCGTAAGATTTCTAACTATCGTTCCTGCGTTTATAAAATTTAATCTCAAAATTTGTATGTTAATACATGTTTCATGATCATTATCCTATTTTATGAAGTGCTTGAGATTTGAATAATGTTCACAGAAATCACTTAGAACAAAGTGGAGCTAAGAGCCTTTGATTCGTCCAAAGTTTACTATTCAATTCCACAAGGGCCTACTTTGAATGTGTATACCTTTTTAAATACATAGAATTTTGTAGTTCAAGATCCATCAAGTTGTATACACTTGAGCCAGCTTTCCAACGATACCAATTTCTCCTGAATCTGATACCCAAGCAAAATGTTATAGCCATTTTCGTGAGACAGGTAGTGAGGTCGTGCGATTAGACCGCGACTCCCACTCCATTGCCCACACCTATTTTCCAGCTTCTGTATCTGAGTTTTAAGGGAAATTGAGTCTTTTCCCCCACCCTAATTCGTCCATAAAACATAATTAAATCCACAAGGAGCATTATTTGTCTCCTTTATTCGTAATTCCTCTCCATGAACAAAACCCTAATATCCATCCAAGAATTTCAAGGCCCCATTACAATCTCTTCAAGAAAAAACAAGAATTAAGTTATCTAATCCAAGAATATCAAAAAAATATCTCAAGATCATCTACAAGGGTTTCAAAGATAAGTTTTCTACATCAAATCAAGCCTATTAAGGTATGTGGGGTTATGAACAAGGATACTTTTTCATCCTTGTGCCCAAAACTTGCTTTTAACTTAAGATTTCATGATTTGTGAATTAGGGTTCATTCACAAACTATTTCATTTTGAATTTATGAGTTTATGAGTGGTTTAAATATTGGAGTGCATGTTTATCTCATCTATTAATGCTTTTACTTGAAGATTTATGTCTTGTATTGCACTTCTTTATCATGAATTGAGATAGTTAAATGATTTCAAGATGATTGTTGAGAATGAAGTTTCATTATGGGATTCTGAAAATTTCAGTTCATAAGCTTTAAACCAATAATGAGTTTTGAGATTTCAAGAAACCTATGATCTTAAGCCTCATTTAGAAGTTGTTTATCAATATTTAAGAAAAAATTGAATTTTGATCCTAAACTAAGATAAGTTATCCACATTATTCATATAGTTTATGATTTAAAGTAAAGAGAAGCATAACTGGTTTTCCTTACAAACCCTTGTGCTATTTTAAGGTGGATTTCCTAAAGTCTAAGCGATAAGTATGAGATTAGTATTTAGCATCGAGTTCGCCATGAATCCAAAGGTCTCATGCCCCAAAACTACTTGCCACCGTAGTCTTAAGTGACTATAGTGGGCTAAGTCAGTGATCACTTAAGATAAGGTTCTATTCTGATTGCAAGGGTAGAACAGCTCTCCCCAACGTGGGTAAGACATTGGACTCGATGATGGCTCATACGATTTATGTCAGTCTAAAGAAAATCCCAATACAAAGAGTATAAGTTCAACTTTTAGAACTAAGTGTTATGGATCACCAAGATTATCTATGTTTTACATACTCATGCTTAATTATTTTGCAGTACACATTTTATTCGAGCCAAGTTGAGTCATTTACACTTAGCATGTCTCATTTGAAAGTTTTTTATGAATATTGAACTTTTGTTTTTACTTATGCATTCACCCTCATATGCTCAGTACATTCCAAAATACTGATCCACATGTATTTATATGTGCCACACTGTTTAATAATGTGGGTACTAGTTGTAGCCCATACATCATAATCAGACAGTGTGCAGCTTCCAGTTAGTAGGTGATGAATCCTTTTTATTCAAGGGCTCGAGTCAGTCATAGTTCGAGTAGTATCTAGTGTTCTTTATTCAGTCATATTTATTAGGGATATTTGGGGGTCATGTCACGACTACCTACAGTCAATACTAGTAGAGGCTTCATAGACAGTCATTAGAGTTGATGTATTTAATTCCATTCTTATTTTGTATAATCAAAGTTGCAATCCTTTTAATATAGTTTGGTTTTGATCATATTCATAAATGGTTTATCTTCCACATATTTCTTTTGGATTTGTGTATTTAATTTAGTCGCTTAAGAGTTATGCTAGGACCAGTGTTATCTTTTGATCACTTATGGTCCTAAGTGTCGTGTGACAACTAGGGGGTAGTCTCGGGTCATTACAGTAGCACACAGATTACACTAACCAGATAGTACATCAGAGGTTCACCAGAGTGTTCCACGTGTTAATGTTAAAGATGTATTTGGTAAGTATCTTTCCTATGGGGACGAACTGATTTCTTTTTGATGTTCCACTGTTTCATGGAATTTTCGATGCTTAAAACAATGAAATTAAGGAAAAACTTAGTTTTTATTTTAGATGTGATGTGTTTTTATGTTGGGTAGTCGAGAAGATCACAGAGCTGGGTAATAATGACCTTTGGGTTGAGAGGTAGGGTGAGATTAAGAAGGCATCACTGCACTTTGTAGTAAAGTTCATGTAGACAACGGTGCGATATCATATGAATTCCACATCTACGGACAAGATTCTCACCTAGGATAGAGTAGTATTGATTTCCATCTTGATGTTTTGTTTTGACAAATATTTTGCTAAGTAGATTCGGAATAAAATCCATGAGAGAGCATTAAGTTAGTTCACCACTCTTCCCTTCCCATATTTCATGTAGCGCTTATGTGATGTAGTCGGAGAGTCTCCTATTTTAGAGCTTTGACAATGGACCAAGGAGATCTATATGGAAAATATTGGAATGATTAAGGATGCAGCTAACCCGATCGTGCTATATCGAGTGCATCCATAAACTTTTTCTGGTATACCCATTTTTAGGGGCCTTCTATTTTAGTCGAGCCTATTGAGAGGAAGACTATGAGTATTGATAGTGACATGGGTTGTTAGAGAGAAAAGACCTTGATTGTTATAGGCGACAAAAATCATATGGGAACATCCCCACCATCCTCAAAATTTATTTCTACGCCAACCACGACATCAACTTTACCACTTTGCTCACCATCTACTGGGTTTGTGAGTATAGCTCAGAGTTTTTATAGCAGACGGTTGAGCAAAAGTAAGAGGTAATTGATCTCCTCAACTAGAAAGATACCATTTGTCCATACTATTCAGTCAGATCAGGCCTTTGGTTTGGACTAGTTTAGAGGCTTCTAAGGCTAGAGTTAAGAGTTAGATGATGTTAGCAATGGAGGGGTACACTAGAGAGATGCATGCCCACATAGATTATTATAAGACTCAAATGAGTGCACGACTTTCCAAGTCCAGGTGTCTAATTTATCAGTCCTATGTGATGGGATTTCCATATTACACTTAAAGATGCAATCATTAGTGGAGAGATATATTTAGATTATCCCTCTAATTATCCCTACTTTAACGCAGCCATTACCCAGGCCAATACCTATGGTTTTAATTTGTTTGCATATGATGATGCATCCTCGATTGTTGAAGACAGGAAAGGTCGTGAGAAGGATTTATACGATCCTCAGATGTATTATTTATGTTCCTTAAGAAGTCCACTATAGATTTAGTTGTGAACCTTTATGTGGATGGAAGACAGCATGCCGATATGGATATGGGAGCCTTCTCTAATCGTACACCACCATTTCCTTTAACATATAAGCTTCGAGATACTCCATGTAGTGGAAAGTCAACTTTGGATGCATAAACCATCAAAATATGTCCTTTCATGTTGTTGTGCTTATTTTCTAGCATGCTTTATGGTTAGTGTGTTAAATTTTAGTTAGGGTTGGTGGTGTACCACAGTCGAGGGTTTTTCGTGTCGTGTTTCTTTTGCCATTGGCTATTGTATCCAAGTAGAACTAGAATTTTTAGGTCATATTATGTTTTGTGCTTTGTTTTGTGTTTTTTCTATTTAATTAAGAGAAAAATAAGAAACCTATGTGCAGTTGGCAGTTATTTTTTGTGTTCGAACTACTTTGAGAGAAAAATTTAAAAAATGATGCCTACTCCTACAATTTTGTAAGCTGCGTGATGTAAATACCTGTGAGACCATTGTTTAATCATGACATGGCATTAGTATTGGGGATATAATAATCATAGCATAGCATTTCTTAGTTAGTAGTTGGTGATAAAACCATGTACCATGTTTGTGAGAGGTACTTACCTAGTTCCCTATATACATTTAATCCAGAACATGCTTGATTAATCTTGTCTAGGTTGAAGCACTGCTGGTTAGAAAATGATCATAGGCCATTTTTTCACTTAGTGCACTCGTAGCCTAAATTACCATCCAAAAGTTAATAAGTAATTGTGATCCCTAATTTAAGCCTATGTAGACCTATTTTTTGTTTTCACCATTCAAATTTATTACAATACAGGTATTTTATCCCTGGTCCCTCCTTGGACAATGTGCATCTCAACTCAAGCATATTGCTTTTATTGAAGGTGGCTATCATAGAAGTATGTAGTTAAAACTGGTTATACAAAAGATGTTTAATGTAAAAGAAAAATAAAATAAGGTTGGTTGTGGAAGAAAAAAAAAGAGAAAGAATACAAAATAAAAAAAATGGGAAAGAAAAAGAAAAATAGAAGTGAATAAAAGAAACCACATGCAAATCAAAATATTAATAAAGGTTAAAAGGGTAAAATAAATGAAGAATGTTTGGGACGTGGATCCCAAAATTTAAGTGGAGTGTCGTGGAGGGTTAGTCACTATATCCCAAATGTATCATACCTTCCTCCAAGCCTAGTAAGATCCTATAGTGATCCTAGTCCAACTTTCTAAAAAATTAAGTTATGGAAAATAAGGGCAAGCCAATGTTATTTTATGCACATTAATTGTAAAATCTTTTGTGAGCATGTTTGGATACAGTCCCTTGCATTGACATGCATTTTTATTCATAGTAGTTGATACTAATTTGCAATGATATGGGTTTTGTTGTTAACTGTATATTGTTTGGGTAGTGAAAGTTTCATATTCACTTAGTTATTTGTTACAAATCAAATGTCATTACTTGATATCTTTGTTTCATTTTATTGTGCTACATGTATCCACAAAGTGATTTTGAATAGATGGAAGGAAGGGGTGATGATTTTTATGCTGAATTGAGTTGACTGTCGTAGCTGCCTTAGGTTTCTTTTATTTAAGCATCATGTGTACTTTTTGATGTGTTAGTTGCCTGAGGACATGCAAACGTTCTATGTTGAGGGTGTTAATGTGCTATAGTTTTATCACACTTTTGATGCATAAAAATGCAATTATGCAAGTCCATAGGTCTTTTTTTAGATGTGATGTGTTTTTATGTTGGTTTTGAAGGAAAATAGGTTTTTGGAGTAGAGTAGGGGATAAAGAGAGTAAGTGTAGCTGAAAATCTTCTTACATGACCCACCTACGTGCCACAAGTAGTACTTATGGTCCCATAAGTTTTAGAAAAAGGTTCTGAAAGTGGAAAAAGCCTCTGATTCCTATAAAGGCCATGTAAGGTTGTAAATGGTACCTATGGCATATAGGTACCCCCTCATAGGTTGGTGATCTGAAGCATGTTGATTCCTCAGAAAACTACGAACTAACCTAAGGCTCATAGGTACTACCTATGGCCCATAAGTAGGGTCATCAGTTGATGCCAACTTTATTTTCCTACTTTATTTTGGATAGGATTTTTAGGTTCTCATATGTACCTATAAAATACCCCATTGATGTTTTGTTATTAGTTTAGACACTCTTACATACTTTACATACTTATTACATTATTTTAATTCTAAAATTCAGTTTTCCTCTTGGAATTATTCTAGTTCTTAGTTTTTAGGATTTGAAATAAAGTTGAGATTTTGGTTTAAATTCTTAATTCTTTGTGAGATTATGAATATTCTTTCAATTATTAATTATATGGGTGTTCTGCAAACATGAGATGCTAAATCTTTTAACTAGGGTTGTGCGAACCGTAATAGAGTTAAAAAGTAGATGAAGTTCAAAGTCTTGCTCTATTGGTGTTCTTGCATGTATTATAGTGTTTTTTGTATTGATTATTTTCATAAAGATTTCATACATTAAGAACCTACCTTTATTTGATACTAACTTAATAGAGAGATTGCGATTAGGAAAAGTAGATCACAATAATAATTTGAAGCTGCTACCAACCTTCATCTAAGTAACTTAAGATCGAGATGAGATAGTTGATCTTGGATCTAAGATAAGGGTTACTAATGAGACACTATGAGATCAAGAGGTGATGAGTTAAATTCACCAAATAGTATCGAGAGATAGTTTGTTACAGATAACATATTACATTCTGCATGCAAAGCACCGAGATAGTTTGATGAGCATGATAAGTCATCGGGTTAGGAAGTCAGAAGGTAGCACAATTCTTCTGATCATCTCATACTGATTTCAACTCAACTGGCCAAACATTATTTATGTTACTACTGATTGTTCCAAAAACCCTATTTACTTTCTACATTTTTTTCGACTACATTAGAATGTTCTGGACAGAGATTAAAACTATTCCTTGTCATTTCAACCCCAACTTTTATTGTGTTCTATATTTGAGCAGTGACTGCATTATACCTTTTAGGAGGAGTAATTTTTTGAGACATCAAATTTTGAGGGTGTACCAAATCCAAGGGTTTTTTTCTGTGTTGTTTCCTATTAACTATAGTATCCTAGTAAAACTAGGATGTTTAGGTCATATTGCTTTTTATATTTTGTGCTTTGCATTGTTTTTGTTTAATTAGGAGAAAAATTAGGAACCTAAGGGCAGTTGATAATTGTTTTGTGTTCAAACTATTTTGAGAAAAAAATGAAAAAAAAATGATGCCCCTTCTAAAACTTTATGAACTGTGCGATATAAATATTTCTATGACCATAGTTTGAATCTTGTCATGGAATCAGTAATCAGGACACAGTAACCATAGCTTAGCATTGCATGAACTGGATAGGTAGTAGTTAATGATATAACCCTGTACCATGTGTGTGTGAGATACATACCTTGCTCCTTGTGTGCATTTAATCCAGAACATTCCCGATTATTCTTGCCTAGGTTGTAGGATAGTTAGCTAGGACATAATCATCGGTTCCTTTTGACTTAGCTATTCTTAGCCTAAATAACTGTCTAAAACCGATTAAGTATCTCTTGATCCATGATTTGAGCCTACATTGATCTATTTTCTTGTTTTCACATTTTCACCTTCCCAACTTAGTAAAATGAACATGTTTTTGCTCTGGTCCCACCTTGTTGGGGATGGTTATCATTATGGTGTAGAGTTAAAATTGAGTATGAATAGGGTGTTTACTGTAAAAGAAAAAGAAAGCAAGGTTAGGTATGGCCAAAAAAAAGAGAAAGAAAGAAAAATAAAGAAAAAACTTGATAAGTGAAAGAAAAATATAAGTGAATAAATAAAAACATCACCCAATCTAAAATAATCAATTAAAGAGAAAAAAGGAGAAATAGAAGAAAAATGGTTGAGACGTGGTTCCCAAAATGTAAGTGTATTGTAAAGGAGGGTGAGTCACTATATCCCAAATGTACCATACCTTCCCCCAAGCCTACATTACAAGCCTAGTAAAGTTCTATAATAATCCTAGTCTACGTGTTCAAGAAACTAAGGTATAGAAAATATGGGTAAGCCTATCGAATATTATGTACAGTGATTGGAACTTCTTTTGTGAGTGTGAGTATATCGATAAGGTCCCTTGTATTGACACACATTATTGTACTGTGAGACTTCGGACTTCTTTTCTTCAAGGGTACATGGGTTATGTTTTTATTTTCTTATCTATTCTAGTAGTGTAAGTTGCATATTCTTTTGTTTTTTTGTTTCAAATTTAGTTCCATTACTCGATACCTTTGTGTCATATTGTTGTGCAACATTTATCTACATAGTGATTTTGAAAGTTGGAAATATAAGGGGTAAAGATTTCTTAGCTGAATTGAGTTAACTGTCGTAGATGCCCTAGGTTTCTTTAATTTAAGCATTATCCGTTCTTTGTTGTATGTTAGTTTCCTGAGGAAATGGAAAAGTTTCTAACTTTTGGGTGCTGATGTGCCATGGTTTCATGGTAATTTTGATTCTTAATAAGGAAATTATGCAAATAATTAGGTCTTTTTGTTAGATGTGATGTATTTTCATGTTGGTTTTGCAAGAAAGAGGGCTTTCGAGTAGAGTAGGGGAAATGATAGGTAGTGTTACTAAAATTATACTTACCTGACCCACCTACGGGTCGTTATTAGTGCTTGAGGGCTAGTAAGTGGTGACCGTAAGTTGTAGAAGAAAAGTTTTGAAAATTGAAAAAACTCTCTGATTCCAATGAAGGAAACCTATGCGGCATAAGTGGTACCTACGACCCATAGGTACCCCCTTTTAGGTTGGTGATCTAAAGCTTTCTTATTCTTTTAAGACTTAAAAACCCACCTAGGACCCATAGGTACGAATTATGGCCCGTAAGTGGGGTCGTACGTTTATGCCAACATAGTTTTCCTACTTCATTTTGGATAGGATTTTTATGTTTTCCAATGTAGCTATAAATTCCCCATTGATGTATTGTTATTATTTTACTCAAGATTACATACTTTACATACTAATTACATTGTTTTGATTCTGACATACAGTTGTGATCTTGGGATTATTCTTTTTCTTGGTTTTTAGGGATTGATATAAAGTTGAGATTTTTGTTTCCCTTATTAATTATTTGTGAGATTACTTATATGCTTTCAATTATGAGTTCTACGTATTTTCTTGCAAATTTGAGCAAATAAACCTCTTAACTACGATTGTGGGAACCCTAATGAATAACAACATAGAGGAAGTGCAAAGTCTTGCTCTATTGGTGTCCTTGAATGTATTATGGTTTTCTTTTTATTGATAGTTTTCTTAACGATTATAGATGTTAAAAACCTACCTTTATTCAATACTAACTTCAGAGAGTGGTTGAGATTAAAATATATAGTACTCTTCAGTAAGTGCCATCGTCTCTATATCCTACAACTTAACTTTATATGTCACCACATCCTTCACGTACTTAGTGTACTTGAGCATTCCCTATAAAACATCTAAAAGAGGAAAATTAATATTAAGTTTTCTTAACGTGTCAAATAACTTCTTGATACAAGCATATTTTTTGGCCTTTTTTAGCCTCTACGGGAATGATGGAGGTGGTCTTTAAATCACTTGCTCAGCAGCTTTAGTTCTAGGGTACTTAGAATTACCTGAATTATTAGCATCTTTGCCTGCAACTATTGTTGAACTAACTCTGTATCTACCTCCTTAGCGTTCTTTTGAGTTTAGCACTAAGCTATTTCCCACTCCTTAAAGAGATTGCCATAATTTACTTTGGATGATCTGTACTTCTTGGCAATCCACCTGATGTCCTAGTATTCAGTGCCTGGGCTAGTTTCCCCAACCGCTGCTCTAACTTTTGTTGATCCACTTGTTTATATTTTATTTTAGAAAACATTTCTTCTCATTTTTTCAGGATCCTCTTTAAAGTTTAGTCTCTATTAATGGCTTGTGTATTGTGTTGTTGCTGCTGGAACTGCTGGTTATAATTATTGCCCCATAAAAAATTAGGTTGAGTCTGCCATTTTTGGTTGTAGGAAATCACATAAGTTGGCTTCTGTGAATTGACCAAAAAATTTATTGATTAAAGATTTGCACCACACGTTTGCAGAGTGGATACTATTACCACAAATCATACACCAACCTAGGGTCTGTTGTACTGCATTCACTTCTGTCAGAGTTTTATTCACACCCAATTTGCTGAATTAGGTCATTGTCTAATTCGGCATAGCTGATAAATATGTGGTTAAGGCTTTGATTTTATCGACTTCAATTATTTCTACAACCTTTTTCACTGAGCTTCTGTATATGTTACCATGCCAGTCTGGATTCCCTTGAGCAATCCGATTCTACAAGGTATACAACTCATCATAAGATTTTCGAGAGCCAGACCCTCAGTGTCTGACTCTAGCAAAAAAAAAATTTATGGTCAAAAGGTTTAACAAAGAAATGAGATAATACCTCATTATATTGCTAATGAAGTGGAAAGTCTCAAAGAAGAGACTGAATCTCGGCCAAGTATGATACAAGTTTTCATACACCTTCTACTTTAAGCTTAAAATCTCACTATGTAGTCTTGCATTCTTCTTGGATGGAGAGAATCAGATGAGGAATTTTCAAGATAAGTCATCCCATGTTGTGATTGAACTTACCGGCTCTGCGTTCAACCACTTTTTTGCTTCCCCTAAATTTGTGAAGCGGAAGAGCTTTAGTCACACAAAATCAGTGGACACTCCGATTGGGATGAATGCATCATTGATTTCCAAGAAATTCTACATGTGAACCTATGGATCTTTATGTGAAAGATCGGTGAAATAACCACTACTGTGTAAAATTTGCACCATGTTCTGCTTCAGTTCAAATCTACCCCCAACAGTCGGTCAGTAAATAACAAAGGTCATATTAGTAGCAAGTGGGATTGCCACTTTGTAAACTATCATACGGGTTGGTGGATCTTCGGCGATAGGTGTAGGAATATCTTCCTCTTGATGAATTTGTGGGATTCTATTAAGAAGTATTGCTTCTCTCCTTCTTTAGTGTAAGCTTTGCTTGAGCATGGGGTCTTGTTCAACCAACTACTTAGCCCTGGAAAGCTTACTAGTTTGCTTAACCTTTTCTTGCAAAATCATATGGCAAGATCAAGTTAATAGCACCACATAAATCAAAAAGTAAAACTAAAACTAAAGGAGTTTCCAAATTACAAGTACCGGACAATAGCCCCAGAAATATGTTGCACCTAAGCGCACGCGCAAGTGTATGTGGTCAACCCATGTAATATACTGGCCTTGAGATAGCCAAGTATCAATCCCACAGAGACTACAGTTGAGAAAATATCTAACTTCAATTTAACTATTAAGATTAAATTAGTTCAAACATAACCACAAGAGTTTGAAGGTTATAACATATTGTAAATTAAACAAAGCGGTAAAGTAAAGGCTTTGGAATATCAATAGGGAGAAACCCAAGCTTAATGCACTGTGAAAAAATATACTACATTATATAACTTCATTGGTTAGTTTAATTACCTTGGTTGTTGGTTAAGGTGATCAATGATAAAACTATGGCCTACTAGACCTTTAATCGATTATCACACTTAGCCCCTGCAACTACTTCAATGAGCAGGGATGTGAGAACTAAGTTAGAAGCACTAATAATATATCATGTAATTGAACAAAATAGGGAAATTAAGTATATTCCTATCCTAAGTGCTAATCAAAACTTCATTCAAGTAAGTTTACAATCCTATTCTATTCACCAGTGATCTACCCTATCATTCATCCTTCTGGGTTCATAATAGAGTTAAGCATGTATTATAAGGGTCACAAATCCTTAAAATAGTTATAAAAAGGATAATAAACAATCAATATAGATAACAAACCAAAACCAAAACAATTCATAACAAAGATTCTCACGTTATTGGCCTTAACCCCAGAAAAAAGTGTATAGCCGATCATGGACATAACCGTAATCACAATGAATGAATACATGATATAATCCATAACCAAACAAAAATAATGAATGAAAACACCTAATTAAAGTGTTCTCCAGCATTCCTTCAAGTACTAAGGTCGTCCAATTTGCTTATTGAAGTGCTTAAGTGTTCTATTTATAGGAGGACACTAACTGCCTGATTTGGAGTTGCCTTTATGCCACAACCTCATTGTTCTATCTAGGCAACGTGGCCAGCCTAATCATGGAGGCACATTTTTTTTTTCTATATTGACTTGCTACCAAGGTCATTCCATGACCTTAATTAATTTTTAACCATTGTACGAAAAATCATGAATAGCACTCAATATTTCAATAACTAATCATGATGTACACATTTTCATTATCAAATATATGAAAAGACTATTCTAATGAGGGAACGTAGTTTCATGGTCATAACCAAAACAATTGAGTGAAAATTCATAAAATTCATGGTTATCTTGGAATGCCATAAAACATAAAATAGTTTTACACTTGTATATTTAAGGATTTATTGGGACTCAATTGGCGGAAGGGACCTATTGATAAAATCCCACATACCTAAGTGTAGAAGTCTTGAAGAAATACCTAGGGTTTATCTAGTTCTTGAGAAACCCTTGTTTGTTCTGAGGAAGAATAGAATCACTCTAATTTTCTAAGAGAAGTGATTTTCTAAGTTATGAGAAGTTAGGGAAATATGTACCCTTGATAACTAATGTTTTAGAATGGTAAATAACATGGGTTTGGGTTAAGAAGGGGTGAAAATTACAATGAACCCTTGTTTAAAATGAGCAGGGATTTTTTGTTCAAATAATTGCGACTCACCCCATGACTTATCATTTCTTGTTACGAGTCATGGTATGAGTTGTAACATGAGCTCCTGGGATCTTAGGTCCATTATGTTATGACTATGACCACCCTCCAAATGACTCCTTACGACTGACTATGAGTCATTGGGAGAGACGTAGTCTGATGCTTGGCTTTTGGATCACTTACTGTTTAGGTTATAGAAGCACACAATGATTCATAATGTTTGATTACGAGTCATGTGCTAGACTTATTACCACTGGCATGGATTCTTTATCATACACTATTGTGACTATGAATCCTTCCTAATGACTCGTTGTCACTGATTATGAGTCGTGAAGTGGGGTCGCAGTGACTAGGCTTAATCTGAAAGTCCTTTCTGTCATGACTAGACAACTTATAATGACTCATAATGTCTTACTATGGGTCTTCATGTTAATCAGAGTCACTACAGCTAACAGATACTTAAGGGAACTTTTTTCCATGATATTGGATTAAGTCCAGACCTGTGGTGTTGGAAATCCAACTTAATGGTCTATCTTTTGAAGGGTCAAGGGATTGAAATTTTAGGGTATTATAATATATCCACATGTGGAGTCATTCATCAAATGAAACTGTCTAAACTAGAATACAAAGAAAAACTAAGATCATGCGCTAAACACTTATGAGATGAAGCATGACTAAATATCTCAATCTAAGACGTTATGCATGGACTAAACTGAATTCATGAATACATGCTATGACATGAACATGACTGGATGGATAATATGGGAATAAAAAATTTAATCAACTTAGGAAACTATTACTTCTAGCTGGAATTGGGTTTGTTGAGAAAATATAGGGGTACTTGGCTCGCATATCAGCTTCTATTTCCTAAGTAGCTCTTTCAACTGACTGATTTCTCCATAGAAATTTCACTAAGGCAACTTCTTTATTTCTCAACCTACTTATATGATGATAAAGGATATTAACTGGGACTTCTTCGTAAGAGAGTCTATCTTCCACGCCCACACTTTCTAAAGAAACTATTGAATATGGATCACCAATGCATTTCTTTAACAAAGAGACATGAAACATTAATGCACTGATGCTAACTCTGCAGGAAACTTTACCTCATAAGCTACCTTCCGAAAATAGATCAAAATCCTATATGGGAAAATATAGAGGGGACTAAGCTTCCGTTTCTTATCAAATATCATCACTCCTTTCATAGGAAAAAATTTCAAATACACCAAGTCACCAACATCAAACTCAAGCTTCTTTCTCCTCAAATCTGCATAGGAATTTTGTTAACTCTGTGTTGTCTTCAACTTTTTTCACATCAACTGAACCTTTTCCATTACCTCATATACTAAGTTTTGACCTATCAAGGCTATTTTGCAAACCTCAAACCAACACATAGGATACCTACAACTCCTACGATAAAGAGCCTCAAATGAGGCCATCTAAATACTAGAGTGATAGTTGTTACTGTAGGAAAACTCAATAAAGGCAAGTGATCATCCCATCTACCCTTGAAATTGAACACACATGCCCTGAACAAAACCTTTAAAGTCTGAATGGTTCTTTTTACTGGACCATCACTCTATGGGTGAAAAGTCATTCTGAGGTAAACTTGTGTAAGAATAAACTTCTGAAAAACCTTCCAAAAATATGAGGTAAACTAAGTACCTTAATATAAAATGACGGTCAGTGGAACTCCTTATAAGTTTACCAATTTCCTTCAAATGGAGTCTAGAAAAATCATCCACTGAGTCTAAAGTGTTAACTGGCAAAAAATAAGCTGACTTGGTCATCAAATCCACAATGACCCAAACAGAATCATGTTGACTATGAGTGTGAGGTAACCCTATAACAAAGTACATATTCACTACTTCACACTTGAAAGTAGGGATGCTGAATTCCTGAAGCATACCATTAGGACTCTAGTGCTTAACCTTGACCTGGTGACAATTGGAACACTTAACCATAAATTCAATAATATCCTTATTCTTACCATTCTACCAATAGAATTCTCGAAAATTACAGTACATTTTAGTGGCTCTTGAATGAATAGAATATCGTGAACCATGCGCCTCTACTAATATTTGTTGCCTCAAATCATCCACATTCAGAACACATAACCTGCACTGACAATGATGTACACCAGCTTTCCCTGGGAAAAAATCTCGACTTTCTGATCCCGAACTGTATCTTTCTACTTAACCAAAATAAGATATTTGTCTTGATTTTTCTTTTCCTATAAAACAAATAAAATTTTGAACAATTCTGAAACCAAACACTACCTTTGGCTGAATCAACCAACAAAAATCACAACCTAGCAAGCTAATGAATCTCACAAACAAATTCATTCTTATCATCCTCAACATAGGAAACACTTCTAATAGAGCATTTCTAAGGACGTCGAACATAATATTCGCCTTATCGAGTGATACAAGACACTCATATCATAATCTTTAAAAAATTCTAACCACCTTCTATGACAAAGATTTAGGTCTTTCTGAGGGAACACGTACTGAAGGCACTTGTGTACAGTAAACACACCCACATGAACCCTATTAAGGTAATGCCTCTAAATCTTCAAGGTAAAAACAATTGCTGCCAACTTGAGATCATGATTCGGGTAGTTATTCTCCTGAGGTTTGAGTTTTCTAGAGTTATATGCTATAACCATACCCCACTACATCAACACAAAACCAAGACCGACTCTTGAAGCAGCAAAATAAACCATAAAACCATCTGAACCCTCTAGTTGATTAGAAATTGAGGCGAAAGTAAGTCGAGTCTTCAACTCCTTGAAGCTGTTGTCACAAGAATTGAACCATTGAAATTTAAATTTCTTATGATTTTTTATACACATATGAGAAGCAATACAATAAAATCCCTCAACAAACTATTTCTAGTAATCGGCTAAACCCAAGAAACTCCTAATATCTGATGGAGAGATGGGTCTAGGCCAGTTTCTTACTTTTTTAGTCATTTGAGGATCAACTCGAATGCCATCACTAGAAATTATGTGACCAAGGAAAGCTACTAATTTCAACCAGAATTCACACTTGCCAAACTTAGCGAATAACTGGTGATCCTTAGGGTCTGTGAAATGATCCTCTAATGGTCTGCATGATTGCCTTCACTACGAGAATAAATGAGGATGTCATCTATGAAGACTATGATGATCATATCTAGGTACTTCTTGAACACTCTGTTCATCAAGTCCATAAAAGTAACACGACCCGACCGAGGACCTTATCGTACTGGGCATCCCATGTTCATCCAGGATCGGGGACCACCCTTCGTTATCCAACCCTACCACAATTAGAGTACCTTGAGTAAGCTGAATACTGAACATAATACATGATAGAATAAGATGACAAAGACTAACTTTGGGATAGGTATATTACTAGACCAGCTTACCAAGTCATCCCGTGCATATAACCATACTATTCAAACCACCAAGCCAAGCCAATACCGAATCGAGGGCAATAAACAAATCCAAAACCAAATAAGTTCCAAAACATAATATGTTATATCCTAAAATAAAATATGATGGAATAGTGAAAAATTATGTCCAATGATATCAACCCAAATACCAATGCCAATATTAAGGTTGACAAAAATACCAATCCTGCCCATTCCAACCCATAGCAGTACCACAAAGACTCTAACCAAAAAAGTAAGAATATCCAGTTGGTACATACCCCCAACCATTATCCAAAAATAAATCAAAATTTCTAAAAATATCCATAACATGAAATGGAGCCTTCTAAAAAAATGAAAGTTCACCACTTCAATCCTAAAGTGTCCTAGAGTCAATCATTATGTAGGAAGAGTAGAACAATCAGTTCCTACATAGAATGGGTATACAACTGTCCGAAGATGGATTAGTGGGTGAACACTTGCATGCACTCAGGATAAGGATAAAATAATTCCATTTATAAAACAAAGTAAAACCATCCATATGCAAACAAACTGTACATACATACATATATATATATATGCCTGGAATGGGAACTAAGTTTAGCATACCATTAAAACCTTTACCTGTGCTATGTAGATTTGTTGTCCTAATCTACCAACGGGCTATATGGGTTCAATACCCCCTGCTAAAAGGGCCCTAGTGCGTGAATACATATAACTAGGAAAGACAAAACTTGTGATGACTAGTACATCCCCCAAATATAAAGTTTGACATCATGCACATGGTCACCAAGACAAAACCTCACATTGGAAAATATGAGTTTCTAGTTTTGGTCCCCCCGGGACCTCTACCTTCCACGTCTTAATGACACACCCCGCCATTATTGCCCAATTAAAACCATTACTAAGCAACCAACTAACCCATTAACCATTTATTAACCAAGGCCATTAGTAGTGGTATCGTCATACCAATTATACTTGAAAGTTTTATCCATATCCATCTATATATTGGTTTAAGGGATTCCATATACCTTTCATGATTTCTAATTATCAAAAATCATGGCCACCAAGGCCTTTCCAATCTGTTTAACACTATTTGAACCATTCATATAATTTAGTGTTCCATTACCAAGTTTAAACGATGCATAAGTTCCTTTGCAAAAACAATATTATAGTGGAAACATTGTTAAAGGCATTTTATCAAACATATTGGGGGCATAGTATTTCCAAAACCAAAGTCCATTACAAAAAAAACATTCCCATGCAACCAATTACCAAAAACCATTATTAATGCATATAAAAGGATAATTAAAACATGTGAAAACCATAACAAAGCATTTATAACTAAAACCCCAAATTATATTTGAACACCTAAAATCATACAACATTCACATCATAAAAATCTTGTGTAAAACCATGACATTAATTCGAACAAACAATGAGGGAAGAGAAATTTCCTTAATTGACAAAGTAGATGGAGAGAAACCACCAAAAAGATCCCTAATTTAGTCCTTTAGTTGAAGCTCTAGCTTCCTTTCCCAAAAACTTTTGAGAGAACTGAGAGTGTTTAGGAAGAGTTTCTATGTGTTAATGAATAGAATAATAGGGTAAATAGCCTCCCAAAGAGTTAGGAGACATGGGACATTATTAGGGTAAGGGGGGGAATGTCTAGATTACCCCCACTTAAGTTGCACAAAAATCCCATCACAGGGGTATGACTAACCCACACGAGTTATACCCTTCGATAAGAGTGGTACCCACAACTCGTATTCTTGGACCTAATACTATTTAGTGTACGACTCATTTTCCTCATCGTAATGAAAAGATACAATTTGTACCCTTGACCCGTATCTCTAACAAGATAGAATCACAGAAGGTTTGAACACTGACCACCATACGAGTCCTGGGTAGGACTCGTACCCCGACTTACAACTCTTGGTGAGCCACTCGAACTTAAATCCAACTTAAGTTATCAAGTCTAAGGTTAAGTGAAGAAACCAAATGATCTGTATCAAACCATAAGACTTATACCACTAAGTCGTACCCATTCCAGTGACCAAAATCCATCCCACCGACCAACACTAGTCAGTATATGACTGGACCATACCTTTTGTACACCAACATATGGCTCGTACCCATGAGTTATACTGGGTCCAACAACAAAAATACAAGGAAATTTTCTAAGGGTCAAAACCCAAGGTGTTTCAAAAGGATACATGATTATTTGATAGTACAAAAGACATAACTACAAATTCATAGTGACCATACCGAGTTCTAAAGGCTGTCTTAGGAATGTCACATTCTCTGACTCTGAGCAGATTACATCTTAATCTAAGGTCCACCTTGGAGAAACAATTTGTAACCTAAAGTTGGTCAATAAAGTCATCAATCCTAGGGAGAGGATACTTATTCGTGATTGTGACTTTGTTCAGCTGACCGTAGTCAATGTATATTCTGAGGGAACCGACTTTCTTGCACACGAAGAGAACTGGGGCACCCTATATAGAGGCACTAGGTCTAAGGAAACCCTTATATAAGAGATCTTTCACCTACTTTTTAATTCCTTAAACTTGACTGGAGCCATTCTATAAGGTGGAATTAAAATAGACTAGGTGTCTAAAAGGAGATCTATTTAGAAGTCAATTTTCCTCTCTGGAGGAACTCTACATAGAACTTTAGGAAATACTTCTGCAAACTCATTAACTACTGTAAATGACTAAGACTTAAAATCTGGAGATTTTAGTCCTTGGCATGGACAAAATGATAGATGCAAAACTTGGATATCATTTTTCTTTCCCTAAGGTAGGAGACAAATCGTCCATTAGGCACTAAAGTACTACCCATCCATTCTATGACTGGCTTATTAGGAAATTAGAACTGGACTTTTTTTACTCTACAGTCAACTGATGTTAAACAAAAGTGGAGCAAATCAATGCCAAGAATGTCAGCAAAATTGGTCATCTCTAATTCTACAAGAACGATTAAGGTAATTTTCTAGGATATTGACACTGGGAAAATTTTGTACACCCGATTGGCTATAATGGAACTACAAATTAAAGTAGACACTAATAAGGATTCTTCTATGACTTTGGGACTGAAGCCAAAATCTACGACTATATAAGAAGTCCAAAAGAAAAGTGTATCTCTAGGGTCTAATAATGCCTAAACGTAAAGGTGAAAGACTTGCAACATATCCGTAACTAAATCAAGAGAACCCTTCTAATTATGTCAAGTCTGAAGGGCATATAGTCGATTCTGGTGTTGTCCACTAGTGGCACTAGAAGTGGCACCCTGCTGAATTGGATGACCTGCTGGGGTTAATAAGGAGTTAGCTTGACCTTACTGACAAAGATCCTTACCCATATGCAAAACCATCGAACAACCCCTCATTCTATGGCATGGCTTACCACACCTAAAATAAGCATCATTTCCTACCATACACTCACCCTTATGGTTCTTACTACATCACTTGTAAACTGGGTTGGTGCGACCAATATTCATGCTGCCTTGGGACTTAGAGTCTAGTTCTCTATCCCAATTATTCTATATAAATTTAGACACTAGAGCACTGGAATAATATGGAGCTAGTGATGAAGATTAATAGAAGAACTGAGAAAGATTACCACCATCTGAACTCTGCTGAGAAAAGTTGAAACTACCAGTTCTGGCCTTCTTATTCTCTTTTTCCCTTTCCTTGAGCGTCTTATCCTTTATCTACTGAGCATAAGCATCCAACCTGGAGAGGTCCATCTCCTAAATCAACATAGTAGTTCTGCACTCTTTGACAACATCCTCTGAAACACCAAATACGAATTTACTTATCTTGGCCTGAGAATCTTCCATCATATTCGGAGCATATCTCTATAACTAAGTAAAGTCCAGCGAATACTCCTTAACACTAATATTACCCTATTTCAAATAAAAAAGCCTGTCTAAGAAAGCAATAAAGAACTCATCCCACTCTACCGGCTCTATATCGACGCCTCTATCATCCTTCTACTACTTAACCTAGGTGTGAGCCACCCCATGAAATTGGTAAGAAACTAAGTCAGCACTCTCACTCATAGTAACACCCATAATATTAGTCACCTTCTACACACAATCCAGGAACTCTTGTGGATCCTCCTCAAAGTTGGATCTAGAGAACACTGGGGATTCATCCTACTAAAGTCTCAAATCCTGGTGGTTGTCGTATTCATTATTTGGTTGGTTGGGGAAACAGCTTGCTAGTTCTTTTAGAAAGCCATGGACTGAGATAGCACAGTGAAGGCTTCTCTAAATTTACTGTGAGAGACCTTCTTATTATGCAAGTCTTTGGGAATATGAGGTGGTTCTAGATAGTCCCTATTTCTCCTTTTGATAGCCCTTTTGGGAGGCATTTTTTGTACATGGTAAAGAATTAATTAGAGAAAGAAGTATAATAGAGCTTAAACTCTATCACATAACATGAATACTAAAAGAATAGAGACTTTCCTTAAAAAAGTTATAGGCCCTCAAAAATAAGTGAGGCACGTTTCACACCCATGAACAAGACTCTACTTAACGTGCATTTCAAACACCATAGGAAACTTTAAACCTTTTTGTCTGATACCATGTTTTTCATGACCTGAGAATACCCCCTAGTCATAACACGATGCTCAAGATCAAGAGTGACCCCAAGTTAACCCATGATCTTCAAGAAGATGTAAACCATGAGAAAAGATAACAAAATATTGTGTGGAATTCATTTAAAAGTATATGATAATCAAAGCAATTTCAAAGGTAATTGAAACACAATACTGAAAAACAAACCTAACTATCTAATAGTCTAAAAACCTCTAAACAAGATGAGTTATTTGGAAAGGAACCTAACTAACTCTGACCAAATAAAATATAATGAAGTAAAAAAATTATTGGATGAATAAATAATAACATCACCTCTCCTCAACTGATGAGGACTCACCAATACTACAGCTAAGTGGCACAAAAATGAACTCAGTGTGAGCTAGAAACTGAGCATCTGAACTTATATTTTAAGACCACATAGCGCAAAAGAGTGTATGCAATAAGTACTTTGAATGTACGGGTATGTTAGATGGTAAACTAGCTGAAATACATTTATATATATACTGAAAATGTACACATTAAACATTAAAATCTAATGCAAAACCAAGTATAAATATACATTGTGTATTCGAATACTTGAATGACTGAATCCTAAACACTTGGGCATTAAAACCTGGATTGAAAATAGTCTGAATACTGAACTATAACTTTTGGAGCTAACATAAACCGACATGCCTCAATCTGAGCTAATTGGGGTCTAACCTATAGCCCCCGTTCGAAGGTTGTCAGTAAAATGCAAGGGGTACCAATTGGATGGTGTGGATATACTAAACAGTTATCCCGAAGGACTAGGGTTTCAGTACTTAGTAAGTGACTTCTATTAGGGTTTCAGTCCTCAACTAGTGGGTGATCCCTCATAAATTACACTAGCAACGTAGTTTTTGAACTTAGGGACTTTTACTAAAGGTCTCAGTCCTTAACTAGCAAGTTACCCTACATCTCTACATTCACTCGGTGTTAAGTCCTACCCCGAACTGAATTGACATTGATGCTGATAATATGCTTAACATGACTGATACTTATAAATGCTCAAAAAAATAGTATTCTGAATTGAATGATACAAGTATTCTTTGAATGGCTTGTAACCTCAAATCTATAGCATGCGTGAATATCTAGGTATCGGGTGTTCATAACCCACCAACACTAACTAATGCAAACTGATCCTAGTAATTATGGAACTAACCATGGTATGAAAAATCATGAATAACACTCAATATTTTAATAATTGATCATGATGTAGACATTTTCTTTATCAAACATATGGAAACATTATTCGCATAAGAGAACATATTTTCATGGTTGATAATAAAAACAATTTAGAGAAAGTTCATTAAATTCATGGTTAATGTGGAATCCCATAAAAGAGAAAAGAGTTTTACACTTGTAAATTAAGGGAGTTCTTGGGACTTGATGGGTGGAAGGCACCTATTTATGAAATCCAACATACCTGAGTGTAGAAACCTTGAAAAATTCCTTGAGGTTGATCTCATTCTTGAGAAACCCTAGTTTGCTCTAGGAAGAAGAGAATTTCTTTATTCTTCTAAGTGAAGTGATTTCTGAAGTTATGAGATTTTAGGTTAATATTTAAGCTTGATAACTTATGTCTTGGAAGAGTAAACCATATGGGTTTTTGTTAACAAAGGGTGGAAATTACTAAAGAACCCCTGTTTAAAACATGCAGGAATTTCTGGTTCTAATCAGTATGACTCACCCCATGACTCATCATATTTGGTTATGGGTCATGGTCTGAGTCATAACCTAGGGTCCTAGGATCTTTGTTCCATTCTGTTATGACTACAAGCACCCTCCCAACGAATTTTTATGATTGACTACGAGTCAGTAAGAGAATTCATAGTCTGATGCTTGGTTTTAAATCACTTACTATTCAGATTATAGGTCCATATAGTGACTCATCATATCTAATTACAAGTCATGTTCTAGACTCATTAGCACTAGAATGGATTCTTTATCATACAATGTTGTGACTATAAGTCCATCATAATGACTCATAGTAACTGATTATGAGCTGTGTAATGGAGTCGTAGTCACTAGGCTTAATTTGAAGTCCTTTCTATCGTGACTATGACTAATCGTAATGACTCATAACATCTGATTATGGGTAATCAATTGAATCGTAGCCAGTAGCAACTAACTAATACTTACGGGTAAATTTGCATAACTTTTTTCCATGATATCGGATCAAGGGGACGCTTGTGGTATTGGAATGCCAATGTTGTGACCTATCTTTTTAGGGGTCTAGATCTTGAAATCTTGGGATACTACAATATCTCCATTTTGGTGTCATTCATCTCTTAATCAAATGTCTAAACTAGAATACTAGAAAAAATTAAGATCATGCACTGAACACTTATAAGCTAAATCATGACTAAATATCTTAATAGGAGACATGATGCATTGATAGAACAAAATTCATGAATGCATTCTATGACATGAACATGACCGGATGGCTATGGTAGTAATGAATTAATTAATTAATTAAGGAAACTATTGCCTCAAGCTGGAAGTAGGTTAGTCGAGAAAATATAGGGGTACTTGGCTCGCATATCAGCTTCTACTACCCAAGTTTCTCTTTCAACTAACTTATTTCTCCATAGAACTTTCACAAAAAAACATGAATACTGAAGTTGGACCACCAATGGATTTCTACGTAGGAGAGGCTATCTTCCACGCCCACACTTTCTAAAGGAACTATTAAAGTTGGATCACTAATGCACTTCCTTAGATAGGCATAAAACACTAGATGCACTAATGCTAACTCTGTAGGAAACTCTAACTTATAAGTTGCTTTCACAAAATAACTCAAAATACTATATGGGAGAACATAGCGGGGACTGAGCATCCCTTTCTTAACAAATCTCTTTGCCCCTTTCATAGGAAATTTTTTCAAATACACCAAGTCACCAACATAAAAATCATGCTCCCTTCTCCTTATTAACTAATGGAGCTGACTCAAAACATGAAATCTTTTATTTTGAGTTCTTAACTAGGGAAAGATGATAGATGCAACACATAGATATCATCTTCCTTCTCTTAAGGTAGGAGACAAATCGACCTATAGGCACTGATGTACTACCATTCTATTGTATAAGTAGCTCATTAGGAGACTAGAACTGGACTATTCTACTTCTATAGTCAACTAATGTATAACATGAGTAGAGCTAGTACATCCCAAGAATGACATCAAAATTGGTCCTTTCTAATTCTACAAAATTGAGTGAGGCAATTTTCTAGGATACTGAGACTGAGCAGTTTCTGTACACTCATTTGGACGTAATGGAACTACCAACTAGAGTACACACTAAGAAGGGTTCTATTAAGACTTTGGAACTGACCCTAAAATCAATGTCTATATATAGAATCACAAAGGAAAGTGTAGCTCCAGGGTCTAAAAATGCATAAACATTAACGTGGAATACTTGTAACATACCTATAACTACATTAGTAGAACCCTCTTTATCCTGTCGATTCTAAAAGGCATATAGTCAATTCTAACACTGTCCACTGGTGCCACTAGAAGTGGCACCCTGCTGAGTCGAGCGACCAGCTGGAGCTATTAAGGAGTTAGCTTGACCTTGCAGACCAAGATCCTTACCCCTTTGAAAATAACTAGGAAATCCCTTATTTTGTGGCTTGGATTACCATACCTAAAACAGGCCATACTACCTGCCATGCACGCACCCTTGTGCTTCTTACCATATCTCCTACAAATTGTGTTGGTGAAACTACTATTCATGCTACCCTGGAACTTAGAGCTAGGTGTTTTATCTCAATTTTCATGCCTGAATTTAGGAACTAGAGCACAAGTAGAAGATTGGGATAAGGATGAACATTTTTTGCAGAATTGAGAATGATTCCCACCATCTGACCTCTGCTGAGAAAAGTTAAAACTACCAGTTTTGTCCCTCTCGTTCTCTCTTTCCCTTTTCTTGAGCTTATCCTTCTCAATATCCTGAGCATGAACCACCAACCTAGAGAGGTCCATATCCTCTATCAACATAGTTGTTTTGTACTCTTTAACAACATCCTCCTAAACACCAAATACGAACTTACTCATCTTCGCCCTAGAATCTGCCACCATATTAAGAGCATATCTCACCATCTAAGGAAACTTGCATGAATACTTCTTCAGACTAATATTACCCTACTTTAAATTGATGAACTCTTGTATCTTGGCCTCTCTCTACTTGAGTGGAATGAACCAATCTAAGAAAGTTGTATCAAACGTATCCTACTCTACTGGCCCAACAATAGCGCTTTTATCCTCCTTCCACTACTTAAATATAGTATGGAACACCCCTTGAAATTGGTAAGAAGCTAAGTTAGCACTCTCACTCGAGGTAACACCGATAATATAAGTCACCTTCTCTACATAATCTAGGAACTCTTATGGATCCTCCTCATACTTGGATCCAGAGAACACCGATGAATTCATCCTTGTAAAGTCTCAGATCCTGGTGGTTGTTGTATTACTACTAGGTTGTCTGGGGAAATAGCCTACTAGTTATTTTAGCATCCATGGATTGAGCTAGCACTATAAAGGAAGCTCTTAATTTAGTATGAGAGACCTGCTCATTCAGTGGGTCTTCAAAAATAGGTGGTGGTGCTGGTTGGTCCCTATTCCTCCTTCCGTTAGAACTTCTGGGAGGTATTTTTTCTACATGGTAGAGAATGAATTATAGGAAGATGTTTAACAGAGCTTGGACTCCATCGCACAACATGAATGTTAAAATAAAGAAAACTTTCCTAAAACAGTTTGCAGCCCCTTACCCATAAGTATGGCGCGCTTTACACCCATCAAGAAGACTCTACTTAATACGACTTTTAGACACCCTAGGACACTTAAAACCTTATGATACAATACAAGGTTTTTTATGACCCGATACTATCCATAGTCATAACACGGTGTCATGGTCATAAATGACCTATGCTAACCCATGATCTTGCACAAGGTGTAAATACTGAGATAAGATAAAAAAAATATTATGTGTAAGTCATTTAAAAGTATTTAATAATCAAAGAAATATCAAATGTAATGGAAACACATCACTGAAAAAGCATGACTAACAGTCCAAAAACCTCTAAACATGATGAATTATTAGGATAGGTCCCAAACTAACTCAAACAAACTAAAATAGCATGAAGTAAAAAAATACTTGGATGAATAA
Source organism: Capsicum pubescens (assembly GCA_030864215.1). NCBI lineage: Eukaryota > Viridiplantae > Streptophyta > Magnoliopsida > Solanales > Solanaceae > Capsicum > Capsicum pubescens. The sequence continues at coordinate 111,514,705 of CM061544.1, forward strand.
ATAATAAAATAACTAGTCCACAAGTGATGAGGACTCACCAATACTGTAGCTAAGTGGCACAGGGACAAACTAAGTGTGAGCTGGGAACTAAGCGTCTGAACCTATATTATAAGACAACAAAGCACAACAGAGGGTATGCAATTAGTATCTTGAATATACTGGTACGTGTGATGGGAAACTAGCTAAAATAAATATATAAAATGAACATGTATGCATGAAACATGAAAATTGAATGCTAAACCAAGTATAAACATATGTTGTGTATCTGAATAACTGAACGACTGATTCCTGAACACTTGGTTATGCAAATCTAAACTAAAAATAATCTAAATACTGAACTATAATTATGGGAGCTAACATTAACAAAAATGCCCCAATCTGAGCTAATCGGGGTCCAACCTGTAACCCCAGTTGGAAGGTTTTAGTACTTTTCAAAAGGTACCAATACTAGCTAGCGTGGATCCACTAAACTTATGTCTCAAAGTACTAAAGTGCCAGTGCTCTACTAGTGGGTGAACCCTATAAGGCCGTTATTCCTCAACTAGCGAGTGACCCCTCATAACCAATGCTGGTAACATAGTTATAGAACTTAGTGACCTCTAGTAAAGGTTTTAGTCCTCAACTGGTGGGTGAGCCTTTATCCCTATATTCACTCAGTGCTAAGTTTTACTCCCAACTAAACTGACACTGATGATGATAACATACATATCAAGATAATATATTGAATTAAACAATACAAGCATGCTCTAAATGACTTATAACCTAAAATCTGTAACATGCATGAATATCTTGGAATCAAGTGTTCATAACCCACCAGCACTAACTAATGCAAATGGATTCTATTAATTATTGAACTAACCATCGTATGAAAAATCATATATTATACTCTATTCTCATAAGGGAACATATTTTAATAACATATTATGATGTAGACATTTGCATTATCAAACATATGAAACAATATTCTCATAAGGGAACATATTTTCATGGTTCATAATCAAAACAACTGAGAGAAAATTCATAAAATTCATGGTGAATATGGAATCACATAAAAGAGAAAAGAGTTTTACACTTGTAAATTTAGGGAGTTATTAGGACTCAATGGGTGGACGGAACCCATTGATGAAATCCCACATACCTGACTGTAGAAGCCTTGAAGAAATCCTTGAGGTTGATCTTATTTTTGAGAAACCCTTGTTTGCTCTAAGGGAGGATAGAATCTCTTTATTTCGATAATAGAGTGATTTCTAAAATTATGAGAGGTTAGGATACTATTTACCCTTGATAACTAATGTTTTGGAAATCTAAACGACATAGGTTTAGGTTAAGAAATGGCAGGAATTACTAAAGAACCCCTATTTAAAATGTACAGGAATTTCTAGTTCCAATCGTTACAACTCACCCCACGACTCATTAATTTTGGTTATGAGTCGTGATCTGAGATGTAACTTGAGTACCTTGAATCTTAGGTCCATTATGTTATGACTATTATCACCATCCAAATGACTCGTTATGACTGACTACGAGTCATTCGATGGAGCCATAGTCTGAGGCTGGGATTTTGGGTAACTTATTGTTCAGGTTACGAGTTCACACAATGACTCATAATGTTTGATTATGAGTTGTGTGATGGACTCATTACCATTGTAATGGATTCTTTATCATACACTATTGTGACTATGAATCCTTCCTAACAACTCGTAGTCACTAATTATGAGTCGTGAAATAGGGTTCCAGTCACTGGGCTTAATCCAAAATCCCTTTCTGTTGTGACTACAACTACTCGTAATGAATCATAATGTATGATTATGGGTAATCATGTGAATTCTAGTCATTGGTAGTTGATTGATACTTATGGGAAAACTTGCATAACTTTTTGCCATGATATTGGATCATGGCAAGACTTGCGACGTTGGAAAGCCAACTTAGTGACCTATCTTTTGAGGGGTCTAGATCTTGAAATTTTGGGGTATTATAGTACATATGTAAATAAATTCTTACCTAGTTATCAGCCTGCTCCGCGATGCGCTACATGTTAAAATGATGGGGTTTTGGGACTGAAACTTAAAATCACCATAACTTCTTACCCAGTTATCAGATTTGGGCGAATTTTATATCATTGGAAAGCTAATTAAATTTCCTACGCAATGGAAGGATCTAAACCGAAAACTAATGAGTGTTTCAAAAATTTCTTATATGAATACTCATGTATTGGGACTAAGATTATACTAGGAAAATATGGGGTGTTACAATATCTCCCCCTTGGGATGATTCATCCACGAATGATACTGGTTAAGCTGAAAGAACTGATGTACTAAGCTTACACACTGAATATGCATGTCTGAGGCATGGAATGCATGACTGAACTAATTTATGAATGCACGACTGACATTAACATTATGTGCGGCTGAAACTGAGCATGATAGAGAAAAGAAAATCTTAAGATAATTGGTACCTTATACTGAATATGGATTTGTGGAGAAAATATGAGGGTACTTGTTCCACATATCTGTTTCTACTTCCCATATGGATCTCTCAACGGAATGATTCCACAAAATAACATTGACTAGTGGACTTTCTTTATTCCTTAGTCTGCTAACTTGATGATCAAGAATTTTGACTGGAACGTCCTCAAAGGAAAGACTGTTCTAAATATCTCCACTTTCGAATAGAACAACTACAGTTGGATTACCAATACACTTTTTCAATGATGATACATGGAATACTGGGTGTACTGAGGCTAAATCTGAAGGCAACTTAAGCTCGTAAGCTACCTTTCAAAAATAACTGAGAATTCTGAAGGGAACAACATATCGGGGATTGAGTTTCCCTTTCTTGCAGAATCTCTTCACTCCCTTCATGAGAGAGATTTTCAAGTATGCAAAATCACTAACTACAAACTCGAGATCCTTTCTCCTCATATCTGCATATGATTTCTGTCGGCTCTGGGCAGCCTTAAGCCTTTCTTTGATCAACTGAACCTTTTTTAATGCATCAAACACCAAGTCAAGCCCAACTACTGTAGCCTCACCTACTTCAAACCAACCAATTGGAGATCTACATATCCTACCATAGAGAGCCTCAAACGGATCCATACGGATACTAGAATGATAGCTATTATTGTATGCAAATTCTGTCAAAGGCAAATAGTCATCCCAACTACCCTTGAAATCAATAACTCATTCTCTCAGCATATCTTTTAGAGTCTAAATTTTCCTTTCTTCTTGATCGTCTGTCTGAGAGAGAAATGTTGTACTGAAGTAGACTTGGGTACCAAGACCCTTTTGGAATGCTTTCCAAAAGTGAAAGGTAAACTGAGTACCTCTATCAGAGATGATAGATAAGGGAACATCGTGCAACCTAACCAACTCTCTGAGATAGAGATTAGCATAGTCCTTGGCTAAATAAGAGGTATAGACTGGCAAGAAATAAGTTGATTTGGTCATCCTATCTATGATAACCCAAATAGAGTCATGCTAAAAATGGGTACGCGGTAAACCTTTTAATAAAATCCATGTTCACTTTATCCCACTTCTAAGTGGGAATACTAAACTCCTGCATGGACCTACTAGGCTTCTATCACTCATCCTATCTATGATAACCCAAATAGAGTAATGCTAAAAATGGGTACGCGGTAAACCTTTTAATAAAATCCATGTTCACTTTATCCCACTTCTAAGTGGGAATACTAAACTCCTGCATGGACCTACTAGGCTTCTAGCACTCAATCTTAAATTGCTGACATGTAGAGCACTTACCTATAAACTCTGCAGTATCTCTCTTTATCCCACTCCACCAATAGATCTCCCTCAAATCGTGGTACATCTTATTGGCCCCTGGATGAATAGAGTAACGCACACTATGCGCTTCTGCAATAACTCATTTCCTCAAATCATCTACATCAGGTACACAGAATCTACCCTGACAACGCAAAGCCTCATTCCCCCTTGGGAGCAAACCTTCACTTTCTAATATCTGACTGATTCTTTTAACTTAACTAGACTGGTATCTCTATCTTTATTTTCCTTCACCTCGAGAATTAGAGATGATTCTGAGATACTCTACTCCCATACACTACCCTCTGCTGAGTCGACTAAGCAGACACCTAGTCGGGCAAGCTGATGAATTTCCTAAGCTGACTTCTTCTTACCATCTTCAACATGAGCTACACTACCCATAGGCATTTTACTGAGAACATCAGCTACTATATTAGCCTTGCTGGGATGATATAGAACACTCATTTCATAATCTTTTAATAACTCTAACCACCTTCTCTGATGTAAATTTAAATTTTTCTGACAGAAAACATTCTAAAGGCTTTTGTGATCTGTGAACACATATACATGCACCCCATACAAGTAATGCCTACAAATCTTTAAAGCGAATACTACTACTACTAGCTTAAGATCATGAGTCGAATAATTCTTCTTATGAGGCTTAAGTTGTCTGGAGATGTAGTCTATGACCTTACGTCTCTACATGAGGACACAACCCAAACCTACTCTGGATGCATCATAGTATACAACAAAACCATCTGAATTGTCTGGTAAAGTCAAGATTGGGGCTGAGGTGAGTCGAGTCTTCAACTCCAGAAAACTCTTCTCGCAGGAATCTGACCATTGAAACTTAACTATCTTCTGAGTCAATATGGACATGGGGGATGCAATAGAAGAAAACCCTTCAACAAACCAAAGGTAATAGTGATCTAAACCCAAGACACTCTTGATATCTGATAGAGAGATGGTTCTAGGTTAGTTTCTCACCGCTTCAGTCTTTTGAGGGTCAACTCTAATGCCATCACCAAAAATAATATGACCAAGGAATGCTACTGATCTTATCCAGAATTCACACTTACTGAATTTAGCAAACAACTAGTGAGCTCTAAGAGTCTAAAGCACTATGCTGAGATGGTCTGCATAATCATTTTCGCTACAAGAATAGAAAAGAATGTCACCAATAAAGACTGTGACAAATACTATTTTAACACTCGGTTTATCAAGTCCATGAAGGTTGTTGGGTCATTCGTAAGATCAAAGGACATGACTAGAAATTTAAAGTGACCATACCAAGTTTGGAAAGATATTTTTGGAATATCACATTCTCTGACTCTATGCTAATGATAGCCTGATCTGAGGTTTATCTCTTAAATGTAACTGGCATACTGAAGTTGGTCAAATAAGTCAGCGATTCTAGGAAGTGGGTATTTATTATTGACTGTTACCTTGTTCAACTGATGGTAGTCTATGTATATTTTAAGAGAATCGTCTATCTTACGCATGAATAAAATAGGTGCTCCCCACGGGGAGACGCTGGGTCTGATGAATCCCTTATCTAAGATATCCTTCAACTATTCTTTCAGTTCTTTGAGTTCAACTGAAGCCATTCTATATGGTGGAATAGATATAGGCTGAGTTTCTGGGAGAAGGTCTATTCTAAAGTCAATTTCCCTTTCAGGAGGAACCCAGGAAGATCTTTACGAAATACATCTGAGAATTCATTTACTACTGGGACTGACTCAAGAGTAGGAGTTTCTGAGTAAGAGTCTTTGACTCGTACAATATGGTAGATACACCCCTTGGATATAATCTTTCTAGATCTAAGGTATGAAATCAATTGATCCCTAAGAGCTGTAGTACTAGCCCTCCATTCAAGGATTGGTTCATTAGGGAACTAAAAATGAACTATTCTATTTCTACAATCAAATTAGGCATAGCATAAGTGGAGCTAATCCATGCTGAGAATGACCTCAAAATCCATCTTGTCTAACTCTACGAGATCAACTAAAGTAACTTTTTGAGATATTGTGACCAGACAGTTCCTGTGTACCTGTCTGGCTACAAAGAAAACGCCCACTAGGGTAGACACTGAAAAAGGCTCTACTAGAGTTTTAAGACTAACTCTAAAATTGATGGCTATATATAGATTTACAAAAGAAAGAGAAGATCCATGGTTTTGTAAAGCATAAATATGTAAGTGAAAGACCGGCAACGTACCGGTAACTATGTCAGGAGAGTTTTCCAGATCTTGGTGGGACTTAAGAGAATATAATATATTCGGACGCTGACCACTAGTAGCACTGAAAGCGGTACCCTACTGAGTTTTGCAGTTGAATGGAACTGACGACTGATGGGACTGGCCGTGTTGGCGCTCATCCCTATATTTCTGAGCAACTACCCCACATTCTCAAATCTGATGTCCTAGCTTTCCACACCCGAAGCACACATCACTACCCTCTCTACACTCACCCTGATGGTGTCTTACACACTTCTGACATAAAGGATTAGTACGAGCACTACTAACACTAACATGGGACTTAGAGCCTAGTTTCTTATCCCTATTGTCGTTTTTGAATTTAGATACTGGGGCACTAGCTGAAGAAGGTACTGGGGATGAATACCGTATATAAAACTGTAGACAGTTACCACCTTTTGACTTTGGCTGATTAAAATTAAAACTACCCGTCCTAGCTCTCTTGTTTCCTCTCTCCTTTTTCCATTATCTTTTTCTTCTCTATCTATTAAGTATGGACCATCATCCCCAACAAATCCATATCACTTTTTAGCATTGCGGTTCTACACTCTTGACCACACTATCAGACATACCAGACAAAAACTTACTCATCTTGGACCTACTGTCAACTACCACATGAGGTGCATATCTAGCTAACTGAATGAACTTGCGAGAATATTCCCTCACACTCATGCTTCCTTACCTCAAATTAATAAATTCTAATACCTTGGTCTCCCTCAACTCTAATGGAAAAAGTCTATCCAAGAAAGTTATGGCAAACTCTTCCCATTCTATAGGCCCTACATCAACACCTCTATCCACTTTCTACTGATTAAACCAAGAATAGGCTATATCCTGCAATTGATATGCAGCCAACTCGGCACATTGACTAGATGTCACCCCGATAGAATCTGTTACCTTTTGAACTATATCTTAGAATTCCTGTGGATTCTCTTTAGACTTGGACCCAGTGAAAGAAGGAGGATTCATCCGGGTGATATCCTAAATTCTAGTTGCAGCAGTATTGGCCACTAGGTTGGTTGAAACAACGGTTGGCCATTGATTCTGTGCTGCTAAGTAGTTTGATAGAGTAGTGAATGTATCCCTGAATTCTGTTTGAGAGACATGCTTGTCCAGAAGATCTTCCAGGATAGGCTGAGGGGCTGGCTGAGTTCCTATTCTTCTTCCGTTCTTCTTGGGAGGCATGTTCTATAAATGTAAAGAGTAAATGAATTAAACTAACAGTTTAAATTGAGATCATACTCAATCGCATGACATGAATACTTGAAAGAAGGGAAATTTTTTCCTTAATGCCATGTAGCCTCTCGTCTAAAAATGTGGCTCGCTACACACCCATGCACAAAACTCTACTCGACATGGCTTTCAGACTTCCTAGGACACTTTAAAACCTTAGGCTTTAATACCATATCTATAATGACTAGAGACTACCCCCTAGTTGTTACACGATGCTTACGGTCCCGAGGGACCACAAGCTAACCCATGAGTTGGTACATTCTATGAGCACTGAATAATATAATCATGAATACGAAAGAATAACTAAAATGCCATAAAGTTTTAATAATGAAATAACTACTGAATTATGAGTCTGATAAAAATACTAAAGTCTGAATTGTGTGAATAGCTAACTGTAGTGTCTGAAAAGCCTCTAAACTGAATACTGTGAATTGATGGGACAGGCCCCAACTAACTCTACTAGATACTAAGATAAAGACAGGAAGTAATATAATTTATCCTCGAATGATGAGGACTCACCACTGCTACTGTACTGTTGATGATCTGAGGGACTAAGTGTTATCTGGGAACTGAGCGTCAGCACCTATGATTCGATACATCATAGCGCAAAAGAAAGGTATACGATCAGAACTTTGAATGTACTGGAATGCTAAATGAGGTAGGCTGGTATGTATGGTTTCTTGAACAGAACTAATAATTAACTGGATATGCATGTAAAGCATGGAGTACTGAGTAGAGAGCATGGAATTTATAGATACTGAAAATGCATGGAAATCTGTAAATACTGAGGATGCATGACCAAGCATATAACATAACTGAGTAAAATCTATAAACTGAAATACTAAAATAATTAAAATTTGTATGCTTTGGTCAAACAACACTAAGACTGAATAACTGAGCTGGGACTCTAACTGAGACTGTATTTGAGGCTGTGGAATGTATCATCTAACTGACATTCCCAAATTTAAGCTAATTGGGGTCCAACCTGTAACCTTAGTTGGAAGTGTGTTAATACTGTACCACGGGTACTAAAAATTATTATGTTGATCCACTAAATTGATACAATGTCCAAAGGACTAAGGGTGTCAAGCTTGAACTGACGGGTGACCCCTGCGAGATAGTCAAGCATAATCTGATGAGTGACAACTCACATCCTACGCTGGCTACATAGTTCTTGAGTATAGGAACTGCTACTAATGACTCTACCTATCTGATGGGGAATTTGCTATCCCTACACTCGCTTGGTGCTAAATCCTACTCCCAACTTATATATACTGAGATACTACACTATTTTGAGTTGAATAATTGATCTATGACTATTCTGATAATGCTCATAATACAATCTGAAGACTATTCTTTAATGTACTGAGGCTAGACTAAATAAACAGCTATGGTTTTCAGGTATTCAATACCCCCAGGACTCAAAACAATAATACTGAAAAGACACTAAAGGTTGAGGTCCTAAAATATGAAGGCTCATATTAAATAAATCACTTTTGTAGGCATTTTATTAAACACTTGTAGTTCATGGTTTAAAACAATCATAGGAATGTTATGGAATTTGTAGAAATAGCATGAATTCATCATAATAGCATTAAATCATGGTTTAATTTAATAAATAATAATATTAAAACATGGAGGATTAAATAATAACAATAATTTCATGGTAACATGGTATAAAATCAATAGTACATGGAGATTCATGGATGAAATCATAATTTAAAACATAATAACTTGAAAGATTATGACTTGGTGATTAAAATAGGTTACTTGGGCTCCATGTATGAAAGGGACCCATGGATGAACATCTAACATACCTAGGATGATGAATTTGGAAGGATTGATGGAGAGCTCTTGAGATTTGACCTTGATTCTTGAAGGTTAGGGTTTTGCTACTTGAGAGAATGTTCTTGATTTTGGGGAAAAATTGATTAGAATAATGCCCAATTAGATTATTAGGGACTTAATTTCATTTTTGGGGCTGACTGGGATAAAGGAAAAGTACTTAAAAGCCCATGGAATTAAAACTCAAAACTAACTAAAAATCTCAATTTTTTGGGCTGACGCGACGTGGCGCTATTGCGTCGTTTAACTGGAATCGGACAACTTGGAAACTGGTTTGTGGTGCGATGTGGGTAAATCACCATCCTTCACCTTCGACGCGGTGGTATCGTGCTTCGACACTTGAAAAGGACAAATGTCAAATTGACCTATTGCGCGATACGCCAGGATCGCGAACCCTCACTGGAATTTTTCAAATGGGAGATTGGCTTGCTCTGCGATGTGTAAAAGTTTGAAATTATGGGGTTTTGTTACTGAAACTTAAAATTGCCATAACTTCTTACCCGATTATCGAATTTGGGCGAATTTTATATCGTTGAAAAGCTAATTGAATTTCCTACGCAATGGAAGCTCTAAACTAAAAAATAATGAGTGTTTCAAAAATTTCATATGTGAATACTCATGTATTGGGACTTAGATTATGCTAGGAAAATCTGGGGTGTTACACAAATTTAATTCCTTAATTGATTTACTCGCATGAGTTTTTTAATATTGTACAGTTGGGTTTTTAGGCTAGGAGGTTTCAATGTAGTTGTTCAAGAATTTTAATGTTTTGAATAAAGCATGCTTGATAATAACTTGCCATTTATGATAGTCGTTGTACTCTTATGATAAGTAGTTTTGTTAAATTGGTGATGTCAAGATTTCCCGAGTATTGTTAGGGGATGAACGAGCCTTAAAGTGAAAGGCGGTGATCTTAGCCATATTTATACATCCAAGAGTCATTTATTATGCATATTATAGTTTAGTTTTAGAACTAATTTGATTACATTATCATGTATTTTGAATAGAATGTGTCCATGAACTAACATATATGATTAGTCTTTTCGGTCAGTTTAAAGTGCATGCGATGCGAGCTAATCTTCAATCAAAGGTTGAAATCTTAATGAAGGAAACTAAATGATGGATCATGGGAAACTAGACGTGTTAAAAAGTGGTACATGGAGTCAAATAGGTACCATGAAAGAGTCATGGAACATCCCAATCCATGGCATGGAAATGTGTCTGAGCATAAGAGACATTCTGGAAGGCTACCTCACAAGTTAAATTAATTGTTCCCCATTCTAGGGTTTTCTATCTTCATTTCACCTTAATCCTACAATTTCATGGTTGCAATGGTGAATTATAGTCATGCAAGAGTAAATTATCAACTTTTAGTTAAATATCAAGGGTTTTATACCCACTTTACCCTATTGTACTAAAAAACTCAGCGAGGTTATGCCAATCCTCCCCAAAAACCTTGAATTAGTCAATCTAAGGTTTAAAAATAGAAAAATAGTTAATGCGGGTGATTCACTAACCTTTATGAATAATTTTGATGGAAACAAGTGGAAATTAATAAAAATTTTCTCTCCAAGAACATAGACAAACAAAGAATGAAAATAACAGTGTTTTTTTCATTCATCAGTGTATATACTGCTATAGCAGCACTATCCCACTTTAGCGAGATCCACCTTCTATGATGGATAGGTCAACGCTGACTTTCTATAGTGGAAAAATTACCGCTATAGCGGTGTAATAGTAGAGCTTTCCACCTACCATATAGGCTCCACACCATTGGGCCATTTTTTAACAAATTTCAACCAATAGCCCAAAATGAGCTGAGAATCCTAACGACTGATGTAACCCAAATTACTCCACTTGAAAAGTATAACTTGGTCGCTATCAACTAAAGAACCCAATAAAGGTTGGGGTCGAACCAAGGGATAATAGGACGAATCTTTGTCAAGTACTCTTAGGTGTAGTTAGAAAAGGCAGAAAGTCAATTGGGCAATTTTGAAAGAACATTAGCAGTAGTAACTAAGCTTGAACACTTAAGGTTGAAATCTATATGAGATAAACACTAGGACTGTGTTCCCCTAATTTCCTAACTCCGCAGACTTATCGTGCTCGTTAAACTATCTTGGTGACTTACATGTAGTATCTAACAAGTGTTTTATCACTAACCATATCTCAACAGCTTTTGGTATCAACAATCTCATCTCGATCTTAGTGTGTCTCATTACAAAACCTTGTGTTGTATTCCTGATTAACTATCTCTTCTTGGTCTTAAGTTAATTAGATGGAGGTTGGTATGTTCAAATTATTGTTATGATATTTTTTCCTAATATCAACCACTCTCTCAAGTTAGTGTCGAATACATGTGAGTTTGTAGCATCTGCAGTCACTAGAAAAGCAATCCATATGAAGAAAATCACAATACAAGCATAAATACTGATAAAGAAAGACTTTGCTCTTCCGCTACTTTGTTATTCTATCGGGATTACCACAACCTAAGTAAAGAGTTTTATCCGCTCATGTTTGCAAGAAAACCCATAAAATTCATAATAGAGAGCATATGAATAATCTCATAATAAATACACAATAAAAAATAGAATCTCAATTTAATATCAAACCATAAAAGTCAAGGACAAGAATTCAAAGATCAAAGGTGTATCTTAGAACTCAATATAATGTTGTGTGTAAAGTGCATAAACTAATAACAAAACATCAATAGAGTTGTTATAGGATATATCAAAAAACATAAAAATCGTAACAAAAAAAAATAGAAAAATGAAATCGGCACCAACCTATGACCCCACTAACTGGCCATAGGCACCTACGGACCCTATGTAGGTTTGTAGGTCTCAAAGGAAAATTCAAGCTTCAGATACTTACTTTTGAGGGGTACCTATGGGGGCCATTAGTACTACTTACGCCAGGAAGTAGGCCTTAGTAAGTCTCAGAACCTAAATCAACTTTCAGAAACTATATTTTGCAACCTACAAACCCACTAACGATAGGTATAAGTGACACTTACGGCTCGTAGGTGGGTTCATAAGTGGCCTTCCATCTAGACTTCATCATCATTTTCTCTTCAAATACTCCAAAACTTGTTTTCCTACAAAGCCAACATAAAAACACATCACATATAACCAAAATGACCAAAGTACTTGCAGAATTTTCGGTTTTAAGCATCAAAAGTGCCATGAAACCATGGCATATCAACGCCCTCAATATAGAACATTTGCATATCCTCAAGTAACTAACACATAACAACAACACTATGAAGCTTAATTAAAAAAAAACTAAGGCATCGTCGACAGTCAACTTAATTTCAACTCAAAAACTCTTATCCCCTCCTATTTCCACTTTTTGAAACAACTACGTGCATCTATGTAACACAATAGTACGACACAAAAGAATCAAGTGATGGAATTACATTAGAAATAAAAAACCAAGAAATTATGAAATTTACACTAACCAAATAGATAAGCAGTTAGCAACACATCCATATAATCTGACATTAAAAGAAATCCCAAATTTGATAGTATCATTGTATCAGTATGAGGAACTATGTCAAGACACTCATGCTCATAAAACAATTTCCAAGCAATTTGCATATAATACCATAGGCTTTCCCTTATTTACTATACATTATTATTTGATACAGTTGAGACTATGATCACTATAGGGCTTTACTTGGCCTATAATGTAAGCATGGGGGAAAGGTATGGTAGGATATAGTAACTCACCCTCCATGACACTACACTTACATTTTGGCTCCACTTCACAACTATTCTCTTTTATTCCACCCTTTTTCCCCTTTATTGATTATTCAGATGGATGTGGTTTTGTTCTTTCTTTTCATTAATTTATTTTTCTCTTTTTCTTTATATTTTTGAGTTTTTCATTTTTTCATCTATCAGATCCAAATTTACATCCATTTTCATTTACATTAACACGCTTCTGCATAACAAAGTTTCAATACACATCCCTATGATAGCCACCCTTAACTTAGGCGATTTTTCTGAGTTGAGATGCATACTGTCCAAGGAGTGACATGACCCGAACTAAGGCCTAGTCGTGTCGGGTTCCTCAAGTCAAATCGGGATAGGAGACCACCCTAATACCTAACCTAACCTCCCTGTACCCTATGTCGGATAATTTTTGACCATGTATCAAGATGAAATAATTAAATACTCAAAGACAATAATGGAAGTTATAACCATAACCAACCAACAATACAACAAAATATCTGACCGGTATCAGCCTCAATACCAATACCAATGCCAAGGATGACATCAATACCGACACCTCCCATGACCAAAGTAGTCATACAAAGCCTCTAACCAAAAACAAAGAACATTCGGTCGGGACATGGTCCCAACCATAGCCAAAACCAAATTCCAAGAAATAACAAAAAGTATGAAATGATATCCATAATATGAAATGGAGTCTTCCGGAGTATGGAAGCTGACCACTTTAATCCAACACAAGTTATTCCCATGTCTAAGATCACTGCGAAGGAGAAGTAGTATGGTTGGTTCCTGCATCGTGTGGGGACACAACGCTCAAAGATGGGTTAGCGGGTGAACTCTAGCATGTACTTAGGAAAAAGGATAAAATAATTCCATTATTTTAAAACCAAAATAAAGAACCATATGCAATCACATACATGTATACATATATACTATGTCGAGAAGGGAACAGGGTTTAGCATGAATTTAAATCTTTAACCTGGGCCATGTATCTTGACCATCCTAAAACTATCCAAGAGTTATATGGGTCCAATGTTACCACCTAAATGGGTCCCAGTGCATGTAGCCTCACGAACCGGAGATATCATAGGGGTCGGAGATACCCATGTACCCTTCACGCACCATGATACATATATAAGATTATAAACTTAGGGAATTCTCGTGTACCCCACAAGTATATAATCATAATGAACAACCCTCATGTTGGCAAACATGAGTTTCCAGCGTCCGTCCAATGGACTCACACCTTCACGATTAGCTATCACAACCCGCCATTATTTCCCAATTAAAACCTTAAGCACATAACCAAACCCAAATTTCAGATTTAATTACCAAGGCATTATGAAGTTGTATCATCATACCGACTATAGCTTGCAAGCAATGTCATTAGACAACTCTTAGGGTATTCTTATATACCCTATAGGATTTTAAATCAATCAAAACCATGGACACCAAGGCCTTCCCAAATCATTTAATTCAATTAACCCATTTAGGGTTCCATTACCATATTATTCAATGAAAGCTTTTCAAAAAAATAAAGCTATGTGACAAAAGCATTCTCATAGGCATTTTAACAAAAAGTGGAGGGCATATAGTTTCCAACACCAAAAATGAAGAACCAATTAACCATTCCCATCCAACCATATGTTAAAACCTATATTATAACATGAAAAACTATAAATAAAAAATGGTAAAACATCATCCAATCATTAGTAATCAAAACCCCCAACATATATTTCAAAACCAATATAAACCCATAATAATGCCATGAAAATCATTAAGTAAAACATAATTTTAGTTTGAACTAACAATGAAGGAGGATTAACATGCCCTAGATACAAAAGATGACGGATATATATACTCTTGAAATCCCCTAATTGAGTTACCTTGAGGAAATCCTAGCACTTTCTTGAACCAAAACCTTGAGAGAGATTTAATAGTGATTTAAGAGTGATTGAATTGGGAGTAGTAGGTTAATGAAGTGCCAAGAGTTTTTAAAATTGTGGAGTCAAAAGAAGTTAACAGGGGAAATGTCCAAAATACCCCCAACATAAATTACAAAAATTCTCTCAGGTTGGTACAGTATGGACCCTTCACTCATACCCACATCATACGAGTGGTACCCTCTACTCGTATGTTGATCAGAATGTTGGAAATCACATTCTGTTCAACTCACGACTTATTATCCAAAATCGTACCCTACCATATGACTAGTACCCTTAAATCATACCCTAAATAGAAAACAACTAGGTTAGACACTAGACAACAAATGTTTTAGCACTATACCTCTCGTATCATGTACATATGACTCATACGGATTTTTGTCGTACCTTGGATAGAAAACAACCAAAACCTCATTGATTAACATACAACCAAGACCCCTAGACTGTACCCATATTATATGAAAAGTAAGCCTAAGGCGTATGATGGTCAAAAGGTTCAAACTCTGGAAATTTCTAAGGGCTAGAACTTAGGGTGTTTCAAGGAGGGACTAGGGCAAAAATAGGTTCATTATAATCAATTGAGAAGGTGAAAACATGAAAATAGGTCAACGTAGGCTCAAATCAGGGATTAAGGGATACTTACTTACATTATGGATAGTTATTTAGGCTAAGAGTGGAATAAATCAAAAATGGCTTATGATCATGTCCTAACAAACTATCCTACAACCTAGGCATGATTATCTGGGCAAGGTTTTGATTAAATACATAAAGAAAAATTTGTAAGTACCTCTCACACATATGGAATAAGGTTATATCACCAACCTCTACCTATCCAATTCATGCAATGCTAAGTTGTGTTTACTTTGCCCCTAATACTACTGCCATGACAAGATTTACAAAATGATCAAATAGATAGTTACATCACACAGTTCACAAATAACTTAGAGGGCTATCATTTTTTGATACACAAGAGAACAAACCAAACTTTTCAACTACCCATAGGTTTCTTATTTTTCTCCTAATTAAACAAAAATAAAACATAATGCATATAACAATAAGAAATATGATAAGAAAAAACCTTGGTTGCGGTACACCACCAGCTCCAACTAAAAGATGATGCATTATCCCTAGTGCAAGCTAGTAAATAAACAACATAAGGTGTAGGGACATACCTGGGATGCTCTAGGTATCCAAAGCTAACTCTCCCCTATTTGAGGCATCACTTGGCTCAACTAAAGAAGGTGGTGGTGGTGCATTAATAGAGGAGGCATCTATTGCCATATCTACATGCCTATGTTCATCAACCAAATGCTTTATAATTTAATTATAAGTGTCCTTTTACAAGGCCTACTAATAGTCAATCGATGAATCCTTTAACTCCTTCTCTATTGGCCCTAATAATTGGGGACACATCATCCTCTACAAATAGATCAAAACCCATAGTAGGAAGCTAGGGTAATGGCTTCATAATAGATGGAATGACTGGAAGGACGATCAAAATATAGTTCTCATCTAATGATCATGCCTTTGAATGCAATGTAGTTATATCCTTGCAAAGGCCTAATAAGTTTCGTGCCTAAACCTCGCATAATTTTGCACTCTTCTGATTCTTAAAACTATCTAAACGGGCATGCATCACTCTATTATACTCTTCTATGGCTTCCATCCTCCTCCTCTTGAATCTAGACTCAGTATCCTCTAATGTTTTCTAGACCCATGGCTCGATCTATCTGAATAACATGGATAACTGAGTCTCTATCTGAGTTAGGAGATCAGTCACCTTTTGTTGCACCTCAATCATCTACTGTAAAAACTCATGTGTATTACTAACAAACCTAGTAGCAGTCGGGCGAGGGGTAAAAGTATTAACCTTGATTGGTGTTGAAGTACCAATCGATGCTAGTGCGGATGTGCACGTGTCCACCTCACCACTGTAGTATTAGTGGGTTAAACTCTATAACTACCCACGTTACTATTAATACTCTCTCTTGGGCTCTTAATAGGCTCATTAAAAATAAAATGCCTCTTAAAATGGGTCATACCAGAAGACGATAGTGGATGCACTCAATGTGCAAGGATCAAATTGGCCACATCCTTAGTCAAACACCTATACAGTAGGTGGTGAAGTTAGAGGTTGAGTACCCTGAGTAGCAGTATGAGTACCCTGATAGAATGATAATGATATATCTTAAGAAACTTGAGTTACATCATCATCCTCACTAGACTATTATGTAGCTAAGCCTGATGTAGATTCACTATTGACTGATCCAGAAGCAAACTCTAAACCTTTCTCATATTGGGAGCCATTTGCACCCTCTTCCTCTTTAAAATCTAAACTTAACCCTTAGTAAATCTCCTCCTCTGAACAAAAATATGAATCATCAATTCTCTTATCATAATAGGAAGTGTGTGGTACTGATATAGTGAATGACTTTATTTGAACCCCAGTTCAAATGAAGAGTGTCAATGTAGGTTATGGCCCTTTTTGTGGTGGCTATAGTTGTATGGGCTGAGAGCCTAACTCAACAATAGTTTCTACAATTGTATCTTAACTCTGAGATCAACCACGAGTTTGGCATATGACCAATGGTGTATTGTCCAAGCTCTTTGGGTATTCCTCAATATAACCAATCTATTCAGGATACTCATTGTGCAACCTGGACTGAACTCCCTTCCTCTAAGCAACTTTTGGTGCCATAGTACCTGAGAGAGTAGTTGTTAGTTGTAAGGCCTCATAAAGTTCCCCATAATCTAAGCCTTTAGATCATGTCAAGTGAAGCCTTTTTCTATCTCTAAAAGATTAAGGAATGACTTCCAAAGTGAGTAGTGTTTGAATCATCTTTCCAAAGATACCAATTTTGTCAATATCCAGTATCGGAGTGAGAAGTTATGGCCAGTTTACTGAGAGATGTCAGAACCGCCCAGGTGCGATGGATAGGTTGACGGACCATCGAGCTTGCGATGGACCGTCGCTTGAGCCATCGCAACCAAGGTAGTAAACCTATCCACTGGCCAAGGGCGACGGTTGGGCTGATGAATTATCGAGCTTGCGATGGACCATCGGTCTTGCAATGGACCATAGTCCAAGCCGTCGTTACTAAGGCAGTGAGCCTATTTTTTGGTCCAAGTGAGAAAGCCAAACCTATGGATCGTTGAGATAGCGATGGACCATTGTACGAGCCATCGCAGATCCTATTCAGCATTTTAAAGCCATGTTTAAAAGGGTTTTTGGGTCTTTTTCCACCTTTTTTTACACGTAGATATATCAAAACGAAGCATAGAACTTCAGAATCATCCAAAGAATCAAGAACTAGGGTTTTCTCTCAAGATTAACCCTCAAGAGAAAATCCAAATCTTTCTCCACCAACCTTAAAATTCCACCATAGTTTCTATAAATTGAGTTAAGATTCAAGGTTCCTAAGTTAAAAGCTTCAATAACCCTCACTCAAGAGTATGAAAAAGAGCCTCAAGCAAGCTTATTCATATACAAGTCATAATTAAAGGTATGTGGGGTTTGAACAAGGACACTATTTTTGTCTTTGTGCCCAAAAGTTGTTTAATTACAAAGATATATGGTTTTACATGTTTTCTTATGAAATTGAAGTATGGGTTTATACGCTATGTTATTATTTCTTTAGATTATGATGGTTTCAATGTTTAAGAAATTGAATTACATGAGTATGTTGAGATTATAATGCATATTGCTGAAAATTTTCAGATTTCTATATGATTTATGAATCTTCATGATATCGAGTATGAATTTTCATATGTCTTAACGTGAGATTGATATATGGATCATTAATCCCTATTTTATATTTTAATTTTAAGAACTTTTGTGCTATAAGAACCCATGATTTGAGTATTTTAAGATTATTGAGAAAGTTTTGACCTTGACGGTCAAAGTAGCTTTGAAATCCACTTTTCTAAATAAGATTACAGATTATATAGTTGGGTTCTTTATGAACCACGAGATTATTTTAAAGTGGATTTCCTTTAGATGAGCGTAGCTAACTAAAGGGAGTAGTATTTAGCACCAAGTTAGGTAAGTTACTACAGTTTCATAACCCAGAACTACGTGCCACCATAGGATTGAGATTTATGGGCTCGAGGCCGAGATAGTGATCACTGAGTTGAGGTTATACTCCTTAGAAAGAGTATGACGCCTCTCTCCAACGTGAGGTCTCTTCCTTAGGAGTACAAGACATTTTACTCCATGTAGCTCGCATGGTGTATGTCAGTTAAGAGAACCTCCCTAATAGCAAGATTTTTCAGAGTAGTTTCTTAAAGAAAAATTTTCCCAAGAAGAAAGTAGTTTTACCTTTTAGTAAGAGTAAGTAATTAGTTTCTAAAGTAAAGTATGTTCCTTGAGATGAGATTTATACTATGTTTTACATTATTCATTAGTTATGAGATATGTATTTTCAGATTATTCAAGCTATGTGAGTCAATTATATTAGCATGAACGTTTTCTATAAAGATTGATGATATTATTATTTTAAGTATCGCATACTCCCCCATATACTCAGTACATCCTCAAAGTACTGATCCACATATATGTTTGTGTGCTACATTGTCTCATAATGTAGGTTCTGGTGATCAGTCTCAGCAGCATCAGTGATCTTCGAGTACCTTGATCTACACCTCCATAGTTGGTGAGTCCTCATGGTTTGAGGACCTATTTTTCCCTGATTTCAATCTTCTTCATAGTTAGGTTATTTATTTTCAGTAAATTATGAGTCAGTTGGGGATCTTTCCCAATGGCTCTTTAGTTCTTGAGTAGTATAGGCTTTGTCAGACTAGACTATCAGTGGTATTTTAGAATTTTCAGCATGTTGTTATTCAGACAGTATTCTTTTGTTATTTTAGTTGAGATATGTTATAATGTGCAATTTTTTTGCCTTATCCATCTTAAAAATAATTGTTAGAAGTAGTAACAAGCTCAAAAGGTTAGCTTAGGGCTACTTGTAGCCTTAAGCACCATGTGACATCTCAGAATGAGATTTTGTGTCATTATAAACTTGGTATCAGAGCCTAAGGTTTAAGGAGTCCTAGGGAGTCTGGTAAGCGGCGTTAAGTAGATTCTTGATTATCAGTGTGTAGCGCACCACATCTATGAGCAAGAGGCTTTAATATGTTTTAGGAAAAAAGTCATCTCTTTCATTCAGAATCTAACGTGCTTACAGATGTCTCCCTGAACTACTAGTTCATGCTCTCTTATTTTAGAAAATGCCTCCCCAAAAAAATAATGCCCGTAGGAATGATAACGAGCAACCTCAGCCTGTGATCCCTTGAATGAGACTGTGTATCATGCTGAGTTTCGGGCAGCCTTTCAAGCGTTACCCCAAGCAATCACTGTAAATGTCCAGGCTAATGACCAGGCTGCAGTTCCGTATGAGCAAGGAGGTGACTTAGCTACTACTAGGATCTGTTATTTCATGCGGATTAATATGCCAGAGTTCTATGGGTATAAGTCTATTTAGGACCCGCAGTTATATCTTTAGGAGGTGAGAAAGATCACCCAAGTCATTCATATTTCTGAGAAAGAGAATATAGAGCTAGCATCTTATTATCTGAAATACATTTCTTATGACTGAGTTGTTGCATGGAGGAAGAATTGAGGGGAAGATGTTGCTCCTATGACTTGGTAGGTATTTCAAGATGCATTCTTGGAATCGTTCTTCCCACTTGAGGGAAGCAAAGATAGAGGAGTTCATGAACCTGATGCAAGGCTCTATGACTGTTAAGGAGTACTGCCTCAAGTTTAACCAGTTAGCCAAGTATGCTCCTAACTTGGTAGCTAACAACCGATCTAGTATGAGTAAGTTCATGACCGGTGTGTCAGGTTTAGTGCTAAAAGAATGTAGGACTACTATGATCAATAGGGATATGGATTTGTCCAGGCTGATGATGCACGCTCAACAGATTAAGGCAGATAAGATATGGGAGAGAGATAGAGTAAAGGTAAATAAGAGGCCAAATCGAAGTAGTTTGAGTATAGCCAGACTATATCAGATGGAGGGAACCAACCCCAGTTTTAGGATCATTCATCTATGCCAGCAAATTTATCAGCTAGTGCTCCCACACTCAGAAACAGGAAGAAGCAGGTGAATACGGATTCTATTTCTAGGTCCCAGAAGATTATAAGTAACAGACCTCGTTATTCTCCATGTACTAAGTGTGGTAGGGACAATCTCGGTGAGTGCTTTGACAATCAGAGGGGTTGTTTTAGTTGTGCCAAGATAGGCCATAGACTTAGACAGTGCCCGTATGCTAGGCAGGGTAGCAGAGATATTTGACCTCAGACTCAGAATACCAGTGCACTAGCTCTTTTAGCTCGTCCAGCCCCTCCTCAGGGCAATTCATCCAGTACAGCTGGCGGTCAGCGCCAAAATAGATTCTATGCCTTACCATCCCATCAGGAATAGGAGGATTCTCCCAATGTTGTTTCTGGTATGCCTCGTGTCTTTCACTTTGATGTTTATGTGCTGTTGGACCCTGGGTCAAGTTTCTCTTATGTGACCCCATTAGTTGCTGTGAATTTTGAAATGAGTCCCACAAAGATTCTTGAGCCTTTCCTGATTTCTACCCCAGTAGGTGAGTCAGTTGTTGCTAAGCAAGTGTATGAAAAGTGTCCTATCACTGTCCTTCATAGAGTCATATTTGATGATTTAATAGAGTTGGAGATGGTGGATTTTGATATAATTCTAAGTATGGATTGGTTTCACTCTTGTTATGCATCAATAGACTGTCATACCCGTGTGGTTAAGTTTTAGTTTCCTGATGAGCCAGACTCCGAGTGGTTTAGAAGTTCAGTATCTCCCATGTGTCACTTTATATCCTATCTCATAGCTATAAAGTTGATATCCAAAGGTTGCATCTACCATCTAGTTAGATTTAAGGACACTAGGTCTGACATTTCGACTATTCAGTCAGTCAGTATAGTTAATGAGTGTCCTTATGTCTTTTCAGAAGATCTCCTAGGGTACCTTCTAATAGAGAGATAGAATTTGGGATTGACCTTCTTCCCGATACACAGCCTATTTATGTTCCTCTATACCGTATGGTACTTGCAGAGCTTAAGTATTTGAAATAGAAACTCAAACATCTACTAGAAAAAGGTTTCATAAGGCCCAATGTTTCTCTTGGGGCACACCCATCCTATTCATGTAGAAGAAAGATGGTTCTTTGCATATGTGCATTCACTATCATCACCTTAATAAGGTCACGGTCAAGAATAAATACCTTTTTCCTTGAATGGATGACCTATTTGATCAATTTCAAGGTGCAAATTATTTCTCCAAGATAGACCTTAGATCTAGCGATCATCAGCTTAAAGTGAGGGAATGTGATATTCCAAAGACAGCCTTTCGAACCCGCTATGGTCACTTTTAATTTCTAGTCATATCTTTCGGGCTAACAGCTATCATGTACCTCATGAATCGAGTGTTCAGACAGTATCTTGATATATTTTTCATAGTGTTCATAGATGATATTCTTGTGTACTCTCGTATTGAAAATGACCATGCGGATCATCTTAGAATTGTCTTTCAAACTCTTAGAGAACATCAGTTGTTCACAAAATTCATCAAGTGTGAATTTTGGCTAAGGTCAGTAGCCTTTATCGGTCATTTTATTTTAGTCAAAGGCATTAGAGTTGATCCCCAAAAGACAAAAGCTGTAAGAAATTAGCCTAGACCTATCTCTCCATTAGATATTAGAACTTTCTTGTGTCTAGTTGGCTACTACCTTCATTTTGTTGAAGGTTTCTATTCTATTGCATCCCCCATGACTCAGTTGACCCAAAAGAAACTTAAGTTCCTTTGGTCAGATTCTTGTGCCAAAACTTTTCAAGAGTTGAAGACTCGACTCACCTCAGCCCCTGTGTTGACTTTACCTGATGGTACAAATGGTTTTGTGGTGTATTATGATGCCTCAAGATTTGGTTTTTGTTAGGTGTTGATGCAGAGAGGTAAGGTTATAGCCTATTCCTGTAGACATTTAAAGCCACATGAAAAGAATTACCCAACCCATGATCTTGAATTAGCTGTTGTGGTTTTTCTTTGAAAATCTGGAGACACTATTTGTATGGTGTTCATGTTAATGTGCTTACGGACCACAAAAACTTGCAGTATGTGTTTTCTCAGAGGGATTTGAATCTTCCTTAAAGGAGATGGTTAGAGTTGCTAAAATATTATGATATAAGTGTGTTGTATAATCCGGGCAAGGCCAAAGTAGTGGCAGACGCCCTTAGTAGATTGTCTATGGGTAGTGTTGCTCATGTGGAGAAAGATAAGAAAGATTTACCTCAGGAAGTGCATTATTTTGCTAGACTGGGTATTGGGTTGCTTAATTCAGCTGAGGGGAATGTTTGGGTTCAGAGTGGTTCTGAATCCTCTTTTGTTTTGGAAGTGAAGGAGAAGCATGACATGGATGCTAGTTTGATCAAACTGAACGAGTCAGTTAAGGACCAAAAGGTAGAGATTTTCTCCCAAGGGGTAGATGGTGTGTTGAGATATTAGAATAGATTGTGTGTTCCGAGTGTTGGTGATTTAAGGTAGAGAATTATAGATGAGGCACATAGTGAGCGATATTCATTTATCCTGGTGCTACCAAGATGTACCGCGACTTGTAGGGAATCTATTGGTGGAGTGGCATGAAGAAGGATATAGCAGATTTATAGTAAAGTGTTCAACGTGCCAACAGGTTAAGCTAGAGAACCAAAGACTTGGCGGTAAGTTGCAAGAGTTTGGTATACCCACTTGGAAGTGGGAAGAAGTGAATATGGATTTCGTTATTGGTTTACCTATTTCTCATCGCCATCATGATTCTATTTGGGTTGTTGGGGACAGGTTGATAAGTTCATGCATTTTTTGCCAATACATACATCTTATATAGCTGAGGATTATGCTAGATTGTATATCCGGAAGTTAGTCAGGTTACATGGAGTTTCCTTGTACATTATCTCGAATAGGGGTACTTAGTTCACTTCACAGGTTTGGAAAGCTTTCTAGAAGGGTCTTGGTACCCAAGTTCATTTGAGTTTCGTTTTTCATCCGCAGACAGATGGTCAGGCTAAGAGGACCGTTCAAACTTTAGAAGATATGTTGAGGGCCTATGCACTAGATTTCAAAGGTAGTTGGGATAAGAATTTGCACTGATTTAGTTTGCATATAACAATAGTTATCACTCTAGCATCTGGATGGCACCATTTGAGGCTTTGTATGGTAGAAGATGTAGATCATCCATAGGTTGGTTCGAAGTGGGTGAAGCTAATATGATTGGACCTGATGCAGTGTTTGGGGCTATGGAGAAAGTTAAGTTGATTAGACAAAGGTTGAAAATAGACCAAAGTCATTAGAAGTCATATGCAGATGTGAGAAGAAAAGACCTTGAGATTAAGGTGGGTGATTTGGTGTACCTGAAGATTTCACCTATGAAATGGGTGAAAAGTCTTTGGAAAAAGGGGAAGCTTAGTCCCCGTTATGTTGGCTCGTATAGAGTTTTAATCTATATTGGGAATGTAGCCTATGAGATGGAGTTTCCCCCAGAGTTTTCAGTTGTTCATCCTATCTTTCATGTCTCCATGCTTAAGAAGCACATTTGTTATTCTGCTGTAGTAGATCCTTCAGAGAGCTCAGATATCCAAACTAGTCTTTCATTTGATGAGATTCTGGTTGAGATCCTAGATTACCAAGTCTGTAGACTAAAGAAGAAAGAAGTTCCCTTGGTCAAAGTTTTGTGGCGGAATCATTCAGTTGAGGGCGCTACTTGGGAAGCGGAAGAAGATATGCGTGCCAAGTACCCGCACCTTTTCTCCATGAGATCAAATCAAGTCGAAGGTATTATTTTTCCTTAATTAAGTTCCTTTCTAATCAAATTCAGCTATGTATTTTTTCTTGTGAAAGCTCTTGCACTTTCCAGAGTATTTAAGGCTTTAGAAAGATTTAAAGACAATTTAGCCATTTGTTTCAACTATAAATCCTTAGTTCCTTGGTATCTTAATCTAACTAGCGACATTTGAGGATGAACGTTTCCAAGGGGGAGCTACTGTAAGACCCCGTAAAGTTCCCTCGTATTCTAAGCCTTTAGAGCATGTCAAGTGAAGTCTTTTTCCGTCTTTAAAATATTTAGGAATGATTTCCAAAGTGAGTAGTGTTTAAATCAGACAGAGTTTTAACTTTTCAACAATACCAATTTCGTCAAAATTAGGTATCGGAGTGAGAAGTTATGGTCGTTTAGTAATAGCTGCCAGAACCGCCCAGGTGCGACGGATAGGTTGACGGGACATCGAGCTTGCAAAGGACCTTCTCTTGAGCCATCGCAACCAAGGAAGTAAACCAATCCACTAGCCAAGTACGACAGTTAAGTAGACGGGCCGTCGAGATTATAATGGACCATCACCTAAGCCATCGCTACTAAGGCAGTGAGCCCCTCTTCTGTTCCAAGTGCAACGGCTGGACCGACGGACCTTCAAGCCAACGACGGACCATCGCACGAGACATCGTAGATCCCGTTTAGCATTTTAAAGCTATTTTCAAAAGGGATTTTTTGTCTTTTTCCACCCATTTTAACACCTAGATATATCAAAACGAAGCATAGAACTTCAGAATCATCCAAAGCATCAAGAACTAGGATTTTCTCTCAAGATTAACCCACAAGAGCAAATCCAAATCATTCTCCAACAACCTTAAGATTCCACGATAGTTTCCATAAATTGAGTTAAGATTCAATGTTCCCCAGTCAAAAGCTTTAAGAACCCTCACTCAAGAGAATGAGAAAGAGCCTCAAGCAAGCTTATTCATCTACAAGTCCTAATTTAAGGTATGTGGGGTTTGAATAAGGACACTCCTTTCGTCCTTGTGCCCAAAGGTTGTTTTAATTACAAAAATATATGGTTTTACATGTTTTCTAATGAAATTGAAGTATGGGTTTATACCCTATGTTATTATTTCTTGAGATTTTGATAGTTTCAAAGTTTTAGAAATTGAAGTACATGAGTATTGTCAGATTATAATGCATATTGCTAAAAATTTCCATATTTCTATATGATTTATGAATCTTGATGATATCGAGTATGAATTTTGATACGTCTTAACGTGGAATTGATATATGGATCATTAATCCCTATTTGAGATTGTAATTTTAAGAACTTTTGGGATATAAGAACCCATGATTTGAGTATTTTGAGATTATTGAGAAAGTTTTGACCTTGACAGTCATAGTAGCTTTGAAATCTACTTTTCTAAATGAGATTACAGATTATATAGTTAGGCTCTTTATGAACCACGAGATTATTTTAAATTGGATTTCCATGAGATGAGCGTAGCTAACTAAAGGGAGTAGTATTTAGCACCTAGTTGGGTAAGTTACTACGGTTTCATACTCCATAACTACATGCCACCGTAGGATTGAGATTTATGGGCCCTAGGCCGAGATAGTGATCATTGAGTTGAGTTTATACTCCCTGGCAATAGTATGATGCCTTACCCCAACGAGAGATTTCTTTCTTAGGAGGACAAGACGTTGGACTCCATGTAGCTCACATGGTGTATATCGGTTAAGGGAACCTCACTAATAGCAAGATTTTTCAGAGTAGTTTCTTAAAGTAAATTTTTTCCAAGAAGAAAATTGATTTCCCTATTAGTAAGAGTAAGTAATTAGTTTCTAAAGTAAAGTATGATCCTTGACATGATATTTATACTATGTGTTCCATTATTCATAATTTACGAGATATGCATTTTGAGATTATTCGAGCTATGTGAGTCCGTTATATTAGCATGCATGATTTCTATAAAGATTAATGATATTATTATTTTAAGTATCGCATACAACCTCATATACTCAGTACATCCTCAAAGTACAGATCCACATATACGTCTGTGTGCTATATTGTCTCATAATGTAGGTTCAGGTGCTCATTCTCAGCAGCATCAGTGATCTCCGAGTACCTTGATCTACAGCTCCATAGTTGGTGAGTCCTCATGGTTTGAGGACCTATTTTTCCCTGATTTCAGTCCATATAGTAGTTGGGTTATTTCTTTTCAGTTAAATATGAGTCAGTTGGGGATCTGTCCCAATGGCTCTCTAGTTCTTGAGTAGAAGAGGCTTTGTCAGACTAGACTATCAGTGGTATTTTAGACTTTTCAGCATGTTACTATTCAGTTAGTATTCTTTTGTTATTTCAGTTGAGAAATGTTATGAAAGTTCCATTGTTTTTCTTTATCCGTCTTAATAGTAAGTGTTAGAAGTATTAACAAGCTCAAAGGGTTAGCTTAGGGCTACATATAGCCTTAAGCACCGTGTGACGTCTTAGAATGATATTTTGGGGCGTTACATTAGTGATCGAGCCACTATATCGAAACAAATAAAAATAATTTTGACTACCTAAGGTAGGGGCTACCTGCAACCCCTACTTATGGGCCATAGGTAGTAATTCTGTTAGTCGTAGGTACCAGACGAAGCCCTGAAGCTTTAGGGCTTCAAGTATGTTACCTACGAGGCCACTTATAGGCTCATAGATACTACTTACTAGGCTCGTAAGTATCCGTTTAGGTTCCTTTATATGAACAAGTCAGATCTTAACAAAAAAATTATCCCACATAGATATAATTTCTAGTTTTAGACCAGTTTCGAACACTATAACAATGAACCAATCAATTTCTATAGGTATTGCACATATATTTCAGGATTTTCTCTCATTATTTAGATTTTATTTTCATTTATCATGTGATCACATGTTTTCCAAACAAAAATTATGAAACAAAATAAATTTTACAAAGTTTAGGCTCCACAAATTTAAAGAATCATGATATTTTTACAAATTCATTGTTATATCAAGCACTATCTCAAGTTTAATGATAAAGAACATATTTTTATCCAAGTTGGAGCCAAGAATTTTACATTAATTAAAGAGTTTTGCAAGTAGAAGATGAACAACATGAAATTAGCGCAACTATTATAAGAATTTTATGTAGGTGATGTGCTTGTGAAATGGGTTTTGGTTTTATAGTGGGAGAAGTATTAGACCGGATCGGGGCCAATCTACATGGGTCCAACCTAAATATAAAAAATAAGCCCAAATTTTCCTAACCTATTTACGGCCCCACATACGGGCACGTCAGTGGTACTTACAACACTTGTAAGTAGGTCTATATGTAGGTCCTACACCATCTTTTTTATGATTTCTCTGACCCAAACTTATGGATTTGTAGGTTTTACTTACGCCCCTCATAGTGGGTTAATATGTATAACTTTAGAGATCTAAAAATTCTTCTAATAACCACGACTACAACTTACCTATCGTGGGTTGGACCTACGACCCCCATAAGCAGCGCTTGATTTAACTTCGCGGAATAATTTGGCTATGTTTGATACTCAGATTTCACCAACAAGCAATGGGTTACCTCCCATGAAGTGCCTGATTTAACATCGCAACACGACTTAGTTGCCTTGGCTATTCAGACTTCTCCAAGACTTACATCATTAAAAACATTAAAGTCCTCCATACTTCTCATATAATCTTTCACACGATGATTGTCACTTTGAACATAGCATCACCTTCTTGTGTCAACTTAATTCCACCATAAAGAAATACTCTGACCACAGTGAATGGTCCAGACCACCTTTACTTAAACTTGCCTGGAAACAAGCAAAGTTTTAAATTATACACCAAGACTATATGACCAAGCTGGAATACATTTTTCTTAATTTTATTGTCATGGTACAACTTCATCTTCTCCTTGTACAGAGAAAAACTCTCATAATCTCAGAGATGGAATTCATCTAACTCATTCATCATACTCATCCTCAGGTCTGCAGTATCATTCACCTGAAAATTTAGCTTCTTCAATGCCTATAGTGCCTTGTGCTCAAATTCAACTGACAAGTGTCATGCTTTGTCGTACATAAGCTGATATAGAGAAGCGCCTATGGGGGTTTCGTAAGTTTTATAGTAGGACCAAAGTACATCATCTATCTTTCTTGACCAATCGATACAGTTGGTATTCACAGTCTTTGCCAAAATGCACTTTATCTCACGACTAGAGAGCTCAACCTATACGCTTTTCTGCGGATGGTAAGGTGTTGCCACCTTATGTATCACACCATATTTATCAAGTAGGACCTTAAATAGATGATTGCAAAAATAGGACCCACCATCACTAATAATGTCACCTGGAGTACCAAATTGAGAAAATGTGTTCTTCTTTTTAATGTTGGGACATGGTGACCATCATTATTTGGAAGTGCAAATACTTCCACCCACTAGAAGCATAGTTTAATGCGACAAATATATACTTCATACAATATTAACTCACAAATGGGCCCATGAAATAAATTCCGTACATATCAAATAACTCAAGCTCGAGAATAGGTGTCATGTGGAGCTCATTCTTCCACAAGATATTTCCTTAGGACTGGTATTGGTCACAGGATCAAGCATAATCATGTGTATCTTTATAAATAGTCAGCCAATAGTAACTACACTACAAGATTTTGTGGGTTGTGTGAGTAACTCCATGGTGACCCCCAACTAGAGATGAGTGACAGGCCTTAAGAATGCTCATCTAAACTTCGAGAATACACCTCCAAATCATACTATCTACACACTCAAAATAAGAAAGGATCGTCCCAGAAAAATTTTCATACCTCAAGCATAAATTATTTTCACTGCTGAAATGACAAGTCTTTCGGGACCAGGTCACTTGCCAAATAGTTAGTAAAATCAGCAAACCAAGGGATTAAGTCTTATGATGCTTCCAAGTCTCACTAATCTAGAAAAGTATAATTAATCTCAAGCTCATCCCCTAATTTGACCATTTCCTCTTCTTTTAGAAAGAATAGATGGTCTACAACCTGATTTTTTGTACCCTTTCGGTCCTTGACCTTAAAATAAAAATCTTGCAACAATAGTACCCATCAAATCAATCTAGGCTTCATATCTTTCATTACAATAAGGTACCTCAAGGATGCATGATGGGTTTGCACAATGTCTTTGGTCCCAATCAAATAGGACCAAAATTTCTCAAAAGCAAACACTGCCCCAAGTAACTCTTGCTCAGTCACTGTATAATTTTTCTCGCGCCTTTGGACTAGGACATCTTCTAGGGAAACTCCATTGGTATCACATATCACCTCAAATACATAGTCCAATTCAGAGACACAGTAATAGTTGAAAAAATCAACCTCTTAATAAGTCACTCAATGGCCTTGAGACAAGAATTATCAAACACAAACTTCACCTTTTCCTCCAATAATTTCAACAATGGATTTGCAATTTTAGAGAAGTCTTTGATGAACTGCCAATATAATACTACATGATCCAGTAAAATTCGAATACCTTTAACAAAAATAGAATGAAGCAATTTTTAATCACCTCAATTTTAGCCCTGTCAACCACTATTCCCTTCTTCAAAATCATGTGCCTCAAAATTATTCCCTCTTTAACCATGAAGTGACACTTCTCCCGATTTAACACTACGTTAAGCTTCTCATATATTTTAAGTTCATTAGCCAAGTGGGCAAAACAGAAATCAAAATAGTTACCCACAACTAAGAAATCATCTATAAAGACTTCTATAGTATCCTTTACCAAATCAAGTGTCCCCTTCCTAAAATCAATGTTCCAAAGTTGATGGCATTGTCAAAATTCTCATCAGTTTATTTACTAGGAGTTTTGATCTGAGACCAATCCCATAGTAATAAAATCTCTAAAACAGGAAAATATGCCTACAACCTAAATGAACTATCTGATAATCGAACTGACATTTTTTTAAAATCATAAATGACCTATCACAGCTGTGGAAAGACTTAAAATGCTGGAAATGCACATAAATTGAGGAAATAGCCTAGAGGGTCATTAAATAGTAACTAGGGTTCAAAACCCATTTCTCATGAACTCTAATTTCATTTTTCCTTATAAAAAAATTTATATAGTCTTACTAAATTCATTAGCATTATGGTTTAATTGTGACTCTATTTACTTATCTAAAATCATACTTTATTATTTGTTAGTTTTGACATGAAACGTTATGAATTATCAGTCATTACATGATTTTAGAATGATTTAAACTATTTGACATGATTAAATCCATTATCACAAACTTTTATGAATGACATGAGTTATTTTAAAAAAATGAATAAAATTAGAAGCATAATTGACTCTTAGACTAACAAATTGGTTAAGCTTATTTCATAATAAAGTTTATATAGTATGAGCTTTAGTTATTTGGGAGTTGTATTGAGCATCGAGTGGACTAGTTTTAGCATACCCAAGTCCTAAAACTATGTGCCACCTTAGGTTCACCTATACTTTTGGCTATATGTTAATGTATCCATAACAATCATGTCTTTATACCCATGGAAATGGTATATTGAATTCTCCCAAAGGGGAATATACATTTGATTCCACTTTAGTCATGTCTTTACATTCTAGAAAGGTATATTGGGTCCTCTGAATTAGGCATATACATTACATACCACTGTAGATATGATTCTATTATCTATCAAGGTTTATTGGTCCTTTCGATGGGGTGCATACGTTGGGCTTCACTCTTATATAGCCTAATTTTTATTGGTTAAGAAAATCTATAACGCCCCGATTTTCTGGAATAGGAACGCCACATGGTGCTCATGATCCCGAAGGACCACAAGATAACCCTATACTTAAATTTGTACCTAAGCACTGCATAATATAATATAATAAATGTGGAAAACTGGCAGAAAATTTCCATAAGTTTCAAAGCATCTAAAATACTTAAAACTAAAAGTTGAATACTGGTACATCTGTCCGAAAAGCCTCTATACTTGTCTGAATAGTGGAGTTGATGGAAAATATACCCAACTAACTTCATCTACTAAAAATAAACTAGGTGTAATGCCATAATAAAATAAGGATCATCCTCAAATGAAAAGGACTCACTGCTATGTCTACTGCTGTTGACTGAGTCTGGACTGCTAAGGGTGCTCTGGGTCTCATACTTTGGAACCTATGGTATAAGACACCATAGAGAAATAGAAAAGTATGTGTTAGTACTTTGAATGTACTGGTATGCTAGATTAGGTAAGGCTAAATGTAAGGGCTTATGCATGAACATAGCTTAACTGAAAAACATGAGAGTACTGAATGAGGACATATGCATGAATGCACAAACCAAAATTAGAATCGCAGTAACACTGAATACAAACTTTAAATACTGGTTTCTAAATACTGGCTTACTGATGACTGAGTCTACTAGTATTGATGTCTGAGTTTACTAATACTGAGAGACAGAATAACTGAGTCTATTAAGATTGATGTCTAATCTTATTGATACTGATACTGATTTATTATATTTGAGATCAAGCCTATATAATGGGTGACCTCTAAGTTTACTGGTAATGATGCCTGATACTTGATAAACTGAATAGGAGATCAAGACTTTATAATGGGTGACTACTAAGTCTACTGATAATGAATATGATTGTCTGAATCTGAGATCAAGCCTATATAACAGGTGATCTCAGAGTCTACAGATAATTAATATGATTGTATGAATCTGAGATCAAGCCTATATAACAAGTGATCTCTGATAGGTAGTCAAGCCTAGTATAACAGGTGACTCCTCAACTGAATTCTTTTACTGAGACTGAATCTGAAATTAAGATTGTTGGAGGTAGTTATCTAACCGTTATGCCCCTTCTAGTTTCTTTGGGTTCCAACCTTTAACCCCAGTTGGAAGGGTGTCAGTATCATGCCATGGGTACAGATACTTCTTTATGAACCTAGGATACCATTTCTCATATAACGGGTGGCACCTGGTTGGAGCCAAGCCTAATATAACCAGTGAATCCGGGGAGGTAGTCAAGCCTAATATGACTAGTGACTCCTCATCCTGTGCTAGCTATGTAGTTCTGGATTGCAGGGATTTTTATTAATGAATCTACCTAAAATAATGAGGAAGTCATCATCCTTTTCCTCGCTTGGTACTGAATCCTACTCCCAACTGAATAGACACTAAACTGATTCCTAGACTGAATTGAATCTATTACTGGTCATCTTTCTTGACTGATCTGATTGAATTTACTTGATTCCATTATCTGATGGAATGCTACTTAATTCTTGTTAGCTTACTGAGTTTCACTGAAGTCTAAACTGAATACTAGATACTACTGAATACTTTTGAATAAGAACTAAATACTGAGTTGGATTAGACTGATACTGATACTGAATTGAACTACTATTGAGATTACTAAATTTTCTTAAGTTCTGTACTGGATAAATTCTACTGATCATAGCACGACTGAAATTGTCTTGAGACTGACTCAACTCTAGACACGTAGCTAATTTTTTGGGTATAAATACCCCCAGGACTCGACAGCATAAATAAATAAATAAGACAGGACCACACTTGAGTATCATGACAATGGACTTTCATTCATAACACAATCAATACGATATCTTGTCAATCACTTGAATGTCATAAACATGTAAATGTATAGGGAATGCATACTAATACCTCATAGTAGTTCAATAAGGAAAACACATGGATAAAAATGCATGTCACTTATCATAATACATTCACTAAAGAATTTCAACAAATGCTTGGCATTCACTAGTTTTCACATAATTGGGGATTTCATGCTTAACATACTAAAGAGGGCACTATTCTCTTTACTTAAGCATTCTATCAAACATATGGGATGCATGCTTTGGTTATACCACAGATTCTATACTTAATAATCATGAATACATCAATATCATGCAACTTGAAGAGGATTTATCATGAACATCATACAATTCATCACATACTAGAATCACTCTTGACATTGGTAGTGTAAATCATGAATTAAAACTCAATAATAACACGAACTTTAATTTAAATTCACATGAATCATGAAAACTCATAAATATAAGATCTTTGAATTTAGAAAAGGATTCTTAAACTTCTTGGGTGGAAGGAACCCAAGAATCAACATATGCATACCTTATTATATGATTCTCGAAAGATTTACAAAGGAATCTTGATGACTTGGGTCTTGAGCTATGAAACCTAATGGTTGGTCTTGAAGAAAGTTGATAGAAAACTAGTATATTGGGTGAAATAATGAGAAATCTCATGTTAAAGAGTATATATAGGAGTAGAAAAATGACCGTCTTGCCTTTGGAATTAAAATTCGGAAATGGAAAAATCTTGATTTAATATGTTGGCGCGACGCGCCTTAACCACGTCAGCTTACTAGAAATTGGACAATTGGGAAACTGAGCCTTGGCGCTACACGATGGAAATTGCGTTGCCACCTTGGTTGCGAACTGAAAAGCCACCGCGACGCGATGGAATCGCAAAGTCTTACTTGATTTTGACAATTTCCATTTTGGCTTGCTTCGCAATGCGCTAAAGTACCAGGTGGTACACTGTCTCACTAAAATGGCTCTAACTCTTTGCCTGAATGTTAGATTTGGGCAAATTTGGTATCGATGGAAGGCTTATTCGATTTCCCACAGGATAAAAAGTCAAAATCTTAAAAATTTCACATGGAATAAAATATAATCATCTTTAAATCAAGATCTTTGATGTTCTAGAGATGAATTTGAACTAGGAGAAGTGTGGGGTATTACAAAATCTCCCCGCAATAAAAACATATTTGGAAAACAAGTGCAGCTGACTCACTAAGAAATTATTTTATGATTTATTTTGCTCTTTATATCAATCTCAAGTTTATAGAGAGTCATTTTCAATTTAGTACGTTTTCAATTTTATCCCTACAATTTTAGACATTCTTGTACATGACCCTTAGTTTAATTATATATTCCTAAACTCATGACTTTTCAAATTATGTTTTCATAATAATGTTTATATGTATACCTATGCAATTTAAAGGGGTCCATTGTACTTTAAATAGAGTTGATGTATTTAGTTTAAGATTTTTTTATAATCTAGTGTTGTAAGAATTTTTAAAAAACATTGTATTAAGAAAGTTTAGGTATGATATTGCTTTCTCTTAGTATTTCCAATTTTTATATATTTGTTGGTTGATCATGAATCATGCAAGTTCTACGGATTAACTTAGGATCACTTGTATTCTATGCATCTTGTTACGTCCAGGGTGTAGTCTTGTGTCATGACATATCACTGTAGTGGTAGTTTTTGCTGCTCTATCGACATTGTTGTAGTAGTAACCATTGTTATATTGGCTGAAAATGACCCTGTCTTTGCAGTACTTCAAGGTACTAATCACTTTTGAGAAGCATAGCATGCTAGGTTGTGTTACTAAGGAAGTGATAACAATAGATGTCTTACAAATATGAAAAATAAAATCATATTTTGACACATACCCCAAATAGGTGCATCCCAAATACCAAAAATAGCAATAAAACCAAAATAAGGAAATCTAGCTGGTGGCATCATCTCTAAGACTCGAGGAATTTGAGCGCTCCTCTTGGAACTTCTCCTCATTCTTGTTGATTATATTTATGAGTTTCTAGAAAGGGTAGGAATAATTGAACATTACTTGTACATCCTTCCACATCCTCACTAGCATGCGGTCTTGAGAAAGACATATTTCTATGCTTCAACTAGCTCTCTTTATAGCTCTACACAGGATTATGTCGAGTCCAATACGGAATTAGAGACTGAAGGAGCCAACTAGGGTGGAGAAAATTGAGTGATCTCCATATAACTCACGTAACAACAAGGTCGGCCTCCCATTCATCAACGGATGCATGAGCTTGAGAAGAAGGGGTTCTAGAATCCTCGTACCCTCTGTCCCAACTAATCTAACCCTCCTTATTTTTGTTCCTATACTTCTTTCTTTCTTCTCATAAGCCCCTACCCCTTAGCCAGTAAAATACTGCATCACACTCCTCCAAGGAGTCATGATCCTTTTTGGTCATAACCACCCTTTTGTACACTCTATAATCAATGAAGGAAAGAAAAGATTTCATACAGACCTCTACCTAGTATAGATATACTACAACTCATCTATGATCTACATCCCAATATTCATAATAATCCCTGAGAGAGAACCAACTACAACATAGCTCAATGAAAGGCCACATCAGTCATATTTCGTGAAGGATAAATCCTCTAAGATACCAGTCACCGTCATAAGCAAACTTCCATCATAAATAAATTACTCTTAGTCCTCTTAAGTATGGATCACATTATATTACCATACTAATCCTCCAGCGCCAAGACCCTGGCTGCCCATTTCAAGTCTAACTACCTAGCCTTAGTCTAAAAAATGGCATTCGAGGAGTTTGGGATCCTTAAGATTTCATTGATATGTAAGCATCCACTAGAACATCTTTTCACAAGTTTTGAATGGAAGGGAGGGCCACCTACCACTCTATAGTTAGAAGTATAGTATAAAGCTCTTGGAATATGGCCAGGTTTCCCTAGGGGATGAGATCTATTAGAATTCCCATATGAGTGTCCTTATTTGGTTATAAAAATCTAGTGTCTCATCCTCCATATGTTTCATAACAAAATCACTATTATGTCACACCACTTCATAATGATCACAACTACTAGAGTTGGGAAGTCTTTAGTATTAAGGTTAATGTTCCATTGTATTCCTATAAAAATTGAAAATATAGTATTAAAAACAAAGTTGGGATACTATAAGGGGAAGGAAAATCAAAACCTGGAACTAATTTGAGGTGCCACAAAAGTGGCTTTGATAGTATTATTGTTCCCAATCAGCCCAACCTCTCTTTTATATAGATTTTTGACTTTTCTCTTTGTTTTTGAGTTCTAAACATAATAGGGCCTGGTAAAGTTTGTATGGACGTTCCTAAACTAAAATGTGGGTGATTTAGACCAAAAATTGAGCCTAAATTATTCAAAATTACTAGAAATAGTGGCCTTTCATCTTCTACCCCTTACATGCCCAAAACTCACCATGGACATCATCAATATTATGACTAGGACATTGTAGGAGCATTAGGGATGTAAGAGAATCTATCATGCATGCCATTTTATGCAAGAACACTACCAAAATTTAAAATTTGAATTTCCCAAAGAAAACCAACCAAAAAAGCCTATTCTACTCTAGATTTTGTGATTACATAATGATAAAGATTAAAAGAAGAAGTAGAGGCATGTATTTACCTTTAATTATCATCAAAAAGAGTTTTTAGGAGAGAAACTAAGAGAGTTTTTGGAGTTCTTAGGTTCATATTTAGTATTTGTGTACTAGGGTGTTAGGTAGATATACAAGCAATGACCTAAGAGTATAAGCATGTGTCAGTAAGGTAGAGTTGTCAGGATTCATCCGAGTAGGTTACTCTATATGTTTACATATTCTTATAGAATTCCTAGGCATGTGAAAGTATTGGATGAGTGTTAGAATAACCTTGGGTATTGTGAGAACCTTCAATAATAACAATAACTTGCTTCACTCTATGCTTATATGTGAATTGAGTCTTAATAATCTCCCTCGAGACTACTTGTAATTTCTAAGTGCATATTGCATATTGTATTAATAATACTAATGTTGATATATTGATGACGGTGATACAATAATGTGATGATGAGGATGTGCTGAGATGATCTTGTATATTATAATATTAAGATAGTGTGATGATGTTGTGATGATGAGGTAAAGGCAAGATGATAGTGATGAGATAATCATGATATGATACATATATATACATGCATGCATTTGTTATGCTTTATGGAGTGACTACATCTGTATATTGTAGTGGACTTGAATATGGAAAACTTGCTTAATAAAATTGATTTATTATTTGTCTATTTATCTGGGTGGAGAGTAGTTTCTATGCTTGTATTACTAGTTAATAAACGATGACGTTTATTGGGTTTCTTGGTCTAGTACCTTTGGGGCGTTAGAATAGTAAATCTATAGTACAAACTATAATTATTAGTTATAGGTTCATGGGATTTAGTAAGAGAGACAAGATTAGAAAAACGTAGGAATTATAAAGAAGGATGGGTCGCAAAAGGGCAAAGATACACAAAAATGTTAATGGAAGGTTGGTCATAGAGATGCTAAAGGCAACATGCCAATTATTTTATGAATAAATGATTAAGTAAACGAAACCTTACTTGATTTCAAGATTTTCTTCCTATTTGTTATTTTAATTATTATTATTATTTGTTTCTAACTCTAGTCAGTCAATGATACCTATCAATATATGTGTCTAAACTGATACTAAACTTACTATTCTTTTTTTAGAGATATATCTATGTTGCATGTCAATTGGTGTTTCTATAGATGTGAGAGTTCAATAGCTGCTATCCTTTTAACTCTTTTATGGATGTTGTGTCCTGGATTTTCAGGTCCCTTATTTTCTACTTTGTATTAGTTTAGAATAGATTCTAGAGAATCACTAATTATTTTTTTATACATTATTTTTACTTATTAAATGTATTGAATAGATGTTATTTATGATTAAAGGATTCTTATTGCTTGTAAAAGATTTTTATCCAACTTCCACATTAATTAAATATTTGGGTAGTAAGGTTTCTCCTATCTAGGATGGAATAGGGTAAGTGTCTGCATGATCTGTGATTTGGGTTGTGACATTGTTATTTTTGTTCCTTGAGTGAACCAGGTAATATTATTATTGTTATTTGGATCGATTAGTAGCATGGGCTAATGACATACTTGAACTATATTGATATTGTTGAAGTGCAATAAAGAGGAAATGGTGCAAGGTTGAACTAACTATTTATGAGTCATGGTACTATACTTGGTTGAGTACTTCTACTTGTCCTATGAATTTTGTTTACTTGGTAAATTTCTAACAAAAGACTCAGTGAAAGTATAATTGCTAAATATTACATAGTGGTTCTTCAAATTGATGGTTGAGTTTTTCTATTAAGTGACGTGATTATGTGGGTCTTACAAATTGGATAGTAGTGGGTAATATAAGGTTGTGTAATAAGTGTTTATAAAATAACTTATGTCTTATCCCTTATTTAGATTGTTCTATAAAAAGCATCGTTATGAATGAGTTAAGTCTAGAATGGTTGATAAACTACATTGATGTTCCCAAATAAATATTAGACAATGGATCATAGATTAAAGAGGAGTTAGATTCGTAGTTAAGAGTGGAAGTAAGGAGGAGAGTGGTGACTAGAAAGTAATTTAGAGATAAAATTTGAATCATTATTTGATAGGTGTATATTTAATTTTGGAGACTTATATTATGTTTAAGTGATTTAACTTGTGTCGGTCGATGACGCTTACTAGTATATATGGTTGTACTAATGATATGCTTGTTATACCTTTTTGGTTTATAGCTTATTGTAGGATCAATTCAGTTTTCATTTCTTTATGCATAGAGATCTTCAGCAGCTTTGGTCTTCTTATTCATATGGAGGAGCCAAGTCTAGTCTATTTTCCTTATTTTTAGTAGTCCTTGTACCTATCTACACTAGATCTTTGAGGAAAAGAAAATTCTTTTGGTATTATTTAAAGCATTTTAATAAGTTTTGTAATACTTTGAAGAGTTTAATGCTTTTCCTTTATGATTTCTACATGATACTAAATGGGTGGTAAGGGTTTTCCTATCTTGATGGATGAGAGTAGGTGCCCTTACGATCCTATTTGTTGAATCATGATAGTTGGTATCATAGCCTAGGTTAACAGTCTCATAAGTAGAAGAGCAAATTTTAACTAGAGACTTATGGATTGGTGTGTTGACATCAATATCAAATCTTCAAAAAGTTGTGAGACATTTCAGAA
Organism: Capsicum pubescens; assembly: GCA_030864215.1. Lineage (NCBI taxonomy): Eukaryota > Viridiplantae > Streptophyta > Magnoliopsida > Solanales > Solanaceae > Capsicum > Capsicum pubescens. Next base: position 111,554,183 of record CM061544.1, read on the forward strand.
ATTGTTTCCCTTTTTTCTTTCCTAATGTGTTGTCCTATATTATTGTTTGTATGGGTTGAGTCTAATTAGTATCTCTAGATTCCAATTGGTGTTTCAATCAAAACAAATAAAGGTCACTTGGCTCTCATTAGGATAACGCAAGCAACAGAACTGGAACTAGAAAGTTCCAATTGGCATCTAGTCCTAAGGTAGGTGTTTGATATATTAGATAATCCACTAGTGGTCATCGAGAACATGGGTTAAATGATATGTTTAGAGAACCAATAATACCAGGTTGAGTTGATTATTTGATGAAATTCCCTAAAATTGATATTGTGTGATTGTAACTAAATTGCTAATTTGAGAATCTTTGATAAATGAAGTGGTTGTAAGTTTAGCTATTGTTAATTGAGAACTTGTAAGGTGAATGATTAAAGAAAATTTGATGACTGAATGCTGATTGTTATGGATGGTACATGTAAATATGGTAGCTGAAATTGCTAAATTTTTATGATTTTTCTTTGGTTTCAAGTGGGCATTTTATGAAAAGCATAAATATGACCAGTGGTAAATATTTGAAAAAAGCCTAGTAATTTCATTGGTGTTCAATTAGCAATCTATAACTAAAGTGTAAGAATCTATAGTCAATTTTTATCAACCCTTCCAAATTATTTTGTTCAATCTTAGAGTTGTGGTCTACCTGCGGTATGGATTAGAAGTAAAGTGTTGTTGAAGGGATTGGGGGTAAGGGAACTGTAGGAACTGAAAAAAAATTTAGGTCACTGCCGGTCAACTACTATAGCAAGCATTACATTGCTACTTCACCATACTATAAAGGGAATGTTCCAGCTATAATCAATGTCGTAGTAGCAATCTACAGGTTGTTATAGCTAGATGGGACTGGGTAGAATCCCTTCCCTATTTTCCCCTATTTTTGCATTTTTTTACAACGAGTCCAAAAAAGTTATATGTTGTGAACTATCAAATAATTGGTGTAATGCGCATAGTATAATATAATAGTAGTGCACTAATTACTAGATTAACAATAAAAAGCATCCAAATGTGCAGAAATTAAAAAAATTATTAGTTACATGCCCCTAATAGAAGCAACCCATGTCTATAAAAAGGTAATAAAATAAGAGTGGGAATGGGTTGATGTGCACCCAGGGATCTAGCTGGAGGTTGGATCATCTCCATGAATTGAGGGTCCGAATCCCTATGCTTCTAGGCCACTTAGGAAGTAGAAGTCGTTCACATTCTCTTTATCCAACTCAAGAAATGGATTATCAGGGATAACACAGTTGAATATAACCTTAACAGTCTTGTACATATGGGCCAGCATACAACTTTGGGAGCATTTTTTCTTCTTGTCTTCATGCAGATTTCTCTTAAGATCCATAGAGTTTATAGCAATACTGGTCATAGTTATGGAGAGAGATGAGTTGAACCTTAGGGAGGCTAGTGGGAATGAACCAAAAATATCCTCACAAAGGCCATGTCTGCTGCTATGAGCTCATAGAAAATTGGAGGTTGTGTTGGAAGAGAATCATCACCATCATCCTTTACTCCTCTGTTGCCCTTACCCTTGGACATCCTTATTTAGTTTTTGTTTCAGGGAGGTGAACCCTTCACCTTGAGATAATGGAAGGGTTTTTCACACTCCAGGTCTCTATCAGCATCCGCCATCCGCACCTCTACATGCCTACACCACTAAGAAATTAGAGTTGAAAGGTAAGGTACATTCATGTTGTCCTTATAGAACTCTTTCCACTCTGAAAAAACTTTTTTCGTCAACCCCCCCCCTCCACCTCTACATTCAGATAAATCCCCTGTATAGCACAAGCAATTACTAAAGGCCAAGGATATGACACATCAAAAGTGTTATGCAAAGGGCGAATCCTCTAGGTCACATAATTCATTCACCTCCAAGAATCTGTATTGAAGTGTGTTCCCTAATACCCTCAAGACTGGTTCAATAAAAATTTTCTCAATTAGCCTCAATAACTAGTGTACCCCTCAATTATTTCAAGTTCATCTCTCGAGCCTTAGCCTCATACTTAGTTTTATGGACATCAGGCACCTTGATAACCTTATTGATAGTAGCCACATCTATAGGGACACGCACTCCCTAAATTTAGATAGTGGGGTGAGGGTCATCCTAAATCATGTTCAGGAGGATGGCATAAAACTCCAAAATACATCTTGAGACTCCATCCAAAGAGCCTCCACCAATAGCATATACCCAAACTCCTAGATCCAGTTATAGAAATTTGGTGCCTCCACTGGTATATTCATCTTTAAGAACCCCCTCTCATAGTAGAAACTCATCCTCTTATAGTCTTGAAAATCTATCCTAAAAATTTTGGTCAGGAATTATTTGGAAAGTAAGGGGACCATGATCTTGATTTTCATCCATAAAGTAAGTAGTCCTGGAAAAATCATGTGAAAAGCAAGTTAGAATCCATAAAAGTGTTCAAATAATTGCTAAGGTTTAGAAAAGTGAGGTTTTAGTTTTTAGTGAGGCTATTACCTACTTCCTACTACAGCAGAAGGCATCTCGCTACCATGGTATTACTATAGTAGGAATATTCTCACTATAGCAAAAGTGTCATAGTAGGATGAGGCCGCTATAGCGCCATTCATCTTCTCTAACATGAATCGATGCTTTAATAGTGCTTTTCAAAAAAATCATCCATATTTTACTTTTTGACATAGACCAAGGTTGGAGAAGTGTCATAATACTCCAAACCCACCTATTTTATATAATTACAAGTGCTAACCAACAATAACACTAGTAAAGAAGTAAAGAGGTAAACTTAGAACGTAAATTACCTTGATTTTGGTATGTAGAGCAAGTTGATCAGAGAGGAGAGGGAAGTTTTTTTTTAAAATATGAGAAATGGATAAGAAATTCATTTTTCAACCTAAATCTATCTGTATCACAATATAGCGGACTTCAACCCATTATAGCAGAAACTTTCCCGCTATAGTGGGACCCAGTCCACTTTCGAGAGCAAAAAATTTTTGTTCTTACCTTTTTATTTATTTATTTATTAATTTTAGATGTATTGGTGAGACCCCAATTATCTTGGGTACTCATAATCTCTACTGAACGGTAGCCTCGTGTGATTTTTGATTTAATTAAATTAAGTAAGAGAGTGTCGTATTTAAATAGGTAGGGCAGTATAATTCAAGTGGTACATTCAGCCAAATATTAATGGACAATGTGTGACTATTAATTAACCAGGTACCATTTCATCCAAAGTTTTCCTAAATTATTATTTGGAGATGAGCAATGGATAAATTGTTATCTGCTATAACGAATGATTCCATTGTTACCAAAATTACCATATCTAAAAGGCATAGGGTATAGTAAGTTGATTATTATATTTTTAAAAGGTTTATAAATGACTTAGTTAAATAAATTTAGATTAGTAAAACTCAATTAGGTAGATTTATGTCACCTTGCTATGGCAAAAAATTTCCCTCTATAGCAATGTAATGGTGGCGGTTGCAGTCCTCTATAGTGGCATGCGGAAAATAGTTCACCTTAGTTTTTAAACTCCTTTTTCTTTTTCATTGAAACCAAGAATAGAGATTTATTCTAAAAATCCATTATGGTTGCCTCAAGGCTTTGGAGTGATGGAGAAGAAGGAGTACACTTAAATAGGGTAAAGTTCAGTGATATCAATGTAGTTTTTGTGAACAAAATCACCGATATAGATAAAGGATTTCAAGTTCATACCTCTATAGTAGTTTCTTGGCACTCAGTAGTCTAGGTTAATGTAGTAGTAAGACTTATGTTAGAAAACATATTCATAGTATTGATTGGTTGGAGATTTTATGTGTAGGCCTGTGAGAGGTGATTGGATGGATATTCAAGTAAAGACAAGAGTTGATGTCAATAAATTTTGGGGTTCCTGAATTTTTGTGGTAAATTTGATTACTTTATTGATGTCAAATTTACATCGTTATGCATTCTAATCGAATATTAATGGATTTAAGATTAGTTATTCTTGAGTGTTGTTGATTAAGGGGATAGATACTAGTATGGTAAATGTGTATGTCGGAATCCTTTCTTAGTGATTTAATTGTATAATTTGGAGGTGACCTATGATAAGATAGAAGTTGGGAAATTAAGTGAATCAAAGATTAGAGGAGTTGAGTGTCCCCAAATATCAGTAGTTTGAAGGTAATTCTAAATTAATGTATGTTTGCTTATTTCATATGTTTATTATCCCCAGATATTATCATTCATAGAAAAGGGTGGGTGATGGTTATATTTTAGTTGAAGATTAATTTTGTGTATGTGTGCATTTATGTGTCATGGTTTTATGGCGCTTTCAATGCTTAAAACTAAAAATACGCAAGTACTTAGGTTTATTTTGGTAGATGTGATGTGTTTCGGGGTAGGCAAGTAGGTTTTTGGAGCTTAAAATGAATAAAAGGGGTTAAGACTGCAGGAAAGGCAACTTATGATGCAACCTACATGGCGTAGGTTGCACTTATGTGGCGCATGTAGGGGTCGTAGGCCTCAGGCTTTGCAACTTCTAAGGATCTGAAAGTAAATGTAAAGACTATATGTTATGAATGTAACTTATGAACTGTAGGTACAAGCTATGGTGTTGTAAGTACCAGTTCAAAGGGTAGAGATATGAAGTTCAGAGAAACTGCTAAACTGAGGATTTTCTGGTACCCACGATGAGACAACCTATGGGAAGTAAGTACCACTTGTGCCCCGTAGGTACAAGTACAAGTGGAGGTTCATAAGATTGCTTAAAAACCGATACCTATGATGGCCACTTAGGTGGCGTAGGTTTCACTTACTACCCATAAGTAGCCACTGACTTAGTTTTCCCTATATATTTTGGTTTAGATATCCAGGGTTTTTATGTACCCTACAAATATTCTTTTGATATGTTTAGTCAGTTTATGCACTCATATTATTTACAAACATATATTGATTCAAGATTGACTTTTGATCTTGGAATTCTTGTATTGTTGATTTTGGTTGATTAATTACTTTGAGACTTTGGGTGTTATTCTTCCATTATTGTGCGGTTAATTCTATGCTTTCATTGAAACTATGAGAAGCTAAATCCCTTAGCTAGAATTTTAGGAACCCTGGCAGAATGACAAAGTAAGGGAAGTGTGAGGTTCATCTAGATCATTATTTACACTTGCATTAGGATCTTCTTTAGTTTAATTTTTTTCTTAGTAGTAGCCAATACTGAGAACCCACATGTATTCGAGATCGTCTTCACGAAAAAGATTGATATTGAGAATAAAAAATTACAACGGTGATCCGAGGCTATCAACCCTCATCTAATAATTTGATACCCTAAAGGTAATAGTTAAATTTGGATCAAAGTCAAGGGTTAGTAAGGTGACACCCCGAGACTCACAAGGTGAAGGGTAAGATTTGTAAAAGCATTCACAGGACGGTTTGTAATACCTAGCTTGTTATATTTTGAATGGGTGGTAGTGAGATAGTTGGATTCAGCATGATAAGCCTACTACGTTAGGAATCTAGGAGAATACAGTCCTAGTGTTTATCTCAGATTAACTACGAACGAAAGCAATCAAGACTTGTTACTTTTCACTGGTTATTAAAAATTTCCCCAATTTACTTCTCTGTATTTCAAGATACTTCAACAAGTTCAAGAGACAGATTTGAACTACTCCCTGTGAGATTGACCCCAACCTAGTTGGGTTACTAAAATTTGACAGTGACCACATTGTATCATCTTAGAGGGTATTGTTTAGGCGACATTAAATATTGGCATCATTGCTGGGGAATAAGATTATGGATTTATTTATTGAAGTAGTTGAGGTTCTTGGGTTTTATTATCCTATTTTTCTTGAGGTGTATGAAAGTGTATGTCCGGTACTAGGACTCCAGTAAATCCCTTGATCCCACTTGATCAAGAGCCAGAAAGAATCCTACAATAGAACCATAAGTTGTCAGACCAAGACTGTGAATCACATCGTAAGGGATTTAATATGAGCCACAATACTTGAATCCCCCATATCCACGTGCTCAGGAGGCAACCACAAAAACTACTGCATGGTTATTAGCAGATTACAATACAAGGAGGGATAATGAGAGTAACGACCTAAAATTTTGATGAAATATATGAAATTTGTGATTTTTTGTGATTTGAATATTTTACCCCTCCTCGTAGTTTTATTGTGGTATTTATGGAGTGTGGGGTGATTGTTACAGTTCTTAATGCATTTTGGTACCTTTTGTACAATATTGTGATTTTCGGTGGCTTCAAGAGCCTTATTTTGGACTTATGTGGATATTTTTTGATTCCTGTGATGGATTTTTGAACAGACTATGTCAACAACTCTAAAATATTGATTTTATGCTAGATTGACCTTTGGTTTGGCTCCCGATGCACGTAAGCTCATTTCGACCAGTTGGTTGAAAGTTGGAAAATTTGAAATATGGGTGTGGGACCCTACATTTGGTCAAAACAACCTTGGATGGAAAATCAAACTTCTCCAACATATACGGAATATTTATTTTAGAGTGGTAACATGTTTGGTTGGAATTTATGGCTTTTAAATCTCATTTCAACCCTTGATTCAAAAAAATTGTGATTTCGGATTTTGGAGGTCAACTCTATGAAATTGACATTTCTTCAAAAATATAATATCATCATTGAGTTTGGAGCATGAAATTTAGTATGTTCACAAATTACGTTTGCATATATCGGACTTTGAACGAATCTTGGGCACCCTTTCAAAGTTTGGGTTGGACTTAAAAAGAAGCAAATCTGTTTTTTTTTTAAAGAAAATGTTGGTGCAGTTGGTGCAGTGTCTAAAAATAGTGTGAGAACATAAAAGTGAAGCTTGTGAGAGCTTGGGAAGATATATTAACATCTATTTCTTGATTCTTTTGTGGATTTAAGATGAGATTTCATCATTTCTTACTTTAATTTCTTGATAAATTTCTCAAAACCCCTAAAATCTTAGGGTTTGATTTTAAACCTCAATGTCACTCCTTTTCACTTGAATAATTTTTCAATCTTACAATTACTAATTTTTCATCAATTTAACCTTCAAAACAACTTTAATTCTTGATTTTAATATGGATTTCAAAGATTTTATCCGATAGAGCTCAAAAATGTTTTTTCTTTGATTTGAACATAGTTTTTGACTCAATTTGACTTGGCTTTTGAGCTTTAGACTCCTAAAAATATGGAGAACACATTTTTGAAGTAAAGTTATAATTTTTCCCTTCTTTTTTAAAAAACTCTTTTGGGGGTCCGTTTTGACCGTAAACCAGAAGTAGTCAATACAGGTATTGTTGGCTTTTTTTTTAGATGTAGATTCTATATTTCTTGGTTTTATATGATTTTAGGATTGTTTGTGGAAAGTAAGGTATGGGTTTGAAGTGAGACGGGTTTTGGCATTTGAGGTAGGTTATGGCTTAACTCTTTTAGACTAGGTTGGGTAGTAAATATTGGTATATAATGCATGTTAAGGGTAGTAACTAATCATGAAATATGGATATCTATATGTTTTACCTGTGTGGGGGATTGAATGTGATGTAATTGCTAAATCTGAGATATCCTGTGATATGTATGGTCGTACGAGGTCTTATGTGATGTTGATAGCCTGGAATACATATGAATAGTTTTATTTTATTTTTAAAAATGACTATTATGGTGTCTTTGGTGTATTGTGATATATATATATATATATTCGTACTCTATAGGCGTATGAATTATGTCGAAAATTCATGGTAGTGAAAATAGTGAGTGAATGTTGGCTCACATTGTTGTGGAATAATAACATTGTGGTTGGTGGTGGAAATACATCATATAAATTGGTTGTAAAAAATACACCATGTATATTTGCTTATGGAAATACTCATTTTTTATCGTTGTGAACATCGCCTCATCATTTCCATGCCATCGTACGTATTATTTCACATGTTTTATAATTTTATATTTACTTGTAGCCATATATGTGTACTTAATTTGTGTCTTATGTTATGGATGATTTTTGGAAATACTTAAAATATTGAAATACTAGAAACACTGGAAATACTAGAAATAAAGAGGTTGTGTGCAAACTCTAAGGATCTATGCCAAGCCTAAGGTTGTGTTCCAACCCCAAGGTTGTGTGCTAACCTCAAGGTTGTGTGTCAAACTTATGCATCATTATTATCATCATTATGATTATCATATACATTGCCCTTGTTTTATTGTGTTTATGTTTTGTTGTATTGTCATATTAACTCATCATCTATCTATCTGTTCTATATCTTGACTTGTTAATGCCAATTTGTTCTATCTTCCTTTATTTGTACTCAATCTTTATTATACATATTTCTCTTTCATCCTACTTATATATGATATTGTGTGTATTTATATCCCTATCTAGTATGTTGTTGTATTTTTATGTGTGGATATTGTAGAACTGCTAGTGTAAGTGGTGTGGCCTAGAATTATGGGATATTTTTGGATTGCAGGCGACGTGCCCTTAGTGTATCTTTTGTATTCTTTATTTACTACTTTTCTTGGTCGACCTATGATGCGTACTAAGTACAAGTAGACCGTACTCACGCTTACTGCGCACTTTCAATGCAGGTCCTAGCTCAAGTGAGCCTTAGATTGGTTGATTTCAAGCGACTTTAGATTTAGGCAAGGTAGCATTTGGACATTCATGCATTCATAGTTCACCTCTATCTGTATACTGTAGTTATGTCTTTATTTATATTCAAAGACAGATGTTCACCCTGCATGGATATTTCTAATGTATTTGCATGGTTGTATTAGTAGTTCTTATACTATTCACACTAGGTTTTGGAGTTATGGCTACATTGTTGATTTTGTTCCTTCTGCATTTATCATACTGGAGTATCTCAAATTTATTTTAAAAGCCTTACTTTAGGGGTATTTTTGTCTTTTACCTTTTGTGTAACAATTTAGGTGATAGTCTTACTTATCAAGGTACACAGCGTCCAATGCTATCATGGCCCTTGGTTTTTTGGTCATGAGAAATTTGTATCATAGCTAGGTTTCATTGGTCTCAATGGTGTAAGAACAAGATGTCGAATATCGTCTTATAAATTGGGATGTAGACATTTATATCTATCTTTGAAAGGTTATAGTATGTATATAGGAAACTTCCATAACTTTATTTCTTATCATGTGATGTTCTTTCATATCTTGTGTTATGATTTATGTTTCACTCTTTCTACACAGATGTGTCAACTAGGTCTCACACGTTCAGTAATGTAGAGCCTACTTTTAGAGTGAGAGTTTAGTCAAGAGGGTGAGCCGCGAGTCATGGATGGACTCGAGAAAGGGGATAGGCTTGTGGTTCATCCCTATCTAGGAGGAGTGTTTGGGGACTCTACCCTAAGCCTCATGTTGCTCCAGTTCTTCAGAGTTCTTTTTCCCTAGTTTTGGAGGGGTTGTTGGTGCATTTTTTACCAGTTTAGAGGGTTCTGGTTTGGTTATGCTAGTTGTTTCTCCGATTCATAGTGTGGATCCTTCTATTGCACTTGCTTTTATTTTGGGTACCCTTCAGACCCCGAGTCCTATTCCTATTTTTGCATCAACATCTGAGCATGGTGTTCTAAGATCATGAGTTTAGCCTTCATTTATGTTACCTCCTGAGATAGGATCTCAGGGTGCTAGATTCACTATGCCTCATCTTACTGTGAACACTTTGATGTTTTTTGAGGATCAAAAAGTGGTTTAAAAGAATTAATCATTTGGATTCTCCTAGGGTCAGTAGTGTTGTGGATGCGGATGCCACTCGAGAAAGTGGTATTCGTGGGGCCATTTAGGCAGTTGGTTATTGTGGGAAGTGCTATGCTATACCAACCATACCTAAGGTAGAAACTTCTGATGCTATTAATATAGGTATAGTACCTATTTGTTTTAGACCTATATATGTATTATTTCATCCTGGATTAACTTTCTCCTATGTGTCTATATATTTTACATTGGGTTTTGATTCATTTTGTAATCCTCTTTCCATACCTATATGTGTATGCACCCTCGTAGGTGATTATTTGGTGGTAGATCAGGTGGACCGATCTTCTGTTATGACTTTTACTAGGCATGAGACTTTGGTGGACTTGTTTGTGTTAGATATGGTTGATTTTGATGTAATTTTGGGTATGGCTTAGTTTGCTCCTTATCATGTTGTCTTAGATTATTTTGCTAAGACTGTGATTTTAGCTTCGCCGAGTGTACCAATAATAGATTTAAATGGAGCACTTCATTTGGGACCCAAGAGGGTCATATCTTATATTCTAGCTCATCGTTTGGTTGAGAGGGGATATGTAGCTAATTTGGCTCATGTTCGTGATACTAGAATTGGTTCACCTCATTTCATGGATTTTGTTCGTGTTGTTCATAACTTTATGGATATGTTCTCTATTGATTTGCCAGGTATGCCACTGGATCATGATATTGATTTTTCTATTAATGTTGAGTCGGGCACCAAGCCCATTTCTATTTCTCCATATAGGATGGCCCTAAAAAAGTTAAAGGAATTGAAGGATCAGTTGTGGGAGTTATGGATATCCGACCTAGAATATCTCCTTGGGGTGCACCTATCTTGTTTGTGATGAATAAGGATGGGTTTATAAAGATGTTTATTGAGTATCGACAGTTGAACATGGCGACAATTAAGAATAAGTATCTTCTTCCTCACATCAATGTCTTATTTGATTAGCTTCAGGGTGATGGGGTATTTTTGAAGATTGATTTGAGGTTTGGTTATCACCAGTTGAGGATTAGATATTCAAATATTCGAAAGATAGCTTTTTAGACTCAATATGGTCATTATGAGTTTTTTTCCATGTCTTTTAGGTTGGCCAATGCCCCTTCCACGTTCTCGGAGTTGATGAACTAAGTGTTTTGATCATATCTCCACTCTTTTGTTATTGTATTTATAGATAATATCTTGGTTTATTCAAGAGAGAGGCTAATCTTGAGGAGCATTTGTGGATTGTGCTTCAGAGATTAAGGGATGAGAAATTGTATGCCAATTTCTCTAAGTGTGAGTTTTAGTTGGAGTATGTTTCTTTCTTAGGTCATGTGCTTACTAAGAAAGGTATCATGGTTGATCCAACTAAGGTTGCAATAGTTTGTGATTGGGCTAGACCTACTTGGCCTACTAAAATTTAGAATTTTATTGCCTTGGCAGGTTATTATTGGTGTTTTGTGAGGGTTTATATTATATTCCAGCTCCTTTGACTAAGTTGACTCAGAAGAAGATTTCCTTTCAGTGATCTGATGTTTGTGATGTGAGCTTTCAAAAGCTCAAGGATTTGTTGACTTTAGATCCTATTTTGTCTTTGCCAAATGAGGGTGTGGGTTTTACAGTACTTTGTGATACTACAGGTGTTGGATTAAGTATTGTGTTAATGTAGGAGGGCAAGGTGATTTCTTATGCATCTCGTCAGTTAAAGCATCATGAAAGAATTATCCTACCTATAATTTAGAGTTTTGCATAATTGTGTTTTCTTTAAAGTTGTGGAGGCACTACTTGTATGGAGTTTATTGTGAGATCTTCTCAGATTATTTTATCCTTCAGTACTTCTTAACCCTGTAAGATTTTAATATGTGGTAGTGTCGTTGGCTTGAGTTGCTTACGAATTATGACTTGGCTATTCTCTAACATATGGGCAAGGATAATGTGGTTGCGGATGTCTTGAGTCGAAAGTCGACTTGCATAGGTATCTTGGTGCATCTTTTGACATAGGAGAGGAATTTAACCTTAGAGGTTCAGTGTTTAGCAAACTAGATGGTTAGGCTTGATATTTCGATACCGTAGCGCATTTTGGCATTTGTGGAGGTTATATATTCTTTGATGGAGCAAATTCGAGCTTAACAGTTCGATGATGTTACATTAAGGTTGATTCGAGATAAGGTGTTGAGTAGGCAGGATAAGGAAGCCACACTTGATTTAGATGGAGTTTTCCATATTGGAGGCCGAGTCTGTGTGCTGAGAGTGGGTGACTGGATTATATTTATTTTTTAGGAGGCCCATTGTTCTAGATATTCCATCCATCCAAGTGTGACTAAGATGTATCGTGATTTGAGACGACACTACTATTGAGGTGGTATGAGATGATATGTAGAAAATTGTATGACTTGTTACCTATGTTGTACAAAGGTAAAGGTCGAGCATATGAGACCTGGTGGTTAGCTTCAAAGGTTACCCATTCTCAAGTAGAAATGAGAATGAATTACTATAGACTTTGTTATTGGTTGGCCTTGTACATCTTATGGTTCTAATAATGTGTGGGTCATCATGGACCGATTGACCAAGTCAGCTCATTTTATTTTGCTTCAGGTCTCATTCAGTGATGAGAGATTGGCCCATATCTATATTTGTCAAAATATGTGTTTGTGTGGTGTGATGGTGTCTAGTATATCAGATTAAAGTTTTGTGTTCACACCCTATGTTTGGAGGATATTTTAGGATAAGTTAGGCACTCTGGTTAATCTCAGTACTGAGATTCAGCACAAACTGTTCGCCAGTCAGAGTGGACTATCCAATTATTGGAAGATATGCTCCATGCAAGCATGGTTGATTTTGATGTCCAGTGGGAGCAACATTTGGCTTTAGCAGAGTTTTCTTTTAAAAATAGCTACCATGTCACAACCCAAAAACCAAGGATCCTGATGTCACTTGTCGTGGCATACCTGGAAAAGTAAGCCTATCACCTAAATTGATACACAAAGAGAAAAAGACAGAAATACCCCAAGGTAAGGCTTTTAGAATGAAACCGAGCTACATAAGTATGATAAACACTAAAGGAATAGAATCAACAACGCAACCACAACTTACAAAACCTAGTGACAACAACAAACAACTACTAATACAATTATGAGTCAAATACCCAAATATGGTCAACAACTGTCTCCAACTACAAATAAAGACATAACTACTATAGAAAGATAAAGGTGAACTCTGGACCCTTGAATGTCCAAGCGCTACCTTGAGTAAATCTTAAGGCTCTTTAAATCAACCAATCTGAGTTGCACTTGAGCTAAGACCTGCACCAAAAGGGCACAATAGGCATGAGTACAGTCAACTTATACCTAATAGGTATTATAGGCTGGCAAAGAAAAGTAGTAAATAAAGCATAAAAAATATACACTAAGGGTGCATCACCTGCAATCAGAAAATATCCCATAACTGTATCCCACACTGATTGCACTAATAGTTCTACAATATCCACACATAATAATACAATAACACACAAGCTACGAATTCAAATACAAAAAATATCACATACAAGTAGAATGAAAGAGGAGTATGTATAATCATGATCATCGAGTACAAATAAAGGAAGATAGAACAATTAGACATTAACAAGTCAAGTTATAGAACAAATAGATAGATAAAGAGTCAATATGGAAATACAAGCAAATAATAAACATAATAAAGCTATTGCAATATATATGATGATTATAATAATGATGATGAGTATGATTATGATAAGGATGCATGAGGTTGGCACACAACCTTAGGTTTGGCACACAGCTTTGGGGTTGGCACAAAACCTCCATATTTCTAGTGTTTTCAATATTTCTAGTGTTTCCAGTATTTTCAAAGAACATACATAACATAAGATACAAATCAAGTACACATACATGACAAAAAGTAAATATAAAGAAATAAAATAAACAAGTGAAATGATGCATATGATGACATGGAAATAATGATGCAATGTTCACAACCATACAAAGTGAGTGTTTGCACAACCAATCTACATAGTGTATTTTTCACAACCAATTCATATGATGTATTTCCACCACCAACCAAAATGTTACTGTTCCATAACCACGTGAGCCAACATCCACTCATTATTTCTACTGTCCATGAATTTTCAACATGATTTATATGCCCATAAAGTATGAATATATATATATATGTATATATATATATATATCTCACAGTATGCCAAAGTCACCACAATAGGCATTTATAACAACACAATACAATTATTCACATGTATTTCAGGCTATAAACATCACATAAGACCCCACATGGTCAGACATATCACAAGATATCTGAGATTCAGCAATTACATCACATTCAAGCCCTTACATGATCAAAACATATAGATAGCCATATTTCATGATTAGTTTGAACCCTTAACATACATTTTGTACCAACATTTACTACCCAACCTAGTTTAAGAGAGTTAAGACATAACCTACTTTAAATGCCGGAACTGATTCGTTACACGCTAAATCCACTACCTTAATTTCCACAAATAATCTTGAAATTAACTATAACTAAGAAATATAGAATCTATGTGTTAAAGAAAAGCCAATGATATCCATATTGGCTACTTTTGATTTGGCGTCAAAATGGATTCCCGAAATAAATATTTTTTTAAAAAAAGAAAAAATTATAACTTTACTTCAAAAATATGTTTCTCATATTTTTAAAAATCTTTATCTAAAAACCCAAGTCAAATCTAGTTAAAACAGGGTTCAAATAAAAAAAAAGTCATTGTTGAGCTTTATCGGGTAAAATATTTGAAATCCATGTTAAAATCATGAATCAAAGTTATTTTCAAGGTTAAATTGATGAGAAACTATTAATTATAAGATTAAGGCCCCATTTAGACATAAAAATCTTAATTTTTTGGAGTTGGGGCTGGAGTTGAAGTTGAAGTTGGAGTTGTGTTTGACCATGACTATTAATTAAAGTTGTTTTATAATTTTGTGAGACAAGTATGAGTCAAAAAATGGAAAACAAGTAAAACTTATTTTCACATTTCCAAATACAATTCTGAATTGTATTTGGAATTTCCATGGCCAAACTCATCTTGTTTTCACTTTTTTCACTAAAGTAAAATAATTTTTTGAAAAAAAGGAAATAATTGTCATGGACAAAAGGCTACAAAAACATTACTCAAGTGAAAAGGGTTGACATTGGGGTTTCAAATCAAGCACTATGATTTTTGGGATATAGAGAAATTAATCAAGAAAATAGAGTAAAAAATGATGAAATCTCACCTTAAATCCATAATAGAATCAAGAAATAGATGTTAATATAGCTTCCCAAGCTTCCACAAGCTTCACTTTTAAGATCTAACATAATTTTTAAAACACCTAGACTTAGAACCATGGAAAAATTTCATCGTTTGGTGTCACTAGGGTGGGTACGACTAGGGGCTTGAGTCGTACCCCTTGGATATGAGTTGTATCCTTATCATCCTCCCCTCTTGTATCCTAGGATGTATGGTGAGAGTCAGACACTATCTTAGGTACTAGTGACCCTCCCCTCAATCCTACCTAAGGATATGAGTCGTACCTAGGTGATTCATATAGGGGAGTCATAAGTTTGGAAATAGACTATTTTGGGTACGATTGTGGTGTACGAGTTAGGGGTAAGTCATTCACTATAGATATGACTCAAATCTATATGTTCGTACCCTTAACAGTGTATGTGACCTTGGAAAATCCTAGGATATGAGTCAGGGTACCACTCGTACCCTAGGGTACGACTACGTAAGTGATTCGTACCCCTGGACAGGTCTAATATTTAGCTTTCAACTAAGGGCATTGTGGCCATTTCTCATGTCAAAAACCCTAAGAACTCTCTCTATATAAGTTAGTGTATCCTCCTAAACATCTATATTGATAGATTAAAGACCCTAAATACACTCTCAATCTCATCTTTGAAGGATTTGAGGCTAGGGTTTCAAGGGTGGTCTTCAAGAAGCGATGGGAGTCAATATTCTTGGTGATTCATCTTTTTTTAAGAAATGTACCTTTACCCCTTACTAGAAAACTCTAAACCCATATATTTCACACTTGGATTAGTAAGTGTGCATGGTGGTTTTGAAATCAAATAAAAAGCATTTTGTTGCCTAATAATGAATAATGACGATTCTTGCTTAGACTTATGTTCATATATGTTATTGATGGTAGTTTGTGCATGTGAATGCTTATTTTATGTGGTCTAAAATATGTTTCTTTAGTAACCATAGTCTAGAAGATTTATACCATAAAATTGGCCTTGGTAAAGGCTTTGACATAGGGTGTTTGTGCAAATATCTAAATGAGATGTCTAGCTACATGACGATGATGCTTTGAACTAGGGTAATGTCCTAATATATGTGAATGCTTGATAAATTATATTACAATGATAGAATGAACCATGTATTGTGTAATTGATGACCTTTATAGCTTGATGAATGAAAAGAGGGTTAAAGTTCCTAACATAAAAATGAACTTGAATTGTATGTTAATCTAAATTATGGTATAGAATTACTAATGGAGTGTGAAGGACTTGTAAAGGTCTTAAGGGATATAGTTTGAATTGTATGATAAGTTGAATTAAGGTATTTTACTATTGAAATATTTGAGCAATGAAGGCTCCCATGAGGACAATGTGATCATGTATGATTTTAAATTGGCTAAATGGGTTAAAGTCCTTATGTGTGGAATGGAATGTATGTTGATGCATGGAAAAAGGGTTAGATTACCAATTTTGACTAATGATAGACGTTATTGCTTGAGGTAAATTTCCCTTTCCTAATAAAATCACGTGTGGTTAAAGTCCCTTGCATAGTGAGATATCATGAGGTCGAAGTGCCTTGTCAAATAAATTAGATTAGGGTTAGAGTCCCCTACCTAATGTGGCATGAGGTTAGAGTCCCTTGCAAAACATGTAGTTATAGTCCCTTGCTTGGATGAATAAGTGTGAGTGGTTAAAGTCCCTCACTTATATGGTTGTGTGTGAGTGGTTAGAGCCCCTCACTTAATTCGATGTATATGTGGTTAGAGTCCCCTAGTTGATGATATGTGAATGTGGTTATAGTACTATGCCTAATGAGAAATGTTTGAATCTATAAGTGTCGAAGGTTAGAGTCCTTCACATCATGTATGATGAATTAGTGCTTCCAAAGTGTTGATAAATCTTATTCCCTTGATTACCATCTGATATGTCTATATATATATATATATATATATGGATAAAGTTATCAATGTGATTGAATATGATATAGTGCATGTTGTTGAATGGTAATGCCATTTTATCCTTGTCCTTGAGTTACATGCTAGTGTTCCAACCGCTAATCATCTCCGAATGCCATATCCCCACGCGACATAAGGGTCGGAGCATCATCTTCTCTTCCTTTATAGTGACTAGACGATCGATGTGGTTCGTTCATTAACTTAGGAGTGGTGATCTTTCTTTCTTCGGAAGACATTCATCCTTGGTCCCCTACCTTTAGACTTAGTCATTTAGACTTGGTTTGGATAATGTCGAGGAATTGTCCCGACATATATTTTTCTAAACTTTGGTTTGTATAGAGGCATCCCGGATGACTATAGACTTGGGTATTTTGGTTAGCGTGTTGATATTTATGAAATGGTTAGACATTGATTAAGTTATAACATGTTGAATTTTTATACTATCTTATTTTTGGTTAGGGTTCACCTGGCCCATATGGTTGATGTGATGATTGTGATGGGCTATCAGGTCGACCTCCAATTCATGTGGGCTTCAAGTGCCGCTACGACATGGCTTGATTTCAAAGCGTGTCAAGTTGGTATTAGAGCCTACGTTCATCGTCAGTTAGGTAGGCACAATACCGTGTTGAGTAGAGTCTCTTTTAGGGGTGTGAAGTACACCACGCTTATAAAAAAGGATCTATGATAAATTTTAGGAAATGTTTTCGTTTCTTGTGTTTCTATATCAAGCTATAGAGTCTAAGGTCTTGGATTCCTCTGATTTCCATTTCCTATCTTTTAGATCATGCCTCCAAGGAGATCTGTGACTCAGGCAAACCCTTCTGAGGGTCCTATGGATGAAGCTCGTCCAACTTCTAGAGTTAAAACCTGGGCTAGGGTTGTGGCATCCGACCATCTTCAAAGGATTCCACTTGCCCCCACTAACCTCTACTATGAGAGTGACCCTCCTACTCTATCACCTCAAAAGAATGCTACTAATGTCGAGTATTGTTGCTCTATCAATCTGTTAACTCAATCGGTAGCCTCTCAAGCAGAGTGTGGTGCTTCGGCTACTAATTTTTCTATGGCCTCAAGAATTGGACAATTTTTGAGGTTGATCCCTATTATGTTCTTTAGTATGAAGGTTGAGGAAGATCCTCAAGGCTTCATTGATTTAATGGAGAAGATATTCTTAATCATGCATGCTTCAGATATTTATACCGTTGAGTTTACTTCTTACCAATTGAAAGATGTAGCGTATGAATGGTACGAGAGATGGGAGTTGTCTAGAGGTTTTGATGCTAGTCCTTCCATGTAGGGTAACTTTTTCGAGACTTTCTTAGATCACTTCTTTCCTCAAGAGTTGAGGGAGGATAAGGAGGTAGATTTTGTGAACTTAAAGCAAGGGGAGAAGTCCGTTCAAGAGTATGCCTTGAAATTCGATCAATTGTCAAGGTATGTTGATAACGCACAACTTACATGTCAATTTAATGTAAGGCGGTCATCGTCAATATATTTACCCAACTTTTGGAGTCGAGGTTGAATCCACAGGGAACAATGTGAGTGGCGATTAAACTAATTTGAAACTGTAGCTACAAGTTGAATTCAAACAACTGGAACAAAAAAGATAAAATGGGGGTTTTTAGTTTAGCAAGTAATTGTTGGTCACTTTAGTTACAGTGTTCGTAATTAGGAGTTTATGGAAAACCAGAATCATGTTCACTAGGGATTTTGGTACTTGACAAATGCTAATGGTGGTTCAAGATTCTCATAGTAGGTAGGAAAACAAGTTATCTTTATCGAAGTTATGCCTAAATTTCTCTCGACCTACTTAAGCATTTAATTACCTAATCCTCTCCGACTTAGGGAATTTATATTTATGACCATATTTTACCTCAGGTTAATCAACCTTGTTACAGTGTCAATTATTAAATGGAGGTTTTTAGTGCTTCCAAGTCCCTATAAATAATTACCTTCCCACTATATTTGATTTATTTCTCAAGCAAATCAAAGATGGTGTTATCTATCGTTTGCAACCAATAGATGATAATTAAAACCTCAAAATTATCAAGGAGTCCTACCACCTTTTGAATCTTGAACACTTAGTACCTTATCAAGAGTTAACCCTAGATCCCATAATTCAGGTTAAAGGAATTTAGCCTCTCATGATGTAATAATCGAAACAACTAGTTATATTTATGATTTCAAAGATAAACTTACCACAAGATGAATAGAAACTAGAGATTCTCAGATTAGATCACAATAGTAATCCCAAAATAATGATGATAATCTCTTCAAAACAATTGCTTGTTCAAGTTAAGAAATTAGAGAGAGAAATATCAAAATATGTGTCTCCAAAACTCAAGTTCCTTCCTAATAAAACCCTAAACAAGACTTTAAATAGTTCAGCTTAAATAAGGAAACAAAATCACAGAGTTTAATAATCCTTCAAATAAGGTGACGACATTCGTGACAACCTATCAGGAGGCTGGCGACTTATCACAAATTTTGTCAGCTCCTCTTTGCTTTTGATACTCGCTGCTTTAGGCTGACGACAAACTGTGATGTCCTATCAAATCCTTGATGACTTAGCATGAATGTCATCAAGTCTCTACCTCAGCTCTCATGTTCTGCCTTAGGCTGCCGGTAATTTTGACGACCTATCAGCTCCTTGACGGCTTATCACAAAATGTCATCACAGCTCTCAACTTAGGTCTATTCTCTATCCAAGGATGATGATGAAGATGATAACTTATCACAGGGCTGACAACTTATCATAAATGTCATCAGCCATACTTCTCTTCCAATTACTTCAGATTTCACTTCTTTTGCTACCATACTTGTTGGTTATCTAGCATCTTAGCTTCTACTGCAAAATCAAACATAAAACAATAAAAAACAACAAAAGTTGTTTAAGACTTTGCAATTATTCTTAGTTGAAAACCTCAAATGTGTTAGCATTAGCTCACACATCAACACCTTCAACTTAAAACAATTGTTTGTCCTCAAGCAACTCAACACAACTAAGAGAATACAAAGTACATTTCGTAATCAATCATCCATATCATCTCAAAACACTTTCACCATCTCTAAGGTCAATCAATTCAAGAACAACTGTGTATATTTTTGAAGAACACCAATTCAACACATAGGAATCAAGATACAGAATTAATTCAGCTATATCAACCATGCATAGACCAGTATTACACTCTCCAAATAAGTTAGCAACTAGAAACATATCTGGTATGCCCTCACAGCAAAGAAATCTCCCTCATCTCATATCAGTAATCATATATGTAACCATGGGGGAAAATCAAAACACTCAATCTCAAAATGAAGTTCCAACCAATGTATGCCAAGTACCATAGGCTTGCCCTTATTTTCATTACCCAGTTCTTCAGATAGGTCAGCTAGGATCACTATAGGTCTTCTCTTAGGCTTTTAATGTAAGTTAGGTGTTGGTATGATACTTGATGGTATTTAAAGTGACTAAGCCTCCTTGACACTACACTAGCTTTTTAGGGTATCACTTATTAACCTTTTTTTATTCTTCTATTTTCTTGATCACACATAATTGAGATGGGTGCGGTCTTTTCTACAATCACTTCTTTTGTTTCACAACTTTCATTTTGTTATTCTCTTCCACCGCACCCAGCTTTTTATTCTTTTCTTTTATTCTACCTTTCTTCATACTCATTTTACATCATGCACCCCTATGATAGCCACCCTTAACTTAGGCCATTTGCCTAAGTCAAGGTGCACAGTGTGCAAGGAGGAACAAGGCCAAAATATGTTCATTATGATATAACTAAGAAGGTGATATGTATAATAAAAAGAATAGGCATTCAGGCTCAAAATCAAGATCAAGGGATATTATTCACACATGGAAGGTCATTTAGGCTAAAAGTGGACTAATATCAACAACGGACTATGATCCTTTCCTAACCGCTATCCTACAACCAAGGCAAGACCAACCGAGCAAGTTCTGGATTTAACACACAATGGGAACTAGGTAGTATCTCACACACACACAGCACAAAGGTACATCACAAGCTACTACCCATTAGGTTTATTCAATTGTTTAGCAATGTTAATCATATCACTAGTACTAATATCATAAGAAGATGAATAGTGGTCACACATAAATGCATATCACACAGTTATAAAACAGACCTTTGGAGAAGTGTTCAAAAATCAACAAGAACATGTTAACTACCTAAGGTACTTATATTTCTCCTAGTCAACTACAATATTTTACAACAAATCATAATACACCTAAACATGTTGGCTCTACTAGGAACAAGTCTCCAGGGAAAAGAGGCATGGCTACAAAAACCCCAAGAGTACATCAACACCCACAAGTAGTCCCACCCTCAACTTATAATCATACATTATCCCCAACACATCAAACCAAAACAAGAGAGTCAGAAACATACATGTGGCACCATGGGTACAAAGGTATGATGTCAATCACATAATAAAAATAAAAACAAAAAAATACCTTGGGTTTCCTCCCAAGAAGAGCCTAATTTAGTGTCGCGGCATGACCCAACTCAACTTTTCCCTCCATCTTGAGGATATGAATTTCACCTCCAACTTAGAGTCCATCATTTTTCCTCAATCATAGGAGGGTGGTACAAAAATTAAGAAGTCGAGTAATGGATTACGCATGGTAAACCACCCGGCCTTAAAGTGAGGTATGTTTTTATGTTGCTTATCAAGTGTAAAATAAAGAATGTAGGATTTTTGTTCCTTATATTCACACTCTTCGACTATTTTAGATGACTCCAAAAACAAGATATCATTTAAATATAATGTGGAAAAATTCTTCCAATGAGGCCCAACTAATTCTACTTCAAAATTTACACTATCTACTACACACTTACTTGTATTCACCTTCTCAATGTTAGTCTAAAGATCAAGATGACAATCGAGTGATTGCGATTCTTGAGTTTTCACCTCAAATTGGAAAATGTCCTCCTCGTATTCTTCTTTGTTTAGCCACTATAAACATGGTGGGAGTTGTAACTTCTTTATCTCTGCCCATAGTTGCTCTTGATTCTCTAAAATTAATTTCATCAATTTGTTCACTTGAATCATGACAGCACACATATCTTCAGTATGATCACTTTGACCACAAGACAAACACCAAGTGATAGTAATTAGGACAGTATCCGCATCATATTGTGAAGGTCGATTCCATGCACTTTCAGATAAATCTGGATAGCAAGCCTCAAATTATGGTCCCCCACAATAATAACAAGAATCGTTACAAGAATCATCATCACTCAAAAAATCATCTATCCAGGCTGACATTTCAAAAAAGGTGTGAGAAAAATAAAAATAAAAGTAATAAGATAAAAAAAAATAAACTAAACAAATATTTACAAATTTGAATTCAAGCAAGTAAACTAAAATTCCAAACCAACTCAATATTCCAAATTTTTCTCCGACAATGGCGCCATTTTTTATAACGCTCAACTTACACATCAATTTAGTGGTAGGTGATCATTGTTAATATATTTACCCAAATTTTGTAGTCTTGGTCGAATCCATAGGAACAATGTGAGTGGCGATTAAACTAATTTGAAACTATAGCTACAAGTTGAATTCAAATAATTGGCACGAAAAGATAAAATGGGGATCTTAGTTTAGTATGTAATTGTTGGTCACTTTAGTTACAGTGTCCGTAATCAAGAGTTTATGGAAAAACCAGAATCATGTTCACTAGGGGTTTTGGTACTTGATAGATGCTAATGGTGGTTCAAGATTCTCACAGTAGGTAGGACAACAAGTTATCTTTATCGAAATTATGCCTAAATGTCTCTCGACCTACTTAATCATTTAATTACCTAATCCTCTAGGACTTAGGGAATTTAATTTCATGACCAGATTTTACCTCAGGTTAATCAACCTTGTTACAACGTCAATTATTAAATGGAAGTTTTTAGTTCTTCCAAGTCCCTGTTAATAATTCACTTCCCACTATATTTGATTTCGTTCTCAAGCAAATCAAAGTAGGTGTTATCTATCATTTGCAACCAATAGAGGATAATTAAAACCTCAGAATTATCAAGGAGTCCTACCACCTTTTAAATCTTGAACACTCAACACCTTATCAAGGCTTAACCCTAGATCCTATAATTTAGGTTAAAGAAATTTAGCCGCTCATGATGTAATAATCGAAACAACTAGTTATATTCATGATTTGAAAGATAAACTTACCACAAGATGAATAGAAACTAGAGATTCTCATATTAGATCACAATAGTAATCCCCAAAATAATGATGATAATCTCTTCAAAATAATTACTTATTCAAGTCAATAAACTAGAGAGAGAAAATATCAAAATATGTGTCTCCAAAACTCAAGTTCCTTCCTAAGAAAACCCTAAATAAAACTTTAAATAGTTCAGCCTAAATAAGGAAACAAAATCACAGAGTTTAATAATCCCTCGAATTAGGTGACGACATTCGTGACAACCTATTAGAAGGTTGACGACTTATCACAAAATATCTTCACAGCTCTCAACTCAGGTCCATTCTCTGTCCAAGGCTGAGGATGAAGCTGATAACTTATCACAGGGCTGACGACTTATCAGAAATGTCGTCAGCCAATCTTCTCTTCTAATTACTTTAGATTTCACTTTGTTTGATTCAATCCTTGTTGGTTCTCTAGCATCTTATCTTCTACTACAAAATCAAACATAAAAAAATTAAAAAGGACAAAAGTTGCTTAAGAATTTACAATTATTCTTAGTTGAAAGCATCAAATGTGTTAGCATTAGCTCACACATCATATACTCCCAAGATGGTCTCTAGCATAAGGGATAGAATGCGTATGTTTGTCTCAAGATTTTCCAGTTAGTTAGTCCTTGAGATAAAGGAAGACTTGTTGATTGAGAAAATTGATATTTCAAGGTTGATTATGTATTTGAAAAAAGTGGAAAAAAGAAAAAAAGAAATTTGATATTAGTGAGTGGCAAGGAAATAAATTAAGAGGCCTTTTGAGCATAGTGGTGGTGATGGTGGAAAGTGGCCACGGAAGAAGTGTAGGAGTTTGAGTTCTTTCTCCCTGGCTAGTGATCGTTCTTCTTACCCAATATTTTTGGGTGATCATCGAACTCATTTTAAAGGTGGGTCCCAGGCACAGAGTGCCCAATTCTAGGATAGTGGCGCCCATTAGAATCCGCATCACCCTCTTTGCAAATTTTGTGGTCAGAGTCATCACAGTCTATGTGAAAAGGAGAGAAGTAGATATCTCCATTATGGTCAGGTTGGACACATGCAGCGTGAGTGCCCCTCCCTTATAGTTTTTTTGGCCAACAGGCCCCCTATTGCTACTCCATCTACTCATGTACCAAAGGGTGCTATGTCTGCCTCTGCTTTTGTTTTTGGCATCGGTGCTGGCCAGAATTGCTATTATGCATTTGCTACTTACCAGGATTTTGATGTATCTCAAGATGTTGTCACGGTTATGTTGAGACTTTTCTTCTGCGATGTGTATTGTTTGCTTTATCAAGGATCTACAATTTCTTATGTGACCCCATATATGTTTGTGCATTTTAATTGTGGTTCAGTGAGCCAGTCAGTTCCATTTTCTATTTCCATCCTGATCGAAGACCCAATGGTTTTTAGAAAGGTCTATAAGGGGTGGGTAATATCGGTTGGTGATAGGGATACTCTTGTAGACTTGATAGAGTTGGACATTGTTGAGTTTTATGTCATTCTGGGGATGGATTGATTGCACTATTTCTATGCTTCCTTATATTGTCGAACTAGTAGGCTCATGTTCAAATTCCCTAATGAGCCGATCACTGTATAGGAAGTTAGTTCCTTAGTATCTAATGGTAGGTGCATTTCTTATCTAAAGGCCTAAAATTTGATTTCAAAGGGGTGTTTTTATCATTTGGTCTGAGTTAAAGACTCTAACTTAGAGTAACTTTCTCTAGAATTCATTCTCGTGGTTAATGATTTTCCTGAGGTGTTTCCCGATGATATTCCTGGTGATTCTCCCAATAAGGAAATTGATTTTTGGATTGACCTTCTTCCAGACACTCGTCCAATTTCTATCCCTATATATTCAATGGCTCCAGTGAAGCTAAAGGAGCAATTGAAAAGCCTCTTAAATAAAGGATTCATCGGCCCGAGTGTGACTCTGTGAGGTGCTCCCATGTTATTGATGTGCAAAAAGGATGATTCCTTTTATATGTGCATTGATTATCGTTAGTTGAACAAAGTGATCATAAAGAATAAATATCCTCTTCCTAAGATCGATGATTAGTTTGATCAACTTCAGGATGCAAAGTGTTTCTCTAAGATTGATCTTATATTGGTTTATCGTCGTCTTAAGATTAGGGATATGGATATCCCTAAGACTTCCTTTAGAACCTAATATGGTCACTATGAGTTTCTTGTCATTACTTTGGGTTGACTAATGCCCCAGTGGCATTCATGGATTCTATGAATAGGGTCTTCCATCCATTCTTGGAAATGTTTGTCATTTTCTTCATTAACGACATCTTAGTCTATTCTAAGAGTGAGGCGGAAAGTGTCTATCACCTCTGTGT
This sequence comes from Capsicum pubescens, assembly GCA_030864215.1. Classification (NCBI taxonomy): domain Eukaryota; kingdom Viridiplantae; phylum Streptophyta; class Magnoliopsida; order Solanales; family Solanaceae; genus Capsicum; species Capsicum pubescens. The sequence continues at coordinate 111,579,696 of CM061544.1, forward strand.
CGTGTTGAAAACTTTGAAGGATCACCGTTTATATGCTATGTTCTCCAAGTGTGAGTTTTGGTTGAAAGTTGTAGCTTTTCTTGGTCATATTTTCTCTAGTGAAGGGATCATGATAGATCCCTAAAAGGTTGTGGCGGTGAAGAAGTGGCCTACACCTAGGACTCCAACCAATATTTGGAGATTCTTGGGTCTAACCGGTTACTATAGAAGATTTGTAGAAAGTTTCTCGACTATAGCTGCCCTGTTAACCAAATTGACCCAAAAAGGTCAAGTTCTTATGCTATGATGCCTGTGAGGGTAGTTTTGAAATATTGAAAGCAAAGTTGATTTCAACTCCAATTTTAAACTTGACCGAAGGTAATGGTGGTTTTGTGGTATATTATGATACTTCTCATGTTGGTATCGATTGCGTGTAGATGCAACATGGTAGGGTGGTCACCTATGCTTCTAGGAAATTGAAAGTTCATTAAAAGAACTATCCTATCCATGTCTTAGAGTTGTTAGCCGTGGTCTTTCCGTTAAAGATATGGCGACATTATATTTATGGGGTTCATATCGATATCTATTTGGATGATAAGAGTCTACAATATCTGTTTACCCAAAAAGAGTTATATCTCCATCAAATAAGGTGGCTCAAGTTGTTGAAATACTATGATATGAGTCTTCAATACCATCACGGTAAGGCAAACATGGTCGTCGATGCTCTTAGTAGATTGTCCATGGGGATTTTGTCCTATATAGGTAAGGATACACGAGAATTGGTGAAAGACATTCATCGGTTTGCTAATCTGGGAGTTTAACTTGTAGACTTCGAGGATGGTGGTGTATTTGTTCTTCCGGTATCTCAGTCGTCTCTTATTATTCAGATAAAGAAAAAGCTAACAGTGGACCTCAACTTGATGAAGATCAAGAGTAATGTGGGTCAACACAAGGTTGTGGATTTTGTGAATGGTTGTGCAGGTATCATGAGATACCAAGGTAGGAATGTGTTCCTGACGTCGATGGATGAGGGAAAGGGTCATGGTCGAGGCTGATAGATCTAGTTATGACATTCATCTCATTTCCACCAAAATGTATCATGATCTTAGAGAGCTCTATTGGTGGGGTAATATGAAGCGGGATGTGACTATTTATGTGGCCAAGTGTATTGTGTGTCAACAAGTGAAGGTTAAGCACATGAGGCCCCAGTTATTGTATCAAGAGATATCATTACATGAATGGAAGTGGGAGGCAATTAATATCGATTTCATTACCGGTCTTCCTAGATCCTGGAATCAATATGATTCTATTTGGGTCATTGTTGATAGAATGACCAAGTTCGCTCACTTTTTTCCCGTGAGGACTAATTTCTCGGTGGAAAATTATGCTAAGTTATATTTTGAGGAGATCATGAAGTTGAACGGTTCTCTTCCTTCTATCATTTTGGATCATGATCCTCTATTTTTATCCCACTTTTGAAAGTTGTTCCACAAGGGTTTGGGTACTAGAGTGTGGCTTAGTACTGCTTTCCACCCACAAATGGATGGACAAGCAAAGAGGACCATCCAAACATTGGAGAATATATTGCGGGCTTGTGTTATTAATTATGGTGGTAGTTGGCATGACCACTTGACTTTGATTTATTTCTCTATAATAATAGTTATCACTCTAGTATTAGATTGGCGCCTTTTAAGGCATTGTATTGCAGAAGATGTCAATTTCCTATTGGTTGGTACTAGTTTGGAGAGGGAAAATTACGTTGCCCCGATCTATTTCACCAAGACTTAGAGAAGGTTAACGTGATTCATGATAGGTTGTAAACCGCTAAAAGTTACCAAAAGTCCTATACGGATGTCAGGCGTAAGGACTTAGAGTTTAGTGTTGGCAATTGGGTATTCTTCAAAGTATCTCCCATGAAGGGAGTGATGCAGTTTAGTAAAAAGGGGAAGCTTATTCCCTAGTATATTGGTCCTTACTTGATTATAAAGAGGTTTGGCGACGTTGTCTTAGAGTTGGAGTTTCCTTCTAGTATGAACTTTTTTCACCAGATTTTCTATGTCTCTATGTTGCATAAATTTGTGGGTGACCCTTCATTGGTTGTTCCTTTGGAAAATATTGGTATTTTGGACTCTTTGTCCTATGAGGAGATCCCGTTGAGGATCTTGGATTGGCACATTTTTTGATTGTGAATGAAAGAAGGGGCTTCGGTGAAGGTTCTATGGAGGAAACAAAAGTTCGAGAAAGATACTTGGGAGGCAGAAGAGGACATGAATTCCAAGTACCTACATTTTTTTCCTATTTTAGAAACTTGGGATGGAGGTGTTTGTTGATCTCCTTGCTTTGATTTATGTCTTTGATAGACAAAAGGATAAAGTCCCCATTGTGTTGAGTTGATTTGTGTCTTTTTAGATCAAGTGTCCGAGTCCCTAACGTTTTGAAATCATGTGTGTTTTGTTGAAATGGGTTTAAGTCCCTAGTATCTTGAGTAGATTCGTGTCCTTTGTAAGTGATGGGTTTGAGTCCCTAATCCTTGAATTGAGTAAATATCCTTGATAAGTTGATGGGTTGAAGTCCCTAAGTTGTGAAATGAATAAGTGTTGATAAGCAAGGGTTAAAATCCCTAGGCTTTGAAATGGACAAGTGTCTTGATAAATAATGGATTTGAGTCCCAAAAACAATGACATGAATGATTGATTGATAATGAGCATGATGTGTGTTATATCTTTGTTGTATGCTTGCTCTAACTTGTTTAAAGATCGTTTTAATGTATGATAATGTGTTAGCTTGTGTTTATCTCTTTCCTTACCCTTCATTCGAGGATAAGTGATCCAAGTGGTGGAGAATTAAAACACCTAGACTTAGAACCATTGAAAAACTTCATATTTTGGTATCACTGGGGTGGGTCTAACTAGGGGCTTGAGTCATACCCTCTGGATACGAGTCATATCATTCTCCTACACCCCTCTTGTATCCTAGGCATTTTGGTGAGGCTCACTCACTGTCCTAGGTATGAGTGACCCTTCCCTCAATCATATCTAGGCGTATGAGTTATACCTAGGTAAGTCGTATAAGGGAGTCATGAGTTTAGAAATAGACTATTTTGGGTACGGTAATGGTGTACGAGTTAGGTGTGAGATGTACCCTTTGGATATGACTTGAAATGCATGGTCGTACCCTTAATAGTGTGTATGACCTAGGAGAATCCTAGGGTATGAGTCAAGGTACCACTCATACCCTAGGGTACGACTACTTAAGTGAGTCTTATGGTGAGTCGTACTCCTGGACGAGTCTAATTTTCAGCTTTCAACTATGGTATTAATGGTCATTTCCCATGTCTAAGACCCTAAACCATATCTATCTATAAGTGTGTGTAGCCTCCTAAACATCCATCTTCATGGATTAAACACCCTAAATACACTCTCAAACTCATTTTTGAAGGATTAGAGGCTAAGGTTTCAAGAGTGGTCTTCAAGAGGGAAAGGGGAGTCAAAATTCTTTGTGATTCATCTTGTTTAAGGCATGTACCTCTTTCCCTTTCTAAGTAAATCTAAATCCATGTATTTCATAGATGGATTAGTAAGTTTACATGGTGGTTTTGAAATCAAATGAAAAGGGTTTTGTTGTCTAATGATGAATAATGATGATTTTTTCTTAGACTTATGTTCATGCATGTTATTTATGGTAGTTTACACATGTGAATTCTTGTTGTATGCGGTCTAAAATTTGGGTCTTGATTAACCCTAGTCTTGATGATTTCTACCATGAAATTGGCCTTCGTAAAGGTAGGTGCACAAGGTATTTGTGCAAATGTCTATGTGATATGTCTAGCAACATGATGATGATGCTTTGAACTAGGGAAATGGTTGAATATGTATGAATGCTTCATAAATGATACTATGAAGATAAAACTAGCCATGTATTGTGTAATTGATGACCTTGATGGCTTGATGAATTGGAAGGGGGTTAAATCCCTAAACATGAATATGAACTTGAACTGTGTATTGATCTAAATTATCGTATAAAATTGCTAATGAAGTATGACTGGATTGTAAAACTCTTTAGGTCCATAGTTTGAATTGTATGATGAGTTGAATTACGGCATTCGCCTATTGAAATGGTTGAACAATGAAGGCTCCCATGATGACCATGTGGTTATGTATGATGTTGAATTAGCTAAATGGGTTAAATTCCTTATGTGTGGAATAGAGTGTATATGGATGCATGGATAAAGGGTTAGAGTCCCAATGTCAACTAATGATACACATGATTACATGAGGTTAAAGTCCTTTGCCTAGTAAAATATCTTGTGGTTAAAGTCCCTTGAATAATAAGATATTATGAGGATGAAGTGCCTCGCCAAATGAATTGGCTTAGGGTTAGAGACCCTTACCTAATGTGGCATGAGGTTAGAGTCCCTTGCCAAATGTAAGATCTTGTGGTTAGAGTCCTTTGCTTGAAGGAATGTGTGTGAGTGGTTAGAGTCCCTCACTTATATGGATGTGTGTTAGTGGTTAGAGTGCCTCACTTAATTTGATGTGTATGTTGTTAAAGTCCCCAACTTAATGATATGCGAATCTGGTTAGAGTCCTATGCCTAATGAGAAATTCTTGAATCTATAAGTGTTAAGGTTGGAGTCATCTATTTTATGTATGATGAATGAGTGCTTCCAAAGTGTTGATAAATCTTGTCCCCTTAGTTACCATATGATATGTCTATATATATATGGATAATGTTAAGAATGTGATTGAATATGATAACTTGCTTGTTGTTGAATTATGATGCCATTTTATCTTTATCCTTGAGTTACATGCTAGTGTTCCAACCGCTAACCGTCTCCGTACGCTATGTCCCCACGCAACATAGGGGCCATAGCATCATCTTCTCTTCCTGCACACTGAGTAGACGATCGGAGTGGTTCGTGCATTTATTTTGGAGTGGTGAGCTTCCTTTCTTAGGAACACATTCATCCTTGATCCCCTACCTTAAGACTTAGTCATTTGGGCTTGGTTTGGCTATTGTTGGGGGCTTGTCCCGACATATACATTTCTAAATTCGGTTTGTATAGATGTATTGTGGATGACTGTGGACTTTGGTATAAATGTTAGTGTGTTGGTATTTATGAAATGGTTAGACATTGTTTAAGTTTTGACTTGTGGTTTATTTTCTGCTATCTAATTTTTGTTTGGGATTCACCCAACCCATGGGGTTGATGTGATGATTGTGATGGGTTATCGGGGTGACCTCCAGTTAATGTGGGCTTGAGGTGCCCCTACGATATGGCCCAGTTTTGGGTCGTGTCAATTTTAGGGTTTAACTATCAAGAGAAAAGGTGAAACATTGGGCAAAATGGGCCAAAAGGGGCTATTTTTACACACTGCACCAATTCCACCTTCTTTTTCTTTAAAATAAACCAGATTTTTTTCTTTTTAAGTCCAACCCGGACTTCAACGACGTGCTCGGGATTCTTTCAGAGTCCAATATACGCAAACGAACTATGTAACCACACTAAATTAGACACTCCTGACTCAATGGTGATATCAAATTTAAAAAAAAAACATTGTTTCCATAGAGTTTACCCCTAAAACCCAAAATTACAATTTTTCAAATCAAGGGTCGAAATAAGATTTCAAAGCCATAAAATAAAAACAAACACATGACCATCCTAAAATAAACATTTCGGAAACGTTGGTGAAGTTGAATTTTTCATCCGAGGTCATTTCAACCAAATGTGGGTCCCACACCCATATTTTTAATTTTCAAACTTTTCGACAAACAGGCCGAAATGAGCTAGGGTGAATTGAAACTGAACCAGAGGTCTACCCAGCTTAAAATTAATATTTCGGAATTGTTGGCGCAGTCCGTTCAGTTATCCATCATACAGATCAAAAAATATCTACATAAAAAAAAAATAAGACTCTCGAAGCCACCGAAAATCACAACATTGCACAAAAGGCACCAAAATGCATCAAAAACCGTGTCAATCACCCCCACACCCTAGAAATAGCACAATGTAACTACCGGGGGAGGTAAAATAGTCAAATCATACAAAATCACAAATTTCACATACTTAATCAAATTTTTAGGTCGTTACATCATCCACCACTAAAAATCTATTTCGTCCTCGAACTAATGCAAAGAAGTACCTGAATCAACAAAGAGTTGGGGATAGGAACTGCGCATATTAGGCTCGACCTCCATAGTAGCCTCATCTAAAGGTCGATGTTGCCACTGAACCTTAAGCATAGGGATAACTCTAGAGTGCAACTGCATAACATTTCTAGACAAAAAGGAGACCGGCTCATCAACAAATAAAAACCATTCATCAAACTAAACCGTCTCCCAATGAATGACATAAGACTCATTTATTGCAAAGAAGCACAAAAACATGAAAAAATGGATGAACAGCTGACAAATCGGGGGGCAAGGCCAACTCATAGGCCACATCACCAATAGTCCAAACAATCTCAAATGGACCTATATACATGGGACTAATCTTTTCCCTCTTCCAAAACCTCATCACACCCTTCATTGGTGAAAATCGAAGGAAAACACGATCACCAACACAAAATATCAAGGCACGAAGCCTAGATCTGCATTGAACTTCTGCCTACTCTGAGCTACTAGATCTGGACTCTGTCCAAAGACTCATAAAGCAAGTCTGTACCTCAAGGCCTCTTATCTGAAACATCAAACCAACCCACTAGTGAGCGACAATGCCTACCATACGATGCTTCAAAAGGAGACAAATCAATTTTGGAATGGTAGATATTAATATAAGCAAACTCTGCCAAAGCCAAATACTGCTCCCATTGGACATCAAAATCAATCACGCATGCGTGGAGCATATCCTCCAAAACCTATATAGTCTGCTCTGACTAACCATCAGTCTGGGGATAAAAGTTATACTAAGATAAACCCAAGTGCGCAACTCATCCATAAATATCCTTCAACAGTGAGATGTGAACAAATAACCTCGATCTGAAATAATGGATGATGGAACACCATGAAGATGCACAATCACACGAATGTAGATACGGGCCAACCTCTCAACACTAAATGAGACCTAAATAGGAATAAAATGAGCTAACTTGGTTAATCGATCCACGATGACCCATACACTATCAAAACCAAGAGATGTACGAGGTAAACCAACCACAAAGTCCATGGTGATCCATTCCCACTTCCACTCGAGAATAGGTAACCACTAAAGTAAACCACCAGGTCTCTTATGCTTGGCCTTTACCTACTGACAACATAAACAACCAGCCACAAATTTCGCTACATCTCATGTCATACCACCTCACCAGTAGGGTTGTATAAAATCACGATACATTTTAATCACACCTAGATGGATGTAATATCTGGAACAATGGGCCTCCTCCAAAATAAACCTAATCCAGTCACCCACTCTCGAGACATAAACTCAACACACCCTTCATAGGTGAAACTCGAAGGAAAACACGATCACCAACATAAAATATCAAGGCATGAAGCCTACGATCTGCATAGAACTTCTGCCTACTCTGAGTTGCTAGATCTGGACTATGTCTAAAGACTCACAAAGAAAGTCTGTACCTCAAGGCCTCTCATCTGAAACATCAAACTAACCCGCTAGTAAGCGACAATGCATACCATACGATGCCTCAAAAGGAGACAAATCAATACTGGAATGGTAGATATTATTATAAGCAAACTCTGCCAAAGCCAAACACTGCTCCCATTGGCCACCAAAATCAATCACGCATGCGTGGATCATATCCTCTAAAATCTAGATAGTCTGCTCTGACTAACCATCAGTCTGGGGTTAAAGTTATACTAAGATAAACCCAAGTGCGCAACTCATCCAGAAATATCCTTCAAAAGTGAGATGTGAACAAAGAACCTCGATCTAAAATAATGGATGATGGCACACCATGAAGATGCACAATCACACGAATGTAGATACGAGCCAACCTCTCAACACTAAATAAGACCTAAATAGGAATAAAATGAGCTAACTTGGTCAATTGATCCACGACGACCCACACACTATCAAAACCATGAGATGTACAAGGTAAACCAACCACAAAGTCCATGGTGATTCATTCCCACTTCCACTCGAGAATAGGTAACCACTAAAGTAAACCGCCAGGTCTCTTATGCTTGGCCTTTACCTGCTGACAACATAGGCAAATAGCTATAAATTTTGCTATATCTCATCTCATACCACCCCACCAGTAGGGTTGTATCGAATCACGATACATTTTAATCACACCTAGATTGATGTAATATCTGGAACAATGGGCCTCCTCCAAAATCAACCTAATCTAGTCACCCACTCTCGACACATAAACTCAGCCTCCAATCCCTGAAACTCCATCAAAATCAAGTGAGGCTTCCTTATCCTCCCCAATCAACACCTTATCTCGAATCAACCTCAATTTAATATCATCAAACTGATAAGCTCAAATCTGCTCCATCAAAGAAGATCTAGCCTCCATAAATGTCAAAATGCTCTAGACGTCGAAATATGAAGCCTAACCATCTGGTTAGATAAAGACTGAACCTCTAAGGATAAAGTCCTCTCCTAGGTCAAAAGAAGTTCCAAGCTACACATGCTAGTTGACTTGCATCTCAAGGCAACCGAAACTATATTAACCTTGTCGGATAAAAGAGAATAATCAAGTCACAATCCTTAAGCAACTTAAGCTAGTGGCACTGCTTCATATTAAGATCTCACTGGGTGAAGAAGTACTAAAGACTAGGATGATACGACAAGATCACACAACGAACCCTATACAAGTAGTTCCTCCATAGTTTCAAAGCAAACACAACCACACACAACTCTAAATTATGTGTAGGATAATTCCTCTCATGAGGCTCTATCTAATAAGATGCAAATCAATCACCTTGCCCTCCTGGATCAACACAGCACCCAATCCAACACTTTAAGCATCACAAAACACTGTAAAACCCACGCCCTCCTTGGTCAAATACAAAATATGAGCTAAAGTCAACTAATTCTTTAGCTTTTGAAAGCTCACCACAAAAGTATTAGACCACTGAAAGGAAATCTGTTTACAAGTCAACTTAGTCAAAGGAGTAGCAATAGAAGATAAACCCACAACAAAATGTCGATAATAAACTACCAAGCAAAAAAACTCTGAATCTCAAGAGGCGAAGTAGGTCTAGCCTAATCACGAATCACTTCAACCTTGGTTAGATCAACCATGATACCTTCCTCAGTCACCACATAACCCAAAAAATTAAAATACTCCAACAAAAACTCATACTTAGCGAACTTGGCATACGACTTCTCATCCCTCAATCTATGAAGTGCAATCCATAAATTCTCCTCATGCTCGGTCTCACGTTTTGAATAAACCAAGATAACATATATAAATATAATAACAAAAGAGTTGAGATACGATCGAAACACCTGATTCATCAACTCCATGAACGTTGCAGAGGAATTGATCAATCCAATGGGCATGACCAAGAACTCATAATGACCATATCAAGTCCAAAAATCTATCTTCAAAATATTCAAAGTTCTAATCCTCAACTGGTGAAAATTGAACCTCAAATAAATCTTTGAAAACACTGCAACACCTTAAATCTGATAAAATAAATCATCAATTCAAGGAAGAAGATACTTATTCTTAACTTTCTCTTTGTTCAACTGTTATAATCAATACACATCCACATAGACTAATCCTTATTTTTTAGAAACAAGATAAGTGCACCCAAAGGCGATGTACTAGGTCAGATAAATCCCTTATTCAACAACTCTTACAACTGATCCTTTAATTCCTTCAACTCGGATGGGGCCATCCTATATGGAGGAATAAAAAAGGGCATGGTGCCTAGCTCAACGTTAATAGTAAAACTAATATCACGCTCTGGAGGCATACCAGGTAAATCTATATGAAACACATCCATAAACTCATAAACAACACAAATAAAATCCAAGAAAGGATGTGAAATAATGCTAGTATCATGATATGAGCCAAATAAGCTAAATATCCCCTCTCAACCAAACAACAAGCCTGAACATAAGATATGACCCACTTAGGTCACAATTAAAGCACACCCTTTTATGTTATCCTTGGCAAAACCAGTGAAGCTAAAGTTACAGTCATAGAAAAATAATATAAGATAGTATGATAAGGAGACAACCAATATATAACCAAAATAACATGAAAATCAACCATTTCTAACTTAAGCAATTCCATCAAAATCTGAAGAATACCCTTAGTCATCTTAGCCTGATCTATAATACTCTGAAAATATGACCATCTGTTATGTAGACAACTAAAAAGAGACATCCAAACCATTCATAAATTTTTAAATATTTTCATACTTAGTGAAAATACTAGTATAGAAATATTTGGAAAAGGCATGAAAGTATGCCTCATACTCTCTTACAGTCATGGATCCCTGCATCAGGCGATCAAACTTATCATGTATCTGATCTCATAGATTGTAATGCATAAATCTCTATAGAAAGGAATCAAAAATTTGATCCTATGATATCTCAAGAGAAACAATAGGTTTACAACCACTAATTGATCTTCACTAATCTCTAGTTGTATCTCTTAATTGATAGGTAGTATAAGAAACCACATATGACTCCAACAAACTTAAATTATGCAAATTCTCTCGAGAATCAATCAAAACCTCAAAGGAATCCTTATCCATAAAAACACTAACCCTAGGTGGACCCAAATGAGCAAATCTCTCAAACCTCTTTTTATCCTCAGAAGACATCATAGTACTTGCAATAAGAGGAGGCACAATGAATCTAACAGGCTGAGATCCCATCTGGGGAGGTAACATAGACTAAGGTTGAACTCCTAATCTCAAAACACCATGATCAAATATCAACGCTAAATTAGAAATAGTACTCGAGGTCAAAAGAGTACCTAGAATAGAAAAAGTTGCAATAGAAGGATCCACACTATAAACTGGATGAACATCCGACAAAACAAAAGGAGAACCCTCTAAAAAGGTAAATAAATGCACCAATATCCCCTTCAAAACTAGGACAGACAAACTCTACAAAATTGGAGTAAAATCCACACCTCCATCCTGCTCAACACGAGAATTAGGGGAGAGTAGCCTAGAACTACTCCTAGGCAGCTCTGAACTACAGGATTGTCCCCTTCCATAAATCTATCCAAGGCTCGAGGCTCACCCTCTCGACTGAACTCTTTCTCCAGAAGATAGCTCCACATCACTGACCTTGAGGGACCTAGTCAACATTATCTGAGTGAAAAGAGTTAAAAATAACTCAAAACATAAGATATAAAAGAATATTATAGGGTAAGAAATCAAATAAGGGAAGTTTCCTAAAGACATACTATAGCCTCTCAAAGATAGATACAAACATCTATGTAATGATTTGTGGGACTCTATCAGATATCTCATTCTATATCGTTGAGACTAATGAAACTTGGTTGATATGATACCAATTTTTCATGACCTAAAAACAAACGGTCATGATGGTACTTTTCATAGTATACCTTGATAAGTAAGCCTATCACCCAAACTAATACACAAAGGGGAAAAACAGAAATACCCCCAACGTAAGGCTTCTAGAATAAAGTTGAGCAACATAAGTATGATAAATATGGAAGGAATATAATCAATAATACAATCATAAATGGAAAACCTAGTGTCAATAGTATAAGAACTACTAATATAACCATAAGTCAAATATATTAAAAATACCCACGCAAGGTTAATGTCTATCTTCGAATACAAATAAAGACACAGCTACTACAGAAAGATAGTGGTGAACTCCAGATGCATGAATGTCCAACCTCTTCCTTGATTAAATCAAAAGTCACTCAAAATCAACCAATCTAAGGTGCACTCGAGCTAGGACCTGCACATAAAAGGCATAGTAGGTGTGAGTATGATTCACTTATACTCACTAGGTATCATAGTCTGACCAAAAAATGTAGTAAATAAAGCATAAAAAATATAAACTAAGGGAACATCACCTACAATAAAAATATGTCCCACAACGGTAGCCCATACCACTTGCACTAATAATTCTACAATATCCACACATAATAATACAACAACACACTAGATAGAATACAAATGCACGCAATATCACATACAAGTAAAATTAAAGAGGAGCATGTATAATCAAGATCATCGAGTATAAATAAAGGGTGATAGAACAATTATACATTAACAAGTGAAGATATAGAACAAATAGATAGATCACGAGTCAATATAGTAATCTAAGTACAATATAAACATAATAAAGCAAGTGTAATATATATGATGATGATAATGATAAAAATAATAATGATAATGATGATTAGGATAATGATGAGAATGATGATAATATGGATGCATAAGGTTGGCACAGAACCTTGAGGTTGGCACAACCTTGGGTATGGTACACAGCCTTTGTATTTCTAGTATTTCCAGTAATTCTAGTATTTCAATATTTCCAAAGCTCATACATGAAATAAGACAAAAATCTAGTGCACATACATTACAACAAGTAAATAAAGAGCAATAAGACAAACAAGTGAAAAGATGCATATGATGAAATGAGAATAATAGTGCAATGTTCACAACCATATAAAATGAGTATTTCCATAACCAACCTGCATGGTGTATTTTCACAACCGATTCATATGATGTATTTCCACCGGCAACCATAATATTACTATTCCATAATTGCGTGAGCCAACATCTACTCATTAATTCTATTATCCATGAATTTTCCACATGATTCATATGCCTACACCATGTAGATTGGTCATGACCTAAAAACCAATGGTTGTGATGGTACTTGTCATAGTGTACCTTGATATTCATACTTTGAGAGTATATGAATCATGTGGAAAATTCATAGATTATGGAAATAGTGAGTGGATGTTGGCTCACGTAATTGTGGAATGGTAATATTATGGTTGGTGGTTGAAATACATTATATGATTTAGTTGTGAAAAATACACCATGTAGATTGATTGTGGAAATACTCATTTTTCGTGGTTGTCAACATTGCGTTATCATTCTCATGTCATCTTACGCATTATTTCAATTGTTTATTTTGTTGATTTTTGTTTACTTATTATCATGTATGTGTACTTGATTTGTGTCTTATGTTATGTATGTTTTTTGGAAATACTGTAAAACCTAGAAATACTTGAAATACAGAGGTTATGTGCCAACCCCAAGGTTGTGTGCCAAACCCAAGGATGTGTTCCAACCTCATCCATCCTTATAATCATCATCCTCATCAGCAGCATTATTATCCTCATCATATACGTTGCAAAAGTTTTATTTTGTTTATGTTGTACTTGTATTACTATATTGACTTGTCATCTATCTATTTTTTCTATAACTTGACATGTTAATGCCTAATTGTTTTATCTTCCTTTTTTTAGTCAATGATCTTGATTATACATGCACCTCTTTCTTTCTAATTGTATGTGATATTATGTTCATTTGTTTCCCTGTCTGGTGTGTTGATGTATTGTTATGCCTGGATATTATAGAACTTTTAGTGCAAGTGGTGTGGGCTACCATTGTGGGATATTTTTTTTATTGCAGGTGGCGTGCCTTTAGTGTATATTTTGTATGATTAATTACTACTTCTCTTGGTTAGCCTATGATACCTATTGAGTAAAAGTGGGTCGTACTCATGCCTACTATGCCCTTTGGGTGCAGGTCCAAGCTCGAGTGCACCTCTGATTGATTGATTTCAAGCACCTTCAGATTTACTCAATGTAGCGGTTGGACATTCATGCATCTGGAGTTCACCTCTATCTTTCTATAGTATTTATGTCTTTATTTGTATTCATATATAAATGTTGATCCTGTGTAGGTATTTCTAATGTATTTGACTCTTGGTTGTATCAGTAGTTCTTATACTATTGACACTAGGTTTTTGGAGTTATGGTTGTTTTGTTGATTAAATTCCTTCTGTATTTATCAAACTTATGTGGCTCGACTTTATTCTACAAGCCTTACCTTTGGGTTATTTTTATATTTTCCCTTTTATGTATCATTTGGGTGATAGGACTACTTGTAAAGGTATGCCACAACAAGTGACATCACGACCCTTGGTTTTTGGGTCGTGATAATGAAGCTTCCCAACATGCAGCTCAAGATGCAGAGAGAATAAGACAGAGGTAAGAAACTGATCAATGAATAGAACTTTACATAGGGAGAAGAGATAGAGCTCTATTACCCCCCAGTTTTTTGATATTTTCCAATATATAAGGATCCAGAACAAGACACATGGTAATTAGATCCTATTGAGATAGTATCCATCATTCCTCCTAAGTTACCCCAGTGGGTGAAGTTCGATATTACTAGTGCTATGATCTAGTTGTTGACTCTGAAAGGTGTGTTTGTTGGCCTGCCGACAGATGATGCAAACATACACCTCATAAATATTTTTGGAATTTACACTTCATATAATATACATGGGGTGAATTAGGAAGCATTGAGTCACAGATTATTCTCATTATCTCTAACTGGTAAAGCAATATTATGTTTAGGGCAACTACCCTATGGGTCTATTACTACTTGAAATGAGTTATGAAAGTAGTGTTTAGACCATCTATTTCCTCCTACTAGAATGCTACAATTGAAGAATGATATCTATAACTTGAAGAAAAAATATTTTAAACCAATGTATGAGGCATGGTTTTAGTTTAAGAAGAAGTTGATGATGGTACCTAATTATAGAAATTTAAAGAGAAATCTATTGGAAATTTTCTATCATACTCTGAATACCAATTCCAAAGCTATGGAAATTACTATTATTGGTGGAGTGTTCATGAACCTGTGCTGGGATATAGCATCAAAAATCTTAGATTAGATCTCTCTTACCAAACAAGGGTGGAATACTCAAGATTCAGAGTGAGGTGTCAGAACTTATGCCAGTGGTGCTTCCAACGAGCATAGAGTTGTAGATGATTCAGTAGCTCAAGAGGTTGTGCAGTTTAGAACAAAGATTGGGTTACTGATAAAGTAATTTAGAACTATGAATTCTGAGAATGTGAATGTTGTGAGTACATAATTTAAAGCTTATAAATCATATAATTCTGATGTTGATGAAGAGGAAAATTATCTAGATAGACTGTTGGAGGGTTTCAAAGCCAGGTGCCAATCTTATGCTTAAGACAATTGGAACTCATAGTAAACGAACCAAGGTCAAAATTATTATGGTCATAGATATAGAAATTAAAGAGAAAGAGATGGTGATTGGATGTATTAGGATGACTACAAGGAGAAGAGTGGGGTTTACATTCCACTAGGGAATAGAGATATTGATTCTAAAATGGAGTATATGTTATCTAAGTTAGTAAATGGTCGGGAAAGTCAAGAAAATTTCCTTAAAGATATTGAGGAAGATATTTTGGGACTCAACCAAAAGATAAAATTTCATGCTATTGCAATCAAATAGCTTGAGCAACAATTTTTCCAAATGCCAACCACGTTGAATCAGCATCAATAGGGCATTTTTCTAAAAAAAAACCAGTGTAAAATCTAAAGAATGATGAACACTTTCTAACCATCACCACTCAAAGTGGTAAGGCTACTATTGATCCTCCTATGCTTATGGTTGATAAGCCAAGAAAAGATGTGGTTTATATTGATGAGGCACCTGAAGAGGAATCTATAAAGTTGGTGACTAGTAGTGAGTCATCATAAAAATTAACAAGTGTTGATAACCGTATTGAGAAGGATAAAGAAAAGAAGAAGGAAGTTGAGCCTGTAGTGACAACCATTCCATGACCTCCCCCACCTTTTCAGTAAAGGTTGAAGAAAAAAAAAGAAGGGGAGTATAAAGATTTTATTGTAATGCTGAAAGAGTTGAGCAGATACTTGGGTATACAAAATTTAAGTAGGATTCAGTGACAAAGAAGAGAGTTTACAATTATGAGGATGTTGCTGGGTTTCATTATTATAGTGTGATTACATCCTGATCTTTGGCACAAAAAATTTGATCCCAGTGCATTCATTACTTATTGCACCATTAGTACATCCAGATTTTTTAGATATCTATGTCACTTGGGTGCCAACATTAACTTAATACCACTAGAAGTTTTCAAACAATTGGACTTGAGACTTCCAAACCAATGACGATGCGATTTTTAATGGCAGATCACATAGTGAAAAAGCTTATGGGTATATCGTTTGATGTTTTTGTAACGGTGGACAACGTTATCTTTTTTAGTTGACTTTGTTATCTTGGATTGTGAAGTTGATTTTAAGATGCCTATAATTTTACGGAGACCATTTCTGGCCACAGGTAGAGCATTGGTGGATATGAAGAAACAGGGGCTTAAGTTTAGGTTGAATGATGAGGAGATCACATTTAATGTTCAAAGAACCATAATGCAATCGACTAAAATAAAAGTGGTTTTAATGATAAATTGTGTTGATAACGCTGGAGGCTAACCCTTTGGCTACCTTGATGAATTCTGAGTAATCAAGGTGCTCTCACCATGTCGTGATATTAAATTAGGCATTGCTAAGAAGCAACCCAAGATATATTGTTATTTGTGAATTTGTGTTAGTCTGTGTTAGTGTGATTGACATCAAATCTACGCACCTAAAGTTGCACAAGTATGTTCCTAACTCTCTTGTTTTGTAGTGGCCTAATACATTGGGGATAATGCATGCATATTTGATGAGAGTGGGGCTACTGGTAGGTCTAGATGTCCTTTTGGGGTTTTTTTTGTCGTGTCTCTTTTTCTCAGAGTTTGTTCTTAGTAGAGTCGCCATGTTTAGTATGTATTATATTTTATTTTGTGTTGTTTTTGTTTAACTAGGAGTAAAATAAGTACCTAAGGGCAATTGATGTATTTTGTTGTGATTGTACTTTAATGTTTTTAAGAAAATTATACCCCTCCAAAAGTTTTTTTTGAATTATGTGGTGTAATTATATATGTGATCATTATGAATCTCATTATAGCGTTAGCATAAGGGACATAATAATCATAGCTATTATTTGCATAAACCATATAGGTGGTAGTGTGCAACCCTATGCCATGTGTGTGTGAGATGCTTACTTAGTTCCCATCGTTTGTTGAACCTAGAACTTACCCGATTAGTTATACCTAGGTTATATGATAGTCGTTTAGGAAGTAATCATAGGTCATTCTTGAATTAGTCCACTTTTAGCATAAACGACCTTCAATTTAATTATAATGAACCTATTTTGGCCTTGGTCCTCCAGGAATATTATGCACCTCAACTCAGGTAAATTACCTAAGTTTTGGGTGGCTATCACAGGGTGTGTGATTAAAAGTGGGCATGAAAAAGGGTGTAAATAAGAGAAAACAAAGTAGGGTTGGGTTTGTTAGAAAAAAGAAATAAAAAAAGAAAAGCAAAAAGAAAGAATAAAATAAATTGCACCTAACCTGAATAAGCAAATAAAAAGAAAAGGGACAAATAAGGGTGGAATAAAAGAATAATTTTGTTGATAAGTGGACCCCTAGCATAATTGTAGTGCCAAGGAGTATTGGTTACTAAATTCCTAAATGTAATATACAATCCCTAATCCTACGCAACAAGCCGAGTAAAGTCCTATAATGGTCCTAGTTTGACTGTCTGAAAACTAAGGTAAAGAAAATAATGGCAAGCCTATGGTATTCAGTGCACATTGTTAGAACTTCTTTGTGAATGTGAGTTTCTCTTGATTGTCCCTGCATTAACATGCTTGATTCTACCAAGTGAGTAGGACTTCTTCATTGTGAGGGTACGTGGGTTGTGTTTCTAACTACTTATATGTTCAAGTAGTTTGATTTGTATATATGCTCAATTATGTGTTGCTAATGTGATTTCTTAGCTTGGGTCCCTTATGTCACATTGTTGTACATCATTGATTCACATAGTTGGTTTTAAAAAGGTTAAAAGTAGGAGGGGGTGATATTTTTGTGTTGAAATTAGGACTAACTGGCATAAGTATCTTAGGTTTCTCTTTGTTAAGCATTGTATTATGTTTTTTTTTTGTATTCTTATTACCTGAGGACATGAAAATGTTCAAAGTTGAAGGTGTTGATGTGCCATGGTCTCATGGTAGTTTTGAGGCTTAAAACGAAAAAATATGCAAGTACTTAGGTTATTTTGGTATATATGATGTGTTTTGTATCTATTTTGTAGGTAACTAGGTTTTTGGAGATTAAAATGTAGAAAGGGTGATAAGACTGCAAAAAGGGCCACTTACAATACAACTACGTGGTGCAGGTTGCACTGACGTGCCTAAGTGGGGGTCGTAGGTTCCAAAATTTGCAAATTTTGAGGATTTGAAAGTAAATATTAAGCCTGTCAGTTACGAAGGGTAACTTTAATGCCCCATAATATTCTAAGATCGATTCACCTCTTAATTGCATTCTTAAGGGGTCCAAGGCTTGAAAATTCCACTAAGTGTTGTGGACATAGTCATTTTCGAGACCCCTAAACTTTACGAATCTGTATTTTGGCCTTCCCAACCCCAATATATAGTTTTTCAAGTTGATTCATGATTAGGGAGGTTGAATGTACATCATGAGAGAGTTTTGGGATTTTTTAAAGAGGATCAGGGCGTGTTTGGATGGCTAAAACGTAGAAGCAATGCGATAAGGCCACGATGCATTGCTCTCTACCTCGGTAGAGTGGTCTGCGATGCATGGTTTTCTCCCCTAGAGTAATATGCGTGGTGAGTTTCTCTCTCCTACGGAGAGAGAGGCGTGTTGTATGGCTCTATCCCACACAGTTATATAGTTTAAGTGCCCAAGGGGCATTTGAGTCATTTTCCTTAACACGATTTGGGACTTCCAAAAGGGAATTATTTTCCCCTATCACTCTAAATTTCTCTTAAGAAACCCTCCTCTTTACCTAAGAACAAACTCAAGCTTTTTACCCAAGAATCAAGAGTTCAAGATTCTAAAGTTCAAGAAATTCTCAAGAAACTAGCTATTAAGGTATGTGGGTATCCATACATGGGTCCCTTCAACACATGGATTCCAAAAAACCCCTTTTTTAATTAAATTGTGGATTTTTTCCATTACTATGGAATTTCATATGTTATAGATGGGTTAAATTCATGTTTTCTCTAGTAATTTTAACTCAATCCATGTCTATGTTTGATCCCATGAAAAGTTAGGATGCTTCATTCTTTAAATTCTAGTTTCCCATGTCATATTCAAGATAATTTCATTTTAAATCACCAATTTATGAATTTAGCCATGTAATCATGTTGTTTTCCTCATACTTAACACATTCCCTTGTTCAAGTTCATGATTCTCACATGTTTTGATGAAATGTTTGTGTTTTGGGGTCTTTGAACCATAATCCCATACTAAAGTATTGATATTTAATGTTGTACTCTACGATCATTCAGTGTTGGGGGCTTATGAACACCCGATACCTATGTGTTTACTTACATTTCAGATCTTTCAAGTAAGGATTCCAGTTAAATCATAAATATTACCAGTTACTCAGTTGTTGTGATCATAGTGAGCGATGTCAGTTATTATGTTAAATTGAATTTAGTTTAGTCTAGTTCCAATGTCAGTTCAGTTGGGAGTAGGATTTAGCAGCGATCAAACCCAGGGATGGGGTCTCACATGCCTGTAGAGGGTGTGACCTTTAGTAGCAGTCACTGAGTTCCAGAACTATGTAGACAACATAGGTTTGAAATGTCTTCCTCCCAGTTGAGGGTTGATGCTTATTTCCTCATAGCACCTGCCAGTAGAGAGTAGCTCCCTAGTCCTTTGGTACATCAGCCTTGTGGATCCACATCGTCAACCATGCATTAGTACCCATGGCACGGTACTGACTCCCTTTCATCTGGGGTTACAGGTTGGACCCGAATTAGCTTAGATTGGGGCATGCCTGTTACATGATACCTCTCATAGTTTAAGTATACTCCAGTTCAGGTTTTCTTGACCAAGTGTATAGATTTTCATTCATTTACGTTTACAGATTTCATTCTTTCAGATTTCAGAATATTTCAGTAACATGTTTATTATTGGTCTTGCATTCTCAGCTATTACATGTTTATGCATTCATGCTCAGTCATATCATGTATTTCATCCAGTCCTCATCTCATATACCAGTTCATTCAAAGTACTGACCGCGTACTTTTATTTGTGCTATGTTGTCTTATAACATATGTTAGAACGCTTAGTTTCCCGACCATTCTTAGACAGCTCAGCGTTACTCAACAATAGTAGTGGTGAGTCCTCATCCATCCAGGACATGATATGTTTATCTTAGTTTTATTTCAGTATTTCCTTATGTTCAATCGGTAAGAGTTAGTTGGGGGTTTATCCCATAAACTCCTTAAGATGTTTAAAGTCTTTTAGATAGTCAGTCAGTAAACAGTTGCTCAAATTTTTAGTATTGCCAGTTATTACAGATATTTCAGTCTTGTCACTTAAATATATTTAGTATTCATATTTTATATATGTTATCAGTTTATCTTCTGCATATACTATTTCAGTGTCATTTATTCAGTGCTCACAGCAGGTACCAGCTCATGGGTTAGCTTGTAGTTACTTGTGACCGTAAGCACCATTGTCTCAACTAGGGGGTAGCCTCGAGTCATGATAAAACTTTGTATTGGAGCCTAAGGTTTTAAAGTGTCCTAGAGAGTCTGAAAGCCACATTGAGTAGAGTCTTGTGCATGGGTGTGAAGCACGCCACACTTATAAATAAAAGGTTATGATATGTTTTTATGAAAGTTTCCCTTCTTTCAATGTTTATGACTTGAAAAAAAGCATGAGCTCTATTTAAATTCTCTTTATAATTCATCCTTCATTTCGTTTATAGAAAATTCCTCCCAAAATAAAAAACAAAATAAGTAACGGGGATCAACCCGCACCCCACCTATTCAGGAAGATCCCCTGAATGAGCATGTATCTCATACCAAATTCAAGGCTGCTTTCACTACCTTAGACAACTTAGTAGATGCTCAGAACAACTATCAAGTTGTTTCCCCAGCTAATCCAAAGGAAAATACAGTCGCAGTCAGGATTCGGGATTTTACTCAGATGAATCCTTCTCTATTTTCTGGATCCAATTCTGAGGAGGATCCACAGGAGTTTCTGTACATGGGGCAAAAAGTGAAAGATATTATGGGCATCACTTTGAGTGAGTGTGCAGAGTTTGCTTCATATTAGTTGCAAGATGTAGCTCACACCTGGTTTAAGTAGTGGCAGGAGGACCAAGGTGTTAATGCAGGGCCTATAGCGTGGTAGCAGTTTTCCACAGCTTTATTAGAAAGGTTCTTTAACCTAGAGTTGAGGGAAGATAACAATCAGGGGTTTATTAATTTTATGCACAAAAGTATAAGTGTGAAAGAGTACTCGATCAAGTTTACTCAATTAGCGAGGTATGCTACTATTATGGTGGCAGATAATAGGTCTAGAATGAGTAAGTGTATATCTGGTGTAGCTGATAGTATGGTTAAGGAGTGTAGGACCGCCATGTTGATTATGAAGATGGACCTATCAAGACTTATGGCTTTTTCTCAACAAATTGAGAAGGAAAATCATTAAGAGAGAGAGAGAGAGAATAAGAGGGACAAAATGGGTAGTTTCAACTTTTCTTAGGCAAGGTCAGAAAGCAGTAACCATTCTCAGTTTTTTCAAAAAAATTCAGCCCCATCTCTATCTTCAGCTAGTGCACTAGTGCCTTAGTTCAGGCAAGACAGTCTAAATAGAGAACCAGGATTTAAGACCCAAGGCAGTGTGAAGAGTGGTTGCACTAATCTGCTTTATCGAAGATGTGGTAGGAATTATTAGGGTGAGTGTAGAGCTGGTAGTGATGTGTGTTTTAGATGAGGCAATGCAGGACATAGGGTCAGGGATTGCCTAGGGATGGGTCATCAGGGTTAGTCTAATCATTCATTAGGTCCAACAGGTCGCTCGACTTAGCAGGGTGACCGTGCAACTAGTGGGAAGCACCAGAATAGATTGAATGCTCTCCAGACTTGGCATGATCAATAAAGTTCTCCTGATGTGGTTACGGGTATGTTATTGGTTTTCCATCTTGATGTTTATGTTTTATTAGACCCCTGAGCTTCACTTTCTTTTGTGACCCCTTATATAGCCATAAATTTTGGTGTTGGTCCCAAAACGTTAGCAGAGCCTTCTTAGTGACAACCTAGTGGGTAAATTTATTATAGCCAGACAGGAATATTGAAATTTCCTGGTCACAATAGCTAGGAAAATCACCTCAGTTGATTTGGTGGAGTTAGAGATGACTGATTTCGATGTCATGCTTGGCATGGATTGGCTCCACTCATGCTATGCCTAAGTTTACTGTAGAAATAGAGTCATTTCATCTCAGTTTCCGAATGAACCAATCATTGAATAGAGAGGTAGTACTTCAGTTCTTAAAGGTCAAATTATTTAATATCTTAAGGTTAGAAAGATAATAAATAAGGGGTGGGCTTACTATCTTGTTCGAGTCAAAGACTCTAGTTTTGTGAATCTAAGTTTTGATGCAATTTTAATAGTACAGGAATTTCCCAATGTGTTCCCTAAATATTTTCCTAGAGTTCTTCCCGAAAGGGAAATTGACTTCGGAATAGATCTTCTTCTAGATACCTAGCCTATCTTTATTCCACCTTACCAAATGTCTCCAGTTGAGCTTAAGGAGTTGAAAGAACATTAAAAGATCTCTTAGATAAGGGTTTCATTAGGGCTAGTGTTTCTCCATGAGGAACTTCATTCTTGTTTGTGTGTATAAAAGATGATTCTCTCAAAATGTTCATTGACTACCGTCAGTTGAACAAAGTCACAATCAAGAATAAGTATCGACTCCCCAGAATTGATGACTCGTTCGACCAAATTCAAGGTGCTAGTTATTTCTAAGATAGACCTCAGATCCAGCTATTATCAGCTTAGAATCAAAGAATGTTACATTTTGAAGATAGCTTTCGGAACTCGGTATGGTCAATTTGAATTCCTAGTTATGTCTTTTGGACTAACGAATGGCCCTACATCTTTCATGGACTTAATGAACAGGGTGTTCAGATAGTACTTGGATATGTTTATTATAGTTTTCATTGATGATATTCTTGTCTATTCCCGTTGTGAGGATGATCATACAGACCATCCGAGAATTGTGTTGCAGACCCTTAGAGCTCATCAATTGTTCGCCAAATTTAGTAAGTGTGAATTTTGGATAAGATCAGTAACTTTTCTTGGCCATATTGTTTTTGGTGATGGCATTAAAGTTGACCCTCAAAAGACTAAAGTAGTTAGAAATTGGCCCAGACCTATCTCTCCATCAGATATCAGGAGTTTCTTAGGTTTGGCTTGCTATTACAGGCAGTTTGCTGAGGGTTTTTCTTTTATTGCATCCCCTATGTCTCAATTGAATCCGAAGAAAGTCAAATTTTGGTGGTAAAATTCTTTCTAGAAGAGTTTTCAGGAGTTGAAGACTCGGCTCACTTTCGCCCCAGTCTTGACTTTTCCACATGGTTCAGATGGATTTGTAGTTTACTGTGATGCTTCCAGATTTGGTTTTGGTTGTGTTTTGATGCAGAGAGGAAAGATCATAGCCTATGCCTCTATAAAGATTAAACCCCATGAAAATAATTATCCTACCCATGATCTTAAGTTGGCAACTATTGTTTTTTCTTTGATAATTTGGAGACATTATCTTTATGGGATTCAAGTTGATGTGTTCATTGATCATAAGAGTTTACAGTACATGTTCATGCAGAAAGATTTGAATATTTGTCACAGAAGGTGGCTTGAGTCGTTAAAAGATTATGATATGAGTGGTTTGTATCATCCGGGCAAGGCCAATGTAGTCGCAGATTCCCTTAGTAGATTGTCTATGGGTAGTGTTTCTCACATTGAGGGAGATAACAAGAAGTTAGTTAGTGAGATTCATCAGGTTGCTAGATTGGATGTTTGGTTGGTTGATTTAGCTGAACGTAGTGTATGGGTTCAAAATGATTCAAAATTATAATTCGTCACCAAAGTGAAAGAAAAGCAAGATAGGGATCTAGGTTTGTTAAGTTGAAGGAGGCAGTTAGAGATCAAAAAGTAAAGGTTTTCTCCCAAGGGAGAGATGGTGTGCTTCATTATCAGGGCAGGTTATGTATTTTGTGTGTTGATAGTTTGAGACAATGAATGCTTGTAGAAATCTATGGTGTGTAATACTCTATCCACCCAGGATCCACTCAGATGTATCGTATTTGCGGGAAATCTATTGGTGGAATGGTATGAAAATGGATATTGCTGAGTTTATGGCTAAGTGTTCAAATTGTTACAATGTTAAAGTTAAGCACCAAAGGCCTAGTGGTATGATTATGGAGTTTAGCATCACTACTTGGAAGTTGAAGTGGTGAATATAGATTTTGAGACAGCGTTGCCTTGTATGCGTCTTCAGCATGATTTGATTTGGGTTATTGTTGATAGAATGAACAAATCAGCTTATTTCTTTCCAGTTTATACTTTGTACACAGCTGAGGATTATGCCAGGATTTATCTTAGGGAGTTGGTTAAGTTTCATGGGATCCCATGAAATATTATTTCAGATAAAGGTACTTAATTTACCTCTCACTTTTGGAAGAATTTTAGAAAGGTTTTGGTACCCAAGTTCATCTCTGTTAGCTTTTCATCCTCAAATAGATGGTCAGGCAAACAGGACCATTCAGACTTTAGAGGACATGTTGATGGTCTACATTATTGACTTTAAAGGTAGTTGGGATGACCACTTGTCTTTGATTGAGTTCGCCTACAACAATAGTTATCACTCTAGTATTCAGATGTCTCTGTTTGAAGCTCTCTATGAAAGGAGATGTAGATCTCCTATTGGTTGGTTTGAAAAAGGTGAGGCTGCCTTGATAGGGATAGATTCAGTTCTTGAGGCTATGGAGAAAGTTCAGTTGATTCGAGAGAGGCTAAAGACAGCCTAAAGCCGTCAGAAATCTTATGTATATGAAAGGAGAAAAGATCTTGAGTTTGAGGTTGGTGATTTGGTCTATTTGAAGATTTAACCTATGAAGGAAGTGAAGAGATTTGGCAAGAAGGGGAAACTCAATCCTCACTATGTTTTCCTATATAGAATCTTGAATCATTTTGGAAAGGTAGCTTATGAGCTTGAATTGCCTTCGATTTAGCATCAGTGCATCCGGTGTTCCATGTTTTTTTGTTAAAGAAATGCATCAGTGATTCATTTATTGTTGTTCCTTTAGAATGTATGGTGTTCAGGATAGCTTTTCCTATGAAGAAGTCCCAGTTGAGATCCTTGATCATCATATTCGTAGGCTAAGGAATAAAGGGGTTCCCTTCGTTAAAGTTCTTTGGTGGAACTTGTCTATTGATGGATATACTTAGGAAGTAGAGGAAGATATGTGAACCAAGTACCCTCATCTTTCTCCACAAACTTAGATTCAGATTAAGGTAACGATTTTCCTTAGATTGACTTTTTTCGATTCTCAGTTTCAGCTATGTAATCATTCTCATGTCATTGCATGCATTCATGAAATCAGTTTAGTTCATGTATCATGCTTCAGACTCATTTATGTAATCATGTTCCTAGTCATTCATGTTCAGTATACGATCTCAGTTGCCTGGTATTCTCATTCTTACCGGTTTCATTCAAAGACGAATGCTCCCAAAGGAGAGATATTGTAATACCCCGTAATATTCTATGATTTATTCAGCCTTAGTTGCATGCTTAATGGGTCCAAGACTTGAAAGTTCCACTAAGTGTTGATGACTTAGTCATTTTCAAGACCCCTAAATTTACGGATTTCTATTTTGGCCTTCCTGACCCTGAAATATTGGTTTTCGAGTAGATTCATTATTAGGAAGGTTGAAAGTTCTTCTCGGAAGAGTATCAGGATTTTTGGATAAGGATCGGGGCGTGTTTGGATGGGTGAAACAAAGAAGCAACGCGAGAAGACCACGATGCATTGCTCTCATCCAAGGTAGAGTGGTCCGTGACGCATGGTTTTCTCCCCCAGAGTAAGTTGCACGGCGTGATTCTCTCTCCTGTGGAGCGAGAGGCGTGGCGCGGGGATCTATCCCGCACAATTATAAAATTTAAGTTCCCAAGGGGAATTTAAGTCATTTCCTCAACCCAATTCATCCTTAACACGATCTGGGAATTCCAAAAGGGAATTATTTGCCCCTTCCCAACCTCAAATTCCAAGTCTCTATGCCTAACACCCGCATAGGACTTTTTGCAACTTTGTGCAGCATTAAGCTTATCTTGAATCACCTTCAACTTCTCTATAGCCTGGTAAACCAAGTCGGAACCAAACATGTCATCCTTACCAAGCTCAAACCAACCAATAGGAGATCTACACCTCCTACCATACAATGCCTCAAAACGGGCCATACCAATACTAGAATGATAGCTATTGTTGTAAGCAAACTCCACTAAAGGTAGATGCTCAACCCAATTTCTACCATAATAAATCACACAGGCCCGACATATCCCTCAATGTCTAAATAGTTCTCTTTGCTTGCCCATCCATCTACGGATGGAAAGCAATACTCAAACTCACATTGGTCCCTAACCCTATATGAAAAGATCGCCAGAAGTGAGATGTAAATTGTGTTCCACGATTAGAAATAATCAAAACAGGCACCCCATGCAGCTTCAAAATCTCCTGAAGATACAGCTTCACATAATCCTCCGCCAAAAAGGTAGTCCACACTGGCAAATAGTATACTGACTTAGTCCTCTTATCCACGATGATCCAAATTGAATCATATTAACTCTGAGACTGAGGGAGAGCGGTAATGAAGTCCATATTTATCACTTCCCACTTCCACTCGGGCAAATCAATTTCTTGATAAAATCCTCCTGGCCTCATGTCCTCAACCTTAACCTGTTTACACACCCTACACTTGGCCAAAAAATAAGCCACATCCCTCTTCATGCCATTCCACCTATAAATCTCCTTGATATCATGATACATCTTAGTTGTTCCAAGATGAACAATGCAATGTAACTCAGGTGCCTCAGCTAAAATCCTTTGTCACAGCACGTCGACATCAGGAACACACAACCTCCCTTGATGCAGTAAAGTACCATTACCACTGATCTTAAACACCACTACTTTTTTTCCACCAATGTTACCCTTGATTTTCATCAAGATAGGATCTTAAACTTGCTTCTCCTTAATATCCGCACCAAGAGATGATCAAACCAATTCTTACACCACCACACCACCATCCTTGGAGTCCAAGAGGAGAACTCTAAGATTAGCCTAGCGGGGAATATCCTTCACCAATTCTCGCTTCCCTTCCTCCACGTGATCTAAATTCCCCATGGATAACCTACTAAGAGCATCAGCAACCACATTAGCCTTACATGGGTGATAGTGAAGACTCATATCGTAATCCTTAAGAATCTCAAGCCATCTCCTCTCCCTGAGATTAAACTTTTTCTAAGTGAACGCATACTATAGAATCTTATGATCAGAAAAGATATCCACGTGAACACCATACAAATAATCCAGCCATATTTTGAAAACAAACACAACCACCAACATCTCCAAATCATGAGTAGGATACTTCCTCTCATGTACCTTCAACTACCTAGAAGCATAGGTAATCGATTTCCCATCCTATATCAATATACAACTAAGACCTACCAGATATGCATCACAATAAACCACAAACCCATCATTGCCTTTTGGAAAGGTTAGAATTGGAGCCAAAGTTAACTTATCCTTCAACTTCTTGAAACACCCCTCACAAGCATCTGACCAAGAAAACTTGACGTTCTTCTGAGTTAACTTAGTCAAATGAGTAGCTATTGATGAAAAGCTTTCCACAAACTGCCGTAGTACCCGGCTAAACCTAAGAAGCTCTGAATGTCCATTGGACTAATGGTCCTAGGCCACCCCTTCACCATAGTAACCTTCTATGAATCCACCATGATCCCTTCACTAGAAATAATATGACCCAAGAAAGTCAAGGCATTCAACCAAAACTCGCACTTGGAGAAATTGGCATACAACTGTTGTTCCTTTAAGATATTCAACACCACATAGAGGTAATTAGCACGATCCACCTCACTCTTCGAATAAACCAGAATGTTATCAATAAATGCAATGATGAAGAGATCCAAATATTGATGAAAAACACTGTTCATCCAATCCATAAATATCATCGGAGCATTAGTCAACCCAAATGATATAACTAAAAACTCGAAGTGCCCATATCAAGTATCAAAAGCCATCTTAGGGTATAAACCTCCCAAATCTTTAGCTGATGGTACCCAGACTGAAGATCTATCATAGAAAAGAACGTAGCACCTTTCAACTGGTCAAATAGATCATCTATCCTTAGAAGAGGATACTTGTTCTTGACCGTCACCTTGTTCAGCTGCCTATAGTCAATGCATATCCGAAGGGAGCCATCCTTCTTTCTCACAAACAACACCGGTACACCCCAAGGAGATACAGTAGGATGAATAAAACCCTTTTCCAAAAGATCCTTAAGTGTCTCTTTAGTTCCCTCTACTCAGTTAGCGCCATGCTATATGGAGGAATAGAAATTGGATGAGTGTCCAGAATTAGATCAATACCAAACTCTATTTTCCTATTCGGGGAACACCACGAAAATCATTCTAAAAGACCTCTAGAAACTTATTAACCATAGGAACTGACTAAATAGAAGAACCTTCTGAATTAGAATCTTTAACCTGGACCATGTGATAAAAACAACCTTTATAAATTAACCTCCAAGCTCAAAGATAAGAAATAAACCTCCCCCTAGGAGCTAAAGAAACACCCTCCCACTTTATAACTGGTTCACCAGGGAACCTAAAGATAACCCTATAGGTCTGGTAATCCAAAGATACATAAAAAGAGTGTAACCAGTCCATACCTAGAATGACATCGAAATCTACCAAATCCAACTCAAACGAATCCACAAAGGTCTTTTTGCCACCAACAGATACCACACACACCGTATAGACTCTCTTAGCAATAATTGAGTCACCTATTGGGATAGAAAGACAAAAAGGATCAAAAATAACTTTCGGATCAAAACTAAAAAATATAGCCACATAAAGAGTCATATAGGGGAGTGTAGACCCCAAATAAAGCAAACAATAAACATCATAGAGAAAAGTAGTAACATACCAGTAATAACATTAGGTGATGCCTCGATTTCCTATCGGAATGCCAAAGCATACAACCTGTTCCAACCAACACTAGAACCAAGAGCAGTAATAAAAGTAGATGTCAAACCACTAGGTATGGGAGCAGAAGATGAAGCCACGGGAATCTTATTTGCCCCAGTAGCAACCTTATTAACCAGACAATCCCTGAGTCGATGGTCTACCTAGACACACATTAAGAATTTGTCCTTTTTATCATCACAATAACCCCAATGAGGATGACCCCAAAATCGACAAGGAGGGCATGAAGAAACTAACTGACCTCACCTTGCTTGGGATTGAGCACCCTGCACTAGAAAATTATCACTGCAATGGTGACGCCTATCGCCTGACAGATAAGGAGTACTAGCATAAGAGTAGGAACCAGAACTCGTTCACTTATTTTTCTACCATTTGCCACTATCTCTACCACCCTAAGACTGAGTATCCCTTGGTTAGAAAACCTGCTCCTCTTACCTACCTATCCCCAAACTTTGATTGTTTCCTATTCTCATCCTCTACTTTATGCATATGAATAGTTAACTTAGAGATATCTATATCCTTAGTAGAAAGGAAGTCTTGCTCTCCAAAATCAAATCATAATTAAACCCAGAAGCAAACTTTCTCATTCTAGCCCGCATGTTAGCCACTAAATCATAGCATAACTTGACAATTAGTGAAACTTTAAGGAATATTCCTTCATAGACATCCTCCCATTCTTGAGATTCACAAACACCTCTATTTTGGTTTTCCTCAACTCTTGGGTAAAGAAATGACCCAGAAAAGCACTAGAGAAGGCATCCCAAAAGGATGACTCCTCCATATATCCTTCATATCTCTTCTATCCCTATCCCACTCTTCATTCAAATGATATGCAAGATCTTTAAGATGATAAGATGCAATGTTTACCCCCTCCACATTGGTAGCCTACATCACCCTAAATATCTTCTCTATCTCATCCTAGAAGCCTTATAGATCCTCCTTCACCTTCACTCTAAAAAAAGTGGGAGGACCCAACTTCATAAATTAGCCAACCCTTGTTGCCTCAGCAGACAAAGTAGCAGATACATTTTGCTCAGCCTGAACAACAACCAACTTATCAATAGCATGAAAAGACTGACAGAATTTTGTATAAGTCACCTTACCTTGAGGAGGACTAGTAGCTATCAGTGAAACTCTAAAACTATCAGGGATAGGATTATGAGTTAGAAGATGAAACCTAGAAGTAGAATTCACCCCCTCAGTATTATACTCAAATAGGATAAAAGAATTTCCTTGTGTTTTAGATCTACGAGGCATGATCTGAAAGATGAACAAATAAGGATTAGAGACGAATTTTGAGAATTAGACTCCAAACTTGAAAATAGAATACCAAGAAAGTGAAACATTCCTAAATGCCTTGTAGCCTCTCCCTTATAAGTGTGACGTTCTACAGACCCCTGAAAGAGACTCTACTCGAGATGGCTTTATGGACTCTCAATTGACCATGGATCTAGGATCTGATATAAACTTTACACAACCCATCCTGGGTACTTATCGTAATGGGTGTCCTAAGTCTGTCTAAGATCAAATATCACCCCCATGACCCAACCCAACCTCTAGCCATCTGCCCTGAGTTGGTTGAATTCTAAGCATGTAACAAAATAGTGTAATATCTCATATAAAGACTCTAGGAATACATCACAACTGTGACTGGTCCAACTGAGTCCAACCATCCCATAACCATAATCCAACAATACCAAACCTTTCAACATTAGGGCCATAAACTAGGTCATAAAAAAAGATGTTCCAAAACATAATATAATTAATCCTAAAATGTAATATGATGGAACAATGAGAAACTATGTTCGATGATGCAAGCGTCCCAGCTTATTCCAATGCCGAGGCTGACACCTATACTGATCCCACCTATTTAACCCATAGAAGTACCATAAAACCTCTAAACAAAATAGTAGTGATATCCAGTTGAGACATGCCCCCAACCATAGACAAAACCAATGTCCAAAATAAAACCAAAATGTCTAAAAATATCCATAACATGAAATGATGCCTTTCAAAAGGATGGAAGCTCACCACTTCAGTCCAAATATTAATCTTGAGTCAATCTCTATGTAGGAGGAGTAGAATGGTTAGTTCCTACATAATGTGGATATACAGCCACCAGAAGATGAGGTTAGCAAATGACTGCTAACATGATCTCAAGATAAAGATAAAATATTACAATTTATAAAACCAAGTAAAATCATCCATATTCACACAACCATACATATATATTTATATAACCATGCCAAGAAATGGGACCAGGTTTAGCATGCTTTTAAAATCTTTACCTGGGTTGTGTAGCTTTGTCGTCCTAAACTACCCATGGGTTATATGGGTTCAGCTCTCCCTGCTGAAAGGGCCTCAGTGCGTGTAGCCGTACGACTAGTGAAGTATCCCATGGGATGACTAGTAAATCCTCAAAATAAAGTGTGACATTATGTACACGATCAACAAGACCAACCTCATATCGGCAAATATGAATTTCCAGTTTCGGTCCTTCCAGGGCCTCTACCTTTTACAGCTTTGCTACACCTCCCACAATTATTGCCCAATTAAAACCAATTTTAAAATAACCAAACCATTATTCGTTTATTAACCAAAGCCATTGATATTGGTATCATCATACCAACCCTTAGTTGCAAATATCATCCATAACCAACCATTTATAGGTATAAGGGGACTTTTAAATGCCCTTCCATTTACCATATTTAACCATTTGAAAGACTTTAATGCTCCTCACAAGAATAACCAATTAGCCTTTAGCCTTTCCAAACTATTTAAACCAAGCATAATTCCTATACCAAGATTTAAAACATGCAATAGTTCCATTAAAGAAGTCAATGCAATGAACATATCTTTGTAAGCATTTTGTCAAACACATTGGGGGTATATTATGACCAAAACCATTTCCAATTACCAATAAACCATTCCCATCCAATCCAATTATCGAAAACCACCATTAATGCATATTAAAGAATAATTAAAACCATGCAAAACAATAACCAACCATTTAACATCAAAACCCCCAAATCATATTTGAAAGCTAAAATCATGTAATAGTAAAACCATGAAAACATTCATATAAACCATGACTTTAAGTAAAATTAACAATGAGGGAAGAAAACTTGCCTTAAACCAAGATGATGATGGAAATAAATCACCATGACAAGCCCCAAATTGATCTCTCCCAAAATCTCTTAAGAGAATTACGGAGTGTATAGGAAGAGTTTCTAAGTGTTAATGAGTAGAAAAATAGGGTAAATAAGCTTTAAAGTAGGTTAGAAGTTGTGGGACCTAATTAGTATAAGTGCAGAAATATCCAGAATACCCCCACTTAAGTTGCACCAAAATCCCATCATAGGGATACAACTAACCCACACGAGTCATACCCTCTGATAGGATCGGTATCCACCACTCGTAACCTAAATCTCCACCCTTGTACAAAAGATTATCCAATATATGACTTATACAACCAATACATACTAATAGCATACGATTCATATCCATGACCCGTATCCTTAATAGAATAATATACCTGGAGGATTAAACATTTTCTACCATAGGAATCCCTGGTATAATTTGCACCCTGGCTTAAGGCTCATAGTGAGCCACTCATACTAAGATCCAACCTAAGTAACCAAGTCTAAGATTAAGTTAAGGAATCAAATGATCTGTAACCACCAATACAACACACACCACTAGGTTGTATCCATTCCACTAACCAAAATCCATCCCACCAACCAATACTGTTCAGTACAAGACCAAACCATACCATTCGTACCCCAACATACATATCGTACCTATGAATTGTATTGGGTCCAGAGATCAAAATTCCAGGAAATTTTCTAAGGTCTAGAAACTAGGGTGTTTTAGGTAGGGAAATAACTGATATTATTTGAATGTAGAACATATAACATGATACCTATTTCAACACCAATTAATTAGTACACGTTGTAACTAAACTAAATAATTAAAATATAAGGTCATGAAATAATCTAAAATCTAAATTACAACTATCGACTATGGGAGCTACTAATAACTAACATAACAAAATAAGAGATAACCTTGGTATAACCTATAACCCCGGCTAGAAGGGTGCTCAGTACCTTTCCCACGGTATGAACACTGACTGACGTGTATCCTCAAAACTGGTATCCAAAAGGAATTATGTGTTAAGCCTGATCTAAGGGATAACTCTTTAGAAACTTCGATGGAACCTTACTTTTGGCCGTTATGGAATACTACTAAAGGTATCAACCTTCTGGTGGATGATTATTCATCCCAACATTTGCTCAGTGCTAACTACTACTCCCAATAAAATTACACTGATAATTTGTAATGCTCGCTGATGGTAATAATCTAAAAATTGAAATAAATATATTCTCTAAAATCATTCAAACTAGTAAACTAGGGAATTACAATATTCACAAGTATATGCATGAAGTCCTATGTCATAGGGTTTTTATAACCTATCATCTTTAAAGAAAGCAACTACTATGTTAAATTCGTAAATTGATCAAATTAATAGACTTCAATGAATAAGTTCCAACAGTAATGGATTTTATAATGTAACTAAAGTTTAAGATCATGGTTAAATAACAATAATGAAATTCATTCTAAATGACAATTATAGATCAATGATACTAAAAGAATGAGATATCAATGAATCTACAAATACACATAACTATGTGTTATGAAAAAAGAATTATAATAGAGCATTGGGTTAACCTTGGAACTCAAGGGGACCCATTGATAAAATCCCACATACTTGGAGATGAGAACTCTAAAGAATTCCTTAGAGTTGGATGCCTAAAGAAGATGAACCCTAACTGGCCTTGGGGAAAGAGAATAACTTTTTTTAACGTCTGAAGCTAAGTGTTGGATAAAATCTTGATTAATGAGAGATTAGGGTCTTATTAATTCCAATAATGACCTTTGGAATTTCCAAAATGGCATATTTTTAATATTATAAGAGTGGGAAAATAATTGTTTGCGACATGAGATTTCATTACTGGAAACTAGGGGGAGGAACATATGACACCTTCCAATGATCGTGGAAACTACTAACGATCATAGGTTGAACTTGTGGTTGGTATAAGAATGTGAACTCTTTGAACATGATCCGAGGAGCCTTGGTATAATTGTGAGTTCTACCTACGATCGAACCTTGGTTTGTATGTTTGTTGGTTCTTTTTAGGGAGGCTTTGGGACTCATGATCATTCCTAGGGATTTTTGTTTCAAAGCATTATCGCGATTCCCACTTGTAGCATGGGAGTAAACTTTGTCAACTTTCATAAGTTGGAGTTATATTGATCATACTATACCCTTGTACAGTCATAAAATATTACCACAGTCAGGGTTGGTCTCATGTTATCTCACTATAGAGTGGTGCTTTACTAAATAGGTCATAAGTTTCTACTCATATATAAAATTAAGGAAAAATTTGATGCGTTCTAAAGGTAATTAAAATACCTATAACTTGAAGGATCTGTGAATCAAAAATGTATTTGAATCTGGAAGTTATACTTGTTTAAAGTTGATTACTTCTTTATGAATTGATGGGTAAGAGAGGTTTTTACTTGGTTAAGGGATTAGGATTTCTTGTATCCTTGGTACATGGATGAATCCCCTCTTATGTTGTTAAAACTATAAGATTTACTCTACATGTATTTAAAGCATGGTTCTAGTTTAGGCTCGGATTTTCTAGGGTGTTACACATAAGTACCATAGTGTACATTATGGTGCGAGATAGTTTGATGCTTCCTTGGGAAGATCAATTAGAATTTTATTTTGTTTTATGGTTCATTGGGTTATACTTTTACTTGATGATTTACTTGGTATTCTGGTGCGGCCAGGTTACTTGATGATATGCTTATCACCCTTGGTATTGTTGTGCGGCCAGGTTACTTTATAATATTCTTATAACCCTTTTGTAGTCCACATACTTGGTGATACGCTTAGGATTTCTATGTGGTTTGTTTAATAATAATATGGTTCTGGATATGATGATTGTATACTTGTATGAAAAACTCCTAAATTACCTTGATATGATATTATGGTGGTAAACTAATTGATTTCTTGTTAGGAAAAGTCCAACCTATTATACAAACTCTTATTTGATAGAAATGAATAGAATTGACTAAGTTTAGATAATGTTTGTAAAGACTTAATTTTTCTAATTATTTATTTCTATGTGATTTGACTATTTTACCCCTCTTTGCAGTTACTTTATGATGTTCCTGGGGTATGGAGATTATTGATATGGTTCCCAAACCATTTTGGTGCATTTTTGGGTGAATTTGTGGTTTTTGGAGGTTAAAAAGACATTACAGTTGACTTCGGTCAACATTTATTATTTTGTATGTTAAATGGAAAAATGGACTGAGCCAGTAGATCTAGAATATCATTCTTTGGTTGGTAACATGGTCAGTGTGATTTTACAGCTTTGGTATCTCATTTCAACCCTCAATTTAGAAAATTGTGAAGTTAGGTCTTGTGGGTATATCTTGTGAAACCATCACTTTTTAAAAAATATTATATAATCGTTAAGTCTAGAGAATTAAAATTGATAGGGTTTCATAGTTTTTTTACATTCTTGAGATTCCAGATAAATCCCGAGGGTCGGTGGAGACTTAGAATTTTTCAAGTTCCTAGCTGATGCACCACTCAGTCGATGCATCCGCTTAAGAGACATTTTAGTCGCTTAAGTGGATCTCATGATTTCAATAAGATGGTCATTTAAGTGATTAAGTGATCAGACTTCTAGCTAGAGGTATTGCATAAGCGAGTCCCCAATTGCATAAGTGAATGTCGCTTAAGCGGCATCCGGGTCGCCTACACGACATTTGTAGACCTGGAGGGTATTTCATAAGCGACACTTGGTCACAAATTCAATGGACATTTAAGCGGCCCAATTTTTTCTTAAGCGATACCTAGGTAGCTTTAAATACCCCTTTTCTAAATTTTTCCACCATTTTTTAGACTTAGAGCTTTGGATTTTAGAGTTTTTGGGTGGTTTCTTCCATTTTCAAGATTGGTTAAGCTCCAAATCACTATTTCAATTATTTTTCTTCAAATCGTGTCAGCTAAAACTTTTTAAAACTTGATTTCAAATGTGGAATTTGGAAATTTAGGCCCGAAAGGCCTAAACTAGTATTTCTTTAGTTAAAACCCTATTTAAACCCATTATCACTTTGATTTTCTTCTATGGGTTCCTTTAATCATTGGTAATATATTTATGATCTAAAATTCTAGTTTTATCCTTCTTTTTCAAAAACTCATTCAAGGGTCAATTTTGACCCTCAACTCAAAAATGGGCAATATAGGTATTGTAGGCTTTATTTTGATGTGTAAATTCTATATTTGTATGTTTTAGTTGATTTTGCGTCTTTTTACAAGGAGAAGGCTCCGTGTAGAAGGTGTTTGGACTGAGTTTTCTTTATTCGATGTAGATTATGGATTAACTTTCTTCATATTGAGTTGGGCAGTTAATATTGACATAAAAGCATGTTATGGGTATGAGACCAATCATACAAATGTTGTTATTACTATATAGTGCCCATGTGGGGTCCTGTGTTGCTGTTATTGGTGGTTTAAGATATTATATACTATGTGTGATTGTGTGGGATCATATATGGTATTGTTGTCCTTGTATTAATATATATTTGGTTGTATTCTGTGTGGTAGATATTGCCTAAGTTGGGATATATGTGGTATCGATGACATATTATTGCACATCTTACTATATTGGTATATGAATTATATAGGATAATAGATGGTTGGTATATTGAATAGATTTTTGGTTCACCTAGTTGATATATTGGTTGGATTTTCAAAAGCCTTATTCTAGTTTGGTTGTGAGAATTACATAGTCATTTCATATATATTCATAAGACATTAGTATTATTGTGGAAATACTAGTTTTTTTTATAGAAAATGTGACATCTTTAAAAAACCTCTATCAAAGTATATGTCTGAGAGAAGTTATGAACATTGGATTGGTATTGGTTATTAGATTTTATATGGGTTGTGAAACTCTCATGTTCCTACCTAGGTAGCTGAGCAAGGTAGGTGTAAATGAAGGTTGTGAGACAACTTCAGACATATCACATCAACTTCATTACTTTTCATACATTGTGTATATTTTGTGTTGTGCTTTTGTTCTTGATTTGATATATCTATTGATTTGTTCTTCTTTCTTGAACTTGTATTTGGTGTATGTGTAAAGTTTAGAACTATTTATGGAGACAATATGGGCTATTATTTAGGACATTTTCTGATTATTTGTGACGTGCCCATAATATGTATTTTATATACTTTATTTTCTACTTTGCTCAGTTAGCCTATGATATCTACTGAGTACAAGTGGACCATACTCATCCCTACTATGTTATTTTAATATTGATCTAGGTACGAGTGTATCACGTGGTAGCTGATCTCGAGTCGTGCTTGGATTATTTCAAGGTAGTGGTCAATCTAAGTTTCCAAAATCAATCTCCTACCTTTTTTAATCTTGTTTATGTGTTGTTTATATTCAGAGATAGATTATGTTTCTTTTGGACTTTAGTTGTACATTTTGACTTTGAGATATACTTAGTTGGTTCTTGAATTGTAACACTAAATTTTGGGGTGATTTATGGTATCATTGTTATGTATTTTACTACTATTATTGTATAAGTGTGGTTTTACCCTGTTCTAGGAGTCAAGTTTTGGGATTTAATGTTGTTTTTCTCATTCCATATCAGTTTGGGTGATTGGCATACTTATCAAGGCTTACCTTGACAACTGCCATCATGAACCTTAGATTTTTTACTATGAAAACTGGTATCAGAGCATGCAAGGTTATTAGTCCTATCAGTGTAAGAATAGGATATCTAGGAGAGTCTCGCAATTTAGTACATAGACATTCGTATCTATCTTTGAGAGGCTATAAGATATCCTTAGTAAACTTCTATTAGTTTGTTCTTTATCATGTTGATTTTTCATACCCAGTGTTCTAAATTGTATTT
This sequence comes from Capsicum pubescens, assembly GCA_030864215.1. Classification (NCBI taxonomy): domain Eukaryota; kingdom Viridiplantae; phylum Streptophyta; class Magnoliopsida; order Solanales; family Solanaceae; genus Capsicum; species Capsicum pubescens. Next base: position 111,617,826 of record CM061544.1, read on the forward strand.
CACTCTTTTCTAAATGGATGGTAAGGACTAGATCCCATAAAGCTAGAGATACGAAGCCATCATTTGAGGAGAGAACCCAGTCTAGAAGGTGAGTTACGGGTCATGGATAAGCCTAAGGTAGAGGATGGGTAGAAGGATCTACTCTATCTATAGGTAGTACTAGGGAATTCTCCCTTGAGCCTCAGGTTGAGCATAATGGAGATATAGTCCCCGCTCTGGTCCTACAAGTTCTTCTACCCCAGTATTAAAGGGTTTGATTTATTTACTGACCCATTTGGAAGGGAATACTTTAAGTGCTATCGATGTTCCTCTATCTCTGAGTATTGTACCTCTATTTATTCCATAGGCTGTGTATAGTGTTCCTCCAGCTCCAATTATGGATCCTCCATCATCTTATGGTACTCTAAAAACTCTGAGTGTTTTCCTCCTTCTGTGCTAGTATTTGAGTATGGTATTCCTAGATTAGGGGTTCATCCTTTATCTATGTTTCCCCCTCAGGTGGGATCTCAACTAGCTAGATTAATGATGTTTTTTATTATTGCGAGTACAGTTATGTCTTCTGAGGATCAGAGGAATTTTTAGAGATTCACTCATTTGGGTTGACCCTGGTTTAGTGATGTTGTGGGCGAGGATGCCTATGAGTTCTTACTTGATTATAGGAAGGAATTTTCTAATTTTTCATTGATCAAGTCACATGGGGTTACTTACACTACTTACCAATTGATGGATGTAGTCAGGGATTGGTGGACGTTACTTAATAAATACAAACCTTTTAGTTCTACAAAGATGACTTAGGATCAGTTTGTTGAGGCTTTTTTGGACAGTTTTATGCCATTTAGTTTTAGAGATTGGATGAGAGAAGAGTTTTATCACTTAGAGATGGGCTTATGACTATTACGGAGTATGGGGTATATTTCCATGTTTTGTCTAGATATTCTTATACTAGTATTCCCACCGAGTCTGAAAAGATTTAGAAGTTCGTAATGGGGTTAGATGTTTTGCTTCAACTAGATATTGTTCAGATGGTAGTATCAGGACATGATTTCAAAGTATATTGAATTATGTAAAAATGAGTGAGTTTATTCTTTAAGCATCTTAGGGAGTCTCTAAGAGGGTGCACAATTAAGGTGAGTTTAGTAGCCGCACTCCTCAAGGAAGATAATTTAGAGGCATTCATGGGTATCATAGCAGACAAATACAGGAAGCTTTTCATGGTTTTGGTGGTGGGTCTTAAAGTTCAGCAACTTTGGATGGTCATTCTAGATCAGTCATACTTCCTCCTATTGAGTCAGTCCACACAGGTTGCTTTGTGTATGATAAGGTTGGCTATTTGGATAAGAACATTCCCCACCATATTTGTAGGCCTTCTCTTATAATGGTTGTGACAGATAGTGTTTCTACTAAAGGTGTGTGAGGTAGAGGTAATGGTGCCTGTGGTGGTGGTCGTAAGTCTACTCAGTTGGGTGGTGGTCATGGACAATGCTATGTTATACCTTCTAGCCCATAGGTAGAATCTTCCAATATTGACATTATAGGTATCATCCCTATTTGATTTTTATTTACATATATATTTTTTAATGTGGGGTCGACTTTCTTCTATGTGTCTGTATATTTTGTAGTGCGTATCTGTGTATCTACCCGTGTAGGAGACTCTTTAGTAGTGGATTGGGTGTATCAATCTTGTGTTGTGACCTTTGTTGGGTATGAGATTTGTGTAGATCTGATCTTCTTAAATATGGTAGATTTTGACATCATTTTTGGTATATATTAGTTATTTAGTGGAGGTGTCGTGGTGTATGTTGTTCGCTAATGATGTAGTGCTGATTGATGAGATGCGGGCGGGTGTGAATGAAAAATTAGAGGTTTGGAGGCAAACCCTTGAATCTAAGGGGTTCAAGTTGAGTAGGTCCAAGACAAAATATATGGAATGTAAGTTTAGTGAGGTGAGGTAGGAGGATGATGTCGTGGTAAGGTTGGATTCCCAGGAGATCCGAAAGAGGGATAGTTTTAGGTATCTTGGGTCTATGATTCATGGGAATGTCTAGATTAATGAGGATATCTCTAACCGTATTTGAGATGGTTGGATAAAATAGAGGCTCGCCTCGGGAGTGTTGTGTGACAAGAAGGTGCCACTAAAGCTTAAAGGTAAATTCTACAGAGCGGCAGTTTATCCTGCTATGCTATATAGAGAAGAGTGTTGGACAGTCAAGAACTCCCATATTCAAAAAATAAAGGTAGCGGAAATGAGGATGTTCCGTTGGATGTGTGGACTTACCATAGGGGATAGAGTCAGGAATATGACCGTTCGGGAGAAGATCGGAGTGGCTTTGTTGGAAGATAAGATGCGTAAAGAAAGGTTGAGATGGTTTGGGCATGTGATGAAGAGAGGTATGAATGCCCCAGTTCATAGGTGTGAGAGTTTAGCATTAGATGGCTTCAAAAGAAGGAGAGGTAGGCTGAAGAAGTACTGGAGGGAAGTGATAAGACATGAGATGGAGCAGTTTCTGCCTACTGAGGACCTAGATAGGAAGGTGTGGAGGTTGTGGATAAGGGTAGAAGTCTAGGTTGTGTGTGTGGATTTAGTAAGTAGTTAGAAGAGCTCAGGTTGAGTCGGTCTAGTAAACCTAGGATTGGGTCTAAAGATAGGATCCCGGTCAGGCGGGCGTGGGTCTTTTTCTCCTATTGCACTTATTTATTTTATTTCTTATTTCTCTAACTTCTATTTTTATGTGTCTTATTCCTTGTCATGTTATGCCATCTATCTTGCTTCTTATTTAATTACGCTTTAGTCTACTTTTCTTTATCTTGAGTCGGGGGTCTATCTGAAATAGCCTCTCTACTTCTCTGGAGGTAGTGGTATGGACTGCGTACACTCTACGCTCCCCAGACCCCACTTGGTGGGAATACACTGGGTTTGTTGTTGTTGTATTAGTTATTTCATTATCATGATATACTAGACAATTATGCTAAGATCGTGACTTTAGCTCCGCTAGGTGTTCCAAGGATAGCATGAAAAGGTGTACTTTATTTAGGTCCCAAGAGAGTTATATACTTTCATCAGGCTCATTGATTGGTAGAGAGGGGGTGTTTGTCCTTTCTGGATCATATTCCTGATACTAGTGTTACTTTACCTCTTTCTTTAGATTATGTTTGTATTGTCCGTGAGTTCATGAATGTTTTTCCTATGAATTTGCCTGGTAAACCTTTGGATCATGTTATTGAATTCGCATTTAGGTTAAGTTGGGAACCAAGCCTATCTCTATTCTTTCTTATAGGATGGCCCCGACAGAGTTGAAGAATTGTAGGATTAACTGTAAGAATTGTTAGATAAGAGATTTATATGACCTAATGTATCACCTTGGGGTGAGCCTATCTTGTTTGTGAAAAAAGGATATTTTTATGCATATGTGTATTGATTATTGATAGTTGAACTAGGTGACAGTTAAGAAAAAATATCCTCTTCCTCGTATTGATGATTTGTTAAAGCAGCTTCAGGGTGTTTTAGTGTTTTTGAAGATTAATTTGAGGTTCGGGTATCGCCAGATAAAGATTAATGCTTTAAATATTCTAAAGATAGTTTTTCGGACTTGGTACGATTATTATGAGTTCTTGGTCATTTCCTTTGGGTTGAGCAATTCCCAGTTTTGTTCATGGAGTAGTTGAACCAAGTATTATTGTATCTCAACACTTTTTTCATTGTATTTAGATATGACATCTTGGTTTATTCCAAGAGTAAGACTGATCATGTGGAGCATTTGGAAATTTTACTCCAGCTATTGAGGGATGAGAAGTTGTATGCTAAGTTCTCCAAGTGTAAGTCCCGGTTAGAGTCTATTTCTTTCTTGGGTCATACAGTGACCAAGGATGGTGTCATGGTTGATCTGACTAAGATTTTAGTGGTTCATGATTGGGGGTTTGCTTACTTCTCCTATTGGGATTCAGACTTTTATTGGTTTTACAGGTTTCTATCACTGTTTTATTGAGGGTATTTTATCTATTCCAGATCCCTTGCTGAAGTTGACTCAGAAAAAGATTTAATTTTTGTGGTTTTATACTTGTGAGGTAATCATTCAAAAGATCATGGATTTGTTGACATCAGCTTCTATCTTAAGTTGCCCAAGAAGGGTGTGGGATTTACTATTTTCTGTGATACTTCAGTTATTGGGTTAGGTAATTCGTTAATGGATGAGGATAAGGTGATTGCATATGTTTCTCATCAGTTGATGCCCCATGAAATAAATTATCCTACCCTGCGATTTGGAGTTGTACACAATTGTATTTGCTTTGAAGGTATGGAGGCACTAATTTGTATGGAATCCATTGTGAGATCTTCTTAAATCATTGTATCCTTTTGTTTTTCTTTACCCAATGAAACCTTAGTATGAGACAGCATCACTAGCTCGAGTTAGCTAAGGATTATGAACTTTCTATTCCCTATCATCCAGGTAAGGCTAATGTGGTTGTGGATTCCTTGAGCCGAAAGTGGACTAGCATGGGTAGCTTGGAACATCTTTTGACTCAGGAGAGTCCTTTTCTTTGGAGGTTCAGTTTTTTGTTAACCAGATGTTAGGCTCGATAGTTTGACACATGGGTGTAGTTTGGCATTTATGGAGGCTAGAAATTCCTAGGAGTAGATTCAGTCTTATCAGTTTAATAATATTAAGTTAAAAGTGCTTTGGGATAAGGTGTTGAGTGGTGAGGCTAAGGAAGCCTCGCTTAATTCTAATGGTGTTTAGAGAATTTAAGGCCAAGATTGTCTATCGAGAGTGAGTGATTAGGTGAGATTGATTTTGGAGGAGGCTCATTATTCCAGGTATTCCATTCGTATAGAAGTGTCTAAGATATATCATAATTTGAGACAGCATTACTAGTGAGGGTATGAGGAAGGATGTATCAGATTTTGTAGCTCGTTTCCTATGTTGCCAGAAGGTGATGGCCGATCATTTGAGGCCCGGTGATTTTCTTCAAAGGTTACACATTCTTAAGTAGAAATGGGAAGGATCTCTATGGACTTTATGACTGGGTTTACTCATACTTCTTATAGTTTTGATATTGTTTGGGTCATCATGGATCGACTGACCAAATCAGCTTACTTCATTCCTATTCAGGTTTCTTTCAGTGATGATAGGTTGGCCCATATATATATTTGTGAGATAGTTTATTTTCATGGTGTGCCAGTGTCTATCTTTTCATATAGAGGTTCAGTATTCACATCTCATTTTTGGAAGATGTTTCAGGAGGATCAGGTACCCGGGTTGATCTTAGCATAGTTTTCCACCCTTAGGTCGATGGTTATTCAGAGCAGACTATTCAGGTTTTGGAGGATATGCTCCTAACTTGTGTTATGGAATTTGGAGGTTAGTGGGACCAACACCTAGCTTTGGTAGAGTTTGCATATAATAATAGCTACTATTCCAGTATTGAGATATCTATTTGAGGCTTTGTATGGTAGCCATTGTCGCTCCTAACTAGTTTTTTTAGGCTTCTGAGACTATACCTTGAGGTACAAACATTCTTCACGAGTCTTTGGATAGAGTTTTGGTCATTCATGATAGACTTTAAGTGGTTGAGAGTAGGCAGAAGTGCTATGCGAATCATAGACTTTGTGCTCTGATATTTGATGTTGGTGGTCGAGTCTTCCTTCGTATGTCTCCCATGAAGGGTGTGATGAGCTTTGGGAAGAGAGGCAAGTACTCCACACATATTGGATCATTTGAGATTCTTTGGACTATGGTGGATGTGTCTTGAGTTGGCACTGCCCCTAGATTAATCAATTGTTCATCTAGTTTTTCATGTTTCCATGCTTTGCCTTTACATTCTGATTGAATCAATGTCATTCATTGGGATTCAGTGTAGTTAGATGAGAGGTTGTCTTTTCTTGAGGAACCCAGCTCCATCCTATCCAGGGATGTTAAACGACTACGTTCTAAAGATATTTTAGTTGTTCAGGACTAGTGGAGGCATCAACTGTAGATCAGGATACTTGGGATGTCGATTTCGAAATGCATGGTAGATATCCCTAGATTTTGCTAAATTAGATATTTCCCTTGCCTATAGTTTAAGGAAAAACTAGATTCTTTGTGATGAATGATGTAATGACTTGATTTTGGTGAATTATTCATTTCTATGTGATTTGACTATTTTACCCGTACCTGTGGTTACTTTGTGATATTTTTGGGGAGAAGGGATGATTGACACGATTCTCAATGCATTTCAGTGTATTTTGTGTGAGTTTGTGGTTTTTGGAGATTAAAAAGAATTTATAGTTAAATTCAGTCAACATTTATTATTCTGTGCATCGGATGGCAAAATGAACTGCATTAGCAGATCTGAAACATCAAATTTTGGTTGGTAACATGGTTGGTGTAATTTTACGGCTTTGGTATCATATTTCGATCCTCGATTTGGAATGTTGTGAAAATAGGTCTTAAGGGTCAACTTTATGAAAACGATGATTTTTCAAAAGTTTGATATTACCATTGAGTCTGGAGCATCGAATTTTGATAGAATAGCATAGTTTGTTTGCGTTCTTGGGATTTCGAATGAATTTTAAGGGGTCGGTGGAGACCTAGAATTCTCCAAGTCCCCAATTGTTGCACAAATCAGCCGGTGCATCCGTTTAATTGGCATTTTGGTCTATTAAGAAGACCTCACGATCATGAAAAGCTGGTTGCTTCAGCGACCAGGCTACCAGCCGGGGATATTGGGTAAGCGAGTCCCCATCTCCTAAGCGAGTGTCACTTAAGAGCCATCCTAGTCATTTATGAGACATTCGTAGACCAGGCGGGTACCACATAAGTGACACTTTGCGGCAAAAGCAATGGCCACTTAAGTGGTCCAATGTCTGCTTAAGTGATACCTAGGTAGCTTTAAATAGCCTTTTCTCAATTTTTCCACCATTTTTAAGACTTTGAGCTTTGGGTTGTAGACTTTTTGGGTGGTTTCTTCCATTTTCAAGCTTTTTTTTGGTTCAATTTGGAATTTGATTAATAAATCAAATAAAATCCTAACAAAGATAGACCAACCCATCCAAAATAGTCCAGTAACAAACACAAAAATAAACCGGACCATTACATGACCCAGACCAAAATAAAAAAGAAAAACAACATATATACTCAGTAGGGTTTCTAAAATTAGATTAGTGTTGATAATCACTATTCTCTACCTCCTCTCATCATGTTTCCCTTTGGTAATCACCAATTCCTTCTTCTTTAGATGTGGGTGATTAGCTCTGTACCTTGGTTGATCGTGCTTGAAGCTTATTCCAGGTTGCATGAGTATTTCTTTACCTTTCCTTTGATTTCTTCTTCTGATTGTTATTGGGTTTTCCTAATTTTATGCTTGTACTTCTTTCATTTCAATTGATTTTTCCAGTGCATGGGTTCGTGTTGCTATTTTTAGTACTGAATCGAAAGGTCTAGTTAACGGAGGCTTGTTACTTCTTCCAAGTGAGATGATAACATTTTTTCTCTTTCTGATTAATCTAGCTAAACTTATTTTTCTTGAATTCTCCCTTGCTAATCTGTAGATATGGTTGGTATGGAGATTCTGGGATGCTCGAAACTACATGTATTTGGAAAGTAACAGGGGTCTCAGTCGCTTGAAGATAACATCTGACCTTCTGACCCCCGAAATTTCTAAGATTCCTTTTTTGTTGGTTGTTGTAGTTAGGTTAATTAGCAGCTTCACCTTTTTTGTTACTTTTTCGAGTTGTAAATATAATGCATGTGAAAAACCATGCTTTAGCCATCCCAGCTGATAACGCTTACCTTTACCATTTGAAGTGGTAGAGGACAGTCGTTGTCAATATCCCAACTTGTGTTGAGGTCGAATCCACAAAGAGTGAAAGATAGAGTTCTAATCTTGTGGGTAATCAATCCCTACTAACATAATACTCTAAGTGTTAGTAAAGTAAATGAAATAAATAAAAATGGGGGGTTCGTTCAAGGGAGGATGTACGTCACTAGTAACTTTATCGCACAAACTTAAGCAAAGAATTTTAATTTAACTTTGATATTTGGGAAATCTTGGGATTATAGATACCTAAGGGAAACTTAGGTGTGGATGTGTGAGATTTGGTGCACACGCTAGTGAGTTACTAATGAGGTAGGCTAAGTCTAGGACCCTTGAGGATAATTTCTCAATAAAACCTCAAAGATTGCACTTTTGGACCCTTTCGGGTACCTAACAAATGTGGCAATCATATTCACCTTCTACCTCAATTTGGGCATCCCGATTTCTAGGATGATAACTAAGGTAAAGTCAACTACAAAATCACCCTTATATCTAATATGGTGAGGATGAATAAACTAAACCTAATAATTGTATAATATTGCCTTGGTTCCCACATCCCTCTTTCAAGGATGATGAGGGTTCCTAAAGTTCACTCAAACTCCTCTCTCAAGGATGGTTTAGGCTTTCAAGAGCATGAGGTTTTCACCCACAAACCCATGTGGGTATTAGGTTTTTTCACCCATAAATCCCAACCAATTTAATCAAGAAATATTAGAACCCATTACCATCTAACTAGCATATACACAATTACATCACCATCCACAACTAATTTATACCTTAGTTCAACATAATCCTAGGACTAAAATATTTAGCTACTTATGAAGAAAAGAAAGAAACATATACCAAATGGGTTTTTCAAGCCATCCATTCTTCATAAATACCAAAATCCAAATATCCAAATCAAATTTACAATTCTTGCCCAATTTAGGGTTTCAATTTAAAATTCAACGTATTACTAGTATCTAGAATGCCCAAAATGGGAAAGGGTTTTAAGATTTTAAAGGATTTGGGGTAGGCTACTGAAAATTATGAAATACCCTGAGATAAATCCCGTGATACCATGATCACACGAGTTTCTCCACAATATCGGCAACCACGACAGCATGTAGTACAATGCAATTGTGGTTGCTGACCTTGTTGACGTACTGCAATCGCAGTATCTGAGGCTTGTTTCTGCTCTAGGTCTTCCAGTTGCACTTTGTTTCTCTTCCTTTGATCCTTTTTCGCTCAAGTTCACATCTTTCTATCTCATAACCTATATGCCTACAAAATGTGGATATTAGTGCATTTAATCATACATATGTCTCTTTTATTCATTTGAAACATTGTAATGTACACGAATGTTGAGTGCAAATGAGCGATAAATTCACCGCTCGTCAACACCCCCAACTTAAAGCTTTACTTGTCCTATAGAAAAAGTACACCTTACCATGATACTATGAACATTTATTCCCACATTGAATTTCCCAAATGGTCATAACGACTTCAAGCTTAGTTAATACCACAATTTAGCTCTTCAAACATGGGCAAAACTATTTTCACAACACCCTTCAACATAAAATATGATTTTTCAAGGATGCAAGAGACTTTAAAGAGAAACTATGCAACAATCACTAATAATCTAAATTGACTCCTTTTTTACTCCAACTACAGTATACTACTTCTTTTGCCTCATTATTTGGAGATGAAAAAATTACCCACCTCAACTTATTTGCATGCCTCCTCACAAGAAAGAAAATTTCACACACCAAGTCATCAATTATGCAATAAGAAATTTAAGTGTAGAACTCTCTCTCTCTCTCTCTTTCTCTCAAGCACTCTCAATGCTAACAAGTACCATGTCATAGGCTTGACCCTATTTTCAATCTCCAATACTATGAAAATACTAGGTTGGGAATCACGAAGGATTTTTTGGGCATGTAACGTAGGTTCAGGGTAGGGTAGGATATCTTTTATTAATAAAATGGCTAAACCATCCTTGAAAATCTGCATCACACTATTACATCCAACTTTTTTATCATGGGCCACTTCTTTTATTTTCACTCTTTACACATGTGCCTACTTATACTTTCTTGGTTCACCCATTTTTCTTTTCATTTCTTTTTCTTGCACCCTTTGTGCTTCTCTTTCCTTTGTTGGATCCTTTCCTTTTTCTTATTCATTTGTTCTTAATACTTAAGCTCATAGGCACTCGCTTATAACTTCATGGCCCAAAGTTACCTCATTCAATCATCACCACCCACAACTTAGGCTTTTAGCCACAAGTTGTAATTTTAAGTTCAAAGAGGGTAGGAATCAAAAGATGGATAAATATTTAAAGGCTCATGGCTTGTATTCTGTTTGCCAAAGAAAGGTATAAAGGCTAAAAGTGAGTGACTAGGGATAACATCTATTCAAGGGTAGGCATTTTAGGCTAAATTAGACTTACAATATTGCAAAGATGGCCTAAGATCATCTCCCCAACCAAGTAGAATCAAAATTAGCCTTGAGAGACTAATGGGGTAAGTTCTAGATGGTTACAAGTACACATGAGATTTGGACAAATAATCTCACCACACACAACATATAAAATTCACTAAGAAGGTTCAATTGCACCTTTTTCTAGATACAAAAAATGGAGTATCTCACAATTTTCACAAGTAAAAATTTCAGAGTCACGAAAAGAGAATGATTTGTTACAAGGTTGCTCACGTCCATGCCCTCAATTTTTGAAAAATTTTGGACAGAAGGGGATGTTCATTTTTCATGGGCATCTTGCATGATTTGCTAATTATGGAACCAACCCAAGCTTTACTCTCACATTGTGGTCTTCATATGGGCCAACAAACCATATGGATACTCTATATTTGTCATAGTTATAAATGCAATCCCAAAATCAGAAATGCTACAGGTACTTAGACATCCCTTTCATTTGTGATTTAGATGCCACAGGTACTCAGACTTCCCCTGCATCCATGGCTCCAAACATAAACACAATGCTTTCCTCGTAATAATATCGTTACTCAATCTATCATAGGTAAAAGCTCATCTGATATTTCCATAAGTAAACTAAAGAAAAATTATAAATCTAAGGACAAAATAACTAATCCCTAAAAATATGGGCACCATCAGAGTTCCCGAATGTTACAACCCAAACAAAAAATAAAAGTCATCAAAAATAAACAGCAAAATATCAAGAAATATCAATAATACAGGACCAGATCAAATGAATACAGAGATAGGCACCCCCAATTAAAAAGGTTACAGTGTCCTTACTGTATCAATAATCAAGCATAAAAAGAGATAAGGGCTCTCCCTGAAACTGCATCAAGAGCTATTGTGACTCTCAGACTTTGCATCATCATCACTCTCCTCAAGACTAGACCACTCGACTGGGCCTCATCATTACTTTCCACTCAAGATGAAGGAAGTCGATCATAGGGTTTTAGGACATTCCAAAGGCCCTTCACCCCTTCCACATCCTGTTAAAGAACCTATCTCTCTTCTTCTCCCTTATAACCATCTTTTCATGTGCAACCCGAATATCATGATGTGATGCTGCTAATCTGCCTATTTATTCTGGTCCTTTTGATACTTTTCTTAATTGCATTGTGACACATCTGAATGTGGAGTAGTGGAGGGATCTCCTGGTCCCTAGGCTAAACGTGAAACGAGCTTCTTGATGGATGCAATATTAACTCAAATATCCTCAAGAGGCCCAGTAGTGGATGGCCTATAATACTTAGGCACCTCACATGTTGACTTTCCCAAGTCAGTCTTTCTCTTCTTGATCTTACCTAGTGCACCCTCTTCTAAAATTCTCAAATGATAGATGGCGGTACCAAGGCTCACCCAAGTGTCTCTGGAGAATTCTTCAATGCCAGCTCTCCTAAAACTCTTAGTAATCAAAGAGGGGAAGAAGAGATGCATACCACCTTAGTTCTTGAAGAATTTCATTTCAAAAAGCACAAGCTGACCAATATTTAAAGGAATGTCGTCTAGAATGCAAACGACATTTCGGGCCCACAGGTCTGATCCAGGTGTCATGTGGGTGCAAGAGGGGACACAGCTACCAATTATATTCAACCAAATCCAGGCCTCAAAAATGAAGTCATTCATGTGGATATTACTCTTGGTTTCTGGCCATGAGACTTCATTTTCGAGACACAATCTTTCCACCAACAAGCTTCCTGACTTGCACCATTTTTCTTTGAACTCGCCCATGCTTGCATTTGGGAGATTGTAGATATCATTAATTTCTTCTGCCAAAGTTCACTATTTTAACCTAGATCTTGGTATTCATGTCTGATGAGTCTGATAATGACACTACGCTAATATTGGCGTAGAATTCACGAACCCATTGCTCATTTTCCTTGCACGTATCCGGGAAAAAACACTCCACCCTATAGCCTGAAGCCTATCAAGAAATATTGAGATATTTTTTGGCAGATTATCCAAACATATGCCTCTCTCCAGGAGAAGCTTTGTCCTCAAAATATCACTGTAGTAGTGAGTGTGGCACTTGGATGCCATGAAACAGATGTGGTCATATTTGTCCATGAGGTTATCTTTAAAATCAACATACAACACACATATCCATCATTGCTATTTCTATGCACAAACTATGCTATGTTGTTTACCAAAGCCTATTAGATAGTTTCTTGGCAGTGTTTATAAAAAAATTTGAAGTGCATGATTTTTGTGTGGGGCAAAAAATGACATTCGGTCACCGCAATCACGGGCCAGCAGTCATGATTACAATCTCAATGACCATGATAGTGGTAACTGAGACCAGTTTCAAACCCATTTTCCATGTTCAAAATTTTCAAATTTTAGGCCACAAGCTTGTTCTACATGAAGAATCCACATTAACAGCGCAAAACAAACCTACTAGGCACTCGATTACGCCCTTAAAGTTTGAAACAATTAGCGAACATTTATGTGGGCATTATAGAGAGCACTTAGTGTGCACTCTTAATTTGTCTCTATTTCCATATGTATTTTTCGTACTCATGACTTCCCCACTTATGTGCACACTATATTCTAACAGCTAAGCACATACCAACAAAATGTGTCTAAATACTAAACCATACAAATCATAATTTTAGGCCTTTCCCATATCATTCATTTTATGACCTATTTTCAACAATCAAAGCATTGATTCAAAGAACCTACCTGATAAGTGATGATAGAGGGGTACAAGGATTCTATTGGAGTGCTCACAAACATAGCCATAAATAGGTCAACTTTAAGAGAAAAGTTGAAAAGAGAATGTGAGGGTAAAGGGGAGTTAGGTGGTTTTATAACTGAGGTGACCGCGATCGTGGCCATTAGTCCATGATCGCAGACATATGGGTGACTGTGATCACAGCTAGGGCCCGCGATCACTATAACTAAGGGTATTTCTGCACCCTATTTTCCCCTGTTCAGCTTATTTCACAATTGGAAAAATATTCCCCTGTTCTGTTCATAGTGCAAAAATTTCACACTTTCCCCTTTCCAAGCTCCTCCAACACACTCAATAGTGCCACAAATGTATGGGTTATTCAATTTTCAAAACTAAAATCTACACTACAAAAGCAAAAGCAAAGGATACAAGCCACTCTTGTGGTATTTGTTGGTTTCCTCACACGTAGCACCTTAGTTTATATTATGGAACGACGTCTTCCTCCTTTGTCAAGCTGGTTCCTCAAGGGCCCCCTCTTTCACTTCTTTGATTTTAACATTAATCACTGATATCACCTGAAGTTCCACGGGATGCTTCTTTGTTTGCATACTTAAAAAGAGACCCCATCATCATTAACTCTAAATATTATTTCACCCAACTCTAAGTCAACAATGGCCCTTTCGGTGTCCAAGAAAGGTCGACCAAGAATGATGGGAACTTCTTGGTCCATTTCACAATCTAAAATCACAAAGTCCTCCGAAAGTATAAATTTGTCCACCTTGACTAGAACATCAACAAAATATCAATCGGTCTCTTGATAGACCAATCCATCATTAACAATCTCATAGATGTTAGAGTTGGAGTATCCAATCCAAGCTTTTTGTTGATGACAAAATACATGAGGTTTATACTTGCACTGAGATCACATAAATCTTTTGCGAACATATGTGTTCTGATGGTGCAAGGGATTGTAAAAGCCACAGGGTTATTCTTATTTTCCATAATTTTTTTACTCATGATAGCACTATAACCATGGGTGACTTTAATTATGTCACTTTCAATGAGCTTTTTCTTTAACATCAACTTCTTCATTAGAATATCCTATCCTGAGATTTCTTTGATTGCTTCAAGTAAAGGGATAGTGAATAAGAGGTTTCTAGGATTGGCCATGAATTTCTTGAGTTTATGACCCTCTTCTTTTCTTTGAATCCTTTAAGGGGACGGGGGAGAAACTTGTATTATAGGAATCACATCACTTTGTGGTTTCTCATTTTCCACCACCTCTTCATCAACTTCCATCGGTTCCTTTTAATCATCTTCATCTAGAGATTTTGGTGGATCTTATTTTGAATTAACCTTAGGCATCTTGTCAACCAACTTTTCTTTTAAGTGATCACCAAGGGTCTTCTCACTCCTAGTGACTACTGCTAAAACATGAGCCTCATTCAAAATTTTTGTGGGTTCACCCATCACATGTTTTGTCAAAAGCTCTAGTTGCATCATTATCTTAGCCAAATTCTCCTCTCTTTATTCATTTTATTTTCTTTGTTCCTGGTCAACCAAGGATGTAGTGGGATAACACTTAGGAACCTCGGCATCTCAGGTATAGCATCCCTAGTTTTTCTTGGTAACCTTATTAAGCAAATTAATTTTGACATTATAATGTAACTTTACAAGAGATCTACCGCTTTGTTTTCCACTACGATTTTATTGAGTGGGTCAAGAGCACGATAGAAAATTTGGAGTAGCAACTTCTCTTGGAACTCATGGTTTGGGCATTGTGTTAGTTTTACATTAAATCTTTCTCATACTTCATACAAAGGATTTCCATTAAATTTCCCAAAGTTGATGATTTAATCCCTCAATTGTAGCATTTTGGACGGTGGAAAATATCGGTTAAGAAATGTCAGGGTAAGTTCAACCCATGAAGTGATAGACCCGGCCGGAAGACATTGGAGCCATAATACCGCCTCTCCCGTAAGAGAAAATAGGAAGAGGTGAAGATGGATGGACTTTTAGGTTATGTATGTGATATCAAAGAGTTTACACACCTCTACAAAATTCTTCAAATGAAGGTTGGGGCCCTCATAAGCTTGCCCTCGAAAAAGTCTCTTTATTTGCAAAATGTACAGCGTGATGTTTGTGACATGAAATACATTGTTCCCATGAGTAGCTAGGATTGGGATGGCACTTGAAAACCAATGCCATTGAGTTTCCCTTCATCATCAAAAGGGACGTCAAAATACCCGGCTTGACTAGTATTTTGTCTCATGGTTCTGGGAAAAGTACATAGATCACCTATAAAGAAACAAAAACAACAACAAAAATAAATACATACCACTACAGGTATACCCTAAGTAAGAATCAACACCGCACAAATGAAAATAAAATTTCACTCACAGATAATGACGCCATTTTAATAACACTTAGCTATACCATTTGAAGTGGTAGAGGATAGTTTTTATCAATATCCCAACTCGCGTTGAGGTCGATTCCACAAGGAGTGATAGATAGAATTCTAATCTTATGAGTAATCAAGTCCTACTAAGATTATACCCGAAGTGTTAGTAAAGTAAACGACATAATTAAAATGGAGGTCTTGGTCAAGGGAGGATGTATGTCACTAGTAACTTGATCCCACAAACATAAGCAACAAATTTTAATGTAACTTTGATATTTGGGAAATCTTGGGATTATGTGTACCTAAGGGCAACTTAGTTGTGGTTTTGTGATATTTGGTGCACACGCTAGTTAGTTTCTAATGTGGTAGGCTAGGTCTAGGACCCTTGAGGGTAATTTCTCAATAAAACCTCAAAGATTTCATTTGTTGGCCTTTTTGGGTACGAAACAAATATGGAAATCATATTCACCCATTACCTCAATTTGGGCATCCCTATTTCTAAGATGATACCCAAGGTAAACTAAACTACAAAATCACCCTTATATATAAGATAGTGAGAATGAGTAAACTAAACCTAATAATTATATACTATTGATTTGGTTCGCATATCAGACTTTCAAGGATGATAAGGGTTCCTAAAGTTTACCCAAACCCCTCTCTCAAGGATGGTTTAGGCTTTCAATAGCATGGGTTTTACACCCATAAACCCATGTGGGTATTTGGGGATTTCACCCACAAATGACAACCAATTTAATCAATCAATAGTAGAACCCATTACCATCTAACTAGCATTTACACAAATACTTCACAACCCACAACTAATTAGCACCTTAATCAACATAATCCCAAGACTAAAAGATTTATCTACTAATGAAGAAAAGAAATAAACCTATACCAAATGGGTTGTTCAAAGAATCCATTCTTTACAAATACTAAAATCCAAATCTCCAAAATCAAATTTACAATTTTTGCCCAATTTAGGGTTTCAATTTCAAATTCAAAGTATTACTAGTCTCTAGAATTCCCAAAATGGGAAAGGTTTTAAACTTTTAAAGGATTTGAAATCAACAGCTCAAAATTATGAAATTGCCCCTGACCTAACTCATAATTCTTAGGTTTAGTTAATTTGAATTATATTGCCTAATAATTGTATAATATTGCCTTGGTTCCCACATCAGATTGTATAATAATTGTGAGAATGATGTGGTCGAATCCACAGCTCAAAATTCCACCATACAAAGATTGTATATCTTAAGCTCAATCCTTAAATGTTAAAACCTGCAACAGAAGAAAAATAGGGCCAAGTCCTGTTAGCAGTATAGGATCTCAGTAACACATGATATATAGTCTTTTGTACTGGATTTTGACAGAAACAACATTTGGAAGGACCCTCCACTCCTTATCTTCTTACAATATCATCCACTGGGATCTTTCTTTTCCATATTCTCCATATAAAGAATACAATTTTAAAAGGCAACCCTTTTATCCATTATTTCTTTTAGAAATCATTAACTATCTCCCCCTGTCTCACATACTACCATGCTAACTTAACTGTAAACTTTCCTATTGCATTAACAATCCATATGGCTTTATCCTTTTCTGATTACTGCTCTGGTGGTCATACTTTATGAAGTATATGAGCCACTAAATCTTCTAAAAACAAATTCTTTAGAAACTCTTCATTCCATTTTCCATCCTATACCAAGTCCTTAACATATTAATATCTCTCATCCCAATCCTTACTATCCTGCATAATGGGATACATATCTCTCATTCTAATCCAATTGTGAAACCATATATGTGAATCTTTTTTTAGCTAATACTAGATAAGAAGCTCAGTAAGATCTCTAGATTGCAACATTTTTTTCCAGACTTGAGATCCTCTTCCCCCTGACTTCCACTTTACCTCTTTAGGATGATATTTTTACAGTATTTATTAAATATAAAGTCAGTTCAAATAGACTTTTTGGTCCTGAATTCCACCAAAGTTTATAGAATAGAGGTGTGGAAACATCCTGCAGTAATCTAAACCCCAAACTTCCTTCCTCTTATTGCAAACACATGTTCTTTGATTTCACCAAATGCCTTCCTCTTCCTCCTATAGTACTACTCCAGAAGAATTGAGCAAAAAAATTTTGGATGGTATTCAATAAGTTCTTGGGAGGGTTCATAACTGATAGACAATGAATAGGAATACTTTACAAAAAATGCTTAATTAAAACTGCTCCACTTCCAAAAGAAAGTAGTTTACCTTTCCAACCTTGCTCTTTGTTTTATTCTATTCATTATCAACTGGTAGTAGTCCTTCTTATTTATTATGTGGAAAATGGTACATCCCAAATAGTTAAAAGGGAGGTCTTGTCTCAATATCCCAGTTGCTACCTCTGCCATTAATACTGCACCATTAGAGATACTTTTATGTAGATACAAATCACTTTTCTCCTTATTGATATTCTATCCTGAAACTCTTTCATGTTTCTCCAATGTTGTTGTGACCAACTTCAAAGTACCCAACTCAGCCTTACAAAGTATAATCATATCATCTGCAAATACCAGATGACTAATTTTTTGACTTCTCCTAGGCATACCAAAAAGTTTGAACTCTTTTTTGACTAGTAAAGCTTTCAAACTCCTTGATAACACCTCTACTACTATGATCAATAATATAGGAGAAAGAGGATCCCCTTATTTTAGTCCCTTTGAGGATATCAAAAATCCTTTAGGTTGTCCATTCAGCAAGATAGAGTACCAGTTATTTCCTAACAATCTGAAAACTGTATCAATTACTTCTTCACAAAAACCTATCTTTCTCATAACTTTAGTGACAAACAGCCACTCTACCCTATCATAAACTTTTATCATGTCCATCTTCATCACCATGTTAGGAGTTTTTCCCTTATTTCTAATTTGAGAAACAATTTCCTAAACTACCAATATATTTTCAACTATACTTATTCCCTAAACAAAACTAGCTTGTTCTTCAGAAATAATATAAGGTAGAATTCCCATAATTCTTTCATGAATAATTCTAGAAAGATTTTATTAACAAAATTACTAAGTGAAATAGGTCTCATATCTAAAAAGGTATTCACTACTAACTTTTTTGGTAATAAAACCAAATTAGTATATGTAATGGACCTTGGAAGCTCATACGCACAGAAAAAGGCTATTATCATTTTATGAAGGTCATTAGCAATAATATTCCATGCATCCTTATAAAAAGTACCAGTCATACCATCAGGACCTCCAGCACTATTTTTGTTCAAACCTATTACTGATATTTTCACTTTATCCATAGTTTGGGACTTTCTTTAGCTCACTATTATGTGCTTTTGATACTATTGTAGGCATTACTTCCAACTTTGAGAAATCATCTGTATCATCCTGCTTTTTGAATTATTACTGGAAGAATTTGGTAGCTGAGTCTACAATGTCTCTTAACTCTCCAAATCCCTTCATCATTGTAAATTCTTTTAATCTTCAATCTGTACCTTCTACCTTTAACTACTTCATGAAAGAATCTGGTATTACTTTATCCATCCTTGAACCATTCAAATTTTGCTTTCTATTTCCAAAAATCTTCTTCCCTTCTTAGCGCAAACTTAATTCTTCTTGAGCTTTTATTAAGCTTGATCTATTGGCCCCTGTAGGATCTTCTTCAAACTCCTTCTCTCTTATTTTTATCACCTTCTCTAAGGTAGATATCTTGTGAAAAATGTTCCCAAAAGTTTGTTTACTCCATGCAGTTAAAGCAGCTTTTGTTTTTTTCAACTTTGGATGAAATATAACAAAAGGATTACCTTCATTTCAGCTTTCCAATTCAACCTTATTACCTCCGTGCATGATTCCTCTTTTAACAAAAAATTAAGGAACCTAAAGGACTTTATTACCTGCTCCCTCATCCTACTAAACTGTAATAACATTGTAGCATGATCTGATCGACTTTTTACTAAATTTTCAATCTCTATTATTGGAAATACATTTTGCATTTTATCATTAAACAAAACCCTGTCCAATCTTTTAAAAATGCACTCCCTATAAGTCCTTCCATTCCACCAAGTATATTTACTTCCCTTAAAATAACTTTTCTCTAAGTTGTATATGTTTATACAATGATTAAAGTCCTCAGTATATTTTAATATGACTGGTAATCCACCAAACTTCTCCTATTTACTTTATATCACATTAAAATCACCCCCACTAGACATGGCTCTTGAATGACATCAGCCATATCTCCTAAAGAATCCCATAATGCTACTCTCTCATTATGATTACATTTTGCATATAACAGTGTAACAAAAACTAATATTCTTTCCTACTGATTTTCTAGATTTAAGGTGAGTTGTTGTTCCTCATCTCTAGTGACACTATACTCCATTACTGAATACATGAATGCCCAAATCTCTCTGATACCATTTGTAGGGGGGTGCGGATTAGGTGCGTAGTTTCATCTAGATAATAAATATGTTGGTATTTATTTTTATACTGAATATTATTGATTGGAATAATGTATGCTGGATTCCTAATATTTTTTTGTATTCATCATTAATGTATCTTTCCTAAAAAGGTTCCATAAGACCAGTGAAACAAAATTGATGCTTTCTATGTAATGTTATCAGCTTTGTAAATGCTTTCTGAGTATTAACTGATCCGATGTTCCATATAAATGCATTTATTTTGATGTTGGTTTTGATGTATGACTCCTTGTC
The DNA here is from genome assembly GCA_030864215.1 of Capsicum pubescens. NCBI lineage: Eukaryota > Viridiplantae > Streptophyta > Magnoliopsida > Solanales > Solanaceae > Capsicum > Capsicum pubescens. The sequence goes on from CM061544.1 coordinate 111,637,876, forward strand.
TGCTTTGTACTTCTACTTGTAATTCTTTCCCTCCTATGCTGCTTTCCATGTTTTGCACTTAAATATTGTATTTGTTTTGGAGACAAATTTCCTTCTAATGCAACCTTCTCTATATTATCCTCCATGTCTTCTTTCTTCTTATTGGTGAGTTTCATTAGCTTCCCTACTTTAATTTCTAAAGGGAGAATCCCTTCTAATACCATCTCTTGCTTCTAATACTTGTCTTTTTCCAATACCACTAGTTCACCTATTGTATTCTTATTACCTACACCAGGTTGTTGTAATTGTGCTTTCTGTAGCATCTTCTCTTCTACCTGCTTTGGTTTATTTTCTCTCGTTTCTGCATTATTATCAATTTTGTTTTTATCTACTTAACCATGTTCAGTGCTTTTCTCCTTTATAATCTGGTCTACTGGTAGAACCTCCCCTTCTGCTTTGCCAAAACTCTTATTCACCCAATCCTTTGTGCTTTCCTTCTTTTGTTCCTTTTTTGTCATCTCTTTTAGATCACCCTTATCTTCACTTGATACATCAAAAGTGTTTGAAGCAACAATTCCTTTTTGACTTTCCTCAACTTCCTCTAATATGACCATACTTATCTCTCCTATATTTATTTTTTCTTTGTAACCATTGTTGTTTGTTTATGTTATCTTTTGGCTCTCTAACATCTTCTTTCAGTCTTCTATTATTACTTTGAGCATTAACCTTTTTTCATTTTTTTATTTCATCTTGGCATATATCTATGGATGAGTATTCCATCAACTTTCTTCATCATGTCCTAGTAAAGAACATTCTTTACAATACTTAGGCAAGTAGTCATATTGTATTTGAATTCATTTGGTCTTTATTTCCCCCGTAGTATCATTTTCATCATTGATTTTCACTCTGTGAGGTAGCTTAGCTACTAAATCAACCTCTCTTTTCACTCTTTCATAGTTTGTCTACCGTTAAAGGCTTTCTTACCAAAGAAGCAATAGAGAGGATGATTCATGATGCCATAAAGAAGCAATAAGGGCTTTCACTCTTGCATAGTTTGTCTCCTTTCATTTCCTTCTTTTTTACGAGTAGATTCTATATTTGTATATTTTTGTTCATTTTAAGTCCGCTCACGAGGGGAAGGCTCTGTGTTAAAGGCTTTTGGACCGAGTTTTATTCATTTGTCATAACCTAATTTATGAGTCATGATGCCACCTACTTTATCCGTCCAGTAGGTAAGCCGAACCACAGCCCAGAGCCATAAACAATAGGCTAACTTGGTGGAAAATGGCCTAAAAGCCAAAAATCAATACTTAGAGTTACATCAGTAAATAAGTAGTCATAATAGTTTAATAGATAGATAAGAGAGCAACAACCATCCCAAGACTCAGTAATGCCGATACAAGAAGTACTACAATTGAATTACAAGTGCTAAATAGTCAAATACAATCTATCTCAAAAATGTAAGAATATACATGGAAAGCATAAAAGGAAAAAGGATAACTCCGACTCCAAGAGCTCACCCAATCTTCAAAATCACTTAGCACGATCATCAAATCAGTGGCGGCAACTAGTACTTGGATCTTCACCAAAAAGGTATAGAAGTGTAGTATATGTTCCAAAACCACGGGTACTCAGTTGGCATCATCGACCTACTAAGATAAATCATGGTTTATATACGATAAGATACATGATAAAGTAAACTAAGTCAAGGTAAATAGGGCAAACCTAGAAATAAGATCCAATATTGATGTGCATAGGTAAATAAATAAATATAGATTATTAACGTAGATATCACACCATTATAACTACTAAAATGGCCCCCATAAGACAATAAGTGAGGAAAAGTAAATAACCCACAAAGGCCCTCATAAGCCTAAAGGGTAAAATCAAGGAAAGTAAATAACTCAATAACCACAAATTACCAACAATCATGCCATAACTAAGAATCCATCTAAACCATATCTTATTATGAACAACTCCCTAATGTCAGACATGAACCAAAACTCAATAGTGTCACCATCATTACGATCATTTCCCAAATTTGGATATCATATTACCAATATCATCATCAAGTGTCAGACTCGAACTAGAACTCATGTAGTGTTATCAACATTACCATCATTTATCGAACTTGAGTTGGAACTTATATATCTCTAGACCATACAATAAATTATGTAAATAATCCACAATCATAAACCATATCACTAAATAATTAATCCACCAAAACTTACTTGAAATTAGTAATAACATTAAATTACCAAACTAGCGGAACAAATAAACTTCTAATCTCTTCAAAATCCCATAATAATCATTAATAAGGGTATAACATATGTAAATACGTCTACAAAAACTAACACAAGTCGTGGACTAAGGTAGATCGAAGGGTTCCACTTCTAATCCCCAAAATCTAATTTAGGCATTCTACTCTGAACAAGGCTAATATATCTAAATTCACCTCTAGATATTAAATAAGCCCTAAATAACCCTATGATAAAAATTCATCCTAAAAACATGAGAAACTTAGTCAGTTATGCCTAAATTATGGTTTCAAGATAGCCTAAATAGTCCAACTAATCCAAATATTCTCAATCATACCTCCAACATCTAAATCCCACCATATATCAAGAATAATATCATAAGCATACTATGAAATAGCTCAATCTATGAGAGAGTAAACCTAGTTTACCAGGACGCTGTCAAAAAATCTGCTAAACCATTGATTTTTTTTCGATAAGCTTCCACAAGATGCCACACAATCAAAATCACAATCTACTCATCAAAAAGAGAAAAATGATACCTATATTGCACTATTATGCGTCAAGTCCAAAATTATGAAAAAATCTTGTGTGGGGCCCATTTACACAATCGCACTTTCTAAACCAACACAACGTCCCTCTATGCTCAAGGAACATTTACCCTTAAAAATAGGAGAATTTCAAAATCTAATGGTGCTACAATCAAGCCACCAAGATTCTAGGAATTTTAGAAAAAGATGGAGGAATTAACCATGAAATTAATGGAAGCCTACCTCAAATTCGATAAAGAATCACGTACATTAACTATACCAAAGATCCACAATCACCCACAAATATTTATCCCAAGTTTTCACACTATTTAGGGTTTTACTCTCTTGAGAATGGGAGAAAAGTAGGGAAAGATTGGGAAAAAGCAATTTATAAGCACTAGGTGTCGCTATAGCGGGCCCTGGGCCACTTAAGCAGTCACCACTAAAGCACCTGGGTGCTGCTAACATGGTACCTATCCCCACCAGTTAGGCCACTAAATCATACCATGGGCCACTTTAGGTCTAGCCGCTAAAGTGCCAATGTGATGCTAAAGCGCCTTTCGCTAAAGAGCCCAAAGGGCCGCTTTAGCAGTCACACCAAATATCATACCAAGTTGGAGACATAAAAAAAAATTTGAGTCTCTACCAACCCATCGAGATTCATCAAAAATCTCATATGTGTAAACAAACTATGCTACCCTATCAAATTAGACATTTTAGACTCAGTAGTTCATTCAAAATTTCAATCGAGCTCATTTTAACGAAAAGTGGATCACACGCCCACTTGCTATATTTCATAACTTTTGACCAATAGTCCAAAATAAGTTTGGGAGTCTCGAGACCCAAACCAAGGGTCTGCCTAACATAAAATTAATGTTTTGGAGTTGTTGGAATAGTTAGAATTGTCATATAATGATGTTTGACTAAAGTTTTCACCTAGTGTCCAATTTGAACTAGTGAAGGCTTCAAAATAAGGAATTGACTCTCAAAAACAAACAAACTGCTTGATAACCAAACTGTTAGTTCCAGTAAGTCATAAATGACTTGGGGCAGCTATAGGAAAGCTCTAAATAGTAAAAATAAGCAAAAATATAGAAATAATCTGGAGGATCATTACAGTATCCACTACTAAAAGAGCTTTGATCCACTAAAGTATAGGATTAGGACATACCTAATGCCTCGAACAGGTGATGATACTAGGTTCTTATCTCGCTATCGATCTCCCAAATAGCCACCTCTACTGGGTGGTGCCTCCACTGAACTTTAACTACGACAATTTCTCTAGTGCACAACAAACTTGACATAACTAGCTAATAGGAGGACAAGCTCCTCCACAGAGGTCAGCCACTCATCCAACTGAACTAACACCCATATAATCAAATAAGAAGGGTCATGAATGTATCGCCTCAACATAGAAACATGAAAACCAAATGGACAACAGCAAAATCTAGAGGTAAGGCTAACTCATAAGACACCACACTAATTATGCAAAGAATCTCAAAAGATCCAACATATCTAGGGTTGAGCTTGCCTTTCCTCCCAAACCTCATCACACCCATAATGGGAGATACATTGGGGAATACCCGATCACCAACTCCAAATCGTGAGGCACGCAACCTATGATCTACATAAGCCTTCTTCATACTCATAGTTATCCTCAACCTGACCTGAATATTCCTTACTCTTTCCAACAACTCCTGACGCAAGTTAATACAATAGTGTCTAATATCAAAAGTCTAAAACCATCCAATCAAAGAGTGACATCACCTATGATAAAAGTCTCAAAAGATTCTATCTCAATACTAAAATGATAACTATTATTATATGTGAACTCTGCCAAGCTATGTGTTGCTCCACTAACCTTTAAAATCCATAACACAGGCTCATAGCATATCCTAAGAACCTAAAAATAGTTTCCTCTAACTGTCTATCAGTCTGGGGATGAAAGGTCGTACTAAGATCCACCTGAGTACCCAAATACTCCTAAAAATCCCTCTAAAAGCTAGAAGTGAACACTGAACCCCAATCTGAAATAATAGATATAGGCATACCATGCAAATAGACTATTTTACTAATGCAGATATAGGCTAACCTCTCAGTGCTGATGGATATCTGACTAGGAATGAAATATTCCAACTTCGTCAACTGATTCACAATGACCCAAATACCATAAAAACCATGAGAAGTACGAGGAGACCCACTAACAAAACCCATGGTAATCTAATCCCATTTCTATTCGAGAATGGTCAACCTCTAAATCAAAATACTAGGTCTTTGATGCTCGGCCTTTACCTGCTGACAACATAGCAAGATAAAAAAATTTCCATATTTATCTTTATACAACTCAACCATTAATTCTGTCTTAAATCTCTATGCATCTTAGTTGTAACTAAGTGAATAGAATATCTGAAGTTGTAAGCCTCACTTAAGATCAACTAAATCAAGTCATCAACCCTCAAAACACAAATGTATCTATTAAATCTCAAGACACAGTCAGAATTTATGGTGGTCCTTTTGGACTCACTACTCAACACCTGATCATGAGTGATGCCAAGCCTCTTATCCTTAAACTGATTACTCTGAATCTGCTTAAATAGCGAAGACCTTGCCTCAACACTAGCAAGAATATTCCTAGGGCCTGAAATAACAAGTCACACTATTGAGTTATCTAAGGACTAAATATCTCATTCCAACAGCCTCTAAGAAACTATAATACAAGCTAAACTACCCATACTCACTGCCTTTTAGCTCAGGCATTTGCTACCACGTTCTCTTTGCTGAGATGATATAAAAATAGAGATATCATAATCCTTAAGCAACTCCATCCATCTAAATTACCTAGAATTAATCTCTCTCTACATCATAAGATGTTGAAGACTATGTTGTTCAATGAATATCTCACAATGCACTCCATAAAGATAATGACTTAAAATATTAAGCATGAAAACTACCACCGCCAACTCTAAATCATGAGTGGGGTGGTTGTGTTGATGCACCTTCATCTTCCTCAATGCATAAGCAATAACTCAACCCTACTATATTAACACGAAATCCAAACTAATACCAGAAGCATCATAATACATGGTGAATCTCTCACCCATAATAGGAAGAGCCAAAATAGGAGTTGAAGATAGAAATCCCTTGAGCTTTCCAAAGATCAACTCATATTTCTCAGACTATAACCTCCTTTTAATTTAGTCTGATCATTGGTAATGTAATAATAGTAAAACTATCAATGAATCATCTATAGTAAACAGCCAAACCAATAAAGTTATGAACTTTGGTCGGCAAAATAGGTTTGTCCCAATAACGAATAGCCTCAATCTTAATTGGGTTTACCATAATCTCATCCAAGGATACCACATGCCCAAGAAATGTCATCGTATCAAGCCAAAACTCATACTTAGAGAACATGACAATAAGCATATGATCTCTCAAAGTCTAGAGCACAATCCTCATATATTGTATATTTTCCTCTCTAATCCTCAAATACAAAAGGATATCACTGATGAACACAATCACAAAGGAATCAAAATAATGCATAAACACATGGTTCATCAAATCCATAAATACGGCTGGGCATTAGTCACCCCAAAAAACCTAACTAGAAACTCATAATGACCATAACGGGTCTAAAAGTTGTCTTAGAGATATCCTTAGACTGAATACGCAACTAATAGTAACTGAACCTTATATCAATCTTAAAGAACATCACTGCCTCCTAAAGCTAGTCAAACAAATCATCAATGTAAGGCATACGATACTAGTTCTTCACCATCACCTTATTAAGATGTATTTAATCAATACACATACACATGGAACCATCTTTCTCCTTCACAAAAAATATAAGAGTTCCCCAAGGATATACACTTAGTCTAATAAAACCCTTATCAAGAAGTTCCTAAAGCTGAGAAGTTAGCTCTTTAAGCTCGGCAGGATCTATATGATAAGGTGCCATAGATATAGGTTAGGTGCTCGACTCAAGATAAATAATAAACTCAAAATCACACTCAAGAGAAATACCCAATATATCAGTAGGGAAAACATTAGAAAACTAATAAAATATAGAAATAGAGTCAAGCAATGGACTCTCCATGCTAACATCATGAATCTAAGAAAGATAAGACTTACAAACCCTTGAAATAAGCCTCCTAGAATGAATATAAGAAATAATCTCCACTATCTTTGAGCTAACCATTCCTACTATATGACCAAAGGTGTGCCAAGCATAGCGAAGGTAATGGTCTTGGCAAAAAATTCCAGAATCGTATAATAGTGGGATAACCAATCCATGTCTAGAATCAAATAAAAATCCATCATGTCTAAAATAATAAGATTAGTATGAGTATCAAACTCTCGAACAGTCATAAAACATTATCTAAAAATATAATCCACTACAAAAGAATTACCCATGGGAGTAAATACATATAATGGCATGGATAAAGAGTCCCAAGATAACTCTAATTAGGGAGCACAGTAAGAAGACACATAACAATAAGTGGATCCTAGATCAAATAAAGTAAAAACTAATTTATAGCAAACTAAAATCATTCCTATAATAATAGAATTTTAAGACAACTTTGGGTCAAGCAGGTACTGCATAAAACTATCCAAAGTCGCTTGCTAGATGGGATACTGAACAATCTCCTATGCTACCAGCCTTAGAATTGCACGAGCATCCTGTTACTATCTCTACGACTATTTATACCATCTCTAGATGGAGATGAATTGCCTTGATAGGTCATTTTCCATGTAATGACCCTCTAGGTCATTTTCCATGTTTCTACTTATTTTTCACCATTAGATCTTCTCCATAGCTTTCCTAAGTAATTTATGACTAATTGGGATTGATAGTTCAGTTTCCAGGCAGTTCTCTTGGTTTTAAGAGCTAGTTTTCCATTTAGAAGTCTTTATCAGTTTTAAATGGTCACCTAGAAAAAACTTTAATAAAATAATCTCAAATGCAAATTCTGACTACTTCAGCAGCTTTATAATATTGATTTTAGGCTAGGAAGACATTTTTTTTGGGTTCCAACACACCCGAGCTCATTTGACCTATTGGTCAAAAAGTAGGAAAATTGAGAATTTGGGTATTGTAACACCCCATAGTCATAACACCCTTTCGATGCTTCTAAAATGATAATTAGGACCCCCGTAGTGATGGTATGTCATGTATTGATGTTTTGGGGGGTGTTGGGAGTGTTTAAGGACCTCAAAACTAAGTAGGCATCACAAACTAAAGCTTAGCCAATGGCTAGGCATCGCCATACCATCGCAAACATTCACAGGAAAATATTTGCCATAGGGTTTGTATCGCAAAGCCTAAAGTTTTCCATAGGGTTAGTGTTTTAAAGACTAGTGTTTACCATAGGTTTTGCGCCGCAATGCCTAATGTTTTCCATGGAGTTTGCGCCATAAAGCCTATGGCCAAATGGTGTAGAAACTCAACTTTTGAGTTATTTCGAGGGCAACCAAGTTATTTGACACAACAAAATTGTCCCTACACATAACTATATGAGATTAATAGTCCCTGAACATATTTTAACCCAATCAAAATCATTAGTTCATCATCTAATACACAAGAGGATAAAAGCAACTTAGGGTTTGGGAAATCAAGCTTAAAGATTTATTCTTTTCAATATTTCTTGGACATTAAGGTATGGGGGTTATGAAAAAGGATACCTCTTTCATTCTTATTCCTAAAACAAGTTTTTTTATTATGATTTCATGATTTGCAAATTACGGTTCATACCAAAACTAATTCATTTTGAGTTTATGAATTTACAAGTGATTTATGTATTGAAGTAGATGTTTATATCATCTATTTATGCTTTGACTTGAAGGTTTATATCATGAATTGCTCCTGTTTATTAGGAATTGATATTGTTGAATGATTTCAAGATGATTATTGAGAATAAAGTTTTATTATGAAATTCTAAAAATTTAAGTACATATGCTTTAAACCCAAGTATGAGTTTTGATATTTCAAGAAGACCATGACCTTAAGCCTCTTTTATAAGTTATTTGACATGATTTAAGAAAGAAATTGATCTTTTGATCCTAAGATAAGATAAGGAATTCACATTGTTCATATAATTTATGATTTAAAGACAGAGAAGCACAATTGGTTTTCATTATAAACCCTTGTGCTATTTTAAGGTGGATTTTCTAAAAGTATAGAAGTAGTATTTAGCACCTAGTTGGGTATGATTCCAGGTTCTTATGCCCCAGAACTACGACCTAGCATAGGTTTAAGTGTCCATAGTGGGCTAAGTCAGTGATCCCTTAAGATAAGGTTATATTCTGATGGCAAGGATAGAATAACTCTCCCTAATGTGGGTAAGACATTGGACTCCATGACAGCTCACATTGTTTATTTTGGTTAAAAGAAACTCCCAATATAAAGAGTAAAAGTACAACTTTTAAACCTAAGAGTGATGGCTCACAAAGACTGTCTTTATGCTTTGTTATAGTATATTCATATTTCGCAACTTGTATATTTTTCAAGTCAATGTGAGTTATCTACACTTAGCATGCATTATTTATAAGTTATATGCACATTTAGTTACTATTTTTATTTATGCATTGACCCCTACATGCTCAGTACATTCAAAAAGTAATGATCCATATATACGTCTATGTGTTATATTGTCTCATAATGTAGGTACCAGTTGCAGCCCACCCATCATAATTAGACAGTGAGCATCTTTAAGTCAGCAGTTGATGAGTGTTTTTTATTTAATTTCTTGAGTCAATCACATATCTAGTAGAATCTTGTTTTTTTATTCAGTCGTATTTATTCGGGATAGCTGGGGGTCATATCACGAATACCAATAGTCAATATTTGTAGAGGCTTCATAGACAGTTAGTATAGTTAACGTATAAAATTTTAGTTTCGTTTTGTATAACTAGATTTGTAATTATTTTATATAGTTTCATATTGAACCTACTTAGTAAAGTCATAACATCCACTTATTTCTTTAAGATTAATGTATTTTATTTTGTTGCTCAAGAGTTATTACAGTATAAGGGTTAGCTTGGGATCACTTATGGTCACAAGCATCGTGTGACATCCAAGGGGTAGTCTCGGGGAATTACAGGTGTAGGGACCATAATTAGACTAAACAACCTTGTATGGAAAATATGACTTCACCAATAAATTCAAAACATCGAACTTATTGGGGTTACATAGTTCCTTTGCAAAAATCGGAGTCCGAATGAGTTACAGAGGTTTAAAACAAGTTTTGACTATATTGGTACCAGAGCATGATGATCTCCTCCCACATGATGGCAATTATGGAATGGAGTTTGTGGCCCATATGATGGCAATCGTAGTACCTCCATACTTGGAGTGGCTATAAATAGGCCCCTTAGTCATGAATTTGTTAATTTTCACTTCTTCTTGAGACATAGAAACCCTAGAATGATGTGTTAACTTTAAATTAAGTCTTGGGTGTGATTTGGAAGCTTGTTTAACTAATATTTTCATGATTAACAATGGATTTGTGGTAAGAATCCTTCATTTTCAAGCATTAATTTCTTCATTAGTTTATAAAAAATCCAATTAGCTTAAGGACAAGATCTTAGCCCAAATAATCTTGGTTTTCAATTATTTCTTGAGGTTTATGATTCCCTAATAGTGTATGAGCATTGGGTTGATCTTGAAAATGTGTTTTTCATATGTGGGACCTTTTTGGGGGGTTTTGTGTTATTTTTGGACCCAAAGCACAATTGTGCAATATGGGTATCGATATTCTCATAATGATATATAAAATGTAAAATGTATTTTTGATAGCTTGGATCCTTAATCATATGTGCTAAGTGTGGTAAAACTCATCTTGGTGAGTGTTGGTAATGAAAGGTTGATATGGTTATGGTACGTTGGGTCACAAAATAAAAGAGTGTCTGCATGCTAAGCAAGAAAACAACAATGTTCATCCACTAGACACAGGCTACTAGCGCACCAGCTCCACTAAGTCGCCCAGTCTCCTCTCAGGGTGCATCATCCAGTACCGATGGCGGTCAGTGCCAGAATTAATTTTATGCTTTACCATCCCATCAGTAGCAGGAGAGCTCACCAGACATTGTTACTGGTATGCTCTGTGTCTTTTATCTTGATGTTTATATGTTGTTAGACCCCAGGTCAAATCTCTCCTATTTGACTCTATTAGTTGCGATAAATTTTGGGGTAGGTCCTAAAAATCTCTCTAAGCCCTTCTTAGTTTCCACCCTAGTGGGTGAGTCAGTTGTCACCAAACGAGTCTATAAAAAGTGTCCTATCACTGTTCTTCACAAAATTAAATTAGAAGACTTTATAGAGTTAGACATGGTCGATTTTGAAATTATTTTGGGTATGGATTGGCTCCATTCCTGTTATGCATATATAGATTGTTGCACCAGAGTCATGAAATTTTAATTTCCTGATGAGCCAGTCTTTGAGTAGGAAGGTAATTCAGTGTCTCCCAAGAGTCATTTCATATACTATCTTAAGGCCAGAAAGTTGATATCAAAAGGGTGCATTTATCATTTAGTTCGAGTCAAAGACACTAAGTCTGAGGCTTCAACAGTTCAGTCAGTCCGTGTAGTCAACGAGTTTCCTAAAGTTTTTCCCAAAGATCTGCCAGGGGTACCTCCCAATAGAGAAATAGAATTCGGTATTAATCTTCTCCCAGATACTCAACCCATCTCCATTTCTCCTTATCATATGGCTCCATCCGAGCTTAAAGAGTTAAAAGATCATCTTAATGATTGCTTAGATAAAGGTTTCATAAGGCCCAATGTTTCACCATGGGGCACTCCCATTCTATTCGTGCGTAAGAAAGATGGCTCTTTCTGAATATGCATCGACTACCATCAGTTGAATAAAGTCACAATCAAAAACAAATATCCTCTTCCTAGGATTGATGACTTAATCGACAAACTCCAAGGTTCAAGCTACTTCTCCAAGATAGACCTTAGATCCGGCTATCACCATCTTAAAGTAAGGGAATGTGATATTCCAAAGACAACTTTCAGAACCCGTTATGGACAATTTGAGTTTCCAAACATGTCCTTCGGGTTACCAAATGCCCCATCAGCCTTCAAAGACTTGATGAATTGAGTTTTCAAACAATACCTAGACATGTTTGTCATAGTCTTTATCGATGATATCCTTGTCTATTCCCATAGTGAGGATGGCTATGAAGACCATCTTAGAATTATGTTGCGAACTCTTAGAGATCACCAGTTGTTTGCCAAATTTAGCAAGTGTGAATTCTAGGTAAATTTAGTAGCTTTCCTCAGTCATATTATTTATGGTGATGGCTTTAGAGTTGATTCTCAAAAGACCAAAGCAATGAGAAACTGGCCTAGACCCATCTCTCTATCAGATATCAGAAGTTTCTTAGATTTAGCTACTATTGTGTTTGCCTTGAAAGTCTGGAGGCACTATCTTTATGGGGTGCATGTTGATGTGTTCATAGACCACAAAATCTTGCAATATGTGTTTTCATAGAGAGATTTAAATCTCTATCAGAGAAGGTGGTTAAAATTATTAAAAGACTACAACATGAGTGTTTTGTATCATTCAGGAAAGGACAATGTTATGGTAGAAGCCCTTAGTAGACTATCTATGGGTAGTGTTGCTCATATGGAGAGTGATAAGAAAGAATTAGTTTAGGAAGTTTATCGGTTGGCTATATTAGGCTTGTGGATGGTTGACTCAGCTAAGGGGAACGTTACGGTTTATAGTAGCTCAGAATCTTCCTTAGTTTCCAAAGTGAAAGAGAAACAAGATAAGGACTCTAGTTTGATTAAGCTGAAAGAGTTAGTTAGAGATCAGAATGTAGAGATTTTCTCCCAAAGGGGAGATGGTGTATTTTGATACCAAAGTAAACTATGTGTGCTGTGCATTGATGATTGGAGGCAGCAAATTATTGTAGAAGTGAATGGTGCACATTACTCTATTTACCAGGAACCACTAATATGTACCATGATTTGTGGTAAGTCTATTGGTGGAGTGGTATTAAGAAATATATCGCAGAATTGTTGGCCATGTATGCCATTTGCCAACAGGTTAAGGTAGAGCACCAAAGGCCTGGTGGTACCTTGCAAGAGTTTAGTATTCCCACTTGGAAATAGGGAGAGGTGAATATGGACTTTGTGATAGGGTTACCTCATTTACGTCAGCAGCCTAATTCGATTTGGGTCATTGTAGACTAATTGACCAAATCAGCCCATTTCTTGCCAATTCACAAGTCTTACCCAGCAAAAGATTATGATAAGATGTACATTCGAGAGGGTTAGATTTTACAAAATCCCTATGTATATCATTTATGATAGGGGTACTCAGTTTACCTCTCACTTTTGAAAAACCTTTCAAAAGAGTCTTGGTACCCAAGTTTACCTCAGTTCAGCTTTTCACCCTCAGATGGATGGTCAGGTAGAGGGGACTATTTAGACCCTTGAGAATATGTTAAGGGAGTGTGTTATTTACTTCAAAGGTAGTTGGGATGATCACTTGCCATTAATTGAGTTTGCCTACAATAACAGTTACTATTCTAGCATTTAGATGGCCCCATTTGAGTCTCTCTATGGGAGAAGGTGTATATTACCTATTGGTTGGTTTGAAGTAAGTGATCCACTTTTATAGGGACATATGTGATGTTTGAAGCCATGGAGAAAGTCCAGTTGATTTTAGAGAGGTTAAAAAGAGCCCAGAGTTTTCAAAAATCCTATGCAGATATAAGGAGAAAGGACCTCGAGTTTGAGTTGGATGACTTAGTTTACTTAAAGGTTTCACCGAAGAAAGGGGTGAAGAGATTTGGCAAAAATGGGAAGTTTAGTCCCCGATATGAAGGCCCTTTTAGAATATTGAGTCATGTTGGGAAGGTAGTATATGAGCTTGATTTGCCCACAAACTTGACATCCATTTATCTAGTGTTTCATGTCTCCATGTTAAAGAAATGCATTGGTGATCCAACTGTTGTAGTACCTCTAGAAATCTCATATATTGAAGATAGTCTTTCATACGAAGAACTTCCAATTGAGATCCTTGATCACCATATTTGTAGACTGAAGAAGAAAGAAGTTCGCTTTATCAAAGTTCTTTGGTGAAATCAGTCTGTTGAGGTCGCCACTTGGGAAGAGGAAGCAGAGATACGTGCCAAGTACCCTTATCTTTTCTCCATAGGTCTAGACTCAGTTCAACTTAACAAGTTTCCTTAGATACCTCTTTTACATTCTCAGTTCTAGCTTTTATACAGTCAGTTTCATGAAAATTCATGCATTCAAAGATTAGTTTAGGCATGCAGTCATGTTTTGAGTCATACAAAGTTTAATACGTAATCTCAGACCCTCAGTATACTCAATTTAGCAAATCTTATTGGAGGATGAATGTTCCCAAGGGGGAGATATTGTAATACCCTGTACGCTTCTAAGCTAGAAAATGAACCGTTGTTCCTACGTGTGAAACCCCTAATCCCGTAATTCATATTTTAGTACATGCCTTATGATCATTATCCTAGAGAGAAGAGAGCTTATGATGTATAAAACATTTTCATAAGAGTCACTTAGAGTAATGTGAGCTAAGATCTTTTGAATCGACCAAGTTTTGGTGTTTGATTTCACAAAGGTCATCTTTGAATGATTATAAGTTTATGTATATGTGGAATTTAGAATATTAAGACCCACCAAATTATTGATAATCGAGTTATCTTTCCAACGATACCAATTTTTCCTTAATCCGATATATAAAGTTATGGATTTGCAAAGGGGTGTGCATCTCCAAAAAAATTGCAAACGTTCACTGGAAAGGGTTTACTATAGGGTGTGTGACGCAAAACATAAGGTTTTCCATAGGTTGTGTGACGCAAACCTTAAGGTTTTCCATAGGTTGCGCGACGCAAACCCTATGGCCAAGCGGCAAAGACACTTCATTTTTGAGTTATTTCGTGGGCAACTAAGTCATTTGACACTTGATAAATGTCCATAAACATAACTACACGAAATTAATAGCTCCAAAACACATTTTAACCCTATTTACATCATCAGTTCATCATCTAAAATACAAGAGAAGAAAGGCAACTAGGGTTAGCTTGGGGATACTCATAATTCTGAGTACTGTGTAACGTCTCAAGACACGTTTGCAGGGCGTAATAAGTTCAGACTAGTTTTATGGTGTTATGTGTAGTACTTTGTAGATTTGAGTAGGCTTGAACATAGTGGGATAATTCAGTTCAGGTTAGACTTCAATAGATGGGGTTATCAGTTCCCATGTGAAGATCATAAGTAGCCTCAAGTGAAGTGCAGTATTGATGGGGAACGTATAGTTGAGGGAGTATTTTAGGAGTATGTCTAAGCTTGAAAGTGGAAATTTTATTTCCTAAGGCCTAGTAATTCTACCCCAACTTTTATTTCGTAGGCCGATGTTCCATGTTACATATTTATAGCTATATTAAAATTCCTTGCTCAGATATATTATTCAGATCATGCCCAAGAATTCTTTCCTCCCTAATGCTATTAGAACTTCTTGCAAAAAGTGTTGAAGTAATACTCCCGTTGAGTACAAGCTTTTAGTGTAATTCAGTCCGTATAGACAACAATTCAGTTTAGTAATCAGGCAAATAAGTTTCAGCTCCTTATAGTAAGTAAAGTCAAGTCATCTCAGAAATCAGTTTCATGATAAAAGTTTTAATGTTTACGCTCAGTTATATCCTTTCTTAGAAGACATATAATATATACATTATTCAATAATGCTAAGACTTCAACGAGTTCCTATCCATCATTTGAGGACAAATAATTCCAAGAAGGAGATAATGTAATACCCCGTAGTCGTAACACCCTTTCAATGTTTCTAAAATGATCTTTAGGACCCCTGTAGTGATGGTAGATCATGTTTTGATGTTGTGGGAGGTGTTGGGAGTGTTTAAGGACCTCAAAACTAAGTTGCCATCACAAACTAGAGCTTAGGTGATGGCTAGGTATCGCCATACCTTCGCAAATATTCATTGGAAAATATTTGCCAAAGGGTTTGCTTCACAAAGACTAATGTTTTCAATAGGGGTTGCATCGCAAATCCTACTGTTTGACATAGGGTTTACGCCTCAAAGCCTAGTGTTTTCCATGGAGTTTGTATCGTAAAGCCTATGGCCAAGTAATGTAGAAACTCCATTTTCGAGTTATTTCTAGGCCAACCAAGTCATTTGACACTACATAACCATCCCTAAACAAAAATTCATGAGATTAATATTCTCGAAACATATTTTAACCCTATCAAATTTAATTATTCACCATCTAATACACAAGAGGAGAAAAACAACTTAGGGTTTGGGCAATCAAGCTTAAAGGTTCAATCTTTTCACAATTTCTTCGTATTAAGGTTTGTGGGGTTATGAACAAGGATACCTCTTTCATCCTTATGACCAAAACTTGTTTTTTCTTAAGATTTCATGATTTAAAAATTAGGGTTCATACCCAAACTACTTCATTTTGAGTTTATGAATTTACAAGTTATTTACGTATTGAAGTGCATGTTTATCTCATCTATTTATGCTTTGACTTGAAGGTTTATATCATAAATTGCTCCTTTTTATTGTGAATTAATATTGATGAGTGATTTCAAGATGATTGTTGAGAATGAAGCTTCAATGTGAAATTCAAAAAATTTAAGTACATATGCTTTAAACCCAAGTATAAGTTTTGAGATTTCATGAAGACTATGATCTTAAGCCTCTTTTATAAGTTGTTAACCAAAATTTAAGAAAGAAATTATTATTTTGATCCTAAGCTAAGATAAGGAATCCACATTGTTCATATAGTTTATGATTTAAAGAAAAAGAAGCACAATTGGTTTTCATTATAAACCCTTGTGCTATTTTAAGGTGGATTTCCTAAAAGCCTGGGCATATAAGTATAGGAGTAGAATTTAGAACCGAGTTGAGTATGATTCCAAGGTCTCATGACCTAGAACTATGAGCCACCATAGCTTTAAGTGCACATATTAGGCTAATTGAGTAATCACTTAAGATAAGGTTCTATTCCGATGGAAAGGTTAGAACAGCTCTCCCCAACGTGGGTAAGACGTTGGACTCCATGACATCTCACATGGTTTATGTCGGTTAGAAGAAATTCCTAATAGAAAGAGGAAATGTACAACTTTTAGAACTAAGTGTGATATCTCACAAAGACTGGCTTTATGGTTTGTTACAGTATATTTATATTTCACAACTCTTACATTATTCAAACCAATGTGAGTTATCTACACTTAGCATGAATTCATAATAAGTTATTGGCACATTTAGTTACTATTTTTACTTATGAATTCACCCCCACAATATCAATACATTCCAAAAGTACTGATCCACATATACGTATATGTGTTGCATTGTCTCATAATATAGAAACCAGTTGCAACCCACGCATCATAATCAGACAGTGTGCATCTTCTAGTCAGCAGGTGATGAGCCTTTTTTGTTCGAGTGCTTGAGTCAATCACAGTTCTAGTAGCATCTTATTTTCTTTATTCAGTCATATTGATTCAGAATAGTTGGGGTTCATGTCCCTCCTACCTATAGTCAATATTAGTAGAGGCTTCTTAGATAATTAGTATAGTGAATGTATTAAATTCCAGTTTTGTTTTGTATAACCAGAGTTGTAAATGTTTTATATAGTTTTGTATTGAATCTACTTATCAAAGTTATATCTTCCACTTAGTTATTTCTAATTAATATATTTTATTTAGTTGCTCAACAGTTATGACAGTATAAGGATTATCTTGGGATTACTTATAGTTCTAAACACTGTTTGACATCTAGGGGATAGTCTCGGGACATTACAAACTTGGTATCAGAGCCTAGAGTTCAAGTGTCCAAGGGTGTCTATGAAGCCATGACTAGTAGAGTCTTGCAGAATGGTACGGAGACATTTGTACTTTTCTTCGAGAGGCTATAGGGCATTTAGGAAATGTTTCCCTTCTTCATGCTCTAGATCGTGCTATAAAGTTTTTCTCTCAGAAACTTTTGTTGGTTTGGGTGTAACTCCATATCTCTCTATATGTAACCTTTCGAGATAACATGAGTACTAGATTTTAATTCCTTTCTAGAGGATATTCTCAGATTTACTATCAATGACTTCAGAAGTCACACAAGGGGCTTAAGAGGAGATTGCTAGTCTGCTATAGGTTCCTCAAGTTGAAAGTTATTTCCTGATCCTTATGGGTTGTTCAGTTAAGAAAGAGTAAAATATGTATTCAGACATTAACCCTTCAATACAGATAGTTCTCATAAAAAGAGATAGTACGAACCAAGATTGTTAAATAGAGTTTGCACTCAAGGGATGTTATGACATTGAGTGTTATAATTCATAAGTGGTAGAACCTTCTTATAATTGGAAGTATGGGTTTAGAAGTGTAGTGACAAGATAGGTGGTAATGGTGATTGATCAAATGTGTATAGATGAACTTTTGCATCTAATCGAGTTAGTAGTGGGGTGATATACCCTCGTGTATTAGTTTAGTGGAAGGTAGAGAAGGGGTTGTTAGTTAAGGTGAATTGATGTTTGCTTGAAGTAGTAAAGGATTTATTAATGGTAGGTATTGTGTTAGAAAGGTATAGGTTATTGATAAAAGTATTTGTTGGTTAAGTATTATGAATTTAGGCTTCTCTTGAGGTTACAATGAGTTTAGTTGAAACTTATAGAGCTATGAAAGGAATTTAGATGTATATATGGGTGAATGGTAGTGATGTGTAGAGGGAGGGTGTGATAATAATAAGATAAGCCATATGATCATGGTCATTTATCATTATTATGAGATTCTAGTGAACTAGGGTTTCCTGATGCTTTATTATATAGCTTCCAAGTGAGAATAGTATGTGCGGTTGGGTTGTAAATCATCTTTAGAACTAGATGCTAAGTATGAACAGTGGATGATCATCAAGGTAGAAATAATGATTACTTGGTTAGTGATACTAGTTATATGGAAGTGATCTAGTAGGATTGAACGGTATAATCAAGTATTTAAGTTTATTTATTTGCAATTGAGTATGATGTTGTAAGTATGATGTAGAGATGTGCCCAAGGTGATATGGGATTGCATTATTTTCTAAGGTTTATATATGTTGTATGTGGTTAGTAGTATCCTTGAGTTTCTAAGCGGAAGGAGGCTAGTTATATAATATATGGTGCTCTTAATAGCTAAGTTAAGGATTTATAGATAGGTGGTGTTGAGTTTTTTGGTATGATTTTGATTCTCGTGGTTTACAAAAGAATATAAGTTTAGAGATGTGATAATGGTAGGCTATGATGGAAAAGAGGAAGATTATGTGTTTAGTAAGGCAAGTATGTTGTCAAGAAGAGTATAAGTATGTGATGAGTGTTGAATCTAAGGAAACTTAAGGATAGTATATATTAAGAGAGTGTTCAAGGATGAAGTTAGTATAGTTCATTGGAAGTTTGGGAATATCCATGTTAAGTGTTAGAATCTAAGTATGAATCTAGGATAATTAAGCTAACAGAAAGAAGAGTTAAAGATCTATATGGTGTGAACTCAGGGTATGGTTATGCCCATAAAGATTATAAGTTAGTAAGTGTTCAAGTAATTATATGATGACCATTGGGGCTATAGAAAGTTAAGAGTTCTATCTTAGAAGAAGGTATTAGCAGTGGGTTTTACACTTTCAGGTGTAATCTTTCAGGGTGAATTTATTATTTATGTGTATTAATATATCTTGAACCCTAGAGTAATGTAGTTATAGTTCAGTTTAGAATTTATTAATGGTCCATAGACTCAGAATGATGGTAAAAAACAAAGGGGGAGATGATAGAATAAGAAACCAAGTCACGCTTTTAGATTTTTTGTAGTGATGTCAGTGTGTTGTAAAATAGTAGAAAGGGAGAAAGATTCCCAACCCATTCTTATCTCAGTGCAAATTGTTGTACTTCAGTCATCACGATATCTACTCATGCTTTAAATGTTAGCTCCATGATCATAGCTAATATTCATGCACTTTCCATAGAATCATGTATGCTTCCAGTCCCTAGTAGGAGTTCCAATTCACTCAGCAGTACGAATCATAATTCATGAATTTATGAACTCCAAATTCAGGTCATGTAGTTCATGATTCATGTACTCATGCTTCACAGTATGCTCAATTCCTACAACTCATGGCCTCAGTTAAGTGTCCTAGTTATGCATAGTATTCTTTCATATTCTAGGTCCTCATGTTCTAATACTTCAGTGACCTCTCCTTGTGAATTGATAGTGGTGATGAGTAATTGTTTAGAGAGAAGAGAGTAAATGTCTAATGTTGGAAAAAAATTATTGCATGCTTGCTATATCTCAGGTTATAAGTGTGAATGATAATTGAGGCAGGGCTTTTTGATAGACGCCATGGGTAGTAGAAATTTTGTGTGTGTTTTCTTAGGGATGGTACATAGAAGTCGCTATTGATTGATGTTTAGAGAATATGATAAATATTCTTTTATGGGTGTTTTCTTAGAAGTTCGTATGTGGCTATTATGATAGGCTAGAATGTCATCTTGGTATGTAAGTTGATGGGTGCATTTTATGCTAGTAAATTCCTAGTAAGAGGATTGAATTAAGTTATTGAAGGGGTAGAAAAGTTATTCTTGCAATATGAAGTTGTGAAATACATGGGGTATTAAATTCATGGTTCATAATAGTGTAATGGTGTTATGTGTGGTACTTTTTTTATTCGAGTAGGCTTGAACATAGTGAGAGAATTCAGTTCAGCTTAGACTTTAGTAGATAGGGTTATCAGTGCCCATGTGAAGATCATAAGTAGCCTTAAGTAAAGTGCAGTATTGATGGAGAACGTATAGTTTAGGGAGGATTTGAGAAGTATGTCTATGCTTAAAAGTGGCAAGTGTATTGCCTACGGCCTAGTAATTCTACCCCAGCTTTTGTTTCGTAGGCCTATGTTCTATCTTACAGAGTTATAGCTATATAAAGATTCCTTGCTCAGATATCTTATTCAGATTATGCCCAAGAATTCTTTCCTCCCTAATATTATTAGAACAACTTGCAAAGAGTGTTTAAGAAATACTCCCGTTGAGTATAAGCTTTAAGTATAATTCAGTCCGTATAGCCAACAATTCAGTTTAGTAATCAGACAAATAAGCTCCTATTATTTCCCATATTTCCATCTAATCTTACTATCCAAAGTTTCATGAATATGGATATTCCAAGAGGTAATTGCTCACATCCATGCAAATTATGAATTCAACCCAGCTCATGCATCATGCATCATGTTTCACATTCAGCTATTTAGTCATGACTCAGTTCATAAATGTTCAGAGCATAACCTCAGTTTTTCAAGTATTCCAGCTCAGACAGTGTAATACCACCTTTACAATCTTAGTCTTGTTGTCTCCTTGTTTGTGCTTGCATAAGTCATGACTTCACAATTCTATATGTCTGATTGTATCATAATCACCTCAAGGGAGTTCTAAACTCTCAGCATGAATCAGCTCATTATAGTAAGTAAAGTCAAGTCAACTCAGAAATCAGTTTCATGATGAAAGTTTTAATGTTTTATCTCAGTTATATCCTTTCTTAGTAGAAATATCATGTCTACATTATTCAATATTTCTATGACTTCAATAATTTCCTATCCATCATTCGAGGACAAATAATTCTAAAGGTGAGATAATGTAACACCACATAGTCTTAACACCCTTTCGATGCTTCTAAAATAATGTTTAGGACCCCTGTAGTGATGGTAGATCATGTGTTGATGTTTTGGGGTGTTTGGAGTGTTTGAGGACTTCAAAACTAAGTTGGCATCGAAAACTAAATCTTAAGCAATGGCTAGTCATCGCCATACTATTGCAAACGTTCACTGGAAAATATTTGCCATAGGGTTTGCGTCACAAAGCCTAATGTTTGTCATAGGGTTTGTGTCGCGAAGCATAATATTTTCCATAGGGTTTGTGACACAAATACTAATGTTTTCCATAGAGTTTGTGCCGCAAAGCCTATGTCCAAATGGTGTAGAAACTCCATTTTTGAGTTATTTCGAGGGCAACCAAGTCATTTGACACTACATAACCATCCCGAAACATAACTACACGAGATCAATAGTCCTAAAACACGTTTAAACCCTATCAAAATCATTAGTTCATCGTCTAATACACAAGAGGAGAAAAACAACTTAGGGTTTGGACAATCAAGCTTAAAGGTTCAATCTTTTCACAATTTCTTCGTCATTTATGTATGTGGGGTTATGAACAAGGATACCTGTTTCAGCCTTGTTCCCAAAACTAGTTTTTTTCTTAAGATTTCATGATTTGTAAATTAGGGTTCATACCCAAACTACTTCATTTTTAGTTTATGAATTTATAAGTGATTTACGTATTGAAGTGCATGTCTATCTCATCTATTTATTCTTTGTCTTGGAGGTTTATATCATGAATTGCACCTCTTTATTGTGAATTGATATTGTTGAATGATTTTAAGATGATTGTTGAGAATGAATATTTATTGTGAAATTCTGAAAATTTAAGTATATATGCTTTAAACCCAAGTATGAGCTTTGAGATTTCAAGAAGATTATGATATTAAGACTCTTTTATTAGTTGTTTACCAAGATTTAAGAAAGAAATTGATCTTTTGATCCTAAATGATGATAATGAATCACATTGTTCATATCATTTATGATTTAAAGAAAGAGAATCACAATTGGTTTTCATTATAAACCCTTGTGCTATTTAAGGTGGATTTCCTAAAAGTATGAGCATATAATAATGGGAGTAGTATTTAGCACCGAGTTGGGTATGATTCCAAGGTCGCATGCCCCAGAACTATGCGCCACCGTAGGTTTAAGTTCCCATAGTAGGCTAAGTCATTTATCACTTAAGATAAGGTTCTATTCTGATGGCAAAGGTAGAACAACTCTCCCTAATGTGGGTAAGACGTTGTACTCCAAGACAACTCACATGGTTTATGTAGGTTATACAAAACTCCCAATAGAAGACTAAAAGTACAACTTTTAGAACTAAGTGTAATGGTTCACAGAGACTATCTTTATGCTTTGTTACAGTATATTTATATTTTGCTGCTTTTGCATTTTGCAAGCCAATGTGAGTCATCTACACTTAGAATGCATTTTTTTGCAAGTTATATGCATATTTAGTTACTGTTTTTACTTATGCATTCAACTCCACATTCTTAGTACATTCCAAAAGTATTGATCTATATATATGTCTATATGCTACATTGTCTCATAGTGTTGGTACTAGTTGCTGCCCACGCATCATAATTAGACAGTGTGCAGCTTTCATTCGACAGTTGATGAGTCCTTTTTATTCGAGGGCTTGACTCAATCACAGTTCTAATAGCATCTTGTTTCTTTTTTCAGTTTTATTGATTTGAGATAGTTGGGGGTCATGTCTCGAGTACCTATAGTCAATATTAGTAGAGGCTTCAATCACAGTTAGTATAGTTGATGTATTAAATTTCAGTTTTATTTTGTATAACTAGAGTTATAATCATTTTATACTATTTGGTATTAAACATACTTAGTAAAGTCATATCTTCCACTTATTTTTTTAGATTAATGTATTTTATTTAGTTGCTCACGAGTTATGCCATTATAAGGGTTAGCTTGGGATCGCTTGTGGTCCAAAGCATCGTGTGTCGTCCAGGGGTAGTCTCGGGGCATTATAGGTGTAGGGCCTACAATTAGTCTAAACAACCTTGTATGGAAAATATGGCTTCACCAATAAATTCAAAACAACGAACTTATTGGGGTTACATAGTTCCTTTGCAAAAATCAGAGTCCGAATGAGTTACAGAGGTCAAAAACAAGTTTTGACTATGTTGGTACCGGAGTGTGATGATCTCCGCCCACATGATGGCAATTGCGACATGGAGTTTATGTCCCATATAATGGCAATCGTAGTACCTCCATTCCTGGAATGGCTATAAATAGGCCCCTTAGTCGCGAATTTGTTAATTTTCACTTCTCCTTGAGACATAGAAACCCTAGAATGATGTGTTAACTTTAAATTGAGTCTTGGGTGTGATTTGGAAGATTTTTAACTAATATTTTCATGATTAACAATGGATTTTTGGTAAGAATCCTTTATTTTCAAGCACCAAATTCTTCATTATTTTACAAAAAAAACAATTAATTTGAGGACAAGATCTTAGCCCAAATAAGCTTGGTTTTCAATTGTTTCTTGAGGATTATGATTCCCTAATAGTGTATGAGCATTGGGTTGATCTTGAAAATGTGTTTTTCATATGTGGGACCTTCTTGGGGGTTTTTGTGTCATTTTTATACCCAAAGCACAATGGTGCAATATGGGTATCGATATTCTCATAATGATATGTAAAATGTATTTTTGATAGCTTGAATCCTTAAAGAAACTTCTCGAAAGGGAAAAGCGAAGGCCTAGCAGGTTGTTAAGCATTCATTGGATTTGAGGTAGGCTAGGCTTACTCCTTGTTAGGTTAAGCTATGTTATAGTATAATTGTGATATCTCGTTGGATTGGTATAGGTTTAAGTGTTGAATTGATGAGATGCAAGACTTGGGTTAGTTGGACCATTTTAGTCTATGTGAATCTTAGAGTCAAAAAGTTTCACTTATTTCCCATTGTTTTAGGTGGAATAGATTTCTTTACCCTTATGTAGCATGAGAATGTCGTATAATACTCAACCTTAGGTGAAATGCTCTAGTTGATCATACTTAGAGTAAGTTGGCCTTAGTTGCTTATACTAGAGGAGGTTGCCTTATTTACATTGGACTTAGTAAAAGTGCCTGAGTAGAATATCTACCTTAGGGCTTATGGTGGCTTGCTATTCATATAAGAGTTTATTTAGATACCATAGCCTAGTATGGGGTAGAAATTGACTTAGAATGCATTTGGGTATTTAGATGTGGGATTGTTTACCCACCTTAAGGCAAGACTTATGATTAGTTCCCTTGAACCCTTACGCTTAGTAATTACTAGAGAGTGCCCCTTTGAGGCAAAATTGATAATTCTTGGTACTTGTTGGTTATGTGGAATGGCATTGAGAATGAGGCCCAAGTGACGAAGCCTTTATTAGCCTTATTGGCTAAATCTAATGCCAAGCTACTAATTACGTTATTGTGATTAACTATTTCATAGGATAATGAGTGTGTTATTAAGTGATCCCATAACTATAATATGGCCTAAGCCATAAATGATACTATAGACCATGCTATGAATAAGCTATATATTATGTCTTACTTAATATATAAGGATTTTTGAAGATGATTCAAGTTAGATTTTGTACCTTGACTTACTTATGATTATCTTACACTTTGTCATTCTTATGTAATGATTTAGCTCAGCCGGTCGATGATGCCTACTAAGTACCCATTATTTTGGTACTCATACAATATTTTTGTACCTTCTTGGTATAGATCAGAGTATTAGCTATCATCGTTAATTGTGTTTTGTGTGGTGATTAATTCCTAGAGATAGGGTAAACTCTTGGAGTTTGAGTGACCCAATTTCCTTCTATCTCTTGTATTCAGTCTTCAATATTCAAGACAGGTGTATTGACTATTCTATACTTGGAGTTGTATTAAAACTATTAGTTGCTCTTGTACTAGCTATACCAGGTTTTGGGATTGCTATCTTGTATGATTGGTTATTCTATCTATAAACCTTGTGTTTATAGTTGGTGCTCTTGAATTTTGCCTATGTTGGGCCACTCTTACCAAATTAACATATTGTGTTAGCTTCAGGTTATGGTGTTGTCTTACCAACTGGTGTGAATTGATAGGTGCCATCATGACTTATAAATCCAGTCATGACAAATCGGTACCAGAGACTAGTTTCAATGGTATTATTAGTATAAGAGCCAGTGTCTACTAAAGTCCTACTGATCAAAACATTGATGTCTATTTCCTATTTTCAATATTTTATGGGGCATTCTTAGGATTTCTTCACTTCTTTCACTCATATCATGCCAAGGGTCTGAGTTAGCTTGTATAATATTCTCTTGACCTTACTCTTCCGCAGATGAAAGGGGCACTAGCTACCGCTATATGCGATGAGGGACCCAAGAATCGAGCTGAGGGATCTTATTATTGGTTGTAGATGACCAAGAGGTCATGAACATCCTAAAGGAGTGTCCCCAGTTAGAGGCTTGTATAGGGCACCTTTCCCATACCCTATTCCCTCACCTGAGGTAGAGATTCTCTTGCCATAGCCAGCAGTGGGCCAGGCACCAGCCCAGGCTCCACTAGGGTTATTTCTTCTATTGTGCTCAGGGATACATTGGTTCAATTTTTAGGTGTTGTTGGTTGTGTGTTATTGGATAATGCAATATCTGTACACCAGAGTGGTATTAAGGCAAGGGCGCAGCCTGTAGCTGCGGTGCCCAGAGTTGAGATTTATGTTACACTAATAGTCGTTTAGCCAGTGGTTGCCCAGCCTACTATTTCTTTAAAAGAGTAGAAGATATTGGACAGATTCATGAGGTTAGCCCTACCTAGATTTTCTAGTTCTCCTAGAGAGGATGCATATGAGTTCTTAACTGCATGTGATGATAGGTTTCATGGTTTGGTCCTGGTTTTTGCTCTTAGTATGGATTACACTATATTTCAATTGTACTTGTTTGCTCGTCATTTGTGTAGAGGTTTCATGGATTCTAGACCAGCTGGCTCTTCTCCTTTGTTATGGATTCAGTTCTTTGAGTTGAAGTATATGCCTCGGACCCTTAGAAATCGACTAAGGGATCAGTTCTACATATTTGAGTAGGGCTCCATGATTGTTGCAAAGTATGATAGGGTTCGTTGATTTGTTAGAGGGTTGTGTCTTTCTATTCTCATGTATTCTCAGAGTAGGTATCCTCCGCGTTTATTCTTTTTGCCGTGGAGTCAGCTGAGTCGACCTATTTAGGCTGCTGTTTAAATTACTGATAGAGGTCATTCTAGAGCTAGAGATCACCTCAGTAAAGGTAGTGGTCAGTCTTTGAGGGGTTTATTTTCTTGTATATTTAGATGTGGTGATCATTCTAGGTTAGCTAGATCTGCTGATTTTGGCTCTGCTCAGATTTCTTGATTTACTTACGGAATTTTTGGTAAATATTTGTAGGATTTCCCTAGTCATGGGGTGATGGTTTGTTTAGGTTAGAGTGTTCCTCTATTAGAGTTGTTCACCCCTTCATTATTAGTGGTTCTCATGGTCACAAGGGTGGTTTCCAAGGTACTCAAGGAGGTTGTCAGATAAGTAGGATAGGAGTTCGATCAAGTGCCCAGCCAGGTGATGGGCGTGGTCAGTTCTATGCAGTACTTGCTAGACCAGAGGCTTAGACTTCAGATATTATAGTAATAGGTATGATTTTGGTATGTCGCCATCTAGCTCATTGTTTATTAGATCTCAGATCCACTTAGTTTTATATACCTGCTTATTATACACCACGATTCGAGACATCTATTGATTTATTATCTATTCTATTTTGTGTATCTATTCCTGTGGGTGATTCTTTGGTAGTAGATCGAGATATCTAGATCATATATTATGACTATCAGTGATGTTGATACTTCTGTTGACCTTTTTATTCTAGATATGATAGATTCTGATATGATTTTTAGCATGGATTGATTATCCCACTATCATCCAGTCATGGACTATTTTTCCCAGTCCCTTAACGTAGCCATACCCGATATACCTCCCCTCCCCCCCATCCATGAGGTAGAGAGTAATTACTTGTAAGTTAATGGGGATTATATCTTATGTTCATTCTAGTAGACTTATCTCAAGGGGTTGAAAATCTTATCTCATTTATGTTATGATGCAGTGTTAAGAGTCCGTCGCTTGACTTTGTTCTTATTGTTTGTGAGTTTCCTGATGTGTTCCCTACTGAACTTCCTGGTATTCCCCCTATTCATAAGATTGAGTTTGCTATTAACCTAGAGCCTAACACCCGATCTATTTCTATGGCACATTACCGTCTGGCTTCTCCCGAGCTTATGGAGATGAATTCTTAGCTTTAGGATTTTCTTGGTAAGGGTTTTATTAGACCGAATATATTTTCTTGGGATGCTCCTATATTGTTTTTGAAGAAAAAGGATGGCTTATTGCATATGTGTATTTGTTATAAGCAGCCTAATAAGGTGATGGTGAAGAACCGTTATCCTATTCCTCGCATTGATGATTTATTTGACCAGCTTCAGGGTGCTGCCATATTTTTTGAGTTTTATGTGAGGCTTTGTATGGTAGTATATGTCATTCTCCAATTGGATGGGTTGAGACTTCTGAGGTTAGACCTTCGTGGTATAGATATACTTCAGGAGTTATTGGATAGAGCCAAGGAGATTCATGATAGATTGAGAGCGGCCCAAAGTAGGAAGAAGGCCTATTTAGGTCGTTAAATTCATGCCTTGTAATTTGGAGTTGGTGATCGTGCATTCATCCTTGTTTCTTCAATGGAGGGTGTGATGAGGTTCGGGCGGAAGGGTAGTCTCAGTTCGAGATATATTTAACCCTTTGAGATTCTTCGCTCACTAGATAAGGTAGCTTATGAGTTAGTTTTACCTCCAAATTCTTCTACTATTTATCCAGTTTTCCAAGTCTCTATGTTACAGTTATTTAGTCTCGATCCTTCTCATATGCTTAGATGGGACTCAGTCCAATTGGATGAGCATTTGACCTTTGTTGAGAAATATGTGCTCAGTTTGGTAGCAATGTGAGATGATTACGCACTAGAGAAATTCTAATTGTTAAGGTTCAGTAGAGGCACCACCCAGTGAAGGAGGCCACTTAGGATATCGAGAATGAGATATGGGCCTAGTATCCTCACCTGATCAAGACTTCAGGTATATCCTAGTTCTTAATTTTTAACGATGAAGGTTCCTTTGTAGTGGATGTTGGAATGACCCTCTAGGTAATTTTCCATGTTCCAACTTATTTTTTTCCATTATAGCTTCTCCATAGCTGCCCCAAGTCATTTTTGACTTGCTGGTATTGATAGTTCTGTTACCAAGCAGTTTATTTGGTTTTTAGAGTCTACTCCACATTTAGAAGTCTTTGTCGGTTCCAAATGGCCATCGAGAAAAAACTTTAATAAAACGATCTTAGATGAGAATTTTGACTGCACCAGCAGCTCTAAAATATTGATTTTAGGCTACGAAGACCTTTGGCCGAGTCCCAACACACCTTTGCTATTTTTGACTTGTTGATTGAAAAGTTAGAAAATTAAGAATTTGGGCGTAGGGCCACAATTTGTCTAAAATACCATAAAAGGAAAATCCAACCTCCAATGCATTTGAAACATCAAATTTAGTGGGTTACATAGTTCATTCATGAAAATCAGGGTCTGAATGAGTACCAGAGGTCAAAAGAAGTTTTGAATTTATTTGTACCGGAGCATAACAATCGTGGCCCACATAATGGCGATTGTGAAATGGAGGATGTGTTCCCTATGATGGTGATTGTGGATCCTCCATAAAAGTAGGGGCTATAAAAAGGCCTCTTAGTTGTGAATATGGCCATTTTTCTCTTCTTCTTAAGGCCTAGAAACCCTAGAATGATATGTTAACTTCAAATTGAGTCTTGGGTGTGAATTGAACACTTCTATGACATATATTTTTGTGATTAACAATGGACTTATGGTAAGAATCTTTTATTTCCAAGCTTTCATTTCTTGATTATTTGACAAAAACTGTAATTAGCTTGAAGGCATGATTTTAGCCCAAATAAGCTTGGTTTTCAATTGTTTCTTGAGGGTTATGATTCCCTAATGGTGTATGAGCATTGGGTTGATCTCAAAAATGTGTTTTTCGTATATGGGACACACTTAGAGGTTTTGATGTCATTTTTGGACCCGAAGAACAATGGAGTCAAATGGGTATTGTTATTCTTGTAACGATGTGTAGACTGTATTTTCGATAGATTGGCTCCTTGAAGAAGCTTCTCAAAAGGGAAAGCGAAGGCCTAGTGGATTGTTGAGCATTCATCGGATTCGATATAGTCTAGGCTTACTCCTTGTTAGATTGAACTATGTTATAGATTAATTGTAATATCTTGTTAGATTGGGATGTGTTTTAAGTGTTAAATTGAATAGATTCAAGACTTAGGCTAGTTGGACCATTTTAGTCTATGTGAATCTTGGAGTTGAAAAGCTTCACTTGTTTCCAATTGTTTTAGGTGGAATAGCCTTCATTACACATGTGTAGCATAAGAGTGCATTATAATACTCAACCTTAGGTGAAATACTCTAGTTTATCATACTTAGAGTAAGTTAGCCTTTGTTACTTATACTAGAGGAGTTTTCCTTAGTTCGCTTGGACATAGTAAAAGTGCCTAAGTATAATATCTACCTTAGGACTTATGGTGGCTTTCTATACATCTAAGAGTTGATTTAGATACCATAGCCTAGTCCGAGGGTAGAAATTGACTTAGATTGCATTTGGGGATTTAGATATGGGCTTGTTGACCCACCATAAGGCAAGATTTATGATTAGTTCCCTTGAAACCTTACGCTTAGTAATTGACAAGAGAGTTCCCCTTTGAGGCAATATTGATGATTTTTGGTACTTTTTGGTTATGTAAAATAGCATTGAGAATTATGCCCAAGTGACTAGGCCTTTGTATGCTTTATTAGCTAAAG
The DNA here is from genome assembly GCA_030864215.1 of Capsicum pubescens. Classification (NCBI taxonomy): domain Eukaryota; kingdom Viridiplantae; phylum Streptophyta; class Magnoliopsida; order Solanales; family Solanaceae; genus Capsicum; species Capsicum pubescens. Next base: position 111,668,228 of record CM061544.1, read on the forward strand.
CTTATTCCATGCTACTAGTTATGTTATTGTGATTAACTATTATTTGGGTTAATGAGTGTTCTATTAAATGAGCCCTTAACTATAATATGGCCTAAGTCATAATTGATTTTATTGACCATGATATGAATAAGCTATATATTATGCCATGCTATAGACATTGTTCATACTAATGATAAATTATCCTTAGGCCAATGGTAGGCCAATGAATATGCTAATAATGGACCATTATTCGTGATATCGCTTATGGTTATGCCCATGGTTTAAATGACTAGATTATGGATGATGTAATGATGATTCCTTGATTATACAATTGATTAATCCATGTCTACATAATTGATTAAGCCATTGTTTAGGAAAGTGTTTGGGTTGTTACTATACTATTGCCCAAGTTATGATCATGCTTAATAATTACACTAATAAATCATATTGGAAACCTTTCTTAATGTTGATATTGGAAACAATGATGTTAATAGTGCTAGAAGGCACACTTGTTGATTATATGTAAAGATATTCTATCGATTATGATTGTACTCAAGATAGCTCCTGATATGATACTTATGTTAATGCTTTTTCCATTTATTATAAGTTCCAGGAAAACCCAATGATAGTTTATATTATTCGTGTTACATATACATATACCTATTGATAACGTGGCATTAATGATAAGCGTTGGATTATGGAGGTATGCTTTTCTTCATTTCTCCTTTATATTTATTTACTTTAGCCCTGTGGAGCTTGTTTTTATTAATGATATTAATTTACATATCATGATAATATTGTGATGATATATTGATACCCTTCAAGGCTAGAGGATATTATGATGATATGATGATACCTGGCAAGGCCGAAGGATATTATGATGATATGATAATACTCTGCAAGGCCAGAGAATATGATGATGAGATGATGATACCCAAGGTAGTTGGATGATATTGTGATGATATGATGATACCCGGTTCGGCTGGATGATATTGTGAAGATATGATGATACCCGATGCGGGCGGAAGATAGTGTGATGCTATATTGATACTCGGTAATGTCGGAGGATACTATGATGATATGATGATGCCAGATAAAGCTGAAGATTATTATTGATGTGCCTATTTGTTCATTTATCGATTCAAATCCGGCTAGCCCTATGTATGGAAATTATATGTTTATTTATTATCCTGTGTAGTTGGGTATAATGTTGATATTAGAGATATTGGTTATAATCTTCTAATGAGTTAAGGTATAAAGTGGTATAGTGGTTGAGTTAAGGACGAAATATGCTTAGTGGTGGATATTACCTAAGTGTCTAATAGTGACTAGTGGATTTGTGAACCTTAGTGATAAAGAGGACTAGTGGTAATGATGGCTATTAATAGTGATGATTATTTCTGTAACACCCTCAAAAATTTTAAGCATTTTATTTTTGGCCTTCCCGTGTTCGAAATGTCATTTTTCACTTAAATTGTGTTTAGGCAAGTGAATGGGGTGTCCCCGAAAAGTTTTGGAATTTTTGGATAAGGTTTGGGGTGGTTTTTTATTACGAAGTTAGTGAGTATCCATGATATCCCCATGTCACAGAGGCTAAACTCCATCATAGCCAATGTGACACAAAGGATAATCTCCGCGTTTAGCAGTGAGGCACGGAGGTTTGCCTCCGCGATAATGTCTGTGCCATGCCACTATGTAAAATTCGTACAGTTTTTGTTTTATTTACTTTGAATGAGGGGTATTAGTATATTTTCACTTATGTACGACCCTTAATAGTAATATATCCTATTCCTTTCATCTTTAGTAGATTAAAAATCTACAATTCCACTCTCAACTCAAAAACCCTAAGAGATCCTAAGGATTTCATCGTATGTTCATATTTTGGGTTTCAAACCCCAAATTATTTTCCAATTCTCATGTATCTAGGGCATGTACCTCTTTCCCTATACTTGTATTTTATTAATGTCATGAAAATTTTATTATTATTCATGGTTTTGATGTTGGGTTTTGAACTATAGGTTGAGGGTTTTGGATATAAATTGTTTGAATATTTTCTCATTATTACCATTGAATTATTATGCTTTATATTGTTGATTTATACACTCATTAGGGATTCATGGGAATGGTAAATGGAATAGGGTTCAATGGATTCCCCAAATAATTGGTTTTGGTATGAAAGTTGTAATAACCTCAACCCACTTGCATAATTTGTTTTGGAATGTGATTTATCAATTGACTTGACTTATTTCTCTAAAACTAATGCATTATATAAATGGAAAAATGGTTAAGGATGGTTTTGAAAAACTTATGCGGTACGAAGGAATACCCAAAGTTTTTATAATGGGGTTGGTGGTACGAAAGAATCTCCAAAGGGCTGGCTAATCACATTGCTTGGAAGCTATAGTCGGTATGACGATACCACTTAATGATGCCTTAATGATTGACTTCTTAATGTAATGGTTAGGTTATATGTTAAATTTTATAATTGGGCTTAAAGGGGTTGTGTAGATAGCCATGGAAGGTGGAGGTCCCGGTGAGATCGATACTGAAAACTCACATTTGCCGATATGGGGGTTGGTATTAACGACAGTGTGCTTATGTCACACACTATATAAATAGTTGTATCATAGATCGAAAAGGGTAAGGATTCCTCGGCTTTCTATGGTACCTCCAGTTCATGCGGCTAACATGCACTGAGGCTCTTTCAGTAGGGGAAGCTGAACCCATAAAGACCCTGGGTGCCGGTTTGGGATGGTCAAGCTATACAGTCCAGGTTAAGGTTTTAAAGTTCATGCTGACACCTATTCTCTTTCTCGACATGTGGTATATATATATATATGTATTGTATATAATGTTGTGCACTGGTTTTAATAGTTTCTGTACTATGTCTCATGGCATTATTTTATCCTTTATCCTTGAGTTACATGCAACCTCTCTAATTGCTAATCATTTTCAGATATTTTATCCCCACGTGATACAGGAACTAGCCATACTTTTTTTCCTCCTTCACATTGACTAGGTAATTGTAGGACAATTCATAAGTCAGACTGAAGTGGTGACCTTCCATCCTTCGAAAGACCCATTTCATGCTTTGGGTTTCCTTATATATTGACTCTTTCTTTTGGATTTATTTTTGAATATGGTCGGGGGAATGTCCTGGCGAGATTATCTATGGTTTTATTAGAGGATTTGTTAGACATTAATGTAGACGTGGGCATTATGGTTGGGTATTGGTATTGGTTTTTTGTTTGTCAATTTTGGATGTCGATCTATCATAGATTTTTTAAGCTTTATTATCATATATTGTTTTATGTTGGAATTTATCCATTGTTAGGTGTACTTGGTTTTGTTAGATTAATCTAAGGGGGTGGTCTCTGGTCCGCGCTGGAATTGAAATAGCCATCAAGTCCAGGCAGCAATTTGGGTTGTGAAAAGGTTGGTATTAGAGCATAGGTTCATGGTCAATTGGGTTTCCACAAATTCATGTCAAGTAAAGTCTCTTTTATTGGTGTGTAGTGCTCCATACTTATAAGGGGGAGGCTATGAGGAATTTAGGAATTTTCCCATTCTTGTTGTCTTATTTTCAAGTATAGAGTCTAAGGTCTTGGATTCCTCTAACTCCTGTTTATTTGCTTTTTAGATCATGCCTCTCAGACGATCTGACACTCATGGAAACTCATTTGTCCCGCCTGAGAACAATGTGGGCAGATCTCATCCAACTTATAGAGTATAGACCCGGTCAAGGGTCATTGCTTCTGATTGCCCCATTGATTTCCACCTGTCTCCCTTGATCCTTCTCCAGCCAGTGGATCTCGTACTCAGTAACCTCAGGGAGTATTACTAATGCTGATTTTGAACAATCCATTTATCTGTTGACCCAGTTGGTGACATCTTAGTCTAAAAAGATGCGTTCTGGTGGTATTGTTGGTAGTTCATCTGAGGCCACTATAGTTGGACAATTAATGAGGTTAAGCCCTCCAACTTTCACTAGTACTAATATTGAGGAGGATCCTCAAGGTTTTATAGATGAGATGGAGAAGATCTTTCAGGATATGTATGCTACTGAAGTAGAGGGTATGAAATTCACTTTTTATCAATTAAAGGATATAGTGTACTAATGGTATGAAGAGTGGGAGCATCTTAGGTGTGATAATGTTGAGTTCTCTATGCGGGATGATTTTTCTAGTGCTTTTCTTGATTTCATCTTTCCTCAGGAGTTGAGGAACGTAAAAGCTGAGGAGTTTGTGAACTTGAAGAAAGGCGGGATGACGGTTTAGGAATATGACTTGAAGCTCTACCAGTTGTGGCAATATACTCCTGAGCAAATGTATAGGATGAGGGATAGAATAAGGAAAGTCACTTTTGATTTGTCTCATAAATTAATTTTGGAGATCAAGGCTACTTTGTTGAATAAAGATATGGATATTTCTCGATTTGTGGTGTATATGCAACAGGTTGAATAGGAAATAAAGAAGCAAGTAGATGTGGGAGAGAGGAAGAGCAAGTATTTTTGGTATTCGATTTAGGGTGTAGGTTAGTATCAGAATGGTAGAAATAATGGGAAATAGTCTATGAAGAAGTGGGACAACTCTAGTTCCTATTCGATGGCTAGTGCACCTTATCAGAAACCGTCCATAGATCATTGTTTTCATAGTGGTGGTAATTATAGGCCACAGGTTGCCCAATCTTAGGCCAATGGGGCCCAGTCAGCTCCATCATATCCTCCTTAAAGACTTTATGATTGGTTGTATCTTGGTTTCTACGATAATGGGAGGAATTAGTATATTAATTATGTCTAGTCCGAATATATACTAAATAATTTCCCTGTAGTTAAGGTCTCTGAAGGGGCTAATAAGGTTCTGTTTGCCAAATCATCAGCTCCTGCACCAAAGGGTGCCACTTCTAGTACCGACAATAGTCAAAATTGCCTATACACTATTACTACCCATTAGGAGCTCAAGGCATCTCCTATATCGTCACTAGTATATTAAAACTATTCTTATGTGATGTATACTATTTACTTGATCCTAAGTCTACCCTTTCCTATGTGACCCCATTTGTGGTTGTTAAATTTGGTTTTGATCTCGAGTGAATTTTGGACCCCTTTTATGTTTCTACCTTGGTGTGTGACTCGGTGGTTACTATAACGGTCTATAGGGGTTGTGTGGTATCTTTTGGTGGTAGGTAAACTTTGCTAGATTTGATTAAATTAGACATGCTGTATTTGGATATCATCTTGGGAATGGATTGGTTGCATTCGTGCTATGCATTTTTAGACTGTCGGACCCATAAAATTATTTTCAAATTCCCTATTTAGCCAGTTATTGAGTGGGGAGGGAGTTACCTAGTGCCTAAGGGAAGGTTCATATCATATCTTAGAGCCTTAAAATTGATTTCTAGGGGGTGTCTTTATCATTTGATCTGGGTTAAAGACTATAACTCAGAGGGTCCTTTGTTGTAATCTATTCCCGTGGTTAGTGAATATCCTAAGGTTTTCCCTGATAATCTTTCGGGCATCCCTCCCGATAGGGAAATCAAGTTTGGGAATGATCTTCTTCCAGACACTCATTTTATCTCTATCCCTCCTTATAGAATGGCACTAGCTAAGTTAATGGAACTTAAAGAGTAGTTGAAAGACCTTCTTAACAAGGGTTCCATTTGCCCTAGAGTGGCTCCATGGGGTGTTTCCATTCTATTATGCGTATAAAGGATGGTTCTCTTCAGATGTGTATTGATTATCGTCAGTTGAATAAGGAGACGATGAAGAATAAATACCCTCTTCTTAGGATTGATGACCTATTCTACCAACTTTAGGGTTCTAAGTTTTTCTCCAAGATTGACCTTCAGTAAGGTTATCATCAGTTAAAGATTAGGGAGTAGGATATCCCTAAGACTGCCTTCTATGCTTGGAATGGACATTTTGAGTTCTTGGTCATGTCTTTTGGGTTGACAAGGCCCCGATGGCATTTATGGATCTCATGAATCATGTATTCCATCAGTTTTTTGTCTTATTTGTGATTATATTTGTAGATGATATTTTCGTATATTTGAAGAGAAAGGTGGATCATGCCAATCACCTTTGTATTGTGCTACAGACCCTAAAAATTAGTGATTGTATGCTAAGTTTTCAAAGTGTGAATTTTTATTGAATGTTGATACTTTTTTGGGTTATGTTGTTTCTAGTGAAGGGATCATGGTGGATCCACAGAAAGCTGCAATAGTTAAGAAGGGGCCTAGATCTAAGACTCCAACCGATACTCAGAGTTTCTTAGGTTTAGCTGGTTATTATAGGAGGTTTGTGGAGAGCTTCTCGTCGATTGACATACCTTTGGCTAAGTTGACTCAAAAAAAGTGAAGTTTCTGTGGTTCGACGCTTGCAACGGGAGTTTTAAGAAGCTAAAAGATAAATTGCATTCTTCTCCAATTTTGATCCTGCCCGAGGGTATTGATGGCTTCTTGGTTTATTATGATAAATCCCATGTGGGACTTGGTTGTGTGTAAATGCAGCATTGCAAAGTTGTAGCATACGCTTATAGGCAGCTTAAAGTTCATGAGAGAAATTGTTGTTAGTTGTGGTGTTCGCATTGAAAATTTGGCATCACTATCTATATGGGGTCCGTGCGATATTTATTCAGATCATATGGCTGCAATATGTGTTCACTCATAAGGAGTGAATATCAGGCAAATAAGGTAGCTTAAGTTGCTTAAGGACTATGACATGAGTCTCCACTATTACCTAGGTAATGCTAATGTGGTTGTTGATGTTCTTGGCAGGTTATCTATAGGGATTTTATCCTATGTGGATTAAGAGGAGCGGGACTTGGTGAAAGATATTCACTGTTTGGATAATATTGAAGTTCGTCTCTTAGATTCTGAGGATGTTGATTTGTTTGTGCAAGAGGCGGAGAAGTCATTTTTTGGTCATGAGGTGAAGGAGAAGCAGGTGTTAGATCCTATCTTAATGCAAATCAAGGATGATGTGGGTAAGCAGAAGATTATGGCTTTTGAGATTGGTGGTGATGGTATCTTGAGGTACCGAGAGAGGTTGTGTGTTTCCGATGTGGATGGGCTGTGAGGTAGAATTTTGGCAGAAGGTCATGAGTTGTATTATTTAGTTAATTCTAGTTTGACGAAGATGTATCATAACCTTAAGGAGATTTATTGGTGGAATAACATAAAGACGGATGTGGCTAATTTTTTTTCTAAGTGCATGGTGTGTCAACAAGTGAAGGTGAAGCACTTGAGGCCCAGTGTGTTTTCTCAAAAGATTGAGTTGCCTGTGTGGAAATGGGAAGTGATTAATATGGATATTATTACTAATGAGTGGCAAATTTACCACTCGTAGACATCCAAATCATGCACTACTATTGTTAAAATTGTGTACATAAGCTTAATTTTCCATTGGTATGTACTAATTTCTAGTTTTTGTGATCTTGCAGGTCCTATGATGAAGATTAATGGAAATCAAGTTGATAGGAAAAGATAGTAGGCAAAAAGAGAAAAAAGATGGAGAGCAGAAGGCCCTTAGTTACTGCGATTGCGATCCTTTGAGTTGCGATTACGGTCAATCAACAAGGAATCGAAAGAACCTCAGGTACTGTGATCGCGGTAAGATGCTATGAGATTGTGAAAGCGCGATTGCTATCCAAATAACACGATCGCAATAGAGCAGTTTCTTATCCAAGGGTAGTTTCATCATTTCACGTAGCTAAGCAAAATTCTCAAAAGGGAAAAACCCTTACATAATTGAGGCATTTTCTAACTAATTTTCAAGTTTGTTAGCGAGAAACCCTACCAATTAGGGAAGAAAAATTATTGTTAAAGATTCCAAGTGCTTTTTTGGTTTTAATTTGAGAATTAATGTTTTGAGATTATTTTTGCTTTGTTATCAATGGATGTATTAGATGCTAACTTGGGTATATCTCTTCTCTCTAATCTCATAAGTAGCTAAATATTTATCTTAGGTTTATTCTTTATTAGGGTATTAAAGTGTATGGGTGTTGATTGTTTGTCCTAATAATTAGCTATTGATGTTGGGATTTTCTACTACTCTAGAGTTGAAGCAATAATTGTGGGTGAAACCCCCCAATTGACTTGGATCCCACAGCATCCTTGAAAAAAGGATATGGGTAATGAGTGGTAGTGATAAACTATTTGATACTGGTTAGTTTCCTTAGTATTTTCTAAGAAATGAGGATGTTATGTGAAGTACCTAGGTTGATTGGCACCATACTAGAAATAGGGGTGTTAAGTTGAGTTTTGGATGGGTAAAATTGGCACACTCATGAGATATTCAAAAGAATTAATGGGTGAAGTTTGGGGTGTTGTTAAAAGACTTACATTAAGAGTTAAAATATAGCCTACCCAAGTTATTGGCTAATAAATCAACTAACCCTCAAACACCCATTTATGTGTGACCCATAGGATAAGAATAACTCTAAGACACCTCTCTTATTGGATTATAATAAAAAATTGTTGCTCTTATTTTGTGTTACAAGTAAATTTTGTTCAATCAATGCTTTAAATCATACCCCCCAATTTAGTTTATGTTTTTCTTTAAATGTACATTGCGGGTCAATGCTTAGTGACTTTCAACATACATAGGATTCAAAGACTAAATTACACTCTTCGTTTATTCGACCCCAACCTAAGTTGGGTTATTATACTGATAACGATTACCTTGTACTAAAATAATAGAGTAAGTTGAGCGTTATAAGTTACCAGTCTTCCACGGTTTCAGAACTAGTTTGACTCTATTTGGGTCATTGTAGACAGTCTTTCACGATTTCAAAACTAGTCTGACTCTATTTGGGTTATTGTGGATAGGATGACTAAGTCTGCTCAATTCTTACTGGTGAAGACTAATTATTCTGCCGAGGAATATACAAGGTTGTTTATTTAGGAGATCATAAAGTCGTATGGTGATCTAGTTTCCATCATTTCAGATCATGGTACTCAGTTTTGATCTCATTTTTTGAGGTCGTTCCAGCGATTATTTGGAGACTAAGGTTAACCTTAGCACCGTTTTCCACCCGCAGATGGATGGACAAGTAAAAAGGACCATTCAAACTTTGGAAGATATGCTTAGGGCTTATGTAATTTACTTTGGCGGTAGTTGGCTTGACTATTTGCATCTTGTAGAGTTTGTGTACAATAATAGTTATCACTCTAGATTGGTATGGATATGTTTGAGGTGTTGTATGGTAGGAGGTGTAGATATCCTATTAGGTGGTTCGTAGTCGGTGAGAGAAGGTTGTTTGGTCCTAATTTAGTTCATCAAGGTATGGAGAAGGTGAACATAATTCGAGATAGTCTTAAGACCTCCCAAAGCCACCAAAATTCCTAATTTGACGTGAGTGAAGAGAGTTGAAGTTTGATAAGGGTAATTGGGTGTTCTTGAAGGTGTCTCCCATAAGGGAGAGATGCGATTTGGAATGAAGGAAAATCTCAATCCCATTATATTGGCCCCTATTTTATTTTGAAGATAGTGGGAAAGTTTCTTATGAGCTAGAATTGCTTGCAAGTTTGGGTTCTATTCACCCTATGTTTCATTGGTCTATGTTGAAAAAATGTGTGGTTGATCCTTCCTTGGTGGTTCCTATTGAGAGGGTTCGTATTTTGGATTCCCTGTCATATGAAGAGGTTCTAGTGGAGATCTTGGATAGGCAAATTTGTAGATTGAGGACTAAAGATATAGCTTCAGTAAGGTCCTTTGCAGGAATCACAAGGTGGAAGAAGCCATTTGGAAAGCAGAGGAAAATATGCAAGCTACATACCAATTTTTGTTCTATCTGTTGGGAAAAGGTGCTTAAAGTGTGAATTTTGTTTTTTCCGTCTTATTATCCTGGTTTATCATTTAATTCTGGTGTTATATCATTCTCGTATGAAAAGTTACCTAGCTCATTATTCAGGGACGAATGATCCTAAAGAGGAGATAATGTAACACACTCAAAAAATTTGAGAATTTTATTTTTGTCCCTCCCGTGTTTGAAATGTCAATTTTTGACTTAAATTGTGTTTAGGCATATGAATGGGGTGTCCCGGCAAAGTTTTGGATATGGTTCAGAGTGGTTTTGGACAACAGAATTAGTGAGCCTCCGCAATATCCCCGTGTCACATAGGCTACACTTTGGTATACCCAGTATGACATAGGGGATAATCTCTGCATTTAGCAGCGTAGCACAGAGGTTAGCCTCCGCAATAAGGTCTATACCACACCGCTATGTCAAATATGTGCAATTTTTTTGTTTACTTAGGATGATGTCTTTTCACCTATGCATGACCCTTAAGAGTAATATAGCCTATTTCTTTCAATTTTGAGAGATTAAAAATCCCTAATTCCACTCTCAAACTCAAATACCCCAAGAGAGCCAAAGGATTTCATCGTTGGTTCATCTTTCAGGTTTTAAGATCCAAATTACTTTCTAATTCTCGTGTGTCTAAGGCATGTACCTATTTCCCTACACTTGTATTTTATTAGTGATATGAAAATTGGTTTATTATTCATGATTTTCATGTTGGGTTTTGAACTATGGGTTGAGGCTTTTACATATAAATTGTTTAAATGTTTTCTCATGATTACCATTGAACTACTATGCTTTACATTATTTATTTACACACTCATTAGGGGTGCATGGGAATGTTGAATGGAATAAGGATACAATGGATTCCCCATATAATTCGTTTTGGTATGGAAATTGGTAATAACCCCAGCCCACTTTCTTAATTTGTTTTGGAATGTGATTTATCAATTGTCTTGGCTTATTTCCTTAGAACTAATGCATCGCATAAATTAGAAAATGGTTAAGGATGGTTTTGAAAATCTTATGAGGTATGAAAGAATCCCCCAAGTGATTTCTATAATGGAGTCAAGGGTATGAAGGAATACCGAAAGGGTTGTCTAATGACATGGTTTGTAAGCTATTGTCGTTATGACGATACCACTTAATGATTTACTCTTAAATATAATTGTTGGGTTATATGTTAAATATTTTAATTGGGCTTAAAGGGGGTTTTTTAGCTATTCGTGGAAGGTGGAGGTGGCGAGGGGATCGATACTAGAAACTCACGTTTACCGACGTGAGGGTTGGTCTTAATAGATGGTGAAGGGTAAGGATTCCCCAGCCTTTTATGGTACCTCCAGCTAGTACAGTAAACAGACACTAGGGTGCTTTCAGTAGGGGGACATAACCCATATAGCCCGTGGGTGCCAATTTAGGATAGTCAAGCTACACAGTCCAGGTTAAGGTTTTAAAGTTCATGCTAAGCCTTGTTCCCTTTCTCAGTATGTGATATATATTTGTATTTCATAGGATATTGTGCACTGGTTTTAATGGTTTCTGTATTATGGTTCATGCATTACTTTATCCTTTATTCCTAGCTACATGTTAGTACTCTAACCACTAACCATCTTCAGACGATGTATCCCCATGTGATGTAGAAACTGGCCATACTTCTTCTCCTCCTGTATTGTGACTAGGTGATTGTGGGATAGTTCATGAGTCATACTAAAGTGGTTGTCTTTCATCCTTCAAAAGACCCTATTTCATGATTTGGGTTTCCTTATGTATTGACTCTTTCTTCAGGATTTGTTTTTGTCTATGGTCGGGGGCATGTCCCGACTAGATTATCTTTGGTTTTGTATAGGCTTTGTTGTACATTATTGTGAACATAGTCATTATGGTTGGTTATCGATATTGGTTATTGGTTAGTGGATGTAGGATATCGATCTATCATAAATTCTTTGAGCTTTCTTATCATATCTTATTTTATGTTGGAATTCATCCACTGCTAGGTGTACTTAGTTCTATTGGATTATGCTAAGGGGGTGGTGTCCAGTCCTCGGTGGACTTGAGATACCCATCACAGCCAGGCCCAGGTTTAGGTTATGAAAAATCATTATGATGGTTGGTTATAATTGGTTTAGCGATGGTGATGATTAGTTGATATTTATGACTAGGTTTACGATGTTAATTAGTTGTTAAATAAGTATTTGTGGATAAATAATTCTAGTTAATAAAAGATGTAAGTTGACAAGTGGATAGTGAATAAATGGTGATAGATGGACTTTTGTTAGATGGCGGCTAGCAGAATTATGATGGCTTGAAATAAATATTTGTTATTTTATGAATATGGTCTAGTGGTGAATCTTCGTTAGATGCTAGATATTAGCTAGTTGGTGAAGAATGGTTAGTTGATGACCCATGAATAGTTATGAGTATATTTTGGTAAATGTTATTCAATTACCATTATTGATGATGATTATGAATGTTGGCAAATGGCCGTTTGATGGAAAATGTGGAAAACTTTGGAAAATGAGAAAGTTTGGATATATTGACAATTGGTTTCTTTTACGTTTCTCTTGGGTGTTCTCTCTAGTTATATGGGATGCAGTGATGAGTTCTTTACTTTATGCACTAGCTGGTGTATGGGAGCCAACTTTGTATTTGTGTTTGCTTATGATTGCACTTTTGTTTCTTTATGATTTTGAATTGTTTATTTCTTATGCACGACAGTATTGGTATGATTTGATGCCTTATGTTATATTGTTATTCCAATATTTAATACTTGTTATGTACAATGATATTTTCATGCATTGATGCTTTGTGTTATATTGTGATTCTGATATTTCATACTTGATATGCACAGCCACATTAGCATGGGTTGATGCCTCATGTTATACTATTATTACGAATTGCTTACTTGATATATATAGGGATTGCTGAAGATGATTTAGGTTTGATTCTTTAACTTGACTTAGTTATGATTATCTTGCACTTTATCATTCTTATATCATGATTTAGCTCAGTTGGCCGATGATGCCTACTGAGTACCCAATATTTTGGTACTCATACTACACTTTTGTACCATTTTGGTACAGATCTGACTATTAGCTATCACTGTTGATCGTGGTTTATGCGGTGATAAATTCTCGGAGATAGGGTGAACTCTTGGAGTTTGAGTTACCTGATCTCCTTGCATATCCTATATTTCGTCTTTAGTATTTTAAGATAGATGTATTGACTATTCTAAACTTGGAGTTGTTTTGAAACTATTAGTTCCTCTTGTACTATCTCCACCAGGTTTCGGGATTGGTATCTTGTATGATTGGTTATTCTATCTAGAACCCTTATATTTACAATTGGTGCTCTATGTTGGGCCTCTTACTTACCGAATTCCCATGTTAGTTTCGGGTTATGCTGTTGGCTTACCTATTGGATGGAATTGGTAGGTTCCATCATTACTCATAAATCAGGTTGTGATAGAACAATCACTCCGTAACTAGGGCACGCTCTTGAGTAATGACCAAAAGTTCCACAAGCATAACATGCCCCAGGCGCAATACTAAAACTAGAAGATCCGGTTCACCCAAAATAACCACCACGACTAGGATAACCAAAAAATTAACCTCTCACAAACTGACCACTACCCTGACCAGAACAATCACCAAAACTAGATTATCCTCAATCGGTAATCTGAAGAGCAGCCTGAACTATCCTACTATACTGACCCTGATGTTAATACGGCTGATGTGGAGGGTACCTACCTTGAGAACTGTTGCCTCTAAACTTGATCCACTATTGCTCTATAATGACACTTTAGGGTATTTCTTATGATTTTGCTTATTTGTGTTGTCAGAGCTTTTCCACAGCTTCCCCAAGTAAGTTATGACTTGCTGGAATTGATAGTTCGGTTACCTGGTAATTCATTTGGCTTTTAGAATCAATTCACCGTTTAGAAGTCTTTGTTGGTTTCAAATGTCCATCTAGCAAAAACTTCAATAAAACAATACATTGTGCCAGCAGCTTTGAAATATTGATTTTAGGTTGGATAGACCTTTGGTTCGGTTACCACTACACTCGAACTCATTTTGACCTATTGGATGGAAAGTTGAGAAATTAGAAATTCAGTTGTAGGGACCACATTTAGTTGAAACAACCTCAGATGGAAAATCCAACTTTTCCAATATGTCTGAAACATCGAAATCAGTATGGTTGCATAACTCATTTGCTCATATTGGATTCCGGATGTATCCCAAGAAATTGGCCGAAACTTGGAAATTTTTCCAAGTTTCAATTATCTTTTGATTCCTCCAGAGGTACTGCTATCGCGTGGGACTTTATGCGATCGTGGCTAGTATGTGTACGTGATCACCACTCTTAATGGCCTAGGATGGGCTATTTAAAATCCCTCCTTGGCTGACAATTGGCCATTTCTTCATTGTCTTGAGCCTCTAAAACCCTAATAGAGAGAGTAGTCTTTATAGTGTGTGTTGGGTGCTGATTGGGAGCTTAAGAAACTTGCATATTCGAGATTAGCATCGAATCTAAGGTAACATTCCTTTAATTTTAGTGTTAAATTTTTAAATTTTAAGACCAAAAACCCCAAATGGCTTGAGGCTTGATTTTAGCCCAAATGTGATTGATTTATACAAATTTCTTTACGGTTATAACTCCCTAATAGTAGTTTAACAATAGGTTGGTCTCGAAAACTCGTCTTCCGTATGTGGGACCCACTTGGGGTTTTTGGTGTCGTTTTGGGACCAAAGCTCAATGGTGCAACATGGGTGTTGTTATTCTCATATTAATGCATAGATTAGCATGGATCTTTGGAGAAACTTGGAGGAAAGAGAAAGCGAAGGTTGTTGGTTCGTGAGCTATATTTGGATTTGAGGTAGGTTAGGCTTACTTGTGTTAGATGGAGCTTTATCATAGTATAATTGTGATATCGTGATAATATTGGCTGGGGCTTAGATGTTGAAATAATAGATGGTATTGCTTGGTATTAGTTTAAACTCTTAGGCTATTGAACGTGTTAAGTGTGATGTTTTACTCATAGTATAGAACCTTGGTTAGTTGAACTTGTTATCTCATGAATAGCATGAGAATGATCTAGTTGCTCTAGTTGGATAGGAGTAACCATGTTCACTCACCTTATGAGTATGTTGGCCTAGTTTGTATAGTTTTGAATTGGCTTTAGGTGCTTTGGATGACTTAAGAGTAATACTTAAGGAAGAATTCCCTATAGAACTAGTGTGGATTGATAAGCCTTTGAGACATGATGTAGATGACCTAGTCTGATTCCAGATAGAAGTTAGACTTTAATAAGGTAATTTGGGATATTAGAAGTGGAACTTGACCCACCTTGAGCTTGAACTATGTAAGTTTATTAGTGACCTAAATACCTGTTGAACGCCTAGAATATGATTTTGGTAATATAATGGCTACACCCGGTAAATGGTTTATTCATGATGTTATTTTGGAAATAATGTGCATGCTTGATTGTGATCTTATTGTTACTATTTGGATAGCATTGGGATAACCTTGTAAATTGAATCTGTGACTATGCTACCACTTGATTATTGGCTAGTTTACTCTGTGATCCTTGGATTATGTTATCACTCATATTATGCTCAACCCTAGTGACTATACTAATGTTTGTGCAAAAGAGCCCTTTTTATGCTTGTATTGCAAATTATGCTAATAAGGAGGGGTTCTAGAAAGTATAAGCATGACTTACTATTGACCATGCTAATAATCATTTAAGCCCGATAATATGTGAAATATTCCTACAATATGTATACACATGCTCATGCACCTACTAATGTATTGCATTGATAATAAATTGTAAGGAGCGATGATATGTTTTTTTACTTCTTTTCCCACTCCACTCTTCATTTATCTTGCATTGGTTGTTGGTTTGTCTATATATATGCGTGTGTGTGTGCTCATATTAATTTTATGATCGATATTGATATATATTAATGCCCGATAAGGCCAGAGGATATGTTGATATTATGTTGATACCTAGCAAGGCCAGAGGGATATATTGATGTTATGTTGATGTCTGGCAAGGCCGGAGGATATATTAATGTTATGTTGATTCCCAATAAAGTCGTATGATATATTGGTGTTATGGTGATGCCCCGTAAACCCAGAAGAGGTATTGATGTTATAATGATGCCCGGTGAATTCGAAAGAGGTATTAATGTTATGATGATGCCCGGTAAACCCGGAGGATATATTGATGTTATAGTGATTCTATGTATAGTAACCATATATAAATATATAGGTATGTGTGTGGTTATTCCCTTTTATGATTACACCCATATGTGCATTAGGGATATGATATTTTCCTTAGAAAGTTGTCTATAACTCTCTACTGTTAATCACTTATTAAGTGGCGTGGCTCTTGTTAATACTAATTAGTGAATAGAAGTAGAATATGTTGAATATTTAGTTAAGGCTAATTATTAAGTATAATCATGTGAGGGAGTAAGGATTCACCTACTGGATATATATGACTCGAAAAAATGGCTAAATTGTGGAATTTCGCTTGTAAAATGGATTATGTTATAACTAGTTGTCAATATAAAGTGGTCATATTACTTGATGGCTAGAAGACTAGAAACTAGTTACTGGACCTTGCTTAGTTAAAATGTGGTAACTAGCAATTATGGTTGTAAAATGGCTAGTGATGTTAATAGACTTAGCATTGTTGATGATTAGTGATATTGATGTCTAGTATGTGATGTCGTTGGTTGTTTAAATAAGGACTTAGAGAATTATGGTGCTAACTAGAAAATATGTTGGGTAATAGGTAGATAAGTGTGTTTGATACTATGTAACCTCTTCCTATATGATGACTAATGCACCTATGATAACTAGGAATGAGCTTTGGCTAAATAGTGATTATGGTTTAGTTATACATCTTGACTAGAGGTGGATGTTGGCTACTTGGTAGATAATAATTAGTTGCTATTTCATGAAGGAGGATTTTATATAGAATCGGCTAGACTAATGATTGGAGGCCTTGTGATGACTAGAAAACTAGTAGTTAATAATAATTGTTGATTAGTTAATAGTGAGTAGATAGAGTATATTAAAGAGTTAGATGTCTAATTGGCTATATGACTATGGTTATGAGTAATTGATTTGTGTATTTTGATTGTGGTAATCAATGATGATCATGAACTTGGCTAATGACCGTTTACACAAAAGGTGGTAAACCATGGACAATGAGAAGTTCGTTATATGCTAGATTACTGTAATGGTTGATTCTTTAATGTACTCTCCTGTAGTATAGGACGCCATGATAAGTTCTTTACTTTATGGGTGTACTCCCCGGTGGTATGGGACACCGTGGTGGGTTCTTTTACTTATGCTTTAACGGACATTTGTATATCATCTTGGTCTTATTGAGATTGTGATTGTATTAGTGATGCTTTACGTTTTGGATCAGTTACTTCTTATATATAATGGCATTGGCGCATGATATGTTGTGGTATTGTTCTAGTTTGATTATTGATTATATTGTGATAATGTAGACGATTCAGGTTCAATTTTGTACCTTGACTTTGATATATTGACTTACTTTATATCATCTTTCTATCATGATTTAGCTCAGTCAGTCGATGATGCCTACTGAGTATCCGTTGTTTTGGTACTCAAACTATACTTTTGTACCTTTTTAGTGTAGACCCAATTACTAGTTGTCGCCGCTGAGTTGAGATCGTACAGTGTTGATATACTGGAGACAGGGTGAGCTATGGGATTTTTGAGTCACCCATTTACCTCTTATATTTATTCAGTCTTTTGTATTCAAGACGGATGTATAAGACTATTTAGACTTTGAGTTGTATTTCCTATTTTCAAACTTAGATTCTCTTAAACTGATATTACCAGGTCATAGGAATTAGCATCCATAGTTTATTGTCTATTGTGGAACATAGTTTTTTATGATGGTGTTCATCTATTATGGCCCTTTTTAGGCGTTTCTACCAAAGTAACCCATTGCCTTAGCTCTAGATTATGGTGTTGGCTTATGGTGTTTTCTTACCTACTGATGGGTCTTAGTAGGTGCCATCACGACTCGTGAATCAGGTCGTGACAGGATCTCACTGAAATGACCCTGATTACGCGGCATGTTATCGCTGCCCCCCTTATGCCTAGTGATGCATCTCCTCTATAACCTAATCATGATCAAAAACCTCAGCAAAATACCTACTCGCAATAACCAAACCTTGTGTACACATTAAAAAAGGAAGTCTTAATCCTCGAACAAAGCAACGAACTCTCTCATATTCAGTAGTCAGAATAGAAGTAGAATGCCTATATAACTCATGAAATCTAGCCTCATGCTCCATAACAGTAATTTAGCCTTGCTCCAACCTCAAGTACTAATCTCTCAGATGGTCCCTAAGATTGTGAGTCATGTACTTCTCCAAGAAGATCTCAAAGAACTGAGTCAATGTCAATAGGGAAGATCCAACTAGCCTAAAATCAAGATGACTTCTCCACCATTGTCGAGCTACCAATTCCAACTAAAAAGTAGTGTAATCCACACCATGAGTCTCAACTAGTCCTAAATGATGAAGCCTATCCTCACAAGCAATCAAGAACTCAAATGCATCATCGCCCTATGTACCAAAAAACCTAGGCGGAGACGATCTCAATAATCTACCAATTATTTTTTTCTCCACAGACATAGAAAGTTGGTTAACTATCGGCTAAGTAATTACTAGAGAAGGAAGGACCTCAACTCTAGGAGCTATAAATAAAGGGTTTTCCCCCGCCTCATTACCACTCTGATATGTAGATTGTGTACCATCTGATGGTGCACCACCAACTAATACTAAAAGCTGAACCAAAGCATACTAAGCACTGAAGTAGAAATAAATCCCAATGGAGCCTGGGATGGTCCTGTCCCAGCGCTGGCTGGGGAGGAAGAATTTCTAGATCGGGAGAAAGAATAGGTTTTAGTGAAGGCCTTCTATCCTATCCCCTAGTTGGGGACACATCTCGAGGTTTTCCTCAACCTCTAGGTCATCCATGAAAAATGATAGGATCCCTCATCTCGGTCTTGGGACCCTCATCTCGTATAGTGGTAGCACGTATCCAATCCATCAGTGAAAGAGTTAAGCCTACGAAATCCCTTAGAAACCAACTCAAAATCTTAGCAAGAAATGAGTGAATGAAGTAACTCTTAAGAATGTACTAATTCCTTCAGAAGATAAGAAATGGACGTCATCGCTCCAATTTACGGGACTCTATTAGACATTTGCTCATGTACCCATAATACCGGTGAAACCTAGGCTTTGATACTAATTTTTCATGACCTAATTTACAAGTCTTGATGGCACCTACATTATTTCGCTTATAGGTAAGCCAAGCTGTAACTCAGAGCCATAAGAAATGGGTAAACATGGTAGAAGATTGTCTAAACATAAGAAATCAACACTTAAGAAGCTAAATCAGCAAATAAGTAGTCATAACAGTCTAATAGATAGATAAATGAGTAAAAACCATCCCAAGACTCGGTAATGCATGTACAAGAGCTACAACAACTATTTACAAGTACTAAATAGTCAAATACAATCTATCTCAAAAATAAAAGAATAGACAGAAAACATAGAAGGAAAAAGGGTAATCCGACTCCAAAAACTCATCCAATATCAAAAATCGTTCAGTATAATCATGGAATCAGCAGTAGCAACTAGTACTCAGATCTATACCAAAAAGGTACAGAAGTTTACTATGAGTACCAAAACCTCAGGTACTGTGAAGGCACCATCAACCGACTAAGATAAATCATGGTGTAAATATGATAAGATACAAGATAAAGTAAACTAAGTTAAAGTAAAAAGGGAAAACATAGAAATAAAATCCAATACTGTTGTGCATAGGTAAATAAATAAATACAGAAAAGTAATTTAGAGATCACAACATTATAACTACTAAATAATGCCCCATAAGGCAATAAGTTTGGAAAAGTAAATAACCCAATGCAGGCTCCTATAATCCTGGAGGGTACAATAAAGGAAAGTAAATAACTCAATAACCATGAATTACCAACCATCATTACATAACCAAGAGTCCATCCAAACCATATCATATTATGAATAACTCCTAAATACTAAAATTTAACCAAAACTCAATAGTGTCACCATCATTACCATTATTTTCCAGACCCGAACTGGAACTCATATTACCAATATCATCATTAATTGCCGAACACAAATTGAAATTTATATAGTGTCACCATCATTTGCCAAACTTGAATCAAAACTCATAGATCATTAGACCATATCAATAGATCATGAAAATAAACCATAATCATAAACCATATCACTAAATCACAATGATTATCCATCGAAACTTACCTGAAATTAGCACTAATGGTAATTTATCAAACTAGCATAACTAATAAACTTATACTCTCTTCAAAATCCCAAAATAATCATTAACAAAGGTATATCATATGTAAATACGTATAAAAAAAGTTAACACAAGTCTTGACCTAAGGTGGACTAGAGGGGTCCACTTCTAATCCCCGTAATCTAATTTAGGCAAATTCTATCCAAGACTACTTTAAGGTATATAAATTCGCCTCTAGATGTTAAATAATCCCTAATTAGCCCTAAGATAGAAATTCATCCTAAAAACATGAGCAACTAAGTCAATTATGCCTAAATTACGATTTCAAGATAGCCTAAATAGTCCAACTAAGTCAAATATTCTCAATCATATCTCCAAAACCTAAATCCCACCCTATATCTTGTATAATATCATAAGCTACTATGAAATATCTTAATTTATGAAGTGGGTAAACCTAGCCTACCTAGATGCTAAAGAAAAGACTAAATAATTTGCTAAACCACCAATTTTCCTTTTCAAGAAGCTTCTGTAAGATGTCATGCTATAAAAATCAAAATCTAGTCATCAAAATGAAAAAAATGATACCCATATTTCACTATTGTGCTTTGAGTCCAAAATAACGTAAAAATCATATATGGGAGCCATTTTTGGAATCGTAATTTCAAAACTAATATAATGTTGCTCTACACTCAAGGAACTTTTCCCCTAAAAAATAAGTGATTTCTAAACTCTAATGGTGTTACAATTAAGCCACCAAGATTCTAGGGATTTTAGAAAAAGTTGGAGGAATTAACCATGAAATTAATGGAAGCTTACAGCAATTTCAATGAAAAATTGCATAAATTAACTATACCAAAGCTTCACAATAACATACAAATATTTCTCCCAATTTTTCACACAATTTAGGGTTTTACTCTCTTGAGAATGGGTGAAAAGTGGGGAGAAATTGGGAAAAACGGGAATTTATAAGCACTAGGTGCTGCTAAAGTAGGCCCACCACTAAAGTTCCTAGGTGCCGCTAAAGAGGTACTCGTCCCCTTAAGCCAAGACACTAAATTTGACCATGGACTACTTCATCTCTAGCCACTAAAGCGACCAAAGGTCCTCTTTAGTGGTCACACCAGATATCATACACAAACTGGAGACGTGGAATTTTTTTGAGTCTCTACCAACCCTCGAGATTCATCTAAAATCCTATATGTGCAAATGAACTATCATACCCTAAAGGATTTGATGTTATAGATTCAATAGCGCAGTCAAAATATTCATCCGGGGTCATTTCAACAAAAAGTGGGTCCCACACCCACTTGCCATATTTCTTAACTTTTAGCTAATATCCCAAAAAGAGTTTGGGAGCCTCGAGACCTAAACAAATAATCCACCCAACCTAAAATAAATGTTATGAAGCTGTTGGAATATTTAGAAATGGAATATGTGGTTGTTTGACTGAAGTTGGTTGCCAGTTTCAACCACTGAAGGCTTTAAAATAGGAAATTGTCTCTAAAAAATAAACGAACTGCCCGATAATCAAACTGTCAGTTTCAGCAAGTATAAATGACTGAGGAAAGCTATAGGAAATCCCTAAATGATGAAAATAAGTGAAAATATAGAAAATAACCTGCAGGACCATTATATAATTTGAGGTAGGTTATGTCTTAACTTTCTTTAGACTAGGTTGGGTAGTTAATATTAATATAAAATCATGTTAGGGTATGGGTACTAATCATGAAAATATTTTTATTACTATTTTATGCTAGTTTTAGGGTCTATGTTATTGTTATTGGTGGTTTGAGACATTATTTGCTATGTGTGATAGTGTAGGGTCTTATATGATATTATTGGCTTAGTGTTGATATATATTTGGTTGTATTCTTTATGGTGGAAATTTCCTAAGTTGGGATTTCAATGAAATATTATTTCATATCTTACTCTACTGGTATATTTTCATATATTAGATCATGGATGGTTAGCATATTGAGTGGATTTTTGGCGAACCTGGTTGGTATACTTGCCGGGTTTTAAAATTCTTATTCTTTTGGTTATGAGCATTACATCTTCATGTCATATACATTAATGAGACATTGGTACCACTATGGAAATATTGTTTTTTTTGACAGAAAATGTGACATCTTTAAAAACCCTCTATCGAAGTTGATTTTTACCAAACTACACCTCCAATTGAAGGATAAAGTGGTCTATGTCAAAATATAGTAACCCAACTAGGTTAAGGTTGATCCCACAGGTAATATTTCATAAATCATGCTTGAACTTGTTGAAATAACCAGGCAGCACAAAAAGTAAATAGGGGGATTTTCTGAAATAGTAAAAAGTAACAAGAACTTGATACTTGAGACAAACACTAGGCTTATGTTCCCCCTGGCTTCTAACTCTTTAGATTTATTGTGTACTATCAAACTATTCCAATACCTTGCTTGCAGAATTTGATAATTTATGTACCATCAACTGTCTTGTAGACTCATTGATACATTTCACCTTTTACCTTTTGAGTCTCAGGGTGAAACCTTACTAACCCTTATCCTAGATCCCAGTTTAACAATTACCTTTTAAGTCTCAACTTATTAGATGAAAGATAATCGCCCTAAGTAGATAGTACATGTAAGCTTATTTTGGCAATTAACTCTAAATCACTGTTGTGATCTCCATTCCCAATCTCTACCTCCCTCTCGTGTTCGTAGTGAATACAGGTGGGATCCTAACATATGCACACGTTAAGAGGACAATCAAATCAAAGAAAACCACAATACATGCAAGAATCTATAGAACAACTTGGCACTTTCTCCACTTTGTTAATCCACCAGAGTTCCCACAACCCTAGATAAAGGAATTAGCCACTCATAGTTGTGAGAAAATTCATGGTATTCATAGAAAAAATCATAGAATCAATCTCACAATAATGAAAGAAGAAAACCAAAAGTCTCAAGTTGAATAACAAACCAAGAAAAATAAGATCCTGAGATCAAAAGTCAATCTTGGAATCAAAATATGTTTGTGAATGATGTAAACTTAGCCCCAAAGGTCCAATCTCTGGACTAACTAAGTACAAATATTAAAAGGGTATTTATTTATTACAAGTAAACCCTAGTATTCAAATCCTAAACAAATGAGGAAAACTTAACTAAACATACATAATAATGACTAAAAACATCATAGAAGTATATGTTGGATACATGGAAACCCAAAGTAATCAAGTCAAAATATTTTAGGAAAATTGCATCTGTGGCCACCTACGGATATGGGTCATAGGTGGCACCTACGCCCCTTAGGTTGGGGCTGTAGGTAGTCCCAAGAATTTGCCTCTCTATTTCTAATTTGTTGATACCTAGGGACCCCACCTACACCCAATTGGTTGTATCTATAGGGCGTAGGTGCCAAATAAGTTGTCATTTTTTGGCTTTTTCTTCTGTTTTCTTCCTGTTGGCTTCCAATACCTAGTTTCCTACAAAATCACTCTAATAATAAATCAAACACAAAAAATATCCTTAATTGCATGCATATTCTCCAAGTTTAAGCAACGTAAGTTCCATTAAACCATGGCTCATCAACACCCTCAACTTAGAACGTTGCATGTCCTCAGGAAAAAAATGATAACAAAACAATACGATGATGCTTAACCAAGAGAAACCTGAGATACCTATGGCAGACAGACATCAAATTTAGCTCAAAACAAATTATCCTTTCTATGTTCATTACTTTAAAACCAACTGTTCGTATCTATGAATCACAATAATGTGACACAGAGGAATCAAGTTATGGTATTATACTAGCAATAAACAACTATGAATATGTACAAGTTACACTACCCAAACAAGTAAGCAGCTAACAACATAATCCATGCACCCTCACAACTAAGAAGTCCCAATTTCATATATAAAATCATGCATATCAATGAAGGGATGTATCAAGAGACACTCACACTCATAGGGAAGTTCAAATTAAAGTTCATCAAATATCATAGGCTTGACCTTATTTTCTTTACCTAAGTTTTTAGATAGTCAGGGTATGATCACTATAGGACTTTACTCGACTTGTAATGTAGGCTTGGGGGATGGTATGGTACATATGAAAATTTAGTGAATAAGTATCCTTGGCACTACACTTAGTTTGGGTTCCACTACTTAGCCAATTTCTTTTATTCCAACGTTATTTCTCCCTTTTTATTCTTTTATTGCACATTCAGGTTGGGTGTTATTTCTTTTATTCATTCTTTTTATCTTTTTCACAATTTCTCTTTTCTTTTTATTTTTCTAACACACCCAACCATACTATATTTTTTCTTTTCTTTTACCCTCTTTCATACCCATTTTACATTACGCAACCCTAAGAGAGCCACCCTCAATTTAAGCGATCTATCTGAGTTGAGGTGCACAATTTCCAAGGAGGATCGGGACAAAATAGGTTCATTGTAACACAAATAGGAAGGTGAAAGGTGTAACAAGAAAAATAGGCTACACAACTCAATTTAGGGATCAAGGGATACTTATTCACTTTTGCAAGGTCAGTTAGGCTAAAAGTGCACTTATTTCAAGAATGGCCTATGATCCTTTCCTAATGGACTATCCTAAAGCCTAGAAAAGACTAACCAAGCAAGTTCTGAATTCAACACACCAAGAGAACTAAGTAGTATCTCACACACACATGGCATAGGGTTTCATCACAAGCTACTACCTAACCGGTTCATGCAATTCTTATCTATGATTGTTACATCCCTAATCCTAATGCCATAACAAGATTCATAATAGTCACATATAATATACATATCACACAGTTAAAAACAAATTTTGGAAGGGTATCATTTTTTTCAAAAATTAACAAAAAGCATGTCAACTTCCCTAGATACTCATTTTTCACCTAGTTAAAGACAAAACGTCGTGAAATAAACACAATATGCCTAAACACATAGGCTCTACTAGGAATAAGACTTTGGAGAAAGAGGCAAGGGTAGAAAAACCCCAAGAGGACATCAAGATCCATGCAGACCCACCCTAAACTTAAGACATGAATTGTCCCCAATGCATTATACCACTACAAAACAAGAGTTAGAAATATACTTATGGCACCATAGGTGTGTAAATCTAACGTCAATCACAATAACACGTATACAAATAACAAAATACCCTGTGTTGCCTCCCAACAAACACCTATTTTAACATCGTAGCATGACGGGGATATATTGGTTACTCAAACTTCACCAAAAATCCCATGGGTACCTTGATTACTCAGACTTAATCAAGGTAGCCCAAAAACTGGCATCCAATTTTCTCTTTCCACTTTGAACTTATGAATTTTACCCCTAATTGTTTTTTTGATTTCCCAATATGCTCAAGGGGGGGTGGTATAAAAATAAATGACCCAAGCAATAGATGAGGTGTGTTGTACTCCTTTTCCCTTATGTGAGGAATGTAATTCTTTGTTTCTAGCTCAACAAATTCAAGAATATAGACACATGTTTCCTCTTCCTTGCACTCTTCTTCAAGCTCGAATGGCTTGATCAATATCTTACTATGAAAATATAATGTGGAAAATGCTTTGAACTATGTCTGATATGCCCTTACTCAGGAATTGAAGCCTTATTTACATCCTCACATAACTCTAGTATTCTCTTCTTAATAGTGACATTATCCATAAAAGTATGAACAACTGTTAACTCCTCCAATTCCAACTATTTAGGTTGGCTTTTTAGAATTTTTTCAGTCTCACATCACTTATAATTAAGTTTTTAGGCGTTATATGCATCAAATTTTGCATTCAACTCTACTTCTAAGTGGTAAATAACCAATCCAAACCTATCAGCCATTATAATAAGCTCGTGGTTATTATTTTCAAGGTGTGTTAATGTTTCCATTAGGCTCACCTTGTGTTCCTACACTATGTCGACCACACTCCTATAATAACATACCATATAAAAGGGATAAGGATCAATAATAAAGTAGCCTTCATCACTCCATATTTCCTCTGGCCAAATTGACATATCAAGAAGAGTAGGCATACACTAGCGTATGCCTGAAGAAGAATAGAAAAGAAAAATTTGACAACCTCAATAGCTCTAATTTATCAATCTATAATTGTATTCCCTGGCAACAGCACCAAAATTTTGATGTTGCCCAAACTACACCTTCAATTAAAGGATAAAGTGGATGCTATCAAAATATAGTAACGCAACTATGTTAGGGTCGATCAAACAGGGAATATGTTAGAAATCTTGCTTGAATTTGTTGAAATCACCAGGCAGTATAGAAAGTAAATAGGGGGATTTGCTAAAATAGTAGAAAGTATCTAGAGCAAGATACTTGAGATTGTAATCAATCTAAGATGAACACTAGTCTTATGTTCCCCATGGCTTCTAACTTTGTAGATTTATCATGTATTATCAAACTATTACAATACCTTTCTTGTAGAATATAATAAGTTATGTACCATTAACTGGTTTGTGGACTCATTAATAGATTTCACCCTTTACCTTTTGAGTCTCAGGGTGCCACCTTACTAACCCTTATCTAGGATCCCCGTTTAACTATTATCTTTTGAGTATCAAGTTATTAGATGAAATATAATCATCTTAAGTATATAGTGCAGGTGAGCTTATTTTGGCAATTAACTCTAAATAACTATTGTGATCTCCTTTTCTCAACCTCTACGTCTCTCTCGGGTTCATAGTGAATAAAGATAGTATCCTAATGTGTGCACGCATTGAGAAGACAATCAAATCAAAGAAAATCACAATACATGCAAGAATCTTTATCTAGAACAACTTGGCACTTCTTCTACTTTGTTAATATGTCAAGGTTCCCACAACTCTAACTAATGTAATTAGCCGCTCATAGTTGTGAGACAATTCATGGAATTCATAAAAAGAATCATAGAATCAATCTCATAATAATGAAAAAAACAAAGTATCAAGTTGAATAACAAACCAAAAACAAACCAAGAAAAATAAGATCTCAAGATCACAAGTCAATTTTCAAATTCAAAGATGTTTGTGAATAATGTAAACTTAGCCCCAAAGGGACTATCGCTGGACCAACTAACTAAAAATATAGAAAAGATATTTATAGATAAAAAGTAAACCCTAGAATTCAAATCCTAAACAAATAAGGAAAACTTGACCATCGTACATAATAATGACTAAGAGCATGATAGGAGTGTATGTAGGATGCATGGAAACCCTACGGACCCAGGAAAATTGCATCGGTGGCCACCTACAGACCCACTTATGGGCCATTGGTGGCACCTACGCCCCTTAGATAGGGTCCATAGGTAGTCTTAAAAATTTGGCTCTCTGTTTTATATTTCTTGACACCGACGAACCCACCTACACCTAGTGGGTGGTACCTTAGGGACGTAAGTGCCAAAGTAAGTGATCATTTTTTTGGTTTTTGTTCCATTTTCTTTCATTTAACTTCCAAAACCTAGTTTCCTACAAAATCACTCCAAAATTCATCAAACCTAACAAAATAGCCTTAAGAACATCCATATTCTCCAAGTTTAAGAATCGGAAGTGCCATGAAACCATGGCACATCAGAAGTATGTGCCAGAGAAGAGTTATAGATATTGGATTGGTAATTGTTATTGGATTGTATATGGGCTTCGAACCCCCCCCCCCCCCCCTTCATGGGTCCTACCTTAGGAGCTGAGCTTACTAAGTGTATAAAAAGGTTGTACGATAACCTCGAACATATCATCATCATCTTCATTGCATTTCATACATTAAGCATATTTTGTGTTGTGTTTTCATCCTTGATTTAATATCTATCTGTAATGCCCCGAGAGTACACCCTGGGCATCACATGGTGCTTACAGACCTAGAGGACCATAAGCTAATCCATGAGCTAGTACCTATTGTGAGCACTAAATAACACAATTATAAATGCAAAAGAATAACTGATATACCATAAGGTTTTAATATCTAAAACAAATACTGAATTATGAATTTGAAGAAATAACTATCTGACCCTAAATAAATACTGAAATCTGAGACAAACTGAATATCTAACTGACATGTCAACTGACGTCTGAATACTGAATAACTGATTGTAGTGCCTGAAGAGCCTCTAAACTGACTATCTGAGAGTTGATGGGACAGGCCCCAACTAACTCCACAAACTACTAAAATAAAGACATAAAGTAAAATAGTCTATCTTCGAAATATAAGGACTCAGCACTGCTACTGCTGGGAGTTTGAAATATCTAAGCGCGGTCTGGGAACTGGGAATCAGAACCTATGATATAATACATCATAGCACAAGAAAAGGTATGTGATCAGTACATTGAATGTACTGGTATGCTAAATGAGGTAGGCTGATATGCATGGCTTCATGACAGAAATAATAAATTATTTGAGTATACATGTAAAGCATGGAGTTCTAAATAGAGCGCATGGAATTTGTAGATACTGGAAATATGTGAAATCTATAAATACTATGTATGCATGAAAGCCCGTAAATACTAAAGGTACATGAAATCTGTAAATACTGGGGATGCATGACAAAGCATATAACATGAAATGAATAAAAGTATATAAACTGAAATATTGAAAAATTGATATATGTATGCTTTGGTCAAACAACACTAAGACTAAATTACTGGTTTGATTATTGGACTGAGACTGTGGGAGGTATCATCTAACCAACATGCCCCAATCTGAGCTAATCGGGGTCCAACCTATAACCATAGTTGGAAGGGTATTAATATCATTCCACAAGTACTAACGTTGGTTGTGTGGATCCACTAAACTAATATATTTTCCAAAGCACTAAGGGTGGCAAGCCTGAAGTGACGGGTGACCCTTGCGAGATAGTCAAGCCTAATCTGATGGATGAATACTCATATCCTTCATTGGCTACGTAGTTCTGGTGTATAAGCACTGCTACTAATGACTCTGCCTATATGATAGGGAATCCGACATCTGTACACTCGCTCAGTGCTAAATCCTACTCCCAACAGAAAGACACTGAAATACTAGACTATTCTGAGTTTAACTGACTGTCCTAATAATGCTCATAGTATGTTCTGAAGACTATTTTATAATGTACTGAGACTAGACTAAGTAAACAACTATGGTTTTTGGGTATTCAATACCCCCAAAACTTGAAAACAATAATAGTAAAATGACACTAAGGCTTGGAGGACAAAGCATGAAGGCTTTTATTAAATCAATCACTCTTGTGGGAATTTTATCAAACGCTTATATTTCATGGTTTAATCAAATATTCCCACCCCTATTTAATCCCTTTAACACATGATTCAGCCACTTTTTACCCAAAATACACTCTCTTCTCTCAAAAAACTCTCAAGAACAACCTAGGGCTTTTCATAGAAAATTCAGAATAGAGAATTTCCTCCATCAATCTATGTGTATTTACAAACCAAGGTATGCATAGTATTAATTCATGGACTCCTTTCGTCCATAAAGCCCAAGAATCCCTTTTCTAAATTCAAGTTTATGGATTTTCTTATAAATTTAATGATTGGGCTGCTCTTGTTCATGTGGATAATGAGAAATTGAATTCTACTCCATGTTGGGTGATAAATTCTTGATAAATTCTATGTTGGTTAAATTATTATAGATATAGATTCATGCAAACCTATGACTAAACCCTTGAATGATGAAATTAGAATTGAACCATGATGTTTAATTATTTTACAATGATGTTTACATGTACCATGCCTACAATATGTTTGATTAAGTGCCTAGATGAAAGAAAAGTGCCTAACTAGCATGATACCATGAAATCCCCATGTATGTACAAGTTATGCCTATCACATGTTTTGATGAAATGCTTCTATAAATGTATTATGGATTATGATTAGTTATATGTTCAAGTAAGTTATGCTTGGTCAGTTTCCTTTCATTGAGTCCTGGGGGTACTTATATCCGAAACATTAGCTGTGTGCCTAGATCCATGTCATGTTTTCACTATACTCTCAGTCAAGCTATGATCCTTAGACTTTAGACAGTCTTATGACTCAGGAAATCTCCATGATCTTATAATGCCCTGATTTTCTTAACCAGAACGCTACACGGTGCTCATGACCCCGAAGGACCACATGCTAACCCATGACTGATATCTGTACCTGTAACTACATAATATACATATAAAATGCGGAAATATGAACAAAGAGGGCGTAAGGTTCAATCCTGAATAATAAAATATCTGAAATAAGGTGGTATCACAGTACCAAAACAAAACTGAAAATACTAAAGTCTAAATCTGAAAACTCTATAATCGTCTGAAAGCCTCTAGACTGTCTGAATAAGGAGTTGAAGGAACATGTCTTCAACTAACTTCCTAAACTGAAAATAAACTGAAATACTAGAATAATAAATGTAACGATCATGTCCTCGAAAGATGAGGACTCACTTCTTACTGAACTGCTACTACTGATCTGGAATCTACACCTCAGAACCTATGGTGTAACATAAAAAAGAAAGCACCATAGCGCAAATGCGTCAGTACAACTAAAGTACTGACTATACGTGGGGGTAGGCTAAATGCATGGGGTTTATATGCATGAACATGCTGACTAATATAAATGTGATAATATATACATACATACATAAGTAACTTCTACTGAACTCGTGGAGACACTGACTACTTGAGTTTGAACTCTGACAACATGTGTTTCGTGATACTGAGATACTAAATGACTGATAACATGGATGACTGTATCTAACAGTCCTAATTCTAGGGAAAAACTATTTGAGTTCCAAATTGTATCTGAACATCTAAGTCTAAGATCAGTCCTAGCTAACAAGTGATCTCTGAAACTGATAATGAGAATACTCGACTGAATCTGAGATTGAGATCAAGCCTATCTGCAGGGTGACCTCTAGATCTAATAATAAGCATCTGAGTATGGGACCATGCCTATCTGATGGGATGGTCCAGGAATCAATGGAACTTTTTGATTTCCTTACTGAGATCGATGATTGTATTTGACAGTCCTAATTCCTGATTTTTACTTTGAAGACTGACACTGAAACTGTATCTGTAACTGTGACTGTGGGAGGTAGTAACCTAACCGACATGACCCAATACTGTACTGGTGGGGTTCAATCTTTGCCCTGATTGGAAGGGTGTCAATACCGAGCCATGGGTAGAGACCTCTACTATGGTCAAGCCTCTCTGATGGGTGACCCCTGAACAGGAAATCAAGCCTAAGGCAATATAATTGTCATGTATAGCCTTAATCTGACGGGTGAATCCTGTCCTGCGCTGGCTACGCAGTTATGGAGTACAGGGATTGCTACTAACGGATCTGTGTTTATAACAGGAAAAACCGCCATCGCTGTACTCGCTCGGTGCTAGTCCCTACTCCCAACTGAAAGACTCAAAAAAAGGATTAACTACGCTGAGCTGACTAAAGGAACTGAACTAATTTATAAACTGATTGACTGAGTTGATAATATTTTCTTAGCTAAACTAAGCTGAATTCACTGAGTTTTGTTAACTGATAGAAAATCTACTTGAGATCTGAGGTCTGTCTGAGAGTACTGAAACTACTGGAACTACTGAACTACTGAGATTTCTGAGTTTTTCTAAGTCACGTGACTAACTGAAATCTGTGGAGCATAGTTTGACTGAGGATGTCTTGAAACATGACACTAGCTCTAGGCACACAGCTATAGTTTTTGGGTACAAGTACCCCCAGGACTCGATGGAAGGAAACTGACACACATGACTGACTTGATCATAAGAGTAGAGTCCACAATTCACAATATCATAAGTAGGATTTTATAATAAGAATGATTCTCAACAAACTATCACATGATCGGGAATGCACACAACATGTATATACTTTCATGGCTTCAATAAATGGACATTCCATATCACAACAATATCATGAGCATCTCATACAACATCTTCAATTCAAGACAATAGCATGGGGATCACGTTGAACATAAACTTAGAACATGGAATAGTCATTTAGGACTTATTATGTCATAAAAGCATGATTTCTATTCCCTTAGGTATTTTCACAAACACCTTACATGCACATCTTAGGCATAGGTGTATTCATCAAGATTACAAATATTAAACCACCAATTTCACATATTTATACATTAAATACCACCATATCCTCACACAAAACATACAAAGATCCCATCTTAGGCATCATCAAACTCCAACCACATGAACATCAACCACCAACAACATAAACATCATAATACATAATTTAGAAGATGGTTCTTAATCTTCATGGATGAAAGGATTCCATGAATCAACTTACGCATACCTTAGAAGGAAGATTCTTGATGATTGACGGAGGAATTTCCTTGAAATTGGATCTTCAAGCTTAATTATGCAACCCTAGTTGTTTTTCTCTTTTAGTGCTCTTGGATGATGAACTTAAGATGTTAGTAGGGTTGTAATGTAATTAGGAGCTATATATTTCGTAATGTTAAGTTTAGGGACGTGTAAGGAGTGTTAAAAGACTTAATTACCCTCAAAATAACTCAAAACGGAGTGTTTTTAGCACTTAGAACTGACTTAGGTGGCGCCCAAGTAATCGCACAAGCTAGGTTGGGTGGAGCCTAACCAATCACCTAAGTTTGGTTGGGCGGCGCCTAACCAATCGCATACCCTTACTTTCTCTCATGAAAATGGGCATAACTTTTTGCTCGGGTATTGGATTAAGGCAAAATTGGTATCGTTGGAAATCTAATTCAATTCTCTATAATTTGGTGGGTAGAAATATGCAGAAATACCACATTAACATCAAGTTATACTCGTTAAAATATTAACCTTATGAAATGGAACACTTAAACTTGATGCATTCAAAACCTCTTAGCTTGTATTACCTTAAGTGACTCATATAAACATACTTAACGCATCATAAGCTATATTATCGCTAGGATACTCATTTTAAGTCATGTACTCAAGTATGAATCACAGGATAGGAGATTTCATATGTAGGAAAAATGGTTCGTCTCCTAGCTTAGAAACATGCGGGGTATTACAGATCTCATAAACTCAGTCAGTTGTCAGATATTAGTAGTATTCTGTTAGTCAACGAAATTCAGTAACTCAGTCCAAGTTCACTTCAGTAAATAATGTTCAGTGTCTATTCATATGGGAGTATAAATTAGTACCGAGTGAAACCAAGGATGGGAACTCACCTGTTATATGAGGGTGTGATTCTTAGAAGCAATCCTTGCATTCCAAAACTATGTAGCCAGCATAGGTTGAGACATCATAGCCTGCTATATGAGGGTAGATGAGGTGTCTTAACCTACTATATGAGGGTTCCCACCGTTCTTATTAGAGTTACCTATTATATTAGGGTTACTCACAGTTTGTTCTTACCAATGGCGCGGTATTGACACACTTCTAATCAGGGCACAGATTGGATCCCAGCTCAGCTATTATGGCATATTTGGGGCATGCCAGTTAGATGACTACTTCCCATAATTTCAGTATCAGTCTCAATAAAAGAACTCAGATAGTTCTTCAGATTTCAGGACTGTCAGATTAAGTCAACTCAATTTAGTATGAAACTCAGATAGTTCCATCAAATTTAGGACTGTCAGATACAGTCAACCCAGGACTGTCAGATACAGTCTCTCATGTTATCAGTCATATAAGTTATCAGTATGCCATGTTATCAGTATTCATATTTAGTAGTTATGTATTAACAGTATCAGTGTCAGTTATTAGTCTCATAAATATAGTCTCACGCTCATGATAGTTAGTAAGTTATTAGTATTGTTCATGCATATAAAGCGCATGCATTTAGCCTACCTTAAATGCATACCAGTACATTCAGTCATTCTGATACATTTGCGCTATGGTGTCTTATACCATAGGTTCAGATACACGAGTTCCAGATCAGCAGTAGATTCCAGTTTCAGCCGTCAGAGTTAGAATTGATTTCTCATCCTTCTAGGACATGATGATTTCTCTATCATATCATTAATTAGTTTATTAGTTGGGGTTAGTTGGGGATATGTCCTATCAACTCCTTACTCATTCAGACAGTCATGTTTAGAGGCTTTCTGGACTATCATATTTTAGACTTCAGTATTTTCAGTTTTATGTTGGAAATTCTATTACCCCACACAGATGTTATATTATTTAGATTATGTTCAGTTTTGAACCTTACGGCCTTACCGTTCATGTTTCCGTATTATTCAGTATTTTATGCAGTATACAGGTGCAGATATCAGTCATGGGTTAGCTTGTGGTCCTTCGGGGTCATGAGAACCATGTAGCATTCTGGGTACCAGATTTGGGGTATTACAACACATCTACGTGCACCCCATAAAAGTAATGCTTCCAAATCTTTAAGGCAAACACTACAGCTGCTAGCTCCAGATCATGAGTAGGGTAATTCTTCTCATGGGGTTCACGTTGTCTGGAGGCATAGGCTATAACCTTACCTCTATGCATGAGGACACAACCCAAACCTACTCTAGATGTATCACAGTATATAACAAACCCATCTAAACCATCTGGTAGAGTCAAAACTAGGGCTGAGGTGAGTCGAGTCTTCAACTCCTGAAAACTCTTCTCGCAGGAATCTGACCATTGAAACTTGACTTCCTTCTAAGTCAATCGGGACATGGGGATGCAATATATGAAAAACCTTCAACAAACTGACATTAATAGCTAGCAAAACCCAAGAAACTCCTGATGTCTAATGGAGAAATGGGTCTGGTCCAGTTTCTCACGACTTTGGTCTTTTGAGGATCAACTCTAATGCCATCACCAAAAATAATATGGCCAAGGAAAGCTACTTATCTTAGCCAAATTTCACACTTACTGAATTTAGTGAACAACTGATGAGCTCTAAGAGTTTGTAACACTATTCTGAGATGGTCTGCATGATCACTTTCCCTACTGGAGTAAACAAGGATATCATCAATGAAGACTATGATGAACATGTCTGAGTATTGCTTGAACACTTGGTTTATCAAGTCCATGAAGGCTACTGGGCATTCGTGAGACCAAAGAACATGACTAGAAACTTGAAATGACCATACTGAGTTCGAAAAGCTATTTTTGGAATGTCACATTCCCTGACTCTAAGCTGATGATAGCCTGATCTGAGGTCTATCTTTGAAAAGTATCTGGCACCCTAAAGTTGGTCAAACAAGTCAGCGATTCTAGGAAGTTGATATCTTTTCTTGACTGTGACCTTGTTCATCTGATCTGATAGGTATGCCCCACGAAGAGACGTTGGATCTGATGAATCCCTTATTTAGGAGATTATTTAACTATTCTTTTAACTTCTTGAGTTCTACTGGAGCCATTCTACAACAACAACATACCCAGTGTATTCCCACCTAGTGAGGTCTGGGGAGGGTAGAGTGTATGCAGACCATGCCACTACCTCAAGAGAAGTAGAGAGGCCATTTTCGATAGACCCCTGGCTTAGGACCAATAACAGTATAACAAATACAAAAATTAATCGGATACAAACTAGTATGGTACACAAAACAAACTAACAGTATAACAAACATAAAAGATAAGTGCATAATAAACTAGTACAGGATGCAAAAAAGCCAAAACCACTAACCCCAAAAACAACAACCCCAACACTATGAACCTGAAACTCCAAACCAAAAGGAGCACTCCCCTATTACTACCACCGTGCTCCCACCCCCAACCCTCTACCCTAATTTGTGTCCTCCACACCTTCCTATCAAGGGTAATGTCCTCTGTAAGCTGTAATTGCTCCATATCATGCCTAATCACCTCCCTTCAATATTTCTTCGGTCTACCTCTAGCCCACTTAAAACCATTCATAGCCAGAGTCTCACACCTCTACACTGGAGCATCAGGGCCCCTCCTCATCACATGCCCAAACTAACGTAGCCTCACTTCTCGCAACTTATCCTCTACCGAGGCAACTCTCACCTTCTCCCAAATAATCTCATTCCTCACCCTATCTTTCCTGGTATGTCCACACATCCATCGCAACATTCGCATCTTCGCCACCTTCAACTTTTGGATGTGGGAGTTCTTAACTGGCCAACACTCCGCTCCATATAGCATAGTCGTCCGTACTACCACTCTTTAAAATTTACCTTTAAGCTTTGGGGGCACCTTCTTATCATAAAGAACTCCTAAAGTGCGCCTCCACTTCAACCACCCTTCCCCAATACGATGCGTGACATCCTCGTCAATCTCATCATTACCCTGAATTATAGACCCCAGATACTTGAAACTCTCCCTTTTTAGATGGACTGAGAATCTAGCTTCACAACCACTCTGTATGACAAAATAGATATAGGTTGAGTATCTAGAAGAAGGTCTATTCTGAAGTCGATTATCCTTTCAGGAGGAACTCCGGGAAGATCTTCAGGGAACACATCTAGAAATTCCCTCACTACTGAAAATAACTCAAGAGTTGGAGCTTCTGAATTTGAGTCTTTGACTCGAACAAGATGGTAAATACACCCCTTCAATATCATCTTTCTCT
This sequence comes from Capsicum pubescens, assembly GCA_030864215.1. NCBI lineage: Eukaryota > Viridiplantae > Streptophyta > Magnoliopsida > Solanales > Solanaceae > Capsicum > Capsicum pubescens. The sequence goes on from CM061544.1 coordinate 111,704,807, forward strand.
CTCTATGGTATGAAATCAATTGTCCTTTAAGAGTTGTGGTACTACCCCACCATTCAAGGACTAGTTCATTTGGGAACTAAAAATAAACTATTCTTTCTCTACAATCAACTGAGGTATAGCATGAGTGGAGCCAATCCATGCCGAGAATGACATCAAAATCCATCATCTCTAACTCCACAAGATCAACAGAGGTAACTTTCTGAGATATTATGATCGAACAGTTCCTGTATACCTATCTGGATATAATAGAAACACCTATTGAGGTATACACTGAAAAGTTCTCTGCTAGAGTTTCAGGACTGACTCTGAAATTGATGGCTATATATAGAGTTACAAAAGAAAAGGAAGCTCCAGGGTCTAGTAAAGCATAAAAATGTAAGTGAAAGACCTGTAACGTACCAGTAACTATGTCAGGAGAATTTTCCTGATCTTGGTGGGACTGTAGAGCATATAATCTGTTCAAACGCTGACCACTGGTAGCAGTAGAAGCGGCACCCTACTGAGTCAGGCGACCGGACGGAACTGACAACTAGTTAAACTGGCCCTGTTGGCACAACTCCCTACCTTTTTGAGAAACTACCCGACATTCCTAAATTTGATGACCTGGTTTGACACACTCGAATCACACATCACTACCCGCTCTACACTTTCCCTGATGGTGTCTGCCATATTTCTGACATAGAGGAATCGTATGGGCACTGTTAACACTGCCTTGGGACTTAGAGCCTGGTGCTCTATCCCTATAATTATTTTTGAATTTGGGTATTTGGGAACTAGCTGAAGAGGGTGTTGGGGCTAAAGAACTTTGATGAAATTAGGGATGGTTACCACCTTCTGAACTTGGCTGACTGAAATTAAAACTACCTATTCTAGCTTTGTTATTCCCCTTTTCTCTCCCCTTAATCTTCTGCTCCTCTATCTGTTGAGCATGGACTATCATCCTATACAAGTCCATCTCCCTAATCAGCATTGCGGTCCTACACTCTTTGGCCACACTATCAAATACGCCAGACACAAACTTACTCATCTTGGATCTGCTGTCAGCTACTACATGAGGAGCATATCTACCTAACTAAGTAAACTTGAGGGAATACTCTTTCACGCTAATGCTTCCCTATCTTAAGTTAATAAATTATAACACCTTATCCTCCCTTAACTCCAATGGGAAGAATCTATCTAATAAAGTTGTGGCAAATTTTCCCATTCTACAGGCCCTGCATCAACACCCCTATCTACCTTCCACTACTTAAACCATGTATGGGCTACATCCTACAACTGATATGTAGATGACTCAGCGCTCTCACTGGATGTCACTCCCATGGCATCCATTACCTTTTGAACCATATCTAAGAATTCTTGTGGATCCTCTTCAGACTTGGATCTCATGAAAAAAAGAGGATTCATTTGGGTGAAGTCCCAAATTTTGGTTGCAGCAGTATTGGCCACTGGGTTGGCCGGAACAGCAGTTGCCCGTTCATTCTGTGCTGCTACAGAATTAACTTGAGTGGTGAACGCAGTTCAGAATTCTGCTAAGAGACATGCTCGTCTAGAGGATCTGCCTGGATGGGCTGAGGTGTTGGCTGGTTTCCTTTCCCTCTTTTGTTATTATTTTTGGAAGGCATGTTCTGTAAATGTAAGAAAGAAATAGATTATACTGAGAGTTTAAATTGAGCTCATGATCACTCGCACGACATGAATACTGAAAGAAGGGAAACTTTTTCTAAATGCCTAGTAGCCTTCTGCCCATAAGTGTGGTACGCTACACACCCATGCACAAGACTCTACTTGATGTGGCTTTCAAACTTCCTACGACACTTTAAAACCATAGGCTTTGATACCAAATTTGTAACACCCCGAGAGTACACCCTGTGCATCACACGGTACTTACAGTCCCGAGGGACCACAAGCTAACCCATAAGTTGGTATCTGTTGTGAGCACTGAATAACATGATCATAAATGTTGAAGAATAACTGATATGCCATAAGTTTTTAATATCTGAAACAAATATTGAATTATAAATTTGAAGAAATAACTATTTGAGCCTAAATAAATACTGAAATCTGAGATAAACTAAATATCTAACTGACATGTCAACTAAAATCAAAATACTGAATAACTGACTGTAGTGTCTGAAGAGCCTCTAAACTAACTAACTAAGAGTGATGGGACAGGCCCCAACTAACTCCACTAACTACTAAAATAAAGACATGAATTAAAATAGTCGATACTTAAAATATAAGGACTCACCACTGCATCTGTTGAGAGTCTAAAATGTCTAAGCGTGTCTAAGAATTAGGCATCAGAACCTATGATATAATACAACATAGCATAAGAAAAGGTATACTGGTATGCTAAATGAGGTAGGATGATATGCATAGTTTCATAAACAAAAATAATAAATTATCTGAATATACATGTAAAGTATGGAGTATAGAATAGAGCCTATGAAATCTGTAGATACTAGAAATATGTGAAATCTATAAATATTGTATATGCATAGAAGCCTATTTATACTGAAGGTACATAAAATCTGTAAATTCTGGGATGCATAACCAAGCATATAACATGAACTGAATAAAAGTTTATAAACTGAAATACTGAAATACTGATATCTGTGTGCTTTGGTCAAATAACACTAAGACTGAATTACTGGTCTGATTATTGGACTGAGATAATGGGAGGTATCGTCTAACCAACATGCCCCAATCTGAGCTAATCGGGGTCCAACCTATAACCCTAGTTGGAAGGGTGTTAATACCGTGCCATGAGTACTAATGCTGGCTATGTGGATCCACTAAACTAATATATTGTCCAAATGACTAAGGGTGTCAAGCTTGAACTGACGGGTGACCCCTGCGAGATAGTCAAGCCTAATCTGACGGGTAACTACTCATATTCTACGCTGGCTACGTAGTTCTGGAGTATAGGGACTACAACTAACGACTCTGCCTATCTGATGGGGAAGTCACCGTCCCTATACTCACTCAGTGCTAAATTCTACTTCCAACTGAAAGACACTGAAATACTAGACTGTTTTGAGTTTAACTGACCGATATCTAACTATCCTAATAATACTCATATTATGTTCTGAAGACTATTCTGTAATGTGCTGAGACTAGACTAAGTAAATAGCTATGGTTTTCAGGTATTCAATACCTCCCAAGACTTGAAAACAATAATAGTAAAATGACACTAAAGATTGGAGGACAAAGCATGAAGGATTTTATTAAATCAATCACTCTTGTAGGCATTTTATCAAACGCTTATATTTCATGGTTTAATAAAATCATAGGAATGTCATGCAACTTATAGAAATAGCATGAATTCAATCTAATAGCACTAAATAATAGTTTAAAACAAGAATGATAACATTAAAACATGGAGAATTGAATAACAACAATAATTTCATTAAAAAATGGTATAAAATCATAGTTCATGGAGATTCATAGGTGAAATCATAATTTAAATCAAATAACGTGAAAAGATCACAATTTTGTAATTTAAATAGGATACTTGGACTCCATGGGTGAAAGGAATCCATGGATGAACATCTAACATACCTGAGTTAATGAATTTGGAAGGATTGATGGTGAATTCTTAAGATTTGGCCTTGAATTTGAGAGATAGGGATTCTTGTTCTTGAAAAGGGGATCTTTAATTTGAGAGAAATTGAATAATGATGAATATTTAGGTCAATTAGGGGTTAAATTTTGTGTTTAGGATGAGTTTAGGGCTTAGAAAAAAGACAGAAATACTCCCTAAACAAATTTTAAAATGCAAGCTGAAAACTAAAGATTCCAATTTTTAGCCTTGGCATGATGCGCCACAATAGCGCCAAGACACTGGAAAAGGGACAATTGGGAAACTGGACAATGGTGCGATGCGGTAAGATCGCGGTCCTTCACTGAAATGCCATTTTGGCCACTTCCGCGACGCACCATAATCGCGGAAGCTCACTGGAAATTGCCAAACGTGAACTGGGTCCTTGGCACGACATGCCAACATCGTGGTACCATATTGGAAACTGGTAGTTGTTATTTATACTGGTTCTACGATGCTCTAAGGGTTAAAATGATGGTGTTTAACGACTGAAACTTAAAATTGCCATAACTTATTATCCGGTTATCGGATTAGGGTAAATTTTATATCGTTGGAAAGCTAATAGAATTTCCTACACAATAGAAGGCTCTAATCTTAACATTAATAAGTATTTCAAAATTTTATATATGAATACTCATGTATTAGGACTTAGTTTATGCTAGGAAAATACGGGTTATTACAATATCTATTTTTGCTTCTTTTTTATATTTGTGTTTGGTATAATTATACATTTTATAACTATTAGTGGTGATGATATAGGATACCATTTAGGACATTTTTTGATTGCAGATGATGTGCCCATAGTGCATACAGTATATACTTTATTTTTTACGTTGCTCAGTCGGCCTATGATACCTACCAAGTACAAGTGGATGATACTCATCCCTATTATGCCCTTTCAGTACAAATACAAGTATGATTTCTATACACAGTAGTTGATCTCAGGTAGGGCTTCAAGTATTTTGGAGGTAGCGGTCGATCTATTCTTCCAGAATCAATCACCTGCCACTTCTTATCTTATTTATGTCTTGTTCATATTTAGAGACATATTATGTTCCTTTTGGACTATCAGTTGTATATTTTGACTTTGATATGTGATTAGTTGGTTCTTACACTAGGACACCCAATTTTTGGAGTGATTTATTTTATCGTTGTTATGTATTTTTCTGTTATTATTGTATAAGTGTGGTTCAAATTCATTCTAGAAGTCTTGTCTTGGGATTTGATGTTATTTTCCTCACTCTGTATCAGTTTGGGTGATTGGATTACTAATTAAGCTTGCCATGAAATGTGTCATCATGACCCTAGATTTTGGGTCATGATAATGTTACTAAATTACAAATTTTCTACTGCATGACTAGGTAGAATTGAGTGAATAATTGGCTTGAGAGTAATGAGTTGAGGGAGGTGAAGGTTATTGGTAAGTGTTGGGTATAGTGCTTAGCAGGTTGTTAACATAATACCTCACCCTTTTGTTTTTAAGTCATAGTTGTAGGTTGAGGTATTATGGCTACATAAGTTGGATAATTAACCTCCAAAGCCCTTCAAGGGCAATTTCATCCTTTACATTTTACCTTACCACAAATGTTTAAAACTTTTATTTATTTATCAATTTTCGTATGTTTTATTTTCCAACAGAAACTTTTTTCATCCCACCAAGCAATATCTCTTTCTTTCTCTCAAAGAAAAATCTCAAGAATCCAAGAGAAATTGCTCAAGAATCATACCTAGTCCCTTTCTTTTGGTCTCTAGTTCATCCATTGTATTGAGGTATGTAAGATTAATACTTCTACGTGATTCGTAACTTTCCTGTTCTCAAATTCAAGTTGTTACAATATAGTTTAGGGTTGAATACATCCTCATAGTCCTATTTCCCCAATCAAAAACTACAAGTAAGATTCTTAAGATATCTTTTGGTAATTTCCCTATTGTCTAATTTGACCTAATATGTACTCAATCCTCAAAAAAATTTAAATTCTAAGCACTATTTTTCAAAGATTTTCTCAAGTAATTTGTATTTCTTGATTTACTACTTTACTCTTGGTTTGCTAAAGAGCTCTATTTGTTCAACAAGAACTTTGTTAGTGTGTTGGAAGATTGTATGACTTTTTAAAGCATTAAAATCAAATCTGATGTGTACAAGTTATTGTCTAGAAAATGGACTTCTTGTTTACCATTTTCTAGTGATATAAGTTCTAAATTCATTTTGATCAAAACTTGCAACACTAAACCAATCAATACTCTTGGATAATTGATATTACATTTAATCAACTGTGATTTCGCTAAAGAGTGGATTTTTCTTCTTGATTTTTTATATGGATTATCTAGTTTACTCTTCAATAGACATACTATGATTTTCATAACTATTGTATTAATTTGATGATGTGAGCCTCTCATTACATGATATAACTATGAATCTTAACAAGAATGTTTCAAGTTAACTCTTGATTCCCATCGTGATATGAAACCTTTAACTATGTTAAAATAACTTGAATCTTCTAAAATCTTCATAATAATATAACGTCCTTTTTTAAGAACTATGGCATAATGACATAATCCACAGGACTTCTAACACAATAAAATTTCTTCAAGAATAACCTCATGGCATTTTGAATGATCTCCATCATCTTAAGCTATACTAAAAGTGACATAAACACATCAAAAATCTCATTCTTCATAGAGTTATGAAAATTTTGTCTTATGAACCATGTCAACAGTATTATGATACTACTTTCCATGAGTCTCTGATAACGTTAATGAATGATGTAACATGTCAAAAATAAGCCTAAAATGGCTAATCTAGAATTCATTAGCCTAGAGTGTCTAACTCTTGAATATAAGCCTAAAGTGGCTAACTCACAGATTTTTACACAAACAGGCTAACCTATGAGCATTAGTCAGGAAAGATTAAAATAGAAATTTATAAGCCTTATAATGCTATATCTAATATGAATTCATGGATATAAATAGATAAAAATATGATCATAAGAGTTTTAGTTGGCTGAATAAAAAGGCATAAGTCTAAATAATAAATGCTCAAAACTATGTTTGCTGACATAAGATAGAGGTTATTCCACAAGTAAGATGAATTTATTTTACATGTATCCCAAAAGGGGCTAATTATAGATTCTTGATAGTCAATCATGTCATGTCCTATGGAGAAGGTATAGGATGGTTTAGATGATTGGGCTGAGATAAGACTTAATATGTTTAAATGGTGGTTTATGTTGGTTCACTATTTTCTCCTATAAATAACAAGAGGGATTAGTTTAATTTATGTTACGGTCTATTACATCAGTTTATGTTATTGTCTCTTCAGCTTATCATTTAATATATTGTAATTATTAAATTTGTATTATCATAATTTACTATTTTCGTTGTTTAGTTTTGAATGTCAGTCTATTCCACGTATTGACAATCTTAGACGTTGCATCATTTTATGATACAAGTTCTGAGATATATGTTCATGATTCCATGCAGTACTAGGTCCATTTTTTTTAGCTATTGGTGAGTCCTCTATCTCTTTAGAAGGCACCATTTGTACTTTGTTGGATTAGTTCTATATTTTGAGATAAGTCAAGATCTTATCCCCATTGACATTAGTTCATGTGTTTGGAGGCTTCGTAGATAGTAACATATGTCAGATTTAGTATTTTCAGATTTATTCTTATATTTTGAAATTTCCACAATTATAGTTTAAGACTTTTATTAGTTTATGAAACAAATGGATTTCTTCAGTCTATTACTAATATTTTTGAGATGCTTCTTTTGCACTTATGCATGAATACTCATGATATAATATAGATGATTCTCTTGGTCCAGTAATGATTTTTTGTGCCTGTTTCTGCAGGGCCTAGGCTCGAGCCATGATAGTTAAGGTTGTATACACCAATATAGTGATATAGGTAAGAGAACTAGAAATTGGTATACATACATGGAACAAAGATAATTCATTAATAACTATTGTATCCTTAACCTAGTTATCATTAGTGAGATGTAATAAGATGGAATATATGATTGTAGTTACCTTAAATAGGTTAGGTTACCAGCTTTATGTTAAAATTAAGAGTAGTAATAAGAAGGATGATATCAATGGTATTCAATTGTCTTATTCACATGCATGAGTGATCACGAATTTCTATATTATATTTATGCAATTTAATCTTAGTCAAAAATGAAGCCCACCAGTATGTATCATTGTAGGGATACTACTCTAGGTATATCCTCTTTGAGGTATAGTTTGATTGCAGGATTAGTTGATGTTTGTTATATGATATGGATAGTATTCTTCAAAAGATTCTTCATATTCGAATTGTGTAAGTTGAATATTGGGTTTTCCGTTTTCTATAGTAGCTCTTCTATATATCTGGACTAGGTCTTGGGTAAAGGTTGCATTTTTATTATATCATTTCAGTAGTTGTACTATTTTGAGGCAATATTTAGTGGTTAAAAAATTTACATAATTGTCTCTTGGTATCATGGTGGGATAGTACAAGGTTCACCTATTTACTTAGATTTGAGTAGGTGTACACACGATACTCCTAGTTGGGTCATGATAATAGAATAGGAGCCTAATACAGTCAGATGATCTCCTTAACATAAATCTTAACCAACTTGGCTACATTATAAATAACTTGCACCGGAATGAAATAAGCAGACTTAGCCAACTAATTCACAATCAACCATATCAAATCATATTTTTCCAGAGTCTTGGGAAGACCAACGACAAAATCCATAGATATCCATTCAAACTTCCAATTAGGAATGAGCATTCTTTGAAAAGTACTACTAAGATTCTGATGTTCAAACTTCATGTATTGGAAGTTCTTAGCAATAAAACCCATTATACCTGCTTTATTCAATGTTACCAAATATATTGCCTCAGATTATGATACATCTTGATTGCACTATGATATATAGAGTACTTTGATATGTGCACGTCAACAAGAATGTTCATAAGTAATATCATCTATATGGGGCACATAAACCCATCCCCTAATCCTCAAAATTCCTTCATCATTAAGAATGGCCTTCTTGGTCATATCATGCAACACCTTATCGTGAATCTTACTCAATTTGACATATTTAAATATTTAACATACCAACTCATCATAATACTAAAATAGAGAGTAGAACCTTAGCTTAGTCTTCCCTTGAAAAATAATTTCAAAATTCAAGATTGGGTTAATATTAGATATATTTTAAGTGTGTGGTGGTCTAAACAAATCTGGTGGTGATTGAAGCATTTTTTGATTGTTTTAATTAAATTTTGTGTTAGAGGACAAGTCTAGAGAATCATAGCAACTTTTGGTACGTAAAATGGGTTAGTAGAACTCTGATTATAGCGATTACTGTGAAAAGGTTAGTTACTGATGTCGAATTTTGAGAAGTATGTTATGAAAAAGATAAAATTAAAACTAAGTCTCAAATTATTGGTTTAGGCCTATTGTAGTACCAGAAGCATCGTTGCATAGGTAAGGATATAGAATTTTAATTTTAAAAATAGAACATATGTTTTTCATTCACAGTTTTCTAAAAATATTTAAAGGCTTAGCAGGGGAGAATTTTCTTCAATTTTTGAGTTTTCAACTTTTGAATTAAGTTTTATTTACATTCTAAACTTCAATTACTGCTTTAAATTTATAGAAATTGCAAGATCAAGTTATGGTGCAATTTGGAGTTTAGTCCTAATATATGAACCGATAGGAATTAGTAGAGAACTAGGTTATTTTCCATTATTATTAATTCTAGGGTGTTAGAAAATAATTCCTATGGTAGAATCTTGTTGGTAACACTAAAATGTGAAGAATTCAAGAGTTTAAAAGGGTAAAAAATAATAAGTTGATGAACTAGGGAATTTTCCTAGATTAAATTAATAAATGTGAGTTCCTAATGGTTAGATAAGGTGTAAGATTGTATTAAGAGTTGTGTAATTATTGTTTATAGATCAAGAACAAAAAGATATTAATATGAAGGGAAATTTTTTTAAAATTTAGTGGTCCAAAGCAAGGAATCAAGATAGTTTATGGCTTAATTATAGTAAAGGATTGCTTGAGTCAATGCTTATATGTGAATTGGTTGTTTATGAGTTGCTTTCTGGTATTACTTGTGATTATTAACCATATTTTACATTAAATATTTGATAATGAGATAATGTTGATATGGTATTAAGATGATATTGATATTGAAATGGTATTGAGTATTATTAAGTTAAGATGTGTATTGAGTATTGTGTTTGCAATGTTATTGGATTGGGTACCATGTAATTACTTGTACATGGACTGAGCTCATCCCTGTAGGGTATATTTTGGAGTCCTTTCCAGATCTAGTATATGTGTACATCTTGTATGTATGCAACCATCATTTTGTTTGAACATGTATATGTGTGTTTACATACATATAAATAATACGATGAACGTTGCTAAAGAATTTTCTTAAGTATACTTAATGTACTAGTATACTTTAATTTTTGATGAAATAAAGTGTAATGTCTACATATAGTTGTCAACTAATTGTGAGTTGTGTTTGACTGTTGTTACTTGCATCTAATTTGCCTATTTGCATAGTGTTGAGTTGAGTAAGTTGATGATGTCTACCAGTACTTAGTTATTGTACTAATATGACATGTACTCTTCTTTTTTGCTGAGTGTAGAGCATTTTCCAGCATTTGACTCAAAACTTTGAATCTAGCCAGTTATTCCAAAACATCAATTCAAGGATGAGCACCATGTATGGAAAGCGATTGAGTCATTACCACATTGTTCATGTCCTTAGTTTTAGGACAAAGATATTCTTTTATTTTTTGTTTTTATAATCTTTTTGGCTTGTTTTTTATTACTGTTTATATTTTCTTGTATGGTGAATTCAGTCTTAGGGATTTCAATAATTAGATATGCATTCCACAATCTTTTATCAACTTTCTAATATTGAGTTAGCTTAATAACTTGGTGTTTAATTTTGTTTAGTCAGCTAATTTGTAGTAAAATGATAAAGTTGGGTTAGGTGAATCTTTTTAACATCTTAAGGATTGGGTTTAGATAATTCTCCTGCTATAGAGTTAGGGTGGATCCACTCTTGACTATTTGGATCATGACAAAGATAGTGTTAGAGCACTAGGTTCATAGATGTGTCGTATACGAACAAGTCTAGTATAATCATACAAAATAGTATGGACATGTCTGTACTTTTCTTTGAGAGGCAATAGGGTTTTAGGAAATAATTTTCACTCCTTTATTCCTGTCATGGTAGTACTTTATTTCAATTAGTAGTTGGTGATCTACATCGGTATCTAAATTCCTTCTGTAACACTCCCTAAGTTCATACATGTTCTTAGTGAGTTACTATGTGTCTTAGGGTCATGAAAAGTCCCTAACAAGTAGTTAAATTGAAAATTCCTTCTTCTCCTAATTTCTAGTATTAGATTCTTTTTTAGTCATCTTAAAATAATTAAAACCCCTTCAATATGAATCTTTTTCTAGAAAAAGACCAACCAAATTAAATATCTTTGAGCCTTTTTTCCAATGCATTTGAATTTACCTAAATCTGATATCTGAGTAGAAAGTTATGCTCATTTTACTTGAGAGTGTGTATCTACTAGAGATTTATGACCTAAGTTTACAAGCTGGCAGCTAGTTGATGACCTGTCAACTAAAGTCATCAATTGTAGGTAGTAAAGCTCAAAATTGGCCAAAAATTGATGACCTGAGTGATGAGCCGACAAATGGTTGATGACCCGTCAACTAAAGTTGTCAATCTCAACTAGTAAATATCAAAAATGGTCAATGATTGACGACTTGATTGCTGAGCCATCAATGGGTTGATAGGTCGTCAACCAAGTTGTCAGACAAAAAATTTTGGCAATTTGTTTTAGTTTCCTTAGGGGCAGTTTGGTTCTTTCCTTACCTCAAATTCTAACCCCCGTGACTTAAAACACTCAATAAACATTATTACTCATCACTTATCAAGTTTTCATCACTTTTTCTCCTATCCACTCTTAAGTGAAATAATATTAGGGTTTCCCCAAATTTTCACCTTAAGGGCTCCAAACTGAAAGTTTTCTTTATAAAATTAATAAGTTCAGGTATGTGGGCTTCAATAAGGGTTTCCTTTCACCCTTATTCCCTAAAAACTTTTTATTATAATTGATTTTTTAGATTTGCTTAATAGGGTTCATATGCACTCTACATGATTTGAAACTATGGTGCTCTCTTATGACTAAAATTGTATTTATTATGAATATTCATGGTTTACTCAGGTTTTTCTCATATGGTTGATCTCATGAAGTGAATTTTAGTATTCTTGACATGAATTAGCATATGTTGGTAAATGCATATGATTTTAGCATGATTCACTCAGTTTATAAGAAATTCAAGCTTATAGTTTTAGATTCAGAATGAAATTCACATATATACTTATGGTTATGAAATAAAAACAGAAGCATATTGTGGTTTTCAATCTTATCAGCTCATATGCTTATATGATCGTGAATTTTATTTATTTTATGAGTAATAGTATGATTTTGTAAGTAGTATCTAACACCGATGAACAAAGGCTTAGCATATCCTAGTCACATAAAATATGTGCCACTTTAGGTATTCATTATTTGGCTTGTCCAAATAGGCATGTATAGGTGATCATATTTATACACCTTTATAACCAAGCAAGGTATATAGAGTCCTTTATATGGGGGCATTTACATCAATCTCCATGTTGCTCGTATGGCTTATGTAGGTTAAGAGAATCTCCCACAAAAATGATGATTTTAGAAACTAAGTGTAATGACTCACTGATTTTACTAGATTTTTCTTAAGTACTTATTCTTTATGATATTTCAACTTTTAGTTTTATTGATGATTATCGTGAGTTTGTATACACTTAGCATACATGTTTTGAGATCATGATGCATACCAATTTTACTTATTGCATGCACCCTCATATACTTAGTACATTCCAAAACTACTGACCACATACTCTTTATGTTATGCATCCTATTATGATATAGGTTTTGGTGTTTGTCCTCGGCAGTAGGATTATCCACGATCACCGCTTTAAACCTCCCATCAGTTGGTGAGTCCTTAAGTTCTGAGGACTTGGATTATGTTTACTTTTATTATTTTAGTAATAGTTTTGTTCAGATATTATGTTTTATTTTTGGGTCAGCTAGGGTCTGTCCTAGAGGATCTTAAGTATGTTTAGAGGCTTGTCTAGACTTTGAGGTTATTTTTAGATACTTGTATGTTTCAGTTGATGTTTAGTTACATTGTGTTAGTGAGACTGTTTATCCAAACGAATTTAAATTTATTAAGTTAAAACTTCTATATCATGTTTTAAGTAAATTTTTCATGATTGGGTGTTAAGTAGATATTATGGGTTAGATTTTGGGCTACTCATAGTTCTAAGCACCGTGTGACGTCTAGGAGTAGTCTCGTGGCATTAAACATTTGGTATCAGCTCTTAAGGATTTAACAGTCCTAAGGATTCTGACAAGTCGCGTTATGTAGGGTCTTGATCGTGGTTGTGAAGCACGCTACATTTAAAAGCTAAAGGTTATGGGACGTATTAGAAACTATCTTTATTTCATAATCTCTATTATGCTCTAGAATTATCTCTATCCCTTCTAACTAATGCTTTCCCACGATACAGAATGCCTTCTCACAGAGGTTACGATAGTAGAAATAGGGTCTAGCCAGCTCTACTACCACCTGCAGATCTTTATATAAAAGTGCCTCCCATGTCGAGTTTTAGGTTGCCTTTAAGGTGTTAGCTCATAATGTGAATGCTCAAGGCAATCAACCAATGGCAATCCTAATTCATCATAATGGTAACTTAGCTACATCCAGAGTATGATATTTTATGAGGAAGAACCCACTAGTGTTCTTTGGTTCAAAGATAAATGAGCATCTGCAGTTTCTCATTAATAAAGTGGAAAATCACTCAGATTATACATCTTGCTGAAGTTGAGAGTATGGAATTGGCATCATATTAGCTAAAGAAAATTACTTATGATTGGGTTACCATATAGAAGAAAGGAAGGAAAGGGTGAGAAATGAGTTGGAATATGTTCAAATAAATTATTTGGAAAGGATATTTCCTCGTAAGTTGAGGGAGGCAAAGGTAGAGGATTTCATAAATCTCAAGTAGGGTTCTATGTCAGTGAAAGAATACTCTCTCAAGTTCAAAGTGCTTTCTAAGTATGCTCCAAATTTGTTGTCAGATTCTAGGGCTTGTGAAACACCCAAATATTTGGCCCTTGAAAATTTTCTAATATCTGAGCTTTATACCCTAGAAATGGCTCACCTAATGAGTCATAATGTGTCTTTACGAGTCATAGGACCCAGTCATAGTAAGCCCAGAAGTATTTGCCTAAGTTACTAGTTTGATAAAAACTGGACTTAATGATTCCAATGGTATCCTACCAAGCCATAAGGAGGGTATTTCATAATGTGTCCAGTGTAGTGCCTCTATTAAAACTGTTGAGACTACGACTTGACCCTATGAGTCATAGTGTCTCATTATGAGACAAAGGGTGCCAATCGTAGGGTTCACAGTGAAGATCCCAAGGGGTTTTTGGTTTGACTATGACTGGAGGGTCTGAGTCATAGGGTGACCCTATGAGTCATAACTTCACTCGTACCGATTGACGGTTTAGTTTCCAACATTTAGTAAGGGTATTTTAGATATTTCCCTCTTGCTCTAAAAATAACCCATGACCTATAAAGCCTATTGAGACTTTATTACCACCTATAACACAATCAAAATAAATCATCTTCTCTCTTAAATTCTCTCAATCCAAGCAAGCTAGGGTTTCCTCAAGGTTGAGCATCCAGGGGTCAATTCAAGGTTTCTTCTCCATAATTGTGAATGTTTTAGGCATGTTACTCTTTCCTCATTGTTATTTGTAAAAGCATCTGCTTTAAAGTATTGTTTATGGGGTGTTTATAGTGGTTTTGAAACAAAGGTTGGGGGTTTTGAATGCTTATTATTGAACAATGTTTTTCCGTGGTTTAATTATGATCATTCATATTTTAAGTATGGTTTTTAACTTGTGGGTGCATGGGAATGGTGATTAAACTGAGGGGTCATGGTTAAACCCTAATTTGATAATTTTGCCTTGATTATGATTTTGGAAATTGTATATCCTCAACATATTTGTGAAATAGTCAATGAAAAATGGATTTTATCACGTAGTTTGGTTTACCCACTTGTAATAATGCATTGGTATAAAAAGGATAATAAAGTATGTATATTTTCTTTAAAAGGCCTTAGTGTCCATGTATAAATGGTGTAATTGGAACCTTATAGGTTTGGTTGATTAAATGGGTTTGAGTCTCGAATGATTGATTATTTGAATATCTTTTGACTTGTGGGTCCGATTCCCAGTTAATTGAGTAGATGATATAGCATAATGATATTAGCTTGAGAACTATGTTGATATAACGATACCAATGGGATGCCATGGTGTGTAATTAGTGTAATGAAAATGGAAATGTGTGATCAATGTTTTTAATTAGGCTTTAAAAGAGGGTTGTGTAACTCAATCGTGAAATAGAAGGTCTAAGTGACCAATACTGGAAACTGTGCTAGTTAGTACGGGGGTCATTATGGCTTGAGGGTTTGAGTCCTCTTGCTTGTGACCCAGTGATTTGAGTCCACCTTATTGTTATTAGTATGATTGGAGGGTTTGAGTCCCCCATGCATATATATATGGTCTTTCTCCAATTCGTGCAGCTACACGTACTAGGGCCCGACCAAGAGGTGAGAGCTAGGGCCCATATAGCTCGTAGGTACAATTATATGGTGATTGAACTACACAATCCAGGTTAAAGTTTTAAAGTACATGTTAAACCTTGTTCCCTATCCCGGTATATGATATATATATATATGTATATATGATATATATATGTATATTCATTTGGTTATGTGCTTCGGATATTGAATGAGTTTTAAACTATTGATCATGGCATCATGTTATCCTTATCCCTGAGTTACATGCTAGCACTCACTCATCTAACCATTTTTGGATGTTGTATCCCCACACGATGCAGCAATTAGCCATACTTTTACTTCTTATGTATAGTTATTTAGATTCAGGGTCAGTTTGTGAGTTGACATTGAAGTGGTGAGCTTTCATACATCAAATGTCTATATTTCATGTTTAGTCTCTTATGTCTCAAATTGTTTAGACTTGTTTTGGCTATAGTCAGGGGCATGTCTCAACATTTTATTGGTATTCAACTTTGGTTCTTTGTTTAGAAGGCTCTTTTGGATTACTTTGGGCTTGGATGTTGTTGGTCGGTCATTTGGCTGATTTTTGGTAGAAAGATTATAGACATGATTTAAATATCTTTAAGCTTATCCTTATGTTATCTTTTTATATATTTGGAATTGATAAAATATTAAGGATGTTGTGTTGGTTATTTAGGTGTAAGGGGGTGATTTCTGGTCCCCGATGGACTTGAGATACCCATCACGACTAGGCCCTAGTTTGGATCATGAAAAATAGTATCAGAGCCTAGGTTTGGTGTCATTAGGTGTCCAACAAATCCATGTCAAGTAGAGTCTTTTTTATGGGTGTGTAGTGCACCCTACTTATAACGGAGAGGCTATGAGGCATTTAGGAATGTTTCCCTTTCTTGTGATCTATTCTTTGGGATATAGAGTCTAAGGTCATGATATTTCCTCTAATTCCCGTAAGCTTTTCAAATCATGCCTCCCAGAAAATTTGATGCTTGTGGAAACTCTTTTATCCTTTCTAAGGACAATGGGGACAAAACTCATCCTACACCTGGGGTACAGACCCGATCTAGGGTCGCTACTTCTGATTACCCTAGTAGAGTTCCATTTATTCCCCCTAGTCCTCCTCGAACGCCTCAGGGTAATGTGTCCAACGCTGAGTTATGTCGTTCTATTCATCTATTGACCCAGATAGTAGTCTTTCTATCATACTAGTCTAGTCTTGTTGGTGGGAGAAGGAATCAGGCTAAGATGGGGGAGAGGCAGAAAAATAAGTTCAGATATTTAGAGCAAGGTGAAGATCATCATAATAGCGGTATACATGAGAGATATTGGAAAAAGGAAAAGAGCAAGGGAAATTCTGGTTCATGCCCATCGGGTAGAGCTCGTTACCCAAAGTCATCCAGTGATCATTCTCTTCAAAAGGGTGTAGGTCCTAGGGTACAGGGTGCTCAATATCAGTCTAGTGGAGCCTGATTAGTCTCTTCCTATCCTCCTTATCGGTTTTGTGGTTAATGGAACCATAGATTTTGTCATGAGGGGAAGAATTAATGCTTCAAGTGTGATTAACCCGATTATATGCAGTGGCATTATCCTTCGATCAGTGTTTCTACGAGATCTGATAAGATTCCAGTTGCTAGCTCTTCAGTTTTTGCACCAAGGTATGTTATATCTAATATTGGCACTGGCCAAAATTGCCTTTATACTCTTGCTACCTACCCAGAGTTTAAGGCTTCACCAGATACCATTGCTGATATGTTACAACTTTTTCCTCAAGATGTGTATTAATTTTTTGATTTAGGGTCTACTGTTCACTTTAGTTTTGATCCTGAGTATATTTCAAATCCTTTTTTTATGTCCTCCCTGGTGGGTTACTCCATTATGGCTAAAACGTTCTATAGAGGTTGTGTGATGTCGGTCCATGGTAGGGAGATCTTGGGGATCTAATAAAGTTGGACATGGTAGAATTTATGTGATTTTGGGTATGGAATGGTTGCATTCATGCTATGCATCTCTAGATTGTCGAACCCGTAGGGTCAGTTTCCATTTCCCAAATGAGCGGGTGGAAGGTGGTTTCCTAGTCCCTAAGGAAAGGTTCATTTCATATCTTAGAACCCAAAATTAATCTCCAAAAGAGTTCCTCTACCATCTAGTGCATGATAAGAATTCCAGATCTAAAGGTCCATTTTTACAGTCTATCTCAATAGTCTGTGAATTTTTTGAAGTGTTCCCTGATGATCTTTCTGGTGTTCCTCTTTATGGGAAAATTGATTTTTGGGATTGATCTTCTTTCGAACAGTCGTTCTATCTTTATCCCTTCTTTTGGAATGGTTTCGGCTGAGTCGAAAGACTTCAAGGAGAAGTGGAAAAAAACTTCTTTATAAGGGTTTGTCCGCCCTAGTATTTCTCCGTAGGGTGCTTTTGTTCTTTTGTGCGTAAAGAGGTTGGTTTTCTCAGAATGTTTATAGGTTATCAGCGATTGATTAAGGAATTTAGGGTGACCTCCTTTTGTGGTGGACCATATATATATTTTATGTGGGTTACACTGTTAGTAGTGCATGATGGTGGATAAATACTAAGTTTGAACCTTAAATGTTGATTTTGGTGAAAGAAGTATGTTAGATCGAGAATAGCTATGCTGGATTTGTGGGAGTAAATTGATAGACTTGATGGGGTGTGCAAAAGAGATGAGGTTGATGACTTAAGAAATACTAAAGTAGGAAAGTCGTGATACATAGGCCGAGGTCCAGGTTGAATAATGGATTCGGGGCTAATTCATTGGATGGATTAGGGCATGAAATTTGTAAGAGTATGTTGAACCCCATGTAGCATCTGGATAAATCAGGTTTTAAATATAAGAGAGTCAAGTGTCCCTAGTACATGCCTATGGTGATACCCCTTAGAGCAGAGTATTGTTCTTATAGGTGTAGTAAGATGTATATCGAGGGCTAATCTTAAATTTTCTCCTAGCGGTGGGTTTCAGGGGAGAGTCGGGGTGAATTTACTCCTATTCTAGAGATTCCCTCCTATTTTGGTTAAGATGGAACTCTACTAGTGTTGTACACATTCTAATAGTGATTATGCCTAAGGCCCGCATTCTACATGTCGTGTATGCCCATACTTCATCCCCTGAACAAAAGGCAACAATGGCACTTAGAAATTTGAGCTTCCAAGCGTTCACGCTCTATGTCATGACACTTATGATCCATACATCCATGTCTTACGTTATTCCTAGTTCCTAGAAACAGTGGTCTCAAGAAAAAATTCTTGCCGTATTCTCTGAATATAAATCTCGACTTTATGTTATATTACCCATGATATATGCAGTCATGTTTCTCTCAGTGCCCAGTCCTAAGGACTCATGCTATGGTATGTTTATGTCAGAATGACCCTTCATTTATAACCTAGGTGGTTTCTACTAAGTTCATTAAGCCTATTGTACTGTGTCTCATTTAGCAGGTCTCACCTTGAGTAGTACGACAAGTAGAAGTCATAATTGAGAAGTAACCCCCTTATTCTTGATGCTTGTACTATAGTTCCTCAGTAACCCTTCTTATGTTAGGATGGTAGTGGCTATAAAAGCATAGTAAATTTTTTGATGAGGGAGTAAATGTTCTTTATTATAAAAAATAATTTTTGGGATATCTACTCAGGCTAAAATTATAGATAAAGATGGAAGAGAAAGATGAACAATTGTTCTGTGAAATAGTTAAGAAGAAGAGATGTAGTGAAATCCATCGCGATAATGATTAAAGTTTCTAGTTTTGAGTGGGAGATCCGCAAAGAGGGAGTAGAAAGGCAGGCTTGAATGATGTGATTGACAGATACACAAACCATTGTGTTATGTGGTTAGTACTCATTGATTAAGACCTGAGGTTACTTGATTGTTGTAATAGTGTCTAGTAGTACTATTAGAGTGGTGTGAAGTATAGGGACCCATGACTTACACTAGCAGTTTTAACTCCTAGTTAGGCTTTAACATGGGAGGGAGAAACAGCAAATACTCAGATTTTGTAGTTATATATTTTACAGGGGAGTTAGAAGTTTGAAATGGTGGAGTGTTTTATTCATAGTTTAAATCTTAGTGGAGAGTGTGGTCTTATTTAAGGGTTATGAGATGTATTGTTTGGGAGGAAGGAGCTATGTGGGAAGATAGACTGGACATAAAATCCAAATATTTGTTTTTGTTCCCCGTTCCTGATAAACGTGCTTGAGGTATGTGTTATTCTTAACATCTTGTTTTCTAACTTTGTTAAAGGGAGTGTAGTTATTAGTTGTGCTAAAATCGTGCTTGTAATTTCCTTGACCCATCATTTGAGGACGAATGATCCAAGTGGGGAGAATTGAAACAACCTGGATTTTTTGCCCTTGAAAATTTTCTGAGTTCTGGGCTTTCTGCCCCGGAAATAACTCAACTGATGAGTCGTAATGTGTCTTTACGGGTCATAGGAACCATTATTAATGAGCCCAGAAATATTTTCCTAAGTCTCTACTTTGATAACGACTAAACTTAATGAGTTGGATAGACTCCTAATGAGTCGTAAGGAGGGTATTTCATAATATGTCCAATGTAGTGCCTCTATTAAAACTGTTGAGACTATGACTTGACCCTATGAGTTATAGTGTCTTATTACAAGATGTAGGGTTCCAATCATAGGGTTCATAATGAAGAGCCCAAGAGGTTTGGGTTTGGCTACGACTGGTGGGTTTGAGTCATAAGGTGACCCTATGATTCGTAAGGTCACTCGTAATGACTGACAGTTTAATTTCCAAGTTTTAATAAGGGTATTTTATACATTTCTCTCTTTCCCTAAACTTAACCCACGGCCTATAAAGCCTATTAAGACTTTATTCCCACCCATAACACAGTCAAAACACATCCTTTTATTTCTCAAATTCTCTTAAGCCAAGCAAGCTAGGGTTTCCTTAAGGTTGAGCATCCAGGGGTCAATTCAAGGTTTCTTCTCCATAATTGTGAATATTTTAGGCATGTTACTCTTACCTCATTGTTAATTTTTAAAAGCATGTATTTTAAAGTATTGTTCATTAGGTGTTTATGTTGGTTTTGAAACAAAGATTGGGGATTTTGAATGCTTATTGTTGAACAATGTTTTCCTATGGTTTAATTGTGATCATTCTTGTTTTAAGTATGGTTTTGAACTTGTGGGTACATGGGAATGGTGATTAAATAGAGGGGTCATGGTTAAACTCCAATTTGATAATTTTGCCTTGATTATGGTTTTAGAATTTGTATACCTTCAACATGTTTATGAAATTGCCGATGAAAAATGGCTTTATCACGTAGTTTGGTTTACCCACTTGTAATAATGCATTGGTATAAAATGGATAATGAATTATGCATGTTTTCCTTAAAAGTCCTTGGTGGCCACATATAAATGATGGAATTGGAACCTTGTGGGTTCGGTTGATTAAATGGGTTTGGAGTCCCGAATGATTAATTATTTGAATATATTTTGACCTATGGGTTTAAGTCCCAGTTAGTTGAGTAGATGACATGGCATGATTATATTAGCTTGATAGATAGGTTGGTATGACGATACAAACGGAATGCCTTGGTGTGTAATTGGTGTAATAAAAATGAGAATATGTGATATATGTTTTTAATTAGGCTTTACAAGAGGATTGTGTAACTAAGTCATGAAAGTGGAGGTCTAAGTGACCAGTATTAGAAACCACGTTAGTCGGTGTGGGGGTCGTTATGGCTTGATGGTTCGAGTCCCCTTGTTTGTGACCAGGTTTGAGTCCACCTTATTGTTATTATTATGATTGGAGGGTTTGAGTCCCCAATATCACACTTCATGATCAGGTGCTTAAGTCACCTTAGTCTATGATTTGAGGGTTCGAGTCCACCGTGCATATATATACATGATCTTTCTTTGGTTCATACGGCTACATGCACTGGGGACCAAATAGAGGTTGAGAGTTGGGTCCCATATAGACTATGGGTACTATTATATGATGGTTGAGCTACACAATCTAGGTTAAAGTTTTAAAGTGCATGTTAAACCTTGTTCCCTATCCCGGCATATGATATATATATATATATGTATATGCATTTGGTTATGTGCTTTGGATATCGAATGAATTTGAAACTGTTGATCATGGCATTATGTTATCCTTATCACTGAGTTACATGCTAGCGTTCACCTCGCTAACTATCTTCGAACATTGTATCCCCATGCGATACAGGAATTGGCCATACTTCTATTTCTCCTACACTGTGATTTTGATTTGGGGTCAATTCATGAGTAGACATTAATGTGGTGAGCTTTCATACATCGAAAGTGTACATTTCATGTTTTAGTCTCTTATGTGTTAGATTGTTTAGACTTGTTTTTGATATAGTTAGGGGCATGTCCCGACAATTTATTGGTATTTATTTTTAGTCTGTTGTTTAGAAGGCTTTGTTGGATTACTGTGGGCTTGGGTATTGTTGGTAGGTCATGTGGCCGGTTTTCAGTTGATGGATTATAGACATGGTTTTTGTATCTTTAAGCTTATCCTTATGTTATCTTGTCATATGTTTGGAATTTATCCGATGGTTGGGTGTTGTGTTGGTTGGTTAGGTGTGAGAGGGTGATCTCTGATACTCTGCGGACTTGAGATACCCATCATAGCCAGGCCCTAGTTTTGGTCGTGACAGCTTATATGAGTACATTTATAATTAGAGTGTCTGACTTGGTGGTCAAGGAGTTTATCACTACCATGCTAACTGGGGATATAGATATTGATCAATTGATGACTCATTATCAATAGATTAAGGCTGAGAAATTGAAGGAGTAGGAGAGAGAAACCAAAAAGACTAAGACTAAATAGTTTGAATATGATAACCATAAGTTAGGAGGGGGAAATTATTCTCAGTCTCTAAGCGGTTTGTCAGCTCCCACACCATCTTTATCCAATGCCCCCAACCTAAAACTAAGCAGGAATTGTGGGTAGAGCATTGGCCACCAGATCTTAGGGTAGTGTCGCTGTGGGATGTAGTTATCCAGCCTGCAAGAGGTATGGTAGAAATCATCTGGGTGGGTGTTTGGCAAGAAAGGAAGGATATTTTGGATGTGAAAGGACAAACTATATGATGAAGGATTTCTCCGTACACTAAGAAACAAAGATACTTGCCCTTAGGCTTAGTTCTCTACTTAATCTGCTCAGTAGGGCCACCCAACTTAGTAGCAGCGCATCATCCAGCACTGATGGCAATTTGCATCAGAATTTGTTTTATGCTTTGTCTTCTCACAAGGATTATGAGATCTCCCCAGATGTGGTCACTAGTATTCTTTGTGCCTTTTTCGTTGATGCCTATGTGTTGTTAGATTAGGGGTCAAACCTTTCCTTGGTAACCCCATTTATTGCTATGAATTTTTGTGTAAGTCCCAAAGTCTTTTTGAGCCTTTTTTAATTCTACTCCTATTAGAGATTCAATTGTTGCTAGATGAATCTAAAGAAAGTTCCATATTATAGTCCTTCATAAGGTCACTTTAGCTAATTTAATAGAACTGAAGATGATAGATTTTAATGTTATTCTTTGTATGGATTGGCTCCATTCATGATATGCCTACGTTCATTGTTGTACGAGTTGTAAGATTTTAGTTTCCTAATGAGTCAGTCCTCGAGTGGGAGGATAGTTGAGTGGTGCCCAAAGGTCATAGAATCCCCTATCTAAAGTCCCAAAAGTTGATATCTAAAAAGTATACATATCACCTAGTCCGGGTTAAAGATATAAAGTCTGAAACTCCAACCGTCCATCTATTTCATGCAATCAATGAATTTCTTGAAGTCTTTTCAAAAGATATACTTGGAGTACCTCATGATAGGGAAATCGAATTTAGGATTGATCTTCTTTCTGATACCCAGTCTATCTCTAACCGGATGGCTCCGACAGAACTTAAAGAGTTAAAGGAACATCTTAAGGACCTCTTAGATGAGGGGTTCATTAGATCCAATATTTCTCCGTAGGGTGTTCCAGTCTTGTTCCTACATAAGAAGGATGGTACTCTCAGAATGTATATGGATTACCAATAACTAAACAAGGTCACCATCAAGAACAAGTAAACTATCCCTAAATTTAACACCTTGTTTGACCATTATTATTCAAAAATTGATCTTAGGTCAGGATATAATCAGTTGAAGGTCAAAGAATGTAATATTTTGAAAACATATTTTATGATACTATACGGTCACTTTGAGTTTGTGGTTATGTCTTTTGGACAATCAAATGCCCCTGCTATTTTTATAGATTTAATGAATAGTGTTTTCACACAGTATATAGACATGTTCATCATTTTTTCATTGGTTACATATTTGTCTATTCTTGGAGTGAGAAGGAACATGCACACCATTTGAGAACAGTATTGCAGACCCTCAAAGATCAATAGTTTTTTGTGAAATTCTGTAAGTATGAATTTTGGTTGGAGTTCATCACCTTTTTGGGGCATGTGATCTTGGGTGAAGTCATTTATGTAGACCCTCTAAAAATAGATACATTGAAGGCCTAGCCTAGGCCTATTACTCTATCCGATATTAGGAGCTTTATGGGTTTAACTAAATATTACAAGGGATTTATTGAGGTTTTTTCCTCAATATCTACACCGTTGACCAGGTTAACACGGAAGAAGGTAAAGTTTCAATGGTCAGACAAGTGCTAGAAAAATTTTCAAGAGTTAAAGGGTAGATTCACTTCAACACCGGTATTAGCCTTGCCAAATGGCTTGGATAGATTTGTGGTGCACTGTGATATCTCCATAGTTTGGATAGGATGTGTTCTAATTCAAAATGTAAAGGTTATGACTTATGCCTCCAAATAACTTAAGGAGCATGAGAAGAATTATGTGTCTCATAATTTAGATTTAGCAGTAGTTGTGTTTTCCTTGAAAAATTGGAGATATTATTTATATGGAGAGCATATTGATGTCTTCACAGACTAAAAATGTCTCAAATATATATTTATCCAGAAGGAGTTAAATCTTCGTCAAAGGAGGTGGTTAGAGTTGCTAAGAGACTATGACATAAATGTGCTCTACCATCTGGGCAAAGAAAATATGGTGGTTGGTGCTTTAAATAGATTGACTATGGGTAGTGTATCCTATGTTGCAAAGAAGAAACAAAAGTTAGCAAAGAAAGTGCATACATTATCTCAATTGGGAATTTGTTTGCATGATATAGATGATGGTAGGTTATGGTTCAAAATGGTTTGAAGACATCAATTGCAGCAGGGGTGGAGGAAAAATAACATAATGACCCTTTACTTTGTCAGTTAATGGATTCCATCCATTAGCAAAAGGTAGAGGTTTTCTACTAAGAGGGAAGATGGTGTTTTTTGATATCAGGGTCATTTATGTATCCCCAATGTTGATGAGTTAAGATATAGGATGTTAGGAGAGGATCATGGTTCCAAGTATTTTATTCACCCTTGTGTCACCAAGATGTACCATAATCTACGGGAAGTCTACTAGTGAAATGGTGTGAAGAGAGACATAGTAGAGTATATGGCCAAGTATCCTAATTTTCAATGAGTGAAAATAGAGCATCAAAGACCAGGAGGTACGCTTCATAATATTGGCATCCCTAATTGTAAGGGGGAAGTTATCAATATGGATTTTACTACGGTACATTCTTGCACTAGGCATTAGCATGATTTGATTTGGGTCATCGTGAATCAAATGACCAAATCAGCCTATTTCTTGCCATTTAACACCTCAGATATGGATGAATATTATGCTAAGTTGTAAGTTCATGAGTTAGTAAGACTCTATGGAGTTACTTTATCCATTATCTCAGGTCGAGGTACTCAATTTACTTCTCAATCTTGGCAATCATTTCGCATTTTTGAAGGTGTCATCCATGAAGTAGTGATAAGGTTAGTAAAGAAAGAGAAACTCAGTCCCTAGTACATGGGTCTATATGAAATCAAAAGGTGTATTAGAGATGTTGCTTATGAGCTGGATCATCCATTAGAATTAGCCATCGCTTATTCAGTTGTCCCCATATTTATTTTAAAAAGTGTATTGGAGACCCATCTCTAGTTGTACCCATAAAGAGTATTAGAGTGAAGGATAGCCTATCCTATGAGGAGATTCCAAGTGAAATCTTTGATCGTTAAGTTTGAAGGTTAAGTAATAAGAAAGTGGCCTCGGCATAAGTCTTATGGAGAAACTAGTCAATTAAGGGAGCAACTTGGGATGCTTAGGTAGACATAATGAACAGATACCCTCATTTGTTCACTCCTAGAGCTCAGCAGATATGAGGTATAAATTTTTCTTCAAGAAATATTCCCCCAAATTTGGATTTTTTATTTAGCTTCATAAAATTCTATGTATAGTGGTCTTATTTAAGAGAATATAGTTTAGCCAGGGTACCTAATATGAGTTAGTTTCCACCATGCTGATTGAATCAAAAAAAATTCAGCCTTATGTCACTTGGTCTGGACTGTAAAATTTAATCTCAATCTTCATTCAAGGATAAATAATTGGAAAGGGGAGATATTGTAACACTCCCAAAGTTCATGCATGTTCTTAGTGGGTTACTATATGTTTTAGGTTCATGAGAATTCCCTAACATGTATTTAAATTGTAAACTCTTATTTAATCTAAGTTCTATCGTGATATTCTTTTTGTGTCAACTTCAAATAACCATAACCCAAGTCTAGAAAGCAGTGAGCCTGTGACTTTGACCAAGTGAAGTACATCAAAGGGAATGATGGAAGAGTGTTTGTGGAGGATGCGCATATTAGTAGATTTGGTTTTGTTTTAGAGGACTTGGATAAGCCATAGAGGTGTCGCGATTATAGTCATTGTAGGAGTCTCAAAGTTTAGGAGGTCAAGGGTGTTATTTGTAGGATATGGAGGGGTCGGGTGATTGGGACAGATGAGATTTTGATGAATTTTTGTAAGAGCACTGGTGAGGTAGGTTTAGAGTGGCTGACAAGGTTCTTTAACATTATCTTTAGGGCAAAAAATATGCTCAAAGCTTGGAGATGGAGTACGATGATTTCATTATATAAGAGCAAGAGGGACATTTAGATTTGCAATAACTATAAATGTATCAAGTTGTTGTGTCATACTATGATGGTTTGGGAAAGGATGGTAGAGTTGAGGTTGGGGGATCATGACTATTTTCATGAACAAGTTTGGTTTCATGCCAGGTCACTTGACTACTGAGGCTATTCACCTCATTAGGAGATTAGTGGAGCAATTTAGGGAGGGGAAGAAGGACTTGCACATGGTGTTCATTGATCTTGAGAGGGCATATGAAAAAGTCCCCAAGGAGGATTCAATCGTGGTTCTTAGAGTCCAGATGGGTGCCCGTGGCATACGTTAGGTCGATTCAGTACATGTACCATGGCGCAAAGACTCATGTAAGGATGATAGGAGGAGTTCAGAGTATTTTTCTCTTTTGATAAGGTGTTACTAGGGATCGACTCTTAGTTTGTTTTTATTTTCCTTGGTGATGGATGTTTTGATGCGGCGTATTCAAAGGGAGGTGCCTTGGTGTCTGCAGATAATGTTATATTGATTAATGAGACTCAGGAAGGAATTAATTATAAGTAGGAGGTTGGATACATACCCTTGAGTCTAAAGGATTTAGATTGAGCAGTACCAAGATGAAGTACTTGGAATGTAAGTTTAGTGACTTGTTGCATGAGGCTGACATGGAACTGAAGCTGGATTCTCAGGCCATTCAGAAGAGGGAGAGTTTTAAATATCTTAGTTCTATGATTCAAGGAGCTGGTGATATTAACGAGGATGTCACCCACCGTCTTGGAGCAGGGTATTTGAAATGGAGGCTTGCTTCAGGAGTCTTGTATGATAAAGAAGGTGTTTTTTAAGCTTAAAGGTAAGCTCTACAGAGTGACAGTTCGATCATATTGTATGGAGAAGAGTGTTAGCCAATTAAGAACACCCATATCCAAAAGTAGAAGGTGGTGGAGATGAGGATGTTGTGATGGATGTATGGACTTACAAAGAAGGATAGTGCTAAAAATGAGATTATTCAGGAGAATAAAAGAGTGTCTTTAGTGGAGTATAAGATGCAAAAAGTGAGGTTGCGATGGTTCATTCATGTGATGAGGAAGGGCACAGATGCTCTAGTATGGAGGTATAAGAGGCTGGCTATGAATGGTTTTAGGTGGGGTAGTGGTAGACTAAAGAAATATTAGAGGGAGGTAATTATACATGACATGGAGCAATTATAGCTTACAGAGGACATGACCCTTGATAAAAAGGTGTGGAAGATACATATTAGGTTAGTGGATTAGTAGGTAGGTGTACGTCCATATTAGTAGGGAAGAGTGCTATGTTTGTATCTGTTCCTATAATCTCTTGTAGTCTATTATTCATGGTGTTTTGGTGATGATTATGATTTTCAATAGCTAATTTATAGTATTACCGTCTAGGTGTCTTGTTTCCTTTATTATCTAGCGGTGTGATAACCCTTTTTGTTTATGGTTTTATGTTTTCTGTTTGTTATACTATTATTTGTCCTGAGCTATGGATCTATCGAAAATAGACACTCTACTTCTTCTGAGGTAGTGGTATGGATTGCGTACACTTTAAACACCCTCCCCAAACATATGTTATGGGAATAGACTAGGTATGTTGTTGTTGATTGTGATCAAACAACCATAACCCCTTAAATATGAAGCTTTTGCAGCAAAAGACCCAACAGAAAGAAGATATTCGAGTCTTCTTTCCAACACATTTGATTTTATCTTAATCCAATAGTAGAGTATAAATTTATGCTCATTTTACTTACGGGCCATAGATTGAAGACCTGAATTGATGAACCATCAACTATTTGATAACCTATCAACTGAAGTTGTCAACCTTAGCAGTAAAGCTCAAAATCAGATAGAGATTGATGACCTGATTTCACAAACTATCAACTGGCTTGCGACCCGTCAACTGAAATTGTCAAGCTTAAACTATCAATATCAAAAATGCTCAGATAGTGATGATTCATCAATGGTTTGATAGTCCGTCAACCAAGTCGTCAGACACGAAATATCTGCAATTTTTTTTGAGTTTCCATAAGGGTAGTTTGGTCCTTTTCTTACCTCAAACTCTTCCCCCATGACTTAAAACACTCAATAAATATTATTTACTCTGAACTTCACAAGTTTACATAGCTAGTTCTTTTGATGGGGACCTTGGCAACGTATATCTAGTTCTTTTGGTTGCATGGTATATGTCGATTAAGAGAATCTTTATGATATTTCAGCTTTCAATTTATTCATAAGTACAGTGAGTCTATATACACTTAGAATGCATGTTTTGAGCTCTTGATGAATATCTGTTTTACTTATTACATGCACCCCTATATACTCAGTACATTCCAAAAGTGTTGACCATATTCTCTATATTTTATGCATCCTATCATGATGTAGGTTCTGGTGTTCATCCTTAGCAGCACAATTATCCACGATCACCGTTTCTGACCTTTCATCAATTAGTGAGTCCTCTTATTTTGAGGGCCTAAATTATGTTTATTTATAGCATTTCAGTTATAGTTTAGTTTAGACATTTTATTTTCCTTTTAGGTTTGTTGGAGGTTGTCTCAGTAGCTCTTTAGTATGTTTAGAAACTTGTCTAAACATGGTGGTTGATTTAAGATACCAATATGTTTTAGTTGTTTTTTAATTACATTATTTTGTTGAGACTGATCATCCAAAAGAATTTAGATTTATTAATTTAAAGCTTTTGCATCATGTTTTATGTAAATTTTTCATGATTTAGTGTTAAGTATATACATGGGATAGCTTGGGGCTACTCGTAGTCCTAAGTATCATCTAAAGGGTAGTTTCAGGGTATTACAAAACGTTACACCTTCACTCCAATTTTACAAATGGTTAACACTCTTTCCACCATCACAACAGTATCCACACCAGTAGTAGCACCCACACCAGCCTCTAGGGCCATAAGTCAAGGTAAGCCTCGAGTAAAGGGTAAGAACTAGAACAGGAGGACGAGGGTAGCAACTATCAAGGATAGATCTTGGGTACTCGAAGGAATATCAAGGTAGAGATCACCATCCCCATAGAAGAATTCATTGGATTTAGGTCAAGATGAGGAGGTAATGGTTAAGATATAGAAAGTGTTAGTTCCAAAGAATACTAAGGTGCCAATGCAGCATCTTCCTAACTCCACGTAATTATTTAATAAATGTTAGGGGTTTTGAGTAGCTTGACTAAAATAGGTACTAGTCCAATGGTGCCTTCACTTCCATCCCCAACTTTGCAGTGTGTTACTACAGTAGTGACCTATATGGATGGGGGTATTGAGATACGAGTATTTCCCTAAAAGGTATTTGGACTAGAGATGATAGAAAATATGTATAGACTATTTTATAAGTTCATGAAGATGAAAGCTCTAGTGTTCTAGGGTACTAAGTCAAACGATGCATTTGAGTTCTTGATAGACTGTCACAAGTGTCTGCACAAGATGGGCAATATGGAAAGGTAAGGTGTGGAATTTATGACATTCCAACTACAGGCAGAGTCAAAGTAGTAGTGGAAGTTTTTTGTTAAGTGTAGGGTTGGGTTACCTCTACTTACTTTATCATAATTTTATAATGTGTTTTTGGAGAAGTGTGTTCCTCGTACCTATTTTAATCAAAAGAAGGATCGTTTTTTGAAACTTGAGCTTGGTGATTTATTTATGGTAGCGTATGAGGCCAAGTTTCATGTCTAGTCTCACTATGCACTTTAGTTTATTACGATATTTTGTGAAAGGTGTGAGCTCAAACCTTTAGGTGTTTGAACTGTCAGTGGATATGTTCGATAAGAGCTTTTAGGGATTTGTTGAGTTTTTGAATAAGGTAAAAGGGATTGAGAATCTTCAAGAGGTAAAGGAAGATATAAATAAGGCCAAGAAAATGGGCTAATTCAGTAGTACTTTTTCAAGGGGTTGTGGTTTATAGGGTTACTCTTCTCGACCATTTTATTTAGCCGTGCTTGTTTTTGTAGGAGGCTCGTTTGGGTCAGTTTTAAACCCTTTCGAATATACAACTAACCACATTCATCATCTTCAGCTCAGCAACCTGCATTTGATAGCAGGTTTTATGAGTGTAGGGGTTTACATTACATTATGAGGTATTGGTCTTATTTTTTATCTACAAAACAGTTTCTTTTTGTGCTTTACTTCCAACAAGTTATGTTGGTGGAGGATATGGTAGAGTTCAACCACAAGATTAGCATGGTGGTCATAATGCAAGGAGGGTGGCTATCAATCCAACTATGGTTGAGGATTTATTGGTCAAGGTGTTGCTCTGGCTGGTAAGGTGGTGGTTGGGGTGGTGATAAGGCTCATTTTTAGGCTATTTTGGCACATCCTAAAGCTGAAACTTATGATGCTATGATCATAGGTATTGTTCTTAGCTGTTACCATATGGCTTCTATGTTGTTTTATCTCAGGTCTACTTTCTCTTATGTACCGGTAAAATTTGCCTTTGGTTGGGATTTATAATAGAAATTTCTTGATACTTTTATACTTGTGTATACATCGGTTAGTATGTTGTATGTGCGGATTAGGTCTATTGTATTTGTTCTGTAATTTTATAGGTTATAGAACTCAGGCAGAATTAATGATTTAGATATGGAGGAGTTTGATGTTATTTATGGAATGAGGTTGTTGTCTGCCCATCGTGCTATTCTTGATTTTTATGCTTAGAATGTCACTGCAACTATGACTATGATGGAATAGTTAAAGTTGGAAGGTACTTTAAATCCTAATCCCTATTAGAATGGTGCCATATATTCATTCCCAAAAGTTTGTTAAGCATGAGTAGGGCATTCCAAGATTATCTTTGGGATGATAGTTCAATAGTTCCTTTTATTGCTTTAAATTTAATAGTTTGTGAATTATTAGAGGTGATCCCCGATGACCTTTTTGGTATGCCTCCTAATCATGAGTTTGATGTTTGTATAGACTTAGAGGCGAGAACCCATACAATATTTATCCATCCTTATAAGATGGCATTGAAAGAGTTAAGGAAACTGAAATGTTATTTGCAAGATTTGTTGGGGAAAAGTTTTATTCATTCGAGTAGTTTTCCATTAGAAGCTCCTATGTTTTTTGGTGAAAAAAAGGATAGTAGTATGTGAATCTGTACAGACTACGACAGTTGAATAAGGCGACTTGAAACAAGTATCATTTGCCTAGAATAAATTATCTGTTCGACCAGTTCCAAAGTGTTGTCCAAGTTAATTTGAGGTCAGGTTACCATTAGCTTAATATTCATACATAGGATATCTCAAAGACTGTATTTTGTACTCGTTATAGACATTATAAGTTTTTGGTTATTTCATTTGATTTGATTAATTAACTAGCCACTTTTATGAGCACCATTAATATGGTTTTTAAGACATTTTTTAGATTAATTTATTATTATTGTATATTCTGGTTTACTCAAAGAGTGGGGAGGAAAATGAGGTTCACTTATATACAATATTAGGGTTGCTTAAGTAGAAGAAACTTCTTGCTAAGTATTCAAAGTGTGAATTCTAGTTATCTTTATTGTCCTTTTTAGGGCATGTGGTGTCTAAGGAAGGGGTTATGGTAAACCCACAAAAGGAGAGAGCTATTAAGAACTAGGCTAGACTATCATTGGTTTGATAAGGGGTTGCCACAATTGCTTTGCATATGACTCGCCTAACTCAGAAAGAGGTACCTTTTATGTGGAATGATAAGTATGAAGAGAGATTTAAAAATCTCAAGACTTTTCTAACTTCAGCTCCTATTATTATCTTAGCCATTGAAGGTAAGGAATTTTTTGTGTATTGTGATGCTTCGCCGGCTAGTTTAGGTGTTGTTTTGATGTAGGGTCAAAATGTGATTGCTTATTCTTTGAGGCAGTTGAAGACTTATGAGAATACCTATCCCACTCATGATTTTAATTGGTAGTTTTGGTCTTTTCTTTGAAATTTTGGAGACACTATCTCTCTAGGGTGAAGTATGAGGTGTTCACAGACCACCATAGTTTGCAACATGTGTTTACTCAATGAGATCTAAAATTTGAGGTAGATATGGTGGCTAGAGTTGATCAGAGATTATGATATTATAATTCTATATCATTCGTATATTACTAATATGGTAGTAGATGCATTAAGATGAAAGTCAGCAAATATGGAAATTTTGGCATAGTTAGAAGTGTCGAAGATGCCATTGGCTAAAGAGGTACAATCTCTGACTAATGGTTTCATAGATTGTAGGTGACTATCAAGGGAGGATCAGGAAATTTTATGACAAGAAGAAAAGCAACCTTAGGGAGAGAATTTTTCAAGGTGAAGAGAAGGAGGCCAGTTTTTATAATGATGAAATGTTGAGGATTCAGGAGAGTGTGTGTGGGGAGCATGTGCGAAACTTGATTCCCATCATTCTTGTAGAGGCTCACATTTCTAAATATTCTATACATCTAGGTGTGACTAATGTGTATAAAGATTTAAGAAAACATTATTGGTGGTGAAGAATGAAGTGAGACATTGTAGATTTTGAGACAAAGTATTAGAACCATCAAGATGTAATGCATGAATATCAAAAAACCAGTGGCACCTTTCAGAGTATTTCCACTATAGAGTGGACGTCAGAAATAATAACCATGGACATTTTGTGGGTCTTCCTAAGATGTTGAGGAAGTGTGACTCCATATGGGTGACCATTCATTGACTGGCCAAGTTTGTTAACTTTATCTCAGTAAGGGTGGACTAGCACATAGCTAAGTTGGCTAAGATATAAGTAAAGAAAATTGTAAATCTCCATGGGGTACTTATTTCTATAGTGTTAGACTGAGAAACTCAGTTTTCCTCTAAGTTTTAGGGGAAGTTTTATTTAGAATTGGATACTAGATTGGTACAATTTTTCATCTACAGACCATCAAGCAACCGAAATGGACAATCCAGGCATTAGATGATATGCTTTGAGCTTATATGATGGACTTTGGTAGTTATAGGACCAATATATACCCTTGTACAAATTTTCTTATAACAATAGCAACCACTTCAGTATTTACATGGATCCTTTTAAAGCATTATGTGAAAAAAAAAATGTAGGTTGTTGATCGATGGTTTGATGTTTTCAAGGTGAGACTTTGGAGCGCGGATATGCTAAAGAAGTCAATGGATAAAGTGAAGTTTATCTAGTGGGGTTTATCCAGGATAATCCAGTAGTAGCTCAGAGTTGACAGAAAGAACATGTAGATAATAAGGTAAGAGATGTGAAATTCAAGAAGGGTGAAAAGGACTTCTTAAAAGTTTCACCCATGAATAGTGTGATGTATTTCAGTAAAAAGGGGAAGTTGATTCCAAGATATATTGAACCCTTCAAGATTTTGAATGGATTAGAGTCAGTGGCATATAGGTTGGCTTTGCCTCCTAGCTTGTCAGGGGCTGATCCTATATTTCGTGTTTCAATGTTCATAAAATACCACAAAGATGGATATTACATTATTAGTGGGATTCAAATTTACTCAACAAGGAGTTATATTTTGAAGAAGATCCAATTGTTATCTTAAATAAGGATGTAAGAAAGCTGAGAACTAAAATTATTCCATATGTAAAGGTTCAAAAGGTAAATCCTCAAATAAGGAAGCAACATCGGAGACAAAAGTGGATATGCGCAAGCTCTATCCAAACTTGTACACTAACTCAAGTGTTTCTTATTTATTTTTTTTGCAACATTTTGGGAAAATTGATGTTAGGAGATGGAAAAGTGGTAAATTGGCATTTAATGTAATAAAACAAATCATCATTAGGCTAAAATAGGAAGTAGAACCTTTGCTTAGTCTTCCCTTAGATAAAAGTTTAAAAATTCTGGATAGGTCTAGTCTTAGATGTATTTTGAGTGTGTGGTAGTTTATGAAAATCTGATAGTTATTAGTCCATTGGTTGATAATTTTTATAATATTTAGTATTAGAGGAAAATTTTAAGAAATTGTAGCAATTTTTGGTACGTAAAATGGGTTAGTAGAACTTTGGTTATAGCGACTAAAGTAAAAAGGTTAGTTTGTGAAGCCAAATTTTGAGAAGTCCATTGTGAAATAGACAAAATTAGGACCAAATCCAAAGTAACTGGTTTGGTCCTGCTCTAGTAATAGGAGTTTCACTGCAACAGTGTCGCTGCAATAGCATAAGTGTCCCCATAACGGTAACCCATTTTGGCGTAAAGGAGGCTGCAGCGGCAGATCCTCTATTGCAATGGGGCTACTACAATGGTAAAAGTGTAGTTGTACTGGTAAAAATGTAGGATTCCATTTTTAAAACCACAAAACATATTTTTAGTCCCACTTTTCTAAAAGAAACGTTCAATGGCTAAGAAAAGGGTGAATTTTTCAGTTTGTGGGGTTTTCATCTTTGGAGGTAATGTTTCTTTACATTCTAAGATTGAATTACACCTTTAAATTTAAAGAAATTTCAAGAATCAATGTTCAATGGTAGAATTTAGATTTTCGCCCTAATTTATGAACTGGTGGAAATTTGTGGGGAACTTGGTTGTTTTTCGTTGCTATTGATTTTAGAGTATTAGAAAACACTTCCAGCGGTAGAATTTTTTAGTTAATGTTAAAATATGAAGAGTTCAAGAGTTTAAAGTCTAGAAAATTCTATTTTGATGAACTAGGTCAATTTCATATATTAAATTGATAAATGTGAGTTCCTAATGGTTAGGAAAGGTGGAATATTACAGTAAGTGTCTGTGTGTGTGTGTGGTTGTGTGGATATGGATGGTTTCACTTGGTTTTATAAATGGAATTATTTTATCCTTATCCTGAGATCATTCTAGCGTTCACCCGCTAACCCATCTACTGGCAGCTCTATACCTACGCTATGCAGGAACTGGCCATTCTACTGCTCCTGCGTAGTGATTGGCTCGGGGAATGTATTTGGATTAAATTGGTGAGCTTCCACCCTTTCGAGAGGCTCCATTTCATATTATGGATATTTCTAGACACTTTGATTTTATTTTGGATATTGCTTTTGGCTATGGTTGGGGGCATGTCCTAACAGAATTTTATTACTATTTTGGTTAGAGGCTTTGTGGTACTTTTATGGGTTAGAATGGGCGGGATCGATATTGGTGTTAGACTAGGCATTGGAATAAGCTGGAAGACTGGAATCATTGGACATAACTTCACATTGTTCCATCATATTTTATTTTAGGATTAATTATATTTTGTTTTGGAATATCTTTTTTTATGCCTTGGTTTATGGCCCTTGTTTTGGTATGGTATGGTATGGTATGGTATGGTATGGTATGGTATGGTATGGTATGGTATGGTATGGTATGGTATGGTATGGTATGGTATGGTATGGTATGGTATGGTATGGTATGGTATGGTATGGTATGGTATGGTTGGGTTGTTGGTATGGGATGGTTGTACTCAGTTGGTTCGGTCACGGTTGTGATCTTATCCCAGAGTTTTCATATGAGCTATTGTACCATCTTGTTACAAGCTCAAAATTCAGCCAACTCCGGGTAGGCAGCTGGAGGTTGGTGTTGGGTAACGGGGGTGGTCTTCTGTCCCAGTCAGACTTGGGATGCCCATTACGAAAAGGACCCCGGTCGAGGCACATTAAGTTGGTATCAGAGCCTAAGTTCATGGTTAATTAGGAGTCCACAAAGCCGTGTCAAGTAGAGTCTCTTTTTGGGGTTTGTAGCGCTCCATACTCATAAGGGGGAGGCTACAAGGCATTTAGCAATGTTTCACTTTCTTGGTATTCTATTTTCAAGCTTGGAGTCTCAGTCCTGGAATCTTTTTTAATCCTTGTTTGTTCACCTTTCAGATCATGCCTTGTAGATATGGAAAATAAGAAAAATCTTCTATCCCATCTGGGAGTAATGCTGAAGGGGTACATCCTACTTTTGGGATTCATCTCCGATCTCATAGTCCTATCCCTGATATTTCTAAAGTTCCACCAGTTGCTACTTGTTCTTCTCAAGGCGAGGTGACTAATGCAGAGTTCTGCCAGTCTATCCATGTTATTGCTCAGATGGTCGTTGCTCAGGCTGAGTGGGGTGCAACTGGTGCTTTGTCTACTCAGGCCACAAGGGTTGTCCAATTTATGAAGATTGGTCCTCCCACTTTTTCTGAAGTGAAGGTGAAGGAGAATCCACAGTTTTCTTAGATGAAATGGAAAAGATATTTTGGGTAATGCAGGCTACTAATGTGGAAGGGGTAAACTTTGTAGCTTATTAGCTCAAGTAGGTTGCAGATCAGTGGTATGAAGAGTGGGACAGGGATAGAGGTGATGTGGAAGAATCAATCTTATGGGATACTTTTTCTAATGCCTTCTTAGATCGGTTCTTTCCCTAAGAGTTGCAGGAAGTAAGGATGGAGGAGTTTGTGAACCTCAAGTAGGGGAAGATGTATGTCAACGAATATGACTTGAAGTTTCATCATTGTCAAGGTATGCTCCTAATTTAGTTGCTGACATGCGAGCCAGAATAAGAAAGTTTATAGATAGGGTAAGAGGGGCATATTTTTTTACCAGGAAGGTGCTCAATCAATCTCAAGGTTGACGGGATAGTGGCAATGGTAGAAAAAGAAATGGGGGAGTTATGGTTCCTACTATTCTTCTTGTGCTCCTTACCAGGCGGACAATAGGCATCATCAAGGTGGTGACAATTTCTGAGCACAGGGTGCCCAATCTCAGGCAAGCGAAAGTCAGTCAGATTCTTCAAGCCCTCCTTGTCAGATCTGAGGACATCCTTATTAGGTTTATTGCGATGAAGGAAGGGACAAATTCTTCAAGTGTGGCCAGGTAGGCCATCGGTTCAAGGATTGTCCGGTTAATAAGGTTGCTATAGGGGAGAATAAGATTCTTGTGGCTTCTTATTCTGATCCTACACCTGGAGTGTGGCATCTACTTCTGTTACTAATCCTGGTTCTAGTGTTGGTTGAAATAGGTTGTATGAGTTGGCATCCTGATAGGAATCTGAGGGATCACCTGATGTTGTTACTGGTATGTTACAGCTCTTCTCTCGTGACATATATTGTTTGCTTGATTTGGGGTCCACTCTCTCCTATGTGACTCCTTATATGTTTGTATCTTTTAGTTTCGATACAAAAGTTATTTTGGATCCTTTTTCTATTTCTACCCTAGTAGGAGAGTAAGTGAATCGGTTATTGCTAAGAGAGTCTACAGCGAGTGTGTGGTATCTGTTGGTGGCAAGCAAACCATGGTAGATCTATTTGAGTTGGGTATGGTGGATTTAGATGTCATTCTAGGTATGGATTAGTTGCACTTATATTATGCGTCCTTGGATTGTCAGACCCGTAGGGTTATCTTTAGGTTCCCTGGTGAACCGATAATAGAATGGAAGGGTGGTTCTTTAGCTCCTATAGGAGATTTATTTCTTATCTTAGAGCTCAGAGGTTAATCTCCAAAGGTTGTCTTTATTACTTGGTGAGGGTTAAAGATTCCAACTCGGAAGGTCCTTCTTTCCAGTCAGTTCCAGTGGTTAATGAGTTTCAGAGGTCTTTCTAGATGATCTCCCTGGTGTTCCTCCGAATAGGGAAATTAAGTTTGGTATTGATCTAGTTCTGGACACTCATCCAATTTCTATTCCTCCGTATAGAATAGATCCAGCAGAGTTGAGGGAACTCAAGGTGAAACTGAAGGATCTTCTGGATAAGGGGTTTATTCATCCTAGTGTATCTCCTTGGGGTGCACCGGTATTATTTGTGCGCAAGAAGGATGGTTCCCTTCGTATGTGCATTGACTATAGGCAGTTGATCAAGGTGATAGTCAAGAACAAATATCCTCTTCTAAGGATAGATGATCTGTTCAACCAGTTGCAAGGTTCCAAGTTTTTTTCTAAGATAGATCTTCGGTCTGGGTACCATCAGCTAAATATTAGGGAGGAGGACATCCCTAAGACAACTTTTGTACTCGGTATGGGCACTTTCAGTTTTGTGTAATTACATTTGGGTTGAATAATGCTCCGACATCATTCATGGATCTGATGAACAGGGTTTTTCTTTAGTATTTGGATCTCTTTATTATTGTATTTATTGATGACATTCTGGTTTATTCGAAGAGTTAGGTGGATCTATTATTCACCTCTATGTGGTGTTGCATACCTTAAAGAAACTGCAGTCGTATGTCAAGTTCTCCAAGTGTGAGTTTTGGTTAAATGTTGTAACTTTCTTGGGTTATATTATTTCTAGTGAAGGGATCATGGTGGACCTGTAAAAGGTTGTTATGGTGAAGAGGTGGCCTACACCCATGAATCTATCCAACATTTGGAGCTTCTTGGGTTTATACGGGTATTATAGGCAGTTTGTGGAAAGTTTTTCATCGATAGCTTCTCTTTTGACTATGTTAACTCAGAAGTGGGTCAAGTTTTTTTTGTCGGATGCTTTTGAAGGGAGTTTTGAGAAGATGAAGGATACGTTAACATCGACTCCAATTCTAACTTTACAAGAAGGCAATGATGGGTTCGTGGTTTATTATGATGCATCTCGAGTAGAGCTTGGTTTTGTTTTGATACAACATGGGAAGGTGATTTCCTATGCTTCCAGGCAGTTGAAGGTACATGAGAGAAATTATCCTACTCATTATTTGGAGTTGTTGGCGGTTGTGTTTGCTTTTAAAATATGGAGGAATTATTTGTATGGTGTTCACATGGATATCTTTTATGATCATAAAAGTTGATTGTATGTGTTCACTCAAAGAGAGATTAATCTCAGGAAAAGGAGATGGATTGAGTTTCTCAAGGACTACGATATAAGTCTTTACTACCACTCAGGTAAGGCTAATGTGGTTGCTAATGATCTTAGCAGGTTATCCTTGGGGATTTTGCCTCAGGTGGAGGAAGGAAAGAGGGAATTAGTGAAGGATATTCACCATTTGGCTAATCTTAGAGTTCACCTCTTGGACTCCAAGGATGGTGGTGTGGTAGTGCAAGAAGTGGTTCAATCATCTCTTGGTGCGGAGAATAAGAAGAATCAAATGCTAAATCCTATTTGGATAAAATTCAAGAGTGACATTGGTAGGAAAAAGGTAGTGGTTTTATAGATCATTTTTTATGGTACTTTATAGAACCAAGAGAGATTATGTGTTCCTGATGTCAATAGGTTACGACAAAGGATTTTGATTGAAGAGCAGGAGTCATGCTATATTTTTTATCACGGCTCAACTAAGATGTATCATGATCACAATAAGATCTATTGGTGGAATGGCATGAAGAGGGATATGGTTAATTTTGTAGCCAAGTGCAGGTTTTGTCAGCAGGTTAAGGTTGAGCACATGAGGCCAGGAGGGCTGTATCAAGAAATTGATTTTCCCGAGTTAAAATAAGAAGTGCTCAATATGGACTTCATTACTGGTCTTCCTCGGTCTTAGAACCAATATGATTTGATTTGATCATCATGCATAGGATGATTAAGTCTGTGTATTTTTTTGCCCATGCAGGCTACATTCTCGGTGGAGGATTATACGAAGCTGTATCTTTAGGAGATTTTGAAGCTTTATGGGGTACCTATTTTGATTATTTTTATCGTGTCACATAGTTTACATCTCACTTCTAATGATCATTCCAGAAAGGGTTGGGGACTAAGGTTAGTCTGAGTACTTCTTTCCACCCGTGAATGGTTAGCAAGTAGAGAGAACTATTCAAACATTAGAGGATATTCTTGAAGCTTGTGTTATTGATGATGGTGGCAATTGGGTTGATCATCTACCTTTGGTGGATTTTACTTACAATAATAGCTATCATTCTAGTATTGGTATGGCCCCTTTTGAGGCCTTGTACAGTAAGAGGTGCAGGTGTCTTATTGGTTGGTTTTAGCTTGGCGAGGTTGTAATTACATTTAGGTTGAATAATGCTCCGACAGCATTCATGGATCTGATGAACAAGGTTTTTCTTCAGTATTTGGATCTCCTTATTATTGTATTTATTGATGACATTCAGGTTTATTCGAAGAGTGAGGTGGATCTAGTATTCACCTAGATGTGGTGTTGCAGACCTTAAAGAAATAGCAGTTGTAAGTCAAGTTCTCCAAGTGTGAGTTTTGGTTGAATGTTGTAACTTTCTTGGGTTATATTATTTCTAGTGAAGGGATCATGGTGGACCTGTAAAAGGTTGTTATGGTGAAGAGGTGGCCTAAACCCATGACTTTATCCAATATTTGGAGCTTCTTGGGTTTATACGGGTATTATAGGTGATTTGTGGAAAGTTTTTCATCGATAGTTGCTCCTTTGACTATGTTAACTCAGAAGTGGATTAAGTTTTCTTTGTCGGATGCTTTTGAAGGGAGTTTTGAGAAGATGAAGGATACGTTAACATCGACGCCAATTCTAACTTTACGAGAAGGCAATGATGGGTTCGTGGTTTATTGTGATGCATCTCGGGTAGAGCTTGGCTATATTTTGATGCAGCATAGGAAGTTGATTGCCTATGCTTCCAGGCAGTTGAAGGTACATGAGAGGAATTATCCTACTCATGATTTGGAATTGTTGGCAGTTGTGTATGCTTTTAAAATATGGTAGAATTATTTGTATGGTGTTCACGTGGATATTGTTTCTTATTATAAGAGTCTACAGTATGTGTTCACTAAATGGGTTCTTAATCTCAGGCAGAGGAGATGGATTGAGCTTCTCAAGGACTATGATATAAGTCTTTACTACCACCCAGTTAAGGTTAACGTGGTTGTTGATTATCTTAGCAGGTTATCCTTAGGGAGTTTCGCTCAGGTGGAGGAAGGAAAGCGGGAATTAGTGAAGGATATTCACCGCTTGGCTAATCTTGATGTTCACCTATTGGACTCCAAGGATGGTGGTGTAGTAGTGCGAGAAGTGGTTCGATCATCTTTTGGTGTAGAGATTATGAAGAATCAAGTACTAGATCCTATTTAGATAAAAATCAAGAGTGACGTTGGTAGGCAAAAGGAAGTGGTGTTATAGATCTATTTTAATGGTACTTTATGGAACCAAGAGAGATTATGTGTTCCTAATATTGATGGGTTATGACAAAGGATTTTGGCTGAGGTGCATGAGTTGCGCTATATTGTTTATCCCGGCTCAACTATGATGTATCATGATCTCAATGAGATCTATTGGTGGAATTGCATGAAGAGGGATATGGTTGATTTTGTTGCCAAGTGCATGGTGTGTCAATAGGTTAAGGTTAAGCACATGAGGCCAGGAGGTTTGTATTAAGAAATTGATTTGCCCAAGTTAAAATGGGAAGTGATCAATATGGACTTCGTTACTGGTTTTCCTCGATTTAAGAATCAATATGATTCGATTTGGTCATCATGCATAGGATGATTAAGTCTGCGCACTTTTTGCCCGTGCAGATTACCTTCTAGGTGGAGGATTATGCGAAGCTGTATCTTTAGGAGATTATTAAGATGCATAGGGTACCTATTTTGATTATTTTTTATCGTGGCACATAGTTTACATCTCACTTCTGATGATTTTTCCAGAAAGGGTTGGAGGCTAAGGTTAGTCTTAGTACTGCTTTCCACCCGCGAATGGATAGCAAGCGGAGAGAACTATTTAGACATTGGAGGCTATGCTTCGAGCTTGTGTTATTGATTATGGTGGCAATTGTATAGAGCATCTATCTTTGGTGTAGTTTTCTTATAATAATAGCTATCATTCTAGTATTGGTATGGCCCCTTTTGAGGCCTTGTACAATAGGAGGTATAGGTCTCTTATTGGTTGGTATCATCTTGGCGAGGCATACATGTTTGGTCCCGACTTAGTTTACCAATCTATGGAGAAGGTAAAGGTGATTTGAGAGAGGCTTAAGGCTGCCCAAAGTCGCCAAATGTCCTATGCAGATGTTAGGCATAGAGACTTGGAGTTTGAGGTTCGGGATAAGGTTTCCCTTAAGGTATCTCCTATGAAGGGGGTAGTGGGGTTTGGTTAGAAGGGGTAGATTAGTCCCCGGTATATTGGTCCTTATGAGGTTATTGCGGAGAATTGGTAATGTTGCTTACGAGTTTGAGTTTCCTTCTAGCTTGATCTTGGTTCATCCGGTCTTTCATGTTTCCATGATGAGGGAGTGCAGTGGTGATCATTCTTCGGTTGTTCCTTTGGAAGGACTGGGTATCACGGATTTTTTGTCTTTTTAAGAAATCCCAGTTGAGATCTTGGATAGGTAGGTTCGTCGGTTGCGTACCATGTATGTGTCTTTGATTAAGGTTCTTTGGCAGAACCATAAGGTAGAAGAAACTACATGGGAAGTGGAGGTGGTCATGAAGTACAAATACCTGCGTTTGTTTTTTGCTCTTGGGATTCGTGCGGAAGGTATGTATATTCAACACATCTTTATTTTTAGTGTTTGTTAAAGGAAATATTAATATCCTTGCCT
The DNA here is from genome assembly GCA_030864215.1 of Capsicum pubescens. NCBI lineage: Eukaryota > Viridiplantae > Streptophyta > Magnoliopsida > Solanales > Solanaceae > Capsicum > Capsicum pubescens. The sequence continues at coordinate 111,747,470 of CM061544.1, forward strand.
CTTTATTTTAAAACTTAGCTAAACATTGAAAACATATTTGATAATGCAAATGACTCATGCGTGTGGTTACCCCTACCTTGTTTGTCATTTCGGGATGAATATTAATAGTGAGGGAGACTAAAACACCATGATTTTTGGACCTTTAAAATTTTCTTGGTATTTTAGTCTCTGGACCCAATACGACTCGAGGGTATGAGCCATATATTGGGGCATGGATGGTATGGTCTAGTCGTATGCTGACCAGTGTCGGTTGGTGGGATGGATATACAAGTCGTATTGGTAGTTACAGTTGAGGTGATTCTTACCTTAATCTTAGACTTGGTTACTTAGGTTGGATATGAGTACGACTGGCTAACCATGAGCCATAAGCTAGGGTATAAGTCGTACCCAGGACTCATTTGGTGGATAGTGTCTAAATCTTCCTTGGCATTAAATCTGCCAGGGATACTGATGAAGGATACGGATTGTATGCTTTGGATACGACTTGGTAGGATAAGTCGTATGTCGGACAATGTTGAATCCAAAGGTTGAGGCTAGGCTACGAGGGGAGGCTACCACTCGTATTGTAAAGGTACAGCTCGTGAGGGTCAGTCATACCCCTATGATAGGATTTTGGTGTAACTTAAGTGGGGGTATTCTGAACATTTACCCATTTATTCTAAAAAGGTGTCACGGCATCTAACCTACTTGAAAGGTTATTTATCCTATTATTTCGACCATTAACATTTATAAACTCTTCTAAACACTCTATAATTCTCTCAAAAGCTTTTGTGCAAGGGAAGCTAGGGTTTCAACTAGAGAATTTATTTAGGGCTTGTCATGGTTATTTCTTTCCATTATCATTTTAGTTTTAGGCTTGTTCTCTTCCCTCATTGTTAATTCTATCTAATGGGAGATTTTTTATGAATGTTTTCGTGATTTCATTGATTGTATGATTTTGGGTTTCAAATATAAATTGGGGGTTTTGATATTAAATGGCTTGTTATGGTTTTCCATGGATTTAATTATGCTTTTATAAGCATTAATGGTGGTTTTGGATGATTAGATTGCATGGGACTGGTTTAATGGTAATTGGAATTGGTTTTGGTCATATTATGCCCCCAATGTGTTTGACAAAATGCTTATAAAGATTTTTTCATTGCATTGACTACTTTTAATGGAACTCTTGATTGTTTTAAAACTTGGTAAAGGATTTTGCCTGGTTTAAATATCTTGTAAAGGTAAATGGATAAATATTTATGTTTGGGGGGCACATGGAGTCCCTCAAGTGGTTTAATATGGTAAACGGAAGGGCATTTAAAAGTCCCCTTAAATCTATATATGGTTGATGTTGATAATATTTGCAAGTAAGGATTGGTATGATGATACCAATATTGATGGCCTTGGTTAATAAATGGATAATGGTTTGGTTTTTTGGAATTAGGTATTAATTGGGCAATAATGGCAGGATGTGCCGCAATGCTGTTGAAGGTGGAGGTCCGGGGGAACCAAAATTGGAAACTAATATTTTCTGATATGTGGTTGGTCTTGGTGACTGTATGCATGATGTCACACTATATTTTGGGGGATGTACTAGTCATCCCAAGGTTTTCTTCCATGGTCGTGTGGCTACACTCACTGGGCCCTTTTAGCAGGGGAGTAGAACCCATATTGCCCTTTTTGCTTGGTTCATACATACTTTTATGTTTCCTTGTTTCGAAAGTGCATTGGTGATCTTCTTATGTTATTCCTTTGGAAGGACTATGTATCATGGATTCTTTGTCTGATAAAGAAATCCAGGTTGAGATCTTGGATGGGCAAGTTCGTCGGTTGCGGACCAAGGATATGGCTTCGGTTAAGGTTCTTTGGTGGAACCATAAAGTGTAATAAGCTACATGGGAAGTGGAGGAGGACATGAAGTCCAAATATCCACATTTGTTTTCTGCTCTTGGGATTTGTACGAAAGGTATGAGCCTTCAACACATCTATATTTTTAGTGTTTGTTAAAGGAAATATTAATATCCTTGCCTCTTTGTTTTCAAACTTTGTTAAAGATTTGAAATGTATTGATAATGCAAGTGACTAATGCGAGTGGTTACCCATACCTTGTCCGCCATTCAGGTACGAATGCTCCTAGTGGGGGAGACTGAAATATCTTAGTTTCTGGACCATAGAAAATTTCCTAGAATTCTTGTCATTAAACCCAATAAGACTCGAGGGTACAAGCTGTATGTTGGGGTACGGATAGTATAGTCAAGTCGTATGATGGCCAGTGTCGATTGGTGAGATGGATTTTTATTACTAGAATGGATAAGACATAGGGGTATGAGTCGTATTGGTGGTTACGGGTTGTTTGGTTCCTTAAGTTAATCTTATACTTCATTACTTAGGTTAGATATGAGTACAAGTGGTTTAATGTGGTAAATGGAAAGGCACTTAAAAGTCCCCTTAAACTTATATATGGTTGATGTGGATAATACTTGCAAGTAAGGATTGGTATGATGATACCAATATTGATGGCCTTAGTTAATAAATGGATAATGGTTTGGGTATTTGGAAATTGGTTTTAATTAGGCAATAATGGCGGGATGTATTGCAAAGGCTTAGAAGGTAAAGGTCTCGGGGGTACCAAAATTGAAAACTCATATTTACCGATGTGAGGTTGATCTTTGTGACCGTGTGCATGATGTCACACTATATTTGGGGGGATGTACTAGTCATCCCAAGGTTTTCTTCCCTGTCTGTGCGGCTACACGCACTGGGGCCCTTTCAGCTGGGGGAGATGAACCCATATAGCCCGTGGGTAGTTTAGGATGGCAAAACTAAATAGCCCCGGTAATGGTTTTAAAGGCATGCTAAACCCAGTGTCCTTTCCCGGCATGGTTATATATATATATATATATGTATGGTTATATGCATATGGATGGTTTCACTTGGTTTTATAAATGGCATTATTTTATCCTCATCCTGAGATCTTGCTAGCGTTCACGCACTAACCCGTCTACTAGCGGTTGTATACCCACGCTATGAAGGAACCAGTCATTCTACTTCTCCTACATAGTGATTGACTCAGGGAAAGCATTTGGACAAAAGTTGTAACACCCCGTGAAATTCTCTCCTAGTCTGAGACTTAGAGCGTGTTCAGTAAAGCAAAAATCCAATCCCAAAAGTTTGAGAGGTGTCTTCCCAAGTGTGAAATACTTTGAACCGTGTAGAATTTCCCTAATATCGACTTTTTTTCATATAGATCATTGAATAAGATTTCTTTCAATACCAAATTCGCCCAAATCCAATACTCAGGCAAAGAGTTAGAGCTATTTTAGTGAGACAATGTGACACCTGGCACTTTAGTGCGTTGCGGAGCCAGCCAAAATGGAAATTGTCAAAATCCAGTGAGCCTCCGCGATTATGGCGCGTCGTGCCAAGGCTTAATTTTAGAACTGTCAATTTCTAGTGCACCAATGCGATTCCACCACGTCTCGGTGCCTTTCCAGTTCGTAACCAAGGTGGCAACGCGATTGTCACCGCATCGCGCCATCATGTAGTTTCCCAATTGTCCAATTTCCAGTGAACTGGTGCGATTATGGTGCGTCGTGCCAGTATGTAAAATTGAGATTTTTTTTTAGTTTAATTCCAAGTGCTTTTTGGTCTTTTCCCACTCTTTTCAGCCCCTATATATACCCGATAAAAGGCTCTCAGCCTCATTTCCCATCTTCAACATCAAAACTAGGGTTTTACAAAATCAAAACCCTTATTTCTTCTTCAAGCAAAATCAATAGAGATCAAGAGAGATCAAGAGGAATCAAGAATCTCTCCAAGAACTTTCAATAAAAGAGTTTCCTCAAGGTATGTAGATGTTGATTCTTGGGTCTCTTTCATCCAAGAAGCTCAAGAACCCTTTTTCTAAAATTTAAAGAACTTGTGTTTATGGGTTTTAATGATTCATGTGAGTTGAAATTGATGTTGTAGCTATTATTGAGTTGTGATTCATGTTTGTTTACAAGGTTTTTAAGCTTTGACCCTAGTATGTGATGTTCATGATAAACCTTCTTCAAGTTGCTTGTTAGATGATGTGTTAATGCCAATTAAGTGTGGAAATGGTTGAATAAGCAAAGCATGTTCCCCATATGTTTGATAAAATGCTTATGTGAAGAATTAGGTCCATTATGGAATGTTGATTTGGAAACCCCAAATTGTGAGCAAGCCCATGTATGCCTAGTGTTTGATGAAATGCCTAAGTGAATGAATTGTGATAGCATAGCATGAAATCCCCAATTAGGTGTAAACCCATGCATGCCTAATGTTTGAGGAAATGCCTTAGTGAATGAATTATGATATCATAGTATGAAATCCCTAATTCGGTGTAAACCCATGCATGCCTAGTGTTTGTTGAAAGGCCCTTAGTGAACAAGTTGAGACATGATAGTAGTAAATTCTCCAATTCCGTGCTCTTTGATACATGCTAAGCCTTTAATACATGCCAAGTGCTTGACGAGTTAGTTGTGACATGATAGTATGAAGTTTTCCCAAATCATGTGCTATCCAATACATGCCAAGACTAATATACGTCCGAAGTATTTGATGCAAGACCTTGTTGAATAGAGTATGATCCTATAGCATGTTCCCCTACGCTATTACATGTCTATGATTCCTAAATGCTTGAAGTGATGCCTTAGTGATTGTGATGATGAATAGATGTTTATGATTCCTAAATTCTTGAGGTGATGCCTTAGTGATTGTGATGGTGAATACATATTATCATTCCTTAATGCTTGAAGAGATGCGTTAGTGATTGTGAGGATGAATTAATGACCATGGTTATGACTAGTCAAGAATGGTTATGTTTTACTTTTATGTTATCGAGTCCTGGGGGTATTTATACCCGACAATTTAGCTGTAGTGTAGAGCCTGTTTCAGTTTTCACGATAATACCAGTCGGGCTATGATTCTCATAACTTAGTAAATTATAGAACTCTGTATCCTCAGACAAATACAGAACTTAAGAAATCTCAGTAATCTCAATAATCTCTGTAATCCCTGTATCACTAGTAATCTAGCCTCAGTGTTGTACTCAGCTCAGATCTTGTAGTATTCAAGTGTTTAGTTCGGGCCTCGGTAGTGACTGAGTAATCTATTCAAACTCTATATCGTCAGTTAGATACTGTGATTCAGTTGTATTCCGTCAGATATGAAACCTTGTAAACTCAGCTTAACTCAGTCAGATCATTTGAGAAACGTGATTAGTATCAAATTTAGATAAGTTTGTGTTCAGTTGTGAAATTTAGTTTAGCGTTTGACAGTTGGGAGTAGGAGCTAGCACTGAGCGAGGGAAGGGATGGCGGTTCCCCGTCAGAGAGAGGCCAAGTCGTTAGGATCAATCCCTGAACTCCATAACTACATAGCCAGCGCAGGATGCAGGAGTCCCCGTCAGTAGAGGCTATCACCATTACAGAGGTTTGACTATTATATTGCCCTAGGCTAACTTCCTGCGAGGGTCATCCGTCAGAGAGGATTGACCAGAGAGGTCTTTACCTGTGGCACGGTATTGACACCCTTCCAGCTGGGGTTACAGATTGGACCTCACCTGTGGGAGGTTGGGGCATGTCAGTTAAGTAACTACTTCCCACAGTTGCAGTTTCAGTATCAATCTTCAGAAATTAGGACTATGAGGTACAGTCGTCTATCTCGGTGAGAAACTCAGATAGTTCCATTGATTCATGACCATCCGTCAGATAGGCTTGGTCTCAGATTTAATTAAGTATTCTGGTTATCAGATCCAGAGATCTCCCGATAGATAGGCTTGATCTCAATCTCAGATTCAGTTGAGTATTCTTGTTATCAGATCTAGAGATCTCCCAATAGATAGGCTTGATCTCAGTCTCAGATTCAGTTGAGTATTCTTGTTATCAGATCCATAGATCTCCCGATAGATAGGCTTGACCTCGATCTCAGATTCAGTTGAGTATTCTTGTTTTCAGATCCAAATATCTCCCGATAGATAGGCTTGATCTCAATCTCAGATTCAATTGAGTATTCTTGTTATCAGATCCAGAGATCTCCCGATAGATAGGCTTGATCTCAGTCTCAGATTTTGTTGAGTATTCTTGTTGTCAGATTCGGACATGATCATTTTCTTATCATTGATAATAGATTTTGGAGTCATTCGTTAGAGAGAGGTTAATCTCCGATTCCGTCAATCGAGAGCAGTGAGCTCAGAATTCAGTCATTTATGTGAGTATATTTAGTTAATCAGTTATCAGTAGTAGATGATTTAGTGATTCAATATCTCAGTATTAGTAGTGAGTTCAGATGACAGTAAAGTGGTATCCGAGTTTCAGTATCTAGGGTTATGATGATAGTGATTATGGTTTGTGCATTCCTTTATGTGTTCTCGTTTGGTACTCTCATGATTATTCAGGTATGTAACTATTCATGCATGAGCCCTTGCATTTAGCCTTACCTTATCTGCATACTCGGTATATTCCCGTACTAACGTATTTGTGCTATGGTGTTTTATTTGACACCATAGGTCCAGAGGCACGTGATCCAGAGTTCCCTCAGCAGTTCAGTTCTAGTCAGCAGCAGTAGACGTAAAAGTGAGTCCTCTTCATTCGAGGATGATCCTTGTATTATTATTGCATCAGACTTTTTTTATTTTCAGTTGACGAAGTTAGTTGGGGACATGTCCCATCAACTCTACAGTTTAGACAGTTAGAGGATTTTCGGAAGGATGTATTAGTATTCAGTTTTCAGTTTTAAGTATTTATAGATGTGTTGAACCTTATGGCTTGTTTCTGCCTATTTTTCCGCATTTATTTTCAGATGTTATGCAGTGTTCATGGTACAAATATCAGGAAAGGATTAACTTGTGGTCCTTCCGGGTCATGAGCACCATGTAACGACTAGGGGGTAGTCTCGGGTCGTTACAGAAGTGGTGAGCTTTCATCCTCATGTAAGGCTCCATTTCATGTTACAGATATTTCTAGACACTTTAATTTTATTTTGGATATTGGTTTTGGCTATGGTTTAGGGCATATTCCAACCGAATTTTATTACTCTTTTGGTTAGAGGCTTTATGGTACTTCTATGGGTTAGAATAGGTCGGATCGGTATTGGTGTCAATCTTGGCATTGGAATAAGATGGAAGACTGGCATCATCGGACATAATTTTCTACTGTTCCATCATATTTCATTTGGGGATTATTTGTATTTTATTTTTGAATATCTTTGGTTATGGCCTGGTTTATGGCCCTTCTTTTGATTTGGTTGGTATGGTTGGATTGTTTGTATGGGATGTTTGGACTCGGTTGGGTCGGGCACGGTTGTGATCTTATGCCAGAGTCTTCATGCGAGTTGTTTCACCATCTTGTTTCATGCTCAAATTTCAGCCAACTCTGGGTTGGCGGCTGGAGGTTGGGTTGGGTAACGAGGGTGGTCTACGGTCACGATCGGACTTAGGATGGCCATTACGGCAAGGCCCCCGATCGAGTCGCGTCAAAACGCCTCTTCAACAAGTGGTTTTTGCAAATTCTAAAGAGAGAAAAAAGGCAGCAAAACTCCCATTTCATCACTACACAAGTTCTTAGCTATCTATGTAAGCTTAAATTGAACTACTCATATTATAAAAGTAGTGTTTCTTTTGTAAGTTCTTAGGTAAATTTACCTAAGTTAGTTGTTGATTAGATGTAATCAGTAGAGAGGTCCTTGGTCTAGTTACCAAGATGAGCTTGTAGTAGACTTGCTACAAGCAAAAGGAGCCTAGAGGTAGGCTAAAATCTAGACCATAATCAGGAGGTTGATTATAGTGGTTTCTTTGATACTTATGAGGGAAAGCAGTGGTTTTTCCCTTTTTGTGTTTCCACATAAAAATTCAGTGTTCTTTCTTTCTTGCACTATCATTGCTCTTCCAGCACCTCAGAGTTGTTTTACTGTTCTATCGCTTGTGTTTGACTTTGAGGGACCTGGTCTCTCACTATATGGTGCAACCCCCAAGGGTTTTAACACATGCTCAACTTTGTATGACAAAACTTCCAGTCAATGTTATATATAAGGTCTTGTCTCAATTTCTAGATCACGGTCTACACTCAACAAAAGAAAAACACATGTAGTATTGGTAAAAATACTATGTATTGGTAGGCATCATCGGTTGATTCAACTCAAACCCACACTTAACATAAATAAAGTATGAACAAATTAGTATTCAACACATAATAAGTAATTTTAAACAATAAATGTGACTCCACAGATAATAATTTAGTCTATCAATACCTCAAGTAGACCAACCTTTATACTCATAAGTTCTACATGAAGGGAGAGTCTATGACTCCTTCAAATACCACCAATGTAAGGACATCAACCGGTTATCACTTGTTTAACTCATAAGAGTAGACTTCATCCACCTTGATATCAAAACAACATGTTATAAAATGAAAATGAGCAATCAAATGGTAATGAACAAGTAATAATGCATCTAACTATCATCACTTAATCTCAATCTAAATATACATACTAAAGGGGATTACCTGCCTTATAGTCATAACCTGCATAGAACTATCTTCATTCATGTATTATACCTACAAGGTATCAGAGCCTCCAAATATAAGTAATATGTACTGGCTTGATATCTAGCCCTTCGAATATCATAATGTATACATGTCAATAAATTGCCGACCATGATATAATAAAATGCACCATCAATGTAAGTACACACTTTTCTAGATAGTTGGTCAAATTTATATTAATCTTTTCAAGTGAACAACTAATATTCAATAGCTCATAAATCACTGGAATGCCCACAGACCAATTTACAAACACTTAACTTAAATAGGCATGGAATCCAAATCAAGTCAATAACTACTATTGAAACCATAACCTACCTCAAATGCAAGCATGAAATGCACTAATTTGATAAATCTTTTTCCTTTATTGAAACATAGGATCATTCTGGATAAAAATAGTAATCAAAGATAAATCAATAACTAATTATCCGTTATTTGGCATTAGGAACCTAAACCCATTGATTTTACCCTAGTTCATAGCCTAAAACACCAATTTAAGGTTTTTCACTTATTATCCTGTCCTAATTCCCTATAATTCACATATAAGGGAAGTGATTCTACATTAATAAGTATAAACAACATCCCAGAATCATTAACCATCATTTCAAGGTTGGCCATGCAATGCTTTCTAATTTTCAAGAACTAAACTCCTAGATTCACCAAGAACACTTGTTCTAGTGATTCTACAAATTAAGAGAGTAATTCTATGTTACAATAGTGTAATAACCTTACCGCAACCGTAAAAATTTCTCAAGTAGGAAGAAAATCAATTCTCCTAAGACCTTAGTAAAAAATATAGAGGTTTTGAATGAAATAAGGCAAAAAATCAAAGTTCTAATATTTCTAACTGTTGATGACTGCTATATCTGGCATGGAACAACTATCGTGGTCCCACTATAGTAGGTAGAGACTTGTTATACTAGTCCTACAACAGCATATTGGGACCTGCTACAGTGGTCTAAATGATTCACTCACCGCAGTACAATTGTTGGATCTTTGCTACACTAGGCACACTATGACAAGCAGGGTCCTATAGTAGCAATGATTGATATAATATTGGAGGTTCCAAAACACCCCCATTTCACAATAAAACCTTAATGTTTTGATAACCTAGATGTAACTCATTACGATAAAACCCATTACCGAGTCCAACCAATCCAAATATCATTTTGAAAGTTTCTATGTACTACTAAATCGCTTATTTATCAGGCCACACCCAAAAACCCTTAAATAAACTACTATGGAATAAACCATTCTTTACAACAAACAACATTTAGTTTATATCTGAATGTATCCTAATCTAAGATTCTTACAACTTTCATCCTATGGAAATCTATACCCTAACTAATACTATATCTCTTGGTATCATACAACACCCATAAAACAGTCAAATAAACTGCTATGAAACACAACCAATCTCTATACCATAAAACACTTAGTTTACATCAAAACTTATCCAAGCCTAAGATTTTCACAACACTGATCTTAGGAAAAACTCTACCAAGACTCTTATACTATAATCAATGTTATAGTGAGGGAATGATTCATCACATATTTTAATTTGAAAAAGAGCTAGAAGTAAAACTGAACCCTAGTTGAAAAGGAATAAATAGGATAAAATGAAAGAAAAGGGAAAGTTCAAATTAGAATGGTGTTAATGTAGTACCAAGGAGGGTTGTTCCTCATATCCCAAATCTAACATAACCATCCCTAGTCCTACATTCAAGTCGGGTAAAGTCCTATATTGATCCTAATCCCACAATCTAAAGTCTGAATTATAGAAAATAAGGACAAGTGTATGGTATTTACACCTGTATTGTTTAAACATGTCTATGAGTATGAGCATATTTAATTGGTTCTGGTTAAATTAAATCATTTGTATGGGACTTTTTTATAGTGAGGTTACTAGGGTAGCATTGCATGACTATTGGTTGTAGGTTGTGTGTCACTTGTATTTGTATGGTTGTCCATTGATAGCGATGCCATTTATAGATTCTTTTGTTTTGGTTTGATAAGTTTTTCATTATGCATATTTTTAGTTTTATAAATGCAAAGAGTTTGAAACTTGTAAAATATATGTTGGCAAATTCCATGTGACTGCATTAAATCTCCTAGGTTTCTTTTTACTTAAGCATTGTGTTAGTTTAATTTTTGTTTCTTGAGGGCAAGGAAATGCTCTAAGTTGAGGGTGTTAATGTGTCAGAATTTGATGGAACTTTTGATGCTTACAACATGAAAATTTTGTATGTTCTTGAGTGTATTTTTGTAGATTTGTCATGTGTTTGCATATTTGTGTAGAAAAAAAAAGGTTTTAGAAGCAATCATGAAGAATGTGCTAAAAAGAGATAAGTATGACTTGTGAATTCTTATGTATGAATAATACTAAGCTTGTATTAATGATTAAATAATGTGCAAATAAAATATTGATACCAAGATTCATACAACAACTCATGAACAAAAAGTATGAGTCGTACTCCTATTCATATATAGAAGTTCTATCTACGAAAATAGAAGTATAGAGAAAGTGAAATTTTCCTAGATAGGAAAAGTCATACTACGACTCCTAGGACTCATGATATCAATAGTAGGGTTCCATAATGTAGACTTATAGTTGGATATCTGCAAGTGTGCAAATTGAGCTTAAGAACACGAGTCAGACCACGAGTCTAATTCCTTGACTATGGAACATTGAATGACACATAGTCACTTGAGAAGTTTCACTGATCTTTGGAAAACCATGAATTAAGATTCAAACCATGAGTCATACCTTCAAAATAAAATTTATTTGTTGATGATGGACCTACAATCCTATTTCGTTTAACACATGATTTGTTTTGTATATAAATACTTTCCTTAGGTCTTATTTTTAATTTACAATCTGTTACGTTGATGTTACATTTTCTATTTCTTGGGAACATAATGCTATTTGAAATTTGATCAAAATATACATTTATTCTTGACTATTTACATTGTTCTTGTAATTTAAGATTCTAAACTTCATCTATTCATCTGTAAGTTTATAATTATATTTTCTACCATAAATTACAGTTTTTTTCTTACAAACACGTGTAGCTAAATCCCATAACTAGAATTATGTGAGACATAATGTATAGTGAAGTAGTAAAATTGGCTAACAATTGAGATTTTGAGGCTACTAACCTTCATCTAATAACTTAAGCCTTAATGGTTAAAGTTAATCTTAGATAAAGGGTAAAAGTCAAGATTCAAACACTCAAATATTGAGAGGTAATTAGAGGTATATTCATCTAATTAGGATTAAAAGATGTTTAGGTGAACCAACCTTACCAATTTTGCATACAAAGCACTATATAGATCACTAGTAAGCTATGCTTAATATGTAATGAAATTATTGAGAACACAGTCTTATTCTATTTTCATTGACTGACTATAAACAACATTCTTAATACCCTGTTACTCATTCTACTAAAATCTTATAAACTATTACATGGAATTTTACAATCCCCCCCCCTTTAGAAACAACCAACTACTAGTTTAACTAACCACAATTGACATGGTTTTTACCCTTATTTCTTATGGGATCGACCCCAACCTAATATGTTCTATGCTTGATCAAAGACCATGTTACACTTCATTATAAGGTGTAATTTGGATGACATTATGAATTATCCCACCCATGACTATGAGTAATATGTTGTTGTTATTACTTTGATAATTTGGCATCATTATCTATATGGTATGCCTATAGATGTTTTCACAAATCATAGAGCTTATAGTATATTTTTAGTCTAAAAGAGTTTAATCTTCAATAGAGAAGATGGCTAAACTTTCTAAAGGAATATGATGTAACTGTGTTTTACGTTTATATTAGGCAAATGTTTTAGTCGATGCTCTTAGAAAATTGTCCATGGGAAATATTGTTCATATAGAAGAAGGTAAGAAGGCGTTTGTGAAGTATTCTCAAGATTTGCATGATTGGGAGTTCATCTCATAGAGTTAGATAATGGTGGTTTGATAGTATAGAATAGATCTACGTCTGTTTTAGTGGTAGAGGTAAAATAGAAGCAAGCTAAAAATCCTATATTCCTCAAATTGAAAGAAACAGTTCTTAAAAAAGTGTATTGGTTTTCTCGTAAGGGGGAGATTATGTTCTTTAGTATAAGGGAAAATTATGTGTTCATGAGATTGATGGTTTGAGAGAGCGTATTATGACTGAGGTACATAATTCTAGATACTCCATTCATCTAGAATCTACAAAGACTTTTCATGATTTAAGATAGGTATATTGGTGGAATGCTATGAAAATAGATGTTGCAGATGTTGTGGCTAAGTTTTCTAATTCTCAAAAGGTTATGGTTGACCATCAAAGGCTCGATGGGGTGGATCAATACATACGTAGTCCTACTTGTATATGGGAGATGGTTAATATGAATTTTATTGCAGGTTTGTCATACACTTAATGACAACATAATTCAAAATATGTGATTGTTGATCGCATGAATAAATCAGACCACTTTTTCCAATCAAGATGATTGATATGGTAGAAGATTATGTTTTGATATACATCAAGGAGATAGTTAGTGATACAGCCCAAACTAGGGCCTTATCATAATAGGCATCTCAAATCCAACAAGGATCGGAGACACCCTCGATATCCAATCCAGCCAACCAACATATACCCTGAGTCGGATGAGTACCAACTATATACCAAGGTAAAGTAATGTACAACTCAAAGACTTTGGGATAGGTCCATGACCATGACCAACCTAAAAAATTCGAACCATCCAATACCAAACTAAAAACCATAACATAACCAAATCCATTCCATAATGTATCCAAGTCCACAGTTTGTCTATACAAATCCAAGAATATCTGGTCAGGACATGCCCTCGACCATAGACAAAACCAATATCCAAGTCTAAGCAGATAAAAACATAAGAAACTGCAAGAAAAAAATGGAGCCTTCCAAAATATGGAAGCTCACCACTTCAAGTCAACATGAGTTGTCCCCGAATCTAAGTCACTAAGCAAGAGGTGTGATAGTATGACCAACATCTGCATCACATGGGGATACAGCATCCAAAGACAATTAGCGGTTGGAGCTCTAGCATGTAACTCAAGGATAAGGATAATATAATGCCAACAATTCAAAATCAATCAATCAATGCATATAACTAATGAAATACATATGTATATATATATACCATACCGGGGTGGGGAACAAGGTTTAACATGGACCTATAAAATCTTAGTCTGGGTTGTGTAGCTTATTTGTCATGTTAATAACACCCACGGGCTATATGGGCTTCAGTTTTTACCCCCTGGTTGGGCCCTAGTTCGTGTAGCCATACAAACCAGAGAATAATCTTACGTATATGCATGGGGGACTCAAACCTCTCACTTATATACTAAGGTGACTTGGTCACCCAATCATGTAGTATGATATGGGGGAATCAAGCCTCATGCATCATATATTATGGAAGACTTGAACCTCTCGGTCATAGTAAGCAAGAGGACTCAAACCTCAGGACGTTTTAACCCCTGAGTTGGAAAACATAGTTTCCAGTGTAAATCCCCCATAGACCTCCACTTTCACAACTCAACTACACAACCCTCTTTAAATCTCAATTTAAAACCATAATTTCACATCCATAACTATTAATCCAGTTACTTACCACAGGCACTTCGTTGGTATCGTCATACCAACACCACTTTCAAGCATACAATATGAGGATACTATTATCAATCAACCAATCATTCATTTGACTTTGGGACTCAAACCCATTCTCTAATAAAGACACTAATTCAATTCAAATTTTAGGGACTCAAACCCATTGTCTAATAAAGATATAAATCAATCTAATATTTAGGGACTCAATTCTTTTTTGCCAATTAAACCACCAAGGTTTCCATTTAAGACATTACATGTCCCACAAGTCCTTCAAAAAACCATTTACCAACTATTCATATTTATTATGCTAATGCCTTAGTTCAAAACACCATTTAACATATGACTAGTTTGTTCTCTTAAACATTTACACAAACATGTTGAGGGAATACTATTATCAAGAAGTAAAAACCATCAAGTTTAGGGTGAACCATTACCAAATTGTTAAATCACAATTACCAAGAACCCACGTGTGCAAAACCATCCTTAAAACATGTATAGACATAATTAAAACCAAGAGTAAACAATACTCAATAATATATTACCAAACCCTCAACATTGGTTTTCAAAACTACCATTAATGAATCATAAACAAAATTTTAAACACATGATTTCATAAACTAACAATGACGGAAGAGTCGTATGCCTTATTCACAAAGATTCACGAAAAGGACTTTACTCTTGAGCCTCTAGATGAACACCTTGTAGAAACCTTGGCCCAATTTTCAAGAGAGAGTTTAGAGAGGATTTTTTAGAGAATTTTGATCATTAAAAGTGTGTTAAGAGAGTCCACAAAGTGTTATAGGATGTGGGGAATTAAGGGTTCTAGGGTGGGAAATGTAGGAATACCCTTAGCTTAAGAGCTGAAAATAGTGCACAGGAGGGTACGACCACACCACCTATACCGTACCCACAATATATGAGTGGTACCCACCACTCATACCCTAAGCAGCAACTTGGATCCCAACATTATCCAACATACTACCATAAGGGACAACTCGTATCCATAACATACGATTAGTACCCTTAAATCGTACCTTAGGCAGAATTATCTAATCTAGAAAGAGGACATCACATGATTTGGTACTATACTTCTCGTACCCTAACATACGACTAGTATAATGCCTTCTCATACTTTTGATAGTTAAAAAACAAACCACACTAATTATCATATGAGTTGAGGACCCTAAACTATACCCACATCATATGAGAAGTACCCTCAAGTCGTATGATGTCCAAAAGCTCAAACTCAAGAAATTTTCTAAGGGTGAAAAACTAGGGTGTTTCTGTTAGCCTTCATGGGATTTTGTTGTCCATCATTTTAGATCATGGTGAATAGTTTACAACTTACTTTTGGCAGAGTTTTTAGAGTGGTTTAGGTACAAGGGTGAATCTTAGAAATATTTTTCATCTGCAAACTGATGATTAGGCAAAGATTTCTATTAATACTCTTGAAGATATGTTAAGATATTACATCATTGATTTCAAAGGTAATTAGTATGATCACCTACATCTTATTAAGTTATCATGTACTAATGTTACCACTCCAATATTTAAATGGTCCCATTTAAGGATATATATGGAAAGAGATGTAGATCTCATATTGGTTGATTTAAGGTTGGATGAGGCTAAATTGATAGGTCCATACATAGTTCATAAGGCTATGAAGAAGGTTAAGGTGATTTAAGAGTGGTTGAGAACCTCATAGAGCCGACAAAAATATATTCAGCTGTGAGGAGAAAAGATTTAGAATTTGAGATTGATGATTAAGTCTTTTTAAAGGTTTCGGCTTTGAAAGGTGTTAAGGGTTTTCATAAGAAAGGGAAACTTAGTCCCTAATTTGTTGGTCCCAATAAAATTATTAATATTATGAGAAAGGTAGATTAAGAGTTGGAGTTTTCCTCAAAGTTGGCATCTGCACAACCAGTATTTCACATCTCCATGTTAAAGAAATGTAATATTAATCCTTGACATATTATACCGATAGAGAAGGCTAGGGTTGAGGACCGTATGTCATATGAAGAGATTTTGATTCATATTTTAGATCATCAGGTTCATAAGTTGTGAACCAAAAAAGTTGCATCAATTAAGATTCTATGGAAGAATCAATGAGTTGAAGAAGCTACATGGGAAGAAGAAAAAGATATGAGAGCTAGATATCCCCTTATCTTTACACCATCCAATGAAAGAACTTAAGGTATTATGATCATTCATATATCTACTCTTAGGACTCTTATGTCATATATCGATATCTTATATGCTCATGTTTGTGTTCATGCTCATGTACTTTATAATCTAGTTTTGATCCTGAGTATGATTCAGTTAAGTTTCATAGTTCTTTTATCTTTGGAGCCTAGACCTAGTCTTCATTTGAGGATGAATGTTTCCAATAGGAGATATTGTAACACCTCAAATTTCAACCCTATAATACTCAATGCTTAGTACAGAAAAATAAAAATTTAAGACTTGAAGTCCCAAGCTTTCAAGAGAGAATTCACAAGTTGTGAACCTAGTCTGCGATTACGGACCAACTCATGAAACCAACCCCTGTTATGTTGAATTCCCAAGATAACATGATTGATAGTTGATAAGTCAACAATTTGACAACTTACAAGCATTTTTTAAGCTTAAATTATCATATTTTTTCATTGATTTGTTGTTACTATCTTACTTAATGCTCATTAGTGTAGGTAAAAGGGAAAAGAGAATATGAGCAAGGAAACTTCATAAAAATGATCTAAGGAGAAGGTGAAAGAGAATAATGTGAGAAAAAAGAACAAAAATTAAAATTGCAGGCCCAGGAGTTGACCCTCAGTTACCGCGATCGTGGTGCGGTCAGTCAATAAGTCAAGCAGTGTGCGATCACAATATGACTACTAAAATCATGGTGTCGTGATCATAGTCCAAATATGGCGATCGCGGTAGAGTGGAAAAGTTTTTAGGGCATTTTTGTAATATTTGGCATATGTGGAATTAGGGCTTAAATAGGGGGTTTTAGTTTATTTTTCACACTATCTTCTATCTTAGATACTAACTATTATTAGTTTAGGGTTTTTTGTAATTTCTTGGAGCTTGGAGAAAAACTTGTACTAATTTTGAGCTAAGATGACATTAGAGTGACTTTTAAGTGTATATTTGGCATCACCCATTGAAGATTCATTGGATTCTAAAGTGTGGTTTACCCTCTCTTTATTTTCTTTTGGATAACTTTGATGGAAATATTGGTTTATTTATGTTTATTATCATTATGATTTGTTATATCTACCTCTTGGGATTATGTTAGAACAGGGTGTAAATTGTGTAGGTTGTTATTCATATGTGCTTATGCTTGTTTATTGGTGATGGGTTCTCCTATTGCTTAACTAAATTTGTTGGGATTTGTGGGTGAAATCCCAAATACCTAAATGGTTTTAATGAATAATAGTCCCAAGATCTTGAAAACCTAAACCATCCTTGAAAGAGGGGTTTGGGTGAAATTTAGGAACCCACATCATCCTTGAAAGAGGGATATGGGGACCAAGGCAGTAGTATACAATTATGGGTATAGTTTGCTAATTGTCACTATCTTGGAAATAAGGGTGATTATGAGGTTGACTATACCATAGGTATTATCCTAGAAATAGGGATACCCAATTGAGGTGTTGGGTAGTTTTAATTATCGCACTCGTTAGGCACTCAAAAGGGTCAATGGGTGATATCTTCGATGCTTTGTTGAAGAACTATCCTTAAGGACTTTAAAACTATCCTACCACATCATCAAAGAACAGAATTTTCACCGCTTCATCACATACCCATGCATAACTTACCCCTAGGATCTCTTAATCCCAAGATTTGTGCCTAATTAATTACACTCTAATTATTCTTAGTCTCGAATAAGTCCCTTATAAACCCAATAATTACTCTCACATCAGTAAACATTGAAAACCCTAAACCATCTTGTACCATAGGTTTGAACTTAGCAAGTAACATTTTTTTAACTTACTCAATCGCCACTCACATTGTTCCTCGTGGATTCGACTCTGATTCTTAGTTGGATAAATATATTGATAACGACTGCCTTGCACCTAATTTGAGATATAATTTGAGCGTAATCAAAAATGGCACCGTTGCCGGGGAACAATTTGGCGTATTGAGTTAGTTTGAAATTTTGGCCTACTTGCTTGAATTCTAGCTTATAAATATTTATTTGTAATTTTCTTTTGTTTCTTGTGTTAGATAATTTTTTTTATTTAATTATTTTTATGGCATCTCGAAATTATTATGAATTTGGTAATCATATCTTGATGATCCATGTCCATATTGTGATGGACCCCACTTTTCGCTAGATTATAGATATGCTCTCCGGAAAGAGATGTATGCGCCATCTCGATCCTACCAGGAGTATGACTGTTCTTTATGTGTGGTGGTCAAGATGGACATTGGATTGATTTCCCAAATGCCCCCTACCCCCATTATGTTAACCCGATTGCTAGTTTTTCTTATATTTTGATAGGCTTTATAATAAAGCAACGGAAGAATGAAGCATAGAAAATAATTAGATTGAAGAACTACTTCAACTTGTCTTGGATCGGGTGGAAATAATGGGGGATAACATACAGCTCATGTATCAAGACGTGGGGGCATGTAAACAAGAAATCGAAAGGATAGAGAAAGTGGATATGGAGGCAAAGTTTTCAAATACCATAGGTATGCCCACTTGTCTAAGTGAGATCAATGTTGATGAATCCACTGTGATTTCCCAACCAACCGAACCAAACATGAGGGATGATTCCAAGATTGAGGAAATGGTACTAGAGCCAAAATAAAAAGCTAAGCAAATCCTTTATTATGAAGGCTAAAGTTTATTTTGGGGCGAGAATGTCAAAACGGATCCAACTTCGAAATTAGGGAGAAGACCTCACTTGAACCACTTTTTAATATTATGCTTGGTGGATGTGATGAAAGTCAAACCACCCAAGAAAATGATAAATTTTGAAGATGAGGAGGAAAAGCCCTATATTTTGGAGTTTTTCATTCCAAAAGGGAAACATGAATCTCCTCACTTGAAGGTCAATAAATGCAAAATTCGGTGTGTAACAAGTGATTTTTTTATGCTCTCACCAATACCCAACGTGCCTATTAGAAAGTTTGATGTGAAGTTGGATAAAAGGTTTAAATCTTCAAAGTGATGAGATAAAAAGTACTTCATTATGTACCCACCTTTGCCCAAAGTACCTCAAAGATGTATTGATCTAAAGTTGGGCCGCCGATTCAAGTCTTCTATATGAAGACATAAATGCTAGGTAAAAGATGTCGTGCCGCGACTTTAACTAAGGCGCTTCTTTGTAGGCAACCCAAGGAATTTTTCTTAATGTTTTCTAATGATTTTGGTTTAATTTTTAGCTTATTTTTGGGTGTTTGTAGGTGATAGCACAAGTTGGAATGGGTAACTCAAGAATGAAACCCCGAATAAGTATATTGGACTTTCACTTTATCACTTTCCTCTCTTAAGTAAGCTTACAAGGTATGATATTTAAAATACAATGATGATCATATCTCATGATTTCTTTTGGTTTGAATTTAATTCATTTGAGCTTAATTTGGTAGAATGTGGTTGTTGGGATGAAGATTTTTGAATGTGCGTCTTGTCTCAAATGTTAAATTCCAAAATTCTTGTTTTTACACACTAGTGCACACCATGTGTTTGATGAAACACCCACTTGAGGTTTGTTTGCTTAATTAAGTGGTGGGTTATTTAATTGGGTTAGTATGATTAAAAGTTGTGTAGTTGGTAATGAATTAGAGAACTTAGATTGTTCACATGTGTTGTTATTTTATCTATTCAAGCTCGTACTTTTCATGCGCACCACATCTTTGTTAAAATTTCAATAAAAGAGAAATGTCTTATATGCTTGTAAAGGTTAATGTGAACTTTCTTGGGGCATTGTGTGATCATTTTTGGAGTATAGCTTTGAGTCCAATTGGTCTTAAAAGTGGGATAACCGGTGGTTTTGGGTTGAAGTTGTTCATGAATGTTGAGTCCATGGTGTGATCGATTAGTTTCTGGGTGAAGTCTAAGTAACCCAAGAGACATTAATGTTTGCCTTGCCCTATGATAGATTGGGTGACGTCATACTTAAGGGTATAGGGACGTTTGTGTTCCTATTGGTGCCATGAGTGTTTTATGATCTAAATGATCGATATGTGAAATTGTGAGGAAAGAATCCCATGAAGTGTAATGATAATTTTTCCTTTCATTCACCTAAGTTTTTCTTTAATTGTTTAGGAAGAGGCAAAAGTTCAAAAATGCTTTCCAAATGTCATTGTCAAGAAATAAAATGATTTTGAGAAAAACTAAAAATATATTTTTCTTTCTGAAAAAGATCAAGGATGTTTTTGAGCTTTCTTTTGAGTGAGACCATTAAATTCTATTTTGGCTCTCTCTTTACAAGGATGAGTGCTTGACTCAGAGTTACTTATTAAGCTCAAATTGCTCAAATTGGTTAGGAGATTAATATTTTGCTCTATGAGTACGATGCCATGTGTGGTGAGATTTTTTAATAATTCTTGTACATATGTGTAGTCTAGAACTTGCACCGAGTATGTTTAAAGCAAAATCCTAGACATACTTGGTTTGGAGATTGACCCGAGGCCATTTTTGACCCTTCACATAGCCAAAATTCCACCTTAACATTTTTTCCCTAGTTAACCCCTTTGAGCCTTTTTGCCCATTTTTCTTTTTTTTTGAAATAATAACCTTGCTAAAACACCTAAGCCATTTTAAAATCTTCTTTTTGGCACTTAACCTCCTTTAATGCATTGAATTATTCAAAGTAATGGAATATAGGCGAAAGCCTAAGTTTGGGGGGATTAATGTGATGTGCTAAGATGAGCCAAGAAAGGTGTATATAAGGTGGTTAAATCATGTGCTTAAGGGACAAGAGACATACTTGATGGTAAAATTATTTAGCCTAGCACATAAAATATTCTGAGAAATGAGGTAAATAAGGGGTTAAGAAGCGCTTAAAGTTAGAAAGTCTCTTGAAAAAAACAAAGAAATGAAGAAATAAAATGGTTTCTTTGAATTGTTTTGTAAATGCTAATAAAAAAATAGGGAAATATGGGAAATGATTTGAAAGAGGATAAGGTGGATAGTTTGAAAATCTTGGGGTAGAAGGGGTCGAGAAATTGCATTGAAGGAGGTATTTTAGTCACTTGATCCATAGATATTCCTTACCGCACTTTAAACCTCCATCTTGACCTGCAAGACCTTGGTGATTCCAAACTAGGTAAGTCTATATTAGTGGCAAAAAATACAAAGGGAAAGCCTATGATTCTACTCATTGTACTTGAATTTCTTTGAGAGAGTGAGTGTGAATTATTTCATTATTTGAGCTTCTTTAGAAATTTCAATGTCTTTTATGTGTGTGGAGCTAACTCTTTCTTGTGAGCGGCATCGATACTTTGGAGTAGAGGGTAAAATCTTACTCTCGATTTAGATAAATAGGTGAAGAAAGTTGCATTGTGAAGATTGAGAAGAAATTTTAAGATTTTGTGTTTCCTCTTAATATGCTTTGTTGATTTGGAAGATTCATTTGATACAAACTTACATCCTTGGTTCATAATATGTGTTTATTAAAAAAAATTGGTTCACTTGTTGCCATGACATATTTGGAAAGTCTTTGTAGAGCTTTGTTAGATTAGTCCTTTAGTATAGTTTTCTTTTGGGTGGAATCGAGTTAAATACCCTATCTTGTTGAAATGTTCTTGGTTGCTTGAGGACAAGCAATAGTTTAAGTTTGGGGGTGTTGATAAGTCATCAATTTGACAACTTACTAGCATTTTTAACCCTAAATTGTCATGCTTTTTCATTGATTTGTTGTTACTTTCTTACTTAATTCTCATTTGTGTATGTAAAAGTAAAATGAGAAGATGAGCAAGGAAACTTGAAAAAAAAGAGCTAAGGAGAAGGCAAAAGAGAAGAAATGTGAGCAAAAACAACAAAAGCTGAAATTGCAGGCCCAGGAGTCAACCCTTAGTTATCGTGATCGCAGACTAAGGGTCACGATTGCGATCAGTCAACAAGTCTAGCAGAGAGAAATTGCGATATTACTGCGATCGTGGTGGCGTGATCACGGTCGAAGATGGCGATCGTGGTAGAGCGGAAAAGTTTCAAGGGCATTTTTGTAATATTTGGCAGATGTAAATTTTGGCTTAAAGAAGGATTTTTAGTTCATTTTTCACACTATCTTCTATCTTACATACTACCCATCATTAGTTTAGGGTTTTTTGTAATTTCTTGGAGCTTGGAGCTAAACTTGTACTAATCTTGAGCTACGAAGACATTAGAGTGACTTTTAAGTGTAGATTTGGCATCACCTATTGAGATTCATTGGATTATAAAGTGTTGTTTTCCCTCTCTTTATTTTCTTATGGATAACTTTGATTGAAATATTAGTTTATTTGAGTTTATTATCATTATGATTTGTTAGATCTACCTCTTATGTTAGAATAGGGTGTAAATTATGTGGGTTGTGATTCATATGTGCTTATGCTTGTTTGTTGGTGATGATTTCTTCTATTTCTTAACTAAGTTTGTTAGGATTTGTGGGTGAAAGCCCCAAATACCCAAATGGGTTTGATGGATGAAAGTCCCAATCTCTTAAAAGCCTAAACTATTCTTGAAAGAGGGGTTTGGGTGAACTTTAGGAACCCACATCATCCTTGAAAGAGGGATGTGGGAACCAAGGCATTTGTAGACAATTATGGGCATAGTTTGCTAATTTTCACTATCTTAGAAATGAGGGTGATTATGAGGTTGACTATACCATGGGTATCATCCTAGAAATAGGGATACCCAATTGAGGTATTAGATGGTTTTAATTGTCGCACTCGTTAGGTACTCAAAAGGGTCAATAGGTGACATCTTTGAGGCTTTGTTGAAGAACTATCCTCAAGGACTTTAAATCTTGCCGAACACATCATCAACGAATAGAATTTTCACTGCTTCATCACATACCCATGCATAACTTACCCCTAGGATAGCATAATCCCAAGATCCGTGCCTATATAGTTACACTCTAATTTTTCTTAATCTAGAATTAGTCATTTAGAAGCCCAAGAATTACTCTCATAATAGCAAACATTTAAAAACCCCAAACCATCTTTTACCATAGGTTTGAACTTAGCGAGTGTAACTCCCTAAAAATGGGTCCCGCAATGCCACACGGTGCTCTGAACTACAAGTAGTCCCGAGCTAAACCTGAAAGCCTATTACTCATTTTGAAAACCCAAGTAAAGATAATATAAGCATGTGGTACGCTAAAATACTGAAATACTATCTGAACTGGACTGAGTTTTACTGAACATAATGTCTGAAAGTACTTAACTAGGAAATCTAAACAACCAACACTGTAAAACTGAAATGTATCTTATAGTCGGATAAACCTCTAACACTACTAACTAGAGAGTCGCTGGGATAAAACTCCAGCAGGCTCAAACTGACTGAAAATATCTAAATAAAATACTCTATAAAACTGGAAATATGAATAATTGGGTCCCCGAACTATGAGGACTCACCAACTGTCGGGATGTAGATAGAGATGCTCGCGATCAATCATGCTGCTGGAACTGAGAACCTGAACCTACATTATTAAACAATGTAGCACATAGACATATATTTGGATCAGTACTTTTGGAATGTAATGAGCATGTGGAGTGAATGCATAAGTAAAACAATATATCAACGTTCATATAAACTCATAAAAGAATGCATGCTAAATGTAAATGGCTCACATTAGCTTGAATAACTAAATGCTGGAAAATTGTAAATCATGAATAATAAAGTATACTATATAAATCTCAAGAGACATGACACTTAGTTCTAAAAACTGTACTTGTAATTTGTTTTTAGTTTATGAAAGCTAAGTGTAAAAAGGGATCACCTTTATTATATGAAAACTAAAAGTTGAAATTCTGTAACTTGTATTTTAAGTAAGACCATACTTGAGTAAATTTGTGAGCCTTTACACTTGATTTCTAAAATTGTGAAGTGGATTCCATAGCTTAGCTAAAGATCAAAAGATCAAATCTTTTTCAAAATCTGAATATAAACTAAACATAGGATACTTAAACATCATCTTCTTTGAAATATCAAGATTAAAACGAGGGATTAATAACCCATGTTTCAAACTCATGTCAAATTATTATAAATTCATGCTAAATAATCAAAATCTTGAAATTCTTGCACAATTCTAGTCAAGATAGTGAAATTCAACTCTTAATATATATAAAATCACTCCACGCACAAAAACATACAAGAGTAGAGATGCAATTCAACATTTAATCACTTGTAACATCAACATCTTCAAATAATGATAATTGGGTATGAACCCTAAACTGTAAATCATATAATTTCATGCAAATTTAACTTTAAAAACTAGTTTTGGACACAATAATGAAAGAAGTATCCTTGTTCATAACCTCACATACCTTATTTGGCTTGATTCGACGAAACAAGTTGACTTTGGAAGCCTTGAGAGCGTTCTTGAAGGCTTTTCTTGAAGTTCTTAGCTTAGGAACCTTAAGTTCTTGATTATCTTGAAGAGAACTGTAACGCCCCAAAATCTGGTTCCCGGGACGCCACACGGTGCTCCAAACTACAAGTAGTCCTGAGCTAACCCTGACTGCCTTCTACTAACTCTGAATATCAAAATAGAAAAAAATGAATATATGATACTGAAAAATGCGGAAAACCATCTAAAAAGTCTGAGTATATCTGAAAATACTGATCACATCAATCTGATAAAACAAATACTGAACGATCTAAATATGACATCTGAAATCTAACACTGAAGCTAGTAGTCCAACAAGCCTCTACTAACTGAATCTAGAGAGTCACCAGGATAGGCCCCAACTTACTCAGACTATCTAAAAAGAGTAATGACAACATTTACTAATAACTAGAAATCTGAATAGCTAAGTCCCCGAACTAGGAGGACTCACCAACTGCAGGGATGTAGATGAGATGCTTGAAAATCACTCTCGCTGCTGATACTGAGCACCTGAACCTACATTATGAGACAATGTAGCACATAGACGTATATGTGGATCAGTACTTTGATGATGTACTGAGTATATGGGGGTACATGCAATAAGTAAACAATATCATCACAGTTTATAGAAAACATAATCATGCATGCTAAATGTAAATTACTCACGTAAGCTTGAGTAGTCTGAAAACTGAAAGTCAAATAATGAATAATAAAACATGTAATCTAAATCTTGTGAGCCATTACACTCAGTTCTGAAATCTGTATTCTGTTCTTGTTCTCAAACCATGTAGGCTAAGTGAAAAAGGGATCACCTTTTATGTCTAAAAACTAAAAACTATAATTCTGTAATTGGAATCTTAAGTAAAGTTATATCTGAGTAAGTTTGTGAGCCTTTACACTTAGTTTCTAAAATCTGGAAAATACTTCATCTTAGGGCTTTAAAGAAATTAGTTTATCTGAAGGGAGGTTCTCTTAACCGACATAAACTATGTGACCTAACATGGAGTCCAATGTTTTGTCCTCCTAAGGAACAAACCTCACGTTGGGGAGAGGTGTCACACTCTTGCCAGGAAGTATAACCTAAGCTAAGTGATCACATCTGTAACTGTCATCCACATAAAAGTGGGAATAATTTGATAATTTGTACCTGAGTTGGCTACGTAGTTCTATGAAAGTAGGATGCGCTAAATCCACACTTCCTGCTCGGTGCTAAATACTACTCCCTTATTAGTAGATATGTTCATTCTGTTGGAAATCCACTTTTAAAAAACAAGCATAAGGGTTTATCTAAAACCAAATATGCATTTATCTTTTAAAATCTATAAATAAAGCTGATCTAAATTCTGTAAAATGGATTCCATAGCTAAATTGATGATCAAAGATCAAAGCTTTTCTGAAAATCTGAAAATAATATGTTCACACGATGCTTAAAGCGTCATCTTTCTTGAAGTAACCATATTCAATCTTGGTATAAATAACCCATGTATCAATCTTAGGTTAAATCATCAAAATGTTCATGCTTGATAATATGATTATTGATAAATCAACTCAAAATCTGGAAATTTCAGAAATATACATGGAATCATAAACATAATCATGTAATTCAACTTCTAAATCATGGAAAATCTCATAATCTTGCAAATAATGATAATAGGTATAAACCCTAACTTGAAATTCATAGAAAATCATATATAATTCAGAAAGTTTGTAATTAAAACAAAGTTTTGGGCACAAGGATGAAAGAATTATCCTTGTTCAAACCCCACATACCTTAATTGATGATCTTTGATGAGAAACTCAAATCTTGAATTCCTATTGATGTTCTGGAGATGTCTTCTTAGTGTTCTTGGCTTGGGGATTCCAAATCTTGAGTTTCCTTGGAATATTAATGAAGGAATTTGAGTTGCTTGGAGAGGAAGTATGATGAACTAGGGTTTTTCTTTGAAGAGAATGATGAATAGAGTATAAAGTTCTTTGATTTTTGATAAATCATTTGTTTTTTGATGAATTAGGGATTGGGTAATTTACCAAAATGCCCCCTTTAACTTTTAAACGAAACAGGAAAAACGTACATTTTTTTCGATATGGGTGGCCACCGCGATGCGCCACAATCGCGTTGGCTCACTGGAAAAAGGATGAGTGGGAATTGGTTTCCCTCCACGATGCGCCAGTATCGCGGAGTGACACTGGAAATTGCCAAAAGAAAAATTGGGCCTCTGCGCGATGCGCCAAAATCGCGGAGTCTTACTGGAAATTGACGATTATGATTTTACGTTTCTCCATGACACGCTAAGGACCCAAATCATGGTGTTTTACGACTGGAACTTAAAATAGCCATAACTTCTTACTCGGTTATCGGATTTAGGCGAATCTTATATCGTTAGAAAGCTAATTCAATTTCCAATGCCATATAAAGTCCAAATACAAAAAATTTAACACGAAATAAACATCACTCATTCTAGAAGATACTCTTTACACATTTTTGGGATGAGTTTAAGCTAGGAAAAATCACGGGGTATTTCAATATCTCCCCCTTGGGAACATTCATCCTCGAATGTGGCTAGTTAAGCTGAAATTTCTAAGGAATCTAAAAATATAAGATAGCATGCACAACTGAAGTGAACTGAGCAACTGAATCTAAATCATTCTAAGCTTCTGAGTAATTCTGTGAGTGCATGAACTTACATGAAGATGATTATATACCTGAATCTGTGATTAGAAAAGAATTGGATTAAGAAAGAGTAGTACCTTTGGATAGATCTAAGTTTGCGGAGAAGAGGTGAGGGTACTTGGCTCGTATGTCTGCTTCTGTTTCCCAAGTAGCGCCCTCAACCGACTGATTCCACCAAAGAACTTTGACTAAGGGAACTTCTTTGTTCCTTAGTCTACGGATCTGATGATCTAGACTCTCAACCGGAATCTCTTCATATGAAAGGTTGTCCTGAATATCTGAGTTTTCTGAAGGAACTACAATGGTGGAGTCACCGATGCATTTCTTAAGCATAGGACGTGGAATATAGGGTGAACTACTGACAGGTCTACGGGCAACTAAAGCTCATATGCTACTTTTCTAACACGACTCAAAATTCTATAAGGGCCAACATACCGGGGACTAAGCTTTCCCTTCTTGCCAAATCTCTTCACCCCTTTCATGGGTGAAATCTTCAAATACACAAAATCACCAAATTCAAATTCGAGATCCCTTCTTCTCATATTTGCATAGGATTTCTGATGACTCTGGGTTGTTTTCAATCTTTCTCTAATCAACTTAACTTTCTCCGTGGCCTCATACACTGCATCAGGCCCAAGCAAAGTGGCCTTACCCACTTCAAACCAACCTACGGGTGATCTACATCTCCTCCCATCAAGAGCCTCAAACGGAGCCATTTGAATGCTAGCATGATAACTGTTATTATAAGCAAACTCAATCAACGGCAAATGTAAATCCCAACTACCCTTGAAATCAAGAGCACATACCCTCAACATATCTTCTAGAGTTTGGATGGTCCTCTCTGCCTGACCATCCATCGGAGGGTAGAAAGCTGAACTAAGATGGACTTGGATACCAAGACCCTTCTGAAAAGCTCTCAAAAACTGGGAAGTAAACTGAGTACCCCTATCTGAAATGATAGACAAGGGGACTCCATGTAACCTGACTAACTCTCGAATATACAACTTAGCATAATCCTCAGTTGTATAAGACGTGTGAACTGGCAAGAAATG
Organism: Capsicum pubescens; assembly: GCA_030864215.1. Taxonomy (NCBI): domain Eukaryota; kingdom Viridiplantae; phylum Streptophyta; class Magnoliopsida; order Solanales; family Solanaceae; genus Capsicum; species Capsicum pubescens. The sequence goes on from CM061544.1 coordinate 111,775,909, forward strand.
CACTGAATTAGTTAATCTGTCTACAATAACCCAAATTGAATCATGGTGACGACGCGAATGGGGTAAACCAGTCATAAAATTCATATTCACCTCTTCCCACTTCCAAGTAGGAATACCAAACCCTTGCAATGTACCACCAGGTCTTTGGTGTACTACCTTAACCTGTTGACAAGTTGCACACTTGGCTACAAACTTTGCTATATCTCTTTTCATGGCACTCCACCAATAGATTTCCCACAAGTCATAGTACATCTTGCTAGCACCTGGATGAAGTAAATACCGTGCACCATGCGCTTCTGCCATAATCTGTTACCTCAAATCATCAACACATGGCACACACACTCTACTTTGGTGCCTCAACACACCATCTACCCCTTGAGAGAAAGCCTCTATATTTTGATCTTTAGCTGACTCTTTCAGTTTGACCAAACTAGAATCCATATCTTGTTTCTCCTTCACTTCCAAAACTAGGGAAGATTTGGAACTACTTTGAACCCAAACATTACTCTCAGTTGAATCAACCAGCCTAACACCCAATCTAGCCAAATGATGAACTTCTTAAGCTAACTCTTTCTTATCATTCTCTACATGACCAATACTTCCCATAGACAACCTACTAAGGGTGTCTACCACTACATTAGCCTTGCCCGATTGATACAACATACTCATATCATAATCTTTCAACAACTCCAACTACCTTCTCTGATAGAGATTCAACTTTCTCTGCTTAAACATATACTGCAAGATTTTGAGGTCCGTGAACACATCAATGTGAACACCATACAGATAATGTCTCCAGATTTTCAAAGTAAACACCACAGCAGCTAATTCGAGATCATGGATTGGGTAAGTTTTTTCATGAGGCTTCAAATGTCTAGAGGCATAGGCTATGACATTACCTCTCTTCATCAACACACAACCCAAACTAACTCTAGAGGCATCACAATAAACAACAAAGTCATTTGTACTATCAGGCAATACTAGAACTGGGGTTGAAGTGAGTCGAGTCTTCAACTCCTGAAAACTCTTCTCGCAAGAATCTGACCATTGGAACTTAACTTTATTTTGGGTCAATCTAGACATAAGAGATGCAATAGACGAAAAACCTTCAACAAAACGATGGTAATAGCCAGATAAACCCAAGAAACTTCTATTATCTGATAGAGAAATAGGTCTAGGCCAATGTCTTACAGCTTCTATCTTTAGGGGATCAACTCTAATACCATCGAAGGAAATAATATGACCGAGAAAAGCTACTAACCTTAGCCAAAATTCACACTTTCTAAATTTGGCAAATAATTAGTGATCTTTAAGAGTTTGCAAGATAGTTCTAAGATGATCTGCATGGTCATCCTTACTGCGGAAGTATACCAGGATATCATCTATGAATACTATAACAAACATGTCTAGATACTGTTTGAACACTTGATTCATGGGGTCCATGAAAGTTATTGGGGCATTAGTTAGCCCGAAATGCATGACAAGAAACTCAAAATGACCATAATAGGTTTAGAAAGCTGTCTTTGGAATATTACATTCCCTTAGTTTAAGCTGATGATAGCCGGATCTAAGGTCTATCTTTGAGAAATAACTTGCACCTTGCAATTGATCAAACAGGTCATCAATTCTAGGAAGAGGATATTTGTTCTTGACTGTAACTTTATTCAACTGACAGTAGTCGATACACATGCGTAAAGAACCATCTTTCTTTTACAGGAATAGGATGGGAGCGCTCCATGGAGAAATACTAGGCCTTATGAAACCTCTATCTAAAATGGGGGTGCTAAATTATCTCTTCCTTGGGAACATTCATCCTCGAATAAGGCTGGTTAGCTAAGAAAACTAGTAGATCTATGAGTATATACAGAACAAGCATGACTAGGAACATGACTACATAACTGAGTCTGAAACATGATACATAAACTGAACTAATATTTGCCAATGCATGCAATGACATAGAATGGATTACATAGCTAAAACTGAGAACTAAAGAGAAGCAATCTGAGGAGAATCATTACTTTAGGCTGAATCTGAATTTGCAAAGAAAAGATGGGGGTACATGGATCGCATATTTGCTTCAGATTCCCAAGTGGAACCCTCAACGGACTGTTTCCCCAAAAAAACTTTAACCAAGGGAACTTCTTTGTTCCTTTGCCTATAAATCTGGTGATCAAGGATCTCGACTAGGAATACTTCATAAGAGAGACCATCTTGAATTCAGGTGTTTTTTAAAGGAACTACTATGGTTGGGTCACCAATATACTTCCTTAACATGGAGACATGAAACACGGGGTGCACGGCTGATAATACTGCAAGCAACTCAAGCTCATATGCTACCTTCCCAACACGACTCAAAATTCTATAAGGGCCGACATATCAGGGACTAAGTTTCCCCTTATTGCCAAATATCTTCACCCCTTTCATGGGTGAAACTTTCAGATAAACAAAGTCATCAACTTCAAACTCAAGATCCCTTCTTCATACATCTGCATAAGATTTCTGATGACTCTGAGCTATTTTTAACCTTTCTCTAATCAGCTAAACTTTTTCCATAGCTTCAAACACCACCTTTGGTCCAACTAAAGAGGCCTCACCCACTTCAAACCAACCAACTAGTGATCTACACCTTCTTTCATAGAGAGCCTCAAACAGAGCCATCTGGATACTGGAATGATAACTGTTGTTGCAGGCAAACTTAATCAAAGACAAGTGGTCATCCCAACTCCCTTTAAAATCAAGATCATACGCCCTCAATATGTCCTCTAAGGTTTGAATGGTCCTCTCTACCTGACCATCTATATGAGGGTGAAAAGCTAAATTGAGATGGACTTGGGTACCAAGACCCTTTTGGAAGGCTTTCTAGAAGTAAGAGGTAAACTAAGTACCTCTATCTGAAATAATGGAAAACGAAACTCCATGCAACATGACCAACTCTCTAATATATAGCTTAGCATAATCCTCGGCTGAGTAGGAAGTATAAACTGGTAAAAAATGGGCTGATTTGGTCAGTCTATCTACAATAACCCAAATTGAATCATGCTGATGATGCAAATGAGGTAATCCTATCACAAAGTCCATGTTTACCTCTTCCCACTTCCAAGTAGGAATACTGAACTCCTGTAAGGTACCACTAGGCCTTTGGTGCTTTACTTTAACCCGTTGGCAGTTAGAACACTTAGCCACAAACTCTACAGTATCTTTCTTCATACCACTCCACCAATAAACTTCTCGCAAGTCTTGGTACATCTTGGTGGATGCTGGATGAATGGAGTAACGTGCACCATGAGCTTCTTATATAATCCGCTCCCTCAAACCTTCAACACACGGCACACATAGTCTTTCCTGGTATCCCATCACACCATATCCCCCTTGGGATAAAACCTCTACCTTCTGATCTATAACTGACTCCTTCGGTCTGACCAAACAGGGGTCTTTATCTTGCTTTTCCTTCACTTAGGAAACTAAAGAAGACTCTGAACTACTCTGGACCCAAACATTCCCCTCAGCTGAGTCAACCAACCGCACACCTAATCTAACTAACCAATGAACTTTCCATACTAACTCTTTCTTATCATTCTCCACATGAACAACACTACCCATAGACAGTCTACTAAGGGCGTCCTCCACAACATTGGCCTTGCCTAGATAGTACAAAATACTCATGTCATAGTCTTTTAACAATTTTAACCACCTTCTCTAATGGAGACTTTACTTTCTCTGTAAAAATACATTTTGAAAGATTTTGTGGTCAGTCAACACATCAACATACACCCCATAAAGATAGTGCCTCCAAATTTTCAAGGCAAATATAACAGCGGCCAACTCAAGATCATGGGTAGGGTAGTTCTTTTCGTGAGACTTAAGTTGTCTAGAGGCATAGTCTATGACCTTACCTCTCTGCAACAAAACAAACCTAGACCAACTCAAGAAGCATCACAATAAACAAAAAATCCATTTGTACCGTCAGGTAACACCAAAACTGAGGCTGAAGTGAGTCGAGCCTTAAACTCCTAAACACTCTTCTCACAGGAATCTGACCATGGAAGATTAACTTTCTTTTGAGTCAATCTGTACATGGGGGACGCAATAGATGAAAATCACTAAAGAAACCATCGGTAATAGCCAGCTAAACCCAAGAAACTCCTGATGTCTAATAGAGAGATGGTTCTAGGCCAGTTTCTCACTACTTTGGTCTTTTGGGGATCAACTCTTATGCCATCACCGGAAATAATATGATCGATGAAAGCTACTAACCTTAGCAAAAATTCATATTTACTGAATTTTGGTGAACAGCTGGTGATCTCTAAGATTTTGCAACACAATTCTAAGATGGTCTGCGTGGTCATCTTCACTATAGGAATAAACAAGGATATCATCGCTAAAGACTATGGCAAACATATCCAAATACTGTTTGAACACTCTGTTCATCAAGTCCATAAAGGTTATTGGGATATTCGTTAGCTCGAAGGACATGAATAGAAACTCAAAGTGACCGTAATGGGTTCTGAAAGCTATCTTTGGAATATCACATTCCCTTGCTTTAAGCTGGTGATAGCCGGATCTAAGGTCTATCTTAGAGAAGTATCTTGCACCTTGGAGTTGGCCAAATAAGTAATCAATCCTAGGAAGAGGATATTTATTTTTGATTATAACTTTATTCAGCTGACGATAATCAATACACATTCAGAGAGAACCATCATTCTTATGCACGAATAGGACGGGAGTGCCCCAAAGAGAAACACTGGGTCTTATAAAACCTTTATCTAAGAGGTCTTAAGCTACTCTTTTAACTTTTTAAGCTCAACGAGATCCATACGATGTGGAGGAATAGAGATAGGCTGCGTATCTGGAAGAAGATTGATGCCAAATTCTATTTCTCTATCAGGAGGTATCCCTGGCAGATCTTCCAAAAAAACTTTAGGAAATCCATTGACTATTCGGACAGACTGAATTGTTGGAGTCTCAGACTTAGTGTCTTTGAATCGAACTAGATGATAAATGCACCTTTTTTATATCAACTTTCTGGATTTAAGATAGGATATGACAAGACTTTTGGGAGACACTGAATTACCTTCCCACTCAAAGACTGGCTCATTAGGAAACTAAAACTTCACTACTCTAGTGCTACAATCTATAGATGTATAACAGTAATGAAGTCAATTCATACCCAGAATAATGTCAAAGTCGACCATGTCTAACTCTATCAAGTCTGCTAATATGATCTTATGAAGGACAATGATAGGACACTTTCTACAGACTCATTTGGCAATAACTGACTCACCCATCAGGGTGGAAACCAAGAAAGGCTTAGAAAGCTTTTCAGGACCTAATTCAAAATTCACTACAACTAATGGAGTCACATAAGAGTGATTTGGTCCTGGGTCTACACTACATAAACATCAAGGTGAAAAACACAAAGCATACCAGTAATAACGTCTAGTGAACTTTCCTGCTCCTGATGGGATGGTAAAGCATAAAACCAATTCTAGCATTGCCTACCACCGATACTGGATGATGCACCCTGAGGAGGGGCTGGGCGACTTAGAGGGGCTGGTGCGCTAGTAGACTAAGTCTGAGGGTGAACATCTCGAATTCCCTGCTTAGCATATGGGTACTCTTTGATCCTATGACCTAACTTACCACATCCATAACAACCTTTCTGCCCCAACAGACACTCACCAAGATGATTCTTACCACACTTAGCACAAATTGGATAACTGGGCCTTCCACCCACACTGCTTTGAGATCTGGACATAGAAGTTCTACCCCACTACTCCTGCCTAGTTTTAGGTTTGGGAGCACTGCCTGAAGATGGCTCTGGCATCGATGGGAGGACCTAAGACTGCAAATGATTTCTCTCTCCAAACCGTGTCTGGATATATTCAAACTATCCAGTTCTAGCCTTTTTGTTTCCTTTTTCTCTCCCCTTCAACTTCTCTACCTCAATTTGTTAAGCATGAATCATTAGCCTAGAAAGATCCATATCCCCAATAAGTATGGCAGTCCTACACTCCTTTACTACCAAACCAGATACTCCAGTAACAAACTTACTCATACTCGACCTAGGGTTAGCCATCGTGTCAAGGGAATACTTAGACAATTGATTGAACTTAAGGCAGTACTCCTTTACTTTCATCGAGCCCTACCTCAAGTTCATGAACCCCTCTATTTTAGATTTCCTTAATTCGCATGGGAAGAACCTTTCTAGAAACACATCCTAAAACACCTGCCAACTCAAAAAAGTTGCATTCTCAACTCTACCATTCTTCCACATAACCACCCAATCATACGTCATATCCTTCAGCCGATAGGATGCTAACTCTACACTCTTCTCCTCAGTAACATGCTTAATTTAGGTGATCTTTCTCACCTTATCTAAGTACAACTGTGGGTCTTCACCTATTTTTTATCCAAAGAACTCACGCGAATTCATTTTCATAAAGTCACGAATTCTAGCTACAGTTAAATCACCATTCTGCTGAAGTAGGACTGCAGCCTAATGGTTGCCCTAAATATTAGCAGTCACAGCTTGGGCCAACGCCAGAAAGGCAGCCCTAAATTCAGCATGGGATACATTCTCATTCAGAGGGTTAGCAGGCTGGGGTGGTTGGTTATCATTTCTGCGTGCATTAGCTCAGCGAGGAGGAATATTCAACTGTTATGTAAGAGAATGAGTTAAAAGAAGATAGAGGAACTATGAGCATGATAAATTATGAAAGAAAGGGATGATTTCCTAAAATTTCACATAGCCTCTTGCTCATAAATGTGGCATGCTTCACACCCATGATCAAGGCTCTACGTAACGCATCTTGTCTGACTCTCTAAGACTCTTTAAACCTTAAGCTCTGATACTAAGCTTATAACACCCTAAAAATGGGTCCCGGGATGCCACACGGTGCTTTGAACTACAAGTAGTCCCGAGCTAACCCTGAAACCCTGTTACTCATTCTGAAAACCCAAGTAAAGATAATATAAGCATGCGGTATGCTAAAATACTGAAATATTATTTGAACTGGACTGAGTTTAACTGAACATAATGTCTAAAAGTACTTAACTAGGAAATTTGAACAACCAATACTATAAAACTAAAATATATCTAATATTCGAACAAGCCTCTAACACTACTAACTAGAGAGTCACTGGGATAGACCCCTAGCTGGCTCGAACTAACTGAAAACATTTAAATAAATTACTCTATAAAATTGGAAATCTGAATAACTGGGTTCCCGAACTATAAGTAATCACCAACTGTCGGGATGTAGATTGAGATGCTTGCGGTCAATCACACTGCTGGAACTGAGCACCTGAACCTACATTATTAAAAAATGTAGCACATATACATATATGTGGATCAGTACTTTTGGAATGTACTGAGCATGTGTGGGTGAATGCATAAGTAAAACAATATCTCAACGTTCATATAAACTCATAAAAGAATGCATGCTAAATGTAAATGCCTCACATTATCTTGAATAACTGAAAGCTAGAAAATCGTAAATCATGAATAATACAGTATATTGTATAAATCTCAAGAGCCATGACACTTAGTTCTAAAAACTGTACTTGTAATCTATTTTCAATTTATGCAAGCTAAGTGTGAAAGGGCTCACCTTTATCATATGAAAACTAAAAACTAAAATTTTGTAACTTGTATTTTAAGTGAGACCATACTTAAGTAAATTTGTGAGCCTTTACACTTAATTTCTAAAAGCCTTTCTGTTATTTTTTTCAGTTAGGGAGGTTCTTCTTACCGACATAAACTATGTGTGGTATCATGGAGTCCAATTTCTAGTTCCCCTAAGAGGAAAACCTCACATTGGGGAGAGGTGTCATACTCTTGCCAAGGAGTATAACCTGATATAAGTGATCACAATCTGTATTTGCATCCATATAAATGGGAATAATCTAAATCTATACCTGTGTTGGCTCGTAGTTCTGGGGAATGTGAACTAGGACACATACCCACCTCGGTGCTAAATACTACTCCCTTTAACCTGTATGCTCATTCTGTAGAAAATCCACTTTAAAACCAATATAAGGGTTTACAATGAAAACTAGTTATGCATCTGTTTACTTTAAACTGTAATCACATGTGAAATCAAAACTGTGAAGTGGATTCCATATCTTAGCTGAGATCAAAAGATCAAATCTTGTTCAAAATCTAAATATAAGCTAATCATAGGATACTTAAATATCATCTTCTTTGAAATATCAAGATTAAAACTAGGGCTTAATAACCTATGTTTCAAACTCATGTGAAATTATCATAAAGTCATGCTAAATAATCAAAATCTTGAAATTCTTGCACAATTCTAGTCAAGATAGTAAAATTCAACTCTCAATGTATATAAAATCAATCCATACATAAAAACATACAAGAGTAGAGATGCAATTCAAAATTTAATCACTTGTAACTTCAACATCTTCAAATAATGATAGTTGTGTATGAACCCTAAATTGTAAATCATATAATTTCATGTAAATTTAACTTTAAAAACTAGTTTGGGAACAAGGATGAAAGAAGTATCCTTTTTCATAACCCTACATACCTTATTTAGCTTGATTTGATGAAACAAGTTGACTTTTGAAGCCTTGATAGCATTCTTGAAGGATTTTCCTAAAGTTCTTGGCTTAGGAACCTTAAGTTCTTGATTATCTTGAAGAGAACGTAATGGAATCTAGAAGTTCTTGCGAGATGACCTCAAGGATAAACCCTAATCTTGTTCTTGAGGATAAAGAGGATTAAGGGTTTTTAAAATTTATTTATGATGGCTAAGTACGTATTTTTGGTGATTTATGTCAAGGGGGGTAAGGGGAAAGACAAAAATACCCCTCCAAAACTATTTAAGGGTGAGGTTGATCAAGTTTGGTCATGGGTGACGAGTTGGTCTAAGAAGTTGTAACTTAGGTGATGGCTTATCACCTCAAGTCGTCACTTAGAAGCTGAATTTGATGAGTTTCTATATAACGTTGATGACTTAGGCTGATAAGTCGTCACTTAGTTGATGGCTTATCAACTCAGGCCGTCACTTTGTTGACAGATAGAGATGTTAAAGTAAGATGAGTATAACTTTCCACTCCGATATCGGATTAAGGTGAAACCAAATGCATTGGAAAGAAGATTGAAAGGTATTTCTTTTAATATATAGTAGCCCACGTAACTCATTATATACATGGAGTAATGGTCGTTGAAAGTTGACCTAAGCTGAAATGTTCACTTAAACTTAATCAACAGAAGCATTTTTAACTCGTCTTTGAGTTAGGAGATTTTAATGACCTCGACTGATATAAAAGGACATTTTCACACTATAGAACTGATCATCGCCCATATATAGACATAGAATCATTGGGTTTCGATCCGTATACTTAGTAAAAATGATTTGAATTCTAGTCCAAAATAAGGAGTGTTACATTATCTCCCCCTTGGGAATATTCATCCTCGAATGAGGCTGGTTAGCTGAGAAAACTAGGAGATCTAAGAGTATATATAGAACATGCATCGTTGGGCACATGACTACATAACTAAGTATGAAACATGATACATGAACCGAACTGATATTTGTGAATGTATGCAATGACATGGAATGGATTACATAGCTAAAACTGAGAACTGAAGAGAATCAATTTGAGGAGAATCATTACCTTAAATATGAATTTGTGAAGAAAAGATGGGGGTACTTGGATCGCATATCTGCTTCGGATCCCCATGTTTCACCCTCAACGGACTGATTTCGCCAAAGGACTTTAACCAAGGGAACTTATTTGTTCCTTAGCCTACGAATCTGGTGATTAAGGATCTCGACTGGGACTTCTTCATAAGATAGACTATCCTGAATTCAGGTGCTTTCTAAAGGAAATACTAGGGCTTGGTCACCAATACACCTCTTCAACATGGAGACATGAAACACAAGGTGAACGACTGACAATTTTGCAAGCAACTCAAGCTCATATTCTACCTTCCCAACATGACTCAATATTCTATAAGGGCCGACATATCGGGGACTAAGCTTCCCCTTATTGCCAAATCTCTTCACCCTCTTCATAGGTGAAACTTTCAGATAAACTAAGTCATCAATTTCAAACTCAAGATCCTTTATCATCACATCTGCATAAGATTTTTGACAACTCTGAGCTATTTTTAACCTTTATCTAATCAGCTGAATTTTTTCCATAGCTTCAAACACCACATCCAGTCCTACTAAAGCAGCTTCACCCACTTCAAACCAACCAACTGGTGATCTACACCTTCTTTAATAGAAAGCCTCAAATAATGCGATCTGGATACTGGAATGATAGTTGTTGTTGTAGGCAAACTCAATCAAAGGCAAGTGATCATCCCAACTCCCTTTAAAATTAAGAGAACACGCCCTCAATATATCCCCTAGAGTCTGAATTATCCTCTCTTCCTGACCATTTGTCTGAGGGTGAAAAGTTGAACTGAGATGGACTTAGGTACAAAGAACCTTTTGGGAGGCTTTCTAAAAGTGAGAGGTAAATTGCATACTTCTATCTGAAATAATGGACAACAGAACTCAATGCAACTTGACCAACTCTCTAATATACATCTTAGCATAATCCTCGGCTGAGTAGGATGTATGAACTGGTAAGAAATAGGATGATTTGGTCAGTCTGTCTATAATAACCCAAATTAAATCATGCTGATGACACGAATGAGGTAACCCTGTCACAAAGTCCATATTCACCTCTTCCCACTTCTAAGTGGGAATACTAAACTCCTGTAAGGTGCCACCAAGCATTTGGTGCTCTACTTTAACCTATTGGCAGTTAGAACACTTAGCCACAAACTCTGCAATATTTTTCTTCATACCACTCCACCAATAAAGTTACCGTAAGTCTCGGTACATTTTGGTGGCTCTTGGATGAATGGAGTAACGTGCACCATGCATTTCTTCCATTATATGATGCCTCAAACCATCAATGTACAGCACATATAATCTACCCCAATATCTCAACGCACCATCTCCCCCTTGGGAGAAAACTTCTACCTTCTGATCTCTAACTGACTCCTTCAGTCTGACCAAACAGGAGTCTTTATCTTGCTTCTTTTTCACTTAGGAAACTAAAAAAGACTCCGAACTACTCTAGACCTAAACATTCCCTTCAGCTGAGTCAACCAACCACACATCTAATCTAGCCAACCGATGAATTTCCCATACTAACTCTTTCTTATCATTCTCCACATGAGAAACACTACCCATAGACAGTCTAGTAAGGGTATCCGCCACAACATTGGCCTTTCCCGAATGGTACTAAGGGCGTCCGACACAACATTACTCAGTAGAAGCATTTTCAACTCGTCTTTAAGTTAGGAGATTTTTATGTCCTCGACTGATATAAAAGGACATTTTCACACTATAGAACTGATCATCACCCATATATTGACATAGAATCATTGGGTTCCGGTCTGTATACTTGGTAACAATAGTTTGAATTCTAGTCCAAAAATAGGAGAGTTACAGAGAGCAACTTTTATTTCAAACTTACTCAATCATCACTCACATTGTTCCTCGTGGATTAGACCCCGACTCTTAGTTGGGTAAATATATTGATAATAACCACCTTGCACTTAATTTTACATGTAAGTTGAGCGTTATTAAAAGTATGAGACTTGGAGTGGGACAATGAATCATGGTATTATCGTGGAAACAAGTTCCAATTGTTTCCAAACTCCTAAGCTTACTATGCCTCTAAATATGAGTCATGTTGTGGACTTGTGGAGCCATGCTTGATATCTTTATTCAAGTCGTAAAGTGAACCTATGAATTGGGAATTGAGTCATTAAGTCATATTGTTAAGATGTGAAAGTAATCAAAAAGTTTCAAAAAACTCCCTGGTACCATAATCAAGACCACAAGTTGTGGTATGGTCCACGAGTTTAGAACTGACTCGTGGAGTCTTGTCCCAGAAAATTTAGCAGCTTTTTTAAAAAGGCAATTTTGACTTTCCCTTACCTTATTACCCAATCCCACAATATATTGGCTACCAAAAGTTATAAGTATTATATCCTAAAGCATATTGTTCCTTTATTCTCACAGCAAAAAGTTATGAACAAGTATAAGACAAATCAAGAAATCTTGCATTCCTATTCTTACAAGTTAATCAAATCTTCTCCTGTCAAGTGTTTGTCTTCATCGGGTATGCAAGATTCTAGTGATGGATTCCTTTCATACTCACATCCAAGTACCTTCATGATAAATCAAATTATGTTCCAAGCTAGGGTTTATATCCAAATCACTAAAGTTAGCACCTTTACTTATTTACTTGATTTCAATGAATAAGGTTTTTCATGATCTTATGATTCACTATACAAAACTTATACGTATGAATTACTCATGCTTAAAAGTGACTTTACTAATTATGAAATCAATATTGAAAATAAATGCTTGAAGATACAAGGCTTTATATATATTATTCATGACATAAAATTGAGCACAAACTCATAATAGTACAATTTATAAAATGTTGAGCACAAACTCTAACTTATGATTCAACTATGCCACATAGCACTAGCATATTTTGGAAGGATAATTTAGCATTGATATTACAAGTTTTTACATATCCCAAGTTCCATAACTACATCGCCACCATATTTTTTACCCAAGAAATGTGATTACAGGATCCTTATGTTCATGGTTTTGTCCCTTGACCGGTCAGAACATCCTTTTTTAGTGTGGATACATGACATTAGACATCATGAGCTGATACGGTATTTATGGGTTATGAGAAACATCCTAATTGCATGAACTTTATGAAATCTATTATTGATATACTCATTAAATGATTTCATTTAGACTTCATCTCTCATGATTTTCATCTCTAATTTTCAATTGTTTTAAGATATTCTCTACATGCTTTCACGATAAGTTATTCAGTTATATTATATATGTGTATATACTTGTGTACCAATATATTTCATTATATTGACTACATTTTGCACTATATTTTTTATGCAATGTTGATTCAGGTACTTAAGCTTAAGGTTTGCTGGTAGACATTCGGTAGCACCTAACATCAAGCTGATTGGTGAGCGATCCTGTCATTTAGGAGGCTTAGAGAAGATTTTAGTTTTATTAATTAATTAGGTTTTAGAATTTTGAGTCAATAAAGGTTATGGGGTCTTGTCCCGGTTAACTATGATGTTAGTAATAGAGGCTTCACAAGACAGACAGTATTTAGAAGTTGACATTCATTCTAGTTATGTTTTGGTAAAGATTATCCCCTTTCAAATGTATCCTACTGTGCTTATTTATATTTCTAAATCAATTTCATTTATCAAATGAATCTATAGATATGTTATACTCAGGGTCCCTCCGGTCCACTAGTAAGCAATTAGATATGGGTCACAGCTAGAGTATGGACTCGAATCATGACACTAGTGCTCTAATACCAACTTGTCACGATCCAAAACTCAAGTGGTGATGGTACCTATCATACCCCCTACAATAGGTAATCAAACCCAATATACAGATGACAAAAATCCAATAAATACACGAAAGAAGCAAAATAAAGATAAATTTTAAGCAAAATCATATAAATCACTTGATATAGTGATACAAAAGGTAAAAACCACCTCAAAATTTTAATGTCACAAGTACAAGCCTCTAATGATGTAATATGTAAACCATGAGTTGAAAGTATCTCAAAATAAAAAAAGATAATAGAAAATTAGATAAAGGAGATATGATAAGCAGTGGGTCAATCAGCTGCTACCTCTGAATCTTAATATAAGAAAAACCGAGCATAGTCTACATTCAACAATTGGGAACCAGCAACTTAGTACCTGCACATAAAGTGCAAAAATAAAATAGAGTAAGTACCAAATCATATGTATTTAGCATCATCATTGACTGACTCTAATTCAAAGCAATAGCAAGAACCACCTTAAACTCTACTACTATACTTGAAATTAGAAAAGCCACATCCAATCTAGTAGTTAAAAAATAATAGTATAGAAACCAAACTTATTAAAATCCATAACTCCTGCGAGATCATGACAAGAGTAACAAGACATTCAAATAATATTCATAATAACAACACTACTGATCAAATATAAATGATGAAACAAATATAATATAATACAATGTAGGCTATAGTATACATCCGAATACCATGTAGCTAATTGGGACACATGGGGGACTCGGAAAGTCGATATACAAATCATGAACTCCCCCATAAACATTAACTATTGAATCACCCATAACACTTTTTCATTAAGCATGCAAATCAAGATAAGTATACCCCATTCTAAATACTTCCCACTAGTCATGTAAGTCAAAATAAGTAAAAATTCACATGGAACAATATCCCATTAAGCGTGTAAGGAATGATATACAATTCCTCTGCTTCCAATTCCTCCTTCAGTAGTTGGGAAGCAAAGGTTTCTCCATGATGCCCAGTGATATTTTTTTGTTGTTTTTCCATCCCCAAAAGAAGCTAGTAAACAAACACAAGAGTTATTTTATAATAGTCTTGGAAGGAATACATGCTGAGAGGATGTGAATGGGGATTGATTGTAGAACATGCTTCACCAAAATAGCTCTAACACCATAACTAATCAATCTAGAATACCAACCTGTTATTGTAGAAGCAACCTTGCTGACCAATCTAGTATAGTGACTGATTCTTTGCCTACCAATGTAAATAGGACATCCAAGGTATGTAATGGGGCTTTGTTTTTGTTGAAAGCCAGTTGCATCTTTAACTCTTGAAACTATAGAGATAAAATCTTGATTTGGTAGTAAGAAGTGACTCTTTTCCTTGTTGATCAATTGACCAGATACTCTATCATAAGATGTCAGTGTCTGCATAATCAGTCTCAGAGTTTGTCTCCTTCTAGTAGTGAATATGATGATGTCATCAGCAAAACTAAGATAATTTATTTGAGGTGCTTTACATTCCATGTGAAAACCATAGTATTGAGAGTGGTGGTATAGATTGTTTAAGGCTCTGGAAAAGACTTCAACCCTGAGTATGAATAAAGTAAGGGAGAAGGGGTCACCTTGTTTCAATCCCCTTATAGTGTGAAAAAAGCCATGTCTAGTACCATTCACAAGCACTGAGTACCAGTTGTTTGACAGAGTCCTCCAGATCATGTCAATAATTACTTCACCAAATCCAAATCTCCTCAAAACAAGAAAAGTATAAAACTAAGACACCCTGTCATAGGCCTTGTCCATATCAAGTTTTATAATCATATTTCCACCCACAACTGATTTATTAATACCACTGATGATTTCTTAGGAAAGCATGATGTTTTCTGCAATATTCCTACCTATCACAAAACCTGACTGGTTGCTAGAAATAAGAGAGGGAATGATGGGGGCAATTCTGATGTAAAGGAGTTTAGAAATAACTTTGTTGGTAAAGTTACTCAGGCTGATTGGTCTATATTCAGAGAGTTTGTTAAGGTGAGTTACTTTCGGGAGGAGAACCAAACAAGTGTGAGAGAAGTAGTTAGGCATAACATGTCCACAAAAGAAAGCAATCACCACTTGAAGGAGGTCCTCACCTATGAAATGCCAGCATGACTGAAATAATTTCCCATTCATACCCTCAGGGACAACTGCTGAGTGAGTACTCATTGAAAAGACTATATTATTCAATTCTGCCCGAGTAGGAATTGCCTAGAGGGTATTATTTTGAACATCTGAGATCACTTTAGGAATATTATCTATCTCTTCCTGTACATGTTCAGCCTTCCCAGTAAATATGTCCTGGAAACGTTAACATTCAGCTGTAGCAATGTCAGCATCCCCTTGAATCCACTTCTCTTCCTTATTTTTAATTTTACGTGTAAAAATCATTCTTCTTCTTTCTCTGATAAGGGCATGAAAATAACTGAAATTTGTATCTCCATATTTCCCACAGAGGTCTAATTAGATTCTCTATGCACTTTGCATAAACAAAAGTCATTAGATATGTTTGGGAAAGATCACTATAAGTAATTAAGCAGGTAATCTGTTGATCATCATTAGCAATGATGTCACATAAGATATCCAGAGACCAAAAGATCCAGATTTTGCCATTAGGATTGCAGATAGCATGCTCCATCTTGAGTTTTCTTTTAGCTTCTTCAAGATGGGTATCATTGGATAAAGGTTCCAGGATTGTAACCAAAGAAATTTGATGGATGTTGATAAGTTGTTGAAGTCTCTCCAGAACACCTTGGGTAAAGATACCCCTTGCATTCCAAGTAAGGTATATAATTATTTGACTGTTTTATGAGCATGAGACATGGTAAAAGTTTTGGTTGTATGTCCAGTTATGCTAGGAAAAGTTTGTTTGATCCCCTTCTTAGATTTGAGTAAGGACCCCCTGGGAGAAAGCCCTTGTTGGCTAGAAACTTGATTCACTTCCATTGAATAGTCTTCTCGGTCTCTTAGATTAAATACCTCAGTTAGATTTTCATCAGTATTCCTCATATGTTCCAGTTTACTATCATCCAGTTCATCTTCAGAGTGTATCACTCTATATTCATCTTCTATATCCTGAGAAGAGTCATGAGTAACCCCCATGTCTGAAGTTACAATAGGTTGGTCTCTAATTTCAGTGGTCTGCACCTTTTCAATAACTACTTTCTCTTGAGAACAAGACTTAGTGGGCGATAAAACACCTTGTATAAATTCAGGAGCCACATGTTGCATATCCACATCAGGTTTCTGTGTATCTTCTGATATGCTCAATTGGTTCTCCTTGGCAGAATTAATTAGCGAATTCTTTTTGTTCCCCTCAGTTACCTCTGGAATATTAAGCTTGGTATTTTCAGACTTATATGATTGATGTGGCATGTCCTTGATAGCCTCACCATTACTGACTGGACAGTTATGTTCAAGTCCTGCTTGGTCATGTTGGAGAGATATAAATGTATTAGATATAGATGGAGTTGCAGTATCATCTTGACCCCCTATATTCAGGTGTGAGAACCAAACAGGTGTGAGAGAAGTATTTAGGCATAACATGTCCACAAAAGAAAGCAATCACCACTTGAATTAATTAGAAAATTCTTGTTGTTCCCCTCAGTTACCTCTGGACTATTAAGCTTGGTATTGTCAGACTCATATGGTTGTTGTGGCATGTCCTTGATAGCCTCACCATTACTGACTGGACAATTATGTTCAAGTCCTGCTTGGTCATGTTGAAGAGCTGTAAATGTATTAGATATAGATGGAGTTGCAGTATCATCTTGACCCCCTATGTGCTTATTTGGAGACATTGGCTTGAATATCAACTTTTGAGTATCCTTTCTACCTCTTCTCTTTTGAATCTACCACTCATTGATAGGGGTTTTGCCTCTATATGCATTTTGTTGCTTCAGTATATCAGGTGAGATCAGTTTTCCTTGATTTATCTGGGGTGACTTTCCTCCTGAGAATTTTTAGTTGAATCCATCTTTGTCTTAGCAGCCTCATCTCTTGCTTTAACAACACAAGATCTTACAGCATGTCCTTAGTGTTTGCAATAATAACAATAATCTGGAACATCTTCATACTGAATGGTTTGCCATCTGCCTTCACCATGTTTATCAGTATCATATCCCATCCAAATATACTGAGGTCTTGGCTTGGTTAGGTCAATTTGTAATTTGACCTTAGCCACACTGCCCCTAGTATTTTTATAAGTTGTCAAGTTCAAAAATAACACCTTCCCTATAGGAGATAATAAAAAAGTCGTCATTTCCAAACAATAACAGTGCCAGGGGAGTTCTGGTAAGCTAACCCATACAAGAACCAAAGGAGTCTCCTCTTCTGGATTAAAAAGTAGGGGTCCACAACTGGAAATACATCATCTGTCCTTGAATGTACATTTTTCCTTTTGACCAAACAGTGGAATGATCATACTCATTATCAAGATCAATGTATAAGCGTCTAGAATTAAAGTGTGAAAGTTTGACCCGCCCCTTTAGTTTAGTTTGAAAAATGAATTGTCGCCTGATCACCTCCATCTTAGGCATATTGTTTTTAAACTTCCCAATCAAGGTGAACTTACACCTCTGTGCTAACTTCACTTTGTAGTCTTCATACTTAAACACAACCGTAGGGAGGCCTTGTTTGGCTGTTATTTTTGGGGGATCAATTTTAATGATTTCAGCATTCGTAGCCTCTTGGGCTCTCAATTTAGTAGCCAATGAGTGAGTAACCCTAGGGATAGGGGGTTCGATGCCATGACATGGTTTGGGCCATACAACATTAGAGCCTAGATTCCCAAAATTCATTGGACTACTAGGCAGTAACCCCGACATGGATATCGTAACTACAGCATTAGGGCCATTATTGGGCGCAAATTCAACCAGGTCAGGCTTGTCACTATACAGGTTAGAGGATGGGATAGAGGCCTTACCGCCGTTAGAAGTTGTTGTATTCTTTATCACCATTGTTGGATTACTCGGATTGGGATATGATTGGATTGCACCCATTTTAAATTCCTCTGTAGTTAGTAAGCTCATCTTAGCTTGTTCAGAATCTGGTGCCGATGAATTCTGCTTCACTCCCCTAGTTTGCATTGCACTTCTAATTAATCTTGAGTAATAATTGCTTGAGCCCAGCGTACTTGCTCTTCAAAAATTTAAGTTGTACCTTCACCAGATTAGGGCACTTGCTTGGAGATGTGTGTCATGTGTGTGGGTGGAATTTTCTGTGGGGATCGGATACATGTATGCCGCCCCAGAGAAGAAGTGTCCGGCAGTCGGAGAAATTTCGTTCGTGGCAGGGAAACCATAGCCACCGACTGTATTTGGCGGGGAGTAACCGAAATGTAACTGCCTTAGAGAGATATTTTTAGAGAGAGAAAATCCTGACAATCTTGATTCCACCTCAAATCAGTATTAACAACAATCATGTTTGATAGTATTAGATTAAGTAGCTAACTGGTTTCGTTTGAGAAGAGGGTAGTAGGTTTCTCCCTCTTGATTTTGTAAATATCTCACTTGATAATTAATAAAGTGTTTTAATTGCCAAAAAAAAAAAATGTTTGACAGTATTACTATTCCACTTTTCACACTATCTTCTACCTATCAAGAGTAAGAGAAGGTAGTCTAATTAAGTCAATCGTTCAATTTTACCCTTTACAAAATATTGGTACCTGCATAGATTCTCATCATCTCATCTATATGAGACTCTCACCTCCCTATTACTCTCAAGCAACTAACATATAAATACTTAGAAAGAGAGTCAAAGAAAATCCCAACTTACCTAAAAGAAGTCAGAATAGTCAAATCAAAGTTTTACTCATCTGAATTGTTTCAAGACAAATCCAATATGATCGATCAAATATGTATTCTAAAAAAGTAAATGAACTCATAAACACCCATAATGCTATACTTAAATTTTAAGTCTAAAAAGTCAACCCAAAACTCTATATGACACCCATAAGGGCAAAATTAAAATTTATTTAATAATCATGTTATCCATAACTCAAAGAGTTCAACTTTGAAATTTTATCAAAAAAGAGTTAAGAATGACTTCCACATCATCAAGATACTATTTTTTTAACTTGATCTCAAAACCCCCAAATTCTCCAATTGGAAAGCCTAGATTTGAAGACGAAACTATAAATAAATCATTGAGGAATGTGCAAATTAGCATAAGAATTATACCCAATGAACAATATTTGAAAATCACCTTTTGAATCTCCCAAAAGGAGTTCCTGAGCTCAAAAAACTGAGATATGAAATTAAGATAAGAAAATGAAAAGTCCACTATTAACCTTTAGCGATCTCCACACCTGCAAAGATTTGGTCGCAAGTGCGATGAATCTTCTATAATAGCTTAACTCACTTTCCATACGACTCTTCGCAAGGAGCGGACTTGTCTCGCTAATGCAGACCCATAGGTGCAAGGAAATCTTACATTTGCGGCTCCGCCATGCGGCCTAGGCACTACAGGAGCGGCCAAGCCCCACTTGACTGAGCTCCACATGACTCTTTGGCCTCATAAGTAGACTTGTTATTGCTGAAAAAGGGTCGCATGTGCGATTGCAGCAGACAGCAACAAAAAAAAACAACAATCAACTAAACAAGTTTGGAATCAACCATCGGGACTTACCCGAAATTTGAAGAACACAAACCAAATATGTCATTCAACTGAAAATTACATTTCAGACTCAATGAATTTGTCAAATCACTGAAAAGTGGTCGTCTTCAATTAATAGTGTCTGAATTCAGTCATATGCCTTAAATATCCCACTTTCCAACCAATTACTAAAATCCTTTAGGATGCCTCGGGACCTCAATTAAAGTCATATCAATTCAAAAATGACATTCTGGAATCAAAATTCTCATACGACCTTGATAACACTAACGTTGACCAAAGTTAACCATACCAACTCCAACCCATCCAAAATGACAAACTCTCGAGGTACTCAATCAACAACTCTATGGACCATGCTACACACACCGCATTCAAGAAATATCACAAAGCTATTGCAGGAAGGGGTAAAATAGTAAAAATTCACCAAAATTGATAAATCACTACAAAGATTGTTACACGTTTTGTTAACTTTCCTTTGTTGAGGGATTTGATATGGATATTATGTCTTTGTTCTTGCCAGTTATAGACTCTTTTGTGTTTCTTTGGGTTTGAATTTTGGATTCTTTATATTTCATGAGCTTAATAGACATTGATAGTTTAAAAAAGATTACAGCATTATCAAATTAGTGTTAAATGTTAGAGTTTAAGTAATACAAACAGTTGGTTTTAATAATTTTTTTACATTATCAGTTCAGTTAAAATAACATACCTAGACACGCCAACTTAAAATGTGTGATTTGTATCTTAAAATAAGGCGATATGAAAATATGACGGTGTAAACTTTTTTACACGGATAATGTGTTACCTTATATAACAAATCATGCTTAGCTGTCATTGCTTTTTCTATAAATTATCCGTATAGTTTGCAAGATTCACAAACTTTGGTTACGGCACTTTTTGGGCATATGATATTTGCATATTTCTTGACCAAGCAGGCCTAGGATGGTGTGAAAAAATCAAATCGATCGATAAATTAAACTTATAAAAATTCTATTGGATTATTAGTATTGGATTATTGGGTTAATGATTTTTTATTGATTTTATAAAAAAAATTATTTATTGGGTAAACGGTTCGGTTTTGATTTTAGCTTATTGGGTTGTCAGTTAAACCGATAACTCAATAAGAATGCACAAAGTTATTGTTTTATCTCTATTTATGTTATATATATTATATGCACTACTTATTCATAATTCAGTGATTCACAAAGTATTAACCTATTCAGGGAAACAAAGGCAAAATATAAAGCTCGGGTATTATCGTATTGGAAAGCTTGAAGCATTTAGTAGTTTCCAACAATTAGGATCCAGTTTTTTTTCGAACTATCATTCAGTTCAAGTTTGAAGATTCTTGTAAACTAAAATGCATTGCGTAGGATTTTGGCGGTAACTAAGATTTCATTTTTTTATGCATTTCTATTTTATGAGTATTTTCTTATTGATTAAACCAAAAATCGAACCGTTAAGCATGAAAAATCGATAAACCAAAATCGATAAGAAAATATCCTATTGGTTTTACATATTTAAAAAATAAAAATCAATAAACCGAACCAATAACACATAAAATCGAATCGAACCGATCGATGCACACCCCTAAGCAGGCCCAAATAGGTGCATTGGAAAATTTATACTTAAACTAGTGAATATGTCCGCACTTCGTGCGGTCATAATTTATTTACTTATTTATTTATTAAATTTATTACCACCTAATAAGAATTACTATTGACCATGAACATGAATATATACAATTTTAAAAATATGGACCAAATTTTGTAACATTTTATAGGTACTTTTGAAAAAGTTGTAATAACCAATAATTAAAAAATAAATTTCATTATGAATTATGATCATGTAATTTTTGAGATACTTCACATTATAATTTTTTTAACGGAGAACGACATATATATATATATATATATATATATATATATATATATAGTCAAAGCCACAAGTTTTCCTACTTTAAAAAATAAATGTGGTTAAATTACATTAATGTAACTATACATTAACAATTTAATTATAATGATAGTAATATATTTTCGGAATACAACATATATCAAAATTTTGTTACTTAAGAAGTTGTAGAAGGCGAGAAAACGTTACTTAGTGGAAGAAAACCTTGGTTGATCTCTCTCTCTCTCTCTCTCTCTCTCTCTCTCTCTCTCTCTATATATATATATATATATATATATATATATATATATATATATATTCTTTTAATATAGTCAAAGCCACAAGTTTTCCTGCTTTAAAAAATAAATGTGGTTAAATTACATTAATGTAACTATACATTAATAATTTAATTATAATGACAGTAATATATTTTCGGCATACAACATATATCAAAAATTTTGTTACTTAAGAAGTTGTAGAAGGCGAGAGGATGTTACTTAGTGGAGGAAAATCTTGATTGATCTCTTGTTAACTTTGGATTTTTTAATACCAAAAAATTACAATTTCTCTGATAATGTATTTTGAATATTTATAACATAATTAAAACAAAAGAATGAAGAAAATAGTTTTTTTTTAAATAAACTAACAAAACATTAGTTCACCACAAGCGAAGAGCGATGGAGAAAAATAATAGTTATTTCATATAAAAAAAGTAGTTGTTATCAAAAATAGTAGATCTCTCATTAATATGTTCAACCCCTATCAAATATAGTAGTATAAATTAAAATTCTTTGGCCATTTTGAAATCCTACATTTTTTTAATTAATGAATTTATATTTTATTATAAAATAAAATGGGTTACAAGATCAAATTATATGTTTAGAAGAAATAATTACCTGTATATAATTTCATTAAATATATGATCCAAATATCAAAGAAAATTTGTTCAAGCTTATTAAATCAAAGAAAAAAAAAATTAAGACAAAATAATGTTAGTCTGTCAAATTGACTACAAAATTGATATATATATATATATATTACCCATAAACAATGCATAAATTCGATGATAAAAACTTAATAATATATCTACTCCGAGCATTCGAAAAAGCATAATCTCCCTCAACTTTGACAACTTCAAATACATAGTTGGGATACAAATTATGAATCAACAAAAAAAAAAAAAAAAAAAAGAAGTAACAAAAGTTCATAAAAGGCAATTCAGTGTATTAAAATTTTTACTACATGTTAAATTCAAAGAAGGACCGAACCACAAAGAAGGATGACATTTCTGTCTTGATGGATTGACTGACATTTATTCTTGATTTTCAATCTTTTATCTCTCCATTATCAATATGAAAAAGGCACAAAATCTATTTGCTTAACTAACCAAAAGGAGGATGTTCTTATGTTTGTATATATTTCCACTATAACTCTAACTCTTTAGTTTTATATTTATAGTGTGTCTTTAAATAAGAGAATAGGAAAAGACACATAATTTTGTTAATACTCCATTAAAAAGGTGAAAATTAAAAAGGAAAAGTCACATTAGTATTGATTAGAAAGAAATTCTAGCAGATTAAATGTACCATTTTTTATTTAGCAATGAATACACATTGAATTGAATTACATATTGATTTATTCATTTATTTATTTATAATGATAAAAGTTATATAATAGAAAAAATGAGAAATAGATAATGTGAATAGCGGCTTTAGAAGAATGCCACATCATCAACTTCATATACTTCCCTTCATATATATATATATATATATATATATATAAAATAAAATAAATTTATCTTTAGAAAGGAGAAAGTTACTTAAAAAAGAAAAGTCACGCTAATATTGATTAGAAAAAATGGTAGCAGTTTAAATGTACCGTTTTTGGGTTAGCAATGAATACACATTGAATTGAATTACATATTAAATTTATTCATTTATTTATTTATAAAGATAAAAGTTATACAAGAGAAAAAAATGAGAAAAAAGATAAATGTGAATAGTGACTTTAGAAGCATGCCACATCAACAATTTCGTACCCTTCCTTTATATATACATACATACATATATACATACATACATACATATATACATACATACATATATACATACATACATACATATATATATATATATATATATAGGTAGATAGATAGAGAGAGAGAGAGAGAGAGAGAGATTACATACAAGATAAAATAATTTTATCTTTTGATTTCGAAATTATTATTTCTCATACTATCAACCTATACTGAAAGTTCTTTCTAAAAAAATAATAAGTCTTTAATTATATAGTTATCAGCACAAATGGAACGAATGTAACCCACCAACCTTTAATGTATTTGAATTCATAAATCGACAAATAAACTCACAAGAGTAAATTCATAAGAAATAAGATATAAGCAAAGATCATAATTTTCTTCAACAATGCATATACCAAAATATAAAGATGTATACACAAACATAAAGTAAAAATTCTAAGTATGAGACTTTATGCATGAAAAATAACACATATCTTTACATCAATCAAAACATCAATTAATCACACTCATAAGATTATTTCTTCTGCTAGAGTAGTACACAAGAATCATGATTGTTAGGAAAAATAATGATCTCTGCCTGTGTTTCAACGTTCTAAGTGCTCTTCATTCCTTTTCTATATTCATGTTACATTTTCAAACCTTTTTTGCTTGTGTTTCTATAGCCTTTCGGGATTTTAAGTACAAGTCATGTGACTTTTGAGATTAGTAACAACTCTTTTTTTAATAGTGGTGCAATTATATAAAGAATTAATGAGGTAATAAAATGCAAAAAAAAAATGAGGAAAAAGAAAATTTGATCTTTAAAAATTAAAAAATGGCAAATAAATCACAAAAAAGAAAAATAATTTTGGAAGCCTCTAAGACATTCCGCATAGAATTTTCTAAGTCTTCTTTACAGATACATACATACATACATACATACATACATACATACATATATATATATATATATATATATAGAGAGAGAGAGAGAGAGAGAGAGAGATTGATTGGTTAAACAAAGAGGTCAACATTAGTGCATATAATATTAAAAGTCGAACATTCGAACGTTGGATTATGGATTAGATTTTTACACAATTTAAATAATTTAATGTCTCTAGATTTTGATACCATCATGAGAAAACAGAATACCAAATAAACTATTATAACTTATACAGACCAATGATATTATGAAATAATCAAAATTTTAATTAAGTTAGAATAGATGAAACAAAAAAAGTACTGAAATAAAAATTCATGTCTAACAATCATTTGGAAAATGAGCTTTCTTTTTCTTAGCTATTTGCACACTAACATTGCATTTGATAATTTGATCCCTCTGCCTTTCTCTGATTCTTCTGTCTATTGATTTTCAAACAATATTGGCATTCCTTCCTATCACCTATAATAATAGCTAAATATCAACAGAAAGAATTTCTCAAAATTGTAAAGTGAACTACCATAACATAATCAAATTAAAGCTAAAAATATTCTCTCCAAACCCAAGTAAAATATTAAGCCTGAAAACATAGATATATCCTTCTGCAATTACTCAACCTCTTATTTTCAATTAATATTATTAAAGAAAGAAATGCAAATGCAAATTCTACACTTTTGAAGAATTCAAAAACATCATAATCGACTATCCACCAAATACTTACAAATATTATAGTACCACATCATGAGCCAAATATTCTCAAAATTTTGAATGATTTATGAAACTACACATGACCCTCTAGATTGTCAACAAAAGCAAGGAGTGCATAGGTAAGAAATCAAGCGAAGGTCCCCAATGGAGTAATGAAATTATAAAGTAGAGTTATAGTTGGATATTAATTCATCATGAAAATACAAAAATAATGAGGATCTAAATATTGATATAACCACCTTTTATAATAGCGAAAAGGATCACAAAAGAGAGTGGTACAGAGAATATTGAGACCTTCTACAAAGAAATAATCACACACTGCGTGTGTTTCAACGTTTTAAGTGCTCTTCATTCCTTTCCTGCATCTACGTTACATTTTCAAAAAAAAATTACTTGTGTTTCTACAACCTTTTGGAATTTTAAGTACAAGTTACGTGACTTTTGAAATTAGTAACAACTCTTTCTTTAATAGTGGTGCAATTATGTTGAGAATTAATGAGGTGATCAAATGCAAAAATAAAAAATGAGGAAAAAGAAAAATTTAATCTTTTAAAATTAAAAAATAGTCAAAAAACCCACACAAAAAAAAAAGATAAATGGCACTTGAGACCTCTAAGACATGCCACTAGTTTAGTGTACGTGTGGTGCACGTGTATGTCATGACATTATTATTAACTTAAATATTATAAGTGTATAAAATTCGATGTTCGAAATTCACAATGAAATTTGACTAATTCGGATTCGAAACATGCATGAGATCAGACATGAATATATTCTAATGGTTAATGTGAAAGATATAATTATATATTCTTCCTTTCCTTGCTCTGCACATTAAAATTTTAACTCAAGGATCATGATAAAACAAAGTTCGATATATAAAAAAAATCTCATACTTTAAAATTTAGACGAGTTTAAATTATTGGGGTTTCTCCATTTTCTTCCATTAATTTTCTTCTTTACTGAATGTGGTCATGTTGTACTTATGATCTGGAGTACATTGACAGTTTAATTTTTCCATCTATTCCATGTGTCCTTATAATTTTTTTCACTTTCTTGTCTCAAAAGATAGGAAGAAACTTAAAGTTCTCTTAGGTACAAGTCACAATAAAGGTATATAAAAAGTTATAACCGAATAACCTTTCAAAGAGAAAAAGAATAATCGAATCGACAACAATTTTTAATAGCTTTAAAAGGAGTAAAACTTGCAGTAACATATAAGAGAATCATCATTTTCGTACCGTCGAAATAAGCCTTTATTTTTCCATCTACTTTATTAGACGTTATTTGTTAATCTGTGGAGTCCAGATATTGTGTATATCTAATAAAACGAAGATAAAAAATTTTAGACCAAAGATCTTTAAAATTTCTAGGCATCTTTTTTACTTCAAATTCTCATTCTGTGGTAACGATTTAACAGATGAATTTAAATCTATAAATCATGATATATATATTATAAGACTTGGAGTCTGAAAGATCGATAGAACTTTTATTTAAATAAATAATAAAAAAAAAAAAGGTCTTGACCTTTGATTTTTAGACTACTTCATTAAACAACAACATGTTTGTTTCATCCAGTTTATCCATCAGAATCTTCAACTATAAGCGAAAACAAAAGAAATTATCAAAAGAAAGTATGCATATTATTGAGTATGAATAATTCATATATAATCTTCAAATTTATCAACTAAACAAATCTTTACTTGTTGTATAAGCAACATAGTCATCCATTACCTTGAAAAAATCATCAAAAATCACTTGTATTGACGAACGCTCTCCTTTCTGTAGACAAAGTTCTAAGGTATTCAACCAGAAAATATTTCCCTTGTACGAAATTGAAACCTCCATGTTTTTATATTCAACTTTACTAGATGCACGATTTTCGGCCACGAAATCGATAGTTAAATTTTGAGCTGATAGTGATGAATAAGGCCATGGTGAAAAAAACTAATATTAAAAAATTATGATTGCTTCAATAGTACATTGAGGCAAAGATTTAGCTCGAAACAAATCAATAAACAAAATTATAGACAATAACACAATAAGAAGGATACAAAATAACAAAACAGGTAACACGGTAGAGAGATTGGTTCTTTCTTCCTGCAATATTTTACGTGTAAGAAAAATTTCATTATAATGCATGCATCCCAATCCTACCTTAAATAGTTTCCTTAAACATGGTAGCAATAAGTTTAATTAAAAAAATGCGGGATGACTCATAATTTTTTTTCATTATATTAATATTATTCAATTTTGATGAAAACCTCGACATATTTTTCTTAGGACTCTTTTTATATGTACATAAGAAAAAAGAAAACTTACCAATATTAATTCTCCATCTATTTTTGTCTTACCAATTTTAGGACTCCTTAATTTTAAATATATATAATTAAAAGAAATAAGTGAAAAGACAATTTTGTCTATTATGAAAATTTTTAATGAGGGATAAAAAGTTCAAATCACTTTTTTAAGGGTCTTCACACTTTTAATATATTATAGATTATAGATATATATATATATAGGAGTCGCGTAAGATGTTTTCTTTTTCATTTGACGCAAGCTTTCATGAAAAACATTTCGAAAAATTATATTCTATAATGATAATTTGCTATCTCATGTAATAATTGCATTGAGTTAATTCTTAATTATTTTCCCAGGGTACATACACAATTTAATATTAGAATTACCAGCTAGGCACGTCCATAGCACATTTAATTTATTTTAATAAAAAAATTATATTTCTTGGAAAAATAATTTTGAAAACTACTTCACTATTTAATGGTTATTTTTTTGTTTGAAATATTCTTCTTTCTTCACAATGTGGCACCTCTCTATGGCCACCATTTATATTTATCTTTTTTCTCCTTTTTTTGAGTTTTTTCCTACATTTTTTTGTTTTATATTCTATTTTTATTTAATGTCTTTTGTTATAATAATAATAATAAATGACTATTATTAATACTCTCTTCTTATTCATAAACTAATTTATTGACATAAAATATTTATGATTTTTCATCTTCTTCATCCGTAACAACTCTCCAATTAAGATTAGCAATTAATAAACATTAATAATAATGTCTTATAATTTTCTTCCACATTCATTGGTTCTGCTCAAATATTTTTTCATATATATTATATTGGAATTCAGATTTGTAGTTGTAAGCTTATGTTTAAAAGTCTAATTTTCACATATGTTTTGTTTATTATGTATATAAACTGTAAAGCATATGTAGTTGTTTATAAGTTGCTTAATTTATTTTCAGTAGTTGTAGGTCTAATAGGGAGTAGGATTATGTGTTATATGCGGAAAGGAGAGAAGCAATT
Source organism: Capsicum pubescens (assembly GCA_030864215.1). NCBI lineage: Eukaryota > Viridiplantae > Streptophyta > Magnoliopsida > Solanales > Solanaceae > Capsicum > Capsicum pubescens. The sequence goes on from CM061544.1 coordinate 111,804,830, forward strand.
AAAGGAAGATTTTGTGTGAGAATTATGTTCAGATTTTTTTTTTCTACTCATGGTGTTCGAATCAACTTGCGCATACCTCAATTGATTTTACAAGATACTTGCCACCTTAACATCAGGTCATGTTTTATTTATTTTCAATTATTTTATATTAACAGAAATAGAATTATGTATTATGTGTAGGAAGATAGTGAAGCCAAAGGAAAGAACGTTGAGCTTCACTTTGCAAATGGATCTTTTTTTATATATAAGGTTAGCAAACATTTTGGTTGAAAACTTTACACTTTTGAATTTTGTAATTAATTTTTATTATAATTATTAAATTTTGATATTTTTTAGATTTTTTTTTCTAATCATGGTGTTTGAATCAACTTGTGTACATCTCGATTAATTTCACGGAATACTTGTCACCTTAACATCAGGACATGTTTTATTTATTTTCAATTACTAATAATAAACAGAAATAGGATTACGTACTATGTGTAGGAAGACAGTGAAGCCAAAGGAAAGAATGTTGAGCTTCACTTTGCAAATGAATCTTCTTTTTTTTTTTACACAAGGTTAGCAAATATTTTGGTTGAAAACTTTACACTTTTAAATTTCGTAATTAATTTTTATTATAATTATTAAATTTTGATATTTTGTGGTATGTATTCTACATCGAGGAGTATGGTATGCATGTAATATCTACCTCAATGTTAGGTTACATTGCTCCTAACATATTTATACCCTCTCCAAATTCATATAAGCTTTTTTCTAATTCTTAATTTGTTTAGGCTTTTTTTTACCAAGTATAATTTTTTCTAATTAGATTTGTTGAGAAATTATCACAATGTAATTTTAGAAGATCTTTTGATACTTAGTATGTTCAAATAGAAGAAAAATCTAACTTCTTAATGCGATATGATCATTTTCTTAATATTTAGTGTAATATTAAAATTGTTAAATAATTTGTATTCATTTTTGCACTCAACAATTTTCAGTCAATTGTAACTCACAATATATAGAGCAATTAAAAAGATAAAAAATAAGTGATAAAAAAAGATTGAAATAGACTGCAGAAGCACCTACTACCAACACGAAAAAGAATTTGTCAAATTAATTTTTTAGTGGTCCAAAAAAAAATTATTAAAATAATTTATAATATTTTTTTGGTTCTTTCGTCATTGTTTCTAATTATTTATTATTGTTCCTAACTAATGAGTTATTTTCATATTAAATTGAATAAATATTGTTGAATACTATCTTCATGATTCTTCATACTATAAAGTGTGTTTTTATGTTCTATTTCTCAGAATTCTTCTTTTATAATTTATGTTGAGCTTTGAAAATATTATCTAAAAATATTATCTTTGGTTACTTATCTTTTATATTATCAGAAAGTTAAGGAAGCAAGAAAAAAATTTAACATTTCTTGAAAGAAAACGAGCTATTGTGTAGACACTAAAGCTAAGGAATAAAGTTAAAAGATAAAAAGATTTAAAGTAAAAAATTATTTAAAAATCATAAAATTAGATAGATAGATATATACATACATAAATGTTCAAAGAAATAACTGCATTTTAGTTTTTCATATATATTTTTTTCTTTCTGTTAAGAAAAAATAAAATATTGTTTCACTTATAAATAAACTACCCAAACATGAATTTAGTATGCTTATATGTGAAAATTGTATCTTTTACTAACTTAGATTACAAAAGATTTTTTAAAAGAATTTAATAAAATTTATTTTACAGTCAGCGCGAATGGATGCACTAGTATATAGTACAAAAGAGAATATGAAAATGGTGACGTGGCACCCCTCAGAAGTCCGAATTACTATTTATCTAATTTCTTAGATTTTTGAATTTTTTCTCTCATCTTAATACAATATTCTTTATTATAGAGTAATTACATTAAATGTATTAACCATTAATTGCATGCTTAGAATGTTAAAGGGATCACGTTTCAGAAAATAAAGGTCTAATTGCAATTTCATTAAAATTAAGGAGAGAGAAAATATTATGTCAACATCCTATAATTGCATTCAATATAATATGCATTAATTGAATTCCTGGAGATTAATAGGAAATTACCGTTTTAGAAACTAAAAGTCTAATTACAATTCCATAATTAAAGAGTATTTCAATATTAATCATCTATTTTCTCCTTTTTAACCTTTTTATTCCTTATTCCTCTTATTAAAATTAAAATGTCTAATATTAATCTAATTTTCATGAACTTTCGATTATAAATTCTTCATTATAAGTTTTAAATAACATTAAAATCTCCACAATAATAACTTGAGTCTCTTGAATTTTAAATGTTTACTATAAAAAGAGGGTGAAAGATTACCGATACATATGCAAGATGAGGACTGATTTGCTTACCATGAATTGGTCCATTTTCATATCAAAATTGATGGAGCTAGAAATTAAAATTATCCTTCGCTTTTTTTTTCTGAACAAGCTAAATGCTTAATGCGATTTAAATTCTTATTTTTTTTATAAGAAACCTTTTTGTGTAACCCTCAGCCTCGATTAGTATTCGAATAGTATTCACACAATCATGCTTTCTATTTTTTTCTTTTTATTCTTTTTTTGATTGGTTTTTCTCTTTTGCAGAAGTTAAGCAGCAAATTCAATATCCTCTAGCTAAGGAAGACAATATATTATGTTATTGGTATTGGTATTGGTGAAGAGAGCATATTATAGAGCGTTACTTTGTATATGTAATGCTCCGAAATTCCATCCCGAGACGTCACACGGTGCTTATAATCCCGAAGGACCACAAGCTAACCCTTTACTGATATATGTACCTGTATACTGCATAATATCTGAAATAAAAGCAAAAACTAGTCATAAGGTTCAACACATCTATGAATACTCATAATACATGTCAACAACATCCGTCTGAAAAGCCTCTAAACTGTCTGAACTGTGGAGTTGATGGGACAAGTCCCCAACTAACTCCATCAACTAAAACTTGTCCCATCAACTGAAAATAAATAAAGTCTGAAGAAATAATAGTAAACTGAGATTCGTCCTCGAAAGAAGAGGACTCACTGCTACTGCTGCTGACTGGGACTGAACTGCTGAGGATACTCTGGATCCTGTGCCTCTGAACCTATAGTGTCAAATAAAACACCATAGCGCAAATGCGTCAGTACAGGAATGTACTAAGTATGTAAATAGGGTAGGCTAATGCAAGGGCTCATGCATGCACAATATCTAAACTGAATAATCATGAAGATGCCACATGAGAACACATACATGAATGTACAGACCATGAACACAATCATCGCAACTCTAGATACTGAAACTCAAATACCACTTTACTGCAGACTGAACTCACTACTAACACTGAGATACTGAATCACTGACTCATCTGATACTAATAACTGAGGATCTGAATGTACTTACATCAAGGACTAAATCCTGAGCTTACTGCTTTCGACTGACAGAATTAGAGATCAACTTTTCTAACAGATTATTCTAGAAGTGATTATCAATGATAAGAAGTATGATCATGTCCGAATCTGACAATAAGAATACTCAATAGAATAAAGAATCTGAGATGGAGATCAAGCCTATCTGACGGGAGATCTCTAGATATGATAATAAGAATACTCAACATGGTCTGAGACTGAGATCAAGCCTATCTGATGGGAGATCTCTAGATATGATAATAAGCATCTATATATGAGACCAAGCCTACCTGACGGGATGGTTCATGAATCAATGAAACTATCTGAGTTCTTTATAGAGATGGATGACTATATCTGATAGTCCTAATTTTTGAAGATAGATACTGAAACTGCAACTGCAACTGTGGAAGTAGTTACTTAACCGACATACCCCAACCTACCACAGGTGGGGTCTAACCTGTGACCCCAGCTGGAAGGGTATCAATACCGTGTCATGGGTAACGACCTCTCTGGTCAAGCCTCTCTGACGGGATGACCCTCACAGGAAGTCGGCCTGAGGCAATATGATAGCCAAACCTCTCTGACGGTGACAACCTCTACTGACGGGAGACTCCTGCATCTTGCGCTGGCTACGCAGTTCTGGAGTTCAGGGATTGCTCCTAACGACTCGGCCTCTCTGACGGGAGAGCCGACATCCCTTCCCTCGCTCGGTGCTGCTTCTACTCCTAACTAAAAGACTCTGAACTGAATTCTCAACTGAACACAACTGAACTGAGTCTGTTACTGATCATGTTTCTCAAAAGATCTGACTGAGTTACGCTAAGATTACTTAGTTTCGTATCTGACGAAAAAGGTATCGAATCATGGTATCTGACTGACGATACAGATCTTGAATAGATTACTCAAATTGCTTTTGAGATTAAACTTGAATACTATTAGATCTGAGCTGAGGCTAGATTACTAGCGATACAGAGATTACAGAGATAACTGAGATTACTGAGCTTTCTTAATTTCTGACTTATTTGAGGATACAGAGTTCTATAGTTCACTGAGTTTGGAGAATCATGGCTCGACTGGAGTTATCGAGAAACTGACACGGTCTCTAGACAACAACTCTATTGTCGGGTATAAATACCCCCAAGACTTGATAGCGTAAAAGTAAAGCATAATCATTCATTCATCATCACAATCATTCATGTATCATCATAATCATTCATGCATCATCATAATCATTAAAGCATCTTCCCAATCATTAACACAACTCTTCAAGTAATTAGGAATCACAAACGTCTATTCATCATCATAGTCGCCAAGGGGTCACTTTAAGCATCTCAAAATCATAATCATATAATAATGTTGGGGAAACATGCTACTAGATCGTACTCCATTCAACAAGGTTTTACCTCACCTATTTCATACCTATATCAGTCTTGACATGTGTTTGGATATCACATAGCTTGGGAAAACTTCTTACTACCATGTCACAACTTAATTAGGGATTTCATGCTATCTTGGCACATTTCACTCACTAAGGCATTTTATCAAACACTAGGCATGCACGGGTTCATACTTATTTGGGAATTTCCTGTTACCATGGGATAATTCATTCATTTGGGCATTTTTATCAAACCTATGGGGGACATGCTTCGCTTATTCAACCATTTCTACACCCAAAAGTCATGAACACATCACATAGAAAACAACTTCAAGAGGTTCTATCACATTAGTTCCACATACTATGGTCAAAGCTCATAAATTTTGTAGACAAACATAAATCAAAACTCCACAACACCTTAAACATCCATTTCAACTCACACAAATCATTAACAACTCACAGACATAAAAATCTTTTAGTTTTTAAAAAGGGTTCTTGAGCTTCTTGGATGAAAGTGACCCAAGAATCAATATCTACATACCTTAACTTTTGAAGTCGGATGAATTCTAATGCTTGAGACTCTATCCGCACTTGTAATAAATGATTCTCGAAGCCCACACTATGAGGAACTTAGTTCTTGAAGAAATCTTGAAGATTTATGGATGATTTTTGAAAGATTAGAGTTCTTGAATTGAAACCCTAGATATTCTCTCTTTAGAGAATTGGAAGAGAAATGGAGAAATTAGGGTTTGAATGATGGTTCCTCATATTTATAGAGGCTCCAAAAAAGTAAAAAATGACCAAAATACCCTTACAAAAATGCCCTTAAATTGCTGGAAAAATATTCTTGACGATATCCATGACAGGCCGTCAAGTTGGTGATAGGCCGTCATGAATGTCGTAAAAAAAAGATGAAATATTGAGTTTCTGGTTAAGGCTGACGACATTGATGATAGGCCAACACGGGCGTGACGGCTTATCACAAAATGTCGTCACTGGGGTCAGAAATCTGCATAGGACTAACGACATTGGTGATTGTAACGCCCCAAATTATCATCCCGAGATGCCACATGGTGCCCAAGGCTAAACGTAGCCTCAAGCTAACCCTTTAAGCCAAAACACTACCCTTGGGTTCCAACACAACAACATACACGCTACGACGCTAAGGATATATATATATAAGTACATATCATATCACATCGCACATGGCACAAAATACCGTTAGAATGTACATATATGGAATGTCTATACACAAACCAACCCAACAATACACTAGTCTGACATAGCCTCTATACAGCAAAATCAACGAGCCATTGGGACAAACCCCCAACTGACTCAACAGAACAAAGGGATCACAAAACAACAGCACCAAAACTAGCAACTTGGTCCTCAAACTATGAGGACTCACCACTGAAGGAACGTAGATGCGGCACTCGAATATCACAGTCGCGGCTGCGGCTGAGTACCTAAACCTACATCATGGTAAGAATGTAGCCCATAGAGAAATATGTGGGTCAGCACAAGATACGTACTGAGTATGTGGGGGCGCATGAAAAATATAAATAATATCATAAATTTCATAAAAACGTACATACGGACCATAATGACACACCTGGCTTGAGTGACATTGAATCATGCAACTCATAACATCTTAGATAGGAAATGTAGGAGAAAAACCTCATAAATCATTATAGATCATCATAGGCAACTTGACTTACCACATCAAAACTCGAAGTGACTCGGTATTTCAATAAACATGACTCTTACGGACAGGGGATTTTCCTATAACCGACAACCCCACGTGAGCTACGTGGAATACCAACGTTTGAAACCCCCGTTGGCGAGAGCGTCATACTCTTTGCCAGGGAGTACGACCTTAAAACTGCAATAATCACAATCGGGCTCTCTGGCCAATAATATCATCATCAAACAACCCTATGATGGCACATAAGTTTGGGGAAATACCAAATTTCCCTCTCGGTGCTAAGTACTACTCCCCGACAAGCTCAGAACGCGTTAGGAAATCCACCACAACATCACAAGGGTCTATCATAAAGACCAAATCAAATCTCTTTCTCATTTATCAAATCATATCAATTTGTGGATTCCTAACTCAACACATTTTAGCTTAAATCATTTTAATCTTCCTCAACATCAACAAGGTATCAATGCATTGAACGATAACCAACTCGACATTTGGACAAGGATATGAAGACTCAATACATAATATTTTCAACAATTTAACTCATCAAAACCATCCGGAAAATACCAAGACTCATTGCAACTTCAATATCAACATTTCTCAATTTGCCATCCAACTCTCATTTAAAGGTACTTGAGACATCAACCCATAGTAGGGATATAGAATTTCCAATATCAATTATAAATTCATAATAAGGAAATAGTGGAATAATAGTATAAATCAAGGCTTAACAAATTAAATCATCATACTCTCATAATCAAATACTTTTTGGACATAATTCCATATCAACATCATACACATATCGGATGACATAATCCCATAGCTCATGGACAATAATATAAGATATAAAACCATATTTTCAACTCATGGTAAAACATGTAAAATCTCATGTCAATGTAATTCAACAAAAATACCGGGCACAAGATCGAAAGGATAATCTTGGTCAAAGCCCCACATACCTAAAAATGGAAGATGAATATGAACTTCCGACTCCGGAACTTTATTCACGAAAATAAAGGGTGCTTCTCGAAGCCCTTACCATGATCAACTCGAATCCCAAATAAATTTGAAATTTCTATAGTTCAATCAATAGACATAGAAGGATGAAATTTGGAGTAGTAGGGTTGGGGTTTGAGCCTTAGGAAATTTTGGAGAAAAATGAGCTATTGAATGCTCTTAATGGACTTAAATCCATGGTTTACCATGGTTTACCATGGATTGGAGTGGGAATGACCAAAATACCCTTAAAAATCAAATAATGTCAAATCTGTCCTTTGGTAGACTGTTTTGATAGGCTGAAGTAGATCGACAATAAATTTTTGCTTCGATGGCCAAATTGGATGAAACCAATTTCATTGGAAAGAGGACTTTCAGAGATTTCTGTTGATATCTAGTAGCCCACCCAGATCATTATGTACAAAGAGTTATAATCGTTTGAAGTTGACCCTAAAATTCGCCTGGCCTCAGTTATTTTTTTCCTGCACATTTACTGTTCACCACTATTCGCGGTTAGATCGGAATGATCATAACTCATCGTTCGAGTGTCCATTTTGGATGATCCACATATCGTTGGAAAGATTATTCGATGCTCTACGCGATAACGGGTTGCATATCCAGAAATTCCACACATAAAATTATTAATCACGATAAAGAACTGAATTCAACATATTTTCGTCCGAGATCTTAACGGAAATTTTTTTTCGGGGCATCACATCATCTCCCCCTTGGAAACATTCGTCCTCGAATATTGATAGGTAGGTCAAGAATACTATGAAAATTAGTATATAGAGAAAAATCATCTTGCCCAAGCATATACTCCATTCTAGATTTTTTTGAATATCGTAGAAAACACACAAGCCAAGATAAACATAGTAATAAGGATTAAATCAAAAGAGAACGATACCTTTGACATGCTCAGAATTCGTAGGAAAGAGGTGGGGATATTTGGCGCGCATATCCGCTTGGGCTTCCCAAGTAGCACTCTCCACGGATTGATTTCGCCAAAGCACTTTAACCAAAGAAACTTCCTTGTTTCTTAGCCTACGAACTTGAAAGTCAAAAACCTCAACCAAAATCTCTTTATATGAAAGACTATCTTGAATACCCGAGCTTTCGGAAGGATCAATCACAACAGAATCACCAATAGACTTCTTAAGCATAGAAACATGGAAAATCGGATGGACGTTAGATAACTCCGTGGATAATTCAACCTTATACGCTACCTTCCCAATGTGATCCACAATCTTATAGAGACCAATGTAACGGGGACTTAGTTTCCCTTTCTTCCCAAATCTCTTCACCCCTTTCATGGGTGAAACTTTCAAGTACACTAAATCACCAACATCAAATTCAAGGTCTTTCCTCCTTACATCTGCGTATGATTTTTGACGACTTTGGGCAGTTTTCAACCTTACCCGAATTAACTTAACCTTCTCCATAGCCTCGAACACCGCATTAGATCTAGTCGCGGCAGCCTCACCAACTTCAAACCAACCAATGGGTGATCTACACCTTCTACCATATAAAGCTTCAAACGGGGCCATTCCAATAGTAGCATGAAAACTGTTATTGTAAGCAAACTCGATTAATGCTAAGTGCTCATCCCAACTACCTTTAAAATCAAGCACACAAGCCCTCAACATATCTTCTAAAGTCTGAATGGTCCGCTCGGCGTGACCATCTGTTTGCGGATGGAAAGCAGAACTTAAACAAATTTGGGTACCGAGACCCTTCTGGAAAGATTTCCAAAACTGAGAGGTAAACTTAGTACCTCTGTCAAAAATAATAGGCAAAGAGATTCCATAAAGTCTGACGAGTTCCCGAATATATATTCTAGCATAATCTTCAGCTGTATACGATGAATGCACAGGCAAGAAATGAGTTGATTTCGTCAGCCGATCTATGACAACCCAAATCGAATCATGATGGCAACGAGAAGGAGGCAAACCAACTATGAAGTCCATATTCACTTCTTCCCACTTCCAAGTAGGAATACTAAACTCTTGCATCACTCCACTGGGCCTTTGATGCTCTATTTTAACCTGTTGACACATGGAACACTTCGCCACAAATTCTGCTATGTTCCTCTTCATACCGCTCCACCAATAAATTTCCCGCAAATCATGGTACATCTTGGTAGCACCAGGATGGATGGAGTATCGCGTACCATGCGTTTCCGCCATAATCCTATGCTTCAAGTTATCAACATCAGGAACACATAATCTTTCTCGGAGTATCAAAATGCCATCTCCCCCTTGGGAGAAAACCTCCACCTTTTGGTCTTTAACTGACTCTTTTAACCTGACCAAGGTAGGATCCTTGTCTTGCTTCTCCTTCACTTCCGAAACTAAAGAGGATTTGGAACCGCTTTGCACTCCTAAACTACCCTCAGCATCACCAAACAACCTAACCGACAATCTAGCCAAACGATGTATCTCACGGGCCAACTCCTTTTTACCAATCTCCACATGTGCTACGTTACCCATGGACTTCCGACTAAGGGCATCTGCTACTATATTGGCCTTTCCCGGATGATATAGCACGCTCATATCATAATCTTTCAATATTTCTAACCATCGTCTCTACCTAAGATTCAACTCCTTTTGGGTGAATACATACTGCAATCTCTTATGATCCGTGAAGACGTCGACATGGACACCATACAAATAATGTCTCCAGATTTTCAAAGCAAAAACCACGGCAGCTAATTCAAGGTCATGGGTAGGATAATTCTTCTCGTGAGGATTTAGCTGCCTGGAAGCATAAGCAATAACCTTGCCCTTTTGCATTAATACACAACCCAAACTGACTCTGGAAGCATCGCAATACACCACAAAACCATCAACACCATCAGGCAAAGTCAACACAGGGGCTGAAGTGAGTCGAGTCTTCAACTCCTGAAAACTCTTCTCGCAAGATTCGGACCACAGGAACTTCACTTTCTTTTGTATCAAACGGGTCATAGGAGACGCAATAGATGAAAACCCTTCAACAAAACGATGATAATAACCAGCTAGACCCAAGAAACTTCGGATATCAGAAGGAGAAATAAGTCTAGGCCAACTCTTTATAGCATCTATCTTTTGAGAATCAACTCTAATACCTTCGGAAGAAACAACATGACCCAAGAAGGCTACAGAGTTCATCCAGAACTCATACTTACTGAACTTAGCATACAACCAATGAGTTCGAAGAGTTTCGAACACAATTCGGAGATGATCTGCATGATCACCCTCACTTCGGGAGTAAATAAGAATATCATCAAGGAACACTATTACAAATAAATCCAGATATGGACAGAATACACGGTTCATAAGAGCCATGAAAGCCACTGGAGCATTAGTTAATCCGAAAGACATCACTAGAAATTCAAAATGACCGTAACGGGTTCGGAAGGCTGTCTTGGGGATATCACATTCCCTAACCTTAAGTTGGTGATAACCGTATCTGAGGTCTATCTTCGAAAAGTAGCTCGCACCTTGCAATTGATTAAATAAATCATCAATTCGAGGAAGTGGATATTTATTCTTGATAGTAACCCTATTAAGCTGCTGGTAATCAATACACATCCGCAAAGAACCATCTTTCTTACGCACAAACAGGACAGGTGCACCCCACGGGGACACACTAGGTCTGATAAAGCTTTTGTCTAAAAGATCTTTCAATTGCTCCTTCAACTCTTTAAGTTCCGCGGGAGCCATGCGATACGGAGGAATGTAAATAGGCTGAGTATCGGGAAGAAGGTCAATCCCGAACTCTATCTCTCTATCAAGAGGTACTCCAGGGAGATCTTTCGGAAAGATATCAAGAAACTCATTAACAACATTAATTGACTGAATGGTCGGGGTTTCAGACTTAGTGTCTTTAACCCGAACCAAATGGTGGATGCAAACCTTGGAAATCAACTTCCTAGCTTTGAGATAGGATATGAAACGACCCTTGGGAATCACAGAACTCCTGGACCATTCGAGGATAGGTTCATCAGGAAACTGAAACTTGACCACACGGGCACGACAATCAATAAACGCATAGCATGAGTGAAGCCAATCCATACCCAGAATGATATTAAATTCAACCATATCTAGATCAATCAAATCAGCATACATAACCTGATGAAAGACAGTAATGGGACATTTCTTATACACCCGCTTAGCAATGACAAACTCTTCTACCGGAGTAGAAACCAAAATAGGCTCAAAAATTAGTTCAGGATCCGTTTCAAAATTTATAGCAACCAGAGGTGTCACATAAGAAAAACTTAAACCGGGGTCCATGAACATATAGACATCAAAATAAAAAATACGAAGCATACCAGTGACAACATAAGGAGAGTCCTCCTACTCCTGATGAGGAGTTATAGCATAGAAATGATTCTGGCGTTGACCGCCAGCAGTACTAGATGAAGCACCCTGAGGAGGAACTGGACGGGCTGCGGGAGGCGGGGCACTGGTAGCCTGACTCTGGGGATGGGCATCACGACTCCGCTATCTGGCATATGAGCAGTCTCTAAGTATGTGGCCCAACTTACCACAACCAAAACAGCCCCGCTGCCCCATATAACACTCCCCAAAATGGTCTTTACCTCACTTAGCACATGAAGAAGGATAAGGCCGGTTGCTTACACTGTCCTGAGACCTGGAAGGTACCGACCTATTCCTGAGCTTCTGCCTGCCCTGATATACGGGAGCACTAGCTGAGGAAGGCGCAGGTATAAATGGACGTCTCTGAAACTGAGGGCGACTCCCTCCGGAGAATCTAGTATGACCAGACCCCTGTTGCTCCGATCTGACTCTCTTAATCCCTCTTACTCTTTCTCTTTCCTTTATCTTGTCTGACTCAATCTGTTGGCCGTGAATTATTAACCTAGGAAGATCAATCTCCTTGTTGATCATAGTAGATCTACATTCTTTCACCATATAACTCGACACCCCAGTTAGAAACTTGCTCATACTAGTCCTCGAGTCAGCCATCATATTGGAAGCGTACTTCGATAGCTGATTAAACTTAAGACAATACTCCTTAACCGACATGGAGCCTTGTCTCAAATTCATAAACTCATCTATCTTATTTTTCCGTAACTCAAGAGGAAAGAATCTATCCAAAAAAATATTTTGGAATAATTGCCAAGTCACCGGAGCGGTATCTTCTTCTCTACCCTTATTCCACATCTGCACCCAGTCATAGGCAACATCTTTCAACCGATAAGAAGCCAGCTCCACACTTTCTTCCTCGATCACGTGCATAATCTGTGTAATTTTCTTCATTTCATCAACATACATCTGCGGGTCCTCATCTGCTCTCGACCCATGAAACTCTGGTTGTAACGGATGGTATACCGTCTTATTTAACGGTCCTCACATAGCGTCTGAAAAGCTGCCCAAAATTTGGCATGGGATACCGTCTCATGTAACGGATCAACGGGTTGAGGTTGGTTGTTGTTTCCGCGAGCTCAACATGGAGGCATTTTCTGTCGTAAGAACGCACGACTTAACAGAAGAAGGAAACAGTTGTAAGCATGATAGACTCTTGTAGAAAGAAAGAAATGACTTTTCCTAGAATGCCTCGCAACCTCTTGATCATAGGTGGCGCGCTACACACCGATGCTCAAGACTCTACGTAACGCGGCTTGTCAGACTCCCTAGGACTCTTCATAACCTTAGGCTCTGATACCAAGTTTGTAACGCCCCGAAATATCATTCTGAGATGCCACACGGTGCCCAAGGCTACACGTAGCCTCAAGCTAACCCTTTAAGCCAAAACACTACCCTTGGGTTCCAACACAACAACATACACGCTACGCTAAGGATATATATATAAGTACATATCATATCACATCGCACATGGCACAAAATATCGTTAAACTGTACATATATGGAATGTCTATACACAAACCAACCCAACAATACACTAGTCTGACATAGTCTCTATACAGCAAAATCAACGAACCATTGGGACAAACCCCCAACTGACTCAACAGACCAAAGGGATCACAAAATAATAGCACCAAAACTAGCAACTTGGTCCTCAAACCATGAGGACTCACCACTGAAGGAATGTAGATGCGGCACTCGGATATCACTATCGCGGCTGCGGCTGAGTACCTGAACCTACATCATGGTAAGAATGTAGACCATAGAGAAATATGTGGGTCAACACAAGATACGTACTGAGTATGTGGGGGCGCATGAAAAATATAAATAATATCATAAATTTCGTAAAAACGTACATACGTACCATAATGACACACCTGGCTTGAGTGACACTGAATCATGCAACTCATAACATCTTAGATAGGAAATGTAGGAGAAAAACCTCATAAATCATTATAGATCATCATAGGCAACTTGACTTACCACATCAAAACTTGGAGTGACTCGGTATTTCAATAAACATGACTCTTATAGATAGGGGAGTTTCCTATAACCGACAACCCCACGTGAGCTACGTGGAATACCAATGTTTGAAACCCCGTTGGCGGGAGCGTCATACTCTTTGCCAGGGAGTACGACCTTAAAACTGCAATAATCACTATCGGGCTCTCTGGCCAATAATATCATCATTAAACAACCCTACGGTGGCACATAGGTTTGGAGAAATACCAAATTTCCCTCTCGGTGCTAAGTACTACTCCCCGACAAGCTCAGAACGCGTTAGGAAATCCACCACAACATCATAAGGGTCTATCATAAAGACCAAATCAAATCTCTTTCTCATTTATCAAATCATATCAATTTGTGGATTCCTAACTCAACACATTTTAGCTCAAAACATTTTAATCTTCCTCAACATCAACAAGGTATCAATGCATTGAACCATAACCGACTCGACATTTGGACAAGGATATGAAGACTCAATACATAATATTTTCAACAATTTAACTCATCAAAACCATCCGAAAAATACCAAGACTCATTGCAACTTCAATATCAATATTTTTCAATTTGCCATCCAACTCTCATTTAAAGGTACTTGAGACATCAACCCATAGTAGGGATATAGAATTTCCAATATCAATTATAAATTCATAATAAGGAAATAGTGGAATAATAGTATAAATCAAGGCTTAACAAATTAAATCATCATACTCTCATAATCAAATACTTTTTGGACATAATTCCATCTCAACATCATACACATATCGGATGACATAATCCCATAGCTCATGGACAATAATATAAGATATAAAATCATATTTCTAATTCATGGTAAAACATGTAAAATCTCATGTCAATGTAATTCAACAAAAATACCAGGCACAAGATCGAAAGGATAATCTTGTTCAAAGCCCCACATACCTAAAAATGGAAGATGATTATGAATTTCCGACTCTGGAACTTTATTCATGAAAATAAAGGGTGCTTCTCGAAGCCCTTAACATGATCAACTCGAATCCCAAATTAATTTAAAATTTCTACGGTTCAATCAAGAGACATAGAAGGATGAAATTTGGAGTAGTAGGGTTGGGATTTGAGCCTTAGGAAATTTTGAAGAAAAATGAGCTATTGAATGCTCTTAATGGACTTAAATCCATGGTTTACCCGGATGGATTGGAGTGGGAATGACCAAAATACCCTTAAAAATCAAATAATGTCAAATCTGTCCTTTAATGGACTGTTTTGATAGGATGAAGTAGATCAACCATAACTTTTTGCTCCAATGGCCAAATTGGATGAAACCAATTTCATTGGAAAGAGGACTTTCAGAGCTTTCTGTTGATATATAGTATCTTACCCAAATCATTATGTACAAGGAGTTATGATTGTTTGAATTTGACCCTAAAATTCGCCTGGCCTCAGTATTTTTTTTTCCTGCACATTTACTGTTCACCACTATTCACGGTTAGGAATGATTATAACTTATCGCTCGAGTGTCCGTTTTGGATGATCCACATGTCGTTGGAAAGCTTATTCGATGCTCTTCGCGATGACGAATCGCATATCCAGAAATTCCACACAAAAAATTATTAATCACGATAAAGAACTGAATTCAACACATTTTCGTCCGAGATCTTAACGGAAAAAAAAATTCCGGGGCATCACAGTGATAGGCCGTCACGGGCGTGATAGCTTATCACGAATGTCGTCACTAGTTTCTCAGCCAGACATGCTGGAGTAAAATGGTCATAACTCTTTGCTCCGATATCGGTTTTTGATGAAATTGATATCGTTGGAAAGATAATTCAAAGAGATTTCATTTGATATACAGTAGGTCCTCTAATTCAATATATGAAAGGAGTTATGGTCGATTGAAGTTGACCCAAATCTTGACGGTCACTAAAACTTGAACGATAGGAAAGCTTTCAACTCGTCCATAAGTTAGGGGACCTCTATGATCTCAATTCATGCTCAAATAGATTCCCACACGATTCAAAGTATTTCATACTTGGAAGGATATTTCTGAAATATTTTGACTCGAATTTTCACTTTACCAAATACGCTCTAAGGCTCAGACTGAAAAAGAATTTTGCGGGGCATTACAGTATACATCTAGATAAGCTCCAACAAAAAGGTGTTGCAGCTCAATGAAATAAATCAATTATTTGACACTTTACATGTACCTTATAATTCTGGTGTGCAATACGTGTAAGTTTTAATTTTCATAGCTGATTGCCAAAAAAAAAAAATACGTGCAAGTTTTTTCAAAGACAAAATTAGTTGTTCTATTTTTCATAATTTTGTTGTTACTACTTTGGTCATTCTATTAAATGCAGTATGTTACATGAGCCTAAATACTTTAGCTTACATTGTTGAACTATCGAAGTGCTAAGTTTGTTTGGTGCAGGAAACTTAGAATCATTGATTCACTTGGTCCTATGTAAAATTTATATGTGGAACGTGGTATTTGAAGAGGCGCGATCTCAAAAAACTCTATTCATCTGTGTACATTCAGATAAATATGTCATACATATTTACTACATGCACAATACTCAAATGTATTTTTTTTATACTTATAATAGGAGACAGAGACTTTGATCAAAGTTAATACGTTCTTTTTTCATCTGTTTTTATACCTTCTATTCCTACTTTTTCTTATCGAATAAGAATTGTTTCATAATTTTGTTGTATCTTTTACTCTGTTCAGATTTTAATTTTTATTTCGTTCTTTATAGGAAAATAATAACTAATTGTGAAAACAATTTTTAAGATGAAAAGTTGACTTACCATATAATCGACCAACAAACAAAAGGTGTATTTTAGACTTTTCGACATTGTGCTTCTACGATTTATCTTTTTGTTTTACTTTTTTTTTAAATCTAAATGAATGTGTCATGTTTTCATGTTATTTTTTGTTCAGTTTGCTGAAAATTTACTTTTTTTACAAATATGTTAGGCTTGACGGTGCTAAACTTATATGTTTAGATAAAGTTGTAAAAGAAAAATAAAAAATGCCTGTTTTTGGTATTATTATTTTATCTGTTTGAAGTTATATCATATATGTCTTATTTTTTTTCTTTTGTCGTCTTTGAATATTACTTTATATATTTATTAAATTTTAAAAATCAATATCGTATGACATATTGATTAAGACCCCAAGATATAAAAACACATTTTTAATTGAAAAAAGTATTTTGATACATCACATATATATTTAGTTTTAGACAAGAAAATTAATTTATTTTTTACTTTTTAAAATCAATCTCAAGTCAAATTAAGGCATTCAAAATAAAACAATCACTTTAAAAATCGAGGAGAAATGAGTTTTTCTTTAAAACTAGCTTTACTGTAGTACTTGTGTCAAAAGAATTAACAGAATAAACTTTGACTATCATAGCTGATTGTAACTTATTTGAAATTAAAGCGTAATTATTATTATTGTTATTATACACGAAGGGGATATAAATAAATAAATTTTCTCCTCTATCTTTCTGCTTTTCTATTCTTGAAACTAGATAACAAGGTGATCATAAAATTAGGACAATACCATCTATTTTTTTATTAATTTTTATATTTTAATATTAATAAAATTATGTCATAAATATAACAGGTCTTTTATCATCACGTGAAGCGCGGACATATCCACTAGTTCATTTTCTAAATGATAAATTCTTCCTTCAGAAAGAAAGGTGGAGTGACCAACATAAATTACGTTACTATCATTGATAATGCAATTAGAGCACATAATTATAACAAGTACCAATGAAACGTTTTTTTCTTTCCATTTTCGTGTCATTTCCTTATTTAATAGCAATATTTTATCTCTTCACAACTGTACACATCTTGTTTTTAGTCCCATATTTTTCAGAATTATATTTCATATATTTTTTTGAGAAATCTTATGGTATGACTTCTTTTAAATTTATCTCCACACATCAAGTATAATTTTTTTGGAATTCTAAAGTAAATGTATTGTAGAATGAGGTAATCTGTTAAGATTACATAATATGACTCTCATTTTTTATCAAATTTTTGAAATTCTACTTATTCTCCGTCATCTTTAATTTTAGGTACATACATAATAGAGCAGAATTTTAATAGTTTATTTTCTCATACTTATTTATTTTGGTTGCTCTCACAAGTGGAAACAAATTTTCATCTCTATGTAAGGGTAAATTCGGCGCAATTTTTCATGCTTGTACAACTGGAGAAGTGTGAAAACAGTATAGAGTGCTTCATGTTGCTGCTCGGAGATAACTTAGATACTCATACATTCTTAATTCTGTTTTCCTTTTATTGCGTTGTTTTTGATCTTATGTAGGGGTAGAAAGATGGCAAATCTATGATATAGTATATATGCAAAAAGGCATTGATGTAAGATTTGTTAAATACAATTTCTCTATTTTTTAAATTTTCACATTACAAGATTTTTTTTTAAATATTATTTGAAGAGGTGAAATCTGCATGCGCTTTATTCTCTCTATACTTTGTTATTGGGACTATACTGAATTTATTATTATATAATTTTGAGATTTGACTAATTCAGGTTCTTGCAAGAAGCGTTAAAGATAGTCATTCATGGAAAAAAAATTCGAAACAGTTATACCGACCATTGTCAAGCATCCATCTTAAACAATGCCTACAACTTTTCTACGTTGTTTGAGGACCTCTCTAAAATTTTAAAATATCAAATTTTTTATTGGTCAAATTTTTATAGTAAAAAATGTAGTATGATAGCTTTTTCCTCACAGTTTATTTTTCTTTTTTACTATAATTTTTTTCTAATATTTTCATATCGATATTATATTTCCATTTAATTGTGCTTTACAATTTTCTTTAAAAAATCAATTTTATATCATTTCTATCGTGAAAATCACTCTTTGATTAGATTTATTTTTTCTCTTTCCATGTGTCCTCGAAGGTATTATTTTAGTCGCTATTCCACGAATCTCACCCTAATTTTACTAACTAATTGTCCATAATTATGTAATAAAGAATGTGTCTATTAAGTTCTCTCTATATAATATGAAGTGAATAAATAAATAGCATGCGGTTAGTCTAGAAAAAAAATGTAAAAAAATTGGTACTCTCGATCCCTTTTGCTTATACAATTAGTGTTCAATTAAATTTGTTCATTATGTATAGTTTCTATCTCGGCATATTCTTTCAATACATAACAAAATAGAGCAAAGACATTACTAACTCTTTTACTTAATAAAACATCATCAGTTTTTATTTTTATTTCAGGCTGTAAGTGTAATTTTTTTCTAAAAAAATAGTGTATATATACTATTATGGTAGGTTACAATTTTGACCGGTAAATCTTAAAGAACTGTTATTTATTAATGAAACTAGTATTAGTACCCGCACGTGCGGATAATATTTAAGTAAAAGTAATCATTAAACAAAGATAGATTAAAAAAATAATTTAGATTTACAAATTTAACAAATAGTAAAGCATAAAAAAATATTTTATTGACCAATAGATAAGCCAACATAAACTAATGAAATATAAGTCAAAATCTCCAATCAATTATAGTTTCTTGAATAGTTCATAACAAATAATTCATAATAAATTACTTCAAAATGAAAAAAAAAAAGTAGATAAAATCAATTTGAATTTGTTAAAAATATTTACTTATATACGAATATTGAAAGGAGACCAAATATAAAGAAAAAATATTATCGTTCTAGTTATATCATTTATAACATTCACATTTAAGTCAAAATAGGATCATAAAATACTAAATATAAAAAAGAGATAAAATTTATCTTTAAAAATTTTAAAATTTTAAACGAATAAATCATAATAATCTCAAGCAAGATCTTGAAATTTTTATTTTTCATTCGCGTCAAAAAAATTGATATTTTTTTTATTTTATTAATAGATTCATTATTTAGTGAGACTATATTACGAAAATTTGTATTTGGATAAAGAAATCACTAAGATAACAAACTTATTTTTCTCAAGAAAGAAAAATAATTTTTCTCAAGAAAAAAAAACTTATTAAAATCATTTTTAACAAATAATTTTCTTGTTTCAAACCTATATTGTTTGAATATATAGTGACCTTCTCATAGGTTTTTTTTGCTTGAAATCTCATTATTAATTAGTGACAATAGTCCTTCAATATGTGGATCTTTTACTATACCAAAATATGATATTGAATAATGATTAATAAAATAAAAAAATCAATCATTTTTATATCATAATTATGCAAGACCTCAAAATAATATATAATCAAGAAATTATATTATTCATAGTATAAATTTATATTTGTATAAAGATATTAAAAAATTAAAAAACTTAATTTTCTCGAGAAAGAAGAATCACTATGAATAATTCAAATCATTTTCAACAAATGATTTTCTTGTTTCAAACTTATGTTACATTGTGATTACATTGTTCAACCTTCTCATCTATATATTCTTCTGCTGAACTCTCATTCTGAAATATTGATAACATTTCATCAATATGTGTGATTCTTATTATGTCGAAACCTTTATATTTAAAGCCTGAAATTATGAAGAAAATTTTGAATTAATATTTAGCAAACTATTGACAATTCTTATTTCTACATATTCATAATGAAAAGCTTGATAAATACCAATAATGCTAATGATCAATAACAATAACAGTGTGTGTGTGTGAGAGAGAGAGAGAGAAGAAAAGTGTGACAATATTTCTGTGATATTGAATTAGTAGGTCAAATTTTCCATATAATAAAAATAGAATGTAAATTATAAATTAAATTTTTTAAATTAGTACACAAATTAACTTAAATTATAAAACTAAGATATTTATTTTTTCAAAATTTAACTTTTCTATATAAACATCACTGAATTGATATAAATAATATTTTAAAACGTGATAAATGAATTAAATAATCCAAAAATATTGTGGCATTATATTGTTTTGTCTCTATTTTTTTAATATATAAGAGATGTTAAAGCCATAAAATTACTCCATTTAAATGTGGAGATCTTGTTGAAGACTAATACCCCACTAAAATAGATTAATACATATTAATTTAAAATTTCACCAAAATAATCTCCTTTCTTTTATGGTCCAAACTTACCATTTAAAAATTATTTCATTTGAATTAATATGTTCATAGTAGATTGCACAAAATAAGTTAATTAATTATATGTATTTCCATTAAATAAATAATGTAAGACATAATTGTAATACGACTATACAATCAACTAATTAATTTTAATTAATAAGAATCAATTTTATAATCATAATATATAAACTCAAGCTCCTTAAATTTAATGTTGTAAATTTTAAAATATATTTATGGCTAAAGTAGTAGTCAATGTTCGTTGTTGTTTTTTACCAATATATATATATCAATTACGTAACTTAACATATATTTTTTGTTAAAATAATTCTCAATATTAATTGATTTTTACATCAATTTAATCTAATTAATTTGATGAAAATAAAATTATTTTTTATATTATAAATATATGCTTACCATAAATCTGTCCTAATTTTATATCTTGATTATATTTAATTAATGTACAATTACATAAAGGACTCAAAAACGGAAATAATTGATATTAGTTATCTTTATAATTTCAGAAATTCAATCTCATAAATTTCTCATATTTTTATAGTTTGATTATATTAATTTGATATTAGTTACCTTTATAATTTGGGGAAATTTTTTAGAAAGGTAACAATTAATTTTTTTCTCAATTACTGATTTATTTCTCAAAAATTTCTTATAAAATTATAATTTGACTATAGTCAATTGATTATTTAATTATATTTATAATTTTCTAATCACTCAAATAAGGTAACAATTATTTTCTTTCCTAATTACGGATTTTCTTATATTCATTCATTTATTGTTTTACAAAAATAGGTCAAACTTATTTGCGATTAAAGTTGAAATATTTTTTAAAAAAATGTCAATTAAATTTTTTTCATATAAGTTGTTTGATTGCTAATTGATTATTAATTCACAAATTTTTCTTGTAATACTTTCTTGATTTACTCAGTTGTAATTAAATCATAATTTTTTAATATGATATCATTATTTATATTGTTTGCATATTTTGAGGGATGACATCTATATTTTTTTTTATTTTCTATCCGATGTT
Source organism: Capsicum pubescens (assembly GCA_030864215.1). NCBI lineage: Eukaryota > Viridiplantae > Streptophyta > Magnoliopsida > Solanales > Solanaceae > Capsicum > Capsicum pubescens. The sequence continues at coordinate 111,826,795 of CM061544.1, forward strand.
CGGTGTCCTCATTGGAGCCCCAACTAATCCGAATCGCGCGTTGCAGGGCCCATTAAGGTGGCAGCGCTCCCAACAGAGTTTTCTCCATACCCAGGGTCAAACCCTCGACCTCTGATTAAGGGTGGAGCAGCCTCATCCACTGCACCACAACCCATATTGGTGACATCTATATTATCATATTCTCCATTTGATAATATTTGCTTCAAGATTGGCAATTAACTATTTTCTATTATACAAAAATGTAATTAGTGAAATTCATACCAAGATTGTTTAATTAGTTGGATTAGTCTCAATATAGTAGTAATATCTAATTTTAACTATCTTTTAATTAAATTCATATTTTTGTTTTATTTGAATTCAAAATTTTACATCCTTCCATTAATACTAAAAGTTTCTCATCTCAATTAAAATATTTATTTTCCAATTATGTCTCTTGATTGTAATTGATTACCCTGTCATATTGAGTTACTCAATATGTCTTTTCATATATGTCAAGTAATTGCACAACTAATATTACATACTTTTTTTAAACATACGAAGGCTATGAAATAAATAAATAAATAATCTACAAAACATAAATTAATTAACTACTAATCTTAATATGAAATAATTGAACAATTATTTATTTTTACCACAATATGAAAAGTGAGATAATATTAAATAAATAAATAATCAATAAAAACATAGAATAATATGACATAATTAACTACTAATCTTAATATGAAATAATTGAACAATCGTAATGGTTTTCATCTAACAGAAATGAAATTTAATTGTTTTTTAACCACAATAGGAAATGATATTAAATGAAATAGTATGAAATCATAATAGCTTCCACCCAATAGAAATAAATATTAGTTATTTTTTTACCAAAATATGAAATAAGAAATAATATTAAATATTTAAATAATCAATAAAATAGCTTTTTGTTATAAAATGATAGTTTTTTATTGTAAGAATTCAAGAGGATAGTTCTCAAGATGCCACTTGGCTTAAATTTAGGTCAGACTATACAATTTTATCATGTATATAGATGTGTATATAAATATTTCACCAATATATACACACACACACACACACATATTCACAACCTCATTTGAAATCAAATAGAAAAATACACATTTTCTCAAAATGACACTTAATAATTTACAATTCTGTTAGGTTTTTGTATCTTAATTTCTTCCAAAAACTATATAGAAAAACAAGTAGTATCAGTTAAATTTAATGAATAATCCTACCAATAATAAAAATTTCAAAAATGTAAACAAAATCGAAGTAATGAAAAATACAGGAAAGAGAATACAACTATTAATTGAAAGATAAAAAAAATAGCAACATTAAATAAGAAAATAAAATCAGTTGGGTTCATAATCTAGAAATCATCAACTACTCAGAAATAAATTAAAAAAACAAAAGACATATCCTCAAGAAATTATTATCAACTTTTTTTTTTACAAATTGCAGAAGAAACTATATTACAATAATTAAATTATTATAGAATATGGTAGTGGGTATGTGAGCGAAATCGAAAAGTTCAAAACTAATTCTCTATCGAACCGTATGTGTACACAACAATGATCTTTTCTTTCTTCTGTGGAAATGCACTAAGAATTGAGTAAAACCTCCTCCTTATTCGAGCGAGTTCTTGTTTCTATGTTTTCTTCTTCAGATAATCTCATAGATTGATATTGTGGAGTTAGAATTCACATATATATAGTATTTTACATAGAGATTTTTATATAGAAATGACTCTTAATTACAATATTATTTTACCATATATGTTGCTTGACTGCTAATCAATTAATAACTTTCATATAACCAAAATATGAAATAACTTTTCCATATTAATATTTACTTAAAATCTAAACAAAGTAAAAGTAAATAAATTGATCAAATAATTTGGTCACGCAAAAGGCTGTGATTTAAATGACTAAGTTTGTTTACTTATGAAAAAGAGTCCCTACATGAAAGAGAATTAATTGAGATTATAATCTGTAAGCAATTTACCATTTTTGAATAATAAATTAGTAATAAATTGTTTAGGTAGAATTAGCAAAAAAATTTCTAGCTAAAAAAGGAAATAATCGATATTGATTGAAATTTACTATAAATCGTTTGCTTTTATATTTTTTTAAAAAATTTATTAATATGGCAAAAAAGAGATTTTATGTCATGTAAATTATTTTTTTATGGTAATATTATACACAATACAGTAAATGCTTTATAGAATAACCTAAGATGTTAAAAAAAGTCTATCTATAAAGGAAAATTAATACGAATTAATAATTTTATTAGCAATTTATAATTCTTAACCTACAACTCAAGTATAAATTATTTAAATGTAAATATTATGCTTTAATTCTGATTAATATAGAATTGTTGAAAAGTAAATACTTAAAGTTTTTTATTTTTGTGCACTACATCTCTTGTATTTTTTAATATTTAATTGATTATATAATTATCTCTCTTTTCGTAATTGTAGTTTTCATTCAATATTAGTCAAACTTAGATGATTTATATATACCATAATATGAAAATTTTGAATAAATCTACAATATTAATGTTCCTTAACTCTTAATATTTTTCATCCAATATAAATAAAACTTAGTTATTTTTTATCACAATATGAAATAATTAATTATTTATAAAATAGTTTTTTATTATCAAAATGTCAACTGGCTAGTTCTCAAGATGTCACTTGACTTAATTATAGGCTAAACTATTCTTCTTTATTGTATGTATATATATATGAAATAATTAACTACTATTCTTAATATGAAATAGTTGAACAATCATAATAGTTTTCATCTAATAGAAATGAATGTTAATTGATTTTTACCACAATATGAAATAACATTAAACGAAATAATATTAAATCATAATATTTTTCCTCTAATAGAAATGAATCTTAATTGTTTTTACCATAATATGAAATAATATTTAATATTTAAAGAATCAACAAAATAGATTTTTGTTATGAAATGATAATTTTTTGTTATAAGAATTCAAATAGTTAGTTCTCAAGATGACACTCGTCTTGACTAATTATAATTATGTTAAATATGTATTCTATTTTATAATTATATAATTTTTTTTACAAAATTAGTTAGAATCAGCTATGATCAGAATATATGATGAAAATATATTACTTTTCAATATAAAATTATTGCCTCATCATTCAATATTTTTTACCACAATATGAAACAGTTATGAAAATTAAAAAATCTATATATAAAATAAATTTTGTTGCCAAGAAAATAGATTTTTGTTGCCAAAATACCAAGTGGCTAGTTCTCAATATGCCACTTGGCATAATTTTATGCAAATTTCTTTGCTTTATTATATATATAGATATGAAAATTTAAAAATCTATATAGAAAATAATTAATTAATCAGTAAAATAAATTTTGTTGCCAAGAATAAATTTTTGTTGCCAAAATACCAAGCGGCTAGTTCTCAATATACCACTTGGCATAATTTTATTCTAACTTCTTTGCTTTATTATATATATAGATATGAAAATAGATATGAAAATTTAAAAATCTATATATAAAATAAATAATTAATCAGTAAAATAAATTTTATTGACAAGAAAATAGATTTTTGTTGCCAAAATACCAAGTGGCTAGTTCTCAATATGCCACTTGGCATAATTTTATGCAAACTTCTTTGCTTTATTATATATATAGATACCTAAAAATTCATTAGCAGAGGATCGACATTGATGGACTTAATGGCGTGGTGTGATACCTTCCTTATAATAACAAATCAATTGTGCCTTTCTAATTTTGTTCTCCCTCTTTTCACCTTTTTATTTTAAAGATAAACCCAGATACAATTACTAATAGTTATTATTAATATCATAACTGAAATGAAATTAACTAACAGTACCAAAAGCCTCAAATTATGATAACATTTACTTCTATTTACTGTCACTATTATCATAATTATGACAACTACTAATATTATTTATGAACAACATTTAAATAGGAAGGGTACGTTACACAAATTTTTCATCAATTAAAAAGGTTTGTCGATTAACTTTTCATATTTTCTTTATGTAATTTTATTCTAAAATATTTGATTTAAAATTTTAATTTGTATTTTCTCTCGATTTCTCAGAGCCAAGATATAAATATTGGTATATGATTTATATTATACATTTTCATTTAATATAATATTTTTTACTTAATTTATAAAAAGAAATGTTTTACCATGCGAAGCGCGGATTTATTCACTAATTAAATAAATAAAGTTGGACAACCCTCCGTCCTAATTTAAGTGTTATATTTTCGTTTTTGGTCTGTCCAACAAATAATGCATCTTTTTAGTTTCAACATTTTAGATGATAAAATTAAAATCAAGAGATTTTATTTTTAAATTTTGATGTTCAGTCAAACTAAGGCACTTAAACTGGTCCGGAAAAAATAATATATTTTATTATTTTTTTCTCCTTAATTGCCACTCTATCATCTATCATACAATTACACACACCCTCTTCCTCTTCTCTTTTCTACCTTCCCTTCTTCATCCTCCCCCTTCTCACTTCAGTTCAACGAGTTTTAAATTTTTTTTGGAGAAAAGGGGGTGGGTGCTTCAAGATTTGTTGAATGTCACTATGTCAGAGAACAACATAATCATGAAGAGGCTAGTAAGTACGTTGGTTTTATTACATTTTTGTTGTTTTTGTTCTTTTGTTTTACTTGGGTTGTCTTGTTCTTTCACTAAATCTTGATTTTCATATCTTTAATCTGACATTTTTAGTTGAAAAATTAGTGGGTATTTAATATTATTGCTTAAAAATTGATTCATGGTTCAATTGGTTTCACTTGTTTATGTGTGTAGGGTTGGGGTTTGGGGGTTTGGGGGGGGGGTATAGACCTTAGTATATGTGCTTTGGATTGGATTTACTAGCAATTTTTTGTAGAGATTTGCTTGATCTCTTGTATTATTTAACTAGAATGCTTATTGTTTTTGTCTACATTATCTTTTCAAGACAAGTGTTTGTTCGATTCAAGATTTGTTTGGATGTTCTTTGTAACAATAAAGTTTTGATTTTTATATAAAAGAGTTGAAATTTATTTTGTCTTGTAGCACATCAATCTTGGTAGAACGGATCTGATTGGGAAAATCACTAATGATATATACAATGACTTGCTGAAGTGTGCTATAAATTATGAAAGCTGATCAAGTTATAAATACTTTCTTTCTCATTTTTCTCTCATTTGAACTTAACACTTATCAAGTACTGCAATGGCTCAGTGTTTTATGCTCCAATGAAGTCACTATCTATTGATTACTAATCAAGTTGAGAACTTTTTTCTATAATAGGAAAAAGAATATCTAATTGTGTTCTTTCTACTGACATTTTATGCTCCTTTGTGACATCAGTTTTTACATATGAAGTTGATGTTCCTCAACATTTTCTATGTCAAATGTGTGTAAAGAGAAGAACTTTTCCAATGTGGTGATCGTCTTTCTCCATATTTTATTTTCTCGTGTTACATTTCTTCAACCAACAAATGTGAATATGAAGAAAAATAAAGCAACAGTCGAAAGCTCAAATTTTATCTTTGTGAGATCTGCTAATAGTGAAACTCTAGCAAAGTATGTTGGGGTGGAACCATTCCAATATATCTTTGTAATGCTAATAGGACAGTGGAAAATATATGAGGCCGTGGATTAGATTTTATTAGCTTACATGATAGTGAAAGTTTAGTAATTCAGTAACATACTAGATAGTGAATGATTTACCATTTCTCTTTGATTTTATTTTCAGGCAGTGCTACTTTTGTTGTTGGTATTCGATCACAGCACAATACTCAGTGAAGCTCAATTTGATGGATAATGCAAGTTCAATAAGTATTTGAAACCCCAACCTCACAGCGCCTTAGTATTGGTCTTTGGGGTTGTGGGTGATGGAAAAACAATAAATACCGTAGCATTTTAGAATGCTATTTTCTATCTCAAGTCCTTTGCTGACAAGGGCGGATGTAATACCCCGAAAAATTATTCGTTAGAATTTTTTGCGTAAACGTGTTGGGTTCTATCTTCTAGAATGAATTATAAATTTTCTATTCAAAATTTCTTGGATTGTGACCCACCATTGCGTAGAGTATCGAATAAGCTTTCCAACGATATGTGGATCATCCAAAACGGACACCCGAGCGATGAGTTATGAACATTTCGATCGAACCATGAATAGTAGTGAACAGTAAAACGTGCAGGAAAAAAAATACTGCAGCCAAGCGAATTTTAGGGTCAACTTCAAACTATCATAACTCCTTGCACATAATTATCTGGGTGAGATACTATATATCAACGGAAAGCTCTGAGAGTCCTCTTTCCAATGAAATTGGTTTAATCCAATTTGCTCATCGGAGAAAAAAGTTATGGTCGATCTACTTCAGGCTATTAAAACAGTCCACCAAAGGACAGATTTGATATTTTTTTTATTTTTAAGGGCATTTTGGTCCTTTCCCTTTTCCCATTCTATATATATATATATATATATATATATATATATATATATATATATATATATGATATATGTATATGTGTGATGTGTATATATGTATACCCCTTGGATGAAGGACCATTATTTTCTTTCATTTCTTCCTTCTCTTTCTCTTTAAAATATTAAGAAGCCTAGGGTTCCAATTTTCCTTCCTCAAAAATTCAATTTCTACTTCAAGAAACCAAGAACAAGTTTAAGGAATCATTGAAGATCGTTGTTCCAGGTATGCAAGTGTTTATCTATGGGCTCCTTTCGTCCATAGAGCCCACAAATCCTTTTTCAAAGGCTCAAGATACATGTGTGTATATATATATATGATTATACTTTCTAAATTTTCATTGTGTATGTGTGTAGTATTCACATGATGGTTGAGATATATGTGTGGGATGATTATGTGTGTTGTTTGAAGTATATGTGTGTAGTATTTGTGTGATGGTTGGTGATTATGTTGTTGAAGTTGATGATATCCAAGAAGGGATCTTTGTATGTTTGTGAAAACTATGGTGGTGTGTGATGTATAAATATATGAAATGGGTGATTGAATACTTGTAATCTTGATGAATCTTTTATGCCTAAGAAGTGCATGTAAGGTGTTTGTGAAAATACCTAAGAGACTAGAGATTTTGTTTTTATAACATAATAGGTCCAAAATTAATTGATTATGAATATATGCTGATTTAAATTGTTAAGCCTTGATTTATACTATTATTCTATTATTTCCTTGTTATGACTTGATAATTGTTATTGGGAATTATATATCCCTACTATTGATTGATATGTCAAATATTTTCTAAATGTGAGTTGGATTGTGAATTGAAAAATGTGGATGTTGAAGTTGAAGGATGATGGTGTTGTGGTGCATGAAATTGAGCATTAAACCTATGCCCTAAATGATGCATGTAAGGTGATTGCTAAAATGCCTATGTGAAGAAGAATTAAGTATTTGACATGTTTGTTATCCAAATTATGATTTCATGCCATATCCATATGCTTAACTTATGTCTACCATATGTTCGACAAAACATTTAAGAGAATAGGAAACTATGCATTGTGGTTCATTAGGTCTTAAAAGATAAATTCATGCTTTGTTCCTATGGATAGTTGATTTCCTTGAATTTGTGGTGCGTTGTGGGTGTATGATGGAATGCCATGATGAATTGTTGAGGTAACTATGATGTTTGTGCATAGTATTTGTTGTGGACCCAAAGCATGCTCCCCACGTGTTCGATTGGATGCTTATATGAAGAAATGAGGCCATTTGATTTGCTAAGTGTGAAGTCCTCAATTATGTGTTACGTATGATGGCCTATGGGCACGTTGTGTATAAGTTATCTATCTTGTGTTACTTTATGCTAGTGTGTGCTGGGGGTACGTATGCCCGAAATAGTCTGCTGGTCTAGAGCCGAGTCAGTTTCACGGTAATCTCAATCGAGCGATGAATAATGAACTCCCGGTTAGTTTCAAAACTTGGGGAAAACTCAGTAATCTCGGAAATCATTCTTTATCGAATACTAGGGCCATGAAGCTCTAAAATCTTACATATCAATTCACTCCGTTACAGACCTCTGTACATTTTGTGAGATAGTAAGCTTATCTTAAAAGTAAGTGGCATTTAGAAATACTCCGTTAGAGAACGGAATCAAGCGAACTCTGTCATATTGATAAAGTATCATAATGTGAGAACAGATTCAGTTCAGTTGAGTACAGTTAAGAACCGGTTAAGTGTCTTTCAGTTGAGAGTAGGATTCAGCACCGAGCGAGTTATGGATGGGAACATTCCTGCGAGTAGAGGGTTTGATTCCTGGTAGCAATCCTTATGCTCCAGAACTACGTCGCCAGCGTAGGTTGAGACATCTATCCTGCGAGTAAAGGGTTAGATGAGGTGGTTGTCCTGCGAGTAGAGGGTCCCACCATTCTCGTTTGAGGTCCTGATAGTAGAGGGTCCTATGCAGTTTTCTTTACTGGTGGCGCGGTATTGACACTCTTCCAACTGGGGTACAAGTTGGATCCCACTTGTGGTAAGTGGGGCATGTCGGTTAAATGATCACTCCCATAATTTCAGTAACAGTCTCAGAAAATAACTCAGTTAATGTGCAGAAGTTGAGGCTATCAGATACAGGCCTCCCAGTATTGCTATCATTATCATTGAGTAGAGAGACTTCCTGCGAGATGAGGGTTGCTCTCGAACTTATTTACCCATTATCATTATCATTGAGTATAGAGACTTCCTGCTAGATGAGAGTTGATCTCAGATTCAGTTGTTCAGTGTTCCAGAGTTGGTGAATTTTAATATCAAATATCAGTAATATCAATTATCCGATTTCTCAGTATGGATAAGTACAGGTGTCAGCTCTATTAGCTTCAGATACTCAGTATCTTATTGTCAGTATTATTATTTTCGGGTGTCAGTGTTCAAAATGTAACATTCGGTGTCATAATGATTTTAGTTGTACTTTATGCATCCATGTGTGTATTGTTGATCAGACATGTTGTAAAATAGGTAACTGCAGAGTTTCTATATATGTTTATTCCAGAGAATACATATTATTCAGATTGTTATGTTTATGCATAAGCCTTATATTCTACCTTACCCTATCCTTGCATACTTGGTACATTCTTTGTACTGACGCATTCGCGCTATGGTGTTTTCCCCACCATAGGTTCAGAAGGGCGTGATTTAGAGTATATTTAGCAGTCAGATCTTGTAGCAGTGGGTGCAGCAGTGGGTTCTCATCATCCGAGGATATTCTATTCCAACGTTTTTATGATTTTAGTAGACGGAGTTAGTTGGGGAATTGTCCCTTCAACTCCACAGTTCAGACAATGTAGAGGCTTTTCAGACAGATGTATTGATATTTAGTTTTTAGTACTGTATATTTAGATGTTTGAACCTTATGGCTAGATTTAGCCAGTTTCCACATTTATCGTATTATATTATGTAGTGAACAGATACGGATATCAGTGAAGGGTTAGCTTGTGGTCCCTCTGGGTCACGAGCACTTTGTGGCATTCCGGTTCATGGGAAACGGGGCGTTACAAATTTGGTATCAGAGCTTAAGGTTCAAAAGGTGTCCTAGGGAGTCTGAAAAGCCGCCTCTAGTAGAGTCTTGTACAAGAGTGTATTGCGCGCCACATTCATGTACAGGAGGCTATGAGATATTTTAGGAAAGGTTTCCGTTCTTTTAATGTTTGTGTCGTGCCAGTGAGCAAGAAGCTCGAGTTGAAGTTTCAGTCTAATCTTTGGTTTGCTTCCATTTGCAGACCATGCCTTTAAAAAAGAGAACATGAAATTAGTCAGTTCCTCATCCAGTAGATCCTGTGAGGGAGAATGTGTCACATGCGGAATTTCGAGAAGCTTTTCAAGTGCTAGCCTAAGCGGTGACATCTAATGTTCAGGGTAACCTTCAGAATGCAACCCCACCTCAGCGAGATGGGGATTCAGCAGTAGCCAGGATTAAAGACTTTATGAAAATAAACCCGCAAGAATTCTTTGGGTCAGTATCAGGTGAGGACCCACAGCTTTATCTAGATGAGGTGAGGAAGATCACCCAAATTATGCATGTGTCCAAAGAAGAGAGTGTAGAGTTAGCGTCTTATAGGTTGAAAGATATTGCTCATGACTGGGTAGTGATGTGGAGAGAGAATAGAGGTGAGGGTGTTGTTCCCGTGACTTGGCAAGAATTTCAGAATGCCTTTTAAGATAGGTTCTTCCCGCTTGAGATGAGAGAATCTAAGGTAGAAGAGTTTATGAACCTGAGGCAAGGTTCTATGTTAGTTAAGGAATATTGTCTTAAGTTCAACCAGTTAGCTAAGTATGCTCCTAACTTGATGGTCGATCCCCGAACTAGTATGAGTAAGTTTATGTATGGCGTGTCGAGTGAATTGATAAAAGAGTGTAGGTCTGCTATGCTTAATAGGGATATAGATCTCTCTCGGATGATGATACACGCTCAGCAGATTGAGTCAGATAAGCTCGTAGAAAGAGGAAGTGCTAGTAAGAAACCCAGGACAAGTAGTCCTGACTTTTCACAGTCAGGGTCACAGGGTGATGACCATTTTCAGCATGATCAGGAGCTTTCAGTTTCAGCTCCACTCTCAGCTAGCGTACCTGTACCAAGGTTTAGATATGACAGTCGTAGTAGGGCATCAGGCCGCCGAACCCAGGGTAGTGTGAGAAATAATTGTCCATATCCTGTTTGCGAAGAATATGGCAATAATCATATAGGTGTATGTAGAGCCAGCAGTGGTGTGTGTTTTGGATGTGGCGAGTTAGGTCACAAAGTTTGAGACTGCCCGAAGCCGGGTCCCCGAAGTCAGCATAGTCATCCGGGTAAGTTATGAGTTTTTATCTCTATGGTATACTTTGTAAGATTTGTTGCTTTATTAAGTTTTCAGTATGGTCAGTAAGTCGGCCTTGCAGTCAGACAGTCATAATTGTATGGTTTATTCTTCCATCTTACTATCTCACCACACTAGTGGAAATTTTGAGCACATAATTATTCTAAGGTGAAGTATTTTAGTGTTTGTGAATATAGCTCAACATCTGTATAACGCATCATGCATATGGTTTTGTTCATTTATGCCTCGTGCATTGCCACTGTATCTTAGCAAATAAGCATTCTAAGAGGGACATAGTATCCCAAGGGGGAGATGCCCCAATTCAGTTGCATATCCGGATTTTTATTACAAGTTTTGTATCAGTCATCATAACATAGACAGTCATATGTTCATACATTCATTTAACTGTGTACTCATGCATCAGACATGCATACATGATGTGAGAAATTCGGGTTGCTACGAAATTTGATTATTAGATTCATGAGTCGGTACGGTGAAACGTATATGCATTAGATCTGTAAGTGTTGTGGTAGTAAAAAGATCAGTTGGTCAGTGTGTTCAATTTTGTGTTTATGCATGAGGTATGCATTTGTAGTGGTGAAAGATTCAGTTTGACAGTCATGCATTCATAAAGCATCTCCGTTATACACCTCTGTATTAGATGTGCATGTTCGGTGTAAGCACCAAGTTTATCGGTTGTTCCAATTTTGTGACCATGATTTAGAGGTTCGGTTACTTTCTACTCAGAGTTGCAGCTTTACATTTGTTCCTATTATCCATTTCCGTATTCTCAAAATTCCTTTAAGAGGTTAGCAAGATATCGAGTCAAGATGACAAGTTGTCCCAGGTGTGTATCCCTAGTTTCCTCTATGAATCGACTTATCTAGCGACAATTGAGGACGAATTTTTCCAAGTGGGAGATGATGTTATACCCCGGAAAATTTTTCGTTAGAATTTTGTGCGTAAACGTGTTGGGTTCTACCTTCTAGAATGAATTATAAATTTTCTGTGTGGAATTTATTAGATTGTGACCCATCATGACGTAGAGTATCAAATAATCTTTCCAACGATATGTGGATCATCCAAAACGGACACCCGAGCGATTAGTTATGAACATTCCGATCGAACAATGAATAGTAGTGAACAGTAAAACGTGCAGGAAAGAAATACTGCAGCCAGGCGAATTTTAGGGTCAACTTCAAACGATCATAACTCCTTGTACATAATAATCTGGGTGAGATACTATATATCAACGGAAAGCTCTGAGAGTCCTCTTTCCAATGAAATTGGTTTCATCCAATTTGTTCATTGGATCAAAAAGTTATAGTCGATCTACTACAGGCTATCAAAACTGTACACCAAAGGACAGATTTGACATTTTTTTTTATTTTTAAGGGCATTTTGATACTTTCCCTTTTCCCATTCTATATATATATATGATATATGTATATGTGTGATGTGTATATATGTATACCCCTTGGATGAAGGACCATTATTTTCTTTCATTTCTTCCTTCTCTTTCTCTCTAAAATATTAAGAAGCCTAGGGTTCCAATTTTCCTTCCTCGAAAATTCAATTTCTACTTCAAGAAACCAAGAACAAGTTTAAGGAATCATTGAAGATCGTTGTTCCAGGTATGCAAGTGTTTATCTATGGGCTCCTTTCGTTCATAGAGCCCACAAATCCTTTTTCAAAGGCTCAAGATACATGTGTATATATATATATGATTATACTTTCTAAATTTTCATTGTGTATGTGTGTAGATTCACATGATGGTAGAGATATATGTGTGGGATGATTAAGTGTGTTGGTTGAAGTATATGTGTGTAGTATTTGTGTGATGGTTGATGATTATGTTGTTGAAGTTGATGATATCCAAGAAGGGATCTTTGTATGTTTGTGAAAACTATGGTGGTGTGTGATGTATAAATATATGAAATGGGTGATTGAATACTTGTAATCTTGATGAATCCTTTATGCCTAAGAAGTGCATGTAAGGTGTTTGTGAAAATACCTAAGAGACTAGAGATTTTATTTTTATAACATAATAGGTCCAAAATTAATTGATTATGAATATTTGCTAATTTAAATTATTAAGCCTTGATTTATACTATTATTCCATTATTTCCTTGTTATGACTTGATAATTGTTATTGGGAATTATATATCCCTACTATTGATTGATATGTCAAATATTTTCTAAATGTGAGTTGGATTGTGAATTGAGAAATGTGGATGTTGAAGTTGAAGGATGATGGTGTTGTGGTGCATGAAATTGAGCATTAAACCTATGCCATAAATGGTGCATGTAAGGTGATTGATAAAATGCCTATGTGAAGAAGAATTAAGTATTTGAGATGTTTGTTATCCAATTTATGATTTCATACTATATCCATATGCTTAACTTATGTGTTTGACAAAATATTTAAGAGAATAGGAAACTATGCATTGTGGTTCATTAGGTCTTAAAAGATAAATTCATGCTTTGTTCCTATGGATAGTTGATTTCCTTGAATTTGTGGTGCGTTGTAGGTGTATGATGGAATGCCATGATGAATTGTTGAGGTAACTATGATGTTTGTGCGTAGTATTTGCTGTGGACCCAAAGCATGATCCCCACGTGTTTGATTGGATGCTTATATGAAGAAATAAGGCCATTTGATTTGCTAAGTGTGAAGTCCTCAATTATGTGTTGCGTATGATGGCCTATGGGCATGTTGTGTATGAGTTATCTATCTTGTGTTACTTTATACTAGTGTGTGCTGGGGGTACGTATGCCCGAAATAGTCTACTGGTCTAGAGCCGAGTCAGTTTCACGATAATCTCAATCGAGCGATGAACAATGAACTCCCGGTTAGTTTCAAAACTTGGGGAAAACTCAGTAATCTCGGAAATCATTCTTTATCGAATACTCGGGCCATGAAGCTCTAAAATCATACATATCAATTCACTCCGTTACAGACCTCTGTACATTTTGTGAGATAGTAAGCTTATCTTAAAAGTAAATAGCATTTAGAAATACTCCGTTAGAGAACGAAATCAAGCGAACTCTGTCATATTGATAAAGTATCATAATGTGAGAACAGATTCAGTTTAGTTGAGTACAGTTAAGAACCGGTTAAATGTCTTTCAGTTGGGAGTAGGATTCAACACCGAGCGAGCTAAGGATGGGAACATTCCTGCGAGTAGAGGGTTTGATTCCTGGTAGCAATCCTTATGCTCCAGAACTACATCGCCAGCGTAGGTTGAGATATTTATACTACGAGTAGAGGGATAGATGAGGTGGTTGACCTGCGAGTAGAGGGTCCCACCTTTCTTGTTTGAGGTCCTGATAGTAGAGGGTCCTATGCAGTTGTCTTTACTGGTGGCGCGATATTGACACCCTTCCAGCTAGGGTACAGGTTGGATCCCACTTATGGTAAGTGGGGCATATCGATTAAATGATCACTCCCACAGTTTCAGTAACAGTCTCAAAAAAGAACTCAGTTAATGTGCAGAAGTTGAGGCTCTCAGATACAGGCCTCCCAGTATTGCTATCATTATCATTGAGTAGAGAGACTTCCTACGAGATGAGGGTTGCTCTCGAACTTATTTACCCATTATCATTATCATTGAGTATAGAGACTTCCTGCTAGATGAGAGTTGATCTCAGATTCAGTTGTTCAGTGTTCCAGAGTTGGTGAATTTTAATATCAAATATCAGTAATATTAGTTATCCGATTTCTCAGTATGGATAAGTACAGATGTCAGCTCTAGTAGCTTCAGATACTCAGTATCTTATTGTCAGTATTATTATTTTCGGGTGTCAGTGTTCAAAATGTAACATTCGATGTCATGATGATTTCAGTTGTACTTTATGCATACATATGTGTATTGTTGATCAGACATGTTTCAAAATTGGTAACTGCAGAGTTTCTATATATGTTTATTCCAGCGAATACATATTATTCAGATTGTTATGTTTATGCATAAGCCTTTTATTTCACCTTACCCTATCCTTGCGTACTCGGTACATTCTTTGTACTGACGCATTCGTGCTATGGTGTTTTCCCCACCATAGGTTCAGAAGGGCGAGATTCAGAGTATATTTAGCTGTCAGATCTTGTAGCAGTGGGTGCATCAGTGAGTCCTCATCATCCGAGGATATTCTATTCCAGCGTTTTGATGATTTTAGTAGACGGAGTTGGTTGGGGAATTGTCTCTTCAACTCCACAGTTCAGACAATGTAGAGGCTTTTCAGACAGATGTATTGATATTTAGATTTCAGTACTATATATTTAGATGTTTGAACCTTATGGCCAGATTTATCTAGTTTCTGCATTTATCGTATTATATTATGCAGTGAACAGATACGGATATAAGTGAAGGGTTAGCTTGTGGTCCCTCGGGGTCACGAACACCGTGTGGCATTTCGGTTCATGGGAATCGGGGAGTTACAAACTTGATATCAGAGCCTAAGGTTCAAAAGGTGTCCTAGGGAGTCTGAAAAGCCGCCTCTAGTAGAGTCTTGTACAAAAGTGTGTTGCGCGCCACTTTCATGTACAGGAGGCTATGAGATGTTTTAGGAAAGGTTTCCGTTCTTTTAATGTTTGTGACGTACCAGTGAGCAAGAAGCTCGAGTTGAGGTATCAGGGTAATCTTTGGTTCGCTTCCATTTGCAGACCATGTCGTTAAAAAAGAGAACAGGAAATCAGTCAGTTCCTCAGCCAGTAGATCCTGTGAGTGAGAATGTGTCACATACGGAATTTCGGGATGCTTTTCAAGTGCTAGCCCAAGTGGTGACATCTAATGTTTAGGGTAACCTTCAGAATGCAACCCCACCTCAGCGAGATGGGGATTCAGCAGTAGCCAGGATTAGAGACTTTATGAAAATGAACCCGCCAGAATTCTTTGGGTCAGTATCAGGTGAGGACCCACAGCTTTATCTAGATGAGGTGAGGAAGATCACCCAAATTATGCATGTGTCCGAAGAAGAGAGTGTAGAGTTAGCGTCTTATAAGTTGAAAGATGTTGCTCATGACTGGGTAGTGATGTGGAGAGAGAATAGAGGTGAGGGTGTTGTTCCCGTGACTTGGCAAGAATTTCAGAATGCCTTTTAAGATAGGTTCTTCCCGCTTGAGATGAGAGAATCTAAGGTAGAAGAGTTTATGAACCTGAGGCAAGGTTCTATGTCAGTTAAGGAATATTGTCTTAAGTTCAACCAGTTAGCTAAGTATGCTCCTAACATGATGGCTGATCAGCGAACTAGTATGAGTAAGTTTATGTCTGGCGTGTCGAGTGAATTGATAAAAGAGTGTAGGTCTGCTATGCTTAATAGGGATATGGATCTCTCTCGGATGATGCTACACGCTCAACAAATTGAGTCAGATAAGTTCGTAGAAAGAGGAAACGCTAGTAAGAAACCCAGGACAAGTAGTCCTGACTTTTCACAGTCAGGGTCACAGGGTGATGACCGTTTTCAGCATGATCAGGAGCTTTCAATTTCAGCTCCACTCTCAGCTAGCGTACCTGTACCAAGGTTTAGATATGACAGTCGTAGTAGGGCATCAGGCCACCGAACCCAGGGTAGTGTGAGAAATGATAGTCCCTATCCTGTTTGTGAAGAATGTGGCAATAATGATATAGGTGTATGTCGAGCCGATAGTGGTGTGTGTTTTGGATGTGGCGAGTTAGGTCACAAAGTTCGAGACTGCCCTAAGCCGGGTCCCCGAAGTCAGCATAGTCATCCGGGTAAGTTATGAGTTTTAATCTCTATGGTATACTTTGTAAGATTTGTTGCTTTATTAAGTTTTTAGTTTGGTCAGTAAGTCGGCCTTGCAGTCAGACAGGCAGAATTGTATGGTTTATTCTTTCATCTTTCTATCTCACCACACTAGTGGAAATTTTGAGCACATAATTATTCTAAGGTGAAGTATTTTAGTGTTTGTGAATATAGATCAGCATCTGTATTACGCATCATGCATATGGTTCTGTTCATTTATGCCTCGTGCATTGCCACTGTATCTTAGCAAATAAGCATTCTAAGAAGGACATAGTATCCCAAGGGGGAGATGCCCCAATTCAGTTGCATATCCGGATTTTTATTACAAGTTTTGTATCAGTCATCATTACATAGACAGTCACATGTTCATACATTCATTTAACTGTGTACTCATGCATCAAACATGCATACATGATGTGAGAAATTCGGGTTGCTACGAAATTTGATTATTAGATTCATGAGTCGGTACGGTGAAACGTATATGCATTAGATCTGTAAGTGTTGTGGTAGTAAAAAGATCAGTTGGTCAGTGTGTTCAATTCTGTGTTTATGCATGAGGTATGCATTTGTAGCGGTGAAAGATTCAGTTTGACAGTCATGCATTCATAAAGCATCTCCGTTATGCACCTCTGTATTAGATGTGCATGTTCGGTGTAAGCACCCAATTTATCGGTTGTTCCAATTTTGTGACCATGATTTAGACGTTCGGTTACTTTCTACTCAGAGTTGTAGCTTTACAATTGTTCCTATTATCCATTTCCGTATTCTCAAAATTCCTTTAAGAGTTTAGCAAGATATCGAGTCAAGATGACAAGTTGTCCCAGGTGTGTATCCCTTGTTTCCTTTGTGTCTCGACTTATCTAGCGACAATCGAGGACGAATTTTTCCAAGTGGGAGATGATGTTATACCCTGGAAAATTTTTCGTTAGAATTTTGTGCGTAAATGTGTTGGGTTCTACCTTCTAGAATGAATTATAAATTTTCTGTGTGGAATTTCTTCGATTGTGACCCGTCATTGCGTAGAGTATCGAATAAGCTTTCAAAGATATGTGGATCATCCAAAATGGACACCCGAACGATTAGTTATGAACATTCCGATCGAACAATGAATAGTAGTGAACAGTAAAACGTGCAGGAAAAAAATACTGCAGCTAGGCGAATTTTAGGGTCAATTTCAAACGATAATAACTCCTTGTACATAATAATCTGGGTGAGATACTATATATCAACGGAAATGTCTGAGAGTCTTCTTTCCAATGAAATTGGTTTCATCCAATTTGTTCATTGGATCAAAAAATTATAGTAGATCTACTTCAGGATATCAAAACTGTACACCAAAGGACAGATTTGACATTTTTTTTTATTTTTAAGGGCATTTTGATCCTTTCCCTTTACCCATTCTATATATATATATGATATATGTATATGTGTGATGTGTATATATGTATACCCCTTGGATGAAGGACCATTATTTTCTTTCATTTCTTCCTTCTCTTCCTCTCTAAAATATTAAGAAGCCTAGGGTTCCAATTTTCCTTCCTCGAAAATTCAATTTCTACTTCAAGAAACCAAGAACAAGTTTAAGGAATCATTGAAGATCGTTGTTCCAGGTATGCAAGTGTTTATCTATGGGCTCCTTTCGTTCATAGAGCCCACAAATCCTTTTTCAAAGGCTCAAGATACATGTGTATATATATATGATTATACTTTTTAAATTTTCATTGTGTATGTGTGTAGGTTCACATGATGGTTGAGATATATGTGTGGGATGATTAAGTGTGTTGGTTGAAGTATATGTGTGTAGTATTTGTGTGATGGTTGATGATTATGTTGTTGATGTTGATGATATCCAAGAAGGGATCTTTGTATGTTTGTGGAAACTATGGTGGTGTGTGATGTATAAATATATGAAATGGGTGATTGAATACTTGTAATCTTGATGAATCCTTTATGCCTAAGAAGTGCATGTAAGGTGTTTGTGAAAATACCTAAGAGACTAGAGATTTTATTTTTATAATATAATAGGTCCAAAATTAATTGATTATGAATATATGTTGATTTAAATTGTTAAGCCTTGATTTATACTATTATTCCATTATTTCCTTGTTATGACTTGATAATTGTTATTGGGAATTATATATCCCGACTATTGATTGATATGTCAAAATTTTTCTAAATATGAGTTGGATTGTGAATTGAGAAATGTGGATGTTTAAGGATGATGGTGTTGTGGTGCATGAAATTGAGCATTAAACCTATGCCATAAATGGTGCATGTAAGGTGATTGATAAAATGTCTATGTGAAGAAGAATTAAGTATTTGACATGTTTGTTATCCAAATTATGATTTCATACTATATCCATATGCTTAACTCATGTGTTTGACAAAATATTTAAGAGAATAGGAAACTATGCATTGTGGTTCATTAGGTCTTAAAAGATAAATTCATGCTTTGTTCCTATGGATAGTTGATTTCCTTGAATTTGTGGTGCGTTGTAGGTGTATGATTGAATGCCATAATGAATTGTTGAGGTAACTATAATGTTTGTGTGTAGTATTTGCTGTGGACCCAAAGCATGCTCCCCACGTGTTTGATTGGATGCTTATATGAAGAAATAAGGCCATTTAATTTGCTAAGTGTGAAGTCCTCAATTATGTGTTGTGTATGATGGCCTATGAGCATGTTGTGTATGAATTATCTATCTTGTGCTACATTATGCTAGTGTGTGTTGGGGGTACGTATGCCCGAAATAGTCTGCTGGTCTAGAGCCCAGTCAGTTTCACGATAATCTCTATCGAGCGATGAACAATGAACTCCCGGTTAGTTTCAAAACTTGGGGAAAACTCAGTAATCTCGGAAATCATTCTTTATCGAATACTCGGGCCATAAAGCTCTAAAATCTTACTTATCTATTCACTCCGTTACAGACCTCTGTACATTTTGTGAGATAGTAAGCTTATCTTAAAAGTAAATGGCATTTAGAAATACTCCGTCAGAGAACAAAATCAAGCGAACTCTGTCATATTGCTAAAGTATCATAATGTGAGAACAGATTCAGTTTAGTTGAGTACAGTTAAGAACCGGTTAAATGTCTTTCAGTTGGGAGTAGGATTCAACACCGAGCAAGCTAAGGATGGGAACATTCCTGCGAGTAGAGGGTTTGATTCCTGGTAGCAATCCTTATGCTCCAGAACTACATCGCCAGCGTAGGTTAAGACATCTATACTGCGAGTAGAGGGTTAGATGAGGTGGTTGTCCTGCGAGTAGAGGGTCCCACCTTTCTTGTTTGAGGTCCTGATAGTAGAGGGTCCTATGCAGTTGTCTTTACTGGTGGCGCGATATTGACACCCTTCCAGCTAGGGTACAGGTTGGATCCCACTTATGGTAAGTGGGGCACATTGATTAAATGATCACTCCCACAGTTTCAGTAACAGTCTCAGAAAAGAACTCAGTTAATGTGCAAAAGTTTAGGCTGTGAGATACAGGCCTCCCAGTATTGCTATCATTATCATTGAGTAGAGAGACTTCCTACGAGATGATGGTTTCTCTCGAACTTATTTACCCATTATCATTATCATTGAGTATTGAGACTTCCTGCTAGATGGGAGTTGATCTCAAATTCAGTTGTTCAGGGTTCCATAGTTGGTGAATTTTAATATCAAATATCAGTAATATCAGTTATCCGATTTCCTAGTATGGATAAGTACAAATGTCAGCTCTAGTAGCTTCAGATACTCAGTATCTTATTGTCAGTATTATTATTTTCGGGTGTCAGTGTTCAAAATGTAACATTCGATGTCATGATGATTTCAGTTGTACTTTATGCATACATATGTTTATTGCTGATCAGACATGTTTCAAAATTGGTAACTGCAGAGTTTCTATACATGTTTATTCCAGCGAATACATATTATTCAGATTGTTATGTTTATGCATAAGCCTTTTATTTCACCTTACCCTATCTTTGCATACTCGGTACATTCTTTGTACTGACGCATTCGTGCTATGGTGTTTTCCCCACCATAGGTTCAGAAAGGCGAGATTCAGAGTATATTTAGCTATCAGATCTTGTAGCAGTGGGTGCAGCAGTGAGTCCTCATCATCCGAGGATATTCTATTCCAGCGTTTTGATGATTTTAGTAGACGGAGTTGGTTGGGGAATTGTCCCTTCAACTCCACAGTTCAGACAATGTAGAGGCTTTTCAGACAGATGTATTGATATTTAGTTTTCAGTACTATATATTTAGATGTTTGAACCTTATGGCCAGATTTAGCTAGTTTCTGCATTTATGGTATTATATTATGCAGTGAACAGATACAGATATAAGTGAAGGGTTAGCTTGTGGTCCCTCGGGGTCACAAACACCGTGTGGCATTCCGGTTCATGGGAATCGGGGAGTTACAAACTTGATATCAGAGCCTAAGGTTCAAAAGGTGTCCTAGGGAGTCTGAAAAGCCACCTCTAGTAGAGTCATGTACAAAAGTGTGTTGCGCGCCACATTCATGTACATGAGGCTATGAGATGTTTTAGGAAAGGTTTCCGTTCTTTTAATGTTTGTGTCGTGCCAGTGAGCAAGAAGCTCTAGTTGAAGTTTCAGTGTAATCTTTGGTTCGCTTCCATTTGCAGACCATGCCATTAAAAAAGAGAGCAGGAAATCAGTCAGTTCCTCAGCCAGTAGATCTTGTGAGTGAGAATGTGTCACATACGGAATTTCGGGATGCTTTTCAAGTGCTAGCCCAAGTGGTGGCATCTAATGTTTAGGGTAACCTTCAGAATGCAACCCTACCTCAACGAGATGGGGATTCAGCAGTAGCCAGGATTAGAGACTTTATGAAAATGAACCCGCCAGAATTCTTTGGGTCAGTATCAGGTGAGGACCCACAGCTTTATCTAGATGAGGTGAGGAAGATCACCCAAATTATGCATGTGTCCGAAGAAGAGAGTGTAGAGTTAGCGTCTTATAGGTTGAATGATGTTGCTCATGACTGGGTAGTGATGTGGAGAGAGAATAGAGGTGAGGGTGTTGTTCCCGTGACTTGGCAAGAATTTCAGAATGCCTTTTTAGATAGGTTCTTCCCGCTTGAGATGAGAGAATCTAAGGTAGTAGAGTTTATGAACCTGAGGCAAGGTTCTATGTCAGTTAAGGAATATTGTCTTAAGTTCAACCAGTTAGCTAAGTATGCTCCTAACTTGATGGCTGATCACCAAACTAGTATGAGTAAGTTTATGTCTGGCGTGTCGAGTGAATTGATAAAAGAGTGTAGGTCTGCTATGCTTAATAGGGATATGGATCTCTCTCGAATGATGCTACACGCTCAACAAATTGAGTCAGATAAGTTCGTAGAAAGAAGAAACGCTAGTAAGAAACCCAGGACAAGTAGTCCTGACTTTTCACAGTCAGGGTCACAGGGTGATGACCGTTTTTAGCATGATCAGGAGCTTTCAGTTTCAGCTCCACTCTCAGCTAGCGTACCTGTACCATGGTTTAGATATGACAGTTGTAGTAGGGCATCAGGCCGTCGAACCCAGGATAGTGTGAGAAATGATAGTCCCTATCCTGTTTGTGGAGAATGTGGCAATAATCATATAGGTGTATGCAGAGCCGGCAGTGGTGTGTGTTTTGGATGTGGCGAGTTAGGTCACAAAGTTTGAGACTGCCCTAAGCCGGGTCCCCGAAGTCAGCATAGTTATCTGGGTATGTTATGAGTTTTAATCTCTATGGTATACTTTGTAAGATTTGTTGCTTTATTAATTTTTTAGTATGGTCAGTAAGTCGGCCTTGCAGTCAGACAGGCAGAATTGTATGGTTTATTCTTTCATCTTACTATCTCACCACACTAGTGGAAATTTTGAGCTCGTAATTATTCTAAGGTGAAGTATTTTAGTGTTTGTGAATTTAGATCAGCATCTGTATTACGCATCATGCATATGGTTCTGTTCATTTATGCCTCGTGCATTGCCACTGTATCTTAGCAAATAAGCATTCTAAGAGAGACATAGTATCCCAAGGGGGAAATGCCCCAATTCAGTTGCATATCCGGATTTTTATTACAAGTTTTGTATCAGTCATCATTACATAGACAGTCACATGCTCATACATTCGTTTAACTGTGTACTCATGCATCAGACATGCATACATGATGTGAGAAATTCGGGTTGCTACGAAATTTGATTATTAGATTCATGAGTCGGTACGGTGAAACGTATACGCATTAGATCTGTAAGTGTTGTGGTAGTAAAAAGATCAGTTAGTCAGTGTGTTCAATTCTGTGTTTATGCATGAGGTATTCATTTGTAGTGGGGAAAGATTCAGTTTGACAGTCATGCATTCATAAAGCATCTCCGTTATACACCTCTGAATTAGATGTGCATGTTCGGTGTAAGCACCCAGTTTATCGGTTGTTCCAATTTTGTGACCATGATTTAGAGGTTCGTTACTTTCTACTCAGAGTTGCAGCTTTACATTTGTTCCTATTATCCATTTCCGTATTCTCAAAATTCCTTTAAGAGGTTAGCATGATATCGAGTCAAGATGACAAGTTTTCCCAGGTGTGTATCCCTAGTTTTCTCTGTGTCTCGACTTATCTAGCGACAATCGAGGATGAATGTTTCCAAGGGGGAGATGATGTAATACCCCAAAAAAAATTTCGTTAGAATTTTGTGCGTAAACGTGTTGGGTTCTACCTTGTAGAATGAATTATAAATTTTATGTGCTGAATTTCTTGGATTGTGACCATCCATTGCTTAGAGTATCGAATAAGATTTCCAACGATATGCGGATCATCCAAAACGGACACCCGGGCGATGAGTTATGAACATTCCGATCGAACAATGAATAGTAGTGAACAGTAAAACGTGCAGGAAAAAAATACTGCAGCCAGGCGAATTTTAGGGTCAACTTCAAACGATCATAACTCCTTGTACATAATGATCTGGGTGAGATACTATATATCAACGGAAATCTCTGAGAGTCCTCTTTTCAATGAAATTGGTTTCATCCAATTTGCTCATCGGAGCAAAAAGTTATGGTCGATCTACTTCAGGCCATCAAAATAGTCCACCAAAGGACAGATTTGACATTTTTTTTTATTTTTAAGGGCATTTTGGTCCTTTCCCTTTTCCCATTCTATATATATATATATTTGATATATGTATATGTGTGATGTGTATATATGTATACCCCTTGGATGAAGGACCATTATTTTCTTTCATTTCTTCCTTCTCTTTCTCTCTAAAAGATTAAGAAGCCTAGGGTTCCAATTTTCCTTCCTCGAAAATTCAATTTCTACTTCAAGAAACCAAGAACAAGTTTAAGGAATCATTAAAGATCGTTGTTCCAGGTATGCAAGTGTTTATCTATGGGCTCCTTTTGTCCATAGAGCCCACAAATCCTTTTTCAAAGGCTCAAGATACATGAGTGTATATATATATATATATATGATTATACTTTCTAAATTTTCATTGTGTATGTGTGTAGTATTCACATGATGGTTGAGATATATGTGTGGGATGATTATATGTGTTGGTTGAAGTATATGTGTGTAGTATTTGTGTGATGGTTGGTGATTATGTTGTTGATGTTGATGATATCCAAGAAGGGATCTTTGTATGTTTGTGGAAACTATGGTGGTGTGTGATGTATAAATATATGAAATGGGTGATTGAATACTTGTAATCTTGATGAATCCTTTATGTCTAAGAAGTGCATGTAAGGTGTTTGTGAAAATACCTAAGAGACAAGAGATTTTGTTTTTATACATAATAGGTCCAAAATTAATTGATTATGAATATATGCTGATTTAAATTGTTAAGCCTTGATTTATACTATTATTCCATTATTTCCTTGTTATGACTTGATAATTGTTATTGGAAATTATATATCCCTACTATTGATTGATATGTCAAATATTTTCTAAATGTGAGTTGGATTGTGAATTGAGAAATGTGGATGTTGAAGTTGAAGGATGATGGTTTTGTGGTGCATGAAATTGAGCATTAAACCTATGCCCCAAATGGTGCATGTAAGGTGATTGCTAAAATGCCTATGTGAAGAAGAATTGAGTATTTGACATGTTTCTTATCCAAATTATGATTTCATGCCATATCCATATGCTTTACTTATGTCTACCATATGTTTGACAAAATATTTAAGAGAATAGGAAACTATGCATTGTGGTTCATTAAGTCTTACAAGATAAATTAATGCTTTGTTCCTATGGATAGTTGATTTCCTTGAATTTGTGGTGCGTTGTGGGTATATGGTGGAATGCCATGATGAATTATTGAGGTAACTATGATGTTTGTGCGTAGTATTTGCTGCGGACCCAAAGCATGATCCCCACGTGTTCGATTGGATGCTTATATGAAGAAATGAGGCCATTTGATTTGCTAAGTGTGAAGTCCTCAATTATGTGTTGCGTATAATGGCCTATGGGCATGTTGTGTATGAATTATCTATCTTGTGTTACTTTATGCTAGTGTGTGCTGGGGGTACGTATGCCCGAAATAGTCTGCTGGTCTAGTGCCGAGTCAGTTTCATGGTAATCTCAATCGAGCGATGAACAATGAACTCCAGGTTAGTTTCAAAACTTTGGGAAAACTCAGTAATCTTGGAAATTATTCTGTATCGAATACTCGGGCCATGAAGCATTGAAATCTTACATATTAATTCACTCCGTTACAGACCTCTGTACATTTTGTGAGATAGTAAGCTTATCTTAAAAATAAGTGGTATTTAGAAATACTCCGTCAGAGAACGGAATCAAGGGAACTCTGTCATATTGATAAAGTATCATAATGTGAGAACAAATTCAGTTCAATTGAGTACAGTTAAGAACAGGTTAAGTGTCTTTCAGTTGGGAGTAGGATTCAGCACCGAGCGAGCTAAGGATGGGAACATTCCTGCGAGTAGAGGGTTTGATTACTGGTAGCAATCCTTATGCTCCAGAACTACGTCGCCAGCATAGGTTGATACATCTATCCTATGAGTAGAGGTTAGATGAGGTGGTTGTCCTGCGAGTAGAGGGTCCCACCATTCTCGTTTGAGGTCCTGATAGTAGAGGGTCCTATGCAGTTGTCTTTACTGGTGGCGCGGTATTGACACCCTTCTAGCTGAGGTACAGGTTGGATCCCACTTGTGGTAAGTGGGGCATGTCGGTTAAATGATCACTCCCACAATTTCAGTAACCATCTCAGAAAAGAACTCAGTTAATGTGCAGAAGTTGAGGCTGTCAGATACAGGCCTCCCAGTATTGCTATCATTATCATTGAGTAGAGAGACTTCCTACGAGATGAGAGTTGCTCTCGAACTTATTTACCCATTATCATTATCATTGAGTATAGAGACTTCCTGCTAGATGAGGGTTGATCTCAGATTCAGTTGTTCAGTGTTCCAGAGTTGGTGAATTTTAATATCAAATATCAGTAATATAAGTTATTTGATTTCTCAGTATAGATAAGTACAGATGTCAGCTCTAGTAGCTTCAGATACTCAATATCTTATTGTCAGTATTATTATTTTCGGGTGTCAGTGTTCAAAATGTATCATTCAGTGTCATGATTTTTTCAGTTGTACTTTATGCATCCATGTGTGTATTGTTGATCAGACATGTTTCAAAATTGGTAACTGCAGAGTTTCTATATATGTTTATTCCAGCGAATACATATTATTCAGATTGTTAAGTTTATGCATAAGCCTTATATTTTACCTTACCCTATCCTTGCATACTCGGTACATTCTTTGTACTGACGTATTCGCGCTATGGTGTATTCCCCACCATAGGTTCAGAAGGGCGAGATTCAGAGTATATTTAGCTGTCAGATTTTGTAGCAGTGGGTGCAGCAGTGAGTCCTCATCATCCGAGGATATTCTATTCCTGCGTTTTGATGATTTTAGTAGACGGAGTTAGATGGGGAATTGTCCCTTCAACTCCACAGTTCAGACAGTGTAGAGGCTTTTTAGACAGATGTATTGATATTTAGTTTTCAGTACTGTATATTTAGATGTTTGAACCTTATGATCAGATTTAGCTAGTTTCCGCATTTATCGTATTATATTATGTAGTGAACAAATATGGATATCTATAAAGGGTTAGCTTGTGGTCCCTCGGGGTCACGAACACCGTGTGGTGTTCCGGTTCATGGGAATCGGGGCGTTACAGCGGAGCGCAGCTCTATGTTCCTGCTGGCAAATGGCTGACTAGAAGCATCAATCTTACTAGCCACCTTACACTGTTCCTAGAGAAAGATGTTATTATTCTAGGATCCGAGGTTAGCTGCTGAACTTTGAGTGTCATCATTGCATTTCAAAGATATGAATGTAACTTTGAATAGCATCTTCTTGGGTTGATTACATATTTCGCATTTAATTTACCACACTATCAATATTAATTGATGTTCAACTAAGGTTTAAAAATGTAAATACTGTTTCAACTCTTGTTAACAGTTTTTACTTTTTATTGGTCACGATTCTTGAAGATTGCACAAGTTTTTTTAAGGTCTATGAGTCTATCGAAAGACATTGTCTTAAACGTGAGACAAAAATAAATCTTTACAAGAACTAATTAACACTCTGTCACTTAAATGTAAGACCCCATAAAATTTCTAAGCTTAATTTAGTCCTTTAAGCTTGTCAAGGGGGTCCCAGATTTAGAAAATTCTAGCTAAGTTTCCAGACTTAGTTTATTTTTAGCCTTCAAAAATTGGCAATCTCACTTCGCGACCTTAATGTCCTTTAATGGTCTATATTTTTGTTAATTCATGATCAGGAAGGTCAATAGGTATTTCCGGACAAGTTTTAAATTTTTCAAACCTCGTTTAGACCATGTTTGGAAGTCCAAAATAGTGGACCAACACGATTTTGGCGTGCCGCATCACCTATTACGTTGGTTAATATTGTTTCCAGATTGCCAGTCAAAAGTACTGAGACACGGCGCGATCATGGAGCGACGCGTCGAGTATCGCGTTGAAGCTATCGACGCGCCGCGTCGCCAAACGTGTTAGTGTCCAGTTTCAGTCATTAATTGACTACGTCCTTAAGGGTAAGTAGGTCATTTTCCCCCGACCTTCAGCCCTCATAACATGAAATTTAGCCCTCTTTTGGTTAAATACATTCATTATTTCACAAGTGCTCAAGAACAACAAACCCTAGGTGATTAATTTTAATTCAAGAACTCAAGCTTTCTTCCATCAACCTTCAAGAGATTGTCAACCAAGGTAGGTAAAGTGTTCAATCAAGGGTCCCTTTCACCCTTGGAGCTCAAGAAACCCTTTTCAAAATATGAATTTTGAATTTCATGTTGTAGGTTTGATTGTATACATGTTTATGTTGTGATATAATTTCCAAGATTGAATCTTTATTGAATTCTCATGACTTTATGTTAAATATGTGGATTGAAATTCTTAAATTGAAGTGCTTGATATAGCCATGGTGTATTAGTTGTTGATCCATGTCCTAGAAAAGGTTATGCCTTCCATGTGTTTGTAAAAAAGCCTAAGTGAATAAGAATTGTGTATTATTAACCTATTTGTGATCTCAATAATGAATTCATGATGTACCCACATGTTCAAAATGACTCCCATGCTAAAGACATGTCTTGTAATGATTTGGAGGAATGCTCATAAGTATGGATTTGTGAAATTATGATATGTTAGCATGCATTCCCATTCATGTGTAAGATTATGACTTGTAATGCTTCATGAAATCCCTCAATGATAGTATTATGAATTTTACTATGGTCATGCGTTTAAGTAGTGTCATATCTCATTTATTTTTGTGTTATCGAGTTCTGGGGGTATTTAATACCCGATAATTTAGCTATGTGCCTAGAGCCAAGGTCAGCTTTCAAGATAACCTCAGTCAAGCCACGATCAGTAGAATTCAGTCAGTTTCACAATTCTGGAAAACTCAGTAGTATTCAGTTCGGTCCTCAGTAACTCAGTCAGTTAACAGAATTCAGTAATATTCCGTCAATCAACGAGATTCAGTGAACTCAGTCCAGTTCAGTCCAGTATACTCAGTTCAGTTTCTATTCAGATGGAGTAGGATTCAGCATTGAGTGAACCTAAGGATGGGAAGTCACCTGCCAGCAATGGGTGTGCTTCTTAAAAGCAGTCCTTGTGTTCCAGAACTACGTAGCCAGCGTAGGTTGAGACATCAAAACCTGTTAGATAAGGGTTGATGAGGTGGCTTAATCTATCAGATAAGGGTCCCACCATTCTCGTTAGAGTACCTGACAGATGAGGATCACTCAAATCTTGTCCTTACCAGTGGCACGGTATTGATACCCTTCCAATTGGGGTTACAGATTGGACCCCAACTCAGTTATAATTTTTTATTAGGGGCATGTCGGTTAGATGACTACCTCCCACAGTCTCAATTTCAGTCTTCAGTAAAGAACTCAGATAGTTCTACAGATTTTAGGACTGTCAGATACAGTCACTCAGCTTAGTACAGAACTCAGCTAGTTCCACTAGAATCAGGACTGTCAGACATAGTCACTCAGTTATATCAGTTATCAGTAATCCATATTATCAGTAAACTCAGTATTCAGAATCCTTATGATTTCAGTTACAGTTATGTATCCATGCATGTATCCTTACGTAGTCATGTTCATGTTATTCAGTCAGTATAGTTCATGCATATGAACTCTTGCATTCAGCCTTACCTTACTTTGCGTACCAGTACATTCTCACGTACTGATGCATACTTTTCTTTTGCACTGTGGTATTTTATACCATAGGTTCGGATGCTCAGGTTCCCGATCACGCTTAGCAGCTCAGATATCAGCAGTCAGAGTCAGTGGTGAGTCCTCATATTTCGAGGACATGATTATTTCATTCTTTTAGGATTTCAGTACTTAGTCATTTTCATTAGATGGAGTTAGGTGGGGACATGTCCCATCAACTTCTTATTTAGACAGTTTAGAGTCTTTCAGACTATAGCATGTTCAGACAGTTATTTCAGTCTTGGTATTATCATACCTTGTTCAGACATTGTTTTATTCAGTATTGTTTAGTATTTTGAACCTTATGGCAAGTTTTCCGCCAGATTTCCGCATTTATTTCAGTTATATTGTTATTACAATAATACTATTATCCAATGCTCAATTACAGATATCAATCATGGGTTAGCTAATGGTCCTTTGGGATTGTTAGTACCGTGTAGCATCCGGTGTACCAGACTCGAGGCGTTACATTAAAACATCAAGCCTCAACGTGAACGTGAAATATTTCTCTACATACCTTCAAATTAAAAAGAAAATTAAATTTGCAGAGAGAAAAAAAATAAAGAAATTATATAAACAGACTTTTTTATTAATAATCCCACATATATATGGATCACGACAAGTCGTGATTACAACGATAACACTTAAAAAATTAAATAGAAAAAGAAATACAATAATATAAAATAAATCATATATATATGTGTGTGTGTTTATTTTTATAGGCATATTAGTATATATCTATATATAAAATCAGGAATTAAGAAACACAACTATAAAAAAACCCACAATAATTAAGTTGACTATGATGATCCAAATATTTGGCATGACAACCCACATGATGAATATATATGATTTGTTTTATATTGTCGTATTTCTTTTCTTATTTAACTTTTTAGGTGTTATCGTTGTAATCATAACTTGTCGTGATCCATATACATGTGGGATTATTAATAAAAAAGTTTGTTTATGTAATTTCTTTATTTTTTTCCTCTGTAAATTTAATTTTCTTTTTAATTTGAAGGTGCGTAGAGAAATATTTCACGTTCACGTTGAGGCTTGATGTTTTAAGTGATAGAGTGTTAATTAGCTCTTGTAAAGAATTATTTTCATCTCTAAGTCTTAATGGACTCATGGACCTTAAACAAACTTGTGCAATCTTCAAGAATCGTGACCAATAAAAAGTAAAAACTGTTAACAAGAGTTGAAACAATATTTAAGCTTTTAAACCTTAGTTGAACTTCAATTAATATTGATAGTGTGGTAAATTACTCATATTAATTACTAGATCTCTTCGTTCGATATTACTTCCTCCATTTCTAATTAGTTGTTGTTCTTATTGAAAAACATAAGTATAATCCTTAATACTCCTTCCATTCAAAATTAGTTGTCTCTTTTTAGTTTGACACACTCATTAAGAAAACAATAATTGACATAGTGATTTTATCACGTCATTGACCCCTATTAATAATTAATGTTTAGTACTAATAGATATTGGAAATTTGAAAATTGTCCTTTCTTGATGTGTCAAAAGTGAAAAATTAAACTTAAAATATAACTAAAAAAAAGTGACAATTAATTCTGAACAGAGGGAGTAATATAATATCTATTCATATTATAACGAATGGTAAATTAAATGTGAAAATAATTAAACAAGTAATTATGTCTGCATTTTTAGAAAATAACAAGTATTACGGATCATTTATTTGAATAAAAGCTATGCCATTTATTCTTAATAAGGATAACAAGTAAAATGATCCGGAATAACTAACGTAATAAACCAAAGAATTGGGTTAAGAAATTACTTTACAAATAGCATTGCCCACGTGCGCATGGAATTGATTGATGGCTCATGGCTATGCTTGACGCCCATATTGTTTGACTATTGTCATCTTTATCATAATAATTGATACCGATGGTTTATTTGTGGAAGTTAAGTGGCTGATATACCCAAGGGAGGATCTAGGGGCATAGGTGGGGGTTCCCAAGAACCCAGTAACTTTCGTGTGAAACTAGTATTTATATAGAGAAATCTAGTAAATATATAAGAATTATAAGTTAGGAACCCATAAAGAAAGTGTATTGTTGGTCTAGTGGAGTAGAGAGATTTGTAAAAGTTTTATTGATCTTTTGTTGTGGGTTTTAATCCTCTTAGTTACTGTTTGGTCTTATTTTTATCTAATATGTGGAACCAACAAACTTTAAATCCTGAATCCGTCACTGAATACACCAATGCCACAAAAGTAAAATAGACAACAACAACAACAACAAACCCAGTATATTCCCACATAGTGGGGTCTGGGAAGGGTAGAATGTATGCAGTCCATACCACTACATCCGAAGAAGTAGAGAGGCTATTTTCGATAGACCCCTGGCTCCACTAAAGTAAAACAGAGTTGAAGAAAATTATGTATTGCATGTTATTAAAGAAAATTTTTAACGTGTAAGTTATGCATACTTCATGGAGCTCCTTTATAGACGTGAAAATTGGAACATTATAT
The DNA here is from genome assembly GCA_030864215.1 of Capsicum pubescens. Taxonomy (NCBI): domain Eukaryota; kingdom Viridiplantae; phylum Streptophyta; class Magnoliopsida; order Solanales; family Solanaceae; genus Capsicum; species Capsicum pubescens. Next base: position 111,858,635 of record CM061544.1, read on the forward strand.
TGCATGGAAGTGGGGCATATATACTTGCATGTTGGGAAATGGGAGTATTATTTAAGCTTTGATACCTTAGTTAGTTGAGAAAATTGAAGGAAATGTGTCTTTTAAGTCTTGAATAAAAGATTGGTGACATTGACCAACTTAAAGGGTCAAACATCATTAGGAAACTTGATTAAACTAATTGTGGTCTTGATTAATATTTTCAAAACTTTCTAATCTTTAAAAAAAAATACAAATCAACCCACACCCCTCTTTAATCCAAATCAACCACTCTCTCCTCTCTCCCGACAGCTTCTCTCAACTCTCTTCCAATCGACAGTTTTGTAAAATTTCTCCCTTCAACCCCCGGTGACTTCCACCTCCGATGACAAATAGTTGGGCTTTGAGTTCCCCCTTTTAATTCAAATCAACCTGTCTCCTATCTCTCTCTCGACAGTTTCTCTCAACTCTCTCCCAACCAACTGTTCTGTAAATTTCTCATTTCAATTCTCGGCGACTTTAACATCCGACTACAAATAGTTGGGCTTGGAGTTCCTTTTCGACTTTAACCTTCAAACGACGTGATAGCCTTGCTCTCCTGCCACAACAGTTTCGAATTCTTCATCATTTCTTTTCTTCTTTCACAGGTAGAAATTTATGGCCTTTTTAGTTTTGAAGAAAACAAGGAACTTGAGCCAACTTCTCTTATAGTATTGGTTAACAATTTCAATATTTGTTGCATTAATTTGAAATGTGGTCTGAATAAAATCCTAATTTTTGGTATTTCTTCTTTTTTCTTTTCAAAGTGAATTATGTTTTTTTGTTGTTTGTTGCATTTTTTTGAAGTTTGATTTTTATTGTTTGTGTTTATAAAAACAAAACAACAATTTGGGTAAATTTGTTCTGTTCTTGTTCTTGGAAAAAATAGTGATATTGCTGTTTTTTTGTTGAACAAAATCATGCTACTATTTTTTATTTTCTCCAACAGATTATCCATCTGGTGCAACATATTAACCATCTGATAAACAAATTTGTCATATGATGCAACAGATCAACCATCGGATGCACCAGAGAAACTATCAGATTGCAATTTTGATGCAACAAATTAATCATCTGATGCAACAGACTAACTATCTGATGCAATAGATTAGCCATATGTTGAACAGATTAAGAATCAGATAAAAAATTTTATGCAACTAATTAACCATCTGATGCAACGGAAGAACCATAAGATTAATGATCCGCTGCAACAGATGAACCTCTTGTTAGATAAAATCCTATTAACTCTTCCAATAGGAAATGTCCAAGACTTGATTTTTCCAACTGATCATTCATCTGTCGCGATAGACGACCCTATGTTGGAAGAAATCTAAACAATATTGATCATTAATAACTGTTCTAACAGATCATTCATATATTACAATAGATGTGTGACCTGTTGCACAAACCATTCATCTTTCTCAACATATAAGTGATATGTTTTGTATTATCGCAACAAATTACTCATCCATTGCTGTAGGTTAGTTAACTATTCCAACAGATCACTTATATGTTGTAATAGATATGTGATCTATTGCACAAACCATTCATCTTTCTTAACAGATGAGTGATATATTTTGTATTGTCACAACAAATTACTCAGCCATTGCTATGGATTATTTAACTGTTCCAACAGATCACTCATATGTTGCAACAGATGATGTCATAATAGATATGTGATCTGTTGTACAAACCATTAATCTTTCTCAATAGATGAGTAATATATTTTGTATTATAGCAATAGATTATTCAACCATTGCTACAGGTTATTTTACTATTCTAAAAGATCACTAATATATTGCAATAGATGATGTTGCAACAGATGTGTGATCTGTTGCAAAGACCATTTTTTTCTCAACAGATGAGTGATTTGTTTTGTCTTGTCACAACATATTACTCATCAGTTGCAACAGGTTATTTAACTGTTCCAACGGATCCACTTATATGCCGTAACAATGTGTGATCTGTTGCACAGACAATTCATCTATCTTAAAAGATGAGTGATATGTTTTATATTATTGCAACAGATTACTCATCTGCTGTAACAGGTTGGTTATATGCTGCAACAGATATACTACCTAGTGCAACAGATCGGTGATTTGTTGCAATTATTATTTTACTATTTTGCTTATTTGATTTACTGTTATCCCTTTTTAATGATGCATTAATCAACTATGTTCCTGTTAATTTTAGATAATATGGTTCCCAAAAGAACAGAAACTGAATTAAGTCCAAGTAAAGGAACAAGTGAAGCAGCTAGGCTATATCCACCACTCTATGAGCTTGCTTTACAAGCGTTTTCTCAATCGGGAGCGAAATATGATGAACACGGGAAGGAGGAATATTTCAAAAGAGATGATGCAAATTCTAATAGCCCTTCCACCGAAGAGTTGATCAAAGCCTTCAGCATTGATCATTATCCTGTGAGAATGCAGTGCGATGGTGCCATAAATTTAACGGGTGATTTTGTGGTTAAGTCATCCATGGGAAAATCTTTTGACACCTTCAGAAAAATACTTCGAGAAGAAAAATTGGATGCTTATTTCAGGGACATCTACTTGGGGAAATATCTTGATTTGTTGGAGGAAAACAATGCTCGTTTCTAAATGAAAATGGTGTATGAACTTCTCAATCGTAGGTTTATGTATGAAAACAAAGATAAGATGGATGAGGTGTGGATAAATTACTGTGGTATGCCTGTATGTTTTGGTTGGAAGGAGTTTTCCATAGTTACTGGACTAAAATGTTATCCTCCTTCTCAAGTTATACCTATTCTAACCTAAAAAAAGCACCCCGCACATCCAAAAAAGGCAAAGGCAAGTCGTGTGATCGTGATGACCTGGTGTCCATTGTTGGTCCAAGCTTCAAAAATAAAAATTTAATAGAAGCGTTAAAAGGTAAAGGACTTTCAAAGAAGCACAAACAGTCATTGTGCTTGGTTTGGTTTGTACATAATATTCTTTGGGCGAGAGACGTTAACAACAACATAAGCCTCAGTTTAATAAAGCTCTCTGAGGATCTTGAGGGGTTTAACAACTATCCTTGGGATTATGAAAGCTTCAAAATGACTGTCTAATATTTGTTGACTCCGTTAACGCCAAAGACAATCAACTTATATGGCTTCCCATGGGCTTTCATAGTAAATGTTTCTTTCTTTTATTATGATATCATTCATTTTTTTTACTCAATAATGGTTTTGATTTATTGGCATTATTTTATAGGCTTGGGCGTTTGAAGCCATTCCTTATTTGAGACAACAAGTGAAGTTTCCAGTCCAAGAATCTTGAGATGACTATCGACCAAAACTGATAAAAATGCAAAAAATTTTGATCTCTTCAAACCCTCAAAGGATGCAGTAAGTATAATTATAATTAATTTTTTCTTTTAATTAATAATTTTTTTTAATGATCTAATCACCATTCTAATATATGTAATGATTTATGTTAGATTGTGCATCCGTCGCTAGTTCCGACCAATCGAGAGTTGAAGATGCTATTTTTTCTTACTTTACAGTCTGTGAAAACTTTATCAAACTCTAAGGTCATCGACAAAATAAAAATAAAATTGTTTAGAGCAACAATCATTATAAAAAAAACAATTTTGGAGGGTGGGCTTGTTGTTGTTGATGGTCTTAGTGGTGGTGGAGTTGTTGGTGGTGGTAGTGGTGTTGTTGTTAGTGCTAATGATGCTCCTCTTTCAGTATTTAAAGCAAACCATTATGAGTATTATCATACTAGTTATATAGATTTTGTCTCTCCCAGCGAATGTTTTGCATACAAATGTCAAGACTGCAGGGCGAAACATGATGTAGTGATTAATGCTATTAATGCATTAACTACTTCTGTAAAGAAATTGACATCTAACAGGGGTTTCATTTCATCAAAGAGGATTTTATTTCCATCCGCTCCATTAGAGATTAGGGCTAAGAGGAGAAGGAAAGTGATTTTCAAGGCATTATCAAGCATCTAAAAAAGTGAAATTGCCATTCCTCTATCTGTGTGTTGCACTAAGCAATGTATAATGTCCAAAGGAGAGCAACACGAGCTGAAGAAGGTGAATATATATGTCTTCCAACTAACAAAACAAACAGACACATATATGTTTCAACAGATGACACATCTGCTAAAAATTATCAAACAGATATATACATCTGTTGCAATAGTTGACTAACTTGCTACAACAGATAAATTATCTATTGTGACATATGTCTCATTTATTTTAGAAAATCAAACAGATCTTCGTATCGCTTTTATTTGTACCAACAGATGACCTATCTGCTGCAACAGATGATTCATATGTTGCAATGGATGGTTCATCTGTTGGAAATTATCATACAGGTCTTCCTCGTGTAGAAATTTGTCCCAACAGTTGATTCATTATTGCAACAAAAATATAATCTATTTGGGATAATTTAAAATAGGAGGAAGACTTGCTTGATTTGCTAGAACAGATGAGTTATCCTTTTCCGTTTTGTTGTATCACCGTGATTAGCATTGACCAATTCTGTCTTTCCAAGTGGATATAGAAGCTACTGTTGAACATCATTGACAATATGCTACTCTTTTTATGGAAATACGGAGAACAAAAAGCGCAGACACTGTAAGTAAGCGACAATAAAGATCTACGACGAGCAAAGCCAAATTCCATAGCACCGGATGAAGAACAACTTGTCCATATTGAGTAGATCTTTATAGCTTGAGCCTATCAAAGTAATTCTTAGAATCATACTTAAATTGTTGTTGATGTATTTGTTGAGATCTGTACCCATAACAATTGTTTTTACATTTCATTTATTCGTTGACTTATTTAAGCTAATTTCTGAAGGCTTTGATTTATTTTATTTTGTCTATGAATTTTATTTTTTCCTTAGATTTGAACTTATTAATTAAAAAGAAATACTAGATTCAAATATTGTAATAGATAATGTATCTGTTGCAACAGACGACACATCTATTGGAAAAAATTGAACAAATTTAGACATAGGTTGCAATAGGTAGATAATCTATTAGAATTTATCAAACAGGTCTTCCCACTGTTGCAATAGATGGACTTAGATAGAAACATCGAGATAATGCAACAGACGACCAACCTATTGCAACAGATAAACTATATGTCAGAGCACGTAGAATAACTGTTACAACGGATGGAGAATCTGTTGCATTATAAAAATTCAACTTTCGTTGGACATAAAAAATTGCCACTATGTGTAAAAAAGTTAAATTGAATTAAAATAAAAAAGGTGAAACCCATCGATGGTGTTCAGTTCAAACACCTAAAATAAAATAGGCATCAAGTAAACAATGTTCATTTTAAACACGTAAAATAAAATAGGCATCAAATGTGTCAGTTTGGTACTTTTTGCTGACTTGCCGTCATTTGCCCCCCAACGGTCACTCCCCCCCATTGTCTTATATATTCATCTTCCTCATAAAATTTAACCCTAAATTCTCAAATCTTTTTCTTCATCGTCATCTTCTTTTATCTATCCAAATTCTTCAAATTATTTGCATTTGGTCTTTCTTTTCTTCATCTTTTATTTTTTATTTTTTCCAACTGAGTTTGACAATGTCGAGCGCATCTTCCATAGTTTTTGGTGATAAAGATTTTGGATATTATAAGTGTGGTCATGAAGCTCTGTTAAAGACTTCTTAGACTCAACAAAATCCAGGTCGTAGGTTTTTTACTTGTAAGATTTCAAAGGTAATATTTTTTTTTATTTAATTAGTTGATTAATTATTGACTTGTAATTATTTTATAATTGTGTTCTTGTTTTTATATAAATTGGGTGGATACGATTACTTTGATTGGTATGAAGAATGACACCCTTCACAAGCAAATCGTGTAATCTAGGGTTTGTTGAACAAAGTCAAGGCTTCTGAAGAGAAACAAAATTGAGCAAGAAGATACTACATTATTGCTGTTATTGCTACTGGTTTGGTGTTATTGGGCACATGGATATTCAAGCCTAATTGCTGAATTTTTTATTGTGGTGTGTGTATTTGCTACTGGTTTGGTGTTGTCGAGCACATGGACATTCAAGCGTAACTGTTGAAAAATATCAAAAAGATTTAGGCATATGTTGTAAAATTTAGGTCATCTGTTAAAAATTATCAAATAGATCTTCCCACTGTTGCAACAAATTAGACTTAGATTACATAGAAATAACATTGGCATAATGCAACAGATAACCAATCTATTGCAATAGATAAACTATCTGCCAGAACAGATTCAATATATTTTACAACAGATTGACAATTTATTGCATTATAAAAAACTCAACTTTTATAAAAAAAAATTACTGTCACTACATGTACATGTAATAAAGTGAAGGGTGACTTGAAATTAAAAATTGCTATTTCACTGGCTCTTCTATATACATAGGATCCAAGCGGCCAGTCAGTACCCTATAAGCCCATACCTCTTGCAAGTTTTCCACAACGTTGTCGCACAAAAAAATCATTGGCTCGACCATTTCTTTGCTTGTCAGTAAACATTCGATATGTGCAAGAGTGAGAGAGTCACTCGCGTAATCGACATCATTTTTTGGAAGGATCATTCCCTTGTTTCGACCTTTAAAATCCTATGATTTCTTTATCAACACTTCCTTTGGCAAATGATTCATCAGTTTACTCTCCCTCAATAAGATGGGAAACAGCTCCATCAGTGGCTCCACGAGGATAAAAAGATCGAAATCATCGACGAGAGGTTCTTTACAGTCATAAATGTTGATCTTTCCCTCCCTGAGTAGTATATCAATAGCCCGATAATTCATGTCATTCACGCTAATGACTGCAAGAATCCTCTTTGCCTCGGTCCAGCTCGTGCTGTATGGATTTGGCCTTTCCCCCCTTACATATTTTATCATTTCTTCTTCATCCAAGTCCAACGTAGAAACTATGAAATCAAGTCCCACTCCAAGGGCTTACGCTTCCCTATTGAGTTGATCATACCTATCCTTGATCTTATTGCAGAAGTCGAGGTCCATTATCCTATCGGCATCGTCATAAGCTTCCTGGAACGTTAATTGCCTTTTCCTCATAAGGCACTGAATTTTGTCAACATGCTGTGATACAAGAAGTCAATTTTTAAATAAGTTAGTAATTGTAAAGATTCAACGGATGGTCCATTTGTTGCATAGGGTTCTCTGAATCAATAATTCAATACAACTGATGCAACAGATGGATAATAAGTTACAACAGAGCCACTACCAGTTGCACCAGTATACCAATCTGTTGCGTAGCTTCTTCTTCATGGGGTAGATTAGAAGGCTAGGTTAGAAAAAGTAAACTTGTCTTGTCCTCGTACGACATACGCATATCAATCATAGTCTGGAAGTCTTGGGGGAAAAGGGAGGCCTGGGGTAATGTGGTGCGCCTGGCTTGGCATTCTTGTCCTGTCGTAGATCCCTCTTCTCTTCGACGCTAAGTTCCGCGTATATGTCCACCTTATTGACTGGCCCCTGAACTTCAAAAGCTTTTGGAGAAGGAGGAATTGCATTTTTTTTTATTTCCGACCGGAGAGTATGTCTCTAATTGCTCTTTTCTTTCTCCTAACCAACACTGTAGGAGTGTGTGGCTCTCTTACCTTCTTGGAAAATTATGACACACCTCTTGGATTTAAATTTCTCGGCAGCTTTAGAGATAGCCTCAACTTTTTCAAAAGATTTTATCCTGGTTTTCCTTGCACTCTTTGCATTCGCAACGAGAACACGAGGGTGAAGAGGGGTGAGAGGGACTATGAAAGGGTGAAAAGGGGTGTTTTCCAACATATTTATTTTTTATTGAGCATCATCATGAGTGGTAGCAGCATCAGCATACCTGCCACCAACACCAACAACTCCACCAGAAGAAGCACCTGGATCTGCCTTAGTAGGTTGGTCATGAAGAGCCTCAACATTAGGCCGACCTTGCCTAACTGCTCTTCTTATGGATGTTACTCCAGCCAATTCCTTCTTTATTAACTCAACCATTGGGTCTGCTATAGTATCAACATGACCTAGAGTAATAAAAGAAGTCATCACCAACTCCTCCTCAGTAGGCACGATCCATGGATGCACAACCTATAAGAAAAGAAAAAAAAGATAGATAAATTTAAATCATATAATATAATAATTTTCACAGTTGGGGTACATTTTAAGAAAAAGACCCTTATGTTGCATAGTTTGCAGTATATGGTTAAAATCCATTTGAGTCGGGTTCAGAGAAACAGAGCAATACATGGATAATCTGATGCAAATATCAATCATCTGTCGCAACAGCAACAGATTACCAATCTGTTGCAACAGTTGCACAAAATGGGTAATCTGTTATGCAACAGATGATTTGTATGTCACAACTGATTAACAATATGTTACATCAGATTACACATCTGTTGCATAATTTGCAGTAGATGGTTAATCTGTTAGGAGTCGGGTTCAGAGAACAAAGCAACAGATGGGCAATCTGATGCAAGATATCAATTGTCTATTGTAATAGATTATCCATTTGTTTCACCGATTGTCACATGACGGGTAACCTGTCATAATAGATGTCCCATCTGGTACATCAGATAGAACATCTGTTGCACCAGATATAACATCTATTCAATATCTTTCATTGAGTAAAATTATTTTACTTGAAGAAGATGTACTGCATCATTCGAAGGGTTAAAGAGATCAGCCTCTTTAGTATTAGTGTTGCTCTTTGTATCCAACCACCTAAACATCCTTGGATGAGAAACCTCATCCGGGTAATCCATTACTTACTTTCGGAGAGGAGGAATGACTTCAAATGCCCAAGCCTAAAAAATGTAAACATGAAGCAAGTAAAAAAAGTCATAATAACTATATTCAATATAAATTAATGGATGAGTAAAATTTGTGATTAATTTTACCATAAAAGCCTAAGGAAAACCGTATAATGTGGTCGTCCCTGAGGATAGCTTTGTCAGTAAATACTGGACAGTCAAGTAGAAGTTGTCATATCCCTAGGGATAATTGTTGAATTTATAAAAATCCTCAGCATGTGCCAACAAATCAACTTTTATGACCTTGTTGACGTCTTTTGCCAATATAACCAAATGGTCAAACCAAACTAAGCACAATTTCTCCCTATACTACTCTGGTATGGCTTTATCCTCGAAATCTGTCAATAAATTCGATGCTTTGTAGCCACGTCGAGCAATGTCAAATAACCCATCTATTTTTTTCCTGCATTTTCTTGCCTTGGATCTTTTGTGGGGTGGTGGTTCTTCTGGACGATGGCATCTCAATCCCTTCACTATGGAAAACTCTTGCAAGCCAAAACAAACAGGCATGCAACAATAGTTGATCTAGATTTTATCCATATTCTTTTTGGCCCCCTCCTCCGGATCATTATCATCCCTCACGTACCTGATCCTGCACTTGAGAAGACCATATACCATCGTCATAGGGAAAAGAAAATGGGCAGGGGGGTCCTCAAGCAGCTCATGAAAGCATCCAAAGTAGCTCTTCTTAAAAAATCCATGTTTTCGTTCTTCATAATTTTCCTAAAATGTTCAAAAAATTTCCCCATCTGACATTTAAGTACAATTTGACCAGTTAGTTCTACTTTTGGGTTATTTATCAGCATCACAACTTGAAACCTATCAATACTAAAAGTTTTGATAGGATCATACTGGGATGTCGATATTAATTCACGCCCCATTGGTGATCCATTATCATCATGTTGATGATCATCCTTTTTTTCTTTCTCACTCTCTAATTCCTCTTTTTTCTTACTTTCATTTTCTTCATCACTATCTACAGACCCTTGTCCAGCTCCTTCAATGTTGTTTTCATATCTCTCCCCAGCTTCACTTTTCTCTGACTGAGATTGTTCAGGAAGCTCCTCCGAATCCCTCTGTACTGTAGCTTTATTTTTTGGATAGTCAGACGTTGATCCACTTTTACTTTCTTTTCTTTTGGGAGACATGTTTTACCTACAACCAACAGAAAAACAAAAATTACATTACAATTGATGTATGCATAAATTTTAAAAAATACATTACAAACACCACGAATACCGACACACCAACAGCCACCACCACAAACACCACCAACTAATGCCACAAAAACCACGAATACTGATACCACCAACAGCCACCACAAATACCACCAACTAATGTCACCACCAGTGCCACCACAATGACCACAAATACCACCACCACCAACACCACAAACACCATCCAATAATATCACGACAGTCAATGGAACACTGCAATAAAAACTAGGATTTTCTCGAGTTCTTCCTATGATTTTACCATCAAAACTCAAAATTGTAAACCCATTCTCGAAGATAATACAACTAAAAGTTTTATTTTTCATTATTAACTTAAAAGCCCTTATTTTTTAGAAAAAAATAATAAATATAGAACTCTTATCGAATTTGTTGTCTATGAAGACAAAGAAAACGACTGATACAAGCAAGAATGAAGTCGAAAATAACACCTATGTGGTTGAAAATGAGAAGAAAAGCGATCTATTATGAAGGGTTGAGCAAATTTGTTGAGTAGTTGTTGTATGTACTATATTGTTGAGTGAGAATAAGAGAGAAAGAGCGAGAACTCGAGATTTGAAATGATGAAACATTTTGTATGGGTTGATTTGTATTTTAGAAAAGAATGACAAGTTTTGAAAATGTTAATTTGGTCCGAATTGATGTTAATTATTTTTAAAATTATAAAAGATATGCGTAATTTTTAACCTTCTTATCATGCAATTACCAAAAGGGTACTATTAGTCTAACATATGAACTCAATTGAAATTATATAAAAACAATTGAAGTTGTAGTTGATCGAGTACTCTAGTTAACCCTATGAACTCACCCCTGGTCCTAGATTAATCAATTTAGGTACTATTAGTCTAACATATGAACTCAATTAAAATTGTATAAAAACAAATATTCAACATGTTGCATCAAATTTTGCATCTATTGTAACTTATCAATCAGATTAGGTAACAACAGATTACGAATTTATTATAAATTATCAAACAAATTAAGTCATCTGTTGCGATAGATTACCCATCTGTTGTAAATTATTAAATGGATTGTCATATGTCACAACAGATTACCCATATGTTGTAAATTATCAAATAGGCGTTGCCATCTGTTGTAGCTGACCCTATGAGAACTCACCCCTAGTCCTAGATTAATCAATAGTTGACCATATGAGAACTCACCCCTAGTCCTAAATTATTCAATTAAGGTATTAGTACCCTATCCTAGGTTAATCAATTAAGGTATTAGTCGAACATATGAGGTAGTAAGAATTAGTTCGACTTAGAGTGATCGATCAACGACTCTGGTCGGGAGGAACGCAATACCGTCTTATTATGCAATTTCCAAAAGACTCAATTAAAGTTGTAGTTGACCATATGAGAACTCACCCCTAGTCCTAGATTATTTAATTAAGGTATTAGTACCCTGTCCTAGATTAATTAATTAAGGTATTAGTCTAACATATGAGGTAGTAAGAATTAGTTCAGCTCGGAGTGATCGATTGATGACTCTGGTCGGGAGGAACGCAACACCGTCTCATTATGCAATTGCCAAAAAACTAAGTTGAAGTTGTAGTTGACCCTATGATAACTCACATTCAATTAAGGTATTAGTCTAACATATGAACTTAATTGAAATTATATATAAATAAATGTTCAATCTGTGGCAACAAATATCTTTTCTGTTGGATTAAATCAAATAGATTAGGTAATCTGTTGCAATATATTACGCATCTGTTGTAAATTATCAAACAGATTATGTCATTTATTGCAATATATCATAAATCTGTTGTAAACTATCAAACAGATTAAGTCATCTACTGTGATAGATTACCTATCTGTTGTAAATTATCAAATGGATTAAGTCATATGTCGCAATGATTACCCATCTGTTATAAATTATCAAATAGGCACTGTCATATATTGTAGTTGACATTATGAGAACTCACCCCTAGTCTTAGATAAATCAATTAAGGTATTAGTTAAACATATGAGGTAGTAGGAATCGATTCAGCTCAGAGTGATCGATTGCCAACTCTGGTTGGGAGAAACATAATACCGCCTCATCATGCAATTGTCAAAAGACTCAATTGAAGTTGTAGTTGACCTTATGAGAAATCATCCCTAGTCCTAGATTATTCAATTAAGGTATTAGTACCCTAGACTTAGATTAATCAATTAAGGTATTAGTTGAACATATGAGGTAGTAAGAATTGGTTCGGCTCAGAGTGATCGATCGACGACTCTGGTCGGGAGGAACACAATACCATCTCATCATGCAATTGCCAAAAGACTCAATTAAGTTGTAGTTGACCCTACGAGAACTCACCCCTAGTCCTAGATTATTCAATTAAGGTATTAGTCTAACATATGAACTCAATTGAAATTATATATAAACAAATGTTCAACCTGTTACAATAGATGTCTTTTCTGTTGGATTAAATCAAAAAGATTACATAATCTGTTACAACATATTACGCATCTATTGTAAACTATCAAACAAATTATGTCATTTGTTGCAATATATCACGAATCTATTATAAACTATCAAACAGATTAAGTAATCTGTTGTGATAGATTACCCATCTATTGTAAATTATCAAATGGATTAAGTCATATGTCGCAATATATTACCCATCTTTTATAAATTATCAAATAGGCGTTGTCATCTATTATAGCTAACATTATGAGAACTCACCCCTAGTCCTAGATTAATCAATTAAGGTATTAGTTAAACATATGAGGTAGTAAGAATCAGTTCATCTCAGAGTGATCGATTGACAACTCTGGTCGGGAGAAACACAATACCATCTCATCATGCAATTGCCAAAAGACTCAATTGAAGTTGTAGTTGACCCTATGAGAACTCATCCCTAGTCCTAGATTATTCAATTAAGGCGTTAGTACCCTAGGCCTAGATTAATCAATTAAGGTATTAGTTGAACATATGAGGTAGTAAAAATTGGTTCAGCTCAGAGTGATCGATCAACGACTCTGGTCGGGAGAAACACAATACCATCTCATCATGAAATTGCCAAAAGACTCAATTAAAGTTGTAGTTGACCCTATGAGAACTCACCCTTACTCCTAGATTATTCAATTAAGGTATTAGTCTAACATATGAACTCAATTGAAATTATATATAAACAAATGTTCAACCTATTGCAATAGATGTCTTTTCTGTTGGATTAAATCAAACAGATTAGGTAATCTGTTGCAACATATTACGCATCTTTTGTAAACTATCAAATAGATTACGTCATTTATTGCGATAGATGACCGAGCTTTGGAAATTTCCAAACAGAAATTGTCATCTGTTGTACTTAAATATTTTAAGATCCCCTTTTAAAGCAATTTAGGTATTTCCTGTCTGAGACAAAAAAGTTAATATACTAAGGCGGTAAAAAATATTACTCCCTCCATTTTATTTTAGTTGATCCTCTTTTTAAAAATATTTATTTCAATTTAGTTGTCCTTTTGATGAAATCAAGAGGATTTTATTATTTTCTACCAATAATACCCTTTATATTAAATGACTAAACAAAGTGTATTTACTCAAATTTATATTTTCAAAGCATAATTAATAAGGTCAGTTTAGTAAAATAAATTCCTAATTAATATTTTCTTAATGGGTGTGTCAAGTCAATAGGGGACAACTAATATGAAACAGAGGGAGTACTCGGTACTACTTGGATAACTAAAAAATCTCCTAAGTGAGTAGTCTTATCTGGTCTTTTCAATGCCACCATCTCCTCCAGCCATAAAGTAAGACTCAACTCATCACTCTTCTTTATTCTCAATTCTCATTTCTCTTTGTTTCCTTTTTTCCTCTCTTTTCTCTCTTCTTTCGAATGAGGATCCTTTCGGATCTCAACCAATCAATATCTTTTCTCAACTGACCTGGATGTTCTGATCCCTTTGATTTTTTTACATTGTAGGTACGGTTCACTATTGCTCTTTCCAACTCGTCTTCTTCTTTATATGTTATTTAAATTAGATATTTACATTTGTTGCTATTAATGATTTACCCATTATCAGTTTCCTATTTATTGAGAAAATTAAAAGAAAGGTAAATTTTAAGTCTTGAATGAACGAACCGTTGTTTTTATTAAAATATGCAAAAAAAGTCATCTGTTGGGAGAACTTAAAAAGCCTTGTTGTCAGTATAGTTTTTTATGTCTTTTGTTTGGTACTTTGGTGTTGTTGTTGTTGGGGATGATGGGTGTGTTGGAACATGTGACATTTGTGTTGTGGATGGTGTTGGAACTTATGGTGTTGTTTCTTTGTTGTTGATATTATTGTTGGTCGTGTTGCAATAGTTTCCTCAACTGTTGCAATTGATGAATCAGTTGTTGGAATAGACGGAACAACTATTTGAAGAAATCAAACCAGTAGCAAGGCTGGTTTAATTTATTCTAACAGATGACCCATCTATTGCAACATGTTATCCATCTGTTGCAATGATGCCTCATCGGTTGAACAGATGGGTAATCTGTTGCATCATATTGGTCATCTGTTGATTCTCTCAATTTTGTGTTACCCTTTTGTAATGTTCTTTTTATTTTCTTTTTATTCTTCTCTTGTTTGACATCAGATGTATTTCTATTATTTGTAGACAAAAGAAAGTGAAACTGGATCCACTTTTGCTCGGCCAGCATTAAAGGCTCGAGTATAGATGGGTTCATAGGAATAAGCTGCTTGCAGATAGAACCACTTCATATGTTAGAGGTATGTATTACTGATCAACCTATCATGCAAATACACATTCAGTACAATGATTTTGTGAATATTTGTTCTTCACCTATTAGGCGTTAATCCTTCAAAAAAGATATGGCATTTTATAGTTAAGATTGTTAGGTTTGAACTGGTAAGGCTGAGGGACCAAGACGGTGGTGTCGATACCCCATTACAATTTAATGACAATTTATGCTCATGTTTTTATGTCAAGTTTGGGGAAGGGTTCAAGTTTTTGGCCGCAGTGTAAATTCCAATAGTGATTGGACCGGTTTTAATGGCTCAATGAACTTGTTGAAAGACCTCTGAAGCCTCGCAATGCAGCAAACAATGATGGAACCAATAGAAATTCTCCTAGACCAAATTTATATGGATGGATTACTGGAGGAGACTTTTATACAACAGAAGGTGCTTGGGAGAATACCTGTACGCGAAGGGAGAGGTGAAAAAGGCCATATATCATCTCAGACCTTATTTAAGAGGAAAAATAGGGTGGGAAGGAAAGTGTAGCAAAATTGGCTGATGAAATTGACATAACAAATGAAAAAACTGGATACGCTACAAATGTGAAAGTGTATCCAAAAATGAAAATCCATCAGTCTTTGAAGAAAAAGAAGAATGGTCAAGAGGACTTGAGCTGGTCACTTTGCTAGAGACTACAACTAGCGAGAACGGCCTCAACGAAGACCCACAAATGCAGGACTTGAACTCTAAGGAAGCAGCTTTGCGATCACGGAAGGTGGTAAGATTATCGATCTGAATTAAAACCTGAACCAACTACTCCTGCATTAAAAATATGGGATCAAGCCAAGGTGGCAATTTATCAAGTTAAACTTGCATCCCATGCCTCTTATTTATGGATCTGGTCAGGTCAAAGGCAGTGGAAACAACAAGGCATGGGATTTCGGCACAACTTCGGACCTTTTTGTTTCTACTACCATTGACCTTATCATAGCCACAAACAAAAGGCATGGCATACAAGTTAGACTTCAGAAATTGATGCCTTGTCTTCTCGTATTTTTAATTCATGAGTTGTTGGTTTAGGTTTCAATTCTAATCGACAATCTTACCACCTTCCGTGCTCGTGAAACTTCTTCCTTAGAGTTCTGGTCCTGTACTTTGTGAGTGTTCATTGAGGCCACACTCGCTAGTTGCATTCTCGAGCAAAGTGTCTAGCTCTAGTTCTGTTGACCAATCTTTTTTTTCATCGACTGACAGATTTTTATAATTGGATACACTTCCACATTTGAAGCTCATCCAGTTTTTTTGTTTCTCATGTCAATTTCATTGGCCAATTTCACTACACTTTCCTTCCACCCTGTGTTTCCTCTTAAACAAGGTCTGAGATGATATATGACCTTCTCCACCTCCTCCTTCGCGCACAGGTATTCTCCTAAGCACCTTCTGTTGTATAAAATTCTCATCCAACAATCCATTTATATAAATTTGGACTAGGGGAATTTCTATTGGTTCCATCGTTATTTGTTGCATTGTGAGGCTTCGAAGGCCTTTCAATAAGTCCATTGCGCCATTAAAACCGATTCAATCACTTTGGGATATTTACACTGCCGCCAAAAACTTAAACCCTTCCCCAAACTTGACACAAAAACATGAGCATAAACCATCATTAAATTGTAATGGGGTATCAACACCACCATCTTGGAACCCTTCAGCCTTATCAGTTCGCACCTATCAAATTAAACTGTACAATGCAGGATCTTGTTTGAAGGATCAGTGTATAATTGGTAAAAAATTACATTCACAAAATCATTGCATATTATCTGTGTCTGTCACGGTAGCCTGATCAATAATATAAATAACTTGCATGCATGAAAATGAGATCCATTGCACATATCTTATTCTTTCTACCCCATCAGGACATGTTAGACAGTGCTTTTTATTCATCTGCACGCATGTGATGACTATTAAACAAGAGGTGTGAAGAGTCATGACTTTTTATCTTAACAAATTCAAAACAGTAGATGAATCAAAATCTCCATCTGTTGCAACTGACGAATCACCTGTTGGAAGAAATCAAAATATCTCCTCCAACATATGGTCCTTTTATTGCAACAGATAATCTATATATTGTAATAGATGGTAAATCTATTATGACAGACTAGACTGTGTTTATTCAACTGAACACATGTGATTACTTCTTGCTAAAAATGTTTGTTTCAATTTAGTTGTCCTATTTATAAAATCAAGAAAATTTTATTATATTCTTCCAAGATTACCCCTATTATTAAATGACTACATAAAGTATATAATTCACATTTATACTTTCCAAGCATAATTAAAAAGGCCAATTTGGTAAAATAATCACATAATTTATATTTTTCTTAATTGGTGTGCCAAGCCCATAGGGCCCAACTAATACGAAACGGGGGGACTATTTAAAAGAGGTGAAGAGTAGTGACTTTTTATTTAAACATTCAAAATAGCTAATGAACCGAATATTCCATTTGTTGAAACTGATGAATCAACTATTAGAAGAAATCAAAACATCTCGTCCAATATATGGTCCATCTGTCGTAACAGATAATACATATGCTACATCAGATGTCTCATCTATTGCAACAGATGGTAAATCTATTTTGACAAACCATCTGTTGCACATTCAATCCATCTGTTGCAACAGATGTTAAATCTATTGCGACAGATGGAAGATCTGTTGAACAACTCAATAATAAAGGTTGTTATCGAGTCTCAAACCATTTTGAAAAGGTGAGAAGTATTAATGTAAAAGAAAAAGTCACGACTTTTCATAGAAAACAAAATGCCACCAGTTTGAATGTATTTAATATAATGGAGCTGAACAGTCGTGCGTTTTGGGCTGACACATCCATATTCAATCTTCTATAAATAGGTCCCTCCTTAATCATTATTCTACTCAACTTTATTTATTTCTTGTATTTTTTTTGTGTGACATCTTCAACCACTTCTCTTCAAAGAGCATATTCCTTTCTCATTGAGGTAAGTTATTTTTTGGTGTAAATTTACTAGTTGGTCATATACGTTGTATTACATTTTGGACTTTTTTCTTTATATTTATCAATTCATACGTGTTCTAGATATGGCTGATCATGTTTCGGACATTGCTATTCTATGCGACACAATGCTGGAACTTCAAAGGTAGGTTAATGACCTGCTGAAGAAGTTAGTTATTGTGAGAGCGACGATGTCCAGACATATACAGAGGCTGATGAGGGCCCTGCTGCTGCGAGTTGATTGACCGACTGTCATTAATGATGATGATGATAATAATAATAATTAGAATGTATTTTTTCTTTTAGCATATGTATTTTAATTTTTCTATATCGGATTTATACCTAAAGTATTTTATTTTTCGTTTAATGAAAAATTTACTTTTAGTCGACTTTGGCATTTTTATTCTTATTCAATTTTCATTCTATCTATTTCTTCTAATCTAAACATACATACATATTAACATGTCGACAGGTGGAGGAAAGGAATAATGTTGAATCTAGTAGCACTAGCAATTTTGGCTTTTGAGTTCTTTCAACAAATGGACCATGTGTTGGAACAGATTGGTCATCTGTTGTGTTTCTGTCAACAGATTATCCATCTATTTCGATAGATTTGTCATCTGTTGGAGGAATATATTTCAGTTTGTGGAACTGTTGAGAATAATTGTGGTCTATTGTATTATTTAGTTCATGTTTTGCCTCTTTTTATTGATGCACAAGTTATTAAAAAAGATATTTAATATATAATAAATGATAACATTAGGTTCACAACAATGAGTTAAATATATAAATATCCACAACAAACAACAACACAAGTTTCTGCAATTACAACGATCATGGTGGATTACGATTTGGGCATGTGGTTCTTTTGTGGCCAGCGCACTTAAATATGGAGCACTTGTTTCTTTTTGATGAAAATGATTCTTCAACTCCACGCCTCCTCTTATATGTCTTTCTTCCCGGTTTGATAGTGCTTGGGTAGGTATTAATCTCCCCATAAACTCTACAGGAACAACCCAAGATTCTTCGGGAGGCACCGGAGTAATATGCCCACTATATGCCATTTTATATTTTTCCACCGAATAATATTGAGAGGAGTAATTGTAAACTTCAGGTCCATATTTATGACCGTATTGAGCTTGAAGCGCTGCCATAGCATGTGGACAAGGTATTTTGTCCAAGTCAAAAACTCTACACATACAAGATCTTGTTTGAAGATCGACTGTGGCAGCATCACCATGACTGGTGATACTGAATTTGTAATGTTCTATTTTATGAGAGAATAATCTATTCCCCAAACTGACATTCGTTGATATTGTTTTTCAATTTTGAGAATAAATCGGGTTCTTTTTTCTGGGCACTTGAACTGCACACGTCTTTCGTTAAAAAATTTGCTATACTTCTTGCTTGTTTTTTCAAACATAGCCTTGATAGAAAATTCTCATTTATCGCCAAATAATGAATTCACCGATTCAACTATATTTGATGTCATAATATTGTACCTATAGAAAAGAATCACTTAGTACGGCATCATACTAAACTTGTAAATCAAACATGACATTAAATTCATAAGAATGTACCTATATGCTGGACAGAATGCCCGGCTCCATCTCTAAACTGACGCATGCGAGAAATTCTACTACCTTGGGATTCACATTCGCTATTTGATTGAAATGGTCTAAAAACTCCTCTCTACTATATGCTTTAGCTGCTCTATAAAAAAGGGTCACGACCCTTTCGTTGTGATAGTTGTTTCGAATGTTCTCTCTAAGATGCCTGATGCAACAACCAAAGTAAGCTGAAGTGAAGAAAAGTGAACTCATCTTTGGAATACTTGGATGCCTATCCGATACAAAACAAAACTCTTTGGTATCTTTGACGCAGCTTCGCAGTTGTTAAAAAAAATCCATAAGAGGCATAACATTCCTTGTCCGCTACACAAAAAGCAATTGGAAAAATGTGATTCTCCGTATCCTGCGCCACCGCCGCTAGTAGAACTCCATTATACCTGCTCCTCAAGAAGGTACCGTCGGCGGCTATGCCTTTTATCATTGTCGAAAACCTTAAATCCAAGCATCATAGGATACAAAAAAGTACTTGAACCTTCCATTTTCATCCAGATGCAATGCCTTCTTACTTCCAGGATTTGTGGACTTAATCATGTAACAGTAAGCATCTAGGAATGTATACCCATGCTCGAGTATCCCCCTAACCAGGTCTTTGGCAATCCCCATAGCCGTATATATCTTTCAATAACTGACTAGGACATCCAAATCTGTAAGGAGTTGATTGGCCATAACCCTTGTTGAAGGGCCTTTGCCATCGAGGAAACTATTCCTGAAATATTCACCGAGGACATTTGCCGTAGCGTGAGAATTTTAGCCCGAGATGTGCTCTGAACCATAATTGTGATGCTTTTTATGTTTATGAATGATGAATCTGTTGGAACTTGCGTACTTCACCACTTTCAACCACCACTTGCAGTTTGAATTAGCACATTTGAAGCAAAAAACACTGCTCGAATTAATCACCTTCTTTATTCTGAAATCTTTTTTCAAGCAAGAAATAAACAAAGTGTTAGATAATTCATTCTTATCTTTGAATGACATTCCAATAAAAAAGTCGGTCCCGTCGTCTTGAAGATTTCTAGACTGTCGATTGAGAAGAAATGCGCATCGTATTGGTCGCATCAACGGGCGTAGGTGTTTGATCATCATCTGGAATTTTCATGTCTAAATCATCCAACCTATCATCAAAGAAGTCTTCTTGTTCTTCTATTTCTACGTTCTGGTTCTCATTCTCTCTCGTCTTTTCAACCATGTACACCCTTAACACCGGCCTGGTTGAATCACTTAGATAAGCACGCAACCGAACCTAATCGGTTATCTTGAAATACAGTACCCTCTGATTTTCAAAGGAGTTGTGCATGTAGTTGATGGCGAGTTATTCAGGTTGATAATTCAGTCTACAAAAACTGGTGATTAAGTTCACAAAATCATCATACAAACTATCACTTTGGACTGTCATAGCTATCATCTCTAGCATTTCACCCTTCTTCCAATGCCATACATATTAATTACTCTTCTCGATCCATTGACCATGACAATCCACCCCTATTGTTATTGATCCCTCCATTAGTGGTACCTAAATAAAGTCATTTGTTAAAAAAAGTTGATAGTGATTTCATAGTGTCGTGAATGAATCCCAACAGATGTGTAATCTGTTGCAACAGGTAAGTGATCAGTCGCAACAGATTACTTACCTACTAGGATTCATGTTATGCTTCTGAATATCTATTGCAACAGATGAAGTGCCTGCTGGGATTGATGTTATAGTACTAAATCACCTTTGAAGCTGATTCCAACAGATGAGTGACATATTGCAATAGATAATTAACCTATTGCGATAGATGACTTACCTGTTGCAACAGGTTAGTAATCTGTTGTAACAGATATTTACCCTATTACAACAGACAACACTTCTATTGGAATTGTGTTCAGATTCTGTTGCAATAGGTTACTAATCTGTTGAAATAAATATTTATCATGTCGCACCAGATAACTAATCTGTTGCAACAGATGTGTCAAATGTTGCAACATATGACCCATCTGATTAAACACGAATCCAACATATCCATCTTTCATTGAAACAGATGTCTCATCTGTCGCAATAGATAATTTATATGTTTAAACAAATGTATCTTATGTTGGATTTATGATTGGGTTCTATCCATTGTTGGAAAAACAACAACACAATAGCAGTTACTCAGATGACAAATTCAACTAAAAATCATAATTTGACTTACCAAGGTCTCCTATGAAGTAATGCTAAAGTGAAAAGTGATGTTCAAAATAAAATTTAACCTAAGAAATTGGTCAAATAGCAACAGTAGAGGTAACAACAACAACAACAACAAATGGTCGACAAGAAGAAGATAAAGATGATAATGAAGTAGAAAATAATAATAATGAAGCAGAAGATGATGAATAAAGTAGCAGAAACAATGAACAACAAAAATCACTAAGAGAGAGAAAACAACAATGGATGAGAAGAGAGAGAAATGCGCCTTTTTTCCCTTCGTTTTTTGTTATTTTAGGTAAATATTTGGATCAAAGTGTAAATTTAAAAATTTGTGCGCTATTTTCAAACATTTCCAACTTTCTTAATCCATAATAAAGTAATTGTCACCTCCACTCAATAATTAAGACTTGTGTCTCCCACACCTCATTTTAAAAGTCTTTTGTCACCTACAGCCCAAACCCTTAGTTAGTTGAACTTCAAATAATATTGATAGATAGTGTGGTCAATTACTACTCATATTAATTATTCTCTTCTTTCCATATTACTTCCTCCTTAATTAATTGTTATTCTTATTAAAAATATATGTATAAGTCTTATTACCTTTTTCGTTCGAAATAAATTGTCTCTTTTTATAGTAATTTTTCTATATCACTTCTAATTAGTTATTATAAGTCATTTAAGACATATCTGCTTCGCTAGTTCAATCATGATTTTACTAAATTACCTTCAATTAATTATTATGGTCATCGAAGCATTGTGTCACATAAATTAGAATAGAAGAAAAAGTATTATACATCCGAATAATTAAAAATTTAAATTATTTTAAAAATATAATTGACTATCAATACCACAAAAATTTAAACAAAGAGAGTAATATATATTATTTGAAAATTACATAACAAGTATTATAAATTGTAAATTTGTTTGTTACTTGGGTTTGAGAATTCATACTAGAATTTGAAATGTATAATTTTGTTCAATTTATTCTTTAATTCATAGTCATATTTTACAAGTTGTTAAACTTAAATCATTGCTTACTTATAATTCCTCATTGCGTTTCGAACCACTCACCAATTTCACCCTTAGTTTGTCAGTCCCCTTTTTAAAGGAGTCATCAACATTTAGTTTATAGTAGTTGGAAGTGGTTGTATTTATCCAAGAAATTGAAATAGGGACAAGGACGACTCAACAAATTTGGTGGCCTAAAACCAATTCTTAATAAAAAGTTTCAGATATATTCAATAAATTTAGCTTTTGTGTGCACCTTGTGTGGCGTACGTGCATATCGTGCGATGTACGTGCATCTTATGTGCATTTCATGCGTCATACGTGCATTTTATTGTCAGTAAGTAAAAATATTTTAGAATCACATAGATATTATCGTTAAAATTTGTGTGTGATATACAACCGTTGTGAACTATCTTCTAACTGAAAAATGGAGGCTCCAAAAAAGTTGGGGCCCCAAGCCATTGCGTTAGCGGCTTTACGATATAGCCGGCTCTGTTTTGGGACCTAAAGCAAAGGCTTTACTAGCTTCAGCGTTGAACCAACCTTGAATAGGGATGGATCTACTGAGAGAAATTAAAAGGGTCATTTGCAGTAAAAAAATATATATTTCAAAACATTGGAATACACCATATATAGGGACACTCAAGAGAGCATTCTTGTTTGAAAACATTATTATTATGGTGATTAATCCATAGGTGTCAAATAGCAAACCATAGAAAGTCTGGCCAAGAATATATATTGAATGGAGGAGGAGGAATTTAACGTAGGAAATTGCAAACAAAGGTTGATAATTATTGACACTTAACTCTATATATCTTGAATTAACTTAGCTAAGAGTCAATAAATTATTAATTCCCTTTGTTTAAGTTTGTTTTCTCATTATTTTAAGTTAGGAGAAAGAATTAACTTAGTATTGGTAAAAGTAATCTCTTGATACAACCATAATAGAAGACTTAAATATGATTATCTTTTTATTTACTAAAGTTAAGAAAAAACTATAGGCCAAATTTGAAAAATGAACTAGATTCATGGCAAACACCATAGGAAATCTCCATTAACACCATTCATTGTTGTCACTTCCGGCCAAACTCCGACTGTTGACACTCAATTTTGGCTCGCACTTTTTCCTTTAATTATTTTTCCGATGCTCCTTGGCCCTAAATAATTTTCAAAAAATTAAATAAAAATAAGATTTGTATTTTTTGTCTTTATTTCTACAAATTTTTAATAAAAAGGAAATTTATTTTTTCCTATCATATTATAAAAGAGAAAATGATCAAAAGCCCCTTCAACCTTTACCCCAAATTCCAACTACACACTTATACTTTGCGGGGGTCCTATGAGCCCCCTAAACTGTTTTAAAGTGGAATTATTACCCCTCTCGAAAACTGACAACCAGTCATTTGAAATGTGGTGTGATGCACGCGCTGCCACGTCATTGCCACATCACTTTTTCTTTTTTTTTACTCTAAAAAAATTAATTATTTAACTTTATTATTTCCTTTTTTCTTTCCCATTTTTCATTTTTCTCCATTTTCTTCTTCAACCAATTTCATCTTCTTGGGTCAAAAATAGAATTCTTGAGGAAAAAAATGGCGGATTAACGAAGTTCTTGAATGGCGGGTTAATGAAGTTCTTGAATGGCGGATTAATGAAGTTCTTGAATGGCGGATTAATGAAATTCTTTAACCCAATTTCATCTCTTTTTGCTCAAGATCACCATTAATGACGAATTCTTCCCCATTGTGAAAATTCAAAGCTTATCTTGAGCAAAAATAGAGAAAATTGGAGAAATGGGTTAAAAATTATACGTGGGTTATGTTGAAAATTATATATGGCATTGTGGAAATTCAACGCTTTGAGCTCGCCATTAATGACGATCTTGAGCAAAAAGAGAGGAAATTCAATTTCTTGAATTTTTTCAAGTTTTTTAAATCGGAGTTCCCCATCTTCCTCATTCAAGAATTCATTAATAGGAGAAATCTTATTGTTTCCTTAGTTCAAGTGTTTCTTGATTTCGGAGCAAAAAGGATTTCTTGGTTTCGAAGAAATCCATTAATGAGGAAGATGAGGAACTCCATTAATGAGTTCTTGAATTTTTGTTTTGAAAAAGAGAAGACGACGATATGATGTGGCAATTAGAATTTATTAAGAAAAAGTAATAATTAAAATATTTATTATATTATTAAAAATAATGACATGACAATCAGAAAATAAAGAATTTAAAGAGAAATGGAGTCAAATGACGCGCCTATGGGCGGGTGTAGTCATGTCCAGTGACAGGTCAGCAACTGGGGGTAATAAATTCGGTAAAAATAAATTTAGGGGATAATAGATCACCTTTAAAGGTTGAGTGTGCAGTTGAAATTTCGACTAAAGGTTGGGAGCTAATAGACCATTTTCTCTATTATAAAATATTTTAATCAAATATAATTAAATAATTTAACATCAAAATCGCAAAAATAAAATATTTTTTAGTAGTTGCATTCACATTTTTTGTAATTGTATTTTTCAGTTGATTCTTTGAGAATATATATATATATATATATATATATATATACATATTTTGTCAAAAATTATAAATATTAAATTATGAAATCAACAAATCAGGCACGTATACAAATTATGTCTATAATTTATGTACGTATGTACTAAAATAATTTTAGAATAGTAGAAAGTATCAATAAAATTAATTTCAGTAGAAAAAGAGTATTCAAACCAACAATAATCTAACTTTAATTTTTTATTTCATCCAAATCCAATTGTTATTTTAGAAATTTCAAGTCAAAACCCAAAAATTAATCCGAAATTCAGTATAATATCCATGTCCAGTTTATCAATCCATCTAATAAATACATTAATCTGGTCCGTCAATTTATTCCTAACCCAAGGATCTCAAAATTATTATATATTTATGTATATAGTTTATATTTATCTTTTATTAAAATTTGGACTGTCCGATCAAACGATCGGACGATCCATATTGCGGTCAACAAATCAATACATGCACATAAGATATCAGATGCTTTCTTATTTTCCAAAAAAATTTCACGTGCCTTCCCTCTGCCCAAAGCACCAATGTCCCATCCCCATCAGTATTCACAAAACAGCGACAAACCAACCAACCCCTTTCCATCTCCTTCTTTACCTCTCTTCTTCATCACCAAAGTTAGCCGCCTAAACTCTAGCCTCCACCACGGTAGAGCCGTTGTCACCACTACGAGATCTTCATTTTCCGCTCCTCAAACCCGTGACTCCGAAAGAAGCCAGAAAAGCAGTCCCAAATCCGTATAACGGAAAAAAGGAGTCAAAATCGCGATTAATGGCCTGAAAAGGCAAAGGATTCGTTTCAGAGCTTCTTTTCAAATTTCAAATCGAATTTTTCTCGCGTTTTTGTTTAATTCGAGTTTCGAATCCGGACTTCCAAGTCTGGATTCACCTATAAATATGGATTTTTCGTCATTCGAGAGGGAGGGAGTAGGGTAGCAGCCAAGGGAAAAAATTCAAAGAAAAAAACAGAAGAAAAAATCGTGAGAGCAAAATTCGAAAGAAAAAACAGAGAGCAAAAGAATCGAAAAAAAATAAATTCGGGAGTACGGTTGGAGATTGTTGAAAAAGCAAAAAAAGAAAAGAAAAAATCGTGAGATATTTGAGATCAGTGATCTGTGAGAAGAAAAAAGAAAAGAATTCGAAAAGAGAGTTTGTTCTTCTTTAGAAGTTTGAAAATTTGGAAAATTACAGGTTGAAGGAAAGGGCCTGTGAATCATTAAAAGAAGATTTTCAAAAGTAAGCAGCAGGAATTGTAGTTTGCATTCTGTTTTCGGTTGAAATTTGAGTTCCCGGAGTCCGAGTTCTTCACAAAATTCTTGACGGAAAGACTCGGTTTTATTGCCCGAAAAAAGGTGTGAATCCGCATCCTTTCGTTCGGATTTGCTCTCCTTTTTATGAACACGAGGTCAACTCCGTTTTTTTTGAAGTAATGTTACTGTTGCTGGGTTTGGTTCTCTGAAATACATGACATAACAGGATTTTAATTTTTTTTTTTTGGTTATGGTATTTGTTGTCGTTTTGGCGTCGGGGAGGAGGATGTGATATCACTTTTATCGTAGCCGGGCTTATGCCTTGATTATGAGACTAGAGGATTACATAATTTCGATTAAAAATATGATTCTGTATGTGAATATATGGTAATATCTTGGTGTCGAGTTTGTTTATTAGGATACTGTTTACTATCTGCGAGTCAATTTCATGGATCCATTTTCGTCTTAAATTTCATTTTTTTATGAGGTCGTTCTGTATTTTAAAATCCGAAAAAAAAATGTAAAATCTGCCCTTTCATTTCGTTTTCGTCTTACTTTCGGTTCAAATGATTTTGTTCTTGGTATTAGATTTGTTGTTGTTTTCGTGCTCCTGTGGATAGAGTGTTGAGTCTACTTTTGGCGAAGCTATTTCGGATACTGAAAATGCAAGTATGTAATTAGGTGAGCACATTTTGGATTTCGAATTTGGTTATGGTGATAGTTGGTGGGTGTCCTATTTCTTATTTTGTATTGCTCTTATTTCGTATTTGTCTGATTTCCATTTTTGCTATTTCTTATTCCTTATTTCTGTTACGCCATCCATCCTACTTGTTTCATTACGATCTTGCTTACTATTCTTTATCTTGAGCTGGGTTCTATCCGAAATAGCCTCTCTACTTCTTCTTCTTCGCTCGTAGGCAGCGGTATGGACTACATACATTTTATCCTCCTAGACCCCTCTTTGTGTGGGAATACATGGGTTTGTTGTTGTTGTGGTGATATTTGATTATTTGCAAGTGAGATTTGAGTTTGGATATTGCGTGTTTGTCCCCTTTTGCGGATTTAGAATGTCTAATTTGGTCCTTGATTTGATGCCCAAGAAATCAACAAATTTGATAGTATCCACTGTAATGCACTATGCTAATAATTAAGAAATGTTCATGTTGGTTTGATTTTCGGAACATGTTTGAGAAGCCCTCATCGACTTGTGATGAATTATGTATTTATGTGCTGAAGCTTAGATAATTGATTTATAAGATATAAATAAGTTTTGTGCCTGTGGTTTTAGATTGCAACTTCTGGCGATCATTTTTGGGGTGTGTTACGTTTCTTGATGCTTAATTTTAAACAAAGTTAGTAACTGCATTAGTAGTATCCATGGGCAAATTAATTTGGAGAAAGTACAAAAATAACACTTAAAATTAAAATAATTTTATAAAACTAGCACTTAAATTTAAAAATTCGGTAAATAGCCAATAAGGGATGCACGCGAGAAGTTGGGATACACTTGTCACTATTTCACGTATTTTTCTATACTTTCACCGTTCATGAAACCACTACTCATATTTTACCATGAAAGATTAGTAATTTTCTGTTATCTTAGTCATTTTCTCTATCCCATAAATATCATTAAATCTTTCATTAAAAAAAAAATGTAATCAATCCAAACACCATTAACATCGGGTTGACTCTTTCGCCACCTTTCAACCACCGTCTTGCACGACAATAGCTGCTGCTAAACCAACTGTGTAACTAGCATCAAACCAACATCCTAAACATCTAAATATGAATTGTTTATCATCCAAAGAGAATATCATAAAACACTTTGATTTTTCTCTTTTACATCATAAGCTTATAAATAATGAAAGCACATCGAGCTTACGGTGGAGGAAAAGCAAGAAAAAAATTTGGGGTAAATACAAAAATAGCATATAGATCAATAAAAAAAATGGAGGAGAAAACCTATTTTGAAAAGAAAATGACAAAAGAAACATTTACACGTAAAATTTGCAAAATAGAGTTAATTATAGCCGATAGGCTATACAATGAAAATAAAATGGATCGAGGATATACTTTATGTTAATTGGCCAAACTTGGACCATTATCTTTGCTATTGGCCAAATGTCTTTCTCTTTTAAAAATGTACCAATCTAGTATAAGAGAGTATTAATTGAGTATATGGACATTGCAAGTGTATCAATATAGTATAAAAGTGTATTAATGTGATATAAAAGAATATCAATTGGGTATAGGGACTGCACGTGTTTGCATAAAATTTCTTTTTTCTTTTTTTTTTAAACAGTATATCAATATAGTATAAAGTGTATCAATTGAGTATAGAAACTGCATGTGCTCAATTGGGCCAAATGGCTAAAAAGGAAATTTAATTGGGTCAACTGGCAAAGGTTTTCCACCTTTTCAATTATGGGTCATTTTTAAAAAAATGGTTAGCCCATGTCCTTTTCTCAATTAAGTTTCAAAATTAAAAACGAGTAGCATAAGTCTTAAATATTGAGTAGAGGTGATAATTTTAAGATTAGTATTAATGACACTAATTTTAAAACTCTCAAATTTTATAATTTACACAAGGGTTTCTACACATCTACACAAAGATCTCTATACCATCACCACTGCTCCTCCTCCATACCTTTTTTGTTGTCGTCGCCGCCACCTCCTCTTCCTCCACCAACACTATCACTATCATTGCCACCTCTTCCAGATTTATCATTATTTCCCCCCCCCCCCCCTTATAACTATCGCCTATTTTTCTTCTTTCTTCTCCACTACCGTCGTTATCAACACTGCAACAAATGTCATCTTCTCATTCGACGTCACCACTAGCACCACCACCTTCCTTTTTACCATAAATATCACTTTTTCGTGGGTTCCTCCTCCAACCATTTTTTTTTTTCAAAAATTAAGTATAGAAGTTATTGTAGCAACTATTGAAGTTGTTGCAGTAACTTCGATAATTGTTGTAACACAATAACTAATAGTAGTTGTTGCAGCAATTATCGTAACTGTTGCAACAATTATGGTAATTGCTGAAGCAACTCTCGTAATTGCTGAAGCAACTCTCGTAATTGCTGAATTATTTCTTCATTCATTTTTGAAAGAAACAATTTTTTTTTTCAAACTTCTTAATTTTTAAAAAAATAGTCCATGAAGATTAAAAAAGAAAGAACGAAATGAAAAGAGAAAGAAAAAGAAGAAGAGAAGATGGAAGAAGAGTAAAATCTAGAGAGAAAAATAAGAAGAAGATGGAGAAAAAGAAATTTGGAGAGAGAAAGAAAAAAAAAAAAGATTGAAAGATAAGAAAAGGAGCGAAATTCTAAAATTTGAAATTTGGAGTATAAGGATTTTTAAAAAGTTTAAAAAATTATATTTTATATCCCAATTTATTTTAATCACTAATTAAAAGGAATTTGACTTGAGTTGGTCAAAGTTATCACCAATTTTAATTCTAAAACTTATTTATCACCCCACACTTAATTATTGAGCATCTATCCTTTGAAAATTTGTCAAGTCTGGATTACAAAGTCAAATGTTTGTCACCCTTTTATATTCGGATTTGGGTGTTTGGTCAAGCTTTTGTTTTCCGTAGGATCCGTTCATTTCCTTCAACATAAATATTTTTCTTATCTAGGGGGTAGCATATAGTCCTATTTGTTTACTCCCGAATGTTCGTTTCTGATAGACGTATGCCACCCTGTTCTCACAATTCGATTAGAATTTAATATTTGAATATTCATGTTCTCTGTTTGTTTAGTCAAATGGTTAGAAAGAAAAGGTGATTTTGAGTTCAACAAAGAAAATAATGGCCTGACTTGACTTTTAGCAAATCTTATGCATTCTCTAATTTCCCTTTCTTACTTTTATCAATATTTAATCCTTACCATTCTTTATCTTTTTCATTTTTGCATGAAACTCGAGAGTTGGAGTTTCACAATGAAATTCGTTTTGGATTCAGTATTGGATCAATCGCTATTAGGATCACAGAGATTCGAGACCACATATACTTGAAAACTCAAACTCCAAAATGGAGTCTAGTACCCCTTTTATTTGTCCTTCGTTAATTTATTCATATCATATTTTTTTTTTTGACAATTAACTTTATGGTTGTTATTAATTTTGTTTGAGATAACTTTATTTATTGCTTCATAATTTCTTTATTATGTGCCGATCTTAAAAATGGGATATCATATTGTTGTGATTAACGTTTAGATAATTAGTTTGTAGAAGGAAATTTTCTTCAAAAAATAGCGAATCTTAAAATTTTGGCCAAGTGTTTAGTTGGTTATCTTACTTTAAAGAGATTTGCTAATAAAATGGATGTGGTAATTCCCATCTTTGCTTTAAGAATTAAAAAAAATATAAATATATTTTTGAAATTAAATTGGTAGGAAAAAGGATTGCCAATTTTAGATTCATATCGCTAATTTCAACTTCTTCTAATGAATAATGCTAACATGTTATGCTATTTTATTTTTATGAATGCTATTAAAGTTTTCAAACCTCAAATAGGATAGAAATGCGAGGTATATATGTTCATCCGCTACTACGTGCAAGGTACATTATTTTCGACACTACCTAAAATTATTTTCATCATTATTATCGTTCATATTTATTATCAATATCACTACTTTACTATTGCATCATAATTATCATCTCTTTTAAACGTTACCGATATTATTATTATTACTATTAGTTATTATCGTTATTGTTCATATTATTATTATTATTATCATTTTTATTTTCCAACATATTTACAGTCTGTTACCTATTTTTTCACACTCTTAAAAGTATATTTCGTAAATAAACTCTCATGCTATAAAAATACTTCATTTATCCTATAAATAATTGTAGTTAGATATTTAAGTCCACATATATTCAAATTCCCTTATAGAACTCTAAGACTTTTAATCTTCTAATGTATAGAAATTATATTATCATCCTTTTCATACTTAAAGTGCATGTATATTTTTGCATAATTGCATCACTCTCATTGTACATGGTAGCGTCATGTTGCTATACCTTAAATTTTTTTTTGAATAATAAATATGTAACAAAAGTTTTCTTATAACCGTTTTAAAGCAAATAATGAAATAAAGTTTTTCCAATATTTTAAGGGCTATCTCCGCATAGGCTCTGAGGGGTGCCTAACATCTTCCCCTCGAGTAATTAAAATTCTTACTCAGAATCCCAAACATTTTTGATAGACTAAAACAGAGTTTTACATTAAAATTGGGTTTTCCTAATTTTCCTAAAAGTTAGGTGGCAACTCTAAAAAATAAATTTTCAAAACCTAAGAGTCACAAGCATGCCACCATACGTCATGTGTTGTTTCAAGCGGTTCGAAATAGGGCGCGGCAGAATAGCGACTCTACTGGGGACGTTAATGAACTTAGGTTTTAACTTTAACATGTTTAGTTTAGGATTATTATGCTTTTATTATTTGCTTTACATGTATTTATATTATGCTCTGTGTGAAAGGATTCAAGCCAAATCCAAACTTGCGTTTCTTATTTGTTTGAACGACACTACTTGTTACTGCTTTATCACTTGCATTTTGCTACCGAGTCTTTAACCGTACACAATTCACACACTGTGGTTCACGCAGGGGGTGTCTTACACTCCTCCAAACCTTCTTTGGATTCTTTAGTTTCAGAGTCAGTGCAATTAGGTTAGTGCATCTTCTCGCAGCTATTTAGTCCCACTCTCAAACATTTAGGAAAAACTCTTACTCTAGAAATAGGTCATATTGGATAAACCTTAGGCGTGACATTCCAAGACATCGTCATCGTAATTAGGAAACCACCCTTTTGTCAAAGGTTACAAACTTGTCGACATATTATTGTGTGGCAATTGGTGTTAACGGTCTAAACTAAAACACATAGTGGATTTGAGATAAACGACTTACCATACCCTTTTCTTTTTCCTTCCAGATGAATATTAATTCAAATTTGTCAAATATCCAAATGGTCATCTCTGCCCCTGATAACCTGCAGAACTGGTGGAGAAATATCCATGTGGCACATGGTGTGGAGGTTCAGGAATATTTTGGGTGCTCTATTGTTGCTAATGAGGGTTCGAGCTAACAAGACCCTCATTACACCATTGATGGAGTTTTGGGACCCGAACACAGTAACCTTCAGGTTTTTGACTTCGAGATCACCCCTACCCTGGAGGAAGTCAGTGAATTTGCTGAGCTGCCGCTTTAAGGGAAGCTGTTGGTACTCCCGTCACCTATAAAGAAGGAGAATTTCTTGAGGCTTTTGGGATTGGATATATTTTCTTCACTAAGGAACGTGGAGGATGGAAAGGTAAAACTGGATTACCTTTTCAGAAGATTCGGCCGTCTGGAGAGATATGACGAGTGCAGGAATGAGTTTTTCTGCACCCGCAGACAATGGGTGCATATGATATCAAGGTCCTTCGTCTTGTCTTTCTTGGGAACCATGATTTTCCCAATGAGACGACACTGTGTTAACATTAATATTCTGCTAGTCGTAATGAATGTCTTTGCAGAGCCACAGAGGCTCACTTTAGTGTACATGATACTTGCAGAGGTATTTCGGTCATTATCCACCTGCTCTAGGGGACATGACTTCTTTGGGGGTTGCAATCTGCTGCTACAGATTTGGGCGATAGAACACTTCTATTATCGGCCTTCGACAAATGGATTATACGATCGATGCACGCAACCGAATTCAAAGTCATGAAGATCGCTTAAGGTATTGGATCGTGCCAACTTGGAAGGAAGAGTGGCGCGAGTTTTTAACCAATCTTACTAGGAACTCCATCTAGTGGAAATATTCTTGGATGGGGGGATTTGCCTTCATCAGAATTGGGCATCTGTACTTTATTGAGTTTATTGGGATACATGGCATCCAACCATATGCGCCTCTGCGGGTCCTTAGACAATTTGGCGTCATTCAGGATATCCCACTTTGGTCTACCATGGTACTTCATGAGGACAGTTATGGTGCTTTGATTCCGATGGCATGAGTGACAAACCTACAGATAGAGTGGGATTACATTGTTATGATAAAGATAGAAGGAGAGAAATGGTGCACCCCAAAATATTATGCGTGGCGCACCGCCGTGAGTCATATAGCTATACCAAGTGACGATGGTTTTCGAGGACTCACAGACCCTCGGTGGGTCGAATAGGTTAGGAGACAGGTGCTTTCCTGTATGGATCTCACTACACCCATGTATAATCAGATAATGTAACGCCCCAAGAACCTATCCCGAGACGTCACATGGTGCTCAAGGCCACACGTGGCCTCAAACTAACCCTCTAAGCCTGTCATCACTTTCAGAACTCATTATAGCACAAATCATGCTAAGATAAAGAGGAATAACCATGTCATGAACATACTGAAACATGAAGTACTACTGCCCTGTACAAACAAAATACTGAAATCTTTGTACACGCTGGTACACTAGTCTGACAAAGACTCTACTACATAGGACTGAGGAGCCATTGGGACAGATCCCCAACTGACTCGTACTGAACTGAAAGTAAACAACCATCTATTAACAAGACAAAATCGGAGACACAGGTCCTTGAACCATGAGGACTCACCAACCGCAGAAATGTAGATGAAGGTGCTCAAAGATCACTGTCGCTGCTGAGACTGAGCACCTGAACCTATATCATGAGGAAATATAGAATACAAAAGAGTATGGGAGTCAGTACTTGGGAATGTACTGAGTATGTGGGGGTGGATGGAACATTTTAAATAATATCATAAATGTATAATGATAACACTCAAATTACACTCTTGAATGGGTGTAAGCGATCGTTGTCAATATAAAACCCAACTAGGTTGGGGTCGAATCCCACAGGGAATAGGGTGTGAACTTCGATTTGTTTACGAAAGATTTTACTGGTAGTTTACTACTTCCGAAAGATGGAGGTTTAAGTTCACGGTGGGTTAAATATCACTTTCAATACTTTAGTGTTTGTAATCAAGATAAATGGGAAACCAGAGTTATGTTCACCAAGGGTTTCGGGAATTGACAGATACTAGGTAATGCTAGAGATTCTCGAAATGAGTAGAACAACAGAATATCCCTGATGATTATACTATCTGACTTATCTCTTAAACTCACCAGACAATTTATTATCTAATTCTCTCGAACTTAGATAACTTATCTATTTCTAATAGGATGTTATCTCAGGTAGATTAATTCAGTTACAACATTAATCATTAAACAGAAGGTTGGTAGCTTCCGAGTCCCTGTTGATAATTCACGTCCTCTAGTCTATTTCTCCGTTAGAAGCAAATAAAACCTAAGGCATAACCTAATGTTTGCAACCACTAGATTTTAGTTAAAACAATAGAATTTCAAGATGTTTTACTACTCTTTGAATTCGTTAAACACCTAGTATCATATCAAACCCTAATCCATGGATCCCATAACTCCGGCTAATGAAATTGGCCACTCATGATTTGATGAACGAAATGCCAAGTTGAATTCATGATTATAATGATAAACTTACGAATGGATAGAAAACAACAAGTAGTTCCTCCGATTTAATCACAAGGTAGAAACCCCAAATATAGTTGATACGAAAACACAAGAATATTTTACGAAAGAGAGCAAAAATACGTGTCTCTCTTCTTAGAGTTGATGTCTGATAGATGAATTATTCTCCCTCAAAAACCCTAAGAGATGCTATTTATACTAAAGCCTAATTAAGGAAATAAAATAACAAAATTAATAAAATTGGCCGGAATAGGTGACGCCCAGGCTGACGCCGCGTCAAGAAGTTGACACCCTATCACGGATGGCGTCAGAGAGGCTTCAGTTTCCTTCAGGTTCTGTCTTAGGCTGACGATGTGGCTAACGCCGTGTCAGGGATCTGACGGCGTATCACCGACTCGTCAGATATCTTCTTCCCATGCTAACTTTTTGCTTAAGGATGACGTCATTCTTGACGCCTTATCATGACTTTGACGCCACATCACGGCATCGTCAGAACTGCTCCTCAAACTGCAACTCCCTGGTTAAGGCTGATGCTAATGCTGATAGTCTATCACGAGGCTGACGACTTATCACGGAGGTCGTCAGCCATGTTTTCTTCTATTTTACTCATATTTTCAACTCTTTTGCTCCATTATTGTTTATTCTCATTTCTTCAGCCTTTTTCTGCAATATCATGAGCAAACACATCAAAATAACAAGAGTTGCTTCAGAATTCACAATTATTTTGAGCTAAAAAGCATTAAATGTGTTAGCTTTTGCTCACACATCAACACCCTCAACTTAAAAAAATTTCTTGTCCTCAAGCAACAACTTACTAAGAGAATACAACAAACATTCAACAGTCAACAACCAATTTAGCTTAAAACTCAGTTTACCATCTCCAAGGTCAACCAACTCAAAATTACTGTGCAATTTATTGAAAAGCAGCAATGTAACACAAAGGCTTCTACCCATGGCATCAACTAAGTACCTACAATCATGTATGTATCAATGTACACTACCCAAACAAGTAAGTAACTTAGCAAGATACTAGTGTGCCCTCACAACCAAGAAATTCCCCTCTTTTTCTCATGTCAGACATCAAAAATATAAACACGAGGATCATCACAAAAACACTCACTCTCAGAATGAAGTTCAAACCAGTGTGTTCCAAATACCATATGCTTTCCCTTATCGTCATTACCAAGGTTTCCAGCTAGGTACGCTAGGATCACTATAGGTCTTTCTTCGTCTTGTAACGTAGGCTAGGGCTGGTATGATATTATACGGCATTTAGAGTGACTAACCTCCTTGGCACTACCTTAACTTGTGGGGTCCATTTATTAATCTTTTTTTCTTTTCTTTTTTTTTTATCTTTTTTCTCCTTTTTTTTCAATTTTCCTGATCACACTTTCAGGATGGGTACACTTCTTTTTATTCAAGCAGAGTTTCTTTTCTTGCTCTTTTTCACCAACACCCAACCTTTTATTCTTTTTCTTTGATTCTTTCTCTTCTACTCTACCATTCTTCATACCTAACTTATATCACACACCCCTATGATAGCCACCCTCAACTTAGGCTGTTTGCCTACGTTAAGGTGCACAGTGTCCAAGGAGGACCAGGGCCAAAATAGGTTCATTATGATTTAAAAAGAGAAGGTGATAGGTATCATAGAAAGAAAAATGGTTAATTAAGGCTCAAAACAGGGATCAAGGGATTTTGTACCTTTAGTGAAGTCATTAAGGCTAAAAGTGACTTATAATCCAAAATGGCCTATGATCCTTTCCTAACCCCTATCTCTCAACCAAGGCAAGACAAACTGGGCAAGTTCTAGATTTGGCAATACAACAGGGAACACAGTAAGGTCTCACAGACACATGGCACACAAGCATTTCACTAGATACTACCTATCTGGTTCATGCAGTTGTTCAGCAGTGATTGTTAAACACTAAACTAATGCCATGGCGAGATGCACAATGGTCACATTAAGATGCAATTCACACAGTCATGCAAACAAACCGTCGGAGAGGTGTTCAAAATCACAAACATCAGTTGACTACCTAAAGAACTTGCACTACTCCTAGTTATTTACAGAATATACTACAGAAACATGCTACCCTACACCCTTAACTTAAAATCAAAACAAAATGAAACTAAGGGTTAGGATATACCTGGAGTGGGTTATTCTCAGAGATCATGGGTTGCCTCCCATGCAGCGCTTGATTTAACATCGCGGAACGACTCAGGTGTCTCGATTACCTCAGACTTCATCGAGAGAAATAATGATGATGCTTTTCACTGATTCTTCCAGTCCAATGTAAAGCTTTACCCGTTGCCCATTTACTTTAAATGTACTGCCATCTTCGTTTTCAAGATCCACTACTCCAGATGAGTGGACTTGATTCACTTTAAAAGGAGCTGACCACTTAGATTTTAGCTTTCCTGGGAACAACTTAAGTCTGGAATTAAACAGAAACACCAAGTCCCCTTTTTTGAACTCTCGCTTCTCTATCCTCCAGTTATGGTACTTTTTCATCTTTTCTTTATACAAATCTGCTCGTTCATATGCCCTGAGATGGAATTCATCCATCTCATTCAGTTGCCCTAATCTAGTTCTGCAGCCTCCTTCCAATTCAAATTCAACTTTTTGAGTGCCTATAAAGCCTTGTGCTCCAGCTCTATTGTCAAATGACACGTTTTTCCATGGACCAGTTGGAATGGTGACATTTCAATAGGTGTCTTGAAAGTAGTTCGGTATGCCCACAAAGCATCATCAAACCTTCACGACCAATCTTTTCGGGTAGCATTCACCGTCTTGGCTAGGATGGCCTTAACATCACGATTCGACACCTCCACCTGCCCACTATTTTGTGGGTGGTATGGAGTAGCCACTCTTTGTTGTTTCACACCATACTTCGCCAGATCTGCCCAAAATAATTTATTGTAAAAGTGAGATCCTCCATCACTTATAATAGTGCATGGTACTCCAAAGCGAGAGAAGATGTTCTTTTTGAGAAAAACAATAACTCTCTTTTCCTTATTGTCAGCCAATGCGGTAGCTTCGACCCACTTAGAAACATAATCAACAACAACCAGAATATACTTTATTCCGTAAGAACTTACAAACGGACCCATGAAGTCAATACCCCACACATCAAATAACTCCACTTCAAGCATCTTAGTCAATGGCATTTTATGTCGTTTAGATAGTGACCCCTGTCTTTGGAACTGGCCACATTTCTGCACAAACTCGTGGGCATCTTTAAATAATGTTGGCCAATAATAGCCACTTTGCAACACCTTCTTGGTCGTTTGGTCACCTACATGGTGACCCCCAACTGGAAAAGCATGACATACCTCTAGTATACACCGTACATCTACATCAGGCACGCATCCCCATATGATATTGTCTGCACATCGCCTGAATAGATAAGGCTCATCCCAAAAATAATGTAGTACATCATCCAAGAACTTCTTCCTTTGGTGGGATGAAAGATTTTCTGGGAGGAGCTCACTCACAACATAATTTGCATAATCAGCATACCAGGGCAATGCTTCCACAGCAGTTGCCAGGATCTCCTCATCTGGAAATGTATCATTTATTTTTATTTCATCATTAACTTTCTGTCCACATTCCATTCTAGATAGATGATCTACAACCTGGTTTTCACAACCTTTTCTATCTTTGACTTCGA
The DNA here is from genome assembly GCA_030864215.1 of Capsicum pubescens. Taxonomy (NCBI): domain Eukaryota; kingdom Viridiplantae; phylum Streptophyta; class Magnoliopsida; order Solanales; family Solanaceae; genus Capsicum; species Capsicum pubescens. Next base: position 111,897,153 of record CM061544.1, read on the forward strand.
AATCAAACTCTTACAGTAGCAATACCCATCTGATAAGCCTTGGTTTAGCATCCTTTTTGTCCATCAAGTACTGTAAGGCAGCATGGTCAGTATGGACTACTACTTTAGTCCTAAGTAGATAAGATCTGAATTTCTCGAAAGCATACACCACAGCCAGCAGTTCCTGTTTGGTTACTGTGTAATTCTTTTATGCTCCATTTAGCGCTTTGCTGGCATAATATATCGGGTGAAACAATTTATCTCTTTTTTGTCCCAATACAACTCCCAGCGCAACACCACTTGCATCACACATTAGTTCAAATGGTTTTGCCCAGTTGGGTGCAATAACAATAGGAGCCTCGATAAGCTTCTTTTTAAGGAACTCAAATGCCTTCAAGCATTCTTCATCGAAAAGAAATTTCACTTCCTTCTCCAACAGCTTGCAAAGTGCATTTGTAACTTTGGAGAAGTCTTTTATAAATCTCCGATAGAATCCTGCATGACCAAGAAAACTACGCACTCCCTTTACTGAAATGGGAGGTGGTAATTTCTCGATAACTTATACCTTTGCTCGATCAAATTCAATCCCTTTTTCAAAAATTTTGTGGCCCAGCACGATACCCTCCTTTACCATAAAGTGACATTTTCCCAGTTAAGTACTAGATTAAATTCAACACATCTCTGCAAGGCCACATTCAGATTCTCCAGAAACATTTCAAATGAATCACCCACCACAGAGAAATCATCCATGAAGACCTCTATAGTGTCTTCCACCATGTTAGAGAAGATAGACATCATACATCATTGAAAAGTGGCTGGTGCATTGCATAGCCCAAATGGCATCCTCTTAAATGCAAATGTTCCATATGGGCATGTAAATATCGTCTTCTCTTGATCTTCCGGAGCAATGCATATTTGATTATATCCAGAATAACCATCCAAGAAGTAATCCCACCCCCTACCCGCCAATCTATCAAGCATCTGGTCCATAAAGGGCATTGGGAAGTGGTCCTTCAAAGTCCACGAGTTTAGCTTACGGTAATCCATGCAGACTCTCCATCCTATGACTGGTTTGAGTGGAATCAGCTCGTTCCTTTTATTCGTAACCACCGTCATACCCCCTTTCTTAGGCACGCATTAAACTGGACTTACCCATTTGCTATCAGAAATATGGTAAACTACTCCTGCATCCAACTACTTAATAATTTCCTTTTTAACCACCTCCTGCATTGGTGGATTCAGAAGGCGTTGATGTTCAATAGTAGGAGTACAATCTTCTTCTAGTTAGATTTTATGCGTACAAATGCCAGGAGGAATGCCAATAATATCTGCGATAGTCCATCCGATAGCTCTCTTATGTCTCTGAAGTACTAAGACAAGTGCATTCACCTGTTGTTCTTCTAAATCAGCTGTAATAATAATCGGTAGCGTGCTCCCTTTCCCCAAAAACATATATCGTAAGTGACCCGACAGCTCCCTTAATTCTAACACCGGAGGTTCCTCAATGAATGGCTTGACTGGTGGCATTGGTCGATTAGCAAGATCAAGGTCGAGCTTTTTAGGAGAATAAGAATATGAGCCCAGACTAGTCAGGGCACAAACTGTCTCTTCATACCCCTCAATGCCTTTGCTTTCATAGTTCATCACAACTGCGGCTAAAGGCTCCATCATAAGTTGTTCAGTTCTGACTACATCTTGTTCGTCCTCAAAATACACATCAACCACTGAAAACACGCTCATTTACTCATGTTGCTTTATTGATCTGCCCACATCAAACCGTACCTCTTTATCGTTCACCCTGAATAAGAGTTCATTCTCTCTCAAATCAATCAACACACTTCCAGTTGCAAGGAAAGGTCAACCCAAGATTATGGGTACCTCAAAGTCCACCTCGCAATCTAGAATGACGAAGTTTGTAGGGAATATGAAATTTGAGACCTTTACCAACACATCATACAGAATACCAAGTGGTCGCTTTACTAATCTGTCAGCCATCACCAGCCTCATGTTGGTAGGTGCGGGATTCCCCAGGCCTAACTTTTTGTAAATAGTCAACGGCATCAGATTAACACTTTCCCCCAAATCACATAGTTATTTAGTAAATTCCATGGTTCCAATCGTGCAGGGAATAGTGACTGCACCTGGATCCGACTTTTTCTGCGTCAAGGTCCTTGTGGAAATGGCACTGCAAATGTGGAGATCTGTTTCTAGTTCGCAACTCACTGCTCGCTTCTTGGTAATAAGGTCTTTCATGAATTTTTCATACCCTGGTATTTGCTCAAGTACCTCGATCAAAGGCACATTTACAGTCAATTGCTTGAGCATTGCTAGGAACTTGCTGAACTTTGCATCATCCGCCTTCTTTCTTAGCCGTTGAGGAAAGGGAGGTGGTGGCCGTGGGATGGGTTTCAACGCCACTTCCTCTTCCTTCTCCTTTTCCGACATATCAACTGAACTATTTAGTTTCTCATACTTCTCTGGGTGCAGTTCTGCTGGTTCTTCTGCAACTTCCTCAATATTCATAGATTTTTCCACATCAAGGCCAAATAAAATCTTACCACTCCTAGTGGTGATCGCTAGACATGAATCATCAGTCTTCTGATCCTGAGCCATTTGAGTAGGTGAAGTACTACTTTTTCCATGGTTTAGTGCTGAAGACAGTTGACTCATCTGTTGCTCTAGCTGCTGGATAAAAGTTGAATGTGAACTAACCAATTGACTCATAGAGGAAAATTCACTCCTCACACTAGCTACTCCAGCATTGGTAGCCTCTACTCCTTTCAATAGTTCTTTTATCATATCTTCCATCGACCACTTTCCCGAACTAGTTGCAGCAGCTTCTTGATTTCCCGCACGAACATACAACCCATTTTTGTCATTGCTGCATCTCCAGTTTTCTTGCTCCATATCTCTGTGATTAGGATTGTCATAGCCGTTCCGACCTTGATTCCCTTGGCTAAAGCCTCAGAAACCCACCTGATTAGAAAAGTAGTTGACTTCTTCTTCAGGTTCCATATCAGCCCAATCCCGAATTATTACAGCTTTTACCTGTTCCATCCTTCCTGACAATAAGTGCTTAGTGAGTAGGTCTATTTGAGTCTTAAGATGGGCTATGTCTTGATCCTTCTCCTCATCCATTTTGCGTTGTTCATCATTCATTCCAATAGGAATAGTTGGACTTACCATCACAGAATCACTGGTGTACCAAGCCCTACTTAATTTGGTTATCCTATTCAACATATTAGCAGCATCTTGAAATGAGAGAGCAATAAATAACCCTCCAACAGTGTTGTCTACCATTGGCTTCGTCACAGAGTTAAATTCTCTGTATAGAGTCTCCATTAAATGTATGTCTATCATATTATGGTTCGGACACTGTGTCAGTTTTTTCTGAATCTCTCCCAAGTTTCATGTAAAGCCTCATTTGGAAATTATCTAAAATTGTTGATCTCATCTCTTAATTGCACCCTTCTAGATGGCGGAAAGAACCTTTCTAGGAAAGCTCTTCTCAACTGCCTCCAGTTGGTTATAGAGTCAGGTGTCAACTCATTTAGCCACAACGTAGCCTCTTCTGATAAGGACAATGGAAACAGCCTCAAACGGATAACGCTCTGGCTTACCCCCGGATTATCAAAGGACTTGCAAATGGTGACAAAATTCACCAGATGCAGGTTACGGTCTTCTCCATAAAGGCCTCCAAACAACCCCTTCAGATTTAAGAGCTGAATCATTGTGCTAGTAATGTTGAACTTTGCTCCAGGTGCTAACGGAGGGGGAATGATCGCACCCATTTTCCCTGCTCCATCGACATCATCATCATAATCAATCTCATACCACAGCGGTTGTTCTGCCATTCTAATCATCCAGTAAGGTTTCAGATTGAGTAGTGTTCAGTGTAACCTATAGGGATTCTGCAAATGAACAAAACAAAAACCAAACGTAAATCAAGGAAACTTAACTATCAGCAAATTTTTGAACACAAAATTTTCAGCCTACAACCGTATTCCCCGACAACGGCGCCATTTTTGATAACGCTCAAATTAAACTCTTGAATGGGTCTAAGCGATCGTTGTCAATATAAAACCCAACTAGGTTGGGGTCGAATCCCATAGGGAATAGGGTATGAACTTCGATTTGTTTACGAAAGATTTTACTGGTAGTTTAGTACTTTCAAAAGATGGAGGTTTAAGTTCACGATGTGTTAAATATCACTTTCAATACTTCAGTGTTTGTAATCAAGATAAATGGGAAACCAGAGTTATGTTCACCAAGGGTTTCAGGAATTGACAGATACTAGGTAATGCTAGAGATTATCGGAATGAGTAGAACAACAGAATATCCCTGACGATTACCAGACAATTTATTATCTAATTCTCTCGAACTTAGATAACTTATCTATTTCCAATAAGATGTTATCTCAGGTAGATTAATCCAGTTACGGCATTAATCATTAAACAGAAGGTTGGTAGCTTCCGAATCCCTGTTGATAATTCACGTTCTCTAGTCTATTTCTCCGTTAGAAGCAAATAAAACCTAAGGCATAACCTAATATTTGTAACCACTAGATTTTAGTTAAAACAACAGAATTTCAAGATGTTTTACTACTCTTTGAATCCGTTAAACACCTAGTATCATATCAAACCCTAATCCATGGATCCCATAACTTCGGCTAATGAAATTAGCCACTCATGATTTAATGAACGAAATACCAAGTTGAATTCATGATTATAATGATAAACTTACAAATGGATAGAAAACAACAAGTAGTTCCTCCGATTTAATCATAGGGTAGAAACCCCAAAAATAGTTGATATGAAAACACAAGAATATTTTACGAAAGAGAGCAAAAATACGTGTCTCTCTTCTTAGAGTTGATGTCTGATAGATGAATTATTCTCCCTCAAAAACCCTAAGAGATGCTATTTATACTAAAGCCTAATTAAGGAAATAAAATAACAAAATTAATAAAATTGTCCGGAATAGGTGACGCCCAGGCTGATGCCGCATCAAGAAGTTGACGCCCTATCACGGATGGTGTCAAAGAGGCTTCAGTTGCCTTCAGGTTCTTTCTTAGGCTGACGATGTGGCTGACGCCGTGTCAGGGATCTGACGGCGTATCACTGACGTCGTCAGATATCTTCTTCCTATGCTAACTTTATGCTTAAGGATGACGCCATTCTCGATGTCTTATCACGACTTTGACGCCACATCACCGGCGTCGTCAAAACTGCTCCTCAAACTACAACTCCCTGGTTAAGGCTGACGCAAATGCTGATAGGCTATCACGAGGCTGACGACTTATCATGGAGGTCGTCAACCATGTTTTCTTCTATTTTGCTCATATTTTCAACTCTTTTGCCCATTATTGTTTATTCTTATTTCTTCAGCCTTTTTCTGCAATATCATGAGCAAACACATCAAAACAACAAGAGTTACTTCAGAATTCACAATTATTTTGATCTAAAAAGCATTAAATGTGTTAGCTTTTGCTCACACATCATATAAGAAAATCATGCATGCTGATAATAATAACTCTCTTCGCTTGAATTATCTAAAACATCATTTTCGTAAGTCATCAGTAATAACATATGCTTCATAAATCTCATAAATCATTTAACTCAACTCAAACTCTTTGACTCATGACTTAGAGTGACTCGGTAAATCATGGTACATAGATCATTATGGACGTGGGATTTTCTTATAACCGACATAACTACACCATGTGAGCCGCATGGAGTCTAACATTTTGCCCTCCTAAGGAGAGAACCCCACATTGGCGGGGGTGTTGTACTCTTGCCAGGGAGTATAACCTCAATCTCGTTATCACAATACCATACTCGGCCTCTGGCCCACAATTATCAACATCAATCCTACGGTGGCACGTAGTTTTGGGGAAATACCACATTTCCCGCTCGGTGCTAAATACTACTCCCAGACTCAGTTCAGAACGAGTTAGGAAATCCAACTTAATCAATATCAACTCATGGGTCTATTTTAAAGACCAAAACATAAATATATATATATATATATATCTTATCTGCAAATCATAAACATCTTGTGGATTCCTAACTCGACTCAACTCAACACAATCTTTCTCAACATCAAGTACATTTGCTTTTTGAATTATTTTCAAATATCAAAGCTTCAAGGAAACATCATAAGACTCATTCTTGACTTTCAATCTCAAATATCGATATATATTTAATAGTCAAATTTCTCATGGAAAGGCATAACTCATGACACTTGTCTTATCGCTTAGAAATCATCAATACGTAATGACAATATACAACTCATGGAATAAATTCTCAATTTAAGAAACATGATGGTGAAATAATCATAAATATCAAACTTATTCAACTCAAATCTCATGAATCATAAATAAAGGAATTTGGGTGTAAACCCACTTGCAAAATCATGTAAATCAATAATAGAAAGTAAATCTTTAGGCACAAGAACGAAAGAAGTGTTCTTGTTCAAGCCCCACATACCTTGGATTATAATTTTAGAGATGTAGAAACTTGTTTGGAACTTCTTCCTTACATTTTGAGCTAAGATCCTTGATGCCTTTGACTAGGGGAGCTTAATTCTTGGACAACTTGGAGAAATCTATGGAAGATCCTTGAATTTCTTGGAAGGAGTTTTGATTTTTGGGTTGAGAGAAAACCCTAGTTTTCTAGAAAATTCTTGGAGAAATTGGAGAGAAATAGGAGAAAATGATCTTCTATTTACTACTTTGATGTATATATAAGGCAACAAGGATCGGAAATGACCAAAGTGCCTTTTTGAAAAAGCTGAAATTCGCTGATCGAGGCCTGTGACGGTCTATCTGACGGTCCGTCAAGTCTCCTGACGGTCCACCAGATCGCCCGTCACTCGAGTGCCAAAACTGGAACATTCTGCCTCGACGTGACGGTCGAAGTGATGGTCCTTCAGGAAACTAACAGTCCACCAAGTCGTCCGTCACTCGAGGGCCAGAAACGAGACATTCTGTCTCGACCTGACGAACCCCTTAACGGTCCGTCAACTTTTTGACGGTCCACCATCTTGGACGTCACACAGTGACCAGGAAGAGGGGTCACTACCTTGGCTTGACGAGACACTTGACGGTCCACCAAGGACCAGACGGTTCGCCATGTCGACCGTCAGACCTGGGCGATCCGATATCGCTGAGTAAAACGGCTATAACTCCCTCGTTCGAAGTCGGATTTCAATGAAATTGGTATCGATGGAAAGATTATTCAATGATCTACATGACAAAAAGTATAAATTAGAGAAACACAACATGTTTTAAACATAAATTACTTTGGAAGTCATACATATCCATTCAAAAGACAGATTTAGGCTTAAGAAACGATCGAGGTATTACAGATAATCCCAGGTTTTGTTGATTACCTGATTTTTGTGGTTGAGGAGGATCCTAAAGAAGATACAGAAGAGGACCTTGAAGAGGACCCCGAAGAAGACTTTGAGGAAGACCCAGAATGGATGGAAGAAAACCCTCAGGAAGGCTCGGAAACTGGTTCCAATATTCATGGTCCCGAAGATGGATGTAGATTTAACACCTAATCATGGCCCATATGGATCCCCAGAGTACCACCCAAGGTCATACTTCGATGCGGGTAGAGATGAGGACGATGATGCCACCTGGCCCTAGACTTCTTTTCTTGTTGTATTTTTTTCATATTCCCTAAAAGCGCCACATGGCCCACTCTATTGTAAACCCTTGAGCCGTCCTTGTACTTTCTTTTTAAGCTATCTTCGATCTATTTTGATGTAACCGCTTGAAGACTTTGTTCAATGAAAGTCGTGTTTATTCTCAAATTCAAATGTGTTTAAATAGACCGTTTATCATTAAATTGATTGCAATGTAGGCCTACCTCTAGCGAAAAGAGGCTCTATATTAGGACGCGTTTGGATGTCGCCAACTTGGCGTATATATGTGTTACATACTTGTTAAATTTTCAATATCTCCCAAACTAACATAGTTTTCTTTTTATTTTTCTTTCTTTCGTTTTGTTTATTAATCCTCAACAAAAGAAATTTGATTTGTGTCTGAAAAAATGGCGGAATCCCAATATAACCTTTGCTCTAAAGACAAAATGACTAACAAACATAAAGTTGCGATGATCCCAGTAGATGACGCCGAAAGTTCTCAAAGGCTATCAGACACTCAGAACGATGAGCAAATGGCTAACATGGTGAAGAAAATTGAAGCCTTGAAGGAAGAGTTACGTCAAATGCGGGACCTAACCAAGCTTACTGTGGCTAGCTTTCCCACTCAATTCCAGGGTCCAAATATTGGATTACCCCCGATCGCCCCCGCTAACCCAATGAATCTACCACATGCTCAAGCCTCGCCTACTCTCCAACCCACTGACGGGACTGCACCTGGTTATTTATTTCCTACTCAGAACTTTACTGTTCCAGTCCATCCAGAAATGCAACACATACCCCAGACATATGTCACCTGTGAGATACCTGTGCCACCAGTATATGCTACCAAAGTTCCTACTTTCATAATAATTGCAGCTATTAGGTCCCATATAAGGTCGATAGGTATACGGTATTAGGAAAGGATATGTAGTCAAGTGAAGAGGGGACGATACTAGCTCAGTTCGAAAGCCTAAAGAGGGCATTTAGAAGCATGAAAGTCACTAGAGGAACCGAGAGCTTTAACTATGACGACTTGTGCATTCATTCAGACATTGATATGCCAGTCGGGTACAAACCACAGAATTTCGATATGTTTGATGAAAAGGGTGACCCACATGCACATCTGAGGGCCTATTGTGACAAGTTTGTTGGCGTGGAAAGAAATGGGAAGTTGAGAATGAAGTTGTTCATTCGGAGTTTGTCGGGAGAGGCTTTGACTTAGTACACCCGACAAGACCCCCATAAGTGGCGTGACTAGAAGGAAATGGCTGAAGACTTCATGAGCCGCTTCAGGTTTAACATCGAGATTGCCCCAGACAGGTTCTCATTGGCCAACATACAGAAGAAGCCATCCAAATTGTTACAAGAATATGCATGGCGTTAGAGGACCGAAGCTGCTAGAATCCAACCTCTATTGGATGAAAGTGAGCTCTCTAAGTATTTCATCCGAGCTCAAGAGGGTGTCTATTTTGACAAGATGATGTCAATGATGGGCCAAAAGTTTGTAGAATTAGTCAAGATAGGAGATTTTATAGAGGAAGGCATCAAGTCAGGAAAGATCCAGTCTGTGGTTGCATTACAAGCCGTAAGCAAGGCCATAAAGTCTGATTTCATCGGTGATAATAAGAAGAAGAAGGAAGATATCTCAGCCGCCACACCATACTACCAACCGAGAAACTCTCCTACTGTTACCCTAACAACCCCCAAATTATTACATATATGCCGGTGTACAATGTACAACCACATTACAATCCACCCCGAGCTCCAGCATACCAAAATCCATAAAGTTCATATGCCTCTATCCAAGCTCCAGCTCACCAAAATAGACCAACTTATGCTCCAAAACCACGTCCAAATTTTAAAGCCAAAATACCCGCACCTACACACCAATTGTAGAACCTTTGGCCTAGTTGTTTAAGAGATTGAGGGCAATAGGTTTGTTGCATTCAATTGAAGAAAAGGCCCCTGATTTGACCTCCTAAAACTTCGATAGTAACAAGCGATACGCCTAACACTCAGGAGTCCAGAGGCAAGATACGAAAGACTACTATAGCTTGAAAAATCAGATTGAGTCTCTGATAAGAAGGGGTATAATCAAGTGCACCACCACAACTCCAAATGTGAACAACAACCCCTTGCCAAATCATGGAAATTGAAAAGTCAACATGATTTCTCTAGAAGAGGACTATGAATCGGAAGGAGCTATTATGCCCACGTAGGATGCAGAAGATATCACCACCATATCCCCATGACAACCTTTTATTACAGTACAGTTGAGGGAGCTAATAACTATTCAGAATTACCTGCCAATAGTCGTAGTGACCATATTAGCCATTGGGAGGCCCAACTATGACGCTAAAATAGTCCCGTGGGATTGTCAAGCTGAAGCCAAGGGCAAAATGATAGAGGCCACTGCGGCTCAAAGGATGGCTAGGTCAGTAAGGTGTTACGCACTAAAGGAACCGAGTCGAGGAGCTCTCGGGAAAGATAAGAACCCGAAGAGGAATCTTACAGATGCTGAAGCTGCAGATTTTGGAAGAAGATGCAACCCAAGGACTATTTGGTTGAAGATCAACTCAAGAAGACACCGACCCACATATCCATTATGTCTCTGCTTATGAGTTCTGAAGCCCACATAAACACTTTGATGGAAGTGTTATGTGGGGTTAGCATACTAAGGGAGACCACAAGCGAGACTTTAACCACAATAATTGGACGAGTGGTAGAAGCAAATAAGGTCTCTTTCCATGATGATGAGCTACCGCCGGAAGGGGCTGTACACAACCAAACACTCCATATCGCAGTCAAATATCATGATAAGATCTTTAATAGGGTCCTGATCGATGGTGGTTCGGGTTGTAACATTTGTCCATTCTCTACTCTAAGGGATTTGGGTGTGAATGTAGAAAATATAAGTGAAAGTCGGGTGAAGGTCAGAGCCTTTGATGGATCGCAAAGGAGTGTCATCGGAGAAATTTACTTGACATTACAAATAGGACCAATTGAATTTCCTATCCTATTTCAAGTGATGGACGCATTGTCTAGTAATTAAGGAAGAGAGATATTGTTCATAGCGGGGTGGGATAAAGTAGTGGGAGCTGAAGTTTCCCCATAGTTGTTAACATTACATGTCGAAATTTTTCTAGCAGAAGTAGTTCCTATATTATCTGCTTCGAAAGCTTCTATTGCACATAGTGGTAGAACTACAAAAAGTTGAAGATTTGCTGAGTGTGAGCCTTTAATACAACTTATCTCTTTGTATTTATTTTTATTAAAAATTAAATGAACAAAACCATTATAAAAATATTAATTACTTGAAATCCAGCTAGAAAATAGATTAACGTGTAATGCCACCATCATTCATCTACATATAAAAAGTGAAAATATCTTTTAAAAAAAAACTAAAAAACTAAAAATTATGAAGAATGCAATAAATAAATTTATCTACAAATCTAATGACTATAAATAATAAATAAATAATTAGAAAAAAATCCAAAAAATAAGAGAAAGCCTAGCATTATATATCATTATAGAAGTATATATAGGAGAAGTGAAGAAGTAGAACTTTATTCCAACTCGAATTTCATTTAAATATAAATTCAAAAAACTCACTGATTAGGATGTTATTTTGAATATATATAAATTTTTAAAATAAAGGAGCAAAAATTTATAGTTGCTAATAAAAAGAAACCTAAAGAGAATTATAATTCTTCTACCATAAAAATATGCTATAATAAAGGAGCATTCACAAACAAACAACTAATTTTCAGTTTAAATTTAATACTAATAATCTTTATCAGTGGAGATAATTCGGGGTACTTTCAATTTATATTTAAACTAGTATAATATATTACATTTTATATTAAAATGTCTCGTCGAATATGTTAAATCATGTTACTTAAAAAAATCAACTTTCATATTATTTCTTAAGAAAATTCAAGGAAAAAAATTTCCTACCCCCCACCACCACCACTACCCACAGCCCACCCCTACCCCCACTTCCATCCCCCCCTTAACCTCTTAATTTTAAATTAAAAAATTCTACCCCACCCCCACATGCCTCCACCCCCACTCAATCCCCTCACCTCTAACCCCATTATATATATATAAAAAAAAATTTATGTTTCATATTTTTTCTTATTATATTATTCACAATTTAAAGATATTTGATTGTTAATATCCCTCCCTCACCTCTAAAAAAATTTATATGAATAAAACAATCATGTAACTGCAAAAAATAATTATGGTTATAATCCTAAATTAAGAATATATAAATTAAAATATCTCAATATCTATAAAAAAAATTTATAATCGGCCTAAAAAGACAATATGTGAATTTGCTATTAAATACAGAAATCAGACAATTATGAGTTTCATACAATTGAATTAAATATAGAAAAAACTATGAAATAAAACAACATTAAAAGGAAGTACAAAAATATCAAATACATATTTTGAAAAACTTAAATTTATCAACTATATCAACAAAACTTCTACTTTCGTAGTAATCTATTGTTCTCTTTTCTTCACTCTTCTTTATCTATTTTGTAAGTCTATATTAACAATAAAATTGTCAGCAAAAATTAAGAACAAACTTTCAAGAGCACTTCTTCATAAATTGGACAATAGAAATAATATTAATTTGAAATCGACTTATCTATGAATCTTTTATTTATCGAAGTTGTCGTTTTAATCATTACTGATTTATTTTTCTTCTTATCTTCTTGAAAAGTGTTATCATTTATAGTAAGAGGTCAAGAGCATAAGAAGTAGATAGAGATAATATCAACCGCTCCTCCCCCCCCCCCCTCCCCAAACCCTCTCCCAAACAAATAGAAAAAAAAAAGAATCAAAACCCTTATTAATATTTTCTAATATTGTCTATTATTTCAAATTTAAGTATCTTCAAAAAAAATTCAATTGTAATGTATATTTATCTTATAACTTATACATTTGAATTTGAATTTGAATTTGAATAGAGACAAATATTTAAAATAAAATAATAATAATTTTTTATTATTATTGTTATTATAGTAAGAGGCAAAGAACGTGAGAAGTATATAGAGCTAATATCAACCGCTGTTCTCCACCCCACCCCCTCCAAAATAAATAGAAAAGAAAAAGAATCAAAACCCTTGTTAATATTTTCTAGTATTATGTAGCATTTTCAAATTTAAATATTTTCAATTTTTTTTTCTAATGTAATGTATAATTATCTTATAGCTTATATATTTTGAATTTGAATTGAGATAAATAATGGTGGTGGTGGTGGTGGTGGTGGTCTAGAATGACTTTGAATTAAATTGTTTTTGTGTTATGTTTCATAAGCAAATTTATTTCTTCTCTTAAATTTAGAAGCATAAAATATTTAATTTATTAAGTTACTTATATTTTGTATTTTAATGTTGATTTGATTTGTTGTTTATTGAGATTTTAGTTACGTGATATAAAAAATATAAACGACATACAAAATTAGTAATAAAAAATTATACATAGATAAATGTAATATTGCACGTAAAATTATAAAAAAATAAATCAATTGAAATATTTAAATGCTTATGAATATATTTAATAATCTTTCGAGAAGAGAGAAAATATGTAAATTAGACGTAAAAAGGTGATATAAAATATGAATACTGTTCTAAAGTTGTCTTTATGCTTCAGAGAAATATGTTAAAGACATAAAAGGTGATATAATAACATTTGCGCACAGACAAATATATTTGTGTTCATTCTTTATAAAAATAATCTGACAAATCTTCTTTATATATTTCGATTCTCCATTTTACTTGTTGATTACTCAAATGTTTATTTCTCATTTTTGAAAAATTTATGTGCATCAGATCTATGAAATTTTTAGCTTCCTTAAATACATCAGTGAAAAGATAAATATAATGTTAATACATAATAACAAAATAACTTAAAAAATTAAATTAAGTATGAACATCATACCTAGGTAGTTATTGAGAAAAATCTGATGAGTATTATCTATATATTTTTTTTGTCCAAGATAGAAACATCTGTTTCAAAAGATAAATATAATGTTAATCATAAAAAATAATAAAATAATTTAAAAATTAAATTGACAATGAAAAATATTTTGAAAGTTATTCAAAGAAATTCGATATTTTTGGGACAATAAATAACAATATAAAATAATTAAAAGGCTAAATTAAGTATAAACAACACACCTTTGTAGTTATTCAAAAAAGTTGTTGAGGAACATGACCTATAATCTTTTTATCCATAGTAGAAATTATCTATGACCAAAAAGGGATGTTAAAATTTAATTCACAAAGATATTTCTTTTGTTTTATATATTACTATCATGATAGTATTCAGAATAAAATGAATAAGCAAGGATAAAAATATGATTTTATTAGGACACAAACAAAGATTAATCAATACCTTTGCAAATAACACTTATAAAAGATTCTCTCGAGATAATAAAATATAAATTTTAAAATAATTATAGATGAAAAAAGAACGTTGACACTGTTATACGTGTCACTAAAGGGTATATATATATATATATATATATATATATAAGAGATTACAACATTGAATTTTCATGAAAACTAAAAAGTTGTTCAAATTCAAAATTGAATGTGATATTAATTTGTTAGAAAAGATAGAACTTTAAAATATCATAATTATCTTATAAATTATACTTTTGAATTTGAAAAAAAAATCTTAAATTAAAATGAGATTGATACGGTTGAGAGATATTCTTATGAATTCAAATTCAAAAATACAGATGTATTACATTTCTGTTAAAATACACTATCCATTTTATATAAGATACATTCAAATTTAACACATGTTAATCTCTCAAACAAAAAGTCTCGATACATATATAGAAAACTTATTAAAAATATATTATTTTTAAAACCTAAATATATCTTTTTTTGGATTTTCACAAAAATTAAAAATTGTTCGAATTCAAAAATGAATGTGATATTAATTTGTTAGAAAATATAGGATTTTAAAATATCATAATTATCTTATAGCTTACACTTTTGAGTTTCAATTTTTTTTTATATCAAATTAAAATGAGATTGATAAGGTTGAGAGATATTCTTATCAATTCAAATTCAAAATACAGATGTATCTCATTTCTGTTCAAACACATTATCCATTTAGTATAAGACACATTCAAATTTAACACATGTTAATCTCTCAAACAAAAAGTCTTCATATATTTATAGGAAACTTATTAAAAATATATTATTTTTAAAACCCAAATACATCTTATCTCTAATAAAGATACCCATCATTTTATAGTTAGAATTTATTTAAGACTCTTTCAATTATGATTTTCAAGTGTTTAGGCTATTAGAAATTTTTATTATTGTGTTATTGCTGCTACTACTACTATGTATTACTACTACCTCTACTATAACTACACATACGTACTACTATTATTTATTTATTTATTATTATTATTATTATTATTACCACCGCAACTAAGTTTTTTTTTTCAAACTAAAAGCACTACAATGTGTGTACTACTACAACTATTATTTATTGCTTATTATTATTATTATTTTTATTATTATTATTATTACTATTACTAGTACTATTACTATATAAATCTTAAAAGTGATAAGTTTGAAATAGTAAGAGTCAGAACTCTTCAATTATAGATTTATACTTACTAAGATAATGCTTTTTCTTAAACAAAGATAATGTATTTCAAATTCAAATACTTAATCTTTCAATTCAAAATTTTTATTACTTTACCTTCTAACTTTATCTTAAAATTGTCACTTGACATCTCGCCAGATTTAAGATTGAGCCACAATTGTTTAGATATTTCACCAGTGCTTTAGTTGGAATCATGTCGCAACACCTGACATTTTTATGCATAAAAAAGAATACTTCATTATTAAATGTCAATCAAAGGATGATATGAAAGAGATACTGTATGCAGGACCGTATACACTGAATTACAAATCGATTATCCTCAAACCTTGGTCGTCTGCTTTTGATTTCACAGAAGAATTCCCCACTGAAATACCTTTATGGGTGAAGTTCCCAAAACTTCCCTTGAACTGTTGGGGATGCAATTCGTTGAGTCAAATGGCTAGTTGTATTGGGACACCTATGTACGCAGACGATTGCACTGCAAAGCAAACTAGAGTGTCGTATGCTCGGATGCTCATTGAAGTGAAAATTACCAAACCTCTTCCTGATAAGATTCAGGTGAAGGATCCAGAAGGTAAAATCTTCACTCAATGAGTTACATATGATTGGAGGCCACTGTATTGTGATAAGTGTCAAGTTCTTGGCCATGTCTGTGCTCCAATGCAGCAAAAACGACCTAAACAAGGTATGGCGAAAAAGGAGAAAGTACAAAGAGCACCTCCCAAGAAGATAGTCCAACAATGGCATTATAAAGGTCCTATTCATATAGAGAAACAGGATGATAAATAGGAACATCCAAATCTTGTAGTTGATGTGGCGGAGCAAACAACCAAGCTGCCGAGATCATCGCAAAATGGTAAGACTAATAATTCTCCTGTTGCAAAGAATACTTCACTGAGTCCTAGCTATGCCACAACACCACCAGTGTTGCAAAACTTATCTGAGTTTCCAGCGTTAAGCAAAAACAAATAAGTTAAGGCTAGTGGTCCAAGAGAACAAAATATGCAGCCTATATCCCCGCCTGAAAGAGGGAAAGCTAAACAATGACATGGCTTATATGGAACATAAGAGGGGTGAATAAGAAGCACAAGCAGAAATAAGTGAAGAGAGTACTTCAAATAAAGAGAATTAAGTTGTTTGGATTGATAGAGACGCGTGTTAAACAACAGAAAGCTAAAGGTATCCTCCAGAATCTTGCTCCTATATGGGGATGTCTGGATAACCATTGTTCTGCGAATAGTAAAAGGATATGGTTAAGCTGGGACACTAACACTTACACAGTTTTAAAGCTTAAAGTAGAGACTCAGTTGATTCACTGTCGAGTGAAAAACGTTACTGGTGATCTAGACTGTCTGCTCACTATCATTTATGGTTTTAATACTGGTGACTTGAGAAAGTCGTTGTGGACTTCACTGAATGATATTGCTCAAGGAATTAACTTTTCATGGATCTTAAGGGGGATTTTAACGCCTTATTATACCCCCAAGACAGGTTATTTGGGAATCCAGTGCAATATGCTGACATAAAAAACTTTGCTGAATGTATGAATGACCTCTTACTAACTGAAGTTAACTGGAAGGGTGAATATTACACATGGAGTAATAAGCAGTAGGGGGGTGATAGGATTTGTAGTAGGTTGGACATAATGTTTGGTAACATGGAATGGATGATGAAATGGGGCCATTTGAAGGTGGAATATGACCTTCCCAATATCTATGATCATTCTCCAATGTTTATATCTTTCAACCAGACTCAGCACAATCCCAAGGTTCCCTTTCAATTTTTTAATGTGTGGGCCGAACATAGTAACTTTCAAAGCATAGTAGAGGCTGGTTGGTAAGGACAAAAAACACCTAATAAGTTGAGGAATGTATGGCTAAAGCTTAAAGAACTCAAGGTAGATTTAAAAAACCTAAATCAAGAAGAATTTAAAAATATCACTCAAAGGATTGATAAAGCTAGATGTGAGTTGGCTATGGTTCAAAAGCAGAAACAAGTCAAGTTTACTGATGATCTGCAGGCACAAGAGAAGAAGATCCTGCAAGAATTAGAGAAATGGTCAATGGTAGAGGAGAGTGTCATGAGACAAAAATCTAGAGCAAGATGGATCAAACTAGGAGATTCCAATACTAAGTACTTTTTATCTGTATTTAAGAAAAGAAACCAAAAGAAAAGTATTGTTGAATTGAAAAATGCTGCTGGAATAAGATTAATTGAACCAGAGGCTATTGAGGAGGAGATTCTTAATTTTTATAAAGGCCTGATAGGAACTGTTACAACAACATTACCAACTATTAATAGGTTGGAAATGAAGAGAGGGGCACAATTACAACAACATCAGAGATTACAGCTCATTGAATCAGTTACTGAAAAAGAGATTCTTGATAGCTTGAATGCCAGTGGGTATGACAAAGCCCCGGGCATAGATGGGTATAATTCAGTATTCTTCAAGAAGGCATGGAATATCATAAAGAAAGACATACTGGAGGCAGTTAAAGAATTTTTTAGCACTGCTAAGATGGCTAAATCTGTTAATTACACAGTGGTCACTCTCGTACCTAAAATGCCTAATCCAGCTACAGTGAGAGATTTTCGACCAATAGCATGTTTTTCTGTCTTGTATAAAATCATAGCGAAAATTCTAGCTAACAGATTACAAAAGGTGGTGCCTAGTATAATATGCGAAGCCCAAGCTGGATTCATTCCTGGTAGAAAGATTGGAGACAACATCATCTTGGCTCATGAATTGATTAAAGGCTATAAAAGAAAACACATATCACCAAGATGCATGTTGAAGATTGACTTACAAAAAGCATATGATTCACTGGAATAGAGTTACTTGATACATGTTATGTTTGAACTAGGCTTTCCAGAACGCTTTGTCACATGGATTATGGAATGCGTACAAACAATGAGCTACAGTATACTTATAAATGGCGAGCCCTCTGAACCTTTCAAAGATGCTAAAGAACTGCGGCAAGGGGACCCCATATCACCTTTTCTCTTTTCTATAGGGATGGAATATCTAAGTAGGCTCCTGTATGGACTTAAAGAGATGAAAGGATTCCAATTCCATCCAAAATATGCTAAGTTGAATATTAATCACCTTTTTTTTTGCTGATGATTTGTCTCTATTTCCTAGAGGGGATGTTTCTTCAATGGATGCACTCCACTCTTGCTTACAAACTTTTTCTCAAGCTTCGGGACTGATAGCCAATCAAGGAAAGAGTTCAGTGTACTTTGGTGGAGTAAAACAGGTAGAGTAGGAAAAGATTCTGCATCTGCTGGGGTTTAGTTGTGGTGAGCTTCCCTTTAAATACCTTGGGGTACCTTTAGCTACAAAGAAGTTGGCATTAATACACTGGAAGCCCCTACTTGATAGAATTACCTCTAGAATCTCTTCTTGGACAGCAAAGACTTTTTCTTCTGCAGGCCGAGCTCAACTCATCCAATCAGTAATCTTTGGTATTCAGGCCTATTAGGCATAATTATTCTCTATTCCGGCTTAAGTGTTGTATCTTATAGGTGCTCATTGTCAAAGTTTCTTGTGGTCTGGGAGTGAAACCAACACAAAGAAGTCATTAGTAGCATGGGAACATGTATGCACTCCAAAGTGTGTGGGGGGTCTGAATCTTACCAATATTCTATTATGGAACAAAACAGCATTAGCCAAGTCCCTGTGGGATATTTCTAAGAAGCAGGATAGGTTGTGGATTAAATGGGTACATGAGTATTATATTAAAGGACAACAAATAGAGGATTTCCAAGTTCCAAAGCAAGCCTGCTGGATACTTAGGAGTATATTTGTATCTAAACCAATGCTAGCACAATTATCTACCTTGCAGCTTGGTAAGAGCATTATTCGTCAAGTTTATTATGCTAACTTACCGAACATAGTAAGAGTTCCATGGAAGCCAGTAATATATAGAAACGCAGCCAGTCCTAAGGCAAAATTCATCACGTGGCTGCTAAAGTGGGGAAGAAAACTAACAGATGATCGCTTGATTAAGTGGGGGATGCACCTTGATACTAAATGCTCTCTATGTAGTAAGTATGATGAGACTAAAGAGCATCTATACACCCAATGTGAATACACTATTCAAATCTGGGACAAAGTAACTCAATGGATGAAAATTCCATGATGTGCAGCTGATAATTGAACCCAACACCTACAATGGTTGATTACAAATTCTTGAGGAAACTCTAAAAAAGCTCAGATCTTTAGATTATTATACTCTGAGACTGTGTATGGTATTTGGAGGGAGAGGAATTTGAGACTATTTGAAAAAAGTGTCGAACCTAGTTGACTGTTGCGAATGAGATTGTATATGTGTCATGTGTCCGAGCACCATCCAAAAACAGTGCAGAAGTCTATAGCTTTAATTTTTAAGTTTTGGCTTATTTGCTCAGGTAGTTTACAGAGGAGGGCGGGTTGTGTATAACCAGGCCACTGGTTTGTAATGCTCATTTTTGGTGATTAATAAAATGAGTTACCAAAAAAAAAAATTGTCACTTGGCTTTATTTTGTACTGCCACTTGGTTTCTCTAGTGCTTTTAGTTTGGTTTTATATATATACTAGTATAGATATCCGTGTGATTTGTGAAACATTTTTTAAAAATATTGATTAATTAGCTTATTCACTTTGAAATAGTAAAATAAATCAATTTTTAATGTATCAAATTAACATATTTTATATTGATTATGCACTATTAAGTATAATTGTTACTATTGAAATTACAACTAATACTTAATAACTAATCACAAATGTAATTATTTTAGATGTTTTGATATGAAAAGAAAAATATTAGTATTCCTTAAAATTATATTCCATTGATGGATTTTAAAAATTACTAAAATATGAATTATTAAATAATTATTAATTTTTTATTGGACTTTTTCCTTTATATTTTAAATCAACTAAGACATATAAATACAATTTTTACCTTTCATGTAAAATTTTGTTTTTTCTGTCTATCAATTCAACAACTAACTATAGTTTTTCTGAAGAGTTTTATCTTGCTATTCCATTTCAAACACTAAAAGTATTTAATTGTGTCAACTAAAAATTTTAATTTCAAATTGTAAATTTCACCATTCTCAATTCACAAGCTAAATACATACAATTATTAGTTTCTTTTAGATTTTTCAAATTTTGTTCTATTAGTCATAATTTTTTCACTATTTGATATTGTCATTTATGTCTTTAAATATTTTATTTACATTTATTATTATATCTTATAAATTAATTCAATTAAAATAAGTTATATCATTCTCAAAAAATCACTCACCCCATATTTAGCCCACTAGCCCCACCATCACAATTTTTTGAAAACTTTAATTTATTTTTTTGTAAAAAAAAGAAAAATCTTACCCCCCGCACCTTGACTACCCCAAACTCGCCTTCCCCAACAAAGAAAAAAAATTAAATTTTATTTTGACATAAAAAATAAATTCTTTACCTCACTCATTACCTACCCCCACCCCCACCTCGACCCTAAAAAAAGTTCTACTTCTTTTAAAATTTTTGAAAAAAAAATCAAAATATTTTTTCTTGTCTCTCTCCGCCCCCCTCCCCTCCTCCTCCCTCCTTATGCTAAGTCCAGAAGTTGTAAACTTTTAAATCTTCTTAATTTTTTAAAATATTTTTTCCTATACCCACCCCCCAACTTTCTCCAACTTCCACCACCCCACCCTATCCCACCTCGTCCACACCCCGACCTACATTCACCACCCTACCTATCTCACCCCAACCACGACAATCCCTTATCCTCATCACAATATACATCACTTTATCCCTATTAATTTTTATCGTTTTGTTATATATATATATGTATAGTAGTTTAGGTGTACGCGCCTTGCGCGTGTACCTCACTTTAATGAGTTCAAATGTTACACTAAATATGATATTTATTTAAATAATAAAGATGAATATAATAATTAAATTTAATATCTTTTGAGTATGTAAAGATGAAAAATTTATTTATTAAACCTATCTTTACCAAAAATATTTTTAAAAGTCGATCGACATTCATCTACCATCTGTAAATTGCAACAAAATAATACAATGATAGAGACATCAAAATAATACAATTAAATCTAATCTTTACACACAATTTTTTTCAAAGTCGTCTGACACTTATCTACTACCTGTAAACAATAACAAAATAATACGATAATAGAGATATCAAAATAATACAACTAAACCTAACCTTTACATAAAAAAAATTCTCAAAGCCGACCAACATTTATCTATCACCTATAAACTGCAACAAAATAATACGATAAAAGTTATATCAAAACAATACAATTAAACTTAAATTTTACACACAAAAATCTCTCATAGACGATCGAGATTCATCTACGAACTGTAAACTGCCACAAAATAACAAACTAATAGAGATATTACGATAATACAATTAAACCTAACCTTTACCTAAAAAAAAATTCAAAGCCGACCCACATTCATCTAGCATCTGTAAATTAAAATAAAATGATAAGATAATAAAGATATCAAAACAATACAATTAAACCTAACTTTTACACAAGAAATTCTTCAAAGTCAACCGACATTCATCTACGGCCTGTAAACTATATAAAAATAATATATTAGTGATCACAAAACTTCGATTTTGATCCAACTAATTCTTGTCTGAGCGAAAATTTTGACCCTAAAGAATGATTTTGAATGAAAACAAAGAAGATATATATATACACACATGTTGAATTCTATTATGCTGACAAAGACAGTGAAGAAGTTGAGGGTTAAAAAATTAAGTATCCACCAATCTAGACATGCAATTAAATCAAACCGGTTTGTTCTCTAGTGTAACACACATCTCAATATTTATAGAAGTATTTTCTTAATACAGTCTTATTTTAGGAGTATTTTTCTAATTGAACAGTAGAAAGAAAAATATTAATTAATTCTCCTGCAATATATTTTAGGAAGTCTAATAGAAAGAAAAATATTAATTAATTCTCCTACCATATATTTTAGGAGTCCCATATATTTTAGGAAGTCTAGTTAAAATAATAAAAATAATTACATAATAAATTTAAAAATATAGTGAAAAGACAGTTTTGTCTAAAGAAGAATCTTTTGATGAAGGGCAAAAAGTTCAAATAACTTTTCCAAGGGTCTTCACACTTTTAATATTATATATATATATAAATACTTCAATGCTGAGATAATTAGAGAAGTAACACTCATTAATTTTGCTTTATCATCATAATATTCCTCAATAACATGTTATCTCTCTTATTTTAATTTCTTTATGAGATTAATTTTCTTTTTTGTTTTCAAAATTATTAGATTATAATTGAATAATTTTAAAAGAGTTTAAATAATAAGATAACAAAATTGATTGAATTTCAATTTATTTGAGAAAGAGATGTTGATATTTGAGTATGATAAATTAGTTTGTCATTTAATGAATTAATAAATCAAATTAAATTTGTTTAAATGAATCTCATCTGTTGTAACATGTTAGTCATCTATTGATTCAAATTAAGCCATTATTAGTAATAACTAAATTGATTACTAAAATAAATTATAAATTAATAAGTTCAATTGCAGTTTCAATTAATCTCATGGTAATTACACGATCAACTAAGTATGTTCGTCTGGAGTAGAGTGATCAATTGACCAATTTTATTTGAAATGATTCAAACTAAGTCATCATTAGAAATAACTATATTGATTTAACTAAAATTAAAGATGAATTAGTAAGTTCAATTACGATTTCAATTAATCTCATAGTAATTACATGATCAATTAAGTGTTTCGTACTAAGTAGAGATTAATTGACCAATTTTATTTAAAATAATTCAAATTAAATCATTATTAGAAATAACTATATTGATTTAATAAAATTAAAGATGAATTAGTAAGTTCAATTACGATTTCAATTAATCTCATAGTAATCACATGATCAATTAAGTATTCCATCCTTAGAAAAATAATTAATTGACCAATTTTATTTGAAATAATTCAAATTAAACCATTTTTAGTAATAACTATATTGATTTAACTAAAATTAAACATGAATTGATGACTTCACTTTCAATTTTAATTAATCTCATAGTAATTACATGATTAACTAAGTGTATTCGTCCCGAGTAGAGTGATCAATCAACCAATTTTATTTGAAATGATTCAAATTAAGTCATTATTAGTAATAATTAAATTGATTTAACTAAAATTAAAGATAAACTTACAATTTCAATCAATCTCATAGTAATTAAATGATCAACTAAGTGTATTCGTCATGAGTAAAGTAATCAATTGACCAATTTTATTTGAAATGAATCAAATTAGGCCATTATTCGCAATAACTAAATTGATATAACTAAAATTAAAGATGAATTGATAAGTTCACTTACAATTTCAATTAATTTTATAGTAATTATATGATCAATTATGTGTATTTGTCTCGAGGAGAGTGATCAATCGACCAATTTTATTTGAAATAATTCAAATTAAGTCATTATTAGTAATAACTAAATTGATTTTAACTAAATTAAGGATTAATTGACAAGTCCACTTACAATTTCAATTAATGTATTCGTCCTTAATAGAATGATCAATTGATAATTTTTATTTGAAATAATTCAAATTAAGCAATTATTAGCAATAACTAAATTGATTTAACTAAAATTAAAGATAAGACCTTTGACAAGGGGACAAACATTTGAGTTCTCTTAAAAACATATGAGCTTTAGTATTTTAAATTATTTTTCAACATATATCCTATATGTTTGATAATTTTCAACTGTTGAGTCATCTATTGTAACAACTTAGTCATCTGTTGTAACAAATATCTATAGTTGTTTGATAATTTTCAATAGATGAGTCATTTATTGCAACATATTAGTCATCTGTTGCAACATGTGTCTATATTTGTTTGGTCATTTTCAACAGATGTCTTTATCTGTTTGGATTTCCAACAGATGTTTTTATTTGTTTGGTCATTTTCAACAGATTACTTATCTTTTACAACATGTTAGTCATTTATTGATTCATATTAAGCCATTATATTAGTAATAACTAAATTGATTTAACTAGAATTAATAAGTTCAATTACAATTTCAATTAATCTCGTGATAATTGCATGATCAACTAAGTGCGTTCGTCCTGAGTAGAGTGATCAATTGACCAATTTTATTTGAAATGATTCAAACCAAGCCATAATTAGAAATAACTATATTGATTTAACTAAAATTAAAGATGAATTAGTAAGTTCACTTATAATTTTAATTAATTTTATAGTAATTACATGATCAACTAAGTGTTTAGTCTTAAGTAGAATGATCAACTGACCAATTTTATTTGAAATAGTTAAAATTAAGCAATTATTAATAATAACTAAATTGATTTAACTAAAATTAAAGATGAATTGATAATTTTAATTATGATTTCAATTTATCTTATAGTAATTACATGATCATCTAAGTATATTCGTCTTGAGTAAAGTGTTAATTGACCAATTTTATTTGAAATGATTCAAATTAAGATATTATTAGTAATAAATACATTGATTTAACTAAAATTAAATATGAATTAATAAGTTCAATTACGATTTCAATTATTCTAATATTAATTACACGATCATCTTAGTGTGTTCGTTCTGAGTAGAGTGATGAATTGACTAATTTTATTTGAAATGATTCAAATTAAGCCATTATTAGTAATAGCTAAATTGATTTAATAATTATAATTTTAATTAATCTCATAGTAATTACATGATCATTTAAGTGTAGAACCTATTGCAACAGATTTAACCTGTTGCAACAATGACATCTGTTGAAAATTATCAAACACGTATACACATATGTTGCAACAAATTGGTCATCTGTTGTAACAAATGTGTTTATCTGTTGGTCATTTCCAACAGACGACCAATCTGTTGTAACATATGACTTTATCTGTTTGTATTTTCAATAGATTACTAATCTGTTGCAATAGATGACTAATTTGTTGCAACAGATGTCTTTATCTGTTTGGTCATTTTTAACATATTACTAATTTGTTGCGACAGACGATCAATCTGTTGCAATAAATGTCTTTATCTACTTGGTCATTTCCAATAGATTACTCATCTGTTGCAACAGATGGGCCATCTGTTATCAATCTATCTTTAATTTTATTGTAATAGTAAATAATCTTGTGTTGTTATTTAATTTTAGTCTATGACCTTGCTCTCAACCAAACACATTCTTTTTTGTAATTGATTCTTTCCACTCCCGAACGCTCAAACACCTACACCTTACAACATCTTAAAAAAATAGGCAGAATGAAAAAAATAAGAATAAACTTAGTCAATCAAATATAGATTTTCTAATTCATTACATAAAAAATATTTACAACATTAGGTAGATCCGATAAAATAAGCTACATATGATAAAAAATATATATAACCTAATTATTATTATTATTGTCAATCGAAAATCCATTGGGCAGCAGGCCCCCCAGACTTCGAATCCCACGAAGCACCCTTGCTCTCGCGGTGCCCAACTCTTACTCGAGTTCATGAACCAGCTTTTCAAGTTCCTACACGGTGTCAAGTAGAATCGCCATGTACCAAATCAGATCAGTCATATCTAGAATATGCATGAATAAATAACGTAAAACACTAAACCACATATACTACCAACTGACAGTTTAACAAAAAAATATGAAACTTAACTGAAAAATAGATGCATGTTAATAGTTTTCATATTAGAACAAGAAAATAAAACATACCTTAACGGATGAACAAGAAATTTATTTTTGAAAGAGAAGTGATTGAAGATATAATGACGATTTTATGCAAATCACGATGCAAAAGATAGAATTGAGGAGACCTATTTATAAAAGATTGAGTAAGTGAGTAGTGCAGTGTGTTAGGCAAAAAATCACGACCGTTCACCTCCTTTTTAATAATTATATCTCTTAATTAAATCAAACTTGGTGACTTTTCGATTATTTAAATTAAAAAATAGATTTAAATACAAAAAAGGTGAAAAGTCATAACTTTTCAGCTTTTTGGTATTTTAGTTATTTAAATTAAATAGCTACAAAATTGTGTTTATCATATTTTTTTCATATTATTTATTTACAAATTATTTTTTTAATTAAATAATCGAAAAGTCATGACTCTTGAGTTCTTCCAATATATGATCTATTTGTTGCAACATATGGTCCATCTGTTACAACAGATGACCCTTCTGTTGCAACACATGTCTCATCTGTTGGAGTAATTGATTCATTTTTGCAACATATGGTTCAGCTGTTGCAACAAATTGTTCATTTGTTGCAACAAATTATTCATTTGTTGAAAAAACAAATCAATAGTAAGATTTATTCAATAGAAACAATAACAAATCATCATTTATCAATACACCATTTTTACCATGAGATTAATTGAAATCGTAATTTAAATTACTAATTCATCTTTAATTTTAGTTAAATAAATATAGTTATTTCTACTGATGGCTTAGTTTGAATCATTTCAAATAAAATTAGTCAATTGATCACTCTTCTCAGGACGAACATACTTAGCTGATCGTGTAATTACCATGAGATTAATTAAAACTGTAATTGAACTTATTAATTCATATTTTATTTTAGTTAAATCAATTTAGTTATTACTAATAATGACTTAATTTGAATCAATAGATGACTAACATGTTGCAATAGATGAGTAATCTGTTGGAAAAGGCCAAACAGTTAAAGATATCTATTGAAAATGATCAAACATATATAGATATCTACTGCAACAGATGACTAACCTGTTGCAATAACTAACTCATCTATTGAAAATTATCAAACAAATATAGACATCTGTTGCAACAAATGACTAAATTATTGCAACATATGACTCATATATTGGAAATTATTAAATAGACAAGTTATATGTTGAGAAGCAATTTAAAATACTAAAGCTCAAATATTTTTAGGAGAACTCAAACATTTGTCCCCTTGTCTAAGGTCTTGTATTAAAAACTTGACTTCAATTTTAATTAAATTAATTTAGTTATTATTAATAATTGCTTAATTTGAATCAATAAATGACTAACCTGTTATAAACATCTATTGCAACAGATGACTAGCTTGTTGCAACAAATAGGTCATCTGTTAGAAAATAATTAAACTACTATGGAACTCAAATATTTGTAGGAGAACTCAAATGTTTGTCCCATTGTCTTAGATACGTCTTTAATTTTAGCTAAATCAATTTAGTTATTACTAATAATTTCTTAATTTGAATCAACAGATGGCTAACATGTTGCATCAGATAATTCATCGGTTGGAAATTATCAAACAGATAGAAAATCTGTTGTAACTAGGGAACTTAAACGTTTTTAGGAGAACTCAAACGTTTGTCCCCTCGATTATTTCGCATTTGATGTATGATATATTATCTTTGTCTTCTTTATCCGTTTCATGAAATTTTTCATGTGTTTTACTTATTCGTTGTGCTCCTGTTGAAATTTTTTGAATTTTTTTAGGTCAAATTTTGTTCGTATATCACTTGGACATTACTTAAGTAAAATTATGATTTTTGTTGAATTTCTTATTTAGTGTATCTGCTACTGCTATAATGGATAGAATCTGCAACATGAATCCACCATATGAGTCATCTGTTGTAACAAGTAAGTAATCTGTTGCAACATATGACTAATTTGCTACAACAGATGATCCATATGTTGGATTCATGTTACAACACTATAATACAAATCCAACGAATGAGTAATCTGTTGCAACATATGACGCATCTGTTGCAACAGATTACCCACATATTGTTGCAATATATGACTCATCTGTTGCAACAAATTAGTCATATATGTTGTAACAGATTACTCATCTATTGCAACAAATTAGTCATATATGTTGCAATAAATTACTAATATGCATAACAAATTAGTCATATATGTTGCAAAAAATTACTAATCTGTGCAACAGATTAGTCATATATGTTTTAATAGATTGGTCATTATGTTGTTACATATTACTAATCTACAACAAATTATTCATATATGCTGTAATAGATTACTCATTTGTTGGATTCACGTTACATGTTTTATCCTTTGTTGAAAAAAAGCAGTAGCAGATACATCCAGATGAGAAATTCAACTAAGAAATAACAAACATAAAAAAATAACAAACACCAACAAATCAAGTTCCACGTTTTTATCATAACTAAAAATCCCTAATTTTTTACCTGTCAAAATAAAGAAGAAACGATGAAGAACTCAAAGTTGTTGTCGTCGGAATATTGCAATAGATTACTCATCCGCTGCAACAGATTAGTCATATATATTGCAACAGATTACTAATCTGCGCATTAAATTAGTCATATATGTTGCAACAGATTACTAATTTGCGCAACAGATTAGTCATATATGTTGCAACAGATTACTAATCTACGCAACAGATTAGTCATATATGTTGTAACAGATTACTCATCCATTGGATTCACGTTACATGTTTTAT
Organism: Capsicum pubescens; assembly: GCA_030864215.1. Classification (NCBI taxonomy): domain Eukaryota; kingdom Viridiplantae; phylum Streptophyta; class Magnoliopsida; order Solanales; family Solanaceae; genus Capsicum; species Capsicum pubescens. The sequence goes on from CM061544.1 coordinate 111,925,907, forward strand.
CCATTGTTAAAAAAACAACAGTAGCAGATACATTCAGATGAGAAATTCAACTAAAAAATAGCAAACATAAAAAAAATAACAAACACCAACAAATCAAGTTCCTCGTTTTAGTCATAACTAAAAAGCCCTAATTTTTTACCTGTGAAAATAAAAAAGAAATGATGAAGAACTCGAAGTCGTTGTCGCCGGAGAATGTTGTCACGTCTACTGATGGTTGAAAGTCAAAAAGAAATGGGCAAGAACTCAAAACTATTTGTCGCCAGAGTTTGAAGTTGTACAAGATTGAAGGAAGAAATTTAAAAAGTTGTTGGTTGGGAGAAGTTAGAGAGAGAAATTATCGAGAGAAAGAGAGAAGAGAGATTGATTTGTAGAGAGAGGAAAGTTTAATGGGTGTGGGTTGATTTGTATTTTTAAAAATATTAAAAAGTTTGGAAAATATTAATCAAGTCCACAATTAACCTAATCAAGTTTCTTAATTATGTTTGACCCTTTAAGTTGGTCAATGTCACCAATCCTTCATTCAAGACTTAAAAGTCACCTTTCCTTCAATTTCTCAAGAATCTTCTCATTCGGTTTTATCCATACGGTGTTTTCTCTCAATTTAGTGTTATATATTTCTTTTGTATAAACAAGTTTTATTCAAAATTCCCAAATAATTTTATCTTAGGTTTGAATTCAGCAAGTTCCTTTTATTTCGAACTTACTCGATCACCATTCACATTGTTTCTCTTAGATTCGACCTCGACTCAAAGTTAGGTTATTATATTTGACAACGACCGCTTTACACTTTAATTGACGTGTGAGTTGATTGTTATCATAATGGAGAACTACCAACTCATAAAGATAATAAGCAAAAATATACCAAAATTTCTATCAAAATAGATTCATGAAAAATAATGAGATTTCAAACCACACTTTAAGTTCCACAAATCCTCAATGGGATTTTCCAAATCTTTACATAGGAGTTACTCAAATGTAGCCTTAGCTCAAGCTAAGTACAAGTTTAATCCTCAAGCCCCAAGAGATATCAAACCCTACAAACTAAACTAAGTTCAAGATGATGTATAGATTTTTAATTATTCTTTATTATTCTTCAAGATGATATGAATGCGGGTTTTTTGAGCTCTTTTTAAGAAATTAGGGATCGACTGTGTGTCGCGCCCCATTTTTCTCTAGAAAAGCAGGATTCAACGTAACAACTCTTTTAGAGATTGTTTTAAAGAGGTGTGAAGAGTCGCCACCTAATGTATTAAGGTGCGTTAGGGCACCATTCTAGTTTGACTACGAACCTATTATGTTAGTTAGTCTTAGTTCACCAGAAATTCAGGTAAGAGTTCAAATTACCTCGAACGAAAGGTGTTAGGCACCTTTCGAGGTCCAAAAATATGATTCCCAGTCGAATTCATACTTTACGTGGAGATTCTATGTGATAAAACAAAGGTCACTTATTTATTAACTTAATATTACTAAGTGGTAAAATAATGAATAAACAAACATGTTATTTGATTATTCCTATTTGTTAATTGTCTAAGTAATAAACAACAAAAGAACAATACAAGTGAGAAGATAAGAATGACACAAATTATAGCCAAGAGGGCTGCTTAAATAAACTAACTACTCTAAATAGATAAGAAGATAAAGTAAATAAAAGAACAGGTTCAAAAAAATCATACAAAGGAATATTTTTGGTTTCATTCGGATTAGAACCTCAACTTGTTTAATCATTATCTAACCCATTAGCCGGCAACCGAATTCTTAGACAAGTGACAATGTCATGCGTCGTGTAATATATGTTGGGTATCATCACTTACGAATGACTACCCACCCCCACCTAGGTTGGTTGTCAAACCTAAGAGCGTTCTAAAAGAAAGGATAAAACCCACTTATTGCCTAAGAGACATTGGGCTTTACAAATTTGGATTTGTAGTCTAGACAAACAAAGCTATGTTTCCTAATAGGACTCAAAGCGCAAAAATAAATAGGACGTCAAGTAGCACATAATAGTCTCAAAAAGCCGCTTGGTTCATTAAGAGTTGGTTAACGTGATTAACATGCTAAGACAAGAAATTACTTTTATTTAGTTAAGCCTATAGACATGGTATCTAGATGTCACGTAGTTGTTTATTGACGAAAAGTAATTGTCGAAATATTTAGAACAATGTTGTAAAATTTGTTAAGAATAAAAGGCATGTCAAAGTAAAGTAAATGCGTTGGGAGTAATACCCATTAATTTACTGTGCAAGACGTGTTATAAACTAATGACAGTGTAGGAAAGTAAAATTACATGGTTAAAATTATTACCAACATTTTTTTAATACTAGAAAGTCCATTAAAATGCTCGAGATGCATTTTTTAATGTTGGAAAATGGATTATCATGCTGGAAATTGATTTTTAATGCTGGAAAGTGAATTAGCATGTGGAAAAATATATTAACATGCTGGAATTTAATGTGAACATGTTGGAAAATACATTGACATGCTTAAATTTAATGTTAACATGCAGAAAAATATATTAACATGCTTAAAATTATTATTATATGTTGGGAAATGATATTAACATGCCAAAAATTAATATTACATGTTGGAAAACTTAATATGCTGAAAACACGCAGAAAGGCAAGTAAAAATGCTAAAAATAGATTTTTACATTTTAAAAGTTAAATTAACATGTCTAAAATAATTTTTTGTCATGTTGAAAGTCTACTAACGGTCTTAAAGATATGATTTCTAAGTGGTAAAACAAGTCTATTATTAATCCTAAGAATTTGCCTAAGTGATTCACGTAAGAATGCAAGAGCACATAAACACATAAGCCTAGGTTATGTTTGCCTATGTGATTTATAGAGCACATAAATCCCGCCCCCCCGAGCAATCCCATAAATTTATTATTACATCGAAGTTTACAAAAGTTATTACAACATAATGAATTAAAATAAATAACTAAATAAAGGAAAAGGAATGGACAACCCCCTCCGCAATATCTCGACGACTCTTCAAATCCCCGAAACTGTCTATTTACACCTGCAAGACAATATGTAATAACAGGACAAGCGAGAATATAACATAACACAGACATAGCAAGCAAACATCGAATAATTTCTATAAACATGTTTACTAGCATCATCAATAAAGAAAATTACGTCGACAGGGACTTACAGGTTGATGATAACGGGCAATAATACGAAAACCAAATAATACCAAAAGTCAAACACAAACTGCCATTGATGGGGAAAGGTCGATTCTCCGAAAGTGAGTGCGATTCAAGAATAATCAAATAATTTTCTTTTGTTTTGAGAGTAATGCTCAAGATTTTGTATGGAGAATACAAAGAGTGTTCATTGTTTGGAGTGACAAAGAGGCTGTATTTAACTAGTAAAAGGGACGGTGGTGTAGCTGAAAAGAATTATCAGAAAGCAATAATCATATGACAACATAATTATTGTCGAAATTGATTCCTACCTAAAAATTCTTGGTCAAATATTAAAAACAATCAGTAAAAGAAAATAAAAAGGAAAGGAAATATTCATAAATGAAATATTTCCTTAACAATACACGACTAAGATTCTATTTATCATAAAGAAATAGATAAATTAAGAAAGCCGTTAGCATGCTTTATCATAAAAGGAGAAATTAAGATATATCAATCACGTAACATCCGATTTGTTCAAATTTAAACATATAAATTATACGCTAATTAAGGGTGTAAAAGTTAGTCATAAAAATCAAACCAATAAAGTATATAAATTATGCCATAATTAAAAGGTCGTAAAGTGAGTCATTTAGGAAAAATATTGAAATTGTAGAAATCAAGTCAATCAAACATATAAATCCCGCCATAATTACGGAGTGTAAAATTAGAAAAAGATGCCATAACATCAAGCTAATGAAACTATCGAATATTATCAGTCAAGCAAATAGGATATCAACCTTTGAGCAAAAAATAGTTATAAAACTTGCGAAATCTAGGGGTAAAAAGGTTTAAAGAAATTAGGTGTTTTCATATATGTGGGTCTAAGCACATAGACACACATGAAATTGAAAAAATCAACTCAAAATTCATAATTAAGTTTAGTCAATTACAAATCTAAAGAAAATGTCGAAAAGGAAAAGAAGTAGAAGAAGATGAGAACTTTGAAAATAAAAACAAGAAATCAAACCTTGGACGGATTCTTAAAATTCGTCATGAGGATTACACGTTTTCAAGCAGGTCGAACCGGAGTAGTGGTGGCAGTGGATTGGTTTTTGTTAGAAATGGTGGGATCAGCTGTATTCCAACTGGAATTGTAGTGGTAGTGGATATGGAGTTGCTGGTCCATCGACGGTGGTATTGGACTAGTGGATGGCAACGATTCATGGAGAATAAGGATCAGGGAACAGATGAAGGTCATCGGAGGAGCTATAGCTACATGGCGGTGGAGACTGACGGAGGAAGCACTGGTCGCTAGTTTTTAGAAAGAGAATGAAAAGAGAAGAAAGAGAGGAGAAAGAAATAGTGGAGGTGGTTTACCAGCCATGGTGGCCTGTGTCGTGGTGGAGGTTGGCCGACGCAGCTATGGCCATTGATAGTGTAACGCCCCGAAATCGGGTCCTGAGATGTCACACGGTGCTTAGGATCACAAGTGACCCCAAGCTAACCCTTCTACTGGCATAACTCATAAGCAACTGAATAAAAATATAAATCCATACAAATCAGCAGAAATTAACTCTTTTCTGAATCTGATCGATACAAAAATGAAATTTTACAAGATTACAATTCTCCCTTTACAACCAAAATTGAAACAAAATACATCAACTTCTACTGACTGTCTATGAAGCCTCTACTAGTACTGACCGTAGGTATTCGGGTCATGACTCCCGACTACCCCAACTCAATACGACTGAATAAAAAAAATACAACACTATAAACTCTGCATAACTAACCCAAGTCCTTGAATCAAAAGGACTCATCACCTGCTGACTGGATACCACGAACTGACTGGATCCGAGGTGCAACTATACCTTGTACCTACATTCCGAGAAAATGTAGCCCACATACGAATATGTGGGTCAGCACCGTGGAAAAATACCGAGCATATGGGGGTGCAATGCATATATAAAATAGTGTCTTAATATCATCACAGTTTATAAAATTATGCATGCTGATATAGATGACTCACTTAGCTCGAATTAAATCATCAAAATCATGGATGAATAATACATGTAAAGTAAAACAAGTGAGTCATTACAATACGTTCTCAATTCACTTTTATCTCAATTTCAAATCATCAAAACAATCAAATCTCATGTCAATTCTCATTAGAATATGTTCCTTAAATCTTTTAAGAATAATGACTTTCTCAAACTCGGCCTTTTAAGCAAATATGTTTTCATCTCAGATAGAAGAGTACACACACACACATTGAGCGATCCTATAACCGACATAAACCATGTGAGCTACATGGAGTCCAACGTACAACCCACGTTGGGGAGAGCCGTCCTATCCTTTCCATCAGAGTAGGACTTCCAGTATCAACACTAGTGATCACTATATAAATTAGCCTCAGGCTCACATCCTATGGGGGCACGTAGTTCTAAGGAAGTAAGGTCACTTTATACCTCCCACTCGGTGCTAAAGATTACTCCCGAACTTAGCTCAGCAATTTAAATCAGCCTCAGGCTCACATTAAAGAAAATCCACAATAAATACTTCAATAATTTTCATCGGGAGCCAATTTGCTACCCCTTTATCATAATCAATAAAAACGTGAATTTCTTTCACAGTCGAGTTCAAAATAACTCATTCACAACCAAAAGGTCAAATCATTCAAAACATCTCAAATATTCAACATCAACGTGCATATAGCACACATTTTCTCAAAGACAATTTCAAATGGGGTTCAAGACCCAAATATCAAAATCATAGTAAATTTCTTTCAAGCATCATGCTTTAAGTCATAATTTCATATAAATTCGACTTTTCAAAGTCATAAACATCATAATCTCAAGATAACCAATATAGAATATAAGTTCATGCTCCAAAATCATAATAAACATATAAAAATCATATCTTCATAAAGAAAATTACTTTTGGGCACAAGAACGAAAGATTGTTCTTGTTGAAAAACCCCACATACGTTGAATGATGAACTTTAGATCGATACTCATTTTTGAGATGTTAATCGTTCCTTTGAATGATGGTTCTTGGAGTTCTTGAACTAGGAACTTGGAATCTTGAATAAATTTGCAGAAATAAATGGTGAACTTTGGAGGTTCTTGAAGTTGGATGTAGGAGCTTAGGGTTTTCTTTTTGAGGGAATTTAATGAAATATAACATATAATTCTTCTAATAGGCTTTAATATAGGGTTTGGACAGATTTTGGGTGAGGGGGAATGACCAAAACGCTCCTAAAAATCAAATAATTCTCGAATCTGTACTTTGGAGGACTGTTTTGATAGTCTGAAGTAGATCAACCATAACATTTTACTCCGATATCCAAACTGGATGAAACCAATTTCATTAGAAAGAGGACTCTCATATCTTTCCGTTGATATATAGTATCTCACCCATATCATTGTGTACGAGGAGTTATGATCGTTTGAATTTGACCCAAAAATTCACTTTTGATAGGCTGAAGTAGATCGACCATAACTTTTTGCTCCGATAGACAAATTGGATGAAACCAATTTCATCGTAAAGAGGAATCGTAGAGATTTCTGTTGATATATAGTAGATCACTCATATCATTATGTACAAAGAGTTATGATCGTTTAAAGTTGGAGCAAAAATACTCCAGGCCTCAGTACTTTTTTTCCTGCACGTTTTACTGTTCACTACTATTCACAGTTCGATCGGAATGTTCATAACTCGTCGCTCGGGTGTCCGTTTTGGATGATCCACATATCGTTGAAAAGATTATTCGATAATCTATGTAATGGTGGGTATTAATCTAAGACATTACACACAAAAAATTTCTAATTCATTGTAGAAGATGGAATCCAACACGTTTACGCACAAAATTTCAACGAAAAATTTCCTGGGGTATTACATCATCTCCCCCTTGGAAACATTCATCCTTGAATGTCGATGAATAAGTACAAAATACCATGGAAATGAGGACAAAAGGCTTGGATAACGAAGTCAATCCACTTACTTCACTCCAAATTTCGAATACTTCATAGAACATGCGATTCATAATGAGAATGGTCACATAGTTGGATCTTAAACAAAGGAGATTGATTTTAAGGAATCGATATCTTTGGTTTATTCAAAGACTGAGAATCAAAGGTCTCGAAGGGGATCTCATCAAAAGAAGGAACACTTGGCCCAAATGAAACGTCTCTCAACACTCCCTCCAAAAGATTCAAATGACATTGTTCGGGGAGAAAATGAACCATAATTTGATACAATCCTATCGTATGGGAACAAGGACTCATATGGCATAAATTAAGATAGAAATTTCTAGGTCTTGGGAAACATAACTCCTTGCTTCCAAACTTAGCAACACTTCCCAACTACTCCCTCGACTATGTTCAAGCCTAACTCCAAGTACTCATGAGATACGCCACATAACACTATAATATTAATCTATATCATGAACCTCAATAAACACTGAGCCTCACAACTCCCCACTTCAAACATAACTCTTATTGCTACTCCAACAACCACATACAATCTTATACTAAGGATCTTCTAACTTGCGGTGCATTCTTTTAGATATACAACCATAACATTCAAGCCTATACACATAACCACATACACACTTCGCACGTGCACCTCTAAACGAACACTCATAAAGCATGTTCCTCACTTTCTCTAAGATTCCATCAACTACATCATTCACACATACTGGTCAATTCTTTAAACGACACATATAAAATTTTCTCAACTAATTGAACTATACACAAAAACTCTGTATTACTATTCCTACAACCTCATAGAAGTGCATAAAACCAACACACAACAATCTTTCCAAATAAACATTTAAAACTTCAACTAACCACGGCATGTATCAAGGACTTAACCTCAATCTAACTTCACTTCACCGCCGTGAGTACACCACCTTCTATCATTGATAAGGACGTATCTTCTCTCCCTTCTAGATAACTGCTCAACACCATTATCTTGACTTAATGAAAAGGTCACAAAATTTTAAATCACGAAGACCTGAAACATGAAGGGATAATGTAAATAACTTGACTCTGTCTATTGAGGCCTTAGGAATAAAATATCAAATACAATGGGTTCATTAAGATATCAAAACTGAAGACACCCATAACGGAAACTGAATCTCACTAATCAATAAGAGTATTGCCTGAGTACTGGAACTGAACATACTGTAAAACTTGAGTATATGAGTCATGGGCGGCATGCCCTGAATTTAGAGCTCATAACTTATGGAATGTGATTCCAACTGCTAGAAGAACTGGAATTTCTCATTTTTGGAAACTAGAAGAGTATGTAATTCTCCATCACATTTATGAACATGAATTAAGATCATGGCACTGAAATGTAAAACATGAGTAGGTTTTGGGACAGCTGAAAATACTGAAATAACGTTGGGTCAAGCACCGATCTTTCTCACAGCAAATTTACAACTTACTGGTACTTCTACTAAAATATAAAAGCTTTACTTGACTACTTGTTCTATCATATCCCCCTTAGCTTTAAGCCACCACTTAAATTCTCAAATGCTTACTAATTTTGAATCTCCACGAATATCTCTATCGCCGGAATGTACACCATTTAGTGCTTTAACTCTTATTTCTATTAGCTCAACTTGAATACTTTCTAACCTTTTGATATACCATGCTACTTCTGTCTTCTCCCTCTAATACCATGCCTATGAACTTATGTTTCTAACCTATAAGAATCAAAATCACACTTAAGAGGCTCAACATTTCCAATCATACGCCTCGCCTTAACTTAGCCATCAAAACATCATCCATCGTCTAACTAGTATTTATCCATCTAACAATCCCATGGCACGACTCACTACACCACATACACTAATCCTCAAAATTAAAGCAGTTCCATAATATCTTGGGTGAACTTTCTCATCATAATATAATATTAAACTTAATTACAAGTCAACTACACTTAAACTCTTGTGTACACTGTTCAAGCCTATTAGGTCACTTCCGGCAACTAATACCATTAGTCCGGAAATCGCCACATTCGGCTTTATGATCACCAATCGTCCAAGCTTAAGGTCTCACACTTCACATAATTTACAACTCTATCTCACGCATAACTCCCACGTAAAGATTATAAAATAACACATCCATGAACACTAGCCCACTTAAACTTTATAACAATAATAATTGGTCCTAATCATATAGCCTATCTTATTCACAATCCATTAACACATCCTTTTTTCACCCGTCACTACTATCTATCCTTCATACATAACTTAACATAGTTCATAGCTCGCTACGTCTTAACTTAACTTCCTCTTGCAATCTGGAGAGCGCCTAGACTAACAACACTTACCCACCAAGTGTTTTCATCAATAACCTATACTTTTCTAACACCACAAATACCATCAATAACTCTTTCCTTACCCTAAGCAAACAACAATCCACCTTAACTAATAACTCCTCCTCTAACTTTTACTAAACTAACAAACAAGGGTATATCACTTCATTACTAATTCAATCATAAGCAAAAATTTAGATATAAATATTTAATAAATCTCCCTTACCACCTTTCTTGTCACTACACTTCTAAACCCACACTTTCAACTAACACAGGAATGACAAGATAAATAACAAGTTGCTAGTGAATCGAAATAGGCCTCACACGGCTTCACTAGACTTTGGTTTTGTGTTTTGATCAAGAAAGTTATATGAATAACGAAGTAACTATGCTAGTGAATCGAAATAGGCCCCACACGGCTTTAGTAGACTTTGGTTTGTATTTTGAACAAGAAAATGAGATGAATAACAAAGAAGCTATGCTAGTGAATCGAAAGAGCCCCACACGGCTTCACTAGACTTTGACTTTTCACAAACATAATGATAACAAGATTACATAATACAAGAGATAGAAACTTGACACACAATATTCAACAATCTAAGAATACACCTTACTCTGTCTTAATTAAATAACTCATAAGAATGAGGGCATAACTTTCAACTTAAGGAACTTAACACACTAGAGAGCTTCTCTCAAGCCCTTTGTGTAACTTTTGAAATTTCTTCTAAAATTATAGAAGCATTACCTGGGGAAGAACTGGAGCTTGTGAATAATGTTATCTCAAAAATAATACATAGAGGGAGAAGTATAGATTAACATTGTAGATTCTGAGGAGGAATCTGAAAGCACACCTAACCTAGGCTTAGTTCACGACTTTTATGAACATGAATAAAGTACTTCAATCTTTGGAACTCAAAAGCACTGACAGGATACTTTCTAGCTCTCTTACAATCCCATAACTATCTACAGAGAATTAAGATTAACTGTTTCTGATACCTTGAAAATGAGGCAGAGTTGGCCAGAATAGAGTAAGATGAAAATCTATATAAGATTCTTGGAGAACCTTTTTATAGCATGGTCTTAGACTTGAAAGAAGGGAAACATTTCCTAAATTCCCTGTAGCCTCTCAAACAAAAGTATAGACGTCTCCGTACCATTCCGCAAGAATCTACTAGACACGACATCATAGACACCCTAGGACACTTGAACTCTGTGCTCTGATACCAAGTTTGTAACGCCCCGAAATCAGGTCCCGAGACGTCACACAGTGCTTAGGGTCACAAGTTACCCCAAGCTAACCCTTCTACTGGCATAACTCATAAGCAACTAAATAAAAATACAAATCCATACAAATCAGCAGAAATTAACTCTTTTCTGAATCTGATCGATACAAAAATGGAATTTTACAGGATTACAATTCTGCCTTTATAACCAAAATTGAAACAAAATACATCAACTTCTACTGACTTTCTATGATGCCTCTACTAGTACTGACTGTAGGTAGTCGGATCATGACTCTCGACTACCCCAACTCAATACGACTAAATAAAGAAAATACAACACTATAAACTCTGCATAACTAACCCAAGCCCTTGAATCAAAAGGACTCATCCCCTGCTGACTGGATCCAAAGGTGCAACTATACCTTGTACCTACATTCCGAGAAAATGCAGCCCACATATGAATATGTGGGTCAGCACCATGGAAAAATACCGAGCATATGGGGGTGCAATGCATATATAAAAAAATATCTTAATATCATCACAGTTTATAAAATTATGCATGCTGATATAGATGACTCACTTAGCTCGAATTAAATCATCAAAATCATGGATGAATAATACATGTAAAGTAAAACAAGTGAGTCATTACAATACGTTCTCAATTCACTTTCATCTCAATTTCAAATCATCAAAACAATCAAATCTCATGTCAATTCTCATTAGAATATATTCCTTAAATCTTTTAAGAATAATGACTTTCTCAAACTCATCCTTTTAAGCAAATATGTTTTCATCTCAGATTGAAGAGTACACACACACATTGGGAGATCCTATAACCGATATAAACCATGTGAGCTACATGGAGTCCAACATATAACCCACGTTGGGGAGAGCCGTCCTATCCTTGACATCGGAGTAGGACTTCCAGTATCAATTCAAAAATACTAGTGATCACTATATAAATCAGCCTCAGGCTCACATCCTAGGGGGCACATAGTTCTAGTGAAGTAAGGTCACTTTATACCCCACACTCGGTGCTAAAGATTACTCCCGAACTTAGCTCAAAAATTTAAATCAGCCTCAGGCTCACATTAAAGAAAATCCACAATAAACACTTCAACAATTTTCATCGGGAGCCAATTTGCTACCCCTTTATCATAATCAATAAAAACGTTGATTTCTTTCACAGTCGAGTTCAAAATGACTCATTCAAGACCAAAAGGTCAAATCATTCAAAACATCTCAAATATTCAACATCAACGTGCATATAGCACACATTTTCTCAAAGACATAATTTCAAATGGGGTTCAAGACCCAAATATCAAAATCATAGTAAATTCTTTCAAGCATCATGCTTTAAGTCATAATTTCATATAAATTCGACTTTTAAAAGTCATAAACATCATAATCTCAAGATAACCAAGATAGAATATAAGTTCATGCTCCAAAATCATAATAAACATATAAAAATCATAACTTCGTAAAGAAAATTACTTTTGGGCACAAGAACGAAAGATTGTTCTTGTTGAAAACCCCCACATACCTTGAATGATGAACTTTAGATCAATACTCGTTTTTGAGATGTTAATCGTGCCTTTGAATGATGGTTCTTGAAGTTCTTGAACTAGGAACTTGGAATCTTGAATAAATTTGCAGAAATAAATGGTGAACTTTAGAGGTTCTTGAAGTTGGATGTAGGAGCTTAGGGTTTTCTTTTTGAGGGAATTTGATAAAATATAACATATAATACTTCTAATAGGCTTTAATATAGGGTTTGGATGGATTTTGGGTGAGGGAGAATGACCAAAACGCCCCTAAAAATCAAATAATTCTCGAATCTGTCCTTTGGTGGACTATTTTGATAGTTTGAAGTAGATCAACCATAACGTTTTACTCCGATATCCAAACTGGATGAAACCAATTTCATTAGAAAGAGGACTCTCATATCTTTCCGTTGATATATAGTATCTCACCCATATCATTGTGTACGAGGAGTTATGATCGTTTGAATTTGACCCAAAAATTCACTTTTGATAGGCTGAAGTAGATCGACCATAACTTTTTGCTTCGATAGACAAATTGGATGAAACCAATTTCATCGTAAAGAGGAATCGTAGAGATTTCCGTTGATATATAGTATATCACTCATATCATTATGTACAAGGAGTTATGATCGTTTAAAGTTGGAGCAAAAATACTCCAGGCCTCAGTACTTTTTTTCCTGCACGTTTTACTGTTCACTACTATTCACAGTTCGATCGGAATGTTCATAACTCGTCGCTCGGGTGTCCGTTTTGGATGATCCACATATCGTTGGTAAGATTATTCGATACTGTATGCACTGCTGGGTCATAATCTAAGACATTCCGCACGAAAAATTTATAATTCATTCTAGAAAATAGAACCCAACACGTTTACGCACAAAATTTCAACAAAAAATTTCCTGGGGTATTACAGATAGTGAGAGAAAAAGAGAGAGAGAGAGGAAATTATAGAGAGAGAAGAAGGTGTGTGGCTTCTATGGGGAAATGAGGGACTAGGGTTTCTTGATTTTGTTAAAAAGAAAAGAAAATATATTTTAATATCAACTGTTGGATCACCTTTGATCAACGGTTGAGATCTTGAATTGCAGAATGGGCTAAAATTATGTTAAAAATTGACATTGAGTCTAATTGAACATGATTTAGGCTAAAATTGTTATCATTGGGACAAAATCAGGCTAGAAAATAAATAAATTAGAGAAAATTAAATTGACTTAGGCTGCGGATAATAATAATAATAGAGAATACATTTGTAAATTGTGAGTGTGCGCATTTGTGTAAAAAATAATTTAATAAATATTAATAAAATTATGTAAAATGTCATATTTAAATTAATAAACTGCAAAAATGATACTAAAAAGAAATAAAATAATTTGTACATTTTTTAAATCATGAATATGGCTTGTCGAAAGTTATTTGATACCAAAATAATGCGCAAAAAGTATTAATATTAAAAGTTAAATAATTCTGACAAAAATAGCAGCCTAAGAGAGAATCGGGAGGCCAAAATTGGGTGTCAACAGCTGCCCCTTCGTTGCTTGAGAATGATGAAAGAATTGTCGAGCAATGAAAATTGACGTAGTAGCTAATTTTGTCCGATTGAGAAGGTTTTTTTTTGGAATTAAAGCTACATGAGGTGGTTTTAAAAATAGTGCAGCCGAGATTTTGATTTTAAGTCGCATATATATATATTTGGTTTTAAGAGAACCAGTCCGTGTGTAGTTCTAGATTTAGGAACGAATAATATTCCTAATGAATATTAATGATAAAAGATAGGGCGTTAACAATGGTATGTGGGTTGGTGAGACGAGAATGAATATGATTCGAGAGTAATGTCATGAGGAGGGGTGTGAAAATGAAAGGTAGGCAAGTTTTGAGTTGAGTTTACATGATGAATGAATGAATAGGATGATTCTTAAAAAACAGGAATGAAAATTATTTCTCTTTGTTACTCCTTCTCTGTTGCTTGCGTACTTTAAAATATACTAGATAACAAAGGTTAGAGTATGTAAATAATAAGCAACTGATAAATATAAATTAAATATGGGAGTAAAGAAAGTGTATCTATTATATTGTTGGATCAACCATTGGGCTTCTTGATATGATGTTGGATTAGCTATTGGGCTTCTCGATGCAACATTGGATTGACTGTTGGGCTTCTCAATATGATGTTGGATCGACTGTTGGACCTCTCGATGTAGTATTGGATCAACTATTGGGCTTTTCGATATGACATTGGATCGGCTGTTGGTCCTCTCGATGTAGCATTGGATCAGTTGTTAGGCTTCTCGATATGATATTGGATCAAATCTTGGGCTTCTCGATGCAATGTTGGATCGGTTGTTAGGCCTCTCAATGCAATGTTGGATCATCTCTTTAGGCTTCCTGATATGATGTGGGATCGATTGTTGGGCCTCTCAATGTAATGTTGGATCAGATGTTGGGCTTCTTGATACGACGTTGGATCCGCCGTTGGGCCTCTCATGATAGACTAATTCCTATCATCTATACCTGTTAGTCCTGCCACTTTTAGCCCAAGTAGATAAAAATGGTTAGCATGGATATATCTGTATAGAAGATTAAATAATATAGTGAAGATAACCATAACAATAATGATAAGAGAAGATAAGAAAGAGTAGCTGTTGTACAGTTCGATCAGCTATTGGGCTTCTTGACATGATGTTAGATTGGCCGTTGGGCCTCTCGCGATGGAGTGATTCCTGTAATCTCTACCTGTTAATCATGTACTCAAAGAAAAATTATGAGTTTGTAATAAGGGAAAGTTGATTTGTGCCTCTACCTCGATTGAAGTGTCTTCTTCTTAATGTCGTCGTATTGATGATGAGCCTCGTTCGGGTCTTCACTCGGGTAGATAGAAAATAAATGATTGTTTAAAAGAAAAATCATGTTTGTGAATAGTTTTCATTTAAAAGTGATAAGTAAAATTTGTTGTAAAATGTGAAACTTTGTTGAATCATTGACTGTGACATGTTTTGAGATAATACAACATCTTATAAGACCTTTCTCTCTTGTTAGGAAATTTTTGAGGATTACTAAAAAATTTCTACCCCAGTAAAGAGTTGACTCATTGCAAAGATCGCAAAAGATTGCATGTAAGAATTTTTGAGGTCGTCTAAAAAATTCTGCCCCAGTTCATACATTATGTCATCTTCATGACCATATAGAATTTTTGAGGTCCTCTAAAAAATTCTACCCCAGTTATAATGCTTATAGAGAGGGAAAAAGAGAATTTTGTTATAATGAGACCGAACTCCATAGGAGCGCCTACGTATCCCTCTTAAACAAGAATCAGGTCAACCGTAGTACCAATTACAATGTAATAGGGCATGAAAGATTAAACAATAATATATCTTGACTAAGTCTAAATTGATGGGCCTAGACCAAACAACGCTATTTATTTCTGCAAGTATGAGTGATCCTTCTGTCAAGACTCGATGAACCACGTACGAGCTCCTATTTTAAAATCAATTGTCCAGGCGTGAAGTGTCTTGACTTATCTTCCAAATATAAAAAATTCCCCAGAGATTTCATCATCCTTTATTCTTGTATGATCTCGTTATGTGTTACAGACTCAGATTAAATAATTTAAAAAGTAATTTTATTGTAAAAAGAAATAGAAAAAATATCAATAATTCAAAAATCCCTTATTAATGATGCTAGAATGTCTAAAAACATAGCTTAAAGAAAAATTGAAATTTCAAGCTTGCTCGAACTCCAATCATTTTTATCTTAAAAATCATGAAAACATAAAAAATTGTCAAGTCGACCCAAGTGCCCGGTGAGGTTTGGATGAAGTAGTCTTCTATCCATTGTTTTCCCTAGGGGATCCTCTCTACCCATTAATGATGACAAACCTTTTCCTTGATTAGAATTGTCATTGTTCCAAGTCCACATGTTCATCAAGATCGAGCATATTCACGTGATGGTCTGGAAGAGGATAGTTGGTAACATTTGGCTCCTAGTCCTTCAGATGAATGACTTCTTTGTTAATCAGCTGTTGAATCTTATTCTTCAATGAAAAGCATGCCTTAAAGGGATGCCCTCTCATCCTAGAATGGTAGGCACAAGTCTGATTATGTTGATATCACTGCGATTTAGTATCGACTTGCACGACAGGAATGGGTGTGATGTGGCCTGCTTCTTTGAGCCGTTCATATAATTGAGCCAAGAGTTCGACTAAGGGTATAGATTTCTTTCTTTCAAAGATGCCCTTGGGTTTGGGAGCATCAGGATTGGTGGTAGGGATATGAATAGGTCGGGTTGTTTGGATATGAATTGGTTGTGAATTATATATGGGGTAAGAAGGGCTTGAGAATTGTGGTTTTTTTTTGTAGGAGTATACGTTTGGTATAGTGAATCTTGGTATGGCATTTGTAGTGGGCAGGGGTATGTTGAGTACGGTGTTGGAGTTTGTGGGTAAGGTGGAGTGGACGGAGCAAAGGTTTGATAGCTCAAAACGTTCTCCGAAGGCTGGGCTGCCATCACAGTCCCTACCTCTTTCTTCTTCTTGTTGTCTAAAACTCCTCAATATTGAGCATTTTCATCGGTATTCTACAGAGACTACAACCTAATGATACTACCATTTTTGAGGAAATTTTTGAACATTTCTCTGATCCTGATGATCTCAAAAAACCTCTTGTCCATAACTGTCAATGACTTGTTGAGGTATTGTGGCTCTTATACCTTAAAGAAGTACTCTTTCATTTGATATTCTTCAACTGGAGACCGAGCCCTTGCAGCTCCTGCCCTTCATCTCATAGCATACTCTCAAAAGGACTCATTAGGTTTCTTTCTCAGCGCTGTCCGTGTTGTATCTAAATCTCTCAATGAAACTGAAATCCATGTCATGCCAACCCTCCCACTTCTTCACATCTTGTTCTATATACCACTTGAGAAACTCTCCTGTGAGACTTCTCATGAATAGCTCTATTCTAATATTTTCATTCTTTCCCACTCCTGCTAATTTGTCGTAGTATATGCGGAGGTGCACCTTGGGATCCCTGGTCTATTGTACAACTCAAAATTAGGAGGATTATACCCCTCCGGTAGTTCCACATTAGGATGAATGCACAGATACTCATACCTAAGACCTTTCATTCCTTTACTTTTTTTAACTGTCTTAGCCTTTCGACCACGACATGCATTGTGTAGTCATTCTATGGATTCTCGAATGTTAGTTGAGGACAGGTGGGTGGAAGGGTTTGAACATATATGGGGTTCAGGTTGTGGATACCGGATGCGTGATGGTGATATAATTTTGGTTCGTAGGCTTTTGAGGAGACGAGTAAGTGGAGTGTTTAGGGTCTTGGGTAGGTTGGGTAGTTACATGTATAGGAGTTGGGATATTTTATTGTTTTAGAATGGGGTTTGGGAGGCTTTGTGCATTTGCGGGAATTGGAGGATTGGGACTTTGGAATGCCATAGCTGTCGGCTTGCAACTCAGGAGTATTCAAGTCAAGAGAAAGCTTGGCTAAATTGCGCACTTGCTCCAGTTCCCCTTGTAACTCTAGAATCCTTTTCTCTATTTTTAATATTACTTCATTTTGCCCAGCGGCACTATCTCCTTCGGAACTAGTATCCTCTTTATCCATCACTTCTTTACCTTTGAGACTTGTAGAAAGAGGAGGAGGAGAAGGAGGAGCCTCTTATGATTGGGTGTGGTAGGAAAGCGTGCATAAATCAACCTTTTTGGGGAGAGGGAAAACAATACCAAAATAAAATAAAAAAACAAAATATTTAAATTAGTACGTTAGTGACATAAAGAAGTAAACAAATAGCGCATAATAATCAAGTTTTGTTTGATGCTTCCTATTTTGGGAACATTTTTTGAGCCAGAGGTAGGCCTAGCATTGTTTGAAAAATAATTATGCCACAAAATAATGTCATTTTCTCATAAATAAATCCCAACATATTAAATATTTTACTGAACTAAATTTTCTCACAAATTGAAAGAAAGAACATTATAAGAAAAACTAAGACAGTCTTTACTTGATTTGTCCAATTCATGAGGTTGGACACCATTGAACCTACAAAACAAAGTGTTAACCTATATTAACCCCTAAGGAGAAAATGACATCATTCAAGTGCAATTATCTCTCAAAATGCACTTAAGTAATGCAACGTTCTTTTATGGGATTATGAAATCCCATAAAACTTAGGGCAAGGCTTTCTAACATAACATCCTAGGCTTTTGGGATGTTTATTCCTTAGTAAAGGGATAAACAGTTAGGCTCTAGGTATAAGAGTGGTTTTCGACAAAGTCCTCTTAAGCAGACAACTTGAGAGAGGGAAAGTTTATGACTGTCGATGCACCGTTGATCGATCGATACACAAGGCATTTCTCAAAAGGTGTTTTAGGAAAGAATGTTCGTGTACCCATGCAACCATTCGTAAAAGATAAATAAAAGTGGTTTCAAGTGGAGGAAAGTATGAGCAGAATGCCAGTTATATAAAACAGTAACACATAACACATAGCAAAATATAATAGCGTGCTTAGCAATAAAATTAAATAGACATTAAAACACATAGCCAACAAAGGGAGAAGAGGAGAAGGGATATGTATGGACAGATATAAAAACACATAAAAGGGAAAGGAGAAGGGCTAACTTGTGGAAAAATAAATAAAGATGTCAAAATAAACAATAATCATGAAAAATCACAATAAAAATAATTCAGACAAATAATAGAATCCCACATAAAACACAAACTCGTAATGGTTAGAACCTAAGTATCCCTAGCAGAGTCGTCATTCTGTCGCGTCCAATTTTTCTCATGAAAAGCGGAATTAGACGTGACAACTCTTTTTGGTATTTTTTTAAAGAGGTGTGAAGAGTCGCCACCTAACATATTAAGGTGTATTAGGGCACCATTCTAGGTTGACTACGAACCTATTATGTTATTTAGTCTTAGTTCACCAAAAAATGGGTGAGGGTTCAAATTACCTCAAAAGGAAGGTGTTAGGCACCTTTCAAGGTCCACAAATGTGATTTCCAACCGAATTCATATTTTACGTGGGGATTCTATGTGATAAAATATTGGTCACTTATTTATTAACTTAATATTACTAAGTGGTAAAATAATGAATAAACAAACATGTTATTTGATTATTCCTATTTGTTAATTGTCTAAGTGATAAACAACAAAAGAACAATACAAGTGAGAAAATAAGAATGACATAAATTATAGCAAAGGGGACTGCTTAAATAAACTAACTACCCCAAATAGATAAGAATATAAAGTAAATAAAAGAACAAATTTGAAAAAATCAAACAAAGGAATATTTTTGGTTTCATTCGGATCAAAACCTCAACTTGTTTAATCATTATCCAAATTATTAGCTGGCAACCGGATTCTTGGACAAATGACAATGTCATACGTTGTGTAATATATGTTGGGTCATCACTTCTGAATGACTATCCTCCTGGCTAGTTGTCAAACCTAAGAGCATTTTAAAATAAAGGATAAAACTAACATCTCTAGAAGTACCTATCGTCCCACTTATCGCCCAAGAGGCATTAGGCTTAGCAAATTTAGATTTGTGATCTAGACAAATAAATCTATGTTTCCTAGTAGGACTCAAAGCGTGAAAACAAACAGGACGTCAAGTAGCACATAATCCTAATAAATGAACAGAAAAAACTATGTTGGTGGTTACTTACAGACCTGCTTCGGGCCGTAAGTAGTACTTACAAGCCCCATAGTGGGTCTTAAGTGACAAATATTCTTCATGTTGTAGGAGTACCACGTATGAAGGAACTTATGGGGCGTAAGTGGTACTTACGACCCATAAGTAACCTCATCATAGGTGTCAAATAATTCATCAGACTTCATCTTCTCAGGACATGATTTCTCTAAAACTTATCATCGTAAGTATCACTTACGTGCCATAGGTACCTCTTCGTCAATGTCAAAATAATAAGCCATGTAAAAGTGATAAAAGTTGCTAATTTTAGGTGCGGAGATCTATAAAATAGGTGTAGTAATGATACGCCTGAATGCTGTGATTGATAGATACACTAACCTTTGTTCTACGAGGCTAGTACTCCTCGATTAATATTTGAGGCCATTTGATAGATACACAGACCTTTGTGCTATGGGGCCAATACTTCTTGATTAATATTTGAGGTTGTTTGATTATAGTGATAATATGGAGTAGTATTCTTGGATGGATGTAAAGTATAGAGCCCTGTAGCTTACATTAGCACCTTTTAACTTCCATTTAGGCTTTAACATAGAAGCACCATACAATTAGACTCAGGATTTTATAGTTATGTGCTTCATATGAGAATTATAAGTTGGAAATGACAAAGTATGGTATTCTTAGTAGATGGCATTGTGGAGAAGTGTCACAAAATTTAAGGGCTATTAGACGTATCATTTAAGGTGGATAATGTTTCTGTTCTTATGTATAGAAAAAAAAATCTAATTTCATGTCTTGTATCAATCTCAACCAGGTTGATGATTTCTAGAAAAATTCACGTATTACGTTGCTACCATCATATTCCATAAAACTCATGTCCTATATATTGTTTATGTTAAATCTCATACTTTTCATTATTCGTGCTTAACCAAATTGCTTTCTGTTTTCATGAAACCTCTCTTGCTGTAAGAGAGTTAGAAGAGATTTTTTGAGGTGAATTTTTTACCCTTATTTTCATGCTTAGAGAACTTCAATAAGTCCCTATGCATTATTCTAGGACAGGATCCCAATGGGGATATATTGTAACACCCCTAACTTTCAGACAAAAATTTAAGCCATTTTCCATACGTGTATAGGCCCAAACCCAATCATTTTATTCTTCTATTAGTGTTAAGATCAATTTCATTAGTGTTAGGACATCTTTTATGATGAATGAGGTTATGGAAATCTCCTATCTCAAATTTGAGTTGAGAACTTTCCTACTGGTTGAGTTTTAAGTAGACGCTCTTACTTGGGTCAACTTCCAAAAACCATTACTCCTAGAATATAGTGAATTAGGTGGACTACTATTATCAAATTAAATTTCTTCAATTATTCTTTCCAATGCAACCAACCGTTCACCCATACGAGTCCTGAGTAAAACATTATGGACATTTTACTAAGGCACTATCTCAGGTACATGTTGGGCGGGAGAGGGGAGGGAGGGGAAATATATTATGAGTGGGAAATTATTATAAATCTTCCATGTTGGGCTTCATGGCATGGATCCCCCTCCTCATTGTAAAAATATATTTTTATCTTATTAAATCATGGGCAAACTAGTTCTTTCACCCCATGTAACTTCCCCAATCCATTTTAATCCCCAAAATCAGCCTAAACTATGTGAATGATTCTCAAATCCATAATTCCTGTTCTTTCCCAATACCCCAAACTCCTAATCCTAATGTTTCAAAAAGGTTCAAAGATTAAAGTTCCTTCTCAATATTTTCTCACCGTCATCACTGAGTGTATGTGAGATGAATTCAAGTCAATTAAGTCTTCATATCAAT
Source organism: Capsicum pubescens (assembly GCA_030864215.1). NCBI lineage: Eukaryota > Viridiplantae > Streptophyta > Magnoliopsida > Solanales > Solanaceae > Capsicum > Capsicum pubescens. Next base: position 111,947,614 of record CM061544.1, read on the forward strand.
TTCAAGATAGGGTTCAAACATCAAGGCTAACGATTCAAACTTTTCTCAAATTCCTTGCATCATAAAGGCATGTTGAATGCTCTCTACTTCAACTACTTTTTATAAAGTGTGTATTTAATTATTATATATGTATGTTTTGTTGATGGTTTGAAGCTAGGGTTGAGGATTTTGTTTTGAAAAGTCTGATATAAAATTTCTCTTCTTTATGAATGAATGATTAGATCTTCATTTTGGGGGTTTTGAGACTAAAATGGCTGCTCAAAAATGATGAATTTTTTTGTCTTGAGATTTGGATGTTAAATGGTTGAATATTTAAGACATGTTTTAAAGTCTCTTGAAAGATTTGAGTTGCATAAGAAGTATAAATATTTTTCCCGAGCTTTGTATCATTGAATGCATAATGTTATTAGAATGTGTAGAAATGGTTATGGGAAACTCATTTGTGGTATTGCTCATGATTTTAAAGGTAAGATTTTTGAGTCTTTAATATGTAATGATAATGAAGTTGGTATGATATGTCTGAGTTGGAAGTCTTCATATAACGCTACCAAAATGTGAATACCTTAACGAAAGTCTCTATGGAAAAATATTTGTTAAAATGTTTTAATTAGGATTAAATAGGATTACGTATTTCACCGATAAGGCTTAAATCCTAGTGACCAACACCTGAAACCTATATTTTTCCAACATAAGGGTAGTTCGCATCCTAAAAGATAACCTTATTCACGTTTCCTCTATAAGGATAGTATTATATGATGGCCAAATGAAGTTTTTTATTAATTCATGTATCAAACATAGATTGGAACCACACCGGTTGGGAGAACACCGGACGCATATAGCACATGGGATGCCTAACGTCGGTGAAACTATGTAGTCCATGAATAAAATTAAAGAATGGTTGTGTTTTCATATCATAAGCTCCCTATTTTATTATTTCCTTTTTGAGATATATATTAAGTATTTTATGATGTATTTTACAAATATCTTTATCCTTCTACCCTGGGTTGCATGCCTGGACTCATCATATTGACTGTCCCCAAAAGCTACATCATTGAAATAATGTAGGTTCAGAGTCATTCTCTCGTGATTATGTACAACACTAGGATCTTCTTGGGAAAACAAGTAGCGAGTGGTTAACCATCAATCTTCTAGATGGCCTTTGGTTTCTTTTTTTACACATTGAATATTTTGTTCATGGTATTGTCGGGGCCATGTTTGGCTCAAGATGTTATTCATAAGGTTAGAGGTGTTGTATACTAACACTACAGGTAGTATTAACTCATATTTCACGATTTGGTTTCACAAATCTTATTTAAAGTTGAATTTCATTATTTTTGGGTGCAATTCCACACTTTAATGTTGGTTATGCTCATGATGTTATGCTAAGGGGTCTCCCCGAGCCTTTTATGGTAGGGTTGCTCATCACGTCCTGGGCTCAGGTCATAAAAAAGTAACTCTATTCATGTCATGACTCAAATTAGGTCCTAGCCATGACGGGTATCTCCAGTCCACCATGGACCAGAGACTACCCCCGAACCTAAACAAAACACTACACACTGCCCAACAAGTGCCGAATTTTGAACAATAATAAGATAGTGAAAGGTAATCTCAAAGAATTAAAGATATGACTATAACCAATATTTTGCAACCGACCTTAATACAACCAACCAACGTCACTCGTAATCAAACAAAACCTCTATACAAAGAAAACAAAAATTAGTCTTGGTCGGGACATGTCCTTGACTCTGAAAGATAACAATGACAATGTTAATGATAATGTAAACTCTCAATTCTAATATATTAAAGGAATTGATGAAATGTCTAAGTCTTTCGGAGAATGAATGCTCATGTCATAACCCAAACCAGGGCCTAGCCGTGATGGGTATCTCAAGTCCCACTTGGATCGGAGATCACCCCCTACACCTAACCATACAAAACACTCCACACCTAAAGGTTGGCTGAATTTCGAACATATAACAAGATTGCGTACAATAGTCTAAGAAAGTTCAAATGTATGTCCATAACCAACCACGGGTGACTGGCCAACCGACCGATCGATATTGCCAAATAGCCATAGTAGTTCAAAAAAACAGAAGTTTATTAGCAAAGAGGAAAAAGAAGAAAAATTCCTAAGAACTATGCCATCCTAAAGGTGAAATCGGTGAGGCAAGAAAACCGTGATAGGGGAGTAGCCAGAGTAGAGGCGTTGTTTAAGGGAAAAGTATCCAGATTACCATGCTAATAGTGACCGAAGAACACGTTATTTAAGAATAATATAGTATATAGTAATCTAAAATGATCATATTTTGTTATGTGTATGATTGAACGGAATATTTTGAAAAAGCATCATATGAAAAATGAATACTTATTTATCTGACGAAATGGTAGATAAATTCAAAATACTTGTTTTGTATATACTTAAGGATATATAAATTGTAGATATAAGAAAAATCATATTGGAAAAAATATTTGATAAATATTTTATGACTAGAATAAATTATATACCACACCTACCTACCTACTCTTACAAATACTTACATACCAAACCTACACATCAACCATGATAAATTACGTATATTTAGAAAATTGGAAAATGAATATGAAAAATATACAATTAATAGAAAAACTAATGAAAACAAATTTAGAAGAATATATGAGAACTAAAGATATAAAATATATAGAATTCCTTAATGAAAATATAGAGGAATTATTAAAATTAAAACAAACAACTAATAAATACTATGATAAAACAATTAATTACTAGAATCCAATTCCAAGTTATCCAAGTTATTCGTAGAAACCTAAGCATAATATGGATAATATGACAAGATATATATTTGATGAACCAAAGATACTAGTTTTATATATCATAAAAGACTTAGAATTAGAAGACATAAAGAAAATAATATGGGAAAAAATATTTGATTTTGAAGATGATTTACTAAGTACTAATTGGATAGAAGATGAATTAGAAAATATAGATTTCTATGGTAGAAATTATTATTCGGACAGTTATTATTCAGATGGATATTATACATATTAAAAATGCTAGAATATATTCAAAGAGTTAGAGAGAAACAAAGTTGGCTATACAAAGAAATTAATTATAGAAACCAACTTAGAAAAGAAGGAGAACAATTAAAAGAAAGATTAATTTGGATAAATAAAACCATAAAACAACTAGAATTAAAAGACAGTTTAGAATATAATTTAGACATGAAATTATTCATAGACGAAAAAGACAGGAAAATTAATGAAATAGATAACCTAGAATTTAATATCAAATATAGTACAATTAGAATAAATTATTACAAAGAAATTTGCAGTATCACAACTACTTTAGGATAATATGATAGACTATGAGTATTTAAAATATTGGAGACAAGATATGGAAGAAATAAGATTAACAGAAATACTTATGAAAGAGAATTTAATTGAATATTTTAGAACAAAAGATATATAATATTTAGAATACCTCCAAAATAATATACAAGAATTACAAAGACTAAGAGAAATACGTAAATGAAGTCAAGAAAGTTATATAATTTATATATATGTCGCTTTCATAATTTAATATCTTGTCTGCTTCCATTATTACTCTGTAACTGTCTTCTTTTTATCTTCTTCTTGTCGTATTTGCTGTTTTTTTATCTTCCTGCTATTGTAGTATCACATCTGGAATAAAGTTTTGTTTGCCACTACATCTGCTGCATATGTGGTCATCGTATTTTTGGCTAACTTGTTTACAGAATTGATCCATAGCTTCTTCTGAAATAACTTCTTTCGTAATAGATCTCGTGACTGGTAACTCTTCTGGTTTTAGGATCGTTATGATCCATTTTTTTATCTCTTTTTTGTCATTTTCTCTAATATTTTTACAAGTAGAGTAAACTAATAATTGATTTCTGTTATAATAAATCCAAACTGGGTTTTGATTTATATAATTATTTGCTAACTCAGTCAATATACTGCTAAGTCCAATAACTCTTTTGTTTCGGTAGATGTCCGGTATCTGATTTTTGGTTATCTCTTCTTGTTCGCATATTTCTTCAAGATAATATAATCTCGTGTCATTCCTATCTTGACAACAATAATTGTCTATTTTATTTCATCAAACAATATTTCTGCTGGTGCTGAGTAGAAACGAACATAGAATAACTGTCCCTTCATAATCCTTTTATAATCCATAATTTTTTTGTGAATATCTGGAATTCTTGTTAACTCTTCTCCAATAATTGTGTAAACTGTAGATAATAGTCCATAATAGTAACACAAAGAAATTAAGTTTGCACTGGTGCCAGGCAAAGCAATAAGTTTGTTATAGTTCTTACATTTTTGTGTAATATATCCTTGGTTTTGTTTTGCTAAATCTTCACTCTGGATAGGTTTTGTATTTAACAATTTTTGTAAGGTATAAATATTATCAATATATGTATGAGTGATATGATTATAAGTCTGCTTTTGGTGATTGAGTGACTCAGAATATGTGTATATCTGGGGAGGTATAGATGACTCTGATTTTTGTATATTTGGTGTATATGGTATTGAGAATATATGGTTGAGGTTATAATTCTTTTTCTTTGGTAGTTCAGGTTTATTTTGAGTGACTCTATTCTTTCCCTTGGATACATCACTTGCGTCTGCAGCTGTAACTGTAATTTCGTTAGTAATTTAAGTTTTTAGGTGTTTCTCATCGTCACCTTCTAGGTCTAGTTTTTTAATGTACTCTTCCTGCACAGTATCTTTGCTAATAACTTCTTGTTTTTTATAGTGCTCAACCTGCACTTTTACATTTGTAACTTCAGTAGTTAATATGATAACTCGTTCTTGTAATAACTTTATTTGTTCAAACACTTGTAATATTAAGTCTGTTTGGGTATCTTTGACATCAGCTTCTTCCATTGGTAAATCAGTTTGAGTAGCTTTGTCTTGATATGTAATCTGCAATAACATTTTTGTCAGTCTTGATTACTTCAATCGTAAATGTAAAATTTAATATATTCAATACTAATCTCCGAATTTCCTTCGTCGTAACTGAGTTTTGTATTTTTCTTGTTAACCACCATCGAACCTGGGTATTATCTGTTCTCACAATAAATTTGTTATATACAATATATGGTTCAAAGGCTAATAAACATTTATATAATGAACATAATTCTTTTCTATTTATTTCCCATTTTATTTCTGTTTCATTAAATGTACCTTAGTAATATCTACAATGATGTTCTATTTTTTCATTTTCATACCTATATTTAAGTACTCCTCCATAACTATGTTCACTTGCATCTGCTTCTACTATATATGTAAATTTTTTTATTTTCGTCTGGGAATTGTAATTTTGGCAATTCCTTACAAAGTATTTTTATTTTCTGAACTTGTTTTTTATCTTCCTCATTGTAATTATATTCTACATCCTTTTTAAATTTTTTCTGTAAAGGCTTTAGGTTTTCTACTAATTTTGGTATATATTCTCTTACTTGGTTTACTAATCCTAAAAATGATTGTAATTTCTTTTTTGTATCTAATTCTTCTGTTGAATTTATTATTTTTTGTATTATATGTTGTTGCATTTTTACTCCACTTTTATCTATTTGTATTCCTAAAAATTCTATCTGTTTTTTCATAATTTCAGCTTTCTTTTCAGTTAAACTTATTCCTGATTTTTCTATTATATCTGTAAATTATTCTAGTAATTTTAAATGTTCTTTTTCAGTTTTTGTATATAGTAGTATATCATCTATGTATACTATACAATTAGGTAATTATTTAAAATAACTATCCATAAAATGTTGATATCTTCCTGGTGCATTTTTATATCCAAATGGTAATACATTCCATTCATAAAATCCTCGTGGTACCGTAAATACGGTTAATTCCTTAGAATCTTCATCTAACTTTAAGTGGTAAAATTCTGATTTACAGTCAAATTTACTAAAGTAGTTATATCCTTGTATTTGTCTTATTTTCAATATCTTATTTGGTATTGGATAATTGTATGTCATAGTTTTTGCATTTAAATTTCTATAGTCAATAACCATTCTACTTTTTCCTCTTTTTTGTTCACTATGTTTATTTACTATAAATGCTGGACTATTATGTTTACTATTGTTTTTTTGTATATACTGTTTTTCTAATAATTCATCTATATGCATTTTAAATTCTTTTAAATCATCAAAATTATATGTTAATGGTTTTTGAGTTATTATGCTATTTTTATCTATTAATTAAATTTTTATAGTAGTTTTATGTTTTTCCCGTCAAACCAACTACACTTTCAAGGTAACAATAACATGTCAAAAAAATTCCCATTAACTTGAGGATAACAACTCCTTTGTTCATTAATACACATTGGGGAACACCAACTCTCTTTGTTCATTAAATTATACCACTGTATTTAAAATACCTTTTATATCATGCAATAGTTCAAGAATAGTTCAACTTTACAAATTCCCACAGTTCTCATAACCGAAACCAATTTCACATTATGGGGCTGGGGACATAACCACTTCAAAAGTCACAAGTTTGGGAAAATCATAATTCCCTAGTTCATTCACCATACCCATGCAACCACAAGTTCAAAACCATATTTAAAACATGGAAATCATATATAGACCATGGAAAACATTGATCAATTCATAAACGTTCAAAGCCCCCATCCTTTGTTTCAAATCTAACTTAACATCTCATGAAATAATACTTTAAAAACATGCATTTTACAAATTAACAATGAGGGAACAATAACATGCCTATAATAGTAAGATGTACGGAGAGATATCACCCTTGAGAGCCCTAATTGATCAACCTTTTGAAAACCCTAAGTGTTCTTGACCTTGAGGATTTGGGAGTATTTGAGGAGTTACTTAGATGTTTCTGAGATATAGTGACACTCTAAAAATGGTTATAAGTTGTGGGGTTCTATTTTGTTAAAAGGGGAAATACCTAGAATGTCCTCAACTTAAAAGCTTAAACGTGCCGCCTTTGATTACAATTCAACCCCTTAACTCGTAATCATTCCTTACAACTCATCACATGAGTTGTGACCAAGGCATTACCACCAAGGCACCCTACACTTTTATCCTTAAGGCTCAATGGCACCAACCTTAATGGGACCCTACGACTCATAGGATCTAGTCATAGTTAATACAGAAAATAAATTTGGACTTACATTGGACACCCTAAAATTACACCAACGACTCATAACATCTCATTACGACCCTTAGTGGGCCACTCATACTTAAAGCAGAATCAATCCACAAACTTAGTAGTTTGGTTATGACTTGTTCCAATGACTCGTTAGGACACCCTATGACTTATAAGGTCTAGTTGTAACCAGGGCAATGAGCTTAAAGCTCCAAAAATTTTCAAGGGCCAAAATCTGGGGTGTTTCAGTTCTCCCCCACTTGGATCATTCATCCTCGAATGATGGGAAAAGTCAATCGCTAGAATGATTTGAATTTATATTCCACTACTCTTACCTTTAACAAATTCAGAAAATAAAAATGCCATGGAAATCACCCTTTCCTTTAACAAAGTCAGAAAACAAAGATGTTTAGAATAACACATACCTTACGCACAATTATCTGTAGTAGAAAACTAGAATGGATACTTGGACTTCATGTCCTCGACGGCTTCCTAAGAATCCTTATCAACCTTGTGGTTCCTCCATAGAACCTTTACCCAAGCTACATCCTTCATTAGCAAACAACGAACTTGTCGATCCAAAATTTTAACTGGGACTTTCTGATATAATAAGGAATCCGAAATACCCACCTCCCCCAAAGGAATAACCATCGAAGGATTACCTACACACTATCTCAAAATCAAAACATGAAACACCAGATGAATAGAGCTCAAACTAGGAGGCAACTCCAACTCATATGCAATATTACCAACTCTCTTCAAGACCAAGTATGGGATGACATGTTCAGAGTCCCAAAATAATGGACTGATGTGATCTTGGTGAGCCGCGTCGCCAATCGCGTTGGTTAACATAGTTGCAGGCTTCCAGAACCAAAACTACTGAGAGACAATGCAATCATGGCGCAATGCATTGACCATCGCATCGATGCAGTTAACGCGCCACGTCGCTTAATGCATCGATGCCCAGTTTTAGGCATTAAATGTTCGTATGTTTAAGGGCAAAAAGGTCAATTGGCCACCATTATATAAGTCTAAAACATGGGATTAAGCCCATATTCAACCAAAATATAGTCACTTCTCTCAAAATACTCTCAAGAACAAGTTAAGGTTTTCAATTGGGGATCTAAATTCAAGGAAATTCCACCATCAATCTTTGTGAAATCAAGAACTAAGGTATGTTAAGTGTTCATTCATGGATTCCTTTCATCCATGAAGCCCAAATATCCAATTTTAAATTATGAATTGTGATGTTTATGTTGTGGATTGATTATGTTTATGTAGTTATTGTTGTAGGATTCCCAAGTTGGAATCTTTATGTGTTGTTCATGAAACTACGCTAGTATGTGGGTTGAAATTTATGAAATTGAGTTGAATTAGGGAATCATGTGGTATTAATTTGATATCATGCCTAAGCCTTAAGTTATGCATACTAGGTGTTTGATAAAATGCCTAAGAGAATAATACTTATGCATTATGACTCAATAGAACCTAAATGATGAATTTATGTTACCATTATGTTCAAAATGACTCCCATGCTATTGTTATGTTTTGTAATAGATTGATGAAATGCTTGTGAGCTTAGGCTTAGGGAATTATGACATGTTTATATGCCTTCTTATTCATATGAAAGCTTGTGGTATGGAAATACTTCATGAAAATCCCCAATGATAGTACTATGAATTATTGACCATGGTTATGTGTTCAAAAAGTGTCATGTCTTGTCAGTTTCATGCTATCAAGTCCCGGGGGTACTTGTACCCGACAACTTAACTGTGTGCCTAGATCCAACGTTGGTTTCATGATAAATCTCAGTCACGCCATGATTAGTAGTATTCTCAGTCAGTTTTAAAACTCCGTAGAATTTAGTCAGTTACATGACTCAGGAAAGCTCAGTAATCCCAGTAATCTCAGTAATCTTAGTAATCTCAGTCAGTTATCAGATCTCAATAGTATTCCATCAGTTAACAGAACTTAATGAATTCAGTCCAGTTTTAGTTAATTATGTTTAGTGTCTATTCAGATGGGAGTAAGATTCAGCACCGAGTGATCCCAAGGATGGAAACTCACCTGCTAGTAGAGGGTGTGTTTCTTAGAAGCAATCCTTGCACTCCAGAACTACGTAGCCAGCGTAGGTTGAGACATCAAACCTGCTAGTTGAGGGTAGATAAGGTGTCTTAATATGTTATCTCATGGTCCCACTATTCTCCTTAGAGTGCCTGTTAGATGAGGGATTTCTCACAGCTTGTCCTTACCAGTGGCACGGTATTGACACCCTTTCAACTGGGGTTAAAGGTTGGACCCCAAATCTATTTAGAAAAAAAGGCGTGTCAGTTAGATGAATTCTCCCATAGTTTTAGTTACAGAATCAGGACTTTCAGATACAATCACCCAGTTTCAGTAATAGAACTCAGATAGTTCTACAGATCCCAGAACTGTCAGATACAGTCACTCAGCTTAGTACGAAACTCAGCTAGTTCCATCAGAACCTAAACTATCTGACACAGTCGCCTAGTATCAGTTATATTAGTTATCAGTAACGCCTGTTATCAGTATTCATACTCAGTAGTCAGTATTACTCATGAATCCAGTTACAGTTACACATTCATGTATGTATTCTCATGATTATGTTATACAGTCAGTTAGCATTGTTCATGCATATGAACCCTTTGCATTCAGCCTACCTTACTTGCATACCAGTATATTCAATGATACTGATGCATTTGCGCTATGGTGTTTTTATACCATAGGTTCAGAAGCCCAAGCTCTAGAGCATCAGTAGCATTCCAGTTTCAACAATCAGAGTCAGCAGTGAGTCCTCATCATTTGAGGATGTTATGATTTGATTATTTCATATCTTTAGTACTTAGTTATTTATGTAGTTAGAGTTATTTGGGGACATGTCCCATCAACTCCTTATTAAAATAGTTCAGTCAGTTAGAGGCTTTCTGACTAGATGTTTACACAGTTTATTTCAGTTTTGGGTATTCCTAAACCCCGTTCAGATATTATTTTATCAGACATGTTACAGTTTTGAACCTTACGGCCTTACAGATTATATTCCACATTTATATAGTATATCATGAAATGCTCAGGTATAGATATCAGTCATGGGTTAGCTCATGGTCCTTCGGGGTCATAGGCACCATGTAGCATTCTGGGTACCAGATTCAGAGCTTTACAGATACCTTCAAGAACACCCAATCACCAACCTCAAACTTTAGCTCCCAACACCTCACATCCGCATAGGACTTTTGGCAACTTTGAGAAGCTTTAAGTCTATCCCAAATCACCTTCACCTTCTCTATCGCTTGGTGTACCAAATACGAGCCACACATCTTCACCTTACCAATCTCGAACCACTCAATTTGAGACCTACACCTCCTACCATACAATGCCTTAAATGGACTCATCCCAATACTATAGTGGCAACTATTATAGTAAACAAACTCTATAAGAGGCAAATAATCAACCCAAATACCACCATATTCAATCACACAACCTTGAAGCATATTTTCTAATGTCTAAATAGACCTTTCCTCTTTCCCATCCAACTATGGGTGGAAATTAGTACTAAGGATCACCTTAGTTCCCAAGCCTCTCTAAAACAAATGCCAAAAATATGATGAGAAGTGAGTACTGCCAATCTGACATGGCAGAAATAGGCGCCCCATGCAACTTTAAAACTGCTTGGAGGAACAACTTAGCATAATTATCTCCCGAATAATTTGTCTTCACTATCAAGAAGTGAGCAAACTTAGTCATCCTATCCACAATGACATAAATTGAATCAAACTGATTCTGAGACTGAAGAAGATCGGTAACAAAATCTATATTAATCATCTCCTATTTTGACACCGGCAGTTCAATCTCTTGAGTCAACCCACCGGGCCTCAAGTGCTCAATCTTCACCTGTTGACACACCATAGATTTAGCCAGAAAACTGGCCACATCTCATTTCACACTGTTCCACTAATAAATCTTCTTAAGATCATGATACATCATTGTCAAATCAGGATGAATGACATAACACGACACATGATCCTCATTCAAGATCCTCTCTCTCAACCCATCTATATCGAGAACACATAATCTGTCTTGGTACCTTAAGAAACCATCACCAAAATTCTTTAAAGCTACAACCTTTTGATGTCCTACACCTCTCTTAGTATTCATTAAGATAAGATACAATTCCTACTTTTATTTTATTTCAACAATAAAGGATGACTTCGCTATCTCTGTCACAAACACACCACTATCATCAGAGTCCAAGAGACGAATTCCAAAATTAGCTAAATGGTGAATATCTTTCACAAACTCCCATTTATCCTCATCTATATAAGCTAGACTCCCCATGAATAACCTGCTAAGAGCATCAACAACCATATTAGCTTTACCTGGGTGATAGTGGAGAATCATGTCATAATCTTTCAGCAACTTAGGCCACTTTCTCTGCCTGAGATTTAACTCCTTCTGGGTGAACTCATATTGCAGGATCTTATGATCAGAAAAGATATCTACATGGAACCTATACAAATAGTGACACAAAATCTTCAATGCAAACACCATAGCCAATAACTCTAGTTCATGAGTCGGACAATTCTTCTCATGAACTTTCAACTGCCTATTAGCATAATCCACTACCCTACCATGCTGCAGCAACACACAACTAAGTCTAACACAAGATACCTCATAATAGATAGCAAAACCATTAGTACCCTCAGGCAGAGTCAAAACTGGTGCTGAAGTCAACTTATATTTGAGCTTCTCAAAACTACCCTTACAAGCGTCAGACCACAAGAACTTCACCTTCTTCCAGGTCAACTTAGTCAATATGGTAGCTATAGTTGAAAAACTCCCCACAAATCACTTATATTAATCGGCTAAACCCAAGAAACTTTAAATATCAGTTGGAGTCATGGGCCAAGGCCATTTCTTAGCCACCGTAACCTTCTGTGGATCCACCATGATCCCTTCACCACATATGACGTGACCCAGAAAAGTAACAACCTTCATCCAGAACTCGTACTTTGAAAACTTAGCATATAAATACTAATCTTTCAAGATTTGCAACATGATAAGGGAGGTGATCGGCATGATCCACCGCACTCTTGGAATACACTAGAATATCATCTTTAAACACAATAATGAACAAATCCATAAATTGATGAAAGACCCTATTCATCAAGTGCATGAATGTTGTCGAGGCATTAGTCAAATCAAAAGACATGACTAAGAATGCATAGTGACTATTCCGGGTTTGGAAGGCAGTCTTAGGGATATCTACCTCCCTAATATTTAGCTGATGATAACCAAACCTAAGATCAATATTAGAGAAATATCTTGCACCATAAAGCTGGTCAAACAAATCATCAATCCGAGGAAGAGGATACTTATAATTCACTGTAACCTTATTTAACTGGCGGTAATTGTTGCACATTTAAAAGGAACCATTCTTTTTTCATATGAACAAAATAGGAGCACCCCATGACGACACACTAAGACGGATAAAACCCTTGTCAAGGAGGTCTTTCAACAACTCTTTAAGCTCTTTCAACTCAGAAGAAGCCATTCTATAGGGAGGGATAGAGATAGAATAAGTGCCGGAATAAGGTCAATCCCAAAATCAATCTCTCTATCACGAGGAACACCAGAAAGATCATCAGGAAAAACCTCAGGGAATACATTAACCATGGGAATAAATATCAATGAAGAAAGCTCCGAGTTAGAATTCATACCATGGAAATAAACTTCCGGGCTCTAAGATAAGATATGAGCCTTCCCTTAGGCACAAGAGAACCCCCTTCCTACTAAATGACTAGCTCATTAGGGAATTTAAATATGACCCTATGGGTTCGACAATCTAAAGAGGCATAACACGAATGCAATAAATCCATCCTCAATATGACATTAAAATCAATCATGTCTAACTCTATCAGATCTACCAGAGTTTATCTACCACCAACAGATACCACATAACCTTTATAGACTTTTCTAGCAACCACAGAGTCACCCATTAGGGTTGAAATAAAAAAGGGATTGGGGATAAATTCAGGATTGAAACCAAAATGCACAGCCATAAATGTGTTCACATAATAAATAGTAGACCTTATATCAAGGAAAAAATACACATCATGAGAAAAGAATCATAACATACCAGTGACAACATCGGGAGATGCCTCAGAGTCTTGGCTAGTAGCAAGGGTATACAAGTGATTTCAGCTAAGACCGGTACTAAAATTAGAAGTGGCTCCCTTTGGTGCAAAAGTTGATGAAGTGGCAACAAGAATCTTATTTAACCCTGAAGTAACCTTATAAGGACAGTCTCTCTACAAGTGACCAATCTGACTATTTTTAAAACACATGTTCCTCCCTTATTCACAAAACCCATGGTTCACCTTCTCGCAGAATCTACAAGGAGGATATGATAGAGCAGACTGAGCCCCACCAGCCTGAGATTGGGCACTCTGTGCCTTAAACCCACTATCATGCTGAGAACGACGATCACCTAACAGATTCAGATAAGGAGAACTAGCCGTAGAGTAGGAACCAAAACTTTTCTACTTCTTCTTAGACCACTTTCCACTATCTCTCCCACTCTGCTAATAACCTCCACCCTGATTTGAAAATTTCAACTTTTTATTCCTCCTTTCCTCTATCTCTGCCTGCTTTTTCGTCTCTTCCTCAACCTACTACATACATACAACCAATCTGGAGATGTCCATATACTTGTTCAACAAGGCAAACTTACTCTCTAGAATCAAATCACGGGATAATCCAGAAGCAAATTTCCTCATTCTATCCCTCATGCTAGACATTAACTCGGGAGCATATTGGCACAACTGATAAAATTTCAAGGAATACTCCTTTACCAACATCCTGCCTTACTTTAGATTAACAAACTTTTCTGCTTTTGCCTCCCTCAACTCCTGAGGAAAGAAACAATCCAAGAAAGTACTAGAGAAATTATCCCACAGTGCAGATTCAGCGTCATCTCCCCTAGACTGTTCCCAGTCCTTATACCATTCGTAAGCTACATCCTTCAAATGATAGGCTGTGAATTCTACACCTTCCACATTAGTAGCATGCATAACTCAGAACATCTTCTCCATCTCATCGATAAAACCTTGAGGATCCTCCTCAACATTAACACCGGTGACCATAAAAAGACTCAACCTCATAAACTGGCCAACCCTTGTGGCCTTAGAAGATGGAGTAACAGAAACTATATGCTCAGACTTAGCAAACATATGAATAGATTGAAGAAATTCTGCATTCAACACATCAACTTAAGAAGGTCAAAGAGGACTAGAGGGGACCGGTGGAACTTCAGGAGGGCAATCAAGAATTGGACCCATAGACCAGGTCCGTACCTTATAAGTAGGGCGTGTCTCATTAGCATTGTCCTCACGTGGGATAGAGGAGTTTCTATAAACTTAAGATCATCTGGGAGGCATAATTAGAAAAGCAAACAAATTGGAATAAAAGAGACTCAATACCTTAGATTCTATCGCTCAAAATAGAACAACAAGAAAGGAAAATATTCTTAAATGCCTTATAGCTTCTCCCTTATAAGTTTGGCGCGCTATTCACCCATAAACGAGACTGTACTTAATACCAACTTACCCAATGACACCAAACCTAGGTTCTAATACCACTTTTGTTATGACCCAAATCAGGTCCTGTTCGTGATGGGTATCTAAAGTCCCACGTGGATCGGAGAACACCCCCTACCCCTAACCATACTAAACACGCCACATTCTAAGGTTGGATGAATTTCAAGCATATAACAAGATAACATACAATAGTCTAAGAAAGTTTAACTGCATGTCCATAACCAACCATCGACGATCGGACAACCAACCAACCGATAATTCCAAATAGACGAAGTAGTCCAAACAAAGTCTTCTAAATAAGGATCCAAAACCATATGTCAATAAAGTGTCGGGACTGCCCCCGACAATAGCCATAAACTAAATCCAAAGGAATAGTCATAATGTAAAGAAAACCATAATTATGAAATAGGGTCTTTTGAAGAATGGAATCTCACCACTTTAGCTAATCCCAGATCCAAGTCACTGAGCAGGAGGAGTAAAAGTATGACCAATTCCTGCATTGCGAGGAAATACATCATTTGAAAATGGTTAGCGGAGTGAATGCTAGCATGTAACTCGGGGATAAGGATAACATAATGATATGATCAATAATTAAAATCATTCAAAAATAATGCACATATTGAAATATATAAACATACATATATATATCACATGCCGATATAGGGAACAGGGCTTAACATGCATTTCCAAACTTTAGCCTGGATTATGTAGCTCAACCGTCATATAGTTGTACCACGAGCTATTTGGGCCCCATCTCTTACCCCCTAGTTGGGCCCAAGTGTGTGTAGCTGCACAAATCGGACAATAATCTCATATATATGCACATGGGGGACTCGAACCCTCCAATATATATCAAGGTGACTTAAGCATCCGATCATATCATGATTTATATGGGACTCAAACCTCCCTAATCATGAAATAATAATAAGGGGGCCTCGAACCTCCCTGGCCACTTTGACCCCTGCGTTGACAAACACAATTTTCAGTATCGGTCTCTTGGACCTCCACTTTCATGTCTCAGCTACACAACCCTTATTAGAGCTTAATTAAAACAAGTGTCACACATTTCTGTTTACTTAACCACATTCCATATTAAGGCATACATTGTTGGTATCGTCATACCAACTATACATGCAAGGTAACAACAACATGCCAAAATATTCCCATTAA
Organism: Capsicum pubescens; assembly: GCA_030864215.1. Lineage (NCBI taxonomy): Eukaryota > Viridiplantae > Streptophyta > Magnoliopsida > Solanales > Solanaceae > Capsicum > Capsicum pubescens. The sequence goes on from CM061544.1 coordinate 111,963,537, forward strand.
CTTGGGGAGAACAACTCCCTTTGGTCATTTATAAACATTGAGGAACACCACTCCATTTGTTCATTAATTCATACCATTGTATTTCAAATACCTTTTATATCATGCAATAGTTCAAGATTTGTTTGATTTTACAAATTTCCACAATTCTCATAACTAAAACCAATTTCACATTATGGGGTTAGGGACATAACCAATTCAAAAGTCACAATTTTCTGAAAATTGAAATTCCCTAGTTCATTCACCATCCCCATGCACCCACAAGTTCAAAACCATATTTAAAACATTGAAATCATACATAGGCCATGAAAAACATTGTTCAATTCATAAATGTTCAAAACCCCCAACCTTTGTTTCAATACCAACATAACATCTCATGAAACAATACTTTAAAATAAATGCTTTTTACAAGTTAACAATGAGTTAAGATTAACATGCCTATAATAGTAAGGTGTATGGATAGAAATCACCCTTGAGAGCCCTAATTGATCAACCTTTTGAAAACTCTAAGTGTTCTTAACCTTGAGGATTTGGGAGTATTTGAGGAGTTACTTAGATGTTTTTGAGAGATAATGACACTCTAAAAGAGGTTATAAGTCATGGGGTTCTATTGGTTTAAGAGGAGAAATGTCTAGAATGCCCTTAACTTAAAAGCTGAAAAGTTGACTCGTAACCACTCCTTATGACTCATCTCCATGAGTCGTGACCAAGGCAGTACCACCAAGGCACCCTACACTATTATCCTTATGAATCAATGGAACTAATCATAATGGGACCCTATGACTCGTAGGGTCCAGTCGTAGTCAACATAGAACATAAATTGGGACTTACATTGCACACCCTATGATTACACCTAATGACTCGTAACATCTCCTTATTGATCTTAGTGATCCACTCTTACTAAAATCAGAATCAAGCCACAAACTTACTAGTTTTGTTACAAACCATCCCGACGACTCATCATGACACCTTACGAATTATAGGGTCCAGTCGTTACCACAATAGTGAGCTTAAAGATCAGGAAATGTTCAAGGGCTAAAATTGGGGTGTTTCAGCTCACCTCTTTACCATAATAAACTGATGAACCAAGTTGATCCACCTAAATCTACACAGGAAAAGTAGCAGTATCTTCGGTGCCTACATCTCGCGTGGATACAATGTCTGCAGATGGTTAGAGGGGGGAACACTAGCATGTAACTTGGGGATGGGGGACAAAATAATGTCAAATAAATCTATTTCAAACACCATATGCACTATATCATAATACATATATAAATGAGATGTCGGGAGAGGGAATAATGTTTTGCATGAAGTAAAACGTTATCCATGACTATGTAGCTCAACCATTATAATAGGCACCCAAGGTCTATATGGGTTCAGCTTTCTTGTTGGAAAGGCCCAGTGCGTGTTAGCCACACGCACTGGAGAAAATTTGAGGGAAATTTAAATCCAAAAAGGCAACTATCCATCTAAAAATATATGTATAGTGTGACATATGCACACAGGACATCAAGACAAAACCTCATGTTAGCAAACACGAGTTTTCACTACAAGTCATTCCAAAACCCATATCTTCACGACTTTGATATATGACCCCCATTAAGTAAAATTTTAAAGCAAGTTTGACATAACCTATTTATTAATCAATGAACTAATTGTTAAGGGGATAGTCTCCCTTATTTATGTTTTCATAGATTATATTGTACTGAGAGGAGTCCTCTCTTCTAGGTTCTTAGATCTATGCTTCATTTCTAGTATAGGGGATGAGTCGACCGGCCTTAGTAGGCCAGTTAACTATGAACCTCCATAGGATTGGAGGTAAGGTTTATGTCCCCCTCCTTGTACTTTATTTTGTTTTTATTTATGATAAGGCTTGGGGGTGTGCGGCTCAACCCCTAACCGCCACGGGAGGAGAGAGCCCTGGGTAAGGTCCATCCCCTAAAAAAAAACTATTTTTAAGGCACACTATGGGTTTGTAATACCCAAATGCTTTCAAGCTTATCTATGCCATAACAATCACATTAAAACTTGAGGGAACGTCTCGCCCCCTTTGTTCATTAATATCAAAATCTTAGGGAAACACCTCGCCCCCTTTATTCACTAATATAATAGTCGCAAGTATTTTAAAATCCTATTTCATTAGGTTACATATTATGCAATTCAATAGCATAGGTAAGTCAAATCAAGTGATAATTTCACAATTCAAAGCCATTTACACAAGTAGGTTGAGGGAACACCTTTATTTAAAACCAATTACAGTTTCAAAACCTCAATTTAGGAAAAACTATGACGCCTTAGTAAATTCACCATGCACATGTACCCCAAAAGTTCAAAACCATTAATAAAACATCTACAATGCATAATCAATCATGAAAAACTATTCAAGGGACAACCATGTCAAAAACCTCAACCATGTTGGGAACCCACATTCAAAACCATTTAACTAAACCATGTAAATTTATGCCTTTCTCAAAATAATTATTAGGAAAGAGTAACAAGAATGAATTATCCAAGTTTATAAAGAGAAATAAACCCTTGATCCCTTGGATGGCCTAATTCTTGAAAACCCTAAGTAACTTGCTTAGGAGAATTTGAGCAAGTTTTGAGAGTTTGTAATTATTTTATGAATGTAGAATAACCCTCGTGAGTGATTTATGAACATGGGGTATTAATTGGGTAAGAAGGGAATTATCCAAAATGTCCTTAAATTAAAAACTGAATTTTAGACGTCAGTGACTATGAGTCACTATATGAGTCGTAGGGACTCGTTATGACTCATTACCACGAGTTGTATCTAAGACATTCTCTAGGGAATACACATGGTGTTCACCCTATGACTCTAATTCCCTGAGTCTATACCCCGAATACTACACGGTGCTCATAATCTCTAACAACCACAAGCTAACCCATGACTGGTACCTGCTGTAATAACTAAATAACAATAATACTGAAATATGTGGATATTAGGTGGAAAACTGGCCATAAGGTTCAATACTATAAATAATACTAAATATGGTATCACAATACCAAAACTAAACATCAATACTGAAAACTGAACAACTGTATGAAAATACTCTAGTCTGAAAAGCGTCTAAACTGTCTGAACTGTGGAGTTGATGGGACAAGTCCCCAACTAACTCCAACTACTGAAAATGAACTGAAATGTTGAAATAAATAATCACGTCCTCGAACTATGAGGACTCACCACTAACTCTATATGCTGAGAATCTGAGCTGCTAAGGGTGCTCGGGAGCCTGTGCGTCTGAACCTATGACATAAGACATCATAACACAAGAAAAAAATATGCGTCAGTTCTTTGAATATAATGGTATAATAAGTGAGGTAGGCTAAAATGCATGGGTTCATATGCATGAATAATACTGACTGAATAACACGAGTATAATTGGATGTGAGTACATACATGAATACATAACCATAACTGAGATCGTGATAACACTGAATACCGAGTCTGAATACTGATTAACTGATATCTCAGTATACTGATACTAAATTACTGATAACTGAATGACTGTATCTGAAAGTCCTGAATATGTGGAACTGTACTGAGTTCTGAACTGAGCTGACTGACTATATCTGACAGTCCTGAATCTGTAGAACTGAACTGAGTTCTAACTGAGACTGAGTCTGAAATTGAGACCGTGGGAGGTAATCATCAAACCAACATGCCCCTCTCTGAACTGAATGGGGTACAACTTGTAACCCTAGTCGGAAGGATATCAATACCGTGCCACAGGTAAAGACAAGATGTGAGTTATCTCTCTCTGATAGGAAGCTCTTCCGTCAACCCTCGCTGGTAGAAAAAATCAAATGAGATATATCAACCCTAGTGTCGTAGGGAGATATCCCAACCTATGCCGGATACGTAGTTCCAAAATGCAAGGATTGCTTCTAAGGACTACACCCTCTATTGGCAGGTGAGCCCCCATCCTTGGGTTCACTCGGTGCTGAATCCTAATCCGGACTGAATAGACACTGGACTGAATTCTAAATTGTACTAGGCTGGACTAAATTGTTTACTGATCGTACTGTATAACTGAACTGAACTGATTTTACTAAATTGAACTGGACTGATTCTGAGTTCTCTGAGTATTAAACTGATTACTGACTGAATTCTATGAACTAACTGTGTTTACTGAGTTCTGAACTGGATACTACTATGTTCTGAACTGAATACTGAACTGATATTGATTACTAAGTACCACTGAATTTTTCTGAGTCTTGTAACTGATTGAGAGTACTACTGATAATAATATAACTTAGATTATTCTGTAACTGACACTGACTCTAGGTAAACAACTAAATTATCGGGTATAAATACCCCCAGTACTCGATAGCATGAAAATAAAGCATCACATGATCTTGCTTAGCATAAACATGCACATTGAATTCATAATGCATCTATACGGACATCTTATCAAACTCTTGCATGGTATAACTTGCAAATAAGCTAGCATGACATAATTTATTTTCCTTATTAGTTCATATGAACGATTCATCAAGCACTTGGTGAGCATACATATGCACATAACACTAAAAAACAAGTTGACATCATAATTCAAATCCCCATTAGCAATTTTAAGGGTTTTATATGGATCCTCATGATATTACATACATATCAATTAACCTCACATGAAATGTATCATAAAACATGGATTAGAATCCCAATTAATCATTATAAACATGAACATAATCAAACCCAACATATAATTCATGAAATCCATAAACTTGAAGTTTAAAAATAGTTTCTTGGACTCCAAGGGTGGAAGGGACCCTTGGATGAACACTTCACATACCTTAGTTGATGACTCTCTGAAAGTTAATGGTGAGTTCTTGATTTAAAATTTGAACACCTAGGGTTCTTGTTCTTGAGAAATTTGTGAAAGAATGAATATAATTGCTCTCCAAAGGGGCTAATTTCGTGTTTTGGGGGATGAAGGGCGTGGGAAAAAGACCTAATTAACCCTGAGGATGCAACTTTTTAATACCTGTAAACTGTGTTACCGACGCGCTGCATCATTGGCATCGACGTGATCGCTAACATACCACGTCGAGTCTGCGTTGGTTCACTGAAATTTGCACTGAAGCTGGGGAAAAACTATCTTATTGACGCGATGGTCGACGCAATGTGTCGAGATCACATCGACCCACTGTTTTGGGCACTCAAACATGGTCTAAACGAGGTCCAAAAAATCCAAAACTTTTCTGAAAACCTCTACTGACATTCCTGATCATGAAATAACTCAAATATAAACATTTAAAGGATGTAAAGGTCATGAAATAAGATTGCCTACTTTCAAAGGCTAAAATGGCACTAAGTCTGAATACTTAGTTAATATATTCTATGTCTAGGACCCTTAACAAGCTTAAAGGACTGATTTTAGCTCGAAATTTTTGCAGCGTCTTACAATGACTCACCTAAAATGACTCGTTACGTGACCCTACAACTCACAGGGTCTAGTCGTAGTCAGCACAGAAACCCTTTGGGGTAAACACTGGACATTCTACGATTTACACCCTATAACCCGTAATAAGTCCTCATGACTCGTAGTGAGACACTCATACTTAGAGAAGAATACTTCACCAAACACACTAGTAAGGCTACTATTTGGGTACTAATGACTCTTCAAGACTCCCTACGACTCATAGGGTAAGTCATAGTCAAGTTAATGAGGATAAAATTTTAGATACAGGACCAAGAATCAGGGGTGTTACAATTCCAACCTTCTAATATTACCAAAATACCAATTAGGACCAACTAATCCTAATTATGAGTTTCGACATACCCATTCAAATCTACCAAATATGAATTAGACTGAACTAAGGCAACAATACTGAGGTAGAACAATGGGAGAGAATAAAGTGAATTATTTCCTAGATGCCTTGTTGATTCCTATAAATTTAATGTGTAAATCAACACACCAATCTGTAGGACTCTACTCTATAACTGCTCTTGTATTGAGACGGTAACCTGGGCTCTAACACAATCTTGTCATAACCCAAATTCTAGATCGTATGGGTACTTACTTAACTCTACCCTAGATAGGATATTATTTACCACCCAATCTTTAAAACTGCAGAATACAACTCCAAATCCTTCAACATCAGTAATTAATAATTTTTTATTCAAAATGAAAACTTTATTATAATAAATACACTGTGTAATAAATAATTAAACCTCCTAGAACCTAGTCTAAGAAGGTACAAGGTCACAAGACAAATGAACAAAGACTCAAGGTACAAATGCATAATGGTAGGAGCTGTAGAAGAATAATTATTTTTGCACCTATAGAAACTTCAGTTGACCTAAAACATGGAAATATCCCTAAAAAGAGATATAGTACATATAGTATCAATAAAACCACATGTACTGATAGGTATCATCGACCGGTCAACGTTAGAAAAATATAGCAACAAATCAGAATCAAGAAGAACTAATGATAATATAGACAATAACTCTATATACTTAACCTACTTCAACTTCAAACCCTACTGCATTTCCTTGATTATTGCATTAATAATTCACCCTATTTTGAAATTGCCCTCTCACCTATTCTTCTAACTATCAAAGCAACAATAAATAATACAAGTAGTGAAGCAACAACAACTTAGCAAGATGAGACACTATTATACACATCACATAAATAACTATACGAATAGGAAAATAAGATTTATACATAACCTAGGACATAACTTATATTCTAACATGACTCGAATCATGGTCTGGCCGTGACGGGCATCTAAAGTCCCACGTGGATCAAAGATCAACCCTTGCACCTAACCAAATTAGGTGACTGGCCAAACAATTGACCAACACCGCCCAATATCCACAGTAGTCCAAACAAAGCCTTCTAAACAAAGAACCAAAACTGAATACCAATAAGGTGTCGGGACATTCCCCCGACTATAGCTAAAAATAAATTTAAAGAGTCTAAGACATAAGAGACCAAAACATGAAATGTAAACTTTTGATGTATGAAATCTCACCACTGTATTGTCAACTGACAAGATGATCTCGAATCCTAATCACTGAGTAAAAAGAGTAGAAGTATGACCAATTCTTGCATCACATGGAGACATAACGTTCGAAGACGGTTAGCAGTTGGAGCGCTAGCATGAAACTTAGGGATAAGATAACATAATGACATGATCAACAATTCAAAATTATTCGAAACCAATGCACATAATCAAATGCATATATATATATTATATGTCAGAATGCGGAACAAGGCTTAACATGTGCTTTAAATCCTTAGCCTGGATTGTGTAGCTCAACCATCATAATATATACCCACGGCCTGTATGGGTGTAATACCCCAAAATCTCATCTCGAGATATCACACAGTGTTTAAGGCTACAAGTAGCCCTAAGCTAACCCTTTGAGCCTGCTACTACTCCCAACACTTACTTTAGGACAATTTTTGCAAAACAAACATACTGTCATATCATATCACAACTGAAAATAACAAAAGAATACTGTTCGAATAGCAACATACAGAAAAATTGCAAACACACTGATAGTCTAGTATGAAAAAGCCTCTACTACTCAAACTAGAGAGCCATTGGGATAGACTCCCAACTGACTCAAAATGATCTAAAAGTAATGCTCAAAACACTATGAAAGAGGAAAAGCTACAGATATAGGTCCTTGAACCATTAGGACTCACCAAAGATAAAGATGTAGATGAGATGCTCAGAGATTATTGTCGCTGCTAAGACTGAGCACCTGAACCTACATTATGAGACTAAGTAGCACACAAACGTATATGTGGATCAGTACTTTGAGGATGTACTGAGTATATGGGGGTGTATGCAATGATTAAAACAACAATATCATCAATCTTTATAGAAATCATTTATGTTGATACAACTGACTCACATAGCTTGAATAACTCAAGAATGTAAATCTCATCCATTATAAATAATGGGACGCATAGTATAAATCTCACGAGTTAATACACTTATTTCTGAAATCTGCAGTTCTATTCCCTTCTCAAAACATATATTTGATTAAATTGCGAGCCTTTACACTTAGTTTCTAAACCCTTAGGGAAACATACTTTTAAGAGCTTGTCTTGATTAATAGAGAAAATAACTCATCTTTAGGGACAATACTTTAGGAACTGATTATTTACTTTCACTAGCAGGGAGGTTCTCTCAACCGACATACACCATACGAGCTACATGGATTCCAACGTCTTGTCCTCCTAAGGAAGAAACCTCATGTTGGAGAGAGGTGTCATAATCTTTCCAGGGAGTATAACCTCAACTCAGTGATCACTATCTTGGCCTCGGGCCCATAAATCTCAATCCTATAGTGGCACGTAGTTCTGGGGTATAAAACTGTAGTAACATATCCAACTTGGTGCTAAATACTACTCCCTTTAATTAGATACGCTCATCTCATGGAAATCCACATTAAAACTCGTATACGGGTTTACTGGAAACCAGTTATGCATTTAACATTATGAGAATAACTTTGGGATGTGGATTTCAAAACTCATGTAAGAATCAAAAGATCAAAGACTGTTTATACTATTTAATATCAATGTATCAACTCATATAAATTCATGGCAAATCATCATGCTTTGTAAGTTTTTCTCAAAATTTTACCATAATACCAAAATGATAGCTTCAAATCACAATCTCATACTTAATTCAATGAAAAACTGTAATCAATGGTTCAAATCATGCTCTTGATATTTAAAATCATAAAAGAACATTCTTTAACTCAAATAAACCATGAAATTTCATAAATCAAACACATCATGCTCAAAATTTCTCAACAAAATACTATGGGTATAAAATTCAATATTTAAAATCATAGGTAATCCGTAAAAACATAGCTTTTGGGCGCAAGGGCAAAAGGATTGCCCTTGTTCAAATCCCAAATATCATAGATTAATAAACTTGGTTGAACAACTTGATTTTGAGATGTTATTGGAACTGTTGAATACGGGTTATTGAAGCTTTTGACTTGGGAGTCTTGAATCTTGACTCAACTTAGTAAATCTATGGTGAACCCTTATGATTCTTGGAAGATGATTTGGATGCTTAGGGTTTTTGTTTGAGGGAAATCTTGAGAAAAATCTCATATGATGCTTGTAGTGACCTTAATTTTGATGTTTGTATAGTTTAAGAAGCATGGAAAAAGTCCAAAGTGCCTTTTTTAACTTCTGTAAGAAGCTGGAAAAATTAAACTAGAAACCCAACTTTATGGGTCACCGCAAATGCCACTATCGCGGTGGCTCACTGGAAATTGACAAATGGGAATTTGGGAGTCACCGCGATGTGGAGCCATAGTGTTGTCCAACTGGTTGGGAACTGGAACTTTAGTGCAACGCATCACAATCGCGCTAGACCACTAGAAATTGACTATTAGGAAATTATGGTCCTCCGCGACGCGCCACTATCGCGGAGTTCCACTGGAATTTGACAATTGTTAAATAGACCCTCTCTGCGACGTGCCAAACACTAAAATGATGGTGTTTTACGACTAGAACTTAAATTAGCCATAACTTCTTGCCCAGTTTCGGATTTGGGAAGATGTCATATCGTTGGAAAGCTAATAAAAATTCCCACATGATAAAAAGTCGAAATTAGGGAAACTCTATATGGTTTAAGTGTTACTCACTTAGAAAGTCATTTCTTAACCTTCTAGAGACGAAATTAGGCTTAGGAAAAAGTTTGGGGTATCACAATATCTCCCCCTTGAGAACATTCGTCCTCGAATGTCGCTAGCTAGGGAAAGGATACGGAGAAAACTGCGTATGCACAGCTGAAACAACTTGCTAAACTGACTCTACATCATTCTAAACTCTTGAATATCTCGGAGAATGCATGAACTTGTATTAAGAATAGCTATATAGCTTAAACTTTAATTGGAATAGGGCTGAATTAAGGAAGAATAGTACCTTTGGCTTAATCTAAACTTGCGGAGAAGAGCTGCGGGTACTTGGATTGCATATCTGCCTCGTCTTCCCAAATAGCACTCTCAACTGACTGGTTTTGCCATAACACTTTGACCAAGGGAACCTCTTTGTTCCTCAGTCTACGGATCTGGTGGTCTAGAATGTCAATTGGAATCTTTTCAAATAAAAGGTTAGTTAGGATATCTGTGCTCTCTGAAGGATCCACTACAACGGAATCACCAATGTGCTTCTTAAGTGTAGTGACATGAAATATAGGATGCACATCTGAAAACTCTTCGGGCAACTAAAGCTCATAGGCTACTCTCTCTATATGACTTAGGATTCTATAGAGGCCCACATACCAGGGACTAAGCTTCCCCTTCTTGCCAAACCTTTTCACCCTTTTCATGGCAAAATTTCCAGATACACCAAATTATTAACTTCAAACTCAAGGTCTCTTCTTCTCACATCTGCATATGACTTTTGATGACTCTGAGCTATCTTCAACCTTTCTCTAATCAACTTCACTTTCTCCAAAGCCTCAAACACTGTATCAGGTCCAACCAAAGCAGATTCACCTATTTTAAACCAACCTATAGGTGATCTACACCTCTTCCCATGCAAAGCCTCAAATGGTGCCATCTTGATGCTAGCATGGTAACTATTGTTATATGCAATCTCAATCAGTGGCAAATGCTCATCCCAAATACCCTTGAAATCAAGAGCACATGCCCTCAACATATCTTCTAGAGTTTGGATGGTCCTCTCAGCCTGACCATCTATCTGCGGGTGAAAGGCGGAACTAAGATGCACTTGGGTACCAAGACTCTTCTGAAAAGCTCTCCAAAACTGGGAAGTAAACTGAGTACCCTATATGAGATGATAGACAAGGGAACTCCATACCATCTGACTAACTCCCAGATATTCAACCTAGCATAATCCTCAGCTTTATAAGATGTATGCACTGGCAAAAAATTCACTGACTTAGTCAACCTGTCTACAACAACCCAAATAGAATCATGACGATGACATAAAAGGGGAAAATCAATCACAAAATCTATATTCACCCCTTCCCACTTCCAAGTGGGTATACTAAACTCTTGTATTGCACCACCCGGTCTCTGGTGCTCTATCTTAATCTTTTGGCATGTTGCACATTTTGCCACAAACTCTGCTATATCCTTTTTCATGCCACTCCACCGGGATGAATGGAATATCGCACGCCATGTGCTTCAGCCATAATTCTCTGCCTCAGATCATCAACATAAGGAACACACAATCTACCCTATAATATCAACACACCATCTTCCCCTTGGGAGAAAACCTCTACCTTTTGGTACTTAACTGACTCCTTCAGTATGACCAAACTAAGATCCCTGTCTTGCTTCCCTTCACTTTCGAAACTAAAGAGGATTCGAAACTACTCTGAACCAAAATATCCCCCTCAGTGGAATCAAGCAGCCTAACGCCTAGTCTAGATAAACAATGCACCTCATGAGCTAACTCTTTCTTATCTTCATAAATATAAGTAACACTACCCATAGACATCCTGCTAAGGGCACCCACCACTACATTGGCCTTGCCCGGGTGATATAACACACTCATATCATAGTCTTTTAGCAACACCAACCATCTTCTCTATCTAAGATTTAACTTCTTTTGAGTAAACATATACTGTAGGCTCTTTTGATCAGTAAACACATCAGCATGTACACCATACAGGTAGTGTCTCCAGATTTTCAAGGAAAAAACCACAACAGCTAATTCAAGATCATGGGTTGGGTAATTCTTTTCATGCATCTTCAACTGTCTAGAGGCATAGGCTATAATCTTACCTCTCTGCATCAACACACAACCCAAGCCAACTTTAGAGGCATCATAACACACCATCAAACCATCTGTACCATCAGGAAAAGTTAACACTAGGGATGAAGTGAGGCGAGTATTCAACTCCTGAAAACTCTTTTCACAAGAATCCGACCACAGGAACTTAACTTTGTTTTGGGTCAGTCTAGACATAAGAGACGCAATAGATGAGAAACCTTCAACAAAACAACGATAATAGCCATCTAGACCCAAGAAACTTCTAATGTCTGACGGAGAGATAGGTCTAGGCCAATTTCTTACAATTTCTATCTTTTGGGGATCAACTCTAATGCCTTCGGCTGAAATAATATGACTGAGAAAGGCTACTGATCTTAGCCAAAATTCACACTTGCTAAATTTGGCAAACAACTGATGATCTCTAAGAGTTTGTAAGACAATTCTAAGATGATCCGCATGGTCATTCTCAGTACGGGAGTACACAAGGATATCATCTATGAACACTATGACAAACATATCAAGATATTGTTTGAACACTCGATTCATGAGGTCCATGAAAGCTGCTGGAGCTTTGGTTAGCCTGAAATACATGACTAGAAACTCAAAGTGACCATAGCGGGTTTGAAAGGCTGTCTTTGGAATATCACATTCCCTCACTTTAAGCTGATGATAGCCGGATCTAAGGTCTATCTTGGAGAAATAACTTGCACCTTGCAATTGATCAAAAAGGTCATTAATTCTAGGAAGAAGGTACTTATTCTTGCCTACAACTTTATTAAGCTGATGATAGTCAGTGCACATACGCAAAGAACGATCTTTGTTTCGCACGAACAGGATGGGTGTGCCCTAAGGAGAAACACTGGGCCTTATGAAACCTTTATCTAGAAGATCTTTGAGTTGCTCTTTCAACTCCTTAAACTTTGCGGGTGCCATAAGGTATGGAGAAATAGAAATAGGATGTGTATCGAGAAGAAGGACAATCCCGAACTCTATATCTCTATCGGGAGGTACCCCTGGGAGATCTTACAGAAAGACATCAGGAAACTCTTTAACTATACTAACTGACTGAATAGTCGGAGCCTCAGACTTAGTATCCTTAACCTGAACTAGATGATAGATGGAAACTTTGGATATTAGCTTTATGGATTTAATATAGGATATAAAATGACTCTTGGGAGATAGTGAGATCCTGGACCACTTAAAAACTTGCTCATCAGGGAACTAAAACTTAACCACATGGGTACGACAGTCTATAGATGCATAACACGAGTGAAGCCAATCTATACCCAAAATAATATCAAAATCCACCATATCTAACTCTATCAAATTATCAGATATGACTCTATGAAGAACAGTAACAAGACATTTTTTATACACTTTCTTAGCAACAACCGACTCTCCTACTGAAGTAGAAACTAGAATGGGCTCAAGGATCTTTTCTGGACTTATTTCAAAGTTCACAGCAACTAACGGGGTCACATAAGGGAAACTTGACCCAGGGTCCAACAACACATAAACATCAAAGTAAAAGACATGAAGCATACCAGTAACAACACCGGGAGAATCCTCCTGCTCCTGATGGAACGGTAAAGCATAGAATCGGTTCTGGAGCTGTCCTCCACTGGTATTGGATGAAGCACCCTGAAGAGGGGTTGGATGGGCTAAAGGAGCTGGGGAACTAGTAGCCTGAGTCTGAGGTTGGGCATCTCTGTTCCCCTGTCTAACATGCGAGCACTGTCTAAGTCTGTGGCCCATCTTTCAACAACCAAAACAACCCCTCTGATTTGCTAAGCACTCACCTGGATGGTCTCTTTCACACTTAGTACATGGAGGATAATGAGGTCTGTTGCTCACACTATTCTGGGATCTGGACATAGAAGACTTATTCCCTTGCTCCTTCTTGGTTATGGGCGCGGGAGAACTAGCTGATGAAGGCACTGGTATAGATGAACCATTATGAAACTGGGTCTGATTCCATCTATGGGATCTAGTTTGGCCATGCTCAAACTGCTCCGATCTAGCCCTCTTATTTCCCCTTACTCTATCTCTTTTCCTTATCTTATCTACCTCAATTTGCTGAGCGTGCATCATCAGCCTGGATAGATCCATATCCCTATTAAGCATAGCAGTCCTATACTCTTTCAGCACTAGACCAGACACATCGGTCACGAACTTACTCATACTAGATAGGGTGTCAGTTACCAAGTCAGGAGCATACTTAGCTAACTGGTTGAACTTGAGGAAATACTCCTTAACAGTCATAGAGCCTTTCCTCAGGTTCATAAACTTCTCTATCTTCTCTTCTCTCATCTCAAGTGGGAAGAACTTATCCAAGAATGTATCCTGGAACACCTGCCAAGTCATAGGAGCAATATCCTCCCCTTTATTCTTCCTCCATACTACAACCCAATCATAAGCAATGCCTTTCAAATAATAAGAGGCCAGTTCCATACTCTCCTCTTCAGTCACATGCATATCCTGGGTGACCTTCGACCCATAGAATTCTGCTGGATTCATACTCATAAAATCTCGAATACTGGATGCAGCAAAATCACCTTCTTGCAGATATAGAACGACAGTCTGAACATTAGCAATGATTTCCTGGGCTAACGCCTGAAAAACTTCCTGAAACACAGCATGAGACACATTCTTATTTAGGGGATCAACAAGATGAGGTTGCTGTTTATCATTCCTACGGGCATTAGCTCTTCGGGGAGGCATTTTCTGTCATAAAAATATGTGAATTAATAGCAAAGAGAGACAACTGTAAGTACGATGGATTGTGAAAAAAGAGATGACTTTTTCCTAAAATGTCTTGTAGTTCCTTGCTCATAGTTGTGGATCTCTACACACCGATGATCAAGACTCTACGTAACGCGGCTTGTCAGACTCCCTAGGACTCCTTAAACATTAGGCTCTGATACCAAGTTTGAAATATCTCAAAATCTCATCCTGAGACGTCACACGGTGCTTAAGGCTACAAGTTGCCCTAAGCTAACCCTTTGAGCCTGATACTACTCCCAACACTTACTGTAGGACAACTATTGCAAAATAAGCATACTGTCATATCATATCTCAACTGAAAATAACAAAAGAATACTGTCCGAATAGAGACATACTGAAAAATCTCAAATATCACTGATAGTCTAGTCTAACAAAGCCTCTACTACTCAAACTAAAGAGCCATTGGGATAGACCCCCAACTGACTCGAACTGATCTAAAAGTAATGCTCAAAACACTATGAAATTAGAAAAGTTGTAGATATAGGTCCTCAAACCATGAGGACTCACCAATGATTAAGATGTAGATGAGATGCTCGGAGATTACTGTCGCTACTGAGACTGAGCACCTGAACCTACATTATGAGACTAAGTAGCACACAGACGTATATGTGGATCAGTACTTTGAGGATGTACTGAGTATATGGGGTGTATGCAATGATTAAAACAACAATATCATCAATCTTTATAGAAATCGTGTATGCTGATACAACTGACTCACATAGCTTGAATAACTGAAGAATGTAAATCTCATCCATTATGAATAATAGGACGCATAGTATAAATCTTGTGAGTCAATATACTTATTTCTGAAATCTGCAGTTCTATTCCCTTGTCAAAACATATATTTGATTAAATTGTGAGCCTTTACACTTAGTTTCTAAACCCTTGGGGAAACATACTTTTAAGAGCTTATCTTTATTAATAGAGAAAATAACTCATCTTTAGGGACAATACTTTAGGAACTGATTATTTACTTTCACTAGCAGGGAGGTTCTCTTAATCGACATACACCATACGAGCTATATGGAGTCCAAAGTCTTGTCCTCCTAAGGAAGAAACCTCACATTGGAGATAACCTCAACTCAGTGATCACTATCTCGGCCTCGGGCCCTTAATTCTCAATCCTATGGTGGTACGAAGTTCTGGGGTATGAAACTGTAGTAACTTACCCAACTTGGTGCTAAATACTACTCCCTTTAATTAGCTACACTCATCTCATGGAAATCCACATTAAAACTTGCATAAGGGTTTACTGGAAACCAGTTATTCATTTAACATTATGAGAATAACTCTGGGATGTGGATTTCAAAACTCATGTAAGGATCAAAAGATCAAAGATTGCTTATACTATTTAATATCAATGTATTAACTCATATAAATGCATGGCAAATCATCATTCTTTGTAAGTTTTTCTCAAAATTCTACCATAATACCAAAATGATAGCTTCAAATCACAATCTCATACTTAATTCAATGAAAAACTGTAATCAATGGCTCAAATCATGCTCATGATATTTAAAATCATAAAAGAACATTTTTTAACTCAAAGAAACCATGAAATTTCATAAATCAATCACATCATGCTCAAAATTTCTCAACAAAATACTATGGGTATAAAATTCAATATTTAAAATCATAGGTAATCCATAAAAACATAGCTTTTGGGCATAAGGGCGAAAGGATTGCCCTTGTTCAAACTCCACATACCATAGATTAATAAACTTGGCTGAACAACTTAATTTTGAGAGGTTATTCGAACTCTTGAATGCGGGTTCTTAAAGCTTTTGACTTGGGTGTCTTGAATCTTGACTCAATTTAGAAAATCTATGGTGAACCCTTATGATTCTTGGAAGAGGATTTGTATGCTTAGGGTTTTTGGTTGAGGGAAATCTTGAGAAAAATTCATATGATGTTTGTAGTGACCTTAATTCTGATGTTTGTACGTTTTAAGAGGCTTGGAAAAAGTCCAAAGTGCCCTTTTTAACTTCTATATGAAGCTGGAAAAATTGAACTGGAAACCCAACTTTATGGGCCACTGCAACGCGCCACTATCGCAGTGGCTCACTGAAAATTGACAAATGGGAATCTGGGAGTCACCGCGATGCGGAGCCATTGTGTTGTCCCACTGGTTGGGACTTGGAACTTCAGCACGAAGCATCACAATCGCGCTAGGCCACGGGAAATTGACTATTGGGAAATTTGGGTCCTCCGCGATGTGCCACTATCTCGGAGTTCCACTAGAATTTGACAATTGTTAAATAGACCCTCTCCGCGATGCGCCAAACACTAAAATGATGGTGTTTTATGACTTGAACTTAAATTAGACATAGCTTCTTGCCCGGTTATCGGATTTGGGCAGATCTTATATCGTTGGAAAGATAATTAAACTTCCCACATGATAAAAAGTCGAAATTAGGGAAACTTTATATGATTTAAATGTTACTCACTTAGAAAGTCATTCCTTAACATTCTAGAGACAAAATTAGGCTTAGGGAAAAGTTTGGGGTATTACAATGGGACCCAGCTCTCACCCCTAGTGGGGCCCACATGAACCTGAGGATAATCTCATATATATGCATGGGGGACTCAAACCTCCCAATCATATACTAAGATGACAAGCTCTCGATCATGTGATGATTTACGTGGGACTCGAACCTCTCTAATTATTTAATAATAATGAAGGGTACTCAAACCTACCTGGTCACTTTGACCTCCATATTGGGAAACGTGGTTTCTAGTATCGGTCACTCGGACCCCCACTTTCATGACTCGGCTACACAACTCCCATTAAAGCCTAATTAAAATACTTATCACACAATCTCATTCTTTGCACTACAATATACATTTAGGCATACATTGTTGGTATTATGATACCAACTACACTTGCAAGGTAACAACAACATGCCAAAACAATTACATCACTTGGGGAAATTCACAACCCCTTGGTTTAATTTTACAAATTCCCATATGTCTCATAATTAAAAAGCAATTTCACATTATGGGGTTGGGGTCATAACAACTTCAAAAGTCATATGTTTGGGAAAATCACAATTCCCTAGTTCATTCACAATACCCATGCACCTACACGTTCAAAACTACAATTAAAGCATGAAAAATCATATGTAAACCATGGGAAAATATTGTTCAACAACAAAAATTCAAAACCCCCAACCCTTGTTATAAAACCAACTTGAATATCTCATGAAAAATACCTTAAAACATATGCTTTTAACAAATTAACAATGGGGGAAGATAAACATACCTTAAACACCAAGAAATTTAGAGAGAAATCGACCCTTGAGCCCTTAGATGACCAACTTAATGAAACCCTAGCTTGACTTTCTTGAGGGAGTTCAAAGAGCCTTTTTGGAGTGTTTGAGAAGTTACTTAGATTTGTTTCTGAGTGCTAATGACACCCTAAAGGGGTTATAAGAAGTGGGTTTTAATTTTGGTAAGAGGGGAATTGTCCTGAATACCCTTAACTTAAAAGCTGAAAAAGTGCCTCCATTGACTACAGGTCAACCATTAACTCATAGCCACTCCTTATGACTCGTCACCACAAGTTGTAACCAAGACAATCTCTAGGACCCCCACACACTGTTGACCCTATGACTCAACTGGTACCACTAGTAATGAGACCTATGACTCTTAGGGTTTAGTCGTAGTCAACACAGAATCCATAAACACTGAACATCCTACAATTTTCCCCCAACGACTCGTAATAAGTCCTCACGGCTCATAGTGAGCCACTCGTACTCAGAGAAGAACTTAGCCACTTATTTTCTGATTTGGTTATGATTGGGTCCATAGGACCCATCAAGACTCCCTATGACTCATATCACCAAGTCATACTTAGGACAGTAACTCAAGCACCATTCACTGGAAAACTTACGAATAGGGTCCCCTGATCCATCAAGTCACATTATGACTCGTCAAGTGAGTTGTTGCCAGGGAGAAACGCTCAGAACTTGGAAAATTTTCAAGAATTAAAAGCCTGGGGCATCAGATACTCCTCCTTATGATGATCATTCATCCTCGAATGATAGGACAATGCATTTATTAGTATGATTTGACATCCACATTCCACTACTCTTACCTTTAACAAAGACAAAAAATCAAAGATGCCAAGGAAATCACCATTTTCTTTAAAAAAGTCAGAAAATAAAGTTGTTAAGGAATACACATACCTTAAGCATGATTATCAGTAACAGGAAACAAGAACAGATACTTGGATTTCATTTCCTCCTCGACATCCCAAGTAGCTTCCTCAACCTTTTGGTTCCTCCAAAGAACCTTTACCGAAGCCACGTCCTTCATTCGCAACCAACCAACTTGCCAATCCAAAATCTCAATTCGGACTTCTCGTATGATATGGAATTCGAGATACCTACCTTTTCCAAAGAAAGAATCATCGAAGTATAACCCACACACTTTCTAAACATTAAAATGTGATTCACCAGATAAATGGAGCTCAAACTAGAAGGAAACTCCAATTTATATGCAACATTACCTACCTTCTTCAACACCAAGTACGAATTGACTTAACGGGGACTGAGCTTCCCTTTCATACCAAACCGCATCACTCTCTTCATGGGGAATACCTTAAAAAATACCCAATCACCAGCACTGGACTCCAACTCACTTTATCTCACATTCGGGTTGGACTTTTGGTGACTTTGGGCAGCCTTAAGTCTATCCCGAATCACCTTCACCTTCTCCATAACTTGGTGAACTAAGTCAGACCCAAACAACTTATTTTCACCAACCTCAAACCACCCAATAGGAGACCTACACCTCCTACCATATAAGGCCATAACCGGAGCCATACAAATGCTAGAGTGATAACTATTATTGTAGGCACATTCTATAAGAGGTAGGTGGTCAACCCAACCACCCCAAAAATCAAATACATAAGCCCAAAGCATATCTTCTACGACCTAAATTTTCCTTTGTTCTTGCCCTTCCATCTGCGGGTGGAAAGAGGTAGTAAGGGCTACCTTAGTCCCCAAACCTCACTGGAATGACCTCCAAAAGTGACATAAGAACTGAGTACCCCGATCAAATATGATGGAAACTAGAGTGCCATGCAATTTCACGACCTTCTTAGTGAATAACTTGGCATAGTCCTCAGAAGAGAAATTAGCACTCACTGGAAAGAAGTGAGCAGACTTAGTCATCCTATCCACGATGACCCAAATCAAATCTAATTGCTGGCGATACCACAGAAGACTGATAACAAAATCCATATTAATTATCTCTCATTTCCACACCGGCAGTTCAATCTCTTAAGTCAACCCACCAGGCCTCAAGTGCTCTACCTTCACTTGTTGACACACCGTGCACTTAGCTACAAAATTGTCCACATCCCGCTTCATACTATTCCACCAATAAATCTCATTAAAATTGTGATACATTTTTGTCGAACCAGGATAAATAGTATAATGCAACTCATGAGCTTCAGCCAAAATTTTTCCTCGCAACCCATCAATATCGGGAACACACAGTTTACCTTGGTACCTCAAGATACCATAACCACCAATCTCAAAAACCATCACTTTCTACCTACCTACATCATTCTTGATTTACATCAGAATAGGATCCAAAACTTGCTTCTCATTTACTTTAGCACCAAGAGATGACCTCACCAACTCTTGAACAATCACACCACCATTCTCAGAATCCAACATACGGACTCCTAGATTAGCCAAACGGTGAATATCCTTCACCAAATCTCGCTTCTCCTAATCCACATGAGATAAGCTTCCCATGGACAACCTGCTAAGAGCATCAACAACCACGTTAGCTTTGCATGGATGATAGTGGAGACTCATTTCATTGTCCTTTAGCAACTCAAGCCACATTCTTTGCTTGAGATTCAATTCTTCTTGGTTGAACTCGTATTGCAGGCTCTTATGATCAGAATAAATATCAACATGGACCCATAAAAATAATGCCTCCAGATCTTTAATGCAAACACCACAACTAACAATTCCAAATCGTGGGTTGGATAGTTCTTTTCATGAACCTTTAATTGCCTAGAAGCATAACTACCACCTTTATATATTGCATCAACACACAACCCAGCCCTACCAGGGACATATCACAATAGACAACGAAAACATCAGTGCCCTCAGGCAGAGTCAATACTAGAGCCAAAGTCAACTTATCATTCAGCTACTTGAAACTACCCTCACAAACATCAGACCACAAGAATTTTACCTTCTTCTGAGTTAACTTAGTCAATAGGGCAACGATAGAAGAAAAAATCTCCACAAACCTTCTGTAGTAGTCGGCTAAGCCTAAGAAACACCGAATATCGAATGGAGTCGTAGATCTAGGACACTTCTTAACCCCCGCAACTTTCTGTAGATCCACTATGATCACTTTACTAGAACCAACATGACCCAAATAAGTCACAACATTCAACTAGAACTCACACTTAGAAAACTTTGCATACAAATACTGATCCTTTAGGGTCTGTAACACAAGGCGGAGGTGATCGGCATGATCCACCTTACTCTTGGATTACACCAAAATATAGTCAATAAAGACAATGACAAACAAGTTCTAGAACTTATGAAAAACCCAATTCATAAGATCCATAAACATGGTCAGGGCATTGGTCAAACCAAAGGACATCACTAATCAGTCTTGGATATACGCCTCCCTAATCTTTAACTGAGGTACCCAGACCAAAGATAAATCTTGGATAAGAACTTAGCTCCCTGAAGTTGATCAAAGAGATCATAAATCCTCGAAAGTGGATAGTTATTCTTCACAGTTACTTTATGCAATTGGCGGTAATCAATAAACATCCAAATGGAACCATCCTTCTTACACACGAAGAGCGTGAGAGCACCTCATGGAGACACACTAGGGAAGATAAAACCCTTGTCAAGGAGACACACTAGGGAAAATAAAACCCTTGTCAAGAAGATCTTTCAAATACTCCTTGAGTTCCTTCAACTCAGCCGGAGCCACCTATAAGGAGGGAAGGACAAGTGTCCGGAAGAAGATCAATCCCAAAATCGATTTCCCAATTGAGAGGTACACCAGGAAGATCATCAAGGAATACTTTAAAAAATTCACAGACCACAAGGACAGTCTGCACAGAAAGAGCTTTAGATCTAGAATCCTTAACATAAGCTAAGGAATAGAGGCACCCTTTGGAATCTAATTTCCAGGATCTAAGATACTGAATGAACCTTTACTTAGGCACTATGTAACTACCTTCCCATTTAATTATCGGCTCATTTGGGAAATGGAAATTGACCCTTCGGGTCCGACAATCAAGAGACACATAGCACAAATGAAACCAATCCTTCCCCAAAATCATATTAAACTTTAATATGTCCAACTCTATTAGATCCATCAAGGTCTCATTACCATGAACCGACATCACACAACCCCTATAGACTTATCTAGCCACAAAAGAGTCACCCATCGGGGTGGATACAAAAAAGGATCCGGAATACACTCAGGATCAAAACTAAAATGGATTGCCACATAATGGGTCATATAAGAGAGAGTAGACCCGAGATTAAGTAGATAATGTACCTAACAAAAAAAGAGTATAAGCATACCAGCAACAACATTGATGGATGCCTCAGAATCTTGGAGAGTGGCAAAAGCATACAGATGGTTCTGGCCAGTGTTGGACCCAAAAATAGAATTTGAACCCTTTGATGCAGGAGTGAATGAAGTAGCAATAGAAATCTTATTCGCCCTGGAAACAACCTTAGATGTACAATCCCTCTGCAGATGACCAGTCTGACCACATTAAAAACACTTATTCCTCTCTTTCTTACAAAAACCACGATACACCTGTCCACAAATTTACAAGGAGGATATGACGGAGCTGAATAAGTCCCATTATTCTGCAACTGGGCTCCTGGTGCTCTAAACCTACTATCATACTGAGAACGAAGGTCACCTGAAGGCTTCAGATAAGGAGAACTAGCCGTAGAGTAGGAACTATAATCGCCCCACTTTTTATTAGATCACTTTCCATCATCTCTACCATTTAGCTACTAACCTCTACCCTAATTTGAGTAGTGAAACTTCTTACTCTGCCTTTCACTCATCTTCATGTCTTCTTTTCTTTCTCCACTTGTTGCATATACACCACAAGTGTAGAGATGTCTATTTCCTTGTTCTACATGGCAACCTTGATTTCTAAGATCAACTCATGGGACAACCCTGAAGCAAACTTCTTTATTTTATCCCTCATACTAGACACCAATTCAGGATCATAATGCGATAATTGATGAAACTTCAAGGCTTACTCCTTTACTGACATCCGGCCTTGCTTCAGATTCATAAATTCTTAGGCCTTCGCCTGCTTCAACTCCTGAGGAAAGAAGCGGTCAAGGAGAGCACTAGAAAAATCATCCTACAAAGTAGACTTAACATTATCACCCTTAGACTAGCACCACTCCTCATACCATTGGTATGCTACATCCTTCAACTGATAATCAACGAACTCTACAGACTCCACATCAGTTGCATACATCATATAAAAGATCTTTTCCATCTTATCAATAAAGTTTAAGGGATCTTCCTCAACTTTAGAACCAGTGAAAATTGGAGGACTCAACCTCAAAAATTAGCCAACCCTGGTGGTCTCAGATGATGGAGCAACAGAAGCAACACGCTTAATCTGGGAGGCCACTAAATGGGTAAGCAAATGAATTAACTAGTAAAACTCAGAATTAGGCACATTATCTCAAGGTACCTTAGGAGGGATAGGGGGACTGGTGGATCTCCCTCAAGGCAATAAAAAGCAGCGACCCTCAATTGGGTCTGAACTTCTGGTGTTGGATGATCTTCATCCACATTATCCTTAGATGGGATAGAAGAGTTGCCGCGACCATAATATCTTCTGGAAGGCATGATATGAAAAATGTACACTCCAAAATTAATGGAGATTCAAGACCTTAGACTCTATAGATTGAAATAGAACAACAAGAAAGGGAAACATTCCTAAATGCCTCATAGCCTCTCCCTTATAAGTGTGGTGCACTACACATTCATAAACGAGACTCTACTTGACAGAGCTATATTGGACAACTAATGACACCAAACCTAGGCTCTGATACTATCTTTGTCACTACCCAAACCAGCACCTGGTCGTGAAGGTTATCTCAAGTTCTACGTGGACTGGAGATCACCCCCTGAACCTAACAAAACAAAACTTAACATCTTCCAAGGTCGGGTGAATTTCAAACATATAACAAGATAACATGCAATAAACTTTAGAAAATTCAAAAGATGTTTATAACCGACACCCGATGACCAGCCAAACAACCAACCAACACCTCCTAATATCTACAGTAGTCCAAACAAAGCCTTCTAAGCAAAGAACCAAAACTGAATACCAATAAGGTATCGGAATATGCCCCCGACTATAGCCATAAATAAATTTAAATAGTCTAAGACATAAGAGACTAAAACATAAAATGCAGACTTTCGATGTATGGAAGCTCACCACTTCAATATCAACTCATAATCTAATCCTGAATCCTAATCACTGTGTAGGAGGATTAAAAGTATGACCAGCTTCTGCATCGCGTGGGGATACAACATCTGAAGATGATTCGTGGTTGGAGTGCTAACATGAAACTTAGGGATAAGGATAACATAATGACATAGTTAATAGTACAAAATCTTTCAAAATCAATGCATATAATAAAATGCATATAAATACATATATATAAATATATTACATGTGGGGATAGGGAACAAGGCTTAACATGCACTTTAAAACTTTAGCCTAAATTATGTAGCTCAACCATCATAACATGTACCCACGAGCAATATGGGCCCTAGCTCTCACCCCTGGTCGGTCACCAGTTCGTGTAGCCACATGAACCAGAAAATAATCTCATATATATGTATGGGGGACTCGAACCTCCCAATTATATAATAAGGTGACTTAAGCACCCAATCATGTGATGATTTATAGGGGTCTCAAACCTCCCTAATCATTTAATAATAATGAGTGGTACTCGACCCCCTGGTCACTTTGACCCTCGTGTCTACAAATACGGTTTCCAACATCGCTCACTCAGACCTCCACTTTCACGACTCAGCTATACAACTCTCATTAAAGCCTAATTAAAATATTTATCACACAATCCTATTCATTGAACCACAATACACATTTAGGGATACATTGTTAATATCGCCATACCAACTACGCTTGCAAGTAACAACAATATGCCAAAATAATTACATACTTGGGTAAATTCTCAACCCCCTTGGTTCAATTGTACAAATTAACATTTCTCATAATTAAAAACCAATTTCACATTATACGGTTGGGGTCATAACCACTTCAAAAGCCACAAGTTTGGAAAAATCAAAATTTCCTAGTTCATTCCATACCCATGCACCCATAAGTTCAAAACCATCATTAAAGCATGAAAAATCATATGTAAACCATGGGAAAACATTGTTCAACAAAAAGAATTCAAAACAGTCAACCTTTGTTATAAAACTACTATGGATATCTCATGAAAATACTTTAAAACATATTATTTTAACAAATAAAAAATGAGTGGAGAGTAACATGCCTTAAACACCAAGAAATTTGGGGAGAAATCGACCCTTGATCCCTTAGATGACCAAATTGATGAAACCCTAGCTTGACTTGCTTGAGAGAATTCAGAGAGCCTTTTGAAGTGTTTGAGAAGTTACTTAGATTTGTTTCTAATGCATAATGAAACCCTAAAGGGGTTATACGATGTGGGTTTCAATTTTGGTAAGAGGAGAAATGTCTAGAATGCCGTTAACTTAAAAGCTGAAAAGTGCCGCCATTGACTACAGATCAACCATTGACTCGTAGCCACTCCTTATCACTCGTCATCATGGGTCATAACCAAGAAAGTTTCTAGGACCCCCACGCACTATTGACCTTAAGACTCAATTATTACCACTCGTAATAAGGCCCTACAACTCATCAGGTCTAGTCATAGTCAACACAAGACCCTATTGAGTAAACACAAGACATCCTATGATTTGCACCCAACAACTCGTAACAAGTCCTTATGGCTCATAGTAAGCCACTCGTACTTAATGTAGAACTTAGGCACTTAAGTTTTGATTTGGTTATGATTGGGTCCATAGGACCCGTCAAGACTCTCTACGACTCGTACCCCCAAGTCCTACTCAAGACAGTAACTCAAGAACCATTTACTAGACACCTACGACTAGGGTTCCCTATCCCGTCAAGACATATTACGACTTATTAGGTGAGTCATTCCTAGGGAAAAAGCTTAGAACTCGGAAATTTTTCAATAACCAAAAACCCAAGGCATTACATATTCACTTTACTTTAATGCACAATCATGACCATCGATTTACAAATTACTGGTGTTCCTATTTGTATCATTCCATTATAAGGTACTCATATTAATCCACTCAAACTCATCAGTATAGTCAATAATAGGTAATGAACAATGACATGTGCAATGAAACCAATAAATACATATGTAATGCAATGTGTTCACACATACTAGGGTCAATAGGGATTCTTACCTCTGACCTAAAAGGGACATGCTAAGTCTATGTACTAGTAACAACATGAAACTCTATGTAAAAAATAGTATCAGCATGCCATCAAATCTAATAATAGTTTTAGCATAACACCTAATCTAAATAAATGTGTCGGCATGATGCCATATCCAAATAACAGTGTCGGTATGACACCTGATATAAATAATAGTGTCGGTATGACACCCAATCCCAATATCAAAATGTTTGACAGTCATCATCAAATATCAATGTCATGAATCAAATGGTCATGATTGCCTTCCACCCCAACACTATGGCTGGAAAACTATCTAACCTAATCCATACCAAGCTAGTTTGATACCTCACATGTTACTTTAATTAATGTTCTTAACCTCAAGTTACTAAAAGTGTTAATAGTCAATAAAATTGAAAACCAGTTTAATCAAACATCATGACTAAGGTATACAGTGTTGAATCTCTTTATTTATTATACCCCCTGGACCTGAAATCACGTTGTAAGAACAACTAAGTATACCAAAACTATGACTAAGAAATCATCCAAAAATACTAAAGAAATATAAAAGGTCTTAGTCGTGGAACAAGGACATGAAAAAATAAGATGATTTAGTGGCTTTTTGATTATGGTGTTCACTCTTGAATTGAAGTCTGGAACTACTGGGAAACTAGAGGTCTCAAATACTAGAACACACTCTTTAATCAACAAAATGAAGAGCATATGTAGCATCATTATATCAACAAGTACTGGTAGGCATCATAGGTTGATTCAAGTCAGCACCATAAAAATAGGTAAATTAAACATATGCAACATTAGGCTGACTCACTTTAACACCATACAAATAAGTAAATCAAACATATGAAATATTAATCAAGACAAAACTTACAATTAGAGACAACCAACTATATATATGCAACTTTACTTCAACATAATTACAAGTACAAGATTTCACTTTCAATACTTAGTTAAATTCTTCAACAAAGTCCAATTCAACATAGATGTAAAAACATAGAATCAAATGTAAATGATAAATGCAGGTATGCAAGATGTACACATCACCTCTATCTCATATCAACATCATTAACAACTCAGCATCATCAATATTAATCAAAATATTATCATTATACTAATCACAATATCAACAGTTTCATTGCTAATATTATCATCATCATGGTATTAATGCCATGATCCATACCATAAGCTCATCTTTATAATTCCATCACAATTATCAACAATATGTATGAATATAAAAATATAATTAATAACCATAAGTCGTACAAGACAACAATTATGAATACTCAATTTGCAAATAAGCACAAATTCAACCAAGTCTAATTGCTATAGATAAATCTTAACCTACCTTGATTTCCTACACAAAATCACCATCAGGCCATAAGTTTTCCATTTCTTTCCCTTTCACTTTGTCCTTAATCTATAACAACAAGTTTACATATCTATACGAGTTATTTCATACTTTTTAACCATTAGTAATTGATAATAAACAATTTCAACCATAATTTTCCCTAGTTTATTACCCTAGGGTTTTTCTACTCTTTAAACCTCATAAGTTCTATTTTATTTACCATGGACACTCACAATACTATGCCAAATAGAATTTTATAACATTCTATGATCATTAACAACTAATTTTACACTCATTCCCATCAATTTATGTTCAATAATGAAATCCCAAATTCTATCATGAATATGATTTTAGTGATTCCTAATAATTTTAGAACTAATTTGAGTTTAGAATGTTAAGGAATATTAATATAAAGATGAAAAACCTAAGAAGATATATAAAATCACCTTCCCTAGTTCCTTGATTAATTTTTTAGAAAAGGAGAATTAAAATGTGTTTTTGATTTTTGAACTTGCAAACCGTGTTTTACCATTGTGGCAGTAAAGTAACCACTACAACGGTACCCTTTACCACTACATCGGTATTGTTGTTGAGTTTTTCTTACTATTGTAGCTATCTCAAGGCAAAATCTCACTGCCTCTTTTCAAATTAGTCCATTTTACAACACACTCATCGAAATACGATATCATAAATTAATCGTTACAAGGTAAAATATAAAATATGAGTTCTACAACCTATTTTATGTGTCAAAAGTTGGTATGGTTTCCTAAACACTTTCTCTATCTAAAAATCAAGCCAAACACCCCTATCAATGCTCCCACTAGTACCATATTTCCTTAGAATATTACCAACTTAAAATTCACCTCATATTAGGTTGGCTCTAAATTTCTTAAAAAATTTATAACGGAAAAATTAGTGAAGGTTCTACTCACTTCATAATAATGATTTGGGTCATTACCTTAGATATCAATTTTCCACTGTTTTTACCCAAATGACAACTAGCTCAAAATAGTACAACTAGATTAAAAGTATTACCTGAGTCTAATAACAAGTACAGGTACCATTTTGCATATGTCCATCTTTTTCTCCTAATTTACTTCCTCAACTAAATGGTTCCTCCGTAGAACGTTTATAGATAAAATGACTCTGCTTCTCAATTTCCTCACATCTCAATACAATACAATAATTGGTTCTTTTTCATTAAATAACTCCTTATCAAACAACTCAGAGTCCCAACTGATAATGTAATGACCATCTCTGTGGTACCTTTTTAGCATGGATATGTGAAACACAGAGTGAAACCTAGGCATGCTAGGAGGCACAACCAGCTTATAGGCTACTAACCCTACTCTCTTTAAAACCTCAAAAGGTCTGATGTACCTTGGGCTCAACTTGCCTTTTGTACTCAAGTACATTACCCTCTTTGAGGGTGATATCTTTAAAATCACCTTCTTATATATCTCAAACTTCACATCTATTAGTTTTTTATTTGCATACTCTTTTTTTCAGATCTAGGATTCTACTAACCTTTCTTGTATAAACCTTACCTTCTCCATTGACTCACTGAGCATAGCCATTCCCTAAGGCCTCATCTCAAATGCATCAAACCATTTGATCAGTAAACTATATCTTCTACCATATAAGGATTCAAAAGGAGTCATGTCAGTATTGGATTGGTAACTATTATTATAGGCAAACTCACACAAGGGTAATTAATTGCATTGACCACCAAAATATATTATGCATACCCAAAATATATACCAAGTATATAGATCATTCATTCTAACCATTCTTTGGGTTATAGATGTAAAGTTGTACTCAGGTCAAATCTCAAACCCAACCCTGACTGAAACTTCTCCCAAAAGTTGGAGGTAAACTAAGTACCTTTATTTGACACAATTGAAATAGGTACCCCATGGATACAATATCCTTCACATAAATTTTGGCTTATTTATCTATATTATAATCTACCCTTTTCAATATGAAATAATCCAACTTGATTAATCTATAGACCATAACCCATTTAGAGACTTATTTCCTTAAGGTCTAAGGAAGACCCACCATGAAGTCTAGGGTTATTATTTCCCACTTTTAATCCAAAATGGGCATCCTTCAAAATGTGCCACCAAGATTAGGATGCTCATGCTTGACCTATTGATCATTTTAATAGTTTTCACAAAAATTGCAATGTCACATTTCATTCTTCTCCACCAGTAATATAGCCTTAAGTATTTGTACATCTTGGTCTCATGTGGCTGAATATAATACTTGGAATTGTGAGCATCTATAAGAATAGTGGAAATCATGTTTTCTACAGTGGCACTCATAAGTTCCCTTGTATCCTCATCACTTCTTAATCATCAAGGATGGTATATTTAGCCTCACATTACAATATTTTCTTCCTAAGGTTGCTCATCTTTTTATCCTCAAATTGACTACTTTTAATTTGATAAAAGAACGTTTATCTACCCTCCTACATAGGCTAAAACTCCTCCTTTTCTTTCCACCTACAATCTCAAGAAATCATTTTCCAAAGACTATACAACAATAACCAATAGGTATTTTGACACCTCTACCCTTGCCAGTTATCTCATGCTTATTGGCTTTTGACTCAATGCGCCTGCCACCTTCTTGCTTAGATGATATAAAATTGCGATGTCATGGTCATTGACCAATTCCATCCTTCTTCTCTATCTCAAGTTCATGTATTTTTGGGTGAACATATGTTGTAAACTATGATGGTCTATGAATACTTCACATTTCACTCCATAAAAATAGTGTCTCAAAATTTTCAAGTAGAAGACTGCAGCCACTAACTCTAATTCATGCATGGGATATCTCTTCTCATAAGACTTTAGTTTCCCCAGAGTATAAGAAATCAAATTCTAACCATACATCAAAACATCACCTAAAACCAATCATGAAGCATCACAAAATATAATGAAATCTTTACCTTTCATAAATAAAGTGAGAATTGGGGCTGAAGCTAAAAATGTTTTAAGAGTTTGGAAACTCTCCCCAAACTTGTCATCTATACAAATAGAACATCCTTCTATGTCAATCAAGTCATATATGAATTAATAAAAGGAAACACCCTTGTCCAAACAACGCTTGTAACTGGAAAACCCCACAAAACTACGACCACGATGACATTTATCGGTCTAGTCTAATTTTTAATGGCTTCAACTTTTTATGGGTCTACCATAGCCCTTTATTTAGATTCCATGTTCCCCCAGAGGGACACTGAAGACAACCAGAACTCATACTAAAAATATTTAGCATATAGTGGTTTCACTTCAAGCAACCCCCAATATTGTATGCAAAGGAGCTTCATGCTCTTCTTCACTCTTAGAGTAAACCAAAATGTCATCCATGAATATGATGATGGACAAATACAGTAATAACATACAAAAACCCATTCATCGGACTATAAAAGTAGTTGGGGCATTGGTTAAATTAAAAGACATAGCTAGAAACATTTATTTCCCATAATGAGTTTTGAAAGCAATCTTTGGGATTTTCTCTGCCCTAATCTTGAGCTGATGATAACCTAACCTGAAATCAATTTTGGAACACACAGTTTCTCCCTATAACTGTTTGAACAGATTATCTATCCTAGGCAAAGAATATTTGTTGCAAAGGATCACATTTTTCAACTGATAATAGTATATGTACATTCATATTTTACCATACTTTTTTAATAAACAATATTGGAATACCCCAAGGAGAACACTTGGGCGAATAAATCCTTTATCTAATAATTCTTATATCTGGGACTACAATGTCCTTAACTTTGCTTGTGCCATATGATAAGGAGTGATAGAGTTGGGGAGAGTTCCCAACTCTAAGTCTATACAAAAGCTAAATTTATGGTCTAGAGACATACCAAGAAGGTCATCAGGAAGTAACTATAAGAGTTCACATACAATTGGTATTGAAGCTATAGGGAGGAATTACCTATCTTTCTTCCAAAAGATGGGATAAAACACCCTACACCCCCTTTTAACTAAGTTCTAGGAATGAATAGCTGACACAATTCTCATAGGAGTAGGCTTATAAGTACCGTCCCACTTTAATTTTTTAATCTTGGGCATTACTAAAGAGATAGTATTAGCATAACAATTCACAAATATCACAATAAAAATACAACCAACTCATCCCCGAGGTAATATTAAACTCCTTCGTGTCTAATATCACTAAGTCCACCAAAGATTTGTACCCCATAAACATCATCGAATATGCCTAATAAATCTAATCAACACATAACAAACAAATCAATATAGACACATATATAGTGGCATCAAGTAATTGACAGTCTAAGTCCCAACCCAAACAAAATTTTACAAATACGTAGGAAAAAGTGGACCTAAAATCAAATAATATAGAATCCATATGATCATAGAGAAGAATACTTCCTGTGATCACAACATCAAAAGCTTCCTCTTTAGGATGACTCAAAATAGCATAAAATTGGGCTTTATCACCACCTTTACTAACCTATCCCCTACCTCAATTGGCTTGGTGGCTACCCCTCCCTACAGCTAGACCACCATGCCTGCACTAGTAACAACCTTTACCATTTCCTCCACCACCAAGACCTACTAGAACTAAAGCACTACAAGTTGGTTGTTGAGTTAATTGACATGAAGATAAAAAATTAGGGCAATACAATTTTGTGAAGTCAAAACCTCCACACTATGACAATTGATGAACAGAGCAGGTCTTTGAACTGAAGACGAAGAAAGTGCATAACTGCCTATTTATTAAAGCTAATAAGTGACCCTATATGGTTTTCCTACAGACTCAAAACATGATTGACCGACAAGGTTGATAAAAATGACCTTGAGAACTACGACCCTTCATATAAGTACTATTAAACTGTCCCAATTTCTAGGACTTTTTTTCCATATTCACCTTATTTTGTTTCCCAATAGCCTCATCCTTCTTAGCAAAATCAACTAACCTCTTAGAAAGACTTGTTCGAAGCCACCACTGATAAGGTAATCATCCAAATCCCTAAATCCAGACCTTTTACTAAGTATTTGATCTTCTCCTCCTCTGTAGTAATCAGTTATTGTGCATAACAGTATATTGCATTAAACTTGGCCTCATCGGCCATGTAACACCCCATATTTTTTGGCTAGAATTCAAATCATCATTCTTATATGTATAAACTCTAATCCCATGATTTGTATATAAATATATGTTTCATGATCATTAGCCTAGTGTGAAGAGTGATTTTGAGGTAAGAAAATATTCATAGGAAACACTTAGAGCAGAGTTGAGTTAAGAGCTTTTGATTCGACCAAATTTTGGTATTTGATTCTACAAGAGTCAACTTTGAACATGTATAACTTCTAAAATATATGGAATTTTGGAGCTCAAGACCCACCAAATTATAGATAAATGTGTCCTATTTCAAACTCATCCAATTTCGCCTTCCCCTAATACCCGAATAAAAAGTTATGACCATTTTTATGAGGAACCAGAGAGGATGCGCGATTTTAGCATGGCACGGAATTTGTTCTCCACAATTTTCAGTGTGGCATATACCTTGTTCAGAAACACTAAAATTCATATTTCTCTTCTGTTTTCAAGGGTAAATAAGTTATTTGCGTCTTAAACTATCCTATGACTGATATAAATGCAATTTTATCATTCCTTAACCCAAAATACATCAAATACATGATCCTTTTTCCTCCCAAGTTCTCAAGAACACTAAGAAAGGATTTTTTCTAAGGATTCACCTTCCAAGACTCCAAAGCCAAGTTTCTATTTCAAGAAATCACGAAAATCAGGTATGTGGGTATTCAATGAGGATTTCCTTTCATCCTCATGCCCAAAATTATGATTATTATTCACGAATTTTATGAATTGCATAAAATAGGGTTTCATGAAAATCATGATTTGCTCCATGTAATTCTTGAATTCAACCATGGCCTAGTGTTCAC
The DNA here is from genome assembly GCA_030864215.1 of Capsicum pubescens. Lineage (NCBI taxonomy): Eukaryota > Viridiplantae > Streptophyta > Magnoliopsida > Solanales > Solanaceae > Capsicum > Capsicum pubescens. The sequence continues at coordinate 111,996,915 of CM061544.1, forward strand.
CGATAAATTTCAAGTATTACTTTGTACTCTAATCATAATAATTCATTACATTGATAAAAATTTTGGATTTTTGAGTTTTAAGTCATGAAATTTCTCATTATGTCATTACTTGAAATTTTTGTATTTAACTATACTTTCAGTGCTGGCGGGTTATGAACACCCGATATCAAAGTAGTCATGCATGTTTAAGATTTTCAAGTTACAAGTCATTCAGACCATGTTTATATCATTATATTCAGATGATAATATTCATGTTAAGTATTTATCAATTGTTGGATTTTTGAGCTTTATTCATGAAATTCTCTTATTATGAATTTACGTGGTTTTAAATACTTTAGATTATACATGCACTGTTATTTTTAGAATACAATGACTTGAGCATATCAGTTATCAGTGCATGTTTCAGTTTATGTTTTAGTGTCTTTCAGTTAGAAGTAATACTTAGCACCAAGTGAATGCAGGGATGGTAGCTCCCCCATCAGTTAGGCATGAGTTGTTAGCACTGTAGATTTAGAGGGGTCCCTTTTTAGTAGAGGCATGATACCCTTGTTCTTTGGGACATCATCTTTGTGGATCCACATCATTAGCCATGTGTTGGTACCCCTAGAAAGGTACCAACACTCTTCTAATTAGGGTTACAGGTTATCCCTGATTAGAACACATTGGGGCATTTCGATTGTAGTTAGCTCCTATAATTTTAGTTCGGTATTCAAATTATATAGTCTCAAGTTTGCATGACCAAGTATTTAGTTTATCAGTTATTCAGTTATATTTAGTTTTACAAATTATTTTAACACATACTCCACTTGGTCTTGCATTTGCTTTACATATTTATGTATTTATGCTCAGTATTTATATATGATCCTCAATATAGTTTTACCGCCTATTCAGTTTTACTTGAGATTTGCATATGGTACTCATGTTTCTACTGCTTTCCATCTTACAGAAATATTTTTAGTTCATGATTTAGAAATTTTAATAAGTCTTGCAGCTTTTTACATACAACCATAATTTAAATGCATATTTCAGCAAATATCTTATGCCCTTAATTTTAAAGCATACATTAAGTATTTTCATGATTTAGTGCATGTCTCATCTACTCAGTACATTCTAAGGTATTGACCACATATATGTGTTTATGGATACTTTTCTTCATGATGCAGGTACCAAATATAGTCCAGACACCAGGGTCAGAAAGATTGTAGCATTCAACCAATAGGTGCTGATTTCTTTTTTTTAGGACTCAAGTCAGTTGCAGTTCTTGTATTTTATTTTTATTATTCTTATGTATTGATTTGGGATAGTTGGAGGCATGTCTCAGCTACCTATAGTCAGTATAGCAGAGGCTTCATAGATGGTCAGTCAGAGTTAGTATTTGTAATTTAAGTTCCTCTTTCTCAAATTTCAGTGTTGTAAACTTTGATCAGTTACGTATTGAAACAGCTTATCTCATGGTGATTATATTTCTGCTCAGTTGTTTAACATTTATATTTATATTTATATTATATTAGTTGCTCAAGTATCATGCCAATACATGGGTTAACTTGGGATCATTTCTTGTTCTAAACACTATGTTATGATTAGGGGGTAGTATCAGATTGTGACAAATTTGGTATCAAAGCAAAAGGTTCAAGTGTCCTAGGGTGTCTACGAAGCCATGTCAAGTAGAGTCTTACAGAAAGATGTAGAGAAGTCTGTATGTTTCTTTGAGAGGCTACAAGGCAGTTAAGAAATGTTTCTCTTCTTTCATATCTCAGACCGTGTAGTATAGATGTTTCCTAAGAAACTTATATAGATTCTTACATTACTCTATTTATGCCAACTCCACCTTATTTTTGAGGTAATATAAATGGTCAAGCTTAAATTCCTATTGATAGAGTTTTCTCAGACAGTCCCTACAGATAGTTATGAGATTGCATGTGGGCTAAAAATAATCCCATCAGTGCCTTTAAGTTCCAAAGTTTTAAGAGTTCATTCTTATTTATGAAAATTATGTATTTAGCCAAAGTCAAATTGTTCTCAGAGCCCTTCTCAAAATTTTATGAAAGCATATAATCTAGAGTTAGAAGTATGAACAGAGAAGTTTAGCAATAATAAAGTGGGGATAGTGTTTATTTGAATTTAGTAGATTATGTATCCATGGAGACAGAAAGGTGTTATGTAATTTGTTTAATAGATTTTTGAGAGAGAGATTTTTAGTTAAAGTAGACTTAGAGTATGCTAATACTTTAGTCGGGATAGAGATTAGGCACTGATCACTGTGATAGAAGAGAGTGTTAAGATTGAGTATGTTCATAAAATTTTGTGCGAATTAGTGTTTCATGATTTCTATCCAGTAGTAATAAATGGGTATTAGTGTATGAATTTTCTTTGAATATCTATATTAAGTGTTAAATTTAAGTTTGAATCTTGGATGATTGAGCTAATGGAAAGGACAGTTCAAAATTCTAGTTAATGTAAACTTAGGGTATGGTAATACTTCTGAAGATTCTAAGTTAGTGTAACGCCCCGAAATATCATCCCGAGATGCCACATGGTGCCCAAGGTTACACGTAGTCTCAAGCTAACCCTTTAAGCCAAAACACTACCCTTGGGTTCCAATACAACAACATTCACGCTACGCTAAGGATATATATATAAGTACATATCATATCACATCGCACATGGCACGAAATATCGTTAGACTGTACATATATGGAATGTCTATACACAAACCAACCCAACAATACACTAGTCTGACATAGCCTCTATACAGCAAAATCAACGAGCCATTGGGACAAACCCCCAACTAACTCAACAGACCAAAGGGATCACAAAACAACAACACCAAAACTAGCAACTTGGTCCTCGAACCATGAGGACTTACCACTGAAGGAACGTAGATGTGGCACTCGGATATCACTGTCGCGGCTGCGGCTGAGTACCTGAACCTACATCATGGTAAGAATGTAGCCCATAGAGAAATATGTGGGTCAGCACAAGATACGTACTGAGTATGTGGGGGCGCATGCAAAATATAAGTAATATCATAAATTTCGTAAAAACGTACATACGGACCATAATGACACACCTGGATTGAGTGACATTGAATCATGAAACTCATAATATCTTAGATAGGAAATGTAGGAGAAAAATCTCATAAATCATTATAGATTATCATAGGCAATTTGACTTGCCACATCAAAACTCGAAGTGACTCGGTATTTCAATAAACATGACTCTTATGGACAGGGGAGTTTCCTATAACCGACAACCCCACGTGAGCTACATGGAATACAAATATTTGAAACCCCCGTTGGCGGGAGCATCATACTCTTTGCCAAGGAGTACGACCTTAAAACTGCAATAATATCAATCGGGCTCTCTGGCCAAAAATATCATCATCAAACAACCCTACGGTGGCACATAGGTTTGGGAAAATACTAAATTTCCCTCTTGGTGCTAAGTACTACTCCCCGAAAAGCTCAGAACGCGTTAGGAAATCCACCATAACATCACAAGGGTCTATCATAAAGACCAAATCAAATCTCTTTCTCATTTATCAAATCATATCAATTTGTAGATTCCTGACTCAATACATTTTAGCTCAAAACATTTTAATCTTCCTCAACATAACCAAGGTATCAATACATTGAACCATAACTGACTCGACATTTGGACAAGGATATGAAGACTCAATACATAATATTTTCAACAATTTAACTCATCAAAACCATCCGAAAAATACCAAAACTCATTGCAACTTCAATATCAACATTTCTCAATTTGCCATCCAACTCTCATTTAAAGGTACTTGAGACATCAACCCATAGTAGGGATATAGAATTTCCAATATCAATTATAAATTCATAATAAGGAAATAGTGGAATGATAGTATAAATCAAGGCTGAACAAATTAAATCATCATACTCTCATAATCAAATACTTTTTGGACATAATTCCATCTCAACATCATACACATATCGTATGACATAATCCCATAGCTCATGGACAATATTATAAGATATAAAATCATATTTCCAATTCACGATAAAACATGTAAAATCTCATGTCAATGTAATTCAACAAAATACCGGGCACAAGATCGAAAGAATAATCTTGTTCAAAGCCCCACATACCTAAAAATAGAAGATGAATATGAACTTCTGACTCCGGAACTTTATTCACGAAAATAAAGGGTGCTTTTCGAAGCCCTTAACATTATCAACTCGAATCCGAAATCAATTTGAAATTTCTACGGTTCAATCAAGAGACATAGAAGGATGAAATTTGGAGTAGTAGGGTTGGGGTTTGAGCCTTAGGAAATTTTGGAGAAAAATAAGCTATTGAATGCTCTTAATGGACTTGAATCCCTGGTTTACCCGGATGGATTGGAGTGGGAATGACCAAAATACCCTTAAAAATCAAATAATGTCACACAGAAAAATTATTAATCATGATAAAGAACGGAATTCAACATATTTTCGTCCGAGATCTTAATGGAATTTTTTTTTTCTGGGGCATCATATCATCTCCCCCTTGGAAATATTCATCCTCGAATGTTTATAGGTAAGTCAAGAATACTATGAAAATGAGTATATTGAGAAAAATCATCTTGCCCAAGCATATACTCCATTCTAGATTTTTTTTTTGGATATCGTAGAAAACACACAAGTCAAGATAAACATAGCAATAAGGATTAAATCTAAAGAGAACGATACCTTTGACATGCTCAGGATTCGTAGGAAAGAGGTGGGGATATTTGCCGCGCATATCCGCTTCGGCTTCCCAAGTAGCACTCTCCACGGATTGATTTCGCCAAAGCACTTTAACTAAAGGAACTTCCTTGTTTCTTAGCCTACGAACTTGAAATTCAAAAACCTCAACCGGAATCTCTTCATATGAAAGACTATCTTGAATACCCGATCTTTCGGAAGGATCAATCACAACAGAATCACCAATAGACTTCTTAAGCATTGAAACATGGAAAATCGGATGGACGTTAGATAACTCCGCGGGAAATTCAACCTTATACGCTACCTTCCCAATGTGATCTACAATCTTATAGGGACCAATGTAACGGGGATTTAGTTTCCCTTTCTTCCCAAATCTCTTCACCCCTTTCATGGGTGAAACTTTTAAGTACACTAAATCACCAACATCAAATTCAAGGTCTTTCCTCCTTACATCAGCGTATGATTTTTGACGACTTTGGGCGGTTTTCAACCTTTCCCGAATTAACTTAACCTTCTCCATGGCCTCAAACACCGCATCCGGTCCAGTCGCGGCAGCCTCACCAACTTTAAACCAACCAATGGGTGATCTACACCTTCTACCATACAAAGGTTCAAACGGGGCCATTCCAATAGTAGCATGAAAACTGTTATTTTAAGCAAACTCGATTAATGCTAAGTGCTCATCCCAACTACCTTTAAAATCAAGCACACAAGCCCTCAACATATCTTCTAAAGTCTGAATAGTCCGCTCGGCCTGACCATTTGTTTGCGGATGGAAAGTAGAACTTAAATGAATTTGGGTACCGAGACCCTTCTGGAAAGATTTCCAAAACTGAGAGGTAAACTGAGTACCTCTGTCAGAAATAATAGCCAAAGGGATTCCATGAAGTCTGTCGAGTACCCGAATATATATTCTAGCATAATCTTCAGCTGTATACGATGAATGCATAGGCAAGAAATGAGCTGATTTCATCAGCCGATCTACGACAACCCAAATCAAATCATGATGGGACGAGAAAGAGGCAAACCAACCATGAATTCCATATTCACTTCTTCCCACTTCCAAGTAGAAATGCTAAACTCTTGCATCACGCCACTGGGCCTTTGATGCTCTAATTTAACCTGTTGACACATGGAATACTTCGCCACAAATTCTTCTATGTTCCTCTTCATAATGTTCCACCAATAGATTTCCCACAAATCATGGTACATCTTGGTAGCACCAGGATGGATGGAGTATCGCGTACCATGCGCTTCCGCCATAATCCTCTGCTTCAAGTTATCAATATCAGGAACACATAATCTTTCTCGAAGTCTCAAAATGCCATCTCCCTCTTGGGGAAAAACCTCCACCTTTTGGTCTTTAACTGACTCTTTTAACCTGATCAAGGTAGGATCCCTGTCTTGCTTTTCCTTTACTTTCGAAACTAAAGAGGATTCGGAACCGCTTTGCACTCCTATACTACCCTCAGCATCACCAAACAACCTAACCCCCAATCTAACCAAACAATGTACCTCATGGGCCAACTTCTTCTTACCAATCTCTAAATGTGCTATGCTACCCATGGACTTCCGACTAAGGGCATCTGCTACTACATTGGCCTTTTCTGGATGATATAGCATGCTCATATCATAATCTTTCAACAGTTCTAACCATCGTCTCTTCCTAAGATTCAACTCTTTTTGGGTGAATACATACTGCAAGCTCTTATGGTCCGTGAAGACGTCGACATGGACACCATACAAATAATGTCTCCATATTTTCAAAGCAAAAACCATGGCAGCTAATTCAAGGTCATGGGTAGGATAATTCTTCTCGTGAGGCTTTAGCTGCCTGGAAGCATAAGCTATAACCTTGCCCTTTTGCATCAATACACAGCCCAAACCGACTCTAGAAGCATCGTAATATACCACAAAACCATCAACACCGTCAGGCAAAGTCAACACAGGGGCTAAAGTGAGTCGAGTCTTCAACTCCTGAAAACTCTTCTCACAAGATTCGGACCACAGGAACTTCACTTTCTTTTGGGTCAAACGGGTCATAGGAGACGCAATATATGAAAAACCTTCAACAAAACGACGATAATAACCAGCTAGACCCAAGAAACCTCGGATATCAGAAGGAGAAATAGGTTTAGGCCAACTCTTTATAGCCTCTATCTTTTGAGGATCAATTCTAATACCTTCGGAAGAAACAACATGACCCAAGAAGGCTACAGAGTTCAGCCAGAAATCACACTTACTGAACTTAGCATACAACCGATGAGTTCGAAGAGTTTCCAACACGATTCGGAGATGATACGCATGATCACCCTCACTTCGAGAGTAAATAAAAATATCATCAAGGAATACTATTAAAAATAAATCCAGATATGGCCGGAATACACGGTTCATAAGATCCATGAAAGCCACTGAAACGTTAGTTAACCCGAAAGACATCACTAGAAATTCAAAATGATCATAACGGGTTCGGAAGGCTGTCTTGGGGATATCACATTCCCTAACCTTATTTGGTGATAACCGAATCTGAGTTCTATCTTTGAAAAGTAGCTCGAACCTTGTAATTGATCAAATAAATCATCAATTCGAGGAATCGAATATTTATTCTTGATAGTAACCCTATTAAGCTGCCGGTAATCAATACACATCCGCAAAGAACTATCTTTCTTACCCACAAACAGGACAGGTACACCCTACGGGGGCACACTAGGTCTGATAAAGTTTTTGTCTAAAAGATCTTTCAATTGCTCCTTCAACTCTTTAAGTTCCGCGGGAGCCATACGATACGGAGGAATGGAAATAGGCTGAGTATCGGGAAGAAGGTCAATCCCAAACTCTATCTCTCTATTAAGAGGTATTCCAGGGAGATCTTTCGGAAAGAAATCAAGAAACTCATTAACAACATTAATTGACTGAATAGTCGGGGTTTCAGACTTAGTGTCTTTAACCCGAATCAAATGGTGGATGCAACCCTTGGAAATCAATTTCCTTGCTTTGAGATAGGTTATGAAATGACCCTTAGGAATCATAGAACTCTCAGATTATTCGAGGATAGGTTCATCAGGAAACTGAAACTTGACCACACAGGCACGACAATCAATAGACGCATAGCATGAGTGAAGCCAATCCATCCCAGAATGATATCAAAGTCAACCATATCTAGCTCAATCAAATCAGCATACATAACTCGATGAAAGATAGTAATGGGGCATTTCTTATACAACCGCTTAGCAATGAAAGACTCTCCTACCGGAGTAGAAACTAAAATAGGCTCAGAAATTAGTTCAGGATCCATTTCAAAATTTACAGCAACCAAAGGTGTCACATAAGAAAAACTCAAACCGGGGTCCATCAACACATAAACATCAAGATAGAAAACACGGAGCATACCAGTGACAACATTGGGAGAGTCTTTCTGCTCCTGATGAGGTGGTATAGCATAGAAATGATTCTGACGTTGACTGCCAGCAGTACTAGATGAAGCACCCTGAGGAGGAACTGGATGGGCTGCGGGTGGTGGGGCACTGGTAGTATGACTCTGGGACGGGTATCATGACTCCGCTATCTGGCATATGGGTAGTTTCTAAGTACGTGGCCCAACTTGCCACAACCAAAACAGCCCCGCTGCCCCATATAACACTCCTCAAAATGGTCTTTACCACACTTAGCACACGAAGAAGGATGAGGCCGGTTGCTTACACTATCCTGAGACCTGGAAGGTACCGACCTATTCCCGAGCTCCTGCCTGCCCCGATATATGAGAGCACTAGATGAGAAAGGCACAGGTATAAATGGACGTCTCTGAAACTAAGGGAGACTCCCTCCGGAGAATCTAGTCTGACTAGACCCCTGTTGCTCCGATCTGACTCTCTTAATCCCTCTTACTCTTTCTCTTTTCTTTATCTTATCTGACTCAATATGTTAGACGTGAATCATTAACCTAGGAATATCAATCTCCCTGTTGATCATAGCAGATGTACATTCTTTCACCACATAACTCGACACCCCAGTTAGAAACTTGCTCATACTAGTCCTCGAGTCAGCCATCATATTGGGAGCGTACTTCGATAGCTGATTAAACTTAAGACAACACTCCTTAACCGACATGGAGCCTTAAATTCATAAACTCCTCTATCTTAGCTTCCCGTAACTCAAAAGGAAAGAATCTATCCAAGAAAGTATCTTGTAATAATTGTCATGTCACCGGAGCGGTATCTTCCTCTCCACCATTATTCCACATCTGGACCCAGTCATAGGCAACATTCTTCAACCAATAAGAATCCAGCTCCACACTTTCTTCCTCGATCACGTGCATAATCTGTGTAATTTTCTTTATTCCATCAACATACATCTGCGGGTCCTCACCTGCTCTCGACCCATGAAACTCTGGAGGATTCATCCGCATAAAATCACGAATTCATGCTGCTACCAAATTATTTTTTTGCGGAGGTGGAGCGTTGGCCTGAGTATTGGCGGTAACTGCCTGGGCTAGCGTCTAAAGAGATGCCTGAAATTTGGCATGGGATACCGTCTCATGTAACGGATCAACGGGTTGAGGTTTGTTATTATTTCCGCGAGCTCAACATGGAGGCATTTTCTATCGTAAGAACGCACGAATTAACAGAAGAAAGAAATAGTTGTAAGCATGATAGACTCTTGTAGAAAGAAAGAAATGACTTTTCTTAGAACGCCCCGCAGCCTCTTGATCATAGGTGTGGCGCGCTACACACCGATGCTCAAGACTCTACATAACGTGGCTTGTCAGACTCCCTAGGACTCTTCACAACCTTAGGATTTGATACCAAGTTTGTAACGCCCCGAAATATCATCCCGAGATGCCACACGGTGCCCAAGGCTACAAGTAGCCTCAAGGTAACCCTTTAAGCCAAAACACTACCCTTGGGTTCTAACACAACAACATACACGCAACGCTAAGGATATATAAATAAGTACATATCATATCACATCGCATATGACACGGAATATCGTTAGACTGTACATATATGGAATGTCTATACACAAACCAACCCAACAATACACTAGTCTGACATAGCCTCTATACAGAAAAATCACCGAGCCATTGGGACAAACCCCCAACTGACTCAACAGACCAAAGGGATCACAAAATAACAACACCAAAACTAGCAACTTGATCCTCGAACCATGAGGACTCACCACTGAAAGAACGTAGATGCGCACTCGGATATCACTGTCGCGGCTGCGGCGGAGTAACTGAACCTACATCATGGTAAGAATGTAGCCCATAGAGAAATATGTGGGTTAGCACAAGATACGTACTGAGTATATGGGGGCACATGCAAAATATAAATAATATCATAAATTTCATAAAAATGTACATACAGACCATAGTGACATACCTGGCTTGAGTGACATTGAATCATGCAATTTATAACATCTTAGATAGGAAATGTAGGAGAAAAAACTCATAAATCATTATAGATCATCATAGGCAACTTGACTTACCACATCAAAACTTGGAGTGACTCGTTATTTCAATAAACATGACTCTTATGGACAGGGGAGTTTCCTATAATCGACAACCCCACGTGAGCTATGTGGAATACCAATATTTGAAACCCCCGTTAACGGGAGCGTCATACTCTTTTCCAGGGAGTACGACCTTAAAACTATAATAATCACAATCGGGCTCTCTGTCCAATAATATCATCATCAAACAACCCTACGGTGGCATATAGGTTTGGGGAAATACCAAATTTCCCTCTCGGTGCTAAGTACTACTCCCCGAAAAGCTCAGAACGCGTTAGGAAATCCACCAGAACATCACAAGGGTCTATCATAAAGATCAAATAAAATCTCTTTCTCATTTATCAAATCATATCAATTTTTAGATTCCTAACTCAACACATTTTAACTCAAAACATTTTAATCTTCCTCAACATCAACAAGGTATCAATGCATTGAACCATAACCGACTCGACATTTGGACAAGCATATGAAGACTCAATACATAATATTTTCAACAATTTAACTCATCAAAACCATCCGAAAAATACCAAGACTCATTGCAACTTCAATATCAACATTTCTTAATTTGCCATCCAACTTTCATTTAAAGGTACTTGAGACATCAACCCATAGTAGGGATATAAAATTTTCAATATCAATTATAAATTCATAATAAGGAAATAGTGGAATGATAGTATAAATCAAGGCTTAACAAATTAAATCATCATACTCTCATAATCAAATACTTTTTGGACATAATTCCATCTCAACATCATACACATATCGGATGACACAATTCCATAGCTCATGGACAATAATATAATAAATAAAACCATATTTCCAATTCATGGTAAAATATGTAAAATCTCATGTCAATGTAATTCAAAAAAATACCGGGCACAAGATCGAAAGAATAATCTTGTTCAAAGCCCCACATACCTAAAAATGGAAGATGAATATGAACTTCCAACTCCGGATATTTATTCACGAAAATAAAGGGTGCTTCTCGAAGCCCTTAACATGATCAACTCGAATCCCAAATCAATTTGAAATTTCTACGGTTCAATCAAGAGACATAGAAGGATGAAATTTGGAGTAGTAGGGTTGGGGTTTGAGCCTTAGGAAATTTTAGAGAAAAATGAGCTATTGAATGCTCTTAATGGACTTAAATCCATGGTTTACCCAGATGGATTGGAGTGGAAATGACCAAAATACCCTTAAAAATTAAATAATGTCAAATCTGTCCTTTGGTGGACTGTTTTGATAGGCTGAAGTAGATAGACCATAACTTTTTGCTCCGATGGATAAATTGGATGAAACTAATTTCATTGGAAAGAGGACTTTCAGATCTTTCTGTTGATATATATTAGCTTACCCAGATCATTATGTTCATAGAGTTATGATCGTTTGAAGTTGACCCTAAAATTCGCCTGGCCTCAGTATTTTTTTCCTGCACATTTATTGTTCACCACTATTCACGGTTAGATCGGAATGATCATAACTCATTGTTCGAGTGTCCGTTTTGGATGATCCACATATAGTTGGAAAGATTATTCGATGATCTACGTGATGATGGGTCGCATATCTAGAAATTCCACACAGAAAAATTATTAATCACGATAAAGAACAAAATTCAACACATTTTCGTCCGAGATCTTAACGATTTTTTTTTTTCCGGGGCATCACAGTTAGTAAGTGTTAAGTTTTTATATGATACTATTTTGGCTATAGAAATTTAAGAGTTCTATCTCAGAAGGAAGTACTAGTAGTAGATTTTACACTTTAAGATATAGTCTTTTAGGGTGAGTTTCTTGTTTATGTGTATTATTATATCTCATTCTCTAGAGTAGAGTAGTTCCAGTTTAGTTTAGCATTTGTTAAAGGGGTCTGCAGATTTAGAACGATGGCTTAAATCTAAGGGGAAGATGATAGAAAAAGGAACCAAGTCAGGTTTTCAGATTCTATTAGTGATGCTAGTGAGTTCTAGAACAACAATAGGGGAGGAAGGTACCCGACACATTCCTATCTTGGTATATTTTTTTTTTACTTTATTCATTACGACATCTACTCATGCCTTACAACTCATATCTATGATTTTAGCTCATATTCATGCACTTTGTATAGAATTATGTATGCTCCTAGTTTCTAGTATAAGGAGTTCTAGTTCACTCAGAAGTACAAATCATATTCCAAGAATTTATGAATTCCAAACTCAAGTCATGTAGCTCATGACTTATGTACTCATGCTTTACTTTATGCTCAATTCCCATAACTCATGGTGTAACCTTAATGACTAGTGAAAATTCACATTATGTCATGTATGTCCTCAAATTCAATCTCTGTAATGAATTCATGCCTTTGATACTCTATTCCTCAGGCCTCAGTTATGTGTCAAGATTACGTATAGTATCCATTCATGCTTCATGTCCTCATGTTCTAGCCTTTTAGTGACCTCTTCTTATTAAATGATAGTGGTGATGAGCAATAACACCGTGTCATAGAAGCTATTTTTGATATATTGGAAAAGTTTGAAAGCCACTCAAAATAGAAAAGCTTTGAGTTGAGCATTTTCAAGCTTGTGATGTGGCACCGAGGTAAGTTATGACTTAACTTACTTTAGTCTAAGTTGCTTAGAGAACTTGTCTTATAAAATATGCTATAGGTTAGGTTAAATCTCATTTTTACATTAATTATGATTGATTCATTGTAATGCCTGATTGGGGGCATGTTTTACCTTTATTATCAATTAGAGAAGTTTATTATCGTCGTAATGCCTGAGTTGGGGCTTATGCTTATTTTATTATTGATGAAAGAGCTTATAATTATTGTGATTCCCAAGTATGGGCTTGTGTTGACATTATTAAAATCTTATTTTGTTCTTTTACTATTGTGGTGCCATGTTGAGGGCTTGAAAATGGTTATGGACATATCGTGCATTGGTTCTATATTGTGTTACCATGAGGAGTCTTGTATCCTAAATTACTGAAATAAGGTTATATAGGTTCATTATTCTATTGTTGATCTGATTTTGTGCATCTTTTATGTTTTCATGATTATGCATACTCATTCATTCCCCATTCTCATGGAATTGGTATTATTGTGGAAATTGAATTCGTTGTGAAAGAAAATAAATCATTTTTTAAAATTAATTGACCAAATAAAGTGTTGGACTGATCGAATACTGAGATTTGTGATTAGTACATAGGTACCCCCGTGGATCCTCTCCTAGAGATTATTCTCAAAAGTTATACACAGAGAGTGTATTTGGTAATTGTATCCATTTCATATCATTGTGTTGCACGGAGAGTATATTTGGTAATTGCATCCCTTTCATATCATTGTGTTGCACTACTTTTTACTTTACATCTTTTGGGTGATTTACACTTTGAATATCTTTATATGTGGTGTTTTTATTGTTGTTAAGATTCATCCTATTATTATTATTATTATTATTATTATTATTATTATTATTATTATTATTATTATTATTATTATTATTATTATTATTACTAGTCAAATGTATGTGCTTTGCACGTGTGCTTCATGTCAATCCATAAATGAACTATTGATACCTTGATCATCTACTATGACGTGAACTATCACATCACACATAATAACAAAAACAACAGATAGTAATAGATCAAAAACTACAACAAAATAAATTGATTAAATCTAACCTTTACAGAAAAATTCCTCAAAGCCTGACCGAGCATTTATCTACCACTATAAACTCTATAAATCAATACGATAATTGAGATATCATAACAATGCGATTAAATCCCCACAGTAAGAAAAATCCTCAAAGCCCGAACAAGTTAATCTATCACTTGAAAAAATAACAAGTAATAATAAATCAGAAACTACTGTATTCGAGAATATTACAATATCATCATCAAACATAACCTTAACACAAAATATTCAAAGTCCGGGCAAACACTCATCTACAACATAGACTTGAACATAATAGAAACTACAACAAAATAATACGATAATCTAAATATTAGAACAATACAATTAAACCTAATCTTTTGTGATTGTAGATGATACCTCTAGAGCTCATAAAAAATAGTTATTAGAATATCTCCGCCAATAAATTTTACATTGTGGATGTTATTATATTATTGTAGAAAAAAAGAATTCTTCAATACCTTTTCCTACAAAGAAAAATTATTTAACTATGAAAGATTTTTATTTTTATATTGCGAAAAGGAAAAAATTAATTATGATATCAAATTAAAATATGAAAGATTTTTATTTTTATGTTGCGAGATGGAAAAAATTAATTATGGTATCAAATTAATGAAAAATAAGAATTATACAATACCTTTTCCAACAAAAAGGAATTATCTAAATATGGAAGATTTTTATTTTTATGTTGCAAAAAGGAAAAAATTAATTATCGTGTCAAATTAATACTACAACACAACTTTAGGAAATTGAAATTCTTTTTCTCAAAAATTTAATAATGTGGTTTCATTTTTTTTTCCTTAAAAAATTAAAATAACTTATTTTTTTCTTTGGAACTTTAGGGTAATTGTTGGTTTTTGTGTTTTTTAAGAAAAAAATTTCAAAGGATATTTTTCTTTTACCATATGTTAAAGAAATTTTTAATTTAAATATTATAATATAATGATATAATAATTGAAGAAAAATAGTGAAAAGACGATTTTGTCTATAGTACAGACTTTTAATAAAAGACAAAAAACTCAAATCACATTTTTAAAGGTCTTCATACTTTTAATATATTATAGATTGTTGTTGTTGTTGTTGTTGTTATTGTTGTTTTTATTACTATTGTTGTTGTTGTTGTTGTTATTGTTATTGTGAGTTTGTGGCTTGATCCGCATTGGACTTTTATTACTGAAGGTTGTTTACTTTACTCGTAGTTTACTTTATACATTTAATTGTATACTCTATCTTGGTGGGCCTATGATGCCTATTAAGTATAAGTAGATCATACTCACTCCTACTTTCTATACCCTTTTGGTGCAAATCTTGGTTCAAGTGCTACATGTATATAAAGTTCATGCAATCCAGTGTCTATTAGAGTCACGGTGAGCTCCCCTTCTGAAGCATTGTACCAACTTTATCTATCTTCTTATGTCTTTAATTTAATAAAGAAACAAACACTTTATGATTTGCATTTGATGTCCATTTAAGAGTGTCTCTTGCTCATGGCACTAATTCTTGGGGTATTTAAGATATATTTCCATATATTTTATTGATATTGACATTGGTTTGACTTTATTCTAAAAGTCTTGCGTATTTAGTTATTTATTTGATCTTTCTTGAAATTTATTCTATCTTTATATAGACTTACCTACCAAGATTGGGTCAGGGCATATGTCATCCTAACCTTAGGATTTTGGTTTGTGAGATGCTCCTTCAACAAGAAGCTCACTTTAACATAAGCTATAACTTAGCCAAGCTAAAAAATATCAAGTTTTACAAAGCTACTGACCAAATGCTAAATATGCTTAGCCAAAGGTCGCCCGTAGCCATCAACCAATAAATATAACCCATACTCATCGCCTTGCTACTCAAAGTATCCACCACAATGATGGGAATGCATATCTGGATAATAACGAATAGTCATGCCATTGTCCTTCAAAATTCATAACCATTTGTACTACCTTAAATTAAAATCCTTAGGATGGAAGATGTACAGTAGGCTGTGATGATTGTTGAACATCTCACAATGAACCCCATAAAATTAATACCGGCACACTTTAAAACAAACACTACTGCCATAAAATCTAACTAATTAGTAGGGTAGTTCTTCTCACAGGTCTTTAAAATAGCCTTGAAGCATAGGCTATGACCTATCTATTCCTCAAAATGTATCCCAGGACAACTCTCAAAGCATCAATATATATGGATAAACCTTTATCCTCCATGGGTAAGGTCAAGACAAGTGTTGAAGTCAACAAGTTCTTTAGCTTTTGTAAGCTCTGCTCGCGCTTATTAGACCACTGAAATGTAACATTCTTTAGAGTCAATCTATTCAAAAGAGCTGCAATATTAGAGTATCCCTTCAAGAACCATCGGTAGTATCCAGCTAACCTGACAAAACTCCAAATCTCAATATGTAAAGTAGTCTTAGACCAGTTCTGAACCACCTCAATCTTGGCTGGATCGACCATAATACCTTCTTTAGACACAACATCCTTTAATAAAGTTGATAATAGTGAGATCATTTAATGTTATGTATAATTGTTGCATATCCTTACTTTATTCTGCATATTATTTGTGCAGGTTCTGAGCCGAGTATGAGTGGCAAGTGATCCTTATCCCAGTTGCTCTATTCGAGATTCAGATGCAACTACTTGGTTGATCTGTAGTTCATAGATCTTTTCTATTTTTTTATTTTATTCCTGAATATTTTAGAGGTTATTATCTTACATTATGATTATTAAAGGCTTGCATTTATGACATCAGATGTTGTAGAATTTTAAATTCTTTTTTATTTTGTGCTTATGAGGACATGACCCTAGATAGAAAGGTGTGAATGATGCAAAATAGGGTAGAAGGATAGCAGAAAGGAGTGTGTTCTTGATAGTTGGTTTGAGGAATTTGTTTTTCTATCCGTGCTAGTGGCCTGCTAGTCTTATTTTAGAGTGTCTTATCGTGTGTCGTATTACCTTGTGATAGTTTTGTGTATGTTGTTATTTGATGTGTTAATACCTATTATTTTTTGTTTCCCTTACTATTTTTTCTTTGCTATTTTTGTAGTGAGCCGAGGGTCTATTGGAAGCAACCTATCTATCTCACCTTTAAGATAGTGGTATGTCTTGCGTACGCTTATCTTCCCTAGGCCCCACTTTGTAAAAATATACTGGGTATATTGTTGTTTAATTTTTTGATACATTAATATGAAAAGTTTGTTCAAGACTTATTTTTTTGTGCTTATAATGTATTGTAATTCGATTAAAAAAGAGTTTGATTATCTATCGATGGGGTTTGGATGGCTACTATCGTGATTCCTAGTTTTTTAGTCCATCTTCCATTCTTCAAGATAGATATTTTCTTTTCCTACGGTGAAAAATCATTGCCTTCCACATGTCTACATCTAAATTATCCATGTGTGACATCTATATTTATCCAATACAAAAAATAAAAAATAAAAAACATACCTGGGTGAATTAATTAAGGGTGACAAAAGAGAGTTGAAATGTAAAATGAGTGACTCAAGTCTTAAATATTAGGTGTAGGTGACAAGTTTATAATTAAATTTTAACAATAATTGACTTTCTTTTAAATAAGCCCTTAAGTTTTACTTTTTACACTTTAACCCAAATTCTAATTAAAATTCCAATTTCTAAAAGGGGAGAAATATTTTTTTTTCTTTTCTCTCCCAATGATATCTCTCGATGTTTTCTTCTTCCTCTTCATTATCATCATCATCTTCTTCTTCTTCTTCTTCTTCTTCTTCTTCATTCTTCTTTTTTCTTCTTCTTCTTCTCCTCTTCCCCTCCTTTATTTTGTTGCTCTGTTCTTGGTGTTGTTGCTGCTGCTATTGTTTTGAATTTCTTCTGCAAAGATCTTGAGAGGAAAAAAAATTCAATTTTGAACTAAATTTTGTTCGTGTAGCATTGAAAATTGCTTAAAAATAATTTTCGATCATTTTAATAAATAAAGTGTGTAGCTAGGTGTGTATTAATCATCTGAATTCAAGTTTTATATTGTTGGTCCTCCCATTGTAATACATGTTTCAGCAACTACTGCAGGGGGTAAAACATATGCAACAACTACTGAAAAATATGCAGCAGTTGTTGAATAATTTATTGAGCAAATGCTTCATCAATCGCGACAACTACTAAAAATATATAAAAGGATTGAGATTTTAGAGAGAAAAATATCTCCTCCATTTGTTGAGCTAGGAAAGATTGGACAAAGACCATTAAAAAGAAGAAATTGAGTCATAGAATTATTTTCAACTAAGAAAATAAATGTTTCATAAATATATATGCAAAAGGTTGGACATAAAAGGACTATATGCTTCGACCGAAATGCTCCATAAAAACACATTTGATCTTATTATTTCTGTTATCTGTGAGCACATCTTATTGTTGTTGTTATCATTTGTGAACAAGTTTTATCTTATTGTTTTTCTTGTTATTCAATTTTCAAAAAAATGCATGTTATACTATCTAGGAGATTCAGCAGATTCCAACAATTGCTATGAAATGTTCAGTAACTAACATACTTGCTGTAACATAATTCAGCAATTGCTATAAAACGTTCAACAACTAACATACTTGTTATAGCATAATTCAGTAACTGTTATAAAATGTTCAACAACTAACATACTTGCTGTAGCAAATTTCAGCAATTTTTGTGAAATTCTAGCAATTAACTTACTTGTTGTAGAAAATTCAATTTAGATCATAGTCAATTCTAAATTTTACTCTTAAATTAGACTAATATCACCCCTTTTATCAATAAATATGATTGATTCAATGAATTAGCGATCCCTTAACTAAATTTTAATTGATTACATTTGCAATCATTTAATTGATCGTCTAGTATATCTCAAATCATTATCTCATTGTATTTGATAATAATAAAATTTAACTTTAAGCTTAAATTGGACTAATATCTTCATATTTATCACTAAATATGATTGATTCAACTAATTAGTAATCGTTTAACTCACTTTTAGTTGATAACATTTGCAGCAACTGCTATGAAATATTCAACAACTAACGTATTTATTGTAGCATAATGGAACAATTGCTATGAATTGTTCAACAACTAACATACTTGTTGTAACACATTTCAGCAATTGCTGTGAAATATTCAACAACTAATGTACTTGCTGTAGTATATTTCAGCAATTGTTATGAAATTCCTAGCAACTAACTTACTCGATGTTGCAAATTCAGAAGAGGGAGAGTTTCAAGTATTTGGGGTCTATGATTCAGGGCAATGGCGAAATTGACGAGGATGTCACACATCGTATTGGGACAGGGTGGTTGAAATGGAGGCTCGCTTTGGGAGTCTTATGTGATAAGAAGGTGCCCCCAAAGCTTAAAGGTAAGTTCTACAGAGTGGCAGTTCGACCGGCTATGTTGTATGGAGCAGAATGTTGGCCAGTTAAGAACTCCCATATCCAAAAGTTGATGGTGGAAGAGATGCGAATATTACGCTGGATGTGTGGATATACCAGGAAAGATAGGGTGAGGATTGAGATTATTCGGGATAAGGTGGGAGTTACTTCGATGGAGGATAATATGCGAGAAGTGAGGTTACGTTGTCTCAGGCACGTGATGAGAAGGGTCTTGGATTCTCTAGTGCGGAGGTGTGAGACACTAGCTATGGATGGTTTTAAGAGGTAAATAAGCATGATATAGAGAAGTTACAACTTACAAAGGACATGGCCCTTGATAGGAAGGTGTGGAGGACATGAATTAGGGTAGAGGGTTAGGGGGTGGTAGTGTGTCGATAATAATAAGGGAGCGTTCTTTTGTGTTTGTTGTTTCTTATTCGTGGTGTTGTGTGATATCTATGATTTTGGTTAGATAGTTCTTATTATCTTGTGGTTGTAGTATTATCTTGTTGCTAGCGGTGTTAGTTTATTTTGAACTTATCTTTTGTGTTTGTTATACTGTTATCGGTTCTAAGACGGGGGTCTATAGGAAATAACCTCTTTACTTTACCTGAGGTAGTGGTATGGTCTGCGTACACTCTACCCTTCCCCAGACCCCACTATGTGAGAATACACTAGGTATCTTGTTTTTGTTGTAAACTAGACTAATATTACTCTATTTATCATTAAATATGATTGATCCAATCAATTGACAGTCATTTAAACTTAATTTTAGTTGATTACATTTGCAATCGTTTCATTGATCGTCTAGTATATTTCAAATTACTATCTCACTGTATTTGATAACTATAAAATATAAATTTCTCTTAAATTAGACTAATATCACCTTATTTATAATTAAATATGATTGATCTAATCAATTAATGATCATGTAACTCGATTTTATTAGATTTTTTTTTTGCAACGGTTTAATTGAGCATCTAGTATATCTCAAATTACTATCTCATTGTATTTGATAACTATAAAATCTGAATTATACTCTTATATTAGACTAATATTTCTCTATTTACCATTAAATATGATTGATTCAATTAATTAGATGTCATTTAACTCAACTTTAGTGGATTACATTTGCAATAGTTTAATTGATCGTTTAGTATATATCAAATTACTATCTCATTGTATTTGATAAGTATAAAATCTAAATTTTAGGTTTAAATTAGACTAATATCACCCTATTTATCATTAAATATGATTGATTCAATCAATTAGTGGTCATTTAACTCAATTTTAGTTGATTACATTTGAAGCAATTGCTATGAAACATTCAACAACTAACATACTTCTTTTAGCATAATTCAGCAATTGCAATGAAACGTTCAGCAACTAACGTATTTGTTGTAGCAACTTTTAGCAATTGTTATGAAATTTCTAACAACTAACTTACTTGTGGTAGAAAATTCAGTTAAGATCACGACCAAATCTAAATTTTACTCGTAAACTCGACTAATATCACTTTCTTTATCATTAAATATTATTGATCCATTCAATTAGCGGTTATTTAACTCAATTTTAGTTGATTATATTTGCAATTATTTAATTGATCATCTTGTATATTTCAAATTACTATTTCATTGTATTTGATAACTATAAAATCTAATTTTTGCTGTTAAATTAGACTAATATCACCCTATATATCGTTAAATATGATTGATCCAATCAATTAATCATCATTTAACTCAATTTTAGTTGATTACATATGCAATCGTTTAATTAATCGTCTAGTATATCTCAAATTACTATCTCATTGTATTTGATAACTATAAAATATAATTTTTAGGCTTAAATTAGACTAATATCACTTTATTTATCATTAAATATGATTGATTAAATTAATTAGTGATTATTTAACTCAATTTTATTTGATTACATTGTCAATAATTGCAATGAAATGTTCAACAACTAACGTACTTGTTGTAACATAATGCAACAATTGCTATGAAATGTTCAACAACTAACGTACTTGTTGTATCAAATTTCAGCTATTGTTGTAAAGTATTAAGCAACTAACCTACTTGTTGTAGCATATTACAATAATTGTTATGAAATTTCTAGCAACTAACTTACTTGTTGTAGCAAGTTCAATTAAGATAGTAATCAAATCTTAATTACACTCTTAAATTAGACTAATACCACTCTGTTTATTATTAATTATGATTGATCCAATCAATTAGTGATCATTTAACTCAGTTTTAGTTGATCACATTTGTGACCGTTTAATTGATCGTCTAGTATATATTAAATTACCATTTCATTGCATTTGATAACTATAAAATCTAAATTACATTCTAAAATTAGACTAATTACATACTTGTTGCAACATAGTTCGGTAATTGTTGTGAAACTTTCAACAACAAACGTACTTGTTGTAGCATATTTTAGCAAGTGTTGTAAAACATTCAGCAACTAACGTACTTGTTGTAGCATATTTCAGCAATTACTATAAAATTTTCAGCAACTTATTTGTCGTAGCATATTTCAGCAACTGCTATGAAATTTCTAGAAACTTACAACAATTGCCGAAACAAACGACTAATTTATATCAATAACTATTATTGCAAACAAATAACATTTATAATAATAAAACAACATTTATGAATTCTAGCACCCGCCACACTACAAAAGTTCTTTAAATCGAAGAGAACCAATTCACATGTGAATCTCATCTCATCATTATTATAAAAGTTCAACAAAACATAACAAAAAAGTTCAAGAAATCTTAACAAATCAACTATAAAAAAAAACTTAAAATAAATTATCTTTGAATCAACTAGGACATCAATTCCTTCTCGATTGTAGGTTCAACCAGTCTCTTTGCCTTTTCTTGGACACTTGACAATGCCTTCAAAACCTCATAACAATTTACATCTCATTAGGTGTAGAACTTATCCATGGATGTACAATCTACATGTAATAAATAATAATATTTAAATAATTCAAACAAAAACTTTTAATTCCATAAAAATCATAACTTTATACAAATCCAAGTTAACGAAGCTTTTTTTTTTTTAAGAAATGCATAAATGCATTCCTTCAATTCAAACATACCTATAAAAAGAACAAATTCAATATAAATTTAGATTTATATATTTACTGTAAAAAATTTAAGTGTAGCACAAAACACCCATTTTCACTTCTAAAACTATCATTTTTTTTCTAAATTCTACTAAATGAGTGAATTTTTAAGAAACTACATTATTGAAATTGTTTTATGATTAATGAGACTGAAAATTCACAATTTTAAAAAGAACAAACCCAAAAGAGAACATCATAAATCTCAAAAATCAAAATTCATTTTTTCAAAATCAACAAATTCTTATAGATAGATGAAACCCAAATTGTGAAAGTAAAGAAAATAACTTTACCTTGAAGAATCAAAATCGTAACTTAGGTCGGAGATGGCAATGTCAATACAAGAAAATGAAAACTTGAGGTCATTTTAAATATAATGTTTGAGAGAAGCATGAGAGATAATCATCGTTTTCTCTCTGTTTTAGAGAGAGAGAAAAAAAATTGTAAGACTAATTTTGAAAAAATTTATAAAGTGACTCATGTCTTTTGATTGAATTTATTTTGTATTTTTGTAAAGTTTAAGAATTTTAAAAATTATATTTTTCATCCCAATTTAACTTAATTACAAAATAAAAAGAAATTGACTTAAGTTGGGGTCAAACTTGTCACCAATTTTAATTTGAAGACTTATTTGTCACCCTACACTTAATTTTCTCATCATACTAGTATAAAACCACATTAGAAAAACTTAAGAGATGAAAAAGAACAATACTAACACGTTTTCATCATTGCCAAGTTAGTTACAACTTTGATCTTAACATGTCTTTAATATGAACCATCGACTTTGATACCATTTATTGGTGTCAAAATCATTAGGGCGTCATCCAAAAGCTACTAACAGCAAACAATGGTTTTGATAAATGAAATTATAAAGAAAAACATACTAAATATATTATTTGATATGATTTGTCCAATTGACCTACATATAAAAAATAATATTAAAAAGAAAACATGAAACTATCAATAGAAAAATCTCCTCAGAAACAAGACTCTTATAATGATTACATTGTGGATATTATTATAATTATTATGGTATGAGAAGAGGGATCTTCAATTTAAAGAGGTCTATACTTTTTCTCCAAAAAAGAAGTAAGTCAAATATGAAAGAGAATTACATTTTACTTTGAGGGAAAATATAAGTAATTATCGTATTAGTTTGACTTTCCTTCAATAAAAAATAAAAACTTAAATTTGATAAGAAAAGACAGGACAAAAACCCTAATACATCATTCGTTTTTGAAGAAAAAGAATTTTGGAAATGATATGTCTTCAAGTCAAATTCTATATATTTCAAATTTAAGTAAAAAACGCAATACGAATCATGGCAAGTTAACTATTGTAAGAACTTTTAAAGCAACTTAAAACCAGATAAACAAAGATCAAATACGTCCCGATGGAATATTTTCCTGTACATTACAGTAATTTAAGTGGAGATGCTTGAGAGTAGGAAAAGATGCTCTATTCATCTTTTGAAGTTATAATATTGTTTTCTTCTGAGCCAATTACTTGTTCATCAGGAAATGATGAAAGGTCAGGTTGGTCTACCTCCAAAGAAGACTCTACTATATTAGCAATTGACAGTTTCACAAGAAAGGGTACTTTCTTTAAGGAAATTAGCTGTGTATAGCCCATGAAAACAAAGGGTTTTGATTGGGGAGTATTAACTTGAAGATGGTTAAAAATACTTGAGATTTTCATAACCAACTTCTCAAGCGATAAGCTACACCAGATTAAACTCTCAAGCAACATGGATGAAATTTTGACTCCGCATACTGTTGAAGGTTGTTGGTATAATATACCACAATTACAATAAATGATTACAGTTGAAATAAAATTAATAAAAATGAAGAAATTAAAATAATCTTCTATTTGAATGAGACACAGATATCTCGCTTTCTTTAAGGAGATTCAAGCCCACTGTGGCATAATCTACACCAATCTAGCAGTATATTTCATGACTTGTCCCCTCCTTGATACAACAACATCAAAGATGTACAACTCAAGCAACTCCAGATTAGTTGAAGAGTCCAAAGAACCATCATAAGAACACCTTCCTTCAACATTTATTTACTCTCTTTGTATAGTGAATATAGTTAGAGACTTAGAATATTTTCTTTGTCTCAACTCTTTCTTTCACTAATATAATTACTCTATTTTGTATAGTGAATATAGTTGTAGACTTAGAATATTTTCTTTGTCTCAACTCTCTCTTTCACTTTACATCTTTTTCTTCTACACATCATAGAAAGAAACATAACTATTTATAGGTGATGAATTCTTCCATGTATTGAATAGGATGAATGAGGGGTAGTAATGTGGGTAGATAAATAGTCTTGATGTTACATAAGTTACAAAAACTAAAGGTCATGGAGTTACAAGAACTAATGACCAAGAGAATTATAAAAACTAATGGTCATATGTAACATAGGTGATGAATTCTTCCATGTATTGAATAGGATGAATGAGGGGTAGTAATGTGGGTAGATGAATAGTCTTGATGTTACATAAGTTACAAAAACTAAAGGTCATGGAGTTGCAAGAACTAATGACCAAGAGAATTATATAAACTAATGGTCATATAAGTTACAAGAACTAATATCCATGAGAGTTACAAGAACTAATGGCCATATGAGTTACAGAACTAATAGTCATCTTTACCACAATTTATATCCACTAACTCAAAAAGATAATGTGGTGAGTTACAAGAATAATGACCCCACTTTCTCCACTTTATGTCTACTAATGTCATGCACTTTAATTTATTTTAATAATAAAATGCACCAACATTCTCCCACTCATTTTAGTATTAAAATAAGAGAGTTCACCAATTTAGCTGAACGTAGATTATTGTGCATAATGAAGGTGTGTTCTGCATTGAACCTCCACTTAGTAAAACAGTAACCTTTACTCCAGAGTTAGTAGTGGTCTCAGACTTGAACTATAACTGCTTAAGGGAAATAAGGAATTACTGCTTACACATAACTATCAAGGTGTTGACATAAGCTTTAATATCCAACACGTTACGGCCATATGCTATCACAATTTTTTATGAGCATTTTTGAGAATAAGTCTCATTCTCATAGGAAGAGACCTAGTTCCACACGCACATAGGTGAAATCTATCAAGAGTGATCCTATAATTTCGACACCCCACTCATAAGAGATACAAAATTTCATTAAGAGTTCTTTGACTCAACCTTCACAAATCATTACAGAAATAATGCACTCACATTATAGGAAGAATTAAATAATAGTGCATCCCACATCAAGTCATCATATGATTCGTTCTTCCCATTAAACCTGGTTATAGGATCTCTAGTCCCCAGTTTAGGTTTCCTCATATATAACTCATAATTTTTTATAGGCTTCATTCCTCCCCCTCGATGTAATTCAAACCCTTTATCTTGCCAAAGTCTTGATTAGTTTATCTGCAAGATAATTACATAATTTGATATAATCAATGTTAGTGGTACCACTTGTATAATATCACAATATTATTTTATTCTCACGGTTCTGAATTTACTGTTGTAATAACAACTTCAAACTTTATCAATAATATTGGTGCCATCACAATAACTCAAAACTAGAGAAATCAATTTCTCAAAATAAAGTGATTGATCAAGTCACTTTTTCACTAGTTGAGACTAGAATAATTAGTTCAACTTCCATATTGGAGTTAACAAATAAGAATTTGCTTTTTCATTTCAACAAATAGCACCAAGTTTTTCAAAAATACTTTTAAGTACAACAAGCCACAACTTTTTTTAACCAAGTAAATATACCTGATTTGCTTGTGTAACCTGTTTAAGTACTTTAACATAATTTCATGCCAAGTGTAATTAGCCATATATCTCATTTTTATTCTATTAGGCTACTAAACTCCCTTTTTTTTCCACACCACTTTCACATATTTAAATCAAAAGGAGTTGTATGGCTCATACAATCAACAAAATGTATTTCACAATTTTTCCTTTTCACTATAATGTGACATGTCAAGAAAAAGTACATCACATGATTTAGGTATTTTTCATTCCAAGAATAAAATTTATCTCACCCAAATATTTAATGTCAAATTGGCTATTCAATTTATCATTTATTTGATAACATGCATGTTAAAGCCCAATACATCAATAAATATACAAATTGTAACATGTGATTTATTCCAAGACTAATATATACACTTGTAACTTCGTTTTTTAAAGCATTCTCGAAAATGGAAAAGTCACATTTTTCATGGTGATTTTTTCTCATATCATTAGCCCCCACTATTTTGAGACTTTAAG
Organism: Capsicum pubescens; assembly: GCA_030864215.1. Classification (NCBI taxonomy): domain Eukaryota; kingdom Viridiplantae; phylum Streptophyta; class Magnoliopsida; order Solanales; family Solanaceae; genus Capsicum; species Capsicum pubescens. The sequence continues at coordinate 112,023,580 of CM061544.1, forward strand.
AAAATAAACTTTCATGAAACATATCATTTTATTCATGTCATTTTATTCATGAAAAATAATAGGTAACTTTTTACCTTTCCTCCGAAACAAGTAGAAAAGTTTTTACATTTTTTTTTGCTTGAGTTGAGGAGTAGAAAGATACTTTACGTGACTATATCTTTACATCCATCTTTTGAGATCTCTCATCTTGATATCCGTAATTTTTTCAAACTGTAACAAAATATGAATCTCCTTAAAGAGAGCGAGATATCCACACCTAAGCCAAGAAGAAGATTTTTTTTTTTTCACTTTTGTTCATTTTATTTTCAACTGTAATCATTTATTGTAATTGTGGTATATTGCACCAACAAAGGCTAACTAACTCATTACATCATTTGAAGTTAGGTGGAGGTTGAAATTAAAATTAATTGAGAAGCAAACTCATTTGCAAACATATGAAAAATGATGAAGACCATCTGTAATTTGTATTACTTATCCACAATTGAAGAAGATGTTGAATGGAATTTCTAGAAACAAAAGATATCAGCTTGTCAATAATGTAAATTTCCATGCTAGAAATGGAGAGGGTAAACATGGTAATTGGTGTGAGTGTCAATAGTTGGAAAATAATGTCGGATAAATGTAATTTTAAGGGGTATTGAACTATTTGTTCTTTCCCAAAGTGTTCAAGTGTTAATGCTAGAGCCTAGAAGTTTGCAACAATTACACCTTCATTTCTTTAATAAGATGCTTGTCCAAACAACATTTCTGGTTAAGGCAAATGAAAAGAATAACATCAAGTACATCGACGAGAAGGTTGCTAAATACATCCAGAGGTACAGTTTGAAAATAATGTTTTTATCCATTAGAAGACATTGTGAAACAATAATCGCCAGCTAAATCCTGTAGGAAAGAACAAGCATATGATCATAAGGAGCATCCAAATTATAAGAATAGGAGTGCTATTTACAGTTTCACATCTACATGCTATAACTGAAAGCAGACCAAAATCAAAAGGTTGCTCGTGATAATACATGCCATAAACACATGAATGATCTAGTGGATTATTTAAGATTAGCTTTGTAGTTTTTCCTAGTTTTGGTAAGAGTAGACATTAACATTACATTGTTTATTTCAACATAAGGTGTTTCTTTTGAAAGTGTTGAAGTCTCTTGACATTGTTAGGTTATAATAAGTGTTATTATATTGCTTAGTTTGAATATTATATTTTGTCCCGTTAAAAGATTTGATATCATTGTAACTCTCTTATCTTGTTAGTTGTGTGAATAGTATTCGTAGATAGAATTATTATTTTCCATACATGAGTCACTAAAGTCAACATCCATCCCAAGAAGTGTTCACATATATATAAGAATTATGTTGTTTGGTAGGGTGAGTAAGAATAATATTAGAGAATGTGTCAGAATCCAAAATAGCAAGGTTTGTGTTGGAACCTATCTCAACCCAATCATGGTAGGTAAGACAAATTCAACAAATCAATCAACTCAAAATAAAGGTAAATGTAAAACATCAATACCATTAACTAATTATAACTCCAAACATACTCAAAATTGAAGTAAACAATACGTCACGAATCCCAAGACTCAAGCTATCACAAGCACAAGAGTGACATCTTAATCGAATGTCATAAGCTGAAATAAAAGGTTATCCAAGAAATAAATAAAATGGTCATAAAAGACAGAAAAAATTATGATAATATTCGAACGTAGGATCTCACCACAACTTCAAAAATAGAAACTCCATGTTTAAGAGTCATGTTGATAACTCATACTATAATCTGCATTAGAAGGATGTAGAAAAGTAGCAATGAGTACAACCACTAATACTCAATAGGTATCACCGGCCGACTAAGCTCAAGCAAATAGTATAACAAGGAAAGATATAACATTGTATGCAAGAAATTCCCAATAGTTTAATATCAACAATAACAAAAAAATCACCTCAATAAATAAGAATATTTATGGAATGATATAATGCAATAACATGTAATTCCTCATAAGACAAGGAATTTAAAATACCAACACTCTCCAAAGGAACAACCCAGGAAGGATCACCGACACACTTCTTCAACATTGAAACATGAAAGATCGAGGGGAATTGAGCAGCTCCCAGGCGTCTGAGGGGTCAGTTAAAACTATCGCAACATACAGATCTAGACGTAGGATGCATAGGTGACTCACGAGATCCACATATATCCTGCTTGAAATCCTATATTGTATGACATAATAGTACGTATGGCATCCTACCATAGACTAAATCAATAGAAAGTATCATATCTCATCGGCCGACATTCTACCACGGACCAAAACAATAGAATATGGATTATTTTGTTTTAAAATTTAGTATTTCCAATGGTAAAATCTAGTGATACATGAGATAAATAAATATACATGATCAAAATGACAAGATGAAGTCAAATGTAATATATATATATATATATATATATATATATATATATATATATTATATACATATATATATATATATAAAATCTTAAGATATCATTTAGCTCATAAACACGAAATGCCTCAGTATCAACCAAGAAATTTGAATATTGCATCACTTATATGACATTGGCCCCACTTAAAGAATCATAACAATCCATCTCATTTACCACTATAATCCACTAATTTTCCAAACTCATAGAATGCTTTACAGGATTAGTCCTCATACAAGGAAAGTATAAAGAAAGTTAAGTCATAATCCACCCAAAGCTAAACTCCAAGACACCAATGATCACCCACTAGCTTTTCCCTCTAGAATAACTTCAGAGCACTCCCAATTTATAAGAATAAGTTTGATAAATTAATGTGAGTCCATTGATATCTATATTGTTATAATCTTACTCTGAAGCTAATAGATTTCCATACAACCTTAAATTAACCAAATATTGATCAAATTCAACTATACCAACTTTAAAATCTTTTAAAATTAAAAAATCATATAATAGTTGACCTACCACCTTAGAGAAAATTTCACCCACTCTAGCAGACAACAAATATAAAACAACCCTAATCATGAATTTTTGCTTTTTTATGTTTTAACTATTTTGCTCTTTCCAATAATTGTTATACGTTTTATATGAGTTATGGGATAGGTTGGAAAGGTTCACAAGTCATTCAAGAGAGATTTGAGTAAATTTGAGGATCTAAGTAGATCTAAAAGTGATTAGTTTGACTTTGGTTAATATTTTATGATCCAAACTTGGAATAGTAATTTCGTCAATCTTATTAGATCCAAAATATTAATTTTATGTTAGTACTGTGATAGGTTTGGATTATGAATATTTGTTTAGAGTTTTGACCTCGTAGATAAAAAACTAGTTAAAATAGCCTAAAGCAATTCTGAGGGGTTAAATTTTTTTTATAACAACCTCATTTATTAAATTTAAAGGTTCGATTAAGTCTAGAACATCGAAATTAGTCTGGTAGATCATTGAATTATTTTTTACCGATTTCAGATTGAATCTCGAGGATTCATTTAGAGTCATTTTTTTAGTTTCATAGTTGCAACTATGGAAACTTTCTGGTGAAACCACTTTGGCAAACTTTCGTCACCTTAGTAGTATCACCTAGGTAGACAAGGTACAAACTTAGTAGAAACGCAATCTTTCTAGCATCATCTCCTATATGAGGCTTCATCTACCTTAGTGAAGCCGCCTTAGTAGTCACTTGTGTAACAAGTGACTACCGCCTTAGTGGTAGTCTAGCTACTCAGGCGAAGTTGCTTAGGCAACTATTTTGCTGCCTTGGTGTTGATGCTAATATAAATTCTATTTTTTTTCTCCTTTATTCCATCTTTTTTATTTTCAAGCTTTGGGCTCTCAATTTTTGCAATTTCAAAAATAATTTTTCATCATATTAGACTTGAATGAGCTTCTAAACATAATTTTTATCCTTATTCATTGACTATGTCACTAAATCATCTCTAAACTTGAATTTTTGGGGTTTCACTAGTAAAGAGAAAAAAATGATTTTTCTTTGCTTCCAAGCTTGATTTTGACCTATTTATCAATAGGTTTTCTTAGTTTAAACACTTAGAGTATGAAAAATTTGATTCTTAAATAAAATTTTTATTTTTACTATTTTTCCTTTTGAGTTGACTTTTAAACTATTTTTAAACTCAAAACAAAAGTCACTAATCTAAGTATTATACTTCTTATGTGTAGATATATTTTTGATAGATCTAGTTTATTTTAAGACTGCAAGTAAAGGAAAGCTCCATGTTGAAGGGTATAGGCTCAAGATTCAACCTTTTAAGGTATGTTATGACTTAACTTTCTTCTGACTAGGCTAGATAGTTAATCATTCATTTAAGTATGCTATGAATTGGGGATTTTGTTGTAAGTTTATATTGTGAGCTAGTTATTTTATCAAGTTGCCCATTTGGTGCACTATGTGTGTATTAGTATTAACTTTAGAGTCTATTATTATTGTGATGCCCGTTTAGGGACTTATGTAAATATTATGTTTGATTTGGTCTTGTTTGAGTATTATTTGCCTTGGTTATTATTGTAATGCCTGACTAGAAGATTGGATTGATAAATATTTGTGTCTTACTTAATTATTCATTACTATGGTGTCATACGATGATTTATATCATAATGTATTAAAATTTTTAGGAGATTTAAACTTATTTAATATAATCGTTAAACTGATTTAGTATGTGATCCTATTTGGTTATGAACATGTTTACTCATTTCAGTCATCTATATACATATAATCGATACCACACAGTAATGCTGATTTAGAAAGAAAATGGAAACTTTATAAACCTCTTAACTAAGAAATGTACTGGCAAGGTAGATTAAGATATAATATTGTCAACATATATGAACCCCCCATGAAGTCCTATCCTTGAAGTTTTTGTGCAGAAGGTGTATACGAGGTGATATTGATATATTACATCATGGGCATTGCATTGCATAGTATTTCTTGCATTTTGTTTTATGAGTTTGATATCATGTATTTCGCCTTCTTTTATACATATTCATGTGTAGTCTTATACTTATATTATACTTCTAAAATTGTTAGGTGATATGGTTTGAGCCACCATTTAAAACTTTTTATATGTAGGTCGAAGCTTACTCATAGTATCTTTTACTTGTTTAGTTTTTTGCTTTACCTAGTCGACCTATGATACTTACTGAGTATCAGTGGACCATACTCATTCCTAATTTCAATTCCTTTTTCATGCAGATCCTAGTACAAGTACGACTAGTGGAATACAAGTTTGTGCTCTATTCGAGGTTGATTTTGTTGTATGGCTGACCTTCTTATTTGCGGCGTGACTTTAGACATCATCTATCCTTAGTGTATCAACGTATGTTTTATCAATTGTAGTTCTTTTTACTCATGACATTAGATTTTGCTATTGAAGTTTTATTTTGTTCGGTTTAAGATATTGTTGTTTATTTATATCATGCATTGACTTTCTTATGATGTCTTATATTATTTTTTATTAATTTTTTTTATATTCTTTATATCTTCGGGTGTTGGGATTACCTTCCCAGGTTTGAGATGGGGAAGGCTATATCATGACCCCGACTACCAGATCATGACAAATTCATATTAGAGGGCTAGGTTCACCAGTCTCATATGTAAAAGAGTAGGATATCTAATAGAGTATTGCAGATAAATACTTTGACATCCATATCTATCCTTGAGAAGCTATAAGATATCTTAGGAAAATATATCTAATTTGGTTACTTATTGTACAAGTTGTTCATGTCTAGTATTCTAAACTTATATTTTATTATTTTCAGTGTAGTAGTGAGTACTAGGATCCAAAGTTATAGAAGATGATGATTCAACACTCGATGTTGGAGCCCTAGTCAGAGGGTGATGTAGCAGTCACGACCTTCATAGAGGTAGATACCAAGAACAAAAAGCAACTCTATCTAAAGGACAAGATGGAGCATCCTCTCTCAAGCCCCAAACTAAGTCTGATAATGAAATATATTAGATAGAGGAGGTAGAACCAAATTAGTCCTTTCAGGATTTGTCGTCACTTCATTATTACAGGATTTACTAATTCATTTTTTGATTCATTTGGATGGAATTCTCTAGACAGGTATTCTACTAAGTAAATCAAATATTTTACAGACTATAGAATGTGTTTAGCCACCCGAGTAGGTTCCTATTATTAGTTTTCAAACTCTTGAGGCATAGCCAACTACTTTTGTGGTGCCATATATTGAGACTTTACCTACTAGACTTTATGTCCCCCTTATAGTTCCTGATCTTGATATGTCTATAGAGAAGCAAAAAATAATCGAGAGATTAATTTAGTTGTCCCCTCCTAAGTTTTGTTGCACCATATGCGAGGATGCTTATGAATTTTAGATTGATTTCTAGGAAAGAGTGCACAACCTTAATTTGGTTGATTCCCATGGTTTTTCTTACACTACCTACCAGTTGACAGATGTGGCTAGGAAGTGGTAGAGATCTCTTGTCACTTGTAGACCAGTGGGTTCTACTCAGTTTACATGCACCCAATTTTCTAAGTTTTTTTCTAGAGAGTTTTATCCCAGTATCAGGTGCACTCGTTTCATTTATCTCTAGTTTTTTACTCTCTAGTTTATTTGGTATAGGTTTCCTATCTTTTTTTTTATATCTTGCTATCTTGTCTTGTTTTCTTGATTGTTGTTTCTCTGTAACTTAGTAGGTGTTCTTTATTAGCATTCCTATGTGGGTATTATAGTGTTGTTATTGCTTGTGAGTATCATGCCTGCTTTCTGGTTTTTGTTTGCTTATTTAGATATATTTAACTGGACCTTTTTGGTCGTCATGTTTTTTGTCTTTTTTTTATCCATTTTCTTCTATTGTATCTTTTTTGAGTGATGGCTGGGGTGATAGATAGTTAACTAAGTTAATGTCATAGGTTGGGGTCGGGCTGGGGTTGGTTCTACGTTTGAGTCCAGGGTTAGGGTGAGAGGGACTAGGGCTAGGTGGGATAAGAGTGCTTCTAGGTTGAGAGTTAGGTCCTGAAACATAGGGATGCTTCAAGGTGTCTATAGAGTTGGTAAAGATTCATAGAAAGAGGAAGGTTAGTATAGTGCGTGTCCAGGAAACTAAATGGGTAGGCACTAAGGTGAGAGATGTGGATGGATATAAGTTATGGTACTCGGGTAGCGTGAGACATAGAAATAGGGTAGGTATCTTACAAGATGAAGAACTTAGGGAGAAGGTGGTGGAGGTTAAGAAAGTCAGTGATAGATTGATTTCTATTAAGTTGGTCATTGGAGGTTCTACGGTGAATGTTATTAGTGTCTATGCTCCACAAGTAGGTTTGGACGAGGAGGAGAAGAAGGGCTTTTTTGGATAAGGTGGTGAGGGGCATCCCAAGAACAGAGAAGATTCTTGTGGAAGGAGATTTAAATGGGCATATTAGGTATTTATTGAGAGGTTTTGATGATGTGCATGGCAGTTTTGGTTTTGGGGAGAAGAATGTAGGAGGAGCTTCTCTTTTGGATTTTTCTAGGGCTTTTGGGTTGTGGATAGAGAATTCAATCTTTCCAAAGAAGGAAGAGCACCTTATTACTTTTCGTAGTTCATTGGCCAAGACTCAGATAGACTTTTTTCTCCTTAGAAAGGGTGATATAGCGCTTTGTAAAGATTGCAAAGTCATACCTAGCAAGAATTTTTCAACTCAACATAGGTTGTTGGTGATGGAATTGGTAATCATAAGGGCAGAAAGAAGAGGAGTATGGAGTCTCAGTCTAGAATTAAGTTGGGTAGCTTGACTTTGGTTAGTGCTTTGGAGATGGGGGAGAAGTTTAAGAGTAGTGGGTCTTGGGGGAGTAGAGGGGATGTGGATAGTATGTGGGATACGACGGTCAGTTTCATTAGGGAGACCGCTAGTGAGGTGTTGGGTGTCTTAAGAGGTCGATCTGGTAAGTATCAATGGGACTGGTGGTGGAACGAAGAGGTTAAGAGGAAGGTGGAGTCTAAGAAGGTGTCTTATGCTAAGTTGATTGAGAGAAAGGATGATGAGGAGAGATAGAAGAATAAGAAGGAGTATAAGGTAGCTAGAATAGAGGCTAAGTTAGAGGTTACAGTGGCTAAGACAACAACTTTTGAGAGCTTGTATGTGGCTTTAGAGGAGAAAGGCGGGGATAAAAAGTTGTATGGGCTTTCCTAGGCCAGGAGCGGAGGGCTTATGACCTTGACCAAGTGAAGTACATCAAAGGAGAGGATGGTACAGTGTTGGTTGAGGATGCCCTCATTAGGAAGAGGTGGCAGCCCTATTTTTATAAACTTTTGAATAGGGAGGGGGCCAAAGGTTTCGTGTTGGGGGACTTGGAGAAGTCTGAGGAGTGTCGCGATTATGAATATTGTATGCGTATCGTGGTTGAGGAGGTCAAGGGGGTTGTAACTACCCAAACCAAAGCCTGACCGTGATGGGTATCTCAAGTCCTACGTGGATCTGAGATCACCCCTTTCACTTCACCTAACCAATATATCAACCACAAGTGTTGGATGAATTCTGAACATATAATCAGATAGAGCAATATAAGACTAACAAAAACTCAAGAAATGTCTAAACCATTCGTCACCACTACACACTAAACCATCACACCAAGTCCATAGTAATCCACAAAGCCTCTATGATCCAAAGTCAATGAACCGTTGGGACATGCTCCCTACAATATCCAAAAATCCAAGTCTAACAAAGTCTATAACATAGAGTAAAAATACCATGAAGTGAATGCCTTATGAACTATGGAAGCACACCACTTTAATGCTAACTCACGAGCTACTCAAATACCTGGTCATTGTGCATGAAAAGAAGAAGAAGCTCAGATCCTTGAATCACATGGGTATACAACGTCCATAGATGGTTAGAGGTTGGAATGCTATCATGTATCTCAGGGGTAAGGATAAAATAGTGCCATCATGAAAAACTAAGTCAAATCATTATATGGGATCATATGTATATATATTTATGTATATATATCATGTCGGGATGGGGAAAAAGGCTTATCATGAATTTAAAAACATTAACTTGGGGTGTATATCATAATTATCAGATAAAAAAGTACCCACGGGTTATATGGGCCCATCTCTCCCCTAGCTGGAAGGGCCCAATGCAAGTAGCCGCACGAGCTAGAGAATATCCATATTCGTATTTGCCATTTTGGGGGACTCAAGCCTCCCGGCATAAACAAGGTGACTTAAACACCAATGTATACAATATGTGCGACTTGAACCTTCCATTCATATATCTATTTAGGGGACTCGAACCTCCCGATCATATAGACACCCACACCGACTAGTGCGGTTTCTAGTGTTAGTCTTTCTGACTCTACTTTGATGGCCTAGATACGCATCCCTCTTTAAAACCCAATTTAAAACATCATTTACACATACGCACAACCATTAGTCCAATTACGTACCAAAGGCATCCCGTTAGTATCGTCATACCAACCCCACTTACAAGCGTATAACATGCCATAAATTTAATTTAACATTTAAGGACTCGAACCCATTTAGCCCTTTAAACCTCTAAGGTTACAATTCAATTCAACTTATGGCCAACAAGGCCTTTCATGAAACCATTTACTAACCATTTACATAATTATTCCAATGATTTAGTTTAAATCACATTTCAATTATGGTCATCAAGACCTTAACAAAATCATTCACCCTTCATTAACATTCTTGTGACGAGCATTAGTTCAAAAACACAACTCATTATGTGACCACATTCTTCTCCTAGACATTTTTACAAATAGGTTAAGGGCATAACAAAATCAAACTATTATTCAAGTCATAAACTATTAAGTTAGGGTTAACCTTGACCCCTTAGTTTAAATCACAATTTCCAAGCACCCACATGTGCAAAACCATCATTAAATCATGCATACACACAAGTTGAAATATGAGAGAACATACTCAACAATATACACTCAAACCCTCAACAATGGATTTTAAAACCATCGTTTATGGTTCAAGTACAATGTTTAAAATACATGATTTTTGTGAACTAACAATGAAGGAAGAGTCACATGTTTGAATTAAGAAGATTCGCGGGGAGATTTTTATCTTTAATCCTCTAAGTGACCACTAAAACTCTAGCTCAATATCCTTGAGAGGATTTTGGAGAGTTTAAAAGAGTGTTTTGATCTTCAAAAGTGAGGAATAAGGGATCAAATAGTGTTATAAGATATAGGGTCTTAAGGGCTTAGGGTGAGAAATGTATAAAATACCCTCATCTTAAAAGTTGTAAGAGACTCATAGGAGGGTACGATTTGGCCTCTCCACTTGTACCCACATCACATTAGTGGTACCCTCCACTTGTATGTTGATCAGAATGTTGGACATCATATTCAGTCTAACTTACGAATCATTAGCCTAAATCATACCCTACTACAAGGAAAATAGCCTATAAGGAAGGGAAATATGGTCCTAGAAAGTCCAAATCTTGTCCCAGTTGGTCTTTTAGGACCAGAAAAATCCAATCACTTCCCATCTTAACAGGCTCCGCCGTCATTAGCTATGAGTCCAATAAACCGGTCCTTAAAGCCCTTTTGCTACAGGAAAAAAGTTGGTCGTAATTGCCTTTTAGCGATGGTATATCTTATCCCAACCGACTAACTAACCGGTCTTAATTATTATTTTGCGACGACCAATATCATCCCAAATAGACTAACTACCTTGTCATAATTATCTTTTATCGACGGTATATCTTGTCTTAAATAGACTAACTACCTTATCATAGTTATCTTTTCGCGACGGTATTTCTCATCCTGAATAGACTAACTACATGGTCATAATTATCTTTTAGAGATGGTGTATCTTGTCTCAAATAGACTATCTACCTCATCGTAATCATCTTTTCATGACAGTATTTCTCGTCCCAAATAGACTAACTACGTGGTCATATTTATCCTTTAGCGACGAGCAAAATTCTTTTCCTAGATCAATATTTAAGGACGAGAAACAACTTGGTCCTAGATCAACCATTAAAGATGAGACACATTCTAGTCGTAGATCAACTACTAAACACGAGGAACATCTCATCCTAGATAAACATTTGAAGACGAGCAATATTTCTAGTCTCTAATTGACCACAAATAAGCCAAATATCACAAAATAATAAATTTCATCAAATAAATACCAAATTGCTATCGAGAATCTCGATACAAAAAATATGATATAATTATAGACCGGAAAACTTATTTAACATTCCATGATATTAGTTTCAATATTTGTTTCACAAAAAACATAGTTACCATATGATATAAATTTTTCCATAACATTTGAATACATAGCAAAAAAATAATCATGTAACTCCTATTTCTACTGTTTAAGTCATCAACTTTCAGTTCAAATTCCGAGCTTCCATCACTGGCTCAAAAAATAATCAAGTCCTTGACTTTCAGTTCCTACTATTTCACCTAAATCAAGTAACTTATGCAACAATAAAGAAGAAATTTAGTACATCGCTTCACCTCATATGCTCGACATAAATCAAGTAAGTGAATATATCAAAGTATCAAATTCAATTTTTAAACACTCAAGTACAGAGATAAAGTAACAAGTATCGCCCAATATGTACATCATATCTTCACACTAAGCATAATCAAATACTTCAGCAGTTAACAAGAGAACAAGTTCTAGAGTATACACTTTAATGGACTGCATCTATTCTACTTTAATAAGAAAAAAAAACTTCAGTCAGAGAAAGAAAATGGGAAAGGGAAGGTAAATGACCAGTGGCAGACTCAAAGGAGAAGGAAAAGAAAAAGCCACCAGTAACAACAAAAACAACAACAGCAATACCAACAAAAAATATATAAATACAAAGGTCCACAAGCTTCTCGAAATGCAGATGTGTGTGCTCAAAAACAACAAGAAGAAGCTGGATTTGAGAACCACGGGTAATCTTTCTCCCTAACCCTGTGGTCCCGATGGTTATGTGACTGGTTTTATGCATGATTCTGATGATGGTGTGGCTAGTTTTGTGCGAGAATTTGGTGATGTGAATTATAATGTTGTGAATTCAATTTAAAGTTCAAGATTTTATGGTGATTCAACTTAAAAGACATAAATATGGTCCTGTAATTCTTTTTCTTGCAGGATCGATGTGATGCTAGTTTAGAAGGAGCTATTGAACAACCTTTGATGGTCCTATGGCTTTAAAATCAAACCTTAAAGAGCTAGTTCATCTAGTTCCTAAAGTTTAAATTAGTTTACAAGGTTGCTTATATATACCTAGTTCTATTTGATTAACAAAGATCAGAACAAAGCTAACCAAGGAACATAAGTTTGATAATATCTGTCTTTACAGTAGAGTGTAATGGTAAGATTTAACCGCAAACTTCTACGGAAAGAAAAAATAACAAGAGTTACTAATAGTACCAGTTCCATCATTTCTTAAGAAAGAAAAAGAAAAAGAAAATTACAGAAAAGATGGATCAATTTTTATTCCAAATTACTCACAAATAGAGGAATAATAAACAAGAAAGTTTTAAATGGAATATAAAGCCCCTTGCATATATCATTGTCCGCAGCAACACTGGAAACTCTAAAAAATGTACCACATGGAAACAAAAATATTTTAATTTCTGCATAGTAAATCTGCCATTAACTGGGATGATCTTGATATTGCACCTAATATAATGATATCATCCCAAAATAATGAAACAGATAATTTTGTAATTTCAAGGAACCTCTCATTTGGTGTCATAAAAAATTATCCTCCCTTTATGACCACATTCATATGAAAACATATGAGTCATGCATCTAACTGATTTAAGTATTGTAATTGAAAGCAAAGGTTATTAGATATAGAATGATAGACACGAACACCAATTCAGGATGCAGTATCTATTCTCGCTGGTCTTTAGATGACAACATCATTTTTGAAGTGTATCTTAACTATCTAAATGATTATCATGCATTAGAATATGCCAAATATCAACATTCCAAAGTCAAAGCTCATAATTTTTGTAGGAAAAAAAGAACAAGAGCAATTACTTGGACCTCTGCTTAGGGTGACTCAGACGATCAAAGTGGCACTAAGACAAGTTAGACATAATTTATTTTTCGAGGTCAGAAATGAGAACTGGAAAAGTCACTATGTCAAATGATGCACTTAAATGGTAGTAGAAATAGTCTATGCAAGGGTAGAGGTCATTTAAGGATCATATGCTTATCATTCTCTCTTTGTTTGTAATAAATACCAAATTCAATTTACTATACATTGAAATAGGGAAAACTTTATCCGTATCCTCACGTTCCTTTAGTTCAAGTAAGATTTAGCAACTACTTCCAATACATAAGTTTGACAACCTTGTGTCCTGTCTCATTACTACCTACAACAATTCTGTAGTTTTCTCTTGCAAAAATTTACAACAGTTAACTTTTATTGATATCAATATAATACCTTTCAAAATATCCTTTATTATTTAAATTTCTATTTACAACACTAAATAGGGTCTAGGAACTCCAGCAACAACAGTGTTGGGATACATTTACTTTCAGAGGTAGGGGTACCTCCTTTTATTGATAATCAACAATCCACTGTAAATATCAAACTTTATATTCTTCAATAACCCTATGGGTCAGTTCATAACTTCAAAAAAATAGAACCTCAAAAAGGATTAACAAAGTTTACATGCTATAGACACCAACCACTTGTTAAAGCTCATGCATTTATAATATCTCAATCCAATACAATAAAGATATAGAGAGGAGTGAGAAGGTATATGGTTACCAACTTGGAGAGCATAGGCAGTGGTCATTCAGTTGAAATTGGCGTTGTTGTAGCCTTTACTTGTGGTTGTTGAGAAGCGAAGAATTCTTTTATTTTCCTTATTTCTTTCATCCTATCTTCTAAAGTAGACAAACGATCATTCAAGGATTTATTTTCCTCGGTCAAGTATTTATTTTCCTCTTGAGTAGAAAGTAGCATGAACAATAATTCAGCCTTGGAGGAAGTTCCACCTTTTAAGTCTTTTGCCTTTACTCCACCCCAAAGGCAACAACATGGCTATGATTTTGAGCCTGCACTCACTATTTCTTCTATTTGAGCCTGCAAAATATAGAAAGAAATATGCTCTATCATTATTCCATATAATTTCAAATAATTAATATACATATTAAATTTACCAATTGCACATGTTTTTGGATTGCTTCAGGTTCAACGACCTTGTTATCTTTCTTTCAACTCTCATTGAAAATAGTCCTCACATCTGGTGGATTGCCATCTCCCCCCCCCCTTTTACATCAAATAAAAACATATTAACTAACACCTTATAAATATTTTTTTAGGAAAATAAATTTATGATAATACCTTTTCAAAAATAAAATCTCGAATAGGCTTGCTACCTATGTGATGAAGAATCGTCAACTTAGCTTGATTTGCTGCATTCCTTTGGTTGCATTCCTATATTTGTAAAACAATAACCTAAATTTCAATAATCCAAATAAAAATTATTAAAAAAGGAGTTGAATAAATCCCCACAAGGAAATCCATCTCAAAACCAGGGAGTTACCTAAATCCCCTTACTGTCTTGCTAGATTTTAGATAAGAAAGTCTAGTCAATTTAATCTACCTTCTTAGTAAAAGTTAAATCTAATTTTGAGAAATATGTTCAAAGAACATAATTGGTCAACCCCAGATACCTTGCTATGCTTTAAACTCATTTCTAGGTGTGCAACCTTATCCTGCAACAACTTATTATGATTTTTGTCTGGGTTGAAATCTTTTAGTACGTTTTCCAACTCTAATTTCAAACAACCATTCTCTTGAGAGAAGCAAAAGGAATGAAACAAATAAACATATTTGCATACTTGTAAAGCTTCAGAAGAAAAAAATTTCTTTTACCAACCACTCTCATTCTTTCTTGTCTATTTCATTTGGCTTATTCTTTAGAGCTAGTTGAAGTTAATTATTCTTCATATAATTTTCATATAAGTATCCATTTCATTTGTTCCATAACTCATTCATCCATCTCAAAATATGTTCACGATGATCACTCAGTTCAACACCCTCAAATTTATCGTACAATAATCAAAATATGAGATAAGTTAATGCATTACAAATACTATCAAACTTTTTTTACCAAGAAAGGACCAGAACATGAACAATATGATGAGCTCAGATTTTATAAGAATAAGTAGAGCTTTTATAGTAAAAAAGAATCTGAATCGGATGTAGATATATTAATTACCTCAACAGCTGCCCACATGTGATTCAATTTTTCTTAGCTAATACCACTCTATGATGATACTCCTAGCAGACATATTACGATCACGAATAATTTTTCCCAAATGCCTCAAAAAAAGTTTTCCATTTTTCCAACTGTTCAATTATTGTAAAAGGTTAATTTTAGCTTTCCTTCGATTTCAAGTGAAGCAAATTCTTTGCACTTATTGCTACCTCAAACTCTTTTTACCTTTCCACGATTAGATAAACCTACTGTTATACAATTTGGTAAAAACTACAACAATCAAATTTAGTTCAACAAATTAATAACATATGAATTCAAAATATACCTTTTTCAATATTTTGAGAGTGTTGCATTACTTGATCAACAGATGGAGGCAATGAAATATTGGCTTGCATATTCTCTTTCTCAAGAACCAAGGGATCTTTATCCATTCTTCGCATTACTTGACTAGAATGCATGGTAGAACTTGAACTTGTAATTTTAGATGGAGTTCGCACATGTTGGTTAGAATTCAGGGTGCTCTTGCTAAAAGATTCCACTTTTTTTTTCAAAAAACCCTAAAAAGAGCTCGAAGATCTAAATCTTTGCTCTAATCCTTTTCCTACAGCACCTGGAGCCAAAAACCATATCATAAAAGTTCATCAAATACATATAGTATAACAACAACAACATACCCAGTCTGTTAGCAAAAAAGCATAAGAAGAAATAACATACCCAGTCTGTTAGCAAAAAAGCATAAGAAGAAATAACAAAACTTAACCTTTTTCCCCCTTTTAAACTCATGAAGTTGAGATCCATCAATAATCTATAATTTACTATTTTGCTATGCCACTTTAGAATTATCCCACATACCAATAAAGTACTAAGGTCATTCAGAGTTTCCTCATAGAACAAGTAAAGTTACTTTACACTCACTTGAAACTTGGTGTAAGAAGAGTAGACCACACAAGAATCATGACTCAATAATAGGCCAATCCAAGAAAAAGCATGATCGCGACAAAGCAAAAACAATAATACAGAGTAATATAGTTAAATATGACTATCAGGGGTAGTAACCAGCAAAACTAAGATGGAAAGGTACGCACCAAAAAGGAAAAATTACAATAAAATGGATAATAATGTAGCTACCACAAAACCAGATTGCAAACAGCTAAGACTACACACAGTACAAATACGAATATGAAAGGGATAAATAGATGAACACCACTATAAAGTATGCATCCAGGAAAGGACATTAAACTTTCTGTTGATATGGAGTTCACAGGTATTGCATTGGTATTTTGTATGATGGTCCTTAAGGATAGCCCCATCTGTAAGAAAATAAAATTTTAATGTGTTCGGAGTACAACAGGAGCAAATCTAAAAATTGGAACAAAAGTTAGAGAATGAAAGCAACATTAAATTACCTTCATGAAGTAGCCTATCTGTTAAAACTTTGTTTGACTTGAGGAAAGGACCATCTCTCTATACTATTAATTCACAAAAAGGCCAACCTACCCAAATCACAAGGCTAGAAGAGCTATCCACAAGATAATGAGATTCAATCAACAAGCAAGAAATGAGATATAATGAGCTAAAGAGACAAAAGAACTTGAGAAAAAGCCATATGAAGAGCACTAACATAAGCCCCAATATATCAGCTAATCTACTTTTTTCAAATTTCATGGAGCACATAGCTGAATGCCAGTGTAATGTTAAGAAACAGTGAAAACTTAACCTTATTTTCCAACATAAAAATGGTATTTTCCTCTGGGTATGGCAACAAATGTTTTCCGCAGAATATCTGGTTGACAAGCGGCACAATAGAGTGCACATCTTTTTATATTAATTACTAGTTTGCTTCATATGTTTTATTGAAGATTTAAAGTACGTATGTTAGCACTAAACCTTTAATGTACTCGTACCAAAATGTTACATAACAAATGTGGTTATTTTGACAATTTTTCATCCAATATGACTTGAACAAAAGCAGCTGATATGGCTCTTGACTATGGCTTCATCGAACCATGTAAGTGTAAGTCTTCATAAACTCAACCCATGTAAGTGTTCTTTTATGATGCAGATCTAATAGCTCTATCAAAGCAGCTGATATGGCTCTTGACTATGGCTTCATCGAACCATGTAAGTGTAAGTCTTCATAAACTCAACCCATGTAAGTGTTCTTTTATGATGCAAATATAATAGCTCTATCAAACAAAAGTATGTTCTTTTATGATACAAATCGTACAACAAATAAATTGTACCAGGATTAGCTTTGAGTCTCATGCCGCAACTGGAAATGAATGAAAGGAAATTAAGGTTTCCAGGAAACAACTTTCTTTATAATAAAATAGGCCATTATGACAATCAACCGAGTTCTTCGGAAAATTAAAATAGGGAAAATATGGAACCAAATTCTCTTTAACTCTCAACAAGGAAGCACTAGATCAGTAAAAATCTTATTTGACCATTTGGGAGCATATACTGTGTGATACTGATCAAGATGTGATGAGACAGAGTTCTTCAATGGACTTGGATAAATCTATTAGTTGTGCCGATAGCCTTGCTATGTCTTACCCACAACTAAATGTTGATGTTGGATCAATGGTTTCTGGTATTGACATGAATTTTGATCCTAATGGAACCACTACGCCTTATGTTACTCAACTACAAAATCGAGTAGAGACTGCTAGTAATGTACTAACAGGAGTACATGATGTATTCTGGGAACAATTCCTAACTGAGAACCCTAGTTCTACTACTGATGTAAAGGTGGAAAAATAAGAGACGGAGAGCAAAATAAGTGAATCCAAGACAGTTGAGAATGGGAAATTTTGGTGGAATACGAAGACTGTAAATAGCCTTACAGAACAGTTGGAACATCTTACTCTAGCAGACAGATCATAACGTGGCAGGTTATGTACTATTTTGATAAATAAATGAATCACAACACAGGGCCCAAATCCTTAAATAGTAAAACTATTTTCAAGAGACGAACTCCAAGGGATCCCTTTCCTCCCAAATAAAAGCTACAATAATCAAATTTAGCTCAACAAGTTAATAACATATGAATTCAAAATATACCTTTTTCAATATTTTGAGAGTGTTTCATGACTTGATCAAAAATTGGAGGCAATGAAATATTGGCTTGCGTATCTTCTTTCTCAAGAATCAAAGAATCTTTATCAATTCTTCACATTTCTTGGAAAGAAGGCATGGTAGAACTTGAACTTGTGATTTTAGATGGAGTTCGAATATGTTGGTTAGCACAGAAGGTGCTCTTTTTTAAAGATTCCACCTTTTTTTTTAGAAATCCCTAAAGAGGAGCTCAAATATCTAGGTCTTTACTCTAGTCCCTTTCCTATAGCACCTGAAAGCAAAAAACATATCTTTAAAGTTCATCAAATACATAGAAGATTTGGAAAACCACAACATATTTGAACAAATACTTACTTGTTTCAAATTCTTGAGTGTATTTCTTACAAATGATTTCTATTCCTTGACTAACAGACATGGTGGAATATTTAAGCCCTTGTCCTCGACCCATCCCTATAGAACCTAGACAAACAAATCATATTCGATGCTTTAGAATTTAAATTCCTATAAATATATGACACATAACTTTACCATATGTGTGATTGTTTAAGACAACTTTATTTCACAGCCTAGAATATCAATAGAAAACTCATTTCAATCGGTATATAAAATAACTTATTTGTTTTAACCTCTTGGAGGTATTGCTTGACAACATTACTAGATTGAAGAAATAAACTCTTAGTTGACATATTATCTTTCTCAGCTAAAAATTTAATCCCACGTCCTCGTCCTTTTCCTATAACACTAGGCGTGACAAATGTATACATAGTGCTCTTTCTAGTTGATCCAACCTCATTTTCAATATTCAATCGTTTCAGTTTCATCTTGAACCTATAAAAAACCAAAAGTGAAAAAAAGAATATGAAAAAAAATGTGGGACGATATAGTAATACAGGAAATCATCATGTATGTCATAAGAATGTCTAACAATACAATTATTATTTTAGATAACGAAAACATTACCTCAGTAGTTCTTTTTCATTTTTTTTTATGATCTTCCTAACTCTACAATATCATCATCCATTTTTCCAATGTCTCATCGGAATCACGAGGTTGAGTCTTCCTCACTACTTGCCAACCTTTGTTGGAATTATCATTAACATAAAACACTTGAGATGCTTGGTCCGCTAAACAAATGGCTCATTTGTTTGCAAAAATCTACCTGGATTAACACTCACAAAGTCATACTCATATTTTTTGACTCCCTTTATTTCAATTTACACATCAAACCAATTACATTGAAATAAGATCACTCATCTATCCGGTATAAATTGCAACTCAATAACCTCTGTTAAAACTCCATAGTAAGCAACGTTCTCACCTAGAGTACCATTATCGCCAACTACAACAACACCACAATTTTAAGTTCTTAACTTTTTATCATAATCTTCTACATGAAATATGTATCCATTAACAATATAACCATTGCAATGTGTCGAATATTGGATAGGACCGTATGAAAGTGAAAGTAGATCTTCCATGATCTGACTATCATCTCTTTTATGCAATTGTGCGACCTATCAATAAGATTGCACTGAATACTTTAGAACGATTAATATAATATTAAAATATTGAATTTGATGGTTATGTATTACTTACCCTATCTTTCAACCATTTAATAAATTATCGGTTCCATTCTTCATCAGACAAGTGTCGAATAGTATCTTTATGAGTTTGTGCAAATTCTCTACAAAATTAAAGTGAACCATAAATCTAATATAGAAAAGAAATTACCCTAAAGGAAATAATAAAAATGAGACTACATGAGTTATTTCCATACTTGAGATACGTAAGACTTCATCACAATTCTTCAATATGTATCTATGTGCTTGTTCCAATTCATCGTCCTTTATCTCATATGGATCTTTAGCTTACAAAGTTTTTCCAGGTTGATAAAATATAGATAAACCACCAAAAAATTCTTTTAAACCCCCATTATAATTTCTTTCAGGCCAATTAAATTTTGTGTCAATTCTATGCAAATACCTTGAACACAAGGTCATACACCCATTTGCAATGTAACCCTTTGCAATAGAACCTTCTGGGCATACCCTAATACCAATGAGAGATTTCAAAAAATACAACCATCGTTCCACAGGATACATCCACCTATAATAAATTGGCCCGGCAATCTTAGCTTCAGTAGCTAAATGAATAGGCAAGTGCACCATGACATCAAAAAATAAAGGAGGAAAAGCCTTTTCTAACTTGCAAAGTGTTATGGGAATTTGCACATCAATATGTTCCAAATCACCAGTTCTCAACTCTTTGGATCCAAGCATACTAAAAAAATAAGATAACTCAATAAGTGGTTCACACACTTCTTTAGACAACACACCACGAAGTACAAGAGGGAATAGATGTTGTACAAGAAAATGACAATCATACTTTTCAACTCTTATATCTTACGATCTTTTAAGTTCACACATTGAGAAATATTAGATGAAAAACCATCAGGAACTTTCAGATTCTTTAAGAAAGGAAAAAATTTGTTCTTATCTTCAGAAGATAATATGTAGCATACTGTTGGATCTTCAACTTTGTCCCTCTTTTCGATGAGGTACAATTCTGGTCCAATGTTCATCTCTTGCAAGTCTAATCGAGTGTTAATTGTATCCTTGGTCTTTCCTTTAACATTCATGAATGTCCCCGTAAAATCCTCACATATTTTTTTAATATGCATAACATCCAAATTATGTCACAATAAGAGATACTTCCAATATGGAAGCTTTAAAAAGATACTTTTGTTATTCCAGTTATCCTTTCTATCTTTATGTGATATGTTCTTCCTTTTATTTGGATCTCTTGATAATTGTTGCCCTTCAAGATATTGTACTTGATTAAGTATTTCAGTACCAGAATGATTTTTTGGTGGTAGCCTTTTCTCTTCTGTACCATCAAAGGACTGCTTCTCATATCTCCATTTGTGACTAAGAGAAAGGTAACGTCGATGACCTATAAAACACTTCTTCTTACTGTTAGATAATAGAATTGAGGAAGTGTCTTTGTTGCAACATAGATATGCCATTTTACTTTAGTACTCCATCAATATAAATTTCCATATGCTGAAAAGTCATTGATGGTCCATAACAAAGACGCATGCAATATGAAATTTTGTTTAGTTGATGCATCATAGGTCTCAACACCAATTTCCCATAACTCATTCAATTCCTCTATTAGTGGTTGAGGATATATATCAATTGCATCTCCTAGACCATTTGGACCAGGAATAAGCATTGATAAAATAAAATTTTCTTGTTTCACACACAGCCAAGGTGGTAAATTATAAGGAATAAGAACCACAGGACAAATGCTATGTCAGGTTTTTGAATTTTAAAATGACTAAAATTCATCACTAGTAAGTCCAAGTTTAACATTACGGGGCTTAGCCATAAATGAAGGATAACGTTTATCAAATGACTTCCATGCCATTAAATCAGTGGGGGGCCTCATTATTCCATCATCAACTCTTTTATCCTTATTCCATTTCATTAGAGTAGATGTCTTTGTAGACATAAACACCTCTAAAGTCTAGGCTTTAAAGGAAAATAACATAAAAATTTTTATGCTACCTTTTTACCTTTTTTGTTCCTTGTTTCCCAACTATGGGTATCTATTTTCCACCTAGATGCACCACAAACTTTGCAAGAGTTGAGTAAGCTATCTTTCTTCTAGTATAACATACAATCATTAGTGCAAACATCTATCTTATTGTAAGAAAATCCGAGTTCTTGAATTATTTTCTTTTCCTCATAATATAAGTTTGGCAAATTGGTGCTATCAGACAATAACTCTTCTTTCAACATTTTCAATAACATTGTAAATGATGCATTACTACAACGGCCCATATTTTTAATGTGAAGCAATTTAATCAAATAGGAATGCTTTGGCGTTTTTGAATTTTGGTACAGTGGCTGCACAAAATCCTTCAATAGTTTGTAAAAAAATTTTACATCAACATTTGGCTCCTCCTCAATTAAATGATCACAATCAGTGTGTGTAGGTCCACCATCAAGATTAGGATGCAAATCACTCAATAATTCTTCCACTTCATCTTCACTCTCACATTCTTCCATTTCATCATCATATTCATCTTCAGATTCAGATAACGGTTCACTCCCCATGGTGAAACCAAAAAGTATAATTCTGAACTATTTCATGTACTTTTAAATGTGTCTCAACTATTTTACGAGTTCCTAAAGTAGTATTGCAACAGTTGGTACATGGACATCA